>OX418218.1:29911714-32585464 GCA_948455865.1 Conomelus anceps | reverse complement strand
GATTTTTCAGTGCTTCTACTAAATACTTATTTTTATAACAGCCATTTAGAGCATGGGAAGGTGAGTGGGAGGAAGGTGAGATTGATTGATTAAATGCCTGAATTAGGGCGGAGTTAGAACTCCTTGTCCTCTCATCCACTCAATCCTTGAGAATGAGAGATTAAAGCCTGATGCACACAGAACGCGGGTGCGGATGGTGGACGGCGGTTGCGGGTAGGTGATGATGTTGTAAACAATGTATCTGAATAGCTCCATTCCCACAGGACGCGGGTCAACCACGGCGGAGCCGCCGCGGGTATTTTACGAGTTGTAGAAATTTACAACTCAATTTTCCTTCTAGCATGAAATTTAACGATTTAATAATTTTTTAAATTTTCCTTCTAGCATGAAGTTTAACGATTTTATAATTTTTTAAATTTTAGAGCCCCATAACTACAAGAAACATACACAGTATGCTTCGTATTTTTTATTAATTCTTGTTTATTTGAATTACGTATTATTTTTTACTTTGTGCCAGGTTAGGTAAGGTTAGGTTACATTAGGCTACGTTTGTGTACAGTAGTTATCTCATTGTTCTTACACCCTCATCTGAATACTTATTATAAATATATTGTTAGTAAACGCCAGGAAGAAGAGAAAAATATATCTGTACTGTCCATTGTGTCAATAGTATTTCCCCAAGTAGCAAAATTGGTTGGCATTTTGTTGGCCCAACATTGTCATCCACAGTTGGCCCGTGGTATGAATTGCCAACGGTTGGCCAACCAACATAATACCAACGTTGTGCCATCGAAAGTGGCCCTTTTAGGAAGGGCCAACAACCCATTCACTTACATTGGGCCAACCAATTAACAATGTTACTTTTCTTCATAAATCCATATTAATTTTTTACTCCCCCTTCTCTTACTTTCATCTAGAATGCTCCAGTCAACATTATCTGTGTAAATATAGAGATATTGGAAGTTATAAAAATTTCGAGTGATTCCTGAATTGTTACAACAACTTATAATAATAATAATAATAATAATTAATAATTTCTCTGGATGATACTAAGAAAACATCCAGAGGGATTTATTCAAAAAAACAAACATACAGATATAAAAGAGAATCCCGACTCTTAAAATTGCTACTAAATGTAATTTTACTCCTATTTATGATACCCCACTATAATAATATGTGTCGGGGTGATCATAATAATATATTATTTTATAAAATAAACTGCAAATTTCTTAACAAATTAGTAACTACATTATAATAATACCTAATTAACTAATAATAATATATATATAACTAATAACACCATAACCAACAAAGATACATCACCAATATACCCTATAATAACATATTAATACAATACCAATATACACCATAATAATGTGACAATACTACAATATGAACACTTAATACTACCCTACTATATAATTAAATAATGTAATGACTTTTTATTACATTCTACTCACTATGAGCTCCTCGCTAATGTAGATTCCAATTTCATGTAACCGAACCCTAATTATTCTTTTATATCGATGTATGTTCTCCTCTTCTTTGGCTATTTGTGGTATTTTATTGTAAACCCTAGGACCCAAATATTCTACTGACCTCTGTCCAAAAGCTGTATTCATTCTAGGTATATTTTGAAAATTTAAGTTTCTGATTCTTGTGTTATCACTATGGGCAATTAAACTATTTACATTTGTATATTATATGATAATATATTATAATATATTATTCATATAAGTGAGTAAAACTAATATATACAGCTGTCTGACGCTAAGAACTTTGTTTTCGGTGAATAGTTGGTTACTTCAGAAGCGATTGTCTTTGTTTCCCATGACTTTGAGAATGCGTCTCTGAGCTTTGGAAACTGGATCTATAAAGCTAATATTTGCTGCACTCCAGACCAATAAACCATATCTTAAAAGGGATTCAACTATTGAAAAATATACTGCTTTCATCTTTTATCACATCACTATTGAGTACATTACGCAGCTGGTAAAAATTGTATATGAGCTTTCTTATTTTGTAGTTGTATATGATATAATGCTTATCCCATTTTAATAAATCATCTACAATTATACCAAGATATTTAACATTGTCCGAGCACTCAATCAGAGGACAGTCACAGTTCCGATTCCCTCCTCTAGAATAGAGAAGCTTAATTGATGCATTTAGTGGCTTGGTATTATCAGTTAATGAAAAGGTCAAGAACTTTGTTTTTTCCTGCATTTAGTGTTAATAGGTTATCGTCCAACCACCTAGTGACTTTGGAAAGTTCTGTTTCAACTATTTGAAATGTCTCATCCCAGTTCCTACCCTGGAAAAGGAGGGCTGTGTCGTCTGCAAAAGCTATAACTTTAACCTGAATTTGAAGGGAACACAACTCATTTGCAAATATCAAATATAAAATTGGGCCTAAAACCGTTCCTTGAGGTATTCCAAATTCCATTGTTCCTTCTGCATTCATCTGGCTTCCGACCTTTGTCCTTAGCTGACGGTTACTAAGGTAAGACTTGAACCATTCGAGAGTTATATCCCTTATACCTATTGCTTCAAGTTTTTTTATCAATAAGTCATGTGATACAGAATCAAAGGCCTTGGCCAGATCCAAAAAACTGCTATACATTTATTTTTCCCCTCTAGATTATGGATGACAAATTTTGATAACTCCAAAACTTCCGATTCCGTGCTTATCCCCTTACGAAATCCAAATTGGTCTGGAGAAATGATATGATACTTTTCTAGATAGCTCATTAACTAAGTTTTACTAATTTTTCTAAAATTTTTGATATTTTACTTATTAATGAAATAGGCCTATAGTTACTTAAAATTAGCTTATCTCCTCCCTTATGTATAGGTCTGACACAAATTACATTCATTGCCTTAGGGAATATTCCAGTAAGCAAACTCAAATTGAGGACGTGAGCCAAAGGCTTACAAATTAATTCTTTAATGCCTTTCAAAATTTTATTATCAAATCCATCAAGTCCTGGTGCACTACTGTTACATAAAGAGTTTATGACTCCAATTATTTCCTGCTCAAGTATGGGTGAAAAAATCATAGAATTAGGCACTCTTAAAACGGATGCTCTTGTAAACAGCAGTTCAGTTGTTGTTCAAGCTTCCTTCACGTTTGTTTCGTAATGAGTGGCAGTTTATACAGGCCATGTGATTATGTGTCCAGTGACAGTTTATACAGATAGTGTGATTCGAAAGTTTAATACTAGAATGCTCCAGTCAACATTATCTGTGTAAATATAGAAATCTTGGAAGTTATAAAATTTAATTAGTGATAAACGCAGTATATTGTGACAATATATTATTCAGACTTCCTTTATAGTGTAAACATAAGTAGTGCTGTTTCTAAGAATAGTGATTATGCATATCAAATACTGTGACAGACTGCAAATTGTAAGTGTTCCATTTCTTTATTAAGTGGTTAGCTGGTTTTATGGACATTTATTTTTACAGCATTTGAGCAATTTATTGGATAATTATTTATTAAATTATTGATCGGCCTAATGACAGTTAGTAATTAGTTTTTGTGCAGTGATATAGAAAATTATTTATTAGTTGAACATTATTGATCTATTTGTTTCTTATTGGCTTTTTTATGTGTGATATAACTGATTAGTGCTTGTTGTAAGTAATTTGTGTGAAGTTTAAATTGATGTGAATAAAAATGTCCAATAACAGTTGCACGTATAGTCTAACTTTCTTACTCTCTCAAGAACAGTGATTATCATTCGATCCCTTCAATAATGGAATTCAATGGAATTAATGGAATTCACATACAAATCAACAGCCAGTACAAATAATCTCCCAATAATAGACAGTAGATTAAAATCAACCAATTCAACAAAGTTTTTGGGAATAACAATAGATGAGTGCCTGTCTTGGAAAGAACACATAAAAAATCTCACTGCTAAGTTAAATCGTGCGCACTTTATGATTCTCACGTTATCCCATTCAGTTGATAGGAACACACTGATGACAGTGTACTGCGCATATGTCTTTTCCCATCTGAGTTATGGAAATATGTTCTGGGGTAATTCGACAGACAGCTACAAGGTATTCTTAATTCAAAAAAAGATAGTAAGAGTAATATTTGGGCTGAGACAAAGGGATTCTTGCAAGTCTGTTTTTCAAAGATCGCAGATACTCACACTACCAGCAATCTACATTTATCAACTGCTAGTTTTTATGAAGTGTAATATCAATAAATTTCAATTTTGTACAGAAGGGTATAATTACACAACACGTAACCAGCACTTGCTGTCTTACCCAATACACAGACGAGCTAAATATGAGAAAAACCCTTCATATGCAGGAATAAGATTATTTAATAGATTACCAGATGCTATTCGTAAAATTGATTCTCTGGAATTGTTCAAGAAGTCACTGAAACGAATTTTGATTGACAAAGCCTGCTACTCGGTTGCAGAGTTCAATTTTCTTTGAACAGAAAAGACACGGATTTTTATAATTAAACACGGTGGTCTACTGTATCATTTTTTAGTAGACTTCTGGTATAATATTATTGTTATATATATTGTATTATAGTGAGACGTTATGAAATTGACTGAATGTTTATGAATTGACTAATTGTTTTATATTAAAATGACATGTAGTTCACAAAATGTAATTGTATTATATTAAGATGAAATGTAGTTGGCAAGATGTAATACTGTGATACTTATTGACGAAATGTAGGCCTAATGTTAGGTTAAGTTGACAAGTCACCTGTCAGATGGGAAATTCCCAAAAAATGATGTTTTGTGACAAATGTAATAAATAAATAAATAAAATAGTTTATTGAGAATTTCTATTTTTCTCATTCTGAATTGACTGGGATCATTATTAAAATAATTTTTTTGAATTACTTGGATTATTTTACATTCTTTGATTTACGTTATAAAGTAGATATTATAGGTTAGAAAGTGATGGCAATACAGTTGGCTTTATTCACGCATTCAAGAATTCGCAATAAAGAATTTGTTTTTTATTTAAGAACTAAGTTGATATTTGGTATATATATTGAGTTTTGGATTTAAAAGTTTACTCAGAAAGGTTTTTAAAATTTTCACAAAAATGCGTCAAGTATAAAGATTTCCCAGCGTTTTCTTAGCGTTCTCAAGTAGCCTTCTACATGGTTGAAAAAGTTTTGAAATTTTGCATACATGTTTAGTTATGTTCCTAGACGAGTACCGATGAAAGTTTTTAAAATGTCCCTAAAAGTAATATGCCTAAATTTGAAGTTCTCGTAGTTTTTTTTAGTGTCTCATGTATTGCGTGGCCGAAAAAATTGAAATTCTAGTGAAAATTGAAAAAATCCTTTTCCTGGCTGGCTTTGCATAAATTTGACCTCCCTGGCTAGACGGTCAAGGCGGGCGAAGTGAGCCTGCTAACTAGAGAATAATAATTATGAAATATTCATTTGAGGCGATCAGAACCTTTATAATGAAATGAGGATGACGCCCACATAGGTCTGAGACCTGTGCGTGGGTAGCGTGTTGGATGATGGTAATTGATGAGTTGGACGTACAGTTTTAGGTGTGTTCCAAACCACTGTTGATGATTGATGTTTAATGAATTATTTATGATTGTTAATAATTTCGAAATTATTTGATAAATCGATAAAATCAATCTATGAACTATATTACATCAAATTTCATGAATATAATATTGTGAGTGCTCGAGTCTCCATCAAACTGGATTAATGAATACTATTCATTTGGTATACACAAGCGGCTACTTTTTTATTACGTAAAAAAGAGCGGATACTAATCAAATTATTCAATAGTTATTAATTAATTGTAATTATTATTTGACTAATTCATAAAATAATAAAATTTATTTTATCACAGTATCTTGGAAAGATTCTTAACTAATCAAAATATTTTATCAGCAGCGATTTTTAGAGTCCAATTCATGGAATAATTTGAAATTTGATTCCTTTCATCTCCACATTCACAAGCAATTTTTAACACACAATCTTGAAAAGATTCTCAATCAAACTAGTTCATTAGTAGAGAAATTTCGTGACTAATTCTCTCATCTCAATACCCACAAACACTCTTTATCGTAGGTGAGATTCCTAATCAATGAAAATAAGTTTTTATTAGCACCGAATTTTCTTAGTTTAATTCATTATTATTAGTTGTGGAATGTTTACGTGTGGTAGGTTACGCTGATACGTGAGATTGCAAAAATAATTGAATAATGATTGGGAGGGGATTGATTTGGTGGCAAAGGGAGGGGGGGAGTTTAAAGGTAGCAGCGCAAGCGCAGGGATGCTGCGGGCTGGGGGCGGGTGGGGGGCGAGCAAGCGTTGAGCGGCGGCAACGAGTGGACGGAGGCCCAAAGCCAGAGCCCAGACCCAGACAGAGCAGGTGTCGAATGGATGTGAGATGGTGACTGGTGTCGCGCTCATCTTGGTGCTGCTAGTGCAGGCCGGCCGTCTGACGGTGGCCTGGCACTCGATACCCGGGCTGCGGTGCGGCTTCGAGGAGCAGTGTGCCTGGCGATGGAACAGCACCCTCAAGGTGTACTCGGGCAGCCCCAGCGGCTACCCGGCCGCCCCCAAGGTCGACGCCAACAACAACACCAACGGTGAGTGTGCAAGCCTGGGTGGTGGCGGGAGCGGGGGCGGTGATGGGGCTGAGTGGGCGACCAAGGGCGGCTCCCCTCAATACAAATACCTTATCCTCCATAATTACCTTTTCAATGGTCTCCTCATGTACACTCATTGTTGTTTTAAGTTTGTGAAAAAAATGCCGTGTAAATGTGTTGAGGTGGGAGGTAGTGCTGAAGTCAGGAGTTGTAACAAGATACCGGGACGTTTTTTATTCATGTCTGTTACTTTTTTAATTATCTGCTATTTGTAATCAATGTTGATTTATGCAGGTGGCTAAAATTGCCATGCAAATTTGTTGAGGTTTCACGCTTCCTAAGAGGATCATTTGAGTATTCTTAAGAGAATGCAATGGGCTCTTTCTTTCACCCCTTCAGTCCACTCTTCTATTCAACTCATCTCCACAGCTTTTCAATCCTCATCATCTTCATTTAATTCGCCCGAGCTAGATATATTGAAAGATACGGTTAGAGTTATAGCAAGTATACTGGGACGATTTTGTTACTTAAGCTTCTTTATTAATTATTTGCTATTTGTAATCATTGTAGATTTAAGTAGCTGACAAAAGTTATCATGCTAATGTGTTGAAGTAGGAACTAGATACGTTGGGAGCTGAACCAAGAGTTCTGGGACATTTTTGTCATTTATGTTCAAAATACTTGTTATATTCCTCTTCACATACCTTGTTGATTGTAACTAGTCATTTTGATATTGAATTCATATCATATCTCTTCATAATGCTGTTTGATGAAATGTTACTCTTTTAAGTATGATATTTTGGGGTGATAACTACATGTAACGTTTTGTTCCCTATGTTACATTTTTTTTAAATATTCTGTTTCAGAGTTTTCGTTTTTTAACTTGATGATGTTTAGTTGTAGGCGATAAAAAATGTCATTCAGATGTTTTAGAGGTGAGATGAGGTAGGTGCGAAATTGTTGAGGTGATAAAGAGAGCTGAGGGATCGTTTTTGTTTCCAATATCACTTTGATACTTCTTAATGTTCACTTATTCTCTTCATATCATGCTGTTTGATGAAATATTCGCTGATGAGTTTAAGTAAAAGCGAGCTTTGAAAGCTTGATATTTTGAGGATGATGGCAAAAGTTTGTTGCTTTCTTAGTAAGTTAATGCCCAAAAGCTCTCCTTACTTAGCCTACTAACCTTAGATAGCTAAAGGTGAATCGTGTAACTGTAGGTGCTAGAGAGATTGAAGTAACAGTGAGAGTTCAGTGAATGCGTTTTGTTAACTATTAATTATAAAATGTCACGCACGGTAGATTAATGATAGCCTACAGCTTCGATAGTGATAATTATGTCCAGGAGAACTCTGTGAAAACTTACGTTAGGGTTGTTAGCGAGAGCTCGGGAAACTCATATACGACAGCCTAATAGTTCCGATAATGATTAGTTTCATTAGGGAGAACTCTGTGGAAGCTCAATATGTTTCTGGTGATTGTAAAATTAGAGTATGTTTTTGTCCAAAAATGCCGCGATCATCATGTTGAATTATAATAGATTTTTTGAATTGTAGTCGTAAGATAATAACGATAATCAGTATCATACGATAATGATATTGACTTTTAGGAAGGGCTTGATGCTTCGGTCCCAGCTCTAGACTTTTTTGCTCAGATAGATGAATCCTGAATTCCAATTTTCTTTTCGTCAACAAATCTTACCTTTTAATTCATCCTTCTATTTACCTTTTAATTCCTTATCTAAATTTCCTAAGAACCCCTATTTCCCTTATACAAATAATGTTTTTCTTGCTAATGAAGCAGTCTTTGAGTCTAAGATTTGTGAGTTGATAATGAAATCAATGATTTCAGGTGTTTTTTAATATAGGTATATCTGTATAATCCAAAATAAAGTTGATAACGTCATGTCATCGCAGCCCTTATAAACACAGTCCCGAGAGCCCGTGACTATACATTACGACCACTCTGACACTGCTCAGTAAGTGGCCATTCACACCCATTGACGAGAGTAAATTTTCCCAGTAAACTCCTAATAAAACGAGATAGTATTATAATAATGGAAGCATTATAAAATCCCCAGAAGGTAATCCAATTGATATTGAAAGTCAACATCTTATCAAATTGATTCCCAGTCACAAGAGAAATGATTTTTTAATAACTCGTTTTACGATGCAAATTACGGTGGGCCATTACTTATCATTATTTATTCGATTATCAAGTTGAATATTCAAATATGGTTGAGGTAAGATTCATCTCAATATGTCTCGTTCCAATCTTCTGGAAGAGATTTCATTATTATTCTGAAGTAAAATCAATATTGCTCTCTGAAGCGAATAATTGGATCCAAATAATGCTCAGCTTCCTTATAAGAAACTATTAATACACCCACAATGCATTTCAACCTTGTATGATATTTAAATTTTACAATTTGATATTAATGTATGCTTTGAATCAATGAATAGATTGAATACTTCATAAGTTTTAGAATGGGTAAAGGATAAAGTTCACATACTTCATGTACAGCAAAAGAGCAAAGAGCTTTATATTAGATACTTACAACACTTATGCTGAGTTAGTCATACGAATAAAAACTGATCTGCAATTATTCAGGATCAAGTCTTATCAGACAATTCCTGCTAAAATAACTTTCTTTTTCTCATTCATTTATTCGTATTCATTCTCAGTAGATGAAATAGAATCGCTCCTTATTCGAGCTCTCTCGCTCATCAAACAGCCATTTTTATTTTGATAAGTGAATCACTGGATAATGTTGTATAAATTAATACAGTAATATTATAAAAAACGTTGAATAGTCATAGAGAAAAATTGAATAAATATCATTCAATAATACAATGAATTACAGATAGGGTACATAGTTTCAATTTTAAATAGGCCTATTCCAATCTGCTGTTATTGAATCAACAGCATTTATTTTTATTAAAAACATTGCTCTTACATTTTTAATAAGTTTTCATTTAAACTATTGTTTTTTGAAAGAGAACGGTTTCTGTAGAAGGGAGCTTGAGACAATTTTCATAAAATTAGAAAATTGATAATTTTCTTGTTGTACACCGCCATGATTCAAGGCGATTTACTTGAATGAGATATTAAATATAAATTGATGTACTTTTGATTGGATAAATTGGGTATAAATGAATAACGAAAACCTAGCAAATGTTCTACAACCCTAACAGCTGATGCAATTTGAATATTTTGATCATATCTCTTTTATTGAATGGATTGCATTGAAAATTATATTTTGATGATAATCACAGAAATCTTGACTTGACATAGAAATCATGAAAAGCTAGACTTGACGTTAGAGAAATGTTTTCATAGGCTTAAAACACAGCTATTACCTAAGATAGAACCAATTACTTTGCTTGATTTACCTAATTCGATCTTTCATTTGGCAGAGCATGAAAATGGATGGAGTAATCCAGCCACTAATTTACGAGTATTTCCTACCCTTGAAACAGAATGCTGATAGCGATGGCGTTTAATGAACCACTACAGGCTTGGGAACACTTAAATCACTTCAGAGCAACGTGAGCTATCTATAAAAGAAAGCTCCCGTAATTCGTACATTCAGTTATTCCGTTCAGCTATAAAATTGTTGCATGATTGATGCCGATAAAAAATTGACCAGCATTTTTTTACTGATGTTTTTGAGTTTTAATTCACTTTCTTGTTCTATTGACGACCTTTTTCGACATTCGTGGAAGCCGAAAAAATTTGATCATCGTTTTTCTCAGATTAGCTCTCTAGAACTTATTAACTAGAAGAGTAATAGGACAAATTATGCCTAATGCCTCCCTTATTTGAACTTGGGGGATCTCTTGTTCTATGAATCTTTTCAGTTAACATATAATTTATCACACACTATTAAAATGATATAAAACTACACAGTATTCGCTTATGACGTAAGCTAACTGCATGCATTCCCGAGAATATTCTGTTCCATACCAAATCGCAATGTAAAAATCCAACTCTTAGCGGTGTCCATATTTAGAAAGATGAAAGTAGCCATTAGTGCCAGCTATAGAACGATGTGTTTTCATTCACCCCAGGTCTAATAAAACAAAAAGTACTGCTTAGTTTAATTTATTTTCAGCTTCCTCTACATCTGAGTACTGTTATTGTGTTCCGCACTAAAGATTTTCCAGTACCAAATAAAAAAAACATATCAAAATTTAATAAGATTCTTCTTCGACATACACAAACAAAATAATTTAAAATTTTCAAAGAATCCATTATACCTGCAAGGAACAATCCTGTGCGCAGGTAAAATTCCAATAATATAATATAGTATAATTCCAATACAATTTTTTTGCTTAATCTGTGACTTGTGCGAGGGTAATGAGGTGGATGATTACACAAAATATCCCAGACTGGACGAGAATTAAACTCGGAACAGCAGGAGTAGCAGCCAGTCAAAGTTAGGCGTTCTAATCCGTAATAATCAACAACTACTACTCTAACCAATTGTTCGAACAGGACAGTTTCTTTGTATCTTTGTATTCCATATTCCATGTTATACCTGAGGCGCTCCTGTGATTTTATAAATTAATGAGAATATTAGAATAATATCAAGAACAAGCTATCGATGATTCCAGCCACAACACTAAAGTACAGCTTTATACTTTTTCAAGATACTGTAGATCGTTTTTTTACTACTTTCGAAATGACTTCCTTGCAGAAAAAGTCCCCTATATAAATATAGATATAACTTTCATCCAGTCTCTTATAATACTGGTCTATTTTTATATAGCGAGGCAACAGCTGCCACACCACCTAGTGCAGAAGATCTCTTTTCAAGAGCCAGTGAGCCGATTCTTATTGATATATTTTGATCACGTGTATTTAATTTGAAATTTATTATCATTTTGCTAACGTCAATAAAAAGACTAATATTGAGACTAATAGATTAGAAAGTATACTGAAAACTGTACTAAAGAAATGAATTAAGAAGACCAATATTGGAAGGTATAATACATTAGAAGTGTACTAAAAAGAAAATCCTGGTTAGGATAAGTTAATTACAATTAAATTAGTAATTATTATTAATAATCACTTATTTAAACTGTACCTGGCGCCTTCGGAAGGTATTGGGGAATGTAGTTGAAAGGCACCATTCTGCGGGCTAGTACAGCATCATTATTCAAAATAATTATCATTACAGGATATATTTTGTCTCGTGATTGTAAAATATGAAATCTTTATGTGAAATTTCGCGTCAAGTAGGGTTCAATTGGAATTTTAAAATTAAATTTTCATGTAATCTGTGAATAATAAAAATGTTCAAGAATTTGTCTTTGAGCAAAGAAAGTGAAATTTATTCAAGACCGTCTTAATTGGTTGATCCAGTTAACACAGCATTTTTTCAAGTTAATAGTTCCAGAACATTGTTAAAATAGAAGCAGTTTTTTCTAGTTTTATTTCTATTCCATATTTTTCTTCAATTCCTAGTTCAGTTTCATTTTTTTTTGTCTGTAGACAGTTAGGAATTTTCATTCCTGTAGCACCCGGGGTGGTATTTTAATTTCCCCCACTTTCTCAAGAATGACATCATATCAGTGACGTGACCAGGAATTCAGTCTGGGAGATGACCAGTGATGTAATGGGTTGGGGTAGGGTAGTGGTGGATTAATGACATTTTGTTGGAGGGTGGGGAGAGTGGAAGGTCCATCCAGCTCGGTGAGTCCCCTGGAAAAATTTTGAGAAGATAGTTGCCTAAAAATTACTTTTCACACTATTATAGCACTGAAACTGGTATTACAGGTGGAACGTTTTTCTTCTTTTTTTTAAATAAAAATTTTTCATTATTTAATATAACCAGGAAATTACAAATGGATTAATTGAACTCGCTTCATATTCAACTGTTCAAAAATGTTGTCTCCATGTCCTATGGCATTATTTCAACTTGTCATCCCCTTGAGTAATAATTACACCATAATCATGGTCAATTCTTATTAATCATACATCTCCCACGTCGAAGTCTTTTTCCTATTCAAAAATGGAACAATTGTATATTTTGAAGGAATGTTTCAGATAATAAGGGTGTTTCTCAATAGAATTTTCTCATTCCACTTTGACAATAATTATATTGACAAATGAGGAGCAAGCTTATAAAACAGAGTGTTGTCTGGGGCTCGCTCTCGGGCAAAATTTAATTTAAATCCTTCAGAATGCAATTTTAACCTATTTTAATAGTTATTTGACTACAAACAATTAATTACAAGTCGCAACTTTTTAAAATGTTGGCTGTCTAATTGAAAAATCCAGAAGTATTTCAAAGGGATACCCTCACCTGACCATGGATACTATTACTATTGAGCCTGACTATACATATACTTTACTACTCTTGTCTTTAATTCACATCACCTCTCGAATTTAAAGAAATTGTCGGTTGATAAGTAGGTTGAAAGAAATTGGTAGTGTTTGTCTTGAAATATACTTAAAAATAACCCATACTAATTCCGACGGAACCTTCTAGGTCATAAGAAAATTATAGTTTATAACCCATTATTAAAGAGGAGACCTGTAACACTTTAGATGGAAGTCATAACTCTTCTATAGAAGGGAGTCAGGGGGTCCTCCCCCGGGAAATATTTGGAAAAATGATCCCCTCAATCCCACATACTAAGCGATTTTTGACACAAATACATATATTTAATTCCATATTGCCAAAATGAATTCTGCCAAGTTTTTCGAACACGCCAACCATTAATATGGGCTCACTCTCAACTGTTACTTGTTAAGTTATTTGTAATGCATATTCTCTCTCTCTCTCTCTCTCTCTCTCTCTCTCTCTCTCTCTCTCTTTACTGGTTAAGTGTCAAGAATGGACGAAACCTTGTCCAAACTTCGCCATTTCATGTAATTGCATCACTTAGATTGTCATTACTGTAATTAATATCATACAAATGAGATCATTGTACATGACATTAAAATTCTTTGCGCTATAAAAATAGTATTTTCTGAGTTCACTACTGTATATATCTATGTGATGTTGATAGCTTTGATTTTAACCATTCATATTCAAATTTGTAAATTTACATGAATAAAGAAATATAATCTAAAAAAAAAATCTCACTCTCTCTCTCGTTTGGCTCCACAGTCCGGGGTGGGCTTTGGCCTTCTCTACCACCCTCCCTACTCGTCACTGTTAGCAGTCTTGGACTGCCATTCTCTTACACCCATTCTTGCCAACTCCTCCACAACACCATCCATCCAACGATTCCGTGGCCTCCCTATCCTCCTCCGGTTGTCCAGCTTGCTCCTCAGTATTCTTACAGGTAATTGGCCCTCTTGCATTCGGCGAATGTGCTCCAGTCATCTTATCCTCTGAGACTTCACAAACCTCACTATATCCCGCCCCTGTATGAGTGGTAAAAATTAAACATTATTTTAATCACTTGATTCAAACTTTGACATTATAACCATTAAATGCCTCACAGGCTTATTAGAGCAGCTTTTTGATACCTCCTTAGGGCTGGCACGCGGGGCGGTCTGCCCCCTTACTACTACTCGTGTAGTAGAGTCTGAGTAGTCTGACAAGATAATTAAAAAGAGGCCTTCTGGGAACTACTTCCCCCTGCTATCTTTGATTCCCCGCCTCAACTGATTAGGGCACAGTACTGCACCATACAATACCATTTTATAGCAAAAGCTGACACTGTATAATTATTTGGTAGTTTTTTGCTTTTAAATTTTTAAGAAATGCATTTTTCACTTCTGACAAGTAAGGAATTCATCATCGTCAGAGCTACTATGCAATAAAGAATACAGTGTTGGTTCTCATGTCAAAATGTTTAATAAGAGTACAGTATTTTGATTTTGTCATATAAAACAACAAGTGTAAGGTCATAAATTTCGCCTAGAATATTAGAAAACACTGTGGACTACTTACCGCTAGCGGGGATGGTTTATCCTTAATTAATTGGGGATGATTCAAGCATCAGATACATTCCACTTAGTTGAACCATGTACAGGCTGGAATTGGAATATAAGTATGAAATGTTTTGCATATCCATGGCCCTATAGGCAACCTAGGCGGCCGCCTAGGGCGCACTTTTGAGGGGCGCAAAATTGAGGATTTTAAAAATCTGAAAACAATGGGCAATGGATAACTTAACTTTACAATAGATTAATAAATGTAATAAAATATTATTTTCATCAGTAGTATTCAACCCAGTTGACTCGTTAGAAGGTTTTCACTAATTATTTAAAGCACCTGTTTATCGATTAATTAAATTGACTAAAAATATAAGTGCGTTTTAATTTTATTACTAAATACTTGTCTAAAATTTATATTACAAAAATCTTCTAGTATTTTGGTCTGTTCATTGTGAGAAAATATTAAGAAAAAATTAAAATATTTTTAAATAAAAATATTGATCTAAAACTGGAATAACAAAATCCACTCATACGATAAATAAAATGTACTAACTGCTATAAAGACTAGTTCAGATATTTTATTTGTGGTTTTATAGCTAACATGCATATTATGTCCTTCGCATTTTTTCAAAACTTGTTGCTGAACGAAGTTTTTCAAAACTTAATTTAATTAGAACCTACCTGCGTAGTACAATGTCCCAGGAGAGACTAGTGGGTTTGGCGACAATTTCTATAGAAAGGGAGTTAGCAAGACAGTTACACTCAAAAGCCCTCATAAAAGAATTTGCTTAGCAAAAAGCAAGAAAAGTACCACTAGGACTCTAATCTTTATGTTTCTGGAGGTTTGTGGATACTGTAATGTATTACATTATAATATGTGAGTTTTATGTAAATTGACTTTCGTTGTATTTACTTATCCCAGTAATTAATCAAAGATTATAAAATAAAGTTCTTTGTTACAACTATTAACAAAAACACATTTCCAAAGTTCCATACACGGTAGACCCTATACCGATGCACTGAATTTGTTTTCGCCTAGGGCGCCAAAAACACTAGAGCCGACCCTGTGCATATCTTAGAATGCAGTTTCAGATAAGATATTGCTTGAAAAATTGAAAAAAAGAATGGATTCAAGGTTTTGTAGACATGAGACTAGAATCAATTAAAATACGATTTTAGTGGGCTTGTTCACACAATATTTTCTTGGGACCCTGCGTTCGGGGTTGTTCCAGACCTCCCGGTTGAGGTAAAACCCTTTGGCTATCCCCAGATACGCCAATGTATTTTGGATAGTCAATATCAAAAATCTTGATTAATTAATTAATGACATAGGCATGTTTATCTATTCATACTCCCATACTCCTAATACTAATACTACTCCCATAATCCTAATAATTAAGCGGTGAACTTTTCATACAAATAAAATTTCAATGGTGGTGTATAATGATTTATTCGATGATATTGCACTAAATAATATTATATAAATAAATATTTATTACAGTCATAGATTCCGATTGGAGATTACCTTCATGGTGAAATAAATGAAATACTTCCTATAATTTTATGATGGTTTCATACAATTTTCATGGGTTTTGAGCATCAATTCTTCTTTTTAACATGCACACTGTAATGAAAGGAGGTTTGCCATCAGAGGGGTCTAGAGAACCCAGTGCTTTTGCACCCCTCTGTATCAAATCCTGCCGGCGCCCATGTACTTGCAAAATTTCTTCTATAAGTAGGTTCGATTTTCTTAAACAATAACCTCTCTAAAACCATATTCCTGATATAGTTTTTACTCTTACATAAAAAATTGTAAAAATTGCCCATATCAGGCCAATGTATTTACTTGGTACATGGCCTCCTTATTTCTTGTCATAAATACGGTGAATAATTGTTCACATAAACGTTAGTGGGCTAGTGAGGAATATTTCTCAATATTTTGCCGAGTTAAGTACTTTCACTTTTTAGAGGCTCTATCCTATTCATGACTGGAACCATCAATGTAGGCTATGTCTACTTCCGGAAAGGCTTTTATGTGACTACCTACTTCCTCTGAAAATCACATTCCACATTTTCCACCTTCAAATTGTCTTCTCTGTTACCTCCAGTTCTCTAGCATGTGGCCCGCAAACCAATAATCATATAAAAGAGCTTGCGTATACAATTCACAGAACTAGCGTTTGTAGATTCAGTCCAAAAATAAGATTACAATTTTGAGGTAATGCTATTTTAAAAATCACATTGTTTTAAATCAATTTTATCAAAATCACGTTAAAGTTTCTCTATTTCTGGTTAGCTATCAATTGGGCGCGCGAAATTGGAAGGTGCTAATATAGTAGTGGACAATTGGCTCTCTCGATTCGCAGTCTGAATGTGAGAGAACCATACGCTCTCTAGAAAAATGGATGTCAACGGTTGAGCGAATGAATGAGCAAATGGGTGGAAAGGGCCACTGAGTTTAACGAACGAGTGCAGTCCGTGATGCGAATCTCTAATTCCGATCAATTCTTCCTCTTCCTTCTATTCTGCGTCTAGTCAGCTGTCGCTGCTTAGGCAATGAGATTAGCACGAGATGAATGAGTAGGCTACTGACCATACTCTGAAGCTCATTTCTTAGCATTGGCTCACCTATCTCTGTTCTCTGAGTTCCAGGACGCTATTCGACCGTTTTGCAAACTTAATGCAAAGTGCGCTTTGCACACTATTTCTTACTAAAATAAGAATTTCTTTCAGCCTACAAGAGTGCTTGTATACCTCTCAAAAAATAGTTTCAATTTGTTGCTATTCATTCGGAGAATTTAATCAAGACTGCATACAAGAGCATACAAAGCTTACAAAATGATTCCAATTTGTTGGTATTCATTCCATAATTAATGTGTATACAGAGTGACCACGAGGAATCATTTTTACTATATTTAAAAAATAGTAATGTTCGGTCAATGTTGAAGTAATACATTATTTATCTACATAAAAATGTAGTGAAATGTGCGCCATTAACATGAAAATGCACGCTTTTACTATAAAAATATTGTAAAATGTCACAAATTTTGCTCAAGATTAGATCAAGTGTGATGAGCAAATGAGTACAGACAGGCCGATCGGCGAGGGTTCTGTAACTGCGCTGTTCTTGCCCTTTCCAAAGTCATTTTCTGGCGTTCTTATTATCATTACCAAGACCTAAATTACTCTAAGGACCCCGAGAACTCCAGAAAATGTGGAAAGGGCGAGCACAGTGCTGTCACAGAATCCACGCCGATTTGCTTGTCGATACTCATTTGCTCATCACACTTGATCTACACTTGAAAAAAAAATTTTGTGACATTTTACAATATTTTTTATAGTAAAAGCGTACATTTTCATGTTAAAGACGCATATTTCACTACATTTTATGTAGATAAATAATTTATTACTTCAACATTGACCGAACATTATTATTTTTAAATATGCCCTATTCTTCGTGGTCACTCTGTATAATAATTGTTAGCTGGTCTTGTCTTGGGTCTCTTCAGACTACCTCATAATTATTGAAAAATAGTCTCGACATAATTGATCCATATAGTCCCATAACTCACTAAAATCATAGATCTTCTTCTACTTCTTCTTATTTTAATCTTCCACCTACCCATCCCTTTTCTATTCCTCCTCTTCCTCCTTCCCTCTTTTTCCTCTTCGTACTCTCCCATAACAATTTTTATTTCCCTCGTAGCAATTAATCTTTTAAATCCGTCCCTCTATATAAACTACTAGAGGTTTACCTGTGTCATGCAACGGGATTTTAGGTATTATGCTTGTTGTTTAATTATTTGAAAATAATTATTCTTGACTGAAAATGAATGTATGGAATTGGACCGCCTTTATCAGCTTGAGATCGGATAAACCGTTGAAAAGTCGATTTTTTGGTGCCTTTCCACCTTTTTTAAATTAAAAATTTTTAAATGTGGGAGACCAAAAATATTTTTTTTCAGTTGAACAAGTGATAAATATAAATGAATTTCAAACGCCTTGGAGAGCTAAGTAGAGTGAGGTTCCACATGATATGATGCAGTAGATAAGTCAAGTTCTCACATTAAATAATTTCAACCAAATTGGTTTTAAAAACAGAAAGCTTATTTGGTAGAGTTGACTTCTGAGAACAAAAAAATGAATTTTGCCTGTACTGAGATTTGAACCCAATTTTTCAAGCATGATGAGCAGGTGCTCTACGCACTGCGCTATCAGGTCCAATGGATTTAGTTGCTACTAAAAACTCTCTTGAAGCTACAAAAGACAATCATAATTAAGACTAACATAATACGATTTGTAATTACGGGACAATAACAACAATTTTGCAGAATTTTGAAGTTTTGAACACCTATTTTGAAAAGTCTTGAAAGAAAATTAAAAATTGGGCTTAGAGGGACACTGAATCAAGTTTGGAGGAAGCTTTGTGCCAAATTTAGTGTTCCAAATCGTTGCCGTGAAAATCCGTAAGACTGATTCACACACTCACACCCCTGCTCTCTCTTATTATTATTGATGTAAAATACCTGGGTATTTAAATCTCGGGGGTAAATACTCAAAATTCATAAATACCCGGTTATTTTGTCATCATTTTACTATCCTTACAGGATAGTTATTCCAAAAAGACAACTCAATCTTCTCTAAATTCGATAAAAATTATAAATACCCAGTTTTTGGGTATTTACCCAGACCTGGAGTAAATACCCAATTTATAAATACCTATTTTCTGGGTATTTACCCGGCCCACATCACTACTTATTATATAGGTAACTATATCCAAGAATCTTTCCGACGGAGATCTTTAGTTCATTTATGATTCATAGATCTTAAAAACTACAGGTATCTTTTCAAGGAAAGAACAAGTATAACTAAAAGGTTTTTTCAAATAAAAAGGAAACCATTTAATTAATGAATTGCGCTTTACCCTTTCGCTTGGCGCTTCAAAGCCTTCTCCATGAAGTAATCAGTACCAATTGACATTGTATTTGGGCTAATTGAAATTTAGAAGCCCATCAGGCAGTGGCAATATAATATTTTATATGAATCATGAAAATCTTTAATTTCTGTCCTTTATCTACAATAATAATTTACTTTAACTAGGCTTCTGTAACTAGGCACCCTATTATTTCTAGTTAAACTGCTCAAATTATCTAAACTACTTTTTGTTCTCTTTGTTTTCATTGTGTATCCAACTTTCCTGTGAATATGTATCTCCACTAATGTTCCACTAAATAATTCAATATGAGTGAAAAGAAAGCAGAAGAAATATGAATACAGAATACGCTTATTTAAATAAAATAAATGATTCAAGTTGTATAGCACTGTTTCAAATCAAGACTTTGTTTCCTATACGACTCAGAGCAGTAGAAGAGAATGAAAAGTAGAAAGAAGAGTCGTGAGAGACAAAGAGCGATGAAGAGATGAAGAGTGGCGGCAGGTGAACGGAGGAAGTGGCTTACGACAGACAGGCCGGCACCATCGCCAAATTTATTTTAAACACTGCGGCTTCACCAAACACAAACACAATACGACGACACCAGCCGAATAGAACTAGAGTCGCGCCAAGTCGTTCATTCGTTCGTTGGTTCGCTCAATGACAGTCTCAGCACATTAATTACTAACGAGTAAATGATTGCTGCCCGCTCCATTCACTCACCACTGCTGAACGGTCATCCATCGGAAATAAACCTCTTTATATAAATAATTTATAGAAAATCCGCTCATTTGATCACGTCCAAACAAAAATTCTAAGTAAAGCATGTTTGGCATTTCTACTGGTTGAAAAACTAGCCAGCGCTGATCAGAGTGGAGGAGAGATTGAAATAGCTTTTGTAATTAACAACACAGAATGAATACAAAGAGATATTAACAGATTTAAAATATTACGGAATATAATTTTATTAAAATTACCAAAAGCTATTTATCTATTATTTTATAAACTATTCATTCAAAATTTGCATGATTTATTTATTGTGCTGTTTATAGATGGTACTATGATGGTAAAAATATTTTCTCGATTCCCTAAAACTTCGTTTTTCGATAGAGTGAAGCCACTTGCAGCTTCTGAAATGAATTATAGAATTGGACAAAAATGAATTGTTTTTTTTTTGATTTGTAATATAATATTGGGTTTAAATGAGAAAATACTGAATTTTATTCAAAGATAAAGGCTGATTGTTCCATATTCCTGGTAGATAAGATTCCTGTCCCATCAAATTAATTTTCACAGGTTTGACTTTTAACAAATCGTTTACTTTTCTTTTTTACATCACCTGATTTCCAACGAGTGCTTCCTGGTTCTTGGTTGAAGCATGATGAAATTCATCTTTTCTGAATGCACCAAATAGATTCTACATTTTTTTTTGAGGATACAGCCCACATAGGTCTGAAACCGTGGGTAATGAATTGGGTTATGATGTATAATGAGTTAGACTTACAGTATTAGATGGGTTCCGAACCAGAAGAGAAAGAGAGTTTCTTCACAAGAGAAACTTTCCTTTATAGTCATCGTAATATTTTAAAAATAGCACAATAATAAATCCTGTAATATTATTCCAAAAGAGGCAGGCACGCTTGAATATTTAAAAAAAAACTCCAACTTAATACATTGATAAGAAGTACTGTCAAGAACAGTAACTATAAATGATGATTAAAAAAACACAATTATTTCCATCAACTCAAACCTCGCAGGAGATTCTCTTCTAAAATACACTCGACCCTTTGAGCAACAGGATCTATTTATTCAGATAGGAAATTCGTTTCAGAAAATTAACTTTGACAAGAAACAAAATTCATTGTGATTATTGTCATTATTATTATTGCTATTATTATTATTATTATTATTTTTTTATTATTAATATTAATATTTTTATTATTATTATTAGCATCATGATATTATAAAGATTCGTTTTGAAGACGATTTAATGATTTGGAAGTTCAAAAGTGATTTGGGAAATAAGGAGTTTCCCACTGTAATCACTTTTTATAATCCACATAATAATAATAATAATAATTGATGAGCAAAATATTATTTTCTCGATAAATGGGTTGTAACTATTTTATCAAATATCAGTAATTTAAATATCAGTAAAATCAATCTTGGTGATCTTTCACTCATGAAACTGAGTATACTAATGATAAAATAGAGTACAGTCTTAATAACATTAACTCTAGTTAATCCTTTGGGTCATTGTGCTACTTGTTGATCATTTACCACCAATAATACATGGTTCGAATACTCTCTCGTTCAAGCACACAGAAAAGATGAAATAATTTTGCATATTGATCTGTCTTGCCACATAACAGCGCGATGCCTCCGGCACGACGGTTGCCTCGTAATAGGCGGGAGTAGAGTAAAATTCGAGAGACCCGTCAGCCATGATTCCGCAACTATTTCCAGTATCCTACTATCCTCTATTTTCCGCCAAAGTCGATGGATGGAGGAACATTGAACGAGAAAAGAGGAGCATGGAGAGTTGTTGCAGTAGTAGCGGCGGCGGCGGCAGCAGCAGCCCCACTCCTGGACCATCCAGAATCAATATCGTAGACAGCGTTCCCGCCTCGTCCATTAAAAGCGCCCACCTCGTGGACAGAGGAGCGCTCGCAAATTTATGGAGCATGGAGCTTACAATACCGGCCTGCATGCCTGCTCCATGAAGGCTCCTTCCTTAGCGACATAGAGTGTCTCAAGAACAGAGAGTCTCTAGAGACTCAATGTGTAGTCAGCGCTCACTTGCGCATCTGAGTCACCTTCAGCTCGTATTTCAAATGCGTATGCTAAATATTCACAACCAACTTACTGCTTAACGCCAGAACAATCATCATTTACCTCAGAGCATTAAACATTGAAAAATAAAGAAAACCCTATTTGAACATTGTGAATGAAAAGTGAATCAAAAGCAATGAAGAAGAAGAGAGTTGAAAAACGCGATAGGATATAGAAAGGGTTAGCATGGAAAAAAGTGACGAAGTAGTGGAAGAAAGTTGATTCTGTTTGGTCAATAGATACAGTTTAAATTGAAATTTAAAGTTAAATTTAAAATTTAAGCGGTTGGCCGCTTAGCGCAGTTGGGTCACCGCAACTTCAGCTTGCTGTCGTTTAAGTGGTCGTGGGTTCGAATCCCGCTCCACCGTCAGGCATTTATGTGTAATCATTCACCTCATTACCCATGCACAAGTCTCGGACTCATGTGGGCATCATCAGCATTAGAAAAAATGCTTGGATCTGCGTTAATCGTCACTGAATAGATCAAGAGTCAGATTTTTATCCTATACATAATATATAGTCATATACATCAAAGAGGATAGGAAGTAATCCGTGCATACACATTGTCTGTACATATGCAATTCTCCTTTGAAGAAATAGTAATAAGGATTTGTTGGTGGCGAGACCCTTACGGGTAGTCCCACCTCGCCGTTTGAGCCACGTTATGGGGAACTTGGTGGACCTACTATTTTAGGTGGGTTCCGAACCACCGGATAAGTAATAATAGAGCTTATAACATCAAGTCATTGAAGCACGGTCACCCATCCAAGCGCAGTCTTGAGCGCTCGTGACTAAACATCACGATCCCATAAGCACCAAGCTCACCGCGTGAACTGCATCGTTTGAAGAAGAAAGTTGTATGTTGCACTGTTCTGGTTGTTTATTATTATTATGTCGGTCTTAGTGATTGAAAAAAATCTGAACAAAAACACATGTAGACTAACGAACAAAATTGAAACAAAATGAACAAAATTCATCCATAACAATATCTGTAATGATACATCACATTCATTTTCAGCTTAACACGAACTAATGCTATAAAAAATGAAAATAATTTTTGTCACGCAAGAAGTAGTTGTTGAACATTATAATGAATAATAAATTACTTTTTTGAACTACTTGCCCTGATTGCGCAATGATAAGCAATCTTTTTATGTTACTTTCTACATCTAATAATGACTTCAGGGAATGGTGATATATGATTAGATTAGATTAGATTATGAAAGAGAAGCTAATGTAACGAGTATGTTAAATTTTTGTGGACCTGTAGGCAAAATTCTCTGTCATATACTGTAGATTGCATCTTTGTAGGAGGCCTATCTTTATCAACTTACTGATCGTGCACACCTATAACTAGTACACAGCTACACACACCTATACAAGTGACATGAGACATAACAAGTCACATGAGATATTTGTAAATGTTTCACCGCAAACTGGGAGCGCTTGTTTCTTGCGTGTAGACTATTAATAACGTGTCTCACCAATTTCGCATTGTGTAGAGATCCTTAAATTGTTTGAAGATTTGTGGAGTTGTTCAATTATGCCTAATAATTTGATTAATAATGCTAATTAAGCCATAAAGAGACAAAGTTTGATTCAAGGATCTCAATAATATAATGGTTATGATTCAGTTTCATTCCAGTTTAAAAAATTCACTGCATTGTTTATGAATGTTATATTCACTGCATTGAATTTTAGTTATTGTCACTGCAATATGTAGTTATTCTGCCAAAACTTCCAGTCATTCTGTGCTGTGATTTTAATACACAAAAACCAGATTTAGATCGAAGGTTGCAGCCAAAATATCCAAGATCAAAAAAACAAAACATTGGTGGTAACCAAATTAACACTCAACATTTCTGAAATAATTTGAGTCTCAGCTTTAGTACGGTATGGGACAGTAATTGGTTTAAACCATCAAATATCTGCTTTAGTCACCTTTCTTTATCTATATCCGAGATCATAGTTTTACTAAACTGTACAATTCGGTTTCATCAGCAACTAGAATCAAATTACGGCTTCAGAAGCCTTTCAAATAATGATTGAAAAATATCGATTTCTTTCAATGAAACTAAACTACAAATGGGCGAATGTTAGTTATAGATTGATTGATGCAAATGGATTCATTACCACAGGATATTTCTATTTTATAATGGATAATAAGATGAAATTGTCACAACCACATTTTTTGAAAATATAGAGATACTAGTTTCGGATGTTACTCCATCTCAGACAAACAAACTATTGTATAGCTACGCGGTGGGGGTTTTGATATTTTTAAAAGGGTTTTTGGTTTTGCGACTATTAAGGTATTGAAATAGACCTATAATCTACAATCTATTGCCGTTAGAATATTAATCACCTTTTAAAATGTGACGCTTGAAAATTGAAATTTTGTTTGTTTTTTAGGACAACCAATCTCGTTTACAAGTCAATTTGAAGTCCATATAACTTTATTGTAACTAAGGCACACACATAGAAATCAAATATCATATTCCATATTCCAATTAAACAATCTGTTTCTTTGTAATAGGATTTCAAATAACACAGAATTTTTTGAGATTTTAAAGTCACCTTTTTTAAAATTATAAGGTAATAAGTGATGAAATTTAATTGCAATAGGAAAATGTAGAATGGAAAATGTGTAGTACATTTTCAAAGCTCTATAAGAATTTAGGGTTTTGTGTAATAAATATGAAGCTTATTTAAGTTGACATCGATATGAGAAGTTTAGGAGTGGAGTGCAGACTTTGATTCTTCAACAGATGCAGACCCACGCACATTTACTTGGATCACTTATGATGGTATCACACCAAGGATTGACTTGACAGGTTTATGAATGTTATATGCCAGCATTGACACCATGACATGCTTCGATGATGATAATACAGTCCACCTACCTTTCATGTTGATCTACCACAAGCAGTTTTGTTAGTTAGGCTGGTACGTGGTACGTGTTCCTTGACTTGTCCTCTTTACTATGTGTGAAAACACTGCGTTTTAAATCAGTGCATACACGAATACGCTTTTAGCCATGAAAATGTAGGAGTCACTCATTCACGGTTTTTGACTTATCTAACATGTTCAGAATGAACTTGGGACTTTATCAAAAGAGATGGAATCGTCCAATTGAACCCAGCCTGCCAGTCTGATGTAGCCTACTGTAGATATAGTGCTACCATCTAGACAGCGAAGACAAAATTATCGTATAAGCTTTAGGTCATTGTTGCTTATGAGAAAATAAAACTAGATTTAAAACGAAACAAGCTTTGGACTTGAGGGGTATATCTTTCAATATATCTCACTTCAGAATTGAATTTTTCAGATACTGTAATACTTACGATGCTATATTTTAGCCTCCTGAACATTGATGAGAACTATGAGAAGTTATCAATACATATTCAATTTGAATGACACAATCTTGAGTTATGATCTTCAAACTGAGAAGAGAGAACAGAATTGGCGAAGAAGCTCGGATACGATTGCCCCTGATATTTCCTTCAAGTCGGATTCGATTCATTATCAGAATCTACTACTTCGGAAATCGAAATTATTGTGTTTCCTGATCTGAGATGGCGGGAATATTCACCCCCCCCATTGCCTTTATCGGTTTGTCAACATCAGCTTCGCTGATGTTTTTGAGAAGGAAGAAAAATTCTTGTCCCTGAATATATTGGAACATCAATGTGTCACGTCACGTACGTTTGGTTACAGTATTAATGTACTTGAAATGTACAAGAAATTTATTGGAGCTTAATTAAACAAAATGTATTCCAAAGAGTTGAAGGCTCAGTGCACCTTCAAAAATAACTCTCCTACTTTTTCTTGTCTCTATCTCATGTAGCATTACGGAGTCAGCATTGCAATCGTGCAGTTTGCTTCAATCAGAACTTTGCTTCCTACTCCCAACCAGTTAAAAAATCTGAGTATTAGCATGAAAATAATACTAGCAAGTTATAATATTGCCATTATTGAGTTATTATATTGTTATGATTAAATTATGATATTAAAATTAATTCTATTGATTGAATTTTTCCAATTTCGTTGCTTTATCTTTCTACCACATAAATAATGTGATTTAATAACACAACTTATTCAACTTTTATACTTTTTAAAAGAACTTATCTTCTATTTTTCATCTCACTTCAATTTTTATTCCTTATCTTAAGCTAAAAAACGGCCACATCATTAGATAAGGATAGATGGACGTATGTGAATGAAATGAAATGCGTCGTATGTCTTGTATGACTTCTACGTGATGTGAAAACTTGCTCGACTTTGGAGCCAACTCTCATCCCTTTGCTTCGTCCTGCCAGGCGGTGAGGACAATATATTGTCGTCCATGCGGCTAAAAATATCACGCACGAACCTAGACCCTCGAAAGCCTTGAGGCAAAGCGTCTCACCAGACTCAAATCCAAAGTTTTTGTTTATTTGGATGAAACAATCAATCAACGCATACATCTCACGAGAGGAAAACGAAGATTCATTAAACTATTATTATTTCGGCTGCTCATGTTGTACACATTGCATGAGTACCAAAATTATAGAAAAATAATCATCAAGAGCGGCATTACGTATATCACTCACAAACACTAGTTTCTCTTTTTACTCATCATTTACATTTTTCTCTTGGCTTTCATTACAACAAAATAAATATAATTGATATCAAGAAATATCTCAGTCTAATGTAGTCGATAAATAGATAGAGATTGAAGGTGGTTGATAGATCATTTCAGCTGATGTTGATCAAATAGTAATTTCAGCCAATTTGATGATTTTATGTTTGTGCTTCCATACTATAAATTTCAGAATAGTGGACAAAATTTGGTTTCTGTATTTAAAAACCAATAGACATTTCTGTATTTTGAAATTTATATTAATTATTCTGTGCATTACATTATGTCACATCCAAACGAGTTTCTATAGTGTTTTGAATCTCGTTCCCGTTTCTCATAGAATACTCATGCTAGATGTTATGACCCAATACAATTGAATCAAATAACTTGAGTAACTTGACTCTACGCTGAGCAATTATGTATGTTATTTAATCGATTGTTTAATCTGCTCTTGTACAATATTAAACTTGTACTAATAACAGCTTTTCTTCCTTACAGGTGAGAGAACAAATATTCTGTTGCAACCAGAAAAGAGCTTTTGGTAAGCTATTCAGACATCTACCAGTACTGATTATTTAAAGTTTCTAGCAGTAGAGCAATATTATGCAAACTTCAAATACATTGGGATAAATAACATCTATTATAATTAATCTCGTTCTATTTAGGGCATTCTTGTATGTGTGTGAAATTGACTGCTTCATCTAATAATTTCTTAGGAAATATAACCAAACAAGAATAGCTTCTTTCTCATAAATTCTGTCAGATTATTTCTGTCATTAGCTAATATATTGTTTTATCATTAGCTAATATATTTTTTTCTTTTAATTTTAATCTTTTTAGTTTATTTCAACTATAATTACTTAATGTAATGTAATATTTTATATTTTAGGTTATATTTATTAGTGTTTGCCATAGGTCTTACTAGACCTGGCAACGTAAGATGTTATAAATAAATATCAAATTAAATATCAGACATGTTGTTGAGCTGATTCTGTTAACCTAAACTTCACTGTGACATTCTTTTAATGGTGACAGACAGTGTTTTGCTTTATTCCAGAGAACTGACTAATTATTCTTATATGTTAATATTTTTACTTGACTAATGTCCTGTTTCTGGAGACGTACGATCCGTACAATCCCATATATGTAAATATTGTCACAGAAACTGTTTTTTCATTCCTAGTTCCTAGTTTTGATCGACTTTGTGAGATGTCCGCTCTCTATACTATCCAGTTGTTCTGAGCTGGTGTACAGGTCATGCTCAAAAAGTTACAGCTCATTCTGTTCATAGCAGGGTTTAAAATCATAATTTTATAATTCATTCTTCCTGGATCTCTATAAATAATCTTGAAATAATCTATAATTTTATAAAAGTTTCTTCAATATAAGAGAGAGTAGGGACATGTGTGTGTTCGTGTGTGTGTCAGTCGTGCGAATTTCACAAAAACTGCAATCATTTGAGATGCTAAACTTGGCACAGAGCTTGCTTCAAACTCAATTCAGTGCACCTCGAAACCCTATTTCTTATTTCCTTTTCCCATTTTTCAAAATTCACTCATGGACACTATTACTGTCTTCAAATGTGTTAAGATGCATGAAGCTCATAGAACAGTTGATAATTACTGACATGGGCGTCCATCTTACTTAATCTAGGGGGGGGGGGGGCACCTGGGAGCCATTTTGTTTTTAGATGAGGATACATTTCGAGCTTCATTATTCAACTCGAAAACATTAAGACTTGGACAGATTGTTATAGCCTAAACAAAAGAACATACCGTATTCAATAACCCCGATGAAAAAAGTTAAATATTTTATGTTAGTTCTTTGTTGTTAAAAATTCAGTGCACACAATGTCTGATATTACTAACACAACTCTAGAACTGGAATGAAAAGTTTCTTGACAAGTCGAATATCAGATGAAAAACTATTTTTAAATGTATCAAAGCATAATTATTATTAAAATTCTGACTTAATGCAAGTCAGACAGCTTATATAATAATAAAACGAAACTCTACCAATAAAATATGACCACACTGGTTGATGGGAAATTATGAAACATAAATTAATATGACATCTGTTTATTACAACATATAATATTATATGACAGAATCAAATTATTTTAGGCATTCAAGTACTATATTTGAGTATTTAAAACTTCTCTGAAAATGCCGTTTGCCGAAAATGCCAAAGTCGTTTTTTATTTTTTTTCCTATGCACACTCATCAGACATAAACTCGAAAGTCGATCCTCTCCCATTGTACTGCGCAGCCATGTTTTTACTCGTCAAAGTGTGCTAAACGATCTTTCAACTGTACTTGTTGTAGGAGTAATAGTTTGGTAAAGGATCAACATTTTGCGCACAGCAGGAAAAAACTGTGTCTCTTTTAGCAGATCTAAAATTCGTACCTTTTCAAAGCATTGCCTATCAGCCCAAAAGTCAAACCAAAGTCTTGCCTCAGTTGTTAAGTTTTCAATGCCATAGTAATCTTCCAACTGTTGAATGTTTTCTACAAAATTTTCTTTTTTCTCCTTTTTCATGTTAAATGGATGTAAAATGCCTCCTTTGAATGGGATTTCAGTTGATGGACCAAATCGAGTGGAAAGGGACACAAGCATTGAGTCCAAATACATGTTGAAAATCGTAATTTTATAATAGTCCATTGGAGTTGACACGTTGACATTTGATCTTTGAGTTTGCCTCTCCACAATTCTAGGTTTTTTTGTTCAACATTGAGGTCGTAGATTTTACTTCAACTGGATTCTAGGGGGGGCTCGAGCCCCCCTTGCCCATATTGATGGACGCCCATGATTACTGATACATCACTGTGATGCAAATAAGCTTTCAAGTCACAAGCTAAAGCTTGTTTCATATCAATATTACAGCTTCTAATTCCTTTTTTATTGTATTGGCATATGCGGTTGAAATCCATATATCACATGTTTAATTAAAAAATCTTTCTCAAATCCCGTTGCCAATTGCGGGTAAACTATTAGTATGAAACCATTTTCCAATAATAAACTCTTAAACGTACCTGTCTTCAGGCAACTTAATTTCAGTCAATGATCAACGCATTATCGTTGGAAGAAATAAGCTATCTCTCTCTCTCTCGCTCTCTATATTTGGCAAACTATTGTAATTGATCATTTTGAAATGTGGTATTGTAAGTGTAGGACATCTCTTTCAGATCGAACTCCTGATCACACTCTCCATCACTAAACTTATTCGCATCTCTTCTTCTTTTTAATTCCTTCGATAGAATTTTTTTCTTGACTCATTTCGGTAACTTCCTGCCAGATTCATGAGGACAGATGTACTCGTATCAGCTAGTCTGTCTTCCAAAATATCCATTCCTATATCCATTACAAAATTGATCAGATTGGGATGATAATAGAGGGCTAGTGTGTAACTATATAGGGCCATTGTGTAACCAGGATGCTAATTATTAATAATAATATCCATACTAAGTTGGATATGTCGATACGTTCAACTGTCTGATTAAAATTATGCAATTAGATTAAAATTTAAACTATCTGTTTAAATATGTGTAATACATAGCCAAACTATAATGGGTTTCAATTTTTTGAGTAGATTACAGTAATAATAATTTATTATGCAACTTGGGAATTATATTCTGTTGCATACCAGGAAGTATAGTGAGAAAAAGCAGAAATCCACTCTTTTCAATGTAATCTGTACCACTTCATTAAGCCATAATATATGAGTGGAAAAGGCAGGAGAAGCGGTCCCATGAGGGAGAAACGAGGCCACTCGTCCGAGACGACGCTACTTCATGGTGGCAGAGTGGCAGTGCAATGCGTCGCATGACGAAAGTGAGTTAGAAGTGGGTGAAGAGGGAGTTTGGTTCGGAGGGGAGGGTGAGCAATCACCATGGTAGAAGAGCGTCAAGAGAGCAGCCACGAGCAACGCGGCAGAAAAAAGTTGTATAGAGTGGACAGTTATCCTGAAGAGGCTGCGCGGAATTTTGCTCTCCGCAACAGAGCTTCTAACTCCCTCCATAGGTATTTCAAGCACATTGTATCTCGCTTTACAAATTAAACATCTACTATTCTAGCTTAAATTCTATCAGATTCAGTGCACCCAACTTTACCTCCACAGCAAAAAGACAATCAAAATTATACAATATTGATGCGTTCTATCGTCTAAGCTCTTATATTGGATCTAGAATGATCCATACAGGTTTTGAATCTACTAAAGAATAGATTCTAGAATCTTGTTCTGGAACTGTGACTGTGATTCCAGCGTTGGAAGAACATTGTATTTTACATAAAGATCCATGTGATGTATTAGTACGTGTAGTAGTTAGGAGTCAGTACGGTGTAGAATCTACTGTAATAATCCCGGTATCAATTGGAAAAGATAGGAATTGGATGAATGCACGTTGGTGTCATGATTTGGTCAGCAATAAGGGAGTCAGAAAAAAGAAGAACAGTGCTCACTAACTAATCTTTCAAAAACTCCTCTAGCTGCTAAGTTTTGGGAATTTCTTAACTCATTCAAAACTACTGGACACGCTATAACATTAGCTAACATTTACGCTTACTAAGATTTAGCTGACAATTGACTTCTCGCTGTCACGACTCATCTATTCAATGCTCCTAGTGATCTAAAAGATTTTGGATTCGCTTAGTGATTATCCTCACAAATATATTGGTAGAATTTCAAATTTTTGAAATAAAAAATAAATCAATAATAAATAATGTTTTTATTGACATACATAAAAAAGTTAAAGTGCAAAATTACAGGGGCGCCTGTTTGTTGCAAGTGTTATAACTAATTGTTCATGCGAGTCAAAGTAGCCTTTGTATTCAAAACACACTATTGAATTTCATCTCAAATATGATAAAATCCTATCTAATAAATTATCTTATATCAAAACTGACAATGTATATTATTTTCACTCACTTATACTGGTGAAGCAGGAGGGATGCATTTCACTTCTGAAAAGAAGCTTCGTCAGCCTACTTCTTTTGAGAAGTGAAATGCATCCCTCCAGCATCACCAGTATAAGTGAGAAAAATATTTTAACACAAATGCAGTGTCAGTTTCGATATCATCAAATATTTCGTCATTGAAAACTCAATCACAGATGATAAATTATAATGGTAAATAATTTTTCCAACACGGTATTTTGAATGTGATTAACTCTGTATTTACTCAGATTGTTTCCGGTTGAAATTAAATTTTAGGTTTTGAGAGAGCACGCTGATATCTTACATTATTTTATAAGTATAAATGTGTTTAATGGAACCAGAACAGGATTTTATTCCCAGTTTCCAGTTTATATCAAAATTAGCTGAGTAAGCTTGTTTCAATCGAGCGCTTTTGATTTTCTCAAGTCCGTGTTACACATGACGACGTAAAGAACGATGATTTCAAGCATCTTTCAATTGAGTTTGAGCTGGAGTAGATTCATTGGAATCGAGACATCTCACAAGGGGCTGTTGGGATCTTCTGAGTTCTCCGCAGTATCGGCAAACAAGTTGAGAGCTGCTGAGAGACGCGGAGAAACTTGTTGAGCGAACGACGACTGCTCGTCTCTCATCTCTTGTCTCTCAGACTCTCAGATTGCTCTCTCACAGTGCGCAGGACCAGGCATCCTGGCTCTGCCTCGAGCGCTCTGACAATCGATAGCGACTTGGCGCAAACTCCTGCCCAAAGCGCTCCTCTCAAGAGCTCATCTCACTACTCCTACTCATGATCCTCAACCTCGTGATCATTCTCCTTTCAAACCCCTCCACTCCACAATTGACATCATCCGTATGAATGATACTACCACACAAATTCCCTCAGCATCTCCTCGGTCTTTTACTATCTTCAACTATACTCCATGCTGAAGCTCAGTCACAATCACACTCAACTCTTTTCCCAGTTGGCATAACTGTATTTATCATATCACTCTCACGATCCATGAAAAATTACTATACCGCCTGCAAAGATCACAACGACTCTCAAGAAATTTGATTATGACAGTTGGTTTGTAAAATAAAGACTCGATCTATGGGCACATGACTGATTCTTGGACGTGGAAAACTGAAGCAATCAGTTTGTAAGAATATAAATAACATTGTTCAATAATGAGCATTACTCAGGTTAAAATGTAAGTGGTGACAGTCGACACAGTTGTTAATTCAATAATTATACACATGATCTACTATTATAAACGGAACAAAAAAATCAAATCTCTGAATAAGCATTTACATTTTCACATCTATTATGAAAACAGGATAACGTCATAACGACAGCCACGACATTCTCAATCTCAATTGAACTAGTAATTTCTCTTGAATGCAATTACTGATTCTATCCAAAACAAAAATGTCCATCAGGAGCTCAATTTAAAAACTCAGCACGAGCACAGTCCAATAATCCAGAGAAAGTAGACATAATTAATTATGAATTTTGTTTGGATTTAAGAGCCAAAATAAAGAAGTCGTAACATATTCATTCAGCTGTTTACTTGATTGTGTTTTGTGTTATAAATGAATGAATGAACTAGAATTGAAATACAGAGAAGTTTCATATACACTCTACATACTATACTACACACTAATACTATTGGAGCATCTAATAGGCTGACCGACGCTAAGTAAGAGCTCTTTGACTGCCTGAGGGCTGAGTCTTCACTCACTCTAAGGAAAAAATACTAAATTATCCAAAGGAGAGAAACTCAAATAGATAAAAATTAAAGAAGTCCTGGATTTGAATACTCGCTGACGCAGAAAATAATTATTCACATTTCTAATGGATTATAAGAGACAAGGGATAAAGGTTTCCATTAAACGATTAAACAATAGGATGACAGATTTATAAGCAACATAATTGATAGTGGACTTGGAAGTGTTAAGTAACTTGAGAGAAACTTATGAGCAACCGTGAAGGGTGAAGAGACTGCGCAAATAGTTGCTGTCAACGCAATTCGAGACTATGGGAGAAAGATAATAGTAGGCTATAGGTATACAGTGTAAACCCATATGCTATAGATAGGTAGATAGATATAATTACATTCTAAATACATCTGAACAATAAGCAGAGGATGAGTCAAAAATTTCAAAAACATTTAACACATACCTAAATCATGTGTCTCAATTAAAAACTCAGTTACTTAGTAGAATGCCCATCTACTAAATTCAAATTTCAAATTCAAATTCAATTTATTTCCAAAGATTCATGAAAAGTACAAAAATATTATTGCCAATACATAAACATACAAAGTATTTTTAAGATTATGCTTACAATTCTAGAAATCAATTGGAAATACAAGCCACTTGCTGAAAGTATACTCATACTTTCGCCTGCAAACGGGAGTGAATATCTTATGAAAAAACAACCCTTGATAAATGGAAGAAAAAAAGATAGAAAAAAAGGGGGGTCTCATTCACACTACCAGTCACTCGCCTTTCACACATTGCCAATGTCAGCATTGAATACACCTAAGTGCTTGTTTTATCCACAGTATTCATAATCATTATTTACATTTGTTAGTTTATCACAGAAAATAGAGTCTCTAAGTGATCAGGCATGAGACCTCTGAGCCACTTTAGAATGTAAGTCTTAAATACGTCCTTGTTCCGTATCCTCTTTGCTTCCAGTGGTATACAATTGAAAAATTTGGGACCAAGAAATACAAATGATTTTTGGAAACAAGTGGTGTTTGACTTTGGGAGCCTTAGTAGATCATGAGTTACTCTTCTGGTATGATAACTAGGTACATCCCTGAATAATGTGTGACCACAGTCTCCAGACATGACATAAAACACATTCAAGACCTTGAAAACAAATAAGTGTCTCAACGGTAAGCATTTTAGGGTTTGGAAAATTGGAAAAGAATGCTCATACCTACCCACCCCCTTTACTGCTCGAACCATTGATTTCTGCAAAGTTATCAATGGTCTCAAATGGGTGAAATAGGTTGAGCCCCAACACCTTATTCCATAACTCAACCTTGGTTCAACCAGAGCAAAGTACAACTGTCTGAGAACAACCAAAGGGAGAATTTTATTGAGAAAATGGAATTTTCTGAGAATGATTAAAAGGTGGTTTTTGATGTTGGATATATGAGTAGACCAAGTCAGTTTTTCATCCACAGTCACACCAAGATACTTGATAGAATCAATTTGGCTAACAATTTCACAGTCACAGTTATTATGATGGCAGGCACCATGGAACCTCAGTGGGACTGGTAATTCCCATGATGAAGACAATGTGAATAGAATGTATTTAGTCTTTGTCAGGTTGAGAGATAATTTATTGTGGCTGAACCAAAGCAATAATCTATCCAAATCTTTCTGCATCTTTATCCACAAGTTTGGTCCTTCGAAGCTGCTGTATGCAAGAGCAGTGTCATCTGCAAAGGACACAGGCATACCAGAAAAATCACATGAAAAGAGATCATTAATAAAGATCAAAAAAAAAAATTGGTCCAAGGACCGATCCTTGTGGTACCCGACAGTCCACACCTTGGACCTCACTCTCTGAATCTCCAATAGAAACGTACTGCACTCTATTCCTTAAATATGATGAAAACCAATCATGAGCTACACCTCTGACACCAGCATTGTATAGCTTCTTCAACAAAATTCTATTATTCACGGCATCAAACGCCTTTCTTATGTCCAGGAATAGTCCTGCAACACAGTGTGCTGTTCTGGAATTGAGACCTGAGTATATTGCTGTCATGAATCTATCAAGGGCCATTTCAGTATTCTTGCCTTCAAGGAAACCAAATTGATTTTTATAAAAAAAGTTATATGAATTGAAAAATTCAAGTATCCTTTTCTTCATCACCTTTTCCAGAAGCTTAGAAAGAATGGATAGCAACGATATAGGTCTATAATTATTCAGTTTAGATCTAGAACCAGATTTAAAGATTGGAACCACCTTTGCCAACTTCAACTTAGATGGAAATGTACCACCAGAAAGACTACAGTTGAAGATATCTACAAGAATGGGAATTATAGCCAGAGCAACAGTCTTCAACAAATTAGAGGAAATACTATCATTCCCTGGAGACTTACCATTTCTTAGACTCTTAAAATACTTTATCAGCTCATCATATGTTACTGGTTCCAAAAATATGGACTCTTGGTGAGTTGTTTCCCTAAAGTTTTCATAGTAGCCCCAAACCATTATGCTCACTTCCAGATGAATCGGCAATCTCCCTTGCTATATTTACAAAGTAATCATTAAATAAGTTTGACACAGAATTTTGGTCAGTTATAATTTGATCCCCAAGTTCAATTTTCAATTTATTAAAACATTTGACTTTTTTTGGATTTCCACATAACTTATTTAAAACCATCCATTTCTGTCTAGTAGGTAGCATATTTATGGAAGCATAGTACTTCTCTTTTTCAATCTTAATCCAGGATTTAATTTTTTTAGAAAATACCTTCAAATCATTTTTTATTCTATCATTACCAGGATTTTTCTTAACCTTTTTTAGAAGCTTATCTCTGGACTGAATAGCTGCACACAAACCATCTGATATCCACGGCTTGAGTTTTCTTCCGTTTACTGATTTTATTTTATATTCTATAGTATATTTTGAGCACTCAATATAACTTGTTAATACATCAAGGAATCTATCAAACTTGTAATTAACATCATTGCTGAATAAAACATCGCACCAATCATGAGACATGAGCATTCATAAATGCATTTAAACGACCATATTTTATATTTTTCTTTAAATACATTATTTCTATTTATATTGTCATTAACACTAATTGTTAAAGACACAGCTCTATGATCGCCAACCAAAGTCTCAATGACAGCGCCCCCTACAAAATGCAAAAAAGTTTGTGATCTGAAAAAATGTGATCAATGCAAGTGGCAGTTGATTCAGTTACTCTGGTAAATGTATTTATTATAGCTTCAAATCCATAATAACTGAGAATAAACTGAGATACTAGATACATAGAATTCATAGAAACTGCCTATGATTATGTACATTTTTTAATTCAAATGGTAAAACATTATACATTTTTGGGCCAATGTACTGAGGCGATCTTTCAAAAAAGGCATTCTGTGGGCAACTGAAGAAACTAAGTTTGAGTGGTGAGTGTTATAGTTATGAGTGTCTCCACAGCGGCTGAAGCTATCTAGATTTTTCCTTGTATGAAAGCATGTCTCAAGGACATAGAGCGATGGCAGTGTGAGTTTTCCTCTTTGGAAAAGCTCACGGAAAGTATGTCAACGGGATTTATCAAAAATTATTCCAACAGCCCTATTTTGAACTTAGAATACGTTCTCAGCCGCTGATGAAACGCCCCAGACAATGACTCTATATTTCAAAAAAGGAAAGGAATAGCCATAGAATACATTGAGGTGTGATTTCAAGCTCACAGCACCCCTCAGCACCCGCAAAGAAAAGCGAACTGAGTTCAGTTTTCAGTGTCTTTCTATGTGCTCTGTCCGTTTTAGATGCCTGTTAAGCAGCAAACCCACAAATTCAACACAGCCCTCATTCTTCAGCTGAATTTTATTATGACTTAGATCTATATTTCTCCCAATGAAATGCATGCCCCAGACGGGGACATATTGACAATCTCTATAGTAAAAACAGTTACTTGATAGCTGCAATCATGTCACAATATCATTATCAGACAATTCGGAGTCGGCGTAGCCGAGTTGGCTTATCGCTGGTCTGATAAGCCAAAGGTCCTGGGTTCGATCCCAGTTGAGTACAAGATATTTTTCTCGAGCCACTCCCGTGTTTCGGAGGACACGTTAAGCCGTCGGTCCCGGTTGCATATAAAAAAAGCAGTCATTAAAAAAACGGCGAGGTGGAACTACCCGTAAGGGTCTCCCCACCACGAAAAGCCATACGAATTTACTTTATTAGACAATGAATTAATGAGAGAAAACACAGTTTACGGATACGCCACTACAAGTCTGAGTACCGTATAGTGATTGATATACCTATTTTGGGACCTCTGGTGTAGTAGCAGAACTAGGAGTCAAGACGAAGAAAAAAAATATGTGTGAAACTTCGAGATCACAATGAGGAAACAAGGAAAATGCTTGACAGCGGAAAAGGAAACAAAATAAGACAGATTCTTCAATGTGGAAGCAGAAGAAGATAAATTCTGAGTAAAATCAGTAATGATTAAGGAAAAGATTAAAAATTGTTAAAAGAATAATTGTAATACCGTTGTAACCGTTCTTAACTCCCTGACGGTGGTTCAAAGGGATATAATAAAGGTGGGCTTCAAAAAATCTAGACTCCACCCAACTGAAACCCTTTTCCAGGAAACGTCCCTTCTCACAATTAGACAGCTTTTTCATAAAAACCCTCCTAACATATTCGTTCAGACATCATCACATTATTTTCACTGCAGTCATATAACACCCGTTATTCACAGAATATACCAATTATTACATTTTCCCACTTAAATAAAGATATTTCAACTACTAATCCTTCACATATTGCTCAAATTTACAGGAATATCTGCTATGGTTTCGCTAATTTGCAATTATTTGATTCAGCTACTATTACCATTTTCAAAAAAAAAGTTATTTCACTCTTACTGACTTGGAACTGATGCCACAGAAGAACTTATACTGTCAACGTACAGATAGATTATTACTATAATAGAACAAAATAGCATTAGGTTTGTGTAACAAATATACGTGCATACAAATTAATATTATGCCCATGTTTGGGGTCTCTTTTCTCATGATTATTGTTGAGTGAAATCCTTAAATAGTATGCCAAAGTATTCATATGCCATAACTAGTGGTCGGAGACACAATTGTGTTAGTTTAAATTTAATTATTGTTTTCAATTATCATTATTATTTTAGGTGTCATACTCTCAAAATATACTGTCGACATCCAATTCATTTCATATAATTTATCTCATTTGTTAATTATTTAATTTACTTCAAGTTACGCAGTTTTAGTTAATATTCATCTGTGTTGCCAGACTGATCTATCAACTGGGTAGGTCTACCTGGATCATGAACTCTTCCTTGCTCACAGACCTCCGGTCCATGTGGGGACTAATTTCCTTTCCGAAAAAATCTGCTTATTTATTTTGTATAGCATAATATGTTCAGTTTATTTGTTAAAAAATTTTTCTTAGTATAAATAATAAGCGGCAGATTGTATTATTTCATTTTTTTTATGTAAAGAGGAAAAGAGAATATTTGATTTGAATATCAATAATGCAATATTATAAACAATTTGCAATAAGTGCAAGTTGGGATTCACACCGGAGCGATTAACAATACAAATCCGACAGCGCATTTTTTACCACGTGCGTTTTACACATTGCTTACACTAACGCGATAATTATCGGTGTTGTTCAAAGATCGCGTTAGTGTGTACTAACTTGTTTTGTTGCTAAGGAAAGGAATGATCTGTCGACTTTGTGTCGTATCGCTCCGATGTAAACGACCACTTATTATTAAAACAATATTGGAACTATTTTGGCCAGTTTCAAATGTCGAAAAACGTTAGTTAATAAGTAGGTAAAGGTAAAGTAGTAAAGGCAACAACTTTGCCTGAATGCCATGTTCTGTATGAAGAACGGAGGTGGGAATCAAAGAATAGAACTAAATTAAAATCTTCTGGGAATTGGCTTAAAAACTTTTGTGAAATTGTTTAGCAGTTTCTTTTAAAAAATAACTTTCCTCTCTTAGACATGTCCTTCGGTCTTCATTTATAGATTCTTCTTTTCACAAAGCTATTATTATCAAAGACTATCAGAAATTCTTCACACTAGGTTCTTCATGAAATTTTAATTTATTGGAACCGTAACAAGAACAGCGAAAAAGGAATTTTAAAACCATTTTGCTGGTTATTTATTTAAAAAACATCTATTTATAAAAGTTGTGTTCCAAGAGAAATCTCGAGAATTGGATAGAATCTTTTTTGTAACTTCAGGGAGAATTGTAGGTTCTACATTGAATTCAGGCTACATTAGATATAGAATAATTTATAAAAGATGAATCTGCTAATTGATAAATTATCAGATCGCTGTTGCTTGGAAAAGATCGCAGTGATTTCAAATGAGAGAAGCTGTACGATTGATCCAGAGGGTGGACTCACCCTCCATCCTCCCGTTAACTGACTACAAACCACCCACTCCCACCGCCACCGCGCTAGGCATCCCCACGCCCAAACCTACACACAATCTCATCTGAAAGGTCAAAGTATTGACAGTTCAACGCCCAAATTTAGTTGAAGATTGTGAATCAAAATATCAAAAACATTTCAGAGATCCTCAACCTGAAGATGCTGTCAAAAAACATCAGATTGTGTAAAATCCTGGAAAAATTGAATTATTAGGACAATAGGTCGACCGCATGTGACTGCTCGACTAGTAGGCCTATTGTCTCTGAAAATAAAACATTACAAGCAAAATTTTGCCAAAATAACTGGATGATTGAAGCACAGAGAAATCAACCTTTCTTTGAAGACTTTGATATCAGGGTTTCGTCTTCAATAGTTGCAAGGTTATTAGATAAATAGATTAAGCAATGAAGTAAAAAATTGATTTCCTACTGAGTTTCTTGAAAAACTTTTTCGCTCCCTTCAATAGAATAGTGATATGAACAGGGGCGCACCCAGATTTTCGGTTTGGGCGGGGGCTTCCCCGGTCACAGCTGAGAATATTCTTGTTGGCGGGGGGGGGGGGGGGCTGAATTGGGAATTTGCTGACTTTTTTGCAAGATTGTTGCTTGATAATGATAAAGTTCCTTGAGAATAGGACAAAATGAATAGGATCAGTCTTTTTGTACAGAGTGTTTCTAGAGGGTTCTGCCAGACTGCATAAGATACCCATCAGATGAATAAAAATAAAGATAGCAGAAAATTACGGCGATCCCCACCAATTTACTCATTCACAAATCTCACTGCAGCAGTGTCAGACAGCAGTCAGAGATTAATCCTGATCGGGATATTTTAACAAAGTTAGCAAAATGATCATGAAACTCTTTTTTTCTCATTGTAATGAATTAACTCAATCACCTGTCAATGCAACGATAATTTTTCCATCAAAGTTGTATTTATTTTTGAAAATGAATTGTAAATTAACCCAATTGTCAAGAATGCTTCTAAAGTTCATAAACTTTTATTAAATTGAAACACACTGATTTTGAAATACTTTCTACTCGCTATTTTTGTGTGTTTTGATCAAATTCTGTTTTTATGAACTCTGTATGCGTTATTGACTATCAATAACAAAGTTCATCCCCTTCAATCTTAAAAACGCGTCTTTTAGTCATTTCTGCATAGTTTATACAATACCTTAATAATAACGGTAGTCAACGTATAATGTGATTTTCAGCTGATTTCACATCGAATGTGACCCCCCTAAATGAGGAGAGCTCTAGACGCTAGAGTCTAGAATCTAGAGAATTATGAATGAGAGTACTTATTTAATGAAAATAACTCCAATCTCTCGCTATCTTTATTTTTATGATGAAGTGTTTTCAAATGATTAACCTTTTGTAGTCCACCAGATTCCTCGCAAAACATCTGTATAGGCTACATCCCTGTATTGTCAGATGTAGGCTATTACAGGTCAAGGAGCTGCTAGATAGAGATCCTGTATTACAGGATCGTCAGATGGATACGAGTGAAACAAATTATTTTAATTATAAAATAAGAGTCCAGCAACCTAGTCAAATTAAATGCTGCCAGACCACAAATCCTATTTCCATCCATGGAATTAATAATCCAAGTATTAATATTTCAAAGATATTGTTATAAGCGCTATTCTATTTTTAAAAACAAGTGCGAAATCGTGAAATGTACTATAACACTTATCAATCTTTACACAGTCGATTCGCTTGGAAATTATTAAGAGTTTGGTAAGGGCCGTATAGATCCTTGGGAAAGGGAGAGTTCAAGCCCCAAAGCCCTTCTTGGTGTGCCACTGTCTATGAGCATTATTCTATTTGAACATGTGTGTTATCGTGAAATTTACCAACAATAATAAGCCTGGAGCATATACTCTACAGTCAATTTGCGCCAGTGGTTACAAGCCTAGCCACTAAAGCCTCATCAACTTCCATCACATCTGACGAGTTTTAACATTTGAAAAGTTCTATTAGTGAATTAAGGATAACTATTATATACTATTATACTTGTAGACTATACCCTTTACTACATACTCATATCTAAGTAACACAGAATCGTCTTACCCAATGCTTTATTCGCAATTCTTATTATGGTTGATACATAGACTAGCTTGAATATGGGACCAAGACTCCCCAAACTTTCTATTTTGGTGAGTAGAATATTTTCAGAATATCAAGATCACCTTGAAATATAGCATTCAGTTATACGACTGGATTGTGAGTGAATATAGAACCAATTTAGTTTGTATCTAGAAGTTTAAATAGTAGTTTTCAGCTTCTCGAATTCAAGAGAGTGAGACATGGCACGGGTTCAAAATGCTAAGTGCCAGTGCGTATTGGTCTGAGTGCATTTTGACGTAGGCCTGGAACATGTGCGTCACTGCCAAGCTTCAAAAACAGTACTAAGGCTCAGCCTCAGCCACACGTATCAGCCAACAACCTAGCAAGGCTGACCGCCACTCAAAATAAATAGCCAACAACATAAGGAACTACGTTTCGGAAGATGTTTTCAATAATATGATTCTGAAATTCTGGCTATGGCTCAAATATAGCAGAGGACATCCATGCTTTCATTCAAGATATCCTCCAAATTGAAATTATTGTATCTAGATAAATTATTGGTTGTAACCTGCTTAATTTACTACACATTATTCATTTCAACAACCTGCTCGTTATTGATCACATAAGTTATTTCTATGATGACAAATTTGTATCTATTTGCAGATTTTATAATCTGTCATTGTTGTAACAAGGGCGGATTAAAGGGGGGGCGGAGGGGGCGACCGCCCCCTCCGAGGGCTTGCTCATTTAAAAAAATAAACACATGCGACACGCACACGGTAAAATTTTAATTGTCCCGCCACATCTATGACAGACGGAATATAACATGTCATCCCACTTGTCTTATTTTCTATATTACCTGTACTTTATCTTTAACTGTTGTTATCTATATAATTATAATTCAATGAAGAATTAACAAATGACAGAGAATGAAGGAAATCTTATATCAAGTGAAATACTTTTGAATAAGATTAATCTCTTATAGAATAGGTAGGGGCATATACATCTCTGTTTGTATTTGACCTAGTACGTATTTATTGAAGAACTGGTACCGTATTATGAAGCATGAGAGAATGTTGAGAGTAATTTAAATATAATATATAGGTCTAAAAATCATCACGATCATGAATAAATTGCTTAGACTCTGTTCATTTCTTTGTAGATTTTGATAAAAAGTTAAGCTAGCAAAGCAATTTTTGTTCAAGACATATACAACAATTTATATTCATTTCAGATGAATATACAGAAATAAACTACCATACTCTAGTTAGGGGAAATTTGATTGTTCTTAAACAGAAAAAATATATTTCTTCTCCATTTTAAGTGCTAGAATGGTGTAAAATGCGGTTAAAGGCTACTAAATTTCCAAAATTGTTATTCCATATCAACCCCCCCCCCCCCCCCCGGAGAACCAGTATTTTTTCAGTATGTCGCCCCTCCCCATAAAAATGCATTAATCCGCCACTGTGTTGTAATGTATATATTTGTTGTGTGATTTGTTCATTACCTACCAGTAATCAGCAAGTGATCGTTGAACAACCATTGGAATTTTTATTCAGGTGATTTTTGTTTAAATTTTATTGAGTGAGGCACGTAGGTTTTTATTTTATAATAATTTAATTTATTTTATGTAGGTGTATTTATTATACAGAGGACAGTCTTAAAAATATATTTTATATATCATCATAAAAAATTGCAACATGATTAATTATACAATGATCACACATACACATCTGTTTGGGAAAAAAATTCATACTGTAATAATTTGTCATAGTCCAAGGAAAAATGTTTCACACACGACTTTTCAGCCTATGAAATTCTATTTGTCATTAATTTATCTACTTTACAACAATTACTATAAACTTATATTAAAACTTTATCATTAAGAAAGTCATTCACATCCTAGACCTAGCTTGTATATTCGACAAAATGAACTTGTATATTCATGTTACAACAAAAAATCTCAGTTAAAAAATCTGATTGTCAAAGTAACTCTAATAGACTTGTGCCATGAATATTCAAAACGATACAAGGAGAATTAGGGTTGATACTTCCAATAAAGTTATCATTAAACATGCTTTTAAATTTCAATATATATTTTATACACAAAAATGTATAAATATTTTTTTGTGAAATGTTATTGAGTGATGAATTTAGGCAATTATTTATTATTATTTAAATGCCAATATTTAATATTTTTATATTTGAAATATAATATTTCAAGAAAGAATCCTCCCCAGGATATTTCCCTGTAGTTGTATCAACTGCTAGAAATGAATTTTATTTTAGTTGAACAATATTAAGTTATATTATTTCAATATGCTTTCAACTTCAAATACTTATTTAAATATATTTCATGTTCATACTTTTAAATATACAACCTATTTTGGACTCAGAAATATGTATTACTATTTGGTTCAAAATCATTCATTTATAATAATTGACTTGTCTTCTATCAAAGAATAATAATAATTTTTCTACTTATTTTTGTTTCAGGCAATTACCTAATGGTAACAATGACAGAGCCCGGTCCAAAACAAACGCTCATGTGGAGTCCACAATACGTAAGCACCGGAGAAATGTGCCGATTCAAAGTAATGCTGCACATGTCTAACATGGTTAATGGCAGTTTCAAAGTTCTTGTGGAGATTGTCCATAATAAAACATCGTGGGTTGTCAGCGAAAAAGCTGGAGTCGACTCTGAAAAGTAAGCATTCCTATAATTATATTCTCCCAACTCCAAAAATTGGATCACATTTAAAACATTATTTTTCAGTTGCTCTCAATATTCTTATTCTTTATTGCAAAATACTGAGGGTTTATTGATTTTATTGTAGGTGTTACATTGCTATTATTGTACATTAAAAGACAAGCGGCCAATTCTCTCAACTTTCTTCTAAATGGCCCATAATTTTTTTTAAACTTGTTTTTTCCATAAATTTTTTAATGCTCTCTCTTAATAGTTCTTAATTTTTTATTTATAGAAAACTCTGTATTTTCCATTGATGATGTGGGAGGTGTAAGAATTTTTATTTTCGGTTATAACTTTTGAGTAGATTTTGTGGTATTTCATGGTTCCAATTTTCAATAAAACTGATTTGAAAATATGGAACAAATTAGTGGTTCTATATTTTACATTTTTGAATGCTATGATCCATTTGTCTAGTGTTGAGAAATGGGTGTAAGAGAGCAGCACCGTAGCCTTCTTGAGAATAGTTTTAATCCACGCTCAATAGATTTATTCCACAATCAAATCTACCCTACTTTAATGAAGCATATATCCATATATAAGAATATGCTTGCTGAACACTCAGTTTTTCTAATGCAACCGTCTTTTTTTAAACTAAACTGGAAGATTTTCAACTTCCTTTCCATTGGGTATTAGTTTAGTCAATCTAGTTCTAGACGAATCTAGATAGAATTCTTCTTATCTTTTGGAAACAATATTTTGATGAAACATTGACTTCCTTTCATCAATTAGGATTGAAAGTTTTTATAACGCTATATGGCGAAAGGAAATTCAGCTAATAACATCTAAAGTAGTCCCAATTACATATTTTTTGAGAACTTTCTCATCTCTCAAAGATATAGTTTGAAGCTTGAGTCTTCTTAAGCAAGGCTTCAAGCTCAGCGAAACATGAGAGCAAAATCAAATTGACAAACCAAAAAAGGAGATGAAACGTTAAAATTAGCCGAGTATAGCAAATATGAAAAGTGCATTTCAGGTTTTAATTCAAAGGGTTAATACAAGTTTTGATTCAAAAATTATAAATTTATTTATTGTTTTGAAGATCTATTTCCATGATGTGCAGTATAAGATGTAAAAACGTGCCGTGCAAAACTGACCTTTTTGAGTCGCGTTTCGAACTATATAGTTCTTCCTCGGCTTTAGTTGCAGACTGACTGGTTCTTTAATACATGTTCTTATATATGTACTGGTTGATATATGTTAATATGATGTATTTCGAATAAAGTAGTGGTTGTGTGGCCTTTTTTTTATCAAATATATAGCCAAATATAAAATACTGTCAGTCTGCAACTAATCGCTGAGGAAGAACTTATATACTCGTGACTCGAAACGTCCACCGCGACCCAAAAAGGTAGATTCTGCATTGCACGTTGTTACACATATTAATTTAATTATTAACCAGGGTCCAGGATAAATTTAGTGTTTAGGCTACTGATATTTTTATGATGGAAGTTTGATAAACACTTTCTGAATTCTCGATGAATATAATAGTTTATTCTGTAATTGATATTTTCTTATAATTTTCAGGTGGGAAGAATACAGTGTGAAAATAGGTCGGCTAAGCCAAGAATTCAATATAATCTTAGAAATTACTTCAAGTGAAAGATACCCTTCCCATGTAGCGTTAGATAATTTGAAATTGATAAACTGCTTTACAGGTGAGTCAATATAATAAAAAGGTAGTCTTGAAATTTAACGCGGTAGATGGATTCTACTATTAAAATGTATATTTATCACACTCTTTATCAAAAACTTTGGAATCAAAGTAGCCTAATTGCCATATAAATAATGGGAATAGTTTGAATATTGAAAATGTAATTTCAAATTTTGTGTCAATGAAAATAAGAAACTTTTAGAGTGGAACAGAGGTGGTTTTCGAATGCGCTTAAAGAAATCGATTCATGCAAAAGTATCTGTAGCAGCCTAATATGTGTAAGCTTATTCATATAATTTTATTCGTATTTTTTATTATTTTCATCGCATTCTGATGAATGGTGTAATGATCACAGAGTAATAATAAATTATAACACGCAGAACAAATCCTTACAAATACTCATAACAGAAAAATAATAATAATTGAATGGTTCATAATTCTTGACTGATGATGATTTCGATAAGAAAATATAACAAGATGAAAAAGGCACAGAGAAATCTTGATCATTATCAAGCTTTCAGCTTCTCAAAAGGTGATAGGTGTACTATGTCTGCTCGTCCTTAGTTTAAACGCACACTAGCACGGCCAAGACCAAAACCAGTAATGGTCTGGCACAGCACAACCAGAACCTCGACTAAGACCAAGGCAGTATTTTTTTAATCAATTTTCACTGCCGTAAATAAGTTTATATTCATTTGCTATGCTTATTAGAATATTATTCAATTAATAAACTTACCTTAAAACGTTACTAGTAGCATTACTTCATTTCTGATACAAAAGCGCATAGCCGTATCAGTTCCACTTAATGTGAGGTGCAATTTTCACTAGCAGCTCAACAAAACTTTTAACACTCATCCGAGTGTAGTTGAAAAACTCTTCATGCTCACGTAAATTAGCATAAAAACTGAGCAAAAAAAAAAAAAAAAAAAAAAAACAGTCTGAAAATAACGATCCAGTCTAAAAATGGATGTCGTGGAAATAGCAGCTGCCGTGCATGATTACCGTAAATATGTAAAAGGTAAGAAAAAACACTGGGTACACCCCTTGAGAGCAGAGAGACATTTAGAAAACTATTTTGATTGTTTGCATTCTAATTTGCGTGAGCATGAAGAAGAGTTTTTCGACTACGGACGGATGAGTGTCAAATGTTTTGGTGAACTGCTAGTGAAAATTGCACCTCACATAAGTGGAACTGATATGCGCTTGTGTATCAGAAATAAAGAAATGCTATTAGTAACTTTAAAATTTTAATAATTGAATAATATTTTAAGAAGCATATAGCAAATGGATATAAACTTATGTAGGCCTACAGTAGAGAAAAATTAATTGTAAAAAATTAGTTACGGTATTAAATTTAAATTGCAGTCTTCCTTCCCTCCAACGGTCCACAAGTGTGCCTTGTGTGCTGGAATGTAAGTTCTCAAAAATTATTTCAGTAAATAATATAATTTTGTATTCTCCATTTGGTTTCTATATAGCTTATATTTAATTTGTTTCTTCCGACTACTAACAGTTGTAAGACATTCAATGTTCTTTTGTTGTAAATTTATTTATTTGAGAATAAACTATCTATCTATCCTTAGATAATAGCAACTGTTGTTAAAGTCATCAAAACATTGAAAACACAAGCTGGTCTGGCGCTTGGTCTGTGCGACCAGAGCGTACATCTGTGGTATTGTGTTTGTCTTGCGTCTGTCGTGTCTTGGTCTGACTAGTGCGCGTTGCTCCGTATCATTCCATGTTATCCTGGCTGCACGTTTCCGGTCATGGTCGTGGTGTTGGTCGTGGTCTTGGTGTTGGCCGTGCTAGTGCGCGTTAGCCTATCATCCTATAATTTATTAATTATTCATCCAATAATCTATCAAATCGTCTCAATTAATAAATAAGAAATTTCACATAAAAACTCTAATACTAACTTTCTTTTGTGATTGCTCACCTCACTATTCATACTGAGTTATCAACATAATTTGAAATGTTATGTTTAAATTTCCAGAGCCCCGGCCTGTGGAAATAAATTGCTCTCCAACTCAATATAAATGTAGAAACAATACTTGTATAGATAGGTTAGAAGTTTGTGATATGAATATAGACTGTGTGGAAGGAGATGACGAGGAACAGGACTGCGGTAAGTTATAAAAATAATAATTTAATATTACATTCAGTGAATAATTGATGGAGGTGCCTTATGCATTTGCTCCTGGTTTTTTTCATGCATACCATTTCATCCATTAAATCCAATTTGAAGAACTTCTTACTTCTTGCTTAGCAGCTTGATTAATTAGAAGTTTTTAGCTGATTCTGGCGGTCAGAAAAACAAGTCAGTTATTATTTGTCCATTTTTTACCACGTTATTTTACCACGTATTTTTATCAAGTTAATCAGTGATAACCTATTAGTAGTCAATTACAAATTCCAAGATTGTTTGCGATTGCATGGTTATCAGTAATACCTACGTTATGCCTACGCCAGTATATAGGGCCATAGAACTCTCATGTCGGTAGCCTAAACATACATTATTTAAATTGAATAATGAATTATTCTGAAATAATTTGCAGATAAAGTTCCTCGATTTGCAAGGTGCTCGTTTGAGGAAGGACAATGTGGATGGGTGAACAAGCGGGATGAAATGCTCGAACATAGCTCAAATTCCCACAAGAACATTATCAGCTGGAGACGTCATGTGGGCCCTGGTCCAAATGCTGAACAATCTGGACCATCAACAGATCATACTTATCAGAATATAACAGGTGCTTACAATGAACATTTCTGAATATTACCTTCGTCGCTATAAATTTGGTTTATTGCCATAAAATTTGAGCTTTTGACTATTGCGAATTACTGTTTTTATTGTAAATTTAACGACTTGCAGTCAATTTTTAATTGTGAATATGTAATAATTGTACTCACACTTGGCCGAAAGTTTTCGAGTTATGAACACTCATCTTCACGTTAAGTTTACAATAAAAGTTAATATTAACAACGCAGATCACTATTAAACATGAAATCTAAGAATTACTGTGTCTTCTATAACTATGACTAGAGCCCAATCCATCAAGAGTGTATTTCTTTATTATTTTATACGCAGTAGCCTAATCTATAAAAAACGAACAGAGCTGAAACACTGGAGAAGAATTTGACTGTCCCCTCAAATTTCACACATTATGTCAGTCTTTACAATAATGACTGACAAGTTAGTTAATACTGTCAATAAGTTCTCAGTCGTGTCTTTAGTAGGCCTAAAAACATTTTGCTACCTGGAGACGTATGTGACCTTTGCAAGGAGCCTTGGATCTGAAAAATGATCAAGCAAGAGGTGAAAGCTAGGTGCGCAAGCAAGTAAGGCATTAGGCTATGCTGTAGTTGACTATTTCTCAACAAGAATAATACAAAAAAAGGAAATTGAAAAGCCGATTTTCAAACATCTCAAAATAGTTCAATCCAATTCTAGACTAATTTGAATATTGCAAAGGAAATATTATTTTAAGGGACCTCAAGTGCATTGTATTTGATAGGCAAAAAATGCGTACGGTACCGACTTGACAAAAAAATTCATTCCTTTTTTGTACTAAATAATTTACTTTTTCACAGGAGCCTACATGCATGTTAACATGGTGGAAGGAAAAATGGGTTCTTCAGCATTTCTGCAAAGCCCTATCATAAATCCGCCACCCTGGTATCACAATGATTCTACTTCACCATACTTCAATTCATGTCATGTGAGTTCTTATTGATTTATGTTCATTTGTTAGAGAAAGTTGCGATTTGATATCAAAAGGCTGAACTAAAATTACTAGTTCATTGGTTTTGACAATAGATATTTTCAAGACAGAAATTTCATACGAAATTTTCAGTTTTGGATTAATTCGATTTAAGGAAAAATAAAACTTTCCACCAGAAAGTTCAGTGTGTTTCATATAAAATGCGATAAGAGAAAGAGTTTTCTTTAGGCCTAGTAGTAGCACCGAGAACAAGACTTATTGATAAATTGATAATGTTAATACATTTTTAGTATATTTTAATTATTAATACGTACATTTGGATTAATGTATAATCAATTATAATGTACTACTTAATTTGAAACTTATCAAATAATGTGAACTACGATTCGGAAATTCACACCTGAACTGTTTTCCAGTTATGGAAGAAAAGTATTCCAGTACATAGAAGAAGTATGTTTCACAAAAAACTTTCAAAAATTGTTTGTAAAATTTGTTACCTAATTAATGTCTTCAAATACTGAGTTAACTATTCTTATATACAGGCTAAATCTGATATACTAATACCATATATTTTATTGTGAATCGTTAAATTGAATTTGTTTTCAATCTTTGAATGATCTTCTTTTAGACTTTAGTAGAGTACCTATTGAAATTTTAATGAATGAATTTAATTTGTGAAATATTCAATTTTAACAATGGTATATGATTTATATTGTTTCCAATAATTGTGCTCAATAATATGAAGTGAAGGAATAAAAGGAATAATTATCATGTTTCTGATTGCAGATAACATTCTATTCCAATCAGTTCGGAACACATTCTTCATCCTTAGGTTTATTTTTACAAAGATTGGACAGACCAAATGCAAAGAAATCCAAGACGATTACACTGTGGTTCAGTTATGGACGGAAAGACAACATTTGGCAACGTAATATTGTACAGATTCCCACAAATATCACACAAAAGTAAGAAGCTTTTGATTTCCTACACATATATCTTCCATATGATCAAAATACCACTGAACTGATCCATTGTTTCTCAAAAGCTTCGCAATGAAAAAGATGAAATTCGATACGTAGAGTTCAATTTAGGATCTTAATTCCTATTGAAAAAGGATTACAAAACCTGTCCCAAAATGAATGATTATTGAAAATTTAGTTGATTGCAATTTCATCAGAATCAAACATTCAAATAAAGTGAAAATGTAATATATTCTCAGTTGAGGCCCTAGACTCATCTTGGAGATGATTTAAATATCTTTCCAAAATATGCTCGAAGTTAACGATTTTTCAATAAGTTATTTCCCTTTTAGCTAGACGGTTATAGTTAATAAGGCAAGAGTCTTTCGGCTATGATTAGGGCTCTGTAAAAACTTTACATATAGCAGGGTCGAATCCAAGGGGGGATTTGGGGATACAGAAAACAGCTTTATTTGTACCTTTTATGGGGGCGATAACCTTTTTTTAGGTAGTATTCCCTCAACTGTAAAAATATTCCTATGCCTTAGCTATGACAGTTATATAACTACCAGGTAGAATGCGGGATCTTGTCGTACACAAATTAAAAACTATTACATACACAGTGGAGAGGAATAATGCATTTCTCTCATGCAGCAAAGTGATGCTTTGTGCACTAGTTACACAAATAACTCAAGTGTCACGGAAAAAAATTCAATTAATTCAGTTTAATTTCATAAGATGTTATGTGAAGTGCTTATGTTGTTTGTTAAATATAGTGAATCTTGAAGTATATTTTTTACTGTAAACTGTAAGATTTTTGCCATTAAAATGGTATATTTTGAAAATAATCTTCAGAATTATTGGTAAAATTGGAAAAAAGACTATGGTTTATAACATTAAATTTTACCCTATGTATACTTGAAACCATCTTTCTAGGAATGTTATTAAAAAAATGAAGGAAGGCGGGCAGCTTGCCTACTACATTCTGGTTTCATTTGGACCGATGAATTAGGCCTACAATTGGAAAATGGAGAAAATCGGATTAATTCAAAATTTTAATCCAAATTTGAGGCGTAGACTAGTTGTTGGGGTAAAAGAGTCCTTTATGTCTACATATCCTCCTGTAACCTAAATGTATTTTTTTTTCAAAGTGACAAAAATATACTAACTTATTAAAAAATAGTCTAACTTATATGGTTGGTTGGGTTGCAGGGACCGGCTCTGCATAGTAGATAAACATACTGAAAATATTTTTTACTCGACTTTTGAACTTCTCTGACTACTTGTGCACAAATATCACATTCAAATGAAATGGTTCAATAGTCCTACATATTTGAGGACTCAGGTACCATACTCTAATCTAACATTGAATTTTTTTGAGAAATATCTCATTCAATTTAAAATGAAAAATAAATAATAATTTTCCTTTACAGATATTATTTGAGGTTTGAAGCGAGAAAAGGTCTAGGAAAATGGTCGGATATTTCAATTGACGACATATCTATGAGTCCAAAATGTTTTGGGTTAAGTAAGTATAAATCAGTTTCTATCAATTCCACGTGTTATTTCCAAAAAGTTTGATAATACTCTAATCCTATCATGAACTCTCTTTCAGATCTATTATAAGTTGATGTGTTTACCTTCAAGGCTAGGCAATCCTAGTAACAACCGGTGATAATCGAACAGACCCAGTGAAAATCAGATAATTAAATTTAATCATCTTGCATTTAAATAAATAAAAGCAGGTTCAAAAAAATAACATAAATTATTTCTTGGCTTTCAGGTGTTCCTCCAAGTGAGCTGAGAGGATATAACTACTTGACAGCTGGAAGTCAAACAGGTAAGAAGACGCGTTTTTTAAATAGTGCCGAACCTATTGCAAATAACTAGGAAATACAATTGAGTAAAGGGCTTAGTAACAGGAATAAATTAGTCAATTTTTAACAATACTGCATCTATTCATGTTAAATCCCTGAATAAAATCAATCAAATGAACTGAAAACTGAAATGTTCAAGGAAATGTTTACTTGTTATGCTATTAAGATATCAGAATAACTTTGTGCTCATGTAACACTTAAAATTTAAATGAACATTTACAATGATAGACTAATATTATCAGTTCAATATCTGAATATCAAAGACGGATATCGATTAGGTACGGTACTCATTATTCATTTTGATTCCTATAATTTAAAAGTATAGAATATGAGACAACAAATAAATTTTATGTTAAATAGATACCGTACCATATTGAAGGCTTGAAGCACAATTTTATTTATTTATTTATAATACATACTTAGAAATTACAAATAATAGAGGCTTACAGCAAATGCCAAATGCCACCCTGATATGGACTCCAAATCACTGCACAATAATCTACTCTACTCCTCACCAAAGCCAGATAAAGTAACTTGATTAAATCAATATCTGTGAAATGTCTAACACTCCTTATCAAGAAGCCCATAATCTTATTGGAATTATTTACCATGTAATTCACATGTTCTTTATAGGTGAGCAGGCCCGTCGAGAGGGGGGGGGGGGGGGTGGCGGCAGCGGGGGCATTGCCCAGGAGCCCAGGCCTACAAGGGGCCTGGTCTAAAATGTAGTATGCAGTTATAACGTTATAATATAATAGAGAATATTGCTGAACGTACTTTTTCAATAATTTCACAATCCATGTTGTATTTTATTTTTAATGTCTTCTTAAGATTCATTGATGATAATTGTTACAAAATCTTTAAGGCTTATTGCGCAAGCGATAAAGTGAGAGATCTTTAAATAACAGATCTCTTTTGAAAAAAAAGAAAACAAACGTCCTTTGGCCTTAAAAATGTATTTAAAATCTGAGATGGTGTGATAAGTGCTATTAATAAGTTTTCCTACAACTGCTTGTAAAGAAGTCCTTTACGTACCGGTACTGAAAACTAATTGTAAAATACCTCTTTACTGCTCCACAAGCGGTAAAGTACTTTACGCTCGCCAGCTGTTTTCTTTATGCTTCTGTTTTGATTTTGATGCCTTCTCACAGATCTCTTTGATCACAGAATCCGTGAAATTCACATAACCTCAACAATGGCGAACGCTAACCAAATCCGCGCATGGTCTGCGATGTTACAAACTACAAGCTTTTATTGTGTAGGAATCCAGAACTGCAGTTTTAGGAAAAATATTGTATGCAATTTGCGTGTGAAGCTTCTTTATCGCTCTCGCAAAATTACTGCGCTCCGCTACGCGTCGCGCAGTAAATGTTTTGGCTCGAGCGATAAAGTCGCGCTTCACGCTCTTAATACATAAATAACTATTAAGACAATCAACCGCCCCGCCGGCGCCGTTGCGTTAGGGGGGGGGGGTGGAGTGGGCCCGCGGTAACGATTGCCCGGGGGCCCGAGATTTCTCTCTGCGGGCCTGTAGGTGAGGGTGGAGTCTATGTAGATACCCAAATCCTTTATTGCATTGACTTTCTCGAGATGCTCACCTATCAATTTGTAATTGGAAAATACCTGTTGCTGCCTACAGAAAACAATGTATTTACATTTCTTTACATTGAGTTTCTGGATAACTCCTTCATTTAATAATATGGCTACCTAGGACCTGGGTAGTGCAAAAATAAAATGCGAGAGAGAATTCTGACGTCATTTCGAAGACTCTGGTCTCAATATATGCCTCAAGAATTATTTATAAACATTGAGCATCAGATGTCAGATATCGTACATTTCAAGCTCATGTCTATCATAGATAGAGAAATATGCTACTTTTCATTTTGATGCTATTCCGAGACAAGAGGATCAATTTTCTTCAAATTGTATTCACATACACTTATTTAAAAAAAAAAAGATAATAAATGTATAATTATTGGACATGATTAGGATAGACTAGGATAGCTAGCCTAGTAGAATTTTAATTTTACTTTTTCAATGTGATACTATCTAGTGCTAAATTTGAGTGTTTCTCTGTCTTTTATGTTTGTCTGTTTTTAAAGTGTACTTTTAAATTATTGGATTTCTTGTTCCATAATGATCTGCGTTGTTGATATCAACTTTTTATAGTAAATTTGGCCAAAAAGTGAGTGGAAATATTATTTATTCACAATTATAATTGACATCAAGTCGTTGAATTTACTATAAAAAGTTAAGTATACTTTTATATGATAAATATTTTAATTTTTCGACAGAGTTTGCAAGAGAATCTTCCTTTCCAATGGTCTATTAACATTTTTCCAAACATACATATGCTGTCAGTAGGAACAAAAATTGATTTTCTTCACAAAAGTACTCTCTATTTCACAACAGCTAATAATATTATGAACGTAACTAGTATTCAGAGAACGGTGGTAAAATGAGAATGAAAGAAAAATTAATTGTCTTTGTAAAATCAATCATCTAGTCACTCAACAGTCAAGGTCATAGTTTCCAAATGACCAAGGAATCCAAAATTATTATTTTCTGATCTACTCAGTTGTTTGAGAACGAACTACAGAACACTTAATGGCCAATCGATTTTCAATAACAATTTTTATTGCTTATTCTTATGAATAGAAGTAGTTATAAATTCAATAATCGACCAATTCCATGAATGAAAATAAATTCTAATATTCGCTTTTTTCCAGAGTCAGATCCACAGGTGCACGAAGATTTTGAAAATGCAACAAGTGAGTAGTTTTAAAAATGCTATTAAATTTCTATGTTACAGTACTTTGTAAGTACAGTTACCTTACTGTTAAGTAAAGTTAAGACTTATTTGAAGCTGGAGGACAGTACTGGACTACATTATTTTTATTATTTCATTGTCTTTATTGTTTATTGTCTCTGTCTGGAAGTTGGAGATAAGTGCGTCCCTTGCACATTATCACAACTTTGACAAAATGTTTCGTCAGGTATACATGATTTTTAAAACTTGCATTAAGCAATTGTAATAAATGTCATGCAATGTGTGAAGACTGCTGGCTTATCTAGCGAAAATCAAAGTATGGTGTACTGAGTTTCTCTATTGATGTCTGGAAACACAGGAAAATATATTGTCAATTTAATCTAAAAACTTTTTGATTGAGTTTCTGGAAGAACGGCAGTTTATAACTTCAAAAAACCGAATGTTTTAGAGCTGACAGGTGCGAAGTCGGTAGGAATTGAAATATCAGATTATGCTGCCCTCTCAGGAGCAGAATTAAATCTAACAGTATGAATTAAAAATGTAGTTGAGTAAAATTATTTAAAAAAAAAATATTTGAATATGAATTTCTCATTTCCACAGCAGATTTGTAATTTTTACTTTTCCAACCAAAATGAGTACGGTAATGTAACACAAATATATGATGTATTTGCAGTTTATGAGTTCGGATCTTGCAATGTGGAGGGAACTGAAGGACCGAAGCCAGATGAATGTGAACAAGTTTACAACAATACAAATATGAATGTTACAGTACTGACAGATAAATATGCACAAGGAATTCAGAAATGGGTTGTTCCTGAGAGCGGGTATTACACGTGAGTACCATTTCGTCTTAATTACTGTTTCTGTTTTTTAGAATCGTAGAGGCTGGAAAGCCTTATCTTTTGTTTCTTAAGAAAGGACACTTGGGAATTTCTGTTATTTTTATTATTTTTTCAAGTTTGGCATTATCATACATCAAGATAAACTGTAAGACTTCAATAAAAATATTGGGTTGCTAAACTTTTTAAAACAATGTAAAATCTGCATGTACAGAAGTACAGCAAGTACTAGATACACACATTATCGGTGTATTGCTCGTTTTCAACTATAATAAAAACTTTTCTACGTATTATTTAGAACATTTTAATAATTCCTGGATTTCTTGTTCCATGACGAACTGCGTTGCTAATATTAACTTTTCATGTGAAATTTAACGACTTGCAGTCAAATATTTGTTAAGAATAAGTATAATAACTCACTTAATCTGGCCGAGCGCTTTCGAATCTATGAGATCCATCTTCAATATTGAATACGGAAGATGGATGAAGATGGATCTCATAGATTCGAAAGCGCTCGGCCAGATTAAGTGAGTTATTATACTTATTCTTAACAAATATTTGACTGCAAGTCGTTAAATTTCACATGAAAAGTTAATTTTAATAATTTTACAGTAATACATACAGCCATTTTGAATTGAGATACTGTTCATCCTACTGTGAAGCCATATTTTCCTTCATTTGCTGATATTCCCACATTGTTCTCTTTACTAACATTTTTAAGTATTTCATACTTAAGCACTTTTATTTCATACTATATATTTTTCAACAACAAATATATAATAGGTATAGGACTTTTTAAATATATTTTTATTAAAACTAATCACCTGACTAATCATTAATTTTATTCGATATTTTTAAAACTAGAATACTTCAAAACAATTTCAGACTTCCAATGATGACTACCTCTCTACTCACTGTTTTCAACACTTTTCATTATATTATTGAAAAATTGATATTTTTTATTTAATTTCACTTTCATTATACCATTTCACATAGATCGGAGGGCTTAGTTCTCTTCAATCTCATTGTCAGTCGGGGGTTGTAAGACGTATAGGATTAGTAGGTCTTTTGTACTCTTCGTTAACCATGCTTCACATTTTTTACAATAATCGAGCTCAACAGTCTTTCCTATTTTACATTACACAGATGACAAAAATGTTATTACTATTGAACATATTAATGGAATTTGATAACATAACATAGACTTTATTCATAGAATATATTGTATCATATTTGTTATCTATTTACTTCAATAAAATATTTGCAGTGTAATTGGGAGAGGTGCAAGTGGCGGACAAGGAACGGAGAAGAAAGGATCGAGCTGGGCAGCTGAGGCGAGGACGGTTGTTGAATTGGTCAAGGGACAATCACTGTACATTCTAGTTGGACAGCCAGGACAAAATGCTTGTCCAAAGGTAAACAACATTTCAAGGTATAAATTCTATTATTTGATGCATTCATACATTTCCGAATCAAATTTCAAAGCAAACTAAACCTAAATTTTATTAAAGAAATTTTAACGCAATATGACTTGCTTGATCAAATTTTGGGAGTCCGATCCCACTAGGTGTCAAATCTGCAAGAAAGTAGAAACCAATCTGTCAAAACAAAACAATAATTTTGTTTAGTTATGTTTCACCAAAGAGGATATTATTATTACCAAAGAGGATAGGTCGTAATTATTGAGTAAATACTATAAAATCGTATTATTTTCACTTACGTTAAGAAATCTAGTTATTGTTGAGATGAAACAGTCAAACACTATCACTAACAGCTAAACTCCTCTATCATGATTAAAATGATTAACGCATGCGCCACTACTGATTCAGTTGAGTGAATATGAATTCGGAAACTAATTTAGAAAATATGCTTTCAAGTAGGCTACGGTATCTAATTTTGAATTGAATAGAGCATCAGCAAATAATCTCTACTCGACTACGTTTATTTGAGAAGTAAAATAAAAGTTGATTGTTATGGAATATCTAACGAGACTCTATTAAATTTTATTACATGGGTCTAGCTAGCATATTATATTTGAAGAATGTAACTTATATTGTATTTTGTATTGTTTATTGTATTAGTCATGAATATTTGATAGCGAAGTTGGTTGGAGCGCTTGTCTGTGATTAGATAAGACTCTAGCTGATTTCGTTTCCTGCAGCCTTGTGCTCAAATCTCATCCAGCCATGGATGTTTCTCATCATTCGCCTTTTTACCCAAGCACATGTCTCCAGACTCTTGTGTGCATCATGAGTCAAGGAGTTCAGCAACATTTAGAAGAAGAATAATGATTTCATTCTTAATGTATTTCCATCTCGCTCTTATTCAAGTTCCTACGTAGTAGGAATTCTCTGTTTGAAAATTTGAGAAATAAATTCTTCCATCAACATAAATTTATGAAGTATGTCAAAGACATAACAGTGGATGTGTTTGAAATTTATGAAACAGGGTGATTATTATCTAAATAATTACGTTTCTCTCAAATCAACTGAGCTGGGGATTAATTAATTACAATCTCATTAATTGGGTAATACGGGGGTATTGAATTAAAAAAAATATGACATAAATCTCACATATTAAATTCATGAGTGATCACATTAATAATTTACACTGGGAAACATTCTTTTCTTGCCAATAATATGGTAATTATTGATCCAAACGCAATACAGCACAGTTCAGACTCCCCTTAAATTGGACACCGTGGTACATTAGGATTAATATGTAATGAACCAGATGAGTGGTTAGCAGAAGCATTTATGGCTAATGAGCATGCTTAGCCAGCCACCTTACCCTACATCACATGCATCCCTTCCACGTTGGCCACGCCTACATGAGCCTACTGCTTCATCACATATAAATTCTACTGTACCTGTATCTCAGATGCTAATCTATGAAATAACTTTGAATCTCTGTTCAAATTAAAAAATTGAAACAAGTTGGTGAATCTCTGTCAAATCTGATCTATTGTACCATATAGCCACGGCCGGACTAAGGGGCAACTGAATCATCCAAGGCCGGATTAGACAGTATTCTCTTCTAATATAAGTTATGCATAATTAGTTTTATTAATTATTGAAGTTTCATAAACGGGTTAATTTTGTGAACCATGTGTGTTCAAGTACTTGAACCCTGATTTGATAAATTAAAATATAAAACAAGACAATTCAAATTGCTAAAAGAAACTAAAATATTTTTCAATCAACTGTAATACATTTTTTAACGTTTCTCCCTTGTTTGAATATATATTTTTTAGAGCCGAGGGAGATACAACATCACATCCGAGTGTGAGAATAGAAAGGACAAGCATGACAAAAATTCAACTGCTTTTAGCAAGAAAAAGCTTCATGAGAAAATAAAAGCTATTTCTCAATTGGAATTCGTTGGCGGTGGTGGAGGGGGTGGTGGTGCTAGCTATGTTTTCACAGTGAGTAACTACATCTGCATTATCGATTTCGATTGATAGGGTAATATATCGATAATAATTTATTACAAGAGTCCAACGAAGCTTTAGATTTTTCCTAAATTACTTCTACTATTCCATGTCTTCTTTCACACTTCATGAGAACTATAGCCTGCATCTATACAAGCAGTTTTATAGGTACGGTTTCACACAGAAGTTTTTATAATGACTATAATAATTGTAGTGTTTTAATTTATTATTTTATTAATTTTCAATGAGTAATACAAATGTGGTAATACAAATATACCAGCGGTTCCCAACCTTTTTCCTTCGGCGACCCACCAACGCAAATTTGAGGTATAAATTTGACCCACTATCAGTAGCGTAGCCAGAATTACATTTCAGGGGGGGGGGGGCTCACCAAGGGGGGGTCGGGGGTATAGGATTCATATTTTTTTTAAATTTAGTTGTGTAAGAAGCTAATTTAGACAACTTGATGGGCTCTAAAGTTCAATATAAATTTTTGAAAAATTACTACCCAAGAACCTAGGTGGCCAGGTTTGAAATTAAAAGGTTCGATATATTAATATCTGTGACTATTTTGAGTCAAAACCCTTGAATTGGATATAAACCATACTCAACTTATGTACTGAATCTCAAAATTAATACAATGATAATAAATTGCATTTCAAGTTGATAAAAATACAACTCAAATATACATGAAGAAAGCATACCTTTTTATAAGTTTCATATAATTTATGTCATTAGCCTAAAACGCACCCAACCCAAAAGTTATGAAATCGGATTTTTTGATCATAGCACTCTGATTTTATACGCTTGCATAGAACTTGCTTTTTTGTGTGTTTTCATTTATAAAATCCCGATTTCATGAACTTTGGGTGCGTTCAAGCTAGTGGGTTATACTGAATTTTAATTTCAAAACTAAATTTTCTACAGTATGAGTTTATTCAAAAAGGTGATTTATCAATAATTAACAAAGTTAATCCACTTCAAACTTGAAAAATTGCGTTTTATTTAATGTAATATTTCAATAATTATGGTAGTCCTAGTTTTCCAACATGTTTTATTCTATTTCGCAGCTCATTTTAAATCAAAATTATCCATTTGAGCACCTAAAAAGTTTCTATATGAGGAAATATTTGAACAATGCATTAATCTGACTATAACTGTAGCTTTATTCCATTAAACAATCAGGGTTTCTGTATTCTGTTCGTTATAATACTACAAAACAGATAGAACCCTTCGGTTTTAATAAGTCTTTATCTATTAGTTATTTGAGAATATTTTATTTCTGAAATTTCGGGGGGGCCTGGGCCCCATGGCCCCCCCTGGCTACGCCACTGCCCACTATGTATATTTAAATATATATTTACACCATTGCTATCACACTTTTATAAATATATAAATGTAAGTGGGTGTGTATGTGTGTATCTAAACCAAAACTTAAATAAAAGCAAGGGTATAAGGAGAAAGTAATTATTATACTGTATATAGGCCTACGACAAATGTAACACTTTCACCATGAATTAAGAATAACATTTAATAAAGCTAATATCAACTTTTAAAATTCATTACAATCAGGAAAAACACAGGATTGACGATGGAAATTAATGCGATTTGTGACATTGGTTGGCGTTACTGACAATTGCCTCAATATCAGGATTGAAGGTTGAAAATTTCAATCGCAAGTCATTCTCCACACAAAGTCTGTTTCTGTACTTATTTTTTAAAAACACTAAACTTAAAAAGTACCGTTCACATAAGTAGGTTGTTGTGAATCCCATAAGTACCATTAATGCCATTTTAGATATATCCGGATATTTAGTCTTAACTTTAATCCAGAAAGAGATTAGGCTTGTCATATATTCCGCGACCCACCAAAATTTGCTTCGCGACCCACACTTTGGGACCGCTGGTCTATATCAATTCTAAAAAGGAAATGAGGCTGGTTTTTCTTCTTCCAAAACTAGAAGCTTTTATAGAATGTTTTACTCCAACATTTTCCAATGCTTCACCAGCAAATGTAAAATAGTCAGAACCGCTATTCAGATTTGGAAAATGATAATTTTTTGAATTTTGAGATTAACGGTCTGGAGGAGTTACTTTTTGACTAAACTGAATTGAAAATTTTAAAGTTTTGTAACTATTTATCTAGTGTAATGTAAGGTATTTGTATGTCTGATTATGAAAGATCAATTTTGTTCCTCTTTTTATTCACACTTGGTCCAGTTTTTCTATTAAAGAAATCTAATGAATGCGAACAACATTAATCTTGTACATTTGATCAGTTATCCGTTTGAGAGCTACTTGAACAAAAATTAACTTGTGTTGTTTGCACTCCACAACTTATCAAATGTACAAGAATAATGTTATTCGCATTAATTGGCTTTCTTTAATAGAAAAAACTGGATCAACAGTGAATAAAAAGAGGAGCAAAATTGATCGTACATAATCAAATTAGAGTCAGAAATACAATTGAAAATGCCTTACATTACATTACACTAGATAAATAGTTACAAAAATTATAAATTCAATTTAGTCAAAAAGTAACTTCTCCAGATCGTTTATCTCAAAATTCAAGTAAATTGATTAAGTAACTTCTCCAGATCGTTAATCTCAAAATTCAAGTAAATTAATTAAGTAATTTTTCCAGATCGTTAATCTCAAAACGCAAGCAAATTAATCCAAGCAATTAATTTTAAGCTTAATTTTATTGTTAGACTTATTGTTCTTTTGTGTCAAATTCATTAAAATTTGTTGTTGAAAGCTGTACCTGTATCTGGAATTTTTTTCAATATTTATTTTTAAAAATTTCAGATTATACATATAGTAGGTTATAGATATAATAATGAGTTTTTTTATATTTTCATTACAAATATACAAAACAATAGAAATATATCGAAGCCTGTGTATTACAACTGCTTGATCACTGACCGTTAGCCAGAATTTTGTGGCATGCTTTTGATTTTGCTTCTAATGTTTCGTCATGACTGAGAGAAATTTATTTGGTTATTTATTTGGTCTTGGAAGTGCTTGTGGGATTTCAGTATTGTCCTCTTTTCAAAGCACGAGCAACCAGTGAAACAAAAATGGATACTCAACAACGAATTATTGAACACCTATTTTCAGTGGCCGAAAAATAAAGAGAAGAGTCCAATCCTTGTGGCAGCTGGTGGAGGTGGTCTGGCGCTGAAGGAAAACAACATGGCGGCCGATGACAGCAGGCAAGATGGCCATGGAATGAACACAACTTTACTTCCCATAACTGGTGATGGCCCATCAGCTGGATACAATAGAGCAGGTATGAAAAATGCTTGAAGTTCCTCAAGTATTTTTTCGTAGAATTATGTATATCATATGAATTAAAATGCAAAAATACATTCCAATAAAAAGCAAACAATGATTAGGATTCTATCTTGAAACAGGTCTAGTCTAAACGGTAGAGCTCCTTAATAGATTCTAACAGTGACAGCAAGGTCTTTACAAAATGTTATTATTAAATTTAAGAGAATAATTATCATCTTGTTATGTCTTAAATAGGTAATGAAATACTTCTGTATAATTCATCAACCATCTTGTATTGAAACTTATTACAGAATGACTTGTTATCAACAACATAAATTATAACTAATGCAAAATCATATGTATTCTAATCATCTGATATATGGCAATCCTCCCCCTCTAATTGAGTTGTCTTATCTGGTCGCAATGTCTTTTGAATACTTCATCTTCTGTCCTTACAAGGTATATAACTTTTCCAATATTTTTATCAATTATTCCTGACACCCATTTTTTTCCTGAACTGCTGGAGTAATTTTTTATCAACACCCTTTGACCTTTTTGGAAAACTCTTTTTGGTGCTTTATTTCCTTCCTGTGCTTGAAAACCTTGTTCGGTTAACAGATCTATCTCTGTTCTCACATTTCTCCCAAACATCAGAAAGTATGGAGATTCTGTGAGAAGTTTTTCAAGTTCAATTGATGTGTTATTATTACTTTCAGCATATTTGATATCAGCCCAATCTATTTTAACTTCTCGGAGCCATTCACGACCAAAAATCGGTTCTACGTTTTGTTTCAGAACGTACAGCTTACCATGAAAACTGAAATTCTTATATTTGCATTCAACAAAACAGATTCCTGCTGGTTTAATAATTTCCCCCGTGTAAGTTCTCATTTCAACAGCTGTCTTGAACAGGCGTTTATTTATATTAAGTTTTTGGAAATCGGTGTATGACAAAGAACTCAATGCTGCACCTGTATCAAGTTCCATGTTCAAACTCTTCCCTTCAATTTCAACTGTAACCATAAATTTATCAGTAATGGCCGGTGATGTTCCTACTTTATAAATTTCATGATTGTTATCGTCATTAACTTCCGTTTCAATCATATTTGATCTTGAATAGTCAGATTTTCCTGAAGGGTTTGTTTTGCTGTATGATAAGCATACAGCAGCAACGTGTCCTACCTTGTTACATTTCTTGCAAAATTCATTAATAAATTTACAAGTTTTTGCTATGTGTCGGTTACTCCCGCATCTGTAACATTTACCTTTTAGATCTTTGAAGGTAAATGGCTCTTTTCTTATATTTTTATATTGATCATTAACTTTGGTTACCTTGGATTGTTCATTTACGTAATTAATGTCATTTCGTGAATTTTCGGTAAAGTTGGCATGTTTGGGTTTTATTGTACAACTTTCCAATCTTGATTGTTCCATTAATACAGCCGTCTCTACAATTTCCTTGAACGACTGATTCTTATCCTTCTCTTGCAGCAATCTCAATCTAACCTCATTGTCCCTCAAGCCTCTAATAAATTGCATCTTCAAGAGCATTTCGTTTACTGAGTGCTCACAGTTGTAGCACTTGAAGTTACAATTTATTGTTAGACGTTTTAACTCTTGTGCGTAAGCTGCAATATTTTCATCCATATCTTGCGTTTTACTTATAAATTTGTGTTGACTAGCAACCGTACTTGGAGCTGGATTCAAACTGTTTTCCAATATATCCGAGATTTCTTCATATGACTTGTCACCTGGTCGTTCAGGAGCAATTAAATCACATAACTTTTGATGTAAGTCTGGAGTAAGTGTGCTAATAAACAGCTGAACTTTGATTTTCAAATTGCTAATTTTTCTTAATTCTACAAAATTCTCGAATCTTAATAAAAAATTTCTGAATGTTTCATTTTCGGAATAAGGTGTAAAACTTACGTTAGTTGTCGATGTTTCTGTGCTTTTCAACTCTCTTACTTCTGCTGCTGGTCTTACTGTATTATTTTTGTTAATCTGTTGTGTTATTAGTTCCTCCAATTTTGTTCGTGTCTCCATGTATTCACTATCTATTTGCCATCTGTACTCCATTTCAGTTTCTAGCTCCTCTTCTTTTGTGTGCGAGTCTATTTCTTCTTGGACCTTGTTGTAGTTATTCCAATACAATTCAAGTGTATTTACCTTCACCTTGATTGCTGCTACTGTTAGATCTTCATCGAACCATTTCTTTGTTCGTGTGATTTGGCCTTTAAGCACAGCTCTACTCTTCTTTAGTTTCTCCATTTCTTTTTCGTCCATTTTAATCCTCGTCGCCAATTGTTATGTCTTAAATAGGTAATGAAATACTTCTGTATAATTCATCAACCATCTTGTATTGAAACTTATTACAGAATGACTTGTTATCAACAACATAAATTATAACTAATGCAAAATCATATGTATTCTAATCATCTGATATATGGCAAGGTCTTTACAAAATGTTATTATTAAATTTAAGAGAATAATTATCATCTGAAATATTATTTAAATACAATACAACCTATTGTACTTGGCTACTCATCGTTATTTGGCTATTGGCCTTTATTACATGTATTTTCAATACTGAGCTAAACAAATGGAATTGTTCCAATTTTATCTTTAAATACAATAAATACAAAAAAAGCTTTATGAAAGTTATATATCAGAAAGGCAATAATTATTCCATTCCATTTATAGTTACTATACCTCACCTCCTACCCCTCCAAGGCATCCACCCCCCCCCCACCATACACCAAATCCTCCAGATCCGGTGATCACGCCGCCTGAAGAGAGAAAGTATCATTTGCCACCTTTAGCTCCAAATATCAGATCAAGATATTAAATATTAATAATGTTTATGATATAATATTAATTATATATTATAGTATAATATATATATTATATTATAATTATAAAATCAAATTTTGATAAAAACCATGCAGTCACTATTAGAATATATTAAGAAGCTCTACCGTTTAGACTAGGCCTGTTTCAAGACAGAATCCTAATCATTGTTGTAACTATAAATGATATTACAGCACAATGAGCATAATAGTGAAACAGAATGAAAGACAAAGTTATGAGTATTACATTTTTAACATTTATATAATATATTAATTTATTTATTTTAATATAAAACATTTATTTCCATAGTTGGAATTCAACAACACTATAGAACGCTATAATAATGTTTTATAGAATGCTAGATGTTGTAATATTATAGATAGATGACAGATGCCAGATTGTTATAGAATAGGTATATTTTGCTCATTTCAATATAATTAATTATAGTCTGTTCAGCGAGCCTACGGAGTGAAGTAAATAAACATGTGCGTGCGTGCAAGCCGAGACCCAACGAAGCCCGATTCACAGAATAGTTTTCTAAACGCATCGAACAGGCAACAGGCCTACTCATTGAAAACGCCTAAACTACCGCGAAATATAAACTACCGTAATGGAACGAAGACCTTTTTAATAAAAATATTTTTGAAAAACTATTTGAGAAATCAAATTATACTTATACTGCAAGCTACAGTACTGTACAAACACAAACATAACGAATTGTTAATCACAATGTAGGACTTTCGTATGCTCGATGTCAAACAGTGAAGCACAAACTGGAAGTGCGAAAACAGCTGTTAAGAACGAACTGAAGGTGGTAATGAGTGTGAATAGGTCGACCGACCGATGCCAGGCCCTTTTCAGTACAATTCACGGAATTCCTCATTCACACACATGCTAAGTTTGTTTTGGTCACTACGTAGGCTCGCTGAACAGACTATAGAATGTATGTTATGATTTTCCAGGTCACGAAGGATCAAAAATACAGAATTTTCAACTGATTGTTGAACATAACATTTTCTATTTTACTATCAATAATGCTGGTGTCTATAAAATCTATTGTTGCTTAGAGTTATAAAAGTGAGGAACTGATTCCATTGAATTGATTGTCGGGTATCGCCTTCTATTGAATGTATAACATGTTCTATCTATTACAGGAGGAGGAGGTGGATGGCTGGGTGGAAACAACTCATATCGAGAAGAGGCTGGTCTTGCTCTGATATTGGGAGCTAAAGGTGGCAAAGGATGCTTTCTCTCTTCAGGCGGCGTGATTGCCGGATCTGGAGGATTTGGTGGTGGTGGAGGGGGATGCCTTGGAGGGGGAGGAGGTGGAGGCTTCACAGGTCATATTGAATTTGTATTTTAGGACAGATTGATAAATAATGAAATCCATGACCAGAAATAAATATAGAATTATAAGAATTGAAATATCATCTCAGCAAAGAAAACTACATGTAGGCTATTATCTAAAGATAAAAATAAGTGAAATTTCAATTGAATTGGTTTTACTTAGCCTACTTAAATTATCAATACATTTTTGATAGAGAAACAAAGTCGATGACGATCCTTTTTAGGATTTTAAATACATTCCTATTGTGTGTAAAAGGAACAAATTAATTAAAACAAATGCTAGCCGCCATGGAGTAGTTGGTTAGAGCACCTGCTCTGATCAACTGCCACTTTGGCGGTCATGGGTTCAATTCCCATTATAGCCTGGCATTTTTGTATTATCATCCAACTTTACTCATAATCAGCAAGAAAATATGCTACATACTTTCGAGGAAGAGTGGAAAAACTATTTTTTTTTAAACCATTCAGCATGATTATTTCATTTATTAGGCATTAAGATTCGTACCATAATTATTTATTATCTTTTTTCATTCCAGGAGGTCGTGCAGGTTTTGAGAAAGAAGAAAATGGAGAGGGTGGCTACTCGTGGGTGGATGGTTTGTTTGGAAAAGTAATACCTGGTGCAAATCCTGGGCCAGGAAGAGTGTTTATAATACCAGCTATTCCAGTTGGCTGCAACTGCGACTACCTTTGCGTGACACTTGACTATCATAGACAGTATGTGCAATGTTTGTGTCCTCCTGGATGGAATCTGAGCACGGACAACCGCAGTTGCATTTGTAAGTAAAAAAATCTTATCAAGAAAAATTATTTTAATGATTTATAAAGTTATACAAGTGATGCAACCATTGTTGCAAAAAGAAAGGAAGCGAAATATATGTGAAATGTGAATTTTATGTGAACTTAAAACTACAAACATTTGGGCTCCAGTTTTAAAATTTAGTAATAGAAGCAGTATTGGGCTGAAAGCCTGTTGTTTCCATACAATGCTTTGTATTTAACGTATTGCTTATATGAATAATCTTTTTTCGGAGGATGAAGCCCACATAGGTCTGAGACCTGTGCGAGGGTAATGAATTGGATGATCGTGATTGATGAGTTGGACCTACAGTTTTAGGTGGGTTCCGAACCACCGGGAAGTGATTTTACAGCAGAGAACAGAGTTCTTTTTTGCTGGCCAATCCAGTTGGTCACCAATACAAAGATGACCCAGGAGTTTCGTAGCTTGTCTCTGATAGAACAGATACTGCTATGGCACTCGGCTATCACTTCCCTGTCACAAATCAGTTATGCACCATTCCATCCATCATATGGAAAGGCCGTAGCCGGATTAGTTAAGGGCAAGCGTGACAGGTTTTGGAGAAAACATTAAGCCTGTATGTCCCGGTTATTCGATGGTCGCTAAGTTACATCAGAGGTTCTGAACTTATTCAGATACCACCTGAAAACTCTTGGCACCAGACACGAGCCAGCATGGTCACATGACATCATTTTCACAAATTGAAAAATCAGAAAAATAGAACACTTTTTCATTTGAAAGAAAAAAGAATATTAAAGCTAAGAGGATCGCAAGAAAGATTGTGCTATCTCTCTCCGCTTCAGCTTTATTATATTCAGTTATGAAAATCGAAGAATGTTGTCTTCATTATTTATTTATGTTATAGTTCATAGATTTTATAATTAGCTACTATGTGAAAGCTGAAGTGTTTCATAAGATTAATTCTTCTTACAGTATCAGATCCTGATGCGGAGAAAACACAATTTCTACTATGGACAGGAGTTTTCGTTCTGATTGTTGTATTCATAATAGGACTCTGCTTCCTCTCTGCCTATGTCTGTGAGTACTGCCTATGTCTGTTATATTCATTGATTCATAACATTTTAGTATACCACATACCGGTTCATAAGCGAATTAGTTAAGTGCCTATTTAAAACCAGTAGGCTATACTTGAAGTTAAAAAGAGCTATAAGCAGAAATCAAATGGTCTTCTTATTTCTAGATTCGACATTACTGTGCTTCAACAAGCAACCCTTAACAAATTTTCTGGGGATTTTTGTAAAGTTTAATACATTTGCATTTGTATGTATGTGCAGAGTTTTTCCATGTTATTAATACGACTACTTTATCAAAGTTTCTACAGTGTGTTACATGTTTATACAATTTTTGTACATTATATCTTTACTACTTCATCAGAGATTTTTCTACTTATGAACACTTTAGTCGCTAGTCATCACTTGATATCAATTTCATATTTCATTTAAACGTTTACAGAATTTATTGATAATCTTTCATAAATTTCTAAAAACTTTGATTAGAATTAGTTCATTGTTTTCTACCACTGTTTATTTATTCTAGACAATCGGTATCAGAGGAAAAGAAATGCTACACAGCGGCGTAAGAAAATGAATGGTACAGATCTACCTCTTGGCCAGATCCGACCGCCAGGCTCATTCATGACAGAGTACAATCCCAACTATGAATTCGGAGGTGCTAGGCTTCACGAGAGGCTGCAAGATTTAAAAGACATACCAAGAAATAATCTCCGTCTAGTCAAGTAATTATTGCTAATCAAAAGCCATTTTTATCATCTTATTTAAAGTTTAAAAAATATTATACTGGATACTGATGTATGCTCAAGCTAGAAGTGACAAACAAGCGGAAATAGCTTATCGTTTTTTCTATTCCCAAATGCTTGAAGGTGATCAAATAAGATCTGCATTCGCTGAACAGAGTCACTGAACTAAGATTTGAATAGAAGAGATTTACATATTTTCTCATCTTATTAATACTATGAGATGCGATGGTACAAAAATGTCACTATAGGACCTCACTAGCATTTATACACGTTTTTTTTAATTTACAATGTTAAAAGCTTATCAATTGATATTGCAATGACGAGTTTAAAAATATCCAATTATATACATATTTTCATATTTTTTTGTAGATACGTCTTGGAGACTCCTGTTAAGGAGTATAAGACAAGTCAGATCAACAATATTATACACTAGATACCATAATTACTATATCAATTAGTTGAGGTGAGGCTTAATTTTGATGTGAAAGGAACTCTTGTACACTGTAAAAAGCTTTATCAACTAAATATTTTTTCAATTGTAATAATGTTATCATGTTATTGATGAGATATTATTGTCAAATAAACCCTTAAATATTTCAAAGAATCTATGTCGAAAGGGTTATTTAATCTATGTTATTGTTTTTCTAGGGCGCTTGGCCAAGGAGCATTTGGAGAAGTTTATCAAGGATTCTACAGACAACGGGATAATGATGCTGTAGAAATGCCGGTTGCAGTGAAGGTGAGTAATCAAGAAACAAAGATCTTATTTATTGAACGAACAAAGAGAGGTCTCTGTTTCAAGTTGACCGTTTTGCATTTGTGTGTCTGTTTGTATCGCATTTATGGCTAAACGCGTGGACCAAATTCAATAAAAGTTTGCATGGATCTTCCTTTAAGGAATTCCCAGCGATGTATGTGTAAGGATTTTCGAAATTTGCTTGCTGCACTTGATGGATATTTAAAAAGGTGAAAAGTAAGACTCTTAGGCCTTCTTCTATAGGAGCATATGATTTTTAAAACAAGCTTCTCCATCATATACAATTTGAATCAGATTCATAGGCAGCCCTCGGGCCCCCTTATCCATCTGGTTGAGCCTTATTCATATGTTATCAAAGTTATAATTCATATGAACAACATATTTGATTGAGAGAAACAAATCATTTCTAATATTTCAATTAAGTATAATAAAAAGTGATTACTAGGTAAATGATATACAAATTTAATTAATATTGTTTAAAAACTCAGACATCTGAAATCTAATATGAGCAATCAGCTGTCTCACAAATGGAAAACACAGCCTTGTTGATGTGATATAGAGTGACCTTTTGTGAAAAACAGACATGAAATAGAATACGCCATTTGAATCAAGGGTTCGGTCTGATGACTGTGTTTAATTTTGCGATGGTGATTATCATTGAGTACATCGAGTATGTTCCTCTGTTCAAGCATCCTTATTCTTGGGCGTGAGGTCTACTGGTAACAGAACTACTAGTTTAGAATAATTTATAGCACACTTAAGGCCATCCTTACCTTTACTTTTAGCATCGTTGAGATGCTACATTGCAAAATAATATTTTCAAAATATTATTTTTATCATTTCATTTTCAATAGTACTATTGTCATTATCATTAGGAAAATACATTATATTTTATAAATTATAAGATGTTATCCCAAATTTGTATGCAAAAATTATTGGAAACTGCTATAATTTGTCAATGAATGTATTTTCTTGACTTGAACAATTGATTTACACTCAGGGACTATATTCACAATACTGACTAAGCTTTTAAAATTTTCAACTTTGTCTTTTGATCACAAAGACAAAATTGAGAAGACTTGCGAGTTAACTTGTGAAACATGTTCGAATGTGGACTGGTATTGTAATAAGAAACAAGTAATTATAATCATATATTGTATTAATAATGAGTAATTTTGCAAATGACACTGATAATAATTTGCCCCCTTGCAATGCATTTTTGTATATTTCTTAGTGTAGTACATTCATCAATCTGTAAATAATGTCAATGTCTACTATTATGACATAATTACTGATTTTCCACAGACTTTGCCAGAACTATCAACAAGTCAAGCAGAAGCTGATTTCTTGATGGAAGCTCTAATAATGAACAAGTTTGTACATCCAAATATCGTTCACTGCATAGGTGTCTGTTTCGATAGACATCCCAGATATCTTGTAATAGAACTTCTAGCTGGAGGTGATTTGAAAAGTTTCCTAAGGGAAGAAAGACCAAAAATAGTAAGTTTTATTTTCGATCTTCATGTAACGCATGCTGAGCACTAATGAAATTTTGAAAAATTAAAATCTTTGTGAGAGATTCTAGTGAATCTTATTTTCCCGGGCATTTTTTGTGAGAGTTTTCAGAAAATACAAAGTTAAACCATCTAAAAATAAGTTTTTAATATTTAAAAATCTTTACTATTTTTCCAAATTTATAAGTAAAAAAAAAAACTAAATGTTCTACTCGTGTTTTTCATGAATCCATTCATTAACAATTTTCAGTGTATAAATGGAGTTGAAATCGTCAATAATTATTTGTGTAGCAATATACTATGAATATCTATTCAATTTGGGAAGTCTGATCTTACAAAACGTCAAATTATCTTTAAAACTTCAATAAATAAAAACCAAATTTCAATAATATTAATTCGTCCAAGAAAATATAAATAGAACCACGAAAAACCAAGGAAACCCAAGATTTGATTCACAATCACTCAAACCATTCAACTAGTATCAAATTTATAATTAAAACTAGAGCAATCTAATATCAAAACTGACACTGTATTTGATACGGTATTAGATTGTTCATCAAGTATTTCGTCATGGAAAACATCACAGAAAAACTAAAGCATATCGAGAAGTTTTTAGTCACGCATTCGTTCTATGTTATTATATTTTGAAAATGTTATGGACTTTGTTTGCTATAAGAGTAATTTTATTCTTTCTGAGATAACAGTGAATGGGAAATGTGAGCCATAGGTAGTACTCTGTTCATAATTCATGGTGTTTTGTGCTAAGCGAATAACCAACCGTTTTTGAAACATGCAGTAGGAATAGTTATCTTTATTAACAGGAATGCGATTAAATACAATTCCTGATTAATTCATTTCAATGGAGAGCAACGGGTTTTTAAGTGTTTTAAAAGAATGTTTGAATGAATTATTGTAATAGACTAATATTAATGTGTAGTGCAGTACCAAACTTGAATTAAATGATAAATAATAATACTAATTCAAAATTAATTTTCCAGGACAAGCCTACTTGTTTGAAAATGAAAGATCTTATACAAATAGCGATAGATGTAGCGAAAGGATGTAAATACATGGAAGAACAGAGATTCATTCATAGAGACATTGCTGCTCGAAATTGTTTACTGACAACAAAAGGACCTGGAAGAGTTGTCAAAATTGCCGACTTTGGAATGGCGAGAGACATTTACAGGTAAACCAAAATACTATGTTAATGTCGATTGATAATTCAGAGGTTTTTATACATTATAAATATCAGGAAACTAATTTTCGTTGAGTTGATCTCGTAGAAAGAATAATTTTTCATATAAAAACATCAATCATGACATGTACCATTTCTTTTCTTAAATAATTCTCGTTCTCAAGGGAAAAAACTAAGAAAAAACTACAACCAGAAAAAACTAAATTATTATTATTGAGATTAGAAACACTTCTGAGGAGAATGAACTAATCTTTTAATACATTCAATGACATATTGATGCTAATAGAACAAACATGAGCTAATTGGGAACACTACAGCACAGAGCATAATATTACTTGTTTTTACTACTTTTTAATCTTTCAGTTGAATATTAATTAATAGTCGAATTGATAATTAAAAAATTGGATTGATTATGTTCTCAAGGGCCCAAGCTGATCATATTAGTTGAGTAACACTATAATATGTTCTGTTATATACTTCTTTCACTTTTACTAGAATGATCACTTTTAGGGCACAACAGCCCTATTTAGGACGCAATATCCCTAAAAATGAGTACCCATTTTAAATTCATCTCACGCGATACTTTCAATGAATTTAAATTACATATTCAAGTATATACATGTCGTTTCAAATCAATATAATTATATAATAATAAAAAACTGTAACCAATTATTATCAAGATTGATATTAATAATAATAATGAATTTTGTTTCTTGGCAAAGTTACTTCTCTGAAACGAATTTCCTATCTGAATGAATATATCCTGTTGCACAAATGTTCTAGTGTATTTTTCAAGAGGATCTCCTGCGAGGTTTGAGTTGATGGAAATAATTGTGTGTTTTTAGTCAATATTTATAATTACTGTAATCTATAATAATGAGATGTAGCGCAATATGCAGTGGACATTCGCCTCAGGAGAGCCTAGTCCTACATCAACTAGATGGTTGCACGTTTTTTATCCGCACACTGAGAAATCAAGTGGGTATGGAGTAGCAGCTGCTAGAATGGTTATATTATTATGGTTTTATAGGCTACATACAAATTTTAAAAAAATCAAATACTCAATGAAAAAATAATAATTTCAGGTCTGATTATTACAAAAAAGGTGGAAAGGCAATGCTTCCCATCAAATGGATGCCACCGGAGGCATTCTTAGATGGTTTATTCACTTCAAAGACTGATGTGTGGTAAGTTTTCAAATAATATTCATTTGTCTCACATTTTAATAAATCAATTTCATCAAAATTATTCGTTGATTGTAAACTTTATTCACGACTATTTTATAAAGTAGAAGTTAGAAGTAGAGGTTAGATAGTGATGTCAATACATCTCACGCCTTATTAAACGAGTTGCATAATGAAGCTATTGTGCATTCTGAGTCAGATTAGACAACGGGCTCTATAACAATGAGAATATATTCAGGAATTCTCCAATTTAGTGTCGAAATTAATAATATGCAATACTCACATCAGATTATCAAAAAATCTCGAGGTGAAGTTTAGTTTTTAATTCTATTTCATTCCCTCAATTGTCATCAACAAGCAATCATGCTAGTTTATGTCACTTTTGGTAAGCTGTTCGATTGACTGGTAAGTTGAATTAAACGAAATTAATTGGCAGTCGCAGATAAAATATTGTATGCAACGATTGTGTTTTGCCTTTAAGCCAGTCATGAGATTTTTAGAATACACGCTCCGCTCTTGTCCTAATTTTCATCTCACTCGGTAAAGGCAGACGTAATACAAAAAAACTGTTACTCTTTTACAAAAGAAAATAAATGATAGTAGGTACTATTTTTATATGATTAATGTTCTCATTGTCATGATAATCACTATTCAAGAGAAATCAGTTTTCTGCTTTAATTAAACAGTAATTACTGTATATAAACTTATTTGATGAATGAGCTTCATTTTTACAGAAATGAAGAAAGAACTGTTACTATTTTCTATATCAATATTTACTTTATTTTTAATAAGTTTTTACTTTAAGTAAACAATTATTAAATCAACTTCTTTGAAAAATGAACTTGAATTCACAAAAGTAAAGAACTATTACTATTCTATAACCTGTACTATTTTATATTATACCCAAATTAATTATCTCATTGATCTGAAAATAAGGATTCAGAAATAAACTATCCTGAAGATTTTATTTTAATTTGTGATTCTAACTCAGGCGTTTCAAATTTTCAGGTCCTTCGGTGTATTACTATGGGAAGTAATGTCACTGGGTTTCATGCCATATGCAGGGTCAACAAACAGAGAAGTGATGCAAATGGTTGTGGCAGGATCACGACTAAGTCCACCGGCTCAATGTCCGGGTCCCATCTATGGCATCATGACTCAGTGTTGGGCTGTCGATCCAGTTCAGAGACCTAGCTTTCAACTTATCCTAGAACGATTAGGGTATTGTTTGCAGGTTGGTTAATTTATTGAATGATTCAGTATCGTGAATAAACCTCAACAGGCTGTAAGACCTGATATAAGACCAGTAATTTGGAATAAGGCGACAAAATCTCAAAAACAGATGTCGAACGTGGAATGAAGTTAAGAGTATATAATTGATAACGTGATTGCCATGTACAGCCGTCCTCGGCTGAGTCAAGAATTCTCGTCCGCTAACGTCTGCAGCCTCTTAGTCACCCATCCAATTCTATCCTAATTTTTTCTTCTTCACTACGCCTTCCAATATCCACATCATCCATTACCCTAGCAGGATCCTGTATAATATTATACAGAATATAGTATGCCGGTGCTATTTTGATTATTTATACGTTAAGTTTAACACTCAAATTTTCAAATATCCTATTTTCCCCCTTCATGTAATTATTGAAAAATTCTCACTTCGTTTTTTCCTCCGTTGATTATTTCGTCTCCTAGAGCAACAGATATAAACAATGAAAGAATAATGTATTTTTCAACCTTTTTAAGTCAATTCTTAATTGTATTTTTGTGATAACTGTGAATTCTTGATCAAAGTTCTAAATTTTATAATTGTCCAAGGCATCCATGAAAGCAGCTCTGAAGAGACTGTTCATTTCTAATTATAAAACTTTCACACGTCAAGATGATAAAACAGTAATTTTATTTCATACCTAGGGTAGGGTAGAAAAATATTTGCGGTATATCACTTATAATGATCATCAAATTTCACGTTGATTGCCAACACATATTGTGTTTCTAGGTACGTATACTCTTAAAACAAAACCTGAATAATTCGCACTATCAATTTCCAGATTCTTTTCCTAGGCGCGCAAAGTTAAGATACATTTAGCACTGCCTTCGACTCAACTTTCCCAAACAAATCTATATTACTGTGATTATAAATACAAAAAAGACGATAAAGAAAATGTTAAAGAAAGTAATAATATAGAAAAAAAACAACAACTCAGAATCATATCAGTTTATAAATAAATAAGAGAATGTATATATGATAGGATTTGAATGAATATATTAGTATAATTTCAACAGAATAATAAATAAAAATAGGTGGATAGATAATAAATATCCTGGGTAGAGATCCCGGCCCATATAAAGAAAAAAACGTTAGCCTGATAAAATAACTAAAGAGAGAAAAACTTCTAATAATTGCAGCAAAAAGTTTCAGTGCCAACTAATGTTGCATAAAAATGACATGGATGTTTCAGGACCCTCAGGTTGTAGGTACATTACTTCCAATATTTGATACGATTCCTGCAAACGAGCCAGTGAAAGAGGCCGAGCCGGACATGAGGCCACCGGAAAGCGAAGGTCCACTGCAGGTGAATGGCTACCTTGTGCCAAACGATGCGGCAAGCCTTCCCGAGTCTCAATCCACGCAGCCACTTCTAGAATTCTCCAATAGTAACAACAACAACAACAAAATGCCACCAATTACATATGCAAACGTAAATCCTCTGACTGCAACAGGTCTCTACACAGTGTCGTCCAGCCTTCCACATAATTCGTGTGGATTCAGTGCTTGTTGAGGTAAGTAAATATCTTTCTCAAAAAAAGATTTATTTTTTGTTGGTTTTCAGCAAGCTAGTCTTAGTTAAGAATTGAATGGGTATAATAATTTAGGCAATCTGTGAATGACTCCGAATCCAGAAGTCACAAGTTCGATTACCGTTCAGCCTTGAATATTTTAAGCTATAATTCACATCATCACCCACGCATAAGTCTGAGACTCGTGTGAACATCATAGAAAGAAACAAAAAAATGGCTACTTCTGCGGTCACGGGCTCAATTCCCATCCTAGCCTTTCTTACCTAGTGTCATCGTTCACCTCGTTTCCCAAGCACAAGTCTCAGACTCATGTGAGCATCATAACCAACAAAAAATCTGCTACGGTGAACAAGAAAATTTTTGATAAAATAGAAGAATATTCGAAGTTAGTTCAGGAGGGTCTGATACATGGAAATAGCCTGCTGCACACGGTGCCATTGGTGGTAGCCAGAAGAGGATGCCACTGGTTTTATTGGCCAGTAAGCATAAACATGAAGCCAATATTATCTCATTTGCGGCCGCCATGGTGTTGTTGGAGGTAAAAGTTCTAGATAATCAGGATATAGGTGAATGTTGCTTCGTGAAAACATATGGAATATGATAGTGATAGTGAGTTTGAGGAGGCAAACATAACAACTATTAACGAAATAACACAAGATGAACGCTATATGTCTTTAATTTATAAACTCGTTACGCATCACACCACATCGCAAAATACACAACACAACCATCTGGTAATCTACTCGCGAACGCTTTCTAGCCAAGGCCTTCTCAATTTATAGTCTCTAACATTCTGCAAACTATTTGTCCTCAAATAATAATAATAAAACTTGAACATAAAAGTATAGTGGTACAAAATTAAAACAAGTTAAAGGTAAGCTAAACAGAATTAGCAATTCAAAATTTGAAAGAAAACTGAATGATTCAAATATTTATCAAGACATATTATGGCAAAATTATTTTAAGACATAGTCTTTGAGGTAGTCTGGTTTCTTTCTTTTACGTGTTTTTGGCAATACTTCTTTATCATTAATACAATGTGTTTCTGGCATTAATTTTTCTTCATTGTTCATATCACTTTCTCCATTTTCTTCTAAACTCCATTCATTATTTTTATTTAAAGTCATCTCATCATTATCATCTGAACTCATTCCATCATTTTGAAAATCATCATCTTGGTTGCATATCTTCCATGATTTTAGTTGAGATGAGTGTGCAGTGCTGGAATACAATCTGGACCCTGTTGGATTTAAATCCCCCACCCTGTATGTATCATTTGGCAACACATCCATTATAACTAAAGGACCTCTGTATTTATCCTGAAGTTTGGTTGGCTGACCTGTGTATTCTGGGGCTTTTTTTTCGTCTTCTTCCTGCCCCGCTCAGTTCTCTCTTTCACTCGCCTGGCTGTTTCTGCTGATTTAACAAGTGTGCGAGCTGATTTCCTCTCTGAAAGATCACCTAGTAGAATAAATTCAGATTGACGACGTTCCTTCTTTACACTTTTTTCTTGCGCACTTTTTGGCTTTTTCTCAACTTTCCTCACTGGTTTTGGTTCCTTGTACGCTTTTGTGACCAACTTTCTTCTCTTTCTTTTTCCTTCATCTTCTTCAGCATCAGATTTGGCCTCGTCATTCTCCTCTATACTAGAATCTGAGTCAACCTCATCCTCTGCAGAAGCACTTTCACAGATATGTAGATGCTCCTCAGTAAGCACCGGACAATCATCATTTTCAAAACAAGAATACATTTTCTGATCTTCAATATTGGAATGTTGACCTTCAATACTAATACTGCGAATAGGGTTGATTACTTCTTCAATAATGAAACTATTTCCTTTACGATAGTAGTTTACTCTAGGGTCATGGAGCCACTCTCTGCCAATTAGAATATCTACAGGAATTGCATGGTCTGGTAAGACATGGACAACTGTTTCAGGAACTTCAACACCATCAATAAAAACAGAGCAGGTTGACCTTCCCAAGGTATGAGTAGATGGTATGTCCATATTTCCTACGCCATAGAGTGGTGTAGCTGGCAAATTTACTTTTAAATTGGTCTTGATTGCTGCTGAAGCTCTGATTAGTGAATGTTGCACTCCATAGTCAATCATTCCTAAAATGCAAACATTATTCACCAAAACGTCTTTCTGGAATGGATTGGTATATGTTCTGGATTGTTCAATAGCTACTAATGCCTGTGACTCAACTTGACAATATTTGGATGTATGTCCTCTTTCTTACATTTCAGACATTGGAGGGGCTTCTTAGGTTCTGGACAATCCCTAGAAATATGTCCATACTTCTGGCAATTGTAACACCGCAATTCAGGCTTCTTTATAAATGTTGATTGAGTCTCATTCTCTTGCCTCTGGGATGCATGAGAACTAGAAAATGGCGCTGCTTTCTTGTAAGTAAGGTCACTATGTGCATTTCCAAATTTAGAACTTTGGAATTTTGAAGGAGCAGGATTGTCATTCAATAATTTCATTCTTGCATTGGTTGCTGATGTTGGTCTTGATCGATTTGTGGGTGAACGGTCCCTAGCTCTTGCTGTTCGTGCTTTTACCATTGCAATGTAGCCTTTCATGCTGTTCAAAAGTTCATACTTATCCTTATGCACTGTACCCAGTAAATGATCACTCAGATCCCTTGACCACAATCCCTCTATAATTTGGCGCTTTGATTCTTTAAAAGTCATGTCTAGGGCAGAACATAATCTTAATTTATCAAAGAAGTACTCACTGATATCCTCATTCTTCTGCTGCACTCTAGCATGCATAGTAGTCCATTTTTCAGTCAAACTCTCTTCACCTATGAAAGCCAATGAAAATTGTTCCTGAAATGCATTCCAAGTTGTAACATCTTCTTGACATTCTATGTACCAATTTTTGGCAGCATTCTTCAATCGTGTTCTTGCTGCTTCTAACTTTACTGCATCTGTCCACTGATGAATAGCAGCTGCACTATTTAGTGAGCGAAGCCATGCTCGAGCTTCACGAGTTGTTTCCGTGCCTGAAATTTCTTAAAAGATCAGGCATCACATTAAATTGAGGTGTTGCTGTGGAAAACGATGAAGAAGCATTGTGAATTGGAGAATTTCCAGCATCATCTGATTTTTGACTGGTAGTAGGTCTATTCTGTAATAATTGATTCAATTGTTGTTGCTGGTTTTGCAGGACACTACTCATTTGAGTAATCAATCTCATTAGCATAATGTCTTGCTGACCCCCAAACCCACGAAAAGGTCCACTATGATCAGATGATCTATCATCAGCGTCATCAGCCAGATTATTGCTATGCCTACGATAAGGTAACTGATTACCTTCAATTTGGTTTTCATCAGACATCTTAACCTCAGAATTATATTGAATATTTCTGAACCTTTCAAATATATTATTAAAACGATTGTGATTGTCTATGAAGAACAAACATCAAAATAAGTGTATTCACGTGAGTTTTGAACATTTTCCATACAACTTGAATATCGATGTCATTTGGCTTCCAAACTGTGGCATCAGCTGAGATAGGCTAGCCTACGGTATTGAAAGTTTTTATTTACCTGATTTGAATAAACTTGAATTCACAACAAAAACCACATCTGATATTCAAATTGAATATTTATGTATCCCACTTCTGAAAATTTATTAACGAAATAACACAAGATGAACGCTATATGTCTTTAATTTATAAACACGTTACACATCACACAACATCGCAAAATACACAACACAACCATCTGGTAATCTGCTCGCGTACGCTTTCTAGCCAAGGCCTTCTCAATTTATAGTCTCTAACACAACCAACAACAGCTTCAAACATCACCGCTGAGTTAACTCTACTGGAGCCAATGGTGGCAATAATGGGCGTGCTAGTGGCATCTTACCGGCCACTTACTCCATTGTTTGACTTTACTGGATGCCACTAGAATATATGACCATGAAAGGCGCCAATACCCCTATACACGAGGCAATTGTTGGCGGCCAATATTGGCCAGTTATAGCGAACTCCACTACTGGCCCCGTGTATAGCAGATTAGATAGTAATCTCAACATGAAAAAAATATTCTTTCATCTACCACTCAAGTCGGTAAGGAGGGGGGATAAAATGCTGATTATTGCAGTTTTTTATAAAACTTATTCCATAGAAAATGAAAATAATTTTCAAAGAATTAAAAAAAACATATTTGAGACAATTAAGCAATTCTAATAGGGACAATTAATATGATATACAAGAATTGATATACAATAATGTATTGATAAGTTTAAACTGAACATTGATGTTCATAAAATTAATCTGAATATTTTAAGAGATAGATGATGTTATTAATTTTAAACAGTAGAATGCCTTAAATAAATTTAATTTTTAATTTGCAGCAAGTTCATGTCGGCAGTCTATGCTGACAAAGTACGCACAGGGTATGCCACCAGATAAGTTCAAATAATGTTGGAATGTACATAGACAAGCGAGCCAGCAGTCAACTCTACCAGAAAGTATTTTTTTAATTCAGAATAAGTGTTATATTGGTAAACTTTGTGTGCAACCCTGTCTGTATTGATGTGCAAATGAATAATATAAGACTTAATCACAATTATAATTTGAATGTAACGGTATCTATCGGTAATTTATATCAGTATGCTTATAATCGTAGAATTGTGGTATAAGTTGTATATAAAAGTAGAACTGTTTCCCGAAGTATGTATATAAGTTGGCTGAAACAATTAGTTGTACAAGAGATTAAGATGTAAGAGGAAGGCATATGATCTTCTACTCATTTTTTACTCCCATCCTAAGCGTTTAAATTTATATTATTTTGTTTCGTGTTTGTAAATTGCTCAATTTTTGGAAATTATGATGAAAACAATAATACAATCGAAGAAGGAGAAGGGTGGATTTATAATGTTATTATATTCTGAATATAAAGCAGTACTAGTTACCGGGGGTTTTTCAGCCGGGGGTAATATGTCGATTTAATTTGATTTCGAGCGCATATTTTACAAAATAATATACAGCTGTATGAAGTGTATCCATGCATTCAATGCTTAATTCATTAAGATGTATTGGGCGGAACTAAAATTATTCGTTGAGACTACTTTCAAATCCAAGCAAATATTACATGATAAGGCATTTTATTCAAATCTTAGTTTTGAACAATAAGAATGGAACTTATTTTCTATTGGTTTATAACAGTAATCTCATTCAAGTTAATGAGATGGAAATCAGAATATTTTGGAATGAATAATTTTATGTATTTCGAGAAATTTGGCTCCACGTTAACTTTATAATTATTAAAGATGCTTGTAGAAACGTTTGTAGTGTGACAAATTGTTACACAGTAATCTAAATAATGCAATTGCATGTACAGTAGCATTCACTTGCGTGTGTTATTGGATGGGTATTAAAGACAGTACACGTCTTTCTGCTTAACTGACATCGAATTCTATCTAAAACTTCTGAGTTTGAGACAATAGTTCATTAACAAAATTGGAGCTACCCCAACCAGAACATTTATTATCATGACGAAAGAACTATACCACAAAATTCATTTGAGAGAATGTAGCATGTCAAAACCACATCCGTTTATAACTACCAATATGAAACAAGCAATCCCCGATTATTGACTACTTATTTAACTTGCATCTAAGTTAAATTACATTAAAACTACTATTCACATTTTATTTATTACAGCAAAAGCAGTCTCCACAATTCGATCCTAATTAATTTTCATTTATGAATTATCTTGGAATTTACAATTTACATTGGAATCAATTGAATTGGTTTATTTCATCATTGTATTGTACAATGTAAAATTCAGGGATTTGATAATTAGGTGCAAAATACTCAAGTTAAATTCGAGTGGGGCTTATTTATTCAAACAAAGAAAATTCCGGTTTCAAGCGAACTAAGGCATTCCATGATATTTTTATACAGCTTCCACAATGTTTTTATTATGAATATTCATACGTTTTATATATAATATATATGTGTGTATATATAATATATTGTTTAACAGCTCACAAATAAACAATAATGTTTGACCAAGCATCCACATAGTTGTATCTTAGTGTTGTGAAACTTTTTTTTAATTTCGTGATAGTACAAGGAAAAGCAAATCATGGATCAATATTTTTCAGCATCTATTCCATTCTTAAATCAGTTGATAGTCAAGAAAAGAACAGTTTAAGTTCAAATATGAATAATGTGATGTTGTTTGGCAATGAGAAGTACAAAGTTTTCAGGATTGATAATCATTGTATTGATTTATTCATTAGGTATATAATTATATGTAATTGATTGGATTTACATAGTATGCATCGCAGAAGAATGACAATGAAAAGGTTTAAGTACAAATAATAAACAGTATTAGCGTATAATTCGAACAAAACCATTGAGTATTATGTAATTTTCTGATATACTAATATTTTTTTGTAAAAGCAGACACCACTTATTGCAAAATAATTTCACTTTGAGATCACTCAAGTTGTTTTGTTTTCTATGCGATATTTCTTCAAAAAAGTCAAACCACGCACAAGTCTCAAGATTAGGTGGAAAATTTATAGTTCTTGTGGAAAATGGAACTTATTTGAACACTATTAAAGATAAATTGTACTTTTCAATGTTTTGCAAAACATGCTAATATTTACAAGCAATAAACTGTATTCAATTATAATTTTTTTCTTAAAATTACGAGCTTAGAGAGAATTAAAGTTTGTTATTCTATTAAAAAAAAAATACTATATAATTTTTTAATTTGATTAGATGTTCGATGAGTTAGATTCTAAAAAATGAGAAAACTGAATATAATTATAATTTTATTCAAGTTTTATCATCATCATATTATTTCATTTCATATAATGTTGCAATAGGTGGTGTCTATTTGAACTGCATCACATCATTGTTTTCAAATGCCATAACATTGAAACCAATCAAGTTAATATGTTTAAATTTGTGTTTTTAATTGTGAATATGGTCGCGTGCTTTGATAGCAATTTATTATTGCAATAAATAGAGTTGAACTTGATTCCACTAAGAATAGTTACGTTGAAGCTAATAACTTAAAATATAACTATAACATTAATCATTACTGATAGCATGGAGAAACTGAATAACAAAATGGCCAGCAAAAGAGTATGAAAAAATACTGATGAAGAATATTATATGATTTGTGTTATAGGTCAAGGGTCACCAGAAGACGTTCTCACAATAAATTAATGTGCCAAATCAAATATTAATTGGTCAGTTTTATTGAGATTTATTTTAATACACATTTTTAACTTTTGTGCCAAATTTTCGCAGACGTAATGATTTTCAAGTCTGGTTCTCTTTCGGAAAGTGCGAAGATTTTTTACGATAGTTATTATAAGTTCAATGGAACTACTCAATTTAAAACCATGTTCTCTAGGTATCGTTAAATATTATGTTGCAGAGTAGTGAATAAGTGAAGTTTGTTTATTGTGATTGAAAATCTAGTTGTAATTGAATAAATTAATTTCCACTATGTTGAAATGACATACGGTAGTGCCTATAGTCATTCTCTCTTATTAGTTTAAATTATATAAAAAAACTGCAATACGCAGCTTACAATCCAAACTGTATAGAGAGATAAGAGTTTTACTATAAAAATTTAATTTATTCAAACCTACAAAATTTATAAAGAAATTACAGTATTTATATTAACTATGGTACTGCTGAATATTCTACGGATATAAGAGAGTTAACTGCTTTGTGGCCAAATTATTGCAATTACCGTCACTGATGTTGAGAAAGTTTGACAAGTTCTTTAAAAAGGCATTATGATGGTTTAAATTGGCGTAGAACTTGATGCATCATCTTAATAATAACAATAATAATAATAACGCAGAGCCTAAGTAGAATTTCTAAGTAACAAATTCAAAATACTTTGGTTAATAATGGTTGTTTATGATAAATTTATTAGGTTATAAGAAGCAAAGATTTATAAGTAAGTAACGTTTATTTTGTTTCTTACTTATATGATAATGCATACAACGTTAATTAGCAAAAAACTTTAATATTGCTTATATTTTTATTCTTAACCCAATATAAAGGCTCAAGTAAATTGAATGATTGACTAATTGCATAATTTATAGTAGGATGGATTCGAAACATATATTTTATAATCACAAGATCTTTAACCCATTCAGTCACGAATTTTTAAATTGCATGCAAAAATTCAACCAATGCTAATATCTTATAGAACTATTTTTTCTATGATTTTTCATATACGTTTTTCAATTTCAAACTTCAAGGTCACCATTTTATTGAATGTCCATTTAGATGGACACTGTGACTCAAAGTACCTATTGAGGAAGAAGCATAAATAAAATTAAAAGTTCAAACATTGACAAAAATCTCTTTATTCTGAACTTATGTATATGCTCTGTTCTTTTATTCAACTTATATATACTTTATGATTTATACTGAACTTTTACTTTATTATTTGATTATTATAAATACCGTATATATTATATAAATTCAGTTAGTACAGAATTAGACACTGTTCTCTGCTGTAAAATTACTTCCCGGTGGTTCGGAATCCATCTAAAACTGTAGGTCCAACTCATCAATCACAATCATCCAACTCATTACCCACGCACAAGTCTCAGACCTATGTGGGCTTCATCCTAAAAAAAAAAAAAAAATGACCCGTGATATTATAAATACCGTATATATTACATAAATTCAGTTAGTACAGAATTAGACACTGTTCTCTGCTGTAAAATTACTTCCCGGTGGTTCGGAATCCACCTAAAACTATAGGTCCAACTCATCAATCACAATCATCCAACTCATTACCCACGCACATGTCTCAGACCTGTGGGCTTCATCCTCAAAAAATTGAGAAAATTCCTAATGCTCATACACAAATGTGCCGGTACTTGACATTTTAGACAGTAGTTTTTTGGGGCGTCCCTTCAATTTTCACCCCAGATATAAGATAGAATAGGAATTCTTGAAAAATACCATTGATCAAAAAGCTTATTCATGACTGAATGGTGATTGCTGAAGTTGGGTTTGATTCGGACCTTCATTACAGTACTAGTACCATTTGATTACTCCTAGCCTTTGGGGAATGGGGAATAATTTATAGGGCCTAGCTATGATTATAACAAATATTTCTAGTGAATTATTACATAAATAAATGAATCAGAAATTCAAAACCTACATTCAAGCATTGAAGTGTCAAAACGATCTGGATCAAGATCGTCGTTTTCATCAGATAAAAATTCAATGTCTGAATTTTCGAGGGTTGCTAATAGCTCTTCCTCATTTAAAAACTCATTTTGAACACTATTCATCCGAATCACTCAATATAAATAGAAAAGTAACTCTAAAACCTTAGAATAACTTCATAATAACAACAATACTACAATATAAACATAACCTATATACAAGAGCATACACGATCATTCAGTCACAATGGCCATCTACATGGACATTCAAATTCAAAAAAATATTGCTCATCAACTGTTCTAGATATTTCACCGGATTTTTCACCGAAATATGCAGCTAATCAAGCTCTAAAAAATGATGTATAACACAATGTCTCTTGGTCAAAACAATCCCTATGAAGTTTGTTTTCAAGTTCACATGTAACCAAGCTGTCATATCAGCTGAGTTCAGGCTGTAGGTTACATTTTAGAAAAGTTACTGAATTAACCAACAGATTGTAGCACGTGCTGGGATTATTCTAGCTATGTCCATCTAGATGTACGTTGTGACTCAAGCGAGATATATGAGGGAATGAGCGTATTACAGACCATAGAAATTGATGTCCATTGAGATGGACACGGTGACTGAATGGGTTAAAAGATCTTCAAAACGGTGATTTTCTATCGCCATTATTTTTGTATTAGATGGCAATTGATGACTAAGATAATGCTTTATTCAATAACGCATATTACAGGATGAGGCAAAACATTGAGAGAAAAATTGTTATCTGTTGATTTCTTATCCAGATTACAAAGAAAATTTGAGTAATGTTGATGACAGTAAATTTATGTCTAATATTAGAGTTACTTACTGCAACAGTTCACAATTCATAAGGAAATTCATCATTTTATTTTAACATTGGTCATTTTTTACGCACAAGCTTACAAATTTTCCTAAAATCTTTCAAGTTAGATAAACTTAGATTGATTTAAAAGATGAAGTTTCGATAAACTCCGTAGAATGGGAAATCTTATCATAATCGAAGTGAAACCATGATGTTTTTGAGTTCTACTTGATAAGACAGTTGTGATGTGACACAGATAGCCAAATCATAGTCCTGTAGCTCAATTAATAAATCATTACCTTAATTATTTAGAGAAAAATTACAAATGATTTCAAAGACCATCATGTCTATACCGTACACAAATTGAGCTTCCATTTTTTTATTTGGGCGTCCGATATTACAAGACGTGATATATGCAAAGGATAAAGTAGAAACCAATTGGCACCGATTAGCTTGTTCGGTATTGATGCAGTTAATTTCATTTCATTATAATTTTTTTTGAGGATGAAGTTCACATAGGTCTGAGAAACATATTTTTAATATTACAAAATACAAATCAAATATCTAAATCCTAGGATAGTTTACAAATTTTAAGAGAGCGCTTTGTGCTATTCATTGACAAATACTACTATTGGATTTTACAACTGGATGAAGCAAACGTCTTTTAAATATAAAAATCGTTCACAGTGGAATCATTTTGAATATAATCTTCCGTAGTTCTTGTGATTATGAAAATTTGCCTCATCCTGATAAATATAGATGATCATTATTTTATAGTTATCAAAATGAAATGTTAATACTGCTGTGTCCATTCTATTTTTATAAAAAAAGGTTTGAATTATGTTATATATCTACAGTAATTACTATGTTAGATAAGAGAATACATCATGTAAATAAATATGTAGAGGATTCTATGCTCGAAATAAGGGAATGTTTAAAAAATGTGAGAAAAGAGTACAAAAATATAATTTGAAAATAGACAATTCCAAGAGATTGAAATTCAGAATACATAGCCTATCTATCATTATTTGTATATCAGAATGTAACAAACAACTCAAAATTACTTAAAACCAATTGAAGCGATTGAAACTATTGTTTTAATTAAAAAAAGTTGTTAATTTCCGCACTAATTAGAATTCATCTCAAAAGAAGAAAGTGGCCTGAGATAAGACGTTAAAATAAAAATTCATTATAAAGCATGTAGCTCATCAATAGATAATGGTAATCTAATCGAATTTCTCCGTGCACATAGCAATTAATACATTACCAGCATTTGAAAAGTGATCTGGGCAGTATTCGTTTTGCCAAACATCTACAAGGTGCTAGACAGCAGAATATTTATCTTTGATTATACCAATTAGAATTTGAGGAGTCATTTAGCTTGTGGCATTGCTTTGATAAATAGACTGAGACAAAAGGTAATGCTAATGGCTATAAGTTGTTTTGCATCAAGTCCCATTTGTCATAAAAATGTTCAATGTTAGGTTACGATTCTGCCGATTGCAGTTTGCTAGAGCAGTTCAACTTTTATTGAGAATCAAATAATAGAGAAGTGGTGTAAAGCTTCCAAGAAAATGAATAAACCTCAAATATTGGGAGTTTTTCTGAATTCTCGAAACCTGAAACCCAAGTATGAGTGCTGTTAAATATTAGAATGGAAGAATGAATGTGAAATTGTGATAGGATATTCGAATAATAATAAGAAAGTTGTATGTAAATGGATAACATTATGGCAGAATAATCACACTATTTGAATATTTGAAATATTACAAGAGAATGAAGAAATATTCATGGTCATGACTGCTTATTGTTTTGTAACGACAGGAAAAGTACAACGTACATGCAGTAATGGAATAGGATGGAAACACTTAAACGTAAGAGACATAATCTCCAACGAAATAAAAAGTATATGCGAGTCTCTGTGTTGCCTAATCACATTTCGTTAATTTTTTTTTAATTTAATTTTTTCAATAATGTTATTTATTTCTATTTTCAATTATATTTTGACATTTTTTATAACAATTTACTGCTACATGCAACTAGCTTAATGATAAATTTATTAATTTTCTATTGTTGATGCAATAAAATATTATTTTGAGATTATAATATTTCGAAAAATTCAACACAGAGCAAACACATTCTACTACAAGAATGAAAGAAATGAAGAGCGGTAATAATTCAAATACTCAAAAAGTGATTGAAAGTGTAGAGTGTTTAACTCTTGTTAAATTTAATAGTGTAATGGATAAATATATGTTTTGTTATTACAATAATATTGATTGAATTTATGTCAATACACTTTTTATGAGAACATGAGTGTTTTATTATTTATAAAAGTTTTTGGGCGTAAATCCTTTTTTCAATTGAGAGTGTAGATATTTTTATCCTAGTTGCTGTAATGAAAAATTACGTCAATTGATTTGGGAATAGTATATCTTATACAATTTTCAACAATATTAAACTGACCCTTTCACACTTCTGTACTTATACAAGACACAACATCCGATATAGTTGAAGTTGGAACATATTTATAGTTAGAAAAGGTGATGCGTTGACTTGTGAGACGTTTAAAATCTTCCAGGCATATTTAAAAAAATATATTTTCCAGCCGCTCCGGTTTCGGCATAAGGATCCGGCCAAACAAACTTTGGATGGCCAATAATGTTTATCGTTGCATAAAATGTTTCACGAGCTTGATGTAGGGTCATTCAAGTAGTATTTGCAGGTGGAAATCCATTTAAAAATTTATTTAAATGAGATTTCTATATTAAATTTATATTAATATTGAGGAGTACACAAATGAAACATCCCCTGCACTGCTTTAGAAACGAGGAAATGTTTACTTTTTAAATAAATCCATTAAAAAAAAGTAGAGTTAATATGCACTAAAAGTCACTCACATTGTCCTTTGCCGATTTCATAGGAGAGGATAGCTTAAATTACAAAACAAGTTGTTATATCATGAAAATTTAATAAAAACCATTGAAAACAAGAATTCTATGAGTATTTCCAGTATATTCACTATTGGTACAGTATACAGAAGAATTCTAATGGAGTACAGTAAATGAAGAATTCGAGTTACTGTGATTGATTCAGTATTTAAATCGGATTGAAGTAGATGATTTACCTCAGAAATTCCTTCTTCATAGGGATGCTCCAGTACACCCACATCAAATCCTTCCAGAAAAGGCATGGTATTTTTTGTATTGTTCACGAATATCTTTAAACATTTGCTGAGGAGTGGAAGGTAGACATCTCATTAAGAATGAGATTGTATGTTGATCACAGAGCGAAAGGAAGCTGAATAGAACATTTTGCAAATGTACCTGCGAATAAAAACAAGAATAAATTATATTGAGGCCATACATACCAAAAATAAGAAAAATAGAATACATGGTTCATTGTAAATTTTATGAGCATTTTCTATGAAGAGATTTATTGATTTACCCTGTGAAAATACTTGAAATTCTTCAAAATAGTTTCCTTCTGCATCCATACACTTGAGAGACGTCTGTGTCAGGCCTGGAAGTCACCCTGAAACTCCTTGGCAGGAATGCCTTGGGGACTGAATTAGCATAGATGCAAAGCAGCATCTTCAAATTATTTACTGGTAGATGATTTTAAAAAATCACGATTCCTAATTATTGGTAAATGAGATGAATGTGGCCTCATCTGATCTGATAATTACTTTATTCTAGTTTTAAACAATAGTATCCAATAGTATCATTGGTTATATCACTCTTATTATTTTATTTTTTCACTTCATATTATTTATCTGATAACACTTATCAGTATTCATTAATGATAATTCATTAATTTATTATATCACTCGTACGTGATATTTAGCACCATCGTTTGATTATTCACTAGTTGATAATTATTATTATGATCAAGACAAAATTATGATGTTGAAGATCCATCTTGTTTCCACTAATATATAATAAAAACACTTTCATGTGGAAATTGTGACTCACGTTATGGCGTGACGGCCGTTTCACTCTGATGTTAAGAGCAACGTCAGACGACCCACAGTACTCTCACAGTGTGTACTGCGGGTTGTCTGACGATGCTCTTAACATCAGAGTGAAACGGCCGTCACGCCATAACGTGAGTCACAATTTCCACTTGAAAGTTTTAAAGTTTTTATTACAAGACAAAATTCATGAGTCGTGAATAAGATAGTTGTGGCTCAATCTAATAATTGCTTAATTTGATATTTAAACAATATCATCATTTATTCTATCACATGCACATGATATTTAGGTGACACTGAATTAAAACAAATGAAGCTGTACCCTCTGAATATTTAATAGTTTAGTATTCAAAAGAAGCATGATTCATAAGATGGATGTGGCGTAATCCTAGAGATTCTGAGCTGTTATTATAAAAGGAAAAGGGAATAAAGCAGTGAGTACCAATTACCAAAAATGATTATGATCATCAGTGCATAAATGATTCATTGTAAATTTAATGAGCATTTTCTATGAAGAGGTTCATCGATTTACCCTGTGAAAATACTTGAAATTCTTCAAAACATTTTCTTTCTGCATAATAATCACTGATAAGAATTGTCGTAAGAGAATGATTTTATTAAATTGATCCAGATTTTCTTGGTTATATTGAAATACTTGTTTGATTGAGATCATTTTAGAAGACAGCACCATGAAAAAGTCTTCCATTCTACATTTAAAGATAAAGAGAAACAAAATAATTCTTAATAGTTTCTTCTGGATTGAGATTTAAAAATAGCCTATTCATACCTTTACGGTGTATTCAATAGTCCATTCTTCAAAGTTGCAAAGGACGTTAGCAACAAAATGATGAGCAACTCTGGAAAAATGCCTTTTGTGATCAGTTACCATTACATTTGCCAATCTGGAAAATCAAACAGATATTAATGAGAGTGTAGATTCATAATTCTGTGATAGCCGAGGGGAAGTGATAGCAGAGTGTCGTAGCAGGTATCTATTCAATCAGAGATACGCTACGAAACTCCTGGGCGCTCTTTGTAAAGGTGACCGATTGGATTGACCAGCAAAAAAGACTCTGTTCTTTGCTGTAAAATCACTTCCCGGTGGTTCGGAACCCACCTAAAACTGTAGGTCCAACTCATCAATCGCAATCATCCAATTCATTATCCACGCACAGGTCTCAGACCTATCTGGGCTTCATCCTCAGGGAAAAAAATTATTAGAATCTAACTGAACCATGGTTCCCATTAAATAGCTTATATTCGTATTATTACTATATATATATATATATATATATATTTCTCTTGCTTGTAACCCAAGAATAGAGGCATTTATCAAACGCAAAGGATAAATTATAATAGATTAAAAATTCAATAAAAAATTTGCTAATCATTAATCATTATAGCATCCCACTATAAAAATTATGTGTCATGACAATAGCACGAATATGATTTTATTATTTATCATACTCACTTTTCAATAGAAAAAGCAACCGCTGCTAGTTCGTTAGCAGGGTACTTCATATCTGACAGATGACTAGAGCGCGATACAATAGCTATAAGGTGTGACATTTGTTGAAAGAGCTGTGGAATGTGATCCAGCATCAGCGCAGACCGATATCGTAGAAGATGTGACAGCAGATCGACAGCTTTGCCCAAAACCTCTGGTCTAGCATCTATAGGTGTCGCATTGACAACTTCTAAACACATTCCTACATGGTCATAAGTCATTTCCACCTGCGAAATATCAATCAATATAAAATACGAATTGGACTTATTCTGGAGCATTTATTCAATCAGACAATTATTCTCTTTGAAAAGACAATCATAATTTTGTTTAAGCCTAGAAACATCATTATTCAAGTCCAGAATGGTTTCATTCATATTTATGATCGCACTTTTTATCAATCAATCAAAATTTATTTATTCAAAATAATACACAAGTACAGTACATATAATATATTTTAGAAAATATGAACTCGCAAAGACTGTCAGTCTGTGAGCGGGAGCGGTCATCTGTCCAAGTACTATACAAGTGCAATTCAAAAAATAAATTCAGTAAAATAATAGTAATACAAAAAATAATATAAATATAATCCAATAAATAGAGAAATACATAATATGAAGCTTCCTCCCACGTGCAGCCAGTTGACACCACAGCCGTGTCACCCGCAAATAGAAACAACTTTCCTTAAAAATTTAACTATTAATATTATTTATGTATGCGAGGAATAAAAGAGAGCCCAAGGTGCTACCTTGTACCACTCCATAGTCGACAGGTATTGATTCGCCTGCAGTTCCATTATTTGATACTTTCTGCAAACGATTCTCAAAATAACTAACAAACCATTGTAACTCTGTACATATTTTTACTCCTAGCATTTCTAGTTTTTTAGAGTTTTTGATGATCTATTGAATAAAATTCCTTTGCAATATCAAGGAATGTAATCAGCACTCGTTTCTTCTCTCCAAGTTTCAAGGCAATATCTTTTGTTAAGTCAAATAGGGCGTCAGATTTGCTTTTGTTGGACGCAAATCCATGTTGCTTTTCCACAATTATCCTCTCACAACTGAGATATTTTGAAAGTTGAGCTTAAAGATAAACGCATTTTACAAGGACTTTACTAAAAGCCGTGAGTAGGGAAATTGATCTGAAATTGCTCATTACTGATTTAGGTCCAGATTTGTAAATATATCTGGTATATTGGGGGGAAAATTTCAAATTTTCCAACTTCTCATTTACATTGGCGACAGTCTTCTGTGGACCCGGGTTGGATTCCAGTGATGGCCAAAAGAAGTAATATAACCACATATAAATTGAATCCTTTAGAGTTCAATGTCGATTTTTAATGGCTTCATTACATTTGAAATACACAGCACTGCACAATCCAACTCGTACCCAGCATAAAAAATCACATTACCAAACGGATAAGAGAGTTGCCGAAAATGCGTCTGCTCTGTTCAATGGTTCCAGCAGCACTTTTCAAATACTGAGGAATTTCAAGATAAGGTCAAGACTCATTTAAGTTCACTGGCAGCAACATTTATTGGAAAGCTTGTTCACAGGTGTGACAAATGGCTCACATCTTCAATTATGTTGAGAAGTAAACGTAAGTGGACATACATTTTGGTAATAAAATATTTTTTCTATTCACTGATCTTTTATTTATGGCCCAGGTTTAACAAAATGGGCGTTATACAAAAACTGCAGTATTTAACCTCAGTTGTCATAGGGATTAATGATTTAGCAAATCTGGATTTCAATAAACACATTTCAAATATAACACACCAGTGAGAGAAAACTGATGCTCCAATTAAAGAAGGCCTCATCCAGAGTGGCTGGGCTAAGCAAATTGAAGAGATTTAAATTTCATTGTAGAATCCAGTGAAATTGTGATAGTTATGGAGATTTAATGGTGCTCACCTGAACAGCTGCGGCAAAAGCAATCAACAAATCATGAACATTCATGACAGAGCCAGATTTCTTCCAGTCGAATGTCAGTTGCAGTAGAAAATCACATAAATGGTTTACTGCTGATTTTCTAAGCGCCTCTTTCTTAAAGCTAAGTTGAGCAACGACTAAAACTCTCCAAAGAAGGAAAACCATATCTGTCAATTCTGATTCATCGGTCGAAGATGACTGTAATAGAAGCAGAAAAGATAGAGAAAATATTTCTAGCCAAAACATGAAGCTAAAGAATTTTATGAGCAACAAATACAAAGGCTTTTGATACCGTTGACCATGATATTTTATTGAGTAAGTTGTGGAGAGCTGGTGTCAGGGGGGTAGTAAATGATTGGTTCAAGGACTACCTAAATGGGAGAGTTCAATGTGTGAAAATAGGGAATATAAGTAGCTCTTTTCAAATTGTGCAATATGGTGTACCACAAGGTTCAGTTCTGGGTCCTATTTTATTTTTAGTTTATATTAATGATCTCACCAAAGGTTTGTTTAATGGTGCAGTGACTTCATTTGCTGATGATATTGCCTTTCTGTATAAATGTAAATCAAATCAAGCACTTATGAATTCTCTGAATGAGGTATTGATAAATTGAGCTGATGGTTCTCTTCAAATTATTTAATACTGAGTTCAAAAACATCATTTGTTAAGTTCAGTCTGAGGAAGTGTAATGACATACTACAGCCAGTAATATACCATGATGTTAACTGTAATAAAACAGATAATTGTAAATTGTATAGTGCTCCAAAGCTATTCTCGTGTTAGATATCTAGGTCTATATCTTGATGAGGGGCTAACATGGAAATATCATTTAGATCAGTTGCGGAATAAAATGCTTTATAATATAAGAAAGTTTTATAGAATACGTAAATTGTGCCCATCCAAGGCACGACAACTGATATATTATTCCATAATTCACTCTAGACTTCAATATGGTATTGAATGTTGGGGAGGAACTTATATATCTTCATTAAAACCATTAATTACGACCCAAAAATGTGTAGTTCGTCTGATAACATTCAAAGATCATAGAGAACCCTCTCTACCTATTTTCAGACAACTGAAGATATTGCCTCTTGAGATATTTGTATGTGTATAAAGTGTTGAAAATATTTTTCACTCGAAGTGGTTTAATAAATAATATTGATGATGTTAATGGTGTTAGGAGAGCTTTGAGAAATAGATCTGATATATTCATTCCCAGGCCAAGAAAAACAGAATTCAACATTTTTTATTCATTTTTGGGTCCCAAATTCTTCAATTATTGCCAGCAGAGATTAGAAAAATGAAAACAATGTATAGTTTTATGAAAGGCATAAGAGATTTCTTATTTAATTGTGATGATGTTGAGACATTATTTAAAACCCTAGCATAAGTTAATTATCATGTTCTTTAATGTGATTGATTGTTTTTTATCTTTGGAAGTCTACATTTAGTTCTATTTTAGTGGAAGGATACAATTTTCGTTAATTCCTTATAGGTTGATCTTTCTAATGTTAATCAACTGCAAAGCGCAGCGCCTTGGTGGCTCTCTCTGATTTTATTAAAAATGTTCTTTTTTATTGTGATGGTTGACCCAAATCAGGTTTTCAACCTCAGGGTAACCTAATTATTTTTCGAAATTTCATAGACTAATGTGTTGTATTCTTTTGTACTGTATTATGTAAACTTTATTATATTTCTGAATTATGTAATAATGTGAAAGATTTGCGGGAAATAAAAAATTTATTTATTTATTTTATTTAGGCTAATTCATTACTTGATGCATGTATGTGGATAGTCTAGTTGATAACAATTCAGTCACACATCACCATCAATTCACTATTGCCAGAAAAATCGAAATATATCATAACATAGATATATTCTATTCATATCTATATTCTATTCATAGATATATATAACATAGATACTCCCAATTCAGTATCTGAAACATTAATTATTGTTGAGTTGACTTAATATTTGCTAATCTGTCAAAAGCACCAGTTCAGGTTCGAGCTCAACAAGGATTATTTCATTTCTCACTCCATTCAAGTTGTCATCAGCTGTCCAATTTATTCATGTCGACTCATCAATTACATAAAACACAATTCTGAGTCAAAATCCAAAATTTTAAATACAAATAGAAAGAGCCTTCAACCACTAACTGAAAAAACAATCACATTTTTGCGATCTACATATCAACCCTGCGATTAGTACATACCAAATTTCATTTTTCTAGAATCTTTATCTTCAAGAAATAATCACAAAAAAATAGCGAATCAATAATTAGATATATCAATAAATAGATCAATAATCAATAAATGGATAAAACAGATCAATTTTATACCGTAATATTCTTTAGAGATTCCAGTATGGACGAGAACTGATCAATATTGACGAGCTGCAAGATCGTCTGGAGCTTTTGTACAGGCATACGACCAGCTAATTTAGTCCATAACGTTCCTATGTCACTTGGAAGATCGCATTCAAAATGTTTCCTATTTGATAATATCAACTCCAAGAAACTTCCCTCTTTTTGCAGATTATCCAACTCTTCCATAACAGAGATTTTTTTCAGCTGAAACAAGAAAGTAATGATTTCTATATTGTAAAAATTACAGATTTTAAAAATGCACTTGAATGATACACTAATTTATTAGTGAATTGATTATGGAAATTTAAAAATTGTGATTTTATAATAAATAGCATTTAAATAATAAACTTATAAGTAAATTGATAATAAAATTGTGGTGTTATCAATATTACACATTTGAATTCGCAAGGTGAATAGCCAAATTGCAATAATATACAGCCGCCAAATTGTAAGGCCGCTAATTTAGACACCTTTGAACTAGGATAAAATCTAGTAAACGAGTTTTCATTAAATTATCATTAGAGGTCAAAAAAATATTTCACTATGTATATTATACTCTTGTAAAAATAAAACTAACAGTTCTTCAATATCTATTGTACTTTGGCTAAACCGCAAAAAATGTTGCATTTACTTACAATGAGATCGAGATATGAAGGTATTAGCTTAGATAATTCTTTCACTTCTTTTGCATCCACCCCGCTGTTGGGCTTCAAGTGATAGTGTATTGCAGCCCCGAAAGACCGCAGCCAACGCAACTCCGGCTTCAAGTTCAAAACGTTTCTCAGACAATTTCGTAGATCATTTTCACATTTTTGAAGTGTGTCCTTCAAAACTCCATCGGCATTACGTTTGTTGCGCATAATCTACAAAAAAAAGTGTGTAGATGAAATTATAGCTCAGCAATAATTAATTATATGCGATAGTGAGGTACTAATACGGAGTAATTCAAAACTAAATTATAATAACAAGGAAAGTGATTCTACGACTAGGAGTTAAAACTGAGACCGTAGGATGCTTTGTAAATGATTTGAAAATAGCAGAAGTTTGCAAATGACCATTGTAATTTTGATGGCTGTAAGATATGAAGAATCTATGTTGAGTTTTAGATAGATGAATAAATAAAGAATGAGCTAAACGCAGGTTGCAGGCCTTAAACAACACATTTTTTGAAAAAAGTTAGCAAAATTGGATTATAACGGGTAGTAAATATAATAATTGGATACCAAAACGCAGGTATTTTAACCTTTATTCATATTTACTGGTACCCGGAGGCTAAAGAATTCAATATGAATAATTGATTAATTAATTAGATTAAGCTTTATTCCATGAAAACACACAGAATAGGAGAGGTCACTTCAGTCTTACTAATTTTGAGTGGAGTTCATTATTATTATTATCATCATCATCATCATCATAATCAAAAACAATTTTTCAAATTCATATTCCTCCTAATAATTACTGAATTATAACAGATTCAAAAAACATTGTGTAGTTTTCTTTCAAAAAGTTATCAGTGTTTCGTGTTTGAACACAATATGAGACATATCAACACAGGCTGCTGCCTATGAGGGAACCTTCTTCAAATGTTATTAAAATGTTTCGTTTTTACATCTGTATTGTTTGAGAAGAACAAATTCTATTTCAATTCTTCAATTTTTTATAAAATATCTTAAAACTACTATTATTTTAGAGTGATAAGAAATAATCAAGTGCTCAAATGAAACTAAATGATTGACCAATTCAGAAAGTAGAATACTCCACCATTGAAGTTGCAAACAAAAGTACTGTAGTGAAATTTGTAAAATTTTAATTTTACCTTTGGAAGGATTTGTGAAATAACTGTGCTAATCATAATGCTTTCTTCACTTGGAGAAGAAGTCACAGAGCTGACTATCTTCTTTATATTAGCACTCGTGCCGGAAGCTGCCTTAATCAAACATTCAATCAAAGCATCTTTAAAATGATATTCCTCTGATCTACAATAAATGCAATGAATTAGAATGTGCCAGTCCAGGGTTTCAGGGAACTTTATCGGATCGTCCCTGTCCAAAATATCTGAGAAAAAAAATAATTTTGCTTATTTTAAAAGTAATACACAATAATCAATCACTTAGGGAACAAGGAGGGTGATCTGAACAAGGAATATATATTTTTAAAACGTCTGAATTGAAATTTTCTATGGTACATTGAGTAATAAAGAGTATATGGAATAAAGGACAGTAAATTTTTCAAACGATTCTATAAATTAATATAGGGTTTTCAAAATGTTTTATTCTAGGTAGAGTTGAGAGTCTACCAGATATTAAAAGAATAGAATTTTAATAGTATGGATTCCAAATAAAAAGAATGCAGAATAGGAGTCAACTTGAATTCCAATAATAAAACTCAAAAGCACGCTTAATATACAGAGTGATTCAAAACTAAACGGCAATCTCTCGGTAGCTCATTCTATAGCTAAAAAAAGAAAAAAGTTCATATAAGCATATGCCTGAAAACGCTTCGTTAGCGAGTTACGGCTAGTGGAAATTTTCAACTAGAACTCAGTACCTTCTGTGAATTAAGGCCGTATAAAAATGTTTAAGGTGAAAAATTGAATAAAATTGGTTCCAGAGCTGTAAATGCAATACTTTTAGAGATATCTTACGTAATATTGGAGACAACACTGACTTGTTCCATAGATACTAGAGGGGTAATTTTCAGAGAATAATTGTTTGTACGTGTTTTTCTAAAAATAAATAAATAGAATTGAAACCAACTTGACTTACTGGAATGATTTCAACCCTTGCTAAAAAAGAAGCTTCAATTATTGTTAAATCGATAGTCATATTCTTTGATTTTATATTATGATGCCTTCGATACCAAACTATGCCCGAGTAACCTGTAGATAAATTTCTGTAGCCAGTAACTGATAACAGATTATTGGATTACATACTATGAATGTGATGTTACTGTTACGTACTTTAGAAAAAAATATTAAAATGAATCTTTTCAAAAATTGTACAGCAATAATTGAAAAATATTTATTGCTGCGAATACTGATACTTGTTTTGGCCACGAACAACACTTAGCGCCATATTCATGCATGTTCCTTTCGTTTCTCTTGACTAGAGGACTCTTGAAATGTAATGTACGCATATAATGTAGGTAAAGTAGGCATATAATGTAGGTAATGTAGGCAATATAGGCATTTCAAGAGTCCATCGAGTCAAGAGACACTAAAGGATCATAAAAACGGACAAAAACCATCTCAAGCTGCTTCAAAACTTTACAAGCTAATAAATAATAATTTACTACAACTAATTCACTAATTTAAAAAAAAAATGAACGATCAAAGACAAACATGCGATTGAAAGGTGGAAAAAATTCAAGACTTAATAAAAGTAGAAAGTTGGCTCAAGCAACATTTCGTATCAAATTCATCATTTTTGGACAAAAATAAAGTTGGATATTTTTCGATTAATTCATGCATGATAACAGAGTCCTTATTGTTCAATTCAATTACTTTGAGAAATTGCATTACAATCAAAATCACTGTAAGTAATCAAAAGTATTTGCTTATTTTCAACTTACTTGTGATCAAATCGAAGAGAGCAGTATTATATTCCAAGCAATGAGCAATTGCGAACAGAGAAAATAATATCCCACATTGAGTGTCGCTCTTGAGATAACTCAATGGCAACATTGAAAGCAGTTCAATGTTCCTAAAAAATCAAAAACAACCTATTAATTGTACGTATGATGGTAATTGAAATAAAACGGATAATGGGAATGATGAATTACATACAAACTTACCTAAACTCAGAGCTCAAAGCAGTAATTATCTTGAATTTATATTGAGGTTCGTTTTTTAATTCCGGAGAATAAAAAAAATTACTTTCATTTGTATCGCTGTACTTAATCGGCAATAAAATTTGATTTGAATTTCGAGGTCCTTCAAGAACTGCGAGGTTGACACACTAATATTAGAGCCTTGCAGACATTATTTATATGAGAGAATTTTAAATCCAGCAAATTTATATTTTTATCATATAAATAATGTCTTTAAGTCATTAATATTAGTGCAATAACTATATTTATAATTTGAAAAATAAAGGAATGTGATATTCATACTCATCAGATTACTGCTCTAATTAATATAATATAAGTTGTTTATTGGAGATGTATTTTTGTTCAAGAAACAATGTTAAAAAATTCCATTCAACTGACAAGTTCTAGCTTGACTGACATGCCAAAATTTCTTGATATTACATACATTTCAAAGAAACACGTCTAAGATTGAATTAGTGGTAAATAGTGTGTTTTCGAAGTACCAAAATAATTTCAAAAAATTAAATTTTACTTTCACTGTTATGGTATTCCAAATCTCACATGAGTGTATGAAAAGTTGAGGGTTCGATAAGACGATTATCATGATTATGAATGATAGATGATTAGCAATCAAGTCTTAAAACAACTTAAGATGGATTTATAAATCACTTACTTCTCAATTTTAGGTGTTAGACTACATAGCTCATCGGGGTGTTTTTTCAAGCCTTTAGATAATATTGTAGCTGAGGTCTCTAATACTTCTGTCATTCTCTCAAGGTTTGCTTCGTCTCCAACAATTATTTCTGAATCCAGCTTCAAAAGAATGCTTTTCAAGGTACTCGGTTCAGATTTCTGTATATTTTTAGCAATTTTCCACAGTATTGCAAGACTCATAGCAGCCACCATGTCACTAGAAAAATATTATTGGTTAATTTACGTTTTAGAATGAAATGCACCACCCAGTTTTTTCAAACTAGTAAAAAATTAAATACTCTAAATAAACAATGGCGATATGCTATACTATCATTTCCATACTGAAACTGAATTTCACATTTGAAAACTTTTAGGAAAGATTCAAGTTTTGTATTGTGTGGAAATTAGCAAAGTACAGCTACTATCAACTAGCAACGTTTTTTCTGTTGTTGAATTTGCATAATTTTATTTATATATCCATGAATATCATAGCCTTCTAATCTATGTTTCCTATGATAACATGCATTTCAAGATGACTAGGGATTTAAGAGCTTCATGATATTCATCACATTAGACTTATATTTATGAAAATTATACATTTAACAAAAAGCAACTGAAACAATTTCACCCAAAATCAAGGGCAACAAAATATTAATGCTTGAACCCGACATACAACAAGACGATAGGCGAGTCTCCCTAAAAACTGATGTGTTTCTGAAGGAACTGTTGCAAAAGCTGTTCAAATCCAGTTTCTTTATTCATCGAGGTAAGGTGATAGCAAAGACACATGCACACAATCATTTTTTATTAAAAATGGGAATCATAATATGGTACCAAATCGGGTGAGGCAGTGCAAGACAAGCTCTGGCATTAATTCCTTTGCGGCCAATGCAGTTAAGGGACATTTAACCTATAGTGTAGTCTTTCAACTCATTTTTTGCAGTACGCAAAAGCACACATGTTGTTTGTTCCGCTACACATCCCTAGTAACACAGAGTTCGAAATGGCTACACTGAGAGTTAGCTATTTTCCATGAGAAAACATCTCAAGCCTTCTAGTAGCGTAGAGCAGTAGTAGTTGTACAGGACCGATACGCGCAAGGCAAATTCATATACTGTAATTGGCAAGAATGAGTTGACAAGCGGACAAATTTAACCACAGGAACTGCTTTGTCATTCAATAAAATGATATCCTCAATCGTGCAGTTTGTTTCCATATTGAGACAGGTTATGTTGTTCCTAATTTTGGATCATTCCGTATTTGCTTCGTCCTCGCTCTACCACCACTGCACTAGGTCTGAACATCTTCCTTTTTTTGAGGATGGAGCCCACATAGGCCTGAGGCCTGTTCGTGAGTAATGAGTTGGATGCTGATTTGGACCAAAGTTTCAAGTGGATTACAAACCACCAGAAAGCTATTTTCCAGCGTAGAAAGTCTTTTTTGCTAGCAAATGGATTTGTCGTGAACCAGAATCATGCATAAATATGAATTATGAGTAACGAGAGAATTGAATTCCAGAAGACGAAGTTTTGATATTTCTTACCTGTTTTCTTGAAACTCATCTGTTTTCAATAACGCTATCAACTTATTCTGATGTTTACACTTCAGAAGAGTATTAGAGAGCTGTAGAAATTCATTCTTCTCCAAGAAGAAAACAAGGCTATTGGCATTTTCACACAGCCATGCAGGTCCAGCATTATCGATAAGAAAATGAGCAACTTTGGTAGCAGGTTCATAAGAACCGTTTGCTCGGAGAGCACACATTTTTTGAATCATGAGTTTGAACTGAAAAATTACCAATTGGAGATAAATGTAGACAAAAACTCAAGAGAAAGTAAAAACTCAGTAATTTAGTTGGAAAAGATAGGAAGTATTAGTAAAATTAATCTGAAATATTTTAAATCAGACATACTTTGATCAACTTAAAATACACCAGCTTTAAATCAATATTGATTTGAGTTCAAAATAAAATGAATTAATATTGTAAATAAGATAGATTTGTTGTTTCAGGTAAGTTATTGCACTTTAAGAAGTAAATAAACCATTTTCAACCATCAATTATATTACTTTTCACATTCTTAACTGGAAAAGGAAAATTACACATCCTTCTTTTTACAAGAAATTATCTATTGTTATAGTTGGTCTAGTAAGTCGCTTCCTGAACATTCTAAAGAAGTAAGTTTTTGCGTTGCCTGTTCAACCCAATGTTATAAAGTCGTATTTATATTATTGGAAGGATGAAAATGCCAACTAACTTAATGCAAGTTTATTATTCTTCTGTTTCCGTGAACCCTGAATTATATATAAAACTGGTAGCCTATCTGCTGTTATGCTTGGAATATTTTAAAAGTATCACATACCAGTCACATTGGCTACTATAAGCTGGAAAATGGCTACATTAGCGGAGCCCGTTCATATTCCGAGTGAGAACAGGCTTCAGTAATAGAAATATAATGTTAAATTCCCTTCTTGATGCATGCAAAATGAACTTATTCAGATTGCAGTATTGAGCATGCCATTTATTTGTTTTTGTTAAGTGAAGAGAAATGATTTTGCAGCTCGTGCTAATTTTATTAATGAAGGCTTACTTTATTATTTCTGAAACTATTTTTTAATCTAATCTTATACACTTTTCACTTCATCACCATGTAATGTATAAGCACTGGGTTATTACATTTGTTAGTGATTTTAAATATTATTGAGTTCAATACTTTTGGTATTCAGACGGAATGGAGAGGAGGGGATGCAGATGGCGGCAGGTCGAGGAAGAGAGATGGTGGGAAGATGGAGAGGCATTGTTAACACCCAAACCCGGCATTAGCTGGAACGGGATCAGGATATGTATGTATGTATGTATGTATGTATGTATGTGTTCAAAACTATTTGCCATCGAATTTCTAGCAGAGTCTATGAGTAGTTCCTGAGCCTTTTACCTTTATGATACAACATGTCATGAAACATTCAAAGACAACGAGTTCCACAAATATTATTTGAAGAAATAAGATACTCACAAGTGAATATTCCATTTCATCATCCCTGTTTTCCATAACTCGAGCAGCCAATAAAGCCCATGCACTGTCGGGCAAAAAGTGAAGGACATAGCAGAGATTCAGAGCATCACTATTTGACTGTTCCACAACCAGATCCTTCCCTTCAAACCTGTATGTTACCAAGAGCAGGTTCATGGCTCCCCAAGTATGACAGAGATCGAGGAAAGCCTTTGTCGTTCTAATACTCTGTTAACAGACAAAGTAGAAATTTCATGTTTAATTTTGGATTTTGACCTAAGAGAGTGAACAATGCGAAATCTGTACAATCAAATAAATGTCGCTCATTATTGTTGTTTTTTTTTGTGCATCTCAATATCACTTATATGAGTGTGAACTTCAAGTCTCCAAATTAATTTTGAGAAATTAACATTTATTTATTTGTATTTATTGCTAACAGTACATCTTGACTGCGATACTTAGGTTGCCGTTTAAATTTCGGGATTAGAGAACAAAAAATTAAATGAATCAATGTAAATGGTCTTATTGTTTTTCAAACTATTCTCCATGATGGTCTATACATTTTTGAATGCATTTGAACCAATTTTCGAAGAACTTGTTCTATTCTAATTGAGGTACCTCCTAAATGTGCATTTTGGCATTTTGCTAGTAACGTATTGAAATACCAATACGGTTGACTGCTTTTAATTTCTGGTTCATGGGCAAGTATTAATGATTCGCCATCTGTCATAAACGTCTTTTGAAGCATCAATATTGAATTTCTTGAGCATTGTTTACGACCAATCGGCACGAACCTTTTTCTGAGCGATTGTCAAAATTTGGGAATCCAACGCAAACAAATCTCGCTGGTGCCCAAATGTTCGTGCAATATATGCTAGTCCCACTGATGCCGTAATTTCACAATATGTTATGTGACGATTTTACACAATCAGTTAACGCACAACATCAATATTTCTTGAACATGAAATGAAGTGTTTTGTTATTGTAATGGCTTTATGAAGAAAATAAATACATTTCAATTTTAATTTCAACATAAGCTGATTTGGAAGACCTTCACAAAAATCATCACTGAGAAAACCCCAGCCACGATTGAATTTCGTATACTATAGATTTACCGTGGTTTTTTATGTCACTTCATCATCAAATGAGGAATTAAGTTCATCGATGCACTGTTATTGAGATTATCCTCGTCAGAAGTTGTAAAAAATAGTTTTACGAAAATGTTCAAGACAATTCAATTTTCAATTAACATAAATATTTAAAATCATTAGTAAGCAGTACAACAATGGAATGTACGAGTGAAACAGAGTACAATCTATTGACAAAAAGTCAAACTTTTAGATAATGACATTGTATAACAAATCACAGTATGTACTAGTATTAATTGTACATTCCCGAAAATGTAGAAGTATTGAGATTCTGACACTTGAGCCCCGCAATATTTGAAATACGTCAGCCGAAAGAAATAAAAATGAAATGAATACAGTGCAGTACAATACATATGAAGAGGATCAATACTATTTCCATTTACAATCCCATTTCAAATGAATGTGATAGTTCTTCCATAACAGTTTCTCTAAAATAATAGAGCATTTCAATCAGGTTTTACTGAATCTACACCTAATGAAGCCAACATAAGAATGATGGTACAGTAGTACGATAACATACAAAAACCATTCTACTGTTGGAAAAAACCATCCAAGGAACAAGCCAAGAGTGCTTTTGTCTAGCCATCATACTTCAATAGAAGTTTATGCAACGATTGTATTATAACTGCCCTTAAGTGAAGAGAGACATGTAAATAATGGCACGTGCGGAGCGAGTGTTCTCCAGCTCGTGTTCTAAACATCTTATGAGTGACTGTAAGGCAAAAATATAATGGTTGAATAAAATATTTTATAGGACTAACAATTAAATTGTTTAATTTCACCTACCAATCCATCTAATAGCGTACCCAAATTAACATTACCTAGAATGATTGCTTGTAGACGATTGTGGGATTGAAATAGAATTGAAACAAAATTTGATTTTAAAATGTTCCAATCAGCTGATGTGACTATTGCTTGTTATTCATTTCTACACTAAATTGGAGAGTTCCTAAATTCTCATTGGTCTAGTGCCTGTAGTCTAAACTGACAGTAGTGTTAAAAAAGCTTCAATGTGCATCTGCTTTAATTAGGTGTGAATCAAATGAGATATTTTTTTATTTTTTTTGGAGGATGAAACCCACAGGTCTGAGACCTGTGCGTGGGTAATGAATTGGATGATGGTGATTAATGAGTTTGTCCTACAGTTTTAGGTGGGTTCCGAACCACCGAGAAGTGATATTACAGCAGAGAACAGTATTTTTGCTGGACAATCCAATCGGTCACCCTTATAAAGAGCGCCCAAAAGTTTCGTAGCTTATCTCTGATTGAACAGATACCTGCTACGGCATTCGGCTATCACTTCCCTAATTTGTCATCACTTTTTAACCTCTTTACATCTACTTTATAACATAGCCGTAGACCAAATTCATTCAAATATTGAACAAAATGTAATATTAGTAAGTTCAATTATACTTGATCAAAGCTTGAATAGCCACAGAAGCTTTAAAAATAGCAGAAAAACTTACAAATTCATGAGTCAGTAGAGCTTTTCCAAATCGCTGGAGGTAGACTGCTAGTTGTTCGAAAATATTATTGAATTTTTCTCGCACAATACCTGACACAGAATCATCAGTCATACGCATGTTGCTCAATAAATGAGACGTTAGCAGGAATATTACATCGATCAATATCTCTTGCTTATCTGAAACAACCAACTACAATGTAAAAATGATTTTGATCGGAATTGAACAATATAATATGGTGTTTAAATCACAGCAGTACACTCTCTAGCCTCACATGACTGATTTTGGAAAATATTCAATGTTATATCCAGGAACGCTAGTAAAAACATTTATATGAAAGTCGAAAAATAATACCCGTGATTAATGGAAGGATTGAGTATCTTTGGCCATAGAACAGTAAAAAAATCCGAGAGCATGAACGAGAGACAATTTTCAGCATGTTAATCTTTGAATAAGTTTAAAAAGTTTCTGTTATAAAGATTCAAGAAAGTTATAGATATAACGATCCAACTCGAATATGTTTTGGTATGCACCTGATCGTAGAGTTGAAATGTTTCATCAACAGAAAAAGAGAACTCATGTTCTGTAATATACATTATATAGTTATATTTGAGTAGATGAAACGGAATAATTGATGCTTAGGAATAAACTGACAATGGCGAGGATTTCCACTAACCAACACAGTGGCAAAGTGGCACAAGATCAGCAGTGATCTTTGCCTTTAAGAAACCAATGTTATACAATGCCTTGGACCTTGTTCGTTAATAACATTGAATCTTACTTGGAATTCATGCTTATTGATGAGCTTTAGATACACTTAAAAAATGCAACAAGTCGGTGTTAGAAAGGAATTGAATCCTAGATTGAATGGTAGAAAAGATTTGACTCCTGCAGGCATTTTTTAAAACTATATAATCTGGTTAAAAATTACAAAGTTGAAAATTACATTTTTTAAATAGCTTCAAGATTAAATGCGTGTATATTCACAAAATTGTAGAGTATCCTGCCTAAAGCCGTATCAAACTGCTGAGCTTTTACACATACTTTTTTAACCTTGTTTTTCGTTTCCTGAAAAATCAAGAAGATGGACTTAACTCTTTTATACTTTTCAGTACAGACATACTTCTACGAAAAGCACTCGTCAAAAATGACAAATTGGAAAAAAATTCTACTTTTAATAAATGATTGGAGGGAATCAGGTAGGTATAGTAAGCTCAGGAATTTCTAAAGAATAACTCACCATCGATTGGCTTGGTTTCCATCGTCTGGAGTAGATCATTCTCAAAATAGTACCGTAGTGCAGTCAAAGATAATACTGTCGCAGCGATTGGCTGAGTAGTCACTGCTTTATCGAAGGCTTTACAAAATTCTTCAGGAAAGACATCGTTCAGAGGAATATTTATTTTTTCCACTTTCAGATGAATGATGACTTCTAACATTTTAGAGATGAATTTATTAACTCTACTCAACTTTTCGAATACGTTTAAAATTTCTGTTAGTGTTTGACAGTAAATGGTTTGCAATTCTTTTGAATTTTTGTTTTTTAGCATAACATTTTCTACAAAATGTGGGAACATCTGTTCAATCACAATTGGATCCAGAAAAGAAAATAATTCTTTGATTAATTTCAAGTTTTCGATTTCTAATGATTCGTTAGAAAGGAGTAGAGATTTCAATAAGCCTGAGAGCCAACTTGAAAGAGGAACTGTATTGAACTCACATTCTAGTGAAATATTAGAATCTTTCAAAATTTTCAACATTTTGAGCATTGTAGAGGTTCCTTTGAAACCTTCAACTGGTTTTACAAAGGCGTTTGCGCATTCATTTAATGGTTGAATTCCAATGACAGTCGAAAATGTTAAAAACATTTCAAAAGTTTGATTTTCATTTCTATTGTGTTTTGCAAACAAACTCAAAAAGGTAGCATAAAAATGTGCCACTATTTCGGCATCATTGTTTTTTGGTAATTTCAAAATTCTTGTGGCGATAGTAGTTGAAGTTTCATCGCTGCTTGGATCATTCATTGCAGACATATAATCATGAGGTGCAGATCGATCAAACAATATCTAAAAAAAAAACTAAGTTGAATGAAATATATCATATTAGTATGAAGTATATTAATATAGAGTAATGATAATTTCTTTTGATGAGCCATACCTGAAGATTTTATGATAAGAGGCACTATTAAACGTTAAAAACAATAATTGTAGAATAATTAATCACTTGAATAATAAAGAATAAACAACGTAGAAGTGATCTAACTATAGAAAATGTACTCTATTAATGCGTAGATCATCTAAGTCTCTACATTAGCATGAAATAGCTATTTTTCCAAAAAGTAAATACAGTACATATAATTTGAAATTCAATGTTTATGAGAAGATAATATACGAGTTAATAAGAATTATTCAAAGATTTATGAGTTGCTATTTCATGAGTTTGATAGTATTTGTAGGCTATAACATGTGATACAATTACAATTAGTAATCTATTGAATACAATGAGTAGCATTCCACAATTACTGTAAATAATATCGATTTCCAATGTCAATACTTGAATTCAAGTATAATTTAAGGGAATAATATTTTAGAAAATACACACACACACATTTTATAACTTTTCCTTGGGAATAGAACTCAAGAAGGATGTTCTTATTCTACTTTCACCTTACCCCAAGTCAAGTGGGGTAGGTGAAGAGTGAATCCCATGTTGAATTGACAATTGTTTTTATGGCCGCATGTCCTTCCTGACGCCAACCCTTATCCAACATGCTGTGGTAGGGGGGGCTTCAATATCCAGAAGGCTATCAAACGGTGAATATCATTTTATTGTTATTTTATATTATTAGTATAATAACCACTCACTTAATGATTAGATAACAGAAAACTAAATTATAATTCAAATGAGAAACTTATATTTTTCCAATTACCTGTTGCAAACATCTAGAAACTTCACAGTCCAAAGAATATTTTTTTAGTTTAACCGCAGTTGCAATAATTGCAACCATCGTTTTCTTTACAAACTGACACTGGAAGGCGTTTTTCAATATTGTATTTTTAAAAGTGGCAGATGTAGTTTTCAATGCTAATGAAAACCCCTCAGTATCTTTATCTGATTCAAGAAAATTATTACAGTAATAGAAAAAAGATGTCATGAGGATTAGAAATGGTTTAATATCTCGTTTGAAAATGCGTAAGAATATTGGACTTTGCAGCATGAGAAGAGCACATTTATGTGAAAGCTCCTGCAAGTAAGGCTCTTCACATTCATATCCATGGTTGGTTATGATCTGAAACAATAAATTTGATAAATAGGGCGGAGAATACTTAATTTCTTTGAATTCATAGTCAAAGCTGAGTTCGTAGAATAAGATTTTCTTATTTGCACAACCTGACATAATTCTAACAGTGGCAGGATTAAAAGCATAACACAAAGTAGAAGCAACCAATCATCGAAAGCGGTGTTGTGCTGCGCTGCGCTAAGCTGCGTCGCAGGAGGTCGGCAACCGAAAACGTAGCAGACCTAAGTTTTTAGGAATTATTAGTGCAGCGAATTTGGTGGGGAGAGCTGTATAAAGCTACAAAACCAAACTTCAAACGGCTCAAAGATGTGCTGTGATACGCACTTTTTGATTCGGTTTGCACAACCAAATGAATTATTTTCGATCAATGTCCGGCCACCGAAGCGGTGCTGTGCTGTGCTGCATTGTGAAGGGCGTTCATTAAAAATTATTGGTTTGGTTTGAACATTTGTCCCAGCACAGCTTTCGGTGGCCGGCCGCCCTTGAGTTTCGCCCAGTTTGATCAAACCCGACTAATCTCCCACTACCAGTACTAGTCTTATCAATACAATAGTAATCTTCAGTAGACTAATCTTTACTGAGTATTTATCATAAGTTTTCCTGAGAACTCACTTGAGATAGCGTCATTAGAGCTGAGCTCGAAGCTATTAAAAATACATGCTGTGACTTATGTAATCTCTCAAATAATAATAACTAATGCTTTAATAATGATAATAATAACGAGTATTATTAGGGCTATTCAAAAATACGTACGGAATAGGAGAATCTGAAATGGAGAATTCGTTAGGAAAAAGGGGAAATAAGTCAATGAGGTAGGTGAAAGTCAGCATTTGGTGCTATTGACTATTTGGTGGATTGAGTGCGGAGCACTTTCTGACTTTGCAGGGCTCAAGGTTTATTAAAAGTAATTACAGTTGACAAAGGATAAAATTAGTATGAATGTTAACTGGTCTAAATATTATTGCAATATATAAGCACAAGAATATAACTCACCTTAATAATATCATCACAAAGGGAGAGTTTGATATCAACTTGATGAGTTTTCAATTTAGGACTAGCCAAACACTCATGTAGAGCTCCATAAAACTTGATGAGCTTGAGAATACGTTCATCATCGTTTGCTTTTGTTTTAGCAGATTCGACATCTACAGTAGATTGTAAGCATTCAACAATCCAACCAAGAATTAATTCTTCTTTTTTTGTAATTGGCAGTTCAAGAAAATTGAATGCTTTCAAAGCCAATGATAGCTGTTTTTGCAAATCAGCTATCTCATTCAATTTCTCCAAGAATTCTGAAATCAAAAACAAACAAAACTGACTGAGGTGTGAAAGTAGAATTCAAAATTGGAATTATATGCTAAGACGCTGAGGAAGAGTTGTCACATAATTTTTTCTTTTATCACATTTTCAGTGTCTGTGTATTCATTCAGTCTACTCACTCATACTGGCATCACTTTGCGTTTGTCAGGAAAAATAGTGCATCTTTTATGAGTAGGGGTCAAGTCCATTCCTACAGTACCCGAGGACAGTCGAATTTAGAGACACCGCGTTGTAGGCCCACAAGTGGAAAGATTCCTTCCCAGTGCCGACTTTTGAAAATGCTTAATTTCCTGCCGCCTCAAGTGAGGAAGCGACCAGTGAATTCTTTCAGGGTTTCCTTATTACGGTGGCTGATTGGACGGAGCTATTACAGTGCTGATGATTTTTTCAGTGATAACTGCTGAATTGTGACGTTTCATCATGATCTTATGTTTTTAAGTTCCATGATCCATCTGTTACCCTAGTTTTTTATATAAACTGACACGATCTATCCAGGAAGGCCTTGTCAACGATCAAGTTTTGTAGCCTATATCAAATAACAACTTGATTCCGATTTCCCCAGTAATTAACTTACTGTACATCTAATTATGGAACGTTAATACGCAAATGACATTTGTTTGGAAATTCCGAAACCACAGACAATCCTAAGCCTCAGAGATGAACTACGCGAATTCGGACAACAATTAATGCTTTTGGTATTCCAGCCCAGTCCAATGTCCGCGCAGTTGGAAACCGAGGCTCGTTCAATGTTGTTCAGTTTTAAGCTCTCAATTTATGAACTCAAATTCGATTTAGCTTTTACATTCATACGAGAACACTATTTTAGACAAGCTAAGATAAATAGTTTCTTTGGCAGGTCCCATTTTACTGAAGGCTGGAGTCTACTTCTGTAGATCTGATCTAAGCTCTTGCTCCACGTCAATTCCATGAGTTGTGAAGCAAATGAAATAATAATGAAAAGTTCTATACAGCTTAACCGTGTCATTCATCTCGAATTGTCTAATTTGGCCGCAAAAACTGCGATATCGTACTTGGTACTCTTACTACAGTGAAACAGCCAACAGTGAAAAAAACATGAAAAATTAATTGAACCAGCACATGCTGAAATGGCCCGAAAAAACAAAAACTAATTTTCGACAAAAAACAACCTGACATTTAAATTTTCTGAATATCAAAATATATAAGTATACAAAGGTAGGTTTTTGTGATTTGGTCCCATGTGCGGATTCAAAATTGAGATTAATAACCTATTAATTTTAGAAACTAATGATTTACTTACGTGTGCCTAGGAGGCAGTTAGTAAACATGATTTGAAATGTTTTGGGATGGGAACATTTCTATCATTAAACACAAATTCTAATAAATTAACCTCAAGTTTTCTCACGTGGTGCTGAAGTACGTACTGATAAAAGTAATAATTGAAAATATATTATTATCAGTTACAAAACAAAATGACCTAATGCGATTAGGTAGATTAATTATCTATAGATAAAATAGGCAAAAGATTCTATTCGACGGCATTCTTTCGACGAATTTCTTACACGAAACTACTGACAGCAAACAAACAACATGACAACATAACCTAATTTTTGTCGTAACGATGCGAGATGCGAGTAATCGAGTCAATAGTCGATAATACGCTCTATCGATCAAGTCAATCCCCGTTGCATTGCAACGCATTATGCTGCCGTAATCATGATGCGATCCAAGGATTAGGCATTATACATTAAAATGTATAATATACTATAAAAAATCCAGGCGTTGAGGGAGTAATATATGCTAATAATAATTTTTCTACAAACGTAATTCCGTAAAAGTGATACCGTAGATGGGGGCTACTTTGGCCTATGGGGTTACTTTGACAGAATCAGTAGGTTAATTTTTATTTTGTGATGTGGCAGCCCTGTTGTCTGTTTTCCTGCAAACAAGAGTGCTCTGTTGTTCTGCAAGAAGTGAAGATTTTAACTGGATGGTTTGCTAACTTTTTCTCTTTAAAGGTAAGTTATTAACAGATTGTTTAATTTAAGATTTGAATCCACCTAATTATCAATGTTGTTACAACTTCTGTTCTGTACATTGTACCACTTATTTTAAAACAACAATACATGCTTTATAACTAACCTAAATGTTTTCTTGTGAGAATATCACATGCAGAAAGTAGTCTTACCAACTTAATATTTTCGGTGTAATTTTAGAATACCGGCGACAGCCGGTTTTCTGAAATTTCTTTTTTTAATAGATTTGTTATATTGCTCTGATGATAAAACAGTGAAAATTTTTTGGTGCTCTACAATAGTTTATTAATAAAATTGATTTAAAGTTTACTAACCTCATTTCATAATTCCTTTGAATAAGCTTTGAATAAAAATCATATATTTTTCATGTAAAATGAAAAACAACAACTTTACGATGGTCGCGTGCCATGAACAAAGAGGTTAATTATAATTTGTATAGGCAATTAATTTGTGTTGTTATCACCATTGGCGAAACGAGGTAGGGGGTTATTGGGGACGTAGTCTGCGTGAATGGAGCAAAGTGGAATGGAAACTGGAACGGAACTGCATAACCAAACCTTTCCTAACCTGGCTAGATGTGACTGAACCACCTCTGTTTACTAGGTCGGTCAAAACGACAGTCGTACAAATGGTGTCCTCACAATAAAATGGTACGTTGGGTTTCAACGACAAATTTACAGAAGTGGTTCAGTCACATCTAGCCAGGTTAGGAAAGGTTTGGTTATGCAGTTCCATTCCACTTCGTTCCATTCACGCAGACTTCGCTTCTGCGCATGCGCGAAATGTCTAATTTCTTGTCGAAAATAGCAAAGCTAACCTCAAAATGTAAGTATTTTGAATCCATTTTATTAATAAACTATTGTAGAGCACCAAAAAATTTTCACTGTTTTATCATCAGAGCAACATAACAAATCTATTAAAAAAAGAAATTTCAGAAAACCGGCTGTCGCCGGTATTCTAAAATTACACCATATTTTCTAGTGCCAACCTAATTTTTTGTGTCTAATGTGGGGTTACTTTGACATAGTGGCCAAAGTAAACCCACATTTGACATAGTGGTCGAAGTAACCCCACATTTGTAAATGCTATACTTTATGATGTGTATAGTCTTTGAAAAATATAATTTGTGAATTATATGATAATATTATAGCCTATAATAATAATATAATACAAATATACATTTTTTTCAGGTAGAGAGACATGGCACGTACCTACAAAAGAGTTCCTGGATCATGTAAGTACAAGGACTATTCAGAAGAATGCTTACAGAAAGCTATTGAAGCTGTGAGAAATGGTGCATCTGTGAGGCAAGCATTTCTTGAGTTTGGCCCATCTAGAGCTACTATTACTAAACTACTGAAAGGAGGAAAAACTGGGAAAGTTGGAAAACCATATTTGTTGACTGATGAGGAGCAGGAGAAGTTAGCACAATGTTTGAGTGTTGCTGGAGACTGGGGCTTCCCTCTAACGACCTTAGATGTGAGGCTTGTAGTGAAAGGATTTCTTGATCGTTCAGGACGTACAATAAAAACATTCAAAAATAATTTACCTGGTAGGGACTTTGTGTTGAATTTCCTTGCAAGACATAAAAATGTTTTATCAAATAAAATGTGTCAAAATATTAAAAGAAGCAGGGCCATGGTAGATGAAATCATACTCAATGAATATTTTGATGAATTGGGCAAAACACTAGATGGAGTTAAACCAGAACATATAGTAAACTATGATGAAACCAACATCACAGATGATCCTGGATGAAAAAAAGTTATTGTCAGAAGAGGAAGCCGGCATCCTGAGAGAGTTATTGACAGCACAAAGTCCAGTACATCAGTGATGTTTTCTTGTGTGGCTGATGGGACATTATTGCCACCATATATTGTCTATAAAGCAGAACACCTCTACACTTCTTGGGTGGAAAATGGTCCAAAAGGAGCAGTGTATAACCGGTCAAAGAGTGGATGGTTTAACTTGGATATTTTTGAAGACTGGTTCAGGGCAATCATTGTTCCCTATTTCAGGAAAGTTGACTCCTCTGTGACTAAAGCTATAATCGGTGATAACCTATCAAGTCATATTTCCCCATGGATCATCAAACAGTGTCAGGAGATGAACATCAAATTCATTCTACTTCCAGCAAACAGTACTGGTCTTACACAACCTCTAGATGTGAGTTTTTTTCGACCCCTCAAACATCATTGGCGAAGAACCCTAGAAGACTGGAAAAATACAAATCGTGGAAGTATTCCAAAAGACACATTTCCACGTTTGCTCAGGAAATGTATTGATGGAATTGGCGAAGAAAAAATAACAAAAAATGTCCTAAGTGGATTCTCTGGAGCAGGAATAATGCCACTTGATAGAAATCAAGTTCTAAAGAGACTACCTCAACAAGTATTGACAACACAACAGAATGATAGCAGCAGTGCATGGGTCAAAACTTTCAAAACTTACATGAAAGAATGTCGAATGAAAGAGACACAACCTTTGAGAAAGTCAAGTAAGAAGAAATTAAATGTTCCTGCTGGAAGAGGGGTTGGTATTGAAGCAATGAAAGAAATTGTTGCCCAGCCAGTTGGACCACCTGCAGTCTCCATGAGGAAGCAACGAAAGAGAAAGCATGCCAATGATTCAAGTGTTACCTCAGATGATTCCTCTCTATCCTTATGTGATTCTGACTTGGACCTTGATTTAAGTTCTTCAAGCAGTGACAATTTCGATGATGTAGTCCAGGAGAAGACCGCTTCAAAAATTGAGCAGCTCAAGAAAAGTGAAGTGAAAATGGATGAAATTCCAGATGAAGAAGAAGTTTTTGTTATTGTTGAGCTATTATTTGATAAAGACACGAAGAAAGAATCAAAAAAGCTATTTTATGCTAAAGTACAAGAGAAGAACATTATTAATGACACAATTAGTCTTAAGTTTCTACGGAAAAGTTTGAAGTCATCTGGTTCTGTGTATGTTTTCCCATTAGTTGAGGACATTATGGAGGTGAAAAGAGACAAGATTTTCCAACTGGTAAAACCTACAAATGTAGTAAGAGGGAGATTTACATTCCCTTTTGACGAAGTAGTTTACATTAATATTTTTGACTTCGTAGTGATACAATGTCCTTAATTTTATTACTTAATACATTTCTTAATCCATATTAGTCTATTTTTACATCATATTTACCTCTGGTGTTCTTTTTAAATTGTTAAAGTTAACCCACAGCTTGGTAACTTTAACATTTACATTCATTTCATAGTGATTTAGATGCCTGGTTAAAGTAACCCCACCCTGTGGGGTTACTTTGACCAACCTTATATTTCCTATATTTAAATAGTAATTATTTTTATTTCTTGAAATTACAGATATAATATTAAATAACAAGTGTAGACTCATAATCTGATTGGGCTAGGAACAGAAATATATTGTCAGTATATGAATAGTATCATTTTGAAGTTGAATAATTGCCAAAGTAACCCCCATCTACGGTAACATTGGGTTGATTACATTGGGATAGCTACTCCCTAAGCGAGTAGCGAGTAGGACGTTAATGGGTTGATTACATTGGGATAGTTACTCGCTAAGCGAGTAGCGAGTAGGACGTTACTGACCGACCGTTCTACAGCAGCTCAGCATACCAAGCCAAATTATATTAAAAAAATTATTTCTAGAATCACCCCCATACTATGGAATTTCTAAGACAATAAATAATATTGCAACACAAAATTAAAATATGAAGTTTACCAACAATTATTCAATGAAATTTCATCAAAACATTATACAATATATCTCATCTGAAGTGTTATGCTGGCAGCCTGCGTGATCAAGTAAAGGCTTTGGCCACAATAATATTGTATTTTGGTGTTGGCTACTCTGCCAGCGTGTATAAATGTGACCAAATTCAAAGTTGAGAGCCTGTCTACTTTGAATTTGGTCACATTTATACTCGCTGGCAGAGTAGCCAACACCAAAATACAATATTATTGTGGCCAAAGCCTTTACTTAATCATGCAGGCTGCCAGCATAACACTTCAGATGAGATATATTGTATATTGTTTTGATGAAATTCCATTGAATAATTGTAGTAAACTTGATATTCTAATTTTTTGTAGCAATATTATTCATTGTCTTAGAAATTCCATAGTATGGGGTGATTCTAGAAATAATTTTTTTAATATAATTTGGCTTGGTATGCAGAGCAGCTGTAGCACAGTCGGTCAGGAACGTCCTACTAGCTACTCGCTTAGCGAGTAACTATCCCAATGTAATCAACCCTTTTACTGACCGACCGTGCTACAGCAGCTCAGCATACCAAGCCAAATTATATTAAAAAAATTATTTCTAGAATCACCCCCATACTATGGAATTTCTAAGACAATGAATAATATTGCAACACAAAATTAAAATATAAAGTTTACCAACAATTATTCAATGAAATTTCATCAAAACATTATACAATATATCTCATCTGAAGTGTTTTGCTGGCAGCCTGCATGATTAAGTGTAGGCTTTGGCCACAATAATATTGTATTTTGGTGTTGGCTACTCTGCCAGCATGTATGAATGTGACCAAATTCAAAGTTGAGAGCCTGTCTACTTTGAATTTGGTCACATTTATACTCGCTGGCAGAGTAGCCAACACCAAAATACAATATTATTGTGGCCAAAGCCTACACTTAATCACGCAGGCTGCCAGCATAACACTTCAGATGAGATATATTGTATATTGTTTTGATGAAATTTCATTGAATAATTGTTGGTGAACTTCACATTTTAATTTTGTGTTGAAATATTATTTATTGTCTTAGAAATTCCATAGTATGGGGGTGATTCTAGAAATAATTTTTTTAATATAATTTGGCTTGGTATACTGAGCTGCTGTAGCACGGTCGGTTAGTAACGTCCTACTAGCTACTCGCCTAGCGAGTAACTTTCCCAATGTAATCAACCCATTACTAACCGACCGTGCTACAGAAGCTAAGCATACAGAGACATAGCCAAGATTTTGAAATGGGGGGGGGGGTCGATTGACCAGGAGGGGGGGGGGTCTCTGGGGGTACTTCCCCAGAAATCTTTTGAAAAATAGAGGCTGTAGAACAGTCTTTTTTAGCTCTCCTGATGGCATTGAAAATTAAATCCAACATCAGTGCTTTGTCTTATTTTACATTTAATTTAATGGAAAATTATATAAAATTTAGGACCGGAAGGGGGGGTCCGGACCCTCAGGACCCCCCCCCCCTGGCCACATCACTGAAGCATACCAAGCCGAATTATGCCATACTATGGAATTTCTAAGACAATAAATAATATTGCAACACAAAATTAAAATATGAAGTTTACCAACCATTATTAAATAAAATTTCATTAAAACAATATACAATTTTTCTCATCTCAAGTGTTATGCTGGCAGCCTGCGTGATTAAGTGTCGGCTTTGGCAACAATACTATTGTATTTTGGTGGCTACTCTGCCAGCAAGTATAAATGTGACCAAATTCAAAGTAGCCAGGCTCTCAACTTTGAATTTGGTCACATTTATACTCGCTGGCAGAGTAGCCAACACCAAAATACAATATAATTGTGTCAAAGCCGACACTTAATCATGCAGGCTGCCAGCATAACACTTCAGATGAGATATATTGTATATTGTTTTGATGAAATTCCATTGAATAATTGTAGTAAACTTGATATTCTAATTTTTTGTTGCAATATTATTCATTGTCTTAGAAATTCCATAGTATGGGGTGATTCTAGAAATATTTTTTTTAATATAATTTGGCTTGGTATGCAGAGCAGCTGTAGCACAGTCGGTCAGGAACGTCCTACTAGCTACTCGCTTAGCGAGTAACTATCCCAATGTAATCAACTCTTTACTGACCGACCGTGCTACAGCAGCTCAGCATACCAAGCCGAATTATATTAAAAATTTATCTTCCAGAATCACCCCCATACTATGGAATTTCTAAGACAATGAATAATATTTCAACACAAAATTAAAATATGAAGTTTACCAACAATTATTCAATGAAATTTCATCAAAACAATATACAATGTATCTCATCTGAAGTGTTATGCTGGCAGCCTGCATGATTAAGTGTCGGCTTTGGCAACAATAATATTGTATTTTGGTGTTGGCTACACTGCCAGCAAGTATAAATGTGACCAAATTCAAAGTTGAGAGCCTGTCTACTTTGAATTTGGTCACATTCAGATGATATATATTGTACATTGTTTTGATTAAATTTCATTGAATAATTGTGGTAAACTTCATATTTTAATTTTGTGTTTGCAATATTGTTCATTGTCTTAGAAATTCCATAGTAGATTCTAGAAATAATTTTTTTTATATAATTTGGCTTGGTATGCTGAGCTGCTGTAGCACGGTCGGTCAGTAACGTCCTACTCGCTACTCGCTTAGCGAGTAACTATCCCAATGTAATCAACCCTTTAGTTAGCTATAGGGCATCAGGAGATCGATCGCTAGCGCTCCCGTGGAGAAAACGTGTACTCTAAGAGTATAAACATTGGCCGAGTGCCTTATATTTAAATGCAAAAAACCTTACTTTCAATGTATTTATTTTAAGAATTATTCATCTTTGAAAAAACTAAAAATTTAACCCAAATATCTGTTTCTACAAAACGTTATCTTTGCATGTTATCTGTTATCAGTAGGTGATATTTTGCAAAGATTAGCCTATTTTTGATTCATCAAATACATAGGACAAAGCTAGGCAATATAGTTTTAATAATTGTCTCTCAACTAATAAGCATCTGATTAAAAATAATATAATTTACTTGATCCTTCTAATACTAGAAATCCACTTTTCTATCCTTCTTGTAAGGTCTCCCAGGAAAAGAACTGCGAGAGCAATAAAGAAGCTTCATGCGTGAATTACATACAATATTTTTCCTACAACTGAAGTTCTGGATTCCAACACAATAAAAGGTTGTAGTTTGTAACATCAGAGACCGTGCGCGGATTTGGTTAGCATTCGCCATTGTTGAGGTTATGTCAATTTCACGGATTCTGTGATCCACCAATGAGAAGGCACCAAAATCAAAACAGAAGTGTAAAGAAAACAGCTGGCGAGCGTAAAGTACTTTACCGCTTGCTGAGCAGTAAAGAGGTATTTTACAATTAGTTTTCAGTATGTAAAGAACTACTTTACGAGCAGTTGTAAGAAATAGTTATTTATGTATTAAGAGCATGAAGCGCGACTTTATCGCTCGAGCCAAAACATTTACTGTGCGACGCGTAGCGGAGCTCAGTAATTTGGCGAGAGCGATAAAGAAGCTTCATGCGCGAATTACATACAATATTTTTCCTAAAACTGCAGTTCTGGATTCCAACACAATAAAAGCTTGTAGTTTGTAACATCACAGACCATGAGCGGATTTGGTTAGCCTACACCATTTTTGAGGTTATGTGAATTTCACGGATTCCGTGATCCACCAATGAGAAGGCATCAAAATCAAAACAGAAGCGTAAAGAGAACAGCTGGCGAGCATAAAGTACTTTACCGCTTGCTGAGCAGTAAAGAGGTATTTTACAATTAGTTTTCAGTATGTAAAGAACTACTTTACGAGCAGTTGTAAGAAATAGTTATTTATGTATTAAGAGCACGAAGCGCGACTTTATCGCTCGAGCCAAAACATTTACTGTGCGACGCGTAGCGGAGCTCAGTAATTTTGTGAGAGCGATAAAGAAGCTTCATGCGCGAATTGCATACAATATTTTTCCTAAAACTGCAGTTCTGGATTCCAACACAATAAAAGTTTGTTGTTTGTAACATCACATACCGTGCGCGGATTTGGTTAGCGTTCGACTATTTTGAGGTTATGTGAATTTCACAGATTCCATGATCCACCAATGAGAAGACATCAAAATCAAAACAGAAGCATAAAGAAAACAGCTGGTGAGCGTAAAGTACTTTACCGCTTGCGGAGCAGTAAAGAGGTATTTTACAATTAGTTTTCAGTACATAAAGAACTACTTTATGAGCAGCTGTAGGAAATAGTTATTTATGTATTAAGAGCATGAAACACGACTTTATCGCTCGAGCCAAAACAGTTACTGCATGACACATAGTGGAGCGCAGTAATTTTGCGTGAGCGATAAAGAAGCTTCATGCACGAATTACATACAATATTTTTCCTACAACTGCAGTTCTGGATTCCAACACAATAAAAACATTTAGTTTGTAACATTACAGACCGTTTGCGGATTTGGTTAGCATGCGCCATTGTTGAGGTTATGAGAATTTTACGGATTTTGTGATCCACCAATGATAAGCCACCAACACAGCTGGTGAGCGGTAAAGTACTTTTTCCCACAACTCCTTGTAAAGTAGTTCTTTACGTACTGAAAACTAATTGTAAAATACCTCTTTACTGCTCCACAAGCGGTAAAGTACTTTACGCTCGCCAGCTGTTTTCTTTACACTTCTGTTTTGATTTTGATGTCTTCTCTCATTGGTGGATCATGGAATCCATGAAATTCACATAACCTAAACAATGGCGAACAAAATCCGCGCATGTTCTGTGATGTTACAAACTACAAGCTTTTATTGTGTTGGAATCCAGAACTGCAGTTTTAGGAAAAATATTGTATGCAATTCGCGTGTGAAGCTTCTTTATCGCTCTCACAAAATTACTAAATGAAACGTTTTGGCTCGAGCGATAAAGTCGCGTTTCATGCTCTTAATACATGAATAACTATTTCCCCTCCATTTTTTTACATTGATTATTTATTATTATTATTATTGTTTATAAGAAAAATGAATGAATACGGCAACAAAAATAAATTCTGGAGTTTAAAGTAGGCTTTAATTAGTAAATTTTATTGTTACTCCAGATTATAAGAATTTCAAGTTAATAGATGATTAGGCTAATTGAGAAAAATCATTTCTGAAAAAATCCCTGTTCAAGTCCAAACTAGAAAGTAAGTAATTAGATTCTCCAATTTTATCGATTTCCATGAAATCCCAAGTTTATGCCCCAGTGACTTGAATTTAAATGATTTATTAATGATTAAAAGCTTTATTTGAATTCAATTGATTTATTAATTTGAATCAATTTTTTATTTTATTGCAGTTGTTTTTTAATCAATTTTATCAATTAAAGTGAAACTTAGTTATTATTATTTAATTTATTTATTTTTATTATTATTAATTTTAATTTAAATAAATTTATTAGGCTTATTTATTTTTAGATTTCTGGTTCCATAACGATCTGCATTGTTAATATTAAACTTTTTATGGTAAATTCAACGACTTGACAATTCGTTGAATTTACCGAAACAAAGTCAATATTTCTCTTCATTTATATTTATCTGATAAATTTAGAAACAATATATTAGAAATGAAATTATTTCAACTCAATTTGCCTTAAAAATTAAAATTATTATTTTTAATATAGATTTGTCAACACATTTAAAATATTAATACAAAAAGGAAACCAACTTCAATGAAACGGTAATCAAACATTAAATACTCACAACTTACTTACTGAAAAGTTTAAATAATGTGTTTACTTTAAACTGAAAAAAATTGAAATCCAATTGAAGTAACCTTTTGTAGTCGGCGCCAAATTTTTCATAAACTAAAATATTACATAGATTTTTATGAGCTCATGAAATATTTGGCACTTGCGCTCTTTCATTTCAATTTACTGAAATCGGTTCAACAGTGCTCGAGTAGGCTAATTATTGATTTACAAACATAAAAAACAGGTTGAATTGAGAACCTCCTTCTTGTTGGAAGTTGGTTAAAAAATTCAACTAAGATGTAATCAAGCCCTGTGCCACTGTATGATAACATAGCACTCAACCAATGAGGCAACGGCTGCATTGTGTTCTGTATAATGAGTGCACAAATAGCTGCTTTGCCGGGTACGGTAACTGTAATAGCTATTTGTGCAAAGAAGATTATTGCCGTACGAGATAGGATATGGCCGTACGAAGCGCAGAGCTGAGTACGGCAAGACATTTGCACACAAGATTTTTCCCAGCACCATAGTTATTATCATTAATGTTAAAAATTGGGGTTCTACACCAACCCCATATAGCTCAAAGCGCCGCTTGCTTGCTTTGCTTATAAAAACCCAGATAGCACAAAAACATTACTTTCACGTAGAAATCAGCTGTTCGATATTATTATCGATATTAGACCTGTGCGCAAAGTAATCACTTTGCACACGCCGTAAGTAAATCAATCAATCAATCAAATCAAATTTATTCAGTTAGTTGCACATAATATAAGCAAGGCTTAGCAACATTGAATCGTCAATAACAAATAAAAAGTTATTGTTGTGGTTATCCATTTTTCGTGAACTGCAGTAAAACTATTCATATGTATTATCTTGCTGTGCAGAACTGACCTTTTTGACACCAATCTTGGTCTGCAACCAAGCGCCGAAGAAGAACAACATAGTTCGAAACGCGTCCGCCGCGACTCAATAAGGTCAGTTCTGCACAGCAAGATAATACATATGAATAAATAAAAAGTATTCTGGAGAGGAGACGTTAAACAACACAGACAGACCCTAGAAGCACCCTGTGGAAAATTGATCATACCTTATGATGAGAATTTAATCAAATAATAAAGAAAAAGCAATAAAACTAGTTCTCTTCCCACAAAGTAAAGTAAATGAAATGCAGGAATCAGCTGTTTTGCGAACTATTTACAGTTGAGGAGCTTTGCAATCGGGTGTTGGGAAAAAAATGAAATTTTCCAACAGTTACCCAACAAAGTGGTTACTTATGCACTTATTATAGTAAGCAAAACAGCTGATTCTTGCATAATTTAACTTTTCCGCACTCCAGCTGACTTTACCATACTTATTTCACTTTGTTGCATTCCAGGTGTGCCAACTGTAGGGAAAATTAATGAGTGTTACTTGCGCTGAAAGTATCTTTGCTGCACTTGATAAACTATTCCGCACTCACCTTCAGCTCGTGCATAATGAATTTCTCTTATGCAGCAAAGAGCTACTTTGCACACTAGTTACACAAATAACTATTTTGTAAAGAAAAGCTAAATGTACTGGCTCATTTTCAAGCTAGACGGTGCAATAAGTTTTTCCAAAACATTTGACAAATCATTCAAATAACTTCATTATTATCAACTGAAATCAAAAACTGTTTTATGACTAATGTTTTTGGTCACATGCTCATTGCAATTCATTTTAAGTTTAGATTAGGTGGTCCTTTGCATTTTATCACAGTACTGTGGTTACATTACACTTCTTTTATTGAGTGTGAAGCAGAAAACCAATTGGTATATATTATAAGAGATAAGAGATGGCGAAGTGTAAGACAACAGTACCAACCTTTTACTAATTAGAGACCTTTACTAGTGAGAACATCTCAAAGCCTCTAGTTCTTGTCAATTGACAACTTCCGGTTGGCAAATTATTACTGTTGAGGAGTTCATGTTAGAGGTGGAGTGACTATCTTTGTAGAACAAAATACAATATGTAGACAGATTGACCTCAACAATTTTTGTGATGAATTGCACTTTTAGGCAACGGAAATTTTAATTGGTTGCTCACAATTAGCTAGTTGTAAGTTTGTATAGAACTCCACTTGGTAATCACGATACTTTTTGTAGAAGATTGAAACCCTTAGCTTATACAATATATTTGTGCTTGGAATGATCACAGTATAATTATATAGTGATTGGTGATGATTTCAACTCTCGTTTTGAGATCAATAACAGCGATAGGTATGTTGACAGTTTTCTTGATATCCTTGCTCAGTACGGTTACAGACATCAAAACGGTATGCCAACGTGAGGAGCTGCCTGCCTAGATAATATTCTAACTAATGCTCAGGAACGTCTGCTCTCATCTGAAGTGACTAAATTATAGTTTGTCTGATCATAAGTGTGTGCTCATTAAATTGCAGGGTAGAAACTTGATCAAATACCTTCCAGCTAAAATAAAAATTACTACGAGGCTGATCTTTGGATGAAATTTCCAAGTGTTCTGATGGAAACTAACTAAATTGGAATTCAATGTTTATGAGAGTTACTACTCCAGTCACTAGATTTGATGCTTTCTTCAATCATTTTTTCTCTGTTTTTGATTGGTGTTTACCTACATGTTCAATTCGAGTTAGAGATAATTTCAAGTCATGGAGGAAATCCTGGTTCACACCTCAACTTCTGGTAATGAGAGATCATCTACTGATGTTATACACCCAAATGAGAGAATATTGTACAACAGTCCTCGCGTTATAGAGCATATAAATTGCAATATAAAATGGCCCTGGAGGACGCAATAAAAACTTTCAATACTTGCTGTGCTATCATGGCCTCCAGAAATCAAAGTAAGGTATCATAGAAAATTATAAACTGTTCAAGGAAAGATAATAATAAAGTACATAGAGATGTTAAGCTGACCCTGACAATGTTAATCAATATTTTATCTAGTCTGTACTTTCTTTGAAACAGAACAATTCCAGGCAGAATCATTTACAATTTTTATAACCTCACCAGTTATTTTTAAGTTTAAGGAAATATGCCATGATGATTTCTCTGAATTGTTGGAAGCTTTAAGTGTTCCAACGCTGCTGACTTTTATGGCATGTCATCTAACCTCTTGAAAAAATTGTTAACACTGTTGCGGAGCCGTTGGCAGAGTGTATAAATGAGTCTTTTAGCTTGGGAGTATTCCCACATGTTCTAAAGAGATCCAGAGTTGTTCCAATCCTTAAAAACCGAAATAAGGATATAGATGTTTCAAATTGTAAACCAATTACAATAGTTTCTATTTTCTCAGAGGTAGTTGAGGCTGCTGTCGCTGAGCAGTTGTATTCCCACCCAGAACATTATAATTAATTAATTTCTTAGTTTGGATTTAGAAGAAGGTTTTCAATGGATGACACAATAGAGAGACTAACAAGTTATGTTATGCTATAATCTTTAATGCTTTTGAATCCGAGTGCTTTGCAGGTGTGACCTGATTCTTCATCTGGCCTACAACCACCACACAAATTGTAAAAATAGAACTGCAGACTTTTATAAAATGATTAACTAGAAATAGTATATTGATAGTTACTGACGAAATTATATGTGTTAGGATCTATCAATATAAGTGAATCACAGCAAAATTATAAAAAAATAACTACAGTCATTTATGAAATGATTAACTAATCTATATATATAAAAATGAATGTCTGTCTGTATGTATGTATGTTCCCTATAGACTTCAAAACTACTTGACAGATCGGCATGAAACTTTGGGAATATGTTGTATGAATATTGGGGATGGTTTCTGACCATAAATTTTAATAGGAGGGCTAATAATTATTATTAATTAATCCATTTTACAGACTTAACCTACTGAATTTGCCGGCCAAACAGCTTAAAGGAACAGCTGATAGAAGTCAACAGTTTTTAATCAGATGGCAGGCCCCTTAGCGGCGTTATTTACGCTGTCTGGAACGCAAAGACTTTGCATGTAGGCTACCGTGCAAACGGAGCCTTGCAGTATGTAGGAAGCATATGACTGGGTATGATGAAATGTAATTATGCCGGTTTGATGACATCTGTTAACCAATGCAGCTAGAAATTTGTAATGTAGTCTCAGTAGGAGGTGGTGAATAATAAAATCAAAAACCTAGCTTCTACCCTAATAGTCGTAGGTTTAAATTTGAAATGTTCATTGAAAGGTAGTGAGGTTTTACTGTGTAAGAAAACAACGTAGGAGGCCTCTCTGATCAGCTGGAAGAGCCCTGGGACTAACTTCTTCCCTAATAGTCCTAGAAGGTTGAAATTTGAAATGTAACTTCAGTGGAAGGTGGCAAATAATAAAATCAAGAATTTTTTATGAGAACGCAGCAACGCGCGTCGGGCCAGCTAGTATTCAATAAAAGTGAATCTCTCTAGGCTACTTATTTGCTGGTTTGTTTGTTAAGGAATAATATCTTGTATTGTAAGAGGGAGCTATCCAATTTTATAAAATTTTAAAAGAGGGAGACATGAAAATTGACCTCAAATATTGGAAGTGTGTGTGTGTGTGTGTGTGTGTGTGGCATAAAACAATGACCTTTGGGGGACGTATCCCACTGTACACCCGGCAACGACGCCCATGTTTGGGACAGACCATAGTCACACATCTACGAGCTCTCATTTATTATTATTATTTCTATTACCAGGAAGTCAAGCATGCACAACGCATTGCAGTGCACAGACACACCCTCACTTAAAATGGGTAAAATTGTTTGAGAGAAAACGCATTGTAATAAGTCAGCTACAGCTACATTATAAAGTATACATAAGAGGTTAGAAAGCGGTGTCAATGCAGCTTACTTTATTTCAAGAATTATCAAAGTAGTGTTATAATTAAGCTATTTTAACACTAATGTCACCTTACAGTACAGTACCAATCAGGATTAAGGATTTCTTCAAAACAGAATCGAAACTAATGTTATGCAATAGTAACATCATCAGCTGATTTAAACATTTCGAAATCAAACTGGATTTCAAATCAGAACTGTCAAGAACAATCACGTATTGTAGGCTAAGTTATATTTTGGGCAATTAATCTGATGCATTGGTAAGTTGAATTAAATGTAATTTATTGATACTTGGAGATGAAATATTGTATGCAACGATTGTATTTTACCCTAAAGCAACTCGAGAGATGTTTAGAGCACTCGCTTCGCTCATGTTCCTACTAACATCTCACTCGCTGCTTGAAGGCAGCGATAATAGAATCGCTGCTTAAATTACTATTGAAGTATGATGAAGAATTGGGATAAAGTAGGCCTACGGAATCTGAGGTTTCTTTAGGAATGTTGCTTATAGTGATTTTTTGTTGGAGTGTTTAGTAGAGGGATCCTTGGAAGTAATTTTTACTCAGCGGTTGGCTAATTCAGCACCCAGTATGCTTTCCACTATGACGAAATCAAAGATGGCGGCCACTCCTCACTCAAGAAAACCTCTTGTAGTACAATAATAGAATTATTCTACATTCATCGATTAACAACTTTTTTTTAACCATTCTGTATGCGTATTGAGACGCTGAATCGAATTTTAAATCCTCCACCTCATCAAAGGATTGCTTCACCAACAAAAATCGTAAAAACCCTTATATTCCATTATGAAAATTCAGGAATTTTACATTTTTAGATATTATCTAGAAAACTTTGAGCTTTTCGAGACAAAAAATATGTACAAACTTTAAGAACAAATAATTTTCTACAAAATGGGAGATACATTTCGGATTTACGATGAGCGGCGCGTATTAAAAGTTGGTTTCCACTCAATCACAAATTTACTCAGCATTGATGTTGTGAAACACAATTTTTACAAAACCAATTCGCTAAAACTTGTCTCAAAGTTTCTGAGCGTATTTGAAGACGCTAAATCTTAAGTTGGCAGGCGGAAACTCCTCCTATCAGTGGCTCACTCAATCATGCTCTATGGTGCAGAGGTGTGGGGTGGAGCACTCAAGTTTAAGAAATACCAGAAGCGCATGATTGCTGTTCAAGAGGTAGGGTGCATTACGAATTGCAAGTGCATATCGCATAGTGTCAACAAATGCAGTATTGGTGATTGCTGGTGTTATACCAATAATTGACCTCCTTGGATGTGAGAAGAAAGAGGTTTTTGAATTTAGTGCTGAACTTGGAAGAGAGGAAGCTCTGGTTCATGGACACTCAGTTACCCTGCATAGATGGCAACCGCGATGGGTGGCTGCAAGAGAAGGACGCTGGACTGCCAAACTGATCAAAGGCATAAGAACATGGGATAGCAGAAGACATGGAGAAATCAATTTCCATCTGTGCCAATTCTCATCAGGCCATGGGTACTTTATCTGCATAGAATGGGGAAGGTTGGAGCGCCAAATTGTAAATACTTACCAGAGGAAAGGGATGATGCCTGTCATACATTCTTTGAATGTAACCGCTTCTTAAGAGGCGGCCGGAGTCAATTCTGCCAGCCGATCGCCGAGCGCTAAATTTAGCATGGGGGAAAAAACTTCTCAAACGATTGCAGGCTTCATAAGAGGAATTTTGAAATTTGGTCTGCATAAAAACACGCAGTTTTTCACAAGCTTTCATTTGATGTGAAAAACAACTTAATACAACTACCGGTTCTTTTTCAACTTTGTTAGAACAATCGTTGAATTCCCATAAGAAAATCGTGAAATTTGCAAAAATGACTCTTTTGATTACAAAGTTGTATTTTAATGGATAATAAGATAAAAAACGGTATCTGAAAGTTAAACATTTTCTAAATGTTTTGCATAAACGAGTTTTTCAAATTTATTCTTCAAAGTTATTTAAAAAACTACTTTTACATAAGCTTACAAAATAGTTGGTTTACTTCGACTGCATGACTGGTTGAAGTAGTTCGTTCATTTGCCGAGGTTCCGCGCTAACATAGTACTGTGATTTGAAGAGGGAATTTTGAATCTTGGATGTATTCAAAATCTTTTGTAATTGGTCTTGCGTTCAGCGTGGTGTTCATGCGAACATGATGCTCAGTCACAACCGCTCAAGACTGCGTTAGGATGGATGGCCTCTTCTTTTTCTTCCACTTCTTCTTCCTCTTCTTCTTTTTCTTCTGCTTCTTCCTTTTCTTTTTTTATCTTCTTCTCCTTTTTCTTTTTCTCCTTCTCCTTCTTTTTCTTTTTCCTCTTCTATTTATTCTTATTCTTTTTCTTCCTCTTTTTTCTCCCTCTTCTTCTTTTTCTTCTTCCTCTTCTTCTCCTTCTTTTTGTCCTTTTTCTTCTTCCTCTTCTTCTTCTTCTCCGACTTCTCCTTCTTCTTTTTCTCCTCTTCCTTCTTCTCCTTCGTCTTCTTCATCTTCTCCTCTTCCTTCTTCCCCTTTTTTTCTCTCTTTCCTCTCTCTCTTCCTCTTTATACTATCCTCCCACCCTCTCTCTCTGAATGAACAATGAAAAATAAACTTTTTGTTTCAAAACAGCTGATCATCAAATCATCATAAGTTGAAATGTGAAAATTTTTAGCTCACCGATCCCTATGTTAAAGCAATGGCAAAAATTGAAACTTTGATCGTTCATTCCTCATGTCCACGATCACGTTTTTCAGAATGTAGGACCTTATCAAACATCTATTCGATGACGAGATCTTTCAAATGAGACGTGAACGAACAAAATCGGTCGAGAAACCACGGAGGAGTTGTCATCACAAAAAAACATGTTCGCCTATTTTATATAAAGATAAACGATTGTGTAATATCCCCCTGAGGATGGTCTGAAATTTTCTGATTTACCCTGAACTATCGTAATCCTTATTTTTTTAGTACTGTCCAGAGTCCCTCGCTATCCCTGAGATATGACGTGTGCAGCTATATAAAAAATTATTAAAAATTAGGAGGGTGGTAATAATGCATTGTAATGTTGGATAAAGGAGGATTTTCAAGATTAACTTGTTCATTTTTAATTACGAACACAGCTGCGCTCGTCCTGGAATTTTCTCTTTCATCAAACTTTCTTCTACCAAATCTTATTCCAATTGAAAAGCTCTTTTGAATGTTGAAAAGAATTTTTCAAAAATCTTAATATTTAACATTTTAAATTTTTTGATCCCCTTCTAAATTGACCTCCTTCGAGATTTTTTTGATTTTGTTCTAGGGTGAAGTTAACATTAAAATCAAGTAAACTTTCATTTAAAATCATTCCGGTTCGATCAGGACACACCAATAATGAGGGATGAATTGGGGCCCCCATAAAAAATGGGGGTCAACAATGGAAAAACCCTGTACACACATTGCTCAATAAGGAACATGCATGCAAAAAATCATAACAATCAATCGAAGAGACCAAACGCCAAATGCTCGAGCTAAAACTGAGACCTCGGTTCGCTCGGTCAAACAATAGCGGTCAAATGTTCAAGCGGTCAAATGGAAATAGCATAATTCATAGTAAGCCAACTAAATTAGCCGACTGGAAATGAGAATTCTGTAGATTAAAAATCACGTCATCTTTCACTAGTGCACAAAAATATAAAAAAGCATACATTCACACTGAATGAAAGGAGTGAGAATGAAAGATAGATTGGTATTCGTCAAAGATATATTGTTAGGTCTGATAAGAGAGAGAAAGAGCATGAGGGAGTGTGGAAAGATTCCACCTTTCTTGGGAAAAATAAATACTCTAATCTGCAATACGGAAGTAATCGCAATTATGGCCGTATTGTCAACATTAGTCAACATACGTCTACATTATTGATACTGTACTTGAAACACAGACACGCACACGCACACACACACACACACACACATACGTTCCTCCTGCTTTGGAAAAATAATATGATATGCAATAACAATAATTGACCCAACGAAGAGAGGTCTCTGTATCGAGTCGACCGTTTGGGTTTGTCTGTTTGTAACATATTTACGGCTGAACGCGTGAACCGATTTATTTGAAATTTGGCATGAATGTTACTCTTAGTAATGCACGTGTATGTGTATAACCATCAAAAAATTGAATATATATAAACATTCATTATACATAAAAAATAGTGTTGCATAAGAAGGATAAGAAAAAAAGAAAGGCAACCAAGCCTTCTTCTTTTGCAACATATCTAGATAAATAAAATTAGAGTTTTGTCTGTACATTTATCAGAATTATATATTTTTAATGTTTATAACATTAAATTATATATTAACTATAATAATGTTTTTCAAAAAGTAAATAGTTACTTTAAAAAACTAGGAACTATAATACACGCCCAGCTAGGACAAATGTTTTTCAAAACGTAAATACAGTAGTTACTTTAAAAAATTGGAACTATAATTGTCAGATTGTTTGTGAAGTAGATTTGGACCAATAGCCTATGTGCCAATAATGTTGGCAGAGTGCCAAATTGACAGTAGCCTATATTATGTGTGTTGCTACGATATTTTGTTGTATAGTAGTCTATTTTTTATGAAAACAAGGATTATAAGTTTATTGTTGTTTTGACTTTTGACTGTTGTTACCTCGCTGTATTATTGTTTTGACTTTGCCCATAACTGTCAGTTTATTGCTTCTTAGGGTGTGTAGATGTCACAAAAAAATTGTTTGATAATTCGAATTAGTCCAGTGCGCTGTTGAGAACAAAGTTTTAGCAATTGAAAAATACAATAATGTGAATTACGAGTTATCTATCATTCACTAACGAGATTGAATTGTGATCCAGATTGACAGTATTGAAGTACTTAGGCGGACGCTATAAATAATATGGATCACAGCTCAATATTTTGTGTTTGTCATATCAATATATCACACGTATATAAATTATTAGTTCATAATAACTCACACGCAATTATAAATAAATAACATTATCACCTAAATGATGAATACTGATGTTTCATATGTTAAAATTTATAACAACCTGTATTAAAAGATGACGTAACAATGTTGAATCAGAATATTGACGGATTTCAAATTTTTTTGATATTTGTGAACCACATTTTCAATTTATTAATCCACCTACCTTGGTACAGTACTGTCAAAATGGGTCACAATATTTACATCACACGTCAACAGTGTGAGGTCTGCCAATCCCATGAGCCACATATTGACAGTGTCAAAGTAAGGTCTGTGACAGAATTGACAATTATAAGGTCTGCCATTGTAGAAGCTGAAAATTTTGAAAAACGGCAAACCGGTTCTATATTATTTACATTCAGTGTAAGGCACTCATCCCAAAGGTGTAACTAGCAATATCAGTGCTTCAAATACTCGCAGTGCAAAAGTATTAGTGCGCTCGTGCAGTCATCAACTAAATTGTTGTTTCCATTTCAATTATGGGCAAAGCTCGAGCATATTTGTCAGCTCCAAGGAAGAAGCGGCGATTGAATGACACATTGAAGGCATACATAGAAAAAAGGTATGTTTGAACACATTTTTTATTTTTACTAGTAAGTTATATTTTCCTGGTTTCTTATAAAAATCTGCAAGCTTTATTTATTGAAGCTGCAAGGCTTTATAGCTTATAATAATAAGTTTTTATTTTATTTTAGCAAACATTATCCAACGATTTTGAGCGTTTTTTAAGGGTTTTCGCCTATGACTGAATATATCTTCATATTCGTGACCATATTGTCAATTCAGAAAAGTTTTATTGACAACATAAATACAGCTTGACTCAAAATACAATAGTAGCTATTTATTTATTTTGTTTTGTTATTATTGAACAGCAATCAAATTATTCATGTATACAAAACTAAATTACTCTCATTAGTGTGACAAACTATGTCCACATATGGACGTCATAAAAGAAGAGCATTCCAATGAAAGAGTGAGTATGCGAGGGTAGTGACCTTGGCCGGCAAAAGCGCGCCAAATTACTCACATTCGTACAACAATAGTTGCAGAGGGCTATTATTATCTCGTCACAGCGTCAATTGTCAATAAAATATTTCTTACAGCTATAATAATTTAGTGGACCGCTTGACTTCGTTATAAAGTGTGATATATGCATCAAATCCTGAATATATGGATATGTGTATATTTAAATATTCTCTCTGATAACTGTCACTGAATTGTTTACGTTCGAAGTTGTTTACTAAGCTGCTAACAACTTTATGATCGTTGCCATCATGATAATCTCATGATAGTTATCAGGATAATCTCAAACTCTTATAGACTGGCCCACTGTAAGCCCTTGATTTTGGGTTGGTGGTCAGATTGTTTGTGAAGTAGATTTGGACCAATAGCCTATGTGCCAATAATGTTGGCAGAGTGCCAAATTGACAGTAGCCTATATTATGTGTGTTGCTACGATATTTTGTTGTATAGTAGTCTATTTTTTATGAAAACAAGGATTATAAGTTTATTGTTGTTTTGACTGTTGTTACCTCGCTGTATTATTGTTTTGACTTTGCCCATAACAATGTATTTGTTTCATGGCAATAAAATTCTATTTGTTTATTTGCTATAAAAAAAGCCGAAACATATTTAGTCTTATTTCTAAACATAATCCGTATGAAGGACGGGCACAATAGCTAATTGTACAATAAAAACGTAAGACGAAAACATATCATACGGAGCAATGGAGGGGAAGTAGGAAATGAAAGAGGAGAGAAGCTATTAGACTTCGCCGTAAGTAATAATTTGAAGGTGATGAATATGTATTTTGAAGGAAACCTTCAAAATAAGTGGACATGGAAATAGTGGACCCATTAGTCACCCTTAAAAATCCCCATTTCTAGTAGCAAATTAATAGTATGAATTCATCAAATTATAGTTTCATGTAGCCTATTTACCGACTACCGGTATTAGTTCAAATAAAAATGATAGAAGATTACATGAATATTTTACGGCAAGGAAATTTTAGAAAGACTATAATAATTATCATTTTTATTTGAACCAATACCGGTAGTCTGTAAATACATGAAATTATAATTATTGATGAATTCATACTATTAATTTGCAAGCCGTGATTCAATAACCATTGATTGGGAGTTTTGAACTGTTTGTTCACTGTCACAAACACACTTTCCAGTTCTGTTTCAAGTCCGATACAGATTACTTCAGACTAGAGACTGCTCCTCTCTTCAACATATTCTGTCGCTCTCTCTCTCTGTTTCTCTCTCCTTTCTCCTATACCCTTCGCCGATTGAGCTGACAATGTCCTAAACGGTGAACGTCTCCATTGGGTCTCCATTGGGTAGCCGGCAGATAGATGACTCATTTACTTTGAGCATTTGCGCCTGCGCCAAATCTTCTCTTTCTCAACCGATGGGTGTATACTCACTCCCGTAAAGCCAACCTCGGAAAAGTGGTTTCCTAACTTTATTGTGCCTAACCTGTTTCCCGATAAACATTTATAAATACTGTAATTAGTTTGCATTTGCACTGTTCGGATGCGGTAGTATTTTGGAAATGTCATATTCACTTGACTTATATTGTCTTATGGTTTGGAGCTCCTCATATGTTTGCAAATTATGAATTTTTCAAATAAAAATAGAAATTTTATAGAAATTTTTTATAAATTAAATTTTTTTTTTATGAATTTTTCAAATAAAAATATAAATTTTTTAAATTTAAATTTTCTTAATTATGAATTTTTTAAATAAAAATAAATTTTTTATAAATTTAAATTTTCTTGTGAGATTATCGCGACCCCCAAAAATGTTTAATGAATTATTGCTTCCTGAGGATTATTGCTTCTTGTGAGAAAATTGCGACCCCCAAAAATATCAGTTTATTGCTTCTTAGGGTGTGTAGATGTCACAAAAAAATTGTTGGAAAATTCGAATTAGTCCAGTGCGCTGTTGAGAACAAAGTTTTAGCAATTGAAAAATACAATAATGTGAATTACGAGTTATCTATCATTCACTAACAGACTGTTAGACATAAATTTTTAGTACGGTAAAGCATAAAAGCCTTGAAAAGAAGACTTTATTCTCTCTTAGGGGTTTCAAATGTTGAATTTAAAAGAAAAAAAAGAGTGTTCAATATGGTTCTTTTCCAATGATGCATGAGGCTTCATAGAAATAACGATCTCTAGATTCTAGGAAAGCGCGAATGAATGTAATAAGCGGTATACTGCGATAATCAGAAAATATATATTATTGCACTGGCATTAAATTTGCCATTCTAATATATGTAGTATTCAGATACCGGTACTCTACGTCAATATATTAATTTATCCCACTCTAATATAATTATGCTATATTATATTTATGCAAGCTACGCTGAGGTACTGAGCCGTAACCATCGTACAGAGCACTGACATTATAAATAGCAGCGCATGCGCAAATGTTCAGAGCCAGTGATGACCCGGCTGCCGTGACTGTAGCCACAGCGAACTGCGAAACTACCATGAACAAAAGGGGAATAGGTTTAGAGGCAAAAACTTTCACTTTTTCACCGCTTTTGAGGGTGGAATGAGAACTGCGATTACAGCGCAGTGTGGTGAGTTAAGAAGGAATGACGACGAATTATACACGATGGATGAACGAAGGAACGATGGCAGCGCTAGTGTGGTAAAAGTTGAAATTAAAAGGCGAATTCCAATCTGACTCCGGCCGCCTCTTAAGAGAGAGGGAATGTCTTTTGGCATTTGGAGGTTTTGACTCAGAAACCACTGTACAAGGCATGCTGAGCTCAGTCACAGTGGCAGCATACACCAAAATATAATTAGAAAAGAAAAAAGGCAGAGGGGTGCCTGGCCGACCCCTCATAAACAGGTAAAATTGATGCAATTGCTTTAGTAGCAAGCCAGCACAGCCTGACATGAAGAAATGCTTTTAGCGGTCCCAGACAGGATTATGTGGCGAAATGTAAGTGGTTCCTATGAAGGTTTTTGCCACCTACAAAAAACCTAATAGAAGGGTCACTCAACATCTAAAAAACCCCTAAAGTTTCATTATGAAAAATCAAGTGTTTCTCAGTTTTTGCAATAAATTATTTTTGAGAATTGTGAACTTTTCGAGAAAAAATATACTATGCAAACTATACTAAACCCATTTTTCATCAAAGGGGAGGGGTCTTTTTTGTATTTCTGATAGCTGATGCCAGATTAAATAATTGCGGAGCATATTAAATAATGGTTGCTGTTTGTTGGCACATATAAACCTGAATGTGATCTCAGGGGGTTTCAGTAAGAAAGTTGTTTATGGTGAGTTTTTATAATGGAATGGCTAGTAGGGGATATTGTAGATCTTTGGAAATAAGTTTTTTCTCTGGTGAACTTTCTGAACTTGGTATGCTTTCCCTCTATGACAAAATCAAAGATGGCGGCCGCTCACTAAAGAAAATCTAATATTATATATTTGCACATTCAACTCTATTTTCTCAATGAGACTGTATATATTTTAAAATGCTGAGTTCGAATACCACATGCTCGTGCTCCTAAAGATGGAGAGAGTTTCTAAATGTTTGATTTGTAAATTGATATTTCTCAGCTTTTTGGTATCATCTTGAAACTGCGAGGTTGACGATAAAAAACATTTTCTACAAACTTATAGTCGATAATATCTTCTAAAAAATGAAGGGTCATATTTGCTTTTCTGATAAGTGGTTCTAGAGCAAGGAGTTTGATGGGTAATCGTGCTGAATTGGCTGGAATGAATAATAAATACTTGCTGTCAAGAACAAAAAAAATAAAGCGCAGAGAATTCACAAAACTCGAAGAATTTTAGCAAGAAACAAGAAAAAATATTATAAAATAATTTCTAAAATGTTTTTTTTTTGTTTTTTAATGGCAATTTTGCTGTTTGAATTTTACTTATCAAATCAGGATTATCAAGACCAGTAAAAGGATAAACCTTCCACCAAATAATAAATTACACTAGGTGCACTTGTAGCCTAAGCAAACTTATATGCTTATCACATTGATAAAGGGCATTTCAGTTTTGAAATGTTGCATGTTTTAGCAAACCCAAGTGCAAAAAACACTTCCCGCTTCATCTCGAAGAAAATTCTGTTCTCTTGGAAATAAGGTGTGATACTTTCTGCTTTATATTACACAAGAAAATTGTATACTAAACGTGCTTGAAAATTGAATGAATTTTTACATTCATAGATATTAGTAGTTCAGAAGTACTTCACCTTAGAAGAGAACGTAAAATACTAGTAATTTTGTAGGAAATTGGTGCTGTTTGAAATAGTACAATCAAGTCACAGTTGAGATTAGCTGACCCTTTACATTATGAATATTTTATTTTGTCCAATTCTGAATGAGCAAAAGAGGACTCAAATGGATAGTTCAGAGAATCATTAGGATAAAAAACAAAAATCTACAGACGTTTCAATAATAATATTGTAGATGAACTATTTTATATAATATTTACAAATAGATAAGTTCGATACATCACTAGAGAAGATTACTTCCACAGTCACATTTTTAGCTTTTTTATTTCTTCATCGATGTCTAGTCCCAGCATTTTTTGAATTTTTGGATCCATTCTAAAGCTTGAAGATAGACTTTTCACTTTCTTTCTCTCCTTGTAAACCGAAATATCGTTGACTGTAAATTAGAAAAAAGAGTATTCAGTATAGAAAAGGAATTGACAGACATATTACTTTGATAGAAATAATTAGCTTGGAGAGCACAGCATTAAACAAGAACTGAAAAATCATTGATGAAGAAGTACAGTGCTTCTTATGAAAGAAGATACAATGACTACACTGCGCGCAATGTATTAAGGAGTAAGAGAGCACTATGTATTACGAAAAAGAAGCAACTAGAATAAAATCTAAAATTTAGTGAATCCGTAACTGAATGAGAACAAAATGAAGGCCTCAAGTGTATCAACAAGGCTCTTCTATGATTTATTACTTGGGTAGACCGAACTGAATAAGAAGGCCTCAAGTGTATTAACAAGGCTCTTGCATGATTTATTACTTGGGTAGATCGTTATTGACAGGGATTTCATCAGAAATTGAACTATATTTAAAAAATGTTGGGACGATTTTGTCACGACCAATGATTCATTTATAATAAAAAACAAATTACTATCGTCTATTACCTTTGTTCGTGAGCTTCTGCACACCAACCCAAAAGATAATTGATACTATGATCGTACATGCATTACCTATGAGTGGAATGAGCTAAATGTACATGAGCAGAAACCATAGCGTCCCGTTACAACAACTTGAGGTCGTGCAAAAACTGTTCAAATGTAAAGCTCTCTACAAAAAGGAATCAACAGTCATATCTTACTTTGATGAGAAAAATGAGCTTAAAGAGCATGTTTGTGAAAAACAATAGGTTTTGCAAGTCCTGAAATTTGAATTAAATCAATAAATATATTACAAATCTCAATAAACTAAAAACAGAAATAATTTCATTGTACTACATTTTTGGTGATAAGATGAATCAATCTCGATAATTGAGTCAAAGCTGCAACTCTAGTCTCAGTATGATGATTGTGATTGTGACAAGTCATGACTAATATCAATAACAGGATCATTCATTATTAGACATGAAATTATGTTTTTATTGATTTGAAAATTTCTTGCAGTCTTATCATCTGCGATATTATTTAAATATATTATAGTAAAAAATATTATATTATTTCAATGAATACTATTCTAAGTGTATTTAATAATAGATTTGGTTCCGTATTTGTGAAGTCATTAGTTTCAAAGTTTTGAAATCTTATAGAACATTCTAAAACCTGGACTTCATAAAACTTTGAGAACTTCATAAAAATTAAATTTCTCACAACTGGAGATTGAGGTGGTATTCAAAGAGAAAATGGTTTTACATATGATGAAACTCGACTAAATCAATTCATTTCAACTTTCATGTACTTACTGTGAGGGTCATAATGAAGTAGCTCCAGTTTGTCTCCAAGTCGCTCTCTTGCAGTCAAAAATTTATGTCCACTGACCATACTCTCCATTAATACTAATATGTGTCTGAAAATTGAAAATTAACTCATATGACTGTTATTCGCAAGACTTTAAATAAACTGATTGTATTTGTAGTATAATTACTCAATTTTATTCAAGACAAGATTATATTTTCCATTCTGATGAAAGTTGATCTTTTATTCAGGATCAACCTTGTTTGCTGAAGACTGTGCTTGGGACAAAATATATGCTTGCTGTCTCTCATGGTTTTTTTCAAATCCACATCCCCTATGAATTCTATCTGTGAGGATACTGGATGAGTTAAAGACGAATTTCTTTCTATTAGTGAAGAAAGTAGACCTTCAATTCAAGATTGGCCACTCTCTGAGCGTGCTGTCAGGGAGGTCGTCATGTTCTATCAAGGGTGCCTGCTTGGAAGGGTGACTGGCTGCGATGAAATGTTTTTATCAGCTTTATTGTCACTTACCCGATGACTTGGAACCCACCTAAAACTGTAGTTTCAACATTCATAAAACCATTGTATCACTTTTCTCTTCATTACCCACTTACATAAAATTTGGTAAAACACTACAAATTATGAGGGGTAGACAATTCATGCTCCGTAAAACATCTGACTCATGTAAGCTTCATCAGTAAGAAAATAAGATATGAAAAACTGACTGTTGTGAACCAGTTCATTTCTGACTGTCTAATTCATATCACAGACTCCGCCAGCAAACTCCACTACTGGAGACGACAAGCACGCCACAATACTCTTCAAAGATTCGTATAGATGACGAAAAGAACGACTCAAAAGTGCTATCAATTGTTGGCGTTAAAAATGTTCATTGAACTAGTCTATCAATTAATTCTTGAGAGAAACACTTTTTGTAATGTCTACGCAAGTACACAGCATACCAAGCTGCTGTACTAAGAACTATTCATTTGTCATATGACGAAGTACGTGAGAACATCTCACAGCATAGAGTGGTAATCATTAGTAGAGTAACAACATACAACTGCCAAAAATGAGTTCGCCACCTATATAGAATGGGTGAAACACTACAAATTATGATTGGTAGACAATTCAAGCCCCGTAAAACACCTACCTCATGAACAACTCAATATGATCTGAGGAGATTCTTTGAAACAGAAAATTGAGGGCCTCATGAGTTGTTTTGTAGTGAGAAATGTTTCAACCAACTGGCTCGAAACATCACCCCTGTGAACCTGACATGATAGAGAGACAATGCATGGTGAAGCATGATTGAGAACTTTATAATTTCTAATTATTTAAAAAAATCATTTATACAGTCGGTTGGAAGTGCATCCCTCCGATGCACAACTTATCTTTCATTTCATTTCAAAAAGATTTATTCTCATAAATATACATATAAATAAAATAAGAAACCTATGAAACCTGATATAAAAAACTTAGTCAACAAAGAAAAGAGTAACTTACAACACGAACACCTTTACATAACATTTAAGAAGATTGAATTAAATAGTATTATATGGCAGAATAGTTGATAATAGAAATAAATAGTGGGTTGATACCACTACGAACTACTAAAACTAATACTGTTTATAAAACCCAGCAACTCAGCAAGAAAATGAAGACATTAGTAGGTCCTTCAACAAGCTGGACCGCCCCATCACTTCCACCATCCACCACCTATTATAATTATCAGATCAACTGGTAGGCAATTGGAAAATCTGATAGACGTGATGGAATCCGTTCTGAAAAACACCTAGTTATGAGTAAAATAGTAAAGAATGAGACCGCGGCCTCTAATTTCGTACGTAAAGACGAGAAAAGAGATCCTGATCAGAGAAGTGAGCACCCAAATATTATTTACGGAGGAGGAAGCCTACTAGGTCTGAGCCCTTTGCAAGGGTAGGATGATGATGATGAAATGGACATTAAATAGTAATAATATCTACGAACTATTGGAACTTGTACTGTTTACAAACTCAGCCACAGATCAAAGATACGAAGACAATAGTTAGACAAATGTGTTGATGTTTCAAGTGGGTTCCGAATAACCAGGAAGTGATTATACAGCACAGGACAGAGAGTCACAGCGTTCATATTTACAAGTGCAGCCTAAGTCCTCGTGTCTTATCTTATCGGACTGAACACATGCGTGGCACGGTTCTTAGCTAATTTCCCCGTAAAATAGGTAGTACACTAGGCTAAATATGAATGGCTGACAGTTAGCGGTTGATTTATCCAGAATTGAAGTATACAGCTCTACTTTAATTCCTTGTTCTACATCTTTGACCATTCAACTGCGCCAATATTGAAAAAAAAGAAAAACTAAAGCAATACTGTAGAAAAAATTCGCAAATGGGGACAAGGTCAGGCAATTTCATTCACAGGGTGTCTATTAGTTCCTAATTGTGAAATTCCCGACTTTTCCCGACCACATTTCCAAAATTCCCGACCTCTAAAGTTCTATAAAACCAATTTTACTTCAGGAAATATATTCCACGACATTTCGATAAACGACGGGAGTAACTAAGACTCTTTTACCTAGACATTGTAAGGGACTCCTCGGGCTTGCGGGTATGAGAACCCAAGAACAGCGGAGGAAGATGCAACACCGATAGCGTGAATTAGACTGCAATGTTGATTGCTTACATACACAGGAGCGGATCCAGCAGATTTGGGGGGGGGGGGAAATACCTGAGTTGGTGTGTATCACCAGGCACCGTGATTGGGAAGCGGGGTGTTTTAAAATGAGGCCTAAAATCGTGAATTTGAAGTAATTTAAGGTGAAAGGTTTAATTGAAATGAAACCAAATTTCCAAATTCAATTGTTCACCTATTCCTGTAATGATAATACTGTTAATACAAAATGATTCATGATTAAATGCCTTTACATTGTCCTATACAGCCAAAAAAAAAAAAAAAAAAACAGAAAATTTAACTAATGGGTGTAAATAGAATATAATTTCTGAGTGTAAATAGAGTAATCAATGTAGCAAAAATGTCAAGTTCAACCCATAATTAATGTTTGTATCTCACATAAACATTAAGTGGGAATATCACATTGAAATGTTCATAATATGAACTTAACTACAAAAAATTACTTTATTGGTTAAGACAGCAGCTATCAATTGAATTGAAAGATGACATTCTATGAATATATAATATGCATCCTGGGAGCTGACTAGATTTCACTCAGAAGAATTATTTCTAAAAAATCCGGTCGTCCTCTTTTTAAACTTATCATTGGGCTGAGTTCTTGTTTCCAGGGACAACCATTGTTCCCTTTTAGCCCTGCTTTACATTCATCTAGATCACCCTAAATCCTTAGTCCAAACATGTGGGACTCTTGACTGTCTACTGTCTTCTATAAAACTATTGTTCAATAAACAATAGAAATTTATTCGAAAAATAATTGCATTATGAGGTACTTATTTCTAGAAAGTATAAAAATTACGAAACACAAATTTTAATAACCTTCTTTAAATGTGTATTGTTACATCACACAAATCAGTAGCATAACTACAGGGTCAGGCATCATTTTGTGACTAAGTACTGAAGTACACAATATTTGCAATAGAAAATCAATTGTTGTCTCATTTTCCTCCCTTGTCAGCAACTTTGAAAACTCTCCATTTTCTTCTACTGTTTTTTATCCTTATTTTTCTCTTTTTTTACCCTTTTCGTATTTTTTATTTTCATCTCTCTCCTACCAATTTCTGTCCTTTTACATATTGTCATCTCTTTTCCACTTGTTCACTGTTTTTTATTATTTCTATTCGTTAAGAATTCTTATTTTTTCCGTTTCCTTCTTTTTTCTACTTTTCTCTCTTTTCCTTCCTCTTCTTTTCTTTTTCTTTTACGTTTGGGGGGAGGGGAATTTCCCATTCCCCCCGCGAAACGCTACTGCGTATAAAAGAGGTCACTAATAATTAGATGATTGGAACATTTCATCTGCTTTCTTTTCTCACACAAAAAATAGTAAAATATTATATAACACAACAAAAAAATGTAACAGCCACCCTTCAGGGGAATTGACCTGCCAATTAAAAGAAAATCACTCACTTCAGGGGCAATGTAGTCTGATGAGTCCATCAAAATAGCTACATATTGCAAGCTGTTTTAAGGGATGTTGTTCTAACATTAATAGAGGCCAGTTTAGAAATTTTAAATATTTTACTTGGACCTTGTACTTAAGAAAATCCTTTACAATTTTATTCTACTAAATAACATTATTTTTAAACCCAGGGAGTTCTGAGCCCTTTCTATAAGTCTCTTTGGTAAGCTTTAATCATTATCATCTGGAATAATTGCAGTAATCGAAGGTGGTAAATGCCTATTTCATACAATTTGAGGTTTACTTTTATTAAAAAAAGGTTTAGTTGGCTTTGTAATCATATTCATGTTTAGAGAAAATAAAAGATAGCTTGAGTCTGAACAGTTGCTTGCAAAAATGCGTTATACTTGTTTAAATTACCTAATTCAAGTATTTAGAACCTTGAATAAAAAATATATAAGGTCAAATAAATTGAACTAATGGTATGGAGAATCACGGTACAATAGCAGAATGGCATTTGATTATTTTATTGCAAAAATTTATTGACTAATTGTTCCCAGCTACACATCCAATTATTCTTGTTTCCTTGTTAGCCAATTTAATTATGCGATCGGAACAAAAGTATGTAAATAAAATAATAAGCGTATGACTTTTAATGGTGGGGAGACCCTTACGGCTAGTTCCACCACGCCGTTTGAGCCATGTTACGGGGAACATGATGGACCTACTATTTTAGGTGGATTCCGAACCACCGGGTAAGTGATAATAAAGCTTGTAACATCAAGTCATTGAAGCACGGTCACCCATCCAAGCGCAGTCTTGAGCGGTCGTGACTGAACATCACGATCACTTGAACATCACGCTCACCGCATGACCAATCACCACCAACAAAAGTATGTCAAAATACGCGTTACAATCAATTTTCTCATTTTCCCAACCAAATTCGAAAAATTTCAAAATTCCCGAACTTTTCCTGACCTATTAGAATTCCCGACCTTTTCCCGACTTCCCGACCAGTAGACACCTGATTCATATTAATTGCATCTAAGACCTCAAGTACCAAGTGGAGTAAAAAGGCTTATATTTCAGCCAGGCTTCAACTTAGAGTTTGCTGACACATCTCTTATAAAAAAGGAGATAGATCTATATAATCTATAAAAAAGGAGATAGATCTTGTCCAGATAATTATAGACCTATCTCTCTTGTCCCAGTAATATCCAAGGTGGTGGAGAGTCTAATGCAACAACAATTAGTAAACTTTATGGAACGTAATAACTTGTTTACTCCATCCCAATTTGGTTTCAGAAGTGGTAGATCCACTAGTAATGCTGTTGAGAGTCTTGTTTGCCATATTTTGAAATGAGTAATGATGTTTCCGCAACACTATTAGACTTAAGTAAGGCATTTGATATTGTTAACCATACAATTCTGCTTGAGAAGATCAAATACTATGGTGTGAAGGATGTGGAATTCAATCTTCTGAAATCTTATTTGAGCAATAGGTTGCAAACCATCAAAATAGGAAATATAAAATCTGAACTAATTAATGTCAGGAATGGTGTTCCACATGGGTTTGTCCTTGGACGGTTCCTATTTCTGGTCTATATCAATGACCTTCCTGATTATGCTAATGATGGGAAATGTATTTTATATGCAGATGACACTACTTTTTTGATAAATGACAGAGACCCAGAAAATCTTAGTCAAAAAACTACACTTATTGGTAATAAAGCTAAATATTGGTTTAATGTGAATAAGTTAATTGTTAATCAAAACAAAACAGAGTCCATAATTTTTAGCTTAACATCTGCTAGAGAAAACAAAAATGTCAAGTTCTTGGGTGTACATTTGGATACTAAGCTTAGCTGGGAGGCTCATACTATGGATCTCTGCAAACGATTATCCAGAGTGACTTATTTACTGGGCAAGCTGAAGTGTTGTACCAGCTTAGAGTTGGTCACCAATGCCTATTATGCATTTTTCCATGTTCACCTGTTGTATGGAATTTTACTTTGGGGCAATTCTCCTGGTGCTAAAGATGTACTGTTATGGCAGAAGAAAGCTATAAGAAGAATAGTTGGCATCTCATCCACTGAGTCTTGTAGGGGTCACTTTGTAAAATTAGGTATACTTACTGTACCATGTCTTTTTATCCTTCATTGCTTGTTATTTGCTAAATGTAACCTTGACAAATTAACACTTAGAAGTAGCATTCATAATCATATGACAAGAAATAGGTACCAATTGCAGGTCACACAGACTCAGATGAATTTCAACTATATGAGTGTAAAGCTATTTAATAGGTTACCTTTAAATGCTAGACATGTTACTTTTAGAAGGTTCAAAACTACAATACAGGAGTGGTTGAAATCCAAACCACTATATTCACTTCAGGAATGGCAGGATATGAGCATGGAGGGTCTTGCTTTTGAATGACTTGTCTCACTCAATGTTTATTTAATGCTTTGGGCTACTTTTGTATGACTATTCTGCTTGTTTTGTGCTCTATGTTTGTATGAACGTGACTATGTCTATTGTGCTTCCTGTACTTAATGACAATAAAACCATCTATCTATCTATCTATCTATCTATCTATCTATACTTTCACACAGAGAATTGAACAACTGCAGAGCAAGGATAGGGATTGAGTCCTTCTTTTGGGATGGCAATGTTGTCTCTCCTGATTCGATGCAGAAAACAATGATGAAACTATTAGGCTATTTAATGAACAAATTATAAATCATCAATAATTTGTTAGTTTCTCTTATTCAATGCATTTAAAAAGTGAATAAGCAGCAGTCAAAATTATTCTTTGTCATGGATATGGTCAGAAAATATTGGAACAATAGAAACAGCTATTAAAGGCACACACCTCGAATACAATTGCTTTGACTGCGTAGGTCCACCTGCGGTTGACACACAAGTTTTGCGCAGGTAGGCTATACTTTTCCTGTATACCGACAATGAGAACGTATAAGGTGAACATACCAATTGTCGGCCGGTCAAGGACAAACTTGACAATGTTCCAATATTTATATTTAGATGCCTATGCCTAAAGAGTATCTAAAGTTATTGTTTAAGTTTTCGTAACTTATTTTCATCATTTGAAACGAAGAAAACCTTCACAAATTTATATTATTACTAATTTTTTCAACTCATGCTCACAATGATGAATTCCCTAATATCGGCCCCAAGATTGTTCTAAGACTCCTTGAGAAAACGACAAAATTTCATACAGGCCGGGAGATAGAGCCTACTCAATCCGTAAGTTAATTTCTCATAGATTTTCAAAGTTCAAATGCTATTTTAAAGACAAGACCCCAATTGATCATTCCGCATCTGCTGAAAATTGAAGTAGGCGTTTTTTCAAGTTAGAAGTGTAAGGGGCCGATATTTGGTGGGTGGACCATAATGGGTATGTTTACCTCACGGTCACCTTGGCAGTACAGAAAACTGGACGGACATCAGTAATCTCGAATATCTTGAGCAGTATCGTTCCGCAAAAACACTAACAGTTATACAGATCATTCATAATAAAGTATACTTACTTGGCTTTAGCTTTTTTGGCTAGGAGCACATTGGTCAAGAACATATTAAATCTATGAATTGGATTGTAAAAATAATTAATAGACCTTTTTCACAGAAATGAGATGATGATAATAACCATACAATCTCTTCAAATTAAAGACAAGTAAGTTGCTATCTACTATCTCCAAAAACATAACCTAAAGAAGATGCGGACTGCGGCTCTCCTATAACCTATCACCATTGATCAAGGGTGGATTACATTGGGATAGTTACTCGTTAAGCGAGTAGCGAGTAGGACGTTACTAACCGACCGTGCTACAGCAGCTCAGCATACCAAGCCGAATTATATTAAAAATTTATCTTCCAGAATCACCCCCATACTATGGAATTTCTAAGACAATAAATAATATTGCAACACAAAATTAAAATATGAAATTCACCAACAATTATTCAATAAAATTTTATCAAAACAATATACAATATATCTCGTCTGAAGTGTTATGCTGGCAGCCTGCATGATTAAGTGTCGGCTTTGGCCACAATAATATTGTACTTTGGTGTTGGCTACTCTGCCAGCGAGTATAAACATTGATATATACTACTAGATGCGTAACTCTAGCGTTGAAGGCTATGGCATAATGAAGTCACTTTTTTCTGGCGGGAAAAGGCCAAATCTGGCAAAAGTTCAAATTTAACACAGGCTCTTATAGGAAAAAGTCAATTTTCATTTGAAGATTTCTCGCAACTCCCTTAATGGATTTCAATAATTATTTTTTTGAAAGATAGCCCATGAATTTGTCTTACATACTGTAGTAATAATTTGACATTCCAGATTTTTTCTGGCTCAAGCCAATTTCAAACTCAGAGCAGTGCATAAGCAGTATCATAAGTATGTGATTTCAGCAAAAACAGTAATTTTTTTCTCAGCGTATTCCTATGTACTTTGACGCACTGAATCCGAATCTGAACTCTCGCACCTCAAAAAACGCTTGCTTCACGAAATATTTTCAAGATGGCGGCCAAAATTTCATAAGCAAATTTTCTCAATCTTTATGTAGAAAAATTCTAGTGTTATTATTTGTGGTCTGTGATTCCCTGATTTCGAATATATGATTTTTATTCTGCGAAAATTCGGGAATAACTTAGGAGATATTTTAAAAAAGCAAACATCAAAGTCCAGCTTTTTCAAATTTTGACTAAAATAACAATAATAGGCTATCTTGTGGAGCAGACATACTGAATTATAAAAAACATCATACACTTGATACAGCAGTAGGCCTCCAGTTGTGTCTGAGGTAGCATTACAACAATGCGAAATTGCCATCACACAAATATGTAAATGTTAAACTCTTTAGTGAAGATTTTTCTAAATATCAAGTGAAAAAGTAATATTATGGAACTGCAACACCAAAGGAACGAAAAATGTACTGTATGAATAAATATATATATATTTTTAGATACTGCATGCTTCAAAATTCAGTAGGCTTCTATATAAATTCATATTGAGAAGCCCAAGAATGCTCACCAATGCCATTGCAGTTCAAGCAAAATCGCTCGATTAAAAGAGTTATTTAATAAATTACTGTATGGTATATCATGAGTAATTAATGCTTATAAGAACAAGATTGAAGTGGTGAATATGGTAGTACATTATTTTTTATTAAAAAAACCCATAAAAGTGAGGAAGCAGAAAACAATCTTTTAAAGCTACGCTCGCACATAGACAATAAAAAGATAAAATTACTTGTTTGAAAATAAATATTTCCACCAGACTTGCACTGATTGGTACATCCATAATCACTACATGAAACAATCATGTTAAAAAAATCATTTCACATCACAAAACAAGTCATTTTAGCACTGGCAAATATGGGTTTTTTCCATTACCGCTTTACAAATTTTCATGGTTTTGCCCGATTCAGAAGCGGGTGATGCTAGCACTGTGACTTCACAGTGGATCCCGGAGTTACGCATCTAGTAATATATATCAATGAGTATAAATGTGACCAAATTCAAAGTAGACAGGCTCTCAACTTTGAATTTGGCCACATATATACTCGCTGGGAGAGTAGCCAACACCAAAATACAATATTATTGTGGCCAAAGCCGACACTTGATCACGCAGGCTGCCAGCATAACACTTCATACAAGATATATTGTATTTTGTTTTGATAAAATTTCATTGAATAATTGTTGGTAAATTTCATATTTTAATTTTGTGTTGCAATATTATTTATTGTCTTACAAATTCCATAGTATGGGGGTGATTCTAGAAATAATTTTTTTAATATAATTTGGCTTGGTATGCTGAGCTGCTGTAGCACGGTCGGTCAGTAACGTCCTACTCGCTACTCGCTTAACGAGTAATTATCCCAATGTAATCAACCCTTCTGGGATAGTAAGGTATCAATATCATCTGCTTCTCTGATCGTCTGTTCTGCTTCTTCTTGATAAATTCTGTTGATGTTTTCTGTCTTGCAATGGACTGATGGTATAGATTGACAGAATTAGAAGATAATTTTTCTATTCTATTTATTCATGCTATTCAAGGATATTATTATGCGCGTATTTACTTCATAGAGAGTCCCATTATATTGTACTGTATGTCTTCTTCATACCTCTATGCTTGTTTCGTTCTATGTGAACAGCTGAACAGCTGTTTTAGAAGCCGCAGCCGCTCGCCTAATTGTTCATGGTTTGTCTGTGGCTTTGGTTTGTGGTTTGTGCTTTGTGTATGGCAGTTCTAGATCTTATAAATAAAGTATTTTTCGGTGATATGAATTTAAATATTACGATATCTATATAATGTCATTCCCTTTTGTGTACCGTTGGAAATCTGTGTGAATAACTTCGTTGATAAGTTAGCGTCTTCAACCAGTCAATCAAAACTTTCAGGTCAGTAAATTCAGTATTAATTTGAACATCCTACAGTAATTTCTTCATTTAGCTGAAGCAGTAGCAAAGCTATCATACTTCGGTCTAATAGAAAATTAATAAAATCTAATAGAAAATGTGACATAATTACAAAAAAGGATCTATCAGCAAATATACTACATTTAGGTTAGCGTGCCGTATGCGTTCAATTTATCATTGATTAATAAATAGGCCTAATCATATTCCACTAAAATGACAAAAGCCTCAAACCCACATGCAATCGGCTTTCTGCATCAGTTGCAAAACTAGTATCAGGGGTACGCAAATACTACCCAAGTACAGTAGAGTTTTGATAATCCAGAGATCCGGAGTTTATGCTTTGTGGATGCCAGAGCCAGAGTGAACTTTTTTCGGTGATGTGAATCTATGAATGAAAGCAGGCAGGAGGTGGTTTTTGTGCTGATGATGCCCACATTAGTCCGAGAATTGTGTATGGGTAATTAGTGGATAATAATGATGCTATTGCTGGTGGACCTAAAGTTTAGCTTGGCTCCGAATTATCAATTGAGTGATTATAAATCTGATTATAACAGCGTAATTTACACGTTCTTATTCAGTATTTAACATAATGTACTTCATTAAAATATTTTGTGTAGTCTAGTCCATTTTCCGAATCCTTCAGTCGCCATTTTGCAATACTGTGGACTCCGGAGAGCGTCATGTATGCTCTGATGTATTACGTACGGTAAGCCTACCAATTATCGGCCATTTGCTGAATTAAACTAACTTAAAAAATGAACGCCTGCTTCTAGTTTTCAACTGATGATTAACAGGAAATTATCCATTGTTTTCTTGTATTAGAAAAACATAATATCAAGCTCTGAAATCGATAAGAAATTATGTTAGTTATTTCCCGGCATGTGTAAAATTTTTGCCGTTCTTTTAAGGATTCTGTTTTTTTGAGCGATTCCCGTCACTATGTCATTGGGTGCCGATAACAGGAAGATTTATCATTATGACTGCAGTAACTTATAAGTATTATAAATTTGTCTTAAAAAAAGGTGATAATAAGTCAAGAAAACATTGGCATTCACTCTAATAAACTAGATGATGTGTTACCGCCCGATAATTGGTAGGCTTACTTTAGATGCAGCATATTATACAGTCACTGTCGCACGCCACAATTCAAAAATTACTCACCCGGTAAATGTGATTAGAAAATCAGCTGATGGTTCTAAACACGTTAATGCCTTCATGTTCTTTAACATTGTTGAGCTCGGTCAGACGCTTTACCGCAATGACATGACAGGTCGTACGGCAGCATGATCCATAGTATTTTACGCGATACGACAGGTTTTGCAACTAATGCAGAAAATCGATTAAATGCAATTTTCGGGGACTAACAATACTTATCTTTATATACAAGTTTTTATCATGTATTGTATATCTTACTGAATTTTCCCCCATGTTTCTTGAACAGAGAAGTAATTTGCCTTACACTTCATTGACAATCGTAGACAATGTGAGCCACTGGCTGCTCTTTTGGCCCACAGTCTCTCTGTGAGGAGTCCAATAAGCCCCATTTGAAAAGTTTACATCCACTTGATTGGGATAGGTGCGGAATAGGTTTAGGACCACCCAGGTGTGCCGAGGATAGTGATGTAAAATGCCCGGGTATTTATCCAATTTGTAAGTTCCATATTGATAACCACCCGTATCTAGTAAAGCATTCTTACAAGATTTTTTCAAGCAGAAATTTTATTGTAAAAAGTTCTACCGAAGGTTTATTAATTATGTACTAGTGTTTTACCCGTGCTTTGCAACGGAATGTTTAAATTAAACATGTGATATATGGATTTCAACCGCCAATGCAATTCCAAAAAGGGACTTAGTAGGTGCAATATTGATATGGAACAAATGTGCTGCTGTGGCTTGTGATGAAGTTTTTCTGCATTGTGATGCACAGTATCATGTATCAGCTGTTCTATGAGGTTCCTGCATCTAAATACCGATTTTAAAACAGTAATAGTGCTCCTAAGTGAAATTTCAATATTAATTTTGAATAGTCTGAAAGGAAAATAAAAAATCGGGATTTGAGGTGCACTAAATCGAGTTTAGTGGACGCTTTGTGCCAAATTTAGTGTTCCAAATCGTTGCCGTTTTTGTGAAATTTATAAGACTGACACACACACTAACACCTTCTCTCTTATTATATAGATGTATATTTTTAGACAAACAAAAAGTATTTAAACGTTAGATTTTACCTTGAAATTATTACGAACTGATAACGAACATTTGTGTATAGTAGCAATAAAAATTCTAAAATTGTCTTCAATATTGTATTTATGCTGCCGCAATAAAATCGTAGGCTGTGTCTTGATGGGAGAAATAACCGAGCTTTTTTTGTTCAATAACTCCATAATTCTTATCAGTTCAACGTTGATCTGATTAAAGTAATATGCTAATACAACGTTGAACTGAACTCTTTAAAGTCCAACACACACGATCGGCAATTCAACTGCAAAATTGTCTTCGCTGACGGTAACACAATTCAATGGGATTAGATACGAAATGTAATAGAGCGGACACACGGGCGACGTCAACAGAGCGGCAACCTGCGTCAATAGGCAACTGTCGCCGGTTGCCGTCGGTATTGTCAGTCAGCTGACTGTAAAACTGCCGTCGGCTTACAGTCGAATCAACACACACACGGCGGCAACAGGACTGCAAGCCAGCGTCAACTTTATCTTCAGCGCTCCTAGTGTTGCCTAGGTGACGCTGTGCTGTACTGCCGTCTGCTAGCAGTCGTGTCAACACACACACGACGGCAACAGAACTGCAAGCCAGCGTCAGCCCGACGTCAAAAATAAAGTCGAAGTGCAGTCGGCATCGACGGCAACTCAGCGGCAGTTCAACTGCAACCGACGGCAATTTTGCAGTCGAATTGCCGTTTGTGTGTGTTGGGCTTAATCGAAATTAATAATTCAGTTCCAAGTTTGGAAATTAGCTTGTTGAATAACAATATTTTCTAATCTTTGAGACATTCAAGGAACTTGAATAACTTTACAAGTCTTGCAGCAAGTTGTGTCCACTTCATTTATGATTCGTGTCTCCAGCAACTTTTCATATTACTGTATTAGTATTTTCTTTCTCTCTTGCAGTTCTATCTGTTTCACTTGAAGTATGAATTTGAATTCTATTAAATTCCATTTATTCATTCTTTTAACCAAATGAATAGTTCAATTAAATCGTTTTTTACGCTTTAGGATTGAGATAAGGATTAATATTTTTAGAAAAATTCTCGACAATGCAGTCATTATTCTATGATTTATTCTAAAAAGCTCTATTGATATGAGCAGTTCGTAATGGAAGAAGAAATTCAATGAGATTAGGATTTCCATGTATATGAATTACAAGACTTCAAACGTTACCTACCCGGTGGTTCGTGTACTAACTTAAATTGAAGGTTCACCATGTTTCCCCTTAACATGGCTGGAAAGGCGAGGTGAAACTATAAAAGTCTATTATTATTATACGAACTTCCCCACAAACAGAAGTCATACACTCATTATTACTAAAATATCAAAAGTCTTTTATAACCATTGAAATAACTCCACTTCACAGTTATTCTTGAATCCAGTGTAAGCTGTATTGTAATCTGTCAATTACAAAAAAGTTTTTTCTAATAAAATTCCGTAGTATTAATGTAGCCATTTTGGAATTTTTCCGTAATTTATGAATTGAAATCTTCAATTTCGCAATTATTTTCAATTTCATTTAGAATATGATCAATCATGGAAAGTATGTGGTAGATGCTGTAAAACTACAATTCTATAAAAATAACATTATTTTAATTGGTTGTCTCATTCCAGGATTATCTTACGGTTAGTGATGATACCCAGATCTCAATTCAAGATTGTCAAGCGTTTACTTCATACAGTGTCAAAGCCAGTTTTTGATCCTGCTAATAGGAATATTCAACTAATTGGTAAGCTATTGTTATATTGGACTTCCTTTGCATTGCTGAACTAGAGAAAAAAGTTATCAGTTTTCATTTTTACACTTATTCGACTTACATTGCTCGGTGCTTGGAAACAGAGTTTAATGGCTGATGATTGTGGGGAGTCTGGAAGTACCGGATGCTGGAGGGTCGTTGATCGTTTGTTTCTAATGATTATTTCTATAAAGCTATGGTGCTAATAGTCCAGTAATTTTAGATCAAAATCGGCCCTCAAAAAAAAAAAAAAAAAAAAAAAATGATACAAGCAAGAAACTTGGCACACATGTACTACTTTTCATGCTGAATAACATACTAAAAGTCGTCGGCGATAAAAGTTGTGCTTCAGCCGCCATCTTGGAAAATGGCGGCCAAATTTCAGTTTTTCCCAATTTTCTCAAAATCCATCAACCGCATCGGAAAAAGTTTCAAATAAAAAATGCTTTTTAGATTAATATCTACAACTTTTGTTCTTTGCATTTTTTCAATATCTTCAACCCTTACGCCATAAAATTGAAAATAAAAAATCACCTTTTTTGAAATTTCCTCAAACATAAAGTTTGACTCATGATTTCTCATTGAAATCAATAGTTGACATGGCAAAATTCTCACCTAATCGATAAACCATGATAGATAGCTCATTTTTATGATGGTAGACCAAGGTATTTATCACTTTAGAATTGTGCAACCCTTTATCTCTCACCAAACCACCCCCTAGCTTCCAATGTGGAAATTCATCTTATGATTTACAACCAATTATTTGCAATTGAAATGGAAATATCATGATGATTTATTACGAATAGGATGCAAAATGATAAATTTAAGTTTTTCAGTGAAGGAATCTGTCACATGGCCGCCATATTGGAAAATGGTGGATAAAATCTAATTTTCTTGTTTACTTGACAACTATTGCTCAGATTGGAAAAACGTATGAATAAAAAATGATCCTTACTCAAAGATCTAAAACTTTTGTTTACTTTTTCTCACATACTATCACTTTTTTGATATTCTCAACCCTTGAGTTGTAAAATGATCTCAAAAAGATTTTAATGTTTCCATTCACAAGACTACACTTGGAATTCTCAGCAAAATTAACTATTTCATTGGAATGTTCTACAAAAGTTTTTCAACAATATTAATTGTTTCAATGTAAATTGTGTCACTAAAATTTTCGTGTAACAGGGTGGTGGGTCAAGTAGAAAATGTGTGGCTAGTGGGAGGAGGTGAATCTTGTAACATGATGTAATTCTTATAATAAAATCAGTAATAGAGTTTTATATCACCCTCTTATCCTTATCAGTTTGTTGGCTTTTTTAATAGAGGGTCCTTGTGTAGGGGGCTAAAAACCACCCAAAGTCTACAAAAAATGATAAGAAATTTATCAAACGGGTTTTATGACTGTGTTATTTAATGCTGTAGAATTCTACAATCAGTCTACAACTTCACAATATATTATGGAAAGTACTTATTAGAAATAATACTATTAAGTTATATTATTTATATTGAAGTGATCAAGAAATTTTCTGCAATTGGTTAATGGAGCACAATCCATTCCAATTTGAGTCAGGAGATTTAGTATGCCTGTCTTAGGGCCTAGTAGGGGATAAAACTGTGATGAGGCCAAAGAAAAGGGTCAAGAGTCGATGAAAAGAATTACTGGACAAACATTTGGGTCACTGAGAATCCTTTAGAGAAAATATAAAGTGAAGTCGCTAGCTGCTGTGAATTCAACCATCAAACTGAGAAACGATAATGTGGTTTTGAATTCATAGCAGCTTTTCAATAGAATCATGTGTATTGAAAATGAACCTGAAAATTTGAAACCGTGCTTCAAATATGAGTTAGCTTTCTGGCCTTCTTCCTTATTTGATGAGGTGTCTCTTAGTAAAGGAGAGAAATCATCTCTCATGGAAGAAATGTGTCTCTAAAAACCACCCCAAGTCTACAAATGATAAGAAAACTAGTAGTGGTAGTTTGTCACATCCTGTCATTGCATGAACGAAAAGAATCATCTCACCAATTTCTCCTATAATACTTTGCTGCTTTGAGATTATGTAAATAGTCTCATTTATCTTGGATTCAGAACCTGGTCGCAAATGCATCACATTGTATTTTTTAGAGGCAGAGGAAACTAAAAGAACAAATAAGTTTGTATCTTAGCCTACAACCACTACTGTCTTGCCGCTTTTAGATCTCTCCAAATCTGTAGACACAATCAGGCAATCAGCATCTGCCTCTGCTGAGAAAACTTTGATTTTGTTAGCAATACATCTTTGGATAAGCATTTCAATCAAGCATTTCTTGTTTTCCTTATTTATCAAAAATGCAGCTTGCGTTGTTGTTGTCGAATTGCTTTCATGTGCTTTAATTGTAGCAGAGATAAAGGGTTGTACAATTCTAAAGTGATAAATACCTTGGTCTACCATCATAAAAATGAGTTACCTATCATGGTTTATCGATTAGGTGATAATTTTGCCATGTCAACTATTGATTTCAATGAGAAATCATGAGTCAAACTTTATGTTTGAGGAAATTTCAAAAAAGGTGATTTTTTATTTTCAATTTTATGGCGTAAGGGTTGAAGATATTGAAAAAATGCAAAGAACAAAAGTTGTAGATATTAATCTAAAAAGCATTTTTTATTTGAAACTTTTTCCGATGCGGTTGATGGATTTTGAGAAAATTGGGAAAAACTGAAATTTGGCCGCCATTTTCCAAGATGGCGGCTGAAGCACAACTTTTATCGCCGACGACTTTTAGTATGTTATTCAGCATTAAAAGTAGTACATGTGTGCCAAGTTTCTTGCTTGTATCATTTTTTTTTTTTTTTAATTTCCTAAAATTACTGGACTATAAAGCCAAGGAAAATATGACAAGAATATTCTCAATATTATTAATCCACAATAATTTTAACATATTTTCTCATTCAAAATACGAGTAAACTCGTAACGAACTTATCCTAAACTTATTTCTTGGAAATTTTAAACGGGGTACTAATTGAACTTTCAGTGACTGGGTTGCCTTGTACTTTCTCAATGAGCAGAATTGTATTTTGGCAGATAAGATCTTTCTAGATCTTCATGATCAAAATATAATCTTAAATAATGCTTTATATAAACAAGCAATGAAATAATTTTTATTGTTGATATTCTTAATATTTTGTGGCTGTTTTAATATTTGTGTCACCGTCAATGTTAAATTCTAACAAATCCGTTTAAAAAGATAATGTTATCTGTTCTATAAACTACTTCTAAACTCTCTGACATGTAACCCCTGATACAAGTTAAGCTTTTGAATTCAAATGTTTAATTAATCAGTACAATGTATTACGATCAAAATCTTGTATTTAATTTAAATTAAGCTAATCTTCTTAACATTAGATCATGGTTAATGATCAATTGAGTTGATTTTCGCCGTTTATCAACTGATAAAATAAGTTTTATCAGCAGATTAATTTTCATTTATGTTTTTTTTACCAAATAGCTCTATCCACTTATGTAATCAGCACGAGTTAGTTTTTGATATGATCTATAGATCTAATTTGTCTCTCTTAGAAATGAAACTGTGTACTATCGTTGAAATCTGTTGAAGGGCAAGAATCATATCTCAATGAGAATGAAAGGAGTTCAAATAAATGCTTATAAATAAACCTTATTAAAGCTTAAACATTTGTGAGCTTAGGAAGTTATAATGTGATATTATATCATAATATTATATTATATTAATATTATATTATATTAATATTATATTATATTATATTAATATTATATTATTTAATTTCATCAACATCTTCAAATCGTGACTGCATATTTTTTGTTATTGCTCAATGACCTACGATTGATAATTTCAAATATAATTTAGTGCTTATGGTTATAATTAGTGCTATAGTTTAGTACCATAATTTAGTAATAGAATAAATACTAGTCTATAGACCTCGTTTAAATTGTAGCATTACCAATGGTAATACTGTTTGACCAGCGAAAGAATGCCCCCGGCGAAGTGGAGCAGTTGCAGGCTGGACTGGCTTTATCATGCATTCCCACAAACATCAGCCTTAAAATAAAAAGTGTTTCCAACTATTTCGGAAATAGTGAATTATGGATGAAAAGAAGGTCAGGAATCATTTATGTCCAGTAACAATTTTTCATAAATAGGCTAAACTCATTTTAAAGATAAATTCGATTTTTGTTGTAATAATGATTTTCATAGAAAACCCGTATTTTTTGTTTACAGCTCATTTGTTCAATAGCTATTCAACGGAGCTCGATGATTTCCGCAATGAATGTTCTTTGATGCTTCTTTAAACAGATTTTATAGACACTTTCACGAAAAACGTGTTGGTTTTTTAATAATGGGCCATTTCTTGCATCAAGTCTGTGAATTTTAATGGCAAAACATGAAAAAGTTCGTAATCGACAAACTTTTTTATGGTTGGAGCAAACCAAACGTATGAAAGAATAATAACATCCTAAATTTATTTTCTGTGAAAGAATTACTGAAATTGGACAATCGGCTTTCGAATTATAAAATAAAATGTGAAGTTCAATTTTACTGGAGCGCTTTATGTAGAGCTCACATTGCGTACTAGCCAGTGTAAAATAAATATTAGCGAGCTTCCGTTGAGTTCCTCGTATCGTAAGACGAACGATGTCACATGCGTATGATGGCTGATGTTTGTGGGAATGCACGATAAAGCTAGTCGAGCCTGCTATAGGTTCACTCCGCCAGGGGATTTTTTCGCTTGTCAAACAGTATATTACCTGTATTCTATTAACCTTGTACCATTACTATATCCTGATTTCAGACTGGGTCTGTTATTCTCCCGTCGTCATCAAATTACTAAAAACCAATATGGAATCCACACAGAATTTATTAACAAATATTAAAAATCATTTCTATTTTACAGGCAGATCTCCAAAGAGTAAAGGTGCACTTTTTGTTATATTTGATCGAAATATAATTAGGACCTCTGTTCCTCTCAGTGATATTAAGAACCTACCAGGATCAAAGTCTGAAGCTGATTCGTTAGATAAGAAAAGCTCAACTCCATCTGAAGAAAATGAAACGAACAAGGCTAAACTTGATCCGACAGCAAAGTCAGCAGCAACAGTCGAAATGGCCAAAGAACTGGCAAATAAATTGTCAGGCAAAGATGGAAGTTCTGAAACTGAACTAAGAGTAGCCGAGTTGCTAAAAGAGAAAGAAAAGTCAAAAGATCCATCCAATGCAGGTCAGTACTGCTTCTGTTATCGATTTATAATTTATGCTTTACTGAAATCGTCTCCATATATAAACATTTCAACATATGACATATAACTGTTATATAAATCATGAAAATTTCATTTTATGTTTTAATTAAAATTTATTTTCAAATGGTGAAAGGGGTGAGATCGGAGGCGACTACAGGATATTTTCTTTGCGTGGGCCCGGCTCTATATTTGTGTTTTAAAAAAATGTTTACGAACGCAAAAAAAAACAATAGTTGACACTACTTGTTTTTTGTAAACATCGCTTCTATTCATTGACGGCACGTGCTTCAGAGAGATTGTAAATTGACACTTGTTTTCTTCTTTCTCACAATTTTTCTCTTTCACTCCTGTCTGGCAACTGCGTTTCGAGCACATTCGTACACAGTAGAGAAAGTTTCAGGTTGTGCTACCAGCTTCCAGAATTTCTCGGAATACTTTCAAACACTATATAAGGAGTAATCCACGTAAACAGGAGTCAGTTGTTGTTTGCTCTTCCCAACGTTTGTATCCAGTTTATACAGACAGTGTGATTACGCATCTCAAGTGCTCGTGATCAGTTAATGTGGTAAATTCTTTGACAGTAGACTTCCTTCTTTGTGGCAAAATACTCAGTGCTATTATTGCGATTATCAAATACTGTAACGGACACTGTACTTCGTAAGAATTCCATTTATTTATTGAGTGTTTTAACTGGTTTTTTAGACATTTATTTTTACATAATTGAACAGTTTATTGGATATTTGTTTATTAAATTATTGATCGGCCTATTGACAGCTAGTAAATATTTTTTTCTCATGTGACAACTGATTTGTACGTGTTGTACGTAATTTGTGTAAATAAAGCTCAAGTGTTAATTTCAAGTGTTGCCAGCATTATTTTATTGATAGAACCCGTAATAATATGTTGATAATGTTTAACCAAAAATTTAGCTATTCCTCCGAAATACTTTCAAACTTATAACTGGTTTCTCACCTAAAAGCCCCTTTGGAATAAGTTCAGCGCTAGTCACAAAGTGAAAATTTTACAGAGTGGCAAATATTCTAAATTTAAATAATATATTATTGGACTTTTTATGATTCAGCTTTAAACCAAAATTACACGTCTTCCACTTCTAGTTCCAAGGTGCTAAGTTGAGATGCAATTTGATAATGATCAGAATTAAGATTCTTTATTCTGATGGGGATTCATCATTCCATTTCCCTTATATATCAGCTTATTTCAAAAGACGAAATTTATCACTGTACCTACAGTTAACTCTGTAAGATTTTTGCTTCCGGTTCAAATAGATTACATCAAACTCTCTATGTAGTGGTGAAGGTAATATTGTGGAAGATATCCATAATGAATAATAAGACGAAGTTGTCACAACCACATTTATTTGAAAAATTGAGATACTAGTTTCAGATGTTACTCCATTATCAATCTCAAACAAACTGGAGTTTGTTCAAAATTGATAATGGAGTAACACCCGAAACTAATATCTCAATTTTTTAAAGAAATGTTGTTGTGACGACTTCGTCTTATTATTCATTATGGATATCAATACAATTGAAACAATACAATTGAAAACGATGAATCGATAAATTAAAGTAGTAGCCTACATGTATAAACTGAGTAAATTTGTTCGTTAATAATTCCTACATGAGTGTGAGACGTGTGTCGGTAATGAGGTGAATGAGTACACAATATGTGCCAGACTGAACGGGAATCAAACACGCGTACGCATGAGTAGCTTTCAGTCATAGTCTTACAGAGATAACGCCCCAAACGATCACACCGGCTGCCAAATAATTCACAATTGTGGAAAAATGTACATATTTGTTATTTCATAAAATCAACTGCTACTGAGAACGTCTGTGTAAAATGTGTACATTTCACTAGTAATTAATTTCGATTTTCCTTTTTAATGTCATAAATTATGCTGAAGACCCACCTACTGCGGACATTGACAACTGCAGCATATAGCTTGTGGAAACCGATGAATGTCATCAATGAATCTCCTAATTGCCAGTCAGGTTCATTTCAAGTTTTTGGTAGCATAAACTTTTAAATATGAAATTTTTATTATTTTTTAGCTTTGCATGATTCATCACAATGGTCGTGTATGAGTTATCACATCATATCTTATTTTACATCATACTTTATTCTCTTCTACAGCTAAAAAAACAGCATCAAAAAGGCAAAGAACTTCTATGCCTCGTGTTGACCTGTCGGCGTCATCTGTTGAACGCAATTTCATAACTCCTGTTAGAGCTATGTCAGACTTTCTACTGAAACCTGCCGAATTGGAAGACTTGAGACCAAGCAAAAGGAGATCCCCCTATGAAAACGAACCTCCGATCATCGTATATTGGAGGAAAGATGTAGAAGCCAAGTAAGTAGTAATAACGCAAAATTATATCCATATACAACATTTTATGTTTCAGTTATTCAACTGCGAGGAATACGTACTAACTGAAATTATAAGATAAAATCTTAATAATTGCATATTTATCAATTACATCTTGTATTACATTGTCTAGCGGTATTATTTTGTGCTTTCCAACACAGCTATAGTTGAAAGCTTATGATCAATAATAATTATTGTGGAAGAACTGCAGTAGAACCGCGATGGTAATTAGTCCGAACCAAAATTTCCTTGTTGCTGTTTTACTTATCGTATAGCAACGATAGCCATAAGGCAACGATTAGGGAAGTGATAGCCGTGAGCCGTAGCAGGTATCTGTTCAAGCAGATACAGATAAGCTGCGTTCTCCTGTGCACTCTTTGTAAGGGTGACCGATTAGATTGGCCAGCAAAAAAGACACTGTTCTCTGCTGTAAAATCACTTTCCGGTGGTTCGGAACCCACCTAATACTGTAGGTCCAGCTCATCAATCATCATCATCCAACTCATTACCCACGCACAGGTATCAGACCTATGTGGGCTTCATCCTAAAAAAAAACATCAACAAAAAACAAGTCACATTCAAAATCTAATAGTTTAGTGTGATGTCAGTCAAGCTTATCATCAGTCCTTTGAACTTTACCAATCACAATAAGGTAATAATAATAATTTTAAATTGCCATTGAGGTATTAAGCTCATTTAACATTTTAACAAAATAAGTCTTCAATTGTCATAGGCTACAAATGAAATTTGGAAACTCATATCTTGAGAAAGGATGTTTTTCCGATTTATTTAAAAGGTTTATAACTTAATGGAATATTTATTTCAGGGCAATTGAAAAATGGGGCTCACTTGAAATACTCGAGAAAGAGAAGTTGCAAAGAGAGTTAGAAAGAAAATACTATGAACAGAGTAAGTATTTTAGTCATTCAGTTTTTAGTATGAGGCTGCAATAGTTAATGTATTTTTACAACTACTGCTTGGGAGTATAGTTCAGGATTGTTTTTCTCTTTGAATTGAAAATGAATTTTCAGCGTATAAATTAGTCTAGTCAATATACTTTATTTCATATTCTTTAAGAACAGTAATAGTTGTCATTCTTACAATTATGGTTGGTAACTTAAAAAGAGAGTACTATTAAAGCATATGTAGGTAAATAATATATAAATATGCTAATATTACGATGTTGTTTTTGAGTTTTGTTGTATCTTAAAATTAATTATTTTCTTTTCACTCCTGCCAGTCTAGGTCTCTTGTTTCAAAACATTCGTGGATAGTACATTGGCTTTCTTTTAAGAAAATCACTTAGTCTTTTTTTAATATCACAATCCAGCTCTTTAATTTCCCTAGGTAGATGGTTCCACAGCCTACAGCCCATGTATGATGGTTTCTCAAAGTGTCACAAAGTTACTAAAGTGTCCGACCCTGTGCAGGCATGCTTATAATGCAAGATACACTATTAAAAGTTTAAGTAACTTTGAAAATCAGTTTACCAAAAATATATCAAAGCCTGTGATTATCTTTTATATGTTTTTCCATTGTAATTTCTCATCTTTCAGCAATATTTGCAACGAAACGAAGAATGCGAGAATTTAGACGTGATGTCGGGAGTCAAGCCGATATTATTATGGCTAAAACATCCGGACTGTCTTCATCTTCTGGCCGTGTTGTTATCACTGCTGTTATGATGTAAGTTTCATTAAAACGGCCTAACTAATTTTAGTGTCTTTTTCTACTGTCAAATTTAGGCAATATACGTTAATACTCCAGTATTTATGATTTAATCAACCTTTTTGACATTTTCTTGTCGAAATGGAATTAATACTCTAAAAGAGGTAAAAAATCAGTGAAATTTCACGAATTTTTCCCAAACGAATCATTACATCTAAAATATGTACTTTTATAAACTGTTTTCTATTGTTATTGATAGAACAATTAGCCTACAATCGAAAATACTGCATGTGGATAAGCTAAGTTCATGTTCTTCCAATATTCAGATACACTGTTTTAAAAGTTAAGGTGACTCAGAAGATATGCTTATCAATTTTCTACCTATTCTCTTATCTCATCTCTCATTTATATCATGTCACATCTCATTGTTATTCACTAGCTTTCTTTTTACCTCTCAAATTAAACCATAAAAAGGCCGTTGTGGACAAAAATTTGTACAAAGCTGGAACTAATTTTAATCCGCTCTGGCCACTGTAAGAAGAAGACCCTGAGTTTGCGAAAGTTTCTGGGCTGTGCACAACTTTTGGGGGCATAACCCCCCAAATTTGGCACTTTTTTCTGTTTTTCGCCTAAAACTCGAAAACTATCCACCGCCTTCGAAACATTCAGTGAAATTGCCAATTATGATCAGAAATTGCTAAATTTATGAATTTGGATCGTCCCAATGAGCTTAGAAGAATGAGCTATCACTTAATGGGGTGCGATTGACCGTTCAAAGGGTGGAAGGGGTCCCCCTCCACCCCCGACCTCATTTTGAAGCTCCAACGTTCAGATTCGAACTCAGCGCCTGATAGTACATGAGAATCCGTTGAGAAAAGAACTACTAAATGCTTTTCCTGGTATCACTTACTTATGAAACTTGGTTACTGGCCTAATGATGCTATACAGAGATCCTAATCCATTATACAGAGAGGTTCATAATATGTACATACAATCGTTGGCAGGAATATCTTCATTCTAAACAGGCTTTTACATCTGTTGACTATCTTTGATTCAGTGTTGACTTCCTGTTGACTGAAAATTAACAATCTATACTGAAAATAGCTGTAGGTATGTCATTTTGTTCTGTCTAGGTTCACTATCAGCGAGTGTACAAATTTGTATAACAAATGTGAGTGTAGGAATTTATAAGTTTGGATGTTGTCAAGTCTTCAACTGACATTATAAATCTATTCCTTACCAATAACAAAATATACCTCAAATAATAAACTTGATGATAAACTTTTCTCTCGAGTCTGATGCACACAGGCGGATGGTGGTTGCAGTTAGGTGCTGATGTTTGTAAACAATGTATTTTCAACAGACCCATTCCCACAGGAGGTGGGTCAACCGTGGCCGAGCCACCGCAAGTCTTTTTGAGTTGTGCAAATATAGAAACTCAAGGCCAGCCACCATGGATGAGTACATAACTGAGTGCTGCCATCTCATCTCAGATGTCAATTACTTTCATGTCTCAACACAAAACTTATTTAAAACATGAAATTTCGGATATTTTAATTTTTCAAAATGCCATCATATTCCTGCTCACTCCCCTAAGTTTATAGCAGCTTGAATTTTTCTCCCAGCATAAAATTTAGTTATTTTATAGAATATTTTTATTTTCCTTACAAGAAACATGTACACCGTATCTGTATATTTTTGTTATTTCTTGTATTATTTTTAATTTTGTGCTACAAAAGCCATTGGAGAGTAGTGTTTGCGCACTAAGACCCTCTTGGGCTTGATTCTTGATCTAGCCTGGCATTTTTGTAATCATCACCCATTCACTTTTTGGTAATACTTATTACAAATATAATAATTATACTGTACTTATTAAAATAATTACCATTAATGATATAATTGACTGAAAGGAGTGAGTCTACCCTTTTTGACGATCGGAATTCTCTCTGTCTGTCTCACAATCACAAACCAAGACCTAGACCAATAATAAATTGTTAGTTATAGACAATTATTGTTAATTTTATTTTTTCAAATTCAATATGGTGGCCAAATGTTTTTCAAATAAAACGAAATTGTACCAATATGATCTTCCTCCTTATATACAGTTAATGTGGCAGGTATTCATAGAATAGTGGATACATGATACGCGGTAAAGATACGGAATAAACTGGCAAGCGGGTGTGTGTGTATGTGTGTGTTTGGTCCTGTGCAGTGTGCCCATACTAAGTTAGTATAGTATGAATAAGAGGCTCTTATTCTTATATGAATAATAATAATAATAATAATAATAATAATCCAATACATTTGGGCGAGTGAGGTCTACTGTTAACAGAACTACTAGTAATTATACTTATTAAAATAACTGCCATTAATAATATAATAATTATACTTATTAAAATAACTGCCATTAATAATATAATAATTATACTTATTAAAATAACTACTATTATCGTATTAATTGCCGTAAAAATATTTTTTTTCCAGTCGACACTTTTTTCAATCCTCAGCTAATGGATTGTAGGTTTTAGCACATATAGCACTGCTTTCACAGTAAAAAAATGTTAGCTGCATCAGAAGCTCTTACTATACTATTATAATATACTATACTATTATACTATAATTATACTTATACTATTATAATAATTTATTGACTTGATTGCCAATGGAATATTTATGCAAGATTCTCTACAAGGAATTCCATGAACAACTTCAGCTATCTGCAGCCCACATACGGATTCATACTATTCATAATTATCTTGGTTCTATAATTTTGCTGGCTTGGCATATTACTACAATTATATATAATAATCATACATTATCTCGAAAATGTTCGAGTAAAATCACAGTTCTTTTACATACTGAGTCAAATCGTTTTATCTATCAAAAAATGGTGCTACATGGTGTGTTGAACCCTGAACATTCCCAAGAAACCCAGTTTGCGAATTCCAAATTGGACCAAATTTAATGCAATGAAATTTTATTTCGATTGCCCTGATGAATTAAAAAAACAATAGCCGGGTTTTTTTTAAATGCTGGGCTCATCCTCCATAGAACTTTATATCATTTATTTTTAATAATAATATTAGTTAATATTTCACATAATTTATTCATTATAGGGTATTATTAAATTATAATTCTCATTATGCTATATAAGCGACTTGATTCTGTAGTTTGCCAGACTATAAAAACCAACTTTTTCAATTTAGAATATTTTAAAAATTTGTTGACATTCTTAACCTTAAGGCAGAACTTGAGGTCGCTAAAAACGACATTCTCTATATCTTATCTACATTAAAATAAGATTTCAAATACTTCATCCGCACCGGCGTTCTGTGTGCATCAGGTCAAAGAAAAACTTTTGTGTTCAATTTTTTCTAAAATAAACATCTCTGAAAATGGATTCATTAATCATCACTATAATCTAAATTCAATTCTGAAAACTCCTTTTTTCGAGAAATTAAAATTAATCTTTCACTGATTGTTTACCCATTTTTAATTTTTAGAATGTTCTGCGAGGGATTGTTTATATAATTGTTGGATTGATTACACATTTCTGCTGTTTCTGTAAAATGAATATGATCTAGCTAGTAAGTCTTAGCCGTAAACCGTAAGTCGTCGCTTAACCTATAAAACGCATTTGATAAAAACACATCACTTATTAAAAGTTGAATCATAAATGCTCAATCATTGTTGATAACATTTTTTGAAAATCTGTTTGTTTTCTTAATTTCGAGGCTCAATGTTCACTAATTTTCATTTTTGAATTATTATTTTCCAATTTCAATTATTTCTATCCCATTCATTTCCCCCTCATCTATGTATTTTTTTAATAAATAAATAAATTAAGTTCTGCAAAATGTTCTCTTTCCACAGAAATGGTATAAATTTTGTATTCAAACTCTGGGCTTGGAGGTATACTGGATCTCATAGCATGTTCTCAGAAACTATTCACTCACTTGCTGATACAATAAATCAACTCATTCTAGCATATGGAATCCATAAATCAGTACAGGTTAGTATTAAATGATTTATTATGATATAGTAATACATAAATATTGTAGCGTATTTATGAATTTTTGTTCTTTGCAATGCACTTCAAATGTTAATGTTTTAGACATTCATGCACGTGATCCAGTGTGTAATTCACTCTCATTCATTAATATATTAGCTTATTCATGAAATGTACGAGTAATGCCATAATACATGAGCATTATAATTTGGTTTATGATTCACATTTTCCCATGACTTATTTTATAATAATAAATTCAAGCATTAAATAAAATCGCAAATTAAAGCATTTCCTTCAAAAGTTTGGATGGAATCTTAGTTTGTACATCTCGAACCTCATTTATTTAAAATACAGAATTGATGTTTTTTATGTTTGCACAGTTTTGATTGCTAAAGCTGGCTCAAATACTAATGAAAAAGTATTTTTTCACAGAGAGCAAATCAGGATCATCCTTATGGTTACACTCACATGAAATATGTCGCTTCGTTGATCTCCGGGGTTGGAATATTTTGTGTTGGTACTGGTCTGTCTTTGTATCATGGAATTAATGGACTCATGAATCCAGAGCCTATGGGATCATTCTATTGGGTAAGTCCAATATGTGTTAGAAAATTCGATAGTTACCAATATTAGTAGAACATATTGATTACTAGCATTTTACCCGGTCTTGCCCGGGAATCCAGTTTGGAGTTTTTCTTTCTGGTAAATAACTTATGGCAGTGGTCACAAAGTCCATGGTAGTGGTTAATATAGTATTAATATTGTATTATATTCTAATTAACTTATACCACATAATTAAGTATTCTATCACGATAATTGGTATTGTGCTTCTATATGAACTCTTTTCTTTAATAATTTGTACAAAAATGATGTGTTATATGAAAGAACTCGTTCCTCACTCACAGACATATGCTCATGTAAGGAACTTTCTTTAATGAATCGTGTTATGCTATCCAAATTGTAATATTTATGAAGAAGAATAAATATAATTTCAATTTCAATCACGAAATTGGGAAGGGTGAGTGAAATACCATAGCGTTTTACCATGCAGTACATCTGTTTGAAAAGAGAAGTTCACAAATAAACTGTTTTTTGCACTGATGATGTGAATTGTTAGTATATTTTTATAAGTAAACTTTTTAGTAACTTTGCAGCTCTACCCACCTGCATAGTTTTGTATTCAGTTCTTTAGATTAATGTAGTACAGGGAAAGCTCAATACACACAATAAGTAAGCTCGCATGACGATGGGTAATTAGCAGCTGTAATATTGATACAGAGCTAATCTGTTGCTTTGGCTTAAGACATATCGGCGTATCATCCATCATATTATCGCCATAGTGACATGCTATCAGCTGTTCTTGCCGAAGCAGCTTCCTGCATCTCAACTCATTTTAAAACAGTAATAGTGTCCATAAGTGAAATTTGAACATCAATTTTGAAAAGTCTGAAAGGAGAATCAAAAATCGGGCATCGAGGAGCTCTGAATCTAGTTTAAAGGAACCTCTGTGCCAAATTTATTGTTCCAAATCGCCGTTTTTGTGAAATCCGTAAGACACACACACACACGCCTACTTTCTTATTCTATAGATTTTCTGATTACAGTTGAGTTTTTTTGAGATAAAGTGTGATCATGATTTTTAAACTAGAGGAAATACTACTTTAATCCAAACGAACTCAATTCCAAAGAAGTACCATTTTGTCTTATTCCTGTTTTTCACGCAACCATTTCATTTTAAGGCTAAGCAACTCTCAGCTATATGCTGTGCTTAGTAGTCTTCCGCTAGTCTATTGTATTCCTGTATTCATTTGCAAAGAAAAATAGCTCAACTGTTTCAGTTAGGTTATCCAAGGCCGATTTTTCTACGTTCTAATGTTGGCAGTCTATGGCTCATCATCAAAGGGAGAATATTTAGAGCAAAAGTCGTTTTCGGACCTTGCGTTTTGATGCGATCGAGGGGAAAGGCTTCGCTAGTACATAACTTAATACAGGATTCTATGGATATACTAATTACATTGAAAATGGCGCCCATCCTTGCCCTGCTATATAGATAGATATATATTTTTTGCCATCGGACACCACGGTCATCGGCAACGTCAAAATGATTATTAAATATTTTTAAAACGTATGAGTAAAAATTCTTCCAAGGAGTAAAAAGGAATGACGCACAGGGTTTCATATTAAGTTCACAGGTATATATTTTTTACCATAGATAATATTAATTATAACAGCTGGTTTTTTTTGAAGTAATTATATTTGTATTCCAGGGTATTCCATGGATGGGTGCCATTTTCAATAGAATTAGTATATCTATAGAAACCTTTATTATCGACTGTGTAGAGTCGATTTTGGCTAGTATCTGGAAATCGGGTATAAACGTCTGAACAAACTGATATATTGTTTCTTAGCGCAATGTATTAGATTTATGATATTTTGTAAATCCAAAGAGATTTAAGTTAGAGATAGATTGCTACACAAGTAATATTCAAACTAATTGTATTTCGTAATCAACTTCAATTAGAATTAGAAATAGAATTATTTATAATTATGTTGGTTTTCACCGTATTATTTACTAATTTTAATTTATAAATTGATCTCCAGGCATACATCGTGCTAGCTACTTCTTTTGTCTCTGAGGGTGCTACGTCTCTGGTTGCCTTCAACTCAATAAGAAAAGGTGCTCATGATCATGGAATGACATTTACTGAATATGGTAAGATGATATTCTATTTATTTGAAACCTTGCAATTGCAATTGCTACTGGGTCTTATAAGACCCTGCAGTGTCGTAAAACAATATAATCTATTTGTAAGTACAGGTAATGAATATTTAACCATTATTATTTAAAACATTAATTTAGAACCTATTATTATAGAACTAATGTCAGATGAATAGATAACTAACCGAATTGGAAAAATAGAACATAGTTCAGGAGTACCCAATTTCTCAATTGTCAGAGAAGATGCAGATGATATTATAACATAATATTACATTAACAGTCTTTAATTCATATGACTTTAGCTATACAGTACCAATATTGGCAACCATCATTATGAGAAAGAGTTAAACAGATAGATGTTGAAAACGGGCACGAGGAGGTAAGTATTGTACCGAATATTAAATTAAATTAGTAGAATGCTAGCAATCAATTAAATCATTACACTGACATTGGGCTTTACATCAACTGACATTGGACTTGTGTAAGGGATAACTGTTCTTATTTTGGCTGTATCCGACAAATTAGGAAAAAAAAGGAAAGGAAATTGTATTCATAAAACTGTCACACAGCACTTATTTTCAAGAGTTAATTCGGTTGTAGAATTTGGAGTAGGAGTGGGAGTGGGAGTGGGATATATATACTAAAATGCGGAAACTGTAATCCTTGCTATTGAGAACAAAGTGGGAGAAGCTTGAGATGTTGAAATAAATTAATATATTAGAAAAATGGGATTTAAACTTTGTCGAACATTAAATTACCAACTAGGTTATCCCGGGTCGCACGAATGTGCGACTTTATTAAACTTTGTAAAATACATTCCAAATGTAGATTTTCTACATACTGAACGACAGCATTGCCTATGATGATAAGTTTAAGCACAGTATGAGTTGCTCCATTTCTAAGTGGGCATCAAAGATACCTATGATGCTATGAGTTCCTTAATTTTCTCCATTTCTCAGTAAACACCAATGCTTTTTATTTTGCATTGAATCTGGAATAAATGCTTGAACACTGGTTAAATAAGTACACATTAGCTGATAAATATAAAAATGTATTAACACACCTGTGCTAAAGAAATTTTTTAATTCTTCTTCTTTTTTTTCTTCTTCCTCTTCTTTTTCTTCTTCTTCCTCTTCTTTTTCTTCTTATTCTTCTTCTTCTTCTTTTCTTCTTCTTTTTCTTCTTCTTTTTCTTCTGCTTCTTCCTCTTCTTCTGCTTCTTCCACTTCTTCTTTTTCTTCTTCCTCTTCTTTTTCTTCTATTTCTCCTTCTTCATCTTCTTTTTCTACTTCTTTTTCTCCTTCTTCTTTTTATTCTTATTCTTTTTCTTCCTCTTCTTTTTCTTCCTCTTCTTCTTTTTCTTCTTTTTATCCTTCTTCTTTTCCCTCTTCTTTTTATTCTTCTTCTTTTTCTTCCTCTTTTTCATCTTCTCCTTCTTTTCTTCCTCTTCTTCTTCTTCTTCTTCTTCTTCTTCCTCTTCCTCTACTTCTTCTTCTTCTTCTTCTTCTTCTTCTTCTACTTCTTCTCCAACTTCTCCTTCTTCCCCTTCTTCTACTTCTTCTTTTTCTCCTCTTTCTTCTTCTCCTTCGTCTTCTTCATCTTCTCCTCTTCCTTCTCTTCCTTCTCTTTCTTCTTCCCCTTCTTCATCTTTTCTCTCTCTTTCCTCTCTCTCTCTCTTCCTCTTTATCCTATCCTCCCACCCTCTCTCTCTGAATGAACAATGAAAAATAAACTTTTTGTTTCAAAACATCTGATCATCAAATCATAAGTTGAAATGTGAAAATTTTCAGCTCACCGATCCCTAAGTTGAAGCAATGGCAAAAATTGAAACTTTGATAGTTCATTCCTCATGTCCACGATTACTTTTTTCAAAATGTAAGACCTTATCAAACATCTACTCGATGAGATCTTTCAAATGAGACGTGAACGAACAAAATCGGTCGAGAAACCACGGAGGAGTTGTCATCACAGAAAAACATGTCCGCCTATTTTATATAAAGACTAGCTGGCCCAACGCGCGTTGCTGCGTTCTCATAAAAATTCTCCTTGATTTTATTATTTGCCACCTCCCGCTGAGGTTACATTTCAAATTAGGAAAGAAGTTAGTCCTAGGGCTCTTCAAGCTGATCATAGAGGCTTCGTTGTTTTCTTAATCACCACCTCTGAATGAAGAAACATTTCAAATTTAAACCTCCTATGACTATAAGGGTAGAAGCTAGGTTTCGCCACCTCCCGCTGAGGCTGCATTTCAAATTTCTAGCTGCATTTGGTTAAAGCCGCGTCTCCACCAACCGAACATGCTCGGCGAACAGTGTTGGTTGGAATCAGCTGATGTCGCCGAACATTTTTTAGAGTTGGTTTGGTGTGGACGCCTTCTCGAACATTATGATCGGTGTGGTGGGAATCTGTTGTTGGTCGTCACTGTTCGCTCACAGACCGAACATTTCAATTGAACTCACGAACATGTTTGGTGACCCATATGTTTAAAGTTTGACCATTTTTTGTATTCACCAACAATGTTCGGCAGACATGTTCGGTTGGTGGAGACGCGGCTTAACAGATGTCATCAACCTGGCATAATTACATTTCATCATACCCAGTCGTATGTTTCCTACATATTGCAAGGCTCCGACTGCACGGTAGCCTACATGCAAAGTGCAAAGTATTTTGCTGTTCAAAGACAGCGTAAATAACGCCGCTAACGGGCCTGCCATATGATTAAAAACTGTTGACTTCTATCAGCTGTTCCTTCAAGCTGTTTGGCCGTCAAGTTCAGTAGGTTAGGTCTATAAAATGGATTAATTAATAATAATTATTAGCTCCCCTATTAAAATTTATGGTCAGAAACCATCCCCAATATTCACACAATATATTCCCAAAGTTTCATGCCGATCTGTCAAGTAGTTTTGAAGTCTATAGGGAACATACATACATACATACATACATACATACATACATACATACATACATACATACATACATACATAAAGACAGACAGACATTCATTTTTATATATATAGATAACCACAAATTCCAGGTCGAACAAAATGTTAAGTTTCTGCATTTGAATGAAGAAGGCAGATTTTTGACCATTTTAGAACTTCACTGATTATATTTCTGTATATTTGTTTTTGAGATCATTGTGAGAAAGAATGCCGTGTCTGGCAAATCTATAGTATCTCGTTTATTTACCATAAATAATATGGTTGTGACTACATTTAGTCTTATTGTTAATTTTAGACGTGCCTTTATTTTAAAGGAGGAACACAAGTTTTACGAATATCATGCAATAAAGAGCACATTAAATTTAAGCTGTAAGTTTGAAATATTTTAAAATTCAGTTGATAATGTTATACTTCTGTTACCCGTTGATATCTATTCTTAACCCTGGTTATTTTCCCTTTTTACAGTTTTGAGAGGTAAAGACCCAAGTGTTAATGTGGTATTACTGGAAGACTTGGCAGCAGTAGCTGGAGTGATGGTAGCGGGTGCATGCATGGGCTTGTCAACCTACTATGACAGTGTTATACCAGATGCAATTGGATGTCTTCTGGTTGGAGGTCTTCTGGGAGCAGTAGCCTCCTTTATTATCCATACAAATGTGGCTGCTCTATTAGGGAGGTGAGATCTATCATCATGCATCTTTCATCTTTCAGCAGTGTTTATTGTGATAAAATCTTTGTATTTCTCAATTGATTTTCAGTCTTTTAAATCTTGAAATAATATTTGGTAAGAAAGACACGTTCGTGATTCGTGATTTCGTGAAAGACAAGTGTTCGTCAGAATTATGCTTTTTAATAAAAAAGCGAAAGTTTCCAGATTGCTTTCTTATTGAATAAGACAATATATCCTGTAAACAACGCCCTGATACGTCCTTGGCATGCAGGATTTTGAATTCATTGGATTGATTTTTGAAAATGGCTTAATGTAGTTTCCAACCTTCTTATGACCATAAACATTCTTTCTTTCTTACATCAATATTAAAGTAAAATATTCCGACTGAATTCCACTTTGATCCTCAAATTGCCCCCCTTTTGACACCATCCTATTTCGGCATTCATGTTACAGGTCCATTCCAGAAGAATATTTGGATAGAATCAACACTGAATTGGAGTCCGATGTTATGATAAGAGCTATCTATGATGTTAAAGGCATTGATATGGGAAACTCTCTGATCAGGTATAAAGCTGAATTGGATTTTGATGGAAGAGAATTGACCCGGAGCTATCTGGATAAACAAGACTTGAATTCTCTTCTTGAGGTACTCTTATTTTTCTTTATTCTTCTAATTTTTTAGCATTCAATCTGACTGAATCTATTGGTACATTTATTAATTTTAACGGCTATTTCATTATGTCGTATTCAAACCAACATTTTCCTTTTAAAAATTAGAATAGAACATCGCAATCTGAAATAAAAAATTGATAAATGTCTGTTTGCTTTGGTCGTGAATGACTAGGATTGAATTTCCTTGACTATCTTGAAGTGATATTCTTCAATATAATTATTTGTCCAGCAATTACCCACTGTTCACAAACTAGCTACTATAATGATGTATATCGGTATCTCGATTACTTTTATACCATGCTTCTATGTGCTTCTAAATGCATGCTAACATTCGCATTGTTGCGAAGCTCAAATTAAAGAGCATGCCTATGATGTGTCAACAGTTGCGAGGCGACGTTATTGACATTAGATAGCAAGCACGGCGCGTCCTATGTAGACAGTTGAGAAACTTGCTGTTTCTCACTTTGTCTCCTCGCTCTTGTCATGCATCAATTGTGAATCTAGATGTTTGAGGTATTCTACTGTTCTGAAATCTAATTGATAAACAAAGGAGTCATCAAAAATGATCTGAAATTTTCTGGAGGCAATATGTCTATAAATACGAGGCCGCCAGGTTAGTCTGGCAAGGGTGCCACTGAGACAGTCTTGATTCAGATCTCCTGATAACAAGTTCATATGATTATGCTAGATCATAATCTAGCTATCATTTTCGTTGCAGTTGGTAAGCTAAGCTGCTCGAATAATAAAATACTTGAATGTATTCCCAAATACTGGCTGGCTCACCTTTATAATGAACTGACCGACAGTTAGTTCCGCCCTCCGGAAACCGAGGGGGGGGGGGCAATTTATGAAAAATCAGCTAGGGAAATTGGAAAATTTTCTCTAAAATTTCATTTTTTTGGGCAACGTAATAAGATTGCAAAAACGTTAGGTAAACGTCGAATTTAGGCATATTCTAGGAAACTTCTAAAAACTATTCTTAGTAAGTTTCTAGGTCCAAAACTGGACATGGATAGCAAATTTTAACTTTTTGGGCCGCTCTTTTAACGTAGCACTTGAAAACGTTAAAACCGCTGGGAAAGATTAAACTCTGGTGTATTTTTGGGAAAATCCCGAAACCCTTTCTTATTAAGCTTCTAAATCCAAAACTAAACATATTTACCAAATTTCAACTTTATCGGCCACTTAGTTCTTTAGAACCCTAAAAAATACTCTGGGAAAATGTTGAACTCGGGCGTATTTTTGGGCAAATTTCAAAAACCTTTCCAAGTACACTTCTAAATCCAAAACTTAACAAGTTTACCAAATTTGATTTTTCTGGCTGAGTAGTTGATGTTAGGCGTATTTTTGGTTAGTTTTTAAAACCCGTTCTTAGCAACCCTAGACGGTCTTGACTGAACATAAATAAGTACCAAATGTATTTTGGATGAGTGGTTTTCGAGAAACAGTGATGGATGAGACAGTGAGTGGTATTTGGCTTGTATATTGTTTCGGGTTTTTCACTAAAATAATGCTGGCAACACTTGAAATTAACACTCGAACTTCATTTTCACAAATTACTTACTACACGCACTAATTAGTTATTTCACACTATAAAAACCAATAAGTAACTAATTGATAAATAACGTTTAGCTAATAATTAATTCAATGTATCACTGTACAAAAGCTAATTACTAACTACTTTCAATAGGCCGATCAATAATTTAATAATAATAGGTGTCCAATAAACGGTATTCAATGATGTAAAGAGAAATGTCTAAAAAGCAGTTTTAACACTTACAAAGCACAATGGTCTGTCATACTTTTATTAATTACAATTGGTACTGTGTATTCTGTCACGAAGAATACCTACTATTAAAAAGAATTTACCACAATCTTATCACGAGCCATCAGAAGGGATGTATGTTTGTATACTGCCACTCCAAACGAACGTAAAGGAAGTTTGAACAATAACTGAACTCTCTTTGTTGTGGCGAAGGTGATATTGTGGATAAGTGACAATTTCGTCTTATTATTCAATAACTGAACTCCTGCTCACCAGGACATCCGCTTTTATAAGTTCTTGTAACATTCCAGGAAACTCAAAATCTCCATAGGCTTCTAGATGTTTCTATTTACAGATAATGTTGTCTCGAACATTTTAGATGACCATTCGAGAGTAATGAAGATGAAGGGAAGAGGAGGAAAATAAACAAAAAGTGTGTGTTATTAATGTAACCGGAAGTACTGTTGACACAATGGGCAGTGCAGTTATGTTCTTTTCTTCCTTGTGTTTCATAACACTATGTATAGATGATGGGACATAGCAGCATGGTATAGAAGTAGTCCAGATACCGATAAATCATTGAAGTAGTACGTTTGTGCTAACGGGGGTAAATGTACCAAAACAATAACTTATCTTTCTTTGATTGCCTATATTTTTTATTTTAATTACAGGAGGTCCGGGGTTTCAACGACATTGATCAACTAGAATCCTTTATGATCAAGCATAGCGAAGCTATCGTTGATATGATGGGAGGCGAGATTGATAGGATTGAAATGAAATTAAGGGTAAGAATTTATCCAATCTATTAATACGTAGAAGCTGCTTTACTCGCTTGTCAATTTAGCCCTAATGTCTTGGTAAAGATGGACCATACAAAATTCATCGTATTCATATGGAAATGTTCTCGCGTTTTTCAGTGATAATTCATTAATTTCTAACCATTTAAATCATAACCTAAAATTTGGATTTTCCATCAAAAATTTGTAAAGAAAGCAGTCTATGCCTGTAGTATATTTACTTGATTGTGTTTTGTGTAATAAATGAATAAATAAATTAATACTGTAGTAGTTGTGTAATGAAGGACCCGACGGGCTCTTTTTGAAATCGTGCCATTGTTCGTCCTTCTATGCAATAACTTTCGAACTGAATTGTTTAGAATCTCGGTTCAAAGTTTCCACTCAGTTTGAAAAGGAACATTTTTGATTTGGGGTTCAAATATAAAAATTATTATTTTGATAAATAGGTCTTCACGATAGTTAGTTCAGGATAGCTCAATTCAAATAGCATAATTCAGTTAACACATCATCCCATTCTCTGCAAAGCTATGTGGTAGCCGCGAGAGAAATGCGTGAGAATCAAGGTATATGATTCCTGAGCGCGTATGTTCTCCTCCATCCTATTTTTGGCAGTTTGAAAGTTTATACTAAATCATGTTTCAGAAGAAAACGCCTAGGAATTTAACAATTCCTTCATCCTGAGTTGATATTTTATTATTATAAGGTGTCGGGGTCTTCGATACTGTGTTGAATCGATTTATGATGTATTCAATAATGCTCTTTCATACTGAAAATACTCTGTATAAGCGCATGTTAGCTTCGTTACTTAATTTATTCCAATCAAGGTATGTGTTCATCAACTTAATATTTTGAATTAACTGAATGTATTATTTAAATTACAGAGAAAGTTTCCAGACATTCGACATTGTGATCTCGAAATTTTGTAATTAGCTGACAAGGGATGATAGTCAATGATTTTTGGACTGTGATATGTGAGTATTATTTCCATTCTCACAACTTTGTCTTGAATAGTGTGTTCAAAACATACGAGTTGTTCCTGCATGTTCACTTTAAATAATTATTTCACATTCAAAATAATTATTTCTACTCGATGAAAAATGGAATTAATTGGTATTGCATCTTTTGAGTTATGCTCTCTTTCTGGATGAACCGCTACTAGAATTATCTCTAAATTTTACATTACTTATCAGTACCTTTCAATTCTTTTTATTATTGCTATTTAGAAATCATATTTCTGAGTTACCGCACATCACCTCGAATAAATAAATAAATAATCAATTTTATTTCCACATCAAGCAATATTACAGGATTGGAACCTTCAACTTTTTCCTTATCTCTAACATTTCATAAGAAACATTGGGTGATGTGAATAAAAATCAGTAATTACTTTTCTTGTCTGTTTTTTAAGAAATTACTTACTACTAGGTGAATAAAATATAAGAAATTAGTATTCTTTTACCTTATCGAGAATTTCTTTTTCTTAATAAGTAATTGCTGATAACTACACAGAAATACTGATCCAGCGTAAGTAATTTCTTAAAAGAATGTGAATAAAGTGTTGGAAATACTTATTCTTATAAGAAATTACTGACTGACTTTTAAGGTAGCCCCAGACCAACCTGATTACCAATTATGGCTGCCTTTTGCAACGAAAAGAAGTACATAAATCGGCGTTTCATTAGTCCAAGCAGGTATCGTGAATTACTCCGCTTTAATGAAGGATCGGTAGACCATCTTAAGTGAAATTTGTCTCATGGGAGATAGTGGATATGCAATTGCTCCATGGATGCTTACACCCTTCAGAAACACTCAAAATGCCGATGAAGAAACGTAGAACAAGCAACACAGTAAGGAAAGAGTAATAATTGAGAGAGTGTTCGGCCAAGTTAAGAAGAGATTTCCATTGCTGGGAAATCTCATTCAAGTGAAGTTGGATAAAGTTCCCAAAATATTTGTGGCTTGCGCTATTTTACATTACTTTGGAAAACAAGCGAACGATGAGTATGAAGTACCACTAATAGATGATTGTGACGAGTTTACAGAAAATAACAATTAATGAAGTGCTACGACGAAGATGTCAGCAAAAAAGAAATGTAGTATGTGTGTGCTTCTACAAGCATTACATTAATTAAAATCTTTATTAAAGCTTTTTTTTTAACTTTTTTTTTAATAAAAATTTATATTCTACTATTACCCGATTTCCTTAACAGAAAAATAAATAAAATAAATTGAATAACGTGTATACGTTTTACGTAAAGTAAAATGTAAAGGTACATTACATTATGTACATAACATACATAACCATATTTTTTAAATTTTTTTTGGAGGATGAAGCCCACATAGATCTGAGATCTGTGCGTGGGTTATGAGTTGGATGATAGTGATTGATGAGTTGGACCTACAGTTTTAGGTGGGTTCCGAACCACCGGGAAGTGATGCCATATATAACCCACGGGTTTGCGGGTATGTCGGAACCATAATGGTTCCATTACGTTGTGTATGTAATGTAACATACGTTTACATTTTACTTTATGAAAAACGTAAAGTAAAACATGTACACATTATTGAATTCAATTTATTATTTTTTATTTTACTTATTTATTTTTGTTAAGATTTTTTGTTTTTCTTCTCAATAATTTCTGGCTGTTTTTCGAAGTTTTCTTCTGGACTGAAGTTTTCTTCTGTTTTGTCTTCAATTCCAGCAGTAGTACCTGTCTGAAAATTAGATTTTCAAACTCTTCTAGAATTATTAGAAAATCCTTTTCCCATTTCTGCAATTTTATGGCCTTGTTTCCGGTTTTCTGCTTGTCAGTTTTTTTATACTTCATGCTTCATGTTATTCAACATTTTTACATTTTTTCCAAAGCAGTTTTTTTGACGGTATAATTTTCATAACCTTTAAGAATATTTTGCCAAGCTTGCTCTTTGGCAATGATTAATTTTGCAGGCAACGACAAAATCAGAAATTTTGGGTTCGTCTGGTGGGAGACTCCTGAGTTTCGTCTTCACTCGACATGACTACGAAAGCGTAAACTCTTATGAGGATTTGTGATAGAAGGAGGTAAACGTGTTTAAATGTGCAAGATTTAACACCCAGGTTTTTGCATACTATCAGCAATTGCTTAAATAAAAACAATTTCTTAAGAAAAAGAAATACTTAAACTGAAAAAAACTACACGCAAATTCTTAAGCTCATAAGTGATTGCTTATAAGAAAAAGGAAAAAGATTATTCACCTACTTTTAAGACAATACTTATCTGAATAAGTAATTTCTTTTCTTAATAAGGTATTTCTGTTAAGTAATCAGTCTCGTTTATTCACATCACCCATATACTTATAAATATACAAAGGTAAAACAACAATATAAGATAAACATAAGGAATATTAGTAATCACTAATACTGTAAAGCGGCCTGTCTCCCAGGATCTTCCTTAATTGAGATTTTAATTGGGTGCCTGTCAGGGATTTTATGTGCTCTGGCAATTTATTGAAGAATATGACCCCTTTAATAAATGGATCATTTTCTATAGTGTTCATGCTATGTACGTCACTTGAAGCCGTCAATTTATGTGAATTTTTGTGGATGAAGATTATGGTTTTATATATAAAGAGCGTAGATTGTTAATATTTTAAAGTTTTGAAATGTAGCTCTACAAGAGTCTCTATATCCAAGTCCTAAAATATATCTCAATATTCTTTTTTGAACGAGAAAAAGTCTATTCATGTATTTATTGGCAGCTCCTACCCATATCTCTATTCCATAGGCTAGATGAGAGTACACGATTCCATAATAAACCAGAAGAAGCCGATCTTTGGTCAGATATTTAGATAGCCTTTTAAGAATGTAGGAATTTCTATTTATTTTATTTGTGATGTAATTAATTTGCTCCTCCCAGGTCAGTTTTTCATCAATGTGAATGCCAAGAAAATTTTCCTTTTTTCTTATCTCTAGTGGTTCATATCTACGAGAACAGTTTGGATCCAGTAAAAGTTGTTGTTAGCATCAAAGAGCACAACATTGGTTTTTTTCTGCGTTGACATTTAAAGCAATAGAATTAAAGTAATTTGTTATTTCTGCAAGAGCCTGTCTATTAGCTGTCTCCAGATTTGCAGAACATTTGTCCCACGTTAGCAAAGATGTATCATCTGCATATGATACTATTAGGCTGTTCAATATTTTAGGCATATCATTTACATATATTAGAAAAAGGAGGGGTCCAAGAATAGATCCCTGAGTTACACCTTTTCTTACAATTTCCAAACTTGATCTGACTTTAGTACTTACATTTTTAACTTCTGGGTCAATTTCTGTACATTGCAGCCTGTTTGAAAGATATGCTTCCATAAGTTTCAGTGCTTGACCTCTAATGCCATATTTCGTTAGTTTTGTTAATACTATTGAATTATTAACTGAGTTGAAAGCCTTTTAAAGATCAATAAAAGTACCTGAAATAGGTTTATTTTGGTCAAGACATTCGTAAATCTTTTGGGTGAACTCAGCAATTGCATTTATTGTAGATAAGCCCCTTCTAAATCCAAATTGGTGTTCATTAAATACATTCTCTTTTGAGAAAAAAATTAACAAAACGGTTGTAGAGTATTGTATCAAAGATTTTCCTAACGGTGGATAAAAGTGAAATTGGTTACTAATGTTGGTCTTACTCCCTTTTTTATAAATTGGATTAACTACAGCTAGCTTCAGTGAATCTGGGAAGAGTGATCTCATTAGTCGCGTACAGAACTTACAAAGAAATACAGTGCCAGTTTTATAGAAGATTCCAATGCTAAAACTCTAATGTTACGAATATTTAAAGTATTCAAATTATTTATGTATATCGTATTTCACCCATTCACCTAAATTCTCCAATTTGAGGCAATAATGTGTATTAATTTTCTCATTTGTTTTTTTTTCAGATTTATTATTGTGTATACTTTTCTGCTTCGTATCTAAATATTGAGCTGTGCTATGATCGTCCATTTAATGCAGATAGATATTTTATTATCTGGTGAGTATTCAGTTTTTTATAGAGAAATTTCAATTGGTGCACGGGTTATTATAGAATGAAATGTCTTTCATTTTAATGTGTTCTTCTGCCATGGCTAGTTGTTGCTCATTAGTCAAACAAAATTAAAAGTATACGTGTTTTTCTATTTGAAAAGTTTTGAAAAATTGGATTTTTCTTCAATTTAGAAGCATTAAAGGATACTGGAAAACTGCAGAGCACATGTTTTCATGTACTTGTATGAACATGGAATATTTAGAGGCATAATATAAACTTCAAAAATCTAATTAAAGTTCTTCATTTGGATAATTCTCGATATTCATAAGCAATCGTTACCACAAACTTTTCTTCAGCCTATAAGTAGTATTTAAGATAGTCCACTCAAACTTTTCAAAACATTAAAAAAAACAAAAAAAAATTTTTTTTTAGAAAACTACTACCATTTTCGGGTTTTCCAGCTTCAATCCATATCTTTTTTGCTCTCCACAAGTTTCTTTTTCCACCTTACGGAAGGTGACGGATTTGGTGGGAGGGGGGGGGGGGGGGTCTGTAGGGGTTCCAGCCGATGGCAGAAAGATTTAGGAGGCGGCAATTTTTGGAAGGTTTTGTTAAATAAAAAATTGGTTTTAATTAAGAAAGTTGATATCAAAGAAAGACTTACAAGACCGTTACAAAGTACGTTAGGGCACTTTGTGTTATTTTTTGTAGGAGCTACTGTCCTTTATACAAATGTGGCAGTAACTATAACTATAACTCATACAATGTATGTAACTGTAACTATGGTAGTACACCTACACCTGAATATTACAAAGGGCGAAAGATAACCATTTTTAAACATAAAATCAGTATATTTTCAAAATTTATCAACCATCTACTACTCTCGTTGTTGCATTTTCCATTGATTTGGCTACATTTGTAGAGGTAGATTAGTGCATCACACTGTAAAATTGAAAATAAACATAACAATACATTGGCGGAATCCTCCCCCCCCCCCCCCCCCGAGTCCCAGAGACAAAATAGATTTTAGAATTGGAGTTATGAGAGACAATTTCTTGACCTAAGAGTCAAAGATGTCTGGAATCACTGAAAAAGTGTTTTAAAAGAGATTATTTTTCAAAAAAACTGGGGAGTACCCTAAAACCCCTCTGGTGGGGGTTCAAAAACCTCATGTAAAAATATGTTCAGGTTGGCCTGCTTTAATTTTGTTTTACTTTTCAATGAGGGTCTGGATCTCCCATTGACATTGATGAAAGAACTAGATAAAGTTTAATGTGACACATATTATGAGCTAAAATTTTGAATTCATGTCTAGAATCACCTAAAATGTGGTTTTAGAAGGGTTATTTTTCAAAAACTTTCCAGTGGAGTACCCCCAAATAGAAGAAATAGTCTTAAGCTACATTTTCTTCATAAAATTGTTAGAGGGCTCTTCCTTTACCTTTACTATAGACCAGGGGTCTCCAACCTTTTTAGCCTCCAGGCCAAAATAACTACTCCAGTAAGTTCTGAGGGCCAGAACCATTCTCATTTTTCTATTATCATCTCTATTTTTTTTTTTAATTTCCAGAGTAGTTGTCGAGTACGATCCCTGAGCAAACGCACACTTGCTAAATTCTATGTTTGAATTATGTATTGATGTAAGGTTTTTAGTTTAATATTTTTTTGGATTTGTCACAGGCATTTTGAGGCTTACCTGTTGCGGGCTGGGTTGATCATTCTGGTGGACCGTAGTTTGGATACCCCTGCTATAGATGTGGTATTACCTAGAGTCTGTCTACAACACCCCCCCCCCCCCCAATCACATATAATCAATCACAATAGCGGTAGGGCGGCAGATTGCTGCCAACCCCTAGGCGGTAAAGTGTAAATCCGCCTCTGGATCTGGACCGTTAACTGACGGACTAATTCCTCAGGAGTCCAATCCCTGTAGCTTTCTCCCCTTGCAGTTGACCTGTTCTTAACATCTATATCATAACCATATTGCTGAAAGGGTACATTATATGGTGTTTCATAATGCTCTTCTTCTAATGTCCTGCTTATGAAACCACAAATAATCGGAATCTATAGGATATTCCTAAGTTGAGAACGTCAGCTCATTCTTTGCATTGCGCAAAGTCTTACAATTATGTTTGTCCCACTACGCATCCCTGGTAACACATTCCAAGCGGCTGTACTGGGAGCGAGTCATTTTCCTTAATATGACATAACATGTAAGAACATCTCAAGCCTTTAGAAGCATAGAGCAGTAGTAGTGATAGACTGCCAACTGCCAAGAATGAGTTCACAAGCTATACCTCTTATCAATTTTATAAGGAACTAGCTATTGTGCCCATCCTTCATACGGATTATGTTTAGAAATAAGACTAAATATGTTTTGGCTTTTTTGATAGCAACGATCATGAAGTTGTTAGCAGCTTAGTAAACAACTTAGAACATAAACAATTCAGTGACAGTTATCAGAGAGAATATTTGAGAACAGCTGATTGATATATCATGATAAATTATGTGATTTGTTCTTATTTGGTAATAAAACTTGGAAGAAATGTATCCAAAATCGCACAATACTTTGTTTTCAAACGTTTATTATTCTGTTGGAAAAAAGTTAATTTAGTTTTTTTATAGCTAAAGACATTGTCAAAAAGGTTTTCAATACTGATAAATAACTTTTTTCCCGATCGATGCTCTCGTTTTTCAGGAGAAGGCAGCGTAAAATGGCTTTGGGGCCATGACAGACAGAAATTGAGATAAGACTATTTCGGCTTCTTTAATATATAAAACGTAAAAATAACCAAAAAGTATATAATTCTGATAAATGTACAGACAAAACTCTAATTTTATTTATATAGATATATTCACTCGAATGTGTTGGTAGGGGAGAAGAGAAACTTGCTCCAATACCTTTCCCAGTAATATTTTTAAAGGTGGAAAAGCTTATGTAGACTTGAACGGTGTCTTGTTGGGGTAAAAACATATGGTACTAATCCAACAACTAAGTGTACCAAACAGAATACAACCCATGTACAATTTATGACATTTATTTTATATGCTTACATGCACAATTTATTTACTAATGTTGCACTCATTCTAATAAGTGAGAGCTGACACAATTTTTTGAAATGGCTGCTTTTGACAGCACTGTTGGACTAACATATTCCAATAATTATCTCAAGGAGTTCATTTGATAAAATATCAACTGGCACACAAAAGCATCCTCTATGCATGACTTACTTATTATATCAGGGTCAAGTCCTTTTTTAAGCACTCGTTATTACTTTTATATATAACTTACCCATAATTATGTAGATACATAGGGTATGTATGTATGTATGTAGATACTATGTAAAATGTTTTATAAAAGATCTTTTATAAAATTTCTTTGACAAACATCTTTGATAGTGTAGTAGGCAATCTGTTATAAAATCGTTCTTTTATAAATTTTCTTTTATCAAACAGGTTGGCATTATTTTTTGTAAAAGTTGAGGTACTGAATTTGAGGTTATGTTTACATTTTGTAAACATAACCTCAAATTCATTTTGGCTTCAAAGTACACTTCGTCTGTGGAAGCAACAAAACTGTTAATTTCTGAATATGAATGCCATTAAAATCTGTACAACCCAAAAGATCCAGAGTGTAAAAATAGAAACAAAGAGAACTTGAATGAGTGTCTTGAACTTAAAGTTCTTAAATGAGTGTCTTGTTTTATGAAGGTAGTTACTTTTGATACAACATAAAGTATCATCGTCCATTCTCAAATAATTTATGCAGCTTTTCTGGTCTTCACTTAGCAGTGTTCCTTTATTAGGTTTTGATAAATTCCTTTATCATTAAACGTTTTAGTGGAAAACGGTACATACTTTAGAAAGTAATATTGAATAAATAAGTTAGTTTCCAGTAACTGACAATTTAACAAACTGTCAAATATACAGAAACAGAATTTATTAATTTCGAATTCCTCAAAGTGCTATTAATAGCTGATGACTGCTATTGATGTTGACAACAGCATTGAATAGCTAATGGAAATCGATGAATGTTACTGTACAAAAATATCAGTTTCCGATATTTTATATTATATTTGTATCAGGGTTTTTCCGGCTGCTCCTTAGTGATCAATATCTAGATATATTTTTTAAAAACTAAATTAATGAAATTTTCAATTCACTTGTTAATTTACTGAATTAATTCCATTAATTCAGTTTTGAAAAAAATTATTAGGAAAATGTTCGCAGCTTATGGAATGAAATTCAGTTTTTAATGAATTCAAGTTTTAGCTGAAGGAAAATTTTCAAATGATGATGTTTCTGCCTACTGCTTCATCTCTTAAAAAAAAAAAACAGTCATTTTGCATGCAGATAGTTGAGTGAAAATGGGCAATACTGTTACATAGATTGCCAAGAATGGAACTCCTAAAAATTCATTAAGCCATTTCACTACTGTAACAGCTGTACGGAATAACTTTAAAAAGAAAAATTGAACTCGTTAAAGTTTGATACTGCAAGCAATGTATTCATTCTCCAACCAAATTAGAATATTGAATATATATATTAAAATAATAATTATTGATGAAATAATCAGTTGAAGCAAATTCATACTAAAAAGTCATGGAATATCGCCCAATAAACTAAGGAGTTGTTTGCTTGATAGTGCTTTGCCTTGAGATCGATATAGGCCTAGCTTACTTTTTCTTGCAGTCTATCAATACTTATTACTTACTAGCTGGCTCGACGCGCGTTACTGCGTTCTCATAAAAATTCTCCTTGATTTTATTATTCGCCACCTCCCGCTGAGGTTACATTTCAAATTTGGAAAGAAGTTAGTCCTAGGGCTCTTCCAGCTGATCATAGAGGCTTTGTTTTTTCTTAATCACCACCTCTGAATGAAGAAACGTTTCAAATTTAAACCTCCTACGACTATAAGGGTAGAAGCTAGATTTTTTTATTTTATTATTCGCCACCTCCCGCTGAGGCTGCATTTCAAATTTCTAGCTGCATTGGTTAACAGATGTCATCAACCTGGCATAATTACATTTCATCATACCCAGTCGTATGTTTCCTACATATTGCATGGCTCCGACTGCACGGTAGCCTACATGCAAAGTGCAAAGTCTTTTGCTGTTCAAAGACAGCGTAAATAAACGCCACTAAGGGTCTGCCATATGATTAAAAACTGTTGACTTATATCAGCTGTTCCTTTAAGCTGTTTGGCTGGTAAGTTCAGTAGGTTAGGTCTATAAAATGGTTTAATTAATAATAATAATAATTAGTTTCATGCCGATCTGTCAAGTAGTTTTGGAGTCTATAGGGAACATACATACATACATACAGAAAGACATTCATTTTTATATATATAGATAACTCACACTAATTCAGATGGTATGTGATGAGGTAACTAGTTATTATAACACAGCTTGTGCTTGAGAATTGAGTGACTCAATGTGAGTCATCGCACATTTTTGGTTCAACCCCTGGGAGCACCTCACTTTCTTGACTAGAGTAAACGGTATAGTCTAATTAGCAAAAAGTACCTACAAAAGTAACTGAAATTTATTCTGAAAAATCTGGTACTAGATATTTTTTTTACTAAAATGATATGTCTTCAATTAGATTACTTTTCACGAATTAAACCAATAATTTTTATAACTTTCACTACTAAACTCTGTAGTCTACCTTCGTAGTTCAAATCAAGTCGTTTATTGCACAAAAACCGAATACAAATAATATACAATAATAATATTACAATTTCACACACAAAAAGTTATAAATTTGTGCTACACCGACAAAAGTAAAAACTTGCTCGCCGACGCGGAGTCTTATCAACAGAACTTCTTTACTTGCATATTAGTAGTTGATGAAAAAAAAAAGATTTATCTCTTAATAGTTAGCTGGTGTTTTTTCACAATTTTGACGAAGTATATGACTCTTGTTCAAATGGGGGTTTTGGAGGTCCTCCCCCGGAAAAAAATGAAAAATACCATCTCTAAAACAGCATTTGAGCGCTTCCATACATAAATCCTCACACATTATTTTAACTCATAATATTATTATATATCTGTATTACCCGATACAAGAAAAATATTATCTCTCACCAAAAAAACATATTCCTTTAATTTAAACACTGTATTGCAGTATCTCAACCCACGTTATAGATCAAATTCTATTTAGTGCTAAAGGAGAGTGACCATACCCGAGGACCCCCTTGGCTACGCTCCTTACACCTTCATAAAAAATTAACACATTCTCTGAGGGTGTATGACACGCATGACAGTGGAGGTGTAGTAGAACAGAACAAATTTCTTCAAATAATGGAAATAAATTTAACTGATAGGTAAACTATGTCACATATTTCGACACTATCTCCCGTATGACTAAATTTCTCTCCTCAACTCAATCGCACCCAACAGCCTGTCATGTCACCCCAAACCATAATAATTTTTTTCTATTATTTATTATAATAAGTTATGTATTAAAACATTATTGAAAAAACATTCAATAGCATTCAATTAAAACATTTTAAAGCCTTATGAGATCTGATTTTTGTCACCCCCCTTGGGCTGTCACCTGGGGCGATCCCTTCCCCGCCCCTCCCACCCGTTGCTACGCCACTGCATGTAGTCTATTGCAGTGATTGATACCCCCGAATTATCCTTCGATTATCTTTATAATCTATTTTTGAATAAATATTGAGATAAATTGGAAAAATTGAGATAAATTCCTATTGGTTATAGGAATATATTGCTGTAGGGTGGAATATGTGATAGAACTCTCACAATACAAGTCTCGCAAGCCTTATACATTTATTATGGTGCAATAGTTGTACAGTTATGAAATTCTGTATTAGTTTTTAAAAATTTATTTTGCGAATTAAAAACGCAATGTACAACGAAAGTTTTCCTAACGAACATAGATAATTTGGCAGCTCTAGCATAAGATAAAACCTGTTCGCTAGTGCCGGTTGCATATCAGTTTTCCAATACTGTAGGCTGTATTAAATTTCGGCCGTCACTCATCTTCTACTTATTTATATCATTTCCTAAAACTAACACCTTATTTTCAAGTATTGCTACAGGTTTTAAGCTAAATAAATGTTGAATTAAAAAAGAATGAATGTCTTATCCAACTAACAACCTTCATCCTGAATTTAGTATTTTTCAGTTCTCACCTGCCGAATAATAAATTATTTGGCACCATATTTAATACATTATTTGTACTTATATAAATATTAAATAAGTCGCCTTCTTACCACGTCCAGGACTGTAGGATATATATTACATATTTGATTGAGGACGCCGTTCGAAGGATATGAGCATTGTTGTTTACTGTGAATGAGCCCATATATTTCTTCAAATATTTAAAAAGCTTAAATAGGTAGAGTTGTCTCACAGTCTTTACTTCAAATTCATTGAAAAGTAAAACAGGGGTCTATAATCTAGGCTTCATTAATAACTTTTTTATTAAAATTTCTGTGCCACAAAAACTTGACTCAGATGCGTATCCATAGCACCTCCCCAAACGGTTATTCCATAGCTCAAAATTGGTTCAACGGATGCATAGTACACAGTCCCCCAAACCAAGAATCCTCCTCAACTGATAAAATTTACAAGATATGTACTTCAATTTCTTGCTTATGAAATTAATATGAGTATCCCATCTAAGGCCATCATCAATCATTATACCCAAGTATTTGACACTGGTTTCTCGTTTTATTGGCATACAACCACAGTTATCTGCATTAATATATTTGCAATTTGAGTGTATTCTGAGGCTGCAGTTCTCATTTGGTTTACATATTTGCTGAGAAAGTTGAATACTTTGTTTTATTAATATTAAACTTAATTTGTTACATCCATCCAGCTCTTGATAGTAGGCCTACACCTGTCTCTCTCTGCTTGCGCAAATGCGTCATACCAAGTGCTGTCTGAAAAAGTTACTGCAGTGTCGTCAGCAAAAAACACTATCTTACCAGTTCTCAATTTTAAGTTCAATAAATCCTTAACATATAATAGCATCAAACCTTCGCTTCCATTTGCGCTGAGTATTATTCAGTTATAGTTTCTGAAGAAGTAAGGCAGCGCTGACTGTATTTGTATTTGCGCCAGTCATAACATGGTTTTATAAAATGACTAGTGACATTCCAAAAATTGAAAAGCTCGAAAATATATAGAATTGTAGGCTGCTTAATATTGCGTATTAAACTTTTAAACTAATATTGCTTATTATACTTTTGTCATTTATTAACGTAAAACTAACTTGGCTAACAATAAATAATATTGAATAACTATTAGTTTTCTTAAATTAATATAATAAAAAATAATCTTCCAAGCTATGTTTTACGAATTTATAGCGTTGCAACCTTGAATAAATAGTCTGGATTACTACATAATGCATTTTTCGTTTACATATTGTATTTTAGCCTTTTTTTAAACAAAATAACAATGGATTTTTGGTATGAATAATATTATTTTTTTATAGTTTAAGTAGATAAATTAATTCAGGCCCACTGATCTGATTTATTTATTCCACTCTGTTGTAACCTTGGTGAAGAATCATAGTAATTTATTAGAAAAATAGGACATTCTGCTGAAACTAAAAATTGCATGAGCACAGTACAATTTTATATGTTGTTTAATACAAACGGTGTTTTGTTCAGATTGACACATAGATTTATATTTTTTAAATTCTCAATCTCTCTCCCTCACTATATTCTTACTTTAAAAAATTTAATCACAACCTTGCGGAATAAATAGATTAATGTTGATTTATGTAGGCATACTGACAGACCGGTACTCTTATTACCTTACGTATACTTATAGGTGTAATCAATTTATATTAGTTATTGATGCAATATCTTACATTAATGATGGATACAATATCCAGTCATGAAAGCCAGTAGCCAGTTATTTTTAACTGTCACGCGCGACTGTGTGGGAACATTGATCTTGCGACGAATGCCAGGTCAATGTCCGGCGCACATTGGTGCGAGCCGTGAAAGAGGTATAGCAGCTGCATTGGAGTGGGGTGCATTGAATCGAGGCCAGGGCGAGGTGGCGGCTGTAGCTCGCCCAGGCCTCGCCTCGCTCAGCTCTCGCTCAGTCGTCAGCGAGTTTCCAGTTGTTTACTAGTACACGCTCGTAATTTGATAACTTGTATTGGTTACAATGGAACACTTTATTGAATTGGTCAAATGTAATCCAGTTTTGTATGACACTAATCACGAAGACTACAAGAAATTAAGATTGAAAGATGCCGTTTGGGAGCAAATAGCAAAAGAATTTAACCTTGAAAGTGGTAAGTTAATTTCTATTTTTACTATAACTCTATGTTGATGAATATGTTGTATGACTGTGTTACAATCTACTAGTATCTTCCAATGATCAGTGAATCGGTAAATCTTTTAAATCGTTACGGTATTGTTATCTATAACCTCACTTTTGAGAAAAAAAATCAGACCTCATTAATTTAGTAATTCTAGAAGCAATGATACTGATGATACAGTGTTCAAATCTCTATTACATCAATTAGAAAGTTTACGTACACTACTTAATAAGTTACCGGCTCAGTATCTTATTAGAATCTAAACACACGTAACGAGCAAGATAAGAAGATACAGTAGAACAGTCGAACAAAATATCGAAACTACAATCAACTTATCGAGAATCGAATAATCAAACCTCGATAGTAGCCAAATGCGTCGTCTAGATACGGTACACTATTTTAAATGGCTTTAACTTTCTTATCTATTATCATGCTGTTCAAATGGCGTCTTAAATTATCTTAATAATCTATTATTATTAATTGTGCCTCAGATGTTAGCAAGAAAAAAATCACTTGAAACTTCACCAAATTGTAGTATTATGTCTCCTGATCACAATTATCAAGTTTTTAAGTGTCGGTCTCAATTAATTCATTCAATATTAAAAACTCACCTTTTGAACATATCTATGGCTCTGTATAGCCTTTATAGTACCTTAAGCATAACATTATAGACGAACAGATAGAGCAATGGAGTGCCATCTATATCATGACATCCATGAAATCGGTAATAACGGGTGTGCTATGGGAGCCTGCATTGGTTCATTCGAGCCTTTTACCGTTGGCCGGTGAATGACATTTTACAAATATTTAATTTATTCAATTTTGGTTTTCAGTAAAATTCTATTTACCGGCAATGATAAAGATCATATTCTGATGATAAAGATAACCTCTTATATGAGTCTGAAAGTGGTTTTAGAATTATGAATGTAATTAGACCAATCAAATGCTCAGTTGTACTTTCATGCACCAGTAGACTCCCAGGATATAATAAATATGTGCAGTAATGTAATTTTAATCGATTTCTTTCTTGAATATCAATATTATTTCTGTAATATTGATAAGGTTAGGTATTGCTACTAGTTTGGTTCTTGTATCATAATGATTTCTGTCAGTTTCATGAAATTAACTTCAAAGACAAGAAAAATGAAAAAAGTAGAAAATTAAAATATTGTCGAAAACTTGTTTAATATATTACATATATTTTAATTTTAAACTTCTGCTACTGCTTCAATTGATCAGTGCTAATCTTAATCCTTTTAGTGTATCTAATAAACTTATCTTTTACCATGCTCCACATGGCATTTCACTAGGCAAACTTGCCGTTATGTGTCATGAATAAACCTACATAATGTAGTGCTTATTTGTTTTTCATCCAAATTAGTTTTATATTTGACCCAAAAACCTGCAAATCAATAAAAATCTCACTTAGTGATTACAAGGAGCCTGTTATGTTCAAAGTTTTAAATGTTAAGAATCTTCTTTCTCAGAGATTTTTCACAGGTTTATGGGTGAAACGACATAGGTAAAAACCTAAACTGCCAATTTTTATACTCCTAGCACATTTTGAACATTTATTGATTGCCCCCTGAGCAGACTGCCAGAGAGTAGAACCAATCTATTGTGGCTAGTTTCAGTTTGTGATATTTAACCTAACCAAAGCTAACCTAACCTAGCCTAATCAAAGCTAACCTAGCCTAACCAAAGCTAACCTAGCCTAACCAAAGCTAACCTAGCCTAACCAAAGCTAACCTAGCCTAGCCTAACCAAAGCTAACCTAACCTAGCCCAACCCAACCTACCCTAAAAATTCTGAATTGGAATGCTAAAAATCTAGCAATGCTAGGTTTGGTTAGCTTTGGTTAGGTTAGGCTAGCTTCATAAACGCATTCTGCCATCCATTTTGGAAAAAAAAGGTTAGGCTAGCTTTGGTTAGGCTAGGTTAGGTTAGCTTTGGTTAGGCTAGGCTACGTTAGAAAGTAGAACCAATCTATTGTGGCTAGTTTCAGTTTGTGATATTTAACCTAACCTGGCCTAACCAAAGCTAGCCTAGCCTAACCAAAGCTAACCTAACCTAGCCTAGCCCAACCCAATCTACCCTAAAAATGCTGAATTGGAATGCTAAAAATCTAGCAATGCTAGGTTTGGTTAGGTTAGGCTAGCTTTGGTTAGGCTAGGTTAGGTTAGCTTTGGTTAGGCTAGGCTAGCTTTGGTTAGGTTAGGATGCATATGCAAATTACATGTTACATGTCACATTTAACCTTGATAAATTGATCCAATCTAGCAATGCTGGGTTGGTTGGGAATTTCTATATTTAGGCACAAGGCATCACAAACACACATATCATTCAAAGGTTCCGCCATGATGAACAATGAAAATTGTGTTATTTCATTTTGTTCAATGTAGGCATGGAGTATCAATACCAAAATTATCAATATATTGTATCAATATTTTGAAACTGGTATGATATTTATTTTGATATATCAATGTATTCCTGATATTCTGTCACTATATTAATTAATTATAGTGATCATTATTATGTTTTCATTAATTCCGTAATGCAAAAAATCTCTTTGATAATTTTTTTTGTTACTTAGAAATTTTTACATTCAGAAATAATATCAGGTCAGAAAATAACAGTCAAAAATCATTATTTAACATAAAATGTATTATTCTTCAAATATATTCGCATTGCAATATATAGAATAGAATAGAATGGCTGCCTTTATTTTTTTTGCCTATATCTGTGAATTCAGAGTAAAACAAAAGCATCAGTTTCAGATTCTATGGCTCTCTATGATATTATCATCCATCATCGTTAGTCACAGTCATAACAATTCATAAGCTAAAGAAATAGAAGGCCCAAGCGCCCAAAATCCAGGCTGTGGCAACAGATTATGTAGAAGTATGTGCAATGCATCAAGTGATAAGATTAAGGAACAAATTGAAAATGCTTTTATTATTGAATAGATAAATTGTATGAGTAAATAATTCATAAACTAGAATGCAAATTATTGTTTTGCAATGATTCGTGCATTCTAAACACTCAATTCAAGTAAATTGTTGAAGATAATCATTTTGGGGTTCAGTTCAAAAGGTGAGTATTTAATGTTGAATAATTAATTGAGACCGACACTTAAAAACATGATAATTGTAATCAGGAGACATAATACTACAATTTAGTGAAGTTTCAAGTGATTTTTTTCTTTCTAACATCTGCGGCACAATTACCTTATACTGTTTAGACTTGACGAATACTGTATACTTGTAGGCTACTATTTATAAATACTGTAAATGGCAATACAAAAAAGTCCAAGTAGGGCCGCCGAAAGCTGTGGTGGGTCCCGGGAAGAAACATATATTTTATTTCACTCTATTTTTTACCTTTTTATATTTTTATTTTACTTACTTGTAAATTACGGTACTTATCATTACTTACAGCAACTTGGTTTCATCATAATTCTGGCCTACATTTTAATAACGGTACTTTCGTGTTTTTATCGGTTGACCTTGAATGCATTTCAGTGAGTTTTAATTTTTCATTTCTAGCGTACTTGTGTGTTGTTCATGTTTGTTGCTTTCTATGTAATCACGATTTTTGGTTCTTTATTTTGACACTTATTTTTGCTTGTTGCTCCTCCCACCAGTGGGCGTGACTTATTGTTATGGCCTCCAGTTAATCAGAAACTAGTATCTCATGGGTTTCAATAAATGTGGTTGTGACAACTTCAAGTCTTACTATTCAACATGCCGTTTCAAGTAGTGCAGTCTCGTGTGTTTCTTACTTATTGCACATCAAGTACGGTACTCTACATATCTTGTATTTCAATGAAGGTTAGCCTTTAAGAGACACTCAGTCAGCCAATAATATCATTCTGTGTTTAGTATAATTATATTAAGCTACTCTGTACTTTACGTTTAGTTTGTTTGAGATTGATAATGATGTAACAACCGAAACGGTTTGTAGTACCTCACTGGTTTCAATAGCCTACTGTGGTGTGACTACTTCGTCTTATCATTCATTATGGATATTTTCCACAATAACACCTTCTCCACTACAAAGAAAGTTTAAGAAACTGCATTTCTCTCCGTATGTAACCAAGAAGACATGTGTTATTGATTATTATAGGTATTTGCTTCCATCAGTTAACAGCAATACATTATTTAAAAAAATCTGTAAAACTGTTGTAAAACACTATTTATATGATAGTTGATGTACAAGTGAAAAATGATACTATATCGAACAATGCCATTATTTGCTGTATTGTTTCTTACTAATTGCACATCAAATACGGTACTCTACATCAGGGGTTCTCAACCTGGGGAGCGCCCCCCCCCCTCTGTGGAGGCGTAGAATGTACCAGAATACTTGTAAAAAAAACTTTGATTAATCCAGATTCGTGACTGCTTTTTTATTCCATAGCACCATTATTTTATTGTAAAGCACTAAAAGCTGGAGAGAATAAACTCAATAATAATAGCCAAGACCAATGTATAATGTAGTAAAATATTGAGATGTGTGTTACAGGTTGGTAATATGCTTAGCTGCTTTAAAAACCTTTTATTTATTTCAAGCATTGACTGATATAATAGTATCTTTTTGAAGAACTCCACAATCTTTTGAAGATTTTATAAACAATTTAGTTCTATATTTATTTTTTATTTGTATTTATATCCTTTATAAAAAATAGGCACAATTGTACAATAAATTTAGAAGAAAGTCCCCCACATAGGCAACAGCCTGTGTGTGAAGAACACTTCGAGTGAAATCGAACAGGTTGAATGCTGTCATGTTCGATTCCGCTGTTCAGCCGGGTATGTTCCGTCTAATCATTCACTTAATTTTGTAAAATGTTATCAAATATTCCTTCTAAAACAATTTTCCTAACTCATAACTCAGTTTAGCTACAAATTGAATTTCTATCACTTGTGTTGACCAGATAAGGTGATGATAGTAGATGGGAGGCGTAACGAAATGTCAGTCTTATTGGGGAGGCACAAAGCCTGAAAGGTTGAGAGCCCCTGCTCTACATAATTATGTTGTATGTAGTGAAAGAGACTTGTCTTAGAAACTATAATATTCAAACAACAGTCATCTTTACACAGACCTTAATACAGGTATTGAAAATGTCTAGGTATATTGGTTTCATTTATAGATGGTTAATATGTGTATTTTGGGTAATGACGGCAGCCATTTTCAATTAAATTAATATACATTTTTTGATATCTGTATTAAGATTTATGTAGAGTCAGTCTTGGTCAAACAATCTTGTCTTAGAGACTGTAATAATTGTTATAGAACCCTTTCAGTCTGATGTTATTATTAGATATAATTTGATATCGTATATTATTATAACATAACTCATTGTCTAAAATATAAATTACGAGTACTCACTTGAATATTTTTTCTACAGGTGAAGCGGCCAAGGAGCAATGGAAGAAAGTGAGGGATTGTCATCGCGATGCGCTAAAGAGACAAGAGAAAAAGAAAAAAGGAAAATTGCCGGGAACTACTGCCATTCGTCCTTGGGTGTATCAGAAACAAATGGAGTTCCTACTGCCATTCATGACCAACAGATCTACATCATCCAGTTTCAGTTCGCCAACAGTGGATTACAGTTCAGAGGGAGATGACAAAGTCGATTATCTTGAGGAAATTGAAATTGAACCTGACCAGACCAGTGTGGAAGATGATGAGTTTGAACCACGAACGTCAAGTTTGCAAACGCCAAGTAAAAAACCTAAAACCTCGGGTGTGAATGACATAATCATAAAAACTTTGAAAAATTTAGAGAGAAGGGCTGAAGCGAGAGATAGCATGAGGTCGGTCATAGCTGATAACCTAGTATCCCACAAACCGGCCGTCGAAAATGACCCACTCTATAAGTTTTTCCTTTGTATGTACCATTCTACAAAACAATTACCTGTATCCAATCAGTTGACAGTGCGACGAAAAATTTTTGACGCTGTTGCTAAAGAAGAAGAAGACGTCATGTTCACTGACTCTACCACCAATCCAGCCACCTGAATTCCTTCTACATTCTGCTGGCAAAGTAGGATGAGAAGCAAAGTGGCTGGAAGTGTCATTCCGGAAACCACTTAATGCCTGACAATTAGTAATAGCCTACCTGAGGATGTTAGTTACAATGACATTGAAAGACTGTGATAGTTACCTACCCATACCGAGTGATTAGTTACAGATACTGATTAGATACTGTACTTTGATTAGTGACAGGTAGTATAAGTACGCTGGGGCTATACCCATTCTTGAATAAACAATACAACTTGACTTCTCCAACTGAAATTGTTTTGAAACTGAACTTGTGCCTCAGGGGAAGCGATTTTAGTTGTAATAATAATAATAACAATAATAATAATTTTTTTTTTCAATAGAATACTGTTTTCGATTACAGTGCCAAAAACATTGAAAAAAATACACTCCAGCTACACATAAAATCTTGTGGCCTGTTGAAGGTAGAACGAAAATAAAAATCACTCCAGGTTATTTATATTTCAATGTAATAAAAAAATAGTTTATTGAAAACTGTTCACGAATTTCCATGCTTCTTTATAACTTATCAGATATTTTAATAGGTTTTATCAGTATGCAGTTTTTCTCCTTCTCATATCTCTTTAGAACAACACATAATTCAGATACGGAGATCAAGATGGCCAGAAGACACATCAAAACTTGGAAATAAGATTACTAGGAAGGAATCATTTGGCAGGATAGGAAGATTTTCCCTTCATAATATTTACAATACCAGACTTGCCATCCCTCAAGCACACATTCAACGTTTCAAATGAAGTTTTGGCTAAAAATTGAAATTACAGTATACTGGTTATTTGAAAATGATTGAATTCTCGGCATGAGTGTATTTTGCAGAACGATCACACTTCCATTTCTGCTCATGATAGAAATGAGTACTCTATGTTGGAAGTTGTGTGAAATACGTCCTTGTAAATTTTTGTATATATACCAATATTTGTATAAATGTAATATGTTTTACTTAATTGCTTATTATTTGAAATTTTGTAATATAGCTGTTTATTGTTTTATTTTGTCTAGTCTATTTATTTAAAGTTGAATTTTATGATTCGAGTAGCCAGCAATCAATGCTATAAGGAATATTATTGACAAAAATGCAGTCGCAGATGCTTATTTTCATATCTATTTTCTGATGTAGTTTTTCTCTGATAAGACTGTTAGTTATGTTGTCATTAATACCAATACATTATTATTTTGTGAATTCGAAAATAAAGTTTGTTGAATGAAGTATGGATATGTTTTTACTTTTTTAGTCCTTCAATGGAAACTGTAGTTAAGGTGAGTGTTACTATAATGGTTACTTGATGATGAAAAATCATTAAATTTGAAAGAGAATTAAGAAAGGTCATTAGTGAAGCTCCTTGAATGCATTCTTAGATTTATCGTGGTCTTAATAAAAAGAGATTTAGGTGAGGTCTCAACTGATTTATCATGTTATATTGCGTTGAAAGTCTAAGGAAAATTTTGTTACCGATTTTTGTGGCATTGCATACTTAGTTGATCGTTTGTTTCTAGAAAACTGTGTAGTTTGAAAAACATCAAACCCACTGTCAATGGAAATAGAAAAACCAAATTCCTGGATTTCTTGTTCCATGACGAACTGCGTTGTTAATATTAACTTGTTTTGTGAATTTGATTGTTAAATTATTTTTTCATCATGAATCGATGAAAATTATTTTTTTCATCAAATATTTTATGAAATATGGGAATTCAAAGTTAAAATTTTTCGGTTTTTGGGGGCAATTGATCTCCCCTACATGTTATAATAAACTTTTGATAAATTTTTTTTAAATGAGACACATTAAGCAATAAAATTACATATTTTTCATTCCGATCAAACAATTAGTTTTCTTAAAATAAATTGTTTAAAACATGCAAAAAATTTCAGTTTGTCAAAAAATTATTTTGAAAAAACCAATTGTTGAATTGAAATAAAAAATTTGTCATTCTTTTCCCCAAGGTGTCTTTCAGTTATAAAAAATTATCAAATGTTTAAAATAACTTGTAGGTGAGTTCAATTGCCCCCAAAAACCGAAAAATTTCAACTTTGAACTCTCATATTCCATAAAATATTCGATGAAAAAAATAATTTCTCATGGCAATAGCTCATGGCATTTCAATACCTTAATAATATCCAATTCAATGAACTTCGAAAAAAAATTATGACCAAAATCCCTGCGCACAGCCTCAATAAAGATTTTTATCAATACTCGAGTGGTAGAACTACGCTCTTTCACCTATTAGGACGGTGCCACCAACTCAACCGAAACAGCTGTTTTTAGTAATTAAATAAATAAATATTTTATTTCCATTTAAAACTAAATCTAAACAAATACATATACATATAAGACTACATGACTAAAACTACCAAAGATTACATTTTTTATAAACATTTTTTTTGCGTGGAAATTAACCTACTCTACTATTAGTATGAAGTACTCTAGTATGTATTAGTATGAAGTATTAGTAGTAAGTATTAGTATGAAGTATTCTAGTATGGCATGCCATGTTCTAGAGCAGGTTTGCAATTTAAATTTTTCAGGATTAAGTGTTTTAATATCAGGTTAGTGAGCTCACATATTGTTTGAAATTATGGTTTCTATGGTTTGTCTTCCTATGTTTATTATCCAGTGATGTACATTGATTTTGAATTTCTTGCTGTGTGGTATTTCCTGTATGTCTCTTGGAAGCAGATTGTAAAGTTTTGGTGCTAAGTGATTGAAGTTTCTCTGGTATAAAGTCTTCTTAGCCAAATTTGCAATAAGAAGGTGCCTATTTCTTGTGTTGTGACTGTGGTTCCTGTGTTGAAAATGTGCTGTGTTTTTGTATATTCTGCAGATTATTTCTTCAGAATATATCTGTCTTGCATCCATCACACCGAATTCGCTGAAAAGTTGATCTGATGGATAACGCAGTGGTTTTTTAATTATGATCTTCATTATTAGTTTCTGCACTTTTATAAGCGGGTCAATGTGTGCATAACTTGTTCCGCCCCATCCTACTATCCCATGTCAGCAAGGACTGCACTACAGAATAGTAAATTATCTTCAAACACCTCAAATCAACCAATGACCTCAGCATTCGGAACTTGTAGATGAGTTTTCTCAGTCTCTTGCATAGATCATTTATGTGATGGTCCCAGCGCAGAAAAGAATCCAATGTAACTCCAAGGTATTTTTGCACCTGCTTTTTGTGTATTGTGTAAGAAGTGTGATTTGATATGTCAGGAACTGTCAGATGATTCTGCACTGGTTGACCCTGCTGCGTAGCCGAGAAGCACAAAATGTGAAATAAGTCACTAGCCCTTAAGCTAAGTACACACATAGTACTGCGCAGCATTAACAATACGCCTGCCTCATGTGAAACATGCATAACAGAAAAATATAATTATATTTTTTGACATTTTTAGGATGACAGTTTTGAACTTCAGAAGTTATGTGCCGTGGAGATAGGGAACCTATTGTTTTAGTTTTATTCATATCAGATACAAAAAAAAAAGGCTACATCAATTGTGTTGCATTCCAAACATCTCTGTCGAATGATGGCTTGGACGCAGGAAGTAGCTCCGAGTGTGCTAGACTGTCAAGATACTGCAGCCAGACGTGTAAAGGTGGGAGTGGTCTGTTAATAATAAATCTTCAGAATTTGTTTTTGGTGGGCTTGGCATAGGTTCAATCTTTGCTCAGGAAGGAAAGTAATCGCAACCTACCTCACTCCTCGTTTGCGTAGTACGCTCTTTGGACCTAAACATAATGTTGAGGTCTGAAGGGTCACCTACAGTCGAAATCGGCTGTGGTGCTTTACATACTTTGTAAACTTGAAATCATACATACGTATTTATTGATGTATACATCGAGATCGAGACGGAATTAGAAAAAACAATTTTCTTGTAGAATTTTATAGGATTTTTATATTGTAGAATTTGAACCTAATTGTATTAAGAATACAAACATTTTATCTGCTTTTCATTCACACTATCAGAGAAAGCTGCAATCTCCTGGCATCTTTATTTCGTGACAAAGCGCTTCTGGAGTCATTTTTTTCGTTATTTTGATGAGAGGAATAACATTGAGCAGTGTGGCAGATTCCTCCTAAAGCACTCTGTGTAGCTCTTTCACATTTATTAGCAGTTATATAAACCTTTTTTCAGCTTAAACATTTGGACAAAAGTATTATGGTCATGATATCGTCAAAAGTCTTCTTTTCAGTAATTAAATAGATCTGTTGCAAAAATAAGTAATTAATTATAATTTTGGTTTTTTTTTAAATTTTCAGGGCCATGCGGAAGTAGAATATCCAGAATGTACCTACCCAATGATGCATTTTGTATGTATTTGAAAACTACTAGGTTATTAGTTCATTTTTAAGAATGTAAGTTATGTGTCATGTTTGGGAATAATTCAAATGTAGCCTGTATGGAAATTTCCGTATACAATTAATTTTAGTTAATAGAACATTCTAGTATTGTACGATGTAAATATTTTTTTTTATCTAACTGTTAGGCTATCAGTATTAATATTTTATTAGATGAGTTTGAATATTATTTGTTGGGCGTACCTACAGTTGTTGGACAGTTTTGATGCTTGAAATTCACCTGGAGGTATTTGAATTGTTTAATTAAAGAACATACTTAACAGTCTCATTCGCTGCCAAGAAAATGTTTGTTTGGCAGAATATTATAAATTTCTTGTATAGTAAATCATTTTGGATGATATACATTTACAATGAATGCCCTATACTTGAGAGAATATCTTACTTAATTGTTCTCTCTTTTATAAAGCTAATAAACATCTAAATCACTGTTATTTGGAATAAATAATTTTAAATTTTACTAATTTTAAATAATTTTATTTACAATTTTGCTTGGTTCGTTACTTTTGTAGTGGAAAATTTCAATATTTCAACGCAAGGCCGGCCATTCACTATCAGGTACACCTGATCAGGTACTCATGATCAGTTACCCGATCTGGTGAACATGATAGTGTGTGGCGGGAATAACTAGCCTTTCAGGCGACCTAAAAGCGACCTGACAACTGATGAATATTCGATCAGTTCGCCTGACAGTGATGTGTGTGAGGCAGAAACCTGATCAGGTCTCAGTTCTATTGTCTTTTTGGCGAGAATAGTTCAAATTTTGAAAGTTTAAAACTTTTTAAACTTTATGTTCATACGCATTATGTTGATAAATATTATTTATGCTGATAAATATGATTTAATTTTGATTAGAGTGTGTTTGGGTTGTTGGTGACTGTCGATCAGTGTTGTACTTTCCTGTTGTAAAAGTTTGCATTAGGTGGGTCAGAAGGGAAATGTTTAAAACCTTTGTAGCCTTGTGCCTCCTGATAACAATTATTACGTTTTTAAGGACAGATATATCATTTGAAATTAATTAGGCCTAATCAATATTAATAATATTAACTGTTGATTGTAATTTTTTTGGAGGATGAAGCCCACATAGATCTGAGACCTGTGCGTGGGTAATGAGTTGGATGATTGGGATTGATGAGCTGGACCTACAGTTTTAGGTGGGTTCCGAACCACCGGGAAGTGATTTTACTGCAGAGAACAGTGTCTCTTTTGCAGGCCAATCTTTTTGGTCACCCTTACAAAGAGTGCCTAGGAGAACGCAGCTAATCTCTGAACAGATACCTGCTATGGCTCATGGCTATCACTTCCCTAATGTAATGACTTGCAGTCAGTTTTAAGTTGTGAATATGTATAATAATTGTACTCACACTTGGTCGAACGTTTTCGAGTTATGGAAACTCATCTTCAAGGCATCCTAGATCAGCGATGTTGGTTTGTTGGTTAGAAGAATTGTGGTTTTTGTATAATAAAACACAATTTTATACAAAAACCACAATTCTTCTAACCAACATCGCCGATCTAGGAGAAGATGGGTTTCCATAACTCGAAAACGTTCGGCCAAGTGTGAGTGCAATTATTATGTATTCACAAATTAAAACTAACTGCAAGTCGTTAATTTTACAATGAAAAGTTAATATTAACAACGCAGATCGTTATGGAACAAGAAATCCAAGAATATTAAATAATCAATATTCATGGGTAAATTTATTTCTCCTCCACAACCATTCCTTACACATTTTTTGCGTTTATTCCAACTGTTTTTATGTTTTACAAAAACTACACAAAATAAGGAGAGAAGCAGATCATCTTCTGTAGAATCCATGTTGAACTGACAAACTTGACAGGGCATACATGAAGAGTGTGTGTGCTCATCAGGTATCAGGTACACCTGATCAGGTGAGCTGATCATGCGTACCTGATCAGGTGTACCTGATAGTGAATGGCCGGCCCAAGGTGTGATACTGGTTTCTACAAAATGGATCGATTTTTTTTGAGAGATATTGTTTCCTTTTTATTTCATTGCTATAGTAGTATTGAAAAAGTACAGTAGCCCACTTTCATTTACTCCCACTGAATTATGAGATGCATACCGTATAAAAATATATCATTTCGAGTTTAATTTCCTCTCAATAGTTGGGGAGTAATGAATGTTTAAGAACTGTTCCTTCTTTATTACTTGCCCTCTAATAGATTATACATTGTTTAATGTTTAATTTTTACATTTGATAACTTTCAATATTGACTGTTATTGTTGTTTTATAGAAATTTTTCAACAAATTTCAATTTTTATAATAATAATTATTGTTCATTCTATCACAATATTACTTTTTATTAACTTGATTACTGATAAATGATTAAGTTCGTGGTTGAAGGTACCACTCTTATTTTTGTTACTTTTCTGTAGAAGGATTCACAAAAATGGATGAAATTGAATGTATCCAGATATTTTATAGAATCAATTGTAAAGAAATAGTTTAAATTAAAATTACTGCATTGAACAGTAAATTTATGTGTCAGTAATATTCATTTACAATTTCTCATTTTCTATTTATTGTACTTGATTATCATTTGTTGGAGATCAATCCATTATGGTCAATGTTCACAATCCAAGTAAAATTGGAAGTTCAGTACAGTTTGAAGTGACTTTAATGCAATTTGTCAACTCCTGTTACAGGAATTTACAGGAATTTTTAGTATCTCTGTGAAGTTTTATACGGTATTATAATGGGTGGATTTGGTATATGCATTTTCTGTTTTGAAAATATTTTGTACATTCAAAAGCTGAGAAAATACTAGTTTTTTTTAAAGTAACTCTGTAAACCAAGATTTCAAATTGACTACAAAGCAAGCTCCACAGCTCATACACAAATTTCAATCGCTATTGGAATTCTCATAATTTATTAAGAAATTATAATCGTTCTATTCAAACTTATTATTTGCACAAAACCCGGAATATTTGCATCAAATGGGATATATTTTCTGATGACAACACGAGTATGAGAGTTAAGCATGGTAATAAGGTGAATGCTGATACAATGCTGTAAACTTCAACCCAATGTTCACCATGATAAACCTTCAGTTTAGGGTGGGCTCCGAAGCACTGAGTAATTGATGATAAAGCAGACAGCTTTATGTTATAGCTACTGGTCATCCATCCAATCGCAGAATCAAGCGCTCTGGATCAATGATACTTCAATCTTAATGGCCGGTTGCACGAAAGCCAATTAAATTATGTAATCCTTGTAGAATGACGTCATTCTATGGAAATTAAACTTAATGGAGAGAATTTAGTTGCACAAATGACAATTACAAGCGATAATGCCGATTGCGTTAAACGGTGTAAAATATATTTAACCGCCCAATCACCGATGATTAATCTCACTAATGCCCATCAAGTTACATTTTATAGGTTGTTTATTTTACCAGAACATGGAATTGCAAATTAGGTCGTAGGTGTTGAAAACCTTTCAAAATGAATAAAATCTGTTAAGAATATAATTATTCAGAATTAATTAATTATTAATAATATATAATTATTAATTCAGAATCAGCTGTTGATCAAATTACAGTGTAGTCAGATTTGTGTCCATTTGGTTAACAAAAATTAACTAATGGATCTTTGTGCAACAGAAATAAACCTGTTACACTTATGACAGTTAGTTAACGGACATACTCCTTATTTAATTGGCTTTTGTGTAATCTGTATACAATGAATATCTCACTCGCTTGATGAATGAGGCAACCACTTCGTGTGGTGGCACATATTCTGACATCCCTGTTCAGCTGAAGACTTATTTTTACAAAAAACTATCATATTATGATACAGCTTTGTTTAGCAAGCACAGTATATCTATTCTGTGAACCAAAAATGGATCAAATACCACATAGTATTTGGCTACCATGCATGGCAATGTTGGTAAAATAAATACACTAACAGTAACATAGATAGGCCTACAGTTACCACTATTAATAAAACCTTCAAGGGAACTGGATTGACTGTCATTGAACTGTAATTGTGGTTGCTGTAGCTATTCTGGTTACTATGTGATTCAGTGGCGTAGCGAGGTCTTGCGGCACCCGGGGCGGTATTTCAACTTGCCAACCCCCCCCCCTCCACCAAACATTACACACAGTTAAAAAACGACACCTTATTCATAGCTGATTCTTATTTTGTATTAACCATGAAAGAATTATAATTTATCAAAATTTGGGACTCCGAGGTGCGTCAGAAAATTTTTGATTTTTAGGTCTTTTGAAAGCAACTTTAAAAGGTATTTTGGTGATGTTTGTCTTGATATTGGGCTCCGCACAATTGATTAGCTTAGGCCTGCATATCGCAACTCTTCAGAATGTGGGCAGGATGTAATTGAAAATATTGAAATATCTTGCTTGAACAGCATGTGATTTTTTTTTATTTATTTATTTATTTATTGCCACAACTTCACAAACAAAACAAATTGAAGTTTCATTAACATAATGTTAATAAATTAATACATGAAATAAAATAACTTCTTAAATAAATAATGTTTTTTGATAATGTTAATGATTTAGTTGAGTATTCTACTAGATCACTTTGGGAATAGAACTTAGGAATCTATTATTGGAAATTTAGAGAAAAAATGTGAATTATGAATTAGCTTAGAAGAGCCCTGCAACACTTCAAATGAAACAACTACCTCTTCTAGTTAACTAACTCCTAGCATAGTTAGTAGAATGGTGGTGCGGGGTTTTCCCCCGGAGAAAAATAGAAAATAATCCTCCCAAGCGCTTTTAGACACAAGCTCATTCATCTTACACCATAATCTTTGGTAAAAAAATTCAATTGATTTTTTTGTCTTTGAGAATTGAGTGACTCAATTTCAGTCATGGCAAATGTTTGGGTCCAACCACCGGGAGCACCTCACTTTCTTGATTGTAGACTCACCGTAAACAGTATAGTCCAAATAGTAAAAAGCACCTTCAAGACCGACCACTGAAATTTATTCTAAAAAAATTGTTACTTAATAATTTTTTCTACTTAAATAATATTATGCCTTGAAATTCAAAATTACATTACTTTATGACTTGCTTTTCATGAATCAAACTAATAATTTTTATAACTTTCCCTACTAAACTCTATCTTCTACCTCTACCTTCACAGTAGGCCGATAACTCAGAATAAATTAAGGTGTATTTTTACGATGTTGACAAAATATATGACTCTCTTGTTTGAATGGGGTGCGGAAAAAATTAAAAATAACCCCTATGAATTTTGAGCGTTTTTACATAAATCCTCATATTATGCCCAATCCTCTCATTATTTTAACCCATACATATCTCTGTATTAGCCAGCCCAAAAAATTATTAGCTCTCACCCAAAGAACCATATATCATTTATGTAAATGCTGTATTTCAATATTTCAACCCACATTATGAATCAAATTCTATTATGTGCTTGAGTCATCGCTAAATGGAGGGTGTCCGTACATGAGGATGCTCCTTGGCTACTCTCCTGACACCTGCATCAACAAATCCACTGATTCTCTAAGGGTGAATGGCAGTGGCAGGTGTAGTAAAACCGAACAGATTTCTTCAAATAATGAAAATAAATTTAGCTGATAATAACCTCTGTGTCACACATTTCGACACTCACTGCTCCTACACTATCAACCGTATGACTAAATTTCCCTTAACTCAGTCGCCTGTCATGTCACCCCTAACCAGAATAATGTTTTCTCTTTTATTTATTAGAAAAAATGATCTATTAAAAAATATTTTTAAAACATTTAATACCAGTCCTTTTAAAGCCTGATTGGATCTGTTTTTTGTCACCCCCCTTGGGCTGTCACCCGGGGCGGTCCGCCCCCCCGTTGCTACGCCACTGATGTGATTACTATTTCTACTAAGACATCCACTTTGGACTATAAGTACACCGTGGGTAAATTCTAGCACGCAACCCAGACCTGTTCAATTTTGGAAATAATGAACTGGTGGCGACTACCACTTATAAAGCCTAGGTCTGAATCAATCATTGATTCAATTGAAGAACTTTTCCACCACAGAAAGTGAAGAAAATTAGAAAGGTCCAAATCTGGCTTATGCCAGTGTCAGTCTTCATCAAGAAGTGCTTATATTCATGAGTTTACCTTATTACTTTTTTCGATAATGTTAATAAACTCAATATATCATGAAACCCCCCCTACAATAATTGAATAGAACGTCACTACAACACAATGAATTGAGCCATCCTTGTTAAATTACCATTTACCACCCAATAGCAATCATTTACCAATTACCAATAGTAATAAAAACTAAAGGGTACCAACTTTGCATATGGAACAAACTGGATATACGTTTTATTGGAAAAAGGAAACTGTGATTGCTATTGCTGCTTATCATAACATCCACTCTTGTCACTGTTCTTGTCTCCTCTTATGTCAGACGGAGTTCAACTCTGCATCCCACATGGCTGGCTCTAGGGTTTCTGGCACCCTAGGAGAAAACAGATTTTGCACCCTTTAGAAAGTTGAATTTATTGAAATTATTTGTAAGAAACAGTAGGCCTATCAATAGTAGCAATGGCTCTAGATTAAGTTTTATGTTTAAATGACTTAAAGGCCTTGATCCTTGATTGATTAGAAATCAAAATTACTAACGTTAAATTATTAATACAAAAGTTTCATACTACGTCACATATCTGATACTGTTTGACCAGCGAAAGTATGTACCCCCTAAAATTGATCAACATCATCCCTGATAGATTATTGCACGTTTATAAAATGTACACTACAAATTTAGTAGACTTGTAATTATTAAAAACGCGCGTGTTCGGCGTTTGTACGAACTGACCCCGATGAAGCCAAGGTACTGACTGTCGAAGGTTCTCATAATCATTCTTCTAACTATCCGTCCCCGACCCCATCGACGTCTTCCAGCTCACCTGAGAACTCTTCGCCTTCAATTGATGAAACATCTTCAACACCTTTTAGCATACACAATTTTAAATTATCAGACGAAGTTAATCGCACTAAATTGTCCTTACCCGGGGTTGATAATTCATTCCGTTCATCTGTAGGCGTGACTGATATTGATTTAGCTTTAACAATTAACAACACCCCTACTCCAAGGTCATCGACAGTTGAAACCAGAAACGCATCTGTTAATACACCTTCTCACCAGACTATGCTCTCCACTAATAGGGACTCTCTAAAGAGAAATAGAGCTACAGCAGCAGAGAGATGATAATAATATCCCACTCAATGAATCTCCAAGTAGAGTTGGAAACTTGTAAGAAAGAGAATGAATCTCAATTAATTTTGATGCAATCGCGTATAGATGAACTGGAAAATGAAATGCGAATAATGATCAAACTAGAGCAGGAAAATAAAATTCTTTCAGCAAATATATCTGAAATGAGAACTACAATGGAGGTCTTAGAAACAGATAACAGTTTTTTAAGAAGTACAAATAAGGAATTAGAATTCGAGTTAGAAGAGTATAGAAATTTTTATTCTCCAGGTGACACACATATTCATACTCCAGGTGAGGTAAATGCATTCAAGGGAAAAAACTCCTTTGATGTTTTTGCTGAACCTGAAATTTCAACGGTTTGTGCAAACAATAACTTTATTGAGAGAGTAAATAGAAACTATCCAAAAATAAATAAATCAAAAAAGAAAACAAAAAAAGTTTTGGTATTATCAGATAGCCACGGGAGGGATATCGGTTGGGAGCTGAACGGTGAGGTTGAAGGGAGCGGGTTTGAAGTGACAGTGCTCTCGAAGCCGGGGGCTTCATTTGATTCGGTAACCCATGACATCGAGGACTTCACTCGTGATTTTGGTATGAACGACAATGTTATAATTTTGGCAGGGACAAATGATGTTACAGATACAACAAAACAACTCACTGACTTAAACTTCAAAAAAATCTTGGACACGGCTAGGCATACAAAAGTAACTATTTCAACTATACCTTTCAGATATGATAGACCCCTAATGAATGTTAACGTTAGTAAATTAAATTCACGGCTCCGTGAACTAGTAAGCGGCATGAAAAATATAGAATTATTGGATTTAAGTAACTTTGAGATCACGGACTATACCCGACACGGTCTACACTTGAACAGATACAGAGGCAAACAGAAACTCATAAAACTCTTAAAAAATCATATAATTGGGAATTCGGTAAGACCAAATAATGATATTATCACAGAACAAAGCTTCAACAGAAATACGTCAGAAGCTCGTTCTAGGATTTGTATTAGTAATAATATTCCAACAATCGGCGAATCTGATACAGAAATTTTTTTATAGGTTGCAACCTTCTCCACGTGAATTGTCAGGGTCTTGTGAGTGCAAAATTGGATCTGGAACTGTTTTTGTCGGATGAAAACATAAACTTAGACATTCTTTGCTTTACTGAACATTGGTTGAAAGACGAAGAGTTAGAGGTGTTCTCCTTGCCCAATTATGTTTTGAAGGCTCACTATAGCAGGAGGATAAAAGAGCGCGGAGGTTCATGTATTTTCGTTCGCGGGAGGTCAGTTTCCGGTTGCCGTGATAGAAGGGATTTGACAAATCTGGCTCTCGAGAATTCATTTGAAATTTCTGCCGTTGAACTCAAATTAAGAACTATGAACGAAAAAATAATAGTTTTATGTGTTTACCGCACTCCAAATTCTGACTTCAATATCTTTATTGAGCTTCTTAGATCTGCACTGGCTAAAGCGATGAAGGATAAAGGAAAAATTATATTTCTTTGTGGAGATTTTAATGTGGATTGCTTAACTGATAGCAATAACAAGAAATTACTCGAGAATCTACTTAAAACATTCAAACTAAGCAAAATAACGGAAGGACCAACGCGAATTACCCAAAGATCGGCAACAGAGATTGATTATATTATTACAAATTATTCGCCGACATTGTGCCTTTCTAACACTATTCCCTGCTCTTTCACAGATCATGAGGGCGCTGAAGCGTCCCTCATGGTCAGGAAATCAAACAAAGAGAAAAATAACTCAACTAAATTTCCACAAAACGGGAACAGAAAAACTTTTCGCGTTGTTAACGATGATAACATAAATGATTTGAATCGCATTTTAAGTGGTGAGTCTTGGAAGCCTGTTTATGAGAGTAGAGATGTAGAAGAAATGCTTAACAATTTTATTTCAATATACCTTCAACATTGTGATAGAGAAATCCCTAAAAAATCAATTAAAAAACCAAGTAATAACAAATTATCATGGGTTACGCAGGGTATAAGAATATCAGGAAATAAACTAAAAACCTTGAACTTGTTGTTAAAGATTGATTCCACGCGTGACTCGACGATTTCCATCATAACTGAAACTGGATTGGCCTATTTTAGTCTAGAGTTATATACTAAAATCTACAAAAGCATTTATAGAATATTATTACTTCGAGCTAAAAAATTAGCAGCAAATGATTTTATTAATAAGTCCCTATATAAAACGAAGGCCGTTTGGAGATTGGTCAGATCAGATCAGCTGAAGGAGCCACACTTGAGATACAAAGTAACATAATTGAATGTGTTGATGAAATTAAAATACTTGGTGTAGTGATTGATACTAAACTGTCTTGGAAGCCTCACGTAGAGTATCTCAAGAAGAAATTAAATTCAGCAGTTTTCGTACTCAGAAGCGTGAGATCTATACTGAATCTCCATAATATTAAAGAGGTTTACTTTGCCTTGTTTCATTCCCTTATAACATATGGAATACCTTTTTGGGGAAACTCTACTGAATCGATTCAAATTTTTAGAATGCAGAAGTGGGCTATAAGAGTGATGGTAGGCGAGTCATTAAGAATAAGCTGTCGCCCACATTTCAAGCAGTTAGGGATTCTTCCTTTACCAAGTATTTTCATTCTTGAAACTATCTGCATTATTAAAAAAAACGAAAGTAAATTAATTAAAGTATCTATGATTCATTCATATGAAACAAGGCAGCGAAATAGACTTCGTGATCACTCTCATCGAACAACTCTTTATGCTAAGGGTGTCAAGAGCTTAGGTATTCATCTCTTCAACATTTTACCTAGCCGTTTTAAATCACTCATATTTAACAAATTCAAGATTGAGTTGCAAAAAGAGTTTAAAAGATTCTGTTTCTACTCCGTTCAGGAGTATATCGATCATTACGCCAACATAAATTAATAGTTAGAATAAGTTCATAAATTTGGCAAATTTAACATTCTTTTTTTTTAATACGTTTGACAAATCCAAATACCCCTTTTATAGGAGGTCAACGGATGCTCCTTATATCTATCTATCTATCTATCTATTATTATTATTTTACCTTTATTGGTGAGCTATAAAAAGAAACCACATAAATCCAATTTCCAGTGTAAAAAGTATTAATCTCTATTAATCTCATCTAACAATTTATAAATCTGATGAAAGTTGCTACTTTTTCATTCAAGTAAGCTCTGTGATAGGAACATTTTGCGAGGGGATCAACGATTTTCTTCTCCTTAGCTTGGCTGGGAGCATATTATACAAACAAGTTTTGCTCGTCGGTATGAATTTTCTCTTGGCTTCTACTTTGTCAGAGAGCACAGAGCAGGAAAGTGTGTGTTCAGCGATGTTCATCTGGTCGTCATGGAGATACTTTTAATAACCACTTTTATTGCATACTTCCAACACTCTTGAAATTCTCCACATGATATATAAGCAAAGAAAGATCTCAGTTAGCTTGTTACAAATTATGCAATATACTTTCGTGATCAATAATGCCGAATTTTTCATTATTTCTCTTCAATACTTTTGGTTTGCTAGACAATCATGATTTTTATTCTTATACCTTGATAAATTGAGAGACTCGCTTCATTTTAACTACCTCTTCCATGCTAGTTTTTCATATTGTAATGGTGGTTTTACTTCTAGACCATCTATATCTTCAGGCTTTTAAAATAATACATTGATAATTATAATTTAGACAGTAATAAGTTATTTTAGTTCCATATCTGTTAACACTAGAATACTATACTATACCTACTACTACAAGAATTAAATCTACAATGGTAGCCTGTATACTTTGCATTTCAAGTCTATTCATGATATATACATAGGAAATTGATCTATTCCACTATTGCATGCTATTTTCTAGAGCAGGTGTTTCATTATAAATATTAGTACTTTCTTCCTTAATCAAATGAGAAAATTCTCCCTATGTCTGCTGACATTATTTCTTCTTAGTTGGACATTATTATTATTATTATTATTATTATACTTGAAGCTCCCAATGTGGAAGCCGCTGAGTGAAGATGCCGAAGATGGTTCATTTTTTGGTATTGTTCTTTTTGTTTGCCCACCAGCCTTTCATTTTTTTGTGCGAATTCAGCTTTTCTCTCTTCGCTACATTTTGCTTCAACTCTTGTGGAGGTTTTGTCTCTGGTATAACTTCCCACTTGTTAAGTCTTATTCTGAAGTTTTTTCTGTTGGTTCTTTTGGCCAGTACTAGGTATTTTTTTAACATTTCGTATCCAGGTCGTTTTATGGCCTGGCTAATTCTTCCGGTTCCCCGGATGTTCTGAAACAATTCTGCAGTTCTTCTTGTACTTTTCTTTCCTTTTGCCAGCAGTTCTTCAAGGCAACAGATCTTCAATATATTTGTGTTAAAGCACACACTATTATTTAAAATTTCAGTTGTTTTCTTACATTTGACTCTTTTCACTTATTTCGTATAGTTTTTCTTTAGAGCTTTGTAACTATCTCCACTCAACCTATTTCTAGATAATTTAAATTCATCATATGCATCTTCAATCCTATTCCCTTTTTGCAAGGATATCATAAGTTATCCACTCTTCAATTTTGTCTAATTTTTTACAGGGACTTTTTTAACTGAACAACTCTTAGTAATATGAAACCTTAAAATATTATATTTGTTACTTAAACTATTGCTGTTGTAAACCCTTCTCCAGTTTTCTTGCAACAGATTCTGCTTCAAACAATTGATATTCCCCTGTTCACATTGCTGAATTTCTTTCATTATTTTTCTCTTTTTAAACGAATTTATGGCCTTGCAACGTCACCTCTAAGATTTGGTAGTCATAATCAGATAGTTCCGATCTGGCTAATCTCGTTTCACAGTCATCTATATTATTTGTATGGATGTTATCAATTATTGATTGTGACGTTCTTGTGTCTTGTATACTCATGAACTTTTATTTCCAAGTTATTTATTTTATTCCGTATTGCAAAGTCTGTGTTAAAATCTCCCACTACAATAACGTTTGTAAATCGAGTACCGTAGTAGTAATCTCTAAAAGTTCATTAAATAATTCGCAAAAAATTTTCTATTCCCCATTTGGTGACCTGTGAAATATGGGTTCTAATGTCTAAAATAAGGCTGGCAACATTAAAGTTCACACTTGCACTTTATTTACACAAATTAGTCTATTAGCACACACTAATTGTAAGTTCAATTAATAAGGAAAAACAGATCAGCAAATGACAAGCTAATACACTTTTTCAGTAATTATTTACAAGAATTAATAAATAATTAATTACAGGCTGATCAATAACTAAAGAAACAAGAGTCCAATAAACTGTACAATAATGTAGAAAGAAATGATAAAAAGAGCAACTAATCACTTACATAACACAGTCCAATTCGTTATTTGACAGTCCCAAATAATATCACTTAACACAACGTCTTTAAACTATTAGTAAGCTGCACAAACAGTAAACACTTGTCTCTGCACTTGACACTGGAATGAAGCACTGTTTACTCCACTGGCACTGGATTGTCTTTCTCACGAGATCTGTCATGCAAGCTTTTGTAAAACTAACTCACTCGTTCATATGGACTCCTTTATATAGCTGTTGTAGTTGTATAACTCCAAGAATTGGCAGCTTCTCGAAGCTTCAAGAATGCTTGGAATATAGACCTCGATTGTTCAGGAAGTCTGAAGAAATCTTGAGAAGTCTCGAGAAATTCAATTGAGTGAGAGAGTTGCAGACTTGAAGAATATGAGTGACAAAAGACATATGAAGAGCAAGAGAATGAAGATCGGATGTCAAAGTAAAGTCCAATCATGAAAACAATAGAACAATCTACGTAGAACAAGTGCGTAAATAACTGCTCCATTCACTTTTGTAACAATACCTAACACCGCTGCTTCGAAATTATTGTCGATTTTAACTTTAAAACCAGTATCTTCTAAATCCATTTCCCCAGAAAATTTCTGTACATATTCTAAATTAAATGCTTGCATATACTTAGCATTTTTAGTGAATATATATACTTATTTCGATGAGATGCCCTGCATCCTGCAATACGATGCTTTCAATGAATAGTTTGGAATATTTAGTTGTGACAATTCATCGCCTTTTAAGCCGTGCTCTGATAAAATAACTATCAGGAGAATCTTAATTTTTTCAAGAATACTTCGATGCTATCTATTTTTTTACGAATATATTCGTAACAAAATTTTGTTAAAAATATATTCGTAACAAAATAGATAGTATTCTTGAAACAATACATCAGAATCAGAATGAACCAGATATCTTGAATCAGAATATTCTGATGGAACACAGTGGATACGTCTCTAGCATTCCTCACTACTTTATCGTTGCTGTTGATAATATTGAACTAGATCTACTTGATCTCTTGAATCTTGAACCTATGGATTTACCTATGAACCTATAGAATCTTGGAAACCTATCAGATCATTACAAGAGTTCCTTCCACTAATGCTATCCTGATTTTTTGATCGATTAACGTCTTTCCTATGATTGCAGATATAAATTGATTGTTTGAGACTAGTTTCCCTTCTCGGTTTTGAGCCACTTTACTAAAAAACGTTCATTATATGATTGTTTAGAAGATTTTTTGCTTGTATATTATATTCATTAACTATATTATTGTTATCACTAAAAATATCAGATATTTAATATTTTGATGGCAACTCCCATAAAGTCTATTCTCGGGAGTGCCTATCTTCTCACTGAATATCACAATGTATTCCTTATGTACTTGTGTATGTTGAGGATTGTTGTACCAGTATGTTGTTTATTGAGAAATAAAATTAATTAAATTAAATTTATTAGCAGTAGATTACAAACGACTTTCAATTGGTGTGATCACACAATAGCTTAGCAACCTTTTCTTCTGCATCACAGTAGCTTTAAGAGCTGATGGTGATGGTTTGTTTAATTGGGAGCGCGTTGTTTCCTGAGTTTCAATCCAATTACTAGATTTAGATGACTTGTTTGGGCTCATTTTTCTAGCTAATAATTGTTTTTAATTGAGCTGAGTAAACATTTTATTGAAATATTACTTAAAATTTAGTATAATTATCAACTTAAGACTATTTAATTTCAGAACAATTTATCAATGCTGGTACAACCTAACCTCGAAAACAGAATTTAGTTTTTTATCAGGACACTTATACTCAAGAATTTAATACTAGAAATTATTAAGATATTATAAATACTAATAATAAAAACAAAAATACTACTTATCTATTTGAAATAATATTCAAATCTTCAAAACTCCTTATAAAAAATAAATAATAATAAAAACAAAAATACTACTTATCTATTTGAAATAATATTCAAATCTTCAAAACTCCTTAGAGTCTGTTCAGTTAGTGTGCACACACAATCTCTGCTACCTAGATATTGTTACACAAGTAAACGAGCAGTTATTCACACAGTTGTTCTACGTAGATCATTCCATTCATGGTCGTACGTGCCTTGAAACCCAATCTGCATTCTCTTGTTTTCCACATGTCTTTGTCACACTTATTCTTCAAGTCTGCAACTCTCACTCAATTGATTTCTCAAGATTTCGACATTGTTCCTGAACAATCGAGGTCTATATTCCAAGGATTCTTGAGGATTCTCAAAGCGTCTGGTGACCTCCAATTCTTGGAATTATACAACTACAACAGCTATATAAAGGAGTCCACGTGAACCAGTGAGTTTAGTTTTTACAAAGCTGTGTGACAAATTGTATTACAGATCTTGTGAGAGAGACAATCCAGTGTCAGTGGAGTAAACAGTGCTTTATTCAGTCTTTAGACAGTGTCAAGTGCAGAGACAAGTGTTTACTGTTTAATATTAAAACTAACACTGTATTTCACTTTTAAATAATGTTTTACTCACATATATTGGAGATGCTTGAGGAATGCATTTCACGTCTGAAAAGAAGCTTCGTCAGCCTGACCTCAGAAGTGAAATGCATTCCTCAAGCATCTCCAATATATGTGAGTAAAACATTATTTAAAAGTGAAATACAGTGTCAGTTTTAATATTAGATTGTTCATTAAGTATTTTGTCATGGAAAACATCACAGATGTTTACTGTTTATGCAGTTTACTAATAGTTTAAAGACGTTGTGTTAAGTGATATTATTTGGGACTGTCAAATAACGAATTGGACTGTGTTTTTGTAAGTGATTAGTTGCTCTTTTTATCATTTCTTTCTGATGTGAGGCCACTTTTTGCAGACCAAACTCAGCTCTTTCCCAGCAAATCTCCCATGTTGCCCCTGAAAACAGTAGGACTGTGTCATCAGCAAACGTGGTGACCGTTCCATCAATCTGCAAATCACATAAAGGGTTAATGTACAATAGAAACAATATTGGGCCCAATACTGTGCCTTGAGGCACTCCATACTCCACCACCAGTCTGCTACTCAAGTGCCCATTTACTCTCACACACTAAGTTCTGTTTGTTAGATAGCTTTTGAATATATTCCAAGCTACTCCTCGTATTCTATTACTTCCTCAGTCTACCAAAATCAGTATCAAAAGCCCTCGTCAAATCCAAAAATACTGCTATTGGTTTTTCCTTTGTATTGATTTTTTCTGTTATTTCTAAAGTAATGTGATGAATAGCATCATTAGTGCTGTAGTTGTCTCTAAATCCATATTGGTTTGGTGACAGAATGCTATGCTTCTCCAGGAAACTAACCAGTCTGACCTTGATACAATTTTCCAATATTTTTGATAGACCGTTCAAAAGTGAGATCGGCCTGTAGCAGTTTATATCTTTCCTTCTTGAAGACTGGACAAATTACTGCCTCTTTTAATTGCTAGGAAAAATCCCATCCTGAAACATTCTATTGTGCTAGAATCTGAATGCTAGTATGTATATAGGTATAATCATATGCTTTCACATAGCAGCTTGGTATAAAAGTGGAACGAAAAATGAACCATCTTAATGATGGGACGCTAGTGCAACCGGGGTTAATGTTTCATTTAGGCCTACAATGAAATAGCAGTACAAAGTATTTACATTGTACGATTTACATATTACACATACATCAAAAGTATTCTCTACGTACTACTATTTGAGTTTCAAGACTAAATTTATCACAAGAAGCATTGTAATAAGTTAATACTGCATACAACTTCTACACTAATCGATAAAATATTTAATATCTAGTCATCAATTAGCTTACTAATTCAGATGACTCTATTTGTGTAAACATGATTAATAACTTATATATAAAATTATATTGTTACGGGTTCTAATAGCTAAAATAAGGCTGGCAACACTAAATTTCACACTTGCACTTTATTTACACAAATTAAATGTAAGTTCAATTAATAGAATAAAAAAAAACAGATCATCGAATGACAAGCTAATAGCTATTTTCAGTAATTATTTACAAGATAAGAATTAATGAATAAGTAATTACAGGCTGATCAAATATAAAAGAAACAAGAATCCAATAAACTGTACAAATGAATAATTAATTACAAATAATCAATAATAAGAGAAACAAGAGTCCAATAAACTGTACAAATGAATAATTAATTAGGCTGATCAATAATAAAAGAAACAAGAGTCCAATAAACTGTACAATAATGCAGAAAGAAATTATAAAAAGAGCAACTAATCACTTACAAAAACACAGTCCAATTCGTTATTTGACAGTCCCAAATAATATCACTTAACACAACATCTTTAAACTATTAGTAAGCTGCATAAACAGTAAACACTTGTCTCTGCACTTGACACTGTCTAAAGACTGAATAAAGCACTGTTTACTCCACTGGCACTGGATTGTCTCTCTCCTGAGATCCGTAATACAATTTGTCACATGCAGGTTTGAGAACGTAACTGTCATGCAAGCTTTTGTAGAAAAACTGATCCCCTGGTTCACGTGGACTTCCTTTATATAGCTTTTGTAGTTGTACGTAGTTGTATAATTCCAAGAATTGGAGCTCACTAGACGCATCAAGAATCTTCAAGAGACATGATTTCGATCGTTCCAGAAATCTTGAGAAATCAATAGATCTCTCGAGAAATCAATTGACTGAGAGAGTTGCAGACCTGGAGAATAAGAGTGACAAAGACATCTAATGAGAGAGAATGGAAAATATCAAATTGCGTCTGTCCATGAAAACAATGGAGTGATATAAATAGAACGAGCGCGTGACCAACCGCTTGCTCTCGTAACAATATTAATATAAATAGCATTGTATAAGAGAATAAGAGAGAAGAGGAGAAGAGAAGAGAATAGGCATAAAAGAAGTAAATTGAAGAGGTGATTGACTGCCGATCAGGCGACTTATTGTAGTGGTTAGATGCCACATCGACGGTCTCGGGTTCGATTCCTATCCTGGCTTAGCACTTTTCATCTATCATCATTCATCTCCACTCGAGCGCAGGTTTCAGATTCTTGTAAGATTCATCAGCAAAAAATCAAAATAATCAAAATAAAAGTGGGTCTAAACAGTAGCAGAATTCACATGAAAAGTCAAAGATGGTGAAATAGGATAACAGATATCTGCAGACCGTGTAGGCCCAAAATTTTCCCGTTGAGAAAATAATATTATTCATCCTTCCAGCTAGCTACTACAGCGTATGGTGCTGGCCATGCATTGAGTGATAAAAAGTCCAGCTTTGTGTATTGGCAAAGGAAAACTAAGGGAAAAGCTAGCTGGAAAAACGTGAGAGAGTCCTTAAAAAATTTAAAGCTTGGTCCCCGTCTCGTAAAGATGAAATTTCTGGCTTTTTAACACCGCTCTTCATCGCCGCGGAAATGAGTGCTTAATATTCCGTACAGGTTCATCCGATTAGGGCAGAAGAGGCAGCGTGAGCAGAACTTGGTTGTGTGTCCGTATGCCTCGCTTCGTGAAGCACTTTGTGCGTCCGCGCTAATAGAAGCCGTCTTTGTCAGCCTCTGCGCCTGCCTCTCAAATCCTGGACCACTGTAGTAACGCATCTCCATTGTGAATGCACCTTCTGCGACCCGCTCGGCTCGCATTGAAACCTCAAACAAAACCTTGAAAGTTGGAAAGTTCGTTTCATTCTATATCAACTATGCATGTCGAGAGAGAAAATAAGGAAAAAGAGGCTAAAGGAGTCGTTTCCTATTCTAAGAATCCGGATTGCGCTTATTATTATTATAATTATTATTTATTCATTTATTAAAAAAGCACTATCAAGTAAAGATACAACAGACAGCCCAATACTGCTTTCTTTACAAATTTTAAACTAAAATATACAAATTTTAGGTTACGGTATATAACTACTACTTCAACTAGAAATTAGTATAAGTTCGTACGACAACTAGTACTATTAGTACGACAACTAACTAGAAAACAAGTTCAACTAGAAATTTCACTTTGAAGAACAATTACTAAATCTTTCCAAAACAAGAATATTAATTTAAAATATCACTTTAAAAACGAAGCTCTTATACAGTCCAATAGTCCAAAAAAGTGGATATAGTTTTGAATTTTGTTCCGGATTTCAGAGCCAAAAATGTACAAGTCTACACAATGTATTGATGCTTACTATATTATATGCTGATGTTGATATTTGATAATAACGCATTACTGTACAATACCCTAGTGATGAACAATAAGTAAGAAGCTATTTATATTTTTTAGGAAGCCTATTTTCATCTTTAATATGATGTGGGGTAATGCAGTACGGTACTTCATCTATTTATCTCTAAGATAATACGATTTTTGTAAGAGAAAAACCAATTCTACATCGTGGGGATATCAAAATTGAGTTTTAAATTCAAGTGAATGTCATTTTATATAGAACTCATTCGTGATCTAGAAAGTTCGAGTACTCATCACCAATACGATAAAAATTCATATGAATAAATACGTATAAATCGTCATAATGATACATTAGTATAATAATAATTATTTTAAAAACTTGTAGCAATATGAAGTTACAGCAAATTGTACCTAGCAGAACAAATCTTGTGTCAATTTACGGCAGAGCTGTGTGGTGAAATTGAAATAGATAATTTAAGTTTTTGTCGGTTAATGAGAAATATTCGGAAAAGGGTGGAACCCTTTGTGGTTTACAAGTGTTGACAATTTAAGAAAAAGATGGTACTGTAAGAAGTTTTATGATGTGGTGAAAAGCTCAGAATAAATCATTAATACAATTAATTGACTATAAAATGATTTGGAGAAGGATTTATTTGAGCGCCTCATTATTATGACTTATAAATTTGAGTCCTTGATCCATTGAATTATGCCAAACACGCGTATGATAATAATAATAATGTACGAATGACCTTAAAATTAGAGAGGTTACACTCAACATCATAACAAAACACTGTAACTTTCAGCGCATGCGCAGAAAGACAATGAACTTTATAATATATAGACGGTGTGCAAAATCTTCAGTGAGAATGCGATTTTCATTTCTTTCAAACACCAGCCAATCTGTTTTATCCTTAATAAAAAGAAATTTCTTCTGTTGTTTTCATCCTTACTTGAACTGTAGGTTATTATCGATGATAATGATTATAAACTTGCATTTGCATCAGAACTCACACTTATGAGTAGTATCGGTTGCGTTTCAAGACCTGAGTCCCATCCTCAGCAAACAATAATTACTTATTCCAAAGAATATATAAATGCGTATACTACTTGGGGATGCTTGTACTCTGTTTGCTGAGAATGGTACTCAGGTCCTGAAACGCGTCTGATACTGCTCGTAACTGTAATTTCTGCAGTATATTCAAGTTTATAGTAAGTCATTAAAATCGATAAGTAAATGGTATTGTAGGAAGAAATAATTGGACAAATATGTTTCATAATATAAAAACAGGAGTTTTTGTGGGAATAAGGGTCAAGAAATGACAAAGGACACTTGAGAGAATATGAAGAAGGGAAGAAAAGATGGCCGCAAAAATGAGCGCTTAATATTCCGGCCTGGTTCATCCGATTACGAGAACAGACCGCTGCCGCCGCCGCTGCCATCAGTTTATAACTTACTCGCTGTGTTCGGTAATAAAAAGTTTGCTGTGGTTCGCTCGCCTGCTACTCTTTAAATCACACCCTTTCTATTCTTTCCGCCCATCAATTTATTGTAACCGCACTCAACTTTCCACAGCCATCTTCGTACAACTTGCCAAATTAATGTACCGTACCGAGCATAACAGCTTCTCTTCAGATTCGGTCTTGGCTGATGTCTTGCAACAAACCTATTCTGCTGGGGAAATACTAATCAGGCTAGATTTTAATCTCAACTGGCAGCCTGTATGCAGTCTACAGATTTATTATGTAAACTGATTGAAACGTTTTTCATTTTTCAGATTACATCATTGTAGTACATTTGATATGGAAGTACCTGAATATCTAGTTCACTTGTTAATTAGGAATGTTTTGGCATTTAAGACCGTCTCTTTTGAGCCCTGTTAGTTAACTTAATCACCTTCTGAAAGTGTAGTATAATAAACAAACATTACAAGTTGATAATAAATTTTTCAGCTTTTACCAGGTATTCTTCATAACTCTTCTTATTATTTCTTATGAATTCAGCAGCTACACACTTTCCCACATATAGAGAATAATAATAATAATAATAAAAATAATAATAATAATAATAATAATAATAATAATAATAATAATAATAATAATAATGATAATGATAATGATAATGATTATGACTAATAACTTACCAGAAATAAAAAACTAAAATTTTTGTTCAGGCACCACCAGCAAAAGAAAAGTCTTTGACCGCTGGTGGGAGTCGCAAAAAGTCCGATTCAAATGACATTCAAGATAACAATTTTGGTATTGGAAGTTTAGCCATTCAACTTACAGAATTAAATAGAGTAAATGAATCCTTTACACTGTAAAGAAACAAATAACAAAAAAAAAAAAATTATTTCGAGAGAAAGACAAAACAAAAAGTACTCTCTGAAAGGAAATACATAAATAAAATAGAAATACTAATATTAGCGTGTTCAAACAACAAAGAGAGAGGTGAGAGTAAGGCATAAACAGTCAAAAATATATTACCACCATTTTAGCTCCCAGAGAAAATAAATATTTTTCCTTAATACAAGTTGCTATTGCTTTCATATCAACTCTTTGTTGAATATCAAAAGGAATTTTTTATAATCTAGTGCTCATATACATCAACTGTCAAATAATAATATTAAAAGTAAGCTCTCATAAACATTTGACATCTTTCTTGTTATGTCGAAAGTTTGAAACAGTACACGTAAAAATAAGAAGTCTTATGCCCTATAGAAACTCGGAACTACTAGTTAATTGAACAAATTAATAAGAGAAAGGAGAGTCTCTTCAGGCACCTCTTGAGGACAGACTCAGAAAATTTCCAAACGAATAATAAACTTTCTTCTAGACAGAAAAATCAAGCCAACTAGATCAAAGAAATTGAAAAAGACTTCGACGAACTATAATTTCACTTGAGGATCTCATCTAATAACTAGTCCGGAAATCACTACAAGTGGAAAGAATCAGAATCCAGAATAAGAACCGAATAGACGATAGGCCAGTAATGTAGGCTATTCCGTCCAAGAGCGCTAGTGAAGGCCAAAAAAAATTCTCGAAGGAGGACTGGAGAATAATTGAAGATGATGATAGAAGGAAAAATGCTAAGGAATAAAAATAAAATGTATCTAAATAGGTTCTGTAATTTGATGAAACAATGTAGGCCATCGAGGCCAATATATTGGTTTGCAAACAATGTTAAAACATTATACAGAATGTACATCAATATTACATTTATACTGTAGTGAGAGGTATAGTAACTTAGTCACAATTATATAAGTATCTTGCAAAAGATAAAATTTTATATTCACTGTTCATTCTATAATCGATAACCATCTCATTTTGTAATCTTATCAAATACTCCAATCAATGTAATATTTTTTGTTCAGTGGTACCTGTTTACTTGTAAATTATAGATTACCTACAGTATTTTATAAACTAGAAAGACAAGTGAACTGAACAAAACAAGGGACCAATGGTCGTTGGTCGACCAGCGATTGATTGTTTGGATGAGAGAAAGGTGACAATCGAGTACTAAATCAGTTGCAGATGTGCGGTTGTGTCTTGGCGGAAAAAAAGTTGTACTGTAGTCTACCTGTTTTTGTAGTAGATTTATAGCGGCCGTGCTGTTGGTGGCAGATGAATACGACCCAGAGCTGACGTATCTTCAAACAAAACAATGAATTTATAGCGTTTCGAGAAAAAAGCGGGAGTTCATTGAAAGCCCTCGAAATATTTTTCGAATGGATATGAAACGTGATAATTGTGTTGTCAGTGTTTCGTTCCACGTTCTGGATAATGACAATATCTCTTTTATCTACAGAAATCTGTATTACTCAGCTATACAGCTAGTCACTTCCTTTTCTCGTATCATTGGTATCATAATGATCTTTTTGTAATAAGAGAAAGAAATTCAAGCTGAATTTTGTCGTTCTATTGCGATAATGGAATCAGTAGACTAGAGAGAAAATTTATTGTTGTCTACATCATTTTTCAATTCAAGATAAACAATAGGTGAATAATTTTTTATACAAAGGTGAATAAAGATAAATGAAATGAATAGATAAATAAATAAAGATTTTGTTGACAACCAAGATAATAAAGTCAATATCAAAGAAGTCTCTGCTTTTAAAATAATTATTGTAATACTGCCAATCATAAAATTATTCATGAAACTTGACAAGGATGTATCTAATAGCTTTGAATTATTTCAGAAATTTAATATTATTTTTACAATTGATTTTATAAATGTTGAACAATTATAATATCCGATAGTTTATTTTGACAGTAGTAGAATGAACTTATTTTCCTATTCTCCTCATACCAACGAAAGTGAATGAATATGTTCTTCGAGTAATGTGAGTCTGCTATGCTCTAATTGTTGCAATTTAGTAATGAGAATATTCATGTCAGAGGACAGTGGCGAATCAGTCCTGGAGAGACTATAATTGAACTTATCAATATATACCCGTCATATTGTTAAGATACTATGGCTAGCTTCTACTATGGTCTTCTGGCTAGCTGTGCAGCACACATACAAAGGAAGGAGGGACATTATAATATGAACTAATAAATTGTGAAATAAAGAGATGTATAAAAAATATGAACAAATTATTGAAATACTCATTTGATAATAAAAGTACGTATTTTTTGTATTTCCAGGGATGTTTTCAGCATATCCTATAATGATACCCTTTTAAGCCTTCCGGCCTCTTAGATTAACACCCTTTGAGGCTTAAACATGATGGACTGATGGACATACAGTTTCAGGAGGATTCTAAATCACTTGGTCGGTGATGAAGCAGATATTAAGTAGCCAGAGCCGCTCGGTCACCCATCCAAGCTCAGAATCGAGTGCTCGGAACTCAACAAAATGATGATCCGCAGACAACGCTACACCTACGCGCCTTTTTCATTGCCTTCCAAGAAAGTTGACATGTAACTTTTTGGAAATTATTTAATGTTTCTTATGTCTGTTCTTACACTTCTTTTGCCCAGAGTTCTGGTTCCCAAGCAGTTATCCCTTGAGAAATATGTGTATCAAAGCGGAAATGTGGACTGTAGTCTACCAATCGCCGATTTTAAGTTGAATTCTAAGCATCCTCTACGCTATTTTCTCGCAATTTGATACCCCGTACAGTTTTTTATCCCATGGCAATCCTATTCTAACAAGAAAATATAGTAGAGAAGTCAACTGAGTGGAGAGAATATCTATTGGCTCATTGAGATAGTTGCCTACTGTTCTTGCGCTCACTCTCAATAAACTGCCAAACTCTATGAGTGTCAGTGGAAATTCGTTACACTGTTCCCATGTGAAGGCAATAAGCGTGTTATTCAGGATTCAAGGCCCTTGTCACTTTCAACAGCTCAAAGGCAGCAGCATGTGGAATGGAATTTTGTGTCAACCATGTTTCACTTTTTATGCATACGTGATAAAATAACTCTTCTTGTTTACTTGGTCCTCTAGAGGCAATGCGATGTTTTTCATTCCATTCCTCTACGTTTGAAAAGCTTGACAGTGCAAAGTGAATAACAGACCTCATTGCTTTTACCATGAAGTACCTGAAACATTGGAGCTCACCTCTACAGTAGCCTATCTTTAAAATATGATTCGACTTATTAATATATCACTTAAATAAGTTTCTGTTGATGGATAGACCGAAACAACGGCGTATCAAAGAAGCCGACATAAATATGTTTTATTTTGAAGTAAGTCACTGGGAAGTGATAGCCGAGAGCCGTAGCAGGTATCTGTTCAATCAGAGATAAGCTACGAAACTCCTAGGCCATCTTTGTAAGGGTGACCAATTGGATTGGCCAGCAAAAAAGAGACAGTTCTCTGCTAAAATCACTTCCCGGTGGTTTGGAACCCACCTAAAACTTTAGGTCCAACTCATCAATCACCATCATCCAATTTATTACCCACGCACAGGTCTCAGACCTATGTGGGCTTCATCCTCCGAATAAAAGTAATATTAAATTTTCATTTTGGATGAATGAAGTAATCAAATTCGAGATGCAAATCTACTGAAATACAAGCAATGTACATCAATAAGAACTTTTGACTTATAAGAATCGCAAAAAAATAAATGATAGATGAGATGAATTAATTAATTACATTATGCTAACTGAATTTGGTTAGTCTGAACTGACCTAGATGCTATAATGTCGATCTATCTCTCATCTTGTTATTCGATCCTCAAAATCGTTAGGGTTTTTACTTTGAGTAAGAGTCTAAAATTTTCAATACAATAGAGGTTTGATAATTATGATAATTTGCCAGATTTTGGGTACGGGACAAAATTGAGGTTTGATAATTTTCTGTTTTTGCCAAATAATATTGCGGACGGATGTCCGTTGGCTCGTTCTCAATGAGGATCTAGAGGCTTTTAAACGTTCTGTTAAGTTTGAAAGTAGCTTGGAGAACAAAAAAAAAAAATAAAATACCTGTGGGGTATAATAATCGCTTCTATTCGTACGGTGATTCATTAGGTAATAGAGGGTAACAGGCCTCTCAATTCAATTTCAGATTTCAGGACGTATTTCCAAGAACAAATAGTTTGTTTGGCTTGATGAGAAAAAATAAATTCTTTTATTTCAACCTGTAATGTGATAGCGTTGCGTTGAAAGATAGCTTACGATATACTTATCTGATTGATGGTGGCTGGTGAGATTACCGCTAAATCGATAACACTTCAATTTAATTGAAAACTTACATTAGCTTGATTAGAAGGAAGAGAGCGTGAGAATACCTTTAAGAATCGTTTTAACTTTAACGTTGTATCTTAAATGTTCTTTAGAAATCTCAACCCAACTTATTGTTTGTAAGCCGGTCAATTTGTAAATTTCTGGAGATGAATATTACAAACCGGCTGTGCTGGGCTGATGTGGTTTGGGCTATGCTGATTGGAATGCTATGCTTATTGGCGGTAAATCTCGCCTCACGTATAATATTAATATGTAGTGAAGTAGTACATTGCGTTGAAGTATCTAGTTCATGATAGGGTACATCGAGATCTTCACTTTGATGTCATCTCATATAACGAAAAATTGTGACCAAAAACCTAGTGCAGAGTAATTGATCAGAATACTACTTGCATTTTTTTATACAATCTTTAAACCAATCAACTGAATGAATGTCTTCGACGGCAAATCCCTCTGATATTTTGTCCATCTTCACCAATTAGGGAAAATTACAATTAGGGAAAGTTACATGCTTCTGATTCTTGAAGAAACCTTATCACCTCGATTCTAATGCTTTATTGTCTTTCAAAGCGATACACATTTCTCCTCTGATTTCATGAAAGGGATGATATGTTTGTCTTAAATGAACTGATGCAAGTGGATATTCATTATAATCATAAAATACTAATATTCTATCACGTCTATGCAAGTAGATAGAACTCAAGTTCAAGTTCATTTCTTCAAGGAAATTAGAAAAAAAACACTATTAGTAGTACCGTAGTCTAATTGTTGTGAATATCCATTTTTGTGAACTGCAGTATATAACTATTAATATGTAGAATCTTTCTGAGCAGAACTAACATTAATGACTCGCGGCGGACGCGTTTCGAAGTATGTGGTTCTTCTTCGGTGCTTGGTTGCAGGCTAGGCTATTAGTGACCTATCTATTGAGACTGCGTGTAAATGGGACACTGAACTATTCTATTCCCTCATCAATAGAGAAATGCTAAGTAGATTAGAATCATGCTATTTGTTATAGTAAGACATAATAACTAATCAATTTCAATACTTTTGTTGTGTATACGCTCCTCCATATGGTTATAAAAAACTTCACTGATGAATATTTCCATCAATTTCATCGCATTGAACATGACAGAACTTTAAAATACAGATCGTAATTCCTAAAAGTGGAATTAATCAGTCGGACCTCTTCTTTGTTGAAGCGTTTTTGAAACTAGTTTGAAAAATTAGTCACATCGTAAGCTACTTAGGACTTGTTAGAATGCTGCATCAATTCTACCCGATTTATCTCTATGCTGGAAACAAAAAATAACAAGCTTCACCTTTTAACGACTTGTCCTCCAGCCTTTGATACCGGTAGGAGCTCACTGAATACACAGGCTGAGATTTGTGTTTCTTTTTAGCTTTCGTTTGATGCTTCTCGTATCCCTTTCTAGAGATCCAATCAGAGAATCATTTGATGATGTTTGAATGGCCTACAGGATTCTGCTTATACAATTTTTATTATTATGTAAGTAGTAAGTTCTTTTTTTTTCTTATGAAGCCCACATGAGTCTGAGACTTGTGCGTGTGTGATGATGTGAATTGTGCTATAAATAGTGAACCAAAAGTTTTAGGTGCATTTTGAGCCACCGTTACAATTAAGCTGATAACATGATGTCTGTCATTGCAGCCGGTTACCTTCCAAGCGCAGTCGAACGTTTGATCTCCAACCATAATTTTTTTTGACTAAATCTTGATATCGTAATTTTTATGTAATTATCAGGGTAATGGACATTGGAACAAAGTAGTAAATAGAATAGAATCAAAATTATAGCCCAAAATCTATGGAGAAATGAAGCAAACTGTTTGAATCTTTTTGATGAAACTTCTAGACTAGGCGGAATGTGCTTCGAAATATCCATTGTCGATTCGCATTCTCAAATCAATCTATCAATTAAAAAAGAAATATATAGCATTCAATGCTAATGCTTAATATCAATTGAGCTTCCATTTCTTGGAAAAGGAATTATTGCTAGTGAATAAATAACGAACGCATGGGAATTATAGCCTACTCGTTTTCAGAGATGATTGCATTTTAGCCTAAATACTTGCTGGTAGGCCTACATTGCTAAGCCGATTTCGTACGTCTTTATTTTTATAAGGTAATGAAAGAGGGTGAGTTTAGGTTGTGCGGATTGCCTGTTTTTTGGGCTCGACGATAAGGAGAAATGAACTGGATAAATTTAATCTGGTGATTGGACGTGGGCGAGTGGAGAATGGAATGAGGATGGATGAGGATGAGGACTACTTCCTTTCGACCATAATACGACAGTTTTACTTCCCCCAGGTTGGCAACACTGGCTCCACAGAGTGCGCCTCTCTCGCTCAGGGCTGCCAGTCAATGCTCGACTGCCGTTGAATTGTGTTGTGTGGCGGGATCATTGTGCCCTTGCTTATCACTCTTCTTATCAAGGTAACACTACTGATCTGTTTTTCATCATGACAATGAAACATAATCGAAGAATAAATCTTTTTCTGAAGTGTAATCAAATAGTGCTTGCCTATTTTAGACATAAATTATTTCTAAACTTAAACAAATTACTAAACATAAACAAACATTCCAACCATGTGTTCGCTTGAGTGCCATGTTGTCACTTCACTGATAAGGAAATGTTGTTCATGAAGGAGTTGAAGGACGCCGATGATAATAATAATTATTCTTTGTTATTAAGCGTATTATTATACCGTTGATTAAGACAAATTGTTTTGTTGGCTAGAAAAAGTGCTCATGAAATAAAATTCACACATGGAGAAACGGATTCCCAGCATTAAATTTTTCTCCACTTATCTATTTCAACGTTACATTTCTGTTATATTTTTCATTATCATTCCAGTTTTTATGAGTGATTAAATGTGTAAGTGTTTATGGCCTATGAGTGGTTGATATTGTGTTACAATTTTGGTTGATTGAGAATTGATTTTATTCGAAAAGCTGTCGGAGAACATCATTGGAAGTCTATTGATACCGAATTTCAGTATTAGATAAAAGGGAAGTGTCCTTCCTAATAGGAGTTTTAAAGGGTTAATATTCCTGCCTAATGTCATCCAACTCTCTAAACTGGTTGTTATGAAATGTGATATTGAGATGAACAATCTTGGAAATCATTATTAATAAAATTGAATTAACCTCTTATGATGGGGTGAAATGTTAATTGCGTGTTTTATGCAATGTAGTCATGGTGGAATATTCAAGTGTTTGTGAAAAGCTATCTCTTTTGTTGGAATTATTGGCTGATAATTCTCGAACATACGAGCTAATTGTCTTCATAAGCAGTACAGTCAATGCACCCTCGCTTTATGATTTTTTAGTAGTGTGTCGTTTTGATGTATCTGCAATATTTTTCGTTTCACTGAAGGCATCTTTAACTAAGAGCTGATCAGCAAACAATCCTAGTCTAGGATTCGATCAAGTTTCTCTTAATATAATCGAAATAGTACGATAATCTCAAAACTTTAAGACAATCAGTGTCCATTTATGGATGCAGTGCTCAAGAAGAATTTCATCAACTCCTTAACATTAATTGCTTTTAAACAATCATTATTCAACCCAAATCAATGTATTTTCTGATATCAATTTTGGAAAGCGATGACAAGCAGCGCTTTATCTGAGGAATGAAAAAAATCCACACAGAATGAAAATTATTTTTAAAGTTATTACGCTTGTTTATGTTATGCCATTCCAGCACACATTGTGTTCATACGTGTATATTAAAGATTTTAGAGAGTCTCCATAATAGCTGGCAATAAATTTTCGATACAGGAGAAACAAGAAAATCCACACAAAGCTGAAACCCGAATCATATTCAAATATTTGATCGAAAAAATTAATACCCAAGCTTAATGGTAACAGTTAAATTGAAAATTGTGAATGAGCAGTATGCTTGTATGAATAATAATGATGTTGAGATGAATAGAGAAAACGAATAAGTAGTACATGTCAAAATAATTCATTGATTTATTTTATTGCAAAATATAGTGAACAGTACTCAGCGGTTGAGTGATACTGTCCTTCCATTAAATCCAGATATGGAAGGGCACGGGTAATGGAGCTTCGTATGAGAGCTTTTCCACTGTGAATAGGAATATGTAACGAAAAGCACCAGTACGCGTGTGGCTTACTACGAGAATAGCAAACTAAAAGCAAAGCACAAAGTATCAGGCTTGAGGATAATGCTACTTCATTTCAACATTGTATCCACATTATTATTGTTGTTACTTTTCCATTCGAATTTCGTGTGAATACATTACTGAATAGGTCAATAGGAGCTTTTTCTTAAATAAGAGGTCTTGTGTTCTAATTTCGTCTTTCATCAACAGAGAGTTGGGGCAAAACTATGTTGAGGTTGTACGCAGGGGTTTTGGTCATAAGGTCATAACTCATTTTGAAGTTTCTTGCATTCGATGCTATTAAGGTATTACAATGTTAATTATTTCCGAGAGAAATGCCTATTTTCCATGAAATATGATCAAAATTTGATTGAAATTTTTCGGTTTTGGGAGATATTGATTTCTCCTACAAGTTATTTTCAACTTTTGCTAATTTTTTCATCACTAACAGAAACCTCGGGGAATAAAATGACATATTTTATATTTAAATCAAACAACTAATTTTTTCAAAATTAATTTTTTAAAAACTTAAGATTTTTAAACAAGCAGAAACATTGTGTTCATGTTAGCATTATCGAGCTCTGCCCAAACTGTCTAATATATGCAATGTTTACTGAGACATTGATTATTGTTTCATCTTGTCCAATAAATAATTATATTATTTGATTGTTGGGATTAGAACAAGTACAAAGCCAGAAATCTATCAGCTTTTATGATTTTGTGTATTGATACTCCATCTACGACAGAGTAGCGCGCTTTGATCGATTTGTGCGGCTGTTTGAGTTTGTCTGAATGTTCGACGATTTAGAACTCATCAAATTCAAATTTGCATGTGAAGCGAAATCGAAACTCATGAATAATTTATTCTGCTGGAAATAGGAATTATGTTATCCGTACAATCGGACGTGGGTAACACACGGGTAATCAGTTTGAATTTTTTGGAAGTTCAATTCACTATCATGACTAAAAGTCATGGCTGATAAAATATAAAATAGTTATTATTCTGTAATGCGACTATAGTGTTTTATGTTTTATGGTGTTATGAGTGAAAACTCTCCAAAAGTTAGACGTCTACTTGACTCGGTTTCGGTTTTCCGCAAATCATCCAAATCCGTCACTTCGTTGCGGTTGGGCTATATGTTTAATTGAAATAACCTTATGGAAAAAATTAATAAAAAATTAATAACGTTACACTGTTATACAGTGATAGGGCTTCATCTTCAAAAAATAGTCTTGATTTGGTAGTTTTAATAAGGTATTACTCTAATTATTGAAATTACGTTCCACTACATTCATATGATATCAAATATTGAATCGATTTGATGAGATATTCATGAATTGATTCAACCGATAATTTCATCTCATGTTTACATTGTCAGCAATATAGAAGCGATATCATTTTTCGATTGAAAATTCGTCATAAACTGTTCTCTGTAATCAATTTCTCATTGGAGGGGTTTGTTGAAAACAAGTTGCTGGTCAGGGCAAAAACTTTATTTAACAGGGAAAATAACTGTTGCGCACAGATGAAAAAGGAGGGCTTGATGCAGAACGTATGGAAATGTTCTCACAGGATTTGAAAATTCAATATGTGAGGAAATAACGGAGAGTTTAGAGCTTGCCCGTTGGAAACAAACTTCACGGAGAGCTGCTTCTTCGATCGTATGTCGAACAATTATCGGATAACTGCGAGCCATTGCAGCGCCATTATTGAACTCCACAAGAGAATATTAATATCGCTCTGTTTGTTCCCGAGTCCCGAGCTAAATACTTTCACATTCTCCCGCGGGAGAATAACCGATTGAAATCCTGCTGCCACCAGCAAACTAGTAATAAAATCTACTTATTGGCTTATGCGCACACTATTATCTAGCTGAGGGCCACAAGCACTCATTCCAATCTAATATACAAAAGAGCTCTTTATATTTTGTGAGAAAAATTAGAGATATCACATATAACAAGTATTTTTTAATTCCATCTCTCAGGTGACGGCAGTCTATGCAACGATTGTATTGTGTCTCCCTTTAAGCCAAGAGTGAGGTGTGAATACAATCGTTGCATGCAATATTTTATCTACGACCAATAAATCACTTTCAATTTAACTTACCAATCAATCGAATTTCCAAATTAACACAACCTTCAACGATTGCTTGTTGGTGCCGGTCTTGGGATTAAAATAGTATTGAAACTAAATTTTATGCTTAAATGTTTCGATCAGCTGATATGACATTAAATTGTCACTAATTCATTCCTCATTCTTTTTTTTTTGAGGATGAAGCCCACATAGGTCTGAGACTTGTGCGTGGGTAATGAGCTGGATGATGATGATGATTGATGAGTTGGATGATGGTGATTGATGAGTTGGACCTACAGTTTTAGGTGGGTTCCGAACCTACGCGGGAAGTGATTTTACAGCAGAGAACAGTGTCTTTTTTGCTGGCCAATCTAATCGGTCACCGTTACAAACAGGACCTACGAGAACGCAGCTTATCTGATTGTTCCCTGAATCCTAGTTCCTGAATTCTCATTGGTCAAGAGCCCGTGGTCTAAACTGACCCCGATTGCATAATGGCTTTATTATGAAACGGGTTTGATAAGCCGTAAATAAAGTCAGCTGTATTGACATCACTTTCCAACCTCTAATATCTACTTTATAATGCAGTCGAAGATATTAAGAATATCATAAAAATTAATTTTATTATAAAAGCTCCAATAATGAAAACTCCTATTGCTTAGTTGTTCATTGTTCAATAAATATCTACGAGTATCTGATATCTACTAGTATCTGACGTATCCATGTTTATAACTTTGTTTGTAATCTTGATGTGAATCTTTAATGCTTCACTTTTCAATACCATGACAAGTTTGTGATCTGGTATATCAGGCTTGGTTGAAAGTTCACAAACTATAAAAAGCATTAATTTTGGTTTTTAAAAATTTTCCCAATATTGCAGAATGAGATGCGAATTTTGCACTGATCAAAAATGAAAGCACATTAATTGTAAGATAGAATTTGAATCCAAAATTCCGGGTTTGTCAATTCAATTGAATATTCTCTATTCAAATCTCCGTGACTGGTCTTTATTCTCCAGAAAACCATAATAATTCTTTAGCTTAAAGCGTTTAGGGAGGTGGAAAAATTGATTCAATTTCAGCAAGTCGCAACTCGTGCATCTTGCAGCTTGCAACTCATTACACTTGCAACTCGTGCAACTCGCAACTTGCCCATCTTGCAACTGCAACTTACGGCACTATAATAATGAATAAACATATAGACAATCCAATAAGAATAGTATCGAAAGAATCCTTTGGTGTCTCTCTAACTAGTCTTCAAAATCCGACACTAATCCTAAAATCCTAAGTAAAAATTGCTATTCTGCTTATTCAATATAATTAGTGAGAAGAATATGTAAATTTTTAATAATGCAGCATAGAATATAAGCACAACAAAATAAATAATAATAATATCGTGTGACCTGGCTGGCTCAGGTCTGGTGTCAGAGTTATCAGGTCGCACCTGAATAAGTTCAGGGCCTCTGACGTGACTTAACGACTGTTTTTTAGGCAGCCGGGACCGACAGCTTAACGTGTCCTCCGAAACACGGGAGTGGCCCGAGGTAAAAACTAAAAAACAACAAAATAGTATAAAGAGATTAGAAAAGAATAGAATGACGTTTTTATTTGTTGACGTGGCGACAGAATAGTTGTGGCTCAAATGAGAATGTTACAAAAAGAATGACTAGTGTTGGCAAGTTGCCTACACAACTCCTAAGCAAAATATTCTGCTAATTCAATGTGAGCAGTGAGCGAGAAAAATGATATAGCAGTAATTATTTTCAGTAATACAGCATAGCATATTTTTACACTACAGACATTTACAAACAAAAAGCATCTTAATACAATCCATTAATTAGTGATAGAATAGTATTATTTATAACCATAATGCGACATTTAATTTTTTTAAATTTTTTCTTACGATACTTGACTTGCGTCATATCACCCAATGAGAAAAAGCTAGCCTGATAATCTTACTAACATGAATACTGATACACTATATCACGTCAATTTTGTATCGCGACTAGATGAAGTCCATCTATTTTGTTATTGTTGGAGAATTTTAAAAGTACCCTTCTTGTACTTGGATTTTTAACACTTCGATAGCCAGAGCAATAATTATACTTTTTTTGGGTCTGAGACCTGTGCGTGGGTAATGAGTTGGATGATGGTGATTGATGAGTTGGATCTACAGTTTTAGGTGGGTTCCGAACCACCGGGAAGTGATTTTACAGCAGAGAACAGTGTCTTTTTTGCTGGCCAATCTAATACTAGAATTTTGTTTCAGACATTTCTTTTTTACAGTCTGCCTCTCACATTGTCTGTCTTGGAACATTCAAATTTGAGCCTTGATAATCAGATTCCAGTATGGTTTTCGTCGTATAGTAGGATACTTTTTTCATACATGGTATAAGACTGTGAGAGTGCACAACTTTTGGAACAAATCACTGCTGATGCACATGGCCCTCTTGAGAATCTTGAAGTGCATCACCATAAAATATTATGATGCACATGGCGTACTCATAAGTCCCTGTAATAACTGGCGGACTAATATAATTACACTGAACAATAACATAAGTAAACTAACAACACTATTTCAAGTAAAGCGAACCTTTTACCGATCAATCTACAAACAGAATTGAAGCTGACCTCAATCTATTCTGAGTGGTTGGATCACGTATCAGCAGCTCATTCTCTGAGAGGACTTGTCATTGGTCGTTAAAGACGTCCTGCATTATCCTTGCATAATTCATTAGCTTTGAACATTCGACTTGCTTATTGGAAATGCTCATCGCCGAGTTCAAGCAGGAGTTACGCTAATGCTGTCTCTAATGCTACCCACCCGGTTTGTATTACTTAGCTCAATTGAGCTCTATGGTAACTAAGCTTGTAGTTTACGTGCTTTAGATGTTGACATAATATGGGGTCAATATGCTATTCTGATATACATGTTATGATAGATGTATCATTCATTACGATATGCGAATTATATCACGAAATTGGTTGAACCAATGAGATTATTGCACGATACGAGATAATTTATACTGCAATATTTATTTGCTAATATTTATTCGTACTGTACTCAATTATTGTATGAAGTTTCTATTATTATTGTTGCTTGACGAGCATTTTTGGCTTCCAATAGAAAAAATGGTTGTCGGAAAGTTTCTGCGACCCATCTACTGGGTCTTAATACCTGTTTCTGTCCGTGAAATTAACTAGAACCAGTTGTAACAAAAGACGTTTTATTTAAGATTGAAGCAGAGTACACAATATTCACATGACAAAATCGAATTTCTCAATATTGGAGCTACATTGCATCACGATATCATGACCCACCATAATAAATTTTTCCGCTACCTACAGATTTGGAAAGCTGATAGGCTTACTGTGATAAATAACTACACTTGATTTTAAATTGTCAAGCTATTATCGTCAATGTTAGCATTATTGTTAATATTTTTTTATTACTATGGCTACATAATATGTAGCGAATCACTATGTAAAAGTGTAGGCTAGATGTTTGCTGCAGATTCAACCAAACAGTGATAGCCATGAGCCGTAGCCGTTAAGTCACGTTTGTCTGTTTAGACACGTTATCTGCTGTAAAATCACTTCCCGGTGGTTCGGAACCCACCTAAAACTGTAGATCCAACTCATCAATCACCATCATCCAACTCATTACCCACGCACAGCTATCAGACCTTTGTGGGCTTCATCCTCAAAAAAGTCAGATAAAGCTAAGCTATGAACTCCTGGGCTCTCTTTATAAGTTTTTTTTTTTTGAGGATGAAGCCCACATAGGTCTGAGACCTGTGCGTGGGTAATGAGTTGGATGATGGTGATTGATGAGTTGGACCTACAGTTTTAGGTGGGTTCCGAACCACCGGGAAGTGATTTAACAGCAGAGAACAGTGTCTTTTTTGCTGGCCAATCTAATCGGTCACCGTTACGAACGGGACCTACGAGAACGCAGCTTATCTCTCTGATTGAACAGATACCAGCTACGGCTCGTGGCTATCACTTCCCTAACTGATTGATTGAGTGACCGATTTGATTGGCCAGCAAAGAAGACTCTTCTCTTTGCTGTAGAGTTACTTCCTGGTGGTTCTGAACCGACCAAAACCTGTGGGTTCAGCTTATCAATCACCATCATCCAACTCATTACGACCACGTCTCAGGATCTCATGGTCTCAGACCTATGTGGGTTTCATTCTTCAAAAAGAGCATCATATAGGCTACTTTCTAAAAAGCTGTAAATCTTTAAAGATACAACTTTATAATACAGTACTAGCCGGCAGGCTCACTTCGCCTTCCTTAACCGTCTAGCCAGAGGGCTCCTCTCATGGACCACCGGTGGGAGGGAGCAATTTCACACAAAACCAGCAGGTTCACTTTGCTCGCCTGCCAGGGAGAGACGACAATTTTCACTAAGGTTTAAACTTTTTGGGTCACGCAGTACATGGGAACGTTAAAAAAGGTTAGGGAAACCTCAAATTTCAATTAGTTTGCGTCTACGGCTGTAAGTGAAGATTAGCATCAAGTTTCAACTTTTTCAGCCGTGAAGTTCTTGAAAATGCTAAAAAACCATGGAAAACCGTTTAACTCTTTTTGGGAAAATTTCGAAAACCTTTTTTAGTGACTGCGTACCCTCCTAAATCCAAAACTTAACTATATACTAAATTACAACTTTTTTGGCTGATTAGTTCTCGAGAACCTTGAAAAAACGCTAAACAAACGCCAATTTTTTACGCATTTTTGGGAAGTTTTCAAAACCCGTTCATAGTACCCGTCTAGGGTCTCGACTGAACATGTGTATCAAATTTTAACTTTTTTGGCCGAGTGCTCTTCGAGGAACGATGATGAAGGGTAATTAGCTTTTATCTCTTACGTATTATAAAACCGTATTATTAAACCGATTTTTATTAAATTTTCAGGCACAATGTAGAATAGTCCTGAGATGGTTCCTGTGGAGTTTGGGAGTTCGAAAGTCCTCACTGAAGGATGCAAAAAGGAGAAATCTATCCTTATAGGAACAGCTAATAGAAGTCAACAGTTTTTAATCTTGTGGTGGGCCCTTAGCGGCGTTATTTAGGCTGTCTGCAGACTTACGGGCGTACCGTGTAGTCGGAACATTACAGTCATGTAGGATGCATATGACTGGAGAATCAAAGCTCAGCTTATGTTTCGTTTATTATTCCTTTAGTGAAGGAGAGACAAAATTTTCTAATTGCAATTTAAGCAAAAAATTAAGATTTTAGGAAAGCTAGGAAGATGCGGTTTGTGCTAGGCTCTTGAGAATTCGCCGGGTACTTCTATTGTAACTAAAATCCCGTTGCAACGCACGAGTGAACCGCTATTATGTTATATTGGTAGGAAAATACCATTTTCCTACAACTGCTCATAAATAATTAGTTTGCGTGCTGAAAACTAATCATAAAACAGCTGTTTACTGAGGAGAGAGCAATAAAGTATTTTACGCTTGCCTACGCCATAACTTTACTTAAAACGCTTGCCAGTGTTGCCAATCTTTCAGTCTAGATTATGGAACCTCACATCCAAAATTTATAAAATATTTTAGAATTATTTCTGTTTCAATAAAGAAAAAATATTATTTATTGTTTTAAAAATAATGTTTAGGAATGAATTTCTTTGAAATTATTGCTCAAAAGTGCTGATCGTACGAAGCCAGATCGCTCATCATACAAGAACCAAATTCTCATACGGTTGACAACACTGAATCTTGCCAGCTGATTATTGCCAGAAGAATTTTTAATAACCGTATAATTATATAATAATAATAATAATTTTATACAATATTATCGAATGGGAACCCAAAACTGCAGTTTTAGGAAAAATGCTGTGTGTAATTCGAGTGATAAAGTCGCTCTTTACATAAATCTGGTAGCCGTGAGCCGTAGCTGCTATCTGTTCAATCAGATAGAGATAAGCTGCGTTTTCCTAGGCGCTCTTTGTAAGGGTGACCGATTAGATTAGCCAGCAAAAAGACACTGTTCTCTGCTGTAAAATCACTTCTCGGTGGTTCGGAATCCACCTAAAACTGTAGGTCAAGCTCATCAATCACCATCATCCAACTCATTACCCACGCACGGGTCTCAGACCTATGTGGGCTTCATCCTCCAAAAAAAATAACTATTACAGTAGTAACTTTTTATGTGAATTTAACGACTTGCAGTCAATTTTAATTAAGAATAAGTAATATTTTACTTACTCTCTAGGCCGAACGTTTTTGAGTTATGGAAACTCATCTTCAAGGCCTTGTAATTTCGAGTTATGGAAACTCATCTTCAAGGCCTTGAATATGACTTTCTATAACTCGAAAACGTTCGGCCTAGAGAGGGAGTAAAATATAGCTTATTCTTAATTTAAATTGACTGCAAGTCGTTAATTCACCTAAAAAGTTAATATTAACAACGCAGTTCGTCATGAAACAAGAAATGCTGGAATTTATTACAATAGATTGAGGGAGCAATGATTCCATTTAATTTGATAGCTAATTTGATTCATTTTTTCATAGTCTTCACAAAAACGTATTTAAATAGCTAGAATATGAATTAGCAATTAAATTTAACGATTGTGCATTGGATCCAATGTTTAGAACAATTAAAAAATATAAAATATTAAAAAATGAAACGTTTAGGCTTCGTAAGAATAGTCCTAGAATCGGAATTGAGATTCCTAATAATTTATTATAGCATCACGAATTTCAAAATTGGAACTGAAAGTCCCCCACAAGCATATTTTTTTCATAAGTCTCATGATTACATGAACATGTGTACACCATCACTACATGAGGACATTTAGCCGTTTGTTTAAAGCTTACAGAAACTGAAAACCATACGGCGAAACAAGCCGTACTGTTCCGATCAGGAGCGATCTAAGTCGCTCTTAATCCAAGCTCAAAAGTAGTCACTTCCAGAGGATTTGGATCGCTGCCAGATTTATGGCTTTCCCAAGTCGAGTTCCGTAGCTGAATCACAAAGAATACATCCTCTTGCCGGTTTGACATAAAGCAGCTGCCCCTTTTCTGAGTTTACGATAGAAGTGTGTAACCTTCAGTATTTTTTCATCCACTATCTTTTTTCCAGTGAAAAATAGCGCTCGGTTGGAACATTTTTGTTTAAATCTCAAGAAAATTTACTGCTTATTGATTTTTTCAAATCCAACATGTGTGACGCCTAAGCTTCAGTTCTTGAATGCGTCCTAGATCATTCAAATGTTGAACTTCTAAGACGTTGCTTCGGACTAGTTCTTCCTCCTAACCGCAATTATACTGTATAGTAGAGGACCTTCATTGTTGCACAGCTTCAACTGATTTAATACTAAAGATCTTTGCCTCTGGTTTAAAAATTAGGGATTAAATAGAAGTCGAGGCACCAGACAAATTTTGATCGCACAATGTCTTGGGAAAAACATGATAAATTTTGATTACATTTTATTACTGTAGTCATTCCAGCCTAAAGCTGATTTTCACCTTGGTCATATTAATTTAATGATGAATAATGAGTTGTACATTCACTTGATTAGGAAGATTATGATTGTTATTTCACTCCCATACAAAAAGTACTGGTACATTCACTGGAATTTAAATTATTAACCTATCCTGGTTAGTGATCCAGGGTATCGGTTATAGATTCGAGAATCCTTGTAATAATAAATTGATGATGATTAAAGAATGACTTTCTCATTCAGCTGCACATATTACTTACTATCAGCATTTATTTAGATAGATGAACGGAAATTTGGATCCAATGTAATTGTAATTAGCAATTCGTCTCTTTCTAGTATTTCTGATATCAAGTTCCGATTACTACCCATTAAATAGATCAAATAATTTTTTTATACTTTGTACATCTAATTGAGTAGGTACTACATCTTCAATCCTCCTCGATATAGGATGGCCTATTATTCTCCAAAACGTTTCCAAACGGCACAGAATGACATACGGTTCAAATTGAATATTTAAAAGATAGATATTGTACTGTAGAGTATTGAAGATTGGAAACTACTGCTGATTCCACAATATATTTTCAGTTTCAAAGTTATTGCTATTTATTTCGATACGGACAATTTATTTATTGTTTGCTACCATGAAGCTATGACTGAATGCATTCATTTGAATGATTGAAGTGCACGTTTGCCTTATTCGTTTTCAGCTATATCAATATGAATTGGAAATAATTCTAATAAGCTTGCAATTCTCTGCTTGAAAAATAGTAAGAGTTAACAAACGACAAAGAATATTTCAGTCTACGTAACCATTAATTATTTTCAAGCTATATTTTTTCATGTACAACTCGCTTTTGTCATGTTCATTCTCGTTCACTTAGAGTGCTGTTCAGAGTGCTATTCAAGTTTCTATTGCCACTGCAGTCATTTGAAGTAAAGATTCATATTGGCTGCATCTGCAATATTTCAAATTTAAACGTTTATACACCAGGTTCCCCTAATTGCCTCGGCTTTGGGCCTTCAAATTCCCAGTTTGGGGTCTCTAGAAACCCATTGAAAGCCTAACAGACCTTGGAGGTCCTCTGGCGCCTTATATATAAGAGTATTCCTAATATACAATATATCACTTTACTGGAAATATATTATTAGTGGAGCCATAAACAGGTCCACAATGCTGGTGTGGACCAGTACTTTCGAAGCCTCAAACATGGGGTTGAAGGGCCCCCAGGCCACTTGAATGAAGTTGACACAGCAGGTTTGAGGGAGAAAAGGTCTCTTAATATTTTTTCGGACAGGCTTCAAATTCTCATTTCTGTCACTGCTTAGTATTTGATCCTATTTTATTAATAATCAAGACACCCTCACATCCCACAGAATTCTTTGTATTCGTAGAATTTGTCACGCCATGAATCAATCAACAAGTAATATGAGGGAAGAGGTTGAAAACCACAGTAAAAATACGATTTTAAAGGGAATATTTATTAAAAATCTCTTATTGGTTATCGATTTTGAAGGGACTATTTATCAAAAATCTTTCGTGGGAGAACCCCCGGACCTCCCCTGCGCCGGGGGTATCTCAAGCTCCCTAGACCCCCGGAAGGGCCCTTTGTATCTGATAATCCTCTCATTTCAAAATCGCGGATACGCTACTGATCAAGAGTTTACAAGATTAGTCTGTTGCTGTAACGCAATTAAAAAAATATCTTTGATTATTTTATTAGCATTAATTGTACAATATAATAAATTCCATCCATAGAATAGTTCCATACATTAACTTGAAATCAGTTTAAATGGTAAAGACAGGATCAGATGCATATGAATTGCATAGTGCGTGCTGGAAACTTTATTGCTCTGCAATGAATCCCTCATTTTACTTTCCAACAAACTTTTCATAGATTAATTTTGTATTGATTATTAAAACAGACACGAATAATTCATAGATTATTCATTGATTGGATGTACTAAAAATATATTAGATAAAACCTTGGTTCTTGGTTACAGTACTGTGCATTTATTTGCTCCTCAAAGTTTGGGACTAATCAGTTGCAGTTGATGGGCGGCTGCAAGTCAGTTTTGGACTGGAGCCAGATAGAATTTATCTGCGTGTGGTCTGTTAGCTTACGCTAATGACTCGCTTCATAATATCATAGAACTAGAAGACTAGAACCCACAACAATGAGACTCCTTTGGAAGTTAAAAATGCCATTATTCAAATATCTGAAGAAAATTGAATTTCTTAAATATGACTAACCTAATAATTGTTGGTAATATTTAGTTGATATAATACTAAATTTCAGGGCTACTTGGAGTTGACAAGGAATTGCTTGATTAGAACAGTGGCTTCCAACAAAGTGTTTTCAAAGTTCCCTCAGTTGGTCGGTAAAGAAGATTAACCTTCCCAATTGCACACTAATACCGTCAAGAACCTTTGGTCACAAAACTTTCAAGGATCCCTAAAATTATGAATAAATAAATAATTGGCTGGTGTTCATTGAAACATAAAATGTTTGTTTCTTTGATCACTATTCAGAAAATTCTTCTCCATACAAAAGTAGTTGTATTTATTGAAACTACCAAATAAATTCTTTTTTTAAGACGAGTATAGATCAATCTATTTACTAAAACATCACACATGTAGCCTGCCTGCCAGTGCCGAAAGTACCACGTTCTATGTAAGCATGTAACTTTGCTGAGACTTTAGCTGCTGTGCTGTTCTCTCATTCCACTGCTATTCACCTTTCAAGTTTACAAAGTAACTCAATTTCCTGTAGACACTTTGTTCACTCGGATCAGCAGTTGGCCTTTCTTTACCTGTACTGTGTGTCTGTCTGTTCGGCCTTAATCTGAACAAAATCGATTCTATTACTATGCGCGCCGAGGCACCTTGGGACTAGCTGGAATTTCAGGCAAAGCTTTCAAGTGGTGCTCACGAGAGCGTCGCATTTGTCTCTGTTTTTGGGCCGTAAGGGTTGTACAGCAGTCATTCAGTCATTAGTATGCGACACGGGGGACTGATGGCATTAGCCAAATGAAATTTGTAGATTGATTCTAATACCGTTTGAAGCGCATTCGGCCGGAATTCAGTCGTACATTTTCAGTCGGACTTATTTATCACACCAATGTTCACATGCTCAATGCTCACATGTTCCTGCATCACATAGTCCACAGTCACACACGTGTATTTGTTTCGTGAATCAGCAGCAACGATCAATCTTCGTGTTGACAGCGAGCGGCGGTTTAATGCCAGAATGCGGCCACTGTTGCCTCGCAATCCTTCTCTTATTATTGAGCAGATCTCTTGTACTTGAGTGGACCGTGTTGTTTATAGGCTCGTGTTCGGCCAACATTATTACTAACAAATTGATTGTTTCTGTTTAATTGAATCAGTGATTAGAGTGCCAGCAATCCCCTTATTGTTCTACTCATTCTAGTTCCACCTGCTTATGAAGAATGAGCCTCTTTTGTGCTCAACCAAATGGATGAATACTATAAACTTACAAACAGTTAGGTTCAACAAAGTAATCGATGATATTGCAGGAACTCTTTCTAATTTCATTTCTATGATTTAAAAAATCAATATCAATTAGGGAAATATGCTTGATATTACAGCGCGCCTTGTTTATGATAATGTTGAAGATGTGTAATTGTTGATCATTGTATCGAATATCTTCATATCTGATAACTTGTTATTTAGTCTAGAGTCCAGTAACAGGAGACGAAAAAAGGGCGGTCGTAGGAAGTAATTAGTAGCCCTTTGAATTTTTCGCGCAATGTTTATGGGGTCTTGGGTGACCTAAATAAAAAAATTACTTTATATCCCTGGCGCGTGTTACAGGCTACCCCAAAAACACAAAAAATCCAGCTCTATTTTCATCTTTATCTAATTTGCGTCAAAAATGAGCATCGTACGAAAGAAACCATTGCCGCTTTTTTCAGTCCTCAAATTTCACACAAAAAAAAAAAACGATACCAATTTTATCCTCGTAGGCCGTATGTGACGTATATTAAAAATATATCTTAAATTCACATTAAAGTGAAATTTCGAAGTATATTTATTGAGAATGGTTGATCGTACATTCATAATTCAAAATCCCATTGAGAGGTACAAAATTTTTCGTGCATACCAAAAAATAGTAAAATTCAAGTGAGGATCTGAACTAAAATTTTTTAAATGCTTGCATCAGGATTTTTTCCTTAAAATACTATTTTTGATACCTATAATATCAAAGACGCTACTTAGTCGTCCCAAAATAATATCAATTTTTCGAAAGGGGGGGGGGGGGGCAAAAATGGGTCCTCTATGGCTTATACTCCATAACCTCGAGGCTCTTAACTTGTGAACGAATGATTGAATCTCATTGAGTGATAGTTCATTCTTCTCAGCTCATTGAGGAGGATTAAATTCATATATCTCATACTAAATTTGGCCCAAAATTAAAAATTTTATTTCTGTGTGTGTTCTCATGTAGGCAGATTAATAATATGACTTTTTTGAGTTCAATAAAGTCTTACTTGAAATCCGCTAAAGATAGAATGGTAAAATTGGTTTCAAAATACAAATCCAATTTTTCGTCTAGATCTTTGTTTGATCGCAGAATTAAAAAACTGGAAAAAAGAAAAAATTGCTAATTTTTGAAATGTAAGAGCTTAATAGCTGTTACTTGGAAAATACTTGGGGTGAACGAGTATAATAAATTAGTGTCAAATTGTAGGAATCGTTGTGTTCTTCAACTTTCCTTTGACACCAATTTCAACCCAATTCAAAATTTCCATCTATAATTCAAGACCCATTTTTTAAGCCCCCCACCAGAAAAAATTGGTCTTATTTTGGATGGCTGAGTAGCATTTCTCTGATGGTCTAGAGTCTCATAAACAGTATTTAAAGTTAAAAATCCTGATGTAAACATTTAGAAAGTTGTAGTTCATATACTCTCTTCACTTTTAGCATTTTTTGTATGCTCAGGTTAGGTTAGGTTACGTTAGGTTCTGCCACAGATCTACCTCAAAAACCACTGAAGATATAAGAGTGAAATTGATTTTCAAGTGTAGAGAACTGGATTATCCTCATAGGGATCTTGAATTATGAATATACAAACAATCATACTCGATATATAAAGATCAAAACTTGTCAAAAACTCAAATTTTCAATTTTTGTAAATTTAGGGTACTTACTAATGAATGAAAGAATTGTTTATTTAATATGAAGCTTAGTTTGACCGTGAAATAGAAAAGACAGAGCCGGAATTTCAGAGTTTTTGGGGTACCTGTAAAAAATTTGCGCTGGGTTACTAATTTTTCCCGGGTCAAACATTTCGAGACTGGACTAACTGTGAAAATAATTTATAGAAGATTTACTGTAACACACAGTGCAGCAAGTGAATTTACTCATGCAAACAACTATGTCTGCTCATTCACTCAAGATATCGCGAAACTTTACACAAAATTTTACAGGATGTAATAGGAATTCTTTGAATTGAGACTGTCATTCAGATTAGTATGGATTGTCCTGTAAGTTTATGCAATTTTATGAGTGAAACTAGGTCTTATCATAAATCACGAGCCCTCACTTGATGGCTTCACTCAAAACATACATAATTTGCGTTGGCAAATAGACCTTCAAATTATCAATAAATTTTTCAAATACAGAGCTTTAAAAACTGGCATTCCTCAGTTGAATGAAAACAATGCATCTAACTTGAATAGTTTCCATTGTATTTGTAAATCGCTTTTCATTAATCTATTGTATCGAATTCTCAAGCTTAATATCGATTATTCACGCAACTGTTACTGGAGTTGAAGTAAACAGGAGAATCAATAAGCATTGAGTAAAACAATATATCTCTGCTATAGTTCTGAAAAGGGGAAAACTGGGAACAAGCGGTAGGAACTTATAACACAATAAGGGAACCCCCACGTCTGGGAGCTGAAGCCCCAGAGACCAAACTTACACAAGAAGTCTGTGGAATCCATTTAAACTCAAACTCCCTCAAAATAAACATCCACAATATTGCCTTTTTCAAAATTCCGTTACTTCCCCGTTCTATTGTTCGAACTCTCCACTGTTCAAAATTTCCATAACCCACTCCATTGGTCTTCTTTGCGTTACTTTTGAAATAAACAGACAATTTCCACTGAATTTTTTCTGAAAAGGCAAACAATAAAAAGGTTTTCTTTCTTTCGTGTCTTTGAATTCATTCTATACAACCAATTATTAAAATGAAAAATTCTCATTACATATCTGTTTCTCTAGAGAAAAATGACTGATGAAACGGCCACGAAATCTTTTGTATCACAAGGTTTTTTACTAGTCAAAACAGCTCAATTGAATTTTCAACAATAATATTAAAAAAAAGAATAACTTATCTTTCATCTGAGTTTAATAATAGCATAATGTGATATGAAATTTATGTGTGAATAATTATTGAGAATCCACATGAAATAAGCTCTTTTTCCAATTATTTGTTGAAATTCTTGGTTATAAATCTAAGGTGCTATAATGTTATAATCTATGCTTACTCAAGCATACTTATCAATTGCTTCAATAAAATGGGAGGTCTTTTAATAATTTCAAGCTATTGCCTGAGTCATAGCACATATCTGCTGTTGATAGCTTTTTAGTGAGCTCAGTTCACAACGATATTTTTTATGGATGTGAAGTAGCTGAGAAACGTTTCATGGTGAGGTATCAATTTATTATAGTACAATATTTCTATTCAGCCATCTCCAATAATCTTCCTCTTATATGTTTGCTATTGAATTTATTTAACCAATCGATAAAATAGTGTGTATATGTTTATTATGTATATGTTTAGTATATTTGTAAAGCATATTATGTTTATTACATCAGAAATTAAAATTGATATTTTATTCACTCTAAATTAGTGTCTTTGTATCATGCTACCAATATCAATTTACATTTGGAATTTGAAAAAACTCTTCAAAGATTGATTGGAGATTGGAAAATAGTAGGCCATATAGCAAACGGCTATCTAATTATTCCAGTTTTGTTTGAGAAGGTCAATATTGTACATGATGTAGTTTGAAAGTTGAGATAGGTGGTAGTGCGATCGATCTCTTTCTTTTTCTTAGGCATAACCACTCACCCCATCGATCGACAAACGTTTCGAGCTAGCTTATATAGTACGTATGTACTGAGCGCGTTTGATTATTAAACTGAAACTTTGACCTTATTTTAGCTGACATCGCTTTCAGCTGCCGGATTTATATTGAGACTTTAACAATGGGGGTGCGCTATGGTAATTTTCATTGTTCAGTTTGCAATCATATTTGGTGCAATAATTAAAGTCATGTGAATACGTGCTACGGGAACAATGCACGAGAACGGAACGAATTTGTTAGAGAGATGGCGATGGGCAGGAAGGGTCGGTCGCAGAGAGGCAGAGGCAGAGGCTGCTGTGGAATGCTACGCCATCACGGCGGCGGCTACTACCGCTACTTCTACTACTGACGCTGTTGCAGGTGGAAACCCCTATGAAATACGGCCTTCCTCCCTTCCCCTTCACTCTGACAGGGTGCAACGAGTTTTCCCGAGCAATTTATTCTCTCACTTGCATACATTATTAATTTTTCATTTCGATTGCATCCGTGTGTCATCGCCATAAGGCCTCTAACAAATGCTCTTTACGTGGCCGACGCGACCTTATCGCGTCCCGACCGGTACGTGATCTTCAAACCGAGCTAATAGATTTTTACGCGGTCTGCGCTCGTAAATTTCCAACTTGACGCCGGTTAAGTTGGCCTGTCAGACGTACATACAACATGTTGTTCGGCCTATATTCTGAACTTCCTAATTAACTACCTTGTGACCTGATATCAAACTTTTCACGTACTTGAACTATGTGCTTGTGTGCTCTCCTGCTTACATAAAGGATCTGCTTATCTAGCTCTTGAAATAGCATAAATTCTAGAAGCTATGGTATTTTGATGAGTGTAACTAGCTTCTATCCCAAGCCCGAGACTCTCTCGACAGTCTCGACCTCGACAAAGATTGATTGATTCATTTCTTTAAAATGCAAGGTCTTGAAAAACCTATAAAATTCTACAAACATAAAGAAATATTATACAATTCAAGATACATTTTCAGCTAAAAGAAAAAACATATATTTTCAAAAAATAATATTTTTCTCACAATGATAAAAAACACTATGATTAATTAAGAAATATGTTAAATTAAGACGAAGAAACGAGATTCTCCCTTCAAATTGTAATATTATATTCTGTTTGACTCTTTGTCTCAGCTATGATATCTCAGTTCATACTCATAATAATCAACGGATCATCTCAATATTTTTCTCTCACTTTTTTACAATTTTAAATTTAATTTCAATTACAATCTAGCACTTTATTGACTAATTTTTTTATAACCTAAATCAATACAAGCGTACAATGACTCTTTGAAAAAATAAAAAAATATTTTGAACAATTAGAGCAATAAATTGAAAAATGAATGCAATAAGTAATTAATAGTAACTGGTAGAATATGAATTAGAACTCACAGCCTTCTACATTTCTTGTGGGAAATGCATGCTCAGCCAGAGATTGGATCTTGCACATCGTTAAATTCAACGTTCAAATTTACTTAGAGATTCAAGCTCAGAAAATGATTTGTATTCTCTTGACATCCATCACAAACAGTAGCTAATAGCATCATAAATCCTGATAAGAACATACGAAGGATCATCATACTATTGAAACGTCAGATTGTGAATCGCTGCTTGATGTTGCTGAAGGATAATTTGTAGGCGCGAGAGAACGATTGCCAGGAGACTACAGTGTTTCATACGTGTGTAAAGAGAATAGACTGTAGCGTATTTCAAAACCATGCTCTTCATCAGAAGATACATTGCAGATGAAAATAATATGACTGCACCGTCACAAAGGGAATAGTTGAGAACCTGCATGTCTGTTAATTACAATCTGTCTCAACCATATGATAGGCCTGCAATACCCAGTACTACACCAATTAATTTTAGCTGTGTTCACTAATGCTGGTTTTAAGAGATTCTGGCTACTCATTTGTTTATTTATTTAGTCAGGTATTAATTTATTTGTTCAATAAGGCATTGTTGAGCCTTCAACTTCAACGTAGACTCAACAAAAATTGGTACAATGCAAGAAGTTATCCATGAGTTTGTGTATATTTTGTTTCAAGGAAGCTTCAATCTGTTATTTTTTCAAGTTTTAGATGAACACTACTCATGCTAGGCTATATCGTGTGCGTGAAGTATGAAATAAATAAACTGCTGGATACGACTGGGATTTGGAATATATACTAATGAATTATTACTAGCTATTGTCAGGTGCACAAAGTACTGTACCAATTTAATACATTTCCACTTTTTTGCAAGAAAGATAGTAAATTTACAATAATAGCAAACGCCAAATTACAATTTAAAAATACGAACGTGGAATCACAAAATAACAATACTATGTCATGAATTTAATTCATTGTCGCAAAATAAAACGTATTACTACATTAATTCATCAGAAATCAAATATCATACCGTATCTGTATAAAAATATAATTAAGCTAAGATTTTATAAGTATTTCTTTATTTCTTAACCACAAAATTTCTTCGGCTGCTTGGAATGAATCTAGAAAAATTCCAAAATACTGTTATTTTTGAGAGAAATATGCATTAGCTTACTCAAAACTTGACTTTATGTGATTTTGTAATAAAAAATAAATAAGCTATGGGTTTTATGGATGGGGACCCCTAACGGGTAGTTCCACCTCACCGTTTAAGCCAAGTTATGGGGGTGGGTTCCGAACCACCGGGTTAGTGACAGCTAAGGTTAAAACAGTCGTTGAAGCACGATCCCCATCGATTTTGTATTCATTTAATGTTTGTATTCACGTACATTGTTACTAGTAAGTACTCTTCTATAGCGGTTTGCAATACTGTGATGTAGTGTTTTATTAAATTTTCATAATTTATTATTAATAGAACCTTGGAATAGACTGAAATTTCACGTTCCATGAACGTGAATATTATCATGTTTGGTGTTTTTCTTACCCGGTGTGCATCCCGTCTGAGTTTAGTTTTCAAGTTGAGGACTACTCTTGTTCCAACATCTCAGATTAATGACGAAAGTTTGAAAACAATTCATCGTTGAAAAGGATGTGAACTCGAGGACGCTGAAACTCACATTCTGCTCATGAATGAGCAGAGACATGATTTTTTTTAACCAGGAGTTGAATAGCCTTCAATCAATAACCACTTAAAACGAGCTGGATGGATGTAATTCCATCTTCTATTGTACAAGTTGAAGCTCTCCTCCCGTATTTGAGCACACATTGTCTGTCAGTTATCTTTGCTCCACAACCAACAATATTCTTTTTTTGGCCTCATAGATTTTGTTTCAACGTTAAATCCCATTCAACGTCTGTCAAATGATAGTTTCACCAAGAAATAAATCAATTGATTGAATTAGTTTACGTGAAGTTTTATATTATGATGTAGCAAATACACACACTACCAATTATAGTCTACCTTCTTTGTATTGGAAAAATTGAATTACGGTCCAAAAATATTTCCAATTTCAATTTTAACAATTTCTGTATGTTCTTTATTCAGCCTCGTTTGATTGATAGTTTTTTAAATTTCTCTCTCATTTTCATACATTTTGTGAATTTTAATAAACTTTGTTGAGCTCCATTTGTGAAATCTGAAGACATGAGAAGCTTGAAGTTCATCAGCTCAAGCATAAAAATGAGCAGCCCATTTTTAGGTTCTTGCGAAAAAAATACGTGCAGTTCAAATAAATAATAATCAAAACACATTGCTGTACAGTCAAGTTGATTATTATTGATAATGATAATTTGCGTTGTGCTTAAACAAAGGTGATATGGTAAAACTATAGGTTGGTATGGCATATTATGTATGCAAGCATTCAGCCTATTCCGGACATAAGTAACTCAACAGTAGGTTTTGGTACCAACTGGTTGGTTTAAATGTGAAAGAAGTAGCTCTGAACATAACCTGATAGTTCAAGAGAACCATTTAAATTAATGTAGCAGTACCAGAAAATGATCTTGTACTTTAAATTAATTGCATTTGAAAGTTTCAAATTATTTTTCATCTCTTTTACAGGTGAGAACGATTCTATACGTTGATGCTCTGACTGTTACTCAATTCGTGGATTCACTAACTTAGTCAGTCTTGACAGGGTATGTAACTTAGCTTGATACGTTTGGTTCAAACTGTCGAGTTTTGGCAATGATTAGACTAATCACAAACAGATTATACAAGAGACAATGTTGTTGAAACAAGTTAATTGCTTCCTTTGAAGTGTTCATTCTGCGTGCGCGTTTCAACGATAATAAATAATTGAAGCATCAGCTACCCAAACTCTCAGTTGTCTATACACGAAAACGTTCTCTAGAATGTCAAATTCTGAAATGTGGTACTGCAAACTATTTGTAAGATCTCGTTTGATCAGTTCCAGGTTTATTCTCATATCGTACGAGATGTAGCTGTAAATTGCAACTACTTGACATCTACGTCAAGTTTTGAATCTAAATATTTAAAAAAATTTCTTCAACTGATATTAACTGGGATTGTGTCTACTTCTAGCTAGTGCTATAAGCTACTGCAATTTACTTCTGGCACGTATCTATTTTACTTTTTCCAAATATTCGGCTTCTTGGAAATCAGACACTTTCTTCGAGCCTCGAATATCAAGCATACTTTTTTCAAAATTCGTTTTGTAATAACTCGAAACTGTATTATCGTTGCTCCCACATATTTAATATTGAACGATATCGTCACTCATGGTAAGGAAATAGATTGCCTTGCTTGAAATATCTAGATTATTGTGTGGGTAGGCGCCTCGTGGACCTGGGAATTGCAAACTTCATAGGTGAGTGGGCAGCTCTGAAGAGTCTGAAGGGCTGCCTAGTGTTGGATTTCCTCCCACACACCAAAATAGTATCTAACTTATATCACATGTTCATTATTCAAAAGGGGTAATTTTAGATAGAACTCAAGACTTCTTAGAACCTTAGAGGAGTATGTATTTAGTTAAGGATTTTGTTTTTGCGGTAATGCCAAATCCACAAACGATGATGTTCTCAGCTTCTAACTGAATTTACTGCTATTCTGTAACCTATTATTGGTTTATTTGAGCTGAACACCCACAAGGATTCCGCATACTGACAATTGGCAGCATAGGAAGCGAGCTTCCCAACCATATTTGCGAGTTTGTGAAAATATATTTGCAATTCATAATACCTAAAGGATAATAAAAACTGTTATGGAAAGTAATCCAGTTGACTTTAACACGTATTAGAAAAAATATGTATGTAAAATATTTAGAAAAATGTAATTAGTGTTCTTAAAACTAAGAACAGAAGCTACTAGAAACGTTCGTCAAAAACGTTCATTTATTCAACTGGGAGTCATTTATTCGCCAGAAGTTGGAGTTCATTCCTTTAAAATGAATGAGCTCTATCAAATTTAATTAATTATACATTTATAAAAATATTTATTTATTACGGCCAGATTTCCCCCATGATAACCTCTTCTCTACAACATTTTTTTAAAGAGACTGCATGATCTGAGAATATCTGATTTGAAATGTAGCAGTTCTTGAATTGTCAGAATATCACACTCTCCTCTCAATTAATTCCTCCCAGTCTCCTGAGTAGAGGTTTTTTATTGTTAGGAAAACTCATAAAAAAGCCCCCCCCCCCCACCCCGCAACGTATGTTCTAGTTTTCTGTAACAACTCTACAATCTAAGAAATGTTATGCTTCCTGTTGATGCCATGGCAAGAATTTGGGTAATCTTGATGCGAATGATCCGCGAGATCGGAAAAGAGACAGGCAGCGGCGACAACGCGACCAGAGCAGTGCAGTACAGTGGGGGACCTGTGGCCGCCTAGAAGGATGGAGCACAGTGCCTGGGATCGATAAGAGGGTAACACTGCACCAGTACTAACAGCATGGTGTGGCCCCGAGGGGCCAGCTCCACACTCCACACTCCTCGTCCCCTGTTGCCCACCGACCAACTTCCATTCCATAACATTCTTCTCCTTCTTGTTTCGTCATCGTCGAGTGCCGGTCTCTCTCGAGTAAACACTTTGCCGCGGCGGCAACGGTGATATCTCCGTACCACGCCACGCCACGCCACGCCGGCTCATGTACCGGTTGCAACTCGGTTGTAAAGGACGAAATATAGATCGACTCGCCGATTTTATTTCTGCTTACGCCAGCTGCGCACCGTAAAATATATTCGCCATAAACCGCCCAAATATCGCGCCTTCTCATGTTTACGAGCGCTAGCAAAAGAATGAAGCCAGAGACTTTTCTGACGAAATGACTATCGTAATCTTCTAAGTTCAGAGCAGTTGAATCAGCTGTAAATTATTATCGTTAGCAACTGAGAACCCGGCTTACAAAGATTGTTATTTCCGTAAAATAGAATTGCTCACTAAAATCTCGGTCAATGAAAATATTACTTTTCTTATTCTTTTGCTTCTCGCAACATTATAGCTTCATTGCCGCATTATTAAGCTTCATTATTTAGTTTTGTATTTTTTCATATACTATCGGAACAGAATCGACTCTTGCTACATGCAACTCAAATAGATTCAAATACATGATCCTCATGTCTTAGAGGAGGCATAGAAGATGAATCTCGATTTTGTTTTCAAGGCTGTTCATAACAGTTAGCTGTTCAGATCAGTTACTGATCTGATAATAATGGTTTCGGGAAAAATCAATTGAGAAATATCCAGCCAAGCTCCGCCTTCAAAACAAAACAACTCGTAGGTAGTTGACATTTTTTTCAATATTTTGATGAATTCAATATTGAGAAGTCAACCAATCGTAATTATTTTTTTTTATTGCTGATGATACCCACATGAGTCCAAGACTTGTGCGTGGGTAATGAGGTGAATGATTACATATAAATGACAGACGCAGGAGCGGGATTCAAACCCAATACAATGATAATTGTATTCTCAACGAGAAGGGTGGAAGAATAATCATTTTCTGAGTGACAAGATGCTTCAAAATTATAATTAAAGTTACTGACTCATATGAGTGATTGACAAATTAAGCTCAAGGTGATTAAAGCATGCCAAGGAACTAGTAACATAGACTATGTTATTAAATACAAAAGACAATGTTGTTGAAGCAAGTTAATTGCCTCCTTTGAAGTGTTCATAACTGATCTGATAATAGTGATCACGGGAAAAATCAATTGAGAAATATCCAGTCAAGGATACCTAACCTGCGCAATGAAGGGGAAGAGAGATCGTGTATGCTGTTTTATCATTTGAATCATTCTCTGTCTTGAGGGAAGCAATTGATTGAGAATTTCAGGTGAAAGTAAGATTCTTGGACGATTTTACCACTTTTCGATGCCATTAGTCCATCCAAGATTGAAGTTTGTAATGTGCAAGAGAGAAATCACTGGAACTCATTTCATTTTGCAGCCTATCTGCGAAAATAAGTTGCTTGGAAAGGGCAAAGGGAACAGAAAGTGTTTTAAATCTGCTGCGGAATCTGTTCCACGTGAAAAATCGCCGAACTTTGGACTTTTATGTTTCGACCTTTCTCGGGATAGGATGTTGTGCACGTGAGATAAATCACGCACATTATCTTCACGGTAATATGCCGTTCTGAGGTTATCTTGAGGCGGTTGTTAGGGGTTGCTGGATGGAGGAGGGGGAACGTTGCCTCGACGAAGATTGTGCGGCCTGTATTTGTCTGCTGACATTTAAAACTTGTTCGGCTCTATATCAGTTTTGCTTGCGCGGAAATTGGCGGGAAAGAGCGAGCAGCTGGATCACGTGTCGAGCATTAGGCGCTGCCATGCAATATTTACTCGCTCGCGCTCATATTCCCTTCTGGTGCCGCCGCTTTTTGAACCCCCATCCCCACAACTCAACGCGGCTCACTCCATCTTCCCAGTGTCACATAAACTGAGTTTCGTGCAGACAAATTTAAGCATCTTGGGAGTTTCGCAGAAATTGAACAATTTATCCTTCATCGTATAAACTTTACTTTGTATGAAACATTTTTCCAACTTTATTTTGGAATAAATCTTGATTGGCCTACAAGATTCTCAATTGACTTCCAAGTAACTACAACACTGATAGAATAAATAAGTAACTGTCGCAAATTCTTAGAGTTGAATCGCTACACTCGTACACCACTTTTTATGGATGGGCTGGTTTCGTTTCACCCACTGGTAAAAATTATATTATTACTAAGCCTATGCATGAGAATGGTCTGCAACCTCGACGAACAAATTGATCTGCTAGTGATATGAAACTTTTAAAATGATCATCCACTCTCAAATGGGATTATTTCAGCCAAGCTGGCTATCAGATTACTGTTTATGCAGTTTATGAACATGAGCTCCTACTCCACATTTTTCTCATATTTCGTGGCACAATTCATATTATTTGTACCTATATCAAGTTAAAAATAATAGCATCGTGCGACCTTTCTGTTTTCAGTTGATACCTGGGTATTGGAGCCATTATTATTACCTGGTATTAAGTTGATTGATCGCTTCATTTTCCATTAAATAAACTGATAAAAATGTGGCTTGATTCCTTCCCAACTTTATTATTCAGTATATTTACACTGCCATTTGGGTCACGAGATTTTGTTGTAGAGATCATGAGATTCGATCTTTGACTAGGTACATCTATAGTCAACTAGAAAACAATAAGTCATCAGGTCAGTTGAACCTAACAAATATTGTATTCTCATGAATGAACGAATCATGGAAGTTGTAATCTACTAGAAACTTGAAATTGATGGATGTGAAGTAACATGAGTGTCCAGTTCTCTTGAATGATTCTGTAACCGGGACAGCTGTCTGGCTACCTAAGTTTAGGGTGGTGACTTCATACTAAGAACTCACACTAAATGGGGAGAATTGCGCCCGACCAATTACGATTTAAAATTCTGAACAAAAATTGATGATGCAATTAATTAAAACAAAAATAGTTGATTTGTCCAGACTCTCTATCTCAATACTATCTTACAACAAAACGACAAAAAGGATTAAATAAACTTAAGTTCGCCTAGAGTTTTCTCTCTTTATTAATTGGTTTTAATAACTGATTTCGGCAGACTAACCCTAGTTTGCATTCACAGCCAACAACCAGCACACCAAATTCAACATCATGACTGAACCCGTCCTCCACCCGATCATCTTCACAACTTTAACTGCACTACTCAACTACTGCTCGTCTGAGCTTTTCAATCAGGCACAGTTTAAAAAAAATTGTTTGGCCCGTAAGGTGCTACCAGGTTACTTTAGGTTAGGTTAGGAAACAGAATTGGATTATAAATAGGATAACATTACATTTTATTTCCTAAAATACGATTGAAGATGTTTAAAAAATTAATGACCTAATAATGATGGACTTTGATCTGAGTCTAAATTGGACTTTTTTGAGTAGGCTATGATCAATTCTGAAATCAGGAGAATGAGACTAAAACCGATGGTCGTTGGCTTGAAACAAATCTCAACTTATAGTATTGAAATGTCTCAAGTAAAATAGCGTGTGTATATGAGAAAGCTTAGAGGGCAAAGAGCGTGAATAGGAGTCAATTGTTGGAAGGACACCGATTGTGAGCGGAGGAATGATGGGGTTGATAGTGGAAGAGACAGTGACAGGGAGGCACGTAAATAAGGCGTTGTCTGATGGTGACAGAGCAGAGCTGCGAGCTCATTGTCGAGGAAAACAGGCCTTGTGGCTATGGCCGCCATTTGTTAGGCGGTAATGAGGACATCATTACACCGCCGGCTAATGGGACCGCTTGGGACCGAACGCTGTGCTACGCTATGCCACGCTGCGTATCGTACTCTATACCTCCTCTGGCTCTGCAGGCTTTTAAATTAGCCGCGCCACAAGACTCGAATATCGGACCTCCTCCCGATAAACAACACAACGCTATATTTTTAATGAACGACCACTGATAAATAACAGTAGCACTTCCGCCAGATTATTTCTCAGCCTGATGCTTCTACTAGCAATTTTTTAGACTACTAAACAAACAGATCATCGTACTTGTCTTCCCATTAGTGGACCAATCAAAATGATGCAATGAATGAACACTAAAGGAAATTATCCCGCGTGATTATAAGGAAATATGAAACTTGTCTTTGCGAAACATTTTTTCTCGATAAATTGTCTTCAGAATTAATTTTCGAAGGAAGATTACGACGGTTTATAAAAGGCGGTTCCAATTGTTCAAGAATATTCATTATCTTCAAAAGTAGATGGAAGATGAAAATATGATATAGCTCAGATCATGACTATCAAATTCTTCATCAATTTGAGAACGTTTGAGCAATCCAGAATCCAGCTGCTCGACGTCTACGGGGAAGTAAATAAAACGAAAGAAACTAATCGTGGTGTTAGAATAAGAATTGGAAATTCAAAAGCAGAATTTTTCACGAATGTGGAATTTTTTTGTTTGATCAGTAAAATTTCTTGTTATTTTCAAAATGCAATAACATGAGACAACTCCGACTAAAATTCATAGTGTTATTTATAATAAATATATACTGGATTTGACACTACAAAATAAGTATTGTAACATGAATTTGATAGGTATAGTCAAAAGACTATGAACAGAGATGAGTGGTTGCAGAAAACAATCGACGATCAAATACGTTTGAATATAAAAAAAGCATCCTTATCGTTTCTGTATAAAATAATGACACCTTACTCCCCCATTAATTCTATAATTAATTCTAATTTTATATTCACAAATCAGTGATTTAAGTTAGATTCAGTAAATTGTGGAATAATTCGAGTAAATTAAACTCTTTTTTTATAGTTGTCAACTGCTTAGTAATTCTGATACATGTTTGTATATTAACGCGATTTCGAAAAACGTAGGGTCCGCCATAAACATCATGAATTATGCATCAGGCAACGCGTTGTGAGTCAAAGTTAGCGGCAATACATAAGAGTAAGTAGGAAGAAACAAGAAATAAGATAACTGGGATCTACGTAGGTGGGAAAGTCAGATAGTGCTGAAAATTAGGGCGCCGCAGTTCCCATGGGGATGAAAGTTGTTAAAGTTGGTCGGTGGGAGTTAGCTGGTCAACCCTCGACTGAACTTTCATCCCTAGTAAAGTTTGATAGCAGGACGCATATCTAACTAGCAAAACACACTCGTTCCCGGCAACAGTCAGGATAATATGGCTTTTGCCCTGTAGGAAATGAAAGCTCTCTACATGCGGAATGTACAGCCTGCTAGACTCGCACGTCGTTATATCGTGGTGTGAAATGTGCACCTATCATAGAACAATGCGCATAGTTACTGGTAACATAATATGCATTATGAGTTCTGCACCTATACCAAGTTAGTAGATAAGACCCAAAGTCTTATTCTGCCGATTTCAATGTTGAAAACTCATATGAGAAAACAAACAACTAGGATCGCAAAGTTCTCAAAAGGAATTACATTTCCACAAATTTATAATTTTTTAAATAAACAATGTAGAAAAAATTGGAAATCTCTTATTTACTCAATCTATATTCATCCTCACAGACTTAGCCTGGTAATGAACTTGGAAATTCATCTTGCATCTATTTTTTCATATTATTCTAATCAAGATGTATAAACATTTATGAATCAATAGTCACTAAAGAGTGGTAAGAACATGATTGTCAATTGCATTCCAATAAATTTTAATTTTTCTCAGAAATAAGATGAAATGTGAACCATCTATCACAAAAGCTTAGCCAATAGTATCATTCCATGTTCAGTATATATTAAGCCTCTGTACATTAGTTTTAGTTTGATTGCGATTGATAATGGTATAGCAACCGAAACTAGTTTCTCAATATTTTTTATTAAATGTGGCTGTGACAATTATGTTACATAAAAGCCTAGTTACACAAAAGACAATTTCGACTTTTCTTACACAAAAGCCTATGAACTTGGATTATGATACAAAGTTCATGTCAGTCTCTCGTCCTCTAGCTTCCTTCCATCCTTTTATTGACTCTTTTTGTTCATCACACTTCTCTGATTCATTTTTTTTACTACTGTTCCATTATTACTGGGTCATCTTCCATACTGTTTTATCACATCTCCAATATTATTAATCAAAGCTGTCACAAGGAAACGATATAAAAATGATTAAATTGACTTATCTTCAATCAGAGTCGGATGATTTCTATCTAGCACGTTCCATCTCCACATCGCTTTTTTTCTTATTTTACTTATTACTCACCTGTCAGCTCATTCCTCGCTTCTCTCTTTACTTCTCCATTATCTCCTAGTATAATACTGTCTCTTAATTTTGTCCTCAGGTTTCCCAGATTTGTTCTCAGGAAATGCTTAAATCAATTCAAAATTTAATAAACAAATTGTCATGCCCACATTATTTTGAGACTAGATCGTGTGTAATGAGATGAATAAAACACAAAATATGACAGGCCAAGCAAGAATCGAACTTGTGACCACAGGAATATCTCTCAATCAGAGACTTACTAGAGATAAATATCCAGTAAACGATTTCACCACTGCGGCTGCCAATTCTGATTATGATACAAAGTTCATGTCAGTCTCTCGTCCAACCATGGTTCTAGCAAGGCTGACAGCAATAGTTCCTGTCAAATAGCCCTACGAAGAGCAAATGTGAAGGAAATTAAAAGAATTCCAATGGCTTAGACCAGGGATCTCCAAACTTTTTAGCCTTCGGGTCACAATAATTTCCCCAGTATGTTCCGAGGGCCTGAACCGTTTTCATTTTCCACTATCTATAGAGTGTTTTAGGGGGAATACTCCCCTCCTCCTCTCCTCCTACTACACTTCCACATCTCAACCACTAAATTCTCATCATCCACCACCTCCTCCACCTATAAGCACGGACTTGTTCCTTATTAAAAGAGAAATTTCTAGAAAAAATTTGTATCGTTCATCTTTTTCTGAAAATAAATATATTGAGTTAAACAAAATTAATCCGTTCATTAAAGAATACAAAAATAAAGATGAATAAAATTGGCAGCTATCCCTATCAATTTACTCAATAATTAATCTCCAGGGCCTTCTTTTATGTGGAAATTGAAAAGAATCTATGTAGAAGAGCTGGAAAATTGGATAAAATATGTTACAAGTCTGTTATTGCCGTAATTATTGTGATATTTCATAATATACACAAAAGTGTCTATAAAAACAGGGGCTTTCAAGCTTTTAGTGATTTAAATTGGTTATTTACTGATTGAACGATATTGCTTTTCAACAAAACTTGTAAGGAAATTGATTTTAAAAATAAGATGTTGAATTACCTAATAGCCGATAAACCTCAATATTCATAGAATCGAGTTTTAATGGTCAAATGCTGAATTTGAACGGTTGCATTCGACTTACTATTTTTGTGTGTTCAGATGTTATAAACCCTGGGGTAATTTTCTACTATCAGGTAATTCAGAATTGCATTTTTCAAATTGGATTTTTCATAAATTTCTTTTGATAAAAAAGCTTTGTTACAATGATATTTAATTCAAGATGATTCACTTTCAACTTGAAAAACATGTTTTTACATTAATTTTTGAATATTGATTTGTGAAATATCTCAATAGTTACAGATCTGTCACACGCTTTATTCAGTTTTTCACCGCCTTTTTAAACTAATAAAACCTGTTCCTATTTATCTCCTACAAAGAAACCTTTCTAAATGGTATTGGTTGAGGTAGTTGCATCCTCCAGCATTATCATTGACTGACCAACTGACTGACTCACTCATTCATCACCGTTCCTCAAGAAATAAATAACAAAAATTGAAATTCAGTATAGCCTACATGTTCAGTTTAGAACCTAGACGCGTGCAAGGAAAAGTTTGCGAATTTTCTCCCCAAAAACCAAAAATATGTTCATAATTGACGTTTTATAAAAAGAAAGTGATTTTTCCGAACTAACAAAGAACTTCGTGGCTTAAAAGTTAGATTTTGATATAGTTTTAAAAGCCCAAAATAATCAATTTTTAAAACCTTAATAACCAATTCTCAAGAACCATGTGGCCTTAAAAGTTAGATTCATTTATTACTCCAGGTGAGTTTCGAGTAGTTTTCAGTATTTCAGAAGACACAGTGGATGATAACTTTTCAAATTTTATATAAAGTTCCTCATCCCAGCACGGGGTCCAGTCGGACGTTAAAGGCGAGCGAAGCGATCCTTCGGACCACTTATCTATAACTTCTAAAGTCATCTAGTATGCGCCTTCAGCAAACATACAACTGCTAAATTTGACAGTAAAATGATGTATTTATAAAGTAGTGGAATTATTAGTAGAAAAAAAAGTTGCAAAACCCTATTAACTGTCCGTGCCGGATCGTTCACACTGTCGCGGACTGGATTATCACACTGACGGGCTGGATTTGGCCCGCGGGCCGTAGTTTGAAGACCCCTGGCTTAGACTATTGCTCATTTTTCATATTGAGAGTCACTGAAATTTGAAAAATCTGTACCTGGATTTGTGTCACTGCAAGGTGATGGTGAAGGGTGGTTGAGTGCAAGTGAGAGCGAAGCATAAATCGGATAGCAGCCTTGGTTCGTGTTGCCTACACGCAGCACATAAATCCTGGCCGGAGACAACGCCCTGTGACAACCCTGTAAACTTCTCCGTCGTCGGTCGTCGGTCGTTGCAATTCACCGTTCACAATACAACTTACAAACTTCGGTAAGTCGGCGTAATGTTTTTGTCATCCTTGTCTCCTGTCTCTTCCTCAGGTAGGCTCTCACATGCATTTCTTATGACCATAGAAAGACTTTGCTCCAAATCAATACAAGCTTGAAATAATAGCTTAGTTCGACACAAATCTCGAATTTACTTAGCTTATCCAAACAATTAGAACTGCGAACAGTGAAGGAAATTTTGAGCAGAAATACATTCTATAGATCTGCATTACTCTACCTGAAATGACGAAGTCCATGTATTTCTTGTGAATATTTCATGACTAATAAAATTCTATTCTATTCTATTCTATCCTGTGGGTCACCAAACAATAATAAAATCATGTTTTGGTAGAAAATAATTAATTGGAAACAAATAATAAACAATTATTGTAATATTTGTGTGATGATAAGAACTTTTACATGTATAGATTGAGTGATCAAGTAAGCAGTTTATTTTTAGCAGTGAATATGATAGTTTGGTAGTAGTTCGGTTTTATGCTGAATTAAGCTTGATTGAAGAGTTATCTTATTAACATGTAATTATATTTCTTATACAGTACGTATTTTTTCAAAAAGAAACGATGCAATGTGATGAAGGCTAGAATTAAAAAAAAATCAATTTTCATAATAATATAATCTTCTTCTGTCTGAACAAGAATGGAGAAGACGGGGGCAAGTGTTGCGAGATTATCATCAAAGATTAAAAATGTCTAGATTGTTAAATCACGGTCCTAAGTGACCAATCACGAAAATAATAATAATATAGTCTTTAGACTGACTGAATGTATTCAGGGTAGATGAATATCGTGAAACATTTAATTTCACTATTAATTTAAGGTGTTAAGGCTGCTATAGAATTCAATTCCCATAGGATTCAAGCTGAAGAGGCTACACATGTAAGTTATTGTCATTCAAAAACGATTCGGGATCAAGGACGCGCCCCTCGGCACAGACCCTGCAAAAATGTTATTACAAACTGCAGCCTGAATATGTCCTTTATCAACTGCGTTGAACTAGTGGTATTTGAGCTCAAGTTATTTAGAATTTGATTTGATGAAAGAAGCAGTGTCTAGAATAACATATTGATTACGAATCTAAATTCTATTGGAAAATAAAGAGTACAGTATTAGGAAATGTGAGGACCGATAGCATTATTATAATTAGATATCGACTTATTTACTATTCATAAATCTACTTGAAAGCGTATATCTTGTGAAAAGCATTAAGAAGAGGATTTCCAACACCTAACATGAATGTTGAAACTCTTCAGGTCAGGACTACAGGATTATAGTACCATGAAAACTGGATCGATTATTCGAAATCTAATCAGGCGTGGGCTACTTCACTTCATTTAAAATAGGTTTACTACATATAGTGGATGGGGGAAAACAAAATAATATTGTTTTTCTATCCAAACTTGCATCAAGCCCTCCAGTTACCGTGAAATTATTGATCCATTTACAGTCTTGACAGCAACTGTTACCGTATTACAATCGATATACAAGCTATCTAGAACGTAGAACGTTGGAGAGATTCTGATCAATAAATCTTTCCGGAGCCCTCACGTTTTCTCATCCCAGAATAAATTTGGAGGCAATTAAAATACCACAAACACCTGCGTCCAATACAATTCAATCGAATCCATTGATAACTCCTTCCCAACAGCCTTCGAATCAGATAAACGTAATAAACATTGAAATCTTGTCTACATTTTGTCAAGGGTTCTCATTACTTATTCAGGAGCTAATTCCCAAGACGGAAGTCGAAGAGAGTTGGAGTGGCTCTGAAAAAGGATGTTGGATTAACGTGCACTTCCAAACAAATATTCTTTTCTTTTTTCCTTCAGTCAGTCTTTATTAAATGCCCGAAATGTTGATCCTCCACTTTCTTCACACCCTTCTTTTTTTCACTTAATCTTTCCATTGAATTCTCTCTGTCTTTTCAGTTTTCTTATCATTTTCCTTCATTCTCTCGATCATATTCCTCACCAATCATTTGTTTCCTTCTGCTTCATAAATATCTGTAATCATCTACTTCACATTCTTATTGTCTGTCATTGGTTTATTTAAAAAATCAAAGTTTTATAAACGCAGTAATTGAGTGTTGCTGTGATTTTAGTTATTCCAATGATCAGAAACTGATTATTGTGAGTGCCTCCTGGTATAGATTATCTCATGTTAAAAATCCTTAATTGTTTTATTTTTAAAAAATTATCATTTTTCTCTTCTTATCTATATAAATCAAAATAGAGTTTTGTCTGTACATTTATCAGAATTATATATTTTTTTGTTATTTTTACGTTTTATACATTAAAGAAGCCGAAACAAGTCTTATCTCAATTTCTGTCTGTCTGTCTGCCACGGCCCCGAAGGCATTTTACTTCTCCTGAAAAACGAAAGCATCGATCGGGATTTAAGTTATTTAACAGTATTGAAAACTATTTTGACAATGTCTTTAGCTATAAAAAACTAAATTAACTTTTTTTCAACAGAATAATAAACTTTTAAAACCCAAGAATTGTGCGATTTTGGATATATTTTCTTCTAAGTTTTATTACCACGTTTTATTACCGAGAGCATCGATCGGAATTTAAGTTATTTAACAGAATTGAAATTTTCAGGCATAATGTGTAGAATAGTCCCGAGATGGTTCCTATGAAGTTTGGGAGTTCAAAAGTCCTCGCTGAAGGACACAAAAAGGAGAAATCAGTCCAAAAAAGAACAGCTGATAGAAATCAACTGTTTTTAATCATATGGTGGGCCGCTAAGCGTTATTTACGCTGTCTGCAGACTTGTGTAGTCGGAGCATTGCAGTCATGAGGGAAACATATGACTGGTGAATCAAAGCTCAGATTATGTTTCATCCATTATTTCTTTGGTGAGAAAAAAACAAAATTTTTTATTTCAATTTATCCAAACAAAAATTAACATTTTAGGAAGGTGCGGTTTGTGCTAGGCTCTTCGGAATTCGCCAGGTAGCACTATTATAACTAAAATACCGTTGCAACGCTCGGGTGAACCGCTAGTTTATTTTTAGAAATTACAAAAAAAAAGATCTCAAAGCATTTTTTATTAATTCACGCCATATATTTTTTCAACACTGTTTCATCTCCAAATGTTCGATTTTTCCTTGGAAATGCTTATGAGAAAAGTTCTGGCTGGTGGTGAGCCAGGCCAAGGGTTGGTGCGGTTTCTTCTGGAAAGATATTTTTTTCATGGGAACGAGGGTGTAGGCTACATCCGAACGCTCTGATCAAAGAACCTGGCCTGCGTTGTAACCGCTCCTAATGAAAGTTGGTTTTTAGCTGGCATTAGCCTGCGGGACGTACCAGGACTTGAAGGCTGATTAATAAGCAGTCCTGGTAGCCATGAGCGGTCTCTTCTCTCTTCAGTGAGGAAGGAGCGCTTACGGCATTGCTGTGGGTCAAAAAAGAAGGGATGATAGTGGTGGAAAAGAAGAGATGGAAGAAGGTGAGACTCGTTGTGAGGAGAACGTCAGGCTATTCCATTGTTCTTCCTTGCAAAATGCAACCCACTCTCCTCAGGGGAAATACAAGCACTTCCTCTCGCCCCCTCCCAACGACTTCTCCCCGCTAAGTCCAAGTACCATTCCATACAAAAGGAATTTAGAAAGCAATGCGAGCTATGACCCACTCCACCGTTTTCCAGGAAATTGTTAAAAAGTTTTCCCCATCTTCTACTGTTTGTCGCACTACTCAACCCTATAATGGGATTTCTTCCTTACGTGAATGAACTTTCGTTTGAAATCTGATGTTCTAGAAAATCGTGTATTTGCTGAGACGAGAATAGATCATGTTAATCTCAATGCACCATGTTGAATTTAATGATCCAGCAGCTGTTCTTTCTCGTATTTCATTTAATTCTAATATTCTTCAACACTTCAATCCTGGAGTTCATCTCAATTTCCATGGAAAAACAAGTTTTCTTCACAAGCTTTTCGCAGTGTATCTCTCCAAGTAATTTCATCATGGAAATGCTGAATATTTCATATTCAGCATAAATGATTATGGTATATCTAATTTGAAGCAACAGGAAGTTGTTCAACTTAGCTTTGATCATTTTACAGGTCACAGACCAATTGAGGAAAAGAACAGTCTGAACAATAATTCTACCACATCTTCAGAATGATTTTTCCCTTCCGCTCACTGTTTTGGTTGGAATTCAAACCTCATTAATAAGGAACATTGTGATGTAAAACTGACATGCAACATGTAGAAAATACATTTGTATATTCTAGTACAATAGTATAACCACAGTAACAATGTCAAATGAACGTAATTCATATTAAATTTTTAGTAACCAATATGAGATGTGCAGATTTTGCACAAGTCCAATTCCATAAAGTTAGATTACTTCATGGTTGAAACTTTACGGTGCAATTATTCAATCTTTTTTCTCGAGCTGGTTCGCAATTACTTCAAACTGCAAAGAACCACCAAATTTGAACATGAAATGAATTGGGCATTACAAAAACGTTGAACATATTTTTGTCATAAAACGATTGTTGATGCTAAGTTGATAATAATGCATTTATTTGAACGATTTATTCTGTTTTGGTAAAATAAGTTGCATAAACTGGAAAAACGTATTGCGCTACCTAGCATCAAAACGAGCCGCTACATTTAGGTTTCCACTATTGTAACTTACAACTGTTTCCCGAAATACTTCTAATTGCATCAAATTTCCTAAAGCAGCCATAGCCTCATTGGTTGAGTGCTGTGTTATCACGCGGTGGCCTTAGGTTCGATTCCGTCTTAGGTTTTTTGTTCACAAACTAGGCTAATATAAATTCTAAGAAATAATTTAAAAATTTTAAAGGCAAATTGAGTTGGAATAATTTAATTTCCTATAATTTTTTCCACATAATTTGTCCTGAATTCTGTTTACAACGATTGTTTCTAAATTTATCAGATTAATATAAATAAATAAATCTATACTCTTGAATAAATGAATGTAATAAATTGTTACTTGACTTGAAATTGATAATCAAGTTTCACTTCAATTGATAAAATTGTTAAAAAATAACATTTATTAAATTGAAAAATTGATTTGAACTGGGCCTAATAAATTAATTCAATTCGAATAGATTTTTTATCATTGATAAGAATTTTAAATCCAAGTCGTTCTGGGATTTCATGGATATTATGCTTCCCTATTAATTTGAATAAAAATTAATTAATAACATAGCATGACTCAATAAAATAAAGTTAATTGAATAAAAACTAAAATACACTATTGAGAATCTAATGCGTTTAATTTGAAACGTAGCTTATTTTACAATAGTTTGGTGATTTTGGAGATTACAAACAGGGATTTTTCAGATTAATTATTCATCTATTACAGTGAAATTCTGATAACTGCACTAATATCCAATTTAATGAATAATTCTTGTTAAAACCTCTAGATTGTTATTCATTTATTTTTCTAATAAACAACAACAACAACTACAATAATAATAATAATAATAATAATAATAATAATAATAATAATTGTTGATCATTTGTTGAGGTCCAACTTGAACTAATTCGAAAACGATTCTTTCTCCTGAAATGTTGATCTGTGAGTACCAATGTTGTTTAAAAAAGTCCTATGATGATGTGGAAGCAGCTTGGGAAAGAAACTTGGTAATGCAAAAGGAAGCGTATTGGATTATCCACTTTGCAGATTTCCACGCTTCACCCCTCGCCCATCAAGAAGTTGTAGAGGTGCTCGAGGCAAATTTATGTCGACTTAATCTTGGACAGAGGAAAACTCTCCGGAAAAAATCTGTACTTTATCGAGCCATAATGGAAGCCAAGGAGCCGTACCTCTCCTAGCCTTATCTCGACTAACTTGATTGGGTCTGGAGATGGAGCACCCATTGGCCGCCCAACGCCCATCGCCCATCGCCTATCGCCAATCACGCAGCGTAAACAATATCTGGGCGCTTTCGCTTTCTTGTGAGCTTCTCAGCGACATGCTCAACCCTTTCAAGAGCCCTTTCACCCACTTCCTGAACAACATACTTCAACCCACATTATTTCTATCTAGAAAAGATCCCTTCTTGTTATTCATAATTATTTCGTCTCAATAATATCGGTGTCAGATTTCATTTTCTCTTAATTGAATACGCTGGCAGCTATTCTTTCTTTCAGCTTATAGATTTTTTATTTTTGAATGAAGAAATGAAATCCGTTGATTGATTGATTCATCACGCCAAATCAATAACAAGAAGGCTCAAATTTTAAAAAAAGGAAGCGTTGTTAAATGTAAAATTTTATTGCTGGAACTGATTCATCATCAATAATATCTTTCTTGCTAATGATGCCCGTAGAAATCTGAGACTTGACTTGATGAGGTGAATGAATGATGATGATTATGAAGAAAAAGAAAGAGAAGAACAAGATGTTGGTTATAGTCATGATGATGATGATGATGATGATGATGATGATGATGATGATGATGATGATGATGATGATGATGATGATGATGATGATGATGATGAAGATGATTGATGATGATGATGATGATGATAATAATAATAATAATAATAATAATAATAAAAATATTATTTAGAATGAATGAAGATAGATTAACAAAACAAATATTTGACTTTTTTTAAAACAGGTAAACAAAGTGCAACTGGTTTAGACAAGTTGAACTTGATTTGAATTGATTTGATATCTCAGAAAATATAATTGGAAACAAAATAATTTTGAGAAAGTTGTTAAAAGATGAGAATAAAAGATTCCAAGAAAAACCTAAAACTAGAAGAAGAACAGTAGTCTCGGAGGAACAGAGAAGGGCAACATCGGTGAGAATGCGGGAGTATTGGAGGAAGTGCAAGGAAGCATCCCCAAAAAATGATTGATTCCACGTACCCCAAAGTGGGTGATTCGAAAAAAAATATAATAATAACAAAAAAAAAATAATAATAATTGATGATGGACCTATGGTTTTGTGTGCCACCGGGCCACCGGGTAAGTGATAAGCGGATATTGTCATGTTATTGCTGCCCATCTAAGTGCAGTCTGGAACGCTCGTGACTTAACATCACGACCGCCTGGACTCCGCACTCAACCAAAAGACAACCATTTTCAAAACTTCATCGCTGAACAACTAGGATTGATTTCAAATTCTGTGAGAATCCATTTATCTGTTCATAAATCCATTATTTCTTTCCACTTCATCAAAGATTTTGAAACCATGGCTTATTGCTAATAAGTTCTATCTATAATAACTATGAAATAATAAAATCTCAAGATCACTTTTCCCAGGGCTCCAATCTAGTGTAATCAACAGAAATGGCATATTAGTTACTCAAAGAAAAAAACTGTAATCAGGAGCTTTTATAATGGATTTCATATTGAAATCCCAAAATTGATCTCTCAATGTATTATGATGGTCTCAACCTCAATTCTCAGTTTGAAGATGATGCAAAGAGACTGATTACTAAGCAAATACAAGTAAACTGAAAATGTAATTAGTTTTATCGAGCAGTAGTTCAAATAATGTGTAGAAATATCTCGTCCAATAATAATAAGGGAATAACATGCGATTACTGTAACTCGTGGGAATACAATGTTCCATTTGCTTGAGAAGATTGCCGCATTGCCGTTAACTTGAGCAAATATTCAAGAAAGCAGAGCTGATACTTGGCATTTCAGCAAATAGAGAACATGGACATGCATTTAGTGAGCTTACTGTGAACAGATCAAATAAGTAATCCTATAATATTTGCTGAACGGATAGATATTCAGCTCACGCCTGAGAATAGTAGAGGAAATTGGAGACTTGGAAAATAGAGTAAATTCTAAGCTAACACATCAGTTATTATTTCATGAGTTTCTCATGGTGTGATTTCTATGCAAATCCATAGGTTGAATCGATTACCCATGATTTTCCCTCTGTTGATCATTCAAAACGAACTGCTAAGTGCTATCTGAATGCTAATTTTCAGTTCCATTCTTGTTCAAACTTTTCTAACTTCAAATTTTATTGGAATCCACAAAGGGAACTGATCTCTCGAATGAAAATTTTCATGAAAAAATATTCAAAAAAATAAAAATCAAAGAGGGAGACTCAAAATATTTGTGATGGTGATAATCATCTTTCACAAATCTGTTAGTCAAGTCTCACAAAGGAAAGCATACTCTTGTTCATGCTCCTATTTTCTAAACTCACTGAACTATAAATTATTCAATCATTTTACATCGAGTTGGTTTAAAATCATTTCACTTATTTTGGTAACTTACTAGAATATAATTATATACAGAGTATTTCAGGAGGTATCAGTCATATTGCGCCAACTCATTCATCTTACAAAAGTAAAGAAAAAGTACGTGTAAACATAGGTCCGGAAACGCTTCATTACAGAGATAAAATTGGCTAAGGTTGGCAGCAATACCACTATTCCCATCATTCAACTCAATTAAAAATCTCCAAGGTCACCATCAAGGTAGTAAATTGAACAGATAATATGCGAAGTAAGATGGAAAATCGAGCGAAACATTTTCAAATTCTGTGACTATCGTAATTATTGGGGTATTGTTTAAATTACGTAAAAATTAATATAAAAAAGGGGGTTTAAGTTTCATGTAGATTATCTTGATTACTTCTGATAATTCATTACTTTTCCACAACATAGCTTGTAGGAAATTCAGTTGAAATGTTCAATTCACCAAATAGCGTAAAGTAATTGTACCCCTAGTTCATAAAATCGGGTTTTATTGTATCAAAACACACACGAAGAAAGCAGCCGTGCAAGTCAGTATAACTTTATTTATGTGTAATGCTTCATGAAGATCTAGGTAAACTATAGATCTCTTTGTAAGAAGTAGGGAAAATAATTCTTTCACAAAAGAAAATAAATCAGAAAACTAATTTTTTGATATGGCTTGATAAAATATATCTTGCAAGTATCATTATTTACTGTAGTATTGTTATAATTAATATGTGATTGTCTAAAAATCATACAGTATTAAGCAGTATAGAAAGGTAAGGGTAACGTACAGAAAGGAAAGGTAAGGAACAGCATATACGACTGCTGGCTTACTGCAGTGGTTTATGTTTCGTATAAATAATTCGTCAATATAGGTCTCCTAGGTTTGATTTCCTGATAGACCTGGCACTCTGTCATTTGTCATAACTCCGTATTCCCCATGCACAAGCTTTAGGCGTATGTAGAAATCAGTTATGTGGAATTCTATTCTTAGTTGGAAATGAGATAATTATCAGTTAAGAAGATATTAAACCAGAATTTAAAAAGTTTTTTTCTGATTGAGGCAAGTGGTTTGCTGAGAAGTGATAAAGGTGTTGGCTGGTTACTCCTTACTAAGCTTTCAGCTACCAAATCTCTCTCGACTGATCTTTTATATGACTAAGAGCCTAGAAACGAGTGCACTCACACATTCAATCTCTAAATCACTCTCGCACGCACACACACACACACACACTCTTACAGAGGAGGTGGTCAATCAACTTGTGGACCCTGATGCAACTCGATAGTGCCCGAAGCTGACAATGGGACATTCACTGCGTCCCCTAAGCACACTGCATTTGTGAAATTGTTCTTTTCCGGAAGGCTCTAAGAAATCTCCGGCTCTGATAATACGGGTCCTTGTCCAACGTGGTCACGTGGACCCTGAAAGCTCAGAAAACCAACCACACGAATACTCCCAAATCAATGGTTTTCTTTTTGACGTTGAACACAAAAAAAATCATGCATTCCATTTTTACTTGAAAAATTTTCGATTTTGAATAATGTTAGAGAAAATTAGTTTACTACCTACTCAAATTTGACAATTTATGGTTATTTTTTATTTCACCGTGACTTGAGATCCAATTCTGCTCTTGAGATTACAGTTCCAAGATCAATGGTTTCCTCCATTGAGAATTGATTTTTTAAAAAGTAATTACTAAAAACAACTGCAGAATTAAAGCTACAGAAAATTAAGCTTTTAGTTGCACGAATGATCGTTTTAAATTATTGTAGAATTGTAGAGTTACTGTTATACATCTATTCTTTCTATGTATAGTGAACGTAGTAAATGTTTGAAATGAGCATATTGAAGATCAGATCTCCTACCGAATCTAAAAATTTATGAAACTACGTCATCAGCGAATTTGGAGGTGATATTGATTGATTCCACAAGAGTGACATCTCTCATTTTTCTGCAACTTTCGATTTTGGCGGATTAAAGTTTGAGAAGCTAGATACAGGAGGTGGCAAGGTCAATGATGTGAATGGGGAGTATTCTGGAGAAGGAAATGAGCCATTCCAGGATCAAGTGGAAGTCTTCAATAAAAGCTTTTATATCGATTTTGCCATTAGCTCTGCAGACAATGGGCCAGCTCATAGCTCTCTGCTCTACTGTACAGTCTTCAGCACGGCCACTCGCCAACCGCACTGCGCCCAATTCACACACGCACACTCACACGACCACTCGAGACTCTTTTAAACTTATTTACTGCTGAATTTCCTTCTTTTTTATAATCGACCTGTTTCTCCCAGTCGCAAGTTTTCCCCTAACTTTATCTATCCTGATCTACAATCGTGAAATAAGATTTCCCTCATGAATGTTCGAAAGTGCTTCAGTGAAAGTTCTTCAACGGTTCAAACTCTATTTTTATCGTTGTAAATCAATGTAAAATCACGATTTTGTCTACACCACACTTCTTATCGTTACATTATGTTTATACTCAATACGCTGTTCATTATCATTGTGTATGAATGTGAAATTTGAATTTCATCAATATCTCATTGCACATCATTGCTCAATTCGCTACTCACATAATAATTCATGGAGTGGTATTTTTATGGAAATCATGACTATACTTTGAATATATATCATCGTAACTCTTTCGGATCCATTTCAGCAGGCATTCTTCAAATTCCGCAAAAAATATCAAGATGATGATTTTGTATCATGATTTTTCGAAACTCACCTCAATGTACGTTGATGACTTTGTCCATCAAAATTCGTTCTTACTTACAAAAGCAAAGAATTATAATAATTACAAAATAATGATTACATATAATAATAAGATTACATACATAATTATATATAATAATAAAAAATGGTTGCTCATTGCAATGGATTATGGAGTTTATATTGTCTCAAAATATGAGATTTACTTCATTATTGTCTCGAATAAATAGAAGCATATTTGACTATAATTCATAACTGTTCAAGTTTTGATAAGCCATTCATTCCTATATGTCTCAGCACTGGAGCAGAAGCATTTTGAAAAAATTCCATCAAGAAAATGACGTAGTAATTGAGCGTACTTGGAGATCGCATTTGAAATTTATTCAATAATCATTGCTATGATTTCTGCCAATAATTAAATTTAATACAGAAAACTTCGAAGAGGAGACCATCGAAAGCAGACGATCGAAAACTGATATTAAAGAGTAATTGCATGTACGAAATTAGCTGCTACCTAACAGAAACATTTCATTAAAATATTGTATTGCTTCAAGATGGAAAGATTTGGCTGATGAACTTGTGATTGACCAAGTCTACAGAATGAATGAGCTTCATGAATGAAAGGAAATTGAAAGCCTTGACAGAGCACGATGCAACCCTGGCAGTTACTTAGCACGTTTTGACACCTGTCAACGGCCCATTTCCATGAGAACAGTTCACAGTTCACTCTGTCAATCATTAACTACCTTTACATGTATCAAAATAACTCACCCATTTCACGTTTCAAATCACACAGGCTCAAGAAATTATTCATTTTCTGTCCTCTCCTCTCTCTCACACAGCGAGTAATTTGAAAGACATCATAAAAAATACAAGTGACGATTTATTTCGCTCATAGAAGAATATCAGGTGAGGAATACTTTATTATATTAATTTATTCTCAAATTTTTAATGAATTCTCATGACGTTTCTCATTTATATCAAACCTAAAATACACTCAGGTTAGCTCTGACGTTCTGAATAGAAGCAATTTGAGACCTATTTCTAAGATCTATCAATCTCACAAAAAGATTTTTCCAATAGGTCTCTGGAATAATATTACCAGAAAGTGATGAGCTTCAAATTACAGAAGGCCTAATAAAAATAGAAACACATAATTATTAGGCTATTATGAATAAGCCCACTTAATTTTTTTTCAGTGAGTAGATAGATAGATAGATAGAAAGGTGTCTTTATTAATAAACAACAAATACAATATAATGTAAGAAGAATCAATAAATCAAAATAAAATCAAATGTTATATGCAATTATTTGAAAATAAAATAGCACTTTTTCAGTAAGTAGTTTATCGCTTAACGAAATAAGAGTTCCAATAAGAAATGCATATTCGAATGGGTACCATTCCATGGATTTCATACACTTTGTATTTCTTCTTCTCTCCAGGATTAGGCGTTGAAACACCTGTTCCGGCTTCAAAAGGACTCTACCATCTTTTCAAAGGTCTCCCAATATCTCTCCTCCCAATTGGCTGGTTATTTATTATTTCTTTAGGGATTCTTCCATCACGCATCCTTTGTACATGTACCCTCCACTTCATTTTGTTCTCTTCAATTGTTGCTGTTAAGGATGGGATGCCTAACTCATTCCTAATGTCCTCATTTCTTATCCTATCTTCTCTTGTGCAGCCTTTTACATTCCGGAGGAAACGCATTTCTGCCGCTTGTATTCAGCTAAGCGTCTTTTTCCTGGTGACCCATGTTTCTGCTCCATATAATAGAGTTGGCATGGCCATTACTTTATAAAATTTGAGCTGCGTCTCCTTCCTCGTCCTGTTCCTCAGGGTTCGTTTTATTGTTCCACACATGTACTGAAACTTATTCAACTTGTGTTCGACATCTTTGTCATGACCATATGTAATGTCAACCCCTAGGTATCTAAAGCTGGAGACTTGTTCAAGAGGCACGTTGTCCAGTATAATCTTGGAACGTACAGAATCTTTTCCCAAGAAGGACATTATTTTTGTTTTACTTTTTGATATAGTTAGATTATATCCCTCCGGAATTTCGTTCTGCCTGTGGATTGCCATTTGATATGAAGGTTGTTTTCCGAATCCTGTAGGATAGCCAAATCATCTGCAAACATCAATACATTTAGCGACTTTGTTGGGCTTAAATTAATACCTGGAGGAACTTTTGGCTTCCAGCATCTTACTATATCATCGAGGTAGATGTTGAATAATGACGGAGAGAGACTACAGCCTTGCCTTACACCCTGGTTTGTCTCTATTTCTTTAGTGAGGTGATATCCTGTGTCAATTACTATTTTAGTATTTAGGTATAAGCTTTTTACCACGTCAATCAAGTGCTTAGGAAATCCTCTTTTTGTCATGATGCACCATAGCGTAGGCCTGTCTAACTAGTCAAATTCTTTTTGGAAATCAACGAATGCCAAATGGGTCTCAATATTGAATTCTCTATGTTTTTCAATGATTTGCTTTACACTGAAAATTTGATCAATACAAGAGTGTCCCTTCCGAAAACCTGACTGTTTCTTTAATAAAATTATATCCGAGATTGGTTGTAATCTATTGTTTATTATTTTACTGTATATTTTGTAAGCAGCTGAGAGTAAACTGATTCCTCGGTAATTGGAAACTTGATTTCTTTCTCCTTTTTTGAACATGGATATAATTTTCGATAATTTCCATTCTTCCGGAATCTTACATTTCTTCCAGCACATGTTAATAAGGTGTAAAAATCTCAATTTCAAAAACACACCTCCATATTTTATAAGCTCTGAGTTAAGACCATCTAAGCCAGTTGATTTTCTGTTTTTGGTATTCCTTAGAGCTTCTTCCAATTCTCTGAATTCAATCATATCAACTGACATATTCTCTGTTGTTTCTAAATCAGTCTGTTGAGAAGTCGGGTTGTACCAGAGATTTTGTAGTGCTGGGTCCATTGATCTTCTGATATAATATTCAGTTTAACTGTGTCTTTTTCTGTTTTATTTAAATGTTTCATTAGTTTATAAGCAACAGTCTGTCGACCATGTAGGTCATCCTCTATGTTACTTATAAATCTATCCCATGATTCAGCATGCTTTCTTCTAACTACAGTTCGAGCTACATTCCGTTTTAAAACATATTCATTCCTTGATCCATCTGTTTTCATCTGAATGTAATTTTTATAAGCCTTCTGTTTTTCTGAGATGGATTGGATTTCTACTACCCCAATTTATTTTTCCTCTTACCTTGGAAAAGCTATCTACTGTTGAGCCAATATGTTTAGTGGTTAATAGTCTCCATATTATATTGAAAAGGAGAAAAACCTTCACTTATCTAAGAATACATTGATTCTGCATCTTTATTTTTACGATTCTACCAATACTAAAGTTCCATGTAAATGTTGATTAGGCCTAAGCACGGTATTTTAAACAAATCAGAAAATATCCTTTCGTAATAGAATTAATAATCAATCAGAAATTCATTGATGAACAATGTCAGTCAATTCATATAATATTTCTGGAAATTCATTTCCCAAGTTGAAAATTCTAATAACTCAGATTTTTTAATGAAAGAGTGTCGTGAATTTATTATTTATCGAGTGATTGCTTCATAAGTGAGTTTTTCGGCTAAAAATATCTCCTCAATGGTATTATTGGGATGAAAAATGGACATATCACTTCATTGAAAAGATTTGTGAGTTGTTTATATACTTGGATCATTAAAATGTTACCAAAACAATCACTGCTCAAAGTACAGTATTTGCGTCAGTCAATATTATCGTGTCCCTTTCCACGAATTATTAATATTATTAATGGTCGACAATGATCTAAGTCTCCGTTCCCCTTTCAGTTTCAAAAGAAGTTAAGTGAAGGAATATTTTACTAATTGTGAAAGACATTTATCACTCTGCCAATTATTAGAGAAAGTTTTTAAAATGAGGAGACATATTTATCTTTCAGCTAGGAAGAAAGGCTTGCTTCGCTGTCAGCTGTGATTCCTTTTAGAAAGAGACATTTTTGGAGGTTCTTCCAAATAACCGTTCGGGCTGAGGAAGTTGTATGGAGCAACAGAGTTGAAATGACGGTAGTTTTTGGCTCGCAGTTGGAAACCTTGTCGTCTATATCGAGAATATAGTGAGATTCAAATTGAACTGCATATAAGCGATAAAAATCTGATGAATGTTGGTTAAAAATGAATTTAATAGCTACGAGGACAGAAGATATATTAGTTCAATTTACGAGAGTTGTTCAAATTTGATTGGAATCAACATGATATTATGATTAATGGTCAAACAGTAAACAACTAATAAGCTCTTGAATTTGTTCCAAAATTGCTTACATTTCATCAGAATCACTGTAAATTCGAACACTATTGCCACACAAAAGATCTACCGTGAGATTTCGCCATTTATTTGCGGTGATTTATGCCTTGAATAATTGATTCCAACAGGCGAACCATAGACCCTTATAAGGGTCTAAATTTGAGTTCTACAAATTCATGAAAAAAATTAATACAGGTAATCAGAATTTTGTATGGGGTGAATCCGCCTTCTGATGCATTTTGACTAAGAATAAAGTTTTGTTCTAACAAAATAATAGAAAGAAAAAAATTTAATTTACCAACACAGTCCTTTTAATTCCTAGCAAAACATTTTATTTAGATTGTATCTATTATCTCAAACAGACTTATTATTGTGGCATGGTATAAATATTGGGTAATTGTGTCACCAAAATAAAATCCTTTGATACCTTCACCAAATTGTAGTATTATGTCTCCTGATCACAATTATCAAGTTTTTGAGTGTCGGTCTTGATTGATTAATTATTCAGTATTAAAAACTTACCTCTTGAACATAACATTATAGGTGAACAGAAAGTTCGATCAATAGAGTGCCATCTATATCATGTCATAACACCACTTATGTTTTCGTGTTGCCGGGCGTCACTCAATTCAATTTATATTTTTTTAAATGTTTTAAAATAATTTTTCCAAAATTATCAAATGAAAATTACTTCCACTCCGACTACAGTAATAATTAGAAAAGTGTTTGTGTTTTTAATGTTCATTAAGCTGCAACACGTCAATTATTGGCATCGATTACTTTAATCGGTAATAATGTGTGCCTGCATCAGTTCATGGGAACCTTACCGTTTACCGGTCGATGAAATTTTACCAATGATTACCAATATTTTGCTACCCCGAATAATACTAATGCTTCCAATATTGTGCTACCTCAGATGATATGAAATATTGTACCTCCAATGGGAGTAGACAATTCAAAATCATCTCGATTAATCTGGAAGATGTTACAATTATCCTATTGAACTGCTCAACCTTAATAGCATAATGAAAGGAATTTTGAAATCAACCATCTTCTAATTTAAAATAACATTCAATTGAACTTCTATCAAGCTTTTACAATTTCCTAATTTATCCAGTTTTTCATCACAAACGGTGTGAAGAAGTTTATTCTGATATAATCGACTTGTATGAGTCTCAGATGAAACAGGTGAATTGCGGTTTATTGTGAATAGCGTAACAATGTTTATTTCAAATAATGCAGCCATGCGCTCTGCGTTCCACAGTTATAGAGCGCTAAAGGAAACAGCCTTAAACATGGTCAAGTGATGACGTCTTATTGAAGTCTGGTGATGTCATATTGAGATAGCTTACAATATTATATGAACAGATAAATCATAATTATTAAAAACCAACTTTTTTTTCCTATCAAATTTGCAAATAAATATGGTACAGAATGGACTTGTATTATAGGGTGCGTTTAAACTATGTAACAATTTTATACAACAAAGTGATAGCCGAGTGCCGTAGCAGGTATCTGTTCAATTAGAGATAAGCTAAGAAGCTACTAGGCGCTCTTTGTAAGGGCGACCGATTGGATTGGCCAGCAAAAAAGACTCTGTTCTCTGCTGTAAAATCACTTCCCGATGGTTCGGAAACCACCTAAAACTGTAGGTCCAACTCCAACAATCACCATCATCAAATTGATTACCCACGCACAGGTCTCAAGCCTATGTGGGCTTCATCATCCGAAAAAAAGTATTATAACAAATTTGCTAATCAACGTTACATGTAATCCAAACCAAAACTGCATGGGAATGAAAAACTATTGATATCAATATGAATACAAACTTTGTTGTAATATACACTTTGATTTCGGAAACTGCATTCCTTTGTTAAAACAACCTTATTGTTTTTTCCCTATTATTGATGTGTGTGATATGTCTGTGATTTATCTTGAATTTCATCTATTCAATATATTGCAAGCAATAATACATTTTTGATTGATTTCAGTAAGTTGCAAGTATCTAGATGAGGCTTGTTGAGGACGATACATTTTAAATGAATGTCGAAAATTAATAAAAAAATAAATAAATATTTTACTGTCATAACAAAAATGCGATCTACTAAAAACATTAAAGCTCTGGCTAAATTGATATATTATCATAATACACCACTTATTTCTTACTCACCTTAGCATAAACAAGAAAGTTCAAAATAAATTACAATCAAGTAATATGCATACTTGATCAAAGTTAGTTTTAAAATATCATCAATTTTATAATTATATACTAGTAATAAACATTACTTTCAAACAAGTAAACATTATTTTCAAATTTTTTATGAAGTTGGATTCATACATTGAGTATGATGGTTATTCACAGTAAATTGATTTATCCCAAAGTCAGTATGTACGATTGTTACAACGAATCGACGTTGCACAGTAAAATCAGTGATAATGGAACAATCAAATTTTATTTTTTCAGTTATGGTGAACTTGAATTCTAACAATGTCAATTTTAGGTTTGAGTGGATTCGAAGAGCAATCCTATTTGCACTAGTGTATTTGTAGTTATGTGTATTCGTAGCAAGGAAAGGTGGATGGCAATGTAAGCGCTTCACGTTTAAGATTGTCGGTTTTGCTGTGGGAAGCTTTGCGGGTTGACGGCTATAGCCATTGCTAGCAGCAGCAGTGAGGGTTAGGAAGTGTTGAGGCAGAGCTTGTAGAACCCAAAGAAGCTGATAAGACGTAGCCGGCAAGCTCCATCCTATATTTCACCCGCAACTCCTTTTTCTTTCCCCAAGATAACGGTGGCCTCAGCACTACAAATAAAATAACGGTTTACATAAAAGTAAACGGGGTATCTCCCGTTTTCATGAATTTCACGGCATTCAAGCCCGACCATAACAAGAAGAAGACTCCTTTCCATTGCAAAAGGATCTTGCCGCCTCCATTCAAAGAGCCACACAGAATGAATTGTGCCTTATCATTCATTAGGTGGCATAAAATGGGCCATTACCTTATCTTAAATATGATATATCGAAATTTCATACGTATCGAAGAAAGTGGAAAAGCTCTACGAGTTCATGGTAATCCAAAATTTCAGCTCTCACCAAAATGGTTGATAAAAAACATTTTTGGTTTTTCATTGAGCACGTCTTTGAATAAGTCGAGTGTCTAATGAAGTGAATTGCAATGGATAGATTGAGATCTTCATTTCAGGCTCGAGATTATTTACGTTTAGCATTCAAATTATTCATTTGAATATTGAATTATAAATTTAAGACTCAAAGCATTTGATAATCAATATTTTCCATGAATAAATTATTTTAACTTATTTATTATCGATGAAGTGATTTTACATTTATTCTTCCAATAAATAAAGAAATTGTTAGTGAAAGTGAACATTTCCACAAATAAATGTGAATTTCTATTCAATATTTCTCTCATCCAGTTATGTGAAATTTTACATAGACATAGATTAGAATAGAATACCCATGAATGTCTGTTCCATAAATTAGAATAGCCATAAATTACAAGCTGTCTTTCTTATCAAGCGTTGGCAACAAATCGTATTCAATATACTAAGCTCATATTATCTCAATTATCAGTTATGTAACTAAATAATTGCAAACTCATCTATTTTATTCGATTACCCTTCAAATCATCTATAAAGTATGAAAGAAAAAGACCTGTCTTTTGAAATATATCTTTTAAATATCTTACAGTTTCATAAGGGCTAAAATTTCTACTTGATTATGAAGACTTTATTTATATTCTGTCTGGATTGTCTGCAGGTTTTGGATTATAAAACTAGATTATGATGGAGGTTCTAAAATTAGTGAAATTGAGAAAATAAGTTCATTATTTTCCATCTAGTGATACGTCAATAACGTCAATGTAGTAGAATGTAATGTTATCCTCAGTAAAACAGATTTTTTCATGAAGGTATAATTTTTCAAAGTGTAACCGTATGAATTATGAAAGTCTTTTATGATATCAAACAGGTAGTTGTTGCAGAGCGAGAGAAAAAATTCGAAATGATTCATAACAAAACCTTTGAGAGTCCGTTCTTCTGGAGGATATATTATGAAACGAGCCGGTCTGTTCCCGAGAGGCTTCAAACGAATGCTTGTCTGTTGTGTCAGGTTACGCCACTCACGTTCGATTGGGAAGGCTTACGGCAGGAAACTGAAGCCTCTTCTCGGATAAAAACGCTTCAAACTTTTGAAAAATAGAACGCTTTCCTATTCGAGGCTTGCAGTCGACAGGATGCCCTCTCCTGAAAGTACACATGCTACACAAATATAAAAGTGAGTGTTTTTGTTGCACTTGTAGAAGATTCTTTTCCATTAGGCGGATCCGTAGAATGAAAACTATGATCAGATGGAGTTTTTGTTTGATCATCATCGAACTTGGGGACCGAGCATATCTCCATTTAGAAGAAGTGACATCTTTGATCACTCAAACTTTACTTTGATATCTTAAAATGGACTCAAAGTATTGTTTCAACAATATGGAGTATCAGTGCAAATCCAGTATTTTATTTTCTATCTTACCTCAGTGATATCTGAAGTAAGTCAATCAAATCCACCAGGAAAAAAATATTATTTTTGTAAACCACCAATAAAGATTCATTCCTGATAATCCCTTTCAAGATAATCGTTTTAATTTGAATATCAATAATGGGCCTATGTATTATAAAGTTGAAAACAGTCCCTAAAAGGCATGCCACTGAGAATTATTGTTTAAAATACCAGGGATATTCATTTAGAGTTCAAGAGCAGTACGTATTACGAGCGATTCCTTGTAAAGCGAGTTCCTACGAATATTTTCGAGTTGTGAGCAGTCACCGAATTAGAGATTAGAATAGAGCAAGCAATATTTATTTATCTTCCTATTTTTGTGTTATTTGTGTTCTCATTAGTGTGTCTCAAACGGTAAGATAGAATCACTCGTAGGTTGAAGTCTATTCACCATTAAAAGCAATCCTATTAGCGAAAATATTATTTTTCACTCTGTTCAAAACTGAATATGGCTACGGTACAAATTGAATTAAAACAAGACAACAATAAAAAAATAATTTGACCAAGAAGATTTCTCAAAATAGTTTTGAATTTTCATTTTCAATGCTCACATCTAGTCCAGTCTCTGAGAGTGAGCCTATTGACAATGAGGAGCAGAGAAGTCCAGAATTTAATTACCAAGAGGAAACTCTCTTCTTGTTTCGTAATCCTTTCTTCATTCCCTCTTGTTTGAAGCGTACGTGAAACAAAATTCACTAGCCTTAATTCTCTTGTCCCCTCTCAGTCCTCTCTCTGTTAATTCTCAGCTTAGAAGGCTGCAAAGGAGAAGAAGACCCTTCCAGTCCATTTGCACTTATTGTATTAAAAGAGTGTCTGTATTCTCTGATCTTCCACTATTCCACTTGCTCTAGACATGCAGTCACTCTCGCTTTTCTCTCTAGTTCCAGTCAGATCAGTGAGGAATTCGAATCCAAAAATTGAAAATTATGAATAAATAAAAACAAATAATTGTCACTTCATGTCATTTGAATGCCATGTGGACATATAGATACGGGTTCTAAGGTTTACATGAAGGTGTATAAGTATGCATAAGGATCATAATTATCCGATTCTCACACTTTTTATTCCTTCAAAACATAATGTAACTTTAAAACAATAATTAAAAAATCCTTATTATTATTATTGTCAAGCTTTCACTAAACCTACGAAGCGGATGTAAAAGTATGTTTGTGTGAGTGAGATTTACAGCTGAGGACGCTGAAGGTTGGTTCACAAAACTGTTGAAGGGTTGATTTTGAGATATTATTCTAATATCATTGTAACTTAATCTTGAGATATTAATTCTGAGATATTATTCGAATATCAATATAACTTAATCTCATAAATATCATTAATTATTAACTTTCATCATTAATTATTAAGATAAGCTACTTGAATACATGTGAATTATCCTCCATTGTTTTCAGCTGTGAACCTCACTTACACAGACACATTTCTTGTTCAGCCTACATCCACTCCGTACTCTTGCTGAACAATTTATTTCAAATTGGTGTAAATCAAACTACCAAGTTTTACTTCCAGAGTTTCGGGATCATGTTTGTAGTTTTATTTATGTTACAGTCAGAATCAATGAGATTTTTAGCAATAGGTTCCCTTTAAAATTTGTTTATAACATTAGATCTACAAACCGTCCATACCATATTCTCTCAGTCCATGACACAAATGATTGATTTTTGACACGGCGATTACGATTACGATTACTAGATAGCAAAGAACATAAAACGTAAAAAAGCAGTCTTTTTTAACCAGCAGCAGGCTCTTTAAACACCAGGTACACCCACCTGACATTTTAGTTTCAATGCGTTGTCAGCAAACTCTAATTTATATAGGATTTTGTACAGTGACTTTATAGAGACTCTATAAAAAGTCACTGTAGGATTCTGTATTTGCATCCTATTTTCAACTGAGCTTCAGTTCGATATCCCATCCAGTGAAATAGTGGTAGGAGTTTCGATACTTGACACTAGATACCATCGATTGTAATTGTGTATCAAATGGTTCATGTATCAAAGTATCGAAACTATGTACCAACGATTGCAATTAAGTATCAAATGGTTCGTGTATCGAAGTGTCGATACATTATCAATACTTCCATCCAGTATCAAAACTCTTGCGACTATTTCACTGGACGGGATATCGAACTGCTGCCTTAAATTGGAGCTGGGTTATGATGATTCAGAATTGCTTAGAACCATTGAAACCAAAATTTCAGGTAATTAGTCTTTGTGTGGAAAGCGTTTTTTACTTCAACTTATATTCAAGATAATAGCTGAGCAACGGATGTATAATATAGGCTACTAATAGATGTGATGATTACTTGAGGTTCCATTCTCCTAGAAATAATACGTTTAATTCCTGAGAGTATAATCGATTCGAGTAATCTCACTTTCCACATTGATGCTAGATGTCAGTAATGTTTTCAGCCGCTGTCAAATGGAGTTGAAAAAGATGAGTTTGATTAGGAAAGTGGTGGCTCCATACCTCCATGCCTCATGTGGTGGACTGATACGGGCAAACAGATTATGGACGGTCGAAGTTGATGGCTTGGATAACAATCGATCCATCAGGAAAGTGAACGTCAGAAAGTGGGTCAGCGCAGGATGAAGGAGAAAATCTCGAAAAGGCGAAGGAAAGTTTGGGAATGAACATAGAGGGTGATTTTCAAGTGAGACAATCACTTGATATCTTCAGAACTTTGAATTCCGAGTAGTGCTTCCTTGTTTCCAAATAAAAATGCAAGAGATACTTGACTATGATATGAATTAATCTAGCTTTGCATCCTGCTATAAGAGAGTTTTGAAATGCGTATATATTGTGAATGGATTATCTTAATGCAATTCCCTACTCTCCAGATGAACCAATTAATATTTTACAGGAGAATACTTTATAGCGAGCTTTTTCACAAGTCGGCGTTCAAGCCGCGAGCCGTAGCAGGTATCTGTTCAATCAGAGAGATAAGCTGCGTTCTCGTAGGGCCTGTTCGTAACGGTGACCGATTAGATTGGCCAGCAAAAAAGACACTGTTCTCTGCTGTAAAATCACTTCCCGGTGGTTCGGAACCCACCTTAAACTGTAGGTCCAACTCATCAATCACCATCATCCAACTCATTACCCACGCACAGGTCTCAGACCTATGTGGGCTTCATCCTCCAAAAAAAAATGAGCTGCAATAGTTCGACTAAATAAAACTGATATGAGAAGCTAATGACATTTTCTATTGAAGGATATTTTGACACTCTTCATCAGATAATACTCTATGCGTAGTTTCTATCTAGTGACTTGCTCATACTTTCATACTTGAATGTATACTTTCGATTCCAATTGAATTTAAAAAATGTAATTATTATCGATACGATGTCTAGACGTGTTTTTTTCTAGGAGATTTAAAAATGTACTAACGCACGATGTGCTAGGCTCTTGCTAGTATCTACTTGGCAAACTACTGGCTAAAAAGCACCTCCTCCTCCTCCTCTTGGACCTGGGTGGAACTGTTTCATATAGTACTTCACTTGATCACTCTGAGTCATGTATCTCAAGAAAATAAAACATTTGTTTGATAATTTCCATACTTTTTCATGCGTTTAGAACGTTTATATCCAATCCGTTGAATTTTACAAACTAAACGTTTCAATCTGCCTGTGTTTCCACTGCTCCCTTTTGGCTATGAAAAAGCACACCGCTTTTCATTAAACGTCCATTGAATTATCAATTCATAGCTGTTCAGATTTTGTAAGTGTGAGGCAGAGAGTGTTACAGGAGTGAATTAAGTGAGAACGGAATAGAAGAAGAATAGCGAGAAAAAAGTGGCGAAGAAGCATAAGAACAAGCGCATCAATCATAAATTAAAAGTTGGAGAGTGTGGTGTGGTATGGCGTGGCATGGCATGGCTTAGTGCGGCGGCGGCTGCCATTAATTAGCGGGGCGGCGCACATCGGACAGAAATATGAGGCAGGTCAGGTAAATAATAGTGTAAGAGAGTGAGTGGAAGAGAGATGGAGTGAGGGTAGCACGCGAGGCGAGAGGCACAAGTCTAATTTCCCCTTTAAACGCCACATCGGCCTTGATGGATGTGGGGCCACAATGACAGCACATTTTTCACCCCTTGTAATAGATACACACACTTCCCGACGACTAGTCTGTCCACTTGGTACTTTACACAGTTCTGTAGGTGGCAATATCCATCCACCCGTCTTGCCATGCCTCAAGCCTCAAAAGGCAGCTCAGCTATCGCTTTCCTTATCAGCCCGCACCGAGCTGAGCTGCTGCGAGTCTGTGAGCTGTCCGTTGTCGATTTTCATGCTCCGAAACCAGATCACGGCACTTGCCTTTGGACCGTCGTCACCCTCCCGCACCATGCACCTCTCCATTCCCCGCCTGCCGATTCACTGCTCTGTGCTGACGCACTTCGAATATCAACTCACCAAGCGGACCCAGTCCAAGATCCTCGTTTAACTTTGCACTCTTCCTGCTGGACTGAATACTGAATAGCGCTACTTGTGACAACATAACCTATGAGTTTCATACCCTTGTTTCCTCACATATAATTTCAACACTTTAATTTTCACGGATTCTGTGAGTATTTCAATTTAAAGTGTTTAGTGATATCGTGGAAAAGATTAAACCGATTTAAACAGAGCGCATCGTTTAAAATGAACGTTATAATCATCTTGAAATAAATAAAAATATGTTAAAATGCATCGTTTACTCTCTGTTTTAATCGGTTTAATCTTTTTCACAATATCACTAAACACTTTTGAAATACTGATAGAATCCATGAAAATTAAAGTGTTGAAATTATATGTGAGGAAACAAGGGTATAAAACTTATAGCCTATAGGCTATGTTCAAATTTTAATGAAAATTTTCATTCGAAAAAATATATGAGGTAACGTATATTAAATATTTATATAATACCTCATTTATTTTTACAAATGACAATTTTCAGTAACATTTGAACATAGCCCGTAGGCTCGAAGGCTATTATCTATCTATCTATTCTTTAAGGCTATTAGTATCTGTATTCTAGCTACTTATTGGTGGAATGTTGAAACCTGCAGGTAAGTTTGTTGTTTATGTTGAGTTTTTTGGCAGTATCATGCCCTCAACTAATATTTTCCTCAATTCCATTTATTCTTTCTATTGAAATCAAGAATTTCAAGTTTTAGTAAGATGCTACTAAATTATTTATTTATATCGGTTGTATACGATTTGATGTTCTAGAACAACAGGCTTCTAGTTCAGTACCGCTTCTACTATGCAATAAATGTCAACTATAGTCCAAGAAAATGTGTAGGCTATGTTCACATGTTACTAAAAATGTTCATTCGAAAAAATGAGGTAACGTATATTTTTCTTTATTTCAAGAAACGTTCATTTTTAACGATACCCTCTGTTTAAATCAGTTCAATCTTTTCCACAATATCACTAAACACTTTTAAATTAAAAATGTACTTCAAGCTAATTTTTTAATTTTTGAAAAATAATAATAATAATACCGTGTGACCTGGCTGGCTCAGGTCTGGTGCCAGAGTTTCCAGGAAGCAACCTTAAGATGAAAGTAGTTCATAATGTGATAAAAAATGAATATCAATATCAACAATGAGTACAATCCTCCAAAAATATGAAGCTACATTTTTTCACTTAGCCAATTTTCCAAGGTTCGATAGCCGACTTCATTTTTACTTCCCAATACTATTATGTATCAATTTGGATCAATCTTAATGGTTCGATTTCAAAGGGTAAGGATAGAGAAATGATTAATCAGCAGCTGATTAATAATTATTGAGAAAAGATTAATTGAGAATTCATTATATAAAAGGAAATATTAGTTTAATTTTGTATGAAGGAGCGATGAAATGTGAACAGATTTAGGATCAGATTTAATACACTCGTATCGATCACAATGTAATAGTTTGTTAAAAAAATTTCAATCCCACCACATTTGTGAGTTTTCAACAAAGAACTCAGCCGATATTTTGTATAGGCCGATAGTACAGAAAAGATTCTAGATGTATGGTACTTCATGTGTGTACCAATTAATCAATCAAATCTATCTTTGTTCTATTTTCACTTCTTGATAATTTTTTTTCGTAAACAAGTTGTAATTTTCTGTATTTATTCCGTCAGTATATTTCCGTGGAAAAAGGAGAGGATCGTCTATTCTTCTCCGCTGTAGTTCCCTTTTACCTTTCTCGAAGACTTGTCAGCATCACTGATAATTCTCAATACCGATAGTTCTTTATCTAAACATTGATTAGTATTTTTTTTTTATTATTTTGGCTCACCTGATTTTCCCCTTGAGGCCTCCGGAGCACTTCCAAATTTCACTCTATTCTGTGCCATCTTCTTGAGTAGACTTTTCTACATCCTTTATAGTTTTCATCATGAAAATATTTTCAACTTTGCATTTTATGCTATTTTTTTACTTCATCGAATTTCGGTTATACTTATTCACACAATGATGTGAAATTGATATATTTGATTTGTATTAGATTTCCGTAACCCCATTTTGGGCAAGTTTTATCTAAATCTTGTGATTCTGATCCATTAATATATTGTAATAACTATTATAACTATTTTCTAGTACAGGAAAATCTAATGTGAATTAGATCATTTTATTATAATTACATGTGCATAGAAATAATTATTGTAATTTTTTAGGGTGTCAGTCTGTCTGTTTGTCTGTCAATTAATTCATATTGAAGGATGTGTCACTTATATTGAGAGTTTTAATTCACTTGGAACCATGACATGAATTATCCATCTACAACCACTAAATACAAAAATGAATACTAAACCACCTTTGGAAGGACTTACCGACCTTGTAAATCAAAACTTTCTGAGGTAACGAGTCTTACTGAAACGGCGGCAGTCAGGGAATTACCACATTTTCACGAAACCAGGATAACCCAGGAGCAATGTTATTTTTAAACTCTGAACATATTTAATATTAAATTTCTTGGCACCCTTTGTGCACGAATCCAATGCTGTAATGTCTAAATATTTGTAATATACGGAATCTAATTATCAATCCAACTAAGTTGTTTTTATTCCATATTCCACAATTTATTTGATTTTCCTAGTTTCTGTTCTCATTTTTGATCTCAGAGTTAACTTTAATTTGTAATTTATCACGATTTCGACTTTCCTCATCTAATTTATTGGAATGAATAAATGGTGGTAAAGCCAAGGTCGTGGTAAATGGTAAATGTGATCGTAATCACGATTAATGAAACAAACAAGTCTTCCATTAATAAGAATGAAGCTTGATACCTTCTTATTATCCATGTCTTGGGAGCTTCCTCGACTGTAATTCGACTCGAAGATTGATTTCCCTTCTGAACGAATATATTTATTCAAATTGAGGCAAACTTTCATGGGGAAAATCTTCAAAGAGCTCTTGAGACAACCAAAGAAGAGTTGTTGAACAGTTAGTGATGCATATAAATACTCTGAGAACTTCGCTTGCTGGTTCTCTCTCATTGAACTAAGAAGATATGTTGATCAATTCCTTTTGTCAAAAGAGATGAGATTGTTTATTCGTTCAGCGAAGTCGAGCGTGCTGCCACCCAATTATTTCAATAACTTCTATCTTTTGTTCAACCATTGACAGAAAGAAGTTCGAGCTGTTCCATTGCTTGGACTTTCGGTTTAATAGCAGTAGCTATTGGAAGAGATGGGATTGCAAAGTGGTTTTCTGAATAATGTTCATTGGATAAAAGTAACCATACAATTTTGTTCTATCTCTTCTAATGTAAAAGTTCTCCAATTTTCGACGTTAACTTAATTAATTCTCTCAATTTTCTGCATTCGAGAGGAACACACATCTAACCGTAGTGTAGCACCTCATCAACTTATTGTCAGGCTAACTTATAATTCTATAAGACCCAGATAATGAGATAGTTGTCACTTAAAATGATGCTTATTGATAGAAAGGCCAAGCGAAAACTTGAAAAAAAGAAAATTAATTAGAGACAATATACCTTACGCTCACCACTTATAGTCATTGTATTCCTATTTCTTCGAAATTTTCTTGTTTAAAATTAAAAAAAAAAACAGATTCTCTATTTTTTCTACTAGCCGTCTTTATAATTTTGAATAATGTTTCATCGTACAATTTTCATTCTTCTACTCACAATCATGAGACAGGCAGTGGCGGATCCAAGGGGGGGGGCAAAGGGGGCAATTGCCCCCCCCCACGAGATCCAAGAGAAAAATAAAAAAACGGCATAAATCTAATAGAAAATAGGACGAAATTATGTAAGCAACAAAAATTGGCTGAAGGGCTGAATGGAGAAGGGTTACTTGCGGAGTGCCACAGGGATCAATTTTAGGCCCAGTTTTGTTTAACCTTTTTATAAATGACCTACCATTCAACATAGACTCCAAACTAATTTTATATGCTGACGACACTACTGTTCTGGTTAAGGGCAAAGATAATGCAACCGTCCTCTTAAAAGCTCAAGAAATTTTAAAGCAGCTTACCGATTGGTTTCATAGCAACAAATTCAAGCTGAATGTCAAAAAGACTAATTTTATTGAATTTTCAATGATAAACAATGAATACAATCATACATTAATGCTAGATTCTGGTATGGAATGCCATTCGACAATGGGAACTAAGTTTTTGGGTCTGAAGCTGCAGTCAAATTTAAAATGGGATAATGAAATTAAAAGCCTTAGGAAAAAGTAATTGCATGCGGTTTTTGCTTTGAAGTCTTTGAGAAATGTTTCGAACAAAAAAACAGCCTTAGCGGTCTATCATGGGTATTTTATGTCCCAGGTTCGTTATGGTGTGATATCGGGGTAGCGAGGGAATGTTATGGTGTGGGTGGTAGCGAGGGAAATATCAATGCAATATTCAGATTGCAGAAGAAAGCGTTGCGAATAATTGAAGGATTTAGTGCAAGGCAGTCATGTCGACCGATTTTCAGAAAATTAGGACTGCTTACAATGCCAGCACTGTATTTTTTTGAGATTGCCGTGTATTCGCATAAGAATCAGAGTAATTATGAAAATAATATAATCGCTCACCCATACAACACAAGACATGGAGAGTCAACACTTCGGTACCCCATGCACTCTGATCGAGAAGGCGCCACACTATTCGGGTATAAAGATTTTAAATTGTTTGCCCAACGTTTTAAAAGGTTACGGTCAAGACAAATTCGTGAAGGAACTCAGGAAGTTGCTTATTGATGCCTGTCCTTACTCTCTGGCTGAATGTTATGGGGTTTTTCTGAGACAAAATGTTGAATAGAATCTGTTTTCTTATATGTTTTCATAGATGAACGAACGCTTGATGAATTAGTTTAGTTGAAGTGAATTGACGTGTCACATGCTGTGCGAGCCTAGCTCGATAGATGCAGCTTAACGTGACTATTAACAAATTTATTCTTATTTTATTTATTTGTGTAAAGCCATCCATGTTACTTGTGCAGAGGGCATTCTTTAATGTCGTGTTCTAGATATTAAAGAACATGGGTTCTTTAACCCGCTAGTACGCGGGTACTTCAAGCTTCAAGTGAAGTAGACTGACTGGAGACGGTGTTGAGATGTTCGGTCCGACCAAATATTATTCCAACTGCCCCCACTAGAATGGCTGTGTGCCACACGCACATTCTAGCGGCGGCTCATATTTTATTAAATCATTACCTTATTCATATTATTGATATTTTTATATCTAAAAAGATGTGGTCTATTTAGTAAATTGGATGAGAACTCATTTGAAATTTGATATGTAACAACTTAAAAACTTGATTTATAAGAAAAAATACAATGACATAAATAGATATCAGGTAAAACGGTAAGGAATGCAAATTACCAATACAAATACAAATTTGTACATACATATTGATAAAACAGTGCTATCCATGACAACATTATGAGGGGCTCTAAAAACTCTGTCAAAATACACCATTTTCTATTAATAAATTCAAAAAATTTCCGGGAGTGGCCCCCGGACCCCCCCCCCCCTTTGGTTGGAGGGTATGGAATACCCCCCAAACCCTCCGGTTTTTGCCCCCCCCCCCCGAAATCACCTCCTGGATCCGCCACTGGATACAGGATCTCGTAAAATCCAATTCACAATTTGAAACATCTCATAACATTATTAGAAAGACCAAATGAAAATTTGAAAAAGAAAATTATGAGTTAGGGTCAATTAACTTCACTTTACCACTTGTCATATCATTGCATTGAATCACCTAATGAGCGTTATCAATATAGAGACGACTTGCATAATGGAGGATTTTCAGCTTTTGCTAGTTGATATTTTGTATTCTAAATCAGAATTAAAAATCTCCTTGTGAAGTCTGTTATATTTATGTGAAAAATACGAGAGATATAGAAATATCTGTGATGTTTTCCATGACGAGATACTTAATGAACAATCTAATATCAGAACTGACACTGTATTTCAATTTAGTATATTTTTATTACTCACTTATATTGGAGATGATAGAGGGTTGCATTCCACTTCTGAAAAGGAGGCTGACGAAGCTTCTTTTCAGAAGTGAAATGCATCTCTCTATCATCTCCGATATAAATGAGTAAAAAACAATATACTAAATTGAAATACAATGTCAGTTCTGATATTAGATATAGGTATAGTATGGCTCTATCTGCGAGAATAAGGAGGCGGATGTTCTATTGATAGGAAAAAAGACAGCAAAAGATTAGTGATTTTTTTGTATGTAAAACTTCTAACATCAATATAAAGAATCTCTACTGAGCCACTGCTTCGGAAATGAAGAGGAAAGAAAAGAGACTGGGCGAGTGAGAGCTGCCGACGGCGGAGACAGGGGATCTGGGTGAAATATGGGATGACGCTCAGCAAGCTAATTCCTATCCCCAATTACTCGGCTGTCTTCTGGTGTTTGTCAACCTTCCTCGCCAACCACCACCAGTTCACAAGTAGTCTCAGCGTACAAAAAATCCGTTTCATCTTTGTCACTTCCTATTTCCAAAATACGCACTTCCTCCCTATCCGGATGATCTACTTCGAATTAGAGAAGATTGAAATCTGTACACATCAGGTGAAGCGGAGACTCCATTATGCTGAAAAACAAACTGAAAGCTGTCAAATTCCAGAATAATTTTTCAGTTGGTACAGCTTATCGAAGTTAACCAAATTCTTGTACCTCAGAATTGTCTATTTCCTATTTATTTCCTGTTTATTCTGTATTACCTGTTGTTATGCTAGGTTTTGAATTTTCTATACGATTCTCTATAGATTGAAATATTCTATAATCGAATCATAATTATGTCAAATTGATTATTTTCCAACAATATTCTACAGAAAAATATCTTATAAGCAAGATATCGCTTCTTCCTGAATAAATATTGTCGGGTGAGAAAAGATCTGGAATAATCTAATATTAAAACTGACATTGTATTTCACTTTTATATATTGTTTCACTCACTTATATTGGAGATGTAAGAGGGATGCATTTCACTTCTGAAAAGAAGCTTCGTCAGCCTTTTCAGAAATGAAATGCATCCCTCTAAGATCTTCAATATAAGTGAGTAAAACAATATATAAAAGTGAAATGCAACGTCAGTTTAAATATTAGATTGTTCATTAAGTATTTCGTCATAGAAAACATCACAGATCTGGAATAGCTATGATATTTTCATCAAATAAATGTTTTAAGTGTCGTTTCTATCTTGAAATGGCTCTTGTAACTGGTTATTATGTTTTGAGGGGTGTGTTCTTGAACATTTAGTTCCATAAGTGTGTTCAACCAGCGATCATAAAAGAACAATACTTGCGATCATAAAGTGTTACAACATCATAAAAGTTCTAGTTGGGTTCATCCACCCCACCAACTTCATAGCAATAATGATGTCTTCTTTTTAATTTGGTAGATTTTTATATTGTACTAAAGTACCGCATTCATTGGTTACCAGAGTAGTGTATTAGGGAATGATCTGACAAAACGTCTTCAAGTCAAAAGTCATTTGTCATAGCTTCACCTACAACAGTGCTATTCATAGTGCCATTGTTGTTTTCGATTTGTTTATATGCTAATAAATAATTTAAATTGCATTTCAGCGCGCTCATTGCATGACTTATTAAATCGATTAAAGTTGTCCAATCATTAGATGAAGGAGATTAAATAAGACAAGTGTCAATATAGTCCTATTGACTGATGGCCTATATAATCCTATATTGACTGGTGGCCTAGCTACAACAACTAATATTGTAGACCATTTTTTGTAAGATCAAGGATTGTAGTCAATGGCGCTGCTATGTGAATCGGTTGAGGATGCGTTTTATTTCTGTCACTGAAGTGGATGGATGAATGGATAATGGATGCTCCAAGCACAGAGCAGAGCAGCTGTTGGCGTAACTACGGCACGGCAGGCGCTACTATGCTGCTATGCCTGCGTCTGTATTTATAGTTAGCGACGACGGCCGACCACCTACTATACATGCTTTATTATACATATTTATATATATATACCTACTCTACACATGGCAGGAAGCGCACCTTTGTGACGCACGCACTCGCACTCAGCGCGCACTGAATGAATTGCATCATTAATCAAAATGCAGCAGCAGCGTCGGGCAAGGTTTTTATCCTCATCCGTCAGGAAAATGCGAGACGGATAACATAAATTCCGGCAATTTGCGAAAGCAACTTCAAATTGAAACAAATGAAAGCGATTACTTTGGGAGCCATCAGAGATTAAAATGGCAGTCGAAATTGTCGACTATAATCGAGAAGAACGGATTAGCTCTCAGGCGGCAGCGGCGTTTTGTCGTGTGATTGACGACCTCCTAAGGATTGATATCATGGATCAAAGAAAATGATAAATGCTGGCAACCTGAGCTAGTCGCAGCTCACTCTCAATCAGTTCAGATTTGTGAGAAGCGATGAAGATAAGTCGAATCTCTTAATCTTGTTTGCCTCGTCACGATTATTCAGAGCAGCAGGAACAACGTAGGCTACATGGGTAAATTATTGCTGTTGTTAGTAGCTCATCTCAGGAGGAGATATCCAAGTTTTGAAACTTCCGTCATGTCATAAAGGGATGCATTACCTGTAATTCATTGTTCAACATTCAATAACAATTCCTATTTTCTCTATTATAATATACTTACTTCTCACTAATATATAGTAATATATTTCTATATCATTACGCTCTTGAAATACAAAATATAATTATTACAAAAAAATCTGATAAAAGTGATATGAATAATTAGAATATTTAGAAGTTGTGTCATATCATACAGTGAGTGGACCGATCATATAAATGAAATGACCCAGTAATCTTCACTTGGGTAAAAACCAAAATTTCTCGGCATTTGAGTGAAAATTTCGGCTCCAGCAAAGCTGAAATAATAAATAATACACACCTGATAATCCAAGCTTCTAGAAATTTGTTGGTCACCTTATCTGCCCCGGCAGCTTTTCTCAGTTTGCTTTTATTGATTGCAAAATGTAGCTCACTCAGGGAGAAAGAGGCGTAGAAGAATGGTTGTAATACATACAAAACTCTCCGCTAATCTAAGGTAGGCTTCAAATATTCCGAATAAGAAATTGACTTAGTGAGGTGAAAAATACGGTTTCTATGAAGCAAGACGTTCATACTTCTTACATAGCTCTTATGTAGAACGGTATCATCATTTTACTTGGATAATCTATTTTTTTCGGAGTGACAACATTCTGTACGACTATAAAACTCAATTACTTTTCAAGATACACAAAACTTAAATGAAGTTGACTAAACTTTAGTGGTTGAGAGTAGAATGTGGGTCATATGTGTAATGTTGGTGCAAACTAGGATCAGTACAAGTGCTGACGGAGGGCTCATTGAAAGTAATCTACCGTCGTGACATCCTTTCTTGTAGCTTTTCAGCTCGGCTTCCCTTCGCATTATACCGCTTCAACACCACTAAGCTCTTACCATCATCATTACTTCAACTTTTGCGGTTCACCAAACTGCCAGACTGCGGTTCACCAGTCTTTTTCTAGTCAGAATTCACATTGTGGTAAAATGTGAATATTATTATAGGAAACTAGCTGAATGATGACTTGTTCTCATCCAGAACAAATATGACACACGGGGAATGTATGATTGATCCACGAGAAGCACGGAAAAATATGTTAATTCGATTAATAAGAGTTCAGAGGTGAGGATTTTCACGGTCACTCTCACTTCCTCACTTTCTCAAGAATCCTAGAGTGTATCCGTTATTACAAAACAGCTCTCACTTGAAAAATTGCCCACCGCAGTCCTCTTGGCCTAATAATCTTTATCACAATGCAATAACCACAGAAAAAGAGAGAACCATTGTAAGGCTACAGTGTAAAATAAGAATAAAAAATAATTTTGAGCTTTAGACATTAACTAGAAAGAAAACGCTAGGCGTGCTATAATAAAGCAAGATATCAAACATTGAGAAATTAGTTCGAATAAAATTCTAGAGCTTGAAAACATTTTCTATTAAAACTGCACAAATTATTATCTGAGAAAGGGTCTAGAACCGGATTAAATCTATTGTACAATCGCACAGTTCTTTGAATGAAGCAATGCGCATGGTGGACAGTGTTTATTCTATCCAAAGCGAAAAGCATATTTCATCTTGGCTTATTTGATGGAACAAAATAACTGAAATATTGAATTATGTTTGGAATATCTAAATGATTATTACAAACAAATGATTAGCTTATACAAAACAATCAGAGAAATTAAATCTCGTCTATTTTTCGATGGTATGATCTGAAATCTAAATCGTAAACTTCATAGAATAGTCGTACAGGCATGAATATCCAAACTTTTTATAAAATAGAAATCTGAGGAATTTATTTTGTATGCACCCTGATATGGACTCCAAATCACTCCACAATATTCTAATCTACTTCTCACCAAAGCCAGATAAAGTAATTTGATTAAATCGATATCTGTGATATCTCAAACATTCCTTATCAAGAAGCCCATCATTTTATTGGAATTATTTACTATGTAATTCACATGTTCTCTATATGTGTAGATACCCAAATCCTTTCTACATTGACTTTCTCGAGATGCTCACCTATCAATTTGTAATCAGCAACAACCTGTTGCTGCCTACTTAAACGATGTATTAACATTTCTTTACATTGAGGGCCAGTTTATTCCTCAAACTCCAATCACCCCATTCAAGTCTATTTTCAATAGCTGAGAGTCCTGACAATCACGTATAGTTCGATATATCTTAACATCATCTGCATATTAAAAATTACTATTTTTTACACTGTTGAATGTCATTTATGAGTAACAGGAAAAATAGAGGTCAAAGACTACTTCCTTGAGGCACTCCTGAGCCAACAGTAAAAACCCTGATCGGATGTTATTGCAAATTACAAAGAATAAACGCTGGCTAAGGTAGGAATGAAAGAAGGCAACTTTTTCAGGCCTAAAACGTAGAGAAAACATTTTCTGTAGAAGGATCTTGTGGCCCACCTTATCAAAGGCTCTGGAAAAATCGAGGTAAATTGCACTGGTGCAAAGGCCCCTATCAAGTTGATCAGAAATGTAAATGGTGAATAATAGAAAATTACTAATATTGGAGGAATAAGGAAGTTTATTATGTGAGAGAGGTACAGGCAAAATTCAAATATATTATATCATATATTTATTATATCATTCAGTATATTATAATGCGATGTATCAAAAATGAAATATAATTCAAATATGATTCTTCATTCCTAAACTGAACAATGTGAGGTATCAACATACTGTAATAGCACTAACCTCATTTCTTTCTTGTGAAGATGAGTATTGTGAGATTCTGTCATGAATAACGGATGGCAGTTTACAACCAAAGAAAAAAGGAAATACGAGTGCCCATTTATAGTAAATTTTTAATACCATATAATATATAGCATACTGTATTGATACAATATCCATACTACCACCAATAACATCCAATACTCTTTGGTTTCAATGGTAATTATTTCATAGTCTACATGTTTCAAGTTTCACGTTCCCTCTATTTCTATAACATTCTATGTCACTTTTAAAACAATAATTTTTAAGAAAAATTCGATTGATTTAGGTTTTTTTCCTTTGTTATACACCTTATTTTTGCATACCCTTTTTTTATATTACCCTTATACAGTATTTGAATAACTATTTCCTTTGAAATAGTAGATTTTTGTTCGATTCGAGGAATAGATGAAATAAGAACTATTACTGAACTACCGCTTACTAACACTTTACTTCCATTTTTCTGGGATTTTTGGTGTGGTAATCCAGCAAGAAAACTACTAATTTCGATTTTCTGTTCATCTCTAATATCGGTGACAACATTTGTCCAGGCGAATGAAGGGAGTGAGAATGTGAATTAGCAGAATTGCAAGTAGTGGAATGCGTCTGGAATAGTCGACACAAATGAGAGCAGGGAAAGGAGAATTTATTAGTTGAGGGTCTGTGAAAAAGAAAAGAGGAGTGCATTTGCCGGTTCTGAAAGTGTAATAAAAGTGGAACGGGTAAATATTTTGCGAGTCAACATCGGCGTCGACTGAATTTCCTTTCCTCATTCGCTTGCCAGAATACGCTCTTTAGGCGTCTAATCGTTCAATATCTGCCAACTTGACTGCACCTTCTGGCTGCTTCCTCTAAACAGCACATCCTCATACCTTCTCGCTTCCTCTAAACAGCCACGGAACTTCCTCTCTCACTTCCACCAACAGCAAGACACTACCGTGCCACTATTGTTACACATTGCTGCTTGTGGCTGTCAACACGCCTTCCCACTTACCCAATAGGCTTCAATAGGGGTTTCCTGCTCGTGCTATCTTCATTAGAAATAGAGGGAAGATCAAAAGGCATGATGATTGTCTCTTTAAGGGTGGCACGAAAATTCTTTTCCTTTATTTCCTTGAGGTTATTACGTTTCGTCGATGTGGTGCGTGCGTTTATTTAAAACAGCTGAAGAGAGAGAGAGAGTTTCAGTACGGTATGCAAGTAGACTCGAAATCTTAATGTATCTTAAAATCTTCAATGGTAGTTCGAAGTTTAAATTATCATGGAGATACAGAAGAATAGTTCCGAATTCCAATAAACAATAAGGTGTGCTGAAGATTTCCTGATATTCGGCATCTTATTATATGGACATACAAACATAATATCATCTCATTATACACATTCTATTTTATTATAATGGCACACAAATAATATCCTAATTAGAATGATAATAAGGCTCATCAATTCCTTGCTCAGCTTTTTCAATTAATGTAAGTTCTTGTTCATTTATTGAAGATTGTGCTCGTAATTGACTTGCTCATCTTAGTTCCATCATTTTAATCTATCGGTTATTCTTCAAATAGTACACACGTCTCTAGTCCTTTACACCCTTTGACACAAATCAAGTGATCAATACAAAAACAGTTTTCATTTGGGCAGACAACTACATGCAAAATACAAGTGCATGTCAAGAGGCATCTGGTGTAACAGCTCCAAATCAGCAGGTTTTCTTTCAACACCATGTTCTGATGCTGCTAGACGTTCACGAACTAAAACGGTTGAAACAAGCATTGGAATTTTCAATTACTATGAGAGACTGGGAGTAAACATCACCAAAAACTAGCTCCACTTTCGATCCAAAATCTTCAGTTCTTCAATGTTTAAATCGTATAAATGACCTTCTATCAAATCTACGCTAGCTGACAACACCTGCCATAACTGACATCTGACAAAATGACAAGATGGAAATGAGACTCACACTCTAAAATGTTTGTTGATACTCGTCTCCAGCTCACATGAATAGTCTATAAATATACACATAAATATCAACTCTATTGTAACAATATTGTAGTGTTGGCACATTCAGTTGTCGGAGGCATGCCACAAATCCTACTTCCGTTGCTAAAATTTCACCTCGGGCACGCTTTGAAAGACGTAAATGTCACCAGAGCCAATCATTAGATGATTAAATGGCAACCATATGCAAGAGATAAGTTAAATTGATTAAGGTTGTGGACAGAGTTACCATTCTACCAGAGTAAATTCTGATGATAGCGATTAATCTAAAAATAGAGAGTTTGAGAAAGTTCATTAATCATAGTAAATTGTGAGTCAATCATGTTCAGTGAAAAAATCATTTTCAAAACTTTTACTAAAATGGAAAATGGAACTAATTTTCCAAAAATAATTCAAATTTGATAATTTTATTAACTCTCAAATATTATATACTTTGTAGAATATACAAAATAACTCTACATTGACACAGTCTATGCCGATTGTGAAGCGATTGAGGTAACAAAAAAATTTCTGAGTGCTATCAAACTGAAATAACGCTTTAAAAGGAAGTGGTAGCCGAGTGCCGTAGCAGGTTATTCTTCCTGGGCGCTCTTTGTAAGGGTGGCCGATTGGATTGGCCAGCAAAAAAGACTCCAATTTGTTGTCTGCTGTAAAATCACTTCCCGGTGGTTCGGGACCCACCTAAAACTGTAGGTCCAACTCATCAATCACTATCATCCAATCCATTACCCACGCACAGGTCTCAGACATATTTGGGCTACATTCTCCGAAAAAAAATCAGATTTATTGTTACTGGCCCGATTTGTATTGAAACAGCACTGCAACTGGCGGAGTTGAGACCGAAGTCGACTGATAAAGATTTTGATATAGACTTTTATAGTATGGATGATGTTCTAATTTGATTAGAAATTTTGATTGAAACATTAATTTCGTATGAATATCTGGATAACTATGTTGTAACAAACTTATCCAGCATAACCTAATTTTGGAATATCTGTCCAAGTCTCACGCATGTGAAGACCCACATCCAGATTATTGTTAAACCTGATGTTGAGCTTACAACTAGACTGACGGAGGTTGGAATCATTAATATAAGCTTCTAACAAAAGGATAGATTTTCTTCAAAGAGAAGACTGACTTACTGATAAACGCTCAGAGTGCTCACCGCTCACCTCTCCTGACTTTAGCACTGCTGCCAACTGCACTGGACATTGGACAATATCTCCAAACAATACAGGGAGCCTTCCACAGTTTTCAAAGTTCCATGAATCATTCAGAAACTCTCATTCATCATCTGAATTGCAATGTCAACAAAGTAAACAGCTTCCAATAGAACCAATTTGAAAATAGAATAATCTAACCAACTCAGGGAACTATGTAGGCCTATGTATGAGTTACCTCCAGTGTCAACCAGAATCAATCCAGTTATTTTTCGGAAAAATAAATACTTTTTTTGTTATAATTATGGCATGACATTTTTAAACACTTTCATAATCCGAGTGGTATTTTTCTTATGGTAGTTTATCTTTCAATATATAAAGCAGTATCACTAGCCAAAATAATAATATTGATGACTAAAGACATTGGAAAACAAATAATGACCATGAGCTAATAAGCTGTGTCACGAAATGATGAGTAAATAACTCAAATAACTTAAATAACTTAACTATATATAAATAACTTAACTTTATATAAATAACTTAACAGTAGTAAATAACTTAGTAGTAGTTAGTTAGTTATTTATCTAAGTTAGAATAGTAATTAGTTAGTTATTTATCTAATAGTAAATAACTTAATATGAATTAATTGTACATTTACATTGTGCCTTTGAAACTTAAAAAAATAAACCATAATTTGCATCAAAATTTCTCAAGATAAAGAAGATAGATAAGCTACAATTGTAGATGTGTATTTTGTACTACTATTCCCTTTCATTCACACCTGTAAGTGGTTATATTTGAAAATGTGTATTTTGTTTGATGCACTTATAAGTTCTCAGCTTATATTGACACTTGTTTTCACTTTTTGGGCAAAATGTTTTAATCTTTCTCATTTCAAAGCTCAGTAAATTTCAAATTTTGTAATTTTATCATAAGGGTACTTGTTCCAAACACAGCGAATTCAATTCTTCGTGGGTTCGAATCCCGCTCCACCGTCAGGCATTTATGTTTAATCATTCACCTCATTACCCACGCACAAGCCTCGGACTCATGTGGGCATCATGAGCAAAAAGAAAAAATTCTAGTATTTTAAGTGGTTATATTTGTAATCCTTGTGTGCTGTATCTAATCTGATTTGAAAGCAGGTCTTCTTTCTGAAGCACATTTATTTTCATTTATTTTACTTCTTACATGCATTAAAACTGACTGCATTTCTATTTACGTTTTTGTTTTTTTACTTACTAGAACTGGAGGGATGAATTCCGCTTCTGAGAAGAAGCTTCATCGACCAATCACAATGGATTATGTTTTTCCTTATCTTCATAAACAAAATCATAAACAATATTATCTACAAAACATTATACCTAGTGATTGGCTGATGAAGCTCCTTCTCAGAAGAAAAAAGTACCCTCCAGTTTAAATAAGTAGAAATATCAACTAACTAGAAATACACTGCCAGTTTTCATATAAGATAGTTCATCAAGTATATTTCGTTATGGAAAACATCACAGATATTTCACTTTATGTCAACCTAATAATTCAACCACAAGTGACTGTTGACACACGAACTGCTCGATCAATATAATGTAGGTTAGCATTGCAGGCTGCATAATAATATAATGTCCTGAGAAAAGAGGCCTTTTATTCTGTAGGAATGAGTTATGCAGCGGATTACCAAAAGTACGCATAGATATGATGTTTGATAGTGCGGCTATTAAACTATGTAAATTTGCTGTGATAACACAGAAAGGGAGTTGTAAATCAGTGGGATGGGGCTGTTTCCCGCCAGGCATGATATTAAAAGGTAAGAATTATGGGGTGGCTGGCCGAAGGCCAGTATTCCTTTGGCCCCCAGCCAACCAGACATAAAGCTGTTGTTGGTAGTTGCTGTCTCTTCCTGTCCCTGCCATTGCCCGCCTCATCCTGCCTTCGCACATTGTATTGCAGCAAGAAAATCGCAAGTGTTGACAAGTGAGTCGGGGGGATTCACCATTCACCATTCACTTCACTCGCCAACTCTTTAAACCACACCGAACAAATGAGTTGACTTACCTTCTCATGCTTCTAGTTTATATACTTGGTATTACGTAACAACAACTAACAAATAAGTTAGTTTGTCCAGTAGTCCTACAAATTTGTTTCAAATTTCCAAATTATTCCAATTTCCAAAAATTCTATCAAATTTCCCATAAATTATGACTTTTACTCACTTATACTGGAGGAATGCATTATTTCCTCCAAGTTCAAGCATGTAAAAATCATAATTTAAATAGAAATACATTGTCAGTTTTGATATTAGATTGTTTATCAAATATTTTGTTTTGAAAAACATCACAGATTTCACCATAAACTGTATAATTGTCCACTACGAATCATGAAAGCGTTGCCTTAGCTTGAAACTAGCATGAAAGTAGTTTGTAAATTTCGTTGGGGATAGAACCGCTTATCGTGGTTCGCGCTTGGCTTGTAGATGTGGCTTGTATACATCTGTACTATTAGTAGAAGTAGAAAATTGTAGATATGAAGGAGGACATTAGTAATAATTGTAGGTTGTAATGGTGCATGGAACGTGAAAACTGTCGCTCTAACACCTCGTCTAGCTAGAATACACACTGGTCTTAACTGCTCTAAGTTCTAGATTATTGCAGTTCTCTTCATTTTAACGTGCTTTCATTATTTCCAAAAATATTCTGAAAGTGCACAAATTTTCCTTCAATCTGAATCGAGAGTTGGTTGAAAAATGTTCCTCCAAAAGATCGATTATACTACTGGGATTAAACTCGTTCCAAGATTCAGATCATTGAATAATATCAAAAAGTATAAAGAAAGCCATTAATCTATCAGACTAGACTTGCGTAGACATTGAGGCCTTGAACAATCATGAATCCTTATTGGAATATTCCATCACCTGTTGAAACTTTCAGTGTGATCATGGAGCTTCTACTATTGCTTTATTGGTTTTTGGGCGAATTTAAAACAGGGCTGCTCATATTGAATGCCTAATGGATAATCAATGCACCTATTTGTCACAAGTACCATAGTCTCGATCAGAGTTAAAATAGAGCGAATTATTGTGAACGGTGATTTCACTGTTAGCCTACTACTGATGTTGAGATAAGTTTCATGTGAAGTGGTGACATTATCGATGCTGGGAATCAGCTCGCTAGGTGGCTGTTGGTATTGTATGGGAGACAGTGGTCACTAACGATCCATTTCCAATTCGAATCTGAATAACGATGATCGATACTAGGGGTTAGAGGAGAGTGGAGAAGGTTTGTCAATGCGTTGCGTTGCGATGGAGCCGATTTCTATGCACGGCAAAATAATGCGAGGCACGGATGACGACGGTTGATTGATTGCTTATTGGCAAAACCCGTGTATTGTGTGAGTTGGTCACAGTCTGATCTGAATGTGCTGCGTGTAGTGTGCCTGCTCCTACTTTCCGATTATGATGTGCCAGGACGTCACTGTTGCGCCGTTACTCGAGGGGTGTGCACAATAATTCGAAATGCACCCTCTCTCTCACTTGTGTCGACTTCGTGCAGTATTCAACTCGCTCTAATAGTCCGGAATCGATTCCGGATCCAATGAAACGACTGCTCGTTACGGAAGAAGCGAGCACAAGATGAATGCACTGGCAGGAGCCAAAAACTACGATCCGAGCGCCTCGTTCTTCGATTGTTTTTTCCACAGACATCATTTACCACTGTCAAGGACAGTGTGTCATAAATTATTGTTAATCTCGATTTTTATCCTTTCCTTTTCCGTCTAGTCTTACAGATAACCTCAGTATCTGTTACTCCCTTTTCCTCTCTGGGCTTTATCTGTCCATGTAGCCTATTCTCCCATTCAGTATCAAAACATTCCTAATTTATTCACCCTATTGAATTGCATGCATCCACCCCATGCATTCCTTAGCTCTCTATCGATATTTCAACTCGGCACAGCCCTCAGTTCTCATCATTACGATCAGCGTTATAACGCATCATAAACAGTGAGCCCAAAGATAACATCAACAGTAGTAGGCAGTCATTTGTCTAGATATGAAATATGTAGAATACCAAAGTGAACAAGATATTCCATTGTGTAGTTAAACTCATGCGAGAGATATCGATTTGAATTATTGATTCAAGCGGAATAACAAGGATGGTATTATTATAGCATTTTCGGGCTTAATTGACTAAACGCAAATTCAATATAGCCACTTTTTTATTTAAAAAATGTGGATGCCTTTAGTAGTACGATGTTTACTTTGCATTAACTTTTTAAGTGAATTCAACGACTTACAGTCAATTTTTTATTAAGAATAAGTAGAATTTACTTACTCTGTAGGCCGAACGTTTTCGAATCTTGGAGATCCATTTTCAGAGGCCTCTTGATAAAAATTTGACTGCAAGTAGTTGAATTTACTTAAAACGTTAATATTAACAACGCAGTTCGTCATGGAACAAACAAGATAAATAAATGAAAGATTCACAAGCTCAGCATGCTAAGAAAATACTTCATATAGATTTCATTCCACCAAAATGTTGTAATGCTGTGTATTAGGTTAATTTGTAGGTATGAGTAATAAATGGGTTTTTATTGAACTCTAATCTTCAAGAGAGCTTTTTATTTATTCATTCATTACAAAGATTACATTGATTGATTGATTATCATCAATTACGTTCATTACAATCAAGAAAATATACAACAGGCACTCCTACTTTTTAAAGACATTTTTAGCAGAGAATTTCGTGAGGGGGATACATCCCCTTTATCCGCCCCTTGATTTGCCCTTGATTTATAATATAAAGCATTTGTTATCAATTTATTCACATGGTCGCCTTTTCCAAGATCGAATCCGTTCATTGCTATGATAAATATTATATTATATCGTGAAGCGTTACAGTATTGTGGAACTTCCTCTTTTATCACCTATTGCAGTCGTTCCAGTTCGCAGTGGTCCAAGTGAGTTGCATACTTCAACAATAATAGAACAATTCTGTATTAATCAACAATAATGTAATGGAAAACTGTATCACGACCGGAAATTGATATTACAGCTGAATGTTTTTTCAATGATGTTGAACAGAATTTAAAACGTTGCTGTTCATTATAGTTTCATCTAACATTTAAAATAAATGAATTATTACCATATTTATTCTGCCCATATCTTTCTTTAGTGTAATGTTTTTTCCATCTCTTCTTGAATTTCTCGTATCTTCTCTTCTATTAGAAGCTTATTGACAAAATCCTAGTATTGTGTGAGTTGGTCAGCGCTCAAGTATTTGTTTCGCTGCCGAAGCCAATATAGAATACAACTAAACAGAAATAACTGAAACAAAATGAAACTAAAAGATACCATTTTTTTTTTTAAATAATAGAGTAAAGTTGATTGATTGAAATTGGAAATTTCAGAGATTATCGACTGCAATTATGTTGCGATGCACATGACAAGCAAATTTGACCTTTTCCTTCTGCATCTCTAGTGCACATGATCACAAAGCAAACAAGCGAGCCCATACATACTATCAACAAGGAGGCACCGTGGCATCTATTTAGACAGCTTATGCTGCATGCTGGATGTGGCTGTAATTGATTGTTGGAGGAGGATGGCGAGACTTGTTGCTCGTACGGGGAGCGATCGTGTGGCGACCGACGTCTTGGCCAGTGGCGTTGGGGCGTTGGGGGCCCTCGCATCATGTTGTAAGTTGTGCTGCCCTGGTGACTGCGGCCCGCAGAACGTCGCTTCCTATATACACGTCGTATTTAAACGGCAGAGCAGATCAAATAGTTTACGATGTTGTCTGCAAATGTTTGCTCCTCGCCAAGAGGGGAACGACGAGCGGTGAGTGAGGAGGAAGAGAAGTTTGAGGGGGTGAGCATCCCCGAAAGCGCTAGAGTTCTCCCCTCGCTACACGTTCTCACAACCCTCTTTTCCTCATTGCTCCTCGCCCTCAATCCCGAACTCACTCATACATCTTTCTTCTTTCACAAGCCTTTCATCCCCTCTGAAAAGATCAACACGCTGCCCTCTTCATCACGAGCAACTCCTCCCACTCTTCTCATCACTCCCTATTTGACAAACTAACTTTCTCCTCACTGCCAATACGAAAATGTCTTTATTTACCGTCAAGACTGTCAACGTAAATTTCAAAACGTAAACTTTCGTTGGCATTTGAAAAATGTTCACTGCTGCTCATCCCAGCTGGAAACGAAAAGAGTCTAGCTCGAAACTCAAGAGACACAACGTTCGTTCACAGATATTCAAATACACGGTGAAAAACTGGTAGAGAACATAAAGTGAAAATCAAATATGATAATTCCCATTCGAATTGAATGACAGAAATCTCACTATTACCTTCAATACTATGACACAAACTAATTCTACTGCAATGGTTGTTTTGATGAAGTAATAAAATTTAAACATTAAAAAGTGATTAAATTCGGCAACTAAAATTCTTCATTCCTCCAAGGATATAACTACCAATCTTTGATTGTGTTTTTGTAATAAATTAATAAAAAGATGAATATTGTATCAGATATTTTACTAAAAATCCGTAGTCCAGGGCTCTTTTGAGCTTTATACTCGCTGATTGATTGATTGATTGAATATTGTATTCCTCATAAATTAACCAATTTTTACAACAATACAATTTAGACAAAAAATACATAAATGTATATAAATATTGATTTCCGTCAAGTTTTAACTAAACTAAAGTTGTCAACATATTTTGTATTAAAAAACTCTGAACTCGATTATTATCATGATAATCTCTGATAAATCATAACAATTCATGTTCTACTTCTCTATTACCTATTGTTAATGAGATGCTTTTGTAATTATTTTTACAGATCCATGTTCTTTTGGAGTTGCTGAGTTTTTGGATTCGATCGAAAAGTGTAAGCAACATTCGTCAGTGTAACATTCTGCCAAGTGAGTTCTATAGCCAAGTACATAGTGTTTTCTTGATTATTTTTATAGTTTCATTGATCATCTTGAACGCTGATTGGAAATAATATCAATAGTATCCAATAGAACATGTTAAATTATAAATAGATTTCAATTTTCGCTCTTCATAATAAAAAGATTATTCTAGTACCCCAGTAGTAATCTCACAATCTTAAAAATAAAAAAAAAACTGTTATATTCTACCACACAAATTTAAAATGCAATCAATAATATAAAGTGGAATGATAATACCACATGAAATGTTATAAGAAGTTTCCTATCAATTATCAAAGAAAAACAATTTTTTAACTGAAAGGTAATTTTGATGACAGGATTTACTCTTATTGTACTCCGATTACGGCGTACTGAGCTCTTGCAAGTCGTTGACGTACTTGAAATATACATAGAGTGGATTTATAAATTAAATATTGATAACAGCTTCATCAACCATCATGATTTTTCATGATTATGAAAAGTATTTATATATGATTTTTTGCGTCACGTTCTTGTTGAGAAATCAAATGAGCCAAGTTATGTTTTGTTTTAGTTTCTTTGTAAAGTTTCCTTTGGCTTTATTTCTCTTATTTAAGGTGAAACTAAAGTCTTATAAATAAGTAGGGTAAGCTAGGCTAGGTGTCCAAGTTTGAGTAGCATAGGCGGTGAATGAGAGTGGAGAATGAGAAATGTATATCGAGTGCCAGCAATAACAGCAAAATGAACAATAAACTACTTTCTTCCCCCAAGTTAGGTGCACTTTCGCGAGGTCTCTTGCCAGTCCCGTCCTCCTTAGTCCTCCACCGGCTTTCTCTTCTTTCAATGTGAGCTTGTGAGCCAATATGTGTGCGTGGTTGTTTTCTTGGAACAGTTACCGAGAGGGAGGAATTTACCAGGCCTAAGGCCAAAGGTTGTTTGATCTCCCCTCTACCCTCCCGCCACCATCACAACAGCGTACACGCCCAACAAATATTTGAACAAATGTAGGGAGACTAAAGGACTGCTAGGAATCAGTGGAGAGGGGGCGATAAAACACTTGTATTTCTTGCCAAAGAGCATTCTAGCTTTGGCTGGCTGTTTTTTCATCACGGCCAGTCCCAGCTTTCTGGTGATAGCCTCAGCAACTTTCTGATAATGTCCGATAGCGGTGAGCATATTGTCGATGGAAAATTCTCGAAGTGTAGTCACTTTCCTAGAATTTGATAGCTTTATAATATTGTTACGGGTCCTAAATAACGCTGGCAACACTTTAAATTAACACTCCAACTTTATTAACACAAATTATCCACAACTCGCACTAATCAGTTATTTCTTACACAAAATAAGCAATCAGAAGCAGATAAATCGATAATGTTCAGCTAATAAAGATTTTGCTATACTACTGTTCAAAAATCGATCACTAACTGTTAAAAGGCCGATCAAATATTAAATAATAACTGTTCAATAAACTGTCCAATAATCCAAGAAGAACGTCTGAAAAGAACTATCAAACTTACGTGGCACAAGTATGTAATACAATAATAGCAAAGAATAGAGTCCACTCGTATAAAACGTAAAAGAATTCTTACTAATACAGTCACAATATCCTGCTATTATCACTTTAACAACAAACTTTGTACTATGAACGGAACTGCCAGTTATTATGTCAACGAGATTCAAACCATGAATGAAACTGATGTTTATCTGAGCTTTAGCTTTAAATATATTTTTATCATAATCCAGAAGATGGGGAGGTTTCTATAATGTTCTATCGAATTCTAAAATAAACAGATAAGACATTCTCCAATTTTCCATAAAATTCTATAAAGTTCTAAGTAAACATTCTAAAAGTGTCACAGATAAACTACAAGGCGAGAACAGTACAGGAGAAGAGTAATTAATCGCTTCCGGAAATCAATATTGACAAAGGCAGATAACGCTGAAAATCACTGTTCCTTCTTTCTTTCCATGTCCATAACACTATCCATCCGTTTTCTCTTTATTCTATTTCCACCAAATATCACGTGCTGATTGGATTGTGAATAATACAGACAAATAACTCTCGAAACCGGTGTTCCAATAAGCAATAAACAGGCTGAATTCAACTGTTACTGCTGTTGTTGATGAGGCCCACATGAGTATAAGACTTGTGCGTAGGAAATGAGGTGAAATTATCTTCATACTCTACTCCCATTATCCATTCCATAGATCTATTCTGTAGTATAATATACTATATTATTTGCAATTATAGTAAATTAATCAACCAGACAGTTACAAAATCTACCTCCAATCATTGATTTGTCTCCTAGGTTCCAAGTGATGAATGAAAAGCGGGGAAGAATTCAAAAGTGTCTTCAAGACTCTTTAGAAAGATACATTAATCTAAATAAATAAATAATAATTTTATTTCCATTTTCAAACAATACAAAGAATTTTAACCAAGCGGTTCAATAATTATATTCAGGTAATAAGATACATATAATAAATGAAACATAAATTTTGGAAATCATCCTACCCCACTATAGCATGCCATGTTCTAGAGTAGGTGTTAGTAGAGGAAAAATGAGGTTTAGTTAAAAATAGGATATAGGATTAAGGTGTGAATCATTAAAACTCTCAATCCAATAAGGAGCAATGACGAATGTTCTCATTCATTCATCTTAAAGTGCAATTAATTTGTATATGTAGCCACAATGTGTTCTAGCATAGCCTAAAAAATGAAGATTTCAGAGTACAAATCTTTTTTACAGTTTTGTCATTGTTAAATGTTCAGCGCAGCTCCCTTGGGCAATTTTTCCATTGTCGTCATTACCCTTAAACTACTTTCCTTGCCGACTGCAGTTTAAGACCTACTATTCGGTGCCGGGACCGGAGATAATTATAAGAGAAGAGAAGATTATGTTGAGTGGTGGGGCGAGTGGGCAAGGGGTGGGCGGCGGCGTTAGCGGTGAGAAGGTGGAAACAAGAATCTAATTACACCCGGCGGATGTAGATCATCTACCTGTTGTGTAGTACGCTGCTGCCTACCGAGCACGCAACGCCTGCCTTTTCCACCAGACCCTTCACTAACATTCTGCTTGCTATGCTCTTTCTCACTCACTCACTCACTCACTCACCCACACACTCACTCACTCACTCACTCTCTCTCTTCACTCTCCTGCACCCATCAATCATCTGACTCGACCCTGCTCGCTCTCAATCTCTCGAGAACTCGAGATCCGGAACGCTCGCTTCCCCAAAACACTTCCTTCCGGCCGGCTCCACCGTCCTCCCTCTCACTTCAAGGTTCTTTCTTCGTTTTGCATAGCGGCACACAATTTATACATATGTATTCAAAAATACACTCACTACCATGCACGTTCATTCTTCGCCTGACTCCATACCCCATTATTCTTCATTATATTCTTTTCTGCCTTCAGAACTCAGCTTTCTATCTCAGCTCCACCATCACCCACCTATGCTCACTCCCTTCTTCATTCGCGCGAATGCTCTTTCGTATGCATCAAAACCCGTACAGGAGTTTTGTTGTTGCCATCTCCAATTCCTTCCTCTCACTCTTAGGCAATCATCACACTATGTTCCGCTGGAAATGATGATTTATCCATTCTTAGAATAAATATGTGATTTGCTACAGTAGAGAGGCGATTAGAATATGTAGGGAAGATTTAGACTCTGTTGTCTCGAACAATGAACTTTACACATGTATACCTGTACCATTTATACCTTACACCTTATACCTCACAAATTCTCTTAAATCCAACTATGGGCGCCGGTAGATTCATATACAGAAAGGTGCAAAAACGTCGGGAGGTCTATTGCCCCTAAGAGAGGGGTAAGAAGAATTGAAAAAAAATCTCAAAAAAGTGTTAGAACCATTGTTCCTAATATCACAGGAAAACCTTCTTAATTCTTTTTTATGTAAGATCCACTTAATTCGAATAGAATTTTAGATGTTTTAGCTCCTTTCAAAATGTTTTGGAGTGGAACACTTGTGTTTTTCCAGATATTTCCACCCCCTCCCAGCGCAATGAATTCAATTCATCCAATGAAGTCATCAGTAGTGTACAAAAATCTTTTTACAGCTTATGATTTTAATACCTTAAGCTATTCTTGTAGATTTATATTCTTAAAATATCTCATATTATTCCTTTCTAAGAATCTAGGAGCTCCCTGGAATTCAAACACTACAGCTCCAAAAGAGAAATTTATGTTTGAAATATGCCTAGGCTGCTTACCATTCATAACTTCATTCATCCCAATAACCACGCATAATAAAAAATTGTTATTTCTTTAGATAAAAATTCTTAAAAGATTTTGTTAAGATTTTATCCAACACTGTCCTATTCTAACACATAAAATTGGTGCTATTTGAAGAAATAAGAAGTGTATTTTGTCAATCCGCTCAAAATTCAGGTGGTTGGGTACAATGGAATGCATCATGCATGGAAAAATGTATGATTGAATTCTCAATAGCCTTCTCGATTTTCTACGGTTTCCTCAATTTCAGTCCGGAATCATTGGAATAGTTTGTACGTGCTTCTAGAGAGCGACAGACTGTCACATTGCAATTGGCAGTTTCATACAACTGGTACGAGCTGCTAATACATTCCAAAGCTGCAAGCTGAGAAGGTGCACAGAGCCATCAGAATTCTGTAGAGCATGTTGTAGCCCACGCAGACTCGGCTCCGAAAGTTGCATTCATTTGTGAATGCATGGCATTAATGTGCTCAGTGCTCCAACGTATTGAATGCCAGCGGCTGATAATTCTAGGGTATCACGAATTTTCTGTGATCGACTGATCAATTCTCCAAATGGAACCGGATGTGCCATCTCTCACGTATTTCACCGCAACTAATTGAGAATGCAGAATATCTGTGCTGTTTGGGTTTGGGGAGGGTGTCCAAAGAACATAATGATTCCATATATACGAGCCTTGTACCTTGAAAACCATGTTTGACATAGACATGATTCAATTTTCTGCACATCTGGTTTCCACTCACCACAATATTTCATCAATGCATACTAAATTCCTGAATTATTACGCTATTCATCTGCTGTTGTTTTATTGTTGAAACATATCTAGCATACTTTGTAATACTTTGGGAAATTGGGTACCGTACATGACAATAATATTAGAAAGTTCAGGTGTAGTGAATCGGTTCTGGGCAGAGGGAATGCTTGCAAGTTATCAAAATCTATAAATCAGAATAATATAATGATTACAACTTAATTTATAGATTGACTTAATCAATGTAGAATATGGGTTATCGATGATTCTCTTAATAATTATGAACCCCACTATAAAAATTTGTGCTTTTAGCATCATTGACCGAACTAAGAGAGGTCTATTTTTCAAGTCGATCGTTTTGCATTTTTCTGCCTGTCTGTTTATAACGCATTTACGGCTAAACGCCGCAGGACCAAATTCTATAAAATTTTACATGGACCTTCCTTTGAGAAACGCCCAGCGATGTATGCTAACAGAATTCCAAAATGCTCTAGCATTTAAAGGATATTTAAAAGGAAAAAAGAAAGGCACTCTGGTATTTTCTGGTATTTACTTTTAAAATGAGCTTTTCCATCATATGCAACTGCGATCAGATTTCAAGATAGCCCTCAGGCCCTCTTATTCATCTGATTGAGCCTCCATAAGAATGGCATATTTGCTCAAAAGACAAATAATTTCAAATATTCAAATTAAGTATAATAACAAGTGATTACTAAATAAATCATAGTTATATAAGTTTAATTAATATTGATCTATAAATTCATTCATCAAACATTTGAAATCTGATTTGAAAAATCAGCTGTCAGTAAAATGGAAACTCAGTTTTGGTGATGTGATACAAAGTGACTTTTTGTGGAAAACAGACATGAAATAGACAAAATTGAATCAAGGGTTAGGTATGATGTTTGGTTTGATTTTGCGATGGTGATTATCATTGAATACATCGGGTATGCTCCTCTGTGCAAGCACCCTTATTCTTGGGCGTAAATGTCGGCGTAATGTCATAATCAAGTAGTGAGGTCTACTGTTCGCAGAACTAGTAGTTTAAAAAATTTCAATATATTCACAAATAAAGCTAATAATTTTTCCTTCCGATTCAATGATAGATTGATCCTACCAATTTAAAATACACTGGAATTTACTAATGAATTCTTTCATATAAGTTCAAATTTAAAATAATGTCAGAGGAAAGTTGTAATTTATTATTCAGCAGTGCAACTGCCATCCTCAGTCCTAGATTGGTAATATTACATATATTATAAAAACTTACGTCTGCAAACCTCGTACTTTGTATCCACGACCGGTTTCGACGCTCAAAGCGTCAACTTCAGGAGGAAATTCTCAGTCTGATTTGACTGTCGTCATATTATACCACTAGTACACGCAACACACACACATGGAAAAACATCATCGAATAATTAAAATTTCATGAACGATAACCAAAAACTAAAATAGAATCCCCGGCCGGGCCCGGTAACAACTAGCAACTTTTTTTTGAGTTGCGAGTTCTAGTTTTGAGTTGAGTTGTGAGTAAAAATTCAGTGGGATAATACAATACATAAAGATTGAGAAATGCAGTTAATGAATAAAATATTGACCAATGATATTGAAATGATAACCTGTCATTAGCGCTTCCGGTTAAATTGATAGCAGGCACTTTTTGTTTATTCTCCTCCTCTTCCCTTCATCTTCCTTACTCTCAAATGGTCATCTAGAATGTTTGAGACAACATTATCTGTGTAAATAGAAGTCTATGGAAATTTAGAGAATTCGCCAGAATGTACCAGATTATGTTCTCAGTTTCCAGAACTTCCCAGAATACTTTTAAGCAGTAGTTCAGTTGCTATTTGCTCTTCAAAATGTTTCTATTCAGTGACAGTATGAACATTGTGATTATGCATATCATGATGAGTTTATGTGGTAAATTTTTTGACAGTAAAAATTTAAAATCTTTTAAAATTAAACATATTTTTTGTGGCGTAATACTCAGTGCTATTATTGTGATTATCAAATACCGTGACAGACAATGTGCTTTGTAAGTGTTCAGTTATGTTTTGAATTATTGATCAGCATATCTACAGTTAGTAATTAGTTTTTCGTGTGTGACATAAATGATTTGTAAATTTTTTTAACGCAGATTTGCGCAACATCTCTATAAATAATTTCATCTACGGAATTTTTTATAATTTTTTATGGAAATGAACAAACTCAACTATCACTGTAGTATAATATTATTCATTGTTTTGATTTAATTCTGCTTCATTCACAATAATTAATCATATGCTATAACTTCGATTATGTTCAACTTTTCAATACAACTGTTACTGTACCCTACAGAGCAGTAAGAGGTTGGAATGATTTTCGTGTTCCACATTATTTGTTCACCCCAGTTAAAGTCGCTCGATTTGTGGAAAATCGACAGAAAAATGTTTGAAGAGTTGGCTGTAAGCAAATAGCATTACATTGGAGCATTCCTCGTGTATCAAGCACTTATTTACTCGCCTCTCAATAAAACATGCGTGATTGATTCAAGTTTTCAACACAAACTCATCCACATACATCTCTATGTATTGAAAGATTATTTTTGTTCGGAAAAGCAGAGGAACAGGCAGAATAGGGCTCATCCAAGTAGGAAGTGAAATTCACAAATGAAAGCTTTCAATTTCTACAGTACTCTAAAACGATAGATTATAATTTGAGGAGCCGATATCCTACATGTATACACTCCAAATAATTTCGAAGTTATTTCAGACCTAAATTTTTTCATGGAACTGGGAGAAATGGAATGAAATTTTAATTTTCTGAACATGGAGTTGAAATTTCTCTATCACAGTAGGGTGGAAGAGTGATTTCCCTGTGAAATCATATTCAATAATTCATCTTTATTGTTTAAATTCATTCTTCCTCTCACAAATTTGGTATTCAGAATATCGTTATTTAATGGCCATGATGAAAAAGCCGTTTTTGGTTGTGCATCGTTCAAAATATTCTTCTACAATATTCTTATAATTATTGGCATCAATACTCTTCAACTATTCTACAAAGCAGAACCACTCATCGTAGCTATTTCCCCTGTAATAAGTTATTGAACACAATGATTAGAAATGAAGAAGAATCATAGCAAGTTCTGTGTGCTACAATTAGGCAAATCCATTTCTTTGATCCTGGGTGGAATTTTGACTCCAAGCTCTGTTAATTCTCAATTCTGCTGCAAGGCAGGTTCTTAGAATATCGCCAACACTATTCATCCACGGATTGAATTGAATATTGAATTTCGCTTTGAAAGAGCCGAGGCGACTGTGCGCCTGTACCCTCTGATGATTAATAGGATTGTCGCGCAAGTCTGGAATAATCCGCTTCTGATGCTGATCCATATTGTGCTTCCCAATGACAATTGGCAATTAGTATCAATCCAGCCAACCAGATGATTATTTTGCCTGCCATTGACAGTTAGCCGAATACATTTATTTTTACTTCAACCAATACTGAATGAAGTGTTTTCAATCAAATATCACTTTGTCAACTTTAATATTCCGCATCAGTAATTTTTTTATACGATAATATGTCTACGCTTCTTTGTTTTTGAAGTTTTTAATGATTACTACAGAAATATCATCCAAATGGCTGGATGGGTATGAAAACTAATTTCCAATATTGTCATTGAGGAGCCCAAAGTTTGAAAAAAATGACTCCTGTTCATTGCACATTTCAATCCACTTATAAATAAATGAATAACTGGAAAAATTAACAAATGAAACTCAACATGAATGTATTGTGTTTGAAATAACATGTAACTTATTTCTAGATTACCATATCTGAAATTTTATGGGTCAGTGAATTCAATGATTTCTCAAACATTGCCTGTGTACAATGTTATCGGAATATCAATCCACTTATTATGATTTGGTTATATACTAGGAATTCAGAGAACAGACTTGATATGATGAGAAAATGAAAACATCAATATGGTTTTCCTCCGCTTCTCAGAATATTTTGAAATAAGATTGGAGAAATAATCATGAGTCCTGATAAAAATTTACATATCTGGAATTATTTCCGGAAAAGTATACTCAACGAGATGACAATTTTGATCATTGAGTCTCATTTCAATGATTGTGGAAATTGGGAGATCATTCTCATGCAAGAGTATTCTTATGATATTAAGATTTCAATATTGATAATGATCCAGGAGCCCTTACTGCCTAGATCCTCTTCTTCTACCAAAAGAGATCAAATAGGCTCAACAAATTACTTGCAACAAAATAGTGTATTAATTTACAAAAATCGTTCGAAATTACTACCACCATTCTACGAATTCGAGTTTCTGTTAGAGATTTGAACCGTGAATTCATGGCTTGTTATACAGTAGATGCCACTTATGTAAATTGCTGTTATTCGTTCATGAGTTTGCCAAGAGCTCTGTTACGACTCCCATTAGAACAGCTCTGATTTATTGTTCTGGTCACTTGGACTGCGATGCTCAGTGGGTGTGTAAACAATTTCTGTAACTAAGTAGGGTGAGTGGTTCGAGCTACACGGTTCACGCCTCCATCTGCACTGGGCCATATCTTATAAATAGTTACTTGTTTCCTAACTATATCATAATAATAATTTCCACTTCCGTTTATATTTTTTCTCACTTTTGCGGTTTTTATAGTCATATTAATCGTAATAATGATCATTTTCAATTTTGTTTACATTTTTATCTCACTTTTGCTTGATTTACCAAGGAGATGGCATCACTGATGACAAATGAAATCGAATTAATCTAAGTGACCCAATCGTTTGAATTGGACTCTGTTATTGTGTTTTTCAGGATTACAGTTATACGGCCGGTTGAACGAAAGCCAATTAAATAAGGAGTTTAATGTCAGTTAACTAACCGTCGTAAGTGAAACGGGTATATTTCTGGTGCCCAAAGATCCGTTATTTAATTTTCCTTAACCGAACGGGCACAATCTAGTTACACTGTTATTTGATCAACAGCTGATTCTGAAGTTAAGAAAAAATATTAATTAGAATCATTTCATTGTGAATTATTTGAATCATTGTACATCTATCTCAATATTATTATATGTTTACACTGGTTACACTGTTTATATTTATCTGGTTACACTGTTATTTGATCAACAGCTGATTCTGAAGTTAAGAAAAAATATTAATTAGAATCATTTCATTGTGAATTATTTGAATCATTATACATCTATCTCAATATTATTATATTTTTAATAGATTTTATCCATTTTGAAAGGCTTTTAACACCTACAACCTAATTTGCAGTTCCGTGTTCTGGTAAAATAAACATAACCAATAAAATTTAACTCAAAGGGCATTAGTGAGATTTAATCATCGGTGATCGGGTGGTTAAATATATTTTACGCCGGGTAACCTAATCGGCGTTATCGCTTGTAGATGTCCTTTGTGCAACTAAATTCTCTCCATTAAGTCTAATTTCCAAAGAATGACGTCATTCTACGGGGAAAAATTTAATTGGCTTTTGTGCAACCGGCCGATAGTCAAGTTATATTTTTCAAACATAAACACAGCATTCAAAGAAGTTTTGTTTGTCCTTATCCAAAAGAAGTGCTTGATTCAGGAGTTTAAAGATATTAATTTGGACTATTGTAAAACATCAGTTGTTGGAGCAATATTGAGCTGTCAGCTTGTTGTTCCTTCACAACCAGCGCATTTCGTCATAATCAATAAATAAACTAAACTAAAATTTCTAGAAAATTCTCCCTCTTTGATTACATCTACAGCTACACTGCCCAAGAGCAGGGAATGGGATTCAGCGAAAGATATCTGTGATTGATTATTCTAATGTAAGCCAGTGTTTCGAGTGTGACATCTTATTCACACGCAAGCTTCAATGCTGTGAGATCCATATTTAGATAAATATTGAAATGTGTCGCGTAGGCGTCGCGTATCAGACGGCGTCGGAGGCGGCGATGGAGGTGGAGGAGTAGACTGAGTGATGTCAGCGCGTACTGTATTCGACTCTATTCGCTTTATTCAAAATCGATGGAACCGCATCTGGCTCCGGAAGCAGAGCGCCAGATTACCTGTCCGAAATACAAATATCTCAGACTGACAGAATGACTGAAACGCCAGCCAGCTCAATGCGCGATGCTGCTGCGCTGCACAAACCTCATCCTGACCGAAAGCTTTTATGAGTTTTTTCCATCCTGTTCGACTATCCCACTGTTTTTGTTAGCTGTGTTTTGTTTGGCGGCTTACACCAATAACAAAAAACGTTCTTTCTAAACGTCAAACAAATGGACGAATCTCTCCAACGTGTACTAGATCACGCGAACAGATTACAATTGTGTGGAATTCCTGGTGAGCGCGCAGCTTTTAATCTAATATTGAAATAAAAAGGATCGAATTGTTCATCGCTAGCGAAGTTTTGTTTTATTGTGCATTAATCCTACATGAGCTGGTGGCTTGTGCGTGAGGAATTTTGTAAATTGGTGACAAAAAATACGATCGTAGTCGGTAATTGAGCCCACGACCAATGGGTCGATAGGAAGCACTTGACGATTTCATCACACATTCAGTGCAGATGAAGGAATCACAGTTGTTCATTTCAAAACGTTTACTACCACCACTAAGTAAACAATTCTTTAAGGCTGTGCGCAGGGTTTTTTCATAATTTTTTCCAAGTTTATTGTATTGGATGATGTTAGGGCTTTTAAAAATGTTATGTATTGCTGTGAGAAAAATTTTTTCATGAATTATTTTGCGAAATATGGGCGTTCAAAGTTGAAATTTTTCTGTTTTTGGGGGCAATTATCTCATCTATGACTGATTTTAAACTTTTGATAAATTTTGTGTAACTAAAGGACACCTCAAGGAATAAAATGACATATTTTCTACTACAATGAAGCAATTAGTTTTTTCAAAATACATTTTTTTAAATCAGTAAAACAATTTAAATTTTTAAAAAATTATTTGTTAGATTGAAATGAAAATTATGTCATTTTATTCCTCAAGTTGTCTTTTAGTCGCAGAAAATTTATCAAAAATTTAAAATCACTCATAGATGAGATCCCCCAAAACCGAAAAATTTCAACTTTGAACCCCTATATTCCACAAAATAATTGAAAAAGAGCATTTTTGAATAGATAACATTTCAAAGCCCTAATAATATATTTTAATACAAGAAACTTGAAAAAACCAAAAACCCTGTGCACAGCCTTAACACAAATAATGGTCATCAAGCATCAGCCATAACCAAGACCATGCTAGATAGAATAACTCCCCATTTGTATAAAGCTGTGGGAAATGGCATCTAGCAGGAATGGCATCTAGCATCATGTAGGAAATGGCAGCCTTCTAATAGCACAACACAATCTCTAGGTCTCAAATTAATTTGCAGGTCTTTGACAAAATCACCTCAGTCTCAGCGATGATCTTCCCATAATGAACAGGCTCTTTTCAATTTTAAGAAGCCTTTTTCAAAGAATTGGAAATATAACAGAACGGAGCTAGAGTATAGGTGCAGTGAACATTCTTAACCTGGTCTCGCTTGGTGCATTATTCATAATAACGTACAATATTATTGTTCAGTAGTAAAGTGACTAGTCATAGGCGCAACGAGGGGGGGGGTTATTGGGGACGTAACATCCCCATTGCTTTGAAGAAATTGGAAAAAATTGTAAGAAACAATTTTAATAAATAAAAATTTGAAAGATTATTTTAATTAAATTTGAATTATTTATTTAATAGCTTCTGGTGAAGGAACCAGTAGCTGACACCTTAGTGAGTCGATTCATAAATATTATGTATTAACTTTGGAGCTATTGTATGGATTAATAAAAAAGTGTTTACAATCTATCTATTCAAGTCTTTTAAAGGGCTAATTGAAATAGAAATCAATTTGGATACAAATTTGAACTTGAAATTTTGTTTTTAAAATCACTTGACATCTACAACATAAGAATTGACACCCGTAATTTTGGTCACCTCCAGTAGCTGACATACCTTGACACCAGTAGCTGATATCCGTGTCTGGTAAGGAATGAGCTAATTAGATTTTATGTATCAAATGGTAATCATAGCCTACATATAAAAGTATAAAACATATACAACAAATTTTGGAGATATTAACAAAAAAATTAAAATGATAATATATAATAATATTCAATAATTAATAATTTACTGATAATTAATAAACATAGTAGAGAGATTTTAAAATTAACAATAATAAATATAGATTAGATTCCTCATTGTAAGCAACTTCATAGGGAAGCGATAGCCGCGAGCCGTAGCAGGTATCTGTTCAAGATAGAGACAAGCTGCGCTCTCGTGGGTCCTGTTTGTAACGGTGACCGATTAGATTGGCCAGCAGAAAAGACACTGTTCTCTAATGTAAATTCACTTCCCGGTGGTTCGGAACCCACCTAAAACTGTAGGTCCAACTCATTAATCACCATCATCCAACTCATTACCCACACACTGGTCTCAGACCTATGTGGGCTTCATACTCCAAAAAAAAATTGTTTATTTTCTTCTTTATAAAACAGACTTAACACACATACTTGAAATAAAAATGAAATTTCTTATAAATTCATTTTAGTAAATTGAATAAAATTAAAATTCTCAAAGCGAATCTAAAGTGAATTAAATAAGTTCATCTCATGGATAAGGATTGAATGGAGACCCCATTGAAGTGAATGCTATAAAAATTGTTAACTATATTCAAATATTTATCTCAGGAACACTGAATTTTCCATGGTCATTAACTGGAGTATGCTCATCAATTTTTTTAATGACATCTTCTTTTGAATACCACATTTTATCTTCATTGCAAACAATTGAAATCAATGAGTAGGCCTCAATCCACGCCAAAGAAGAACTACAACAGTGCGGAATGGCTGTCATAAATATGTAAATTTATTAGTCTGACAGCTTATCCTCAAAGTATTTTTCCCTGTGTAAAATGATGCCTAGCACATGACTCAATGGAACATCCCCATAAGTGAACTCTAGTTACGCTACTGAAGTTGGTCAAACCTACTAGTCAAGAAGGAAAAACTGAATGGATCAGCAAACATGAGTATAATTCATACAGTCACTGTGATCAAGGTCACTGAAGTGATCAACGTTGTATTATTATTATTGTTATTATTCCAAGATGAATAGTTTTTCCCATACAATCCAACCTTTTTGATCCCATCCTTATCCTTACCAATTCCCTAACTTGACCTATCCTAGTACAAGTAACCATAGTTGGTTAGGTCATTTCTCACTCCATATGTTACTGTTATTTTGTTAATGTGTAAGAATTTTTATATTTTATTGTATTTTCTTAAATGTATATTGTCGGTTGTAATGACTTTGGTGAGAAAAAAAAATAAAATAAATTAAGAATATTTTGATTTTCCAGACGTCATAAATTTATTGATACTTATTGTTTTAAAAACAACTCAGATATGCGAAAAATGAAATACTTGTTACTTGCCTAATGCACTGAGTCCTAAATTGCTGTCGAGTTGTGCATTACGGGTAAGAATTGGGCATTTCTCTTTCTAAATTGCACTTCCAGCAAGCCACCCAATTTCTTGATCCCTATTTCAGGTAAAATAATAGGCCTAATCTTAATGGAATAACAAAGCCTGGTTCCAATAAATTGCTTTTTACTGGGAAAGATATTATTCATAGTTTAATGATAAATTAAATGTATATTGCCATTCTGGTTTTGAAACATTCATGGTTTTAGAGAGTGAAGTTATTTGAATTTTAGCGCTATTCGGTAGATGTTTATTGTTCTGCGAATACGATACTTAATAATTATTATTCAGATACATATTTTACAACGGCTGTAATAATAAATAATATCATTCAAAATATGATTAAATGCTAATAACGTTGAAGCCACAAGATTTTAAAAAACAACTTATCTTTTAAATGAAAACATCAACTTTCATGATTGAGTATTTCAGCGTTGGCAATAGAACATAATAATGAGTGTCCAATTTCTTCGTTCTGCCGTCTGCTATCAGCTGTCCGATGTCGTGCAGCCGTGATGTGCAGTTTTTGGTTATGTTTAAATGCTTGTCAGTTTGTGTTTTTGGTTTTTCGGTAGCATTTTTGTGAAGTTGAAAGTGCTGTCTCTTGTTCTATTTGAGATCTAGCTGATTAGTTTACAATCGCAAAAATGCCGATAAATAAAGTAACTGGTCGAAAATTCAGTAGTAATACACAATCGCCTACTAGTACTTCTATTTCTAATTGTACTGTACCAATACCGGTAGTAGTGCTTCTTCTAGAAATAAAAAGAATTGTAGGCCTATTCCATCCAGCTCTAGAATTAGATTTGGATTATATTCCAGAATTATCTGAATACATTCTAGCCTTCAGATTCTGGGGCGTATTTGGTGAGTAGAAATTAAAGTAATGTTCATGCATGACTATAGAGCGCAAGCCACTGACTTACATCATTCTATAATAGTTATTTTCATATAACTGCTCGTAAAGTAGTTCATTACGTACTAAAAACCAATTGTAAAATGTATTTTACAATTAGTTTTCAGTACGTAAAGAACTACTTTATGAGCAGTTGTAGGAAAAGTTTCTTTTTGTGTACAAGCAACATTCACTCAAAAATCAATCAGCTGATCTGCTGGAAATTACACAAAACACTGATTTGAACCATACAATCAGCTTAAACTGGGCATGGATAAATAATGATCATAATTTTCTTGTGGTCATGGTGATCTATTCAAAAATAGCTAATATAATTATTATGAATATCTTGTTGGAATATCGCATTATATTGCATTAAATTTCTTCTACTTTCTATTATGAGTCTTCTGATAAAAAACAGTTCTCATAATTAGTTTCAGTGAAGGTGCAAAATTTAACACATACATACCACAGTCAACACACGAATAACAACGTTCGAAAATAGCAGAAATATACATGAGGAAAAGCAAAACAGAAATCACTGGCTTGGTTGTGGAGTGTGCTGGAGAAAGGAGAGTACCTAAGTACCTATCTAACTATGGTTTCCCATGTAATAAAAAGGTAGCAGAAAAAAAGAAGTAGGAAAGGAGAAAATTTTTGTTTCAAAGTTACAAAAATGATATTGAATACTATTTCTTCATCATCGCTATTTTCTCTATCATTTATACTGATGCCATATGACCGTATCACAATGCTTCTAGAATGTTGATTGTAAGCATGCTTTACCAGAAACAATGTTCAATTTCCCTGTAACAATAGCAAGCTTGCAGGTCTACCTCTTATTCTTCACTCACGTTTTCTTTCATTCTATTTTAATAAAAACGTGACATCGCTCTCTAAAATTCTCCGGCGCATACCCTACCTCTTTGTATTGAACAGCCAACAGCGTTTTAGATCCAAGAACGCGAAAAATGAAATACTTGTTACTTGCCTTACCTCTCTAGAGGCAATGTAAGGTTTACTTTTCTTGTTTCCTGCTATAATTGGACAACAACTGCCAACTTTATAATGCTTGTGAACAAATGACCTTCCATCGATTTTTCCTCATCATGCTATAAATGTATTAAAAGTCCTAGGCTAAGTGAGAAAGTACAGAGAAAGCTCTCACATGTTAATATTTTATATCTGAATTTAATTTACAATATCCTGGCTGAAATTGGAAGGGAGATATGAAAAAATAGGCTATTCATTCTACTACGATTATTGGAGAGAAATAACATTGCCTTTTTACTCTTGTAAGCTTAAAACGACTTGTAAAATGCGTGTAATCAGAGAGATGTGACTTCTCACTCTAGTTAGCTTAAAACAAAAGCAGGTCCCACTTTTTAATCGTACAATAGGTTAGAATATACAATGTAGGTTAAAATTACATCATTATCATGGTTTCAATGGAAAATACCAAGTTAGACATGTGTAATCATTAAAAAAAAACTGATGTAACATTCTTGTCCTAATATTCTTTACATTATTTTGTTTACTTTATATCCTTGTTGATTCATTTTCATTGTTGAATTAGTGGAAAAAATATGGGTAAGCTAAGTTGTAAGCAAATCTTATATGAATATATCTTGTTTCCCTCTTGGAATGTAAAGAATCACGATCCCCTTATTCAAGGTATGACGGATTGTGATGGATAAATAATGCTGACTTTTCAATTGTATGGCTGAAGTCGAGTGTGGATGTCCTAAATTAAAGGTACTGGGTTCGAGCCCAGTCAAGACTGAACGTTTTTTCCTTTGTCTTGAGTTTCGGAGTACACATTGAGCCTGTCGGTCCCGGCTGTTTTAGAACAGAACAAAGTCGTTAATTGACATTAGAAGCCCTGAACGTACTTCGGCGCGACCTGAACCAGCCAGGTTACATGATATTTATTATTATTATGTTATTATTATTACTTGTGTTTTCGTAAATCAAAAATAGCTACCACATCTCATAGGTTGTTGAATGAAAATTGCTATCTAATCTTGATTCTAAAGAAACTGAATACTGTCTACAAGAAAAGCAATTCTTATTCGTGGTTCAATGTTGAAGGGGAAATTGAAATGTCTCGGTCAATTTCCTTCAAGGGTCTTACACAAAGGAAGTTATGCATAGGGGTGGCGCTTATTGATAAACTGCATGCAAAGGCAATGAACTGCCATCAAACATCGTATCAGCCCAGTAGATCAAATGGGACGTCACCGGTCTCGCTATACAACCCCTTTTAATTTGAATATCCAATAAATTCACATAACATACGACAACTTCCGCAAACAATTTGGAAGGCTGGGAAAAAATCACTAAAATTATAGAAATGATTGCAGCTTGTTCATGCATCACAGCCTAATGCATACCCTAATGCTAATGTAAGGGTGAGTCTTCCTCATTTTGAATTTGAAAGAATTCATTTCAAGAATAATTAGAATAATACAGATTCAATGCAGTTTATCATAGATAAACAAATAGATTATTTATTAATAGATCAACATAAAAATGGAGAGTAATTTATTCATTTTTTCAGATCAATATAAAAAAGGAAAGTAATTTATTCATTTTTTCAGATGATTACTCTTTTAATATCCTTTGCAATGTAATCCATTTATGTCGTTCAAATATAAAAAATGACCAAATGTATATATTTTATTTTATATCTTTTATGATTTAATATTCTAGATCTAGATTATATTTTTTTCAATTGAGGTGTAGACTTGAAGCTTGTTTGAATTGGTGAACTAAATTGAATTGATAGCAGTTTATCTTGAGATAATTTGACATCTTGTGAGACCGGATTGAGATCAAGTCGTGAATTGAGCCGTACTGAATTGACACACATCATTCATTCAACACTTGAATTATTGACTGTTTCTACAGCAGCTCTCAGATTTATATTATTTTAACATTTCCAATTGCATTGCTATGCATTAAAGATCGAAAAATATAAGGAGTGTTCTACATAAGTTGTAACTTCCTTCCATATAATATTATGATTCTATTCCCTTTTGGTCTTTGTCTAGGCAAGAGATGACAGATTAAGTTAACATATTGAATTGGTTGAACATGATGTTTGCTAAACTTGTAGTGGTGATATTTTTGCTCTGATTCAATTTCTGTACTTATTCATTTTGAACAGTTTTGATCAATTTTTATGATTCAGTAAAAATTATTGGCCTTTAAAGATGTAGAGACCAATGTGTACAGTTCATATGCACTGCTTTTTAAACTGGCAAACTATACAAATATCATCTATGTTTTCTTACAACTCCTATCTACTCAGTTTTATTCTTCTAAATTATATTTATCAATTTTTGTAGTTTTTGAATTACACTATTGATATATAGGTGATAATTTCCTCGTTATTTACCAGGATAAATGTATCACGATAAAACACTTTCCGATTTTTCAGTCATCCAATAGTAATGAATGTTGATTGGATGAATATTCTACGAATATTTGTCATGACGTTATCAGATTTATTATCACTTACTTGGTGGTTCGGAACCAACCTAAAACTGCAGATCTATCATTTACACCAACAGCCCACATTATCATTCTCTATCATCAATAACGTGTAAATCTCAGACTCATGTGGTCTTCATCACCAAGAAAATTTCATGTTTATTAATTTTGGCATATTTTGACTTTAACAACTCTTCTTTTAAGGCAAATAATAGTCTTCTAAGCAGACTGGTTTGTGTTTCATGATTGAAATTATGTACTTTTATCCAAATTTTTACTAGAGTACAGTATGCATTATAATAGATAATATTTGGAATATTTTACTATTAGACAATTATATATGAAAATAATATTATCGTGGCTATTTGAACAATGTGAACAATTTCATAGTTACCAGTGGAAAATATTTTGAAAGACAACTGACAAGGCTTTAATCGGGGTGAAAATGTTATGATAATACTGTTGATTACAAGTTTATTTCCCTGTTTGTGTCTTGCGGCGATGCACAGGGGCTTGTAGGCTAGGGGATGGGGGAGTTAGCAGTGACGTCACGCCAGTATTGACTTGGTCACATGACTGGTCGTCCCCCGCATTGTGCTTCGCTCTGTCGGCGAATTCAGCAACCTGTTGGAGCTTGGCTTTCATTCGCGCACATGACTACTCAATGTGAAGCACACTGTCTGATTTCATGCAACTTCAAATCCGTTCATTTGAGCCTTTCATCGATGCAAAAATGATATGCATAATTCATGTTTGTAATCAGTCATCAATAGAATTGACTTTTTTCTATAAATTGGACGTATATTTAGCAGTTTTCGTGCTGAAAGTTATTTTTTTCCTGCAAGCCTATGAAGAATGAAATAGTTTCTTTGCAATCACGAGTGAAAATTCTATTTGGTCCAATAATGGTAAAAAATATTGATGAATGGAGATTTCAATATAAATTACCACTTCATAACTGATTTACTCTTACATTAATTGTGAAATTTTATTAATAAATACTCAAAGTAATTTCGCATTACTATTTTTGAAAAAGCTATTCATGAAGGAGTGCCAAAGCCACTAGATAATATTCGTGATCAAGCAAGCAAATTAATGAGGATCAAATCGAATTTATTATATCAAAATATAGTTGACAACAATATTTATAGCATAACTTGGTCAATATATAATATAACTTGAGTTTTTAAAATTTCTCCTGACATCTTTTTGTCTTTCTGATAGAAACTCCACTACAAAACTATGTGCTAAAGCTATGATAATATGGATACAAGAAGTGAAATTTCGAATATTCCAGCTTTGATTTGATGATATATTGATAATATTTCTATTGAAGAGATAGAATGTAGCAGAAAAGATGAAAAGCTCTTGCACAAAAATTGAACAGTATTCAAAACAACACCTTATAATGTGCCTAGTTCTACTTCTGCTTGATGATATTCAGTTAATTTAAAATGATGATAAATAATTTAAAAGTGAATAGTTTTTTTGACTAATCTGGGCTATGATGACTAAGTTGAGTCAGGAGTTATTTCAGAATATATCTGATAAATAGAATAAACTTTTTGTATAAGGATTCAATCTGTTTGTATGATAATGCCGGTGTAAAATTGCAGGTTGCCTGGTTTCAAAATTATTATAATGTGAGATTTTCAAGAAAATATTACTGCGAATGTCTACTGAAAACGCCACCTTATTTATAATGTTCTTTTTTGCAGATCATTTCAAAAAATGTTGTTAGGTTTCCTATATTGTTTATTAATTCTAAGCTGATAAGTTGATTGAAGTGGGTCTCATATTGCTGAGATAGGTTTTTATGGGTTAATTAGAATATATCCTAAACTTATGGAGCGGGAAATTGTGTAATGGAGTATCATTTATCTAGTGTCTATAAGTGAAAGTCAGCATTATCTACTGAATATTGCTTCAAATTGTATAAATGAGAATGCAGACTTTCATCCTATCACAGAAACATGGTGTTGCACCTCTTTACGATTAAATCTTTTCTCCAGACATGTTGTTTGGGAGATAGATAGGGCGATCCACTTTGTAAGCCATGGAGTTGAGTTCTATGGAAACTAGATGAGGAAACTGACTGCCAGTCAGTCTGCTCTGCTCTGCGCCGCCTCATTGCTGAAGCTGAAGCCAACACTCTCACTGACAATTTGCATGCAAATCGAGTCGGATGAAAGCACACTGCGAATAACACTTGGCCTATTGTTGTTCAAATGGCTTCGAATTTGAGAAGATCGGATCGGAAACACAGTTGTTGTACATTTCACACTGGGATGAATCTGTTCAACAGGCCAGAACCAAGATTCGACCGGGCTCTTTGCTCCCAGTTTAGATCAATTTCTCAGTAAATGAATATTACATTAGTATCTGCAATTTTGGCATGAAGATATTGCTTAAAAAAATTACCGTCCAATTATTTCTCATAATCAAATCACATCTCTACACTTATTATTGCAGCCCTTCAAAATTCCGGAAATACTCGTTACTATAACTCGGTATAGTAAAATACCATTTTTTAAATGAAGGTCAGGTTATCCATTATTAAATTTCGTAGTATTGAATCATTTTTCAAGTTCATATCATTTGATGAGCCTCATGCTTTCCAAGTAGTTGGTTTTCTCATTATTATGGATCTGACCCAGGCGTTGTCTATGTCTACCGTTTAAAAATCTACGTAATACAGTTGAAAAGCTGCAATGGAGCTGTAGTGTCAAACTGAGTGTTGCATCATTGCAGGACCTGCACCTGCGGACAGGATCGTCTGTATCATTGGTTCCTTCTTAAGCCGCGTCTCCACCAACCGAGCATGCTCGGCGAACAGTGTTCGCTGGAATTATCTGATGTCGCGGAACATTGTTTGGTGTGGACGCCTTCCCGAACATTATGATAATGGCGGGAACCTGTTGTTGGTCGTCACTGTTCGCTCACAGACCATTTCAATTGAACTCACGAACATGTTCGGTGACCCATATGTTTAATGTTTGTCCGTTTTTTGTATTCGCCAACAATGTTCGGCAGACATGTTCGGTTGGTGGAGACGAGGCTTTATAATACTCATCTGAAAATTGTGATTTGAAAATTCGTTTTCACAATTGTTTGTTTATTTAAACCCGTAGTTCGAGACAAAAAGAAATTCCTGGATTTCTTGTTCCATGACAAACTGCGTTGTTAATATTAACTTTTTAAGTGGATTCAACGACTTGCAGTCAAATTTTCATTAAGAATAAGTAGAATTTACTTACTCTGTAGGCCGAACGTTTTCGAGGCATTGAACCTCATCAAGGCCTTGATGATGAAATTCAATACCTCGAAATTCACTTGAATTCGTTGAACTCACTTAAAAAGTTAACAAAAAGAATTTTTTTGGCCATTCGAATAAACTATAATCTCTTGAAAATCTATCAATATGATAACTAAGTCTGAATAACTAGGTGGCTTCAGGGAAACATTCCTCCAAAGCTTTCTACTTAACTTTCCAACTCAATCTCACACGACCTGCAACTAATCTTATCAAAAACTGAATACATCCAATTTTTTCCAATACTTCGGATTTTTCAATCATTTATATTTCACTATTTATGTTGCATGAAGTCTCCAGGCAAGCTAATAGTAAGATCATGATAAAGAGATATGCACAATAACGTCAATAACACATGTAAAAAATTTTTTTCAGTATGAAGCCTACATAGGTCTGAGACCTGTGCGTGAGTAATGAATTGGATGATGGTGATTGGTGAGTTGGACCTACAGTTTTAGGTAGGTTCCGAACCACCGGGAAGTGATTTTGCAGCAGAGTACAGAGAATTTTTTGCTGGCCAATCCAATCGGTCACCGTTACAAAGATGGCCCGGGAGTTTCGTAGCTTATTTCTGATTGAACAGATACCTGCTACGGCACTTGGCTATCACTTCCCAGATTCACAATTAAGAGATGCAATTCCGTGCATTTTGGTTTAAGCACCTAGCCATTACACTTATTATTTCATAAGTATTTTCTAATTCATCATCTTCATGGATAATCATTACATATTGAGATAGTGCCCTCGAGAATTAAATTGAGAACTCGAAATTTATTACCATTATTATCTCCCCTTCAAGGTTTATTAAATAAGTTCCGGTCCGATTCATCATCATGAAACTAATTTGATCAACAAATTAATAGAACTTGGCTAGTATGTGAATTAAAACGTTTTGAATCGGGCAGAAACGTATTCATCGCAAATAATTTTGGCAGAAAATTCAACAATATGGTATTAGCTGGTTAGTTCTTTATTAATTCATTCACTTTTAAAAATAACATTCGATAAGGACTACAGGATGATCCTATTATTGCCGTCTGCATCAAAATATACATAGAACAAATCATCAAAATTGTCTTTGAAAATACGGTAAAAAAAGGTAATAAAGGTTGATTAGTCCCATCCATTCCAACTCTTCAATCCTTGTCTAGGCCGGGAAAAAAGCCGACCACAGCGTCTGATCAACACACGTTTTGCAGCTTCGATTCAGTGCTTGGATTCTGTTCTCACTACAATATATCGAAATCTCCAGACGGAGGAGAAGGAAGACTTTCGTTCCGGAATACTTGCAAAGTCCATCCAATCATCGCCCCCCTTCCAACACGCTAGATGCACTTGGGAAATTTAGTTTTTCATTTAGAAGAGAACTTTTCCAGCTGTTTTTCACTCTTCGAGACTACTACATCAACAACAATAGGTGGAAGGAGCCCCACAAAAATGCTCCAGCCCTGTCGGTCGAAAGCTCTAAGAGATCCAGAGCAACCTTCACTATAAAACGATAGGTCTATGGTCTATTTTTCTACAATTGGAATTTTAGTTGAATTTTTTCTCTCAGGCGGGTTTTTCATAATAATAATAATGAATTTATATCCCTTTTCGAATAAACAGTACAAAATATTATATCACTCGTATAGCTTTTATGTAGCTATAGCTTGTAGCATATAGCGTAGCTTGTATGTTCAACTCGGCTTTTTCCCCGGCCTAGACAAGGATTGAAGGATTGAAATGGATGGGACTAATCAACGTTCAAAATTGCACTAGTACTTGCTAATATCTTGCTAATCAGTATTCATTTAGTTTGAGCTTGACCTTTCAATTTCAGCAGGAAACAAACTTTAATTATAACAATACATATCTTGCAATCCCAATGTAGGGATTCATTCGTTCCAAATACAGTACAGATGATATTTTTGTAAAGATAATTCGATGATGAATAACATGAATCCATTCCATGTACAAGTCATACGAGTCATAGGTTACTCTAAGTCATATAAGTCATACTCGTATGTTGTACTCTGATCCAATTACAATTAACCTGTATTGGAGAAATAAAGTTATCAATTATTTAGTAACGGAAGTGGAGTTGATGTAGTAATGGAATAAGTATGCCCGACCCATAATAATGGGTTATTATTCTTTATAATATACATAATTATACATTATTATTGCAATGTCCAGGGTCCCGGGTTAGTAGTGTAATATGGAGTAATGACCATCATCGAGTTTCTATGATGAACTTCTCTGTTAAATAATTCAAAACTCATTTTGAAACCATTATTTCTTAAAAGGTATTATTCAAAAAGAGATTATTCCAAAAATATATGATCAGCGTATAAAAAATTAGATCATCGGAGATGAATGTGTCACAATCAGTTTGGAAGTCAACTTTCATGTCTGAGGTAAATGAATATCGTTGTGGGGTAAACAATCAGCTGAGCAAACTTTAAACTGATTCACGTGAATGAAGTTTGAATATTGAGCTCATTTGATTCCATATTTCATTTCAGCTCTGTCATAATCCTCCCCCAAGACGATTCCACTGAGAAATATCCGGCAGGAAGCTTGCCTTTTGTTGCTATGGTTGCAGGGTGGATGAGGGGGGGGGGGTTAGTCAGGTGGCTTGTTAGTCGCTTATTGGGCTTCGCTTTTGAAAAAAGAATCAGTGACTCGATCGGGGTACGATGTAGGTCTGATAACAAGAAGAATGTGACATATGTTTGCGTGTCGATTGAAAGGTGAAGGGGGGGGGGGGGGTTGAAGAGATGAAAAAAGCGGAACAGATCAATGAACGGTAGATTATTGGGGGCGGGCAGAAGCATTGATTGCATATTGTTTATCCCCACCTGGCCGGTTGCCATGTCGACACCACGCGGTGGCGGCGGCGGAACAGCGGAGGCAGCAGCAGCCGAAACGAGAAATGAGGAGAAGCTGCACAAGTGGATTTAATAAACTCTTCACAAGACACAGACATCAAGTTTATACGGCTCCTTACAGCACGGTCGAATGCCCTTGTTAAGTCGACTACAAGAGGGCTCTTCTGCTCCCGCCTCTGCTTCTGCAAATCATCCCCTCTCAGATGTTGCCGCCACTCTGCAAAACTTATCACTCGCTTACATGGAAATGAAGAGGTCCAAAACCCAGTAATGTATTTTGACTTCACTCAGGACTAATTGGTCCCTTAGGGCAAACACCTTCTTACATCCCCACGTCTGCAATGCAATGTTTCCATATTACTGCAATGTTTCCATCATTGGTATCTTCCCTCTTGAATTCAGGTCTATCTATTCTGCCGTCTGTTCACTTTCAGTTGATCGTCTCACGGAAATAAATCCTTTTCTTGGTATGAGCTGCTGGTTTATGCTGTAATAGATTGGAGTATTAGCATCAGTCCAGCCGTCGAGCAGTTGATGAAAGCAAGATGAATGTCGTGAATAAAATTATTTTGAAAAATAGGTTTGATTATATGGGTTTTCAAACATACGATAGGCCTAAGGGATGAATACGCATTTGTAAACATAATTGGGTAAAGTGATGAAGATCTTTGGGAATTTGGGCCTTATTCTTGAACATTTCTTCAGTTTCTCTTGATTCGAGGGATTCTTGAAAGGTTATGTATTTATGTAGGCATTTCAAGAGTCCCTCGAGTCAAGAGACACTGATGGAGCATTTATAAATACGGGCTTTAGTCGTGTTATAACAGTCGTACTGTATGGATGTGTCACTCACATACTTGACACGGAAGAATTATTAATGCATTACATGAAAAAATTAATGTACAAAAACTGAAACAAAATCATTACCCTATAAATGTTTTTTTTCATTCCTGGATTTCTTGTTCCATGACGAACTGCGTTGTTAATATTAACTTTTCATGTGAAATTTAACGACATGCAGTCAAATATTTGTTAAGAATAAGTATAATAACTCACCTAATCTGGCCGAGTACTTTCGAATCTATGAGATCCATCATCAGAGGCTCCTAGATCATCATGTCAGTTTTTTGGTTAGAAGTGTTGTGGTTTTTGTAAAATATGATCAAAAAGTTTGTGAGATTTAAAATTTAGTTGTTCATTGAGAATGTTTTGTTTATTGTGTGTGGTGTGTTTGTATATTTCAAATTGTTCCAAGGTGTTGAGTTCGTGTCCTTTAGATTTTATGTGTAGAATGTGTAGGTTGGTACTGATGTCGGTAAAAGTGTGTCCAGTTTGAATGATATGGTCGGCAAAATTCGATTCAGCTTTGGATGTCAGGGCTTGAAAGTGTTCCTTGTAACGTTGTTTGAATGTGCGGCCTGTTTGTCCTATGTAGAATTTGTTACAATCAGAGCAGTTTAGTTTGTAGATCCCTGGGAGATCGTATTTGTTTGTGTTCAGTGTGGTTTTGAGTGTAAGTGCATTTTTTATTTTGTTTTTTGTTCTGAATGAGATGGTGTGGCCAGCTTTTTTGAAGATTTTTGCTAGTCTGTGTGATTGTGGATTAATGTATGTCATTGTGATGTATTTTTTGTCAGTGGTGTTGGTGTTTTGTTTTTTGTTTCTTATTTTATGATTGAGTTTGTCAATTAGGTCGTGTTTGTAGCCGTTTTCTTGTGCTAGGTATTTTATTGTATTTAGTTCAGTGTGGTAATTGTCGGTGGAAAGCGGTGTGTTGTTGAGTCTGTGTAGCATTGACCTGAATGCTGAGTGTTTGTGTTGTGTTGGATGATTGGAGGTGCTGTGTATTAGGGTATCTGTCATTGTTGGTTTTCTGTAGATGTTGAAGCTGTATTGTTGGTTTGTGTTCTTTGTAATTGAGAGGTCTAGGAAGTTCAATCAAGAATTCAAACTCATCGGTATTTTAAAAATTTTACAACTCATTTAGTTCAATGAATGATTTATTTATATTTAACATGCCCATAATTATAATCCAAGAAAGCTACAATACAACCCATTTTTTAAGGATGTATTCTATTTCCTGTCATATGAAAGGAGATTTTTGCTAATTTTAACACATTTTCACGGAGCTTTCTTTGAAGTTTTTTTTGTTGCAACCCTTGAATTGAACTCATTTCGTGTTTTATTTCATCGATAGTATTGTCTGAAAATCTTTTATCTTTATCATTCAAGTAGCGTTATAGAATCTTGTTGTGCCTATAGAATGCTCGTAAAATTTCATTCTGCATTAGGATTGGTATTCTTTATCGAATTTAGTCAGTGTCAAATGGTGATGTATCGATCAATGATAACTAATAAGGTATTTTCTTCTATGAGAGTGTAATACTGATGAACTGTAGCTTCCAAGAACCAAATCAAGTTTTGTATGAACTTTGAGGATTTCTGAGTGGAGACTTCATTCCCTACTGCTTCAAAATGGATCTTTATGATGTGAGTCTATCAGATATGAAATGCAGTAGGCAGTGGAGCGGAAGAACAATATTTCATGATTAAATAAAAATTCAAAGCAAAACAGGCCTCAGGCGTACACGATCCCTCATTATGGTAAAGTACTGCTGGAGGGTCAAATCGGTTTTGAACCCCTTGCTGAAACCAAAATAGCCCCTGGCAACCGAGCTGTTGGTGAAGGGGTATCAAGCCATGCTGAAGCATTATCTTCAATAGGGCGTTTTATATTCTCCGTCTGGTCTCACGGCCCTACCACAAACCTCGCAGAATAGGCTGCAGCTATCACCACTCCGCCTCAAAATCAGTCCTCTTCTCAAAAGAGAGACGTTTTGGCCAACTGTTTCCCGTATCTTTGCAAAAGTGTTACTTGTCTTTTGTCTTTGTATCCATCCCATTTGCTTCCTCCAACTCATGATGTCTTATTCAGACCATTCGAACAATAAAATATATGATCCGTATAGACTTTCCACTTTCCTTTGCAATTTCCTCGACCTCACAGCTCAAAAATTAACTACTTCTTGAGGATTTGGCCCCATAGTACTGTGTAATGCATTACAAACTAGGCTGCTAATTATTTCCGCTAGTTAAAAATATTGCTTTGATGCGTTTTTATAAATTAACTCCAATTATCGAAAGCCAATGATAAATAATGTATCGAGCCTAACCTAAAGCTCTTGGTTTCGATCACTGTTCGCGTACTATTCGCGTGTTTCGGAGGACACGTTGAAAGCCTGTCAGTTCCGGCTGCCCAAAAAAATGTCGTTAAGCCATGTCGGGCCGGAACTTATCGAGGATTTAGGTGATATCTGATTACTTTGAAACCAGAAATATGCCAGCCTGGTCGCACGATATTATTATTTTCATTATTTGCATATTGGGCTCGCGGGCTGTAGGCTATACAGGCGAAGAAGAATGCAGTAACACTGTTGTATGGATAGCCCAGTTCATAGATTTCGTTGAATCAATGAATTTGCTTCCAAATATGAAATTCATACTTCTTGAATTGAAAATTTCATATGAAATTTCTATCTAGTTGAAATATGAACTCCATGAAATCCCTTCTGAATATATTTCTTCTTAAATAATACATGTGATTTGATTTTTGTCATGCCTATCATTTTTCTTACATACAGTCCACTGGGAGCAAAAGCATTCTGTGTTGTCTGCCTTTTTGAATGGCATCTTCATACAGTGTACATCACGTATTGGAATCATTTCGATGTTCAGCTATTTTCTTAGTATGAATTAAATTTCTGGAATATGTTTCTATTGACTAGAATCCAAAGTTCCAATACAGTGAAATCCAAATTATTATTCGAATCAATTGGGACCAGTCCTTACACGGATAATCGGAGTTCGGATAATTGGAGTTTTACAGTACTAGTACTAGCAGAGATGTCTATAATTATGTTAAACTTATCCATAATAGAAAAATATATTAAAGCTCGGTTTCCAAGTGCGTGGATTCGGATTAAATGAACAGCGTACAAGGCCGGAATACACTAAAATAATTTATGTTTTTGGTATATAGGAACCTACATCGAAAGTACCAATTGAAGTGAATCCGCATGTTGGAAACCAAGGATTTAGAACAATCCAATAGCTTTAATTGATGATATGAAAAGTTTTCAATAGAATTTAGTCGTAAGTACCTAGCGGATTTAAAAAGTTTGAAAATTGCATATTTTGTCCTTTTTACCTTTCACAAGATATTTCATTTAATAAAATAATCAATTTTGAATCTTCTTCAACAGCTTAGAATAATTTTTGCTTTTATTTGTTTCAGAACCAGTCCACAATGAAAGTTCAAATGAATGCATATGAACCAACGATGAGCGTGTAATGAGTCGAAACGTGTGATTGAAGAAAGCAGCGAGACGAGGAAAAAGCGAAAAAATGGGGCAGAGTGTGGCATGAAGGAGAGTGGTGGGTGGGACGGGGCTGTGGCGATGGAGACAAGGCGTTCGAATAGCAGAGGTACCCTCAAGGATAATGGCAGTCTGCAGAGGTCCTCCAGCAGGCAGCGTCAGAGACAGGACTGGAGGGACATGTACCACCCAACCACCAGCGATGAGGATAGCAATCGCTTGTATGCCGCCTCACTCATGCACACTTACTCAGCTAGTGAGTGCACTTTTACTATATTTTCATTGATCTAAACTAGAAATTAAATATTGAATGAATAGAAAAAGATATTGTCAGATCCACTAAATCTATTGTTAGTTACAAATTACCAATTTCGGTCATCTACTGAAGTGGTCATCTACTCAAGTGAAACGGATCACTTGATGCACTGTTTACTTTGAAGTGACTTTCAATTATTTTTTTCATTCACTTTTAAGGCTTGTCTAGACAAGAACGCGTGAAGATATTGCATTCTAGAAAGTTGGTAAATAGCTCTATTTATTGAAATATCTGCTCTCTATGCTCTCGCGCTAGCTTACTCAAAGTACGACCAGTTTCATTGAAAAGGTCAATTCGAATAAAAAGATAAACACTTTTTATTAACTATCAATTGGCTACTTACTCCATGGCGTTAATAACGAGAAAATCACATTCTCTTTTCCAACATTAAAATATTGTGGAGGAAGCAGTTTTGGACTTGAGTCTGTTGCGCCTTCACATTCGTTGTAAATTTGTCACAATAAATGAATAAATAATAATAAATAAATTAGAAAAGGATCCGATGGTGAAACAATTGCTTTCACCCTTGGGAACAGTAAATAAATGATCATTTCATTGGAAGCGTTTTTAATTTTATAATTTCATCAATGAAATAGAACCACAATGAGAAAGAAGTGTGGAAGAACTTGGTGATATCTTGATTCGATGTTTGAATAATGCTCGTTGTCATTTTGATTATTCTATTCAACATTACAAAAAACAAGCATATCAACTTGTATTATTTATGAGACGTCATAGCTGCCATGGTTACTCATACAAATATCATGTAACAACCAAACAACGCAACAGTTTCTTCGAATTTTGATCCAAACTTGAAAACTACCGTATTCCAATTATGTTATTCGACAATAATTATTGTCATTGCAGTAGACCAACACTGGTGGTAGTTGCTCCTGTAGCGCTAATTAATTGGATCTTGTATCTGGGAAGGTAAGGAAACATCCGCTAAGTGCAGCACTGAATAACAGATTGGTACAGTGGGGTTACCATGGTGACAATAATATAAGCGACAAGTTGAGGCATTCTCATATGTCGTCGCACAGCACTGAGGTAAAAGGAGTAATTTGCCATTTAATGAGCGTGGCCCTAGTTTCCTATTACACGCTGGCAACACTAATCCTTGCCTCAAATTAAGCGGAATTTGATTAAGTAATGACCGAGCGCGCAGAGCACATTGGAGCGTCTAGGCGCGCGCCCGCTCGCTCTGAACACCATGCTGTGTTGATGGTCAAACAAGCACTCCATTAGTGTGCGCGGCCTTCGCACTAATGAGAGACCTTAAACGCAAACATCATGGAATTTCGCAATGAGACTCGATCCCCTGGGGCCAACAATCGTGTTGTGTTTGTAACCCGCTTTTGCAGCTTGCTTCTCTCCATCCAAGCATGAGCTACACTAATCATATAGGCTAGGCTCACTAGGCTGATAAAAAGTGATTGGTCCTATACCTGTCCTCTATTACCTCTATAGCCCCTGAATAGGTTGTTTTGCAGTAAATGCTGTAAATGCAATATTGTGCATTTATGGAATCAGCTATGCCAAAATTTTGTTTGTAACCTCCCACTTCCACTTCAGCTATTTGCCTCTCTTTGTTTAAGCATAAGCTACAGGCTATTTATCATATAGGTTACATTATGGCACACAGAGGCTGAACTTATAAGCTTGAAAAGCTCATGATAAGATCGGTATGCAGGCTCATGGTTTGTGTCTATTCTCCTGTATTGCTCATCAAACTCGAGTTAGACTGGGAAAGTACAGTGCAGTAGCATAGAATTTATGAAAAGCTAGTTGACAAACATATTCTGAACAGATTTTAAAATTGCTGCTCTTATCAATTTAACGTTTATTTAATTGAGAAATTTGAGACAGAAGAGGCAGTAAAAGAGTGAGAAATGAATAAACTTTATTCTCAGGCTTGAGTTAGCCTGAACATAACAAAATTGTAAGATATTTGAAGATATACTTACTTTGGACTTTCAAGAGCTCGTGAAGTCATGGAAAATTTATAATTTTATAACGAGTGATATTCATCCAGTTTGATCAAACGAAATTGGAAGAATAGTTTTTAGTCTGAGAAATTCGTTAATTGCTTCTTTAGTGACGTCCTCTTCTCTAGGAATAATAAGACTAAGATGCCTTTTAAGTTTCAAGGAGAATCATCCTGCTATTTAGAGCCCAGACAATAATGTATTTCGAAGGAACAGACTGACACAGTAGTGGTAGAAGGCAGCCAAGTCATGAAATAAACACGGAATCCTTCGCCGAGCTAGTCAACAAAGAGCTTTTTGACTAGACCAAAGAGAGAAGTTCGGCCAGTACTTTGATTAGAGAGGAAGAGGGAAGAGAACAAGCAAGAAGGAATCGGTGGTCTCCTCTCTCCTCGTTTGGCCAGGCCGGTTGAATTATGCCACGCACAACATCAACTTAGCTTTGCAAGGCTCAACAAGTGTACCTCTCTCAAGAGTGTACCGGTCGGTACTTGTTCCCTCGTCGTAATTAATATGGCTTAAAGACTTCGAGCGAGAGATGCTCTTGTTGCTGAATATTTTCATCCACGGTACCAAAGTACTCTTACTTGACCACACCACTCCTCTATATAAATAGCGTCGACGTTACTCAAAGCGGCAAGTTTTCTCTTCACTTTGATACCGATATAGCGGTAACATGAGAAGCCATCTAGCTTTGAAGGATTCCTCAGGATTTTGTCGGACCTCGCTTTGCCATTCCATGCATAAGCAATTTCATGTGTCTCTCCTATCTGACACTAATAACAGGATTTCCCCTAACTAGTATTTCGATTACCGGCTTTGAGAGGTCAGAGGAATGGAGCAGGAGGAGGGGAGAGTGATGTAGAATGGAGCGAAAATAAGTTTAGAATAATAATTGCATATGTGGGAGGAAAATGTTCCTTCAACGATGAGAATAAAGATGAGAGAAATAAAGTAAGACTAATAGAGTGATAGAAAATTTCCTCACAATATAATCACACTTAATGATTACGTAGAAATACGAACAGGTTTCATCTGTAGAATAGTGCAGATGGTACATTCCATTGGTGATCTCGCAAAAAAAATCATTTTGTTGCTGGTGAAGTTGTCACCAATTATATACATCAATTTTTGTACAAATCCTAACCCCATAAGTAAAAATTGTGATAAGAACCAGTTGGTTGAAATTTAACCTCAAATTAGAACCCTCAAAAATGGTAGCCTACAAATATGTAATTCTCTAAAAAATCACAAAAATAGAATTTGTGAAGCAATGAATTTGTAAATGAATGAATTGATTGTAATTGGTAAAGATTATTTTGATTGAGCTTCATGTAAAAGTTATGGGGATGACTATGTAGAAAAAATGTTGGATAACAAAATATTAGTAAAATTTTTAGCAAATGGGTGAATGAGTGAATCCAGTGAACTGCTCAGATGAAAATGAAAAAAGAATGTTGAAGAAATTGAATGCGATAAAATATGCTCTTATATTATGAAGTGAGTGATTTCAGTATTTGTTTAATCTTATCAATAGCCATGCAATCAAAGTACGGGTTTAATGGTTCAGGTATGTCCATGGGCGAATCAAGGTGAGATAAAGAGACGAATCCTTGAAAGAATTACAAGCAACAGTTGAAGTTTTCTTCCATCTCATCGTTTATTGCACAATTGAGGATCTGGGAGCAAAAACGACCTCAGCCCTCTCAGGTCGTTTTTGCATAAAACGTTTAAAATGAACTGCCATATGTTTTCTAGTATATTGGTCTTTATCCCATCGGAATATCTTTTAAATTGACTTCACAATGAATTTTTTTCTGGTGCAATGTTGCATTCCTGATTGTGAGCTGATTTTGTGAAAGCTGTTCTAAGGTTAGTATTATTGGAGGTTGAAATTATTCAGTTACCTACTTGATACGAGATCTATTCAAAATTGTTTAAAATTGATAAGCCATAAACTTCTATTGTGAATAATTTGCTAGTTTCCATGTTAATCGCATTCAGATGGAAGAAATTGTCATTTTTCCATGATAAATGGTCATAAGTGATAAATAGGCTGCAGTGAACCTAATTTGAAACCTCAAAAATAGTTTGAAACTCAATAACTCAATGATTTTAAACCTTTCCGATGTTTTCAGTGCTTTAGTTTATTTCAACTTTCAATCCAATCCACTTGAAATGAAGAATCAAATTACATGTTTTGGAAGTAATGTTAGTTTAAAGTAAAACTTCTCTTTGCAACTAGTAACTAATCTAAAGGATTCGGTCTCAAGTTAAAATGTTGTAATAGTAACAGTGAAGCAGTTTTAGGTTTAGTCTGTTGTTTATTTACACTCTTTTGTATTTAACTTAGATGAACAAAAATAAATCAATCAAAAAATCTCAAGAAATATTCTTATAGTATGGCACTCATCATAATAATAAGTTGTGTGTTCATTTATTTCATTTATTTTTTGTTAAAACTCATGTTGCTGCATTCATGATTTCTTTTATGGTGGAGAGAAATGAATTGGGAGGAAATGGATGTCGCTATCTATGGAGAAATGGACAACAGACATTGAAATGGAAGAAGAGATAGCGACGTGAAAGCCTGTGAGTGAAGGCAGAGTAAATGGTTGGACGTCGACACATTGTTTTTATCAGAAAAACAGACTGTCTACAGACTCTTCCCTGTCCTCTAGCCTCTAGCCCATCAACTTCCTAATCATTTTGCTCTCATATTTCTGGATGAATTCTTTCTTTACCCCATTTTTCTTTTGTTCTCACTCCTGTGAGCGATAGGGTAGCTAGCAGATGGTTTTTTCCAACCCATCAAATAAGATCCAGCTTGCTGGTCCTCTCAGAGTATTCGTGGAGTATTTTTTATTTGTTATTCTAGAATGATACTGATGTGTCTACCCTGTTAGTAAGCAAAGTGATAATTGTGGTGTAAGTGGGGTATATTATCTATCTTACAGCTCATTCTTGTGGATGAAACTTCTATTTCCAGAATCAATATCCATATCAATAGCTCCATATTGTATAATATCTCTATTTCTTGGTTGAAGCACATATTCTTATCAATTATTATTGAGATCATTATCTAACAAAGTTAATACACTGAAACCAACTCAATATCTGAATAGGTTTGAAGGAGAGTTGATTTGAGACTGTTGCTCATAGTGATGAGGAATAGTGATCATAGTGTGCAAGGAATGTAGCTAAATAGTGTTATAAGAATATAATGTAATCGCAAAATATTATGATAGGTATTGTAAAGTCGCATTCTTGCATATGCTGTGTGTTGTTCGGCCAAATAAATATGACTAGGAAATTTTCAAAATTAATAAGAAATATAATACTCACAAATTTTATTATAATATTGTTCTTATTAACAATGGCACTATGTTGGTCATTATATTTTTTTTAATATCATCCAGAGCTGATTTAGGTTAAACCTACATTGTTTATATCAGTTCAATGAGTCGGCAAAAGATAATGGTCAGCTGAATTGACTGCCGAAAATTTACCGATAAGGAATGTTCCGTATTCCAACAACTGGATATTAATTGAAAATTAATATAACAAAATAATTATGTAATGCATTTCCTGGCATAAATCTGCTTTTTTCCCACTCAACCCGAAATTTGGGTTTAATTCTATAAATTTATTTTCTTGGTTGCCAAATCATCAGATATTATTCTTGAAAGAGGAACGATTTTTTTTCATCCCCTTCCTGGGTTGAAAAAAAAGGAGAGACAGACAATGCTTGCTTAACTTTTGCTGGACACACGTTTTTTGTGTCGATTTAAATTTTCATGTTCCTTTAATGTTTTATGTTACTCTTCTGTGATACTTGAAGTTAGGGCTCTGATTAGTATTCCTCTATAATTGATTTGTACAAATTTTGAATATTGCAAGAAAAATCAGTTAATAAAAAAAAAATTCAATTCGGTTGAACACGAGGCGCCGACCTAGATGATTGACATTACTTGAGGCATCCAGGAAAACGAAAATTACGTATACGTGAGTCTACGAATATTTATTATTATATGGGCCCATAGTGTTAATTTTGTGTCTTCGAAAACCTGTGATTTTTGCAAAGATATTTCACTTTGTGCGTGCAAATCAATTGTACCTCCATCCACGTTGGCGAACCCTTAGGTGTGGTCCATAAAGTTGAACTATCCATGAGATCGTTTATCAAATATAATCCTGGAATAAGGTTAATGCTGAATTCTCAGCAGATGAACATTTAGAGAGAGTATTATTGAATTTCACATTGCATCTCTTGCATGAGATACCATAACTCAAATCGCCCCAATAAAATTCAATATACAGTTTTTACTTTGCAGTTATATTTTACCTCCTCTTGCTCAGTCTTTAATGATTAACTTCAGAGTGGTCAAGATTTATTGTTTTTATAGTCTATTTAAATTAAGTATAATAGGGGTGTCGTAGCTGCAGGTGAAGCAATTCTGGGACAGGGTGCACTCATAGATCTTTTGTAATAATTTGTATTACTAACGGATAGGGGGTGTGCCGTGCCCTAGACCTGTTCTTGAGTTTATGGGTTTGAGTCACGGTGAGGCTTATCTGATTATTTTCATATAATATATTGAGATTTTATATTTTATGATTAAAAGATATTACTCGCCGTGCCCTATCCATCTGAAAGTCGATATCTCTTTCTATTTTAAGTTTGTTGTGACTGTACATTTGGGGGATCAGCCGACCACAACCTATTTGCTCCAGCTATCCGGTGCAATAATTGAGAATATGTGACGTCGTTGTCTATATAAAGCTGGTCCAGCGAATGTATAGTTACAGTATAATTAAAAATTATAAGAAGAAATCCTTGATTTGAAATACTGTATGTCATTTATCACTGATGTTCTATTTCCAAAAATCACTTCTTCGGTGTCAGGTTGGATCGATTGATCAGGCTGATTTCATGTGGGGCTTGTCTTTATTACTGTGAGTCTATAAGTTTTACAATCTGTCCAGAGAGGGTTTTTGCGAAAGCAAGATAAATCTTGCTAGGGCAAGAAAAAAGGGCACTGCGTGAGTTCACCGAGGTCACGTGGTTTCCTGGAGGATGAGAAAGTAAACTTATAGCCTCTTGCAATAAACTAGCTCGTGTCAACGACTGACCTTCCCTTTCTAACGCAAACTGGCCACCCCATTCCCCATTCACTACCGGACGCACTCTCATCTCGGAGACAGTTATGTGCGTCCACAATGAAACATCTATAGGATCAAGCAAGTGAGCTACTTTTCATTGACAAGTTGTCAAGTTGTAATTTACCAAACTCATCAAGATTCCTGATGGCTAAGTGATTGGAGGCTAGAAAAGCTCACAATAAACCTTAATACCAATAACTTTCTTTGTAGTGGCGAAGGTGATATTGTGGAAGGTATCCATAATGAATAATAAGACGAAATTGTCACAACCACATTTATTAAAAATAGTTAGATACTAGTTTCGGTTGTTATACCATTATCAATCAAAACCTTTTGATACCAATCAATTGATACCATTATCAAAAAACTCTAGTTTTCGTTTGTTTGAGATTGATAATGGTAAAACAACAGAAACTAGTATCTCACTATTTTGAATAAATGTCGCTGTGACAATTTCGTCGTATTATTCATTCTGCGAGAGAATACAGATATTTTTCTATTTAGTGATACTAACTATTTCTGGAGAGGAGATATCTAGATATCTTCTTTCTTTGTAGTGGCAAAGGTAATATTGTGGAAGGTATCCATAATTTTTTTAATTATTGTTGATGATGCCCACATGAGTCAGAGACTTGTGCGTGGGTAATGAGGTGAATGATTACACATAAATGCCTGACGATGGAGCGGGATTCGAACCCACGACCGCTTAAACGACAGAAAGCTGAAGTTGCGACGCCCCGACCAACAGCGCTAAGATACATTAAATACAATATCTATCTATATAAATAAAATTAGAGTTTTGTCTGTACATTTATCAGAATTGTATATTTTTTGGTTATTTTTACGTTTTATACATTAAATAAGCCGAAAATAGTCTTATCTCACTTTCTGTCTGTCTGTCTGTCACGGCCCCAAAGGCATTTTACGCGGCCTTCTCCTCAAAAACGAGAGCATCGATCGGGATTTTAGTTATTGAACAGTATTGAACACTTTATTGACAATGTCTTTAGCTATAAAAAACTAAATTAAATTTTTTTTAACAGAGTAATAAACGTTTAAAAAACAAGTATTGTGCGATTTTGGATACATTTTACGCGGCTTTCTCCTGAAAAACGAGAGCATCGATCGGGATTAAAGTTATTTATCAGTATTGAAAACCTTTTTGACAATGTCTTCAGCTATAAAAAACTAAATTAACTTTTTTTTTAAGAGAATAATAAACATTTAAAAATCAAGTAATGTATTTTGTTTATGTATTTTAGATACATTTCTTCTAAGTTCTATTACTACATAAGAACAAATCACGTAATTTATCATGATATATCAATCAGCTGTTCTCAAAAAATATTCTCTCCGATACCTGTCACTAAATTGATTACGTTTTAAGTTGTTTACTAAGGGCCCGTTCACACGTTACAGTTTTTGTGCGGTACAGTAAATTTGTTGTATCAGTTATTTTGCAATGCTTTCGTTTGCATGTAAATTTCATATTGTATCTTCACACAATACTGTTTCGTGTACTGAATTTGTGTACTTTGATCAAAATTTAAGAAAAACTTTCAGTAAGTAACTTATTTAATAAAATCTTACACAAATAAAAAAAATCCTGGACGGGAATAAATAAAAATGAACTGGAAGCGCAATGGAAGAAGGAGGAGAGCACAGCAAAGCCGGACCGTGTGAACAGTTGACGCCGTACAGTAAAAAAACCGTACCGCAAAAACCTGTATCGTCTGAACGGGGCCTATGCTGCTAACAACTTCATGATCGTTGCTATCAAAAAAGCCGAAACATATTTAGTCTTATTTCTAAACATAATCCGTACGAAGGACGGGCACAATAGCTAGTCTATATATATAAAAATGAATGTCTGTCTGTATGTATGTATGTATGTATGTTCCCTATAGACTTCAAAACTACTTGACAGATCGGCATGAAACTTTTGGGATTATGTTGTGTGAATATTGGGGATGGTTTCTGACCATGAATTTTAATAGGGGAGCTAATAATTATTATTAATTAATCCATTTTACAGACCTAACCTACTGAACTTGCCGGCCAAACAGCTGATAGAAGTCAACAGTTTTTGGCATGTGGCATGCCCCTTAGCGGCGTTATTTACGCTGTCTTTGAACAGCAAAAGACTTTGCACTTTGCATGTAGGCTACCGTGCCTACAATAGGCTATCGGAGGCTATCGGAGCCTTGCAATATGTAGGAAACATACGACTGGGTATGATGAAATGTAATGAACCTGTGCCAGGTTGATGACATCTGTTAACCAATGCAGCTAAAAATTTGAAATGCAGCCTCAGCGGGAGGTGGCGAATAATAAAATAAAAAACCTAGCTTCTACCCTTACAGTCGGAGGTTTAAATTTGAAATTTTTCTTCATTCAGAGGTGGTGATTAAGAAAACAACGAAGCCTCTATGATCAGCTGGAAGAGCCCTAGGACTAATTTCTTTTCTAATTTGAAATGTAACCTCAGCGGGAGGTGGCGAATAATAAAATCAAGGAGATTTTTTATGAGAACGCAGCAACGCGCGTTGGGCCAGCTAGTTTTTAATAAATGTGGTTGTGCAATTTCGTCTTATTCATTAAAGTATATATAGTTACTGTGCTTTCAATCAGATATCGTGCAGCGAAACATCAACCTTCACATATTCTTTCACCTCGTTTCAGCTGGAGATGTACTAGACTTTCAACCAAGTAATTCTGTAATAATTGAAATGAATGTTATAAATTTATTTAAGTTTTCAATATGTAAACCGGAATCTTTGTCATTGATTATTTCAACTTATTCTGTTCTGAAATTGCAATTGCAGAACTGAACAGAAATCAATCTAGATTCAAGCTCTGGAAGTTTTGGGAACTCACTACAAAATTTCAACGATTCCAATTACATTTTTTATAATTTAAGACTGTTATGTTTCTATTCCATTCAGTTTTGTAATATTGTGGGATCTACGTACACTCTCTTTTACATGGAATTGTTGAACGATCCTTTGCAAGGGAGACAGTAGTTTTTTAATATGAAGAAGAACGAGGGTCGAAGATTGGTGCGGCTTGAAAAATACGGTTCGCAATAAATTGGAATTGTTGCTCGACTCCGTACCTCCCTCCTCCCTCCACCATCCTTTCTCTTCTTCAGCTCTTCAACTCTCTTTCAAATTACAGCACTCGAACAGGTTACAGAGATAAATCTTTTTCCCCTGTCTTTTGTCAAGGTAATCCGACTGTGATCTGGAAAGATAAAAAATTAATCAGGAAATCTTATTGCAATGTAACTGGATTATTATTTTTTATAGACATCGATTATGAGCTCTAAAATCATGGAATGTTTATGAACTTTTTCCATAGAACAACTCTGACTCATATCTGGTATTGATACTTAACCGGATTGAATCGAAACGATTAATATTAATCTGAACAGAATCTTCTTCATTCTGAATATACGGTTATAGATTAATATTCAATGTTCAGGACGATCGCTGTAACAGCTCACACGAAGTTTGAAATGAAATGAAATATTTATTCTTCCTTTACAAATAAATACAGCAGATACAAAACATCCAAGCAGTGCAATAATTGAATATTTGAAATTAAAAGTTATATTACGAGTACAAATTAGAAGAAATCATAGCATTAATTCAAGATTGGTTGAATGTACAATTATAAAATTAAAAAAAAATAATAATAATAAAGTACAGAATTATAATAATATTAGTATTTTGTTAGGAAACATGCATCTCGAGGTAAAAAACCTGTGAGAGATGGCAATAAAATACTATTATTAAAGTTACCGCTCAGTGGAAAATAGGGGTTGAGGCTGACCAATTTATTTAAACACATTAGTATTGTGTTGAAGACTTGAAAATTTAGCAAATTCTCCACTAAAAGCTAAAGAAATGGATATATCCTTTCGAACATTCATAATATTATTTATTCCATCTCTCAAGAGATGAAAGAAAACACTAAAATATTAATTTTTTGTTATCACGAATATTATTATAATGAAAATAATAGCTGTCCCGACGCGCGTTGCTGCGTTCTCATAAAAATTCTCCTTGATTTTATTATTCGCCACCTCCCGCTGAGGTTACATTTCAAATTATAGTCCTACGGCTCTTCCAGCTGATCATAGAGGCTTCGTTTTCATAATCACCACCTCTGAATGTAGAAACATTTCAAATTTAAACCTCCTACGACTATAAGGGTAGAAGCTTGGCTTTTTATTTTATTATTCGCCACCTCCCGCTGAGGCTGCATTTCAAATTTCTAGCTGCATTGGTTAACAGATGTCATCAACCTGGCACAGGTTCATTACATTTCATCATACCCAGTCGTATGTTTCCTACATATTGCAAGGCTCCGATAGCCTCCGATAGCCTATTGTAGGCACGGTAGCCTACATGCAAAGTGCAAAGTCTTTTGCTGTTCAAAGACAGCGTAAATAACGCCGCTAAGAGGCATGCCATATAATTAAAAACTGTTGACTTCTATCAGCTGTTTGGCCGGCAAGTTCAGTAGGTTAGGTCTGTAAAATGGATTAATTAATAATAATTATTAGCTCCCCTATTAAAATTCATGGTCAGAAACCATCCCCAATATTCACACAACATAATCCCAAAAGTTTCATGCCGATCTGTCAAGTAGTTTTGAAGTCTATAGGGAACATACATACATACATACATACATACATACAGACAACATTCATTTTTATATATATAGATTGTTCATTACTGTATAACTGTGTTCAATCTTTGTGAATCAAAAGGAACACAGCTTCAACATGCATTTAGATATCACTTTAGAATTGAAAGCTTTAACCAGACATTGATCTTGCGTTCATCATAGTACTTTATGCAACGATTGTATTCTGACTGCTTTTAATCCACAAGTGAGATGTAAGTTGGGACACGAGTGAAACGAGTGTCATAAACATCTCACGAGTGGCTTATAGGCAGAATGCAATCGTTGCATACAATATTATTTATAGTCGATAAAACGTTTAATTCAGCTTACCAATCAATCGGGTAACTTACACTAACGTAGCCTAGAATGCGTGTTTGTTATTATTCGGTTCTGTATAGAAATTTAAATTGGTTTCAAAAAGTTGAATCAGCTGTTGTAAGAACCGCACAACATTCATTTCGACACTGTTTGTAAAAATCCTGAATTCTGATTGGTCTATTTCATACTGAAGTGTGTTAAAATAGCTTAATTTTTCAATTTTAACGCTAGTTTGATAATCAATGGAATATGGACTAAAGTAAGCTGTATTGACATTGATTTCAAACTTATTATGTTTACTTTATAGTGTAGCTGTAGATAAAGATCTTACTACTATGCATAACATCAATAATTTTGATCAAGACTTCACATTATTTCAACTAGGGAGACTGGTTGGTATAAACTGTTAGTATAACTGCTAGTATTGCTAGCATTATACTATCGCCGAATGTAGGCAAACTAAGACGAGCGTGATAGTGTACTCGGTGTGCTCGTGTACATTCGGGGTAGTTCGCATCGCCAAAATTCGTGTTCGCCTGCGCTCGCTATTTTAGCGGTCTCCGACACGGATCAAAGGAGGATCAAATGCCGAGCGGGGACAGAAACCAACTTTAGCCAGTACACACTTGCTTGTATTCGTCGAGAGTCACGCCACAGATTAAGAAATCTAACCTGGTCACGCATGCGTTCTGTCTACAGTATTCAGTGCACTGATTATTATTTTAGCCTATTATTTAATCTTTCGGTACTTGCGTTCATTTGCATAATGCGAGTACTCAGGCGTTGCACTTTGTACAACATATGTTCTAACTAAGCATTATCATCTTAAATACTTTAATATTTATTTTATACTTTTAAATTATATTTTTAATGACTAAAAAAACCTTAAGCTACATTATAGTATAACGTTTGCAAAAAATATATTTTTTTTCAGGTGAAAACAATTTTGAAATTTAAAAAAAAAATTAAGTTGACATCTAAAACATTTTACAAAAATCAAATGGACTGTTAAAAATTCTTACTCAGCATCACTTTCTTTGTCACCATTGTTTCTTTGTTTACAGTGTAAGCGATGTCTGTTTTTGTGTGCGTTGTATGCACTGAAACCATGTTCGGACGGAAGAAAAACTCATCAGTGACCATGAAGTGTAGTTTGTGTGCATACAACACACAGAAAAACAGACTCTTCGCTTACACTGTAAACAAAGAAAGAATGGTGACAAAGAGAGTGATGCTGAGAAAGAATTTTTAACAGTCAATTTGTAAAATGTTTTAGATGTAAAATTAATTTTTCTTTTAAATTTCAAAATTGGTTTTTACCTGAGAATTTTTTTTAAATATACCGTAATGTAAGGTTTTTTAGTATATAATTATTTTAAAGTATAGAGCAAATATTAAAGCATTTAAGATAATAAAACTTAGGCCTAGTTAGAACGTAAGTTGTACAAAGTACAACGCCCGAATGTTTTGCCGCGAATACGCATGATTTGGGTTCGGCATGATTCGGCCGAACTTAGGGGGTGGTGTACTTGGATAGTTCGTGGTGGTTCGGGCTTCATATTCGTCAACATTCGCGGTCGTAATCTGACCCGAACATTCGGCGAAACATTCGGGCGAATGTTCGGCGATAGGGTACTGCTAGCATTAGTATAGGCTATAACTTGATGCAATAACAATTTAGTAGTCCGTATTCAATCAATAAAATTTGGAAATCAATTACAAGTTATAGCTTATTCTGATTCAATTACTTCTGATAGTCTCTTAATTAACAGTAATCCCTTTTGTAAATACAAAGAAATTGGAATTGCAAAGGAGTGCAGTGGAAAGTTTATTTTTTGCACATCTGAATCCCTGAATTTCTGGACACTTTTAGAACTGCTACAAGAAGTTGAAATTAAGTTCCACTGGAACAAGTTGATCTTCCCATTCTAGCAAACAACTATTCCTTGCTGCATATTCCAGAGATGAGTCCATTATCTCAGGTTGAAACAATTTCAGAAGAACACTTAATGAGTCTTGGATGAACAGTTGCGGTTGAAAAATATTAAGTTGGAAACAAGAAAGATAAAATTCATACACGAGTTCTGCACAAAGTTTGAGACATCATGCAAGTTTCGTGCTCTCTAATGGGAAGTGACTCGTGCAGATATTGTTTGTTAGGTCCCGTTTTTATGCATTGAAAATTTGCCAAAGCCCTGTTGTTGACATTCGTGTAATTAGGACTCGGCTTTAAACAGTTGTTTGTCCCCTGCTGAGCGCCTACAGTCGATTCTCAGTTTGCCTATAGATTTCACCTGCCGCCTACGTTTGACTTGCCAGAAGTTTGAAATTTATCGAATAATAAACTTGGTAGCACTCCGTTGTCCTTAGCTCAGTCTACGAATGTACCTCAGTCTACTTGCTGGTAAAGTTTGATGGCAAACTTTGTATTGCCTATTCCATACAACATAATATCGTGGATCAATGGATAAGCTGAGATCAAGTTGAACCCAAGTCAAAGGCAGAGAGTAAGACCCATGTCGAAATGTTATTTCCACCGACATCAGATTAGAAAAGATTGAGATTGAACTTAGATTAAGTTACCATAGGATTAGAAACTCATGATGAGGATTGGGAAAAGAGGAGAGAAGAGAAAGTTCACGAAAGACATCTTGCACGCTACCACATTCATAAATTCAATGTTAGGCTTTATGTAGACCTAATTAATCAAAGTTATGAGAAAATGAAAACTATTATTGCTGAATAGTTAATAATTGTGTAATTTTTTAATTATTATTAGTATTGTTTTTATGAAAAGGTATTTTAAAAAGATACTGATATAAAACTCATTGTGGAAAGCAATCACAAACTACCTCACTCCTCGTTCGTGTAGTTCGCTCTTTGGACTACAACACAACGTTGAGGTCTGAAGTCACGTACTGTCGTAATCGGCTATGGTGCTTTGTACATTCATATATTTTCAAAAGAAAGAAAGTAATCTCAATAAAAGTTGAGATTTTTCATCGTACGGCTGGCTTTTGGGAGAACCTATCTTGTAAAAGTCTAACTTTTTTTGTAGTAATGTTTGATTTTCTATAATCTCAATACTACCTAGTATTTCGGCTATTGAAAAGTTTGCATTTCACATTATTTACTAATGACTTTTGAGAAAAATTGAGAGTACGGATATTATTGAAACGTGTATGAGAAGTTTTAACTGTATTTAATTGAAAACTGATTTTCATTAGTGCCTGATAAAGAAAAATCCCGGTTCCCGGTTAAAGAAAAATCTATCACAGTTACTGTAAAATGTCATGAAAGCTGGATCCTACAGTTTGTTTTTGTAATTTTGAAGTTATTTGAAAAGAATACTGTGATATATGACCAAAAAAATTTTTAGCTAGTAATTTCCTCGAAACTTCAAGTGAAATGACAAAAATTATTTCACAAATTGATAAAAATACGCCAGAAGTGTTCTTTCCAATTCCATTATGGCATTAGAAAAGTCCTCAGTGAAAGCAGTGCATCTACTCTAATGTTCAAAACAAATTAAAAACTAAATTCAAAACAAATTAAAATTAAATCAGTAAAATAATTCTTTAGGATGAACTATTTGTTTCCAGATCAATATTTGAAAAATTAATTTGATATAATTCAAAAGAAATTAAAATGAAATCAGTAAAATAATTCTTTAGGATGAACTATTTGTTTCCAGATCAATATTTGAAAAATTAATTTGAAATAATTCAAAACAAATTAAAATGAAATCAGTTTGAAATCAGAGTGATTTACCGGCAATTGATTATATCATCTACAATTTCTCCTCATTCCATACTCCTTTTACTCCATTCATAACATGCCAATTATCAAACTAGAATATATTTTGAATTTAGAACGATCAGTGAGTAATATTATGTATCAATATTGTTGTTCAGTATCAATATTGAAGATACCAGGCTAGCCTATCAATTTGCTTATGTTCATATCATGCTGGAAACAGATTCTATGCGTTGATTTTGATACTTCACAATGCTGTCTGGTTTGATAGCTTTCCATCTCGATAATTGAATTCCTGATCAAAGCATGAGAACATTAAAGACGATAGCTTGTACGATATTCAATGTTACGCAGTTGACATACTTGTTGGCTTGGTTGAGAGGACTTAATTGAACAAGCAACTAAGAGGACAACCAATCGCCTTATAGTAAGTTGAGCCATCCATATTAACTCCTCTATCATCAATGCTTCTACTATTATTTAACAAGCTCTTAAGCGTACACTGAGCTTTCTATTTTATTACAGTAGAGTTTTGGATATTACATTTTGACTTTTGTCGCAAATGTTGAAACTTAAAGCTCTTATTTTAGGAAATATGGAGGAACATTTTGTCTTTTGACCCAAATTTTGAAATTAGAAGCTCTTATTTCAGGAAATGTTGACGCATTTTGACTTTTGACCTAAATATTTAGTCTTGAAGCGCTCATAGTAGGAAATATAGAGGAATATATTTAAATACATACACGTTCAATTGCACTTTTGCTGTTAGATTTGTTTATTCTCCAACCGAAATTGCGAATCGTTCCTAATAATGTCAGAGTGCAACATTTATTTTTTTATTTTTTTTCAGAATCCTATTTTCTTAAATATCTTGCAATAGATATACATAGAATTTTGTTACTCAGGGGAGAAAACTATTGGTGCTACTGTTAACATGAGTATATTCATAGATTGCAACAACAGAATTAACTTATTAAAAACTTTGAAATTATAAAGTAACCTAATGATTCTTGTAAAATGAATGCTGAACCACTATGAATCAATTAGAAAATCAAAACTTTACAATATAAATACATTTTAGCATTCAGCCACTGGTACAAACGCGTTAACTCCGTGACCTTTGTCCTTCATGTGAACCTTATCAGACTTCTTTACTTTCTTACATGCGCTTCCTCGTACTCATTTATTATTGAACTCCAAGCTCTCTATTCAAATTAGGGACAGTATTATCTACACACTATAGTCCACCTATATTCATAGAACCTATAGTCCAAACGACCTGTGATGTACTTGGTACGATTTATTGAATAATGATTCAGGCTCTGCAATTGAGTGTAGGATGTCAAAATGGATATATATTTAAAATACGGCCCACTTTAACTAAATTATGTTTGAGTAGGAGTCACAGTGATTTTTTTCTTGTAAAAATCAAATCATGCAATCTATAGTGGCTCTAAATTCATTTTACAAAAATTATTCCGATACTCTGATATCAATGTTTCTTATAAGGCAATTCTGTTGCTTATCTACGAATATGCTCATGTATTTATACAATCATTGCAAGAAAAAGCCTACACCTCTATTGTAAATTAATTATCTTCTGTTCAGACTATCACGTACATCTCACTGATAGATGAATGTAAAACTTCACCACCTGTGTAAGATACGAAGTTACAGATTCGTGATGGGAGTGAACAAGATAATCGGATCTGACAGCTGATTGTAGTCGAGCTTGTGTTCAGATTAATAAAGCCCCCGGTATAATGTATGTGAAGCAGGCTTATTGCTGATACGTCGCAACCTCTTTGATCTGCTTGAAGTTTAGCCTTATTATATGCTTTCTCTCTGTTCATCCTTTCATATTAGATTCTTTTTCTGTGTTGCAGGAAGCGAGGGTAGCTACAGAATGCCAGCAGATCAGGATGGAGGAGGCTCTCCAAGTGCCCCTTCATCCCCCACCATGGCAGCGCACTTCATGCACGGCAGCCCCAGCAGACAAGCCAGCCCCTACCCTATAGGTGAGTCACGTTACTTTCAATGCCCAGATTGTCACAATCTGTCACAAATCGAAATGAACGTTATTTACGTGCTTCTGATATCAGCCAATTGTTGTCATAACAATGGTCATGGGGAGATAAAGACTCTCTGTTACCTGTTCGTAATGAAATAGTTCGTAACAGGAGGACAGGAAACGAATTCGTATCAGGCGATCCGCTCGTCATCGTTCATGAATGTTATGATATCATCGTCATCCTATCAATTCACAAGACAATAATAGAATGATTCCTTTTTCCACTCTTGTTGGACTTCCAGCTTCAATTAAATCAATACTAAAGCTTTAGGGCAGTGATTTTCCCTTCGATATGAATGTAGAGTTTGTAGAGTATCACTGATGAAATATTACAATATGAAATGTCTGATAAAATGAAAATTGAAGTCAGTCTTGATTTGACTTGAGGCTATTTAGAGATATAGTTTTTTTACATTAATTGATTTGTTTCAAATAATCAGTTCATTTTGGAAAAAAATGGTAGAGAGCAGATTGGTTAAAAAAGAAAACCGATAAGGTCATAAGATCATAAAAAAGAGAAATAACATTCTAATCACGTTACATTTCAACATAAATAGTGCAAGTGTAGCATTCTGAAAAGAACAATATCATTGAAACAGTGATTAATAAAATATAGATATCATTCCGATTGATCTCAAACACTTAATTAAAATGGATGAAGATCAGAGAGTCAATGTTATGGATGAAAAAATTGATGATTTGACCATCTATCTACGTATCTTGCTGTCAGAGAGATGAATTGAATAGTCCATGGAATAAATTTCATGCTCACTCAGAACAACTTGAGACTTTTTGAAATCTCTATCAGCTACGAAAATATATATGTAATGTATTATACATACATTTTTATATTATTTTATTTAAACAATAAATATAGGAGACGATACTCGATAAGATCTATTTTCGGAAATAATTATTTTATTCTGTATAATATCAAAGTACTTCTTTAAGTACTTCTTTTGTAAAAAGCTCTAATATGGAAATTTCTACCTTTTTTTTTGCCCGTGTGTATAAAAAAGAAGAACGATATTCAATGGAAAATCATTGAGTAGGAGCAGCAGATAGTCGCAAAAATTTTTCACTAGACTTGATACGAAGCTGAATTTAAAAATATTTGTCGAGTTGAGTATATGAAACTCCACTATTTATGAAGGGTTGAGACTCCGGAATAGGCTATCATATTTTGGTTGGAATGAAGATACGTGACTACTGCCAATTTCTGTCACGCTTCAATTTATTGTTAATTTTAGGTTGGGAGGACTTCGATTTCTGGCTGGTTCTTGCGTGAATGAAAGCCGTTTCAAAACATTGATTCTGCTGATGAAAATAACTGACGTCTTAAAGTCGTCATTGACAAGTTATACTAAAGCTTTCAAGACAGGCATTCTGGAGTACGACTCTAGAATTAGAATTCGAATACATTTTCTAGATGACAGTTTAAAAGCACCTCGTTACAAGAACTGTTCACGTCAATGGTACAAGTGGATCCAACAAGGACTTCACTGTTTGGCCTGCCATGGAAGTGTTTTTGTTATGACTGGTTAACGTTGAAGTGAACAGTTTGGGTTAAGTTTTTTAAACACTATGTTGAAGGGGTGAGGATGTTATTTTGAGCACTTACTGGGAAGGGATGTTTGCCGTGGAGGAATTCAAAGCATTTGACAAATTTAGATTACAGATAATTTATTATTCTAGGGTGTTTTTGTTGGGAGGAGCGTGTCTTTGAAGCATTTCTCAGACAGAAAGTTATTATTCATTTGGGGTTGAACTTTGATTTGTCACACTATCAAGCTTCTATTAATATCTTTGAAAACTAGTTCCTTATGCGGCGAAATTTTCTGCTCAATATTTCATTCAACGGAGCTATACTTATGCACATATATTGTTAGTTCAAGCTCATTCCATATGCTTATACTGTAGTTATAATAGAACTAAAATTTAAAAACATCTAAATTCTAAGGTGAAATATTAGGACTTTATGAATTGTAAATAGAATTTTCCCAATGCAAAAAAATTGTTTATCAGATCTGTCCTTCTCTATGCCTTTAAAAACGGGATAGCTTACAGTAGGAACAATTAGTCTGGGCGCGTGGCTCTGGTTTCACTACTAGCCGTCCTGTTAAAAGTTGACTAGTTGACCTTGAAGACATCTGCAGCGTCGCACAGGCCACATGTTTTTAGAAATGAGCGATAAACACTCCCCTCGCCATGGCTGACTACCAAACGGCCGTGCGCCCAGACTAATTGTTCCTACTGTACAATCCTGTCTCTGGGCACCAATATAATAGAACAAGAAGCTAAGCTCTCATCTGCATCACTCTGGATTGTCTAGGAATGCGCACTCTATATGCGACAGAAATCTATCCTACTTAATACACTCTATTTTGCAAAATTGCCCCCTGGAAATGAGACATCAGGCTGGTTGTCACCCCTAAGTGAAAAGGAATGTGGGCGTTCGCTAAAGTCTAACTACTCCTAATCCTCAGTATTCATTACTTAACTTCTTTGTTTTATTTCTTCTGCTATTTTCTTTCATCACTATCTCTCTTATCTTTCTCTCTATAGCTCCTGTTATTTGGGTTTTCTCCCTTTGTATATGTGTGTGTGTTTTGGTGTGCGTGATTGGTGTGTGTTGATGTGTGTGAATAGAATATAGAATAGAATGTTTTATTTTTTTTTTTCGAGGATGAAGCCCACATAGGTCTGAGACCTGTGCGTGGGTGATGAGTTGGATGATGGTGATTGATGAGTTGGACCTACAGTTTTAGGTGGGTTCCGAACAATAACAAAAACATACACGAATAGATATCATTATTATGCATTGTAAACATGGCTATTCTAAGACATACAAACCAAAGTAGACAATACACAATACAATATAAACTAAGGAAAAAATACTAAACGCAAAGAAATGGAAGATTTCCGTCCGCGTTCAGGAGTTTATAAGAATAACAACAAAAAAATTTCTCGCTTTTTTCGAAGAAATGAAAATTATGAAGAGCACAAAATATAATATTTGAGAGTAAATATCACATCAATAGTAAGAAATGTTCTGTAAAGCAAATGAACTCCACCAGTACAATTGATATATATGTATTTATAGTTTTATCTTATCAACCACCACCATTGCATTTTTATAATGATAATTTAAGTGATTGGTGTGTGTTTTTTTCTTACTTTTTCATTCTTAATTTCCTCAGTTTCCAGTTTCCATTATTATTATTTTTATCAATCGCTGTTCAAACCTAATTTTACTAAATTACTCTTCTTCAACTCTCGACCCTACAACAGACCCCCCCTTAGGTCCGAATAGGCGATTACTATAAATAAATAAAATTTATTAATTGATCTTTACAACAAAAAAAAAAAAAAATGAAATATTCGAATAAAAGAAAGTACAACATACAATATTCTTACATGACCTGTTCATAGCGAGTAACAATAAAACATATTTTAAAACAAAAAAGAAACTGACTTCAGTGAAATGATAAAATGCTCACGTACTAAAAAGTTTAAAATAAAGTATTCACTTTAAACTGAGAGAATTTTAAATTTCATACAAGTAATCTTTTGAAGTCGGCGCCAAATATTTTATGAAGTTGATAAGAAATTCTATATAATATCAAAACTAATACTTTATTTTTTTTTGGAGGATGAAGCCCACATAGGTCTGTGACCTTTGCGTTGGTAATGAATTGGATGGTGGAGATTGATGAGTAGGACCTACAGTTTTAGTTGGGTTCCGAACCACCAGGAAGTGATTGATAAGAAATCCTATCTAATATCAAAACTAACACTGTATTTCAATTAAATATGTGATTTACACTCACTTTTACTGGAATACAGTGTCAGTTTTGATATTAGATTGTTCAATTATTTCGTCATGGATGACATCACAGAGTAATTCTGTTATATTTTAAAAGTTTATGGGAAATTTGGCGCCGACTTCAAAAGATTACTTGTATGAAATTAAAAATTTTCTCAGTTTAAAGTAAATACTTCATTTTAAACTTTTTAGTACGTGAGTATTTCATCATTTCACTGAAGTCGGTTTCTTTTTTCGTTTCAAAATATGTTTTATTTTAAGCTTTTTAGTTGAATTTTCTAACTTTGAAAACATGAGAAATTTCTTGAAGCCTACATTATGAAATATTTATCAAATTAGCAAGCCAATAATTAATCTATAACATCCAAACTTAAGTAACTAAAAATCCACTTATAAGAAAATATATATTAAGGAAAATTCTACAACGTTTTATTTAATGTGAAATATTGTATTTTGGAAAATTATAATAGCGAAAGGCTTCTTAAAAGTGAAATGGCTTTTGATTCATTTTGATGTGGTCCCTTTCAGAATATACCTACACTGGAATAGTAGGCCTATATTACGTTACAAGTGTGGAAAATTGTGTTTACTGAAAATATGATAAGTTAACGCAGGAGATGAAGTTGAGTGCGGTATTATCATGCGAGTATGGTAAACATCTTCCCGGACGTGTTATGTACGATATTTTTCGCGATATTAGTCCTATATTTTTTTAATATAAAAAACATAAACTTTGAGCTAGTACAAAAGGATCATTAAACATAACCTCAAAATAGCCTATTGTACGCACATGTATTTAAGAGGGAAGTGATAGCCGCGAGCCGTAGCAGATATCTGTTCAATCAGATAGATAAGCTGCGTTCGCGTAGGTCCTGTTTGCAACGGTGACCGATTAGATTGGCCAGCAAAAAATACACTGTTCTCTGCTGAAAATCACTTCCCGGTGGTTCGGAACCCACCTAAAACTGTAGGTCCAACTCATAAATCATCATCATCATCATCATCCAACTCATTACCCACGCACAGGTCTCAAACCTATGTGGGCTTCATCCTCAAAAAAAAAAAAAAAAAAAAATGGTGAATAAATACTGTATTCTTAATCCATCACAGCAGCGAAACTAAAATCACTTCTGAGATCAGCTGTTTTTCCAAATTCTCCAACTTATGATTGAAACTAAATAACTTTATTCCTATGACTCAATATCATCAACTAAATTATTTACAATTTTCATATGAACATATGGACAGAAATATTATATTCTTCTTATTCTCGATTCAAATTAAGTTCTCGTGATTGGTCAAAACGGGACATTACAGGCTTGTTTCACACTGAACCAGCTTTGGATAACCGATGTCGTTTACCCGGCATAATTACATTGCATCATATGATTTCGAAAACCGTCTAGATGTAAATCGCTCCATATGATACAATGATCAGCCTGGTAAATGACACCGGTTATCCGATTGGCGGTTATGTGTGGAACTATCCTATTCAAACTTGATTGAAATGAAGACATCGAAGAATGCTCCTTTTGTTTAATATTGGGCTAAGTATTGGGCCGACCCTTGCGAAACTTGGATGGGACCACCGCTGAGCGATGCTCTTTCATTTAAAAAAATTCATCGAAATCGGTTCAATATTGTTCGAATGATTGATGTACAAACATAAAAAAAAAACAGGTCCAATATAGTAACCTTGTTCTTGTTGGAAGTCGGTTAAAAAACAAAATCAATGAATCAATACTGCTTGCTGGAAGAAAGTATCTTCGTCTGCAAGCAGGGAAAATCAGCTGTTATTCTTCTTTACTTTGAGTAATTCGTTTTTCTATTTTCTCTATTCTTAGCTGCAAAAAATTTACTTATTTTTTCATTTAAGTTAATGAATGCTCTTGTATTTGTATCCAACAATGTGAATGGTTATTTTTCAAATAAACTGAAACTGTTCAGTTGAACGATTCATAAGGTAAAAGAAGTAAGGTATATAAATATTTATTTTTTAAATTTACAAACACACTCTATATCACATCCTCCTCCTCCTCCTCCTCCTCCTCCTCCCCCTCCTCCTCATATCTGACAGTTCAAAACACGTCATATGTTTTAGATGATCTCAGATCTGTATACACACAGCAAGATTCTATAATATCTTCTCTTCTCTTCTCTTCTCTTCTCTTCTCTTCTCTTCTCTTCTCTTCTCTTCTCTTCTCTTCTCTTCTCTTCTCTTCTCTTCTCTTCTCTTCTCTTCTCTTCTCTTCTCTTCTCTTCTCTTCTCTTCTCTTCTCTTTTCTTCTCTTCTGAGTGATGTTGTCATTCTATCCATCTATAATTTTGATATAAATTTTTTTTTCCTTATGTTCTCCACACTTCTACCCTCCTCCCACTCCTACCGTCCCCCTCCCCCCCCCCCCCTAAAAAATAATATTTTTAAAAAACACAACGCAATCTATCCTATCCTTACAATTTAAAAAAAAAAATCAAATTACATTCAAGTCTGGAGTACAACTCCAGACATAAAAAAAATAATATTTTACATAACGCAATCTTTCCTATATATATACCTCAACCTATAATCTGGAGTAGAAGCGCAAAAAATAATCAAATCTAAATCAAACCCAAAACCTAACCTAACCCATCAGTTCAAACATAAACACAAACTCAAACTTTATTTCAAATCTGGAGTAGAAGTCCCATATTCTTCTCTACTGACCGTCCCTATTAAACCCCCTTATAACCCCAAATAAATGATGAAAAATGAAATGAAATGAATTTTCTTGTGGAAAATTCTTTATTATGCGGAGTTAAGACTATAGAGTCTCTACCCCTCAACTTTAAATTATGAACACTGCACGGAAAAAAGGAGCCTGCTTGCAGAGTGAAGGCTGGAAGGAGCCGATAGAAATTTAGGAAATCAATCTTGAAATCAAGCTAAAAAATCAATCAATCTTCGAAGTGCATGCAGAAATAGCTATTTGTGTAATCAGAGTGCAAAGTGGGGGTTTTCTGCACCGAAAGAAACTGTAGACGAGTGAAAAAAGTTTCTCAAATGCAGAAATAATAATTTGCGCTCGAATTACACATTAAATTTTTCCTACAGTAACGTATAAAGTAATTTAAACAGAACAAAACAGGACATACATAACCTGACAATTCCTCACATAACCTATCATCGAATCAAATCATATCAACAACAACTACAGCTGACTGTATTTCGTAGCTGAAGCAGAGTAGCCAACCTATTTTTGAATGATGCAGAATAGGGAACCTGCGTATTACATGCTCACTATTTTGTGTTGTTAGGTTGCAAATCTGGAGTGCTGTAAAGTACTTTCGCGTACTGGAATTTACTTTCCCGCACTGGTGCAGCATTATACTATTTTGCGTGCTACAGTTAGGGAAAAAATAGGCACTTTTTCCTAATGAGTATCAATAGGTGAATAGCAAAGTAACTGGAAAAAGTAGAGCACTCTGGTGTCTCCATGCTCTTAATTATTTTGATAATATTGCGATACATGGGCAATTTCTTGAATGTGTAATTAACGTTATTCAAACTATCCATAATATCGGACCTATTGTACAACAAACTACTAGCCAAAACTTGCCAAAACTTTTTACAGAAAGTACAAGTAATAACACTGTTACATTGTTATTTGTTATGGAACAAACTTTACAACCAGCTTCAAGCCTTCAAGCCAAAGCTTTCGTAACTTTTCACAAAAATTAAAAGCACAATTTGCTATGAAACAGGCTTCGTAACAAACTTCATACCTTTTTTTCTTCGAAGATGAAGCCCACATAGGTCTGAGACCTGTGCGTGAGTAATGAGTTGGATGATGGTGATTGATGAGTTGGATCTACAGTTTTAGGTGGGTTCCGAACTACCGGGAAGTAATGTTACAGAAACTCCGTAAAGTTTCACATAAATTTTAATTTATTTTTCTATTAATCTGTATTTGTATCAATTGTTATAAGTTTTAAAAAATATTACAACAAACAAAGTCAAAATTTTACAAGAAGAATTAGTAATGATACTATAACTTGGTACGTTTTTAAGAAACAGACTCCACAACAATCTACAAGCCAAAACTTTTAACTTTTTGTTGTAAATTTAACGATTTGCAGTCAGTTTTAAATTGTGAATATATCATAAATATACTCACATTTGGCCGAACGTTTTCGAGTTATTAAATCTCATTTTCAAGGCCTTGAAGATGAGATTCAATAATTGAGTTTCAACTTTATGAAACTTTATGAATAATTTTGTATATACGCAGTAATGATGACACAGTGATGATATTGATGATGTTACAGAGAATAATACAGACGATGCGACTCACACTGGCGCACAAGGATTTTCCCTTTTGCTGGTGTCTTTGCTACTTCCTTCCTACCTACAATAAAATTAATAAGAGAAAAAAGATTATTTTAGTTTCTCTATTTTTATTGGATCAATAATTGATAATTATAGTACATAGCTGATTTTGTTTTTTATAAGTTTTAGTGCGGTAGTTTATTTTGTAGAGTTGTTTGTAATAATTTTCGACAAATAAATAAATTCATTCATTCAATTTATTCATTCAATAACTCGAAAACGTTCGGCCAAATGTGAGTACATTTATTAAATATTCACAATTTAAAACTGACTGCAAGTCGTTAAATTTACAACAAAAAGTTAATGTTAACAACGCAGATCGTTATGGAACAAGAAAATCCAAGAATCCATAACTTTTGTCAACTTTCACAGAAAATACAAGTTATAATACTATTATATCGTAATTTGTTATGGAACAGACTTCATAAGCTGAAACTTTCGTCACTTTTTACAAAAATTATAAATAATAGTACTATTATTATTTTTTATTTTTTTTAATTTTGTGAAACAGACTCCTTCATGTTATTTTCACTTTTATAATTAATTGTTCGCTTATCAACAATGATTTGTTCGTTTGCAGAATCAACAAATCTGAGCACATCAGGTCAGTCGACACCGCAACCAGGCACCCAACCCAGCCCCAGATTCACAGCACGCAACAATGAACGCAAAAAAGGTGTGGACACAACGACGGGCAGACAGGCGTCGACAGGCGGCTCCAAGGCGGGCACACGCAGGCGGCATCTCGCCTCCTCTTCCTCGGGCACCTCCTCAGCCTCCTCAGATCTCACTTATCCCGAAGTTGAACGACGGCCTGAACTCAGAAATGGTCAGTTCAATGAGCAATTAGATCGAATGAAAATTAAGAAGAACCTAAATCTATTTATTCATCTGCTAATATGAAGGATAGGATATTTATTATGGTGTTGAAGATCCATCTTGTTTCCACTAATATATAATAAAAAGTGTTTACTTTTAAGTGGAAATTATGACTCACGTTATGGCGTGACCGCCTTTTCACTCTATTGTCAAGAGCATCGTCAGACGAGTGTACTGTGGGTCGTCTGACGATGGTCTTGACAACAGAGTGAAACGGCCGTCACGCCATAACGTGTGTCATAATTTCCACTTAAAAGTGTTTTTTAAGTCTTTATGAATATTTTTTCATAAAGCTAAGTTATTTTTGTTAAGGACCCGACAGTAATTATCGCAGGGTCTCATTGAAATCCTGCCGTTGTCCGTCTGTGCATATCATTTGGCCTTGTCCGGGAATCCAGTTTGGAGTTTCTCTTTTCTCGTAGATAGCTCATGGTAGCGGTCACAAAATTACGAAATAGGGAAGGGTGAGTGAAATAATTGCAGTGTCGCTAGCCATGCAGTTCAACTGCATGAAAAGAGAATTGCACAAATAAACCGATACAGCGGAGTATCGAATTTATTACCTCACTACCAACCTTGATATTCAACTGCTTCGGTTTCTATAAAATATCATAATATATGCTCATATGCTTCCCAATTCACAAAAAAAACAACATTGGCAGTTCCTGAAAAAAGTTTTGTTTCTCTTTCTTGTAAGACAAATCTCATAATAGATCTTGCATCAATATTTTTCTCTTTATTTTATTTTTTTAATTGGGCATTTTAAAATAAATAAGAAAAAATCTCAACACAATCAAAAAAGAAAACTTTAACGTTTGCACTGTGATGAAAAGAAAAATAATTTTAAAATAAAAAAATAAACCGATTCCAATATAAAATACTAAAAAGTGGAAAATGAAGTACTCACTTTGAACAGAGAAAATTTAATACAAGTAACGTTGTAAAGACGGCGCCAAATTTGCCATAACATAATATTACAGACAATTTTTCATTAAATTATAAAATATTGTTACGGGTTCTAATAGCTAAAATAAGGCTGGCAACACTAAAGTTCACACTTGCTCTTTATTTATACAAAATTAGTCTATTCACACAAATTAATTGCAAGTTCAATTAATGAAATAAAAACAGATCATCAAATGACAAGCTAATAGTAATTATTTACAAGAATTAATGAATAAGTAATTACAGGCTGATCAATAACAAAAGAAACTAGAGTCCAATAAACTGTACAATAATGTAGAAAGAAATGACAAAAAGAGCCACTAATCAACTACAAAACACAGTCCAATTTGTTATTTGACAGTCCCAAATAATATCACTTAACACAACGTCTTTAAACTATTAGTAAGCTGCATAAACAGTAAACACTTGTCTCTGCATTATACACTGGAAACGAGTATTGTTTACTCCAATGGCGCTGGATATGTAACACAATCTGTCACGCAGGTTTGTAAACATAACTGTCACGCAAGCTTTTGTAGAACTGACTGTCTGGTTCATGTGGACTCCTTTATATAAAGTTGTATAATTCCAAGAATTGGAGCTCACCAGACACTTTGAGAATCTTCAAGAAACATGATCTCGATCGTTCCAGAAATCTGAAGAAGTCACGAGAAGTCTCGAGAAATCAATTGAGTGAGATAGTTGCAGACTTGAAGAATATGAATGACAAAGACATCTAAGGAGAGAGAACTAGAAGATCGGATGAAAATCAGTTGAAGTCACGTCCAACCATAAAAACAATAGAATGATTTAAATAGAACAAGTGCGTGACTAACTTCCTGTTTGCTTTCGTAACAATATTTGGCGCCGACTACAAATGGTATTGAATTTATAATATTCTCTGTTTAAGATGAATACATTATTTTCTACTTTTTTCGTACATGAGTAATTAATTTTCTTACTATATTATATTAAAGTCGGTAATTTCATATTTTAAAACCATGATAAATATCTTGTACATCATGAAATATTTAGCAGATCATTACAACATATAAATTAATGTAACTAAAACTATAACTATAAGAGAAGTTGATTAACTACGTAAAATTCTACAACTTTTATTAAACGTAGAATATTAATTCAGGAAAATTATAATAGCTAAAGGCTTAATCAGAGTGAAATTGCTTTTCATTATTACCAATTCAGAGTATAGGCCTACCTAAACTAAAAATTTAATAACTTATAAGAATTTTTTAATCATTTTTTTAATAACCGATGATTTTCAACCCACTTCCAAACAGAAGGAGGTTGTCAATTCGACGTGTTTTTTATTCAGACTTCCAAAAAGAACGAAGTTTCCAATTTGACCTGTTTTTTTATGTTTGTACATCAATTATTCGAACACCATTGAACCGATTTCGATGAATTTTTTTCACAGAGGTTCTCAGTGATCTGCCTCCTATGCCTGGAAAATGACTTTTTTACATTTCAAATAGCCTTTACTCGGAATTTTTCCAACATAGAAATGTAAAAATGGTTCTTTCTCATCTGAAATTTAACACCTGAACTATAATCACTAATTATTTCCTAATTACTTTGAATGTTAAATTTAGTGAAGTAAATTGTACAGCTGTTTTGTTACACACACACACCCATGAAAAACAAAGTTTCCAATGGTTTGATGAAACCTCATTTAAATATTTTATAGCTCATAAATTTTCTTGAGCAATGCTCCTGAAACATTCATTGAGTATTTACAAGTATATACAAGTATTTACAGTTGAAATTCTTTTTCAAGAAAAAATAAATCTCTTTAGTGTGGTAACTTTTCTAGCTTCTTTGTTATGAAGCGTGTCATGCTTTTAAAAATAAATTTTCATGGTCAAACGTGTACCAACATGATACCTTTGCCCTTTTAAAATTTCTATGTAATCTCAAATGGTTGGCATCATACTTCACGTGAATCCGCTCTCCTGCCTATCCAATATAAATTTAATATTTCCCATAATAAATATGTATACTCGATATATTCTCCATCTTGAATAATTCGTTCCTGGAAAAATATCTACAGGACTTTCTTCAACCATATATGCTTGATAGCAATAGGTATCTAAATGCTTTTTGTCATAGTAAACTTACAAGACATATATTGAACACAAAGGTATCATCAGTGCTACTGTCTAGAGTCTATTTCAATGCTTACAGTCTATCAATATTTTAACATAATAGCTTTTGCAACATTAACCCCTGCGCTGTGATTCACAGAAGATCTCCGGTAATAGTTTTCAAGGCCCGCTTGTAGAGATCTTTTTCGCTCAACTAAACCCTTATGGCCCATTAGTTTAGTAGGACTTATGGTCTGGTGTCAGGTCCATTACTCTGCGCAATCAATACATTTGTATCAAGGAAAAGCGCAGTAACCATGCATTCTTCAGTTGAAATTCTATATAAAAATCTATTAATTTTTATCGATTAATTTTTCATAACAAATTCTAACGAGGATGCAACTTCTCACATATCAGATGCAAATAACAGTTAATCATTTTCAAATCACAGTTTTTCATTGTTTAAATTAATCTGATTTCGAAAACATCTAGAAGCCTCAAAATCATGCCGGTTCTAGTACATGAATCTTGAACAAGCCGCTCATGGAAAACAAATTTCTCTCCCACAACTATGGCAAAAAATTAATTAAAAAAATTGGTTCTGTTTCCAAGGCCATGAGTTCTGCGCATCGATATATAAGAAGTTAGTGTTATATATCAATGGTTCTACGTATGCAACAAGTTTGGACTCTTTATCCCTACTCTCACATGTTCTAATATTTCTGTTTTGGTCTCAGAAGAGTCACCATCAAGCCATCATTCCGTTAATTTGTTTAACTTTACACTTAGAAATGACACGATCGTTGTCTTTTTATTGTGAACAGAAATTCCCAGAATCGCAAAACCTGTGCGAAATCATATGCTGTGCATAGTCTGTTGTTGGTGCATGTGGTCAGTTATTATTTTTCATTATGTAGTTTCAACCTTAGAATCTATTTGAAGTAATTCAATCTTAGAGTTTCTCATCTATCGTAGACTAATCAACGTGTTTAATTAATCAAGTTACAGTCCAATAGTTAGAACTTCAATTTGAATGTTACATCTACAATATTTCACAGCTAACAGTTAGCTATGACAATGATAATGTTAACTAATAATGATAATTCAATAAGAGTTCATTTAAGTCTTAAGAAGCCAATGAATAATTTTAATTATATTGTCAACTCAATTTTATATTTCAGGTTCATCTGGTTATGAAACATGCGTTTAAAGTGGAGAGAAACTCTATAGCAATGCACTAATATTAGCAATGCCTATTTTTTGATAATTCATGATGAAACACAATTATCTGGAGTCGTTCTGAACTGTTTTTCATTATATTTACTATTTATTCAACTATTCTCATTGTGTATTCATCTTCATACAACTTGGTAGGAACAACTGTCTTCAGCCTCATGTGTGCAGGCTTTTTGTACACATGTATGTCCTACTAATGATTTACACTTACTAGTAGCCTCACAGTTATGAAGTTGTAGTCAAAAAAGACTACAATAATTAATTAAAAACCATATTGCTGTGATCACCTGCTCCATGATATACATTTATAAAACATGAACGTATGACAATGAAAGAAGAGAAATGATTTACTAAATTATTTACGTTCAAATGATTAAAAATCATATAAAATCTTACTGTTGTAAAGAAAATCAACTGAATGAACCAGCTGCAATTATTTATTCATAACTAATCATTCGATATTTCTTTAGGCTTACTCCTCCTTCTCTAGAGATAAATTTCCTTCTCGGATAGCACTATTAATCTATTTCTTCTTGTTCAAAAGATTTGTTTGGAAAATAATGAGTTGTTCACGCTAAATGAATCACTGATTAAGTACTATAATTGTGGCACTTGACAGAGCGAGAGGTTTGCTGCCAGAAGTTGAAGCGGCAACAAAGTTGTCAGATATACATTGCTTGGAAAATCAGATTTGTCGTAACCAGATTTGGGATGATGGAGAGGGGGAAGAAAGGTCAGGTGTAATGTGGGGGGGGGGGGCAACCGCCCAGCGAGTAGCCGCACACAGAAACAGCGAAAGAATGGGACGAAGGGTGAGGCATTACCCATTATAATTAAGAGCCCCTGTAAGGGCCAGGTCCATTAACTATTGAAGGGGGGGAGGGGCTGTCGTCGGAAGGGCGCAAAATGTCAACAGAAATTTGGCCCGGCGTCTGTTAATGAATCCAATTAGGAGGCTGAAAAAAGCTCGTGCTCTGGTCGACACTGGAACTAGCTATAGCAGTGCACTGGTCTGCTCGCTTTTCTCCAATGCCAGGTAACGCAGACCTCTTGCGCCTGTGCATCTTGTTAGCTGCGGTGTCTACGCTGTCAAACTTTATCCTCTGGAAAACTTTTATCTCCTAATGGAGTTTGCCTCTCTCTCATAACCGGTTTAAGTACTCTTATGCTTCCCGGGAGCTGCTTTTCACGTCCATTACATGATGGTCTTCCAGCCATCAGGCCGACCACTTTTCAGCAGCCCAGCGATTGTAAGAACCCCACACTTTCCGGAAGTACGTCCGAAACACAATTTCATGGGCTGGTCTATCCATATGGAGTTGATTCAATTCTGAAAATGGACACTGGAAGAAAGAAAGAAATTTATTTACAGGAATAAAACAAAAACAAAACTGCATAAACTGCATGGCATTTCCATAAGATCTCCAATTTTATTTATTAGACGTTTGTTTTAGTTATTAGTTTTTTATTATTGCTGATGATGCCCACATGAGTCTGAGACATGTGCGTGGGTAATGAGGTGAATGATTGCCAGATCATATAAATGCCAGACACATAGATGCCAGACAGAAGAGCGGGATTCGAACCCACGACCGCTTAAACGACAACAAGTTGAAGTTGCGACGCCCCAACCAACTACTGTAATCATTGAGGTATTTAACGAAATACTAAAAGTGAGAGGGGGCTCCGCTCGAACACTCCCCTCCCCCCCCCCCAAATATAACTTGAACACCCCCAACCCCAAGAGAACCTCTGTTTTCCATCAATCAAAAAAGTTTTATAGTAACAGTATATATGTTGAAATTTTGTTGTATACTGACTACTGACCATGAAAGATAATTTATTCATTCTTAGAATACACTATTAATAATCTCGATTTTAGGCAATATACTTTCTCAAAACTCACAGTTATATTGCCGTGTTCTCTTCCTCTCTCTATTCTCTCTCTTTTATTCCCTTACCTACTTGGGGTGCTTGCAAAGTGGAGCATCCAATACTTAATAATAATATAATCATCATTGCAAAATTATACACATGCTTTGGAATGATTGGAGGGAATCAACGTAGATACCATCATTGTACAGCATGTGTTTAATTTTTTGCGATGGTGATTAGCGTTGATTATTGGATGTTTCATGTTTAAAGCACCCTCTGCAGCTTCTTGTCGCCATCCTTATTGAGAAGAATAGAAATGATTTACGAAATCAGTACTAATACTCCAAATTTAATAGTCCATGCTTTAGAATTTGAATTGTATTAACCAACCCCCCCCCCCCCCCCAATCGTCTCGAGTTTGAAGGGAAAGGTATGATAGTGAATCATATTTAGTTAGTGAAGGGAAGTGATAGCCGCGATCCGTAGCAGGTATCTGTTCAATCAGAGAGATAAGCTGCGTTCTCGTAGGTCCCGTTTGTAACGGTGACCGATTAGATTGGCCAGCAAAAAAGACACTGTTCTCTGCTGTAAAATCACTTCCCGGTGGTTCGGAACCCACCTTAAACTGTAGGTCCAACTCATCAATCACCATCATCCAACCATTACCCACGCACAGGTCTCAGACCTATGTGGGCTTCATCCTCAAAAAAAAATAAAAAAAATAAAAAAATATTTCAAGTCAAATCGTTTATTGCACAAAAACCGAATACAAATAAAAAACAATAATATTATTGCAATTTCACACAAAAAGAAATACAATATTTGCTACACGCTGACAAAAGTAAAAACTTGCTCGCCGACGTGGAGTCTTATCAACAGAACTTCTTTACTTGCATATTAGTTGAGATATACAATATCGCAAAACACCTCTTCAATATAAATCCTCAGCCATATTCATGTAGGCATATGATTTCTGAGAGTAAGAATGCGGATAAGAATCCATTTCAAATCCAAGCTATTGAATTTATTTAGAATTTTGAATTTGAATTATTTTAGTCATTAGTTCATTACAATGCATTAATTCATTACAATGCATTAATTCATTACAATGCATCAATGCATGACAACTATTCCTAAGCGTATTGCGAAATCAAACTGAAGTTAATCTCGTTTGTAAGATGTGTATTCTATTGATAGAGCCGAACATGCCACTCTACATAGACCAACATGAGTTGGTTTAAGAAATCCAAGTGGAAGCTCATTAATTAACGTTCATGAAGTGGCAACACAGGTAACCTGATAAACTGACATGAGAATGAACAACTTACCCGTATGTACTACCGTAGGCTGCATTGTACGTGATTTGATAACACATTCCGTGGGATTTGTGGAGTGAAAATGAATGCCTCTAAATAAACTTCATTTTTGGAGGAAAACTCTTTTGAAATCAATATTGCCTTTTCTTTTTGCAATAGAACCTATTACATGTTCGCAGAGAGGAAAAATTAATTTATACCATACCACTGCCTGCAGTAGATTGCTAATCAACTGTTGTCTCTATTGTGAAAAATAGGTGAAGCAATAATAAGGCTTCCATAGAGTTCTGCCTATCAATCTTTCAAGAAATCGCTTCTAAGTGATGTGAAAACAAAAGCGCAGAATTGTTTTCAGAACATTTCTCAACTCCACTTTTGATGAATTTCATACTATTGATGGTTTGCATACTATTAATATGGAGTAATAATAAGAAGAACACTGAAGAGTTTATGATAAGACTCTGCTACTCCTGCGGTCAAGGGTTCGATTCTCGTTATTTATCCTGCCATAATCTGTTTCAGCATTGGTGAATGCACATTGTTTTGCTGTTGATTGTTTTGCTACATGAGTCTGTGACTTGTGCTTGAGTGATAACACCTCATCACTCACGCACAAGTCACAGACTCATGTAGGCATCAACAGCAAAATAATTCTCCAACCACACGCGTATGATACTTTTGAATAATTAATCACAATGTTGATCATAGTAACTTTGAATGAAAATTGTTGTTTTCAGAGCTTTGTGAAGAGTCTCCACCGGAGCCAGCTCCCCCAGAGGTGCCCCCTAGAGGCCCCTCCCTCACTCTGAGAAGCGCCAGACTGGACTCCAACACGGCTACTTACGTGTTCCCCTCTCAAGGTAAGAAGGCTGTTCGTTTGATGTTGTGATCTAGCTTAGGAAACTTTTATCAGTAAAGTTCTGCTGGATGACAAAAGCACGAGTTGGAAGTGTGCGTTGTTGCTTAAAAGAATAAAGTAGACTCAACTTCAAACCGGAAAGCTTTATAGGAGAAGATGGAATGTAGTTGGAAGCCAATGCCTTTCTCACAATACAAGTATTTAATTTCAAACTATCGATACTTTTTCGTATCATGGGGGCCCTATCATCGTATTATACTGAATTCTAAATAACTTTGAGAACTAGAAACGAATTAGTAAATTAGAGGTAGCATTCCAAATTCCACACTTTTTAGAAGAAAACTGAAATAAGATTTATTGGTCCTGTTTTTAATCTTTTTAATCTCTTTCTCAATTTATTGAGTTTTTAATCAGTTTATGAAAGCAGTAGTTTTGCAATCAGTTTAGCGTGTAAAAATTCCTATAGAGTAGACCTGGATTAATTTTGCAGTGAGCTAAAGCTTCATACTTTTCATGTGAGCTAAGCTTTTTTTCCGGAGGATGAAGCCCACATAGGTATTATACCTGTGCGTGGGTAATGAATTGGATGATGGTGATTGATGAGTTGGACCTACAGTTATAGGTGGGTTCCGAATCACCGGGAAGTGATTTTTCAGCAGAGAACAGAGTCTTTTTTGCTGGCCAATCCAATCGGTCACCGTTACAAAGATGGCTCAGGAGCTTGTTATGCAAGCTGAGCTAATAGTAGCTATTATCCACAGCATACAACAAACAGTATGATAGCTATATTTCGAAGCTCAGCTCACTTAAATTGTATTAATAGACATTTCTGTTATTTGACTTTGATCAAATCTCTACCAAGAAGGCCAGTGTTTTGAAAAGGCTAAGTTGCTTTTGCGTTTATTTATAATGGTCAATATTATTCTAGGGAGTACTTTACATTATTTTAAAAGTAAACAACTTAGCACCTTTTCGTCTGTTGTATCAGAAAATGACTTCAGAGAATAAGTCTCACATTGCAGAAATATTAGAAGTTCATATTAATGTCTGTAGTATCAATGAAAAGTAATGAGTACTTACAGGTAATGGGTGGAGAATTAGTCATATTTTCGCTGTGTAGTAGATAGGTACAAGGTGCAGTAGAGAAACGTTTCATTTTGTTTCGCTACAAATATGATGTTTAGTAGAACATCAATTATGCTAATCAATATTGGAACCGGACTTCATTCGGATAATTGCGTATTTGGATTCTTTTTAGACAAAATGGTTCATTTATATAGTCTTCATTTTTTTAGGATAAAGCCCACATTGGTCTCTGAGACCTTTGCGTGGGTAATGAGTTGGATGATGGTGATTTATGAGTTAGACCTACAGTTTTAGGTGGGTTCCGAACCACTGGGAAGTGATTTTCAGCAGAGAACAGTGTCTTTTTGATGGCCAATCTAATCGGTCACAGTTACAAACAGGACCTACGAGAACGCAGCTTATCTCTATCTGATTGAACAGATACCTGCTACGGCTCGCGGCTATCACTTCCATTCAAAATCCAAAGCATATTTGAAGGAAAAAGTTTATTTCTAGTTGTATTACTTCTACTACAATGCATTTTTAATATATTAAAAGAAAAAACAGCACTATCACAAGTTATTTAGCGTATATATGTTACCACTGTTGCTGTAAAGCAGTTGTATTTTATATCAATGATTTTATTATTCTATTTATTTATACGTTTTCGAGCTGTCAAGAGCGATTTGGATTATCGGAGCTCGGATGATTGGAGTTCTATTGTATATCGCTATAAATATTATGCTATATTACTCTAAATATGATGTTATTTCGCTAGAGTACCCACATAATACAGTTGAGCTTTCAATCAACCGAATTACGAATTTATGGTGAATATATTCGGTTCATTCCTGTCAAAGCCACTTCCCATCACCATGAACCTCTCTAGAACGTATTTTTTATCTGAATAATCGATTTCGTTAAAACATGTAGCCCAGACGTTAACCATATACAGTGCCTGGAGGCTAATAAAAACATGACGATACCAGTGTCGATATTGTCTTCAAACAAGTAACAAAAGCAAATTTTGAAATGTTGAACGCCCGTTATCTGTCAACTCGAATGTAACGCATAATGTGAGACGGAAGAGTATCAACAATATTATTTAGAAAATTTGAGAGGTGGATTTTGTGAGAGTGCGATAGGTCATGTGGATGAGCTGCTGCAGAACGATTGACATGTCTTGTCACGTGAAAAAAAGGCACATAAAAAGTGAACAGTGGCCGGTGTAGTTGTCAGATGACCGGCTGGACTGCGGGTACCGACACGGCCGTACAGAGCATTAGGCAAATTAACAGCGCCAGGTAAACAGGGCAAAAATGTTAAGCCCGCCCTCCCATTAGGGCCAGGCGAGTGCACCGTGTAATAGGGTTAATGGAGTCTGGATTAGTGCACGCAGAAATTCAATTGCGATCCAGCGATCATCATTCCTACTCTCCGAATCCACTCACCAACCTCCCCTCCACCATCCAGCCTCCCCTATTCAGCCACCCCTTCCAAGCTCAACAGCATGATCATTCCGTCATCACTTCTTTGTTCTATACTTCGGTTTAAATCCTTTGTGCTACGTTTCGGCTTAAAACCTGATGCATAATGTCGATTAGGCCTACACAGTTTCTGCAATGAGGTTGGTTGATTTTGAATGCATTAGAATCGTGACTGTTGAGTAGTCCCATTATTTGATGCAATGGTAACAGTATACTTGATGTGGAAATCAATACTAATAATTTGTTCACTATGATTATCATAGCGAATGATGCATGTAATAATATTAGCATTGAAAATGCTTGAGAGTTAATGCATGTATTGAAATGGATGCTTAGATAGTTTCTTAATTTGTTGTGAGTGTGAAACAAACTGTAGACCTTGATTCATGTCTGTATAGGCCTACCCTATACTCAAATCTCATTCCTCATCGAATATGAATCTTATAAAACATAGATTTCTGCCTAATGATTTCATCCATGTTCCAATGTGATGACACAATCATTTTTTATGTGCAACGGAATTTCAATTGGTATGTGTTCAATAGATTCAGTTCAGCTTCAGATAATCAGAATAATATTTGCCAAAAAAAGAAAAACGATACAAGAAAATATTTAAATGTACATTATATCTTATACTTGGCACAGCTAGCAAAGTGAACACTTGTGCGCCAGCTGCGAGTTCATCATAGACATACAAATACAAAAAACAAAATACAAAAAATACAACAAATGTATAGCTTTCGGTTAACCAATGACACGAAACATTTCATGTCACAAAAATAGATCTCATCTTCTCATAGACAATAACAGGATATAATAATAATTTGACCAATAAATACCAATAAAACAATTAATACCAATACACTAATACAATACCCAGAAAATAGCAATATATCAATAAATAATTAGACGGTATAGACAATATTTATATAATAATTAATTTTTTTGTGCTTTAGGTAAAGTGAAATAAATATTATGTTTAACCCAGGTGAATATTTCTGTTTTGAGAGACTTCGTAATCTTTTGATAGATAAATTTTATAGGGATTTTGTTTGAAACTATGTTACAAAGGTAGTTAAATTGATGTTTACAGACTGTCAGTCTTGCAAAGTTGACATTGAAAGTGTTTGACACTGCTGGACGAGTTTCATAAGGAATATTTCTGGTTACAAGATTACTGTTATTCTTATTCAGGTACAGAATGAATTGATAGCTTAAGCCCTGAGCAATAAAAGCAGCGAGGCCTTTGAAAGGATTGATGTTCCAAAAGATCACATGCCATTTATAATTTGCCATTCACTCGATCATGAATATTATAATATTGTTTCAAAGGAATTAGCATGTTTTTTTTTTTTTTTTTGTTTAGCGTAGATTCATACAAATGAAAATTACGAGTCGCTGAAGATAAAGTAAGTGATCATAACGAATCTGTTGGATGGACTGTTGTTGTTGATTGAATTAGTCCGGTGATTGTAGACCGTAGAGAGTAGAGGAGGGCGACTTTGCTAGTGACCATGTCGAGTGGAGTTGTCAGGCGGTTGCGGTCAATTGTTGTCCGGGCTGACTGTACTTAAATAAGCAGCAGCCGCTGTTTGGCTCGTCTTCTTGTTAGTGCAAGTTAGTGGGAGATGTGGGCTCGGGGTCGCAGCTTCCAGCTCGGAGTGGCCAGTGGCCAGTGGTGTCGTGGTCCCGTGGTCCACTGCTCCATCTGTGCCCGTGTCTGTGCCTGTGCGTGCAACGGTTGCGGTTTTCAGTTTGATGCTCGCGCTTCTCAACTCGCTGACACACGCACGCACACTTTCGCAACACTAATGTGCAGTGCGCAGCAGCATAACATGTGTGAGCTCACAATCATATCAGGTAATGTCGGGTATATGCACCTGCGTTTTACAACGCAGCACTACAGTGCCCTTCAATGTCGTAATTATTTCAGAACACGTTTCCGACGAATGTTGCGAGCCCTTCAACGTTCCTGCTCTGTGCGATCACTAATTCTGATATGACGGCTCCGCTTTTAACCAGATCGGTACCGGTAGGCCAGCCACATCGCATTGCTTCAACCGAAAGCTGCCGCTGTTTTGTTAGCGCGTTCGCCCGTCCGTTTGCTTTATTCACGGAAGCCCAATTGAAGGTCAAACACTACATTCTCTTCACCTCAACAATACGTCACTGAAACACAGTAACGTTTCAAACCGAGGAAAATCTAAAATATGCATGATTCTCATCCACTTGACTTGATATTAATTGTCAGATTGTAGTGATTGTTGAAAGGTCACTTACAGTGTAAGGCTGCATGAAAGAAATGTAAATATCAATTATGTTCTTGGTCGGACTGATTCTAGAAAACGTTTATATAGAGTGGGAGAAAAATTGATATCATTTTAAAAAGACCAAAATTATGAGAGAGGTGATTTGAATTAGTCTTACTCTACCATTAAATTCTAAATTCATCATTCAAATTTCAGCGCGATGATTTGCTGCAAAGCATTTTACTTATATATCTAGGGTAGAGGAAATAATTAGATCACTCAGCTATGATAACATGACGCAATAGCTATTAAAATAATAAAAATTGATAATCAATTTGCTTGAAGTTGTAGAGTGCGGAAAATGATTTATAAAGTATATTACAGTATTACATTTTTGGTTGGCTTGTGAGTAGCATGTGAGAATACAGTTTGTGAAAAACTGATCAGAATTTTTTGAACCTCATCTGAACTGTTGTCATGTCAGACGCGACTGACTTCAACTGGAAACTGATATAATACAAGTAATCATGAAGAACTTTATGTCTAATTTCTCAATGATTTAGAGAATAGACTTCTCAAAACAATCGGGCATGATAATGACCCATTTATTAAAGCTATCAATTGTCCTATGGTCGCACTCTACATCAATAGGAATTCCACTCAACCAATACTCAAATTACTTCATTGTCAATGTATAAAAAAAAGGTGAATAATTATTGAAATTCTTATCAATAATACTTTTATTTTATATTGCAAGTGAAGTTTTAATTATTGTTTGACAATTGGAAAAGTGTTGTTGAATTGTATTGAAGTTTTTACTGACAAAGTGATCAGAGCTTAAATATATTTCTTCCCCAATTTATAACTTCCAGCAAAGATTAATATTACCAACGCAGCTACTGCGACATGATCTCTTGAAAATTATCCTGTTATTGGGTCATTTGACGCATATCTCCAACTCAATGCAATAGAAAATTTATTTCAATCCAAACACATACAATATCCATAATTATCATAATTTAGACAGAATTTAATGTTTCTTTAGCAATGCATAACCCATTGAGACTCGAATTGAACGATTTTTTAAAAGTTCATTGACCAAGTTGTGGAAACAGTGGTGTGTCAAAACCAAGAGCCTGAAGGGAGCTGGCCTGGCCTGCTAAGCCAAATCGTTTATCGTTCTCTTGCTATGCCTCCGCTATCAGCCAATTAACCAATCAGCGAGCTACAATTGTCTCCATTAATTGTGGTGAAAACGAGCATCCAAGTACCGATAACAATGAATTCGGTGCACTTCCATTAATCACTCATTACATTCAAGTGTGTGTTGAATGGGCTTCATCCGTTCAGTGTTCAGTGCGTCACTCGAGGCTTGCTGCTGCTGCTCTGCTGCATTTCAGGCGCGCTGATTGTTTGTATTGCCAAGTCTGTGGCTAGCAAATGCGTCTCTAGAGATAGAAAGCGGCGGCTCCTATTCGTATTGCTTATAAGAGTACACAATACACAGCATAATATAATGTCTTAGCAACTCTCCAAAAGCCAAACCCCGTATTTTTAGATTTTCTCGAGGCCATGCTATATCTTTCAATCAATAACAATGTTATTAGTCTACTATTACAGCAGAACGTCTTTGATTCGGATCGATTGGAACCGAAACTCATCCTGATTACCTAATTGTCATATATGCTTTCATATCTAATATCTAATATATGCTTTCATTGCCTACATCGATTAGAGAATTCATGACGCTCAGGAGTCTGCTGCATTGAAAAATAGGGAGTGAAGGTTTGCAAAATACAGTGCATAAAGTATTGTATTAAAATACAGTATTTTGAATAAGACATTATAGGACATTTAAAAGTATTTATAGGACATTATAAAGAGACAACCTTCCACTTCCTCTAACTTTCTACCTGATCTCAGCTTTTTTACATCCGGTTTTATAAATTTACTGGTATCATGACAATCATTATCCTAGAGTAAATTTTGGGTTTGATAAGCATAAAGAGGTTTCCCAGTTCATATCATCAGTTGGACATTAATTTGTACTCCTTTTCTTATCTGATAACATCTACATGAGTCAGACTGGTGCACGTCTAATTAGGTGAACGTTGATTAAAAAAATGTCTGGTTAGAATGGAATTCGAACTCAAAACCTCAGGGTTAGGTGCTCCAATGAAATAGGCATACACTATGACATGAAATCTAAGATGTTGGTAGGTAGAATGATAGGCAGATTGAAACCCTGCACTAACACAGACACAATTCCATGCACATTTCACGTAAGAAATTCTTTTATGGGGACTAGTAGATAGAGCAAGGGCTTTAAGAGCTATGGGATTCCTATTCTTGAATGCATAATTATTATAAGGCTCTATTTTTTCTCATCAATGTTTTTTCATATGCATTTGGACTAATATAATTGAACAGTTTAGAAAGGCGTGCTTGTAGGTTTTATATCAAAGAAATGTTTCTGAATATTTTGTAATATCTTATAAAATTTTCCAGTGCCGCAAACCATTCAACCGAGAAAGATAAAAAGAGAAATTCACTCTCGTTTAATTCCAAAAAGGAGACATGTTGTGGATAGAATGAGTTATTTGAATGTTGATGAAAGACTGTATTCAATCCGGAAAACTGTTTTCGTACTGCTTTTAGCCGTGGAAAATCTGCCAGTTGATGAAAGACTGTATTCAATCCGGAAAACTGTTTTCGTACTGCTTTTAGCCGTGGAAAATCTGCCAGTTGATGAAAGACTGTATTCAATCAGGAAAACTGTTTTCGTACTGCTTTTAGCCGTGGAAAATCTGCCAGTGTTCTAGTTTCCATTGGTGCCGCCAGGTCGTGCTGAAGTGTATAAGAGTAGAGAGTGCCTATTGATCGGCTGTCACACAGCCAGACGCTACAGTCGCTTGGTTGCTTGGCCCTTCTCAGTGACACTGAAATTGGAATCCTGATGCCTCTAATAATGCTAGTTCGCTTGAAATATTCTGTTTTCAAAATGGGAATCCTCAGGCATGGGAAACTTTGTTCCAAGAATTCACTGGTTCATTGTGTTTTCTCTTCCAGTCTCAGTTGTAACTTTGTTTAATTGTTTTCCTCTCTGATCGTTCACCACTTTATTAAACGATTTTCTATCATTCATCGATCCAACACAATATCGAAGAAATAATGCAGACGATATCAACTCAGGGTGCTTACACAGTGGAGCTTCCAATACTAGATTTTAATCGCTATCCAAAAGTAAACACATGCTGTGGAATAGTGTATTAGAGACTGTAGCAGCGTAAATGCCACCGCAGCATGTTTTTTTTATTTTGCTATGATGACTATCATCTAATAATGAATACTCCACTGTGCAAGCACCCTTAGGCCGGCAATAGACGGACTGCTTGAAGCAGTCGCAGTTGGGCGGATCGCATTTTCAATGTTAAAATCAAGACTACACGGACTGCTTGAGCAGTCGAGTTGCGGTCGGTAACAAAACAAGCAGTCCATTTGCAGTCGAGTTCCGCCGTGCTGCCGACTGCAAAAATGCAGTCGGTCGGCAATACACGGACCGCTTCAAGCAGTCCACTCGACTTCTCGCACCACCACTCATATTTCACTCATTGTGTGTATTCAGTAGGCTATTATGTGTTCTGTGAACATGGCACGCTGTTTTCAAAACTAGTACTTTGTCACTAGAGTCTTCTTCAAAGACAAAGATCCTGTTTTATGATATTTTTGATTTTTGCATAATTTTCTCCTAATTGAACTTTGGTCGTTTAAGATTTAGTTTACCCCCTAATTTTGATTAATGTTAAGCTCTAGGAGTTATTTAAAGTGAATCTGTCACAATAAATACGTCAAGATATTGAATCATCCTGTGTAGGACTAAAATATATTTTTGGGTCCGTCCAGTGATTTCATGGAAATCATTATTAAAAAAGGATGCAGTACCGTACTTAAGGTTCCGGCTCTATCTTTCCATAAAAATATCGTTATTCAATATTTCTAGTAATAACTTTTTATTGTAAATTTAACGACTTGCAGTCAATCTTTATAGGTGGTTAAATAATAATTGTACTCACACTTAGCTGATCGTTTTCGAGTTATGGAAACTCATATTCAAGGCATCCTAGATCGGCGATATTGGTTTGTTGGTTAGATGCTCAATGAATTAAATTTTAATTACACATACTCTTTGACCACATGATACAAAAACCACAATTCTTCTAACCAACATCGCTGATCTAGAATGCCTTGAAGATGAGTTTCCAGAGCTCGAAAGCGTTTGGCTAAGTGTGAGTACAATTATTATTTATTCACCTACAAAAACTGATTGCAAGTCATTAAATTTCCAATACAAAGTTAATATTAACAACGCAGATCGTTAAGGAACAAGAAATCCAAGAATTTAATTCTAGTACTTAGGCTGTTATTACTATTAGTTCTATGAAATGATCAATTTTTTTATTGATTTATAATTATTCGCTGTGTAATTAATAACCCTGTGATTTTATATACTGTAATGTTACTATTTCTTGTATTTTTTCATGTCAAGTGGCCACCTTTGTATGACGAGAATAATGTATTATTATATTAAATTATAATTTATTTTTTGAGGATCCATTTCTCAATCCATCCATTTACCAATTTTTCAGACTATTATTAAATTTGTTTCAAACCATATTCAGAAATTTGATTTAATGTGTCTTTCTTCAATTAATTTGTGCTCCAATCATTTCTAGAAAATTATTCACAGTAATTTTATTAATAATTTATTGTCTTTATGGAAGGCTCTCCGCAGTCTCAACTCTACACCGCCTATTGAACAAGGCAGTCACCGACTGCTTGAAGCAGTCCAAAAGCAGTCGAGCCGACTGCAAACCGACTGCTTTTGGACTGCTTCAAGCAGTCGGTTTGCAGTCGGCTCGACTGCAAAATAATCGACTGCACTTTTGCAGTCACTTACGACTGCTTGAAGCAGTCCGTCTATTGCCGGCCTTAGTAACACAAATAGCAGCTATTCTATCTCTAAATTAGTCTATGACTATCTATTAGTCTATCTATCAAACTATCTATCTATCTATCTATCTATCTATCTATCTATCTATCTATCTATCGTATCTATGACAACAATGTTGCCACTAGAACTCTCAATATGATTTAGTGAAAGTAGCTGACTTTTAATAGATCAGAAAAATAAAAAAGAACTAAATTATAGTATGTTAATGAAATAAAGAGTTGGATAAAATTTATAAATAAAAGTAAAGTAGGCGTTCGTTATTAATAGCGCACAGTATTGAGATAATGTTTTTTTGATTAATATTTTTCGAATCTTGCATTGATTGACAACAAAGGATATTATCCTTGAGTTTTCTCACTTCCTCAGCTTCCAGTGATAATTTTTCACAATGGATTCTGACTTGACAGACATTCTGATAGTTCACTTATGATTCCACATACTTGAATCATGATTTAGTGCTCCAGAGAGAATAATATAATGTTATAAGTTTTAAGACATAAAACTCAGCCTTCAAGCTCTCACATTATTAGATTCTTCAGTAATCCATCACGAGTTCAAGACAGAAAAATAATGACATCTTCACTAATGAGGATGTGAGTAATTGAGCTATTGAGCAATGAGGAGAGGGGTTCTTCACGTTGATGATTGGAAACTGAATCACTATTGGCACCAGAGATACACAACATTTCGATTATAGGCTTCCCCGATAATTATAGAGATAATACGATCCAAATTAGTTTGGATAATCCTACCCCAAGTGTCATTGTCATTATTGGGCTGATCCTTGATAGTTGCACCTCCAATTATTACCATTATTGAAATAGTTATGTTTTATCATAGATTAGGGAGTAAGATTAGGGACTTGATGGTTCGTCTATGGTTTTATTCAGTTGATTATTGCTGGGGAACTCTAAGCTACTTAATAATGCTTTTAGTTAGTAATCGATAGAATCTTATTGAATTCCTGGATTTCTTGTTCCATGACGAACTGCGTTGTTAATATTAACTTTTCATGTGAAATTTAACGACTTGCAGTCAAACTGACTGCAAGTCGTTAAATTTCACATGAAATTTAATCTTATTGAATTGTATTATTTGAATCTTATTATTTTGAATCTTACGGCTTAAGGAAAACATATCTATGGGAACTATTTATTTTTATGAAGCATATCTTTGAGAATATTAAAGAATTATACATTCTATTTTGATTTTATTGTCCGATTTAGACATTAAGCTAATTCCTCAAGCTAAATTGATAAATTTGATATCTTATCAATTTATTTCGCAGAGTCACATAACCATACACATAATCTGAATCAATAGGTTTGATAAATAATTGTCAATATTTTCTGAAAGAGAGAGCTGCTACGCACCAATTAATTCCAATTTGTGATTCAAACGTCATTATCATTTTTTCTTAATTTGAAACCCTATAATCTTTAGTTTAAACTACAGTACTCAATATTATACAGAAATCAATATTATGTTTATATGTATAGGTATTTGACCAGCAACAAAGACTGTTCTCTGCTGTAAATCATTTCCTAGTGGTTCGAAACCCACCTAAAGCTGCAGGTCCATCAATCACCATCAATCACTATGTGGGCTTCATCCTCTGAAAAAATCTCTAAATATTAATTATGTTTATTTTCTGGGGTAAGGTTCCTTGGGAACATTTCACTATATAAGGATTGGAAGCTGATCCATGAAAGCTAAGGAAGCTTTTTCCAGTACAGAAATCCAATAGTTACCATGAAAATATCTCGATTAAAAAATCTGGCTAAATTTAGCCAGCGTACAGCGCTACTGAAGCATTTATTAGGCTCACGGTATAATACAGGTAATGACAGTACTGAAGTACCTGGGTTTCCTGTGAGATACCTGTTTATTAATCGTGAGCTCTATTTTTCGATATCTGTAATATATGGAAGGCGATTAGTTCTGAAAATTAGACTATCGGAAGCAGTTGAATAGAATTCTCTTGGAAAGTTCAATCACATAATTTGATCTCATCTGAGTTCAATATAACATAAGTTCTGAAAACTAGGCTGTCAGAAGCAGTTGATTAGAATTCTCTTGGAAAGGCAAATGACAACATTTTGTTTAAATCCAGATTTAAAAAAAATCAAAACGTAGCTTACAACATTAGTAAACCACTAGTCATATTAGTGACTGAGCAAGGTGCTAAAATAATTACATCCTTAATCATGAATGGAAAATAAAGTTATCAAGATTAAAATGTATTTTTCCTTTGCTGCTAAAGCACACGTTAGTCTAAGACTTGTGCGTGGGTAATAAGGCGAATGATGTTATGTGAGGCTAATCCAGTTTTAGGTGCGTTCCGGATCATCGATATCATCAATATAAAGTTATTTCTTCTTGTGTAAGCTACAGCGTTTTCTTTGGAAAATTAACAATCTTGCATATCCTTTTTTTTTAAGATTTTGGATACAGCTGCTGGGGTGGCATCCATGCTAAAATTCAGCAACGATAGTGCTTTTATTTGTGATATGCAACTTTGTATCCCACCGCTCGCTGACACCATCACTCCACGACAGTGACGCCAAATATCGAGTGGATCAACTCGTTAAATTTTATATGTATCACGATTATGTGAGACCGTAATACAGCCGGATCCATCAAATATTGATTGGGAGATTATTAAGGCGAGCCATTTTGGTCGTACGCTTGAGCACTCTAACCGTTCGTTCGTTGTCATGATATTACTGGGATATGTTTGACTCTCGGTCGGATCTGTCGCTTTTTCCGGCGGAAAGTTGACGATTCGGCGATTTCCAAGCGCTGTTATCGCTGTCGCACGCACAACATCGTACCTACTTAATGCTCTACATGACATAGATAGGACCGCAAACACATCGCATAGTTGTAACGTGCTGCTATCGGGTCGAGTACAGCACTGCCCAGAGACCCACCCTGCAAGGGTTCGTTTTCAATTAAAGTTGACTGTAAAAAATCGACAACACTGCAGGAGACTTTTAATACAGTCGTAAACAAACGTAGCAGTGGCCGCCTAAACATCTGCTGATAAAAACCGTTCATCTGAACGGAACCAAGCACATAGCGCGCAGCGCAATAACCGAAAACTCGCATCCGACCGCTGACAGCCGCCGACGATGCCAAGCAGTTAACCGGAAATAATAATAAAAAAATGCAATATCACCGAGTATTAACGAGAACTCACTAAAACCGCCGGTCGTAAAGCAAGTCCAACAAGGGAATTTGTCATACCATTTTGTAGATAGATACTTTTGATACTTGCAGATATACAATGTCGAATTTTTCTGTGTTAGCTCTAATGTAACAAATAGTAGGCTACACTTTCAAAAAGTACTCACAGGACAAGCTATACTTTTACTGGATTCTCTTCTAGTTAACAAATGATCTAGTATTTCGTTACGTTTTGCCATGAGGTCAGATATCATTTTCAGTAGCATACGAGTATATCAGGGGCTTTCATTTTGAAGTATATTATGAATCCAACTATGCAGGCAGTTGGAAATTTTAGAAACGTAGTCGTTTTAAAATATAGATAGCATACTTTTACTTGTCATGTGATAGTAGTGAATCAATCAATTTTACATTCAATAAAATACATCACGGGTCCCACTAAACCGGTAGGTTTTTCAGTAGGTGCCCATACAAAATAATTATTGGTACAACAAAAACAAAATTTTTTCAATAATTACATCAAAAAAAGAATTAACTTAAAAATAATAAAAATAAAAAATTGTACAGTATAGAAAGTAATAAAGTATTACAGTAAAAAACAGATTTACAAGAAAACTAGAAAGTTATAAGCAAGAAAAAATAGAATAAAAGACAAGGTAAAATAATAGCAAAATAAAAAAAAAACAAGAAAATAAAGAAAAATGGATCTTACACAATTATTTAGTATTATAATGGTCGCTCTGGCTGGCGGCAGTGATATACCAGAAAATTGTTTATAATTTTACCAGAAAAAAATTGAATCAGATACATAACAAATTTTTTTTCACCATTATTTAATACTTCAGTTTATAATCACATTATTCTTGATTATATAAAACATAACATCACTCTTTGAATATTCACGTATGTTGATTGGAAGTATGTTGAATAACCTAGAGAGTACATAGAAAAGAGATCTCTTCCCATGTACATTACTGAATCTAGGAACCAGATAAGTGTTTGGCAATATTAAATTGTGCTGTGGTGGAGGCGCTAGGGACCTATATTGAAAATTATCCTTGAAAAATATTATAATTTTTATGGATATAGAAATTCAGATTCTTTTTTAGATAGTTGACTACAGTTGAAATGTAACTTAACTAGTTTATAAGATTGTATAATTGTTAATCTGACTTGTCTTATACTCCTTAACAGGAGTCTCCAAGACGTGATCTACAAAAAAAAAAAAACAAAAAAAAAACGTATAAGGACAAACGAATTGGTAAGGTCTTCCTGTAAAAACGTTATTAATTAGGAATTCGGGTGTGAATAAAAAAGCTCATTACTACCAAACTGGATGGTTGGAAAATATGTGAACTGGGTGCTAGATGCTAGAAAAAAACTAAACGAATCTTCTCAAAATAAAATGAGATTGATTACTAGGTGCTACAGCAGAAAATTGGGAGGAGTCTTATAAGAATAAAATGGAATTTAATTATTCTCAAATTTTATATATTTTTAGCACTAGAGTCTAACTATTTGTCCGTTGTAAGACATGCAAATGTGGCCTTTTTGACCGAACGAAGGTCTCGGTTTCAAGTCGAACTTTTTGCGTTTGTCTATCTGTCTGTTTGTAACGCATTGACGGTTAAATGCATGGACCAAATTCTATGTAATTCTGCATGAAACTTCCTTCAAGGAATGCCCAGCGTGTAAGGATTTTCAAAATGTTCTTTTATTTAAAGGAAAAAAGAAAAGGCACTCAGGCCTTTTTCTGTAGGAAACATGTAATTTTAAAACTTAGTCTCTCCATCACATGCAATTTGAATCAGATTCCAAGATCCGAGGGCTATCTTGAAATCTGGCTGAGCCTTCATATGGAAGTTATTATTCATAAGAATAACATTTTTTGAGAGGAGCGAATCATTTTTAATGTTTGAATTAAGTATAATAACAAGTTATTACTAAGTAAATGATAATTATACAAATCAATATTGTTCGATAAATTCATTTGACAGACATGTGAAATCTGATCTGATTTGAGCAATCAGCTGTCTGGAAAATAAAGACGCAGCCTTAGCGATTTAATACTTTTGACTTTACTTTTGATTTTAATACTTAGTGACTTTTTGTGGAGAACATACATGAAATAGACTACGAAAATTGAATAAAAAATTTGAATACTAACAGTTTTGTTTTCTTTTTTCTAAATCCTGGTTAGCCTCGGCTATGCGAGATTATCACGCATCATGATGTAGGAACTTATATATTGAAGCAAGGAGTGTAATATCGTACATCGTATCGTTGTTTTAATATATATTTTTTGGAATTTCAATGAATTCTATTCAACGCAATATTAATTTAAAAAAAACACACATTTTGAAAAGAACGCCTATATTTTTTTACATGAACGGTCTTATCTCTCATCAAAACTAACAACATTAATCGAACAATTTACAATTTCAAGAACCAAAAGTTAGGTCTGATGATTGTGTTCAATTTTGCGATGGTGATTATCATCTTAGTACATAGAGTATATTTCTCTGTGTGTGCACCCTTATTCTTGGGCGTAGGGAGAACTAATAGAAAATAATAGTAAATAATAATAACCATTTGAGGACGTTTACTTTGCTAGGGTATTATGCCACTTCCAGCCACTCTGGATATCTGTGTATGTATTTTGAAGCTGAATACTTGAAGCTGAAGCCATTTTGAAGCTGAATACTTCCTTGTTTGCAAATTTATGTTTGCTACAAAACGATATGTTGTCTGATCACATTTTCTAATCAAATAGCTTTTTTGGTAAAAAGCATTTCCAGTGTACGACTCCACTGTTGATATTGTGATTCATGGTTCCAAAAAACATTCGATATATTTTTTGCTGAAAGATCAATGATAGCAGTAATGTTCTTATACATTTCATTTGGAAGCCTAGGCATATGAGATAGATTAGAGTGGAGATTAATATTGGAGATAGATTATGTGGATATCAACTATCACCATCAACTAACAGTCCCACTGCTCACAACTCCTCATTATCGAGTCATTGTTGGAACTAATGTGTAACATCAATATTATCCCACCCAGTTCGCTGAACAGCAACATAAACTTGTACCCCGACTTTACCAAATTTGAAAATGAACCATGTCATAATTTTGTACTAATTTTGTACCATTTTGTACCACCAAGAACTAATTTTGTACCCCTTCCCATTTTTAGGTAAGAGCGATTCAAAAGTCGGGGTACAGGTTTATGGCTGACCCCGACTTGCTCAAATTTCAAGAAAAGTAACACCATCAATATCTTATAATTTTGTACCATTTTGTACCACCAAAAGAAAATTTTGTACCCTCCCCCATTTCGGGATACAAGCGATTCAAAAGTCGGGGTCTGGACCCCGACTAGCACAAATAGCAATAAAACCTATACCAAAATATTGCAATAATTTTGTACCATTTTGTACCACAAAAAAAAAATTTTGTACCCCTTCACATTTTTAAGTAAGAGCAATTCAAAAGTCGGGGTACAGGTTTATGGCTGGCCCCGACTTGCTCAAATTTCAAGAAAAGTAACACCATCATTATCTAATAATTTTGTACCATTTTGTACCACCAAAAGAAAATTTTGTACCCTCCCCCATTTCGGGATACAAGCGATTCAAAAGTCGGGGTCTGGACCCCGACTTGCACAAATAGCAATAAAACCTATACCAAAATATTGCAATAATTTTGTACCATTTTGTACCACCAAAATAAAATTTTGTACCCTCTCCCATATTGGGGTACAATCGGTACAAAAGTCGGGGGCTAGACCCCAACTTGCACTTATAGGAATAAAAACTGAACCAAATTATTGCAATAAAATTTAGTAACCCTTGTTCAGTAACAGTCTTCTTTATTCCATTACCACTCATAAATAATTTTTTACACCCTCTCATTTCATGGTAGTGTAAGCCTACTTAAAGGTACTTATCAAATTGTTTGATACAAAATAACAATAATAAATTACAAATTATTCCCATAATATACTTCAAATCTTAAAAAAATCAAAATTGGTTAGAACTAGCCCTGTTCCTCCCATTACATAATGAAAATAATATTGTACCCTCTCCCCATTCGGCTTATCAGTGTACAAATAGTTACGTATCGAAATGCTTGATACGGAAGAACGATATTAAATTGTAAATTATTGCCAATTCATAATTGAAATCGGATGAAATAATATCAAAGTTGGGATGAACTAGTCGCCTTTCTTCCATTATAAGAGTGAAATAATTGTGTGCATGTGTCATCAAAGGAATTGAGATACTAAAAGACATTTTATATCAAATTGCATGATACTGAAGAACGATGATATATTGTCAATTATTGCCTCAACATACTTGAAATCGAAAAAATTATATCAAAATCAGGCAGAAATAGTCCTCTTTCTTCCATTATAACTCAAAAATAATTTTGTACCCCTTCTCATTTTGCGGCATTTTGCGGAACTAAGAGCTATGAATTAAATTGCTCAATCCACAAGAACAATAATAAATTGTCCATTATTACCTCAAAATACTCTAAATCGAAGAAATTAATATCAAAATTGTTGAAAATAATTCAATAATTAAATAATTGTCTTCATTGTTCCATTATCACTCAGAAATAGTTTTGCATCCATCTCATTTTGGGGGTATTGTGATATGATTATAAATGGTCAATTATTGCCTTTACATACTTGTAATCAAAGGATCTAATAACAAAATTGGTTGAAACTAGACCTCTTTCTTCCATTACTACTCAAAAATAATTGTGTACCCCTTCTCATCTCGGCGTTTAGGGTACAAATAGTTACGTATCAAATTGCTTGATACAGGTGAATGACGATAATAAATTGCCAATTTTAGTCTTCACATACTTGAATTCGAATAAAATAATATCAAAATAGTGAAGAACTAGTCCCCTTTTTTCGATTACCACACAAAAATAATTTTTTAGCCTACTCCTCTAATTTTGGCTTTTGAAGGTACAAATAGTTACGTATCTGATACAGAAGAACGATAATAAATTGTCAATACAGTATTTGCCTTTGTATACTTGAATTCGGATGAAGATCAAAAATGTAAAGAACTATAGAGTCTGTGCAAACCTCAGATTGCAGTACGCTTATGGGGTACAGTGCTACCAGAAAGCAAGATTGCATAGTAGTCGAAAAAGCCAAGTCGGCCGGTCTCGTTTTCTAATAACAGCATGTGTTTGTAAACAACACTGCTAGCGGGCCGTGACACATTATTTATGACTCATCATTTCCACAAGTATTGAAAACGGTTTTTAATACAGATATAGGAATCATTTTATTCTTTCATATTCACATTCAGCGGTGAAAGTTTAGGAAAACTTTCATTTATCTTATTAATAGGACAATTTTGATTAACTTAAATTATGGAAAAGTGAAAAACCTTTATTTGTCTTACGTATGTACAACCATACGTAGCGATGAATTTTAAAAACTTGACGTTTAAATCTTCAATCTATTAGCTAAGCTACATCACGCTTAAAAAAAAATCCACTCACATACATGCTGTTGTGAAAAAGCAGTGAAAAATAAATAATATTTTTTTGCAACTTACAATCTATCCCCCCCCCCCCCACTCGTCAAGGGGTCTGTACCCCAGTTCATCTCCATATTCAACTCTCGAAGTGGAAGGAAGGCACTCTTCAGATCTTTCAGAAGAGGATGAGGATGATGAATTATAATCCAGAGATATGACCATTTTTTGTTCAACATCGTCTTGAAGCTCATCAATGGCCCACATGTTTTTCTCTTCCTCTTCGACGTGGTGGCAGTAATTTCCCCATTGCTGTGGAGTGACTTTGTTAATGGATTCTTTTATAAATATCTCCATTGATTTGGCTTTCAAATCTATATTTTGATATGCTACAAAGCGTTTTATTTGACTCCATACCATTTCAATTGGTTTTAATTCACAATGGTATGGTGGGAGACGACAAACTGATTTATTACTTTTTCGTGCAAGCTCTTTAATCCTGTGTGTGATTTGAATTGATCGCGAACTTTATCAACAATTGCTAATAGTCTCTTCTTCTTCTTGCATTCATGGTTTAGGCTCTTGCCTGTTCCGACTCACAACAGCATTTTAGATTTCTCACAATAATTATATTATTAAAATTCATTTTATACAAAATTTATTGCCATCTTTTCCGAGGCCTACCAACATCTCTTCTTCCTGTTGGGTGGTAGTTAAGAATCTGAAACCGAACTCTTTCTGATGGCATTCTTTGAACATGTTCCCACCATTGGTTGCGATAATGCACCACTCTCTCGTTCAAATTAAAGGCATCCAGCTCTCTTCGAACATCCTCATTTCTTATGTGGTCTCGACGGTCACAGCCCTTTGTCCTGCATAGAAACCTCATTTCTGCTGCCTGCACTCTACTCTCTAGGGGTTTTGTAGTAACCCACGATTCACTTTCATAGAGGAGGACTGGTGCAGCCATTACTTCATAAAACTTCATGATAGTTTCTTTTCTCGCTTTCTTTCCCAGGGTTCTGCTTATACTACCACATATTGATTGGAACTTTCCTATTTTTTCTCAATATCCAAATCATCTCTGAAACTGATATCGCAACCAAGGTAGCAGTATTGGGATATTTGCTCCAACACTTTGTCATCAATCACAATTTTTGATCTGATGGGATACTTTCCCCTGAATGCCATAATTTTTGTTTTTGCTTCAGAGATTCTAAAATTATAATCTCTATTAATTTCATTCAGGACATAAACAGATCTTTGGAGTTCATCTTCATTTTCTTGTATGATCCACAATTGCTAATAGTTCCCTCTTCAATAGATCTTCTTCAAAAACTATTTCATTACTTCTCAGACCAGCTTGAATACTTGCTTTTATCCATGATGAAACGGGTATTTTTTGAACCAATCGACTGTGGTATTTCGCATTATCAAGTACAATTACACTGTTCTCAGGAATATTTGGCATTAATTGATCTTCAAACCATTTTTCGAATAAATCACCATCCATTTCATCATGGTAGTCCGCGCTATTCTTCTTGGCCAAGAAATACATCAAGGAGCCATTTACAAACCCTTCTCTGCCGCCAGCGTTCACAATCTTGCCCGCCTTTGAGTTGGTTGTTTAACACTTGTTGTCAGACCCTTCAAAATGCATCTTTGGAGCTCTTTAGTCTTATCATTCCACTCATAAAAAACACTATGTCCCACATCTATCCAAGTTTCATCTAAATAGGCAATCTTATTATTTTTTCTAAAGATTTTCATTTTCCTCAGATATTCATGTCGCCACATAAAATGATGTCATTTCTTTCAATAAATATGGATCTTCTATTCCGCTTCTCATAAACAAATTCTAGATCATGGAGCACATTATATAGAGTTCTCAATTTGAAATTGGAAAATTCCTCATCTTCGTTTACAAGTTGTAGTACTTTTTCGCCTGTGGAAGTATGTTCTGACGGAAAAGTTCATGCACTTTTTGACACCCTCCACTCAATTGTTGTTCATCATATTTTAGTTCCTGACAATTCTTTTGCTTCCCTTTCCTCTTGGCTTTTAATTTCGCTGGAGTAGTCAGGTTTTTATTTATTTAGAAATTTTATTTATCCACAATTATAATTAACTGCAAGTCATTAAATTTACAATGAAAAGTCAATATTAACAACGCAGATAGTTATGGAACAAGAAATCCAAGAATTAAATTTAACTTGTAGATAGGTTATTACACATTCTAGAAATCCAGATTAAATTGAATTCGGCAACCTGCTAGTCTTTTTAATTTTTCTTCACGTTCACCTTATTCCTCTCATTCCTCTCCTCTTTCAAAGAACTTGAAGGAGAGGCCATCTGTATTTATACTGGATAATCAGGAAGTGTAGATGGGGGTAGTTGGGGGATGGTCTCTCCCACCTTAAGGCGGTCTATCAGACCTAACCTAAGGTTAGGTCAGGTTTAATACATTAATATTAGTGATTTCTGGTCTAGTTATAAGAAATGGTTGTATTTCAAATAAATTTCACAACCCCAGCATACAGGAATTGAATTAAACATGATACTTGTAACAAATTTATTCAACTCAGCCACACTAGTATAATATTTTTTTTTTTTTTTTTTTTTTTGAGGATGAAGCCCACATAGGTCTGAGACCTGTGCGTGGGTAATGGTTGGATGATGGTGATTGATGAGTTGGACCTACAGTTTAAGGTGGGTTCCGAACCACCGGGAAGTGATTTTACAGCAGAGAACAGTGTCTTTTTTGCTGGCCAATCTAATCGGTCACCGTTACAAACGGGACCTACGAGAACGCAGCTTATCTCTCTGATTGAACAGATACCTGCTACGGCTCGCGGCTATCACTTCCCTTGAAAGTGATTAGTAAAACAAATTGATATCTCTTCCAAATAACATTATGTAGTCTAATACAAACAAACAAAAGGTGTTTTACACAAATTATTTTTGGGAAGGTCAGGGAAGGTTAAGTTACTAGTACCTAATACCTAATTCTATGCTCAGTGACAGATTACAACATCAGATATTATTCCATCAACCTTATATTCGTGATTACACACCAAGGAATAATGATTATAGACCTTATGTACATTCAATCACTGTAAGTAGAAGAACAACGTCGCAATATGAATGCCTGTCACCATTGATCTTCTTCAATATACCGTAAACTGAATATCATAATATTGAGGAAGAACGAAGAACAAAGCATTGACTATGAAATTACATTTTTTGTCAAAAATGGAGCCATTTATATTTATTTAAACTATCAATAAATAACAAAACTAGACAAATAAATTCAGAAGGATAAACTCCTCCTCCTCCTACTCTTACTCCTCATCCTCCTCCACCTCCTACTCCTTTCCGTCCTTCCTTTTTACCTTTTCGTACTACCAACATCCAACAACAACATTTAATTCATAGATCTTTGTACCTCAATACCCCGAAATGAAAAGAGGTACAAATAGCTATTTGTGTAACTAGAGTGCAAAATAGCGTTTTTCTGCATCGAGAGAAACAGTTTTTTTCACGAGCCGAAGGCGAGTGAAAAAAGTTTCTCGAGTGCAGAAACAATACTTTGCGCTCGTTTTACACATTACATTTTTCCTACAGTAATGTATAAAGTAATTTAAACAGAACAAAACAGGGCATACATAACCAGAGAATTCCTCAAATAACCTATCTTCGAATCAAATCGATTTCATCAACAACAACTGCAACAACTATTTCACAGCTGAAGCAGAGTAGTCAACCTATTTTTGAATGCAGAATAGGGAACCTGTGTATTACATGCTCACTATTTTGTGTTGTTAGGTTGCAAATTTGGAGTGCGGAAAAGTACATTCCCGCACTGGAATTTACTTTTCCGCACTGGTTCAGGAATAGACTATTTTGCGTGCTACAGTTGGTGCAAAAATAGGCATTTTTCGGGTCACTGTAGGAAAAATTATTTTTGTGTGTTTATGGAAGAAAGAGGACTAGTTTTTTACATTTTTGATCTTCATCCAAATTCAGGTACAGATCACGCAAATTACCTACAGTATCTGTGCGAGTGGACTCAAGAGTCGGGAAATAGGCCGGCGGGGCGGAGGAGATTCAGTAAGTTTGCTTTTCGAATAACATCGCCTACCACTGTACCCAGTCAGCGTCTTTTCATCAGCGTCTATAACTATATAATTTATGGCTAATGTATTGCAGGAGCGTGCTCCAAACAAAAAGTTGCACGTGTGCCAATAGTCATCATAATTGCAATAATTATCATAGCTGCTGCCAGTAGCAAGTCTTGCAAATGACATTCCTAACTTGAGAACGCTTGCACATAATTATCAACTCCGAGCTTCCGGAAAATACTTTTTCTTTCGAAAAATCTATTCTATTATGATATCAAAAATATATAGAGATATTCTATTAAATTTTAAAAGCTGAATTGAATACGGTATTGAGTCTTTATTTTAAAATGTTGGATATATTCTTTATTTATTTATTGTATGGCTTTCAATGCTGGGGAGGCTCTCACGCACAGTTGCACCTCGCCTATTCAGCCATGTTACAGGTTTAACCTAGTAAAATTTTATATTAAAAAAAAAATGTTATCTTTATTATCCCATGATGTAGTCTTTTAAATCTTATGACTCATCTCAGAATTAGGCAATACTTTGTTTACAGTGCTAAGCTATTTATTCTCTGACAAAACGAATTTTTAATTTGTTGGACATTTTTAATTTTAATAAGAAGACCTAAGTAATCCACTCATGAATGTTTTTTTTTTATTTAAGCCAATCTAGAACACTATCATTCCCCTCTACCCACCAAAGGCTCTACATTTTAATCATCCCTTTGATGTGGCTAATTGTGATCATTCTCTGATAGTCCAGGTTTGACTGCTGTGTGAAATCCAGTTGTTATTATTAATTATTCACCAATTTTATAAAGTTGGCCGATTTCGATGAATTTTTAATGGAATAATAAATGTTTTATGAGGATTCAGAATACAAAAGAAATATTCAAGTATCTTTAACCTATCAAGAATTTTGTAGTTTGAGAAGAGGAGAGATAATAACTCGCTGCATAGTATCAATTCGCAATGTTGCCCTATTATGATGAGGCGTAATGAAAACACAATAATTGGTGTGTGTGGAGAAACAAAAAGCTTACAGCCAGAGAAATTTGCTCTCCTTGCGACTCTACTACAATCGATGTTTTTATCCCAACTGTAGCAGCAAGCTTTCACGCACACAGGTATTTTGCGCCATCTGTATGTAAAGGCAATAATTGACTATAATTATAAAAACAATAAAAGGCAATAATTATTTCTTCGTTCTTCTGTATCAAGTAATTTGATACGTAACTATTTGTACACTGATAAGCCGAATGGGGAGAGGGTTCAATATTATTTTCATGATGTAATGGGAGTAACAGGGCTAGTTCTAACCAATTTTGATTTTTTTAAGATTTGAAGTATATTATGGCAATAATTTGTGATTTATTATTGTTCTTCTGTATCAAACAATTTGATAAGTACCTTTTAGTAGGCTGCCCCACTACCATGAGATGAGAGGGAGTGAAAATTTATTTCTGAGTGCGGTAATGGAATAAAGAAGACTGTTACTGAACAAGGGTTACTAAATTTTATTGCAATAATTTGGTTCAGTTTTTATTCGTATAAGTGCAAGTTGGGGTATAGCCCCCGACTTTTGTACCGCTTGTACCCCAATATGGGAGAGGGTACATTTTATTTTGGTGGTACAAAATGGTACAAAATTATTGCAATATTTTGGTATATGTTTTATCGCTATTTGTGCAAGTCGGGGCCCAGGCCCCGACTTTTGAATCGCTTGTACCCCGAAATGGGGGAGGGTACAAAATTTTCTTTTGGTGGTACAAAATGGTACAAAATTATTAGATAATGATGGTGTTACTTTTCTTGAAATTTGAGCAAGTCGGGGCCAGCCATAAACCTGTACCCCGACTTTTGAATCGCTCTTACTTAAAAATGGGAAGGGGTACAAAATTTTTTTTTGGTGGTACAAAATGGTACAAAATTATTGCAATATTTTGGTATAGGTTTTATTGCTATTTGTGCAAGTCGGGGTCCAGACCCCGACTTTTGAATCGCTTGTATCCCGAAATGGGGGAGGGTACAAAATTTTCTTTTGGTGGTACAAAATGGTACAAAATTATAAGATATTGATGGTGTTACTTTTCTTGAAATTTGAGCAAGTCGGGGTCAGCCATAAACCTGTACCCCGACTTTTGAATCGCTCTTACCTAAAAATGGGAAGGGGTACAAAATTAGTTCTTGGTGGTACAAAATGGTACAAAATTAGTACAAAATTATGACATGGTTCATTTTCAAATTTGGTAAAGTCGGGGTACAAGTTTATGTTGCTTCGCTGAACTATGTAATCATGTCAGTGTGAACACGGTGCATAATATTCTGAACAGTCCACAAGAACTGCTGTACACTGTGTTCTTCAAAATAATACGTAGGAGGAAATGTTTTAGTGCCGATAAATCTAAAGAAAAAAAAATATATATATTAATTCGTCATGGTGAAAATAATTAAATTGCAGAGAATCATGATAAGACTAGAACAAAATAGATGCAGAGTATTTTACTCATAGAAGCTCATTCCTAAATCTTTCAATCTTTAATCTTTCTCAATTTATGAACAAGACTTTATCATATTGTGTTCTTGATAAAGGATTGGGTTTTCCTACTGGATGGTTGAACAAATTAATAATTGTATCAATAGTAACAATTCAATTCAATTCAAGATTCGTTTATTTCAAATTTAGCACATGCGACACAATTATTTTTTAATAATACAATGAAATAATAAGACCCGCATGGGCAAAAACAGCCTGTGCGCGAGAATGAGTCATATTTGTGCTATAGTGTATATAAATATATATAGAAAAAACTACATACTTGACATTCAATAGGAATAAGAATAAATATCGGAAGAAAAAAGGAAGAAGAAAAGATTGAAAGAGAAGATGAGAAAGATAAAGGAAAGGGAAGAATAGAAGAGAATCGTAAGCAGAAAGTGAAAATGGAAGATTGAAGAAGAAAATGAGAAAGATGAATGAAAGGGAAGTATAAAAGAGAATCGTAAGCATAGACTGAAGATGGACAAACACAGAGAACGACCACCAATCAAAAAAGAGGAACAACCAATAGTCGACGCATTAGCTCCAGTCTTAGGAAATCATTGTTTTTGTAAAAACTAAAACCCAATAACAAGCAACAATAATATATTCATCAAAATATGTTTTATTGGTCTGGATAATATGCACTATGAATATGAATATAATAATTTACTGGAATATAGATTAGCAAACCCATATTATTATAGTTGTTCAAAATTGTCTTGGTATTTAAAATAACATCAAGTTATGTAGTTTCAAAATATAAAGATCTAGTCAAACATTGTTCTGGTTATAATCTAATGTTTTAATGTTAGTAATCTAATGTATTAATCTAATGTTTGGTTTTAAAGTAGCCTATATGAAAATCGATTCGGATAACATTTAGCCTTCAGTTAAGAACTCAGTTCTCAAACTAGACTTGTCTGTAATAGCTCGACAGGATTTCGCAACTCTTCATTACTTAAGTCCATTTCGAGTGCGCCTACCAGTTAATAATGAATGTTTAATACAGCAGTCGCTGTGTGTGGGCCAGTGGCAGGGACAGGTCATACAGGAAAAGCTTGTCATGGCGCCAAGGTGGGTCGCCGGGCCGCGATGCCCCTCAAAAGTGCCCCTTGCCCCTCGCCGCTCGCCACTCGCCTTTAGTCCGTGATAAATGAAGGGAAGGAAAGTTATACGAGGGCCGGTGCTTCTCCATAATAGAGCGCCCTTCAGCAAGTAGTACTACATGCTCGTATTCATAATAGAGCGCGCATTCACACACACGCACACTCACAAACACAAGTAGTGAAGTGGAGGTTGGGTCGCGTTAATACGTCTGAGCAACAAGCCACATTAATAAACATAGCGGGCCCTCCTTGCGCGGTCTGCGGCCTTCTTACAGACCATGTTAAGGTACAGCGGGGGTGCAGGATGAAGTCTCGACGCTTCCTTTTGCTAATAGTTGGCCTTCGTCCAGCCCTCTCCATCTTGGCCTATCCAGATGCTTCAACCCTTCTCTTATTCCCATCGAGACCGTCAAGTGTTCATGTACAGGTGCTACAATTGTGCATTAATAACAGGGCAGCGGACGTTTCGCATCTCTCTCAACAGTGATGTATAAAGACAGTTAAACGGCTATAATAAATGAGCGGGTCACGCATATCTAGCTCTCAGGCCTGCGTTAATCCGCTAGTGAATGAGCATCCACTGGCTGGTGTTGGTGATTTACAGCGTAAGAACTGCCTGTGAATTATGTTGCTACTCATCAGACGCTTAAGATTCTAGTTAATTACACACTTAAATTAATGCACCTTGCAAACGATAGAAAAAGTATTTTAGTTAAAGAGTGAATAAATAAATGAATAAATGGATTATCAAGGTTGTGGGGTCCCTTGTAAAATTCCATGATCTCACCGGTAAAATGGCAATTTCACAAAACGTCTCCAATGCCAAGTTATTTGAAAGATTCTATACAGCTCCATTCCTCTTATTAAGGAGATGAACATTGAATTATTGGATCCGAAGAATGTATGTAAACGTCTGAATAAACATATGCAGAGATAAACATCTGTGATTGAGTTATGTGGGATCAATAAATTGATCCTCCCTGGAAAATCTCAAAAGTCAAACCTGAATCTCGAAATCATTTGATTATCTCATTGATTAAATCTTTTATTTCCACTAATTGAGAGTTTGTATTGAATTTCATCAATAAAAAATATCATCCAAGAAACAGTTAGCACTATTTCTCGGTGTTTCTAGACCAACAAGATATGTTGCGTCATCCAACTTCTTCCTTCTTGTATGACTTCTATAATTTATCTATCACCTGTCATCTATCACTTATTCGATATCGTCGGATTATCATGCTTGCTATTCTCACGGCAACAAGTCTTGGAGCCTTGAATTTGTTTTGGGAGCAGTAAACAATATATCAACTGTTGGTACAAACGGAACAGCGTCTAGACGGTACAGCGCCTGTAGGGTGAGGGTGGTGGTGGGGTTGCTGCAAGCATTATTGTTCGATGCACAGTGCACAGGCTGATGTGAAATGAAGCTGCAGAGGGAGTGAACCTAAACAACGCCATATTGCTTTTAGTGCTTCACACAAAAAGGGGTGCGAGTGTGTACGAAATTGAAGAGGAAATACGCTCTGTATTTTGTTTACACCTTCACATACTTTTTCAGTATGTTGTCCCCCTGTGACTAATTCCTGCTATTGATCGGTATCCCGTTACCTCTCGCTCGGAATTGATGCGTTCCTGATAAATTCATCAAGTAGACTGAATTTAACATAGGTCTATTATCTAGAATATAATTGGACCTTCAAAGCAATTATACGTTTGATAAGCCAGTGATACGTTTTTTTTTTCAAAATCATGGAGTTAGAAAACGTCTCATAACACCAGTTCAACAACTGTAGAAAGAGTTGTACCGCAACCCGGGAGTACACTGATTCTGTAAAGATCTCGCATTGAAGTTGTAGACCTAGTGACGTCGTTTGTAGTCTCAAGATATTTAGATGATTTACGTCAAACGGTCAGGTGAGGCTTTGGTAATTTCCAGCGACAATCTTTGCAATTTGTAGCCATATTCAATTCATTATGTAGCTATTTCAAATTTCAATCCAATATCCCAAACTTCTCAATTTATCTGTTTACTCCTGTATTCTAAACTAATATTTCCTCAAACAATATATTTCTGTCAACAGCATTCATTACACGTAGTATATTATCTTGCCCCTTCATTATGTTGAAGTAATAGCATTTTACTACATTTTTTTTTATTTGATCACAACCAATTTACTTGAGACTATTCGTTAGGAATCAAGAATTAAAAGAGCTAGTGTCAAGTGCAGATCATTACTCTTACGCCCTTACCTACAATGTTTGAATGGAATCTCTAATTTAATCAAACATTTTTATTGCATTTTCTTCAAGGAAAGAAATTTCGTCAATTAATTATAATACTACACAATAGTAAATCTGAAATTCATACACAATGCTGTAAAAGTCTTTTTGTTAGCACACCCAGTCTTCTTTTTTGAAATTTACAAACTCTTGTATACTATATAATGGGGTGTTCTTTCGAAATTTACAGAGTCTTCTTTTAAGTGCCAATCCATCCAGCTCCTTCACAGCATCTGGCAACAAATTCCAAAACTTCACGCCCATGTATGATGGCTTCTCCTGGTAGATGGCGGTTCTGTGCTGTGGTATGGTGTAGTTGCCTTTACCTCTGGTGTTGTGCAAGTGAATGTCAGTATACCTTTCTGCAGCTGGCGTCAGTTGTCTAATCAGTAGTCAAATCTGTAATCTAATCATTAGTCAACTATTCAATGATTGTCTAATATTAGTCTTGATTCAATGATTGATAATTCCTTAAAGAGGAATTATTACAATATATTATATTATATTTTATTATATTATAATCCAATCTTATTACTTTTCCAATCCATAGGCGCAAAATTTTAGAAAAAACTCCTTTCTACGCCGGAATGAGAAACTACATAAAAGTACCAGCAGCCATCAGAGATATGGATTCGGTAAAAGTATTCAAAAAAGCAGTTTGAAAATTTTTAATTGAAAAGAGCATGTACTCGATTACAGAATTTAATTTAGTAGACTAAATAATATAGACGTTATTATCCATGCATTTTTTCGAAATGCAGTCTAGATTGATTGTTTTTTTTTTAATTTTTATAAATTTATGACCATACTATATAGCAATTGAGAGACTATTAGATTTAGTAATACTGACACGTCACCAATCATATGAGTGAAACTCAAAAATTTGATGTAATGTGATGATGAATGAATAAATCGGCTACTATAGAAAGCGAAAAGTGAATATTCTTCTATAATTGAGACTACTAATGTGATTCAAGTAACAGTAAAGTTTGTTGTATTCAGTTTGAAACTCGTATGAAATTGGAAATGGAGATCAAATTGGTGCGTGAGTAACAAATGCGGATTGAGGCCGAGATTTTTTATGTAGGTCGACCTCATCACAATAAAAGTAAAACGTTGTGATTTCCTGTAGTCAGTTGCTATTTTTAATGATCTGACTTTTCGAGTTGGCAGCCGGAAATTGAAAACCAACTTTGCCGTGCGTGAAAGTGCTATTCTCTTATTTTATAACAAATGCTGCAAAACAACACTTCGTAGGCTCACTTAAGGGATGAATTTTATAGTGCGGTTAGCCAACCTGCTGCTGCCTCTGCTCCAAATGAGTTCCACCTTCCTGATATTCTCCTCTGCAATTGTATATTGTTCAACACTTTCTACAAATAATTCAACACCAGAAAAAATCCGTCGAAATTGAAAGTTTTAATGAGATGGAAGTTTTGTGATACGTGTAAAGCGGTTCATTTTGTTAAATTATGCGTCAACGATTTTCGAATGAAGTATATGGAAGTTAATACATAAGATTAAGGATAAAATGTCCTTATATTGATACATTATTCAGTATAGCTACTGAATTCAGCCTTTTTTGCACGAATGGGAAATCTCTTTCTGTATTCGAAATTCTATATGAAACTTTTCAATAATTTCCTTGAATTATTGAAGTCTTAAATCATGGTCATATTTTATGATTCACTCACCCCATACCGCTGGGAAACAAGTGTTCTACTTCTATCTACATCCACAGTGAACACAAATTACCTTTTTTTATTTTTTATTTTTCTTATTTTTTATTTTTCTTATTTCAATTTTTTTTTTAAGGAATAATTTTTTATCCAGTACATTATTATCCTCCACCAAGATAATAAAAATATTCTAGATATGATAATTCTAATTATTTTTCTCAATCTTCTAACTAATCGTAGGCTATTCTTCATTTTTTCAATTACAGCAGCAGTGCTGCAATCGGTTGAAGCGCTTATCTCTGATAGGACTAACTGCATTCCTAAGGTCATGGGTTCGATTCCCGTTCAGCCTGGCATATTTTGTGTAATCATTCACCTCACTAACAATTGAGTTTCACTCGCGCAAGTTTCAGACTCACGGATGATAGATCGAAACAGATGTATATCTTAAATCCATTTCTTGATTGTAGATAAATATGAGTTAGTGAAGGTATAAGTCATTTATATTGATGAAATTTAATGTTACATAGAGGAACATTGAGGAAAGGTGGAAAATATTAATTTAGGATTTTTTATTTATTCAATAGCTACTTTTTTAAAACCTCTAATTTCTTCATACAGCTTATAGTTGCTACTACCTTCCATTCATCTGCCAGTTTCCAATTATAAATAGGATGAGTTCTGTACCCACCCATTTATAAAGTGGTAAGTGGTAATTCCAAACCAACTTCAGGATTTTGCACGATACTTTTAAATAATTACTGACGATTCGATTCCATCAAAGTTGGTACACAGATAATAGTAAGCTCTGGCAATGGGTTGATGCATTCATACCGGAAATTGCCATTGAACTCTCGCAATCAAAAGCTGGTAAGCTCGACCAATAGATTAGTGAGATTGTCAATATGCATATATTGATGCATGATTGTCAATATTGTATATGAGATAGTCAGATAGATTCAAACAGACGTTATCATTTTGGCAGAATACTATTGAAGTTTTTAAAGTCGTTTAACTTTTTCGTATTTCTTGGCATGTTTCGTGATACATTTGACTGAAGCTATTTGACTGTGAAAGGAATACAGTATGAATATAGAATATTTCGTATTAGTTCAACAAAATATTTTAAAAAGTTCAATTTAAAAATTATTTTGAAAGGAATACAGTATGAATATAGAATATTTCGTATTAGTTCCACAAAATATTTTAAAAAGTTCAATTTAAAAATTATTTTGAAAGGAATACAGTATGAATATAGAATATTTCGTATTAGTTCGACAAAATATTTTAAAAAGTTGAATTTTTTAATTATTGCTATCATCATATCATGTAGGCAACTCTACATGCAGAGCATAAAATAAAAAGATGTATTAAATAACTAGAATCCCCGGCGATCACTACCACAAAATATACAGACCCCAACATAGACGGAAGAGGAAATAGGCGCAAAAATCTATAAATCAAAGTTTCAAATCTTTATGTTTATCTGTGATATTATAGTGCTATTACATAACATGATACTACAGTATTAACATCCAGCTCTCACTCTCCTGGTTTGAGTAGCGCAGAAGCTTATTTAGAGAAATAGAAAAAATTGATGTGGTTTACTATTTTTATTCCTCTAGTCTTTTTTGATATTATTTGTCAACTTATAGTTGGCTGCCAACGAACACTATGTTATCTGGCAATTCATAACCCATTAGGAGCCAATTAATTACTGACTGCATCGGTAACTTCCAATAAACATTAATTACTTACTAATTAGGATAATTGATTGTGCTGGCTTCTTTGAAGTTCAGTGAATTTACCTAACCACAAAATCTGCATCATCGATGAATATGTATATTGAATATTGTTGCAATTAATAAATATGTAATCCATTTTGATATAGGGGGTTTTATGAAAAGGAATGAAACAATCTACATTTAGCAAAAGGGATTTAGATACTCGAGCTGATAGAATGATACCGTTTCAAATTACGGTATAAATCTACGCGCAGGGGTTGATATAATTCTACCGAGAAAAGCAACCCCCGGCAGGGTGGGGGTGAGTGCAGGGGGGCTATGTTAATCTCGTGACGTCATCCCTAGGGCTGATTCCGCGTCCCTTCCTCAGATCGTTTATGCCAATCTAGTGACCACTCATCCCTCAACCCCTCTACTGTTCACTCTTCCCCCCCACCCTGACAAACACGTGTCATCGGCCGAACCTGAAGCCCCCCGGTATTACAGCATTGATTGATGCCGTACATTTGTCTCCAACTCATTAATTTCGCCGCACGATATCTTACGGTCAACCTTCACGAGTAATTCCATGCGACATGAGCCATGGATTAGAGTGCCGCCGTACCTGCTTGCCCCTCGCTACCTCCTACCCATTGAACAGAAAATTGGAATCTATGAGAGCACTGGTCAATTAATCTCCATTCGGGTCTTCTTATCTCCGCGCATTCTGATTCTGAGAAGTAATTGTTATCTTTATGGCAATATTTGGACTCTTGTCTGCGAAGAGATTGATTACATTCTCATTTATCGTGTTTATTCTAGAGATCAAAGAAATGTGTTTATTTTTAGTAGAAGTTCAGTTTTGAATTTTTACAAAATCGCAAAGCTTCTATGCTTTTTATTTGCTAAACTGGAAGAAAAGATGGTATTGGAATGTTTAAATAGCGTAGCTTCTGAATAACACGTATTTGATATTTTTGAACACTATGAATCTGAAGGACTTCCACAATTTCTGCTGAGAAACTCCTGGTTCAATACTTACTTGGCTCAGGGGTTACCGTGATCAAGAAGGGGGTCCTCCCAGGGCGAGACCTGTCATTGCACTGCGACATGGTTGACCCCCTGCGAATGCTCTAAATGTGACCATCTGGGGCGCAATATTTTTTTGCTAGTCGGGAATACCTAGCGACATTTTCTATACATATTTGAAGTTTGAAAGAGAGTTGTGTTAGTTACGTTATTTATAACACAAGAACGGCTACCCCAATTTCAATGATTTCTAATTGGTTGAATTCGTCCCCGCTCCAGATAAATCAGTAAAAATTTGAATATTGAGAAATGAAATGAAATAATCATGAAGAAATTCTATAACAGTTGATGTATGGGGGGAAAATAAATTTTGCACAGTAAAAAATCACTATTTCATGAATTTTGGGCTTGGATTTATTACATCAGTGAAATCCTAAATTAGATTAAACTGAAAGTTTCCATCACATTAATGGAAAATATTTCAGGGCTGTTATGGATCCGCTGTAGGCTACTAAAGTTCCAAATCGTATTACATGTTCCACTGTATGTGCTCAAATTCGCAAAGAAAATTGTATCGCTTGTGCTGAAATGTATTTGACTCTGCTTTACTTTATAGATATGACTCCATCATACCTTGGAGGGCGGTACAACGTTCGCCTGGACAGCTAGTTTAGAATAATTACAGAATAATATTAAGAATAGGACAGCTGTTGACAATTAATTTTTCATTTCATTTCACTTTCCATCATCCATTGACCACCTATAAAAGGGGCATGCGGATTCGTCAAAATTATTATTCACGTCTTTAAAAAAAAAAAAAAAAACAATTAAAAAAATAATACTAACAATAATAGACATAAAGTATTGATGAATACGGTGAACAACCGTAATATGTATACACTAATATTATCGGTGGTCATAATGAGCACCAAATTCCTCAGTTGAGTACGCACATATATCTATTAATTCTTTTTTCAATTGTACTCTAAACTGCCTTCCCATTAGCTGTTTTAAACGAACCGGTAATATGTTGTACAACCGTATTCCTGAGCTTTTAACGCCTTTTGCATATAGATTTGTATGGTGAGCATCATCCCTCAAGAGGTGTCTGTACCTTGTTTCATAATTATGAACTAAGTCACCTGTGTTGAATCTATTTTCGTGCTTTTTTATAAAACAAAGTATTTCGAGGATATATAGACTAGGTAGAGGAAGGATTTTTAGTTGTTTGAAAAATGGGCGACAACTGGTTCTAATTGTCTCACCCTCCATCACTCTTATCGCCCATTTCTGCAGTCTAAATATCTCAATGATTCCACTCGAATTCCCCCAGAAGACAACTCCATATGATATCAGGGAATGAAATATTGCAAAATACACCTCTCGGAGAGCCTCCTTTTTGAGAATCGATCTTAAGTTCCTGATTGCAAAAATTGCTGAATTTAATTTTTTCTTAAGTTGTGTTAAATGAGGCTTCCATGAGAGCTCAGAATCTATGACTAATCCCAGTACTTTAATGTCTTCGACAGACTCTATATCACAGTTCCCTATCCTTAAATCAAACTCTTTTGATGTTCTAAATGATATTTCTTTAGTTTTTTTATAGTTTAATGTCAACATATTAGCACTTAGCCACTGATCAAGTCTTTGAATGGTTTCTTGACATTGGAGTTCCATGTTATATTGGCTATTGTTCTTCAGCAAAATGCTTACATCATCTGCATACAGTACACAGTGAGCTGGCTCAAGATATGAGGGTAGATCATTAATATATAGAATAAAAAGCAAAGGACCCAGGACGGAACCCTGAGGCACCCCACTTCTTGTCTTCAACCATCTAGAGCTATATACACATTGACTAGACTCAATCACTACCTTCTGATATCTGTTTTCGAAATATGACTCAAACCACTCAATTACTGGACCTTCAAAACCGTAAAACTTTAGTTTTTCTAGTAATATTTGGGTATCAACCAAATCGAATGCCTTTGAAAGATCAGCTATCACACCACATACCTTAGATCTGCTATCAACCGATGTCAATACCTCATCCATCAGGGAAAATAAAGCATCATTTATTGAAAATCCTGGCCTGAATCCATGTTGCTTGGATGACAGCACACCTACCCTATTTAAATATTTTCTCAAGCGCCTCAAGACCACATACTCAAAAATCTTCAAAAACACCGGAGGATTGGCTACAGGACGGTGATTTTCTGGACAAACCTTATCACCTTTCTTGTATATTGGAGTAATTTTCGAAATCTTCAGCTTAGAGGGAACGTAACCTGCTTGCATAGACCTATTAAAAATAAACTTTAGTGGCTCTAGTATTGGCAAGGCAGATTTTTTTACTAAGAAGTTAGATATGTTAAAGCAATCATTTGATTTCTTATTCTTAAGTAATTTTATTGTTTCCTGAAGCTCATGGGAGCTCAATGAGCTGAAATATTTAAGCTTTAAATTACTACTTAGGTGGGATTTATCCAAAAAAAAATTCAAAGTTGCACATGCTGTTTTGTGGTAAAAGCGTTTTCTGTATATTGAGTGGTGTATTTACAAAATAATTATTTAAGATATCGGCTGCTTCTTTACCTGTTTCGACGATTCCTGTTTCACTGACAATATTAGTTTCGGTTATTGATTCTTTTTTCTTGGATATTTCGTTTCTAACTAGTGTCCAAGTGGCTTTTGTCCGATTATCAGAACGTTGTATGAAAATACTGGCGGCTATTCTTTTTGCTGCTTTTAGAATCCTTCGGAAGATGCTTTTGTAAATTTTGTAATAAGATGTAAAGCTAAAATATTGAATACCATTTTTTGTAATAATGTGGATCATTGAGTCTCTCGTAGTAGGATTCTTCAATAGAGAACATAGAATTTTTAACCTATCTCTAGATACTTTTATGCCCTGTGTTATCCATGAGAGATGCTGCTTTTTTTCGCTTTTACTGGTTTTTCAGGAACAGAATTATTACAATGGTTTATATATATTGATAAGAAATTACTAAACATATCCTCAACGTTGCTACAATTATAAACAGCGTTCCATTTTTCGTTTGCCAGTGAGCGGTTCAAGTCTTCAATATTAGTTTCTTTAATGACACGTAAGGTTTTTGTTTCTCCTTTTCTTTTGTCTCTTTTGGTAATTTTCTGAGCCGATAGATTGTTTTTACTATTTGAAATAAGAAACCTGACAATGCTTCCCTCATGGTCCGAAAAAGAACAAGGAATATTTTCACTGTCACATAGAGTTGGCAAATAATTGGTTATTATATAATCTATTTCTGTAGCTGTGGTTGTAGTTATTCGAGTAGGGCCATTAGTAATTTTATTCATGTTGAATGTTGAATGTCATCTCTGCAATAATCTATATTAAAATCGCCGCAAAGGCACACCAATTTCTGTTTCTCTTTGCTAACTTTAGAAAGAACGTTTCGAAGCAATTCTATGAAAACATCGCAATTTGAATTTGGGGCTCTATAAACACATAAGATTATTATTTTTTGCGACATTGCTTTCAATTTGAGTTCCATTGCTGAGATTTCAAAAACACTTTCCAATGCTAAAGAGTTTAAATCTTTTCTAACCTTGCAAAAACTATCCATGGATTCCTCTCGCACAAAAATACATGAACCACCTCGAATTTTTATCTCTCTACAATATTGAGCTATTAGTTTATAGCCGGGCAGTGATAGCATTTCCAGTTCGTCATCTCGCAGCCAATGTTCCGTTAGACACAATAAATCAATATTTGAATTTTCACGTGATGTCATAACTTCCAAATCAAGTTTTGCGTTTAAAAGACCCTGGCAGTTCACGTGAAAAATTTCGCAACCTATAAAAAATGTTCTATGCTTCCGTCACACAAAACTGGAATACTGTTAGTTACATCTAGTCTACCCGATTTCCCATAACCGTGAGAGCTACATAGTGTTTCTGTGTCCCCAATGTGTTTACCATCACTAATCAAAATATTATTTTGTATGTATTTCCGAAGTCTTGGCTTTCCCTTACTCTTATTTAAGTGGAGTCCGTGACGTGTGTAGTCACTTATTTGAAAGTTTCCAAGGTCTAGAAGATCCAAATCAACGCTATCGGAAATTTTTTCGGACAACCATGAATTCAGTCTGCTGATATTCACATTCAAAAGTGGCCTATCGTACCTATAAGGGACTGTTGAAATAGACACCTTTGTACGCATTGAAGTATATATAATTGGTTGCAAATTTAAATCAGTTGGCTGATCTGCCTTACTTACTATATCATTTGCACCAGCCAGTACAACTACCCTATCATTGAAATTGAAATCTCTTGTAAATTCGACTACATCATGTGTGACCGTGTTGAAATTTGCACCTGGTCTTGCAACCACCGTTACCTCGTAGCCATCATCAGCAAGATCGCTATTCAATTCCCAACCCAGGTCCCTACCGTGACTGTCAGCCAGTATTAACACTCTTTTATTCTTTTTTAACTTTCGCCGTTTTTTCATTTTAGGCTCGTCATTTATTTTCATATTTGAAATTTTCTTTGAAATTGTGGTTTGGTGACTATTGCCTATCGCATTCTGCGCTGAATTGCAGTAGTCTTTAAGGACACCAAAAGAATTTTTCGTTACAATTGCATAAGAATGTGATTTTTCATTATTAGAAACTGTGTCTGCCGGACAATAAAAACTCCTGAGATCTTGTAGTTCCATTTCCATGGATTTCTTTTCACTTCTCAGTACAATATTTTCAGCTTCTAACACCTCAATACTTATTTTGATTTGGTCAATTATCGTACTACTCTCAATCAATTTCCGATCTACATTGATAGAGTGATCAACTACATCATGCCATTGCTGCTTAAGTGTATCTAAATTCTCAATTAATAGACTATTTTCTCTTCTTAGCGATTTAATTGTTTCGTCGCGATCATCAATTGTGCAGTTGATATCAGACTCTAAAGGAGAATCTGAAGATTTCAAAAAGTTTAGGGTGCTGCACGAGTTTGTATTATGAAACATCCTGGGAATAGCAGATAAGATATCAGCTGTCACCTCTGAAGAATTTAAAGATTTCACGAGTACAGCGTCGTTATCAAGAGTTTGGATGTCAGTGTCGTTTAAAGATAATGAATTATCTTCCTTTGCGTTGCCAGATGTATTTGGTGGGTGATTATGTTTGTAGATTAGACTAGACTCAAAAGAATATGCTTGATCCGTTTTTATTGAGATTTTACAGCTCTTATTTAAACATCGCCAAATTATATGACCTTGGGATGTTTGTCCGCCCTTCCTGAATTTATAACCCTCTAGAATCACCGCAGGATTACCTTTATTAGTTGTAGTTACCTGTAACTTCATGGCTAAGTAATTTTTAATATTAGGAATTTAATTTATTTATTTATTATTATCTATAATTTTATTGTAGTTAGTAAGTGTATATTAATACTAAGTGCAATTTATTTTTCTATAGTTTATTTATTCTATTAGAATGACTTGAATAATATAATTGAAATGAATTAGAGAATTGTTGATATATTATATAAATAGAATACTCAGAAAAAAGAAATAGATTGTATAAATAGATTGTATAATAGATTGTAAATATATTGTATAACGATACTGTATTCAACTGTATACTCAAATTCTCGATACGGAAGACAAAACGACACTCCTCAGATCGATTGACACACAATTCCTTGTTTAGGAATAATTTGTACTCAGCTCGAAATCGTCTAAATGAGCAGGCAAATTAGTTAAATTTACGAAATTAGTTGAATATACGAAATGGATTCTGTTGGTGTCGCTCGTGCCCCGTCCCCCTCCAGGCCAAGGGCGACTGCCACAGGATGCAATGTTTACAATTTATTTACAATGCAGCCCGTCAAACAATAAATCCATCTCAGCCCGTAAATAGACAAAGTCAAAGTGATTAGAGAAAAAGAAAATGTGTGTCTCCACCTCGAGATTATGGTTTCATGAAAGATTTAAAAAGAGAGCAATCACGGTTAATCTGTAGTCTAGCCTAAATATATTGTACTTGAAGGGCCGGTTTTTAACTTTATTATTCAATTAACTTGCTACAATAACAAAAGTTTAGTTGTTTTTATGTCTTTCTTTATTGCTTTAATTGGATTAAAATTTCATTCTATTATCAAGTTTATTAACTAATATCAACAACAGAAATTTTGAGCTAATATTGTCCATATTTTATTAGTCTGGATATTAATTTAATTATCTGATTATTACGAAATTGAATTTGATTTAGCAATATTATTACCTGAAAATGATACAAGAAACGACAAAACTTTTGACAAAATAGGTTATAAAACAGAGAGAACTAGCTGTTTACTACTTATCTAAAGGCGATAATGGAGCTCCGTAAATCACGTCTACTCACCACGGCATCCACAGGCCAACTTCAATGTATTGATTCAATGAATTAGGCCTCTTTTAATGATCTGCCATTATGCTCGAGCCATGAACATCTCTGGCTTAGAAGGGTTAAATAAACTATCAATTAGCCGAACATTTTATTTCCAAGAAAGAAATCTGAAACTACAAACGTATACATTCAAAGACTTCACCTACAGCTACAAGATAATTACAGTTTTTACAAAGAAAAATACTTTACTATGGCGTATCATGTTCTGGAGTAAGGTTGAATATGTGCAGGGTTAATATTGGATAATTAAGCTCGCGTATTATTGGAAAAGATGGTTTCTATATTTTCCTTCCTGCACTTATTATCCAACGAGGAGGCCATTCTCGAGCGTATCTTCTACATCACTAGTGCAATAGAAAATAATAATAATAATATAAAGTAATTGTACAATTCATCTGTTTGATAGTTTGTTTTCATTTATAATAAATTATTCATTTTTCATTATTAGGAGTTTTTCTTCCATTAATAATCGTCTCAAGCGTAACCATCATGATTGATGAATATAATAATATTATTATTAAAATAATATTATGGGAAGAATAATAATATTCATGGAATACGATGTGGAACTTGATATACTATTTTCCAAGTCTAATTAGATCCAAAGTTGGAGTTCTGGAATTGTATGAAATATAAACATTGGATTGCGAGTGCATTAGGTTGGAGGGCTTGTCACCTCTAGGAGTGAGCAATAAAGATTCGATAATATCTATTTTCATGTTTGGTAGTAAATTGAATACTGGTATCGATTTCGCATCTTCCCTTCAGTCCCGACCGTAAAATAATTCCGTTCCAAGCCAGTTACAGCACGGTAGCGCATTCAATCCATGCAAATCTAATACACTAACTCCCTCTCGACACCGACTAGACAAAGCTTCATGCAGAATCCCTTCTCTTCTTCGCTTCTCTGTAGTGTGATCTGTCAACGAGTTTTCACCGTTTTCTCACTGCTGGCAGCGTTCGTTTCTTCTACAAAGAGACTGATCGAATCTGACTCCGATAAGCCAGCAATCTGAGACGCTTTTTATAGTCTTGAAATCAGATCTGAAAAAGAAAGGAAAGACTTCTTCTAAGTTTGTTTATATTACATATTGAGAGCATGATGATAAAAAAGTGTCACTCAAAGAAGAAGGCTCTTTTGTTCCCATTTAAGAAGCAAAACTATAGGAATCATCGTGTTACTTGCAAGGCAAAAACCTTTCATTGTAGATGACAGTGCCATCCGAACTGGTGGAAGGTTATAGTAACTGTGGAACAGAGTTTCTATTATGAAATAGACAAACGCTTTTGTTGATGTTTGATTTCAGTGGTGTAACTAATAGCCCCTCACAAACCTTGTGAAAAATATATATTTTTTTTAATTTTAGCAAGCCTAGTAAGACAAAATTTTGACAAAAGTGTCAAAGATGATGTCTTGAATTGCTAAAAATAATGTCTTGGGGGGGATATTTTTAGAAATAATTGCGGGGGAACACCCCAGAACTCTCCTATTAGAAGAAATTTTCAGTACGGTACCGCAATCAGATGTGCAGAGTGAAAGTTTCAAGTAGGCCTGCTCCAAATTCCTTTCACTGATACAATGAGGATACAGATCTCCCATTGACAATATACTATATTAAATTTACTTTGACATATAACGTAGATTAAAGTGTTAAATTGGACGAATCAATACCTAGAATAGCTTAATTAAAATATAGCATCGAAAAGATTATTTTCAAAACTTTCCCGGGGGAAAACCTCCATATCCCCCTTTTAAAGAAATAGTCATCTATATTTATTTATTGTTAGAGGAATCCTGCTCCGCCCTTTGCCGTGTACTACAGAGTACCTGAAGCCAAAAACCCTGGACAACACATCATTGGTCAACAGTGGCACCATTACGCCATTCTTGATGCTTGATGGTTATTTTAAAGGATTCTTCTCAAGTGATATTGCATAACTACTAAATAATTACTGCTTAATTGCAATGCAATCCCATTTTTGACCTCATGACACAATCATATTACAACAACCAAGTTAAATATGAATAAAAATGATAATGCAGATAGTACTGAATTTCGAAATCAACTTATTGGTCAGAACCGTGATTCAATTGATTGCTTTTCATAGAGAGAGCCAGAGAGCTTCAGCAGAATAGTTGATTTTTCAGATTAGATCAAAACTACTCTCGCTTATAAGAAACCTTCGATATGGAATGTAGAAAGTAATGGGAAGAATTTATTAATTCTTGAGATATTATCTCACAATAAAATATTAATAACTCATTTGCATCGCAGTAGAAGTGAAACATCTTGTATTAAAGGTCGTTATGAAAGCTGTTTGTGACAGGGTTTGTGGAGAATTTTGCCAGAGAATTCCAACAGTCACCATAGGTCCTGTTGTTGAAATTCATTTCAAACCGATAAAAAAATGCTTATATCACAACGAATACTCCTCATGAATATCATTTTTTTTTAAGTAAACATTTCCAATATCACGCCAATAACGGGCAAAAATGTTCAACGTTGCGTACATTTTCAGCATAAAGTTTTCACTCGATGATCTTGAAATGATAAAGGCAGGCCACTCATTGGTCGAATGTCGTAGATGACACATCATTATATTTTCTTTTGATACACAAAGCACTGTGAGCTATTGACACAATGATCGCCTCGATAACAAAGACTGAGTAAAATTGAATATGTAAATGTTTTCGTGTCACAACAGCCTCGGGTGTTTCTGTGTTTATGAACTGCTATCAGTTATTTGCGCTTCCATCGTCGAAATATTATTACGATCTATATAGGTAGTAATTTCCGTCCTGTGTGACCTTTTTCAAAAAAACTTCAATTATAGTGATCATTGCTGTTTGTGAACACAATATCGGAGATGTTCTAGATCATAGATCATGTTGTTATAGATATAGATATAGGTCACAGATGTTGGTGATCAAAATATCAGAAAATCCAGTAGGAGCCGAAACCAAGACTCTATCACAGACCTGAACAGCCTAAGCAGTATTAGAGTAGTGGGCTACGATGAGGAGATATTAAGATCATATAAATATTATCAGATTAAAATTGATATTAATAAAAATAACAATAATAGTAATAATAATAGTTCATGACCGATAATCAAATTTATATAGTCCTGGATCTGAAGGGGTTTCCGTAGGAATTTTGCGTATGTTAAATTCAAATTTCAAATTTTATTGAAAAAAAAAAACTGAGTACATTACATATCAATGAAAATACCATTTTTGAACATAATAAAACCTTTGGATAATGTCAATGATATGAAAAATTATGATACAAGAATAGAAGACAAGAATTGTTTTTAAGGAATAGATAGTATTGATCCTAGAAAGTAATTTTCGCTCGGGCACCTTGTACGGTTTCCCACAATAACAAAATCAAAGATGGCGGCCGCTCAAACAAGAAAAACTCATATATATTTCTACATTTATCGATAAACAATTTTTTCTCAACGATTATTGGTGTATTTTGAAACGCTGGATCCAAATATCACATTCTCATTTCGTGAAAGGGCTGCTTCATCCGAAAAAATCAAGACAGAAACCACAACATTTCATCAAGAAAAAAGTGCGTTTTTCAGTTTTTTTGCAATGAACTTTTCAAGACAAAATGTTGTGTACAAACTTCAAGAACGAAACATTTTCTTAAAAATGAGGGAACATTTTCTTAAAAATGAGGGTACATTTTTGCATTTCCGATGAGCGGGAAAAGTTAGAGCGTACTCTAAGATGGCTGTCACTCAAAATTTTACTCATTGCTGTAGTAGAAATCTGGGTTATCCAAAACCAATTTGCTAAAACTTTTCAACGTTTCTGCATGTATTTTGAGATGTTGAATCCGAATTTGTCATCTTCCATCCCGTAGAAGGGTTGGTCCACCCCTTTTCGATCTAGCAAAAAACTAGAAAACTTAATGTCTCATCAAATTTTGGAATTTTTTGCATCTTTGGGGCTAAATCAACCGCCTCATGAGGTGGTACGTTTAAAATTCGAATTCAGCGTTTCAAAATACATACAGAATCATTGAGAAAAAAAGAGTTAATTGTTAAATATAAAAATATTTATGAGATTTTCTTGATAAAGCGGCCGCCATGTTTGACTCCGTCATAACATGAAAACGTACCAGATACGGAATGAATGAACACCCGAGCGAAAATTACTTTCTAAGGCCCCAACTGACCAATTCAGCAGAAAAATTCAACATACGCAACTTTCTTACAGAAACCCTCCCTCCGATCCCGTACTACACTATATCAAGCAACTATAATCATTTAATATGCTCTAAATTTGGCATCATCGATTAGAAATTCCAAAGTGAATTCTTGAACTTTTATAATGAAATTATTTATTTTTTCAATGATGGGGGGTAAAGTAATCGTCCTCTAGGTTGAAGGATGTGGAACTCGGACTCAGCGTCTTGAAATACACTCAGAATTGTTGACACAAGTGATTTTTATCAAATTTAAAAAAAAAACTAGATTTTTACTACATTAATGAGTAAATTTGTGATTAAGTCATTTTATAGTTCACTCCAACTTCGTCCCCGCTCATCGGAAATTCAAACGTGGCCCCTCATTTCGAAGAAAATGTTTTGTTCTTGAAGTTCGTACAGAACGTTTTGTCTCGGAAAAGTTCATAGTTTTTGCAAAAGACTGAAAAACGCACTAAAAAATTGTTTATCGATAAATGTAGAAATATATATGAGGTTTTCTTGATTGAGTGGCCGCCATCTTTTATTTTGTAATTGCGGAAAAGTGTACCAGGTACCGAATGTACACACGAGCAGAAATTACTTTCTAGAACCCCTACTCATTCCAGCAAAAAAATTAACCATACACAAAATTCCTACAGACCCGATCTATTAATTATCCAAATTTGATTTTTGAATTGATTAGTAATTAATTATTATCAATCTAAAGAATAATTTCGATCATTGTAGACCCTGCTATCCAATTCACAATATTTTTTTCCAAATTTACTTACTCATAAACCCAGTCAAATATCATGCAAGTCATTTATATTGTACTAGCCGTTTAACACATGCTGCGCTAAAGGGTCAGTCTGCTTCCATAAAAAATTACAGACCGTTTACATGATCCTTCCTAACGGTATGGGTTGTGGAAGGCATTATTGTGCGAAGACTCTTGAATAACCTGAAAACAGTTATTGCTTAGTAATTTTCAAGTACTTTTCACGACTCAGCAAACAAATATTTGAGAAGAATTGAAAATATTGGACCACATAGGTCCATGATTGGCGAACAAAATCATCATCTTATCTGAATAAACTGTAAAAATCGGGAAGAATCTTGAATAACAGTATCAACGATCACAGTGAATTTTGGATCAGAAATGTTCATAATATCAGAAATCTGAAATAATTTTCAATTCAAAATATAAATCACATGGTAACCACTTCATGAGATAAGATAACAGCTCGTTCTATATAAATCGATTATTATATTTGTAGTTTCATGGCTTTACAAATCGAGAAACACCCACTATCAATTTCATAAAGAGGAGGAGGATACTTAAATGACTTGTAGTGGTTAGGACCCATTTATCTCTCCAGTCTGCTTGAAGCCGCCATCATCAATCACATTCTTTCGAAGAAGAGCGAATACAATCTATTCACTTTACCATGAATGAGAGTGCACGTTGCTCTGCTACATTCCATACTACCGAATCCCCTTTCACGTTACTATAATCGAGTAAAATATTTACACAATGTTTCTTTTCCACTTATTTCACACCCTTGGAGTGAAACCGGTGCAGACGCTTTAAGGCATATGGAAAACCTCCATATTTCATTAGTGACAGAATATACAAAAAGAGGGCATTTCATCACGTAGCCCATATTTCTTCCACAACACATACCTCAACAACTCACAAGTATTTCAACACAATCTCACTCTTTTTTCTCTCTCTTGTAGAACGTTTCTGTCATACTGTACTCCTTTTTATTCCGATATTTATCCTTAACTTGAACTTCAGCATTTTTTATTTGTTTATCAGTCATTCTCCATCTCCACGATCCACGAAGGGAGAAGTTCTTATACAAAGATTCCTTGTTTAGGTTTTCATTCTTGGTGTAAACACAATCTCTTGTCTCAACATAACCAGTGTAGTCTATGGTGGAAATACGTTGCCAATCGACGAAAATATTGAAAACTAGCCGGATCACATTGTTACTGCTGTGGGAAAATCGAACTTCTTCGACTTTGAAATATAGATGTAGTTACCCGTTAACTACTAACAATTTATTTTTTGAGTTCTACCATGTAAGAAAATAATTTGAACATTAAAGTCTTCTGGGATTACTGTTTCCGCTTTGCAACGGAATTCTGTTCATAATGAAATAACAGAGGAAGTTGTAGCATTTAATTCAGTTCACTTTATCAAACAGATGGCGATGTGCAAAGACAAGTTGGCAAACGTTTGAAGCTGTAGCGAATAGTAGACGAAATTTCGTGAGTGGTGAATCGATTTCAGGTGATTGATCACTTACAAGTGACAAAATAAAACCTTGCTGCTTGAACGCGCGGACTCCTCGACAGCCTCAGTGCAGCATTCAGTCAAGTGAAATTCATTCTATCATGGAGGGGAAACAATCCACTACTACAAGAAAGGCAACTTATCCTTTCTATTCACCCTCTTCCCACAATGATGAGTTCCAATGTAACATGAGGGAGTTACCTTCTGGAAGATACAATGATAGAACAAAAACATGGAAACGGTTGGTTTTGTTTACAGAACAGGCTTGTTTGTTTTCTTCTCATCTTGGAATTCTAATACCACTACATAGACTCCTTTCTAATAGAAAAAAGTATAATTTTTAAATTTTGATTTTTTGCTCGTGTTTTCAACAAGAAACACGTCCTATAAACTCTACTATTTTGCAAAGGCTGAATTCAAGGTCTCATTGAAAACTAAATTTTATCGACTGCAGCATTCGTTCCTCGGTTCGAATCTATCTCAACCTTCTTCCTCTAAATTGTTTATATAATTTATTTTCCTCCTTTTCCTGTTTTTTACCATGATGTACCAATTGTTCATATAACGTGTCTACCAATTATTTTCCATGTACTTGGTTGTTGATTTATGTTTGCTTATTTCAAAAATTAGGTTTCGAATAAATGCAATTCATCATCATCATTATGAGTTTGATGGATGAGAAATATGGTGTTCCGTCTAAAAAATTTTTTCGGAGGATCAAGCCCACCTAGGTCTGAGACCTGTGCGTGGGTAATGAATTGGATGATGGTGAATGATGAGTTGGACCTACAGTTTTAGGTGGGTTCCGAACCACTGGGAAGTGATTTTACAGCAGAGAACAGAGTCTTTTTTGCTGGCCAATCCAATCTGTCACCGTTACAAAGAGCGCCTAGGAGTTTCGTAGCTTATCTCTGATTGAACAGATACCTGCTACGGCACTCGGCTATCACTTCCCAAATATTTTCACAATCTTGAGAGCACGATGCCAAATCACGTAAAAACTGGATAAAAATCCTAAATTAACGTTTTTGGAAGAAAAGCCAGACGTCTACCAATGTGTGTGTCAATGTCGATGAATCAATTGTCGAGATTCATTACAATAGAAACAAATTTCAAAGGCAGTGACTAAAAAGTACAAGATTTAATAGCAACAAACATAGTTCTCTTTTATCGCATTGAGAAAAATATCATTCGAATTTAATTGGATATGTGTAAAATAATTATATTTTTACGAAAGCAAACAAGCAGTTATTCACGCACTTGTCCTATTTATATCATTCCATTGTTTTCATGGTTGGACGTGACTTCGACATCCGATCTTCATTCTCTTGCTCTTCACATGTCTTTGTCCATCTTATTCTTCAAGTGTGCAACTCTCTCACTCAATTGATCTTCTCGTCAATTCTACATTCTTCTTGAACAATCGAGGTCTATATTCCAAGCATTCTTGAAGCTTCGAGAAGCCGTCAATTCTTGGAATTATACAACTACAACAGCTATATAAAGAAGTCCACGTAAACAAGCTAGTAAGTCTTACAAAAGCTTGCGTGATAGTTAGTTTACAAACCTGCGTGACAGATTGTATTATAGATCTCGTGAGAGAGACAATCCAGTGCCAGTGGAGTAAACAGTGCTTGATTCCAGTGTCAAGTGCAGAGACAAGTGTTTACTGTTTGTGCAGCTTACTAGTAGTTTAAAGAAGTTGTGTTAAGTGATACTATTTGAGACTGTCAAATAACGAATTTGACTGTGTTTTGTAAGTGATTAGTGGCTCTTTTTATCATTTCTTTCTACATTACTGTATAGTTTATTGGACTCTCGTTTCTTTTATTATTGATCAGCCTGTAATTACTCATTCATTAATTCTTGTAAATAATTACTGAAAATAAGTATTAGCTTTTCATTTGTTGATCTGTTTTTTATTTTTTATTTATTCATTGAACTTACAATCAATTTGTGTAAATAGACTAATTTGTGTAAATAAAGTGCAAGTGTGAACTTAAGTGTTGCCAGCCTTATTTTAGCTATTAGAACCCGTAAAAATATCATTATGAGCCTTCAATAATTTTTCAATCCACCAGTCTTAAATGCAAACAAGTGATATTTCTTAGTAAGCGAAATGACAAGAAAATCAATTTATTTCAGACAGCTAAGAAATATTGACTTTTCCCAGTGTTGCTGGTGATCATTCTCAGAGACATCTCCAACGTACATATGACATACCAAGAGATGTAAAGGCGTCATGTTCTGAGACAGCTAAGATCCTCGTCGATCATGATGACGAATCTTGATTACAGCTGAATATGTCGGTTATCCACTTTAGAGTAAACAGTGGAAGATTGAATCAAGGAGGAAATCGCCTGAGCAGCAGTGAAAAACATTGGTGTAGTCTGAACTGAGAAAGTCTTGGTTTTGTCGTAGGATTGTGTCGATGGGTGAGGATAAAGAGGGCGGTTGGTCGATCAAATCAATTGTTTTGGAATGCTTTGGTCCACCGGGGTCCATACACTGACTTCTGCTGATGCTGGAGGGGACAGAGGGCCGAGAATTCCGATATGGCAGTTTGGGCTGTGTGGGTAATTGGATTCGGCGGCCGTCTCGCACCCCATCTTTCATCATCAATCACAATTAATCTCTGTGCCGGCCTGCTGCTTGCTCTCTTCTGCCGGCAGCGACGACGACGACGACGACGACGCTCAACCCGATGAGATGCTGCTGCTGTAAAAAGCAGGCGCGACTTTAATTGAGTAGGCGATACAGTTTGGAACTGTGCGGTTCAGTGAGTCACTCTCTGACGAACTGCTGCTGTAGTCTGTTCTTCTTTTCCCCTTTTCCTTCTTTACTGGTTCTTCATTTTTCTTTGTATTGAAAAGAATTCTGGTAATTTTGTATTCCTAAGATCAGTTTAATTGGGAAGTGATAGCCGTGAGCCGTAGCAGGTATCTGTTCAATCAGATAGAGATAAGCTGCGTTCTCCTGAGCACCCTTGGTAAGGGCAACCGATTAGACAGGCCATCAAAAAGGCACTGTTCTCTGCTGTAAAATCACTTCCCAGTGGTTCGGAACTCACCTAAAACTGTTGGTCCAGCTCATCAATCACCATCATTCAACTCATTACCCACGCACAGGTCTCAGACCTTAAAATAAAATTCAGTAATAATAATTAACTTTTTTAACATTGAACCTTTTAATGTAGGCGCCGCTGATTATCCGCAAAACGGGTAAACCACTAGCGAGTTTACTTCATGTATCCCAGATAATCGAGAGTTTACTGTATGTATCAATAATATTGAACTGAGTATAAGGCATTGAGAAACAATAAACTCAAGTACCGTACCATATTAATTTGTGGATTGAATTTTCAATTTTTTATTCCAGGTATGTTGGTTTCTCATCAACTCTTGGTGCACATTCAACTCTTTGGTACGTATCCTTGTTTGTGGAAGGTTCTAGTCCTATCCATTTACAACTCAACATAAATTAAACAGTATCGTAAAATCTTTCTTATTGATTGAGATTCCAATTAACGAAGAGCATAAAGCTTAGTTCTTGGAGCTTTTTTTCTTCTAGTGAGAAGTTGAATAACAGCACTTTCCACCTCTTGTTTACAGAGAGCACTCACAATCACTAAAGATCTGAGATTTTGCGGATCCATTTTCATCATTGAGATTATTCTCTTTTGTAAATAAAATCAAGCGTTTTGATAGATATGAAAGGTTTGCCGGTATCTCTTCTTTTTCTCTGCATTGCTAAGATTCTGAAATGTTTAAGAACAGGGAACAGAGGTGACTAAAAAAAAACATGAGAGAGCTTCATAGCGAACAGGAGTTTGGTAAGGGAGAGTTTAAAAGCTCTCAATGAAAGCAGTTTGTCTCATGAACATGTATCTAGGCTTATTATAATAGGTAATTAATCATACTCTCAAACCTGTCGCTCCAGAGATTGTTTCTCATATCAATTGATTCCAGACCACAAAGAATAAGAATTAAGCTCTAAATTCTATCACAAATAATTCTTCAAACTATATTGAGAGATATGATAAAGTCGTTAAGTATCATGATATTGTAATGACTGACACTTTCATCCACTTAACAATACAATTTCGAGGTTCAGTACTGAATGGTATGTAAGCAAAACGATGGCGATTTCTCCTCTTTTCTGGTAGAAAATTATCGGGATCAAATTGTTCCGGATTCAGTGTTTGAATACATTGAGTTTTGTAGTACCCAATGCGAATTATTTCAAGAAATACTTTTCTTTTGAGTTCAAAGGGGTTGGTCAAAATATATTATTATAACAGCGGCACCCATCATTATTATTATTATCATCATCATCATCATCTATCATGGACTAGGCATCTGCAGCCTGTTCCGGTGTCCAGCGTTTTCTTGGCCTTCCAACATCTCGCCTTCCATCCTGCTTCAATTTCCATGCCTGAAGTGGGAGACGGCTTGATGACATTCGGAGTAGGTGATTTGTCCATTTTATTCTGTACTGCTTGATCACATCTGCCAGTGGTTGTACATTGCACTCTCTTCGTATTATTTCATTTCTTATGTGATCACGCTTAGAATATCCTTGGACGCTGCGCAGAAATCTCATTTCAGAAGCTTGAATCCTTGAATCATCTTTCTTGGTCTTTGTCCATACCTCACTTCCATATGTCATCAAAGGTATAGCCATCGTCTTATAAAATTTTATTTCTGTGTTTTTTCTGGCCTTACCCCTCAAAGTCCGATGGATAGTTACTCGTAACCCAGCTGGAGGAAATCTAAAATTACTGGCAAGTGTTCAAAGCAAGCCTCGGATAAGGACAGGATATTATTATTATTATTATTATTATTATCATTATTATTATAATAATTCTCAGTGAAACTGAGTTCAGAAATCATAACTGTTGCAGTCTTCTAGGGTTTCGTTCAGGATTCATTTCTGAACGCATTCCTCATATCATTTTGATTTTTAAATCACAATGCAAATATTGAACTTTTCTGTTATTGATTCCTATAATGTTATTTTCTTTGATAATTGTCTACGCTAAAGCTCTATGCAGTTTTGAAAGTAATTTTCAAAGCAGATTCATTTTGAATAATTGAACGCAGAAGTTGTAAAATTAATATCGAGAATAAAAAAGTCAGTACCTCAAATTGAATTTCAATCTATTTACCCCCTAGAAGCACGCTATTCGTAGCAGTCAGTTGGTCATTATGTATTAGCTACATAGCAACAAATCGACAAAACCACTTCGTGAATGAGACATGAATGTTGGTGGAAATTGATATCACATTTTTATTCGGAAGTTCAATTTCAAGCACTAAATTCCCTAGAAGTAGCCTATATCCTACTCGATCTAACTGTGGATTGGTTGAGTCTCATTTGAAGTTGACTGTCGAATGGAGCGGTTGGATGCTGGTGTGTGCTGTGTCAGCTTAGCTGAGCTCTTCTCTGAACGGGATTTGAACATGGCAGGCTGAGCGAGATCTCCACACGACGGAGTTTGCCGGATTCAATTTTGACCTCAATAGAGGTTAATGTTGCTGTGGCAGCGGCAAGGGGTGGCGTTCTGATAGCATCGGTGAGGAATCGGGATTAAGGTGGAATTGGGTTCATTAGCCCCGTGCTAATCTGGGCGCCAAATAATCCCGACCGAATTCAACCAGTCACCTTGTATGCTTGAAATGCTCGCCGGAATACGACTGCACTCTCTTCATGCTATCGCCTCGGGGCGCTACTAACAGAACTGTGGCACCTTTCTTACTCAATGCACAATTCAATGAAGCCAAGAATGCACCATGTGATTATAGCAATAATTGCTAATCGGATTCATAATTCAAAAGACGTATGAAATCACAAAATGGAAAATAAACGAAATACCAGATGAATATTATTTCTATTATTTCGTCATGTAAAACCGTGTAATTTCAATTACGGTGTAGGACTTGTCAATATATCTCCAATCTATCAATCGCTAGATTTAAACAGGTGAATTGTCAATAACTGAAAGCATAATAAATTAAGAATATTTCTCTTAGCGCCATAGCATTCCATCACTTATTGTACGTGTCTCGTCCTTGCCTCCGACAAGTGCAACAAAGCCAAGGGACCAAAGCGTGTTGACTCACAATATATTTTTACAAAATTCAACATTCATATCCAGTAAATCGCCTGGACAGAGCACTGCGTCTTCATATTTATGTATAACTAAACTAAGATAGTTTCGTACAATGACGCATAAGTATATTCCATATTTGAACTTCGAGATTTTCGAATTTTTGAGTAATCATATCAGACTCTGATAAGAATAATTTATTCATGTCAATTGACAGTGTTTTCTTAAACGAGTTTAAAAGTAGTATTATTAATTTCACTTAGATTGATAGGTAGGCTATACTTTTAAACTGCTTCCAAACACACATACACACACACAACGCGCTCACAATAATCTAAGTAATCTCACAGTAATCACAGTAATCTAACAGTAAACGCGCTCACAGTAATCTAAGAGTACTCAAAATAATTAATAAATCCATGCCAACGTGCAAGTTACATCAGAGTTTAGCTATGTCCTGTTTTAAGGTTGCTTTATCGTGACCTTTTTTGATCGGATGATGTCTACTTTAATCTAGGGACTTGTACGAGTGTAATGAGGTGAATAATCACACAAAATATCCAAGACTGAAAGAAAATTGAACTCGTAATCACAGTTTAGCAAGCCAAACTCTTGAAAGAGACAAGCGGTTATGTCATTGCGGCTGCTTGTGGAAAATTTCTTACTTACATTTCTTGTGCCCTTTAAGTTTCCATAACCCCATTTCTTTTCTCTTTCTGTTTGTGAATGCAGCTATCGTGCCTTTTGAAACGTCAATAGAACTTTCTCCTGACTTCCTTATAGAGATTAGTTTGTTGAAGTTGTTTGTCCCCTCAAATCACCCTACTTTTTCAACTGAACAATATTGCCTGGAATATTATCTATTTTTACTAAAGGCTACATCATTATTTAGTTCTTCAAACATATCTGTTAAGTAATGACTTAATTATAGGAAATGGCCCAAAGATGTTCAGGACAGTATACACACTGCTTTACGCAGCTGGACTCTGTAATTAAAAAGTATCCTTTCTAAAGGTTTATGCTTCACCTTTTGCTTACTGAACTCAACTCATACAAATATAATACGAATTACTAATAATTCTGTCAGCCCAGCAAGGAAATAATATCTTTAGATTCACAACCAACTTGACATATGATAAGGTGAAGAATTATTGCAATGATAAAGATATCTCTACTGATTTTTCGAGGGGTTTTCGTGTCCATACCCGTAAACAAAATGAGGTAAACTCTAAGCCACAAACGGATGCGGATATAGACTACATTATGTACACCACATGTACACTACGTCAGCATAGAAGATTGGGTAAGTGAAAAATTTTGGTTGAGAAGTGTCGTAAAGTTCAGGAAGAACACTACTATTTTAACTCAAAACTCTGAATGTAATTACTGACGGAAATTTCGTTTCCTTGATGACGTGCTGTCTGATTGACAGTGAGAATCATCATCATAACATAATATGTAGCGCATTATTCAATGGAATATAATCCACCCGTCACGGCTGTTGGATCTGGTTCCATTCGCTGTTGGACGGAACAATTCTGAAGAACAGAACAAGATTCCACTGCAGAATTTGAGATATATCAACGCGTATATCTAATATTTCGTGAGAGGTCGTCGTATTCGATGAGACTTGGAGACGTGTTTTGACCTTGTAGAGGTTTCATGAGGTTAGAATACATTTTTATCACGTACAAAGAAGGGTGGCTCCGGACCACCCTAGAATGACTAATCTCCAGTTACTTCGGCTCTTGCTCCTCACACCATCTTCAACCCCTTCCTCCACTCTTCTTATCGTGGTTCTCCTCCCTCCACTCTCTTTGCTCTTTCCAGACTTATCCTCTGCTGATATGAACCAGCCGTCTCTTAGATGCGCTCTTTACAATTCCCAACCCCACTGCAGACCTCGTCCAATATCGCCCTCTGCTCTGAAAAGCAATTATTACTGTGAAATTCCGCTTTGCAAACATTACGTGTAATTTAGCTGTTTACACGTCCGTTCACCGTTAATATTGCAAAGCAGCAGCTTGCGAATGAATTCCCGCTCATGAATTGTTATGTTAACACTTTTTTCCTTCTCTCACCGGTGGAGGACAATGGCGGATTTGATCCATCCATTCTGCTCACCTTCCTCGAAATTGTAATGGGATTTGAATTAAATTGCCGCCGATCTGGAAAAATGTTTCTATTTCGTGAATATTATTTCATTTCAAACATAAAACTCCAAAGCTATATTATGTTTATAACATGCTCTATTTTCCATAATTTGTAAAATGTTTTTATTGGTGAGCTAATTATTTCAAATGAATAATCAGGCTAGTACGTTAATAAATTTACTTCATGTATTCTTGAATTTAGCTTTTTTTTCGAATATCTCTAAAAAGCTGATGTTCTTCTTTTTACTGTGTAAATAATATTAAAACAAGAGTCTTGACATTGAAAACTAGTAATAAATTCTTATTACAATGGATTTCATATGTAAAAGAGTTAAATGGGTGAGCTATTTATTTCAAAGGTACATCAATGAATTTACTTCATTCAGTTATATATGTAAATAACCTATATGCGACTTAATCAATTTCTCAATCTGATGGGTCGAGGCCAATTTATTTACCAAGACCTTTCATTTTTTCTGCGTTCTGAAAAATTAACGGAGTATAAATTTGATTTGAGTCACAGCAAAGGGTTTGGCAGTATTTTGATCATTACCAGACATTTTTTGGCACTCAGAATCATTGGAGTGCAGACTTTGTCAGCATATGACGAGAGCCGATCGAATGCTTTGAATGCTAAACTTGCGGGGTCAAATCTTTGTTCAAATTGCGGGATCAAATCTTTCAAATAATTAAAGATGGAATGTGATAGGATCATTCAAATTGTGAGGTTGGAAGTTCGGGTTTTAGACCCCTTTGATTTACGAGTATTGAAAATCAACCAATGTTCAATAATGAACTCTTCATTGCGAACGGGGAAAGACAAAGCAAAGCTGTTGTAAGATTCCTTCCTGGTGACTAATCCAAACATCCCCACTAAGCCTGGCCAACTTGAAGGGTGCTCACCCTTATTTTGCGATGTGATGTTTTATTGCGGAATTAATTTATAAAATGTTTCTCCCCACCTCGCGGCTAATCCTTATTAAACTGAGTCCATCACGTTCTGGATTGCGCCCGAGCGAGTTGCTGATCTTCAAGCTCATCAGATTTCATCCAATTCAGTGCTTTCCTATTCGTCCTTCAATTCATTTTATTTTCGAGTGTTTTTCATCTCTCAACCAGCATTGTGTACCTGTATGAATACAATTTGTGATACAATTTATAGTTAGACTCCCACTGATAACTTTTCCTTGGACTCCATTGAGATTTTTCAGATTATTACTGTTATTTTGCAGTCTTTATGCATAACAAATGTTTCAATAGAACATTTTTATCACTTTCCCGGTGGTTAAGAACCCATCTAAAATTGTAGCTCCACCATGCTCTCCATTACATGGGTCTCGCACCTAAAAGCCATAAGTTATTAAAGCCATAAAATTTATTATGATCACAATATATTTCAAGTAAAAGAATAACTTGACGAGGAAGTGAGACCCAATGCACTGGATGCAATGGGGGAAATATTCAGGAAGAAAAAACTGATTCTGTAAGGTAAACGATACATCATGTTGCTTGAACAAATTCATTAGGGAATTATGATCAGGTATATCAGAAATATCATTTGCAACATTTTTCATTGTTATGTTACTTTTTTTAAATGTCCTATGGTAATGCTGAATCAATGTCGGGGAGAGTCATCACTCATTTATTTAATCACATGATAGACTTCATACGGGCTAATTTTCATGGAATCGAAAGCACACGTATTCTAACAAAAGAATATGGTGATTTGAGAGTACAAAATGTAAATTGACAGTACAGTCCTAAATTTTCCCCCATGTGTTGCGTTACGAGTGTATTTTGTACATTTTATAAGCTTTATTCAATGTCCTAAGCCTCGGATTTGCCATGTATAGTCACGATATGTCATGGTTGCATTAATGGATAGTGACAACCAAAATTTCTTTCTCCTATGAAATACCGTTCGTATTTCTCGGATCAAGTCGATATTTCACCATTGGGGGAGTTTAATTCCGAATTTTTATTGGAAATAAAAAATGTTCGCGCGTCACAGCATATTGGATTGTTCACATGTTGCAAGATAAAACACAGACGGGAGGTGAGTGTTGTGATGAAGGGCGAGAGAATAAATAATGTGAGACTGTGCAAGTCTCTACTTTAAGCATAGACGCAGGTTTATATTCGAACGTGGGTCTCAGTTCCACCCCAGCCTGAATCATACAAGGATTATTCGGCAGTTGATGAAACTCTCCCTACTGTCCCTGGGGCAATAACGCCCTACTGCCTACAGGGCGGCGGGATCAGAGCGGAATCATATGTGACCAATAGAGCTCTAATGCTAATAATAACAGCGTTTGAATAATCAAATACAGTGTTGTACTACACTACCACAACTGCTATGCAATAATGAATTGTAAGCCCCTACAACGAAGTTTGCTAGTTCACTATCAAATTTTGTAGCCTAATAAGAATATCAACTGTCACCATCACTCGCGAACTCTGACGAGCAACAGTATAAAAAATATAGTTGCATCAACAAAGGCTTGTTGAATTAATAAATGAATATGTGCTTGAAATTAAAGCTACTAGGAAGTGTTCTAAACCTGATAGATTTTTCTATTTCTTGGGCTAGGGAGGTCAATGACTAGAAGAATAAACGCAGAACTATCATACAAAATGGAACCATAAGTGAATTGAATATTGAACTCTATTCACCTCGGGATTCAACTCCCAATTGTCAATATTGTCGATGTTATACGTGTCACATATCCATGGCAAATATGTGATAATGAATGATATATTATACATGATATATTATAACTCAATATTATACACATAAATATTTCATTATTTCATCTTCTTCGATAGTAGTTTTCTAATATTTAGTGAAAACAATAGCAGTCTAAGTCGTGAATTTCATTGAATACAAAGAATATGGAAAATGTTGAACATGGCAATCTATCTCAATAAATATTACAATTATTTTATTCGCATTCAAGCAATTCGTGCAATTTGGCGTCTGTGATTAGATAAGGCTCTCGCTGGCTTCGTTTCCTGCAGCCTTGGGTTCGAATCTCATTCAGCATGTTTCTCATCATTCACCCATTCACCACATTACCCGCACCGCATACAAGTCTCCAGACTTATGTGGGCATCATCCGGATTTTAAAAAAAAATAGTTACAGATATTTATTTATTCATTCATTTAACTAAAATACAGTCAATGTGAATACAACAGGCTATTGCCCAAAACTGGTTTTTACAAAATTTAAATATTCTTATAATCATCATGAATCACCTGCATCAAATTTTCTCATAGATTCAATATCCAAATAATAATATTTAAGAAAATCTTTTAGGCTATATTCTATAAATTGTGAGTCCGTCACAGAATTTTTCTTCCATAGACATCGAATAAAATATTCCCAGAAAAAAATTCAGACCATTCTGTTCACGGCATCTTGGAGCTTCTAGATGTCGCCGCGAAATTTGGAATCCTGCATCATCAAATAAGAAGAACGTGGAAAAATAAGAAGGAGGTAAAGAAGCGAGCGAAGCAGGGCTTTCGAGGCGGGCAGGAGCACTCGTAGCTGAGCCGATAAATGAAATGCTCCATGAATGTTTGATGGCGCTTCCAATGCTCCCTCGTCTGATTTCGCTCACCTTTCAGCACTCCTTACCGGGCTCGCCTTTTCCACATTCTCATTCGATCCCTGCTTCTTTATCCTTCTCTCGCTCGTTCATCCGAGCCGCCTTACGACGGCCTCCGTCCTGCTCTTCCGAATCGAGACACCCTACATTATTCACTATCCAAACTCTTATAACCGACTAGGTTGTAAGGTAAATCATATTGTTTGATTGCTACAGCCGGGAAAAGAAATCGTCTTTGCATTGGAAATTACTCCCAACTGCTACCCATTCACTCCATGGCATCGAGTCTCCATAAAATGTTATCGACTCGAATAAATTGATCAAGCTTAAGAAGAAAGCAATAATATTGTATGCCCAATGCTACTCTAAATCTTCTGCTTCATTTTGCTATTCATAAGCAAGAAGCTTCTATGGATAATCCTATAAATGTGTAAAACTAGAATGCCTAGGCTAGCTGTCTTTTTCTCCGTCACAAGCCAAAGCTGAAGTACTTACAAATTAAATCAGTACTGCAAAATGATTGCATTTGAAAGATAGTATTTTGCTCACATGTAATTGTCAATGGTGGAAAAAATTCCTGGGAAATATCGATTTGATATTAACATTTTTCAAATTCACAACCATTAAATTGGAGTTAATACTTGAAGCTCATTCATGATAAATTCCAGATGTTTGATTTTCTTTCAGCTTGTATGAAACCAGCCTTATGAATAAAAAACTTTCGTAAGAAACTTTGAATTTAAACTTTTGAAAAACAATGCGCTCCAAATAATTATCAATGAAACATCAATTCACACAAACTTAAAATTCACTAAAAGATAGCTTCTACTCATACCGCAAATTACGGCGAATGAAAAACATCCAGGATCTATACCAACTTAATTAGTAGATTCATAACTACTTATTCGAATCATTGTGACTTTTCTATCATTCGAATGAATGTAACATATTACAACGAATCAGTGTGACTTATTCTATCGAACTAATGTAACACACCAGAGCCCTTCTGAACCCTTGAAAGGAGAATGATTTGTTGAAGCTGAATTATCGTAGGCTACACGTATTGAACATGAGAAAACCTAATGGCCTGTTACCTGTATTAGAAGACCCTTACATAGCTTTTCTCATATAATTATATGTGATTTTTGACATACCTGACTTTGACATTTTTTTAGAAGGCACAAACTTAGCATGCAATTGCGGAGAACTGCAATAAAATTAAAAGGGGAAGAACACTGGAGATAGACGGAGGATCGAACTGCCATTGTTAAATACGGCTCTTACTTTGTCTAATGATTCACAATCGTATAGCATTAGGCGCCCCTTCTGCCCGGCGATAGCTCTCTGCTTAAGGATTATGCCGATAGTCGCGCTGCACCATTAACGCTGTTCGACAGAACCATTTGCAAGCATCAAAAACTAATCTCGGTATTTCCACCCTACAAAGTCAATGGCAGCCTTTGTAGAACCGAGTAATGAGCGCACTTTGTTCGTGGAACATTTCTAAAGAGAGCCTGATATGCTGGGTTATGAAGGCTCAAAAATCCATGCATAGGATATCAATTATATTCTCATAAGTTAAGCACAAAATATCGAGAACCATATCCAAGCGAAGTTTAGCCCCCAGACTCTTTCGCAACATCCCTACTGTTAAACTCTGTATTAGAAGAGTCAGACATCAGACATGTCATTTCGTATTTTAAAGCTTTTACATTTGAATTGCTATCACAACGCAAAAAAGGACTAGATTTGAGGTAAAAGGGAAAACTTGTATCCAGAAGCATAAAAAGCATATGTAATAAAAAAATCACATACTAGAGGGCTAGAGTTACGCTAATGTGTCATCATTGGTTATGTTACCTTGTTAGACAACTGAATTTTAAAAGGAAATCTCAATTATATTTTGTCTACTCTATCTATTTGTAAAATTTGTCCTCATACACCACTTTAGTCTCAGATGCAGAACACAATATTACTGTTGGTTATCTCTTGTTTGTAAACATGAGCATACATAGTGATCAAACGTTTTCGTTAACTACGATAAAACTTTTAGCACCTAGCTATTTTATATTATTTTTCTCTCATGAGCTCTTTTGTAGCATCTGTATCAACTAGCTATGCGAAATTTGAGTTTATTTAAGTTTTAGCCTTGCTATCAATTCGAATTATATAATATCAGTCCATTTTCGGGATATTGTCAATTTTGTATTCAAGAATAGAGACATTTTCAATGACAACCATATCGATATCACCCACTATTATAGAACTAGAGGCAAAAAATCAAATATATTCCAATACCCAGTACACAGGCTGACGCTACTAGAAAAGGGGCCGCATTATTCAGGACTAAAGTTTTTCAATTGTCTTCCTAAACATATTAAGTTCTGTGGTAGTCATAAGTTATTTGTATCCTTGATGACCAAAACACTAGTGGACGTACGTCCTTGTACTATAGAAGAATGTTGTAATGCTTTTATTTTACTCAAATTACATGTTGCGCGCCACCTGAGCTCTGCTCAAACTTGTGGCTCTACGCAATAAATCTATCTATTAATGCATTAAAAACCATGTTTCAGGCCCGTATTTATGGATTTACCTTGCAGCTTCCATTCACTCGAAAGGCTTTTCAAGTCTGCCCCTGGTTAAGGACGCCTCGAGTAGGCTCATGATGATTGCCGTAATGGCTGATTGCTTCCCATTTCAATCTGAAATTCAATCACTCTTCACATTTACAACAGGCTATTAGCGCAAAGCTGCTTTCTTCACAAAATTCTAACTTCAGAATCCAAATCTTTGTAGGTCAGGTCTTTTGCAGGTGGGCGAAGTCTCACTGAAAAATTCACTTGAAAAAATATAACTTGTAGAATAATATTGAAAAATTATGAAATGGAATAATGTATATTTTTCAATGTAATAATGTATATAAGTTATATTCTACATAATACGTAGATATTCATTTATGTTATTATGTAGGTATACATTCATAATCATAAATATGAATTAAATAATTTTCCTTGAATCTTGCAATTATTGCTTCTGTAGGAATCTGGTTTGCTTGCATCCAGAAGGGGTGGGTAGAAGGAGGTAAGCGTTGACTCCCATCTCCGGGTTACTTCTCAGACCTAATGCAGAGCAGTTACAATGGAAAGAATTCTCGTTAAATAAGTTCGATGACAGTTAGATTCAATGCTCAACGTGGATAAATGGGATATTCAAGTGCAGAACACTGAGATCGAGTTTTGCTCCTTGTGTTTTTTGGAAAAATTGAACTCAATTGTGGCAACTTTCTACTAGGGATACGAAACTCTATTTGTATTGAGAAGACAGAACGTTGAATGGGGTCTGGTCATGTCGGCGAGGAAGGGGAGAAAAGCTATCAGAATACGTAGATGGCGAAGAAGGGAAAGAGGAGGAAGGAGGAAACGTAGACATGGAACGTATACGTGGGATGAAGGGATCGTGAACGTAACGAAAAACAGCGCAAAGGTGAGACTGTGGAACGGGAGAATATCGTTGCGGCATGGAGCATGAGAAAATGTGATGAAAGTATTAATAGAAGGAAAGAGGAAATGGACAATAACTTGAAATGAATAAGTTATATCGTGAGACTTGAGAGGAGGTGTGAATTATTGAAGGTGAAGTGCATACTTGGTTCCCACTTCGCATTTTCTTTTCAGTCTTCACATCGCATTTCACTTCCAGCTTACTTTTTTTTTCAAGGAGAAACCCCATAGACGACAAGAAAATTGCATTCTCTTAGCACTTGTGCTGTCTTTTGCTATCCCGACTCTTTCCAACTTCAAAAAGGAATAGTGGTAGTTTGATATTTTAATACTGATCATTACAGAATCCTAGAGATAGACTCTGACACACTCGCTATAGACCCAGTGCATCGCAGGATAAACATCGAGAAATAATTTTCTCTCAATATAGGCTATGATGAATTTCTTAGTAGCAAATGGAGACTTCAAGAATCTCTAAAATAATAATGTGATTTTGTAAATGAGAACGTTATTCAATTTCTAATATTTTTCAATAGCATCAGTATTAATGGCAAAAACCTCTTCATTCAAAATTTACACTTTTTTATACCCGATGCTCACCTACAGTCATCAGAAAGTTATTGCAGTAGCCTACTCTTGATAATTTTGAATATCATAGTACTTTCGAAATATTTTGGTTTACTTAACTATTGAAGCATTTGTTAATTATATAGATTCATTGAAGAGCAAATGAAGTTTTTAAAGTAGAGAACATTACAATGTGGTTTAACTGTACCTCAAAAGCTGAGCTCCTGCCACATTCATATTGCTCAATTATTTCGCAGCACTACCAAGACGAAGCAGTCCTGAGCTAAGTAGTAGCATAATCGTATGAGCTCTTTTCTATGTGTATTTTTTCAAACTCAGGTTCAAAACTGATTATCTACGAGATAGGGTTCATTCTCACAAAAATATATTCATTAGTTTTCCTCTAATTATGGCTGATTATTGAGTGATTAATACCGCAATAAAGATACCAGTTCATGCGAGGGGTATACTAGGTAGGTCTGATAAGCCAAAGGTCCTGGGTTCGATCCCAGTTGAGTACAAGATATTTTTCTCGAGCCACTCCCGTGTTTCGGAGGACACGTCAAGCCGTCGGTCCCGGTTGCATATAAAAAAAAGCAGTCGTTAAAAAAACGGCGAGGTGGAACTACCCGTAAGGGTCTCCCCACCACGAAAAGCCATACGAATTTACTAGGTAGGTAAATGATATTTGAATGCGAGCCAAATATTTTTTTAAGAATCAATTTTCCTTATAGTAATCTTATTTGAATACGTAACAATCAGAGAAGGGGAAGGAAACAAAGCTCATGTTATTCAAAAACGACATCCATTGGTCTTGAACATTTCTTGTCACGAATGAAGGATGACCAGTCTTCATACGGAGATAACTGAAGCGTGACTGGAATCTCTCAAGTAGTTCGTTGAATGGGGAGTGATGGAATAGAAAGCCTTCTTACTGAACAGTCGTTTGCAGAACAATGCACTCTTCGCAATATTACAATCATTTTTGAGTTTTTAGCAACAATCAATTTTTCAAGTCATAAGTCATCAATTTTGATGGAGTGTGACTCAATAGAATCTTAGCTACATTCTATTATACAGAAAATCCATTTATTTCAACATCTTAGATGATGGAAATACATTTATTTAAAGAAAGTAATGGACTTTCTTAGAGATAAAAAATCTATATTATTCATAATATTATTACGATGCGAATCAAACTGTCACAAGTTTTTGATCGTCAGTGTATGAATGAATTTTTTCGACGAGGTCAACTTTTAAGTTTGTGTTCTGAGGGCCGATTCAAAGCTTTTTTTTTTGAGGATGAAGCCCACATAGGTCTGAGACCTGTGCGTGGGTAATGAGTTGGATGATGGTGATTGATGAGTTGGACCTACAGTTTTAGGTGGGTTCCGAATCACCGGGAAGTGATTTTACAGCAGAGAACAATGTCTTTTTTGCTGGCCAATCTAATCGGTCACCGTTACGAACGGGACCTACGAGAACGCAGCTTATCTATCTGATTGAACAGATACCTGCTACGGCTCGCGGCTATCACGCTAGTACAAAGACCAGTTTTTTTTTTCAATTTTGAGCAGTTTATTTATTTTTTATTTTTCTTATTTGGGTAAGGTGAGTCCCTGAGCTTTCCTTTTGTGGTATACATTAATTTCATTTATTTTAATAGATTGCATGCAATTAAAATAGTTTCAGCCATGGTATATAGCCAGTGTCAGTAAACTGATGAGTTTTAAAATACCCATCTAACCAGAGATCTCAACCTAAACACTGGATCCTCTCGGAAAACCAAATATTATAAAACAAAATAAAGGAATATCACCTTGCTAGAATGAGTAAAAAATAAAGTTTCAAGTCTCCATTCAGATCAAATAAAAAAATGTATTATTGGTCGTGAAGCTTCCATGAAGCTGGAAATATTGTATTGCAGCATTTTGTTACAATAGCTTCATTTCAACAGGTATTAGAGAAAATAAAAATTCCAGATATCACATACATTTCTTACTTATTTTCTCCTTCATTCGTTTTCATCAGCTATCTACTGATTTTAATGTAGGAATCAAAATTTGGCTATGTTTGAAGTTAATTAAACTGTACTGTACTGTGAACGACGCAATTACAAACCTATTTGGACTTTTTGGCTGCACTATAACAACATCTATTACGATTACAGTAGCATCAAAATTTATCAATTATAAAACACTCAGCCTATACATATTGTAGAATTTAGTAGTCTCACATAAGTTTCAAGGGCGTTGGGTTTATTTCGCAATAATGAAAATAATAATAATAAGCGTATGGCTTTTAATGGTGGGGAGACCCTTACGGGTAGTTCCACCTCACCGTTTGTGCCATGTGAAATAATGAAAATGAAAATAATAATAACAATAATATTATAATGATAGTTTAAAACAGAAAGACAAAATGTCACTGGGTCAAACAAGTTAAACTTGATTTAATGAATTGTGTATTGCAGAGAATACAAACAAGAACACTGTACATTTGAAATATTTTTTTGAAAGATGAAAATAGAAGATGCCAAGAGCATCCTAAAGTTAGAAGAGTATGAGAGGAGAGAAGAAAGACAACATCGGAGAGAATGAAAGAGTACTGGAGGAAACGGAAAGAAGCTTCCATGGAGAAATAATTGATTCGACGTACCCCAAAACCCTGTTTCAAAAAAAGTTTTTAAAAATTGTATAATAATAATAATATTGTTTTTTTTTTTATTTTGATTCAAAGATAATCTTTCTAGCAAAATACGCATAGATCAGGGTTATGCATTTATATGCTAGTGGTGCACACAAAGGCTTTGTTGGTTGCAGAGTAGAGAGTTTCTGACAGTTGCAGGGTAAGTTGCCAAGGAGATGCAAATCGTTCGCTAGTATGTTATTCGAGTGGTTTGCGAGACACGCGGTGCGGGCAAAATAGAGGAAGTCGTGTCAGGCGATGTCGGCAGTAGCGAATGGTTGCCTGTAAGTAAAGGGGAAGCAAGCATTCCTCCGATCCCGTTCCCGTCCCCTTCAGAAAGCAGTGTATACAACTTGCGTGACTGTCCTGTACTTTGGCTGCATAACTTTCATACGCCGTCAGCAGACTCAGACAGTCTGCCCCCGTGTGCACTGTGCAGGGCAATAAACATTGTACCGTCTCGCGGTGTGCACTATGCGCTAAGTATCCTGCAATAAAATACGCAGATAGGCTCACACTATGACCTCTACATAGATATGCCAGTCACTTAGTGAATTTAGCTGTAGGAGCTCAACAAACGTTAGTCAACAAGGAGTGTGCTTCGTTCATGTGAGTAAAGCATTACTAACGCCAACTTACGTTGAAAATGTCATAGATGAAACTTAATTCACTTAATGAATACTCTATATTGAATTTTCATCAAACTTTTTCAATTTTATTTTTCAGTTTCTTCAACCAATATAAAAATAAATATAGAACAATTTATTACTTGCATTCTACAAATTTTCATTTTTTCAATGATTGTAAGTGAACGTTTTTAGATTAATGCGGCAAAGTCATGTTTATAATCTAATCAGTATTTTATTTATGACATTGTAGTCATGTAGTTTTAATCATTTCTAGTGATTAATGATATAATCATTGTATATAATGTTATACAATGATATAATCAGTTATTTTAAACTATTTCATATTCGCCATTGTTGGAGGCTTGAAACTGTGTGGTTCAATTCCTGATGTAAGCCTAAAATGTCTTTGTACTGTATTATCCATTCTATCATATACAAACTCATATTTCTTCTGAGTGTCATAAAAAGGTAGTAATAATAGTTCTAACTTTCTCTTGAAATCACGAAGTTTTTCATATGTTCACTCATAATCATTCGCAGGAAATATGAATATTTTCATAATCTACTCGCATGCTCATTGTTCATTGAGTTATACTTCTGTGTTCTTGTTGCAAACGATCTCACGATCACAATATTAATTTTTAACCGGAATGTTTCCAGTGTTTGAATTCGTAACTAATCAATTTGAACACGTGGGTCTTCCAGTCAACAGATATTAATTTAAGAAAAGAACACTTCAATCATATATTAATTGTATGGAAAAGGATTGAATTCCCTCTTGTACTAGTAGAATAATTCTGAATTAGCTGGATGCTCTCCGAAAGTAAAATACGATGTCATTTCCTACGTGAAGAAGGGTGGAATAAAAGGATACGAAACAAAAATCTCTGTAATACGCAGGTGTAAATAGACGGAATATAAAAGCCAAGAGTGGGGAGGAGTCAAAGGCCTCCTCCTGAAAACAAAAGGGCTGGACGAGGGAAAATCCTGTCCCGTGTCTCGCGGCTATAAATAACCAGGATCTAGCCATTAGGGAAATGCACCCCCGAAATTGAGTTCTTGCCCGCAACAGTAGGTACAATTAAAACTTCTATTCTCCCCAGTTACGTCTGATCTGAGAGTTGTCTTAAACGCTTTTCATTGTTACTCAGAGGAAACGTTTATTTGACTTCCAATTTATTAATGTCACTCAAGGACCCTCTATTCTTTGTCCAATTGCCAGTATACTCGAATTAAATTTCAGTCATTCATATAGGACAACTTCCAGGTCAAATATTTAAATATGAGTCAGTGGGTGAATTAATTGAATATTGAAATAGGCGCAATAGATTCTCTCATTCTTCGAAAGATGTTATGTTGAAGATTATACTGTATTGTAAAAATTATTCTCGCCCGCTTCTCCGATTCAAATTCAAATTCTTCATTTATAATGTCTTTTCTTCCATAATTAATAATTAGAATTAAAGCTGTCACAACCACTTTTATTAAAAACAGTGTGATGCTAGTTTCGGTTGTTACACCATTATCAATCTCAAACAATCTTTTGAATGACTAGTATCTCATATGGACTAGTATTCATTATGGATATCTTCCACAATATCACCTTCGCCACTACAAATGATCTTTTCTTCCAGTTGAAATTGTGATATCATTCATTCATTTACACGTACATTAGAAATTTAATCCTGGGTGTCCCGTGAAATTTTGATCCCAACTTTCATATTTTACATGCTAGAACAAACAAAATCTTTAATTCTCATTTGTTATCCCTTTATCAGCTTATTTTGTGAACTGATTGGAATCTCCTTTTGAAACTTGTAAACTGTACTGAATTGTAAACTGAGAAAGGGTGATGAATTTGTGTTAGAAATTAAAAATTTCAAGGTTGATCAATAATATACATTTTTCCCATAACGGTTGATCAATAATATACATTTCTCCCATAACGGTTGAATAAGATTTTCAACTTCATTTTTCTCGAAAGCCTTTAATTATCGGTGAGAATAGTAAGGTGCATCGATTTACTAACCGGGTTTTTGTACAACAATCAAACGAACACTACAAGATAAATATAAAAGTTATTGCAGCATAAAAACTCAAACAGAAAATAAAATCACTGATACAGCTTTTGATACGGAACGGACGTTTCTTCTTCTTTAGATAATAAATTAGCCTACTGGATTTATTTTTTCTTTTTCTTTACTTCTTTTTTCCCAATAAGTAGTATATATTTTTTTGTCCCGTTATTTATTTCAATTTACACCAAGTAATTTGATTTTTTCCCTTCAATCGACCTTTGTACATTTTCAATTATTATTATTTTCATATGATTTATTTAAAAATTGTACAGATTTTTGATTGTAACTCCCATATAGGTTAGCCTTGGGAGTACCTAATTTCTCACCAGATGAAACATTGTATTTTATAAATTGCATAAAATGTTGTATATAGTGTCAGGGCGCATTCTCTGAACCCCATAATAATAAAAGAAATAGTAGGAAAAATTAATTCAGTATAATTTATTGTTGGAAACTTGAAATACAAACCAAGAGCAAAGGCAGTAGTATGTTCAAAAGAACCACTCATTGTTTATATTTATTGAAACTAGGTTATAGTACTATGTATGGCTGTCAGCTGTGACTGACATTTTTCGCGCCAAATTCAGCCTAGCTCAGAGCCGGCTAATAAATAAAAAATTATAATTTGCCATTAAATAAAATTATTATTTGTAATAAGGACCGCTCACAACACCTAGCCCTTCCACAAATTGGTGGATTTAAACATTCCAACTTATTTTTTGAATCTAACCCATGACATAGGGGTGTGTTGTTCCGAATCACCGAGTTGGGGCAGTATATCTCTATGGCCTGGGAAGCTGCATAGAAAAAGGAAATTGAACAGCACTTGCTGAAAAAAATCCTGCCCGAGGACATCGAACTCCTGTCGAGTCCCAAATAAGCTTAATTCTTCTAGTCAATTTTAATGTTCTAAATTTCTTTTCAAGTTACCAGTTTTTAAGTTTAAATGTCCCTGGAAGATGGAATCTAATTTTTAGAAAAATTAAATGTGATACGCCGATTTTACGAGAACTTCACCAAATAACGACCACGAGAGGCAGCCTAATCCAATTCAAGTTACCAAAGGACTGAATCAAGTAGAAAAAACCACTCATCGCCTGGAACACGTGAGTCTAACGTTATTAAATATAAATTGGCCAATTTACAGTGGAAATGTGCTTCGAAAAAATATATTAGACACAACGATTTCCACGACCGCATGGTGAAATAAATTTTATATCAGAGTGTAAAGATTTCATCTTACCTTCACTGCACTAATTAGCCCTTAGGTCGGCTCAACAAAATTATCATCTATCAATTCATAAACTTTCAAAAATACCTTCAGAAAAAATAAGCCTGAAAAAAGGACTTAAACTTTTGTTTTTCTATCCGAATCTCTTGCATGGGATATTTGTTCTTAATTTTAATAAATTTCGCAATATCGTCATTTAAATCTATGCCTGATTGCATTGCCCTGCTCGACTATTGGTATTTGTTAGTGATTAGTTTTATCATTTTCTTACTGAGGGTGATCTTTGTCGAGGGTCATACTACACAATATATTCTGTATGATATTTGGGTCGCCGGTGTCGTCGGTGAGACATACGGCTGCTCGAGAGTATATTGGTGAATTTTTTGAAAGACCAAATTCGACAGAGATCAGCTCCCTCAGTGAACCTTACAGCAATACCAAGCATAGCAGCGGTCACCAGCATAGTAGGTATAGGGATTCGACAACTTACAACGGTTGATTCCTGGATATCATACCTGGAATAAATATTTCAGGGAAGATTGAAAGGACTTTTCCGTTTTTCGTTGTGGGATTGCCCCATCACCCTCACAATCATCCCGGAGCTGAATGGGAGCCTAATACCTGAGCGATTCCGGCAGCAAGGACAACAATTAATTATATTTCAGGTAATTGTAGAGGGAGGTGGAAGTAGTTCCCACAATAGTGAGAAATAAATTTATTCATTTATATTCATCTATTTTGCGTAAATACATGATTCCATGACCAAATTATTTGAAATAATTTTAAAGCATGTTTGCTATAAAAAATGTTGAGCTTACTATTTTGAGCTTACTGTTTTGGAAATCGGACCACAAAGAACTGAGTTAAGATAGAGAAATTCTTTGTTTTAGACCATTTCCATCCTTCCCATCCTATTATTGTAAGAGAATTAGCCCGTCAGTTTCCACGCCACTAATTAGTTGTCTGATTTTTGAAAATGAGATATTGGTTTGTTCAAAATGATAAGTTCAGCATTTTCATCACAGACCTTTTCTTGATAAAATTAAATTCGAAAATCTGGCACTGGGATCATGCTTTTACAGGAAGTTTTGTACACTGCATTATTCTCACAAACATCTTCGGAACTTCCGATGACTTTTATTGAGCTTAGATTTATTTTATTTTTTCGACCAAGCTTCCTACTTGAGAGCTAAATCCAAATTATGTTGATGGTATCCACCATTGATTGAGCATGTTTCTCAACACGCTCTTTTGCATGTTTTTATTGAGGTTTTTTCTAAACCGCCTTCAAGCTTTTCAAAGTACAATTCGCCGAATCCGGGCAGTGGCCGAATCGATTTACATATAAATGGCCGATCAAACTCAATTGATGGAGCTAAACAGTGAAATGTGCTAAACAACGCTCTGATAAGCCGCTTACTCCGAATGAATGAATGAATGAACGACGATAAGTGAGATTTGTAGGTCTGTCGGATGGTTGTGGGGCTAGGGCGGCCATCTTGCCTGCGCCCAATCAATAATCCCACTCCAACGCCAAACTATAGCTGGATATCACATGACCGGACTCATCCTCACGTCTTCACAATTCCTTCATTCATGACCGTATTCACGCAAACTGGCTTCTCAAGGACTCCAGCACAGATTTACTCGTACTTGAGAAAACTCCCAACTGCTATAGTGTTTAATAGAACTACTTTTGTCACGTAAAGTGTGTTGGTTTCATGTGAAAGTTTTCAAAATGCTCAACATTAGCTTATTCTGAACAGAAGGGACTCTTGACACTAGCTTCTCTTATATTGATAAAAAATAGGCAATTGACCATTAAAGGAAAAAAGAAATTTCAATTCTAGTTTTTGGTTTCACTCTAAATAATAATTACTTTGGAAACTGACAATAACTAATAAAAATTGATGACTTAAAAGCTATTACTGTTTAAATAAACACATTTCGATGTTATCTTAATAGGCCAACTTTATGTCTGCTTTCAGATTCGAAATTTGAGAAACTCCTGGTATTTCATGAAAACCCTTTGTATAAATGAGTTTTTCAACTTTAGTTTTTAAAACAAGATGTCTAAATTCAGAAAATTAGATATGCGGTTTTTTACCAACTTACATTTATAACTGCATTTATAACTTCGTACTAGTTCATGTCTGTACTTAGCAATCAATGTTGCTCTCTTTCCGTTTTAATTACACTTCATTTTTGTTTTTTTGGATTGGAGGAAAAATATTCTTTGGATTATTTATTTATAACTGTAAATAATTAGGTTTTCAACTGTCTTTTTAAGTAATAATTGATCATTTTCATTGGTAATCAATGAAACTAGATAAATTTAATTCTATATGAAACGACTTTGCAGTCAACCGATAAGTACGTTAAATATAGTACGTATCAAACAGGAAAGTGTAACGTAAAGTGCTTAGATATCAGCAATTTGTGCTAAGACAACTTCAATACATTAATTTATCACTGATTTCTGGCATACATTATCCATAGAATAAATAACATACTGTAATCAGGTATTTCAAAAATGTATTATTCAGTAGTAGTGTTCCATCAAGCTATTGTAGTAAATAATGTATGCAGTTTAATATAATTTCATATATCAGAATTATCAACGGCATTTTGTGTGCTTTCATTTGATGAAAATACTACATCAAATCTGAGAACTTTACGAGTAGAAAAAGCCCACTTTATATTACTGCCAACATTAGATAGGTAGTGAATAGCTGAATTCTATGCTACTTTATTGTCCGATTGGACATATTGATAGGATATCACCTTATGGATCTCAGTATGATGTACCAAAATTAATTTAATATTTTATTTTTTAATCCTCATCCAGTAATTCAACAGTTAATTTAACTTAATTAACTTTATTCAGTTTGAATATCTAAGTATTAGTGTACTCTACTGTACTTTATTTTATGTAAGGTTGGCTACTCTGTCGGTAATGATCTGTGAAACAGCCGGGCAGAGAGTCCTTTTTTCTTTTCGAATCAAGCTACAATGGCGAAAGCATACTTAAAGAAAACTTGAAGAAATTTAAATCATAATGATTTAAATTATTATTTATCTATTTTCATAATGACTGAGATAGCGTAAAACCCAGTTTAGGGTAAGTTTGAATCATTACTTTGTGAAATGTATTCTATTATATGAACGGTATTTTGGTCTTCACTCATTTGATGAACGAGGTCTCATTAGCTTCTGGATTTCAATGTGTGGATCCCAAATAATTAATTCATGTTTTAGATATGCATTTTTCTCTCATTATATTTGTTCTTGAAATGTTATTGCCTAATTTTTCTTTCACTCTGTTCATATCTTGTAAACTCTTGTTATAACCTATAAGTTAACGCCTTTCCAAATTTTACTACTTTAAAACTATAATTATCTTCCATTACTATTATAATTATATTACTTTGTTTTATTCTGATATTTTAACTTCCTTTTAACTTCATTTGCTGTAATTTTCACCTTTCTAATTAAGCTCTTCAAGCATGCTCTAAGCCTTCCTCAACTTGTCGTTATCAAACCTTTTCTTGTATCTTCGATGACGTAGTCTGTTTTCGAAAACTGAAAATCCTCTTCTAGTGATTTAAACTAACTTATGTAAGTAATAATTTCGATGTATTAATTGTTGTTAATTATTTTCAACAGGTTTTTGTTCCTGATTTATTTTATATTTTAAAAATGTAAGGATACATTAATGGATCATTAAAAGGATACATTCAAGGATACACTAAAAGGATTATGTGATTATAATTTTACGGAATAATCTACATACAGTACTGGTATGTGATAAACTATTATCAACACTTCGGTAAGCTGAACATTTTTTATATCTTCTGATCGATCTGCGAAAGGGTACCCTTTATTGAACTTTTTCTTAACAACGAACTTAACGAAAATTAAACAGCGAATCATGATACAACGTAAATCAACAAAAATCAACGTAAATCAACTTTAATAATTTTTCCACGTAATTTAAAACAACGAATATTCAATCAATTTATATTCTAAAATGTAACCTTTTAGCCTTTATTTTATTTTATTATAATTGCTTCTCAGTCACTAAATTTGTTTTTCTTTATTGATTCTCCAGTCTCTTATAACTGTTGCATGATATCTTTAGTATTTGCTCTTTTATGATCACTGGCCCTCTGGCCCAGTCATTCTTCAAATTTTACGTGGGAAGCCCTGAACCGACTTTAAGTCAGTTCAGAGCTTCGTCACAAATGGTAGCAGAGCGTGGTTACTTGAGATTTAGTGGTGCAATTAACATGCAATGGTTATTTGAGACTGTTTAAGTAATGAATTTTAATATAGTTAAAGCTATTGGTTGAGCAGTGAGACAGTGAGTAGGCTTATTTGTTTTATTTAAGATCATTATTGTCAAATATTTTGTCATTATGGACAAAATTGTTGAAATTGATGTTACTAAATTCGTAACAAACAGGATAAACCCTGACTTTCTCTCTAAAGATAATCTTATTTTCGAGTTATTATCTCTTGGACAGGATAGTTCAAGTGTAGATAAAGATGTTGATGCACTTAGATCCAATTATAGAATTATAATTAATGAATCTAATTCTTCATTCACAAATTTAATTTCTGATTCTGACAGTTTTAGTCAATCATTAAGAATTATTACTGAGGACATCCCTCTTATGCTCAAATTTATTCATGAATTACCTCAAGGTAATAAAGAAGTAACCAGAAAAAATATAGTAAAAATTGAAAGTAAATTTCTCCATCATTTAAATAGATTTAAGCAGCTTGTTAACTATGTGAATGATACTGACGACATAACTAGCACTAATAATGATCTAGACATTCTTGGTGATAATCTTTTTGATCTTTATAATAAAATTTTATCATTACAACCTTTGATTGTCAGTAGATCGACTTCGCCTATTGTTAAACCATTCAGCCTACCTAGCCCAACAAAGATTTCAAAAACTTCTTCTTTGTCATTATTTGTACCTGTACCAACTACATCTTTTGACACCTTAAATAATAATCTTGGCGCTATTCCTAAAAGACCGCAGACTCCTTTGAGACCTTCAGCTATTCCAACTTATAATCAAAGTAATGATACTGATTTAAATAGGAATCATAATATTCTGAATTCTAATATGATAACTAATCATGGCTCATCTTTTGAAAACTCATTTTATAATAAATTAAGAAACCCCGTTGAATCTTTTCTAAAAAATTTACAACCTTGCGATGGACTTAACATTGATTTGTTACTTGAATTTCTTTTAACTTCTATTAAGATTCAAAACATGATTCGCATTCCTGATATGCATTTATTACAAATCCTAGTTCCATATACTATGGGCCCGTTAGCTGATAAAATCTTGATGTCTATAAATTTAAATTTAACCTTTAAACAATTTCATTCTAATGTTCTAAATTCTTTTATTCCTCAGAGACTTCTGTCCGTTATTAAAAGAGATAAATTCTATCGCCTACAAGCTCCTAATGAGTTGTTATCTTCTTATGTAGTCAGTATAAAAGAAGCTGCTAACCTTTTACAATTAACAGAAAGTGAAGTTGAAATTGTTAGCACTATAATAAGTGGTATAAATCCTAGGGAGAGATCACGCATGATTTTCATGCCAAAACCTACCTCTTTTGATGAACTAAACTTATTATGTATTCATTCTCAGAATGTAGCCTTCTCTGATGTTGAAAGAAATAATTCTTATCGGAACTTAGCAGGCCGTAATTACAATATTACCGTACAAAATAATTCCAGTGTTCAAAATAATCAGAATAAACCTAATTCTAACAATAGATTTTATAGTGTCACATGTTATAATTGTAATAAAAAGGGTCACGTTGCACGAAATTGCTATTCAAAAAACGAACAGCGCCCCTTTCCGAAGGACAAAACTTAATTCCTAAATTTACTAAAATAAAGAAAAGGCCTTTTCATTCAAATAGTGTTATTAAAAAAGGAAATCTAAAGAGAAGACTCTGTGGAGTTATTAATTCTAATCAAAATTTACCGTTTATTCTTGTTAACTTTAATGGTTGTAAATCTAATTATCATGCTCTTATGGATACTGGATCTTCCTTTTCTTTTATTTCTAACGAAGTATTCAAAGATTTATCTCAAAATTCTAAATTCGATCTTGTTGTAGAGAGTAAGGATTTGAGTTGTTCCGCCGCTAATTCTTCCAAAATTTTAATTAAAAAGTCATGTACTTTAAAAATAAAAATTCAACATTTAAGCTGGAAGTTTGAATTTCTTATTGCTGATAAACTCCCTGTGCAAGCTATTATTGGAGCTGATTTTCTAAAACATGCACAATTAATTGTAGATTTATTTAATAATAATTATTATTTCTGTTTTGAACCTGAAGTTAAATTTTCCTTAACTAATGATTATTTACCGGCCACTAATAATAAAAATAAAATTTTTGTTAACAATATAATTGATAAAATAATTCCTGGTGATACTTCACACCTTTCAAAAAGGGAATTAGATAAATTATATAGTATAATTGATAATTATCCTGACGTTTTAACTAGTAGAGTTGGTTCAACTTCTCTTATTAAATATGATATTAAACTTACTTCTAATAAAATAATCTGGTCACAACCCTATCCACTTAATCCTATTAAAACGGAAGTAATGAAGAAAAAAATTGCTAAATTACTAGCTGATGATGTAATAGAAGTATCTAATTCTCAGTACTGTTCACCCTGTTTTCTGGTACCCAAAGGAACAGAGGATTATAGACTAGTTATCGATTATCGTAAATTAAATCAAATTATTGAATTACAAGCAGCTCCTATTGGCGATATTCATTCCTGTTTTCATCATTTTTCTAAAGCAAAATTTTTTACAACCCTTGATCTCAATAATGCTTACGGTCAAATTTCCTTAACTGACTCTTCAAAAAAATTAACTGCCTTTATTACTCCTCATTCTCTTTATCAGTATAAAAGAATTCCTAATGGAATTAGCTCTGGTGCTCAAGTACTTTCTTCTTTAATGGAAAAAATATTTAGTGATCTCCGTTTCAAAAATGTTTTCTTTTATTTAGATGATCTTATTATTTATACCGAAACCTTTGATTCTCATCTCGAAATATTAGCTGAAGTTTTTGAACGCTTACGAAGGGCAAATCTTACCGTAAACCCTAACAAAGTAACCTTTTGTACTCCTAAAATTTCCTTTCTTGGTCATATCGTTTCTTATAATTCTGTATCCATCGATCCTGATAGAACAAAGGCTATCACTAATTTTCCTGTACCTAAAAAATTAAAACAAATAGAAAGATTCATAGGCATATTAAACTTTTATCATAAATTTATTCCAAATTTAGCTGACATTGCTTCTCCTTTAAATGCACTTAGAAAAAAAGATGCCAAATTTATTTGGACTTCTGATTGTCAGGATGCCTTTGATAAATTAAAGCAAATAATTACGCAACCTCCTATCCTTAAGATAGCAGATTTTTCTAAACGGTTCATCTTGCAAACCGATGCCTCCAGTGTGGCCTTAGGCTGTGTTTTAAGTCAAGAATATGATGGATGTCTCGCACCTATTGCCTTTGCTTCTAAGACTCTATCCCCTTTAGAAAGAAAATACTCAGCTTATGAGAAGGAAGTTCTTGCTGTTCTTTTTGCTATTGAGAAATTTAGGTTTTTTCTAGAACATACTCGTTTTACCCTTCAAACGGACTGCGCTGCCTTGCATTGGGTCTTGAAGCATCCTAAACCTCTAGGTAGAATAGGAAGATGGATTCTACGCTTAGGTTCTTTCCAGTTTGATTCTGAGCATATTAAAGGATCGAATAATATCATCGCTGATGCTTTAAGTCGTATGTATGATGAAAATCCTAAAGATAATGATAATTTAATTAAAGATAATCTTTGCAATTTAACTCTCTCTGACTTTCCTCTTAGCTTTTCTGATATTTTAGAATACCAAAAAAAGGATGAATTTATTTCTGAAATTGTCAATAAAAAATCCCAAGGTATTGACATTTTTCCTTATTCTGTTTCTAAAGGAGTACTTCTATTTAAATCTAGGAACAGTAATAAACCTAAAATAGTTCTTCCTCATTTGTTAAAATCCATGATATTCAAGTATTACCATGAGACACTTTTTGGAGCTCATGCCGGTTACTTGAAGACTCTTAATAAAATAAAAGATAAATTCATCTGGAAAGGAATTTCAAAGGATCTTTCTGTCTATTTAAAAAATTGTAAACTTTGTTCTCTAAGTAAACCTGCTCAAAAAACTAACTTTGGTTATCTTTCTTCTAGTGTTGCCAGTTATCCTATGGAGAAGTTATTTATAGATTTTGTAGGAGTTTTACCTAGAACTACTTCTGGTAATACTTTTATTTTTTCATGTGTAGATGCCTTTTCGAAATTTAACTGGTTAATTCCAATCCGTAAGGCCAATTCCTTAACTGTTTGTAAAGAACTAAATAAAATCTTTATAAACTTTGGTATTCCTAAATATATAGTATCTGATAATGGCGCACAATTTAAATCTAATCTGTTTAAAAATTTCTGTTTTCAAAAAGGAATTACTCACATAACTACTAGTCCTTATAATCCTAAACCTAATCACGTAGAAAGGATCCATAGAAACCTTAAATCTTGTTTGATAGCCTTTAACTCCGATAAACAAAATAAATGGGACCATAGCTTGGAATGGTTACCTTTTTCATTTAATAGCTCATTTCATGAAAGTAGCAAGTTCACTCCTCATGAATTGATGTTTAGACATAAACCTAGTGATTCTTTAACTAATGCTTGGAAAATAGATGAAATTCTTCCTAATAAATTTTCTATGGATACTAATAAAATCTGGAAAACTGCTCATAAAAATTTATTAAAATCTTACAATAATTCTAAGAAGCGATATGACATGCATAGAAGTCCTATCCCATTTAAGACTGGCGATATTGTTTTTTTAAAAACAAATCCAATAAGTAAAGCTGTCAATAATATTACTGCTAAATTATTACCTAGATTTTCTGGACCATTTATAATTAAAGAGTGGATTAGTCCTGTTAGTGTTAAATTATTCTCAACCGATGGTGAGAAATTTATTAGAAGAGCTCATGTTTGTCAATTGAAAATGGGGAACAACCCATAAAGGCATTCTATTTTGTATTTATTTGAGAAACAAAATAATTACACCTGTTGATGGACGCATCACTTGTGATAATTCGTTCTCATCTTGTATCTTGTATTTTGTAATTGTCCTGGTATTATTCTTGTTATGTTGTAATTTCTATGCCGATTGCGCATTGTGCTTCTATTTTAGTTGCATATGTAATTGATCACATTGTAGTATTGTGATTGGATATCTTGAGTTGTCATTTATTGATATTGTCTATATTTAGTGTATTTTATTATTGTTCTATGTATTTTTATTAATCTGTTTCAGATTTAGTTTTCTTGGTTAACAGCAACAGAGTTGCAAGATGTTAAAATTCAACTTATGTTGATTATTTTTATTTTTTGGTAGTAATGAAACTTTAAAGCTGTTTCAATTTTTACTTACTTACTGCTCACTCTTAGTTTCACTGTCTCTCCCAATGGTTCACTACTTGTAATTCTTATTAATTGTTGAGTTTTTGGATGAATGGTAACTTAAAGTGTTTTAAATTTTCTTTTTATCTATTTAACATTGAGATCACTATTTCCTTTCTACTCTCTCTCCTTCCCTTTCTTTAGAAATATTGGTGACCTGATCAATCATCAATGTTTTTATTTTCTTATTTCCTGCTACCTTTCCCTTCATCTTACCATCTTCTTTTCTTCTTTCCTTCTGAGTATTTTGGATACGCGGCCTGATACTTCTCTTTCCTTTTACCCTTTAATCTCATTTTTTTTTAAAAATCATTTAGTTCAAATTTTGGTACCTTTTCCTAAACAAAAACCCAGTGGAGGAGGTTTGTACCAAAATTAATTTAATATTTTATTTTTTAATCCTCATCCAGTAATTCAACAGTTAATTTAACTTAATTAACTTTATTCAGTTTGAATATCTAAGTATTAGTGTACTCTACTGTACTTTATTTTATGTAAGGTTGGCTACTCTGTCGGTAATGATCTGTGAAACAGCCGGGCAGAGAGTCCTTTTTTCTTTTCGAATCAAGCTACAATGGCGAAAGCATACTTAAAGAAAACTTGAAGAAATTTAAATCATAATGATTTAAATTATTATTTATCTATTTTCATAATGACTGAGATAGCGTAAAACCCAGTTTAGGGTAAGTTTGAATCATTACTTTGTGAAATGTATTCTATTATATGAACGGTATTTTGGTCTTCACTCATTTGATGAACGAGGTCTCATTAGCTTCTGGATTTCAATGTGTGGATCCCAAATAATTAATTCATGTTTTAGATATGCATTTTTCTCTCATTATATTTGTTCTTGAAATGTTATTGCCTAATTTTTCTTTCACTCTGTTCATATCTTGTAAACTCTTGTTATAACCTATAAGTTAACGCCTTTCCAAATTTTACTACTTTAAAACTATAATTATCTTCCATTACTATTATAATTATATTACTTTGTTTTATTCTGATATTTTAACTTCCTTTTAACTTCATTTGCTGTAATTTTCACCTTTCTAATTAAGCTCTTCAAGCATGCTCTAAGCCTTCCTCAACTTGTCGTTATCAAACCTTTTCTTGTATCTTCGATGACGTAGTCTGTTTTCGAAAACTGAAAATCCTCTTCTAGTGATTTAAACTAACTTATGTAAGTAATAATTTCGATGTATTAATTGTTGTTAATTATTTTCAACAGGTTTTTGTTCCTGATTTATTTTATATTTTAAAAATGTAAGGATACATTAATGGATCATTAAAAGGATACATTCAAGGATACACTAAAAGGATTATGTGATTATAATTTTACGGAATAATCTACATACAGTACTGGTATGTGATAAACTATTATCAACACTTCGGTAAGCTGAACATTTTTTATATCTTCTGATCGATCTGCGAAAGGGTACCCTTTATTGAACTTTTTCTTAACAACGAACTTAACGAAAATTAAACAGCGAATCATGATACAACGTAAATCAACAAAAATCAACGTAAATCAACTTTAATAATTTTTCCACGTAATTTAAAACAACGAATATTCAATCAATTTATATTCTAAAATGTAACCTTTTAGCCTTTATTTTATTTTATTATAATTGCTTCTCAGTCACTAAATTTGTTTTTCTTTATTGATTCTCCAGTCTCTTATAACTGTTGCATGATATCTTTAGTATTTGCTCTTTTATGATCACTGGCCCTCTGGCCCAGTCATTCTTCAAATTTTACGTGGGAAGCCCTGAACCGACTTTAAGTCAGTTCAGAGCTTCGTCACAATGATAATATTCAGCTTCAATGCAGAAAGCAAATTCACGATGTAAACCACTCAGGAGCGTCGCTGAGCGTGTTTTCCACCATTTTTATCGCTTGGAAATTGTCATCACTGCTGACTGCGGTAACGTACGTTCGTTTCCATCAATAAATGCAGAGAGAGTACGTAATAAAATTCTCTGTGTCCTGCTTCTTTGATCTAGATCCGCAAGTAGTTTCCAACCAAACATGACAGTGGCAAAATAATTTTATTCCAATAGTTCTCCCACTCTTTACGTGAAGTGCAATTGCAAAATGCATTCGGTATTATTTTATGTTTGTTCTAAATCCATTTCATTTGCGATGGTCGTCTCAAGTATCGTTTCGAATGTTTCTAGCGATCAATAGTTGATGCTCTTTCTTACACAATTCAATAACTCCGTTCTGGAACACATTTCCAGTAGCAATAATGCAATATTCAATCGAATGCACTTGTCATTTGAAAAATAATATCTTTCTTGTTCTGTTTCAAGTAAACTCTTGAAACCATTGCATGCTCTTGTTAGACAGGAGTTCCTTCAATTCCTGTTGCTTTTCCCTCTCTCTTTGTTTCCTTTTCCAATCTAGACTGGTAAAGTCAATGTTAAGAACCATGTACATGTACATTAAGCTGTGCAGTTTAGTAGTTTTTCTCCATTTTGAACTGATCGTTAAGAATGAATACTCTTCTATTAAGTAAATAACAGTTTGGAGGAATTAAGATTGAAAATTCCTCACTCTTATCCCCAGTTTATCGAACGCCCCTTTATAATGATATTTCTTTTTCCAGACAAGTATTAACACGATGGCTCCATTGTACAGCCCATTATCGCATAAACTATACTGTTGATCTGATTATATAAATAGTATCCATGAGATAGTATATAGACTATGGTATCATAACCTATAATGCGCTATTCCAATGAAGTTCGAAAATTTTGACGTGTGAAAAAGTGGGAGTTGAACCCAAGTAATAATGCAACATTCTATTATCTCCATCATTTTCATGCTCTTTTTAGACTACTAAATAAATTCGTATCTTTCTAGAATCAATCCATTGAGTTGAAAGAGATTGGAGAATTGAATAGGATGGAATTAAAAGGAATTGACAATAAAACTAATATAACCGTAGATAAGCTGTATAATAGAATCATTATTTTTATATGTGGGATAACAAACTGTCCTTATAATAGGATGTCCGAAAACCCGGAAGTTATTGTGAAAACCAGAACTCAAGTGATGATGAAATTTGGAAAGTTCTATGCTGTAATTTGAGTGCTCTGGTTAGATAACGTCAAAGGTACGGACACTTGCCTTATTAAATTTGTATCTTTCTCAATAACTTGAAAAATTGGAATCTTGAATATTGTAGAATAAGAAAAAATTGAGAATAGAACTCGCAAAACGAAAGGAAATCTTTAAGTCTAGCAATGATGTTTTCAATTGATGAAGATTACTATAAACCACGATTTGAATGACAATACCAAACCGCATTACAAAATGCTGGAAGCTAATTGAAAAGCAGGAATTTCTTTGTTGGGCGGCCTATTCAATCTCAGAGGAGCTCGTGTTATCTTTCTAGACATCGTGAAACTGGAGGTAGAACTTTTTGCAGAATTTTCTCCGAGAAGAAGGACAAGCAATCAAAGATTTGATTACGCAAAGTTCGTTTGGATTAGAGTTGTGTTGCATCTGTCGTTTCAATTTGGATGTACATCAGGATTCAAATGCCTAAAGAATTGGAACTTTCCAGGATTGAGAAAGGTGCCTAATGAAACTCAATTTTCAACTTTAGTATTTACGCACTGCGATTTTGCGCTTCTTAAACAAGAATTTATTTGATATTTCCCACGTTTTTAGCCTATTTTATATGCAATTATCTTTTATTCTTGAAGAGCAGGTTACAGATGAATCTTCATCTTGATATTTTTACATCTAGACATTCTGTCCTATTCCTGACTGTTTATCGCGTTGTGCATGTTTGGTGTCATTCGAAACTAATAATCATAGAAACATGGTGTCATGGTGTCATAGGAACAAAGGGGGGCCAGAACGAGTTAACGGGAATTAATACTATAATAAATGTAAATGTCTGTCATAAAGTACTAGTGAGTTTATGCAAATTGCCATGAACACGATTGATCTGATCTATTCTTGGAACATGTTTGTCATGTTTTCGTGAATGCATAATTTAAAATATTCATCCTTAACATTTTTTTCGCTTTAGCGAACTAGCGAGACTAGTCTATTCTAAATAAATTTTCGAAACCCAGTGTTCTTGTGATAATTTTTTTGGAAATTCTTATTTCAACGAGGAACGTGTAAAGACTCACTTGAGTGAGTCAGACTGAGAATCAGAGGTACTTTGAACAAGGAGAAAAATAACAATAAAAAGGAAATCCTTCAAAGGTAATATGTATATTTTTTACAATAAGGTTTTTGTTATATGGATTGCTGAGCTAAACATGATTCTCATGGCTTAGAATAATGTTTACAGGTTTCGCAAACTCAATTTCCCTTTTCTCTTCATGTAGTTATGGACGTTAACCCGGGGGAAATTGGTGAGAGAGGGAGAGGAGGGTCAGCCAGATTCTGGAACGCAATCAGACAAGATGAAAATCCATCGTAAAGTTCAATCTGGAGGAGGCTTGACCTGCGAAGGATCGATCCAAATTATTCGTCTCTGGCCTAGTCGTCCGGTAGTCAAGATTGCCTGGAGAAGGAGCTCTAGCTCATTCGGGTGTGCTTGGAGAACTTTGAGGAATCAATCGAGAAGCATGTCCCCTTCTTCGTTAAGAGATAACTTTCATCTCGAACCTCATTCACGAGCTTCGAAATTGCAATTACTGTGCCAATTTCAGTCCACTGGGGAATATGAGCTATGAGTAAGCATCTAAGGTCTCAGTTCCATTAACATTAGATATCAATTTCTCTGGAACGCTGCTACCTACTCTCACCTACTTCCGTGTCAAGGAGATATAAGTTTGTTGTCAACAAATTCTATTGATTTACTGAAAAATGTGATAGAAGCAAGTAAACCACTGCACGAGAAATCCTTGTGATATCATTTTTGCGTGGCAAATGTTCATTATTAATATTGCTTTTAACATTATTTTGCAAGAGGAATGAAATAGAGGACAAAACACGCTGTATATATTCTCCTACTGCTGGAAATCACGGATTTTATCACTGAAAATACACCGAAAATCGATGTGAATCTTGAAAAACTCTTCGAGACTGAGGAATGAAGCAATTGCCCGAAATCAATTAGTCGTTGGCGAAAAATGAAAAATGTATCGCTCATCATCTAAGTGTTCTTCATGTCTTGAACTATTATCATTATTGGTATCAACAAAAAATATAGAAAGAAATGGAATACGATGATTTGAAACAGACGAAAATTATTATCATTGAAGATGACTTTTTTCAGAGATTTTCTACTTCTTAAAACTCCAACAATGGTTTTTATTGTATTATTCAGCTGATAATTTTTGATGGCTTTATGAAATCAGTATTATAACCGTGAAATTTTTATGGGGTAAGCTGAGACTTCCGAAACGTGTTAATCACTAAATAAGTTGAATTAGTTGGATAATTGTGTAGAAGAATAAACGCTAAAGCTTCGGTTTCCTATAAAGCGGACATGGACTAAATGGACAGCCGACAGGGTGTATATACACTTCAATTCTATATAAACTCGATTTGCTATCGAATTATTGTTTATAATAATATTTCCGATTAGTTATGTATTCCCTGGTATTATACTCATGCATCTTCTCCCCTACATAATCTGCTTTCAGTATTAAGTTGGTAGTTAACATATATTTTCTAACAACCCGCCATCTGGATTCTTGATCTGTTCCGCGAGACAGCCTATTAACATTACGAAAGTAACGCTGGAGATGAAGCTCTTCTTCTTGAGCGTGTGTCAGCTGTTGAAGTGTTCCAAGTTATCATTCCGATATCTCACCAACTCGCTGGTCAGATCAAGAAGACTTGTTGATGGAAATTAATTATAGGTTAACTTTCAGGTTATTATTGATAGGAGATTATGTATGGAAGAATAAAGAGTCATCGAAAAAGAATACCCGTATTTAAAAATCACTACTTCGACTAGAATGAACATAAAGCATTTCTTATGGTCTTAAAACAAAGGTGAAGGTTGGGAGTCTTTTTACATAACTTAATTAGTTTCGATATGTACCCCATTAAATGCACGGCAAACATCGAGTCGATAATCTATTTCGCTCCACATACGATGGAGCGTTTCTGGAGTTACAGTTGCCATAGCAGCAGGAATCTTTTCTCTTAGATGCACTACGTCACGAACCTTTTTACCATAAACAAAGTTCTTAATGTATCCCTACAAGACGAAGTCCATCGGAATGAGGTCTGGGCTTCTTGTCGCCCAAAAAATTGGGCCTCCTCTAACAATCCAACTTGGCAGAAACTTGGCATTCAGTGTTTTGCGTACGTTAATTTTGTAATGCGGCGGCGCCCCATATTTCATTAAAATTAATTTTTAGCGCAAACAAACTCCCAATCTTTGAAGACAGTAATCAGATCTAAATGTTCATTCTAATTGGAGTAGTGATTTTTTTTAAATACGGGTATTCTTTTTCTATGACCCTGTATGTATGAGTACAATAGCAGATTATATATATAAATAATCAAATATAATTTGATTACTATACTTTACTATATTATATTATTGTAAACTATATTTCAAAAGGTTATAAATTGCAGTGTGTGATGTCCATTTAGTCCAAATCCGCGTTCGAGGAAACCGAAGCTTTAGAGAAATAAATAAATAAATGTTTTATTCCTCGAAAATGACATAATAAAAAACACATCACATTTCAATTCATTGTGCAATTTTTAAGAGTTTGTCACATGAAAAATGACCAAGAGAAGAATAACTTATAAATCATAAATAATATATAACTTGAAAAATAATAACACAAAATTAGAAATATAGATTTACAAAGTATTGCCATTGATGAAAAAAGAAATGCAAATGAAGCCAGCCAAGAAAAAAATGATAGGAATATACACACTCAAAGAAGGTGAGACAGCAAGTCTAACTTATATATGAGCGGTAGTTCAACTTAAAACAATTTTGTAATGATAATGCTAACGATTTGACAGAAAGATATATGAAAAGATGAGTAATGTATGGAGAAGAATGACAATGAGTTAGTGAAAGGAGGCGAAAGGATGAACAGAGAAGACAGCAAAGCTAAAGAGAAGAAGAACTGAGAAGGAATTCAGAAATGAAATTGATTGTTGAAGGATCTCTTCAGACCCGAATATGAATCTATGACTTTTGAAGAGCTATGTTAATAATTCCTTTCTCGACTATAATATAACGAAAGTTTTGGAAAAATATTGAATTTTAACTTATGAAACCATCTCCTCACATCTATGTGATATTGTTGAATACCTTTACTTAAATATTCATTTCAGAGAACTTATTTCCAAAACTTTTTACATCACTAAACAATTATTCAAATGAATAAATTATATTTGAATATCATCGTAATTCATGTGTGGATTCATATAAATTACTTTATAATTGACAAATTCATAGTCTACGAGTTGAATTGCATTGCAATGATGTTCAACTTGGGAATCTAAATAAATGAATTTATTCGTCAATTCATTGGTGGCAGTGGATGAACTAGAAACCTAAGTTCTAGGTTCTGTTGGATGGACTGATAAAAACCGTACAACCTAGTTCAGCAGACAAAATAAATTCCTTCAGTAGATGGATAAACCTGGTTGTGTGAACTATATATTATGCATGTTGACATGCTAGACTGTAGTAATAAACTTTTCAATTTGTGTTCTATTTATTTGCGTCAAAGAGCACCGCGCAGCGCTTCGTGCATAATTAGCAAGTACCCTTCGAATTCAGAGTCAGTCAATGCATACACTTACTTGCAGGTAATCATCAAATCGTGCACTCATTTATTTATACAGTAAGGGATAAACTAAAGACTCATTGAGTCCAAGACATAAAATAGAAAGGTTTTGGAAAAATGTTGAATTTTCACTTTTGAAACGAATATAGTGACCATCTCCTCACATCTATGTGATATTGTTGAATACCTTTACTTCAATATACATTTCAGAGAACTCATTTCCAAAACTTTTTACATCACTAAACAATCATTAAATAAACAAAAATTATATTCGAATATCATGTGTGGATTCATATAAATTACTTGATAATTGACAAATACCTAAAGTCTGCAACCAAGCGCCGATTAATTATAGTGGGAGCACCTTTAGAGAAGTGCTTCCACTATTTTGAGAAGTGCTTTCACTGTAATAGGTTTATCTTTTTTATTCATTCTATGTTGTGGAATTGGTAAGTCTCTATTTCATTCCTTAGTACAAGCTAATTATTTAAATTTCTAATCACGAGTATTTAATAGACTAGTTCTAGTTGATGCATTGTGGGGTTGACAGCATCCATCTAATCATCGGATGATGGAGTGGAAATTAATTACCACAATGGCGGCTTTTCAAACCGTGTCGTGTTGAACGGGTTCGATTACAAAGTGCGCTTTCATTTTTTTCTGGAACTTCATAGGATGCCTCTCCTCTGACAAGGCTGGCGCTTTAATGGCGTCCGTGTATTCAGCACAGGCTGAGCTCGTGTTTCGATATAAGTGGAGAGTGGAAAGCTCGCGCTCGACTGTCGGCAACCAGCTACAGCCTTTGTACGCGACGAATGAAGCGAGTGGAAAAGTCGAGTGGGTGCTGATTGTGAGGGTTGGGGTGGGGGCTGGGTAGTTACGTTAGCTGGAGGTGAGCGGATAAATAAATGATACAGCCGATTCAAAGGTAAGCTTAAATAACCCCTTTAAAACGTCATCACGCGAAAGCCTGTTGTAGCTGCACCCTCACACAGCTCATTACATTTCTCTCTACTTTGTTTCTGCTGATGACGCCGCTGCTTGTGACGAGATCCAACCTAATCACGGGTGTGCTCAATATTAAATAGCACTGTTGAAAAATAAAGCCAACCAACTCACTCACACTCTTTTAAACTCTCTCTTTCTCCCACACACATTCCCTCTCTAAACCCTTTCCTCACTCATTAATTCCTCTCTTAATCTCTCACACCCTTTCTCTCACTCTCTTTCTCTGTCTATCTGATTCTTTCTCTTTCATTCTCCTGTGACGTGAAAATTTCACGAGGCTATCCCGATGGCATTCAGGTCCCAACCTTTCAGACAAACCCTCCCCAGATAGACGCAAACTACCATTAAATTTCCGAACCCATTAATGTTGTTGGACTCTCCACAAGTCGAAGTATCCTTTCTACGTCGAAGTCATCCTATTTCAAATAGAATCTCTTGCCTTTTTGACGTGCTGGATTTCATTGTGAAATTTCAAAGAAGCGTTTTCTGGTTGCATGTTTCATCACAAACTGAATGTAAACATATCGCGTTTGCCAGATTATAATAAGAAGTTATCACTATCCATGAATGTTTAATTTGCCTTATTGTGGCTTGATGTGAATTGAGTTTTGTTCATCTCGGATACAGAAAACACACTAATTGTGTTGTTGCCAGATTATGTTAAAATAGAAGAAAAATGATTAATACTTGAAGGTATAAGTTAGCTGAATTTCTCTCTGGGTGTTGTAAAAATTCATGGTTGTTGAAAGTGCCTACTTATGTTTCATTATTGTTTTTTTCGAATGATGACTTGGACGCAGGAAGTAACTCAGAGGTATGATAGATAGTATACCCACTCATCTGTACGGCCAGACCCTGGTAAATGTGGGAGTGGACTGTTAAACATAAAGCTTTAGAATTTGTTTCGGTAGGCTTGGCATACATACATTTCCGCGTGCTTAGTGAGGAAAGAAATCGCAACCTACCTCACTCCTCGCTTGCATAGTACGCTCTTTTGACCAAAATATAATTTTTAGGTCTGAAGCCGACCTGCAGTCGAAATTGACTATGGTACTTCACACGTGAATGTTTAATAGGAAAATAGAAGAAAAATGATTAATACTTGAAGGTAATGAGTTAGCTGGATTTCTCTCTGGATGTTGTAGAAATAACATGGTTGTTGTAAGTGCCTACTTGTGTTTTATCATTGACTCCATTATTAATGTCATCAAATTTAGAAATGCTGTGAGTAGAATGAATTTGAAATGAGAAACTGGAATCATTTCACGAGGATGTCAGGATATAGAAATCAGTACCATTGACAAGGGGATATCCCAGTCAATTCTTATTCATACATAGATTAAGTTATTGAATGAAGAATGTTAATAAGCCTATTTGAAACTATAAAATAATTAAAATTATAAATACTTATATTAATAATCAGTGCAACATTCATAATTTCAAAAGGAGAGCAGTTTGTTAAGCTCAGCATATCAAGCATTATTTATTCCTGATGTATAAATGAACCGGTTTTAGTATTTTATTGAACGTTTTTGCTTTTATTTCGTTATTGGACAATAATCAATAATATTAGATTATATTAGATAACTTGAGGTACAAAATAACGTTCATTCATTCGTTTCCCTCAAGTAGCTCTTTCATGTTCCTTGCGTTCAACAGGAAGCAAGGATCGTTAATTCAGAATAAATCCAAATATAGTATTTTGTTGCGATAGTCCCTTTGACAAGTTCCATAGTTTTTTATCTAGTATTTGTTTGTTCACTTGGAAGAAAACAAGGATGAGTTTGGTCCATTTTTCTGTGAAATCAATGAGCAGACATAGAACAAATTGCATCCAGTTCTTATATGCCTGCCATTAGAGCGGAATTGTTATTTACATGAGAGCCGAAGTGTTGGAAGTGCCGGTGGCGGGTTTAAGTGAGAAGTGGAATGGCATTATTAAGTCCGTATTATAACTCCATAGTCAGTCATAAGGGAGAAATTAGAAGGTATTACATTCCCCTTGATGACTGCTTTACTGAAATATTCAGTCGCCATTTTGCACTTCTCGCACGCTCGTACGTCTCCGACCGTTGTTATTATTATTACTATTATGATCGTCATTCGGAAAATGACATGGCCCTTTGCCCATTAACCTTGCGTCGCTCTGACGGTAATCAAGTGAGAACGGTTTCATTGCACCAAAACGCTCTCTATCTGCTTAATATCAACAACAAACTACTCTCATGCACATATATTACGATAGTGCTGATAGGTTATAGTAATTTCAGATAAATTTTTATTTCAAACACTTCACACTACCATGGCGGAACGTGACATATATCATAAACTAGACATCCCATGAACTCGATTAAAAACTATTATAATGACAAACGCTTACAAAGCTCGACCTGATTACCTGTATTCTAAAATTTTATAGATTCACTCATATTTACTAGGTAACTATCTATCATGGATTCCGAGCTCGTCAGGATCCATGACCATGGTCGTTAGTCTCCTCTACAAAGTTGACTATCATGATTATGATACTGATTTTTTTTTAAATTTGAAGCCGATCATGTTCTATTTGTCGAATCTGATATTCAATTTAATTAACTATAAATGCTATTTCAATATCCCAATTATAACATGATTCCAATCTCAAAATATCAACATTTATTCCACATCATAACTTCTACTCACATGGGGTATTTTTGAGAAGAAGAAGAAGGGTTTATTTGTTTCAGTCTTCTTTTTTGTGAATCATTTATAATGTGGTTTATTTATTTTTTTAAGAAATTTTGTACAATTGAAATGAGGAATACATTCGAATCATTCATCAAGTAAATTCGATAAACACTATCAATTAACCCTTATTAGAGCTCCAATTAGGTATCAGCAATATGAAAAATAATTTTTGATCTTCGGATGCTTAAACCTTCATTTCTCTTGAGCCTTCATCTTTTCCACCCCAAGCTAAATGTATTTTGAACTAAAGGACGTAGTTTTCCTTCAGCTATTCATATTATCTATACATCATTAGCTTTACCGAATGGTAATAGTGATACTATTTAAGGCCGAGCCCATTGAGTTCATTAAAACAACATTTGTAATCAAAGTCAGACTACGTGATGATGTAATTGAGTAGTTGAAGCAATTTCTTTATAGAGTTAGTGTTTATATGACAATAACAAGTTAGTGACTGTAATCCTTGGAATGGGGTTCTGCACGTCTTGCAGCCGCGAAAAAGACTCATTAATGAGAGTAGAAGGAAGATGAAGAGAGTGGGAATTGAGCATCGCCATCGCCCTGAACCGAAACAGTTTTCAATTAAACTGAGCCGGAGACCGAATGCAATTGTGGCAACTGAGGGCTGGGCAACTACTGCTCTTTTACGACCGATCGTAAAGCACTTCTTTCCCGCGCCGGGGTCATCCTGTCATGAGGGCCTCGCCAGTTTCTCCAGGATTTACACTTTGCTCGAACGTGACTTCCAGGTTATCCCGGATCAGGATCTGATGAGGTCCTTCCTCGACCCCCTCACCCCCCGCAGACCTTATCACCTTTTCCTTCCGGTATTGAGTCGGCATTTCTTTTCGATTGAGCGACGATGTCATTCATTCGACGACCGATTGCTCAGTCACTCGTTTCCATCCCCCGATAATAGTCTCAGCTGATACCAAGGAGTTAGTTGTTGAGTGTCATCAACGTCAATACTTTCCACCTCCTTCAATCGTCCTTTGAACCATTAACGATTAACCAATTGCAACCATTAACGATTAACCAATTGAACGATTCCATATTGCAACCACTGAGAGGTTGATTTTAAAGGGGACTAGTGGTGATGGTGGTGATAGCGGGAAGATATAGGATACGCAGTTGAATAGTTTGGAGCTGATTGACGTATTTCAAGTAGAATAATTATCTGGGTAGAAAAAGTTCTAAACTGTAACAGTGAAAATTCTATTAGTGAGACTTTAGCATGTAAATATAACTATAAGAGATTTGGATGGGTTCTCTTGTTGTAAATTTAGAAAGGAAGTAATCAAAAGCCCTGTTGATTTCTTTCCATTTCTATTTTTTAAATACTATAACGCAATTTATAAATTAATTTAGGATCTAGTATGCACAATTGTGAAACTGAGAATTATGTGAGGGAAGTTCAATCTTTGTTGACGATTGAATTAAATTACTTTTCTGAATTTGATAACGAATCATATATTATGACAGTGACGAAATAGGCTGTTAGTTGAAGTGGCAACGTGGTGAAGGTATATTTTATTGGAAGAATTATCCTTCCAATCAATCTTGAGAATATGTGAAGTAGTCATAGTGAGCAGATAACCTCACCTTAATTTATTCTCCTGCAATTCAATTAATTCATCATGCTCTCTCCATTGCAGATTATCTAATGCCTGGGAGTCCAAGATCGTATCCTGGTAAATCTCCGGATTTTTCTTCCGCCTCTGATGTTAACAATCCTGCAACTGCACATCTTCAACACAGGTTAGTTGAAATCGAAATCACATTTCAACTGAATCCTAACATTAATTATTTATTGGAGAATGAAAATTAATTTGGTTTGTTTTATTTTAGAATAGAATGCTGCTGAATAATTTGAGCTTCAAAGAGAAATGACCAAATTGTTGTATTTTCACTGTTTCTATCGTATATGAAACTCAATCAATAATGAATTGATTAGAATCGGCTGAATCTAAAATTACGACATTCTATGTAATGAATTACATTCAAAACCAGGTATTACTCGTTACTTGACCTATTGGTCAATACACATTTCATGATCTACAATGTATGGTATGCCTTTTTGCATTCTGTAGAACAAATGTTCCAAACTTGATCCACTGGTTGATAATTAATTGAAATTGCTATTGACTTTTCATTCTTTCCCAAACCAAACATCAAATATTCTGATAGTGGTGAATATTCGATAAGCTTAAGCTTCAGTAGTGATTGTTTTCATCGGAATAACATTTCCACCAGTATTATTTTCCGCCAGATGAATTGTTTAAAATATAGATAACTTTATTATAAATTCTTGATGGCAATATTTTGCAAGTGGATGTTGATATCTATCAAATTACTGACGGCCGCATTTTGGATACTGGTATCGTAGATTTCCTGACATTTTTCTTTCAGAGATATAAGTCTTTCAGATAAATTATTGCTTTGAAATGTACGTCAAAATGTATGCAAATTGACCAATACCTTATTCTGAAAATAATCAGCAGTCTTTCATTGCGGATTGTTTTCAATTTATTGAGACTCCAATTTTCACTCTAATCTTTCACGGGCAATATGCTTGGTTATTATTAATACTCCGTGATTCTGTACTCCATGAAATACTTCTGAATTTGTTTTAATCTCTCGTAGGCTAATGGATCAAACCATCTTAAAGTACATAAATTATCTTTCTCATCTTGGCTTTTTAAATAGATCTGTTGCTTAGAACTTGAAGTATTCCAATTGGAGCATGAGGGAGTGATATCTTGGTTTGTATATGTATAGTACATAGGCCTACCCATTTTACACAGCCCGTCTGTGATAAGAGCTATTAAACTGACATGCATGAATAATGAATAATGCATGAACCACAGAATAGTTTTTTCGTATCATTATTTTGGCTATTTATAGCTAAAGTTATTTTTATTCGATAAAAAATGTCATTTCAAATTTAATGAAGAGATAGGTGTCTATGATGTCGGATGTCCCTTGAAAACTGATAACAGAAAAAATGTCAACGTATGCCAAAAGTTAGAGTGAGTGAAGCTAACTTTGAAAGGCTTTTATGTGTTCAATGCTGATCAAATAATGCCTCATGCAGAAATACATACGCTTTTTACTGATTTTTCCTGCCTAGAGTTACTAAACCTGAACAGAGCTTTTGCGTGAATGTACGTAGATGCGTTGCAGCGATATAGAGCTACAGAAAGTCGTCGGCCTACGCTGACAAAGTGAGCGACGCACAATGCAATTTACACTGGAAAAAGGAAGTAATAACTTTAAATTGACCGTGCGATATTCCCCACCCTTTAATTAGGTTTCGACATTTTATTCTTGTCAGAAGGGACTTTGAATTAGGCAAAATAAATGTGCTCTCAAAGTGGTTCAATTTGCAGGGCTTTCAGAGAGGACACAGAGCCATGGTGAAGGCATTAGCTCTCTCTACCCCTCTGGAGAGAGAGAGCATGGCGTGGCATGCCAGCTCCGTCGGATTTAAATTGCCTTGCTACTGTTGGCTATGTCGAACCGACACTGCTCCTAATGTTGTTTCTGCTGTCGATAGTGCTACTAGTGCTACTGCTGCTGCCACTCGCATCCTACAGGCGCAGTCGATTCTGGCACTGCACAATGCACATAGCTGGCGAATCCCACTGACAAGGCTACCCCCCTCACACACCATTCTGCTAAATGTATCTCCCTCCAAAGCGTCTGGATCTTGCTCAACTGCTAAGAAATCCTCCCTTCACTTAGAACTGGAGGTGAAACGGCAAGCCAGTCCTCTTCTTATGAATGTCCTGTAGACTCCATTTAACCTCATTCTGAAATTTGCCTGTTTCTTAGCAAGTTCTCCCTGTCCCTTAAGAGCTCAAAATTACTGCGTTCACCAACCCTTACTAGGATGATTGTAGCCTATGATTGCCTGGAACTCTGCAGCCTGGATATGTATTGTTAAAAATCTAATTTATTATGCCGTTTATCCAAACAGTTCAGTTTTTATATTTGATCAAAACAGCAGGAAATTATCTTCAGAATTGATCATATGATTTATGTGTCCAGTGCATTCAAATTTTACTTTTCATTTTGAGATATAATTCATTGACAATTGAACTGTGCTTTCATTTTTTGTCTGCACTCCCAGGTGATACTTGTTGAAACAATTTATTCAGATACGAAGAATAATTTACACCCAATAACCTTCAGTTATTAAAGTAATTAAAAGCATTCCTATTCGGGCCTAAATAAAAATATAATTTGTTTAAATTTAATCACAATTCAATTACATTGTGAAATCTATCGATTTTTGTGGACAGCGAATCATAATATCATTAGCAGAAGCAACCAATATTCAATTTGTTCATGTAGATTCGTTCTGCTCAGACTGCTACAACTATAAACTGCTACTAACACTTTCATTAACATGTGACATTGGTTTACAAACTGAATAAACTGAAATATCAGCGCTGCCCAGTGGGAGAGTTTCCATTATGAACAGAGGTATATTCAATATAGGTGATCCCGATTAGAACGAGGATTCTACCTTGGGTGCTCTTCAACTGCAAAACAAATTGGTCGTTTAAGCTGCCTTGAATACTATGTTACGGCTGACAACTCTTGAACCAAGTCTACATAAAACTTGAAACTCGACATTTCATAGGACGAAAGCTCTATTACTTATTCCATTAGTAACTGGACTCATGTTATGACAGTCGGCGCAATATATCATCGCACAATGTTTGAACAATACAGTCCAAGAACTTTCTCCCATACAAGAAGTTTATACTGTCACAGTTGTGCGATTCATCCATCATTCAAGTTCCAAGTACCAACATATATGCTGTCCAAGTTAGTCTACTGAGTTCTCTTAGTTCAACATGGCGTCGATAATTTCAGATGCTCGAAGTGTATCGGTGTTCGAGGTATGACCGATAATTACGGCTATAAAACTTAATTATCAAATATGTCTTTGATTCGATAGAATCGATCCCGCATGGTGGTCCACTGTTTTGGAAACTGGAAGCAGAAGTTCTTAGAAGACAAATCGTTTTTCATGTCATTCTTGTACAGAGAAATAAAAGTCGATTCCGGATTGGACAAAATTTGGTAATCTTTGACTACCGAAATTTAATAAACGAAAACCCACTAGATCACATTAACTTCATTAATGTGAAAAATGAGCATTCTACTTATATTGTAATGTTGAAGAAAATCAGCATCTCTAGATGATAAGATATACAAATGAAAATTCTAAGGAGGAAATTTGCCCAGGATTTGAACTATAAAACTTGAAGATATACAGATTTCCATAATTCTGACGGCCAGTTGGACGAAAGAAAATTAAATTTGACCACTGTAAGATGACGTCATCTTACGGAGTTCAATAGGGAAGTCGTTGCACTGCCTCCATCAAATGACGTCATCTTATGGTGGTCAAATTTAATTTTGTTTCGTGCAACTGGCCGTAAATGATTGTTCAAGGAAATTTTCACAGGATTTGCGGTAATGAAAATCGAAAAAAAAAAAGATAATCCAATAAGATTGAGAAGATCTGAGATTCAGAGCCAGTGATATTTTACATAAGAGGGCGAAGTAAGGGTCATAAGACCGTGCCTCAACAGATTATTGTCCAATTAACTAATTATTGCACGTGACTGGGAGGAACATAAACATTGAAATATTATTTATTTACAATAAAATAGCAAATTATAAGAGAAAAGCACAACTCTTTGCTGAGGAATTCATGACAGTGTATTTCCGTACTTCTTATCGATCAGGGCTTCATCGAGACTAAAAATTACAGCACAATGATGGTTGTTAAAATGTGGAAATATGAATTTAAGAAAAACCTTCCTCCTTAATCGTTTAAATTTTATTGGAATGGTTGTTCATATCAACATACTGTACTAGCCTTACATTGCGGATCTAAACTGCAGGTGATTTGACACAGGACAGTCGACATTCAAGTTATAAGTTCATTTGAACGGTTCCCAGCTGTTGTTTTTATTGCGGCTGCGAATGTGTCATTGTCATAGGAATGGCCCTCCATGGACTCCACCATTGCCGCGGCTTCCGCTGTGATGAGATCGTGTTTCACGGTACTGTACTGTGTTTTAGGGGGAATGTCACGCGTTATTCGACGCAAGAGACATAGATGAGCTGCAGAGAAAACGTTAAAGCCCGTGTTGGATGCAGAGTACCGGGTTGAGGGCAACAGTGAGAGAGAACTCAAAGGGGAACTCTCCCCGTTTAGAACAGTTACGGAAATTATACATCACCACTTCCTCCCCTCGTCTTCCACTAACAGATCAAGTCTGCGAGTTTTGTTACAATAACCGAAAGCTTATCTCCGTATTGTCGCTTCATCAAGATTGTACCGTTCGTTAATTGATGTGTACCCCTAATAAGCGTATTGTTTTCATTGGTGGGGAGACCCTTACTGGTAGTTCTAATGTGAAACCCGATTTAAAGAATAAACTAGTTGGCTATTATGTTCAATTGCTAGTCATTGCAAGCATATAACACTCCCATCTACTGTTTCAATTCTCGATTATGATACGAAGTGGGTTTTGGGGGAAAGTCAAATGAGGAGGAGAAGAAAATCATTGATGTAGTAGGGAAGTGATAGCCGAGTGCCGTAGCAGGTATCTGTTCAATCAGAGATAAGCTACGAAACTCCTGCGGTAACGGTGACCGATTGGATTGGCCAGCAAAAAAAAATCTGTTTTCTGCTGTAAAATCACTTCCCGGTGGTTCGGAACCCACCTAAAACTTTAAGTCCAACTCATCAATCATCATCATCCAACTCATTACCCATGCACAGGTCTCATACCTATGTGGGCTTCATCCTTCTATAAAAAAAAGTTGCGAAGTTCCAAAGAGAGAATGGGCCCAAGAAGCATAAAACTGAACTTTCGAGTTGATATGCTTCTGTAAAAATTGAGTAGGAGACTTGGAAGCTATTGGTAAAGGATCACTACATTTTTATTGTGGATGATGCCCACATGAGTCCGGAGACTTATGCGCGGGTAATGAGTTGAATGGGTGAATGATGCGAAACATCCATGGCTGAATGAGATTCGAACCCAAGGCTGTAGGAAACAAAGGCAGCCAGAGCCCCTTATCTTATCACAGACAATCGCTCCAACCAACTGCGCTACCAGAATATTGAAGCTTATTGGAAATTAATAACTGATTCATCCTGGTCTGATACAAATAGTATATAAATTGCATTATCAGCAATTAATCAGCCCGCATTATTCTTCTAATAACGAAAATATCAAGCTTACGCAATTGCAATGTCAGACACGCTATATTCTATCCCCATGCATTCGAACGTGAAATATTTTTCTTCTTATGTATTATATTTTTCCTCGGAGATCAAATTCCTATACTTCTTGAGCTATGAAGAGGAGAAAATTATAATTAATTAAGCTATAACAACTGATTCCATTAGAAACCAATGCAGAAAATCTCCTAATTATAGTTGTTCTTAACAAATAGGTGGATGAAATTTTTAAAAAGGTTGAGAGTTTTAATTTGAAATTATCATTACCATGCCATTTTTTCTCAATAGAATTAGTTTTATAAAACCTTAAGAAGTTTTTAAATCTTGCAATATAGTTTGTGGCTATGTGGACCCAATTTTCTAGAGCGACTAAATCTAATTCAATTTTATATCAGAGCTCAAACTGATTTAGCACATGGCAGACTAGACTGAGATTGTTCCATCGATATTTTCAATCCTAATCCTCAATTAAGCGTAACAAGGGAAAGGGAGTTAACCATTTGCTTGTTTGTGGACTAGCAGCATTGAACTATATAAATTTAGAGCATGCCTTCCTGTGATCTGGTATTATCGCTGGGCTGATGAGACGGATATGAAGTCGAACTTTAATGCATGTGTGTTTATCCCTATGTTGTTTACCATCGGTCGTCATGGTGACAGTACGCCACAGCCTGCAGCCAATGAATAATTACAGGAGAGTAGACTCTCCCTCATCGCTGTTCCTCGGCAGAGTAGCAGCCTACTTCTTCCTCCTACTGCCTCCTCTTCGCCATCTTCTTCTTCATCTTAGCTTGCCGCCCTATTACACGTAGCACGTGCAGAGCCCTCCGGCCTGTCCGGAAATAATCTCGCCAGGAAAAGGAAGGCAGAAAAGCGAAACAAATTGTTAGCATCCTAATTTTATTCATACTCCTCCCGCAACATTCGACTAATGAACTTGAAAACGTAACTCTAACAGCGTGAATGTTTTTCGTTAAAAATCAGAAGAGGTATGCCGTTTATTGCACGGTACTTCAAGCTGCTGTTGCTTCTACGCACCGGAAATATAACAGCTGAGATTAAAATTCCTCTCAAACCTACGTTTGAAGCCATTCACTTTTGGAATATTCACATTTTTAAATTGAAGTACTCAGATTTTTTCAGAAGTATTTTCAGAGTTTCCAAACTTACTTTATTCAGTGGAATGACCTTTGAATCGATTTCACTAAAATTTGCAATACATTCTCGAAGAATATTGAACTATTTATGTATTACAGGTATTTCACACCCTCGCTCATTTTTCATGCCCCATGCTAAGTTCTGAAGTATACCGAGCCCGTATCTAATATTGGTTTCCAACATTTATGGAATTCAATCGAATTTTATACCACTCGTTTCTGAACGGTCATTGAATTTAACATGTAGGTGATACTCAAAATGGAATATTTTAGAGCCTCAAATCTACTTAATATCTACACTGAAGTATATAGTCTCACTGTCATGCATAACACCAATATCATTGAAAATTAGACGGCATGTTAGACAATTCTATTGAATATAAGTTTCTATTATTTCCCCATTATCGTTTTTCACAACACCTTCACTCAATTTTTTTATAGCTTATGCGAAATGTGAAATGTTTATAATACACCGAAGTAGCAGCTGATGTCCGTTTTCCATCCCTATTCAATTCAACTAGATGTTGCAGTGCTTATTTTTCATAAACATTAAAGAGACTTCAATTGAAAAAACTTACATAGATTACTCAGAAGAGCTTGTTATGTTATTAAAAGACGACCAACAGCTATGATAATACAATACCCCATTTCATAAGATTTTAATCAATAGACGTTACCACTACTGAAAAGTATAGTTGTAATATAGAGTATGTGTGCATTTGGAAGTAAAAGGCTATGGCAAAAACAGAAATCACTTAGAAAGTGGAATTGTCAACATTTAACAATTTCCAAATAAACTGACCCAATTGTTTGTGAAACAATTCTACTGTTGATTTGATCGTTTTCGGTGAGTTTGCTCAGGAGAGCACCAAAAATAATCAGTAGGCATTGCTTATTCGTTTCGGCAGATGGCCGTAGCCGTATTTGCTCTTGGGCACCATTTCTTGGTGTGTCGAATATTGCACTCATGAGAAATTCACAGTGTCATTTCGAGACGAGAAGAGTCGATGGTTGCAGGAGGCAAGCATCGTTTGCGGGGTGCATAGCTCTAGCAGTAGTTCGACCCGAGCATCAAGCACACAGCAGAGAAGAGTTTTGGTGAGGCAAACAGTGTACTGTGTGCGGATAATGTAGCGATTAGTATGCGAGTCCACGAAAGCCTAACGTAACCCAATTATAGAGGTGGAAGAATAGCCACACAAATTGTCCGGCATTTGTATGCTGGGTTCGCGCGCATTATTCAATGCTTACACAACACTTTCTCACCTGCTAGCGCACTCACTTGACAACTCATACTGCTATGTTTACTTGCTCCAGTGTCACACTATCGCCACAACATTCCCAAACCGTCTTTAATCTCAGTGAACTAGGTCATGGTACTATTAATTATTGAGAGATACCTTTATGAACTGTTAAAAACTTTAATCTCTTTAATCTCAGTGAACTAGGTCATGGTACTATTAATTATTGAGAGATACCTTTATGAACTGTTTAAAACTCGTTAGTTTTGATACTAAGGTTCTTAGAAAGCTTTAGGTTCTTATTCGTGAATAGATAATGTAATTGTAATTCTACCTGTGTTAATCGTATGATTGTAACTCGGCTATAGAGAATTTAATCAAACTTCAGAAAATATTTTTTTTTCTGGTTAGTCAGGTACACTGTAGCAGACTAACACGTAAAAGAAATATTTTCTGAGGTTTGATCTAGTTTAGCAGACTAACACAAACTAATCAACATTTTCTATAATCAGATATTATAATAATATCATAGTTATTATTAATATATTATTAATTATATCATAATTATTATTAGTATAATAATAATAATCATCAAATATTGAACAGTGTAGGTCTGTGAAAACTGCATCATATTCCATTATACCCTGTACTTGAGTTTAGTTTGTAAATTTTTTTGTATATTCTAGAGCTTTCTGTATACCTCAGCTTACACTACGTGTTAGCGATGAATATCTCTTCTCATGAAAAGTTATCGCTTATCAAACCACATCATGAGAGTTCGGTAATGTATAAGATTTCGTCTAATTGAAGTATTTCGGCGAAATGAATTCTCAATTCATAAAATAATTTTTTCCAAAAGGTTTTGAGGTGAACTAAAGTTCACATTGGGTTTGGGTGTTCGACGTTACCAGAAACCCCTAATATTGATCACTACCAATAAAACAAAAACAAATTCCCACCCAGAATTGGTTAAGTGCCTCTCAAATATTGGTCCATACCTTAGATATTGAAACACCAATCTTCTATCAAAGCCAAACAATACGCACATAAAGAATGAAAACTTGATTAATGGAATAGAACACTATCCATGATTCATGTTTCATATAATTCAAATTTATGTAATGAATCAAAAATAGAAAATCTTGTACAGTTTACCCATACAATATAAAATCGGGAAAACTATGAAATTGAATAAAAGCAAAAGATCAATGAAAATCAATCTAGGACCAATTGTTTGAATCATGATCTCTCCATGATCATTTGTAATTTATTTTTTATTCGCACCAAAAGAACATATTTGACGATTATCTTCGATATCACAAACCTTCTACTTACTATCATAGTTCAAATACTTTCTATGAACTGAGTGAAGACAATAATATCTTATTTAATTACCGCAATTCTATTCACATTAGCGGCAATTCGTTTTAACAACCAGGTTGCAGCATGTTACACGGGCAAGAGAACAATAAGATGAGCTATTCAGGAATTAAACGACACTCTCCACGTAGGAAGTTAGTTACCGGTCAGCCAGTGGCACGTCAGTGTCTTTCACGGCACGTTCCGACCCACGGTCGCCGTAATTGCAGTCTGTTTCTACTTCTAGAATACAATTGTCCATGAGGTGGACGTGAGACTCACATCTAACTAGAAACAAGTCATTGTCAGGTCGGCCTCGCTCCGGGTCAGTCGTCTTTCTTCTCCACATTCCCTTTTCAGTCCTTTCAAAACAATTCTCTCATCTGTTCCAATCCATGGCCCACTCGTCTGTCTAATGAACCAAAAGTCAATCTTGTTTGTTACTGTATTCATATGAGGAATATTAAAAAAAAAAGTGAATGCCTTTATTGAACAAAATATATACATAATCATGGAGATCAATTTTCGGCCTTTTTCCCTAGTATTGAATCCGTCCGGTAGAAATAAGGAATGTTTACAAAATTGATGAAACTTTTATCTAATTTCGGAGTCTTAGTCCCGTATCTATGTTCCTACCTAAAACTTCTTAAACTCAAGGAAGACTTTAAATCATTCACTTTGAAGGATTTTCGACTTTCCATCGAGTTAAGGAAGTTCATAGATACGTTCTAAATAAGTTCATAAATAAAATATGAAAAACATATAATAAATAATTATAAATATAATTCGAAATACTTTCATAAATACGTTAAGTTCATAAATACGTAACTAGCGCATGGTTCAGATTATTATTTTATATCCCTGCTAATGATGTATCTGTAGAGTTCTTGCAATCCCAATTTTGAAAAAAACCAATTCCATCGCTCATTCTCGATTGAACGAAATTGATTAAAAAATGTTTAAAAGTTATAAAGGCCAGGATGATGCAAGAGGTAGAATGATAATCTCCCTCACATTCGAATCTTGCCACATTGCAGTATTCTTGTGATAAGAATTATTAAACATATTAATCTAATGTTAAATAGATGAATAATGCAAGTACCACAGAATATTAAATATGAACAATTTTTTTGTGAATCATCCTTTCGAATTCATTTCTCACAATGAAATGCAGCAACTATAAGTTACATTTGATCAGACCACTTGTTTAAATAGAGACTACTTACTTAATGGAAAACTGATATGATCTTATCCAGTAGAAGTATATACAGGGTGCTTCGGAACTCTCTACCAATACTTCTAGGCAGTGTTTCTGGACCACTAACAAAAGTTACATCTAATTTCGTAAAGTTAATAAAAATTTAATTTTAATATATGTTTTCAAGACATATCGTAATAAAATTTTCTAAAATCCCCAGTTACTCTCACAGCCGCCATTTTGTTTTTTTCACTCATTTTTTTTATTCGAACACCTCTGAAAGTATAATTTTGAAATTTTGCATACAGCTTTATAACAATTAAAACAATCTTAAAAAAATTAATCAAAATTATCCGACATCAAAAAACAAAATGGCGGCCATTTAAAATCTTTGAACAGGATTAAATTAATGATGGCTAATGATATCAAAATTGAACTTGAATAATCTTTTTTAGATATTTCTATTGCAAATCCAACGATACCTCATTTTCCAAGATTAGCCAACAATTAACAGAGATATCCTACTTTTTAGGGTGTGAGGTGGTTGAGAACGGGTTGCAGTTTTTCGCTTCCAATCACCGCATACCCTAAAAAGTAGCATATCTCTGTTAATTGTTGGCCAATCTTGGAAAATGAGGTATGGTTGGATTTTCAATAAAGATATCTAAACAAAGTTATTGTATTTAAATTTTGATATCAGTAGCCATTATCAATTTAATCCTGTTCAAAGATTTCAAATGGCCGCCATTTTGTTTTTTGATGTCGGAAAATTGTGATTAATTTTTTTAAATTGTTTTAATTGTTATAAAGCTGTATAAAAAATTTCAAAATTATACATTCAGAGGTGTTCGAATAAAAAAATATTGAGTGAAAAAAACAAAATGGCGGCTGTGTGAGTAACAGGGGATTTTAGAACAAATTTTTACGATTTTACTTTTGTTAGTGGTCCAGAAACACTGCCTAGAAGTATTGGTAGAGAGTTCCGAAACTCTGTATGTATAGAAACATTGTGAGACACCCACAGCTAGGTGTTTGCAAGTGTTTGTTCAGTTGTTATAAGTTTCAAGTAGAAGCTATTTTTGAAATTGATTCATTACAAGAGAAAAATGAATAACTCCAAGTATACGGGCGTCAATACTTATAATAAAACACGGGCCCAATTGGACTACACCAATTGCCATAGAGTGAGAGCTCAGAGTAGACCTACCAATGAGCTGAAAATCCAAAGAGTTGTTGCTTGTCTATGCAGAATATTTTTACTTTTATATCTGTTCTAAGCTGTATGGAAATCAGTGTCTCCTGTTTGAACATACCTTCCTAATGATTATGAACCATTCTAATGAACCAACATCAGTCTTGACAATCATCTCTCATCTGTCTACAATTTTCATTGTAAGTTATTATCTATCGAGTTACTGGAGTAGATACCATTCGATTCTTCAAATTAGCTTTTTCGTATAAAAATTGGAATGATACTTATTCTACTGCACTAAAAATTAAAAAACAACTGAATTCATATCATTACATTGAAGCAGGTTTCTCATGTGGGAAGATATCTAGATAATTTGAATAACAGCATAACTGTACAGTTTTAATTGAAAAAACTTGCATAAATATTCGCATATTTTGAATGAGACTCAAATCATTCCTTGATCGGAATCGTAGGAAGACTTGTCCAATTTCGAAGAGCAAATAATAGTTCACAATCGTTACGGTTTTCATTACAGTTTTTCCAGACGATCACTGATCTGAAAGTTTGTTGAACGGTGAAAAGGCAATATATTCTCCTTCTTCGTTGCTATTCCTAGTCCGTTTATTTGGCGGACAGAAGTGGAACTCCTCACGTAATGGAGCTTTCCAGACGTTGCAAATATTTGAATGCCTTCAAAATCAAACACGACTTCCAGATCAATCCAGACCATCAGACTCTTTCAACTCTTCAATTCTCTGTCATAGTCTCTCATTCTATCTCACTTTTCTTCTTTATACTCTCTGCCACTTATCATCTTTTGTGCTATTTCTCAAAATCACTTTGTACTATGCAATCGCGTCGGTTTGCTTCTTATCTTTCTCTCTATTGAAACTCTTTCAAGTTTGTGGCAGTAGATATCTTTTCAATTATCAGGTCAAAGAGCTTTGAGAAGAAATTATTGGAAAAATTTATCAAGTTGAAAAGAAGATGCAAATTTTAAGCGTCAGGATAGATTTCGAGTTTAATCTAAACATTTTCTTCCATCACAGATAAGATAATTACTAATTAAGGTAGTATTCACAGAACACTAATTCAATGCTCTCGATGCTCTAGTAAAGACGTTTCCATTAGACTCATTTTGATACCAAAGTTGAAAAAGAATAAAAAACAATAGGAATTTGTTTCTATTCTAGTATTGAGAAATCTTTATTTTTATCTCCATCCCACTATCTGATTATTTCTATAATAGCCCTTATACATTTACTCTTAATTATACATTGGATATTTTTCTTATGAACGTACTCATAGTGGGTTATTTATAGTTACATTTGTATAGTATCAATATAGGGGATCATATTGTAAAGCTGCATTTAATTATTTTAGTTAAACTGTTGCATTTGAAATGATTATTTTTAAATTTAAAAAATGGAATAGCTGTTTTAATACAGTAGATGAAAGTGTCACACCAACTATCCCACCGCCTCTTTCACATTAATCTGAAGTAATAATTAAGTTATTCAATTTATTATTATTAAACATTCCAATAAAGTTTTACAATACGGCCTATTATGACTATCGAACTATTCAAATCACACAGATATGAAATTATATGAAGTTATAGACTTCATTTAGCCACTGATGAGTGGTGGACAATGTTTAAAGGTCGAATATTACTGTTGCTTCACTCCATTATCGGATTGTGTTATCTAGGAATGAACATCGTCTCCACGAGCTGTTTCAATGCGGGACTGCAATGCTTCCTCAATGAGTAGAGTGAACTAGCAAGCTGATAGAGTAGGCCGGCTGGTGTTAATAACGTGCTCGCAATTATCGAGGCGATCCATGGCGTTGTATAGCTGTGTGCGACTGTGCATTATTGTCCGTAGTGGGGTAGCGCTAAATGTGTCGGCGGCAGGTGTACTGCGTTGAGCAGCTCAGCGCCGTGCAGCTTATTGTACTGTATTTAGTCGAGAACGGCGTGGCGCGGTGCTGTGAAGATGATAACGGCCGAGTGAAGCGTTAGAAAGATAACGGACAACGGCCTGAATACATTCCATTAATGTCCGAGTTTAATTGAATATCGGAGATGCGGCGATAAGCAATCCGGTGGGGAGGGGGGACGTAAAGTCGAATGTCGCCGACTAGATAAGGGCGCCCCCTTCGAGCGCAGTTACGACCAGACAGGTCTCTCGACACCATATTGTGGTCGAAACTACACATCCCGCCACCCTTTCTGTCTAGCTATCTCTCCCTCTTTCCATCAAACGACTCCAAAATCACCTCCTCCCTCACCATTGCAATGTTTTTAACCCTCTGGCCTTGTTCCTCGTCGTCCCCAGGGACTCGCTCTTGACCCTTCTCCTTCAACCCCCTCACCATCACCATAAGTAACGATGAATTGCGATAAACAGTGATGCAAATTTCCACTTTCGTCCACATTGCTCGCTTGCAGCTGTAACAAATTCCACAATTTAAACTTTGTTGTTGGATCCGCCTCTTTTTTAACAAGCAGTAGCTGAGCAGATTAATTTAAATTTATTAAACCGTGTGGTGTCGTGAACGCGGACTAGAAACCGTTAGATGTGTGAACTGACTGACAAACCCAGGTTTGTCAAAAACAACCTTTATAAGCATTAGTGGACACTTGTCGAAAAATGCCATCGATGAAATTTAATCAAATTTGAGGACTGAATCGTTTGGACGCTAGGGGGGGGGGGTGAATTAATTGACAAAATGTTTTGCTTGACTATCACCGCGCAAGTATAGTTTTTTTAATGTGATAGTATTTGATAGAATTTCAAGGTTTAATTCCTATTAGGATATATCATTAAGTTGTGATTTTAGATGGTGATATTAATTTTTGATGGCTCCTATTAGGTTACAGTAATACGTTGTGATTTTTCTCTGCTGGTATTAAATTTTGTTAGTTTTTTTTCTAGGATAAGTTAGATGTCTTTATCTATTTGGTTGTATTGCTGTAATAAATCTGGAAGGTCGATACTAAAACAGTGATTAAATGTCTTGTCCGGTTCTTCTAGACTAGAGTGATGTCATATTAACAAGCAGTAAAAATGACTGTCAGTTTTCCTTCTTCTACCAATTTTGAGCGTGGTGTCCTTCAAAATTCCAAATTATCAATTTTCTAAATTAAAATCAATAAGTGACAGCACACAGCCTTGGAATCGTTTTGTTCAACGTCACGCAACAACAACATGTGTGCAATCTGACCTCTTCTGGCTACGTGGTGCAGCTATCTGACGTGCGTCATAAACTTTACATTATTCCTGTGCAAACTGTGTCCTGCTGCTGCCGTCTATCAACACATTTAGTTTCGTTACATAGCCGTTTGGAAACTCTCTTCGCAACAAAGTACAGAAGCATACTGTAATCGAAATCGTTTTATCCTCTCAACAGAGTATGTCTGACCAGAATTCATTGAAATTCTCTAAATAGATCCTCTCCAACAAGACTCCTGTAAAGGACTAGCTACCTAATTCTGATGAACCAGACTTCATACAGTTATACCATTTATTGAATTTCAAGCTAGCTGTAATATAAAACATTGAAATGAATTCTCAAACAAGATCAAATGAAAATTTTCAGCTTACGGGAATACCAGCAAAGCTCGTCAGCTGTGATGTATGGCATCCCGTACTATCCATTATACCAATCCTCGTAGCATTACATATACATTGCAATTGGAAGATCCAAAATGGTTAAACAGAATAGAACAAGTATTTTGAGAAAATTCTCTTCTTGTAAAGTGACACAATACAAATAGGCTACCGATAGAAATATTGTGACAGAACTCGCTATTACTAACATGTTACAGAGATTCATAAACCTATTTATTCGAAAAATATGATTGTTAGGTTCCTTTATAATAATTATGGAATAAATCCGCGTCACTCTAATTCCTTTTCTAATCGATGAAAATACCCAAAAGGGAAGCAAAATAATGCACTGCACCTTCATCATGCAAAATAATAATGCATTGTCGATACAATGTGTTGTGGGGTATGAATGTATCAAGAATATTATCTCTAGGTATGTTACCCAATAAGCATTTTCCATCAGGATAAGCTAGTAGGTTGGAACGGACTGATGAGAATTGAGAGCAGCCGTGCGTGCAACAACAGTCACGTGGTCTGCAACTGAGAGAGAGGAAGAGAGAGTGAGAGAGACTTTAGTATAGCTAAGAGGCGTTGTCGGTTAGACCGCCGGGTTGCCCGGTGTTTTGATCGATAACGTCAAATTTGATAGATTCGTTGGAGCACTGCAATCTCCATGAATATTGTAGGGGATGCTGTAAGAATGAAGCCGATTTAAAAACGGCATAATGTCGAGCCGTAAGGGAAGCGCCAGCGCTGCTGCAGAAAGCAGCCGAACGTGAAATGGGGCTTGGCCAATGAGGCGAGAACATCGAGTTAGGCCTGGTCTGCCAATTAAGGGGATGCAAGACCCTTGCTAAGTCGCACTCCTCTTATGCGCCACTCTTTCACTCATTCTCTCTCTATACTACCCGCATCAATCTCTCTTACTCCTCATTTTTTGCGAGATCATCCGGCGGCCGTCGCGGTGTTGCACTTGTCACAAGTCAACTCGTCACGCTGCTTCCAGGCTGTCTGCAGTCCGCGCGCGCGCATCCCTTGCTACTTGCTGCTTTCTACCCCATTTATAATGATCTCCGACCTTCATTTGTGGAAGGACATTTCCCTTGGGCTAGGACTAATTACATCGAGAGTTACAAGTCACTTCAATAGGGGAGTAAGAAACTTGGAAGATTCAAAATTCTGAACAGATTCATCATGGCTTCATCAGACTAGACTCAGTGATTATTATAATTCTATGAGAACTGTTTGATGGAAGCTAACTGGTACATTTTAAGAAGAGTTTGAATTTTTGGAAGTGTTAGGTTTGGTCTTACAGAAATAAATTTTCATGTAATTTGTTACTTGAGGATATGCTGATTTGATTCACAGTATTTGTATTCCAAATATTAAAAAGTGTCAATTTTCAGCCTATTTTGCAAGGAATTTTTAATATCTGTAACTCTTGGATGTTAAAACTATGTCAATGGACTTTTTAGTCCACATTTCGCCGAATAAGTGAAAATCCAAAGACATCTCAATCAGCATCACTCATTGACATGGGTGTGAGTCTAAACACTGAACTGCTGTATTAAGTTGGAAAATTCAGGTACAATGGTACAAAGTTATGATATCGAAATGGAATCCCTTTCGGGGAACTGTTTCATTGCAACACTTCATTCAAATACTTTGTGAGGCTACTTAGTAGATACCCTAGTGATGCGCTCTACCCCTACATAGCTTATAGAAGTGCGGCCCTCGATAAACGAGTGGGCGTAGGCTAATGTTTGACTAGTCTTGGAATTAGTTTCATGGCTCGAAGAAATATAGCGTTTCCGGGAAAGTTTATCAAGCGTGTCTTTGGGTGCGAGGGAAGACAAGTCTAATGTCGACAGACACAAAGGAGGATGGTTGCACGGCCCAAGTGAACAGTGTTTGTGTGTGTGGGGGGGGGGGATGAGCAGTTGGTCGTGCAGTTGCAATTTGCCGGATATAAACGCAGGCTGTCAGTGGTTAGGTCAAGCCAGCCAACTGTGAAGCGGTGGCAGTCCGGGGAACTTAATTAATGTGGCCGGGGTGTTGGAGGCTGCTACTGCACTGCATGGCCCCACAGCCACTGAGCGCCAGCTAGATTGGACACGCCGGTTGAAGGACCCTGTGTGCCCCGGCTTAGCCCTAGCCCTCTGTGTATTTGCAAATATAATATCTGTCCAGATTGACTTTACTTGCTGACCTGTCGCCTCTCCGTTACGCTACAACCCCCGCCCACCACCCCGTCACAAACTCATCACCCATCAAGACCACCCTCATCTCCATCAACTACATCCGGCTATCTACAAAACAGCTCATTAAGGCCGACACCACTACAGGTTTTCATCTATTACACAAATAACGCTGGTGTACAGTGTACTGCACTTGATAGGCTCCCGCCAATCTGCACAGCCTCTAACGCCGCCGCCACTATCCTGATAACATGTTTCGCTGTGCCTCACTTTGCCTCGTCCAAAAATTTGCCGACACTCCCAAAAGCCTGTTTAATGGAACCTGGTGTTCAAAGTTGCTCTTCATAAACGACAACACGTCTATGTGCATAGCAGTTCACCTGGAATATTCTCATTTTCGATTAAGTCTAGTCAATATTGGTTTACAATGATGACGGAATTGATAAAGATATATGTATCAGTTTCGCCTACCTGTATGTAGTAGCTGGTTCCGCTTCAATGACAAAAAAATCTTTCGCTTGCATGTTTTGATATTTAAATTCAGAAATCACCATCGCAATGCTAAATCACAATCGAATTACATGCCTAGGGATTAAATATGTTTAATCTTTTAAAATTATTGTATTAAATGTCTTGAGCTGAGTTAACACAATGGTTCATTATAATTTAATTACATAGTGATGTAGTCGATATGATAATAGTGTGCAAATTGAGATTGGATTAGATAACTTTATTCATTTTTAATCACAAATTTATGCATGACTATCGCTTTGCCTGCCTCAACCGTTTAACCAGGGGGCTCAATTTATACAAAATAGATTATAGTATTGCGACCCTTTCGGTAAGACTTTAAATAAATCTGGAAAATTTAGAAGGCGTCAACAATAATAAAGAGTGTTCCGATAACAAGGAGGAAGAATGAGTTGCATTTCTCTCCTACTCTCGTACACCAAATACTCTTCGCACTGCTCTACTTCTACTTTTCTCATCCTGATACTGGGGAAATAGGCTCGTAAAGGCTCAATTGAGCATCACCACTCGAATATATTGTAACAAAAACTGTCAATAAATATAACATCAATATCACTTTCAATCATAGAAAATAACACAATATCATAGAAAATAACACAATATTAGATAACAATTTATTGTAAATATTACCTGAAATACTGACCAGCATGTTTCCCCAAACAGAATATTACAATTTCTAAGCTAAATATGTCCCAGAAATATTTTTTTTATTCAGTCCTTTTTGGCTATATTTAAACTAGTTTAGGTTGAACTGGGTAAGAAAAAGAAGAAGAAGACGAAAAAGAAGAATGTGTGAAAAAGCTATGTGATTCGATGAAGATATTAGAAAAATTGTTTATATTTTATAGTACCCCAAGTCCCGAAGTATCGATAATTGAGTTATGTTAAGGTATAACGTTTTCCTCTTGGAAGTATAGAAATTCTGGTCCGATTCGCTAATGGACCCATTTGCTAATTTTGGTAGTCCCCATACGTTTGACCGCCTTTTTCGGTGTATTGTTTCTTTTTTATGTTATTCTCATTCCATTACCCAGACTAAAATATTCGAAGATTCAATACTTTTATACTATTTCAGGCGACCCGAATCATATTGTGGAACTGTAACTTCATATTTACAAAACGAAATAAAACTTCTCATTTTGAAAATTACATGATAGTAGGTTTTTTAATCAACTCCTCCGGTGTACATATTCCCCTTTCCGTGGCAGCAACGAGAGTGAATGCATCAGTCGAGTACAGAGCTAGTGAGTGGAGGACAGAGGAGCAAATCCGTGGAACACATTCCAGCTGAAAAATAAGGCGACAATTCGGAAAGGTTTAAATGTCGTACTTCTTCATCTGTACTCAGAGTCCAATTGGCTGAGAAAATAGGGGGACACAACAATTCCGTCCCTGTTGCGAACACCACATCTCAGCTGCCGGTCTTGTAACCTTTTCGTCTATAAAGAATAATTTTGAATAAATTTTGAAGTTATGATGTTGAAGATCCATCTTGTTTCCACTAATATGTATTATAAACTTAAAAAACACTTTTAAATGGTAATTGACTCACGTTATGACGTGACGGCCGTTTCGCTCTGTTGTCTAGAGCATCATCAGACGACCCACAGTACACTGATTCAAGGCATGAGTTTGAGGGTTATGTATGTTCACATACATACATACATACATACATACCCCTCAAACTCATGCCTTGAATCAGTGTACTGTGGGTCGTCTGATGATGCTCTAGACAACAGAGCGAAACGGCCGTCACGCCATAACGTGAGTCAATTACCATTTAAAAGTGTTTTTTAAGTTTATAATAAATTTTGAAGGCTGAGGTTATCTAAAAATTTGACTATTTAAATGTACAGTGATAATGAAATATTATTACTGTTTAATAAGTAGAAACTCTCATCTGACTGAAAAGAAGTAAGGAACAAGTCATAAAAGCTCATTATTTGTTGGAGTTCACTTATAATCTCTACCAGAAATCAATAAAAGTAAGACACCATACATTTCAAATAAATAATTTAAGCTAAAAATCAAGTATAAAAATAATATAGTCTTTCGTCATTAATAGTGAGTGCCCCACACTTTTAATTTTCAATAAACTCTTTTATAATTTTGTATCGTCACTGAATCAACGCGCACTTGAAAATAGAAATTTAAATGAATTGTTACCTCGATACTGTCGATAAGAATAATCCAATTAGACACGAACTTCAACTAATTAGATACGGACTTCAACTGATGTTTTGATTCCTGAATCGTTAATTCATCCTGACATGATGATATTTTATTCTGTAGAATCAGTTCTGCCAAATTGTTCAAAAATAGTCCTTATCGATTGTACATGCCTTTGTACATGTATTTATCCATGTATATTCTAGGACCGCTGTAATGTAACAAAAAGAATAATAATATCTAGTTATAAAAATTATGGTTTTCCTTACAAGGACAAGAATCACACTATATAAAGGTTTTATAAACCAAAAGATAATCCTAACCTTATTACAAATAATATTCGAATTGAGTAAGAACTTTACCACTGAAGTACTAATTTATAAATTCAATTTGATTGTGTCACGATTCAATTTGTCTGACTTTGCAAATTTGAAAACTTTCTAGCCATTACCCCACGATTCAAATAAAACCGCCTTGGTGACGTATGTTCTAAGCTTAGAGTTAAAATAGTAAGTTTATTCACTCATCACAACCAAGTAATTTGAGCTTAAAAATTGTACATTGTATTCAATTAAGCACTTTATTTACCAGAAACATGTCCAATAATTTATTTATGAGAAAAAATGTCTCGGATCATGACAAACTAATAGTGCAGACGACCCTAGGTGACAGCTGACCAGGGCGATATTTAACGTAAGTCGATTATGTCAATTGTCAAACATCGAACCTCGAAATAGAACTGTCAAAGACTGATTCATAAACAAATTAGTGTTCTTAAAGTATTTCAATGGCTAAAATATCACTTGAATTATATAAAGCATATACCTAAAATCATTCACTAACCTGGATTAGGCAATCCTACACCTCAATATTTTGTTATTATCCAAATTTAGTGACCTAGGTTATGTTTGTGATAGCCTGGAATCACCTGCTGTGTTTACCTATTTCTGATTGTAAGTTCGGCTTTTTGATAATTTTTGCATTATTATTTTTTTGATATTGTCATGATTCCGAGATATTTCAAGTTATTCGAGGCTATAATTATTTCTGATCATTGTTTTGTGATTTTGTGGCTCACGTGTTATGTGCGTCGAAAATCGATGTCAGAAAAAATATCGACAATCGCTGAGATCGAGTGTAATCATTTTTGAATTTTCCGTAACAGACGATAAACAATTGTCAGAGGTAACTGCTCTGAATTTTCCCTAAATATAATTTTACGTCTTTATTATTCGTGCTATGTTTCAAACGTTTATTTGCAGAATTTGAAAAAAAGTTTTTTCGCATTTTTTCAAGAGGTCCATACCCTCTAATGTACTCATTACTCTGCTCATTCATTTTTTCGGGTGGAAGGGGTTGATTGAACCAATTTCCTTTCTCTACCCTTCCGCAATTATTACTTCTGATTCTGCTCTTGTTCCATTAAGGACCTTCCGTCCATTTTTATGTTAAAAAATTAATGTAGATTCGTGTTAAATGTACTTCTGATCCTGCTGAACCCCTCTTTTGTGCATTTTAATTAGCCGGCCTACCGTTCTCAATCAATTGTCTTGTTAAAAAAAAAAAAAAAAAAAAAAAGTGATCTAGTATTTGCTAAAACCCACGCTCAAACATACCACATCAGGTCCAGACCACTTTCAACCAATCCAGGATTGAGGGACATCCGAACCTGCAGTACATCGTTATGAGTGAGTCGATAAAAAAAAAATATATAAAATATATTGGGCCCAATTAGTGTGCTTCGAGTGTTTATAAAAAAGGTCGAATTCGAATAGCATACACTGGTTTTCAAACTTACAATATTAGGCTTGAGCGATTGTTCAAAGTGTACAAAAATTTCCTCGCCAGCACCTTGAGAGCTCAATGTTCAAATTTCATTCATTATTGGACTCAATTAAATAAATTCGATTCAAATTAAATTCAAATACTTTTCAATTATTATTAATTCATATAGCCTTGCGTGCTATACACGTGGAGCATCTCTCCAACATTATTGCTTACAAGAACTATTCCATAATTTCAATAAATGTTTTATTTGTCTTGTTAAAATTTCAGTTTTTTCTTTCTAAATTTACCTTGATTTTGGCAAGCTCCGCGAGGTATTCAGGCACCACTCAATTTATTCTGTTATATAGACTGACCTGGCTTGCCCACATCTCCCAAAATAATTATCGGCGAAGAGGACCGACACATGAAGGTGGTGTACAGCTTGGCAGCTATACAGACAATTTTGAGCCAGCCTCCTACTAATACAAATTTTATTTCAGATAAACAATTATATAATTGGTTCTATGAGGTTTTTTGGTACCATTCAATGCATTCTGTCATATAGACCGACCTGACTTGCACCTATATCCCTAAATCATTATCGGCGAAGAGGACCGACGAGCGAATGTGTGTACAGTTTGGCGGCTATACGGACGACATTGAGTCTACCTACCTCTTTTATTATTTGTTTCAAAGAACCACGTTATATAATTTGGCGCCCACACGTTAAAGCTAGAAGAACGACACTTTGTGCGTACAGGTTCATTCCAGGTACAGACAGGCTGATTGAACTTCAAGAATCTACATCAAAGTGTTAAACTTTTATTTTTTCAGAATCAGAAGTCAAACCTATTTCAACGAAGTCTTCCAAAATTGGAATAATAAATTTTATTGAAAATTATTTGTTGTTTGAAGTTGGTAAAGTTAGGTCGAATAACCAAACAGAACTTGCCAAAATCAACTTATTATTATTATTTTTTAAATTAAAATAGTACAAGGAGCATTGGGACCTCTCAAGGTGGTGATTATATTAAACCCCTTCAGAGCAGTTATTTCTCCCAATTGTATAATTATATTTATGAATTTACCCTGAAGATAGGGGAACATATTATTGTTTATTTGATTTGATCGTTATTGATTGTTTATTTGTCGACATTTGTCGAACTTACCTTGTTTTTCAGGTGTTATTTAAGTGTAATTTGAAAGTTATTTGTGTTGTGGACTAGCAATAGTAATTATTTTTGTAAACGCTTTGCAACGGTCGTATTCTTGTTGGAACTTCACTTCGGAATTTCTTCACTCTACTGTTGCACCCACAAACACCAATTATTTTCACTGGAACTCTGTTTAATTTTCGGAATTTGTCAAGATATTTCGGAATTTGGTTATCATTCTCGATGGCACGCCCAACCAATGATTCGTCAGTCACGTATTTTGAGCCTGAAGAAGTCGGGACCCCCCGAAATAGAGATATGGGTAGCATCAGTTCTGCGGGATTCAACCCAGAAAACCTTGAGCAGTTGTCATCCACGCAAGCTGACAGGGAAATGAGCGCAGCAGTTACTTCAACACCTCCTACACCTCACCCACAACCACTGCCAACTCAACCAGAACAACCTGATGAGTCAGCGGACGCCCTGATTCCAGCCCTCCTGAATGACAGCATGCCTGATATGATGGCCTTACTACTGAACATGAGCAAACGACTAGATGATAACCAGAAAGAATCACAAACTGGCTTCAAAAAATTAGAAAAATTGGAAAAAATAGAGAAATTAAATGAAGATTTAAAATCTGACCTGACAGATGTGAAGAAGGAAATAAATGCTAAATTGGAAATCCATACCGAAGAAATGAATGCTAAGTTTGAAACTCAGCAAAAGGCATTGAATGAAGTAACAAGACAGTTGGATGATACAACCATCAAAATAAATAAGAGACTTGATCAGATTCCCGAAACAATCAGATGCGAAGTCGATGCACTAAGAACAGAAGTACAGACGGAATTGAGCAAGCAGACAGCGGAGATGAAGGAAAGTTTCAAAAGCCAAATACGAATTCAGACTAGAGAAACCGAAAATAAATTGACTGAACATTTCCAACAATCCATTGAGCAACAGAAAACCGAATGTAGTAAAATTCATAATAAATTAGAAGAGAATATTAATTCGGCAAAACAGCAGCTAGAACATTCAGTAAGTGATATAGGACATAAAGTTGATAAGATAATTGGATCACAAGAAACTAGACAGGCACAGGTAAATAGCATTGTAGACCAACAAACACAACTTGAAACTAGATGTGTTAACATAGAGGCTGATGTTAAGTCACAAGAGCAAAATATCGTGAAACTTGACAAAAATATAAATATGGTTTGCACTGAACTAACCTCCAATTTGGAACAAACAAACAGTGAAGTGTCGCAACTGAAAAGTAGGCTTAGTCATATGAAATCCAATGCCGAATACACCACTGGGCCTGAGATATCCAACATATCACACCTATTCATGAATCTAGGGAAGTTTGATAACACCGAACAATACATGCAACCGAAACCTTTTGTTGAACAGTTGAAAGTAATACAAGGATTAGTTCCCACACCATGGTCGGTATGGAGATTTAAATTAGCAACTGTATTAATGAATGAGCCTCTCCTATTTTTGCATAGCAGAGCCCAAGAATTCAAAACACTAGAAGATTTTATTAAAGCTTTCCTGGAACAATATTGGAGCATCGATAAACAACAATGCTTACTTTCAGAAATTGTCTGTTGTCAGTATAACAATCGAGACAACATAACCTGTACAGCATTCGTTACAAAGATTCGCTATCTCAATTCTCAACTTGACAATCCCATTCCTGAATCCAGTTTAGCCAACATAGCGCTGAGAAAACTTCCCTATAATATCCAAATGGCACTGGCTACCACTTCGATAAAAAGTTTTAGAGATCTCGAAAATCATCTTCATTGTGTGCAAGCTGTAACCAGAAATAATAATAGTAATCACCGAAGCAACAATAATTATCCTCAAAATAATCCACAACTGAGTAATGAATCTGATATTTATAATACCAACACAACAGACTACCGACAAGAAACAATAAATGAAGCACCTCAAAATAATAATTCTGGAAGAGAGTATAGAGGAAATAATTATAATAATAACAACAACAGAAATAGAAATAACCGATTTCAAAACAAAAATTACTATTATGATGGACGAGATCGGGTGAGCCAACCTGAAGTTCAAGAGGCTCCCAAACAGACAGTGGCTAACTCACCCACAGCGAGCTCCAGCACACGCAATGTTGAAAGCGGGCGGCTCCCAACAACCAAGAATGCACCTGTCAATTCGGCGAGTGGCAAGCAAGGAACCCCCCCACAGACAAGCGGCGGCTCCAATAATAAGTCATGACTATCTACGCCGGCTATCTACAAATCCTGGGCAGTCAAATATAATGTAGTCACAGGGCGGCCACTAAAATTACCTAAATTCCATCAAAAGATGTGTGGAGACATCTACAGGCACAAGCGCCATGTCCGTTTTAAAAAACGTCAGCCTCGGAGCCGCTATTTAACGGACTGGACCACACAAAATGAGGTAGATAAGGATAACACCACCAGTAAATCCCCTCATTTATGTCACACAACCTTTCAAGAAGATCTGAGAGAAGCGCTACTTGAAGAAATAGATGAGGTACCAGATAAGTCTAACACACAATTCCAGACTTATGCTAAAATTGAATTAGCTGGATTGCAATTCCATGCCTTAATTGATACCGGATCACAATGTAGTCTGATCCAAAATGACTCATTCTTCAGATTGAAAAGTCTATCTACAGTGGCTACATTACCATTGACTTCAACTTATCTGTCTGGAATAAATCCTGGACGACGTATTCGTGTCACCACTCAATGTCTACTTGAGATAAAAGTAGGAGGACAGTGTTTTCCACATACATTTCTGGTTCTACCTGTCAATGGGCCCCATATTGTCATTGGAGCCGACTTCTTAAATTGTTTCAAGGCCCAACTTGACTTCCAAACTCTTCAGCTTCACTTAACCACTGATGAAACTCAAATCAGGGTGAATACTCCATTGGAATTAGAATCAACCCCAGGAGAGATCAGAAAGGTTGCTATCAGCCAGCTACAGAAAAATATTCCAAGAGAATGGGGGCTCCATGAATTAGAAGAATCTTGGACCAGAATGAATGTGATGCAGGTGACTACCAACTCAGCAAAAAACCAGATAAATGAAGATAAGACAGAAATTCTATTTGATGAGCTACTCGGAAATATTGATCAACATGCAGATTGGGATCCAGATGTAAGAGAAAAAGTGAAGAACATGTTTATTAGAAACCAAGATGTTTTCTCTGAACAACCTGGACTAGCCACGCACTTTCAGTGTAAATTGGATGTAAAACCACATGAGTCATTTTTTAGAAAGTCATACCCCATCCCCTTCACATATCGACAAGCCGCATTAGATGAAATTAGTCGTATGGAAGAGCTAGGAATAATTGAACCTTCTACTTCACACTACAGCCTACCAATTGTGTGTGTAGTGAAAAAAGATGGAACAATACGACTCTGCCTTGATGCCCGCCAACTAAACATCATCCTAGATGATGATAGGGAAGGACCAGCCCAAATTGAGCAGGTTTTGCAGACATTTCATGGCAAATCCGTTTATTCCACCATAGACCTGAGTGCAGGGTACTGGCAGGTCCAGATAGCCGAGGAGTCCAGAGATTATCTGTCATTTCTGTTTAATGGTCGAAATCTGCGATTCACCAGATTAGCTTTCGGAATTTGAAATGCTATGGCTGTATTTATTAGATGTCTTCGACAGTCAATAGGAGAAGACATAGCAGACTTTTGCACATTGCATGTGGATGATGGAATAATATCATCACAAAATATATTGGAACATTGTCAACATCTGGATGTAGTATTTTCAAGACTCATTAAGTGTGGGTTGAAGTTAAAATTGTCCAAGTGCCATTTTTTTGCACAAAAAGTACAATATCTGGGACACATAATCACACCGCAGGGCATCACACAAGATGACAGCAAGCTGCAGGCCATCAAGCAATTTCCATCGCCTGCCAATAGGAAACAGTTGCAAAAATTTATTGGTTTCCTACAATTCTATCGAAGATTTAACCAGCGAATGTCTCATTATACAGCTCAACTGAGTCATGTACTGTCCTCCACTAAAACCTGGCGATGGGGTGAAAAAGAAGAAGAAGTCTTCACTCAATTAAAAGATGCATTCTTGGACACCGTCATGCTACACCATCCTGATTTGAGCAAACCGTTTTTTATCAATGTAGATGCATCCGATTATGCCTTGGGGGCCGAGATTTTCCAAGAAGATGAAAATGGAGAAAAAGGAGTAGTTGCGTTCTTCAGCAAGACCATGAATGCCGCTCAACGTCGATATTCTGTCACAGAGAAAGAACTGCTAAGTATATTAGAAGTTTGTGTGAAATATCGTACTCTCCTCCTTGGCCAGAAGATTTACATAAATACGGATCACAAGGCATTAACGTTTTTTAGAACAGCAAAGTTAACAAATAATCGCCTGTCAAGATGGTTCTTGGCACTCCAGGAATTCAATTTAGAACTGACACACCTTCCTGGAAAAAATAATCAAACTGCTGACTTTCTGTCAAGAGAGGTAGATGCTACATACAATCAAGAAACGACATTCCACTGCTACATACTTCAAGACAATCAGCATGTACCATTTCCAACCAACATTACACCACTTGTGCATAAAGATCTGCTAACCCCTTTGAGGATACGTGAAGCACAGGCCAAGGATGAAACTATCACCAGCATTATCTACAAGTTAGAAAATCCTCAGCCTGACGATCCAGCATATTTGAAACAGTATACATTACATCAAGATCACCTATTTCATCGGCCATCAAAAGATGCATACAACTGGCGTCTAGTTGTCCCACAAGAGATAGAGAGCGATATTATTAGAGAAGCACATGAGAGAATTGGCCACTTTGGAATCAAGAAAACTCAGCATGCCTTAAAGGAGAGTTGCTATTTCAAGGGTATGTGCCGAAAGATTGCCCGATTAATTAGAGCATGTGACCTGTGTCAAAAAACAAAACACAACCGGTTCACTATTCGTGGCAGTATGTTATCTATTATTCCCACACAACCTCTTGAGCTGATATCAGCCGATATTTATGGACCTTTGCCTCAAGCTGTTCACCAGAAAAAATATATCTTTGCGTTGACTTGTGTATTTTCCAAATACACTATGCTATTCCCAGTTGGAAAAATAACAGGTGAAAAATTAGCAAAATGTATAATCCAAGATTGGAGTAATAAAGTTGGAAAACCACAGCGTGTACTATCAGACAATGCCACCTATTTCTGTAGTGCAAAGTGGAAAGAATTGTTTCATCAAGCTGGTATAAAATTGTCAAGAACTTCAACATACACACCAAGTGCCAATCCAGTCGAAAGAAAGATGGCAGAAATATCTAGATTTATGAGAGCCTACTGTCACCAAAGTCATCAAATGTGGGTCAAGTTCCTGCCATTTTTAGAATATTGTTTAAACAATTGCATAAATGAGAGCACTGGTTTAACTCCACATGAAATCATATTTGGAGAAAGAGATACCACTTTCATAGAAAAACTAGTATAATTTCCTGCCAAAGTTAAAGGACCTGATGTCAACACCTGGCACATTGTGCAAAGAAAGTTGAAAAAATCAGCTGCACAAAGAAAAATATACCATGACAAATCCACCAAGCAATTTCAATATATGGTTGGTCAAGAGGTATTGTTAAAAACCCACAGGTCATCAGATGCATTAGGTAAATTAACAAAAAAGTTCTTTCATTTGTATACTGGACCATATGTTGTCATAGCGGTATCAAATCACAATACCATACAATTGCAAGATCCTGAAAATATTGCTATGAAGTGGTGGGAAAATGTAATAAACACCAAGCCTTACAAAAGAGTATAATAAAATACTCCTGTCCGATCAGTTAATTCTGCCATGGGTCATAATCATGAGTCCCTGCAATCGGTTTCGTGATAGCTTCAATGAGTCTGACCAGAGAGTGAACTCTGCCACAATAATTTCAATGTAAATTTGTGCTGTCAGCAGACATTTTGTAACAAATAGTGCATAACAAATGTTCCTCCTTCAAGTAGTATATGCCTATTTTGTCAATATAACTCTACAATGAAATATTTGCAACTACAACACCTCCATACTTGATTCAATAACAACATCTACCGCGCCGTCCCCTCACCAAAAGAGCAACCAGATTTGGTGAGACAACATCACAGGAGTATCTACATGCAACCAATGGAGCTACAAGCTACTACAACAAGCATCACATCACCGCACTCCTTGCAAAGCGTATAGGATGATTTGTTATTGTACGGTATTGAGTATTAGCTTATTTTTTATGTCATAAAAAAAAAAAAAAAAAAAAAATTAAATAAAAATCGTATGTCTTGTAACTAAGTGAAGGTATTTGTAATATTTGTATTTTTATAATGTTATAATAATTGTAATTTATTGTTATTTTGTCAAATAACTCCACCTATCATCGCCCTCAGCGATCACTATTATTATTATCATGTAAATCATCACCTTGTACTTTAAATCAGAATTAGCCTATATCATATCATAGATATCTGGCATTTTAGAAGCTATGTGAAATTAGAATATTATCACCATTGATCATGTTGAGCCTTTAAACGGTCAAGTATAATATATTGTCATATGCAAACTGATGAATAATATTTTGGAATGTCATTTAATGCCAAAGATTAAGAAAAAGTAAAAACATTGTAAGTCAACAATTTAGGTCAAACAAGAGGAAAATTAGGTCAGCCTTACACTATTGTACTTATTAGACTGCACTACCAGTGAATATTATTGTTTAGTTTCAAACTGTTTGGATGTAACCAACAGTACTATTCTGGCTTTCATGGAAGGTATATTTTGGCAAAATGCTATGAAAATTTGTAGTTTTCTGAGTGGAAAATATCAAACAGTTATTGTATTTATGTTGTATGTTGCGAGAAGCACATCATCTTTGTTATGTTATATGTCATGGACGGAAGAGCCTATAGCGAATCGAAGTACCAGCCTCCTATGTGAGTGCTATTTGTAAGGATCTATTCTTTAATTTTGGAAATCCAGGGTTTAATTGTTATTATTGTTATTTCATGGTAGTTGCAGATCTTATTGAGCGAAAGACCAATTATGTTAACAGACCTTATATTATCTATTGATAAGTTGCATCATCATTACACTATGGCAAGACTATCCTAAAAATAGTTAAGATTTTTCATTTGAGAAAGTTTCATGTGACATTATAAACATTTTATTCGAGTTCTCACTCAGCTCATTAATTAATTTCACTGGTTCCAACTAGAATAAAAGGGGGGTAATTATGTCACGATTCAATTTGTCTGACTTTGCAAATTTGAAAACTTTCTAGCCATTACCCCACGATTCAAATAAAACCGCCTTGGTGACGTATGTTCTAAGCTTAGAGTTAAAATAGTAAGTTTATTCACTCATCACAACCAAGTAATTTGAGCTTAAAAATTGTACATTGTATTCAATTAAGCACTTTATTTACCAGAAACATGTCCAATAATTTATTTATGAGAAAAAATGTCTCGGATCATGACAAACTAATAGTGCAGACGACCCTAGGTGACAGCTGACCAGGGCGATATTTAACGTAAGTCGATTATGTCAATTGTCAAACATCGAACCTCGAAATAGAACTGTCAAAGACTGATTCATAAACAAATTAGTGTTCTTAAAGTATTTCAATGGCTAAAATATCACTTGAATTATATAAAGCATATACCTAAAATCATTCACTCACCTGGATTAGGCAATCCTACACCTCAATATTTTGTTATTATCCAAATTTAGTGACCTAGGTTATGTTTGTGATAGCCTGGAATCACCTGCTGTGTTTACCTATTTCTGATTGTAAGTTCGGCTTTTTGATAATTTTTGCATTATTATTTTTTTGATATTGTCATGATTCCGAGATATTTCAAGTTATTCGAGGCTATAATTATTTCTGATCATTGTTTTGTGATTTTGTGGCTCACGTGTTATGTGCGTCGAAAATCGATGTCAGAAAAAATATCGACAATCGCTGAGATCGAGTGTAATCATTTTTGAATTTTCCGTAACAGACGATAAACAATTGTCAGAGGTAACTGCTCTGAATTTTCCCTAAATATAATTTTACGTCTTTATTATTCGTGCTATGTTTCAAACGTTTATTTGCAGAATTTGAAAAAAAGTTTTTTCGCATTTTTTCAAGAGGTCCATACCCTCTAATGTACTCATTACTCTGCTCATTCATTTTTTCGGGTGGAAGGGGTTGATTGAACCAATTTCCTTTCTCTACCCTTCCGCAATTATTACTTCTGATTCTGCTCTTGTTCCATTAAGGACCTTCCGTCCATTTTTATGTTAAAACATTAATGTAGATTCGTGTTAAATGTACTTCTGATCCTGCTGAACCCCTCTTTTGTGCATTTTAATTAGCCGGCCTACCGTTCTCAATCAATTGTCTTGTTAAAAAAAAAAAAAAAAAAAAAGTGATCTAGTATTTGCTAAAACCCACGCTCAAACATACCACATCAGGTCCAGACCACTTTCAACCAATCCAGGATTGAGGGACATCCGAACCTGCAGTACATCGTTATGAGTGAGTCGATAAAAAAAAAATATATAAAATATATTGGGCCCAATTAGTGTGCTTCGAGTGTTTATAAAAAAGGTCGAATTCGAATAGCATACACTGGTTTTCAAACTTACAATATTAGGCTTGAGCGATTGTTCAAAGTGTACAAAAATTTCCTCGCCAGCACCTTGAGAGCTCAATGTTCAAATTTCATTCATTATTGGACTCAATTAAATAAATTCGATTCAAATTAAATTCAAATACTTTTCAATTATTATTAATTCATATAGCCTTGCGTGCTATACACGTGGAGCATCTCTCCAACATTATTGCTTACAAGAACTATTCCATAATTTCAATAAATGTTTTATTTGTCTTGTTAAAATTTCAGTTTTTTCTTTCTAAATTTACCTTGATTTTGGCAAGCTCCGCGAGGTATTCAGGCACCACTCAATTTATTCTGTTATATAGACTGACCTGGCTTGCCCACATCTCCCAAAATAATTATCGGCGAAGAGGACCGACACATGAAGGTGGTGTACAGCTTGGCAGCTATACAGACAATTTTGAGCCAGCCTCCTACTAATACAAATTTTATTTCAGATAAACAATTATATAATTGGTTCTATGAGGTTTTTTGGTACCATTCAATGCATTCTGTCATATAGACCGACCTGACTTGCACCTATATCCCTAAATCATTATCGGCGAAGAGGACCGACGAGCGAATGTGTGTACAGTTTGGCGGCTATACGGACGACATTGAGTCTACCTACCTCTTTTATTATTTGTTTCAAAGAACCACGTTATAATTGTTACCTTAAATGTGTTCATAGTTTCTTTGAAATAATTCTAATTCTCGTAATTAATGTAGTTATGTCTACATCTCAATGCTAGTTAGTTCATTTAGTCATTTACAACATACTACTTCATAAGTATTGAATTATTATTTAAATCAACTGGTTCTTGGTCAATTTTAGGTTCAAATTTGTATAAGACATCTACTTAACCGAATTGTCAAATAATCGTAACTTATTATTGACTAATTTACTAGAATTTTACATTTGTTTCAGAAACTAAATTCCTTACAATTTAATTAAATTACTTTCATTTACCTCATTTAAACAATCACAGTATCCAATAAACAAGTAAAATATCCCTACAATCAATCAGTAATAAATATAAACTGTAATAGCGGCAAATTGTCGATTTATTAAAACGTAACCTCCTTTAGTCTAGTAACATTTTGGTTAATATCAACTTCCACTTAACAAAAACAAATTCAATAACTCAAATTAAATCTTGTGAACTCCAGCAAAAAGATAAGAAACTATTTACATTTTATCACTACTTTTTCTTTAAATTTCAAATTACCATAGTGTATTAAACTAACTTGCTGAAGGCTAAGGGAGTAATGATCACTTGTATGACAAAGTACGAAAGTACACTGTGTAGTTGTTCAGAACACGTCACTTAATCAAGCATTATGATTGGTTGATTCCTAGACTATATTATTTTAACATCTTTTCAATTAATTACTGTATGTAGCTATATATTTTTGTTCTCTCCTCCTCTAGAGTCTGGAGTGGAGTCTGGGAAGTAGTAATTTTTTTATTTCGCTTTCAAGGAGAACATTGTACAAAAGTCTCTTGTCTAAACAAGAATACAATAATATGAGAGAATACAGTCAATCAACATAATTATCTCTTTCTTTGTCTTGAGATCAAAGCAAAGTTATCGCTTATTCTAGTCTAGACTTCTATATAGTAGCATACTGTATATATTAATTAATATAATTAATTAATTGTCTAATGCCAATGAACCTAACGTTACGCTCTGTTAACAAAGAGAATACTCAATACCTCATACTAAATTAGAGTTTAATAATTTTGTTACTTAGAAATAAACACATTTATTTGGAAATAATTCAAAAATTCATTATAGTCTCAACAAGTTTGATAAAAAGAGATTAATTTAGACTGCAAGTCGTATCTTTGATCTTTCTTCCTCCTAAAAAGACAATTGTCAAGCAGACATCGACAGGAAAATCGATTGCTCTACTGGGAACTTGATATAATAATAAAGAATGTTCAGAATTACTTTCGTAATTAATAAATTCAAATACCTAACATTTCTCTATCAATTCAATTCAAGTACTGCAAATAATTCAAAATACGAGTTCTTATAACAATAAATAATATGAGAATACGAGTCAAAATTCTAATTCTCTATCTTGACGATCTAATATTGAATAAACTTATCAGCAAAAATATGGCACACTATAGACATACAATAATATGTATGTTTGCAGTAATAGCTTATACAAAACCAGCAGACTCGCTTTTCTCGCCTTCCAGGGAGGGGGGAAAGTTTTACTAAAATTTCAACTATTTCGGTAACATAATTAAAACTCAAAAACACTTGGAAAAAGTAGTTTTTGGGAAAAATTTAAAACTATTCTTAGAACGAGTCTAGGTTCTAAAATAAACATGTACCGTACATCAAACTTCAACTTTTTTTCTCGTAGTTCTTGAGAACGCTTAAAAAAATTCAAACTCATGTGGATTTTCGGGAAACTCCAAGAAACTTTCCAAGTACGCTTCTAAATCCAAATTTGAACACACTATACCAAATCTCAACGATTTGGCCAAGTAGTTCTTAAATGCTAGAAAACGCTAGAAAAACGTCAATTTTGGGCGTATTTTTGAGAAGTTTTTGAAACCGGTTCTCATCACACGTCTAGGGTCTCGACTGAACATGTGTACCAGATTTCAGCTTTTTTTGGCCGAGTGGTTTTCGAGAAACGGTGATGAATCAGTGAGTGAGTCAGTGGTATTTGGCTTTTATATGTATGAATAAAAATACAATTTCATTGACATCACATGATTGTAGATGGTGCTATCAATAGCATAGTGAAGGTAATGTCTCATCAAAAAACAAATAATATTTATTTATTTACTAGCTGGCCTGACGACCGTTGCTGCGTTCTCATAAAAAATGCTCCTTGATTTTTTTATTCGTCACCTCCCACTGAGATTACATTTCAAATTTCAACCTTCTAGGACTATTAGGGAAGAAGTTAGTCCTAGGGCTCTTCCAGCTCATCAAGAAGGCCTCCTTTGTTGTTTTCTTACTCACCACCTCTGAATGAACATTTCAAATTTAAACCACCAACTATTAGGGCGGAAGCTAAGTTTTTAATTTTATGATTCGCCACCTCCCACTAAGGTTACATTTCGAATTTTAACCTTCTAGGACTATTAGGGGAGAAGTAAGTCCTAGGGCTCTTCCAGCTGATCATAGTTTCCTTCAGTTTTCCGGTCCTTCGTTGCTTTCTTAATCACCACCTCTCAATGAAGAAACATTTTTAATTTAAACCCACGAATATAAGGATAGAAGCTAGGTATTTGATTTTATTCGCCACCTCCCTCTGAGGCTTCATTTCATATTTCTAGCTGTATTGGTTAACAGATGTCATCAACCTGGCATAATTACATTTCATCATACCCAGTCATAATGTTTCCTACATACTGAAAGACTATGTCTACATGGTACATGCAAAGTCTTTGCGTTTCAGACAGCGTAAATAACGCCGCTAAGAGAGTGCCATATGATTAAAAACTGTTGACTTCTATCAGCTGTTCCTTTAAGGATAGATTTCTCCTTTTTGTGTCCTTCAGCGATGACTTTTTAACTCCCTAACTTCACAGGAACCATCTTGGGACTATTCTACATTGTTCCTGAAAAATTAAAAAAAAAGACGGTTCAGCGGTTCCTGAATCTATAGGGAACATACATACATACATACTTACAGACAGACATTCATTTATATATATATATATATATATATATATATATTATATTTATATACCTCATATAAATATATAGTTTTTATACATATATATATATATTTCACTCGAAGTGGCTTTATAAATAATATTGATGATGTTAATGATGTTAGGAGAGCTTTGAGAAATAGATCTGATAAATTCATTCCCAGGCCAAGAAAAACAGCATTCAAAAATTTTTATTCATTTCTGGGTCCCAAATTCTTCAATTTATTGCCAGCTGAGATTAGAAAAATGAGAACAATGTTTAGTTTTATGAACGGCATAAGAGATTTCTTAAGACATTATTTAAAACCCTAGCATAAGTTTATTATCATGTTCTTCAATGTGATTGATTGTTTTTTACCTTTGGAAGTCTACATTTAGTTCTATTTTAGTGGAAGGATACAATTTTCGTTAATTCCTTAGGTTGATCTTTCCAATGTTAATCAACTGCAGTGCGCAGCGCCTTGGTGGCTCTCTCTGATTTTATTAAAAAAAAATTTTTTATTGTGATGGTTGACCCAAATCAGGCTTTAAACCTCAGGGTAACCTAATTATTTTTTCGCAATTTCATATACTAAATTTGTTGTATTCTTTTGTACTGTATTATGTAAACTTTATTATATTACTGAACTATGTAATAATGTAAAAGATTTGCGGGGAAATAAAAAATGTATTATTATTATTATTATTATTATTATTATATATAGATTGTGACAAAATTACATTATAAAATTAAAATAATTACATCAAATACAAATAATATGAGAATCTAAGTGAAATAAAATCTTTCCACTCTCACATCACCTTACTTTAAGAGTTAAAGGATGAACAAAAATATGATTCCAAGGATTAAATAGAATTATTGTAACAGCTTATAATTACAATGTCACACTAGGTTTATGTTTCAGTAAATACTGTAATGACTTATATAACACTAGAATTACAAATGATTTTAAGTTAGTTATGATGTTGAAGATCCATTTTGTTTCCACTAATATGCGATATAATAAAAACTTTAAAAAACACTTTTAAGTGGAAATTATAAGTCACGTTATGGCGTACTGTGTACTGTGGGTCGTCTGACGATGCTCTTGACAACAGAGTGAAACGGCCGTCACGCCATAACGTGAGTTATAATTTCCACTTAATAGTGTTTTTTTAAGTTTTTATCAAGTTAGTTTTTTAACTTGTAGTCACATACTACTTTGATTGATACTTGAAGCAAAACATATTAAACTGATATATTTTAGTGAGTTTATCTGAAGTTTAGCTACTTATGAAAGAAATATTGATGATGGATTATCCGATAGTGATTATGATGAATTTTTCAGTACGAGTGACGTGCAAAAATGAGTTGAAAAATTCATGTGATCTGTTTTTTTACTCTGGAACTTTTCCAGACCAAAGTATGCAGATGAGGGTTGCAGGCGTTTTTTACACGTATTAGCTTTCTACCCTGCAACATACGTACGTCACTTGGAAATTGATTTATTTATATATGATATGATGGTATGAACAGTATGAATAATTCGAGGTGGCGTAGGCGTACTCGCTTATTTCATTTGTAGACGCGACATGTAGCCCTGTAGATATGGGGTTTTCGTGTTTCGGAATGAAGCCTATGCATCACTGTACTCCACTAACTAATGCGTTGTTGACATATTTCCAATTAAAGATCCACTAGCGATAATATATGCTTGTTTCAAGGTTCGTTACACATTTATAAAGCTTCAAATGTGTTTATTCTTGTCTCAGCTGAAGTGGTTTTATTGGTCTGTGGATAGCAGCAATGGTAATTGAACGTGACACTCAGTGCAGGTATCAGAAGCTGCATTGACTATATTACTTCCGGAGATGGAGCTGACAATCTGTTTTTCATGTCTCCATTCACTACTGCCAAATAATACTTATACAATGAATATGGCACTTCCCATTCCAATTGTGTCATTCACAATTTGACACAATCATGACAGACGGAAAGAGGAAAATATTGCGAGCAATAAAAATTGATCGCTTTTTATTGAATATTATTGTTGTCCTACCTTTTAAAATAGGACATTTCTCAAAATTAGTGCTGCATTCTTTTCCAAAAGTGTGCATTCTTCTGTAGAAGTAACCTAATTTCAAGAGAAAGAGCCCATAATTCACAAATGCATTACAAAATATCAGACATTAAGAAATTTATTCATAATTCTATTACTTATTTCAATCAATTATTTGAACAGATGTGAATAAAATCGTGAAGCTTGAAATTCATATACTCCAATACAACAAACTAATATTAGAATTGGACTCCTTTTAACAATCCCCTGGATCTCCAGGACTTGAAGACGTCACAGAAATGAAAAGAAGAAACCGAAGTGTATTAGGAGAATAAGTTAAATCGTGTGCAAACAAAGAAACCAGTTTAACTGAGTAACATGAATCCACTGCTATTAAAATGTCAGAGCTCAACTCTTTGGAAGTTGTACTTTTTTATTTCTTTATAGTTATGACCTCAATAGTTGTTGTTGAGCATAAATACCATACATATAAAGTTTGCTATTGATTTTCTCTGATAGGGAAGTGTTTAGCCGCCAGCCGTGTCATGATATGTACTAAGTTATTAATCAAGCATAATAAGTCAGTAGTGAGTCACGAGCGCTAATAAGGGTGACCGTTTGGTTTGGCCAGCTCTGTTCTCTGCTGTAAAATCACTTCCCGGTGGTTCGGAACCCACCTAAAACTGAAGCTCAACTCAACAGTCATAATCATCCAATTTATTATCCACGCACAGGTCTCAGACCTATGTGGGCTTCATCCTTCTATATAAAGAAAAAAAAAGTAGCGAAGTTCCAAAGAGAGAATGGGTCCAAGAAGCATAAAACTGAACTTTTGAGTTGATATGCTTCTGTAAAAATTGAGTAGGAGACTTGGAAGCTATTGCTAAAGGATCACTACATTTTTATTGTGGATGATGCCCACATGAGTCCGGAGACTTATGCGCGGGTAATGAGTTGAATGGGTGAATGATGCGAAACATCCATGGCTGAATGAGATTCGAACCCAATAACCCATGTAGGCTTCATCCTCCGAAAAAAAGATTACTTGGTCTAATGTGATACTGGCTAGTATTCACCGTATTACTCTTTAATTTCTTTTTGAAAACTATGTATACAAAAGTATATCATCTCTTACATATCTATTTCTCGAATATATCCTATGAATATATTTTCTCTTGTTTCTTTCTGTCTGACGTGATAAGATTTGAGTCTATTCACTTGCAACCCTTGACAGCTCAAAGTCCTTGTTGTCACTATCCGAGACCACAAAACGATGTTCAGGAAGGAAAAATTCCGTTCGTGTCCTATCTCTGGCTGGGAAACAATAGATGTTTAACTGCCTGCCTGTCTGACATGTATTGACCCGACCCAGAAGCTCAGTAACGGCACACCAAATTAGGTTCAGATCCGCGACAAGCGGAACCAGTACTGGGTGGGATTCAAAGAGAATGTTTTCGTTTCATTTTCCACTTGAGAACGGAATATTCCATTTCTCTGAAATCAGACGGTATCCACACGGGTAGTAGAGAATGGAGAGATGGTGGAGGGAAAGAAAAAGAGAAGGAAGTAGACATGGATTATACTAAAAGAGAAAGACGGCGATGGAGAAGAATGAAAGCACGCTTTTCTCGGGAATAAAAGTATTGAGCAAGGACGCTCAGTGAGACAGAATAGGAATGTAATATATAACAAGAGCGGACTGGCAGTGGAAAACTGTCGCGAACACGAAAACGACGCGGCAAAAAGAAAAGGATACCTAGCAAAGAAGAGAGTGGGAGGAATAAGGAGAGAGTTGAAGAAGCCTTGTGCTGCTACCAACCGTCTCCAAGACGACACTGATATAATCTGTCGTCGCACCAAGCTACCGAATACAGCATCGTCATATTTTCAAATGACATTTCCTGTTGCCAAGTGATCCAATCCGTCTGTCCTGTTTTCTTCCAATTCGTCCCCCTATCCTCTTTTTCATGGCTCCTCCAAATTACAACATCTCCATGAGAATTACATTTTTGGCGAAATCCATGAATGTCTTCGCGTCAAGTAGAAATTATTATCGTGTTTACTGTTTCCTTCCCTACTGCACTATCTCCCCCAGCAATTTACCATTGTTGTCAATTCCCTGCATCCTAATAGTGTTTACGATCATCTTCTTTTATTAATATGAAACAACAATCTGTTCTATGGGGCAGAATCTGTGTAAACATTTAATCATTGTGTGATATGATTTGTAATCACCATCAATCACCATCATCCAACTCATTACCCACGCACAGGTCTCAGACCTATGTGGGCTTCATCCTCAAAAAAAAAAAAAATCCTATGCATTTGTCAAAGCAAAACATTACAATGACCATTTCTGAACTTGAAAGTAGCAATCGACAGTCGTAATGGCGCAATCAGTTAGTGTTATCTTTGATAGCACTCTGCTGCTTCTCATGCGCCAGAGTCCCAATTTGTTGTCGATCCAATTTGGATCGTTTCTCGTCGTCCTATAGCGGCCGTGAGCCATAGTGGCTAGTGCACCAGTTCACTAGTTGTTCGAATCTCGTTTAGTCTGAATAATATGTTGTGTCATCATTCACCTCATCACTCACACACAAGTAGTGGGCATCATCAGACTAGAAAATAACGACTGGAAATTATTACTTGTATTGTTTGGATTTTCTGAATGCTCTGATGTCACTCAGTTATATAACTTATTAGGAGATTTAATTTGTGGAATGTGATGGAATAAATCGAATTAGCATCCTTCACGTACTTATTTTTCGTATCTGATATTACCAAAACTGAAAATTATCAATTCAGCTTTTGCTGAAATTTGCACTAGGAATTTGATTGGCACCTTTCATCTTTAAACGAAGAATAATGACACTCTTTAAAAATGTAGCCTTTATACAAAGTTAGCTTTCAATTGATTATTGACACCATCTGATATCACAAATCATGCTTCGAATGACCCGAAATCATTAACTTCTGAAACCTTGATATCTTCTCATTGCTATCTATTTTATTATCATCATCAGTCAACCTCAATTGAAAAATCTAGTTTCAAGAGTAATTTTGGAATAATTAGTATCATCATGGTTATATAAGTCACACCCAATAACTTACCTATGTTTCAAAGATGTCTAGAAAGCTTAATGTATGTGATTTCAAAAACCATTTTAAATGAGAAAAATCATGCAAGTCCCCTAGTCCCCTATTGCTCCCTAGTCATAATTTATTAATAAATTTCCAGGAATAGTCAACTTTTCTACCAATAAATAATGTTGAGGATGTTCCAGTTATGAGAGAACTATGATAATAATTGTTTGTCACAAGCAGTTGTTGGTGGTGGCGGTGCTGGTGGGGAAGTGGATGTGGGAGAGGCCTTATGAAAGCGGTATTCTCGTTGTGAGATCTCTGGAATTCTGGTTTCGCTTAGCAAAATGACCCCAACCTGGACGCGAACAAGCAAGCTCCAGCAATATCCAGAATTCCTCGCCAGATCCCGCTATCGTCTCCAACACAGACCAGTGGATTTTTCCTCATTCCCTGGCATCTCTTTTGTTCTCGCCCGACCTTACTCTACTATCAAGAGGATTCTCACTTCCTCCTAGATGAAATATTTTCACTTTTACCCGCTATGTTTGTCACACTCGCCAAGGAATGCAGTCAATCGCACTCTTGCAGAAGAATTCTGCTGCAAGAATTCATCTTTTATGGACTGGAAGTTAAATAAAAGTTAGAAAAGAATGTAGTTATGGAACAGATTACTAAATTCTTTATTTGAGTACCTCTCTTCTGTTGGAATCTCTTCCAATATAATAATTATTTAACGTTCAAATTTCTCGTAAACTGCGAAAACTCTCGTAAAATATTGTTGTTTGTTTGTACCTATCAATACTAGATTCGGAATTTCCATTTTGGAAATTTAATTTTAACGAAACTGAATACTTACAAAAAAAACAAATCATGATGTGTACTATTCAGGAAACTCCATTGGGGTTTTCGCACACCTTATTGCTCTTGAAATCAATAAAATTGATGTATTATTCATCTAATGTACAGTTGAGAGTGGACTGTTACGAATAGAGCTTCTGAGTTTATTTCGGTGGGCGTGACACTCAACTAATTATTTAAAATTAATGAGGAAAGCAATCGCAATTCTCATTCCTCATTTGCATAGTGCAATTTTTGGACCAAAACATTCTGCTGAGGTCTGAAAAGTCACCAACTGTAGAAATCGACTAAATGAATTACAAATAGATACAAAAGTGAAAGTTCACAGTTTCAAATATTTGAAAAGCTGAATATTTTCATCACATAATTAAGTTCACTGACTGAAGTGATGATAAAACTCGATGAAGTCAATTATTACAAGCACAATATTCTACTGATCGTTGATGCTCAATACCCTTGACACCTTTCTTGAGAACTATTTTTTGAAGAAACATCTTTTCCATTGGTTCCATTTCCGTCCTCTTTATCTTATTATCGACTAGAATAACTATAATTCTATGGCATTCATTGTTTATATTTTATCATTGCTTAGCAACCTGGCAGTGATAGATATTTTATTTTGCCAATTTTCCCACCAATCAATATTGAATTAGAAGTAGCCAAGCCAATTATTTGTATATTTGATGAATCGATTAAAAATATTACAACGCACTTCGGCATCTATCAGGTGTAATATTGGCAATTACCGGTTATTGTTTTCACTATTAACCGGAAACCCTAACGGAGAAAATATATAAAAATGTTTTTAAACCAATTATGCTCCTATTTCCAAGATATGCATTTGAGGATTGAGTACAATTCGTGCTGGAATAATCCACTTTTCTCCTTGTTTAGCCGTCACCAACTGCTAATAATATTTACTTCACCTTAACTTATCGATTAGCTGGGCTATTATTATTGATACAAAATAATAAATATCTATCTCTTTGGTGACAAATAATTGTTTAATAATCGCCCAACTCTTACGGTTTCTAAGCTAGTCCTCAATATCCCATTAATATCAAGGTATTGTCAAGATGTCATTTATTAAGTATAGTTCTTCTTATTCCCCTACTAAATATACTGTTAGGTTCGCTCCTTCCACTCAAGTAAAATATAAAACCATATTAGAAAAATATGAAATTAAATCTACAAGGAACATAAAACTGGACATCAATCTATGTGGACTGCTATTATTACTGTAAATTATTAATAGCATTAATAATACACTGTATTCACATAATTATCTTCTAACAAACACAAGAATTTTTAATACATCTTGGATATTTTATAACATGAATTGGTTGAAGCCAATTGGGAGTTCGGGATTGATTTTTTCATAGAATTTATAATGTAGGATTTTACTTTGATATACGTTTATGAAAAGAAAGGTCCGAAATACTTCTCAATTACTCTATTGATAATTTTTGCAAAGAAGAAAAAATAGATGCCAATACTTCTGAATTATTGTATATAGTAAATTCTGCATAGAAGAAAAACAAATGTCTAATTATACTTCTGCATTATTGTTCTTAGTAATTTTCTCAAAAAATATAAACCGATTCACAAGAAAAGAAAAAGAATTGAAAGGCAGAAAACTAGAGAAACAATGTATGAGAAATGAATTTTTATTTTAGAAGAACAGAGAAGTATTTAGCAACTGTCTATTGAACATGTCCAATTGAATGATGACCAGCTTGATCTGAAATATAAAGAAGGCGTAATCAAATTTCACCTTCTTATTTCACCTGATTGAAGCGCTTTAAATCCCCTAACCCCTGGATACATTTTTTGCAACTGTATTCTCTTCAATGAATTTCTCAGGCAAATTACCTTGTAACAAATTCTTTCATATTGGCCACCACGAAATGTATATGGTTGATTGTTATGGGGAAACTTTAGGTATTTACCGGAGGAAAAATCTCAGCTGACATTGTGATATGCTCCACGAACGAGTCAGTTCAAAGTTACGGAGCATTCGAACGCGAATTCGGATTTACATTTTCTATATAGAAGTAAAGCTGTTTTGACGGAAAAACATCCCAAAGCCATGTTGGCAGCGACGCGCCCTCCTTCTGTTTCCTCTTCTTTTTCCCTTCTGGCTGGAAATCTGATTCCAGCTATCTTCTTCTCAAACAATGTCAGTCGCTGTGCCGTTCCTCTACTCGAGAATAAAGTTTTATGAAATAGAAAGCATCACATTGTTTTTAGTTTTCTACTCTGAGACTCTGAACGGCTGCCTTATCTTCCCAAATTCTTCTACTCGGCTGCAACTCCAACCCAAGTAGAAGTTGGAAATATTTTCATTAATCTTGGTGGAAATGTTTGTTCGGGAATTATTCTCAGTAGCTTACCTGTGCTGTGAATCGTTTTGGTACAATTTGGAAACTTTTTATTGGAATCTTCAAGGTAATCAGTCGATAAAATGTTTCAAAACAATGAACTAAAATAAAATGATCTTTCCAATAAATTCAAACTTTTAAGCTAGTGACCCGAAAACTTATTTTTATTGCTTTATACGGTTATAAAGATGTTTTCTGTTGTATAAAATTATTCCGAGAAAATAATGTATGTAGTGGGATAAAAAAATTCATGATAAGAGAGATTTGGAAGTTTTCAGAGAAACTATTAAAAGAGTTGAATGGAAAAAAGAGAAAGAAAAATTGTTAAATGCGAGAAGATAAGCGGGATAAAGGAAAACATAATTCTGGACAATGGGAAGTTGCAGACAGAGAAAGAATAAAAAAAGATAAGAGACGTGTGTATGTATGTATAGTACCACAGTCAATTTCGACTGTAGGTGACTCTTCATACCTCAATATCATGTTTTGGTCCAAACAGCGTACTACACAAACGAGGAGTGAGGTAGTTTGTGATTGCTTTCCTCACTGAGCTTTATATCAGTACGCCAAGCCCGCCGAAACAAAGTCCGAAGCTCTATGCTTGATAGTCCACTCTCACTACTAAACAGGGTCTGGCTGCATAGATGAGTTTACTATCTAGCACTCATCTGAGATACTTCCTGCGTCCAAGCCATCATTCGACAGAGACGTTTGGAGAGCAACACAATAAATTAATGTAGCTTATTTTGTATCTGAGATGAACAAAAATTAATTCACATGAAGCCACAATAAGGCACTGAAGATAAGACTAGATCATTGTAATTTGTTATGGACTGTGTAGTCCAGTTAAATTAGACAATTTGGAACAATTAATTCCCGGAAAATTATGCCAATTTTCAAAACTCCGGGATTTATTTCTCTCAAACGGCATTAATACCTCTTAATTTGACTGGGCTAGTGACGATATTCTACCTGGTATTCTCGAGTTAGTTATTGTAAAAGAATTTATCAGGTTAAAATTCAACAAAAGGAATAATCATCCATTAAAACCTTATTAACAAAATCTTATAACTGACGTATAGTTATAATTAGTATAATAATTATTGACTCCAACTTGGTCTCCAAGTAAATCACAACTAGCCATGTAACTTCTAAAAAGTAAAAAGTACATATTGGGAGTTTTCTTGTTATGAAACAGATTATTTTTCATGTAGAACTCGTTACTTTGAGTCAATTCCGTTTATATTTTACTTTATTCTCTATAGTTAGTAATGTATTTTTAAACTAATCATGAGCATATTATATTCCCTGTTACCATTAAAAACATGAACATTTTTCGTTGAATTCAAAAATTTTCTTATCAGAAACCTGCCAACTACTGATTTATTTTTATTAAAATATATTATTCTCAACGATCAAGGGAACTGCGGCATCTAATTAGTATTGTTTTAAATATAGATAAAGTAGAAGTGTTCCATAAGTTTTCGTTGCTCTCCACAAATTCTTCCTTCTATCCATTTCTAAACTCAATTTCTTTTCCAAGTTACTAAAGCAGTGAAACAGGTATCGCTTGAATGTAGGAGAGCTAGAAGTTTGTCAGGCTCTTAGTATTTTTAAAGGCTTCCATGGTTGTTATGCAAAAGGCTTGCAACGCAGGGCTTTGGTAACCATGGCAACGGGAAACGCCGGTTTTAATCCATCCTGTGTACGGGGAAAAATCGAACACCTCTTCATCGTACGGTGAATACGCTTTCCCTCTTCCCTTCCCCCTTTCTATCCTGCCATTATTTCCCTCTCACCCTTCCCATGTGGCATCACCCCTCGGGGTTAACTGGCAGTCGCCTCCAGCCAATTAAAACTTGCAAACCAGTTTCACGGACACACGAGCCCGGAACTAAATTCACATTAAAACACCGGTCGGTCTCCATCTACTCATCGTCTTCGATACAACTTGGCCTTAGCACCCAAACACTACTACAAAGTCTGCATACTTGCTCATTTGCAAAGCTTTACTTTAAGTAACTACAAGTAGAAGTCTTGATTCGAGCCCACCACTTTATTCACTGATTGCTTTGTGTTACTTCTGGTGCTTACTAGTTTCAATTCTATCATTCAATGATATCTATCAAGATGTAGAAAGTTTGCTAGTGAAATTGAAAATTCCACCATTATCAAGTGAAATAATTCATTTTTTCAGGAATTGACATCACTGGGTATTTATTCATTGACAGTAGGCCACTATTATATTATTCAACTTTTACAGTAGTTTTCAATGCTATTTTTTGATTATCCACTATACAGAAAATCAAGATATGAAAAATTATTAATAACTTTGACATTTATCAATCGTACCGTATGATGAATCTCGCAATCTCGTTCAAAGTCTCTAATATTGAAACCAATTTAATATTAGTAAACTATTCTAGACTCATTATCATTATGGGTGATTACACTTGTGAGCTCTTAGCATTTATTTTCTACTGATTCTTCATTATCTTCATTTTTATTATTCTTCAATACAGTATTTCATTTCCTAAGCATGGTTTAGATTAGATAAATACGTAACAATATGAGAGCAGTGATCCCGGATGAAACAACGCACATTAACTGTAAGAAAGATGATACTGGTTGTAGTTAGGTTTGAACTTCAACGAGTTGGATGACATGAAAATGCCAGGATAACCTGGTTTCAAACCTGGAACAACGGAATAGCTACACCATTATACTACACAGTTTGCCACTATTTAGTGAAAATTTTCAATTCAATTTATTATCCTCAAAATAGATTCATATTGCGCTTGCCTGAAGAGGAAAACTTTAAAAAGATATCTACAGCCACTTGGGGTGAAGTACTGGGTCCCAATTCTCCTTTTTTAGTCTCACAGTAGATAGCCCGGATCAATAATATCATATTTATTGTTTTTGAAGAGTCAGTAGGCTCTTCAATGAAATATTGATTGATTTATTAAATTATTTTTTATTTTTGTTGCTCATGGAGCCCACATGAGTGTGAGACTTGTGCGTAGGTAAAATGGTGAATGATGATACAATGATGCTATCTATGAATGGTATTTTCAGAACCTAAATTCCATGAAAAAATAACAATATGAAAAATCACGAATGTATTCAAGTATAGCTACTCAACTCGATCCCGATCCAGCAATATGAATGAGTTATTTTTTCTAGGGAAATTTCATTGCTGACTGCGGTATTCTTGAAGACGCACTGCCTCAATAGCGCCGAAACGGATTATGATGTAGAACTGCAGCACCAGGTGCAGAACTTGAATAAGCTTTTGTTTACCTGCGCGTTTCTTTGCTGAGCTCAACACAATTCCAGCAAACACCTGAGACACGCTGCTCTGAAAAATCACTCACATGTACAATTCAACCTGAATTGGATTCTTGTATTCAAACCGACTAGACGTGATGAAAATTCGTCCCACTCTAAAGCCATTCTACAGAATTAAATCATAGTAGCTGACAGGCAGACAGGATGCCACCATTATTTGGAAATGCTCTCTCACGTTTGTAGTGTGCACTCTATATCCTGGAATTTGTTTGCAATTCGCATAAACTAACAGTGTACTTCGAAAAAGAAATGCAAATTCATTCCACATGAGGCTTGTTCTAATTCAGTGAACTTTTGTTCTAGTTAAAAGTGCGAAGTTGGTAAATCTGGATGGAACAGGAATTATTACACTATTCTTGGAAACTAGGAAGTCAGTCTATCATTCCTCACATCATCTTATAATCCCAGTAGTATATTTTATTGACTTTGGTCTCTCAGCATTCACAGTACCTACCTCAGTACTGTTATTTTGGTATAAAGTATTAAATGTTATTTGATCTAACTTAATGGAAAACCGAACAGATTGGTTCAAATATACTTTTCAATTTTTTCAACAATTCAAAGCTCTGTTGATCAGCAGTTAGTTGTCTTATAGCTTACGTTTTTCGTTAATTAGTAATATACTTTTTCTTGAATGCTGCTATGATTCATGAAATAAGAAACGTTTCAATTTCTCCACTGAAAGACTTTTGCTTGATGAATCATGAATCATAAATGAATCATCTATTCAGATTTGGGATTAAGAGATGAAAAAATTATATGGTATAAAGGTTTGTTCAGACGAACATTTGTTAACACTTAATTAGGCTGCTTGAACATTATTTGATTCTTTTTGAAAAAGTGAAAATTATTCCTGGATTTCTTGTTCCATGACGAACTGAGTTGTTAATTATTAACTTTTTATGTGAATTCATCTAAAAAGTTGAAAATTATTATTTTTATTTGACCTTACTTATTTTGTAAAGTGAACTCAAAATCAGAAATATCTTATCACAATGATTAACCATATTATGTAATGACTGAGGTCAAATCATGAAATTGATCTGTATTCTCAGTCCATTCTACCTCAAATCCTACATTCGGTTTAAGTTTGGGTTTTTTGTACTGGATCTGTCGTGAATTATTAGCACGACCATTTTTCAACTGAAATTATCTAAGTCGAATCCTTGAGACAATCATTTTAATATGTCAATTTTGCGCCTTCTTCTACACAAATCTTGAACTTCTTGAATAATTATCAAATAAGCCTGTTGGTGCATTAAAAATATGGAATCAGAATTTGTTGTATACCAAACAATATGAACAAGGAATCTTGCAATTTGAGCTTAGCATATTATTCTATGAACCAGGCACTCAAAATGGCACCTTTACGCAAAGCTCGAATTAATATTTATAAACACTAGAAGAGAAAACATGTTTACAACAATGTGTTTGTTATTTTAGGTTCTGTTATGGTCTGTTTACAAAACAATAATCCAAGTCTGCTTCCAGATGTACAGTGATGTGTAGTAAGAAAGTCATACTTCAAAACAACTCTGTCTCATTACTTGGAGAAAATAACGTCCATAGGAAGTCACAGCTTAAGCTTCACTTACAACTAAACTTAATTATGTCATGGGATTTTATTACTTTTAACAGCTTTTTTACTTTTACAACTTTACAGCTTTTTACAGCTTTTAACAACTTTTTACTTTTTCACAGCACTCATATGACTAAGAATTAAATAGTGGAATTTATTTGTAGAAATTAGATTCCTACCACTCACATACACTTATTACCCACATACACGCCTCAGGCTTAAACAAAATAATCCACAGTGTATAAGTCAAAATTATTTGCCAGTCTGTAAAATCTGTAGTCAGTCTATTTTCAGAGCTGAAACCTTCAAATTTAATGTAACTATGAAACTTAATTATGTAACTATGTGTCATCGAAATGCAATAATTTCAACCTGTCCCTAAATAGATGAGTAAACCATAAAATTATATTTCATATTTCTAGAAGCCTAAAATTTTCTGAATGAGTACTGATTTATTAATATCTTATTGATAAAGATAGCACCACTCTTCTTCTATCTTTATTTCTGTAATGAAGCGTTTCCGAAGGAATAAGCTTTTGCAATCTGACAGATTCCTTGTGAATTTTATTCGCAAACACCTGTATAACCTTTTTAGGAAAGTGATAGCTTCGAGCCGTGGCGGGTATCTGTTCAGTCAGGTAAGATAAGCTGCAAATTCCTGGGCCCTCTATGTAAGGGTGACCGATTGGATCAGCCACCAAAAAAGACTCTTCTCTCTGCTATAAAATCATTCCCCGGTGATACGGACCTCACCTATAACTGTAGGTCCAGCTCATCAATCATCCAACTCATTGCTCACGCACAGGTCTGAGACCTATGTGGGCTTCATCATCTGAAAAAAAATTACTGTATAGTCAAATGTATTGCAGGTACAGGAGATTTTAGAGGCTAGAGATCGTGTATGACATTACATGATTGTAAGATCGATATGAGTGAAACGAATTATTTTCATTATTTGAACCAAGCCGCCTAGACGAATTGAATTCTGCCAGGCTACAAACTCTATTTCCACGTTTGGTACCCGAAATTTACCTCTTAATAGTGTAACAATATTATTATAAACGCTATCCTATTTAAATAAGTGTGAAATATACGGTCTGGATCCCATATTACATAGTCAATTTGATTGAATTGTCAAAATTTTGATAAGGACTTCAGGACCTGAGGGCAAGGCCTAAGCCCAAAAGACCCAAAAGCCCCACATGTTAAGCCACTGGTTATGTACATTATTTTACTTGAAAAGTCTGAAAACTATAAATGTACCACACTAATCAGCATGAAGCGCATAGTTCCTACAGTCAATTTGCTTGAAAATTATCAAAAATTTTTAAGGACCTCAGATTCTTGGGGGGGGGGGGGGGCTTTAAGCTCCCTAAGCCCCCCCCCTGGGTGCGCCACTGGTGTTCATTGTCATAATCTTCAAAAATATTCAAATTCATTCTCCAAATACGAGTATTATTAGTGCTTATTCTGGATCTTCCTAATGCTCGTCATTGTTGTTTAAGAAATAACCAAATATAATGAAAGTACAGCTCTTCTTCATTGAAAAATATACGGGAAGAATAATGAGTAAAAACATTGCTAACATCTCAAATACACAAAGGAACGACAGTAAGAAAAATTTAAAGTAGATTAGACTACACTCATTTGAAATGAAAGGTATCACTTGAGAATTTAATTTCGCGAAAAAGGGGCAGGCACGGCTGCCTGGTTCAATTGCACTTTGAGATGTAAATAGGGCTTGGGCCTCGAGTAGCTGTGAGCGAAGCGTGACGAGCGGCGGGTGCGGGCGCGGGCGCGGGAGCCAACAAGCTGAGCCAGGCATCGCTGCCTCCTGGCCAGGAATGGAGAGCTTCGCTCCCAAACAGTTTATTACATTTCGCTCCATCCGTCGGACCGTATTCAGTGACACAAGGCTCGGGCAGCGCTAGGATAAGGTTTATTGCTTTTTTGTCAGATATTAAAAATTGATTAACGCTTACATAGATTCATCTCTGCTGCCGCCGCTGTGCTGCAGGCCAGGACAGAGCGCGTTTAATAAACTGTCGCTCGTCGCTCTGTTTGCTCTGTTTCGCGTTCACTCAGAGAGTGCTCTCGAAAAAATACAACGCCAACTCGACCTCCGAAATGGACTTGCTCTATCAACACAGGCCACGGCCACGGCCCTATCCTCTTTGCTCTCTTAAAAGAACGCCGAAAACTCAAAACTACCATGGAGTGACTCTTTCATTGAATTCGACACCAGCTTTTTCCGGGTTATATGTGCCTTGAGCACTTTGGTAACAGTCTGGAAACTTCAAATTTTGCTGCCAAATAACACTTTGAAATCATGGTCTCATTGGAGAAATACTATGACATAATATTGTGGAAATTAATTACACCTAATCTTGCACCAGGAGATTCAATTCCAATTTTATTTTTTTATTGTGAAAGAAAATATTTTGAAGACAGAATTTATTAATTTCGAATTCCTTTAATTGCTATTAGTTTATACTGAAGACTTCCGCAATGGCGGATATTGACAACAGTATTGAATAGCTGATGGAATAGCTGCTATTTTTGTACAGTAGCATTCATCGATTTCCATCAGCTATTCAATACTGTTGTCAATAGCCGCCATTGCGGAAGTCTTCAGTATAAACTAATAGCAAATAAAGGAATTCGAAATTAATAAATTCTGTCTATGTATATTTGTCAGTTTATTCAATTGTCAGTCACTTTAAAAAAAAAAACTAATATTTTGAACTTATACAAATAATATTGCTGATTCATTTATTTGCAAGGAAGAATTATGAAAAAACAATGGAACATACTTTAGCCTTACTTTTTATGTTGCTATTGTGAAAGAAGATATATTGAACTTATAATTTATTATTATTCAAATATAATGTTTATGGAGCATTACTCCCTGGTTGCGACTGTATTAGACGAACGAAAAACTGAACTTAAATAATAATATTGTTTTCCTTTGTTTGTAGTGGTGAAGGTGATATTGTGGAAGGTATCCATAATGAATAAAAAGACGAAATTGTCACAACCACATTTATTAAAACTTAGAGAAACTAGTTTCGGTTGTTACACCATTATCAGTCTCTTTCAAACTAAAAACCAAAGTACAGAGAAGCTTAATATATACTGAACATACTATTGGCTAAGCGGGAAAGAGGCTGACCTACTCCTCCCACCAGTGGGCGTGACTTGACAGCCAATCACAACGTCAGCCTCTTTCCCGTTTAGCCAATAGTATCATTCTATGTTTAGTATATATTAACAACCGAAACTAGTTTCTCTAAGTTTTAATAAATGTGGTTGTGACAATTTCGTCTTTTTATTCATTAATAATATTGTTGATTCAGATTATTACAGTGGAAAGAATTTTTACACATAAAATGGGCTTCCAGCATTTTTTATGAAACGGGATGAGCTGATGTTGCTTACACAGTGTAGCATCACTCTTGCTGTGGGTGTGGGATGGTCTACGACAGATTAGAATAGCGTGAATAACTCCGTTCCACAGCATATGTTTGATTTTGCGATGATGGTCAACATCGAGTATTAATGCACCATTGTGCAAGCACAAAAAGCTATAAGCGCAAGAGCACAAAAAAAGGTGCAAACACACCTAAATCGTATCGAGCAACACCAAAGTATTCAACGTTATGTAATGCTTTATAAAAACTGACCACTTAGAAATGTTCTCTCATTTCCCAATTTAAAATTTATTGATGTTCTCCAATTTTGCTTTCTTCACATAGCAATATCATTCATCACATTTGTAGGATCGTTTAAATGTATGGATGTTGCAAATAAACATTTCATAGATTAATATGAACAATCTCGGAGCTAATTTTTAAATATAATCTGAGAACAAATTGACGTTTGGAAGTGCAATTAAGAAATACCACGCCATCATCAACGTCAAATGATATAGTTTCACAGTTTCCTCTCATGAATCACATATGGTGACACCAATTTCCCTCTAGTCTAACTTTTCCTCAAGAGCGGAAATTAATCATTCAACATATGAAAAGCATGTGTGAGTGTGGGGGGGGGGGGGGTCGAAGGTGAGAGATGTGACCCAGAACTTGGAAGGCCGCCAGTTTAATTGACATGGCCGCAACCAGAACAGACAGAATCAGGGGAGATGCGAAAGTTCGACAATGTCATCGGAGAACATGAGTTGAGCAAAGTAGCTGGCTGTGTACCGTCAGTGTGAAGGCGAGTCGGGCTGCAGACTTGTTGAACGTTGTCACAAAGACGACTGTCAGAACCAGGCGCAACTCAATTACATGACAAACAATAACAAGTACAGTCTTCGCTATAGCACCCTCCTCTACACTCGCTTTGCTCTCAAAGTAATCTTATCTGTTCCCGAATTATTATCAGCTCACATCGACTGCTGCGGCAGAAACGTAAGACTTTTAGGCTACGCTCCAACGCCCTTCCCGCCATTCTTCTGCTGCATCAAAGCAGCATCAAAAGCCTTTCTCTTCAGAAAGAAACCAGAACAAAAAGGTTCTGCTGAATTGGCTCTTTATGAAAGTGACCCAAACTTTGCTTGTTGCAACAGTCTGGATGCTTTCTGAAAATTTCCCCTTGAAGAAGCTGTAAAATTCAAAATTCTAACCTTTGATCTCACCAATTTTATCGTTAGAAAAAAATGATTCAGCGTGCGAATGACACATTGAAACCTCAAGGCTTCGATGATACTCATCAGAAAGTGAATAGGAAGTTATTTGAAGTAAGAATAATTTGTGATTCTCATATTTCTTTAAGAAAAAATGCTTTTCAAGAGATGGCTCTTGGTTAATCTGAAAGCATAAAAACTTCAAAGGTATCAGAACTCATTAAAACTTTTTCAAAGACTTCCATGGAGAGAAGGAAAGCTCCTGAAGAATACTCATTCAAGTCCGTTCGAAGTTTGGACCTTTTTTTCTTCTCGAATGACGCAATCTATTGTATGCTCTTTGAAAATAATATGATCATACTTATTCAGTTTTTAATTTCCTCAGTTGTCACATTATTAAAAGTATCTACAATGCTAATGAGATGTAACGGTTAACGGTCAGGAAGTTGAACTACCACTATAAGTTTACTTCTTCACTCTTATTTATCATTGGCTGCGTAACTTGTACACCAGGAGCATTAAAATAAAAAAATAATAAACAGCATTAATTGGGAAACTGTGTTTCTCCGTGGATTTTGGAATAAACTTCATGGCGTGTTTATAAGAGTTCTGTAGGATAGCAAAACTTTTTATTAATTAGAACAATTTGAATGAAAAAAATTTTGAACTATTCCAATTTATATAATTATATTACTTTCAAATTTAGAATAGAATGAACGAATGAGTAGAATAAATAACTTATTCTATTAATTCTACGTTATACGGTGATAATAAGAATAACTACCAAATCCCATCTTATGTAAAGCCTTGAACGTCTTTCAGAGGGAGCCAATTATATGGCATATACTATTTGATGAGTTGTTCATAAATTTGCTATGGTTTTTGACATTTAAAATTGGGTAATACAATGGTTTAATAATTTAATTAACTTGACAGACAAAATGCCTGTACCTGATGAAAAGTACACATCCACAATTGAATCTGTTATCAAGAAAAAACGAAAATATTGGTACGGAAAATTTGGTTAGATGATAAAAGCACTTCTCCTCCATATGAGTTCGATATTTAAAAAAACTGTATGATGACTAACATTAGCAGTCTTTCTTTGAAAGTACATTTTTAACAATAAACAGTTGATTAATGTTTGTAATTATTGAATAAAATGAATAAAAGTCTGGATCAAAACGGCTGAGGGTGTAGTGTCGAATAACATGCTTGATAACCTATTACTTTAGCCCATCATTTTTGAATAGCTATGGCATCCATTAATCTTCAAGGAACTGCTTCTAAGGAGAACGAAGAATAATAAACTATCAAATAAACTTCTTCTTGTAGACTCCAGAGTGAGCGTGGATCCGATATAAGCTGGTGTCTCCGTTTACTGGACTGGAAAGCGTTGCATATGTGACTGAAGGTTCTATCGAAGGCTGTACTGGCAGGGACTGTACTTGCTGTGATCTTGATTGCGCTTCCCTCGGATCAAAGTCTATCAAACTCCCTTTACTTCTCCTTTTCGTCACCCAAACCTTCACTTCATCATCACAACTTCCTTCTCTTTCAAATATCTCTCTTCTCTAACCGCTTCATTTAACTAGTCGTCGTCCTCTTTGTTCTCATTTTCCAGGGTGTGTTCCCCATATTCATGCTTCTCTTTTATACTGCAATTTTCAGATTTTCCCTTTGATTTTTCTGCATCATAATCAATACGTCTTGCTCATCTTGAACTTCATCTTGCTCTTTTTTGTTGGTCCTCCTATTTCGTTTATCATTTTCATATTTCCTCGCAATGATGATCTTTACTGATCTCTTCATACTTCTTCTCATCACTCTCTTCTTCATGCTCCCTTCGTACCAAAGGAAAGCCTTTCAATCACCGCCCCAACCTAATAGCAAAATCCCTTTATGGCAATTTGGTTATTCATGTAAAAATAACCTGCCAAGATTGAGGTATCCGAAAAAGATTGATATCAGCCTTGTGCTTCTCCAATCTCACATCTTCCCTGGGAAGCCCCTAAGTAGCGCGGAAAAATTAAAGTGTGGGGGAGAAAATTGCTAAAAGACTGTTAGTGGGTAACTCACTTCGTCAATAGCTATTTACGTCACCATCAGAAGCCAGTTTGATTTTTGCCACCATCTTTCCACGTTTCTTTCTTTAAACAACTCCATCGGCGCACCCACGATTTTGCTTTAGGGGGGTACAGTACCGAAAAGTTGTTGGTGGTGGGTGGGGTTAGTTCGGACCTCATCCTTGCATCCTTGGCAATGTCGTAAGCGCTATAGTTTTCACGCCACCAAATTAGGTGACTCTAACATTGCGGTGTTGCCAGATATGAGACAATGCCCGCAGCTGATAGAAGAGCTCAATTTCATTGCATGAATGAATTGGCACTACTACTCGTACCCGTAAGGGTCTCCCCACCACGAAAAGCCATACGAATTTACTTTACTACTACTCGTACCATGTTGTTTACTAATCTACAAGTCTCACGCTAGCAAGTTCATTTTAACCCCCTCTACTATTAACCAGTATGTCCTTCCGCACACACACAACCTGAAATGAAAGCATTTAAATTTCCTACTTATATTTTACAGAAATTCAGTGTACAGAATATAAGTATCAGTATTGGATATTTCAATAAACTTCTGTCTTCAGTTCCTGTGGATTATTAATGAGCTAGAATAAATCAGATTTATACTTCTTCGTAGATCAGATTTATATCTGATTTGATATCAGATTTATAGACCTATTAATAGATCAAATTTTTTATTCTAATTAGAATTCTATAATTTTGAGATTGCTTTTACTTTGAATTTCAAATTTGTTACTATTATTTATCTAATTGTGCTAACAAAGAAATTTTGTTCAAGTCTTTAAGAAAATTAAAGGTCTTTCAACCATTTTTTTTACATCATGCTTATTCATCAATCTAAATTTATGTACTTAGGTTCAAATGGAAAGAGAAATCAAATCAAATTCTATTCATCTTTCATAACAAAGAAACACATCAACATCAGAAACATAAAAAATGCATCTGAAATATACAAAATTGAATAGTAATTGATGCAAAGTTATACAATAGTTCCATTCAATGGAAAGAGGTTATTTTATTAAGTGAGATGAATTGGAGTTGATATTTCAGAATTGAGTCAGGCTTCTAGTTTTGTATTTATAGATTTAATAATGTTCTAACACGGTTAGTTTTCGGATTTTTCGAATGGTTTATAATATTTCTTAATTATTTTTGATGTCTGGGAAAGTGTAGTTTGTTGAAATGATGTATTCAGCAAAGTTGGGTGAGTGTATGCTCTTCAAATCTAGAGGTATTCTATTGTCTTAAGTGCAACTTGTTGCAGTCATTGCATTTCAATTCATATATTCCTGGTGTATTTTGTTTGTCTGTAGGAGCTTTTTGAGTGAGTTGGTTGCTCTGCATGCTATCTTATATTTGAATTTTTCAAAAAGATTAAACTATTTTGAAGGTTTATGGGTCATACTAATAATATATTAAAACTATATTTCTGTGTGAATGCCAACAAGCGAAAATCCAAGATGACGACACACATCCTCCAGATTGAGGACACTCTGCCAATGAATGTGAATCTAAATATCACCTAGCTTATCCAGGCGGCTTCACATAACTGTGAAACTTTTCAAACGTAAAACTTTATCGAGCTTGAATGTCTGTATTTTATGGTCGACATAGAAGCTGCGACTCAAAAGTTACAAGTTCTGCCGAGAAAATTATGCAACTTAGTTTTGCAAGGCTCTGCTTCGTCGCCTCCATTACAACTTTGTAAAGAGATTTTTCTCATCTCTCCACTATTTTATTTTATTTTTATAAATTATGTCCTACAAGTCTCAACGATTCTGCTTACCAAAACTCATGTATGGTACACATCACTTTACAAAATTAGCAGTAGAGGCCATATCATGTAGAGACATCGGTTCATCATCTCAGAAGTTGAAAAATATCGTGGTTTCATGGGAAAGAAGTCATAAGTACCATCAACAAAATCATGTCCTATTCGATCTTATGTCGCTTACTGGTATAACAGGTGACCACGAGGTATTTAAAAATAGTGATGCTCGGTCAATGTTGAAATAGTACATTATTTATCTACATAAAAATGTAGTGAAATGTACGTCATTAAATTCTATTAACATGAGAATATACGCTTTTAATATAAAAATATTGTGAAATAACAGAGAAATTTTTCTCAGGTGTAGATCAAGTGTGGTGTAACGACAGACAGATCGGTGAGGGTTCTGTAACAGCGTTGTTCTTGCCCTTTTCACATTTTCTGGCGTTCTTATTAGCTTTCACATTTTCTGGCGTTCTTATTAGCCTATCAAGACTTAACTTACTCTAAGTACCCCGAGAACTCCAGAAAATGTGGAAAGGGCGAAAACAGTGCTGTCACAGAATCCACGCCGATATGCCTGTCGGTACTCATTTGCTCACCACACTTGATCTACACTTGAGAAAAATTTCTCTTTGACAGTATTTTTATATTAAAAGCGTGTATTTTAATGTCAATAGAATTTAATGGCATACATTCCACTACATTTTTATGTATAAATACTTTAACATTAAGCGAGCATTATTATTTTTAAATATGCCCTCTATTTCTTGTAGTCACTCTGTATAAAGTCAAACATTTAGTCAGGGGTGTCCACTGGGGGGCTATGACGCAGACTGCGTCATTGAAATTCTTGGGGGGGTTCCAAAAAACGTTTTTTTTTGGGGGGGGGGGGGGTTAAGTTGATTAAAACCGTGCTTAACGTGATGACATTCAAAAATATATTACGAAGTGACCAGATAGAATGCCAATTAATGACAATAGATTTATAATTTTTACTTTTCTATTGAATATGAATTAGTTAAAATAGTTATGTTTAGGATTTGTGCAGAAAGTTATTATTCAAGCTTAGCGAGACGCTAAGCGAGTGCTCTGAAAGAGGTTTATACAACTTCACTCTCCTTAGCAGTTACTAGTTGATTAGCGGAAAGAGCAATGAGTCGAGTTAAAATGATCAAAAACAGACTCAGATCAACTTTGGGAGACTCATGGTTGTCCAATCTAATGGTTCTAGCTGCAGAAAAATATGTATTTGAGTCTATTTCTAACGAAGAAATAATTAAAAGGTTTTCTGTTTCCTCATCCCAAAGACAAAAACTGCTATGTAGGGTTTAAAGAGATAGATTTAACAAGCTTAGAAGGTGCCTAGCTAACTCGTAGATGGTCACAGCCTACAAATTTAAAGTGTTTACTTCAAACTGTTGATGGTTTTCATGTATTTTACAATAACTATTTACTAATAAGTAAGAACTGCTATAGCGAAATTTACCAAGTAAATACTAAAAATTCAGTAATTTTTGATAGGCCTAACTATGTTTTTATTTTGTTTTTGAAAGACGCTTCTTTCGATTGTCTGTTTTAAATAACTATACATGAAATTTGTGCCTTTTATGTACTTCCTCCATACATAAATTCTCCCAAGATACTACACTAAGTAAATAACCTGTTGTTTAACTACTGTCCAATAAATATTAGCATAAATTACTTGGTATTTTGAATTTTTGTGTTTTACAAATGAAGTTATCAACTCATTGTTTTCACTTCCTTTAGAGGAACAACTTTGTAGAATTATTTAACCTTAATGTAATTGGTACACCAAACATAAACTTATAGGTATTTATTCAATTTTATTGAACCATTATGTATTTGTAATAATATTTGATTATATAAAAACCATTTAATTTCTCATTCTTTTTTAGGTATTTTGCAATTAAGTTTATTGAGCAGAAGTTCATATATTCATTTCATTATATTTCTTTTTTACCTTTACAAAAAAATGTTACCTATGTAAATGTTACCTATATTACCTATGTATTTTTTTGTAAAGAATCTCAAGAAATATGCATACTTTTTGTATATTATTGACTGGGTTTGAATTTTTTCAATAGCTATATAAATCTTCTTTTAGTTTTAGAAAGAATACGGGGGGCTTACTTGTTCACATTTTTTTGGGGGGCCTAAATTATGCGGGCGGGTGTGGTTGGTGCTAAATGTAAGGGGGTGTATCATAAGGCGCGGTCGGGGGGTGCCTAATTTATGGGGGGGGGGTCTGGTGATAAATTTAGGGGGGGGGTGCGTCATGAGGCTTAGGGGGGGGGGGGTGGGCACCCCTGATTTAGTTATAATCAACAAGACAGAATCAATAAGTGATCTACTTGATTTTTCTTTTCTCTTATCGTTAAAATATAATTTTAACTATTGCCTATTGCTTGACAATGATCAGATTACAATTACAATCTACCAGTAATAACTTCCATAGGATTTGCTGTGATCCATCACGAATACTAGTAAAAGTAGTATGTGAATTTTTATACACGGGAATTTTTATGCTCTTATCACCAATTTAATATCCACTGGATGAAATCAGCAATAATTGAACTGAGTTAAATGTGGTGAAAAAATTTGGATTTCTCTAGCTGAGGTACTCAAAATACAGTGATAGTGATACCTCCTTGCTGAAAGAAAGAAATTTACTTATCCAATATTTTTGATTTGTATAATTATTGCGCATGCACTCAACAGCGTCAAGAACCAGATTGATTCGCACCATGAAGGTTACTGGTTCTTTTCTGTTGATAAGTACAGAATAATCAATTTTCTCTCAATTGAATCGGCTAGTTCTCTTGAGCTTTGTAGAGAAACCACTCAACTATTTTGTGTATTTATTTTAATTTGTTGAGGAATTGTTGGATTATTTAGTTCACTAGAATAGGTAAGGTTAGGTTAGGTTAGCTTGATACTACTGCTTGGAACTATTTTTGAGAATTTTCGTGATGTCAATTACTGAATTCAACTAAAAATACTTGAAAATGTTTCATAATCATCTTTATGTGATTTCTTGTTGGATTAGACAGATTTGTATTATATTAGTTCATAGTTGTATAGATGACTTGGCTGCTGCTTGATCAGTAGGGAGTACAGAAGGCTTAGATTGGCTAGATAGATACAGTTCTTCCAACAATTTTATCAAAGAGTCACAATGTATTAGAACGTTCCACACATCAGTCTTCCCACTACAAAAAAAAAATGAAAAATATATATTTTTTAAAAAAAACGAAAGAGAATTTGAGTAATTACACAAAGGCTAGGTGGGTTTGGAGGCAGCAGCAGAGTTGTACTTGGAGTCTTTCCAGTAGATGTTGGGGTCCTCCCTGTCATCATCATCGTCATAGTCTTCAGGTCCGCTGTAGATGCTGTCGGCGTTGGGGTTGGTGGGAGCACATTGATGCCGGTTCCTGCTGGCTGAAATCCTCTCCTACTTGCGCCATACCACTTAATGCACCTTTCCTTAATCTTCAACATTGGCCGTTGACCTGGAAGAAATTTAGAAATTAATTGGATATTCACAACAATAAATTAAAGATAATTGAATCGACTTTGTGCATCATAAATCTTATCCCATATCCTCTCTTCAGGTTTCAATACATTCAAAACTATTTTGATTCGCTAAAACTTCAGTAAAGTAATGAACAGCAGTTGTTGAGCTGTGCATTGTTTTTTGTAATAGTGCACTACAGCTACTGCCATATTCACTCAACTGAATGTCTGAATCACCATCATCTATACATTTTGTAAAAACGAGTAGCATTCTTCCATTATTTTCTTTGTCACTCTCCAACTTATAGAAAACTGGACTATATTTTTCATGTGATTAGATCCAGGACAGGAAAATGAAATCAGAATCTAGCTGAGTGGACACCTATTTGTTTGAACATGCGTTGCAAGTCGCTTGGAAAATTGTTATTTCGATTCTAGTTCCGGTGGTCAGATGCAAGCTTCACGTTCCCCTAGAGGCATGCCACAAGACTCAAATGTTTCATGGCGAAAGGACCAGTTCATATTAGTTCATCATGAGGTCAATAGAGGCATGCATGTTGTTGCCTCAAGTGATAGGAAGTTGAAAGAAACGTTGCACAAGTGTTGAAATTTGAGATAGCTAGTCCAGCCAACCAATTCAATGCAGCTGTGACAGCTCTTCTTATCGATGTGCAATAAAATATAAGTGCAAAGCCGACTGAAATCTTAGTCTGGTCTGATGCAGCAGCAGCAGTAGTGCAGCCAGCCGGCTCCCCTGTGAGGTAACCGAGCTGAAAATTGCATCGCCCTCAGTTGACCTTCTGACACTTGAATAATTCTATTACACACTGCATTACACTGAATGATCTTCCACTCCATAATCTTCCCGCTTTGATCATTCATCTATTTCATCTATTTCTAGCTACCAATATTTGATTAGCTCTGAAAATAATTTTTTCGTCTTACTCGTACATATTCACCACTTTACCGAGCATTGAATCGAGCCGGTAAACGTCTGTTTACAGAAAGAACAGCTGATTTTCATTACCGCATCCTTTTAAAGCTTATTGTAGAATTTCCTACCAATATAAATAGGTTTTTGTTTGAATAAGCTACTATTGTGACTCACCAAGTGATAATCTCCTCGGCTTCTTGTATTATAATCATGTACATCAAGATTTTGGTTAATATCATTCGTTTTTACATATAAAGTAGCTTCATACACATATAAGCAGGGTACAGTTAGGAGACCAAGTCTCTTGAACAACGGTCTACATGAATTTAATCTATTAACTCTTTCTATACACCTAACTGCTTTCTTTTGGATCTTAAACACGCTATCAAGATTTTGTTTTCAATTGATATCCCCCTGAAAAATATCCCAAATCGACTCTCTTATCTAGGGTTAGAATTTATACGTATTGTTTTCAATTATTATGCAGAAAGGGCTCTACTACCTGGAGAAATGATTGGACATTTCTTATGAAATGGTTGAGCATCTCATGACTATTTTTAGAATACTGTACAGAGACTAGTCCCGTCACAAATCAAAACTTGGGAAAATTCTCCCTAATATAGAGAGATACGAAAATAACCTTCAAAAGAAATCAATCCTTTCGTTAAAAATCAGTTCAACCAAAATCGTGAATAAAATATTCGAGCATTAAATTTAGCAAGTTCAATCATTTCAACCGTTTGTGGGAATTCAATCTATTTAGTGCTATGAGTCGTACTATGTATATTGAAGGATAACTTATTCCAATAAGCGTTCGTTATCAATTTCTATATCAACTTTTTCTTTGCCTGCGTCTTATCCTATTTGAACATGGTGGCATTGATTCCTCTTACGTCACTCAGACGCTCTCTCCTGTCTAGTTGTCACACTGCCTTTAACCTTCACAAAAAAAAACACCTTTTCTTTCATTCTATCTTACTTCTTTGGTCTATGTAGCCTTCTCTTGTCACTAGCACTAACCACAGTCGCATATAGTTGTTTTACTCCTATCAATCTCAATAGCACTTATGCATGCAGGTTGACGTTTTCTTGGATTCATTTGCGCCATTGTTCAAATTTCATGAATTTCTTTTTTATTCTAGGTGAGCTGTCTCCACCATTGAGTAGAGATCAGTAGCTACAGAGCAGTAAGTAAATTTAATAATATCTTTTAATGCGATAAATCCTCATTCAAGTTTGTTTATTCGATAACCAGATGAAATTTTTTCACAAAAAGAGAATTTATTAACATTTTTATTAATTTTTAATACTATTAGTATTCATCTCGTCAATTCTTCACAACTAATGTTGTGTTGCAATATTATAGTAACGGAATGATTGACATCCGCCGTAGTGACTTTGTTTCAAATGCCCAACTTTGATTGACTGCTGCTACAACTCGGTTCCCAAAAAATTATGATGAAATGAATGTGGAACAAGATATATTTATAGTCTATGAAACATTCAAATTTTTCTATTAAAAGTGAGTTGCCTGTCTCCAAAACTGAGATAAAAACAATTGATAAAAAGAAACTAAATAACAATGAATAATAATCGTTGTTCCTCATTATGCTGCGGGTATTTGAATTGAAAATACTGTGACGCCAATATGTTTTTCCAGTACTGCATCTATCAATAGCTCATAGAGCGAAACAATTTTTGCATTGGTATGGTAATTTATGCATAATCTATGATGAAAAAACTTAAAATCACAAGCCAAACACGTTTGTTCCGTATCAATATTGCAGCTCCTAATTCTTTTAGGAATTGTATTGGCATTGACGGTTAAAATCCATATATCTCATCCGTATGTGTGTCAGTTTTAAAGATTTCACAAAAGCGGTAGCGATTAGAAACACTAAATTTGTCGCAAAGCTCCCTCTAAACTCAATTTAGGACACCTTGAGACCCAATTCTTAATTTTCTTTTTAATTTTTTTCACAACTAATGTTGAAATTCCAGCATTTTTTTAAAATGTGTTGTATGCAGAAAACTCACAGAGCAGGTGATAACATGATACGTCACTATGGTGCTAATATAGATGATATGCTGATATGTCCTAATCCAAAGCAACATATTAGTTATGTATCAATATTGCAGCTGCTAATTACGGAACGTCATGTGAGCTTACTTATTGTGTGTATTGACCTTTTTATGTAATGCATTAATCTAAAGAATTAAATACAAAACTAGGCAGATGATAAAGCTGAAAAGGTAGTTTACTTATAAAAACACTGAAAATGTTCGTCAGTGAAAAAACAGTTCATTCTCTTCAAACAGATGAACTGTATGGTACACAATCATTGCATGGTATTCACTCACCCTTCCCAATTTTGTAATTTTTTTGATCACTGCCATAATTTATCTACCAGAAAAGGAAAAACACTAAACTCTAAAACTCTTGATTCCCGCGCGAGATCGGGTACAATGCTAGCAGCATAATAATAATGCCTGTTTTTACCTGAAGTAAATTTATTCAAATACCTCTTTACTTACAATAGGCAGCTTAAAATATATAAAGAGGGTACAGTGAGCAAATGTGAATTAACAAACAAGGGCCTCTAAAAATGGTCACTAGTTTTAGCACCACAAACCAATCTAACAGCCCTCTTTTGCTCAACTAGAAGCATCCTTGCACAATGATGATTGTCTAAAAAAACCTATACCATAACCCAGATGACTTCATACACGCCCAAAGTAGATAGTGAGTAGTGCAACCTGTACTTTTGATACAATTGGATTTAAACAGGATTTTAATAGTTTATTTGTTGTTTAGGCTTGAACTATTCACATAGCACCAGTCCTGTATTGAGCTAGACCAAATGTCTAATTTCAATTTTAATGACAGATCATTCCAATAGAAGAAATGTCCCAGTCATCTGCGAACATAATGAGAATAATCAGATTCATCATTTACAACAGTGGGCACGTCATTTATATAAATAATAGAAAATATTGGGCCCAATATTGGTGCCCTTGTGAGACACCATGTTCAACTAACTTAAAACTAGACATAGCATCATTCAAGCTTGGTACCTGTCACTCAAATAAGACTCAATCAATTCGACACTCATGTTATGAATACCATAAAATTACAGTTCACCTATTAATATTCTTTATGACCCTGCATTAAATGCTTCAGTAAGTATACAACTTATAACTATAATTTATGATGCTGAAAATAACTTCATGCTCAAAACTGCAATGTTGCCAAATTGAACTTCTGTCAAAATCTCTGCTGAAATCGAAATCATCAGTCAAATACTGATTGGCATTTTTTCAACACAATTATATTGATCTCGGGTCAGGTGATCGCAGATCAGTTCTTTTTTATTGGCGTTTATGCAACCGGCCATTTGAGTTGATGAGCCTTATACTGTGTCATGCTCATAAATAATTTTAAATAAAAATATCACGAATTCATTCCAGTTGTATAGCGGGCATTCGCCACATTCATGAAAATGTTTGAAGTTTAAACTTTTTTCGGAGGATGAAGCCCACATTGGTCTGAGACCTGTGCGTTGATAATTAATTGGATGATAGTGATTGATTAGTTGGACCGGTGGGTTTTAGGTGGGTTCCGAACCACCGGGAAGTGATTTTACAGCAGAGAACAGTCTTGTTTGCTGGCCAATCCAATCGGTCATTCTTACAAAGAGCGCCCAGGAGTTTTGTAGCTTATCTCTGATTGAACATATACCTGCTATGGCACTCGGCAATCACTTCCCAATAAAAATTGTGGACTGTTTAATGACGTTTTTTCGAAATGTTCGTATTCTTTGTCTGATTCCTAAGCAAGTAAGTAAATTCACATCAAAGGCTTCAATCCTATTTCATGACTTGGAAAAATTCTCTGATCAAATTACAGTTTGGATAATAAATTATTAATAAATGATTGTCAAAAATGTTTAGTTCGATAACGGGCATTCACCACATTAATGAAAATGTTTAACGTTCAAACTTTGGACAGTTCAACAAAGTTTCCTCGAAAGTTCCGTATTCTTGGTATGATTCCTAAGCAAGTAAGTGGATTCACCTTTATATTTTTGTAAAGCTACCGTGCCATACCACTTCTGAAAACTTCATCTTGAACTTTGTGATCGCTCCTAACGATCACATTATTAAGTTCAGGTCTTATCAGGGAGGCTTGGACGATCTCTGAAAGGAATCTCATAAGCAGCTTTTCCTAAATACAGTGTATAAACAAATCGTGAATTCCGGAATATTTTACGGTTCTCGTCTGTTGTTCATTTTTGATCTCCTTGAGGGCAAAGGCTTTGAGGGTAGTAGAACGCAGGCAAGATACAAAAGATGGGATGCACGGCCTTTGATCTGGTTATGCGGGTTTGGGGTTTCTTGTCCAGGGGGCTTCGTAACGCCAGCTGCCTGTAAAGGGCGACGACATTCTACTGTACTGTGAAAGGCATCATCATCGACTGGGCTCGGGGATCGGGGATTGGAGACATCTTCTGTGCTCGACAGTGCACTGTGTGACGAGCGACCCCTTTTGCATAACTCTTGCCATTTGCAAGCAAATTCATTCCGGGTCCAGACAAGTTGCCTAAAAGACAATGTCACATCAATAATGATAGCGGAGTAATTCTTGTAGGAGAATTTGTTTTCCTGGCAGATAAAGTTTTCTGTGTCCCCCAACAAAAGAGAATTTCCCAGTAAATTAACATATTTCAGGAACAGATTGCAGACTAGATAGGTACTAAATAGACACAAGTAGCAGACAGTAGGCTACTAGAAATTCAGATTGGTAAGTAGATGAGCAGGTTTTATCGAGATTTCCACTGAATAATCCGTTAAAATTATTCACGAATTTACTAGGAAATCATAACAATGTCTTAATAGATTATTAAACTCTTTTTTTGGTAGTTAGTACTGTAGTTGAATTTGTGAAAATCAAAGAATACGTGATTTTCGTACAAATAGATACCGTATCTGCACATGACGCATTTTAGAGAAAAGTTACATAATATACATATTATAGTTATACGTATGTATACTAATTATGTATATTGTAGTATGTACGTACTACTATGGGTTCGTCAATAGTGATTGTGTACGTCGAGCGAGAGATCAATGCATAGCTGAGCACTAGTGTCAATCACCACTGTAATTCGTGCAATATAATCAATATGATAGGGAAAGCGTCGATACTATACCGTACTTTTATTTTCATTTTTCCAGATCTAAATAAGCACAGTAGAAAAACATGACAAAAATAGAATCAACGGTTTTTTAACAAAATAATCTTGATTTCAAGCTAGCTTTGTAATTTATTGATGTCCCTTGTGACATACTCTTTAACTTCACGAAAAAAATTTCCGGAACCTACAGTTGATAAACTTTAAAAATATTGAAATATATGGAACTGTTATTGACAAATCTTGATTTCAATCTAGGTTTGTAATTCAATGATGTCATTCATGACATACTTTTCATTTCTATGAAATTTTTTGTGTCTACACAGTTAGTTATATGGGCTAGGTTATAAATTCAATTTCCTTCAAACATTTACCCCACCAAAATTCATTTTCGCTTGTAGGACGGAAGAAACGATTTTGAATAATTCAACGATCATATTCGATGCTTGACGCATACCTAACAATAACTCAGGAGGTGTGAATAGAAAAGTGTCTCAGGAGACTCATTCTATCGGTTTCCCTCTAAATTAAAAATACCGCCCACCCTATATTCGCGAGGGTGACGAGTCCTTCATTGTCTCCATATCTGTTATAAGCTTATAATTTAATATTATTATATCGCTGGGGTGTGCAACAAGAATGGAGCAAGAGTGGGAGACGGGGAATTCTGAGAAGGCATTTTTTATTTCATTCAGGGGTTCATTTTCAAAAGAGCAACAGAAGTGACACCAAATAATTTTCTCTGATGAGTCTTCCACTATCTTCTCCAAATTGATAATTGCTTTTGATAGTAATCTTACTGAAAGCATCGGCTCTCACCATACAATGATGAGTGCTTCATTAATATGAAAAACAAGCTCAATGAATGATTACCCGAATGCGTATGACTGTCCTTATATTCCAGCGTGTGATTATAAGAAGCTGGAAGTATGAGTTCTACTTCATAAGTTTAGTGCTTCTAATTTCAAATCAAATTCAGGTTTATTTCAAACAAAAAATAATGTGTACAACAAACTTTTAGTGTAAAATTAATAAAGGATCACTAACATAAAAATTGATACAAACTACTGCCACTAAAAGATGAAAATAAATACGAAATGATTAATAAAAACTTAAAAAACACTTTTAAGTGAAAATTTTACTCACGTTATGGCGTGACGGCCGCGGGTTGTACTGTGGGTCGTCTGACAATGGTCTTGACAAAAACGTGAAACGGCCGTCACGCCATAACCTATTTGTACACCCCAAAGGGTGTACTGACGTGGGTCTTCTGACGATGCTCTTGACAACAGAGTGAAACGGCCGTCACGCTATAACGCGGGTCAAGATTTCCACTTGAAACTGGTTTTTAAGTTTTCATTATATATTAGTGGAAACAAGATGGATCTTCAACATCATAATTTCAACGAAATAATTAATTCCTACATAATCATTACTGTCTGTGCGCGGGAATGAGTCCTCAGGAAGGTCATACATGATCAATAATAATACACAATTCCTTGGTGTTATAAAATGAAAGCATGTCAATAAAAATAAAAAAACATGCTTAAACGTAACATCCAGCCCCCCGTTCGGATTGACCTAACGAAGAGAGGTTTCTGTTTCACCTCGACCGTCTTGCATTTGTCTGTATGTCTGTCTGTCAACGCGTGAACCAAATTCTATGAAATTTTGCAAGGTTCTTCCTTCAAGGTATATCCAGCGATGTATGTGTGAGGATTTCCAAAATTTGCTTGCATTTAAAGGATATTTAAAAGGAAAAAGTGGAAAGGCACTCAGGCTTTCTTCTATAGGAAACATATGATTTTTAAAATGAGCTTATCCATCAGATGCAATTGGAATCAGATTTCAATATAGCCCTCGGGCCCTCGGGCCCTCTCATTCCCTTATATGATTGAGCCCTTATATGAATCAAGTTATCATTCATAAGAATTTCTTATTTGTTTATGAGAAACGAATCATTTCTAATATTTTTATCAAGTATAATAACAAGTGATTACTAAGTGAGTATTATTGCACAAATAAAATTAGTATTTTTCTACAAACTCATTCATCAGACATGTGGAATCTAAACTTATTATAGCTATCAGCTGTCTGGAACAGCATAAGTACAAATGATAGGATGAAACTAGAGCCGCATCCCTGGTGACATGATTTTGAATGACATTTTATGTAATACAGACATGAAATAGATTACGCGAATTGAATCAAGGGTTAGGTCTAATTCATATCTGTGTTCTACAAAAGTTCATCCTGCATCACATCATTCATCCCAAATGTAGAATGAATTGTATGTGATAGTCGATATTAATTCAATGCTATGTTGTGGGTTACATTGAGTTGTGCCATTCTGTAACAAAAAAAGGAATATTCATTCATAGTTTCTACAGCCAAAATACATAGAAAAATAATATATTACTCTTTTCCAAATGTACATCTCATATATCTGTGGCCCCCCAGCACACTTGCTGCAGAAAGTAGAAGGCTCAATAATATTTTTCAATCAATAGGCTACTAGAAATAATAACCACTGAAGACAGCCATTTCAATTATAACACTTTTCATGGGGATGAGAAACTTTTTCAAATGGTTTCCCCTCTCTTACATTTTTTCAAGTTGTGTTCCTCCAAAACTCCTGACGCGTTCTTCTCAAGCAAGGGTAACTAATAAGTTCTGTTCGTTCTGGAAAATTACTCTAAATGTGATATTTTGTTTATTTTGCAATGATGATTATTATCATCGAGCACATCAAGTATGATCATCTGCGTAAGCCCCCTTATTTTTGGCCGTGAGGTCTACTGTTCACAGAACTATTAGTATTGTACGGAACAGAGCCAAATCCAGAACCTTTTATACTTGGAGGTATCAGCTAAAAAATATTTTAGGGGATGATAGGGGATGATATCACCTGAAAAAAGTTCTTACCTCCAACACATTTTTCCAGTGTTGGTTGAGAAATTCGAGGGGTTCATTACTCTACCCTCCCTCCTAGATTCACGCGTGGTATGAAATATCGAGATTTGACTGTTTTCAATTGAAAAACTACTAAGAATTGATAGGTATATTCAAATGAAAGTTATAGTGAGAGATTATCGATTCTGAGTAGTTGGAAAATGTGAAGGGATATTATCCTCCTTCAGCTTCAGCAACTGACGAGCTATGAGCTCATTTTCATTTTCAGCAATTCCATTCTAGATAATTTAGAAATAAGTGCCCATATAGGTGTGCAGTCCATTGTCCAATTTTTAAATCAGTTGAAATTAACTATAAATAGTAAAAAAAGCCAATACCTTCAATTCAAAAACAAACATAATTTAAATGAAGATAGGGCTATAAACGTGTTTGTAAACGATAATCAATTAGACCAGGAAGAAAAAATTGCTTTTCTAGGAGTTATGTTGGATAGACGATTGACCTGGGCTCCATACATTGAGAAAATATGTAGTAAAATTTCATCTGGGGTATTTGTCCTGCGACAGCTCGCTAGATTGAATGACAAAAAGTTACTTTTTGCAGCTTACCATGGGCTCTTACTGTCACGTATTAGGTATGCTATCTTAGTATGGGGTAATTCATCAAAACAAAATCTTGATAGGGTGTTTAAGATCCAAAAGAAAGCGGTTAGGTGTATAGAAAGAGTAAATAGATTAGATTCATGTAGGCCGTTGCTCAAGAGACTTGGTCTCCTAACTGTACCCTGCTTATATGTGTATGAAGCTACTTTATATGTAAAGACGCATGATATTAACCAAAATCTTGATGTACATGATTATAATACAAGAAGCCGAGGAGATTATCACTTGGTGAGTCACAATAGTAGCTTATTCAAACAAAAACCTAGTTATATTGGTAGGAAATTCTACAACAAGCTACCGCAGTTTTTGAAGAGTCTTGAAAATATAGAAATATTTAAAAAACAATTGAAAAAATATTTAGTTGATAAAGCTTTTTATAGTGAACAAGAGTTCCTTTCACATCAAAATTAAGCCTCACCTCAACCAATTGAAGTAATTATGGTATCTAGTGTATAATATTGTTGATCTGACTTGTCTTATGTGAGCTTCATCCTCAAAAAAAAAATGATACTTAAAAGTTAAATCTCTTACTGAAAAGTTTAAAATAAAGATTTTATTTTAAACAGAAAACTTTAAATTTAATTCAAGAAATCTTTTAAAGTCGGCGCCAAATATTTTATGAAACTGATAAAAATTCTATGTTATAGAAATTCCAAGTTATATTTTAGAAGTTCATAAAAAATTTGGCGCCGACTTCAAAAGATTACTTGTATTAAATTTAAAATTTTCTGTTTAAAATAAAATCTTTGTTTTAAACTTTTCAGTACGCGAGTATTTAATTTTTAAACATGATGCTACAAAAGCAAACAAGCAGTTATTCATTCACTTGTTCTATTTATATCATTCCATTGTTTTCATGGACAGACGCAGCTGCAATTTGATTCTTTTCGTTCTCTCTTGTTAGATGTCTTTCTCACTCCTATTCTTCAAGTGTGCAACTCTCTCACACAATTGAATTTCTCGAGACTTCTCAAGATTTCTTCAGACATCTTGAACAATCGAGATCATATTCTGTGAACTTCTACAATATCCTTGATTCATCTAGAAGTCGCCAATTCTTGGAATTATACAACTACAACAGCCATATAAAGGAGTCCATGTGAACCAGTGAGTTAGTTTTACAAACCTGCGTGACAGATTGTGTTACTGCTCTCGTGAGAGAGACAATCCAGTGCCAGTGGAGTAAACAGTGCTTGATTCCAGTGTCAAGTGCAGAGACAAGTGTTTCCTGTTTGTGCAGCTTATTAATAGTTTAAAGACTTTGTGTTAAGTGATACTATTTGGGACTGTCAAATAACGAATTGGACTGTGTTTTGTAAGTGAATAGTTGCTCTTTTTATCATTCTTTCTACATTATTGTACAGTTTATTGGACTCTAGTTTCTTTTGTTATTGATCATCCTGTAATTAATTATTCATTAATTCTTGTAAATAATTACTAAAAAAATAAGTATTAGCTTGTCATTTGTTGAACTGTTTTTCTTTATTAATTGAACTTACAATTTGTGTGTGTAAATAGACTAATTTGTGTAAATAAAGTGCAAGTGTGAATTTTAATGTTGCCAGCCTTATTTTAGCTATTAGAACCCATAACAATAATTTCATTGAAGTCGGTTTATTTTTTGTTTTAAAATATGTTTATTCACATGCATATTTTAGAAACGTTTTTACAAACCCCTACTCTCTCTTATTATATATATTTTCAAGTAAAGTATTGTTAAAACAGCTAGATTAGGTGATTTTCGAATGAGTACATAGTTCCTCTCGTCAGACCCGGGTTATGACATTTTATGAACAGAAACGATCTGTATTAGTACTCAGAAAAATCATAGATTTCTATTTTTTATCTATTTCCAATTCTGTAATATACGTGACCCATCGTTATATTTTTTATTTACACTTGCAAAGTTTAAGTAAAACAGATAAAAGTTTCTATTTCTCTTTTTTACTGCGTGACCGTAATAAAATTGTAAGCGAGTACTTCTAATTTTTATGGCCTCTCCACACACACAGACTTTATTTACAAGACGCGCTTTTATTGAGTGTGGAAAATCTCAAAGTGGATTTGGTGATATAAATCATTGGCCATTTTCGATTATGACAGCTACAGGCTGGAATTTGTGGCCTGCGAGAGTGTTATCTTGCGCCAGCCAACACTTTGCAGCGATATTTATGACGGATATCTTTAATCTGTGCTAAGCCGGCAGATAGCAATATCCAGCACGTGGTCTGTGCGCTGTGCTTGTCTGCCTCGCCAAATTATTATCGAACGTGCTCTCTTCCTGTATTAGAAAGTCCCTGCAGCTACTAATTCAAAAAGAGAATATAATCACGCCCACTAACCAATCACCTCTAAATCTCCACATCAGAGGTAATTTTCAGTTAACATTTCAAAAAACTATCGCACTTGATGGCTGCAGAAATGTAAAAAATTATTATGGTCCAGTGAGCTTAGGCTTATGTTTAATCTATTTATTAAGAGAAACATGAACTTATATATTTGCGATAACAAAGACTTTTATAGTTTTCAAAGCTTTCAAATGTTGACCCATCAACGTTTTTTTGTTTTTTAATCAAACTTTTTCTATGTTACTTGAGCTACGTACTTTTGATTTCTAAGATCCTAATAGAATATTATGAAAATGAACTTTAATAGAAAAATATAATTTGAATCATAGGAAGTCCACATATAAGTTCACATTATATAATAAATATAGTAAGTCCACGTATAAGAAATCTATTGGAAAAGAGCTCCAGAATTACGAAAAACAAAATTTAATAATTGAATGAAACGAACCCCTTTGACACAACCCACTCTTCCCTGTCCCATTTCCTCTAATTCAGATGTGATGGAGTAGTATTTTGCTGCATATTGGATTCAAATTGAGGTTTATTTCGTTCAAATAGTTGGTAAACCAAACCCCCTTCAACAATAAGTCATATTGGATTTAGTAAAGAATAACAACCGATTCAATATCATAACCGCAAAATCATAACCTTGTTTTATTCATAACCGCAATATTCTACTTCTAATCCTCAACCTATGTGCGTTTGCAATGGAGAGCTGAGTGTGAAATAAATATCATGCTTTCACTTCAATTTTTGTATGAATTAAGATTGAAAAAATGATGATTTATTATTTTATTATAATATCTCATTGTCATAGAACCTTTTTTGTACTTGATGTCAGTATTCTTTGCAATTGAACTGTATTATAAAAACTCTATTTTCCCTTCTCTCTAAGTTATCTCTTCATCTCTCATACATAATAGGTCTGTGTGAACGCGCTCGCTTGTTTGTGTGACACTCCCCCCTTTCACTGAAGGGTGCTCCCCTGTGCCCAAATTGCAGCGGCAGCAGCAGCGGGAGCAGCAGCCAGCCAAGCAACAGGGGACCGAGTAAGGTGATAATCAGAAAAGGGCACTCAATCGCTTCCGATAAGTCTGCGAGTGACAGCCAAGACAAAAACAGTGACAACGTAATTCCACCAGCCTGATTGATATTCTCTCGGCGTTTGATTAAACGTTTGGAATCTAGAAGACAAAGGACGTGTGAGAGTGAAATCCCCCAATTCAAATCGGCTCTCGATCTCTTTTAGTCATCACCTAGAAAAGGGAACTCATAAAAACCTTAACGTTGCTTATTACAGCAATCAATAGTGTTGGATTAAAAGCATTATCAGCTAATCACCGGTTAAATTTACGGCAGTGGTGTGTATGTGAACGATATAAAATTGACTTTGAACAGTAATAGCCGTGATTCTTTGATGAAAAGTAGTGATAGAGAAGTTACAGAAAATGGTATAGAGATAAGAAGATAATCGAAATAGTGAAAATCTATTATATCTCGTCTAATATTTTATAGCCAACTTCCATGTCTTTCAATCTTTTTTGGAATCACTCTTTTTTGCTTAATACCATTCAGTCGTAACTTTGAGTTGATTAAAGAATTCAGGTTGAATAGTATATTATTTAGAAATAATGGTTTGACCCCTGTTTTTAGTGCATGAACAACACACTAATAATAAGTCTATAGCATTTATTTATAGACTTATGTTACTTTTAAAATTCATAGTTCCAGCTAGAGGATGATTAAAATTGTCACACTTTCCTCATCATGTCCTAAAAAGTTAATTGAACTTATTTCCGTTCAATTGAACTGATGATGGGTTACTTGAAGTTTTTATGATCAACCATACTTTCAACCATTTTTGTAATATACCAATTTCAAGTCGGGTTGAGGTGTACGAAATAATTCTCCTCTACATAATCAAAAATCAGTTCAATAGGTACTTATTTAATCTCTGTTCAATCCTTGTTTACTCCAATTATTATTGAATATCACTTTTAAGCGGCGGGCCGCTTAGCGCAGTTGGTTGGGGCGTTGCAACTTCAGCTTGCTGTCGTTTAAGTGGTCGTGGGTTCGAATCCCTTTCCACCGTCAGGCATTTATTAGTCAGAGACAAACTTGCGTAAGTTTTATACACATTTTGTAACTTAGGTTGATATATATGAACTCAAGTTGACTTTTATTTGTTTGGTAAAGCTGTGAGCAAATCAAGTCATTTATAATATTAATATTTTAGAAAAATTAATAGCTTTCACACATCTCATCTAGGCCTATCAACAATAATTTCTTCAATCTGATATTAGCAGTAGCTATAATAAAATTCAACCCCACTCGATTGAGTGAAGGAACTGATGAATAATAATTAATGGCAATTACACATCTCCTCAGCTCTATAACTTGATGGATTGTGTCAACCTCTCTTCATTTCAGAACATTTAAACGTCTCCTAACACAAAATGCTTTTTAATTCTATTAATTCTTGCTAGAACGAATCCCTAGCTTAGAGGTAACAATAGAATGTTAGCGTGCACCTACTTGAATAAATGAAGAGTGATGTTACTGCCCAAATTCTGGCTTAGCTGTTCAGCCTATGAGCTAAAACTGTATTGAAACGTGTATCACTCTACTGAACCCACTAGAATGGAATTCAGAAGAGAAATCAATAGTTAAACACAACCTTCAATCTTCCAAGTAGATTGAATTTGAATTTTTAAAAACTCAGATCATTTTGACTCATTCAGAGCCTTCTTCGGGAATGCTATGCTTTATCAAGTGGTAGTCAATTGTAATTGGTATCAATGAACCTAAGGTTGCCCATTTTTTCTTACTCTCTATTGTTTTTCGCTCATGAATACAAAGAGTCGATAACAGTTCCATAATTTGGTCGTTGAATTGTAGGTACAAAAAATCTGGAAAATGTGAATTGATTATCGAGTGATAACTGTTCATCAGATAAAAATGTAGGCTGTATTAGGACCATATTGGCACTTGAAAACAGAAACACCCACTGCAGCTTGTGTACTTTCACGGTGGAGCATCCAATCTGAATATATATAAATGAATGTCTGTCTGTATGTATGTATGTATGTATGTATGTATGTATGTATGTATGTATGAATGTATGAATGTTCCCTATAGACTTCAAAACCACTTGACAGATTAGCATGAAACTTTGAGAATATGTTGTGTGAATATTGGGGATGGTTTCTGACCATAAATTTTAATAGAAGAGCTAATAATTACTATTAATTAATCCATTTTATAGACCTAAGCCGGCCAAACAGCTTAAAGGAACAACTGATAGAAGTCAGCAGTTTTTAATCATATGGCAGGCCCCTTAGCTGCGTTATTTACGCTGTCTTTGAACAGCGAAATACTTTGCACTTTGCATGTAGGCTACCGTGCAGTCGGAGCCTTGCAATATGTAGGAAACATACGACTGGGTATGATGAAATGTAATTATGCCAGGTTGATGACATCTGTTAACCAATGAAGTGCTATCTAGAAATGCAGCCTCAGCGGGAGGTGGCGAATAATAAAATAAAAAACTAGCTTCTACCCTTATAGTCGTAGGAGGTTTAAATTTGAAATGTTTCTTCATTCAGAGGTGGTGATTAAGAAAACAACGAAGCCTCTATGATCAGCTGGAAGAGCCCTAGGACTAACTTCTTTCCTAATTTGAAATGTAACCTCAGTGGGAGGTGGCGAATAATAAAATCAAGGAGAAATTTTATGAGAACGCAGCAACGCGCGTCGAGCCAGCTAGTACTCGATAATAATCAGCATCTCAAAATCAAGTGAGCATTGCGGAATGACGTATGACGGATTACATCTGATTAAATACTCCCGTCTCAATGCATGTGTTTGATAATCCTCGAGTATTAGATGTTCCATTGTTCCGCGCTTGCTCACAACAACTAGAATGCAATATTTTATAGCAGTACTCAACTAGCTTCAGTTTATATAATGTACCGCATTTAGAATGCGGTGCATTATTATTATTATTATTATTATTATATAATGTACCGCATGTTATTTTTTGTTGTTTTTGTAGTTAACACACTAAGAAGTATACTCTTACATAATTGGAATCAAATCAAATCAAACCAAATTCATTTATTGCCGAAGACAAATAATTTACAATTTGTATAGGCCACGTCCAAAAAATTACATAATGTTACATAAATATTACATATAAAATATATCACAAGAAATCATCACATTCATATTTAAAAATTCTCCATATTAAAGCTCAAATATTCATTATAATTATAAAAACAGTTTCTTATTAGAAAAACCTTGATTCTAATTTTGTACTCTCTAACAGATAAACTTCTTATATGTAGTGGTGACTGATTAAAAAATCTTATTGCACAAGACCTAAAACTTACATGGCTTGATTTTTAACTACAATATTCATTTCTAATGTTTAGCTTATTACGTGTATTGTGAGAATGAACATTATAATTACTAGAAAATAAATGCAGATTGAACCTTACAAACAACAAACATTGAAAAATAAAAATACACGGTAAACTCATGATTCCTAATCTGATAAAAAAAGGTTTGCAATGCGTAAGAGGTGGAACACTGCACATAGTTCTAATTGCTCTCTTTTGAAGGACAAGAAGAGAATGAGAATGGCTGCAATTAGCCCATAATAGCGCTCCATATAAAAGATGTGAGTGCACATAACTGTAATATACACTAACTAATATTTTTAGAGACACTATTTCCTTTAATTTCTTCAACATGAAAATTCCTCTTGCAACCTTGGGAACAGTGCTGTCAATATGACACTTCCATTTCATATTACTTTGTATATAGATTCCTAGAAATTTCACAAAATGCTCTGGATTTAAGTTACAATGAGAGACGGATAAATTTTGGGTTTCATTCAGATTAAGAGCGAGTTTATTGCCATAACACCGGTCAGACATCAGATCCACTTTTTCATTCAAAATCGAAAATGCTTTGATATTGTAAGCTGTTGGAAAAACATTATCATTATTTTCAATGTTGATTTATGATATTCATCTTTTGAAATTGTAACTTACAAAACTTTAAGTTAGGTTATAGCATATCTAATTAGTGCAATCATCGCCTTTGGTACAATTATCTGTGATTCTACTATTCCTATTCCGACGAGTACTTCAAAAATTCTAAAAAGTTTTCTGAATGCTCAAAAAAACAAAGACGTATGAAATAATAGATCACGGCCCGTTCTTGGAATTTTTAATTTTAATTATAAAATTAATTCCGCATTATTTTCATTTTTGTCGGAATCTCATTGTGCACCCTCCCTTAATTACTTCAAAAGTATCGAAATAAGAATAAGTTCCACCTTTGTTGTTCCCTCCGATGTTGAAGGCTTATTGTTGAGTGAAGAGGATTTCATTTGAATGCAATATTGTTGAATAGACGCTGAAAATGCATTAGCACGTGGATGATGATGGGCCATGAATAGCATTAGGAGTGTCCACGTTATTTATCTCCGGGATGACATCTTGCTCGCTTTTGCGGTGAAGCCTGCCTGCCTGCGAAGGCGGTTATTTTATAACAGGACTGTACAGTAGACTGACGGGGGAAGGATCACAAAGGGCCAGAGCTGGTGCAGAGAAGAGGCGGACGGGACAGTTTCGATTCATCCTTATCAAGGGGGAGCAACAGCTACCCTCGGCCCGAATCACGTACTTTGGCCCCAGTTCTGCAGTGCGTTGAGGGGAACGTTATAAGGAGGTTAGAGAGACGCACTTTTCGTTCGGAATTAAAACGCTACCGATGACGACGACGACAACAACGACAACTAAGTCTCCACGGGTCTTCTTCGTTCTGTGCGACCCGCTTCAGACGACCGGACAACTTCTGCGCTATTATGCGCTTAATGAGCGAAAAAACTTTCTCGTCGTATCGATTTTGGATCGTCACAACAAAGCGTGTTCTTCCCTCTCACTTCAACTCTCGAAAAAGCCGCACAGTCTCTCCTCTTCGCTTCCTCTAGACAAGTTGAATGTCTACGGCGGCAATCACCGGCTTAGCAAGCCATTGTCAGCGCGCCCCCTAGCTCAACCAGAGCCCCCTAACCCCTAACTATTCACGCCACCTCGCCATGTTGTCAAACACTAGAAAATCGCATCGAGCTTTACTTGTGCCACTGCCTGTCATTGACAGAATCGTGTTCCCAGACAATACGCAGACTTAATTATAACTGTCGACTGGTTTTTGTCCGTCATGTTCTAAATACAGACACGTCACTATCATCCATATCGTGACCAAATCTCTCCACGTCAACTGCCCAAATAGTATGACGTGTGACATAGTAGCTCAAGCTTCTAAATAAAATCTGACATTCTCGAAAAGCTTAGTTCGTTGATTTTCATGACATTAACAAAGTCAACAGCCTCATATATGAATTTCAAAACTCTTGTTGGCTCCATTATAATATTTCGTGAAAATAATCTAACACCATCAAATCAAAATTCTGCACGACTAGATTATTCTCACAATTTAATAGCTATTCAAAATTACTCTCATCTCAAAACTGATTATTCGTTTTGGATGCCCTACATATTATTAATTGAAGAAATAACAGATGAATTCAGAGCTCAGATTTCAGTAGAAGTTAATTTTAGAGAATTTTTCAAATTTCTGGAATTATGTGCTGAAAGTGGCCTAATGCAGTAGTTATACTACCAATTGTATCATACCGTATTATAACATCAAATATCCTCATTTAGCATTAATTGAGGGGCTTCCATTAAAATTTAGATTTTTTAAATCATTATTTTGCAGCAGCAGTTGATATCTTCGAAGTAATCTTCAAGCTATTCTTGTAGCGAACTTATTTTGTTAACGGTATTTTATTCGAGTTTAGTACCAATAAAAATGGGGAAAATATCATATTGCTCACTATCATAAGTCTTACTACCTATAGTAATACCATTCATTGAATTTCTCTGATTGCTTTTTGTAAGAGTATCCTTTCACCGCAATGTCCTCGCTGCAAATATTCGGAAGGGTTCCCTTTCTCCATAAACCATAATTATCTTACTCTCTCACTGAGAAATGCAGTACTGAATGACTTTTGACCTCTTGGAGCAATACCACAGTGAATGGTACTGACTGGAAAAAATACATCGTTGATTGGAATCTTTGTTTATAAGTGGATCCTGAGTGATTAAACTACACCAAATAACTAAACAATTTATCACACATTAATAAGGATGATATTCTGCTTTCCAAGAAATGTCAGGTAGAAGACTGCAAGAGTTCTAAAGTGGTTAATAAAAAATTGGGGAACATACATTAGCATGCATATCAGATACCAGATTTACATCAGTTGATTGTTAACTAATTTGAATGTTGATAGAGAATTTTTTTAAAGAAGTACTCAATCATGGCTAAATGCTACTGAATGTAAAGATACGCCAGACTTTCCACCCAATACTGCTTCTTAAATTTAGATCTGCTTTTTTATTTTATATAGAAAATCTAAGCCATAAAGTTTTAATTTGGGAATTGCTAATTTGGAGAACTCAATTTCTCTTTATTTTAAGAACAGCAGTAAAAATTTTAAATTAAATTGATTGAGCTGGTTTCATTCTCTCCACGATGTTACTACACTACTAGAAATGAAAGGTTCTTACACTCATCCAGTGGTTTTGTTTTTATACAACCAAAGCTCTATTGTTGAGCAAAATAACCGTATATAGAAGCAGTTATATTGGCTTCGGTAAGTGTGAGGTAATATTGCTTGAGAAATGGAAATCTCTAGAAGTGCCAGGTGAAGCACACATGAATGAAGTTGAAAGGGTTGCTTTTCGAGCTGCGATCACAGCAGATAACAACAGAACGACGCCAGATGAATCAGAGCTGCTAACTCCCAAGGGTTGTCGGGGGAGGAGGGTGGCAAGTAGGGTGTCCTTAGGGACAGTGGGGACAAAAATCACATTTACAGTAAATAACAACAGTAAACTGTATAAATATTGAAAGATCCACCTCACCCACTCCTCACTTGCGATAACGATAAGAATGCTGCAACGTTGTCAGCACTTCTCGCTGCTGATGGGGGATGGGAAGTGTAATTGGATTTTACTGTTGTGAGTGGATTGGATTGAAATTACAACGTTTAGCACGCGTGGACCGTTTTTTCTAACTGCTCTTGCAAGGCTTCATCAAGTTTCCAATTGCATTCGTCTCAAATGAACTGTTAATAAGTGATGTCACGTATTCCACTGGCGAATAATAGACAACAGACTCTGTACTGTCATTTGTTAACTTCACCTAAAAGGGTTTGTGATCAAGTAAATGACTGTAAATATGCCGCATGATTTCAGCAATTCGATGTGAATATTCATTTTTTGAGTATAGTAAAACAATGTAATCTCATTTGATCTGAATATTGAAATATTTATATTTTAAGTACATTGCAGCAATAATACCATGATATTGCGTCAGGTGTGATATTATAAATAATGCTATTTTAAATGAAGACTGAATACTAAGTTTCTGTTGAAACCTATTCTATGAGTGAGTGGTTTAATATGTAGTTTACTACCCTACTAAAGCTATAACCAAAGACCTCACGGGCTTTGGTTATATCTTGAGTAGGGTAGTAAACTACATATTAAACCACTCACTTACAGAATAGGTTTCAACAGAAACTTAGTATTTAGTCTTCATCCTACTTAATCCTACTTAAGGATGGGCTCAGGGGGCTTGAGCCCCCCGAAATTTCAAACATAAATAAGAAAATTAGTAGAAATGCGTAGAAATCTGTGATTTTCACTTCAATTTATGAAAAATGTTCCCAGCGGAGGACCCTCGACCCTCCCCCCCCTTTTTTTCAATGGGGGGTATTCCATACCTCCCAGACCTCCCCCGGTAGTTTCGTTCCCCATAGTAAAATCGTGGGTGTCACTGCCCGTTGTTGGGGCAACCCCCGGTATTTTTTTCTATATACGCCACTGAAAGACCATAGCATTTGTAAGAATGCTTTGTCTATGCTATATATGTTAATTTATCCTTTGAGTAGAAGATTTATATCCAATAGTAGATAAAAGCTACTAAATGTGGTACTCACATAAATATGATTGGTCCTGCGCTTGAGGCCCATTGTATAAAAGGGAACTTACGAAATACAAATAAGAAGAGACAGTCTCAGTTCTCTTAGTAGGATGCTCCATAGTAGGCTATGGTTATTTAGTTAAGAGAAACCCATAGATGAGAGTGTCACAGTTCGTGTAGATGGATGACCTCAAGACGTATGCAGCTTATGCAGAGCAGTTAAGAAGCATGCTTGAATTGATTGGGAACTTCAGTGATTTAATAAGTATGGAATTTGGCCTGGAGAAATGCACTTCGCTGAATTTCAAGTAAAGAATTACAGGAATGAGGTAGCACAGCTGAGTGAAGACATGATAATACAGAGCTTGGGCAAGACAGATAGGTATCTTGGTCTTGCTCAACTCCTCTGCAGATAAGATATATAAATCAGAAAAGAAATTCAGGAGAACACTAAGCAGTTAAACAAATTGTTTAGATATTCACTAAAAGCAATCAACTCGTTTGCAATTCTAGTGGCAATGTAGTCTTCTGGTGTGGTAAAATGGACTGACACAGCTCTTCAAGAGCTTGATAGAAAGGTGAGGGAGGACATGCCTTACAATGTACAGAATGCACCAACCATGCAGCTCTATACAGCGCCACCATCTACCAAGAAATTTGAGTAAAAGGGGTCTGTTTAGCCTAGATACAATGTGCTCACAGCAAAAAGGAAAACTGCCTCGGTACTTCCAGAGGGCAGACAGCCCTGCAGACAGCTTAAATCTATAATATAGATTAATATAAAAAATGTATAATATAGTTATGCGTCATTGATATAACACACATATGTACCAGCTCTGAATAGCAAGTTTACTTATACAATATCCATTTGCTTCCTTCTTAAATAAAACAATATAAACTATGACTGATTAAGTACGTAAAATACAAGCTATCAACTCAAATCGCTAATAACAACTTTCTAGACTCCAACCACAGATGAAGAAACCTAACTTCAATTTTTTAACTTGGTTTTTTGGAAAACTAGTAGTGTCTGCATACTTTGTTTGCAAATAACTTCTCATTTCAGAAATGCTCAATATACTTCTCCCCTGTTTTTTTTTCATTCAAATATTTTTTATATAAAGCTGGTAGCTCAAAAAATCCTACAGCCTTATAAATTTCGTTATTATCTGTTGGTGAAGCTTGTGCGTGGGTGTAGAGTGATGAAATGAATGATGATACGAAAATGCCAGGTTGAAACCGGCATCAAACCAGATACTTTCGGAATGGCAGCTAGGAAGTGCTTCCATGTTCAAAAATATAAGAAATCTTCTTATGAATCATCATACATAAAAATACTTTCATCTAAGTGTAAAGACTACTGTATGGTTCTGTATGGAGAGTTGCCATTTGTGTGACATGATTAAGGGGAGTAAGGGTTGGAGAGTGCAAGGGGGCAAAGTTGTAGGATAGATCAGGGGTTCTGAATATAAGAACTTTTATAAGGAGGTTTTAACTGCAGTATTCAAACTTTCCAAAATATTTGAAATTTTAGAATTTTTATAAGAAGTATCTTGCCTGTATCAATAATGAGCTATAGAATCAATAAATAATAGAAAGGACAGATTTACGTGTTGAAAATTACAATCAGAGATTTTGAGGGTCTGTATAAATGGGACATTATATCCATAACGCAGCCTGACATGCCATCTGTTTTAATTTGCTCAGCTGGAGATCAAAATCGTTATGATAATACTAGCTGCAGTGGCCGCTTCCCTTGTGAAGGCTCTCGTGATGTTTCTGTCGTGCGAGACCAGACACAAAAAATTGTAACCGGATCCTTTTATAGGAAAATAAAAACAGCCCCCGGACCTGTTTACCCGAAACGTTTGCCGAGGTGTAAAGGGCAGTTTCAAGGATCGCAAGTGCTTTACAACGTTTGTGATAAGTAAACATAGCAGATGGAATAGGAATTGAGGCAATGATGGGTGTACACGCCCTGCCCACTGCGCATGCGTACAATTCACAAAGGGGTGATACGAGCAGAGCACTCAGTCGCTTGAGAAACGTTGAAGGGTGAATACCGCCCTAGTAGCTCTCTGTCCTTCGTTGCTTGCTCTCATTCTCATGTTCAGTGCTAAGTGAAATCGGTATACTGTTCGGATATGTGATCGTCCACGAGCTTCAGGGTGAACTTATTATCATACTCTATCCTACTTCCAATGAAGCAAATATCTCTTTTCAATATTCGTAATTCACTCCTAATACTACCTTAAGTATCAGTAATCAACTCGTGTATTCAGTGAGCAACATTTTATTCCCCTCCAGCATGACCATGCTATCACATCATTTCAATTGAATTTGTATACCAAGCATTTTTTTAAATTATTAATAGATTCAAATACTCGTGAATTTTGAAACTTTTCATTTGCGTAGCCAAATTTGATAAGGGAATTTCCAATCCTTGGCACACACTATTAGTAGATACTAGTGTAATGAATCACATTCGATACACCAGTTCTATATTGTTTTAGTTGGAGTTTTAGACAAGTAGGGTTTTTTCAATTTCAAGAAAATAAATACAGCATTATCTAATGTATTCACTCGCTTGTTACTTGCTAGAGTTATGATAGATCTCATCCTGTAAAATTATCAGCAAAAAAATTAAAATAGCATACACAAATTTCTTAAGAGCCTCAAAAGCTGAATCACACAATATGAAAAAAGATTTTTTCTCATATAATTTGAATCTAAAACGGAAATATTAGACTCAAAATTTAACTTTACATTGATGAATCATGAGAATATTATGCATGTTTTGGGAATCACTGATGGAAATTGTAAGGAAATTTACACAATTCAAAAAAACTTATTAAAACTTCGTTCTAGAGTGAAAATCTCGATTATTCACTGTATTCAAATAAACGTGAATCCTGAATTTTGAACTGCAGCAATAAGAGTCCTCCCTAACCTCTCACTGTTTTGATAAATATAAAAGAACACTTCAGTGTTATAAAAGAACACACAGATGTCTATTTATGTATTTCTCCTTCAAGACATATTATTACAAAGCTTCCAATTACAAGAATTGATCAAAACTATAGTGATAAATTGAATGAATTAATATGTACTAATCGACCCACGGAATCTGATTTATTACAAACATGGAAATTCCTTTTCAAATTGCGTACCTCACTCCAATATCATCACCAATATTTAAAATTAGGCTCCTCCTTTTTTCGACAGGTAATTTAGCTCTAGAATATTCCAAATAAGTTTTTATAATGAAAATGTATGCTATCACGTGATGTTCATAAATGATTGGAGGCTCTGAAAGTGGTTGAGGGGACTTTGAAAAGACTGAAATCATGTATCCTCACCATTATTCCGAACCTGAAGAGGTCTACACGCCACCTCTACCTAGGCGTAACACTCAAAGGTAATTATTACAACAATTTATCAAGGTTTATTGTATATTCTAGAAGTTTTGATTTTAGAAGCTGCTCGCTATAATATATAATACAAAATTATCTGTATAGATATTCATTATATTGATGGATAATGCACTCTTTTACTCTCTGTTGGTTTTTTAATTACCTGAGCCAAATAATTTATATTTATCTACACGCCACCTCTACCTAGGCGTAACACTCAAAGGTAATTATTGCAACAATTTATTAAGGTTTATTGTCTATTCTAGAAGGTTTGATTTTAGAAGCTGCTTGCTATAATACACAAAACAATTATCTGTATAGATATTCCTTATATTGATGAATAATGCACTCTTTTACTCTCTGTTGGTTTTATAATTACCTGAGCCAAATAAATTGATATTTATCAAATTGCAACTGGAAGAATGGCTACAATATAATTGGGCGATAACAGTCAATCCACTAAACTCTGTTGGGGAATACCGTACAAATAAACCTGGAAATTAAATAACATTTTATTAGTCAGTATATTTATTTTATTAGTCAATATATCTCTTTGGTATGGGAAAAATCCTGGATAAGTTAGATTATTGTAAATAGATATTACATTTCTATGAAATTTCATTGCACAATTTGTGAATTCAATGTTTTAAGACCTCTGTAGCAATCGCTCTTATAAAGTCATTTATGATTATTATTGATCTTATTATCAGCCTTCCTCGAATAATTGATATTGTTTTTCATGCAGGGGTGATCTCATGTTGACAACATGTTGATGCTATGTGTGTTCATATTCATCTGGTTGCATTTCAATGTTATTTGAATGTATTGACTATTAAATTGTACGACAAGTCTGACATCGTATATTGGAGACGTGATGTTCTAAGCTGGTGTCTACCATGGATGTAGTACAGAGCTACAGAGGGACTGAATGCTGGACTGATATAAATTTTATAGCTCTTTGAATAGGTTGAAGCGTAAAAGCTATGAAGACTATGATGAAGGTTTATAGTTATGTAACTCGTTATGACTTCTTGCTTCACTGACGATGTTTCTCTTGTCACAGTAGTTAAACATTTAATGCTTCCGAAACGGAAATGAGATCTAAATTGTACTATCAAATGCTTAATGGAAGGAGTTGAAACTCAGCCTGCGATACACTTAAATTAGTGAACAATTTGATTCGAGGTCAATAAATAAATCCTAAACGTATTCTTTCCTCAAAGCAGACTAGATCAAATTATCCATTCTACAACAAAAAAGTATGTATTGGAACAATCTTTCGAATACTGCAATGCAATAAATTGAAAATGCACTGCTTAAAATAATATTGAAATATCAAATGTGTCCCTTTTTTTCATATCAAAAAAGTAAATAAGCCGATACAACGGAGTATACAAGGACCCGACGAATTAAATTATATAATTACTAGTATTATTATCAATTGTAATGATAGGTACATGCACCACTCAACCAAGGTGCATACTAACCTCTCTACTAGCCTTGCCATTCAACTGCTTCGTTTTCTATAAACATCATATGCTTCCCAATTCACAAAAAATGCGCATTGGCAGTTCAAAAAATAGAATCTTTTCTTCTCGTTCAAAAGATCTCATAATATAATCATGCATTGATATTTTCTCTGGTTTTTTTTATTCGACGATTTAAAATAATTCAAGAAAAGATTTCAACACAATCACAAATTAAAACGTCAATGCTTGCACTGTAAAAAAACAAAGTTGATAATTGGGCTAAGCATCAGCCTTCGTAATTTCCAATGTTTCGATTTTCAAACAGTATAAACAGCAACAGCTGTCAATTTTTTGATTTTCACTAGACTAAACTAACCTAGAGCCTAAGCTATAGTAAAAATCTGTTTTACATCATTCTTTCATATTCATTCTAATATTAGAACTGACACTGTATTTCACTTTTATATATTGTTTTACTCACTAGCATCTCCAATATAAGTGAGTAAAACAATGTATAAAAGTGAAATACAGTGTCAGTTTAAATATTAGATTGTTCATTAAGTATTTCGTCATGGAAAACATCACAGCTTTCATATTCTACCCTCAATATCCAAAATCAATAGCGATCTCTCTTGGACTATGAGGAAGCTATATACCAAGTTTCATGAGTCTAGAATATTTCTTTCAAGCGTTAGGGCACGGATGGACAACTGCACGACTTCAATAAGGCCCTGGCGGGTCCTTAATAAAAGCTATTTATTTCATAGAGTGGTCTATCAAATTCAAGGATTCGAAAACTCTGGTATTTATTCGACAGAGCATTTTATCAAATCCACATCTCTTTTTCTGAATTGGAAAAATCTAGTTGAATAATTAGGAGATAACAGACGATGTTTTATTGAGAGGAAGATCATTGGGAGGGACTTTCATTCCTACCTATCAAGAACAGATGCAATGATCGAACTATGTGAAACATTAACAATCTTAGCTCTCGGAAAACTTAAATTATTGACATGTATATTTTTAAATAAGCTAAAATTGAATCAACTACGTTGAAAAAAAATAATTTTTATCTCGATTCAATTCGATATGTTGGCCGATTCAATTTTTATCTCGATTACTCATTTGTATCGCGATGTCAGGCACCCTTTATTATTCATTGTAAAATAGTCAATAAATAGGTAGTAAATATAGTCAACACAGAGAGACTATAAAGAGCACAGAGCCAAAAATGTGAATATATTGCACAGTATTTTTCTTCTTTTATGAGGTGAAAATGCATTCAAGCACGTTGAGCTAGGCTCTTGCTGGTAGTTTTTAGTGGCGCATCCGTGGAGGGGGGGGGTGCTTAGGGGGCTAAAGCTCCCCCCCCCCCCCCCAAGAACCCGACGTCCTTAAAAAATTGTTAAATTGACTGTAGGAAGTATGTGCTCCAGTCTGATTAGTGTTGGTACATATCATGTTTTTACATTTATGCAAGTAGAATAATGTTATTCATAACCAGTAGCTCAACATGGGGGGGGGGGGGGGGGGGCTTTGGGGCTCAACCTACCCCTCAGGTCCTGAAATCCTTATTAAAATTTCGATAATTTTCAAGCGAATTAACTGTGTAATATGGGCTTTAGGCTGTACATTTCATACTTGTTTAAATGTGATAGCGTTTATAAAAATATCGTTACACCATTAAGACGTATATCATACCAGTACCTTAGGTGGAAATGGAGTTTGTGCCCTGGCAGAATTGAATTCGACTAGGCGGCTGGGTTCAGATAATAAAAATAATTAGTTTTACTCAGATCGATTTGACAACCATGTAATGTAATACAGGATCTCTAGCCTCTAGAGCCACCTGGACCTGTAATACATTTGACATTACAGTAATGAAGTAATGGTTTTTTTACTGAGGATGAAGCCCATTTAGGTCTGAGGCCGGTGAGTGGATAGTTGGATGATGGTGATTGATGAGTTGGACCTACAGTTTTTGGTGAGTTCCGAATCACTGAAAACTGAGTACCTAGTCTTTTTTGTTGGCCGATCCAATCGGTCACCCTTACAAAGGAATTTGCAGCTTATCTTATTAATTTATTCATTGTGACAAAATTACAATGGATTTTAAGATGCAGTAGACAACAGACTCGCGGCTATCACTTCCCTAAAAAAGGAAAGGTATACAAGTATTTGCGAAAAAATTTCTCAAGGAATCTGCCAGAGTAAATTGAATGCATTCCATGTGAAATGAGCTGAAAAGTCACATAAAGCATGTGATAACATGTGAATTATTAAGTTATTCTATGAAATATGCAAAAAAAGGCCAGAAGAAGGCGTTTTAAGGGTATGAACTTAATTATTGATTACAAATAACGCACCCAGGGTTCATAAAATCATAACGCACAACAATAGCAAGTAGAAAGCATCCGTGCAAAATCAGTCAGCTTCGATTCAATGACACTTGACTTTAAAAACTTTGAGACCGTTCTCGACTATTGGTACTTTTACATTTTATTTTAAAAAATCAATTCACAAGTTTTGAAGCAAAAATTGAATTTTTTGGTTCATTGGCAATTAATTCAGTTAATTCACTAGGCCTACAATAAAAAACGTATTTTCATGATCATTTTGTGAATGTTTGGAAAATATCCCACTAATTCAAAGAATAGGTAATCTAGATTCGCGTTCAGACTGGCTTATTTCATTCACTTCATTACCCATGCACAAGTCTCATAATGATGTGGGTATCATAAAAATCTATGCTTGTAGATCTTGTAGCATGTTTTAGCTAATTTTGCATTGATTCAATCGAATTCACACCACTAACATGAATACCTTAGTGATTTCTGAATGAATGATGGGAATAGCTTTAATCTTCCGCCCTCTTTATTTCCGTAACAAAGCGCCTACATTCATACGGATATATACACCTAACATACGGACCTACATTCAGGTGTTTTTTTATCTTCATAGAAGATGCTTGCAGTCTGGCAATCATTTTGAACTCTCGAAACACTCTGTTTAAAAAAGACACATGATGGAAACATTTTGTTTCTTCATAGCTGATACCCTTTAAAAAATCAAGTAATGAACCCCCCCCCCCCCACAAGGAACTTTATTTGGAAACAATCTTGTAAAAATCTTATACCCCCTCCCTCCCATCACACTAAATTTTACCAGGTTGGACGGATGAGATCCCCCCCCCCAAACCAAAAAATATGGGTGCGCCCCTGGTAGTGTTATACTGTAAACGTCTGACTAGAACCATCTCTATTCCTGGACCCTAATGGAACTATTTATTACAATCTTCACTCGGAATCCTTGAAGCTCAGTTTTCTAAATAAAGCACAGTAGAAAATATGAATAATACCATTCACAATAATACAGTAGTGAACTTTTTTTTAAGATGAAGCCTATCTGAGACCTGTGCGTGGGTAATGAATTGGATGATGGTGATTGATGAATTGGACCTACAGTTTTAGGTGGGTTACGAAGGATCATAAAAGTTTCAGTCACCTTTTTATATTATTTCACATTGATTGATCTACACAAATCTGTTCATGAAGTACTTGACATATATGTGAAACAGTATTCTATAAGATTTAGAGTTGGCCTACTACATAAGTGTACATTAAAAAATTCCTCATTGCAGTCTTCTCTGAATTGCAAACAGCTATTATTTGGAAAAAAAGTAGCAGAGAATTCTCATTATAATAGTTTTGAGTCCATGCGATATTTTATAAAAGAAAGTTTCACGAATTTTCCCTATGCTTTGCACGTGAAGTGAATGCTATTTGAAGATAAGTTTGTACTATTGGTGTTGAGGGAGGAAGTTTAAAAATATCAAAGTTTAATTGCAATCGTGCGTGCCTAGCAAAGCATAGCAGAACGCATGTCTAAGTGTAATATGCTTTCTTTTGATTAAAAAACGGAACGTTATTTTCGAAGTTTCGAGTTTTTGAATAGCACAGATTCTACTTCCTTAAACAAGAATGCTTTCCGTTCACTAAATCGTGTCATATGCACTCGAGGATGATAAATAGGGCTTTAATTCAGAATTCTTATCTCATTTCCTGCACCCTCAGCAAGAGATACATAAATCAACCCCTTCCTAGCTCCAGCCGAGATTGATAATAATTACCCCTTATCCATTTGTGTGACTGTTTCTCGACGAAATTTCAGTTTGATGTCCCAACTGTTGTGAATGAAGTTAGAATGTAACTGGTTACTTATCTTGAGAAAAGATTATCTAACGGTGTAAGTCTAGAATCTGGACTGATAAGAAAAAACTTCATTCCAAACGTCTACTCTTTCATATAAATTTATTAATACTGCTCAATTCCCTCCCCCCCCCTTTAAAAAACGTTATCATAGCAACGTTCTTAATCATACTTTCCCTATAATTTTGTAATTTAAAAAAATATTCTTTCACAAATTAAATTGTACCTTGACGATCATAAATGGAATATAAAATAGACCTTAACTTAATCTTTATAAATGTTGTCATTTTTAATTATCAGTTTGAATTTCAGAATTTCACGGTATTGTTTTGTAACCATGTCTTATAATTATTACCCACCTTATATCCTCAAAAAAAGGATGAAGTTGGAGAAATACCAAACCCGCCTTCAGAACTAGACATGGAAAACTGGGATTTTAAAATCAGTGTTTATATACCAATTCCTTTATATAGAAAAAATCATGTTCAGATGGAAAAGACGAACGATACACATAGAGTGGATAAGTATGAGGTTTTCAACCGAGCTTTATCGTTCTTATTAACAATTTTAGACGATTCAAGCTTGCAACTTTTCTAACGGGCAGCTAGCTAAACACTAGTGTGATTATCACTTTTTGTAATAAATTATTGTGATCATACATTTACATATGCAATGATATTTAGGGTAAGTGATAGCTGAGTGCCGTACCAGATATCGTTTTAATCAGAGATAAGCTACGAAACTCCTGGGCCATCTTTGTAAGGGTGGCCGATAGGATTGGCCAGCAAAAAACCTCTGCTGTATAATCACTTCCCGGTGGTTCGGAACCCACCTAAAACTGTAGGTCCAGCTCATCAATCATCATCATCCAATTCATTACCCACGCACAGGTCTCAGACCTATGTGGGCTAAATCCTCCGAAAAATAGATTAAACTTCAAACATTTTCATGAATGTGGCGAATTCCCGCTATACAACTGGAATGAATTCGTGATAATTGAAAATTATTTATTAGCATGACACAGTATTATTTATATTGATCAACTCAAATAGCCGGTTGAATAAACGCCAATAAAAAAAAAGATCACCTGACCCGAGATCAATATAATTGTGTAGAAAAATGCCGATCAGTATTTAACTGATGATTTCGATTTCAGCAGAGATTTTGACAGAAGTTCAATTTGGCAACATTTTAGTTCATCCTCCGAAAAAAATATACTTCATATTCAAAAAATGACCCATATAGACTATTCAAAGTGATTTCATGTCACAAATCGAGTAACTAACAAAATCCTAAATTTTACAGTACATATTGGATTTCAAAATCACGTACATTTCAAATGCATTAAATAACTTGACAAAGATATATTTTGCACAGAGTCACAATTTAAAAGGTTGCACCATTGAATCAATCAACGTTTCTGGTGCAAACCATTTAAAATGTAAATGCATGAGTGGAATGTGAAAAAATAACCTGGAGAAGTCACGATAATAATCCAGAGTCACGCAATTGTCACGAGCTCAACAGTCATGCATCCACCCACATTCTTTCTAGAATGTAGGTTGTATGCAAAACGCAGCTTTCAAGCTCTCTAAGAAACCACATTGGCTACTATTTTTGGAGAAATGATTTCAAGTGGAAATTTATCTATTTAAATTTTTAATATTGGTCAAGTGTTGAATTACTTTAATTGTATAACTGCCCATTGTAGCCATATAATATTCATACTGCATTCAGTGCATCAACTTCATATCAGCATTCTGAAAAAACACTAGCTCACTGAGTCTCCATTGGACATACATTCTACAACTTCTAATAAGAATTTACATGCACATCTTTCCAAAATACTTTTATACTGTTTTTTATATGAAATGAACATAATGTTTCCAAATTCATTAAGGACTAGAGTTTGTGAAATATAAATGAGAGACTGTTGAATTAAATCCGTTTTTCATCTTGGAATAATCTCTCTTGTCGTTAATCTTGACTCTTATTTCGCATTATCCATAGAATATATTAAGCAGAAATAAGAAAATTCAATATTGACAAAGTGGTCATTGTGGTCAATGGATATTGAAAAGTCGTGTAGAAACAGGTATTTTCAGTGATTCACATTGTCTTTTGAAATGCTCCCATAGAGCGATCTAGACTCTTGCTAGAGTTATACACTTGTCTATCAGAACGTTTTATTGCTCTACGAGAACGCCTTATGCTAATACAGTTAGTGCTCCCGTTTAGACCAGTCTAAATGTCTCTTTTAACGTTTGGAGAAAAAATTATTGTAAATTCGAGCAATTCTATAGGTTTAAAACAACTACCTACTGTAGTCATGATGAGGTTCCTTCCCACCTTAATCATTGGGGAGTACAATGAAAAAATAAAAGCTCGTAGACTGTTATTTACCGACAACAACTCAGCTCCCCCTTGGTGGGAAAATTAATAACTACTGCCAGTAATGAGCCTTGTTATGCTCGAGATCCCTTTTTTGAATAATGACTGCAATGAGTGTCATTTTCCAAGCAATCAATCAGCTTGAGTGAATCAGATTTTTTCCACAACACTAACCTAGTGCTGGTTTTTACTGCTCACTGATATTAAAATAACTAGCTTCATTTCCTTTTTAATCAGTGATTTATCTTCGGATTTCCCTACGGGCTCAATAGCTGTTGGACATGAAATATTCTAGAAAAGTAAGTTAGGAAAGATGTTTACTACGTCGAAAAAGTCTAATGTACACATTTATTGATTTAGATAGTTATTCTTATTGAGGTCTCCAATTTTGGAAAATTAATAACGGTTTAATGATACAATAATGCACGATTGGCGTTTTTTTAAGAATCCTTATGACTAGTTCTTCCTTGCCGTTTGAGTCAATCATAATACTAACTGATTTTAGGCTAATTACGTGGCTCGAATAGTTGGTGATTTATATTTGTATCAGTTTCTACACTTATGAAAGCAGCCTATTTTTTATTCCTTATAGTCACTATATATATGCACAATAGTATGAAACTCTGTTTAGTCTGTTTCAGTATTCCACAGTTTTTATTTTTTATTTTTCATTCTCTGTTACATTATTTTTATTCATCTCTTGTATCAAGAGATGCATCTCTTGCATCTATTACAACATTTTCCACTCGTACACTCTTGTTATGGCTTGTTGCACCTTTGTTCTTCCTAAAGTAGATTTTACAACCCACTTATTTTCTCAGTTCACTAAGATATGAATTTGAAATCAACAATAAACTTGTTTATTTGAATATGAATAATAACAGCCCGGTAAAGCAATAATAATAATTACCCAATTATTTGCTTAATTGAGTGTTTTAGAGAAATCTTTAATTCCAATTTATCTTTTAAATTCAACTTTATTACTTCTAAATCTTTCCACGATAATAACATTTATAGCAATACAAAGATTAATAATAAATAATTAACTAAAAGTAATAATAAATAATCAATTAAAGGTAATAGTAATATGATGACAGTAATATTCCTGTAATACAACATAATTCATACAGGAATTTAAATGCGGAAGCATCATTTGGTTTTAAATGTGGAAGAAAATGATTTTCCCTGAAGCAAGCTGACCTTCAAGCTTGTAGCAGAATATAATTTTCAGCCGCAATAAACAGCCACCAGTCGCCGAAAACCATGTGATTGTGAAGTTGTGAAGACTGCAGACTCCTACAACACTGCGCTTTGGGTCATTATTGATCAGCTGTGGTGACACTCCCTCCACTGAAGAGCGGTATAGTGGGGGGTTTATTCTGCCCCTATTCCCTTCTTTGCCATCATCAGGAAAAGGTTTCGAGTGAGTGACAGGTAGGGGGGTGGTTGGGGTCGTCATGTCTTTTGTTCATCCGCACCGCAGAGTTGAGCATACTGATCAACAAACCGTTCTTCCACAATAAGCCACTTCAACTACAACTGATATAAGATTGAAAGGCTCTAAACAACTGTTCCAATTTCGATCCTGAACTTGAAAAAATTATAACTCCCTCGTTACTACCCCATAAGAGCAGCAACCCTTTTCAATATATGTAACAGTAGATGATGGTGACTGGCACCATCAGTATTATTATTATTACAATAATCATTGAGCATGGGTTCAGTTTAGAACAGAATTTATTGATTTTTTATTTTATTGTTTTCTGCTTCTGGATAATATAACTCAATACAATTCGAGTGGAACGAGCTCCAAGACTTGTACGAGGGAAAAATGTTGGAGATCACAATTTGAATTGACTATAAGTTCATGAACTTTCTTTGTAGTGATGAAGGTGATATTGTGGTATTGTGGAAGGTATCCATAATGAGTAATAAGACTTGAAGTTGTCACAACCACATTTAATAAACATGCTATTTATAAATGTGGCTGTGCAGTGGCGTAGCCAGGGGGGCCCATGGGGCCCGGGCCCCCCGAAATTTCAGAAATAAAAAATTCTCAAATTACTAATAGATAAGGACTTATTAAAGCCGAAGGGTTCTATCTGTTTTGTTGTATTATAACGAACAGATTACAGAAACCCTGTTTGTGTAATGGAATATAGCTACAGTTATAGTCAGATTAATGCATTTTTCAAATTTTTCCTCAATATTTACTCATATAGAAACTTGTTAGGTGCTCAAATGGATAATTTTGATTTAAAATGAGCTACGAAATCGAATAAAACATGTTAGAAAATTGTGACTACCATAATTATTTATTTATTACATTAAATAAAATGCAATTTTCAAGTTTGAAGTGGATTAACTTTGTTAATTATTGATAAATCATCTTTTTGAATAAACTCATCTTGTAGAAAATTTAGTTTTGAAGTTAAAATTCAGTATAACCCACTAGTCTGAACGCACCCAAAGTTCATAAAATCGGGATTTTATAAATGAAAACACACAAATAAATGCAAGTTCTATGCAAGCGTGTAAAATCAGTGTGCTATGATTAAAAAAAATTCCGATTTCATGAACTTTGGGTTGGGTGCGTTTTAGGCTAATGACATAAATTTTTGAAACTTATAATAATAATTAGTGGTACCGTATTAATTTTGAGATTCAGTACATAAGTTAAGTATGATTAGTTCCAATTCAAGGGTTTTGACTCAAAATAGTCACAGATATCGGTATATCAAACTTTATCATTTCAAACCTGGCCACCTAGGTTCTTGGGTAGTAATTTTTCAAAAATTTATTTTGAACTTTATAGCCTAACAAGTTGTCTAGATTTGCTTTTCACACCACTAAATTTAAAAAAAATCCGGACCCTCCTATACCCCAGACCCCCCTTGGTGATCCCCCCCCCGAAATTTGATCCTGGCTAAGCCACTGCCCACACCCCCCTTGGTGAGCCCCCCCCGAAATCTAATCCTGGCTACGCCACTGTGGCTGTGACTACTTCAAGTCTTATTATTCATTAAGTTCATTGCTGTATTAATTGTACTATCGCAATAAACTAAAGAGCCCAACGGGCTGGAGAACTCGCTTGCAAACAATTAATTTTTGAAAGGGAAACTCATTTGGAAAGCTTATCGTAGGGGTAAGGTAGTAACGAAAAACGGTTGCTTTGAAGATACTTATTTAAAAATTCACAAGACATCTCCCTTTAAGTTCAAGTTCATCGTTGCTCTGATACACAGATTTATTTTCCACAAAAAAGACCTACCGTAATCATATACCTATATATCAGGGCAATGGAATGTATTTAGTAGATATATTTACCACATAAGAAACAGCTGTTCATAATTATATCCAAATATCAGGGCAATGAAATCAGATAGAGATTCTATAAAAAACCTGATCACATTTATATTCACCTACAGCTGATAATAACTCAAAATATATTTTGAAATCTATTGCAAATGCCATCATATGATAGAATCGTAGAAACAACTATTTTCTATATATAGTGATATATAGATATATACATCAATGAAGGGCCTATTTGATTCGCCTCAAAAAGGATGAAGGAGTCGGTTAATTTTATTGGCCAACGAACTTCGCCTGTCTAAAGATACCAAGAATCTGTGTTTCAAATTTGAGGTTGATTGATAAAGGCGTTCGAAAGTTATCGTGGAACATACCCACAAACACACAACGCCTCGAGCCTCAAGTCAAAAGGAAGAACTCGCTTCGCTCGTTCAATAATGCAGTTAGCTTAAACTGTTTCTAAGTCTTGAAGAAATGCTGATAATAGAAATGCATCGCTGCTCTAAGTATTATCTAATTTTTTAGGCTACCTACTGTGATTTATAATATAGGCCTGCTATTAATGATTGCTATGTACAATAAATAATTTTTATACAATAAATCATTACTTATTGTATAACTAATCTAACGACCTTATAAAATATTTATTGAATTGAAAAGCGGTACCTGCAGTAGAATATTTTTGTCTTGAGTGTTTAGAAAAGGGATATCATTTTTCAAAGCAGAAATTAGAAAATTTTTCGTTTTAACAATAAATAGAAATATTTTAGTTCCATTGGAGAAAGCACGCACTTCTCAGTGACAGAAATATGTAGAACGAATTCCATCGTAGCAATAATTAGCACAACATCCAACTTGAAGTGTCATGGAATGGATTGTGATCACATTAATCAACTTTTCTTATTCAAAATACAGCTATTTTTTGTGTGGGAATTAATATTTATATCACCATATTTCCAAAGGAGTCTTATTCTATCGTACAATTTGTCAAATGGAGTTTCACATTTTTCAAATACGCGTATGTGAAGGTGCTCTAATTAAAATAAGGTTTATTTAATTAAGGTTTAAAAACACTGAATTTAGATGTCTCTGTAACCAATCATCGGATACAGTTGACTCTTCTACCATCATGTTAGTCATATAATGGGCTACAACAATGGTCCTATTCATTTTCACGATAAACCTTATAGTTTTCCTCATAAAAATTAAAAAAATCCTTAGAAGTAGAATCTTTTCAACAAGAGTTAATTCTTACTTATTTCGCAAGGGACAATTCTTTGCCAATTTACAGGAAAGAGGCTTAAATAATAGTTATAGTACTTTTTTCTAAATCCAATTATGTGTACATACTTACTTACTTACTTACTATCGAGGATGATGCTGTGGAGGGGGATTAGCGACGCGTTACACTGTGACGCGGTCCCCCTACATCAAAACCTATTTCACAAGCAAATCAATATCAATGGAAAAAGAGTTCTTTCAATAGCACTTATATGTATGTATTTTGAATCACTGAACCCGAATTTCGAGCTTCTCCACTCGTAGAAATGTGAGTTTTCAACATCACCACCATTTCAACATCTTTGACACAGCTCATTCTTCTTAGCTCTTTGAGGCATTCAAAATTCATATGTAACACGTCACATTTGGCTGAGAAAAAATTCTACTAATTCTAATTCTACTTCGAAGGGCAGTTTAGGCTTTCTTTGTAATGTACTTGGAAAATGGCGTGTTTTTTTTTTTTTTTTTGTTAAAAACTGATCTAAACTGATCGCAAACTACTCATGATAAATATGAAACGTTGGATTTAATTTGTAGGTAGAATTTTCCTTGTCCACATCAATGACATCAAAAAACCTCAGAGAAAACTTTTAATACTGAGTAAAACCATATTACTGTAATATGTATCCAGATTTTCGAAAGTTTTCAAAATTTTTTGGTTTTTCCAATCTTACAGCCAAAATTTCTGTCTGACAAGAAATCTATCCGATACCATTCTTGTAGACCATTTTATTACTTGAAATCTGAAACCAATTGCATCTTTCTAGCCTAGATGGATCCCAAGTTACAATCATGCAAAAATAAACTTTTTCCATTTTTTCAAAATTTAGGAATTTTAGATCTTTTTATCTTTGGATCTATTTGTGGTACAATGATAATTTGTGCCAAGTTCCAGTTTTTTTAATTCTAATGAGGAAAGCTATAACGTTTATCGTAAAAATGAATAGGAACATTGCAGTAGCCCATTAAGTGACTCCCATGATGGTAGAAGAATCCTATGATTGGCTACATAATTATATACCTGAATTCGCGTCTTCACTGATATTTTGAAACTTTGAGGGAGGCTACGGGGGGGGGAAGCTCTAGAGGTTTTTGGGACTTTTTGAAAAGTTACCCCTGAAAATGAATAGGAACATTGCCCATTAAGTGACTACCATGATGGTAGAAGAATCCTATGATTGGCTACATAATTATATACCTGAATTCGCGTCTTCACTGATATTTTGAAACTTTAAGAGGGGCTACGGGGGGGGGGAAGCTCTAGAGGTTTTTGGGACTTTTTGAAAAGTTACCCCTTAGTAGTGTTCTATCAATGATGTAAAATCCAGCTTTATATAATTTTTTCCTGGAATATCCTTTATTGACTGGGCTATTAGGTCAATTCGAACACCCAAGCTTTTCAAACTGAGTCTGGACTCTTTCAGATTTTTTCCTTATTGACTCTATATTCACTTGATGTGCCATCTTTATGTTGCTATTGATCATGGAGGAACAAAAAATTATTTGTCAGAAATCTCATTCAACATGATTCCATCACTCCACTATGATTCTGTGTTGCTGCAGTATTTTTGTGCCATCAATGAGTAACTAACTATCTGACAAGAAATCTATCCGATACCATTCTTGTAGACAATTTAATTACTTTAAATCTGATAGCAATTGCATCTTTCTAGCCTAAATGGACTGTCTATCTGGGATTCAAATTCAAATTCTTTATTTATTCCCAAAAACAGAAAAGTAAAATGAAAGTAAAAGAAAATTGACACAGCAGGAATACTAAGGGGGATTGATTGATTCACTGCGGTCACATTAACTGAACAACTGTATATTGCCTTAAACTAGAACTATTCTAGTTGTATCGTGATCTATTGATCTCTAGATCCACTAAAAACGAATTATCAAGCTAAATTCTCAATATTTTCTGATACAATCAGCAATTATTTTAAAAATCAGTGTAGCATTGCAATGATAATGAGTTTTTATTTTGTGGATAGAAAACAATTTAATTCATTCTTTATGGGAAAATACAGATCTCCCTCCTGAAGATTGAATTAAATCGTATTCACAATAACAACTAAATATCATTGCAATGTATCACTGATTTTTTGTTAAACTGATTAACAAGTTGAAAGTTGAATATCTGGGATGAGCTTTAGACTCCTTTGATTTTATGATTCAAACGGATGAGGGTAGTCCACTCGCACAGCACACTTTTATATGAGTCGTGTGTTTCATCGCACAGTACTTTTTTCCTATATGGTCAGTGAGCAAAGCCGAATGCCAAACGTTGGCAATTTTCGCAGGAGCGCAGTTGGGTGAGATTTCGAAATTCATATTCGAAATGAAAAGGCCGCCGCCGCCACGGTACTCTGTGCTCGGTGCTCGGTGCTCGAGCTCGCTTCCGGCTCGGCTTCGATTTCTGGCGGTTAATTCTTTTTTCAGACGACGCCGGATAGAAGAGCGGAATATTAAGCGGCTGCGTGACCGCTTCGCTGATCAGCAGACCGCAGCATCTGCTGGATTCCCTTTGAAAAAGCAACAATAACCGTTTTATCCCATCTGTGCAGTCCGACTTCATAAAGTCCATCGACTGCCACTGCCACTGCACCCCGTCGCCACTCGTTCACCGAATGCTCGCTTATTCTCTTTGGCGTCCTCAACATATTTGTCCTCTTCCTCATCCTCATCGTGGTCTTTCAATATGCGCCGTCGCCATTATTCACAGCAGCCCACTTCCACATCCTGGATCCTGCCACACATCTCCCACTGCAACCCACCCGTCCAATTAATATCTATTGTTTTTGCAAGCTGATGCAAAACTTTCAATTCCATTCAGATTGGCTTGCAAGAGAGCGGGTGGACACATTCTATTGCAAAATTCTTTTTCATTTTTTCAATAGATTTTTTAGTGTTTTATTAATCTCAGACAAAGAGAATTGGTATATTATTGATAGTAGATATAAAAAATGACAATTTTTTCAATTTATTTGTGATAGTAATTTTGGTTATATTTCAAGCTTATTGGAACAGATCAAATATGTCGTTTTTTAAGAGGATGAAGCCCACATTTTTATGAGAAATGTGTGTGGGTAATGAGTTGAATGATAATTATGTTTGAATGAATCATATTCAAATGCACTTTTTAAAGCTTTTACTTCTAGTGTTTCTTCAAGATTGTCTTATTTTTGTAATGTTAATATACAAAGCGATGGAGTAATTTGATTTCCTTATTTGTCATGGTTATAGTTCAAGATATCAAGTTATAGAACAAGATTATATGTCCCGAAATCTTTCATACACTGGAAAATTAATAGCCTTTGTTAGAAAAATTTGGTTTATGTTCTATTTTCTATTCATCTACTGTTCCATTATATTTTGATTTTGTTTAACATATTTTTGACAGCAAAATACTTGTACTGATATCAATATATTTTTGACTAATTTTTAGATGAAATTAAACTAAATTTGTATAAGAAAAGGGACTATGTAGACTTTATGAAAAACAGTCATCCTTCAAATTCAGATTCAGAATGGATTTATAGTCATATCATGATTGATGATTGTAACCTTAGAGGTCAAAATAGACGAAAGGATTATAGAACATGACTAATGTTTGATAACTCGTTCTGTCTGTAAACAGTAAACATTGTTTTGAATCACAAATATCTATCATGAAAAATTATTTATCATGAACTTGAAATAGGCCAACCTAATTATTGAAAGCTTTCTAAGTTACGAATTGTTCAGGTTATATAGAGTAGGTTTGGGCTGTTTTCTAATCTAAAATAGTATTGGATAATTTGTATATAGATTAAATTCTAATTTCCTTGCCAAATATAAAAAATGTATTATATTCAATATTTGGACGCCAAATAGAAAAAAATTATTATATTCAATGTTTGGACGCTTTTTCAAGTCAAGATTTTATACTTCTTATCTCATAAAATTTTATAATCGAACTTTGTGCTGCCGTGCGCTAATAGTAATTCATGTACCATAAACGATCATTAAATGTGCCATAACCGATCATTAAATGTACCATAACCGATCATTAAATCATTAAATATACCATAAACGATCATTAAATGTACCATAAACGATTATTAAAATTCTATTTGAAATTTGAATGTTTCGGACACAGATCGTCAAGTAATAATTAATTTGTAGTTTACTAGGAAAACATAATAGTTAATAAAATTCACAGAGAAAACTTAATTGGAACTAAGCTACGAAAATAATATTAGCATAGGTGAGCCTTGTGGATATTCTGTGAATAGTAGACTAGTGCATTCTAAATTTTCTCTACTTGCTAGAAATACTCATTCCTGAGTAACTAATGATATGGCACCGTAATACGTTAATTTCATATTCAGAATACTGTGTTCTAATTTCCAAAGCCGCTACTCGTAACTTATACTTTCTACCCTTCCATCAATATACAGCTTTCAAATATTAAAGCAGCCCACCCCCTCCACTCTTGCAGGTGCTAGCTGAAAAATAGTAAGGAATTGCGTGATAATAGTCTGACCGTCTTTCAGAGAATGGGAAAGTGCCAAACTTGGGAAAAGAACTTCATTCTTTAAAAAGAGTATTGATAGAGACCGAACAGAAGACATCATGCACCAATCAATAATATTCTTCAGAATTCTAGTAAACTAGCACCTTTGAGTACGTTTGATCCAACTTTCTTTATCAAAATACAGCAATTACCGCCGACTCATCTGGCGATAAAAATAGAGTAACTGGATAAATGCCCTCTGTTGTCACGAACTTCTTGCCTGGAACAACGTGGAGTCTATATTTCAATATGACTCGTGATATGATTATACCAATTAATTGATTAAGAGAGCCATCATCTATTAAGAAGTTGGAATCTATTAAATACTTTATGTGTGATTGATAAGGACTAAATTCATAATTTGATAGCTTCAAGAAGTAATCACAAGGATGTTGTCATCATATCGCGTTCGTGGTGCTTCAACATACTTTAACCTATCATCATTCTAGTTTCAAGATATAGAAATTACATTCTTCACGCGATTAAGATTTTAAAATCGTGTATAATTAGACACCAAATGAGACAAAATGAGATACCAAGAGTTATCACCACCGCTGAAAACGATGATTAACATTCTGAAAATTTACTCCAACAATTATTTAATTTATTTAATCTTATTTGTACACCAACCCTGTTATTAATAGTATGAAATTTACTCATGAAGTATACGAGTGACTAGTAACTATGCACGAGAGCTCATTTCGAATATTATTTTTTAAGGATGTAGTGAACAGAAAATCATGTATGAAGTTTATCGAAGCATTTCTGGAATTCCAATTTTTTTTTTTTTTTTTTTTTGAGGATGAAGCCCACATAGGTCTGAGACCTGTGCGTGGGTAATGAATTGGATGATGGTGAATGTTGAGTTGGACATACAGTTTCAGGTGGGTTCCGAACCACCGGGAAGTGATTTTACAGCAGAGAACAGAGTCTTTTTTGCTGGCCAATCCAATCGGTCACCGTTACAAAGAGCGCCTAGGAGTTCGTCCTAGCTACGGCACTCGGCTATCACTTCTTCTATTGCTTTGTTTTGTTGATTTTAAAAATGCTGAATGATTTTTTTTTCTTAATTTTTTTCTTCTTTTCAATATTATACTGTAAACGGGAGTCCGGATTCGACAATATAACGTGGGATATGTCACTTTGTGTCATAGTTGCATTGAAAAATTCAGTCACTGCCAGCATTATGCTCGTATAATCCATTACTGTATATAAACGTTGCTATCCTCCTACGAAACTCTCGCTGGAAAGTAAGGGATTGAAGGATGAGGAAAGGAAGAAAAATTAGGTGAAAAATGAGGAAAGCAGAATAAGAAAAAGAAAAATGATAATGAAGGGAAAGAGGGATAAGAAAAAAGAAACTATTGAATTTTATTTCTATAGCCTACACCTCTAGTTTGTTCTACATGTCATGTTCTAGCAGCCAAAGGTTATCTAATATAATATTTATATTATTTGGCTCTAGCAAACCAGATTCAATTGAATCGGGCAACCTGCAAGTATAACCTTCTAATGATAATTTTTCATTTTGTCTAATTCTTGATTGAGCGCCTCAACATATTGATTGAATTTGTTACTATCAATAAATTAAGCAGTAACAACTCTGTGAAGTATAAATAAACTTGTATATTTTTTGTTCTCAGTCAATTAGATTAGTTACGCTAGCTGGAAGCTCAAAGGGAAAAAATCGAGGGACTTAAGCTGAAAGGTTATCCCGGATCACGTGCTGGGTCAAGCGTTATCAGCTTTCTGTCGGGTTTTGACGTTAATTTCCTCAACACATTAGCCCCACGACTTCAAACCTCAGCCCTTCTTATAAAATACACACGCAAGAATCATGTCGTATTTTAATTCAATTCTTTTTCGGATTGAAAAAAATATTATTGGGTCTATGACCTTTTCTTCAAGTCAACACTCATGTGGGGTAAAACCAGAGACAACTTGATACCTCACATCAAGATAATCTAGGTTATTTAAGATAATCCCATGTAACAATGACAATCATAAGAATCAATAAAATTCATACTCAGTTGATATTTTAAACTCTGCTTGGAATTCAAGCTATTCTAGTATTTTGTGATATCATCCTTGAGTCACAAAAGTCTATCATGGGAGTAACAATGCTCCAACAAAGAGATACGGTTTGCTTTATGAATGGTGTATTTCTGTTGGACTTTTCATTATTTGGCAAGTCAACTCGCTTCACAAATGAAAATACTCTCTGCTTTCCCTCTTTTATAGCTGTTAAAAATATAACTGGCTGGTGAACATGAAATAGAATAAGACTAGCGCAATGCATGGGCGAATGAAAATCAATAAATAATAATTAATTGGATGAATCCGGGCTACTAAGCAAATAGCACAGGCGAAAATGGCCCGAGAGGGTCACACCAAAATATCAAAATATTGCTTAATTAATCTACTGTTGGTAATTGAAATTCTTGACAATGAATGTATACCAAACGGTATGGTTTCATATTATTTATGGTAATCGTTGAAAATTAATCTGTTTTCTTCAAGAGACAACAAAAATTCAGATATTCATATTGGTTTAAGTTTGGTACTTTTGAAAGCGTAAATAAAATATTAAAGCAGCCTGATTTACCTATAAAGTAATCAAAATGAAAACTGACTTCATTCAAACTTCTTTTTCTACTTTTATAGCCAACATTGAAATATCAAAATTTTGTCAGTACCGTACTGTATTATGAATTATTGGGCACTGCTGCTTTTTACTGCTAGTAGTTTTAATTCCTTCAAATTGCCCCTTTCTCTCCCCATCGGTACTCTATCTATCCTTCTTTCCTTAATATAACAATACTATTTTGATGTAGTCTATATTATTTTTTCACTTGATATTCGAACAATATGTTTAAATACTATTTTTTTTCTGACAAAGAATTTCTGTCATAATTTCTCTTTCCATAAATATTTCACACAAAATATTCTTCTTAAGCCGCGTCTCCACCAACCGAACATGTCTGCCGAATATTGTTGGCGAATACAAAAAACGGACAAACATTAAACATATTGGTCACCGAACATGTTAGTTAGTTCAATTGAAATGTTCGGTCTGTGAGCGAACAGTGACGACCAACAGCAGGTTCCCGCCACACTGATCATAATGTTCGAGAAGGCGTCCACACCAGACATCAGATAATTCCAGCGAACACTGTTCGCCGAGCATGTTCGGTTGGTGGAGACGCGGCTTTATGGATACAAAACCCGTGTATCAGAATCTAGTCTGAATTAAATAGTGTAGAATTGTGCAAATATAAATGTTCTCTGTTAATCCTCAGATGTAAGCTTATATTGATAGTAATGGATTTTGGTAAATCGATTTTGTATTGCAGTACCTATGTTATCCATTTAAAGACAGTCTTCGTGAATCATTATCTCTACATCGATAAGTGTGTATGTGTATGTGTATGCTATTATTCATTTGCGACTCCACTTTGTTACGAGTTTCAATGTGCATAACGATTAATTAAATTCGCGGCTAGATTAAGCAGACGCTTGTTTTGAAGCGAAGCTGAGAGCATTGCAGAGTAGTAAAACATTAATTAGGCTTGTGTGTAGTCCAGCCTCAGGCTAAGCACTCGAGAACTTCACTTTGTGTTTATATAGGCCTATTATAAATGTATCGTCATTGTTACAGGCTTCAATGTATATTGTTGGAGATTTCGAGGCTTTGAACGTTTGCTCGTATAATTCATGCTTTATCATTAAATCTATTAGATTGTAGGCTTAATCATGTTTGTCATGTCATAGCAAACATTTTATCTTGCTCACTTGGAAGCTTGATTACTGGTTCTGTATAATTTCTCAAATAATAGGAAATCATACTTATAGGATTAAGCACTTGAAGAAGGTATTTCTTAGGTACATGATAGATGATATATCATGGGAGAAACTCACTAATGCCTCTTAATAGGCCATAAAATACTCTGATAGATAATGTGTTCAGCCATGTCTCTGATAGAACACTATTAAAATAGAATGCTTATCAAGGCTGGAAATTCTAGCTTAGAATTTATTAATAGCAGCTGTTGAACCAGTTAACAGCAGTTTGTAACAAATATTTTTAATATTATTATATTGCAGCCTGTACAATATTAATTATGATAAGGACCACTGTAAAGCTTCTATTTCACTCTGTTTACAACACGGTACACCGTGTGTAACTGTTAGAAACGGCGATCAGACAGCCAATGGTCCTGAAGCTGGCTGGAAGCGCACTAGGCAACCAAAATGTTGAGCAGCCCGTATAACCTTGATTCGCTGCCGCAGTCTAGTGTAGTCTAGAGCGCGATGGATGTGGAAGATGCAATAATTGTTTATTTTCTATCTGAGAAGAAACGCAAGGCCAAAAAAAGGCATTGGATACATCCTCTACTACTTGAGCGTCATACTAAGGGATTATTTAAAAGCTCTTTTATGTACCTTCGAAACTACCCTGATCTTTTTTTCAAGAATGTCAGTGGAATCATTTGATAATCTTTTGGAGAATATGAGAGGCTCTATTACTGGTATCGATACTCATATGTCAGGGGTGCCCACCCCTCTCAAGCCTCATAACGCCCCCCCCCCCCAAACTTAGCACCATAGCCCTCATAAACTAGGCACCTCACAAAAAAATCGATTGTTATTAATTGACATTCTATCTGGTGACTTAGTAATATATTTTTGAAATCGTCACGTTAAAACACGGTTTTAATCAACTTCACCCCCCCCCCCACACTTTTAAATTCCAACTTTTTAATGGTGAGTCACAGGAGACCTTTTTTGTTTGTCATAATTAATTATACAAGAATAAAAAATAGTTGACCTGGTAAACAGTTTTTCCGAAGGACCTACAAAAGTTGTTTTTTACACCATCAAAATTTTATGTTTTATTCTTGTATAATTCATAAAGACAAGCAAAAAAGGTCTCTTGTGAATTTTCTCTGCGATGCACCATATAAAGTTAAAAATGAATCTTCCCCCCCCCCCCTCCAACCACCCTGAAATCAAAATATCGATTTACGTTTTTCAATCTCACGGATAAACTTCTCCGTATCGAAAGTAATCGCGAATGAAAGTTCAACAAACGGCACGGATGGAATTTATTACGAATCAATGTCTGGCTTCGTCAACCAGTGCGCGGCTACTGAGGCAACTGCCATAATATTCTCCACATCGAAATGTGTTCTCAATTGGTTGCCGCAGCCAGCTGGCTGCCTGTGCAGAGCGGCCAGTTCTAGTGGCTGCCGCAACCAGAGAATCGTGGCTGCTTAGTGCGCGGGCTACAATTGAACCGTATTGTTTTATTGGTTGCGGCAACTTGGCTGCCGCAACCTGATTTCCTAGAGCGCGGCTAGCCTTACCTCACAAGCTACTATTAAACCAATTTTAGTTTCAGTAAACTAATCAATTTCGAATTTTTCTCAAAGTACAACTATCATTATATTGAGATTCAGCACTGAAAAATATAAATACGATGTAGCAGTCAATATAAAATCTCGCCATTAATGGGTGATATAAAATTATGTATGTTTTCAAATTCAAAATGAATTTATTTTACACGCACAATAATACAATACAGTAAAACAAAAAAGTGCAATACAATAAAATATTCAAACAAACATTCGGTTATCTCCTCCAACCATAATAAAATTATAATATACTGTATAAAATAATATTTACGTATAAGGTCGAATCTTAATATTTATTTATCTTAACATAATAAAAATAAAAAATCAACAGGTGACATGTTCAACGTTAATGACGTTTATAATGTGGCAGGTTCTCAGATCAGCTAATACTTTTTATAATATACGTTACCTAGCCTATAATATAAGAATACCTAATTTCTCTTTCAGTGAGGTATCCACTATATTTATGGAAGAACATTACTGTAGCATTTTTGAAGGCAAACATCCCATATGCTGTGGTGAATGCATATGTAAATTAGAATTTACAACATGTTACGAACCCTTTCAAAGAAGAAGCTTCCAGGTAGTTTAGGTTGCATGGTGAATATGAGCCTTTCTGTCATTATTGTGTATGGTAAGATAAGTGGAAATGAACACGGCAACTCTTGTTCAGCTGAGTCAGTACATTGCTTACTTTTACGATGTATGCTGCCGCCATAATCTTGAGAATAAGGAGACTTATATGGAAATTTGAGCGAATCATTTCCTGAGTAATCCGCAAAAATTCTACGCGCGTAGAATAGAGTGTGGTTTCTCTTTCCACGGCGAATCTTCTCGTATTACTGCGCGAAATTTCTGTATAATTCTTCACCTTCTTCGCGTTTTGTGAGGGTCGACGCTCTCTTGTAAGGCTTAGAATTGCTGGAGCAAGGTGAGACGGTGGAGGAGGCAAAGGCAAAGCCGGTGGCAGCACAATCAAGCCTCTCTTCATATTCACCCACGAGCTCTGAATACGAAGTTGCGTTGTAAAAGAGCGTCTGAAATAAGTAGATCCTGAGCGGGTGGAGGGTTAAGATACGAGATAAGGAGGAACGGGGTCGCGCCTCTGCAAAGAAGGGATGCCACTCGAGTGTTTCCATAGTAAACAGAATAAGAAGGTGCCCTGCCTAGCCTAGCCTATCTCAGCCTCCTCCTCCTCTAAGATGAAGAAAGATGATGACGAGGTGAGGCTGTGGGTGGTGGTGGGTGTCCCCCAAGGCCCAGCCTCGGTGTCCTCTTCAGGAAATAATTCGTTTAGGCCCAGGTGCATCTCACACAGCGCCATCGCATTAAGTGTCCGCCGATTCCAGGCGTCTCTTCTCATTCTTATCCGACCATTCCTTCTTCTCATTCTCCTTCTTGCAGCACTTACGTAATTATTATTATCGTCATCGTCCTCGACTGTGAGAAATAGCTAATCCCTTCCTCCCACTACCTTACTACCCTTTCACGGCCGCCGATTAATTTCTTCTTGTGCTCTGCTCTGCTCCAAAGCCATAGCCATCTGGGCGCAAGCGCTCACATAATCTCCGTAATAATTAAAACAAATCTCCGGCCAAAGTGTATTTCTTTACAGTCATGGTGGGCTCAACCATCTCTTTCTTACGATTCCGCTTCTCTTAATCATACTTCCGCTATTGTGTCCGGTAGCAATTTATATCTCCCCCAATTCTATTTCTTTCCCTTCTTTTCTTTCTCCCTCGCTGTTGTTCTCTTCTCACATCTCTAGAGAGCCGTGGGAGGTATCTTTCAGCCGATAATAGGTTGAGGCAGAATAAATTATGGTCTACTTCTGTGAAAAGGAACTACTTTCCCGTTTCAAGCTATCGATTTAAGTCCAGAATGAACGAGTAGAAATGAAATGTTCAGTTTACCGAGATGTTTCACTAAAAGCTTTTTGCATGATGATGAAAATATTCTTTTATAATTTAAATTATAAAGTATGGAGGATTAGTCTGTTGAAGCTACATTAAAAATTGAAGCAGCATACTATTGCATTTTAATTTTTTCAACTCGCACAATATAGGATCAGAACGAAATTACAGAAACAAATAACAGACAGGTAGCTTCTTGATGGGGTGGGGTGGGGCGTGCTGGAAAGAAGAGAAAGTAAGGAGGGAGGGGACAAGAAAATCTTATCCAACCATGGCTCTTTATTATTCATGTACGAGGATAAATAATTATAAAGCAGAAGGAAAAACGTAGAAAAAAAGCCTTGAAAGGGGAAAATGTAACTATATTAAAATGAGAATAGAATAATTTTAAAGGAATAAAAAAATTGAAAAACTCATTTGAGTCCACGTTTTACGTTTTGGTCAAATTGACAAGCACTTTGTACCAAAATTTAATTCTTTCTTCTTTCTTATTTTATTTTTATTAATTTTGCGAGAGCGATAAAGAAGCTTCACGCGCGAATTGCATACAATATTTTTCCTAAAACTGCAGTTCTGGATTCCAACACAATAAAATCTTGTAGTTTATAACATCACAGACCATGCGCGGATTTGGTTAGCGTTCGCCATTGTTGAGGTTATGTGAATTTCACGGGTTCCATGATCCATCAATGAGAAGGCATCAAAATCAAAACAGAAGTGTAAAGAAAACAGCTGGCGAGCGTAAAGTATTTTACCGCTTGCAGAGCAGTAAAGAGGTATTTTACAATTAGTTTTCAGTTCCTTAAATAACTACTTTACGAGCATTTGTAGGAAAAGATCTTTTTGATCTATTAAAAAATGGAGACTGAAGCTATAGGTTGATTCAACTTTAATTTCTATTTTATTTTCTCATGATTTGAGAAATTATTTTCGAGTATGGATACTCATTTATGTTCTGAGTTCTCATTTTAATATTTTTCGTTTGATTTGGTCACTCACATAAAAAACCCCAATTTGGGTAAGTTTTTTCATATTTCTACATATTCCTATTACTTGATAGATCTTGTCCAACCTTGTGAATCTCTGTAAAAGTTTCTTTCAATTGTTAATTTTGCCTTTCTTTTAATTAATTATTTCAGCAAAAGTTCAGATCCTTCTGATATAATTTTCTTTTAGTCATTGATAAATTTACTTAACCCAACTCAGATTAATTTTGTTTAATTCATTTCTGAATAGACAAGTTCTCTTGTAACTTTCTTATAAATTTCATCTTCTGTAATTTATTCCTTCTTACGAATGTAATACTTATCTCTCTTGTTTAACTTTATTGATTATAATTTTATTCTTTCTTCAACTGAATTTTATATCCTTTTTGATTTGTAACCTAGGCAATTTGAGTTGATTCTCGTCTAGATCAACTACGATTTTAATTGTAAGTAGATTTAGATAATATTGTATTTCATTCTTTCTAAAGGTTTTTTTAAATAATATACTCAATAACCTAAAGATAATGTTTACTGCATAACTTGGAGAGATATTTGCATCAAAGTTAGGATTCAAAAAATACAGTATTCAAAACCTACAGGATTCTGTATGTATTAAAATGGACACTTATTACAATTACAATTCTGCAATACTGGTAAGCTGATCTACAATTTTTCTTCGTTACTTCGCTTCGAAAGTATAATCTCCGAAAAACTTGAGTTATTTGCTAGTAGGCCTACTAAGCTAATGTTCGTCGATAAATTAAATAGTCATGACTTTAAACTTTTGTAACTAAGATTTATTCTGAATTTTCATGTCTCTGTATTTCTTTTACTTTTAATATTTATATCGAGTACTGGTGACTTTATCATTCGAAAATCTTCTTTTTATTTTGAATTACCTGCTCTTGACTAACATATTATCAATTCATTATGATTCGCCGCCTTTAGGCGCAACACCTTCTTTTGTGCCTTCTCATTTTGACCTTGGTCAAAACGGGATGTGTTATACAACTTCAATAAGAAATTAAATTTCGTATGTCACTTGTCAAGATTGAAGAAGTAATTTCTGAAATCAAGTTTTTCAGTGTATCATAAGTTCTTTATAATATAAATTTTATAATGTTGAGGATAAAAAATCTTCCTTGAAGTGATGAGAATGCTTCCTATGTATTTTGTAAAACATCAATAAATGAAAGATAACTAACGACCTGTCTCGCCCAAGCATGTATCGACGCATGTAGACAGTTATCTGTATGTGTCGTCAGTGTAGACAGTGAAGTGTATGAAGTGATTGTACATACACTGATGGTGATGCTTGATCTTGTGCACATGATTGATCACAATCCTGGTGGGGCACAAGTAAAATAATTAATTACAATCATTTTTTAGTCCTCAAATTCATTCATTCCATAGAATTAAATACAGTACAATGAATCTACACAATTTTAGTTCCATTTTCATCCAAATAACAAAAACACTACAACTTAAAATTTGAATGAGAATGTTTATTTTTGTTTATTTCTATAAAAAATCGCAATAAATTCTATTTTATTCCTAAGTTCTTTAGAATTGTTTTATTCCAAAATACAGATCAAAAGATTAAACTTTTCTAGGTATCTGACTATTTGGTGAACTAAAGTAGGCTTAACCCCTGAAGTGTATAAACATGGGTAAGCTTGCTCAAGTTTGTGATTGATTTTTCAATTATTTCTGTATTGTTTCAGACTGGGAGGCGGTCCGGCGGGCGGCGGTGAGCGGGGGCCGCAAGTGGCGCCCGTTGCGATGCCGGTGTTCCCGCTGCGTCCACCAACGTCAGCCCCCTCGGCGCCGCACTACTCGCCCTACTCGCCGTCCAGGTTCCACATAGACAAACGCTGTCAGCACCGCTGCACCTGGAAGTGCTGCTCCATCGCTCTCATACTCCTATGCGTTGTGCTCACTGCCATGCTCGCCTACTTCGGAGGTAGGTTAATACATAAATAATTAAATATATTTTTCAGCTTCGTATCAAGTTTAAACTACGCTTAAACTAATTCAAATACTCCCATACAACGTGCTTCCAAATAAAGATCCTCTACTTGAAGAAATCCTCCTCCATCTCCTGCTCCTTCTCCTCCTCCTCCACCACTCCTCCTTCTCCTCCTCCTCCTCTTCCTCCTCTCCACCTACTTTACTTATTTGCCCTTCTTTTTCTTCTCTTTTCTTCATTCTTCTTTTCTTTTCTTTTCTTCATCCTCCACTCATCTTCCTTCTCCTTATCTTATTTTTACATTTTCAATTATTTCCTTCTTCTTCTTCTTCTTCAAAATAAATAGATAGAAGAATCTACATTGACACTACAATTTTAGAAAAACGATTTCTCATTAACGAATAGACCTATCCCTCTAGAAGGAAATTTTTGCATGGCTAATTGATTTCATTATACAGGAGTTTAACTGCCCTTCTATTTAACGAGCTCCTAAATTTCGAAATCCTCTACGTAAATTATTGTAATGGTGCCCTTGCAATTGCTATCTTGACGAAACAACTTCCAATATACGAATACCTCTCTAGAACGGACTTTTTGCCTATATGTTTTTATACAGAACATCAACTGTTTAATAATCTGCAAAATCAATCTAATCGTATATCTCCCACATTCAGAAAGTATATTTGTAACAATCAGAGAATTAATAAGTTGACCAACCAATTTTTCTCTATTACTGATTATTCCTACCTATGATTGAGGCTAGTACATTGCCAATGGAATGATACAAAGATATTGTTTGTCATTAGATTAGTAATTCGGTAATTTATTATTAAAAAATGGCGCACAATCAAACCCTTGACTTTCGGAGTACTGTCAAGCATGATAAAATCGCTACACCAGGTCTGCCGGATTTTTATTTGATAAATCACAAATTAAATTTAATTCAAAATAAAATAGAATAAAAATAATTAAGGAAAAACAATATTAGTATTGAAACTTTTCAGAGTGTTTAAAAAAATACTTGACAACTTTGAAAATTCATAACAATATGTATTCAGGAAACCTACAGACCTACAGAGGTGTTTGTTGTGTCAATTTGTAGGAAAACATAGCATTTTTTTAAATTTGTAGTTCCCTAGTGCTGAATTTTACTGCTATCTGAACGCAGGGCAGTTGCGTTAAAGATGATTGCCTTCACCGGACCCGAGCGTGCTAGCTGTGTGTTTTGGTTTAAAGAATCAAAGTCGTGATTAGATTAAATATTATATATTTTCTTATGGGGATCCATTAAGATTATCTATCATGTATGTGCTAGCTTCTCTTCCTGAACTTGGAGTAAAAATTTACGCCGCCGCTGAGCAAGTTTTTTGCAATTCTACAGCGAGTTTGGGAAGAAATTGACTACCGATGGGGTATGTGCAGGATAACCAACGGAAGCCACATAGAACATTAACACAATAAACTTGACGTGTTTCTCTTTAAAGCAACACTAAAACCAGCTCACTAGCTTATTTTAATAAATTAATAATAATTTCCAAAGTTTTAAAGTCCTTTTTGAAACACTCTGTATAATTGGATTTCATTTATCACAAACCATTGATGACATGGGCTGGAAGTCACAATGATCCACCAACACACAGCATGTCTTATGAGAAATGAAAATTGATTTCAATCCGTTCAATTTTAGTCAGTCGATTATCAATTGAACATGTTTATAGTTTCACGTATAAACAATAACGGATAGTTTCCTTACTAAGAGAAGAGATTGTTGTGCTGGAGATTTTGATTCAATATTACTGGACGGTCGTCTGTAATATATGAATGAAAGGTGTCTGCCCGAGATCTGATGTATTCATCATTCATATGCTTGTAGAAACAGGTGGATAGACGCATATAATATAGAGATATGTTATATATCATATATTTTATAGTTTATGTATATATATATATATATATATATATATATATATATATTTATATATATAAATTTTTAATATAGTTTATATAATATCATATATATATTCTTAATTTAGAATCCGTAAAAATATCTATAATATTTTATATACTACAACTTACTGTGCTCGAGATCTTTAAACCTAATAGTATTAATGGATAGTGCATTATGGATTAGAATTTGTTCAGCCCAAAGCACTCTACTATCCATAAAAAATCCATTGGTCGGAAGCTGATGGTGCTTGAATCTTATTGTTCTCCGTTCAGTGCATTTGATCATCTCGGTATTGTTCTCAATGTTTTTGAATTTTGAAAAGTGGTTCCAACCAACGCAACAAGCAAACAGCCATGTATGCGGGCCCCTACACGTGTGTACCATCTTCACCCTTTTTCTCTTGCCATTAATAGTCATCGAATTACCACCATCATAAAGCTATCGTCGAGGGCTCAGGTGCAGTTTGGTTTCAACCCCTCAATTCCTCGCCACCATCCCTTGCTTTCCTTGTTCGGGCTCCTATAATTCACAAATTGTTCCTTCTTTCATTCCTATCATAGATTGTAATCGATTAATTTGAAATTTCTTTGGAAAAATGAATTAATGAGAATGAAAGATGGGTGGGATCAAGAGTACAAAAATATAATAACCAGCAGTGACTGAAATCGAGAAACCTATTAGATATAGAAAGGAGGAAATATTTGGCTCTTGTTTAAAAAATGGAAGGTAAATAATCAGAATTAATAATTAGAAAACATTTGTAAAGTTGCATAGGAATTGCCTGAAAATCACCTGGAAATACATTTGGTAGGGTATTGGGAGCAAAGGAAAGAAATTTCACACTGGAACTGGAATAATTTATTGAATCAACTATAGTGACTTCTTTTAAACGGGATCAAAATTTGGAGCATGAAGAGTTTTTGTATTTTTTTAAATATTTATTCAGGTAATTGATGGGCAATTGGAGAGCTCAATCAGTTAGGGCTTTGATGTGTGACTATTGGGAGAGATTTGATCCGATTTTGTTCAATTATCAATCAAAAACCTATTCATGTACTCAATCTGGGTTCAGAGTTGGGATCACATGAATCATGAAAAGTTGCATTTTTAAGCTTTTCTTCAACAGCTTACAATTTATTAATGATGTAGTAAGGTGGGATTTATAACTAAACTGTCAATCAACCAACCAAAACCAATCAACTTAACTGAAATCAAGTCTTCTATAAACTTTATCATTGGGAATTATACGCACAAATAATTTTATATTTCCAAGAATAAACTATTCAAGAAGAAACGACAATGTTTCAATGGAATAGTTGAAGATTTCATTCATTCATTAATTCATTTTTCCAAAACTGAGTTTGAAACCTTCTTTCATGTGGACTCAATAATTGGAGATTTTCTGGGTTGTGGCGTGAAAGGGTGGCAAGAACCCTGAAATTTGAAAACTCCATCTCCAGCCAAATTAAAGACTAACAAGCTAAGCAAGCAAACATTATCTTGTTAAAATAATGTTTAGTCACTTGTTGGATACAGCTACTATGGTGTAATCTTGCGAACTTGGGTCAAAGATAGTTCGAAGCCAGAACACCTGGCACTATCCTTTGGTTTTTTATAATTTCGCTCTTGCTGAATAAACAAGTAGTCTCTACAATAATCTATCCAATATTAATTTCAAATATAAACAGAGATAAAGTTGATGATAATCATTTTGGAGTTGATAGTTTATCATCGCTATCACATCTCAGTGGTAAATCAGACTACTCGTACCATTCACCCATTTATGTAATGATTCATATGAGTAAAATTATTAAATAACAAAGGAAAATGGGGGTTTCCAAACATGATCACTTGAACTGTATGAACAACACAGGCTGCCAAATTAAAGACTATCTATGAGTAGACTATGAGTAGATCCTCTTGTAATCTTGTAATACGGTGCAAGTGCATCACTTGTACAGTATGAAAATTGTACTTTTATCATCTACGTAGGCCTAGATGAGACTCATTTCATCCATACGACATGCATACATACATCCATACATGCATTACATCCATACGATCTTAATCTAAGTTAAGATCAAGATTTATTTTATATCATGGAAATTCATTAAAAAGCTCATATGAACTCATAAAGGATATTATCATCCTCACAAAAACACAAAACATTCAACATCAACATTATCCTTATACATGAGTTAATATTTCAGAAAATTTTAAAAATTTCACGTCAATTGATATCATTCCAATCAATCAATTTTTATCTATAAAAATAAAAATATCAATCATTTTTGAATGATAGTTTTTATCTGAATGTAAATTTGGACGTACCCATCAATTATCAAAATCCCAATAATTCAATCAATTTTCATCTAAAAAATAATGTCTATCATTCTAATAATTCTAGAAATAATGGTCTTCATTCTAACGTGAAAAATGTCGATGAGTGAGCAAATTTCATTGAGCTACTCTCTCATGTCTCTTTGTAGCCTTTAAAAAAACTCTTTCTCATTGATTTTTCGCCATTGCAATAATAATTATAAAAGCATTGTCCAAAAGTTTTTCCATCATTGCTCAATAGAATGTCAACTATTTAACTTCAGACGAATTCAACAAAAATCTGTTAAAAATAACTCACATTTTAAAGAAACTGACAATTGAGGTGTTTCAACCCCTGATAGAGAAAATAGACTATCCCTAGTAGTGATATTTCTTTAAGAAACCGATTTAGATAAGAAAGATATAGTTTTCTTACTGTCTCGAGAAACGTATGATACCAGTAGGTACTCTAAATCTCATCTGATAAAAGTGTGGATATCTCCTGAATTTTATTAAGCTGGCCTCTCATATCTGTCTACTCCTATGAAAACTTTTCTATTAAATTTTCTCAATTCAGTGGTAACCTTGTTTTGAAAGAAACTTTCTTCATAAACTCTTCCATCGTGTAAGCTCTGAGCTGGCTCAAGTTTAAAAAAGTACGTGCAGAAAATTTATATTCAGCGAATTGTTCGTGGGTAGCATTTAGAGTTGCGGTAACGCTCCAGCAAAATTAATCTGTACAAACTGGCTGAATACAAACTATCCAAGAAAATATAATTAGGCGTATCTACTTCTATTCGATATTCTTCGAGGGAAAGTTCATATTCTACGCTATTCCATGGAAGGCTGATCATCAGTTTGTACTACTACTTAAAAGTATCTTCAAACATACTGACTATCTTCCAGTATAGGGACCGTGCTTATAATAGGTAGCCGGATCATCTCCACAAAATTCAATTTTTACAGCAATATTATCATTGAACATCCAGGAATCAAGGAGTTGAAATTGATTTCCAACTTTCCAACAGGTAGATTTATAAATAAATAACCTAGTTATAGTTGTAAATGTTTGATTCTTTTTTAAGGTTATCTATTTCAATTAATTTTGTATCAAGAGATTATAATTCTCCATAATGTATAAAATGTATTCCAGATTACTTCTCAATGTATTCTTGAGAAAAATACAATAATATTTCCAAAAATAGACTTAAATTTTGATCAGTAACAATCAAGGGCTCTAGTCCCCATCACCCCTTTCCATAGAAAATTCAAATTAATAATTAACTTTATAGGAAAATATCTGTGACAGAGTTAAAATAGCTCATTCCAAACTAATCCTAAGCAGGGCAGTGATTTTATCTTGAATTAAAACTGCTGTGTCTCTCATGAAGGATCTCTATCGTAGAAGTCATCACCCGAGAATTTCTGTAGGTTGATGAAAGTCTAATGATTTCAATCTCGCCTTGATGACGAAGCCCAGCCTAACACGTGCACAACTCTGCAATATCCCTAAACTGATCAGTGTTTCAAAATTCTAAGCCTGTGAGATATTCAGTTGTTGTTACTTAGCAAGTAGATAACGGTTTCCATCAACACTCCATAAACAAAGCAATCTCGCTTTTGTAAGTGAGTTTCCTCACACTGGTCTTTCACTAATATGAACAAATATTTATAATAGGTTCAAGCTGACGGGTTGCGACCAGGAAAGGAAGCCGTGCCTATTTATTAATTTACGTTCATAAATCCAGGGGCTATGTGTGTGTGGGTGGATAAAAGCAAGGGGACGGATGCGAAAGGAATAAGATTACCGGCTTGAAAAACGGTGTTGTCGCGCTTGCGCGCCTGTATTTACGAAATTAGCTGCGAATTGATTCGACTGCAAAGAGGGATCTACAGTCTGTTAATACGAAATGACGGATTAAAGAGAACAACGAAACGGGATTTAATAGGATTAAATTGCGGGGGTTCATAATATGAATAGTGTACTCGTATTCGCCCGCACTTCTCTTTTGCACTTCTTATTCCTTATTGCCGCTCTTCACTTGTACTGTCACACTCTTTCTCACTCACTCAATCTCTCTTTATCTCTTTCTCTCTTTTTTCTATCTCTCACACACACACACACACACAGAGAGAGAGAGAGAGAGAGAGAGAGAGAGAGAGAGAGAGAGAGAGAGAGAGAGAGAGAGTGAGTGAGAGGGTGACAAGCGAACACAGGCGCTAGCACTCCTCCTCTTATTCACAGTTGGACGGTGGTAATTCGGTGAATAAAGACAGAGACCGAGTTATGCATGAGTTATAATTGAGTAAGTTGCTTTACGCTGTACAGAGGCATTAGCGGTGTTGTCCGTGCAAGTCGGCAAGCCCTGCTTGCACTGTCGACAGTCAGACAGACCGACAGAGCCGGCATTTCATCTCACCTATACACACTATTGCTCGCTCTTGCGTGTGTGTCTGCCTGTCTGATCGCGCCTTGCTTTTGTAGCTCGCGCGTGTGTGGAAAGGGAACGGGGATTCTACTGGTAGATATGCCCAGCATGCTTGCAAACAGAATTGCAAATGGCTTCAGCTAATAGGACATCTCAGCTCAACACGGTCTTCTACATTCCGCTATAATGCCTTCGATGTGTAACAGACATTGCTACTTACGTACTTCGTCTGAATTTGACAACACACAATAGATTTCGCTCACAGGTTTTATGTTGAATCACAATTCGGTAGTAGTTCTTGAATTTTTCTATCTAATTTTAGTCAATTTTTTATCTAATTTTATCAATTTAGTACTTCAATTTTTTTGCTACACTCCAATTCCTTTGAGCCCACTTATTTCTTGGCTTGAAGTAAAGTAATATTAAATTCTTGAATGTTGTTTTTCGTCATGAACTGCGAAGTATCACTCTATTATGAATAGTAAAAAAACGACATTGCAGTAACTTTTTCCTAAGAAAATATGAATAACTTCTCACATTGGCAACGAAATCATTCGGGTTCTCATGAAGAACATTATGTAGAAGGTTAAACTGTGAAGATAGCATTAGTTTTCACCCTTACTTTTCTTTAAAAGACATTTTTGGTTATATAATTATTTTAGCATAGTAACCGAAAAATCTTCTTGTCAATACAAGAAATAATTCATATTTTAAAAACAGTGTCTACAATGATGTAGTTTTCCACCTATATATAATTATTGAAAAAATGAGAAGCGACCTGTCGAGCTATTTACTATTAGGTAGACTTTTCTTATTCGATCTTCCAAAGCAAATCGACATTATTATTGGTTTTGGAACAAATTTTTATTCCAGATCTTTGTTTAAAATTCCAAGATTAATTGATGAGGTATAGTAGCAAGGCCCATATAGTATTATCCACCTGGTCTAAGGTTTATAAATTCTTGTAGCATTCAAACTCATCAACCACTAATATTAGTCCCCCCCCCCCTTTAAACTTGCCTTTATAAGAATCATCTCCATCATACGTCCTTACTTACTCTCTTAATATGCTGTTAGAATAATAAAATGATCCCTCTCGCAATAAATAATAGTCAAATGATCATCTCTCTTTTAATCAAAGTTCTGTTTCAATATGATTATGAAATCGATTTTCGTCACACCATCTCACCTCAGGCTTATTATGAGGGATTCATTTGCGGTGATAATCGATCTGTGTTTCAACTCACATTCATGCTTGATAAGTTTTACTTATAACTCTATCAGTTATATCGACTGTAATCAAAACTCATTGAATTCTCAATACTATTTGTTGGAAAATTCATTGAAAATGAAAAAAATGTTATTGTGATCTCATTTTGAAATAGTAATTTTGTAATAGGTTTTCAATCAAAGCTCGCCTCTCCTTAATGTTTTACTGTCGATAGAAATAAAACATTATTTTTGGCAGTTTTAAGTAAATAATAAGAATGAATTATTAAGAGATAATGTTAAAGCAAAGTCATGTTTGAGTCATGAGCTATGTTCAAATGCAGAATGCAATATACCTTTCGAAAATAATCATTGTAATGTGAAGTATTTTCTTCCGAAAATAACATGGTGAAGAGAATTTAAACCTATAAAGTGATCAGATGATTAAATAATCTCCAAGATTTTGTGATTAATGGGTGTTTGAATAATTGGTTGGTACTCAAAATCATAGAATTATTAACTTGCTGTCATGATGTTGTGAATAGGAATAACATAGCTTGGCCGTAACTTTCTTGTCCAACAATTTGCTCGATTAAAGTGGACTGAGCTCATGGTCGGTACTCGCCAGAATTATTAATCTGAACCTGATCCATCTGCTCCGTTCAAAATTATAACAACAGTTGCACCTCGTAGCTTTGATAATGTCCCTGACATAAGCCATGTACCCTAATGCCGTACATGATCACTATTGTTTACATGATCAACCAAGCTAAACATTAATATATTAACGCTTCAATGCTCCGGTATCGAACCATATTTACATTGCTCGATAATATTATGGTTGTTTATAGAGCGATGATTAAATATCTATCAAGTACTCCTAATACGTGTATTCACGGAGTGAATTGGAACACCGTTTATGATCCACATTATTTGAGTAGGGCTGATATGAATTACTGTTTGTCTTAATCTATTGTAGGTGATGTGGTTTGATGAATCCCATGAAAGCTTCCATTAGATATAATTATTTGGTTGGTTGTATACATGTTAACAACACTGTCAATAACTAGCATAAACTATTATTTTCATTAACTTTTTAAGTGAATTCAACGACTTCCAGTCAAATTCTTATTAATAACTTCTAGTAAAATACTACGTATTCTTAATAAAAATTTGACTGCAAGTCGTTAAATTCACTTAGAAAGATAATATTAACAACGCAGTTCGTCATAGAACAAGAAATCCAGGAATATTATTTTCAGTCGATCGGCTTCGTATTATCGACTTAAAGCTTCTTCATATTCTAAAGTAGTATGTATTTTTTATTCGAGAATGGTTAAAAAAACTTCAGCATAACTATAGGTCCATCCAGCTTTAGCCCTACTAAACTATGCTATTATAATAGATACGATGCCCCTTCGGATTAACATGATATGAATCATAGCCCATAGGCTCAAATTATTGAGCTCAATTCTCAATCACCAACAATAACCACGCAATCATATTTTATTCTCTTAATCATTTCATAGCTCCATCCAAGCGTATTCAATCTTCAAAAAGCTTCTAAGTAAGCTAAGCGTCTAAAAGTATTTCGATTAGATTGCACCAAGAATTCAAGTACTGTTTGAGGAACGAGATTCAACGCATGTCTAAAGATGGGTGAAGGAAACCGATTAAAAGTTGTTCAGCTGCGTTAATTTCTTGTCTTACCGTAATCAACCCGACTGCAATCTCTTTACTAACAAACTAAGGAACTCAATCTATAATTGCGAGGAAGGAAGGAATTATGGTGAGAGGTGGGGCAAAGAGGGAGGGAAGTTGGGCAGAAAGAGATTGATGTGATGAAGATTGGAAAGTGGGTGAGAGATAAAGCAGTACATGGCCGCCAAGTATTTAAATGGAGAGTAATTGTTGAATGTCTACTACATACGAGTGATTGTGTGTTTGTGTGTGAGAGTGAGCGAGTGGGTGAGGGAGAGGTTAGTGAGAAGTGATAGGAGGATGGAAGAAAGAAGGAGAACGTCTTATTCAATTGAAGTTACACACTTTTAATTTGAAGAGACTCGAAGAGACGAAGAAACAAGCTGAGCTGTAATTTAAGCAGTGAAAAGATAACAATAGAATGCATCTAGTTAACGCCGACAATCCAAATCCAATTAAAACTACTGGGGACCGATAGCAAAGAGGTTGGCGCAGTTGATTGGAGGATGAGAAATTAAGTAAGGGCTAAAGAAAATGATTATTTGAACGAGAAGGGAGGAGACGGAGAAGGCTGAGACAGATTGAGTGAGAAAGAAACTGAAGGCTGAGATCCAGAATAAAGGTAAGGAAATTATCTTGGACCGGGCAAATGAGATTGGAAGAAGACTCAGTCCAAGCCTAAATGGGGCTGGAAGTAGGAGAAAGGACGAAGAAGAGCAGAAGGAAAAGAAAACGAATTGTCAATGGAATGCACAAGATAAGACAAGAAAGTTTTGAATGGTATTACTGGTTTGCCTAGATTGAATTTGTTGGTTTATGCGAAAACCTGGATAGAATTCGGAAACCGATCAAAGAGTAAAGGTCATCAAATGAACAATACCAATTTCGAATCTATTTTTATTTTCTTCATGAAATAAAAAACTACATATCTCAATTAAAAACGAATTGTAACATAGAAAATAATGATTTTTATCGTTAAATTTATTCGTTTACCTGACCAAAGTTTTTCATTATGTTGAACTGCAAAATCGTGTACTTTTTAATGTCGCAGTTCCACTTTCACTTGATATTCAAACATAGATATTGTTTAAAATAGGTACAGTGAATTTAAGAATATTCGTGTGATGGTCATTTCGCATTGTTGTTGTAATGCTTCCTCAGACACGGATGGAGGCCTCCTGAATCAGGTTTAAAAATTGGAGTTATGGTACAATATTTTGAACTTTATTTGAAGTGTTTAAATGGTGATTGATAGATATTTGTATAATTGTCGTAGAGGAACTAAGCCAGTAGAAACTCTTTAATCCGGACTGATTAAGTAAATTCATTAGATTTTCCGAGTTAATGAGAATTTAGATACAATGAAATAACCCTAAAATTTAATAAGCAAAACAAACATTTGTAGTGAATGTATTTTGAGCTTAGAAATGCAGACATTTGGTCTGTATTTTAACATTAGTTCATATAGCATGCAGTAAAAAGTGTAGACATAAAAATTTCATTTCTCACTGAAAAGGAACGTTTATGAAGCTAAGAAAACTAGACTGCTTAGACTTGCTAGGGGCAGAGTATATTCAAGACTCAATCCGAATTTAGTTTACTTATTTAGAAATTGAAATTATAATTTTTAAAGAAGTGTTGATGCAAAATTAATTGAATTTTCTCCTTTATTAAGTAAATTGAATCTTAATGTTCAACTTTCAGTTTTAGTCATCTCACATCATACTTCTCAGCGTGTTTGTTTAGTTATCTACAGAGTCTCGGGCGCAGACAGTCGAAATTAGAAGTGTAGTCGCATACGAAATTTCTGAATGATACCCTACAAACCACCATCTGTCTGTCAGCATGAATATAATGTGCACGTATATTCTCATGTAATATGTCACAGAAGTGAAAGAAATATTTTATTGGAGTTCGCAGCGCCCCCTTTGCCGGCTCCATGCTGTATAATGGGGTTGCGTTGTGCTCTGCGCCGCTGCGCATTTGGCCATTTGCAAGAATAACGACTGCACAGCCTTTGGGTTCGTACGTCTTGCATTTTAACAGATTGAAATCCCTGGGGAAGAAAGGGATGAAACGCGTCTTCTCTTTTGCAAGTTTTGTCCGCTATTCTCCTAATTTGGAAGAGATGACAAGAAATACGCCAACAATGAGAATTCCAGCGGGAAGAAAGATTTGTCTTATTTGCAGTTGGATATTACATCAGAAAGAATAGATTACATGATGTCATAAATGATCATCCGACGATCCATCATCTTTTTGCTTTTGTTGCATCAGTCAGACTTCTGTAACTTTGAGATCGTTTATTATTGTTATTGTAGTGTCTACCGAGCAGCTTCTGTAGTTTAGTATGTAGTACTATTACATTTTTGCTTGAACATGCCTTATTCCTAATGTTGTTCCTATCAAGGAGCTTGAGTGTCTAATCTCTACTCTAATCGCTTAAGAAATATAGAAAGTTTCTACACATTATCACGGAATAAGAACTCTTTGAGCTCCCTGCGCACAAAGCTCGTATTTTCTTCCCTTTGTGTAGAGATCCCATGGCATTCAAGTTTTATATCGCGATGATATTGAAAGTCTCCAGTAATATTATTGATTATGGATCTTTTTTTCTGCTTCTTTGGGGGGAATGTGTGGAATTTTATTAGAGCTCCCGGTCTTTTTCTGAAACTTGAACCTTTGAATGCACTCCTCCCAAATATTTCCAATCATTCGAATGCACTAGTGTAGTGTACACTACACTGAATGCAACTAGTGTAGTGTAGTTTACACTAAACGGAATGCAACTAGTGTAGTGTACATTACACTGAACTCGTACTTAGTTGGCAGTACAGAGCATTAACAACTTGGTGAAGGTTAACAACTTGTGAAATATACATTTCGTTAACTGTAAACTAGGTACGAGTTAGTTTGCAGTATAGAAGATATAACTTACTTGTCATAACGAGCTTATCGTGAACCTATATGGTTACATGAAAACTTTCAATCCACGTGGCAAATTTCATAATCTCAAGCTTAGCTGTCAAATACAGCGACCCCACATCATCCACACAAAGACTACATATCAATCAGCTAGGACTAATCAGAATAGATTTGATTAGATAAATACTTTCAGGAACATAGAAATACACATAATAAAAATACACTAAAAGAGAAATATTGACAAGTAAAGATAGTAAATGAAAAGTTTTTCAACATTTATTTATAGTTTAGCAGTGAAGCTAAGCTTGATCGCTGGCCCCTGGCCGACTATCATTTAACCTATAGCTATATCATCAAGTATGAAAGCTTGTTAACCTATCTTCAGCAAACTCCTCTATCAAATAACTGGCTATTTAATTCGTCTATCAGATTATTTTTTAATGAAAAATCTTTCATCTTATTGAAGAGAAGTATTTTTGAATGGCCACATAAATATCTCAAAACATATTTACTCAAAATAGACTATTATTTTTGGGCTACATTGTTTATTATATCAGCATTTTATTAATTAACTCTCAGCTATACGATAGATGTGGTTCGAATCCAAAAATGGATGTAGTCGCTTTTATTATTTCTTTTATGTAGGAAGATTGAACTCGTTGTTTTGAATATGCGAAGGTCATTTGGAGTTTTTCAGTACCTTTGCGATTACTTTCCCCTAAGCGGTTTTCTGCAGCCATTCCGTACGAATGTCGCTGACAAGTTGCAGGCCTTTCAATAGGCTCACTCCACCTATTTGGAGAAAGATCATTAATGTGAAAGATGGCTCTCGAGGGGGTCACTAACGGCTGAAAGATGATAGCCTGCTTTTGAGTTACCGACCTACTGCTGTAAAATTATGCCGTGATCATGGCACAATTAGGCCTACGTTCTCATAAATTAATACTCAGGGAAATTCTGCAATATTTCCCCTCGAAACACTATTGTGATGTAACATTTGTTTCATAATATCTGTGATAATCACGATCAAACATCGTTCCTGTAGAATGGTTCTCAATAGTTTGCTAGTGTGAAATTGTTAAACAATATTGAATTTTGAGTTATGACTTGATTCCAACAGAATAAAATTTCTGAAAAGAGTTTGGTTATTCAGGGAGAAAAAAGAATTTGTCTCACGATTAAGTAGAAATTAATGGACTTATAAAGTGGTAGCCATTCTCAAAAGCAAATAGAACCTCAAAACAGCTGACTTGTTTTTAACCGACTTCCAAACAGGAGAAGGTTCTCAATTCGCTTTTTTTAATGATGAAGAATAATGATTAAAATGTAACAGTATCTATAATACTGCAAGAGCCGGTTGTATTAAAATTGTAATCTATAGCTATTAATAAAATAAACTAGATATAACACTAATGCAAATATAGTTCAATTGAAAATCCAATTCAAAGTCGAGATGTTGACTGCATTGGTTCTGTTTTTCATCTATTCGATTTAAAAAATGGTCTGCTGAATCTCATGATATTTTTTACTATTAAAAGTGACCTCATAATTTAAAAAAATAAATAATCAATAATAATTCGGAAATGTACATTATTGTCTTGAAGTGATTATACAAATTATAATTGACTAATTGTTATGATAATAATTATTATTATCAACTAACTGCAAAAGAGACGCAAATATTACAAGCTCAAACGCATTACTAATGAAATTTTGGACTATTCAATCGATTTTACATGAGACAGATGGATACAGTTATTTATTAGTAAGCACTACGTCACAATAGAATGATACACTGATTCCCTACTATCGAGGTTTCAAAAGAATTTCTGTGATGAGTATTCAAGCTTTCCGTGTAGTTTCATCACACCAAAGAAATCTGTTGCAGGCGACTGAGATTTCTTTTCCAGAAGAGGTGGAATCTTTTAAACATTTATTTATTACTGAAGCCTCCTTCGCAAACACAATTATTATCGAATTTCTGTAAGCATCGATGGTCTCTATAATATTATTATTATGATGTTCTAGAATATTCACAATTGTTGCAATCAGCGAAAATAACACTGTTCCTGGATTCTATCATGAACCGAGTTGCGTGATTGAAATGATTAGACGTTGTCTTGTGGCATTATTATTATTATGAATAATTGGGATGGAAAGTAAAGCTTGTTCCAAAATCACTTCAGCAGCTTTGGTCAATTCTTTTTCCGGTACTCTTTAAAGAAGTAATGATGGATAGCAGGCTATCATTACAATCTGTGTCCACTTATTCAGAATCAAATCCTCAATATTGTACACGAGTCAAGAATTTTAAAAAAGCTATTGACCCATTTTAGGGCCAGAGCTCGTAAGCTGAGAGTGGTCTACAAAAGCTGATAAAGCTCGGAGTTTTTTCTTGTAGAATGGTCTTCAATGGATTGCTAGTGTCAATTGTGTTAAAAGATTTCTCAAAACTTGCTAGATTCATTGAGCTGCATTACAAATTGAATTAAACTTTGTTTTCATGGATTTTTATACATTAAATTATTTCAGCTCTTCAAAGTAGCTGGAAAAGTTAATAATAAACAGTATTTGAAGAACTTTAAACTATCATTATCAATTGAAGTTGGTAGTCGGAACAAATACGATTCCTATTTCAGAATATGATAGAAATAAAAATCTCATACTCATCAAGTTAATAGTTATTTGTGTAATTAGTACGCAAAGTAACTCTTTGCTGCACGAGAGAAATGTATTACGCACGAGCTGCAGGCGAGTGGGACAAAATAAAATGAGTGCGACTAAGTAAAAGAGTGCAGGAATCAACTGTTTTGCGTACCGTACTGTTTTGCCCACTCCAGGTGCGCCAACTGTAGGAAAAAGTTAATGAGGAACTCGTGCTGAAAGTATCTTTGTTGCACTGACTGTACAAATAATCGCTTTGTTGATTACTGTTGGAAAAGTCATTTTCACTCGATATTGAGAATAAAATTGATCACAGCTGTACTGGAAATTCGTTTCATCCTTCACAATACACTAGTCTTGAACCTAGAATTTTCAAAATTGAGAAATGATTACCAGAACGCTATATCCCAATAATTATTTGTGAAGTAAATTTTAATGCCATTCAATTTTTCGCAAAATGAAATACACATTTTCGAACAGTAAGCTAATACCAGAGTCTAGATTAATGTTTTGCATAGCACATTCCGATGAGAATAATAATGATGTTGAAGATCCATCTTGTTTCCACTAATATGTAATATAAACTTGAAAAAAACACTTTTAAATGGAAATTAACTCACGTTATGGCGTGACGGCCGTTTCGCTCTGTTGTCTAGAGCATCGTCAGACGACCCACAGTGTACAGTGTACTGTGGGTCGTCTGACGATGCTCTAGACAACAGAGCGAAACGGCCGTCACGCCATAACGTGAGTTAATTTCCATTTAAAAGTGTTTTTTTCAAGTTTATATTAGAATAATAATTCTAAAGAATAAAGGATCTAAGCTTCAATTCTCAGTCTCACTGTATATAATAGGCTACTGATAGAACATGTATCACGAATACACGCATGAATAGATTATCCAATCTAGATTTCCTACATAATTTCCATTATTTGATAGTCTGATGAGCCTCTTTAATAAATGTTATGTGGGTAAATGAATATGCTACGATTTTTCCAGTTTGTTGGATTCAGCTTTCTGCACGAATAGGCTACAATAACGTTCATTGACATTCGAAAACCTTTGCAGTGCCATAAAGTACAAACTGTTACTAATATCTCAGTCAAGACTCATAGGAATAGGTTTCATCACGCATTCACAAATCTGAGAGGTCACGCACTACACGGCATGACGTTTGTAAACCTCTAAGGAATAAACTCATACTCTATCGTATACGCCCCAGAATATTGAACTACGGGATCAGTAGAATATTAATTTTTTATTTTATTGGTTTCAATAACATACTGACACTTTTTTTGTATCATAATAATTATTATATTAACCTGAAGTTGAATAATATTCATATTATGAACTGTAGTTTATGTAATGTAACTAACTACTATCACATAAAGAAAGAGACTGAACGTCTTATGAAGTTTGGTGTCTGTGTTTTTTTAATTTATCGTTATTCTCTAGATATTTCATCGCCGTTAAGACCCGTACTATCAAGTCTGGGGCTTGTCCGTGGTTGACGAGATGAAATAACGATACAAGAATTCTGCTAAAAAATTAGCACAAGGCAAAAAATAAGGATTTTGGAAGAAATAAGTTTAGCTTTGCTGGGTCGAAGATATGATCTATAATTAATTGTCAATTAATTTATCTCAATGACAGGCCAAGTCTAAAATCAGTTGTAGTGAGATAGTATTCAGCTATGTCCATTTACTTCAATATATTAACTACATAGTTGTCACCTTATATTGTCAAATTCTCAATCAATTTCCTATCATTCTAGATTCTAATTGTCTAATAATTCAATTATACATTGAATATATTCTCCAATAACGAATGAATTACGGCTTGATTCCTCTTCATGTGAGATCCTGTTGTAACCACTCAAATCAGCTCTAATTCACACCTTCTTAAACAATGGCTGATGAATGAAATGTTGAAAGTTGATAACATTGCTGATTAGTTTATAGTAGGGCATGCCTTGGTGAACTATGATGAATAATATCTTTCAGTGCACGTGAATAGAATTAGACGTTGTATGCATACGCCTGGGAAATATAGGGAGAAAGGGCGTAATCAATTGTGAACGAATATTATTAGGAGGTATACGACGACCTGAGCGGAGCGAGGCGAGGCGAGACAGAGTCGGTAATTTGATTAGGTTATCGAGTGAGTTTGCAGAGCTCGAGTTGGAGCTCTCACCTGCGGCAGTCAGCTTCTTGTTTTCAGCGGTGCCGGTGCTAAACACTCGCGCACACACTGAATAGTGCACGTTAATTACGTATGGAAATAAAGGCCGGATTAGGCGAGCGGTAATCCGGCGAGTGCTGAGGTCGCCGCGCTATGATTAATGTTGCAATTACGCCGCGTTTAATGGCGCACCAATACCAGCGCTAGCGCCGACGTCGACTCGCAACGGTCGCAAATCGCTCACTGCCGAAGACGCCTTCGACTTTACTAACTGTGTAAACGGCCCAGGCTAAATTGGCAATGCGAAATAGTTGTCCTAGAAAGTCTCCGTGGTGCAGAATCCACCTAGGTTCAACTCATCAATCATCATCATCCAACTCGTTACCTACTCACAGGTCTCAGACCTTTGCGGGATTCATCTACCGAGGAAATAAAAAAAAAATGTAAGTAACTAGTGTTAAATCTTCGACTTTGTTTAAAAATTCAATCAAATATTTTTTTAAATAAATTGAGAAGTTCAATATGAAATTTTAACTTACAATAGTTTTGAAAAGATCATTCAACTTCAGTAGACAGTGACAGAGACGAAAGCATCACGAAAGTACATTATTTTGATAGTCTTTTGTAATCTGTGTTGGAAGGGGTAAGGTATGCAACTGTCTAATCACAAAAGTGATTACTGTTTTAAACTATTCGCTCAAATTCAACTATCTTACTCAACTGTTTTTATTTGTAGAGCTCTTCATACAAAAAACATGAGTAATAATGTATCAGAAATTAAATACTTATTTTTAAATATTATTTAGAGTTTAGATGTGGCTCGTCATAGTAAGGGGCAAAAGGGGCGTAGTATGCAACTGTGTAACCATAAAAGTAATGGCACTGTACTCCTTTAAAATATTCGCTCTAATTCAACTATAACTATATTATACTTTAGGTGCTATCAAGTTGTAATCAACTATCGTTATTTACAATTTGAAAATCTTTAAACACATGAATAGGTCCAATATTATTTTGAAATTGGGTGTGGCATGAGTTAGATTTTAGAAACCTGTTCGTGACAGCTTTTATCAACGTATATTACACTCAATCTTAAAACATCGTTAAAAAAATACGATCATTCCTGTTTTATTGTTTGATCGAAGAAGATTTTTTTTGTGAAGTTGGATGATTGTTTTTTATGATGCCCACGTGAGTACGAATAGGAATCGAACCCGCTGCCGCGGGAGTGGCACTCAGTCGAAATTGGAAACTCCAATCAACTACACAACGCAGCTCGCCAATTATCATCATTATTATTAGTAATCTGATTAATTTTGCATCAGAACATCAAACATACAATAATGATGTGCGCTCTCAATTCCTGATTTTCATACTCCACAACAATAAGTTACACAATGCGCATGTTGGAGTGGCAAAAGTCATTTAATAATTTATCAAAAGTTTCTTTTTTCTGGGGGAAACTGTAATAATGGTTGATAACAACGAACTGTCAAATCATAACTTTGAACAAGATGGAAGCGGCCTCAAAGGTTCAACGCACTTAAGCCTGTTTAGAGGGCGTGAAGGTGCTAAAGACCCGCTTACTGCGTGCAATCATAGCGCGGCTCATTTATTCATTGGAAATTGAGGCTGCGGAATGAAACGGCGAGCGCAAGAAGAGAGAGAAAGAAGGATGATACGGTAGAGAGAGCGCGGGGGGAGAAAGAGCTGGGCTCCTTTGTTGTTATTGTTATCAAGGTGGGCGGATGAATAAATGAGTAGAGGAATCGCATTTTGGCGCTGGAGCGAAGATAAATTTTAAATTTTGGCTGTGAACGTGAAAGCCAAGATAAAGGCAAAGGCTCGGCTGGCATTGATGATGGGAGGGCCGCGGTGAGGGATGGGGGAGTCGAGCAGAGCGCAAAGTGTTTAATTAGATGTGCGGAATGAAGGATGGATTACATGCGAAACGTGTTTAAACAGCACCCAACAAGTCTTGGCGTCCTTTTCCACTAAAGTATTTCATCAAAATTTTCAGTTTTCTTCCGTTATTTTGTAACTCTATAACGTTGTTACAACACACAATTTAATACAGTATAGTTTAAAACAATTTTGAGAAATATTATAATGCTTTTAATAATATTTCAATTCTAAAACTACTGTTGAAACTTACCCGTATTGGATTTTTATAATAAATTTATCTATTCATCTATTTGTTGTATATTTAACTATTCTATTTATCGTAAGTTAACCTCTAGTCTCTAGTTATGCTCATTAATTCTTTAACTTGCTTTGTAGTGGCGAAGGTGATATTGTGGAAGGTATCCACAATGAATAATAAGACGAAATTGACACAACCACATTTATTGAAAATATTGAGAAACTAGTTTCGGTTGTTATACCATTATCAATCTCAAACAAAATAAAACTAAAGTACAGAGTAGCTTAATATATACTAAACATGGAATGATACTATTGGCTAAGCGAGAAAGAGGCTGACCTTCATTGACCTTCATTACAACATTCAATGAAGGTCAGCCTCTTTCTCGCTTAGCCAATAGTATCATTCCATGTCTACTACATGTATATATCAAGCTACCCTGTACTTTAGTTTTAGTTTGAGATTGATTATGGTATAACAACCGAAACTAGTTTCTCAATATTTTCAATAAATTTGGTTGTGTCAATTTCGTCTTATTTTCATCATTAATTCTTCCCCAATGCAGGTACTATTTTATAAAATAGTAGGAACTCTCTACTATTGCATGGAAAAGTAAAACCTCTATAATAATTAAAATAATCTAAAGTAAATAATTTATTATCCATATTGATTTAAAAAAATGTCTAGGTATGTCCGGCTATTGAAATGCATCAAAGATCGAATATACTATTTGAACTATAAATAGTTTATGCATAAATTGTATAACTATAAAGCCTTTACAGGATATAACAGAATCATTAGGATAACAGGATGACAGGACATAACAAGATGACGTTCTTAAATTAATATTATTTTTATAATATGGTTTTCTTATTTTTATAGATTTTTTATTAATTTTAGAATTTCTCATCTATTGTACATACTTTGTCCTCCATTCAGTAATGCAATTTAAATCTGATCTATTGATGATTTCCATCGGATTGTGGATGAAGACTACATAAACTTGAGACTGGTGCATATTGTACAGTAAGCGCCATATAGCTGTGCCCGCTGCTGCTGCTGCTGCTGAACATTGAACTACTGTCTGCACTTGACTCTGCGTTCTTCAGATTGCTTGCATTCGGGCTGTGATTCGAGTTTACTTTTCGGTCAAGTGTTTCTCCTCTTCATTGTTATTCAAGTTGAATAAAGTGGAATTCGTAAAAAAATGTATATTGCAACCTTAGAGTCCAACTTCATTCACTGAATTGAACAAACTAGATCAGTCAGTCTGCTGCAAAGACGAAGACAAGTTGCTTTGTTGTATTGTTGGAAGTGCCTAAAGGGAGCATAGATACGCGTATTTAGAATCTTTGCAAAATCTCACCAAATAGGTCTAGTCAGATGATTCTTTCACAGAAAACAAATTCAATTTATTCTCTACATTTCATACGCTGAATGTATGTGAAAATTATTGAAGACAAAAAAGTTTCTCAATGCATAACTTTTCAATGTCATGAAAATTTCGATTTGTAAATTTTCTGTATTAATTGTCTTGTGCTCGGAAAATCTTTGATTGAAATGGGATTTAATCGATGGTTATGACGTTCTCGAACTGTTTTTATTATATTACCAAAGTTTCATCGATTTCTAATGAATGATTCGACAGTAGCTATGTTGGGAATGAAATGTGAACACATTTTTTTAATGAAGTCTGGTTTTTATTAAATTCCAAATATCTTTGTAATGAGTAGGTTCTCATTGAAAGTGCTAAGGACAAAAATGATGCACATTGGTTAGTTTAATAGAAAGAACTTTGTTCCAAAACAATATTCGAACTTTTTGGAAAATGGTCAAATGTTTTCAGCGCGGGTAGTGTCGTACTCTCCTGGCCCTTTGCCGGCGAGCACAGCTATGTGGCGACTACTGTAAATATTATGTCTCGCCGGGTTTTGTACCAGATACCAGACGAATTATTATGTGAGATCACTTCACAGAATTCTAGTAATCAGTCCTATTTTAATGATGCTTATATTTAGCCTATAAATATTATTAGTGGGTATAAGCACATTGAAATAGTAGTATTAGGTCATTAGAAGCAATCGAACTTTTCACATTTTTGTACAGAAGTTTGAAATTGCACTAATCAGACGAAATACTGGATAGCGCCAGGAGCAGACACTCAAAGTTTCAGAGTACCGAGCACTCTAGTGGTGTTGGCAAGTGGCTAGGACGTGATTTTAATTAATCGACGTGAAGTTCGACTGACGCCACTTCAAACTCATATTTCGGGGGTTTGGTTGGATAAATGGTGCTGGATTTGCGGTAGGAGTCGAGCCGCTTATAGCTCACTGCTGCTTATAACAGAAAGCAGATGTCATGCCGTCAAGGACCTGGCCAGATTAAAACCCTATTATAGAAGGTGGTCTTCATAGTTACTGGTCGATGCTCTCAAGAGGGGTCTGTTTTTGAAGAGGGCGCAAAATTAATTACTGGATAGTTTTAGTTTTAGTCGTCGCGTTGTAAAAGATTTTTAAAGGTTTCGATGATGGGAGCGATGTTTTGGTTGAATATAAGACCAGACAGGGAGGCTAGAGGCTGGTTTTCTTGTACGGGAAGTTGCCTCCAAGGCTTTTACCCCTCTACCGCTGTGATAGCTGGGCGGTCTCCTAATTAGTATCCTCTAACAACGTCTAAGCTCCGTTCGAAGCTTCTGAAGCTGTACCCGGTACCCTCCCTGTTCCTTACCTAATTACGTTGCTAACATGCACTCGCGGCAGAAAGGGGTTTTTCTCTTCGTCAAGTACCGCCTTTTTCTACGTAAATACTTCCCCTTCCCCTTCACCGTCCTCCAACACACCTATCCTTCATAGTCCCTCGGCAATCGCCCCAGATTAAGGGGAGTCGCTCTCATTAATGAATTCATTACTCTAGGTCCCTGGTCGTTCGCAGTTTCACCTGCATGTCAAACAGGCTCTGCTTTCTCTCATCCTCACCCTCTCCCCTTTCATCAGGTGCGTGGCTTCATCAAAGAGAAAGACTTGGGACATCTTCTCAGCCAGATAGCTTGATACACCATCGTAGTTGAATTTTTACTGCAAATGGTTACAATGATTTCATTCAATTTAGAGGCTTGAAAAGCAGAATAGCTCATTATGTGCTTTTTCTGAGAATCGTTATTGGAATGAAATCTCGTTGCAAATTGAAATTTTGAAAGTCGATTAGTTTAAATGGCTTCTATGCTCGTATGCACAATGAACGTTCTAAGTGCGTTCAGCATATAGCTTCAATTTAAAACTTGGTTTCAACTGTTGATTCGTATACTCTTTCAAGATTAAAAACTCACAAGCAATCTAGTTTTCCTTTTTAAATTCACAGTAATAGTGTTTTTGTTTTCCACCAGCAGATCCTCTATTAATTTCAAGACTCAACTATTGTAATACTTCAGTATTAAGGGTAACTGATTTATAGTAACCTATACAGTATGCAAATACTTATATACGAATAGTTGATACAGTATGCGAATACTATTGTACTGCCTTGTCTCATACTCCATTTATGGAGTCCTCAAGGCGTAATTTCCAAAACAAAAATCGAAGATCTTTATTCGTTATGGAAGTTGTGTGTCAGACTCGTAGAGAATTAATGATCAACACTGGAATCTGTCCAACATCCGTTGTGCTTCTGTTCTTAATCCTAGTAGTAGTAGTTGTAGTAGCAGTAGTAGTGTGGCATTTGCAAACTACAATGGTATGCGACGTTTATCTTCTCTAACCACTATTATTATTATCATCACTACTACCTACTACCATTATGTACCATAGCGTACTTTTATCGATCATAGATGGATAGCGAAGCACAGGGCAGCTTACCATTTGCCTATGTGTTGAAAGGACACTTGCTGCTGATGCCGAATGTGAAATTTATGTGTCCGGCAGAAGCAGCCAATGAGAGTGCAGCACGCTACACGCAAGCACAGCAGCACAACAACCCCTTCGTTGGCAGTAGGCAGGGACCATTGGAGTGCATTCATGTCAGCCAACGGTCCCTTGGCAGGGCGCTAAGTCCTACAGAGCTCATTGTACCTAAGGGACCACATCTGTCCCCGTTCTATTAGCATGTGCTGCAGTGGCAATAGAGATATATGTAGTTCAAATACAGTGAGTGGTGCAGCATGTCCTCAAATATATAATATCTACATGTGTTTGTATGGGGTCATTGCTGATCGTTGGTTTTTGCCATCAGGACTATTTACTATTTTCAATTCATTACATGTACATATGGCAGTAAATGTTATTACACCAGTGATTTGAAATATACTTGTTTGCAAGGTTGTGAGTTGGAAATTATTTTTTTATTATGTATTATGTTACTCTTTGAAATCAATTTGAAATATGAATGTAGCGGGGGATTTAGAGAGCAGTTGAAACCTTTTGATAAAAGGGCAGCTTCGCTTCAGAGATCGAATACAATGGTATGCCACGTGGATCTGTTCTAACTGCTATTATTATTACTACTTAGGCTGGGGCTCCACTTGCCGTTATTTATCGCGCTGCAAATTGTGGTTGATAAGTCAGATAAATGAGAAGGCAGCGAACAAACGGAGATGGCTCCACTAGCGACAGTCTGCAGCGTGCAACATTTTACAGCGCGCTGCAGAATGAAGCGTCGCGCGGAAATGGAACCTGTCCCATTTTCACGCTACACTTTGCCGCCATTAGATGGCTCTACTAGCTGTAGACTGTAGTAACGCGGCAGTTTGCAGCTAACCAGCATCCACGGCGCATCGACGCTATTCTGTTTAAAGTTGTATTATTAATTGTTTCAAGTAAAGTGAATTCTATTGAGAACAATGGAGTTTGAACTTGATTGCGAGGTTATTATATTAGAAGTAGAGAAAAATGTACAATAAAAATGATGAGAATTATAAAAACAGAAATGCTAGATTTGTAACAAGTAATCAAAGGAGTTTTGAGACATGCAATAAAATTCAAAAAACTTGTCTGAATACTTTCTTAATTTGCGATGCAACGTACGGAACAAGCCTTCAGACTTCCTGTTGCTTATTATTGGGTGAACCACCATTTTCTCTTGTGTAACCGGCGTCGTTCATAAACTAAAAGTACACTGAGTAAAACACTACAATTATCAACTTGCGGCATGATCGATCCCGGGTCACGTCTACCGCTACAATGAACTGCTAGTGAAGCCACAGCGAGCGAGACGACGCTGCAGATTGCAGTTCGTTTTCTGTTGCCTGTGAAGCCACCCAACTGTCGCGTGTAAGTAGCGCTTGCAAATTGCAGCGCGATAAACTACGGCCAGTGGAGCCCCAGCCTTAGAGTATAGCGTTGTGATATACTTACATCAATCTCAAATAGAAGGTCAAGCTCAGTGCAACTTACCAATTACTATTTAGAGTATAGCGTTGTGATATACTTACATCAATCACAAATAGAAGGTCAAGCACAGTGCAATTACTACTTAGAGTATAGCGTTGTGATATACTTACATCAATCACAAATAGAAGGTCAAGCACAGTGCAACTTACTATTTGTTCACGCGTTGGAAACTAAACCATATAGAATCCATTCCATCTGGAAAACAACATTTATTGAACAATTCTGAAGAAATGTATGAATGGAATTTATATAAAAGTATGTATAATGTGACTGCCACCAGAGCCCGACGATATCTACGCTTAGATTGTAATCTATGCGATATCTATTCAGACTTCTTGTACAACGTGCAGCACATAGGCCAGCGGGGGTGAATCCAAGGGGGGATTTGGGGATGTATGCCCCCAATTCTTAACCGAAACTTGGAGATAAGAACCTTTTAAGGTGATAGTCTATCTCCCCAAATATTTTCTTACTTCAGCAAAAAAATTCTGGATTCCCCCTGTTGGCCAAAAATAAAGTGCCTGATCGTTAGTTTTTTTGCGGTTTTGAAGGTCATTCAAGAATATACTCCACAATAATTCATTGTTTTATTAGTAGCACTTTCTGTGATTTTATTGAAAAATGGATTACTTTGAAATTGGGATATTAAGTAACATATCCCAGTGAATAGGAATACTTTATTTACTCAGTGAGTAGAAATGAATATTATACAGTACCTGCTGTGTTAGGCTATGCACCACTATTATTTATCATACTCTTAATTGAAACATTATAAGAAATACCATCTTCATGATAGGAATAAATAATGTGTACAGAAGCAATTTGTGTTAGTGATGGGGATAAAAAAGGTCCCATGAAGTGTCTTGTTGTGAACAACGTATAAAAGTCCACTATTCTGATCTCAATCAAGCATTCAATCAGATCCTCAACCAATTACTGTAGTAGCCATTTTCCTGGAAGCCTCGAACAAGGTGTCTGAAAGTGTAAAATGTCAGAGATGGTCTACTAAAGATTTTGTCTCGGAACCCGGTGAAAGGCATTTTATCTTGTCAGGGCAATGTTGTCGAGGTGGAAGAGAGGTGTGAGGTTGAAAGGGCTGGTGAATAATGGGCAGAAGGAGAAGAGTCCGAACAAAGTAGTGGAGAGGCGGACGATTTGGTTCATTTATTAGCGGGAAAAATCCATTTCCTCCTATGATATACGTTGTTGCCATGGTGACCGGTAAAGCGGAGAGGTATTGCTTTTTCTCGTCGGACGCCACCTGTACGTGTGCATGTGTGTGTGTGGCGCATAGCCGACCCTCACAAGGAATAATTAATAATGAACAATGAGTACTCGGACGAGTAAAGAGCAAGGTGGGTAGTTGTGAAGGGGTTGGGGGGGGGGGGGGGAGGCTATAAGAGGAGAGCGCCGCAAAACAGCGACTCAATTATTAACGTCTACGCGTAGAAGTGAGACTCATGCTCACCGAGGGTGGGTCAACATTCGCCGGAATCAATTAGTTCACACTAGACTGCGCACAATGCCCATAAATAATGAAAAAATAAATCCGAGCCCCATAAAAAGGCCACGAGCTCTCGTTTCCGGCTTCGGCCGCTAAATTAGATTACAAAGTAGCCGGAATAATTGACTCAAGTTTGCACACAAACACACAAAAACCTCCTTCATCACGTGTCTCATAAGGAAAACAAAGGGAATGGATGATGTCGTTCTTCTCTAAGAAGACAAGTGTAAATTAATAGAGAGCTCATCATGCAACAAACAATTAATTCTTAGAAATTCTCCACTCTGGACAAATATTCGGTTTGGTGGAATATCAAGTTCTTAGAAGTATTAATTATTGAAATGCAGCTTTAAAAAAGTCAAGTAGAAATTCAAGTTGAGTCTGTATTTATCATTTGCCAAACTAGAGCCTTTAAATTGATTTCTCTTGAAATTACTAAAAAAACTCAACTTTTCAAACACATTTATCTTTTCTTGCTGAATAAAGTTGTCTTTAAATAAATACGCTAAATTTTCTTTCTAAATATGCTTTTCACATTCAATTAAATTTGACAAACTCATTGATTTTTTGTAAATTGTTTATCATTGAAAAATCAATATTGTTATTATTTACAAAAACTGTTCATAACTCGTTTGTTTTCTGTATGCAACGAAATGACTTACAGGGAATATTTATTCATCCTTTTTAACAGAAATTTTCATTGAATAATTGTTACACCTTTATACATGTGCATGGATATCAAAACTATTGTACTCTCACCTCTATAGTTCACTTGGCAGGAATGAAAACTTTTTAGATGCATCTTTCTATTACCAGAAACAATTTTTTCAGATAATTAAGAATGCAAGTTCTAGTTTCATTTCAGTAATCCTTTAAGAGTACAACTAGGCTATATAGTAACTTCAACCCACTATAGTATTGGCGTATATTGGATTTCATTTTACTTGTCCTATTCTGAAATCTGCATTTCAGTCAAAAATAAGGAATCACGAAAAGATCGGTTGAAAATTACGTCTGTTAGTAGTCTCTCTTGTTTTATAATAGCATCAATTTAAATGATCGAGAAAGTTGATCTTTAAAAGATCAGCTGTCCACATTGAATGTTGACTGTAACTTCACTTTGAATAGCGCTTATCGTATGTGATGGACTCGGGAGCGAGTCGAGTCGAGTATTGATTTGTCAATCTAGAATGGCGGCTGCAAGTTGTTTCTGACGTTTAGAGCCAGAAGTACTGACAGAGTGAATGCCAAGTCGGTCGAATAGAAGCGAATGTAGCTCATGGCAACGAGAAGAAATAGAAAGAACGATGTGGGAGACAAAAAGTTTCTTGAGAGCATTCTCAAAATTGGAAATACAGTACTACAAAACGTATCTTCTTCCCCCGCGAGTGAGTGAGGAGATCCCTAACTCATTTCGTCGTCCCTTGTGTCTTTCGCTTGGGACAGGTTACTGAGGATTAAAAAACCTGCATTAGCCGTTCGTTCCCTGGTTTGGGGCGAGCCTACTGCAATTCCTGAGGGTACAACATTTCCTGCCCTCAGATAAGGGTCAGAGTATCTCAACAGTCAAGCTGAGGCCGTTCGCTCTTTTCCTTTTTCTTAAGCTCATCTCTTTCTTCGTCTGCTGCTCTCTATCGCTCCTAATCTTTTCGCTTTTCTCGATCTCCTTCTCATCCATCCCTTCCTCGACTTCTTTCTCCACTCTTCCCATTCATCCTCACCACCCCCGTTCCTCGTTGAGCCTTTCACCTAGGACCTGCAACCTCTCAACTTTCTACTTATTTCGCTGTTTGTGACGACAACGACGATGTCGAAGATGACTACCACTTTGATCCTAATCCGACGCCGCCGCCCTCAAGTAGGCAGGAAATCAGCAACTCCCTTTGAAACTCTTAACGTCCGTCGCATCTCACGAGCAGAAAAGAAATGAAATAGCGAGGGCTTTATTTAATCACGTGACTTGTGAGTGAGCGAGTGCCTTATGTCCCTCTGCCTTATGTCACGTACAGCCTTTTTGCAACTTCTCAAGTGCTTTATTTTGTGGAAAATATAATAAAAAGGGTATCTTCGTCGGTGAATTCTCTTGTATGATTCTCATCTTGTGAAAAAATTTGATCTATAAACACAATCTTCGATAAAGGTTTTCCAAACTAAGGTTGAATTGATTTTTTTCAATTCTTGAGAAAGACGAGCTCAACAAAATCATCTTAATTTAGATATTAAATGGAAGGTCACGGAGCTTTGATATTTAGATAGTGAAGGTCACGGGAACAAGTGGATGGGAGCAGCGAATGATCATCGGAGATGGCGGGAAGTGATAGCCGAGTGCCGTAGCAGGTATCTGCTCAATCAGAGATAGGCTACGAAACTCCTGTGCGCTCTTTGTAAGGGTGACCGATTGGATTGGCCAGCAAAAAATACTGTTCTCTGCTGTAAAATCACTTCGCGGTGGTTCGGAACCCACCTAAAACTTTAGGTCCAACTCATCAATCACCATCATCCAATTCATGCATTACCCACGCACAGGTCTCAGACCTACGTTGGCTTCATTTTCCGAAAAAAAGAACTTGAGGGAGACCTATGCTCCTTAATAACAGGTTTAGTTTAGTTCAATCTATTATTTTAAATTTCTTTTTATTGTATGTTATTTCAAGGAGTATCTGTTCATTGTTTGTTTTGATCAAATAAAGGTTTTCCCCATTCATTATAAATACTTTTTAATATTACTGATATCACGACTGAATATTACTGATTCGACCACTTCAAGGAAGATTAGGGGGTAAGGTTAGTAATTTCAACAATAAGATGTCTATGTTATGCTGAGAACCCAATCACTTTACACATTACAATCACTTTATACATATTTCAAGTGTGTAGATTAATACTGTATTTCGAATTTTATTGGTCAATATTCCAATTCGACCTACCCAAATATTTAGGAAATTTATTCTAATTCTTTGTTACCGTTATTTGTTCTAGCTGTGAACTCAATGAGAACTGAAATGGATCGTAATAGTTGTATATTAGTTGAAGACGCAAAGGCTGTAGCACAAGACGAAAGTTCACATGATCCAACGGCGGCATCACAAACACCTACTGAAGGTAAATGAAGACTTTTTAAACATTACCAAACATTACCATTACCAGATTATGTATTTAGCAATAAATATGTATCGTTTACTGTACAAGTTGTTCATTTTTCCAAGCAATAGCTCAACATTCTTTGTCCTTCGAACATTGAACATTTATTTCCATAAATATTTTTTCCATAAGATTGTGAATGTTTCTTTTTGTGATGATTCAAATTGTCAAATTAGGTGGTTAATTTGAACTTTTTCTAAATTTGTTATTCGAAACTTAAATGAAAATTTCAACTTCATTGAATCTATTGAATATTGTGTTATCTGATAGTAATCATGAGATTGCGTTCACGGTTTGCTAAGTTAATGAAATCTTCACAGCAAATAAATAAATTATTATTATATTTCCAACAAGTTACTTATGCTACACTACATACAATTGCAAAGTTTAATCTAGAATATTATATATTTTTAATTTACAAGTTATATCTATATATCTATGATGTTCAGAAAACTTCCCTACTATGGCATGCCGTGTTTTGGAATTCAAAAGTATTTGACACATAAAAATTGGTTTGATTATTATTACTATCATTACAGTACAATATGAAAAATATAACGGATTTTGTATAAACTTTCTCAAAAACAAGAATCCAGCAACCATTTGATTATTGAATCAAATTCAGTAATTAATGAACGAATGGAGATAAAATTCAACATGAAATTCAAATTCACAACAAAAGTATGAGATTAATTTCAAAGAGAATGAATAAACGTTTCAATCATTTTCAGATGAAAGTGGACATACCGGAAAATATGAACTACGAAAATAATTATGAAATGAATCGAGTAGTCCATGAAAAACTTCTGTTAATTTTTATGGTTCATTTTACCAGGTTTTTGTTCATCTCTTTCCATTCTGGTACAGTACAATGTAATGAAATATTTACAATTATTTTACATCCACTCTGACAGCAATGTATATTTCCTGGAATGAAATAAAAGCTTCCCCCATTCTTTGAAAAAGTTGTTTAAAATTGGTTTTATTTTCAACTGCCGGAAGTTTCAGTGAATTGTAATGCATTATTTTCAGAATCGGTATCAACGAGCACAGCAGTTCATTATAGTGGTCCAAGTCCTAGTCAACCTGCTAGCTCAACAGATACACAGCAGTGGCAAAGTTCAACCGTAGAAATAAAAGACTTCCGAACTCCCCATGTAGCAACAATACAACCTGCGCACTTCTGGAACTCTGAGTTCCGCAACAAGCAACCAGCTTTTATAAGGTTAGTTAACAGCAAATTCAACGTAGTGTACTCAAATGAGTTGATCTTCTATTATTATCACATTTCTAGATTTTATAATTCTTGTTTTCTATCAATCCTAAGTAGCATTATCATAGAGTAAGGATATTAAAAAAGATAGGGGGCATGATTCTAATAATGTATCCAGTATGATGGTACTCAGCTTTTTAATCTTCACATCAAGCACAACCTATTATTTTTCTTGAAATACTATTTTCAAATATTAGAAACATTTCTAATAATAGAAAAATAGTGGTAGAAATGAAATGACTCGGATAATTGCAGTGCCTCATCAGAAACGTTTTTTACATCTTCTAGTCGGGTTCTCCTTTATCTTATCGATTAAATCTTTTAACCACTACACTTCAGAGCTCTTTGATGTTTAATTTGCTCCTGTAAATCACTATGAAATATCTTACTCCAACTGTGATTTTTTTATCATCACTGATGATGAAAAGTCGTTGTTCATTCATACATACATTCGGGAGCTCATTAAAAATTCCTACTGAACCACAAGTACTTCATGGTAGAATATTTCCTACACTCAGATGTTACCAAGACCTACGACAAGCTCACTTGTCATTAAACTTGTTTTCGACTGTTACGAGCGTTATACTTTGAGCTCCAAGAAGTTTTCAGCATTATTATTATTATTCACTTTGTAGACCCAAACTAATCTTAATACTTCCTAGTTATATTGTTCAAACAGTTTTACCTACAATTTTGAAATCTATTGTTGAAGTTAATTATTGGAGGTTTCAAAGATCACATTTGCCATAATTGGTACTCAACTATTCACTCGTTTATCTTCAACGATTAATCTTTTGCATAATTTTACTCAGTAACAATATTTTATCATGAAGCAGTCGTAGAGAATTATAATTTTCTAAAAGTGGTGTTTTAAGCTTTTGAGCTAAATTATTCTGCATAAACATGAGCTCATTACTTTTCACTTGAGTTATGAATATAAGCTCTTATATCACCACCAGCTGCAGGTCATATTAGTTTCCTCTGGCAGTGTCGGTTTGTCTTTGCTGTTTATATCACTTGCTCCGCCTGTTTGACTTGTTCCTTTTGTCTGTGTACTTTCCTGTGTAATGCATCCTAAGTTGATTAACAACTTCGACTCGTGGAGTGAGAGCTGGTAAGGAGAAGGCGGGGAGGGTGGCAACAGGAAATGCAGACCTTCACTAACTATGTTGAAGCTTTGCTCTTTGGTCTTCCTCTGTTGATGCTGGGATCGAAATCACATTTCACAATATCTCTCGCTTCCAAACAACTTCATACTCTCAAACCAGACCCGAACAAAATGTCTGTACTCCTACTCCTAAACAAAAGGAATTGTTAACTGAGCTCTTTTGTGCTCCTTTTATATCTTCTCTTTTGCTTTTCTAACATTTTTCTCGTTTTTCTTCTATTTCACCTCTTCTTACTTGGCATTTTTTTATGCAGTCTCCATTCACTCTTGTTTGCTCTTACACATCATCACTGGTCAATTTTTGCTGCTCTTCTCATCATATCTAACTCTCCACTATTTCACCCCCGAATGTTACAATTAATTGAGCATTGTCTAAACATTAACTTATATTATAAACATAAGTTAACATAAGTAAACATAACTTATATTATAAACATTAACTAAATATTATATTAACTAAACATTGAGCATTATGAAAATGTAAAATTTTGATCTGTTAACAATAGTTTCTGTCAATAGAGTTTACATTGCAGAACACTGAGAATTTTTTAAATACAAAATTATTGTTAACGATAGATTATGTAATTTTTCCATATTCAGAAGTAATATTTTGAAGATGTCTGAAGATTAAGTCAATTATAAATTCAAAGCTACGTGAATGCAATATAAGAACCTCAAATTAAAGACAAATTCATGAAACTTTGATGAAATATGAACATTTAATTCATATTTATATATCCAATAAATTGAATGGTTATAAAATTTAATGACAATGGATATTACATTCAACTGAGCAGTGAAAATTTAAAATCGTAATTTGTTAACAAAAGATTATGCCATATTTCTTTACAAAAAGGTATGTCTTATTTCCTCACCAGAAATAATAATATTTTGAAGAGTGAATAAATAATTGCTAGCTGAAAGATATGTGTACAATATAAAATCTCAAATTTGAATTCGAATTCATGAAACTTTATAGGAAAAATATGAGTAATTTGTGAAAAACATGCAGTCTATATCCAAGATATATTCCGATGGTTCGTAACCCACCTAAAACTGTAGGTCCAACTCATAAATCACCATCACCCAACTCATTCCCCTCGCACAAGTCTCAGACCTATGTGGGCTTCATCCTCAAAAAAAAGAAAAGAAAATTGACTAGCTGAAAACATTAAATTGTTAAATTTCCTCAATCAGCTTTCAACTGTTAATTTTTGTTAGCTGAATTTGAATTTTAAACTCGTTCTATCTCTGAGGAAAGTGTGTCTCATGTTCACAGGTTCAATATGAGTTTACCATGGGGAGCGAATTTTGCTGTTTATGGTAGAAGGAATGTAGCACCCAGTATAACGCAGTATGATTTTTTCGAATTTGTGAAAGGAGGAAGAGTTGATCACAGGTTGAAAAGATCTCTACTTTTTGACTCACAAGAACTACTTGGTGCTAGCTATCTCAACGCTGTCAGCTTTACAACACTTTCTTCAGACAATGAAAAACTAAAGTCTAAAGGAGAACAAATTCGGGAAACTTTGGAGAAGAATGAAATTCCAAATGATGAATCAGATCGAGATGCTTCGGAAGTGAAAAATTCCTCAGATAAGAGCAAATTAAACACTAATGAGTCTGATGAGGATGATGATGACGAGCCTAATAAAGAATCTTCAACAGACCCTCATAAAGTTTCAAAAAGATCGACAGGGAATATTCCGTTAGTTGTGAATGTTACTCTTCTCCAATACCTTGACACGGGAAGGTGGTTTTTGTCCGTCTACAACGATGATCTGCGCTCTCATGAAATAGTTTTGATTGTAGAAGAAGCTGAAGGAATATCAACTGCTTGTCCAAACGATTGTTCCGGTCATGGATCATGTTATCTTGGAAAGTGCGACTGTATTGATGGATATGAGGGAATCGACTGTTCTAAAAGTGAGTAGATCTAAATCTTACATCAATCTTATTTGAAAATTGAAGATTTATTTGCTATTAATATTGACTGCTGACTTGTTAGTGTTCGATTAGATCTTTAGAATTGATAGCTTCAAGTATTCAAAAGTATTCTAGTCTCTATTGGATTATATCATACAAGTTTCCACTTGCTACAAAAACCTTTTCAGAAGGACTACAGTAGCCTAATTAAATTCCGAGCATTTATTTGTTGATAATTTGATGTTAAAACGGCTGAAACTTGAAAAGTGATCTTATGCCATATCAGCAGGTCTATGATTCTGTTTCACTGTTTGTTATATAAATTTTCCATTGTACTGAATCTAATTGTTTAGTATTGATTGACTGTTGATATTGAAGTTTGAGGGAAGTAAGAAGAATTAACGTTTTATTAACGTTTATTTATAACGTTTTATTCTTGACTATTCACATTCCAATAATTTTATTGAAAACTTCCATTTCAACTGAAAAAGTAATCTTAGTAAGTTCTACGTTAATAGATAACTCAACTACATTATAAGCATTCAAGTTCATAATGGCAGAAATAATCGATAATGTGCCTTTAGAAGGGTTTAATAAGAAATATATTCACCACTTGAATCAATTATTGAAGCACTACACAGTTTGTTGAAGTATTCTTAAAGCGCTTTTAGATTTTTCTACTCAATGAACAACGCAATTTAATTTTTTACATTGTAATTGTATCATCGTCATAGAGATCTATTTAGTTGTGTCATGGTTCTGTAGTTTGATATCGATTTAATTTTTTTTTTTAATTATATCATCTCACTCAAAAATATATAACCAAAAATAGAAACCAATAACTATATTGTGGAGAGTAATTTCGGCGTTTTGAAAAAAGCATTGCAAAATATAGAATTACTAGTGTACATTTGTAAATACTCATGAACCTGTACAAATATACAATTTTTACTCTAGAAATTCAGAAACCGGTAGTCAACTATCAATGGCATTCTCAAAGTAGTTCAATATCCAAAATACCTTACAGCACCAAAATAATTCAGGCGCCAATAAATCATATTCATGGCTATTATTACTTGTTTTGCAGGTGTGTGTCCAGTTCTGTGTAGTAACCATGGTAAATATGGAGGCGGACTCTGCCACTGCGAAGAAGGGTGGAAGGGAGCCGAATGTGACATACCAGAGCATGACTGTCAGGTGGCTGATTGCTCAGGTCACGGCAAATGTGTGGCAGGAAGCTGTGAGTGCAACGCTGGCTGGAAGGGTATCGCCTGCAATATTGGTTAGTATTGCTGACTTTCAATGTTTCCAAATTGAATATCTTAATTGAGGGAACATTTCCACTTTTATCCTCAATTGAGACAGGATTTATTATTCCTGTTTCAATCTGCACCAAATAAACCTACAAATAATGAGCCAAAAGTAGAATTTTCATTTTATTAAATTAATTATTCATTTCCATAGAATAGTTTGATAGTCAACAATTAACTATGAATCACATACTGTGATATAATGAATTAAAAATAATAGCTTTGAATTATATAGCTATAATAGCTATTAAATAATAATTTAACTATGAATCAAATACGGTGATATAAAGAATTAAAAATGATGACAATATTGTACGATGACAATAAGAAAATGTGTGATGCTGGAAGATATAGTGAGTTTATTCTTATTACATTTTCCATAATCCATATACTTTCTTAAAACTCTGTTACAAATTATGTATCAATAAAAATTGTATTCAACTTGAAAACAATCATTTTATTCTTATACACTCTTGAAATACTTATTCTTAGGATAAGTCTCATAACTTATCCTTGACACTCCATATTTCTAATCGTCATAAATTTTAATCTTGTTCATTTAAAATCTGTTTTTTTTAGTAATTTTCAATTTTAAAAATATTTTATATTTGTGGCAGAGATTTGAATAGTTTGTTTTATGAAAAATTTGCTGAATGGAAATGACCACTTTTGAATACATACGCCTCGATTATATTATTTTTTTTTAATATGATACTTTTCTCTTTGCTGATTCCACAGTGATAGCAACAGTGATAGTAATCTACTTCTTCCCTAACAATTATTATTTCTTTTATACAACATAGTTTCTCTTTGTGCATTATCTCTGTTATTCCTCTTATTAGTAGCTTCGTTGAGTGTATCTCAATAACACAATATCACCTGAATATTCAATTTGATACAGTAATAATAGAAATGAAAAACAAACAAAATCAATCACAGATGGCACATAAGCAATGTCTCACTACTTATTCACATCTATTCATATTCTCAAACATGGTGGCTGGTTTTATGCTTTACTGCTAACATTATTATTCTTTCTGAGTTGAAGTCCATTTTGACTTCAGATAGATTATCAATATTGATACAGAACGTTTTTATTGTTATATTTCTGTACATGCTGTCAGCTTTTCATACAAGACAGCTTTTGGCCACCCTCTGCAACACACAACCCTTTGATCTGTCAATCAAACGTTCTTTTTTCTCTTTGCTGATTCCACAATGATAGCAATCGGCCATCTACTTCTTCCCTAACAATTATTCTCTCTTCGATACAACATAGTTTCTCTTTGTGCATTACTTCTGTTATTCCTCTTATCAGATTCGTACAGTAGCTTCATTGCTAGAAAGGATACCGAGAATCTACAAACATGTCAATCACCCATGAATATGTCTGCAATATTTTATTCTGACATTGGTGAAAACCATTTTCGTTATTAAATCATTCAAATATTGTTTTCCATACAACTTCTCCCATCTTCCGTGAATTCCTATATCATTCTATCTCTACATTTCATATTAGTATGGAGGAAATCAGTATTTTGTTTGTGTAAATACAAACAAAATACTTCCATTTTGTTAATTGGTTTATCAACAAACAATGAATTCTAATAATTATCATCCCTTTCCGTCCTCATTAAATTATTGATGCACTAGCTGTTGTTACATGGAGACATAAAATTAATGAAGGATAATATTCCATTCATTTATAATTAATCATGTTTTCCTTATTCTTCAGTTGATTGTCCCGAGCCGCAATGTTCGGGCCATGGAACGTGTGTGGAGGGAAAATGCTACTGCAAGGCTGGATGGCAAGGTGTCAATTGCTCATTACTGGACCAGCAAGTTTACCAATGTCTGCCAAGCTGTTCAGAACATGGAAGCTACGATCTTGAAACTGGAGCTTGTGTGTGTGAAGAATTTTGGACTGGGCCAGATTGCTCTCAAGGTATTTCTTTCTAAAAAAAATGGTTTATTGATCATGTTCCTTGTGGTATTCACGCTCTCAGAAAAGTCTTCTGAGGTTTCTCTTTCTCAATTCTTGCACATAAATTTACATTGGACTGCATAACTTGAGATTAAAGTGTGTAGCAAACCTGTGGTAGGCCTATCACGTATCTTAAGACAAAATACTATGATATTCCTACTATTGTACATGTGCAAACTATTATTAAGCTACAACTCATAAAATGCATATTAGTTATTTGTGAATATTTTTTGTATTTTATATTAAAAATGTTTTCTCAATAATTGAGGTAATTAGTATCTCTCCTCATCAGTATTAATACCTAAAGTTAGAATATTTGAAAGTAGATAAAATTTATAACAAAAATAACAAATCAAAGAATTTATTGAAAACACTTTGGAACTTGATAAAAATATTCATGATAAACAAACGATTATGTTCATAATCGTGTACAATGGGTACTGTGGTTCTTCGTTAAAGTTTCCTCTGTTTGAATAAAAATAACCAAGTGATCTGTACCAATACAGGTGATCTGAAATACCAAGATCTGTTCAATGTCTTTTGGAAAATATCTTTCCATTTTCTATTTGGTGCCATATTGAAAAGTTCTTTGTCAATAATGGAAAACCACTAATTGGACTTTTTGTGTTCATAATCTACTGCGAAAACAAAACTAATTAAAGTACTGTACTAAACTTTCATTTTTTTAATCAGTTTCCATTTTTCTAAATATTACGTTTTTGATTCAATCAGAGAAATGTAATCACAAGTCTTCTCTGGACTACTCTTTCAACTAATTTCTATTTTCGCTTTTATAGTAGGCTAGTTGGTTGAATGAGCCCAAATTGATTTTGATTTTCTTGTAAATTTTCAGCTGTATGTAGTTTGGATTGTGGGCCGAATGGAAGATGCGACCAGGGACAGTGTGTATGCAAACCGGGCTGGAGCGGGGAAAGGTGCGACCTGCTGCCTTGTGACTCACGTTGTTCAGAGCATGGCCAGTGCAAGAACGGCACCTGCGTTTGTTCACAAGGATGGAATGGCAGACATTGTACCCTCCGTAAGTTAAATGAATCCTTCTAATGCGTATCATTTCACAAAAATACAGAATTCCAACTTTTAAATAAACGCTTGAAGAATGTTATAGTCATGCCATTAATTCCACTGAAAGCATTTCAAAAATTACAAGTTCAAAATTAATTTATAGGACCAATATTTTCCAAGAATAGCATTTCATTCTTGGCCAAAGTCTGGCATATGAAATGAGTTGCAGACTATCCTGGCAGTTCCCCTGTCAATGTTTATCTGATTTTTTTAAACAATTGGCTAGAACACTGCTGTATTTGGAATGTTTGGCTCTTATTTTATGGCTCTTTTATTGCTTTGTGACTCGTTTCTTAACAATGTCATGCATTCATGTTGGCTGTAATCTTGGAGGAATATTATTAGTGGAATCATTTTAGTGGTGAACTCAACATATTTGCAACATGACCAGCTGGTTTTTAAATGATAGCTAACAGTATCCTCAATCATCCCCCAAAAATCCCCGTTAATCCCACCTCGACAATATGCCCCAAAATCCAAAATGGCCGCCATGTTCGCGACCAAAATATATATTTTGACCAAAATCTCAAAAACGTTTTTTTTTTTTAAATTGCTTGCAAAATGTAACTCTTTTTTTGCTGATCAATTTTCATCTGAACATTTTCCTGTCAGACACATATAATACATATAATATGAAGACATAAAAAACCAGCTTTGTCCAATTTTCAGTAAAATAACAATAATATGTTGTAAAGCAAGCGTTTTTCGAGGTGCCAGAGTTCAAATTCAGATTCAGCGCCTAAAACTACATGAGAATCCATTGAGAAAAAACTACTATATGGTCCTCCCCCTCCCACCATAGTGCTTGAGTAGGCCTACTGGACTAAAGGAATTACGTAAATTTTAGAATTAAAGTGAATAACTTAAACCAAACGAGATATTATTTAAAACATTTTCAGGCTGATGGGATCTCATACTATCAGTTACCCCACCTAGCTACTCCAAAATGTTGTTTTGTGGAGGGGTGTGAGGGACCCACTTGGTCACCAAAGTTGGGCCCCCTCCTCCCTTTGAACGGTGAATCGCACTCTACCGAGTAACAGCTTATTCTTTTCAACTCATTTAGGCAATCCAAATTCTTAAATTATGTAACACGTCGAATTCCGACCGATATTATGATGCTGTAAAGGGACGATTAAATTGGGATAGTTACTCGCTAAGCGAGTAGCGAGTAGGAACTTTACAGACCGACCGTGCTACAGCAGCTCAACATACGAAGCCGAATTATATAAAAAATTTACTTTCCAGAATTTCCCTCAAACTATGGAATTTCAAAGACAATAAATAATATTGCAAGACAAAATTGAAATATGAAGTTTACTTACAATTGTAAATGTTTACAATTTATAAATGTTTTGTTAATTATAAATTATTTAATAAAATTTCATCGAAACAGTTCTCAGAAAATACAACAAATTTGACCAAATCCAAAGTAGACAGACTCTCAACTTTGAATTTGTTCACAGTCATTTGGTACTCGCTGGCAAAGTAGCGAACACCAAAATACAATATTATTGTGGCCAAAGACGACATTTAACCGCGCAGGCTGCCAACATAACAATTCAAATGAGATATATTGTATTTTCTGAGAACTGTTTTGATGAAATTTTATTGAATGATTGTAAGTAAACTTCATATTTAATTTTGTGTTGCAATATTATTTATTATCTTTGAAATGCCATAATTCTGGAAGTTAAATTTTTTATATAATTTGGCTTCGTATGTTGAGCTGCTGTAGCACGGTCCTGCTGTAAAGTTCCTACTCGAATGATAAAGGTAATCAACCCTTGAGCGTTTGAGAAATTTAAGTTGGCACCCATGCAATCACATCTAATCAGCTGTTTAAACATTTTCGTACTGTAGTCATAACATCATAACCTCATTCTCTGATTCTCAATAATGTGTACTTATTTTTCCACTCTCTTAGCGTTTATCATTTCAAAGCATTATGACTATTAGTCTCATTTCAAGACTATAGTTACAAAATGGAACTTACACTTGCTTGCTTGGACCTGTGGTTGGATGTTTAAGGGTTGATTACATTGGGATAGTTACTCGCTAAGCGAGTAGCGAGTAGGACGTTACTAACCGACCGTGCTACAGCAGCTCAGCATACCAAGCCAAATTATATTAAAAAAATTATTTCTAGAATCACCCCCATACTATGGAATTTCTAAGACAATAAATAATCTTGCAACACAAAATTAAAATATGAAGTTTACCAACAATTATTCAATAAAATTTCATCAAAACAATATACAATATATCTCATCTGAAGTGTTATGCTGGCAGCCTGCGTGATTAAGTGTAGGCTTGGCCACAATAATATTGTATTTTGGTGTTGGCTACTCTGCCAGCGAGTATAAATGTCACCAAATTCAAAGTGGACAGGCTCTCAACTTTGAATTTGGTCACATTTATACACGCTGGCAGAGTAGCCAACACCAAAATACAATATTATTGTGGCCAAACCCTACACTTAATCACGCAGGCTGCCAGCATACCACTTCAGATGAGATATATTGTATATTGTTTTGATGAAATTTCATTGAATAATTGTTGGTAAACTTCATATTTTAATTTTGTGTTGAAATATTATTCATTGTCTTAGAAATTCCATAGTATGGGGATGATTCTTGAAGATAAATTTTTAATATAATTCGGCTTGGTATGCCGAGTTGCTGTAGCACGGTCGGTCAGTAACGTCCTACTCGCTACTCGCTTAGCGAGTAACTATCCCAATGTAATCAACCCATTAGTTTCAGGTAGCAAAGCGTGTTGAGGTGAGCAACATGGAACATGCATTCTAATATTCTATGATTTCAATTATGTTTGGTACCGTACTGGAACAACTAGGCTTCTCTTTTATTTGATGATTGCTTTCATTTATTATGACTATTGTTGACGATCAAAATTACTAGTATTTACGATTTTAATTTTTAGAGTTCAGAGTAACTTACAGCAAATTTACGTTCAACTTGAAATGCTGATTTTAATTATTGAAATGGTCGAATGATAAAATAGGTTTCGACTGGCAAAATCTATTGAAGAGTTTACGGTTAGGGGCTTTTCATTCCTAATCTTATTTCCAAATTAAAGAACATTCCACGAACTAAAGAACATTTCGCTTTTAAATGGTTTTCCAGACCTACATTGGAAACAAATAGGCTCCTGAGTGCTTTTCCACAGAATGTATTTAAATTTTCTTCAAACTGTTTTCAATAATAGTTTTTTTAGTTTTCAAGCTCTTTTTTACAGCAATTTAATTACTAATAATTGACTTTATTGCAATTATTTTTCATAGCTTGAATTATCAATAATCAATTACCACTAGATTAGGGTACAGTAGGCGTATATGTCATACATTATCGATCGCACACAACTCAAGTTTTTCACATGTTTTCTTGATTATATTGCAATTCACTATTTATACATGTAGTTTTTTTGTAGATTACGTCTTGGCGACTCCAGTTAAGGAGTATAAGACAAGTCAGATCAACAATTATACAATTTATACACTAGTTACAGTACCATAATTACTATATCAATAATTATTGGTAATTGTGCCGCAGATGTTAGCAAATAAAAAATCACTTGAAACCTTCACCAAATTGTAGTATTATGTCTCCTGATCACAATTATCAAGTTTTTAAGTGTCGGTCTCAATTAAATAATTAATTATTAAATATTAAAAACTCACCTTTTGAACATAAATACGGCTCTGAAAAGCCTTTATAGTACCTTAAGCATAACATCATAGACGAAGAGATAGTTAGAGCAATGGAGTGCCATCAAGGATTAGTGCCAATGGATTATATCAGTGTCATCTACATCAGAACATCAATGGAAACTGGAATGGAACTGCATAACCAAACCTTTCCTAACCTGGCTAGATGTGACTGAACCACCTCTGTAAATATTTAAAAGGTTTAAAGGTAAATATTTAAAGGTATTTCAAAGGTGGTTCAGTCACATCTAGCCAGGTTAGGAAAGGTTTGGTTAAGCAGGTCCATTCCAGTTTCCATTACACTTCGTTCCATTCACGCAGACTACGCTTCTGCGCATGCGCGAAATGTTCGCACATCCAAAAGCCTAAAACCACAGACAACTAAATCTGTTGTTCTGTAATCTGTGCTAAAACCCAGGCTGTGGCTAGCTGGCTACAGGTTATGTATAATTATGTGCGATGCATCAAGTGATGAGATTTTGGAACAAATTGAAAATGCCTTTATTATTAAGTAGATAAATTGCATGAGTAAATAATTAATAAATTAAAATGCAAATTATTGTGTTACAAAGATTCATGCATTCTAAACACTCAATTAAAGTTAATTGCTGAAGTTAGTCATTTTGGGGCTCTGTTCGAAAGGTAGGTTTTCAATATTGAATAATTAATTATTTAATTGAGACCGACACTTAAAAACTTGATAATTGTGATCAGGAGACATAATACTACAATCTGGTGAAGTTTCAAGTGATTTTTTATTTGCTAACATCTGCGGCACAATTACCCAATAATTAGTTGAGGTATGAACAAGAAACAGTAATTCGGCTGGTTGATATTCTAATCCATTATGTTGTTTTCTGTTCACAGCTGGTTGTTTGAATTCTTGCAATCGCAATGGCATATGTGCCCTTGAAGATGGAGAATACCATTGTCAGTGTAATCCTGATTGGGCTGGATCAGATTGTAGTGTTCAGTTGGAAACTGAATGCAATGATGAAATCGACAATGATCATGGTGAGATATAGTCTATGAGTTTTATAGTACTGTACCAGTCAGTTTACAACGCAATCCACACTCTTCATACATTAAACATGCAAATCTTACTTCCTTATTTTTTGCAGAAGTGTAAGTTTTCTTGAACAATGAATCATCAAATACTCGACAATGATCACATCGCAAAATCAATCATGCTGATGAATCGTGTATGAAATATTGGAGTAACGTAAAGACTACCATTCCACAATGTGTTTGATATTGTCAGGATGATTATCCTCGAGCACTGTGCAAGCGCCCTTACTCACAACAACTAGAATACAATAAATTATTGTAGTATTCAACCAGCTTCTGCTCATGCCATGTATTGAATCATCTATTTGTTTATGTAGAGAACATACTAGGAAGAGATACATGTGTTTTATAGGGTGTAAGCATCCTAACTTATGTCTGTCAATAAAGACAGATATTTTTAGCTGCTTGAGCATTTTAATAGAACTTATCGTATTGTAAATTAGCCTGCTTTGATCATTAGTTTATAATTAATTGTGGAATTATTATTTTGAGAAAATTGAAATAACTTAATTTTTTTAACTTTAAAAATTTTTACACCTGAAATCTGCCGCCTGGGGCACGTGCTCCCCCTGCCCACCCCTTCTTCCGGGCCTGATTGTATTGGGTCTTCCAATGAACTTGTGGTTGAGATTTAGGCGGGCCGCTTAGCGCAGTTGGTTGGGGCGTCGCAACTTCAGCTTGCTGTCGTTTAAGTGGTCGTGGGTTCGAATCCGGCTCCACCGTCAGGCATTTATGTGTAATCAATCACCTCATTACCCACGCACAAGTCTCGGACTCATGTGGGCACCATCAGCAATAAAAAAAAGAATATAATCGACTGCATGAAAAATTGAGAATTGATTCCTAAATAGTTTTTTTTTTAGTTTAAACCAATTCAATTTTGTTGAATTTACCACTCTACTTCTCCAGGGAAGCGATAGCCGTGAGCCTTAGCAGGTATCTGTTCAATCAGATAGATAAGCAACGCTCTCCTGGGCCCTCTGTGTAAGGGTGATCGATTGTATTAGCCAGCAAAAAAACTGTTCTATGCTGTAAAATCACTTCCTGGTGGTTCGGAACCCACCTAAAATTGTACGTCCACCATGTTTCCAATAGCATGGCTCAAGCGGCGAGGTGGAACTACCCGTAAGGGTCTCCCCACCAATAAAAGCCATACGCATTTAATTTCTAACTTAGATCTTAATCTTTTAATTATACTAATTGAATTTCTATTCAACAGATGGAATGGCTGATTGCTCTGATAGTGAATGTTGTACCCATCCAGTCTGCCGCGATCACATAATGTGTCTTGCCTCCAATGACCCGGTCGAAGTCCTTCTGCGCAAACAACCTCCATCGGTAACTGCATCATTCTACCAGCGAGTCAAGTTCCTCGTTGAGGAGAATTCTGTGCAGAGCTATGTTCATAAGGATGAATACACTGAGAGGTACGTTTTCTAGGATATCATACTTTACACTAAGCTTACGATTTGAAGGAAAAGTAGAGATAAATTGAGGAAAATTGAAGGATCTTCAAGTTTTTAGAGATACCATGTAAATTATACTTGGTATTTGAAAACACAGATTAATTATTTCACTCAATGTGTGAGAGCTTCAATTACTCCAGTAATTTATCTCTACTTAGAAACTTGCTCCAGCAAACATTTCCATCACTGGACAAAATATTATTTTACACAATAGAATAAAGCAAATAGTATATAATGGAATACATGACCACATTTTAAAGTCAATAATCACATTTTGCTGAGCGAAAAATGCTTCAAAATTTTCAATTATAATTATTGCCAGCAGTTGTGCTTTTTCAGTTATTTTTTGTAATTTTTTAACCTTTAATTTCTTAAATTCCAAATTTCACTTACAACACATCAGACAGAGCTTCAAATAGTTTGACTTAATTAAGATGAAGATAATAGTTTAATTATTGAATAATTTAAATTGTTTTTCACTCGAGTTGAATGAATCGAGTATGATAAATGATGTATATAGGAAGTTTTGTTTCACCAGTGGTTGGAAATATTTGCAACTATGTTTTTTACTATTTGTTATTGCTCTATCAACAAAAATATGCAGATAAATGAAAATTCACCTATAAAAATTTAACAAATATTTGTTTCAGAAAGAATATATCTTTCATATGTATTCTTTGTAAAGGGTTCAATCATTTGCACTAACAGAAATTCAAATAGAACAAATGCACCAATCAAACTTAGAAATGTTTTTGTGGTATTTATTTCATGTTGTATTTTGTTGTTATTCTTCTTCTTACTCACATTTTTGTGTTGTCCCTTGTTCAGTTATTATTCAATCTCAATACCCTGATCTCAATCCTATTTTTATTTCTACCTCTCATATTTCCTCTGTTTTTCCATTCTCAAAGGATTCTCACATTGCTCTATCATATATTCAAAGTAACTAATACAAAAACATAATGTCTATCTACATATTATGCGTACAATACAAAATAATAATCTTTAAATATCAAAATTTGATGAAGAAATACGTTGGTTGTTAGATATTTACGAATTAAACTATTTTTATAGGAATAAATTTAATACAAATGATCCAAATTGCAATCATTTCTACTATTTCAACTATTAATTTACATGTTTTCCATATCAACATTATACATTTTTGAGTTGTAAATCGGAAGTTTTACTTTGTGATGAAGTTTACAAATCGAATGGAGATATCTCCACTCCATTTTCATTCTATTCTATTTAGTTTCTTCAACATGCTAAATGCATGAGTAAAAGAAATTGGATTTCAAGAATCAAAGCTGAATTACTGAACACTCATGGAAAATGAATAGTTGTGGATTAAATTGGAGCAATTTTGAATCCTTTAAAATTCGTAACCCTTTCCAAATGTGTGCGTGTGAAAACTTACCCACCCCTAACCTATTATCCTTGAACCACTAAATTAAAAATCCATTGTGATGTTATGTGTCTTATCGTCTCAGCTTACATCCAAAGAGGCTCGCCTATGAAAGTAGTTTTTGAAAAGATGGTTTTTATTATAAAACAATTTCTACGTTTTTAAACTTGGAAATACTTCTGGGTACCTGCATCTCATACATTACATCTAGGACACATTTTTGACAATTCTAAAATATTTATTATTTCGAGACAACATTGAGAGTATGAACAAGTAACATTATGTTTTTTGTGATAGGCCAGTTGTTGAATGAATCAATGGGAGTATTCAGTTTGTAACAGTTAAAACAGAACTGGTAGATGAATTCTGATTTGTTTTCAAATTCAATTACTGTCAAATTTATTTTTCACTTGGATTGCATTAGTTTATCAAAAATGCTTATAATTTTCCAAACGAGTAGTTTTGTTGAAGCAGTGCGATAACCAGATTAACCAGATAAGGTTCTTTTCATTTCTTGGAAAAAAAATGCATCAATAGGCTATGTGTTTCGAGTACATTCCATCTCCCTAGTTTAAAAATAAATTTTTGCAGAAGTGCTCAGCTCAACGTTTTAATTTTATATTTATTCCATCATAATGATATAGTGTTAGCTTTATTTAGTACAGATATCTGTGTCTTTTGACGTAATGTTCACTGATTTTTTTCTATTTCTTGCTGAATTTGAAAATAAGGGCTTTCAGTTTTACTTTCTGCTTGTTTTAAAGAAAAATAGTTTTAAAAACTGAAAAATTGATTTCTTGAGTAGAACTGTATTTTTCACCGTCTCTTAGTTAACCTTGATTCAATTTGTGATTGATATATTTACGAAAATTAATTACAATCAATCTTCCTATTTTAAATGCATAGGATAAATGCATGTTAAGTCTTTCATTTTCTATATCAAACTTTCAATTTGATTTTTGAAGAAATATCATAATTGAAATACATTGCAGATGAATATGTTATTTCCTGAGAAGATTCTGATAGTTCAACTCTTCATATTTTCATATTTAATAACATAATTGATTAGCTCAACCGCTGAAAGAATCTTGACAGGTTCATTCCTGGCTAACTTGAAAATCTAGTGTTTTTGAAAATGTTTTAGTTTTGAAGTTAATACGATTGAATCATTTTTTGACATAAATCATGAACTTAGTGCATGGGTATTCGAGCTTCTTCTGCTATCTGCAAGTAAGGGTTAATCTTTCAACCTTCAAAACTCTCCACTTTTTCATTCAGCAAACTGTCAGCCTATTATTATAAGGCACAGTTTCTACTATTTTTTTCCATTGCCAGCTAAAACGTATTCATTTACATCTTGGTGATTTGCTTTTAGAGCTTTTTATTATTTTAGTTATTTCTTTTTTTATTTCTGTTTTTGGTGATATCTCTTCACTCCAAGTTAACATTATCAGAGTTATTGTAGGTTTGAATATATGTTGACAACATATTTGCTGTTGATAGCTCAAATTTACTCATTACCGTACATCAAAGCATTGCCATCGGAAAATTCCACCGTTTGACAAACCAACTCTACTTGACAAGAGACCTTTTCATTGAAGATTGACCTCAGTCAATCGCTGGTTAACTTAACTGACTTTAGTCATTAATAGCTAAGTATATATTTAATGCACTCAGTAGCACTTCTTCGCCTATATACTGACTAGTGTCATTCTCAAAACGTAACCGACAAATTTTGATGAATAAATCGAGAGAGATTGTATCGATTGAACCACTTTCTTTTATTACTATACATGATAGAAATTACCGTACTTCAAGAACTTATTTCAACTAAGAGTCAACTTTAATATCCAGAAGCATTATATTTGATGATTATTTACTGAACAAATGTATTTTCAGCAAACATATCCTTCAAAATCATTGACATTTTACATTAAAACTATTGTTCAGTAACAACCAACTGAGTTTGTGAATGGGCTTACTTTTGAGAATATTTCTTACCAATTCAATTTTTGTGGTGATAATTTCCGAAAAATGGCGCAAATTCAGATACAATTACGCTTCCAAGAAACGTGGAATGTTTCACACAGTGGCAATGTTTAATCATTACAAGTATTTTTCTTATACTCTCATCAGAGCACTGCTAAAGTTATCTGGTTTTAGATAAATAAATTGAATATTTTTATGTTATTTCCTTGAAATCCACGTGTGATGTCTTGTAAGTTTGTCTTATTTGTGTGTGGCGTCTTATGGTTGTCGAAAAACTCGCGGTATCTATTTAGGAAAAAGCTGCTGATCAAGACGAATGTTTTAAAAAGTAGAAGAATTCGGTTCTGAGAATTTCCATGACAGCTCCTACTCTGTGTGTATGTTAACCTATCCCATTCCCGACCTGTATAAATGTTCTCAGCAATGGCATGGAACGAGAATATTTATAATTTTATTTTGGAATTCTGATTTTTTATGAAGAGTGTTTCTTTTAGTATTTTGTCATGGATCTCAAAAAAGCTAATGCAATAGTCATAAAATGCAATAATGTTTTATGATTCAAGTTAATTCTAGGCTTAACAAACTTGGAGGTTGCCATCGTGTTCGCTTGTTCACAGTTCTCAGTGCTTTTAGGATATAAGCTGAAATGAAAAATTCCTAGTCTTTCAAAATATTTCCTCTCCTTAAAATAGCCTATCGTTTTCTAGAAAAATAAACTAAATTGTGCTCGTCAAAAAATAATTGTCTTTGCAATGGCCAACAATCTTTTATAAATAACATTTCTACTTTCAACACTACAATGAAGTATTGAAAATATTTTAACGTTATTCTTGAAATCTCAAATGGTAACGTCCATGGCATGCCAATTTAATTGAGTTTATAATCACTGTAGTGTGCCATCATACTAAAATTTTACAACAATTCTAAACTTTTACTTTTCAAGTGCATTTTAACATTCTTAAGTAACATTCTTACTTTCATCAGTATTAAAGTGTGTTCAATGTGCACCATTAAATGTTTAAAAATTGGTACATTAAAAACAATCTTTTTTATAAAATTCAGATGCTCATGACAATGCAACATTAATTTTTTTGTCATCATTTTAACTTGAAAACATTTGTAATAAGATATTCCGGGTAGTGTCTAGGAATGTCTTTACTAGGAATAATTTTGATAGACTAGCATTTCAGGCCAGTAATGGTTTCTTACTACAATGGTACATCGAATAGCATTTTTATAACACACTATAGGAGAGAGTTGATATTATTCAATTTTGATTGGAGCTCTTAGCTTGATGAAAATTATGATGTTGAAGATCCATCTTGTTTCCACTAATATGTAATATAAACTTAATAAAACAACTTTTGAATGGAAATTAACTCACGTTATGGCGTGACGGCCGTTTCGCTCTGTTGTCTAGAGCATCGTCAGACGACCCACAGTACACTGACTTAAGGTATGATACCTTATAGTCATTTGATACCTTAAGTCAGTGTACTGTGGGTCGTCTGACGATGCTCTAGACAACAGAGCGAAACGGCCGTCACGCCATAACGTGAGTTAATTTCCATTCAAAAGTTGTTTTATTAAGTTTATATTGATGAAAATCTTCTTTCAACGATAACAATTGGTTTTATGATGTACTGTAATTTCATTTGGGAAGGTATCTAAGAATCTAAAATGTTCAAGTAAACTTCTCAAACTTTATTCATTTTCCTTCTAATTGGCAAATCTAATATTATTGAAAAACCAAACAATACTCAAAAATTAATCTAAAATTAGAAATGTAAGTTTTAACTGGAAATGTATGGCTAAAACTGGAAATGAAAATTCTTATTTTACTCATTGTCAAGCAACCTCCAGGTATAATTTAATAGTTCAATTAGGTAATAGAGCATTTTTTTCTCTTTGCTCAGTTTGTATAGTCAATTCTGGAACTCATTTACACCTCGGTAAGTTAAACGACGACAAATATAAAACAAAACCCAAACATCTTATACTTATCTGATTGGTTAAAACTTTCTTTTGAATCGCTCGTTATATTTTTGTATCTTTCCACATCAGATAATTTTCATGTCTATATTTGTAGCTTTTTATTGAGTTTACTTCTTTTTTATCACTTTGCTTTTTATTTCCATTCATCATTTGTGTATGTTGCATAGAATGCCCTTACTCAAGCATCATTCGATAACTGTGTTTCAATGGTTGATATAAGGGTATAGTTCACATTAGCAGCAAAGCAAGATGAATTAGAATGAATTTCATTTAGTGCTTATTCATCAAAATCATAATTTTGGTCGAAGAACCATAATTAGGGTAGCTCATCCATTTATTTGATTATTTGCTGAAATTGAAATATTTTTTTATAAAGCAATCATTATACTTTAACTTTGAAGAGGTACTCGGAGATCTTGGTGGAAGTTGGTACATAATTTTAACTTTTCAATAGTCGGCTTTGCTCCACCTATCAACTTCGTGATAAAAAACTCAATTCTCAAAACGTGGATAATGGAAAAAATTTCTCGAATATTTCATTACCAAATCTATTGATACAAATCCATAAAGATTGAATTCAATTGTTGACTTTTTCCCTTAACTTGGAGAGTTTTTGTAATGATTGCAAAAATTATTTACTTTACATGTCAATCAACTTCAAGATCATTGGAACACAGTTACAATCCTTTGTATTCATATTTCCCTACAGTAATTTTGTCATTATTGTATGTGCAAGTGTTGTCAGTCTCTTCATTTTATTTGTTGCACTGTTTGCTGTTTCTGTCTCATTTTTTATGTGCATTTAATTTCTACTTTTCATTTATGTTACATGAGTGTATCGTCCATGTGTGTACTTTTCTCATGATTTGGAACATTTTGTCTGTACATGTTGTCTTTGTTAGTATAGCTTAAACTGTTTAATTTGATTTTTGGGGCTTGGGAGGGTTGAACTAGTGTATAATAAATAAAAAAGTTTCGGGCTTTGAATAATGTGTACTAGTATGTGACGAATACATACAGTACTGATAAAAAAATCCAGAAATGACAGAAAAATTACCGGCAGCCATCTTGGAAGGATCCTTGTGTCTCCCTGTCTTTGTGTTTGTCTGATAAACTTGTTCACCCACTTCCATCTTCTCCTTCTAAGAAATTTTTAATTTCAACTTTTAATTTTTTCTTTCAACAAAATTTTCATCCATATGGTTAGTTTTTAAGATATTTTTTTTTAATTGTTGATTTGTTCTATCAGCAGAATGTGCTTGATGTTGATCTTGTCTTCAACTACCTTCTGTATAGAAACTGCATTTATAACAAATAATCTTTGTCTATTATTTTGTTGATTGGTATTTGCAGGTTTTAGAGTGATAGCTCCAACAACCATCAAAATATTGTTATTTAAAAGGTGTTCAAGATTTGTACTGTATGTTGATATTTATAAATTATTTTCATTTACTGTGACTTGAAAATATTGTGGCTTATGATATAAATTGGAGCTCTCTAATTTTTACATTATATTCGTAATAATGTTAAAATTCATCATACATTTATCAATTTGAATTTTGATATTTCAGATTGTCAGGTAGGCCTAAACACCTCACTTTACACTATCCACTACGTTTATCAATGTGCTATATTTTTGTAATGCAATATTCAAAATTGATTTAATAACGTTTCAAGTTGTAAATTAATTGATGTTGTCAATTTATATTATGTTGGCACCTGCTGAAAAACCCACAAGGTTTAGCGGGACCTTTATTTGGAACTTGTAAATAAATAAATGATTGATTGAGCGACAGAACTCAACCTTCTTTTTCAATTTGATAGTAGACTACCATACATGGACAAGTATCATTTTTCAATGGATTTGTATTGAAACTTCTCGAATTATTTTACTTGAAAAAAGCAACCTTCAATAATTGCTAATTTGGGATGTATATTTGTCTGTATGATTGCATTTGTTGTTATTGTGTGATATTTTATGGGTACCTAAAACTATATTTATACAGTTTTCTTCCAATGTTTGTTTCTAATTTTAAAATCTATGAATATTGTAATCGAAATATGCATCTAGAAATTAGAATTCTCAGGATTTTTGTTCAATTCCATTTGTTTAGTGTGTCGATCATTCGTTTGCTAAAAAGTTATTTCAAGGCAAAAGTAATGCTAATTCGAGAAATAATGTTGCTGTATGGATTCCTGTTTATGAAAGGCAAAATAAGTCTAAGCTTAAAAAAACAAATAATGTAATATAATATGTCAAACAATAACTTAACAAACTCTGCCGTATCAGTACAATTTTAATTTGTCATCTATTCTATGTTCGCGTTTGTTGACTACGTTCTACTTGGAAAATATTCAACTTCTCAGCTGTTTAAGCTATTTTTTCATTGATTTAGTGTGAAAAATAGGCGTAATAATTTGTAATTACAGCATACTAATAGGCCTACAGCAGAAGTAGATACAGCACATGTTTCTGACTATCCCGTCAGGCTCGTCTTCAAAATGTTCATCCTTGGTCAAACTTCATTCTCAGCTATAATGTTTCCTTTGAGCACATTATCACCAGTATCAACTAACTGAGAGTGTCATTAATAAATTAATTTTCTAAGAAAACTACTTATACTGTACTGGGTACACTGAGGATACATATAGTGGTATACTGGAGATGAATACCCCACTGTTTGATTAGGGAAAGAAATATGTTGCTCGAATTACATTGTTTTTAAAAATATACACTACAGTATAGATTTCTTGAAAAGGAGAATTTTCTGATACCATAAAGTTTACTTCGCAATTTCACAGTAGCATACCTTCTTAATAATCTTCTCATATTCTTGGTCAAATGAGATCACATTTTATTTGTCAAATATATGAATTTATTTCATAAAAATGTCTATTTTCACAACTTTCAATTATTAAAAAGTGTAACAGGTTTATACATTAAGTAAATGTAGTCTTAAATTACTTTATACAAATTATACTCTAAAACCTGCAAATTTATACTTTGTGATTCTATTAATGCTACTCAGTTACTAAAGAATATAATTATTGTTCATTTGACTTTAAATTTAAGAATTTTCAACTTTCTTCTTAGTATCAGATCTAAGCATTTTCTGCTTCAAATTCGTTGAATTATATAAACATTTTAGTTGTCTGTAGTTGAAGACAGTTTAATTTTCAAGTCGCATTCTTCAAAGATTCTAAAAAAAATAATCAATTAAATTGTTCCACCCTTGTAAAACATAATACATCGATTAATGTATTAAACATAATACATCAATTTTTAGTGCAATTTTCAAACTCTTTCAATGTATAATAGATTAATGATAATTTCTTGAAAGATATATGCAAATTATGCGATAGAATATCTAATGAAGCAAGATAGTCAATAATATAGTTCTAAGCAGAATGATAATGCTGTGGCAAAGATATTGCTTTATTATTTTGCTAGCTGCATGCTGAATGAGAAATTTGAAAAAGGTACAATATACTGTATATTCTAAGACCTACTCTGCCTTTTGCACACGTTCTTCCTTCTTGCAATAATAGTAGAAACTGTCAAATGACACAAGTTACATTATACTTCTCTAGATTTTTTACCTATAAAAGAGATACATGTTAAAATTCTAGCTTCAATGAAAAATAATTTCATTCATGTTAATCCAGTTGATTGGTATGATGATGCCAAAACTTTTGAATGTCAAATTTAGAACCTTTTTGTTTCACGTTTCAAGACTATTTTCTGAATAATTATGATTTATATGTTTTAGGTAAATTCATTAGACCCCAAAATTACCTTGTATATTTAACCACCTTTAAAGTTCATTTAGTATCAAGTTGAATTTCTTGTTAGCACCAATCAGTCTGTGAATGATTCGAGTATTTAGTATTCCTCCTCAATACCGAGACTGCCGTTGAAATCTCCAATTACACTGTGGGCCCCTTTTAGGCTGGTGCATCTTTTATCTTTCACCAGTGAATAATTATGTAGTTTGTTGTAATAATGATGTAGGTCACAAAACCTCTTTTTTATATTAATTAATTTTTAAGTAGCTAAAATATAATGCAAAATAATACCATTAATAATAGATTTCAGTTGTAGATTGATTAAATAAAAATTTATGTTATTGAATGAGTTTCACGGAAAGCATTATTGGATGTCGTAATTCAGAATTAGCTCTCAGCTTTACTAGTAGTAAACTCTTGGCTAGATGAATTAGTCATACTTCTATTCTATACTCCCCAGCCTTTTTAGGCTGGAGCAACCTCTATACTTTCTCCAGTCTTTCTATTTTTCTCATACTACAATAGATCTCTTTACCCTTGCCCGCAAAATTATTGATTCAATTATTATTACCCATGAATTAGAAGGAAAATTTTTATGATAATAGCTTTGATCGGGAATATTCTACGAAATTATTTGATTGTTATTAAGTATTACTGGGTTAAGTAGAAATTTTCGATAAAAGTCATAATATCGATTTCAATTATATTTAGTATTTATTTCTTCTTACTTGATACTGTTGAAATACCTTACTTTTATTATTATGACAATCAATATTATATCATTAAAAGAGTAAGTTGCCGTTATAAATATTAATATTCCCATATCCCTATTGCAGTAATTCACATAAGATAATTTTATTTCACAATTACTTCTACTTTTAGGCTCTAGTTATAGTATAACAGTATTGGTGAAAAGTATTGCAATTCTTTTCAAATGGATTCAGAAATGCATTTAGATACGTTTCTTTTCAATTCAGAATCTTTGTCTTATATTGAGAGCTTCAACCAATAGGCCTATTGGATTTATAAAATGATTAATTGTGCATCAGAATTCATAAAAATTCAATGAAATAATATAGATTCAGGTTCGAACGAAGCTGAAAATATGATGCAAAAATAGTACATAAAAAGCAGAGTTCAGGTGCTATAATGTTTTATTTTTTATCCATAGATATATGAGTACCTATGATATATTTCATTCAATTGATAATAATTTTTCTACTTTTCAATCCTCTCATAATCTCATAGTACCGCTCATGAGCGTCAACGTCACTTCGGAAATTTTTAATGGAATGTAAATTAGTAAACTCGAAATTCTTCTGTTTCATGCTGAAATTCTTCATAGTTCTGTATAATTGACAAAATATTCTCATTATTTTCGTCCCAGAAATAACCATGTGGAAAATACATTAACAAAAATACCTATTACTATTATGATCTAATTTCTGAAAGTATGTTGCTACTCTACTGACATAGACTTATTTTAAATGGGTAACAGTTAAAGTGATCTTTTCAACTTCAACAGTCTCTGAGACATACATTCTTGCTTTCAGCTTTAATGCTATCATTAAGCATTTATGTTACTCATCACATAACTTGAAAATCATCAATTAAAATAATATGATGCTAACTAGATAAAATTCAAGTTTTAAGCCTTGTTAAAGTTGTGTAAATTTTCTACTTTATCCAAATTTTAAGAAGGTTATAAGTACTATAATAAAAATGGTACTATGGTACTTAATGTTCTTTGCTAATCCAGCTCATATTTTTTTATATTGGTTATTTCTAGGATACTTGAGCCCAAAGCTCTTGAACAACATATGCAACATACTGAGCTCTGCAACTGAAAGTCCGGGTTTCAAAATGAAGCTATCTGTATACTTCTTGCTAAGAAAGACATTTGTTTAATCCAAATTATTATAGTCAATAAACTATAGTATTCAAAATAGAAACACTATGAGATGCAAGACACCCTATCCTTCTATTTCGTCACGATATAGTGAACTTTCAGTTTGCCACATTACATTCCACTTTATATAAGAATATTATGACTATGTAAAAATACTGGTTTTGTGATCTTGACATCACCAAGATTGTAAATCAAGTTTTGCTCCCCCAATAATAAAATGATTTATCAAATCGTATTACTACCTACTAACTTCTCCTATACATGTGTAAAATTGATTCATTCATCTTGCTATTGGTTGATGTTTAAAACAGAATCAAATGTTTCTAAAATAGCACAATAATTCACTTATCACCCACTACTTGAAACGTGTATGTATTTCACTTTTTCTTTTGAAATGATTACAATGTACAATTGAATTTTCTCTAATGATAAGATCAAAACCATACATCTCATTATTGTTGCATCATTTGCAGAAGAGTGTCAGTTATTCGTGGACAAGTACTTTCGCCACAAGCTTTGGGAATAATAGGGATTCGAGTTTCTGTTGACAGAGACTCTCGATTCGGATTCACTCTGACCAGAGCTGGAGGATGGTAAGCCATATTTATCTTGACTCGAAATATTTCAATCTCATTTTTATTTTTCATTTGAGGTTTATTCATGAAATATCTTTGAATAGAATAATGCAATTACATCTGTAGTATAATTTTACTACAAATATTTTACTTTCTATGAGGATTCTCGAATGTTTCAAAATGCTTTCAACTTTACATTTAACATAGGAGGCCCTATTTATACTAACATTGATATCTGGTATCAATAAAGCTTTAGCCTCAATATAAATTGCTCGCAAAATAATATAACAAGTTGAAATAGAAATAATGGAATTCTAAACTCTTGATGGATTAACTTTATGATAGAGCTGTTCTATTAGAAATTTGTTTCGTGTGTGTGTCAGTCTTACAGATTTCACAGTAATATCAACGATTTGTAACACTAAATTTGGTACAAAGCTTCCTCTAAATTCAATTCCACCTCGAAGTTCGATTTTTTATTTTCCTTTCAGACTTTTCGAAATTAATGTTCAAATTTCACTAATGGGCACCATTACTGTTTTAAAATGTTTTTAGATACAATAAAGCTTCAAGTCACAAGCCAAAGCAGCCCATTTGTTCCGTATCAATATTGCAGCTCCTAATTCCCTTTTTGGAATTGTATTGGTATTAACGGTTGAGATCCATAAATCACATGTTTAATTCGAACATCCCGTTACAAAGCACCAATAGTCAAGTATTAAAAAAAAAAATTTTTTATTTTCTTTAGTTCATTTATCTTTATTGATTTCACATTGTTTTCGATTATAGGCGCGTATATGGTATTGGTAATTTATTTTAGCAGAATATTATTCTTCATGAGAGTTTCACCTTCAGATGATGGCATAAGCTATTAATAATATTGTTTTTTCGTAATTTACTGTCTCTTCTTATCTGTATTTAAATTTTGTAATCAAGTTAACCAAGTTATCAAGTAATCAAGTTATGCACTTTTTGCCATTAGTCATTATTCATTCTTTGTCCCTATAATTTTTATCCTGCTGAATCTGATTCTTTTGATAATTATTGGTACAGTACTTTGCAATTTACTGTGAATTGTAAATTGGTTATCAAAATTTGATTCATATAGCCATTCTAATCATTTAAGTAATTTTATTGTCTGAGCGTAAAATCTCACTTTCAATATACTTTGAAAATATACTGTAAAGCTTCAACGTGTTTTCGTTTTCAGGTTCGATGTTCTTGTGAATGGTGGAGGTGCGGTGACCCTACAGTTCCAACGTAGTCCCTTCCAGCCAGTTACCAAAACTCTTTTCGTGCCCTGGAATCAGATAGTTGTTCTCCCTCCAATAACAATGTTGCTGAGTGATGAATCTGAAGGCTTCCATCCTACTCCATCAGTTCTTGCTTTAGGTAATTTCAATTCTGAACACACCTTCAAAATGTTTGAACTGAATAAGATAAGTGAAGCAATAATACAGTATTTATTAGAAATAATGTGAAGAAATTCCTGACATGCTCTTCTTTAAATAAGTTTAGAATATATCTATTATTCATCGAAATTCCTCATTATAATGATTACGCCCCGATCAAAATCTTATTTTTCTTTGAAAAAAAACCATATCCCGTTTTGCCTTTGTAACTACATTAAATTGTTCTTAAGCCAAATCTGATTTATCTTTAGGTATAATCAAATAATTTCAGATCGATTACGTAATCATCTTGCATTGAATCACGTATTAAAATTTCAAGATCTTATTCAGCGATTACTTTAAGGTAACTATTACTGGCATATCAATCACGGAAAGCGTAATAATTGTTCTTCAATCAGCTGAAAAATTGAATGATAATGTCTGATTGAAGAGTATCACTTCTCTTTCACCAAAATAGGAAATCGCTTAATCAAAATCTGAATGATTAAATGAGATTGAAAGCATTGATCAAACAATTCTAAGCTTTGACATTGGCTGTTGGATATGAAGTTTCATTTGTGTATTTAATGTGTGTTTTCATTCACAGGAGCGCCTGGACTTGGAGCAGCTTTGCACAGCGTAGGACCCTGTCTAGATCATGACGACACCCTTCTTGTTCCGGTTATTCTATCCACATGGATGCCTGAAAAAGTCGGTGGTCACCCTGGACAGAACTTGTTATTTGCCGAAACACAGGTTAATTTAGTTTTATTATCTACATCTCCTTTGTGACTTTGGGAATTAATTTTTGTATGGAAATTTATCAAACTAGAGCAGAAAAAAACTTCTCCAGTTCATGGGGGAAGTGATAGCCGAGTGCCGTAGCAGGTATCTGTTCAATCAGAGATAAGCTACGAAACTCCTGGGCGCTCTTTGTAAGGGTGACCGATTGGATTGGCCAGCAAAAAAGACTGTGCTCTCTGCTGTAAAATCACTTCCCGGTGGTTCGGAACCCACCTAAAACTGTAGGTACAACTTATCAATCACCATCATCCAATTCATTACCCATGCACAGGTCTCAGACCTATGTGGGCTTCATTCTCCGAAAAAATGAGTAAAAAGAACTTTCCAATGCCCTAGGCTTTCTTGCAAATATGCATTGGAACTTTTTAAACTTATTATTACGGCTTTATTATTATGAATGATATTAATATCGACATTATATTAAAAGAACAATCGCACAAAGATATTTTGAAAAAATCTGCCTCTATACTTTTTAAATAATTTTGTAAAACATTTATTTGAACTAGAAATTACAAATAATGCATAGGCTTTGAGAATTGATACATAAAGTATTAAAACCTTTCCAAATAAATTTAAATTATCTGGAACTTGAAAGAATTCAAATATTTATGTATTTTAATTTGGATTTAATAGAAAATATGCATACAACATGCTTAAACAAATGCTCACAAATAGATATTTTTATGATGTTGAAGATCCATCTTGTTTCCACTAATATGTATTATAAACTTAAAAAAGACTTTTAAATGGAAATTGACTCACGTTATGGCGTGACGGCCGTTTCGCTCTGTTGTCTAGAGCATCATCAGACGACCCACAGTACCTGTGTGGTACTTCTTAAAAAAAATGGAAGAAGGGTCTTACATCAAAGCAACAGTATGTGATATTCATAAATAATTTTAAGAATAGCTCAAAATGCAACATGGTAATCCATGAAAACCTACACGGAATCGAAAATCAATATTTGTTTTTGAAAAGCATAGGTATTATTTTTGCTTTTAAATCGCACCGTTTAAACTTTGTCAATCGTTTAACCGTTGAAAATGTTAGAAAAGATTTTCGATTATTATAAAATTAATCATTTTTTATCTGAGAATATTATTAGCCAAGAATGATTCCGAAATACCAATGTCTATTCATATTTTTGTTACTAGATGTTGCAAGAAAGTATAAGGATTCCTGGTTCAGGACTTCACCTAATGTATAGAAGCAGTCTAGCATCAGGATATCTGTCAAGAATTGTAATGCGCCTGACCCATTCCCAAGTGCCACCATCATTGCTCAGAGTTCACGTCCGAGTCGAAGTTGAAGGCTCCGTGCATACTAAAATCTACGAAGCTGATCCAAATCTCACACACACGTTTGCTTGGAACAAAAGAAATGTTTACAAACAGAAGGTGAGGATTACATTTTTCTTATCTTCTAAAATTATTATAATTGAACATGTTTTAATCTTTATAGTAATTATATTGTACCTTATAATATTATTAACCACTACTTACCCAGTGGTTTGGAACCCACCTAAAAATGTGAGTTAACCATTTTCATATCATTGCTCAAACGATGAGGTGGAACTTTCTGTAAAAGTCTCCCTCACCAATAAAAGTCATACGCTTACTATTTTAGCCTGCAACTTATAGCTCTTTATTGTTGATAAGCTTTTTTCTGGAAGTGCTATCATTCCGAGTAATGTCTGTATGAAGGGTTTCATGGGAATTGAAAATTATGTATAGAAAAATCTGACATCAACCTTTCCAAGTTATTCCATGCTGTTCTTTCTTTTATTGGTTCGAAATCTATCAAAGAACAGAGTATTTCTGATGATTTATCCAATCATATCAAACATTCCCAAGTAATCTAACCATAACAACTTAATGTATTTATCAAATGTTTAAAGTTTTGGTATTCCATTGAGCAAATATTTGCTGGGTTGAAAAATGCGGATGGATGTGAATAGCTTTTGTTCCACTTTTTCAGTTGGTTGATATTTCATGTTGAAAAGGGTATTAATTTCATAATAAATATCATAGATATTTCACTTAAGAAACTAGATAAGTCACTTAAAATATTTGTAAGTCTTATCATTGCTATCATTTTTCTTTTGATATTTCTCTTCTTTTCAATGTAAATACTGTATAACAATCGAATGTAATTAATACCATTCCTCTTTAATAGAAGAAGTAATAAACCTCTCTGATGTTGAAAAAATCAATTTCATGCAGGTTTATGGTGTAGCTGAAGCTAAAGTATCGGTTGGATATGAGCATTCGACCTGTCCGAATATAGTATGGGAAACTCAAACTGCCACTCTTCAAGGATTCGAAGTTGATATATCAGATGTTGGAGGATGGAGCTTGGATATTCATCATCATTACAACTTCCATGAAGGTACTGTATTTATTCGTATGTAGCCTATTTAGTGACTAGAACGATGTACACTAGTTTGCAGTTCAGTTGTTGGTTGGGTTCAACAAGTTGTCTTGAGCTAGTACCTTAAGCTCACACCTTCTTCCATATCTAAGAAAAGATTCCTGTATGCACGTACATAATCCTGGTTTTTCTTCCTCTACTAATCACTATCACTATTAATGAATGGTTATATATTGTGAAATGATAAAAATATCAATTATTCAGTAAGATTTGTGGGAGTTCAATTTTTTATTGTTAAAAGTAGATTGAATATTCTATTAACTACTTCGTGTTTATCTCTTTAAAAATGAAAATTTGATGAATTTTCCAGATAGCAGGTTAAACATAGAAGTTAGTTATTTGTTTCTAGTTGATATTAAGTATAATAAATATAAGTACGATGTACATTAGAAGAACACTATCATGTAATGTAGTTGTTGGTTTGTTTTATCTGTGCTGTCTCGAGCCTGTATCTCAGCTCTTGGATGAGTCTTTCCTTATGTAATCCATCATTTCATGTAATATGTTTTTTTTTCATAATCTATCATTCTGTTGGGTGATAGATGAATCCAGAAAGTCCTTCAATTTTTATGCTAATGTAATATTCGCAATTTCTCTTCAGGAATCCTTCAAAAAGGTGATGGCTCAACTCTTCATTTGAAGCAGTTTCCTCGTACCGTACGAGTTGTTATGGGCACTGGTCTGCAAAGGCCTCTGCACTGCAAAGATTGTGATGGATTGGCTAGAGATGCCCGACTATTGACGCCTGTGGCACTCACATCTGGTCCCGATGGCTCTCTATATGTGGGTGATTTCAATCTGGTTCGCAGACTCACTCCGCAAGGAAGTGTTTACACCATCTTACAACTAAGGTATCATTAGATTTTATTATAAACTGGTCAAATCTGATTCATATTGGAACGTTGCATGCTTTCATCATATTTTTATTTTTATACACGTTATAATTGTAAAACATTTATTGTTATTAGACAGCCAAGCCATCTGGGAATATTTGACCAAATACTCATGCTACTGGTTCTCTATGTTGATTGCATAAGCTGGCATATTATGTCTGTGGCAAATCTGCACTAGCTGATTCCCCCTGAAACACTGTATGGATCATACCCAGCAATGCAAATTTACCCTAGGAGTTTCAGGAGTTTGAACTAGCTGCTTCCTCTTATCAAAATAAAAAGAAATGTTCGTATAAACTTGGGTTTGTGTACGCTTCTTACAGAAATATAATGGCAGAAGGTGACAGCTCTCCATATCAATTTATCCATTCAAAAATCTCTAGGGCCTTTATTCAGGTGTTGTATTGAACAGATCACGTGTTAAAGGAGCTAAAAAGTCGAATAAAATATGTAAATGGATGAATAAACGTAAATAAAATGAACATGTACAGTAAATCGAATAAAACAAGAAACTTGTATCTATCCAAACTATTGGTTTATTCTACGAAATATGTAAAGATGTCTATAAAACACGTTTTTCCAAGTTTATTGAATTATCTTGATTAGGTATTTGTCAATAAAGCAATTTCTTTTTATCGTAAATCGTGGAGAATTTAATTCTGAAAATAAAATCTTGCAGCCAAAGCCACCCCTAAAGTCATAAAATCTGGTTTATTGGTCGAAGCACTGATTTTGCACGGTTCCTTTTAATTGCTATTCTTGTGTGTTTTGATCCAATTGAAACGAGATTTTATGACTTCAAGATGTGTTTTTGGCTATTGAATTCTTCAACATTTTCCTTTCCGAATTGATTTGTACAAGTTTTGTTTGAATATATAAATTGGTGTATCGAGAAATAATCAAGCTAATCCAAATGAAACTAAAAAACGTGTTTTTATTGACATTTTTACGTATTTTTAAAATAACTCAACAACTGCGATATTTACAGATTTTTTACATGTTTTATTTGGATTTTCAGATTCTTTTACTCGAAATCTGCTCATTCTGATCAACACCTTAATGAGGCCACTATAGATTTCTGAATGAGTACCTAAATTGATAGGGGTAGCTGTCCCTTCTTTATTGTTTCTCTAACGAAGCGTTTCTGGACCAATGTTAATCTGGACTTTTATTTTTATTTTGATGAGAGAAAGAAGCTAGTGCAGTATAATCCATTCCTCCTGAAACACTATAAACAAATGTATTCGTATTGAAGTACTAGGATGAGTAGGGAATCCGCCTTTAAATTATTGATAATATTATAAGTTACATGAAAAAGTAGAATTGAGCTAGAAAATGTATTGACATGTTTTTCATGAATTATATTGACTCACAGTTTTGTGTTCATTGTATGTCTTTTATTATTGTATACTTTTTCACCACAAAGTATGAAGCATACTTTTGGCTACTCAACTTCTATCGGTTTTCTATCCTCCAAATACCTTCATACTATTGTTGGTGTATTGAATGTACTCGTACAATATATATATATAAACAGCCTTATTGAGTCATAATGCATAAATTTATTCTATAGAAGTGTTAATGTGATGAATGTATTCATATAGTGTAATATATCAACAGCCGACTTGATCCGTAATGCATGATCAACTTGGTTTATTTCTTTCAGTGCAACTCAAGTATCGTATCAGTATTATTTGAGCTTATCACCAGCTGATGGTCACCTGTACATTTCGGATCCTGAAAAACATCAGATTTTGAGAGTGGTCACTTTGGAATCGGTTGCTGACCCAGCTATCAACTGGGAAGCGGTGGTTGGTTCTGGAGAACGGTGCATTCCAGGCGATGAAAATAGTTGCGGAGACGAAGGTCCAGCTAAGTCAGCTAAGCTGGCTCATCCGAAAGGTCAGTGCATGAAAGCATTTTCAATTCTTTATTAAAACTGCATAATAAATCGTGATCTTACAAACAAAACAGTAGATAGTGACATCATTTGTAATGCAATTTCTGTAGCCTACATACATTACTGTACTGACATTAATTCAAAAACATTCAATTTTAAAGGCATTGCTGGGTTTACTCAAGTATAATGTTCGTTTAAATGTTAGCCTAACTTATCTTTATAGCTCTCTAAAATTTGTTCAAATCCATTTATGAAAAAATAAGATTATGCTGTGAATAACAACAGAATGACAAATAAAAATGACGAAAATGCAATTTTAGTTGATGTTTTAACAAGAATTTTAGTACTGAAACAATCTATAAATATACCGGTTCTCGCACTACTATTAGATATATTGTTCAACTAATTGCTTCTTTGTGATTTGACTTGATGTCTGTTTGTATTCTATCCACTAACAAAGCTATCAGTATTCTATATCTCAACATTGTAATTATTTGCTAATATAGAATAGAAAAAGCTGCATGACTAAAGCAATTGTAATTATTTATTGTATTCCACTTTTGCTTGTAATATAAATAAACCTATATACAACCTGATGGATTATTGAACTTTCCTAGATTGAATTTAAATAGCAGAACATGTTATAATCGTTTAGAGTTTAGAATTTATTTTATTACGTTATTAATCTTTTTCTTATCCAGGCTTAGCAATTGCTGCAGACAAGACAATGTACATTGCTGATGGAACGAATATCAGATCGGTGGATCCAGATGGAATAATCCATACACTTATCGGGCATCATAGGCACCACAATGTTTGGCAGCCTATACCATGTAAAGGAGCTATACCAGCCCAACAGGTGATGAATAATCAAGTTCTGTAAAAATATTACAGAATGTTTAAAAAAATTATTTCTGAAAGTTTTTTCTCGAAGAACATTTCGCATTACATTGCACATAATATGAATTATTTGCGTTGCCGCTGTACAGGTCACATACTATTGTTTATTGAATCATAGAAAGAGAAAGTATTTTACTCTGTAGCATCAAATCAAAATGGATTCCAGATTATGGTTGAAGTGGATTCAAACGAACAATGCTGATGCTATTTTTCTCTGCCTGCTGTCATATTGTTTGTATAAAATATTTTCCTTTTTGTCTACTACTATCAGCCAAGTATGCTTCAATTTATTCTAATGTATTCTTTCTCCTAATGAGTACTTCAAAAAAATAAAATAATAATTGTTATAAAAATAACAGTTTTTCTTAGTGCAAACAGAGGTTATCAGTTTGTAGTAGGAATATCATTACAGAGTATTAGTTTGATTCTATAGTTCTGTACTATTTAAGCTAATAAAGTATATGAAAATAAATTCGGAGAATAATATGCATGATCCTCCCACAGAGGCGGCTGAATATGAAGCAAACATCAATTGGAAATAAGAAGATCAAATTGTAGTATAAAAAAAATGTATTGAACGAGAACTTTCATCTGAGTCATTTCAGTATTTCCAGCTATTTACAGAGCTTATAGATAGGTATTAGTGTGAAAGTTTTCCTAACACAATTAAAATGTATTGATGTTGTCATAACACGCATTATGAATAAACGAAATACTACAGTTTCGGCATTGACGCCATTGCTTACCATCAATATTTCATCAATACTGAATTTTGTAGATCAAATAAACAGACTTCTCATTGAAAATTATTTGGTGATTGTTTTGATACTAGTGAGCCCAACGAGCTGGAGAACTCGCTTGCAAACAACTAATTTTGGAAAGGGAAACTCATTTGGGAAGCTTGGGGAAGGTGGTAACGAAAAACGGCTGTTTTGAAGATACTGATTTAGATAAAATTCACTAGACATCTATCACCCTTGAAGTTCAAGTTCATCGTTGCTCTGATATACAGATTTATTTTCCAGATTTATTAAAAACTAGCGGTTCACCCGTGCGTTGCAACGGTATTTTAGTTATAATAGTGCTTCCTGGCGAATTCCCAAGAGCCTAGCACAAACCGCACCTTCCTAAAATGTTAATTTTTGTTTGGATAAATTATTGAAATTAGAAAGTTTTGTTTTTTCTTTCACCAAAGAAATAATGAAACATAAGCTGAGCTTTGATTCACCAGTCGGAGCATTGCAGTCATGTAGGAAACATGTCTGCAATGCTCTGACTACACAAGTCTGCAGACAGGGTAAATAACGCCGCTAAGAGCCCACCATATGATTAAAAACTGTTGATTCCTATCAGCTGTTCCTTTACGGATATTTCTCCCTTTTTGTGTCCTTCAGCGAGGACTTTTGAACTCCCAACCTTCACAGGAACCATCTCGGGACTATTCTACATTATGCCTGAAAATTTTATAAAAATCGGTTCAGCAGTTTTGGAATTTACTGGGAACATACATGCATACATACATCCTTATGTGGTAATAAAACTTAGAAGAAATGTATCCAAAATCGCACAATACTTGGTTCTTAAACGTTTATTATTCTGTTAAAAAAAAGATAATTTAGTTTTTTATAGCTAAAGACATTGTCAAAAAAGTTTTCAATACTGTTAAATAACTTAAATCCCGATGGATGCTCTCGTTTTTCAGGAGAAGGCCGCGTAAAATGCCTTCGGGGCCGTGACAGACAGACAGACAGAAATTGAGATAAGACTTGTTTCGGCTTCTTTAATGTACAAAACGTAAAAAATAACCAAAAAGTATATAATTCTGATGAATGTACAGACAAAACTCTAATTTTATTTATATAGATACCGTACTCATATACCTATATATCAGCGCAATGGAATTAGTATATCTATAGAGTAGATATATTTACCACATAAAAAACAGCTGTTTATGTATCCATATTATTATATCAGGGCAATGAAATTAATATATCAGCTGATAGAGATTCTATAAAAAGTCTGATCGCATGTATTCACCTACAGCTGATGATAACTCAAAATATTATTTTGAAATCTATTGCGAATTCCATAATTATGGTGAAAACCACTATTTTCTATATTAATGAAGGGATTTTGTTTCGCCTCAAAAAGGATGAAGGAATAGGTCTATTTCATTGACAAACGAACTTGATCTGTATTAAGGTTCCAAGAATATATGTTTAAAATTTGAAGTTGATTGGTCAAAGCGTTCGAAAGTTATAGTCGAACATACAAACATACAGAAAAAGCCGCGAGCCTCCAGTCAAGAGTCACAAGTCAAAACTAAGAACTCGCTACGCTCGTTCATAAATGTTATCTAATACATGAATTCCGATTTCAGGCTCAGTTACAATGGCCAACAGGTTTAGCGTTGAGTCCTCTGGATGGTACACTTCATTTTATTGATGACAGACTGGTGCTGAAAATCACGGCTGATTTGAAAGTGAAGGTTATTGCAGGCACGCCTCTTCATTGCCATGCTCACAAAGGTGACCAATCAGAACCCACTTCTGAACCGGAACCACAACAGCCACCTGAGGTAAACATTCTGCAATAAACTATCATTGTATAGTGTCACTGCTTAATGGCATATTAAAAATTCAGATTTCATCAAGTAAATAAATAAGCTTATGACTTCTATAGGAGGTGAGAACCTCCGGGCATTTCAACTTACTTTTTGATTCATGTTATTGGGAACACTGTGAGCCTACAGTTCTAGGTGGTTTCGAGTAAATGATAATGAAGCAGATAACTGCTGTTTGGTCATCACCCATTCCTGCGCAATATTGAACACTCGGGATTAAAATGATCGCCCGAAAATACCCTCACCGTTGGTCACTCCTTTATCAAATTGCAACTACATTAAAAAATTATCTGTTGTTGTTTCATGTCTTTCTTGTCGAAGATAATAGTGAAATTGTGTGTAAAATACAATAATTTCTTTTCACTTTCACAGCAACCAAATGAAGATGGAGGGTTGGCTACAAGCACATCTTTAGGTCAAGTGTTGGCTTTGGCTTTCAGTCCAAGTGGCCAGCTTTTCATAGCAGACAGTGACTCAAGGAAAGTGAATGCTATAAGAGTTGTTGATTCATCAGGAAGGATGTCTGATTTCGCTGGTAGAGGACAGTTGAGTGATAAAAGGTATTCTACTTTTAGCTATGTATTTCATTTCTAGTGGGTAGAAACAACTACGATCTCTTTACTCTAAATATGGGATTTCAGATTGAAATTTTTTCAATTTCTTACAAAAATTCTTGATTATTTAACTTTTATATTAGATTTATTTCTTATTTTCAATTCTTCCCCAGAATCTATTAATATAAATCAATAGATAGACTACAAAATAATTCAATTATCACAATACTTCTTTATATCATTTCTGATGAAGTAGCTTAAGCTTCTGGTAGAGTTAGAATTTCTTGGAAATATTATCTCTGATAATAATATGATGGTATAGTTTTTTTTTTGGATAATCAAAAATCACAGTTGAATCCAATTTCATAATAAAAAGCCAAGATACAATGTATTTCAGGGTTTCAAACGAGCGAAAATTCCTTGAATAGCGGGAATTGGGCCGCGAAATGTAAATGAAAACTAACTTTTTGAATTATGTTTGTAAACAACTTTTTCCCCGCTTTCCCTGCCCCACTTCGCACAGCAGAATCCCGGTTAATCCGCAACCCGGATAATCAAGAGTTGACTGTATTTATTTATACGACTTTATTATTATGCATCTCCTTCTTTTAGCTGTAATATTTCTGTATTCAAATACGGATTGGGTTATCAAGAACTAAACCTTCTTTTTAGTTTTAAAGTTTAATCGTTGCACATATTACCACTCCGATATGTGAACCAAACAGTATCAAAATCAATATATATGCATTCCATAAGTTATCTTCATACCTTCTTTGTATGATATCTCCTTATCTAATTACAACTTTTTGTTGCAGGGAATGTGACTGTATGACCAATATCACAACAAATGTCCCATGCCCTTGTTGGACAGATGCTAGTACAAACTCCAGGGAAACGCTCCTTTCAACCACTGCAAGGTTTACCACTATATCTGCTCTTGCCGTTTCACCAGACGGAGTTGTAAACGTGGCTGATCAGGGCAACTTGCACATCCTATCCCTCGAGCACTATCTAGCCTCTCATGATGAAAACGGAGAATTCACAATTCCATATACAGCAACTGGGGAAGAATATGTTTTTAATAGATATGGACAACATATCGCCACCAAAGATATAACTACTGGAAAAACTCGTTACACGTTCTTGTACAGCAAAAATACTAGTTTTGGAAAGCTGCTTACAGTGACAGATAGTTCAGGGAATAAAATACTCTTCCTCAGAGACTACAGCAACCTAGTCAGTGCAATTGAAAACACTCAAGACCATAAGTGTGATCTGAATATATCTGGTGTTGGATTTTTAACAAAATTCTCTGAAAAAGGTAGATCTGAAGTTGTCTTGGATTATGATTCGAATACAGGATTGTTGACAAGTCGATCTGACTCTATGCCGGGGGTGAGTGCAAGATAATAATTAAATTTTCAATTACAATTATTATAAAATCAAAATCCAATATGATAATAAACTTGGTTTTAATTTTTTCCTATGCAGTAGAAGCTGATGTATTCAATGGAAAAATATGTTGATAGAATTCCATTAGCATGTCTATTTTATTAATATATTTGATGTTTCATTAATAATCTACAGTGAATTGATAGAAAAATTATAATAATTCAAGAAAAAGTTAAGAACTCCTAAACTTCGTAGTCTTTATTGTCTATAATAATTTCATTGCATTTAATAATGTTTGGTATTTATATGTCTGATAATTAATTGCATTTTTGTCTTTGATTTATTTAATATTTTCAAGTTGAGTTTTTGAGAAAATTATGAATATGATGAAAATCTCGATTCTGAGTACGATACAGAATTATAAAGCCCAGGATTATTAGCTTGCTCAATGATTCTCAAGTTTCAAACGTACGTGGTTCTTGACAGCAATCTTCTTGCTGTAGAGCTGATACCATTAAAATAATTACTCTCAGAAATAATCGCTCTCCCAATTCATATACCGGTATTGGTTAAAGCTTTTGATAGATATTTCTTGATTACAACTTTATAGGTATTTCTTACTACCAACTAATTTGAACCAACCTGGACCTTTTCCAATGTAATCAGCAATAAGCAACTTGAATTAACATCTAATATGGAACTATAACATTCGAAAATAGCTATAACAATGAATTGTGGTTTTCAGGGAGGCTCGACTTACATCTACCAATACGATAACATGGGCCGAGTAAGGCATGTTGTACTACCTAGTGGAGAAACTTTGAATTTGGCATCCAAACTTACGGCTGACGACGAGCTGGAAGTTCAAATCTCGACTGCTATCCAATCATCAGTGACTTCAGACTCCAATATGCATACAGTGAATATCAAAATGGAAGGACAGACCGACAAGAGAATGACTGTTAGAGATAGTAAGTAGCCATAGATGCATAATGTCCTTCCATCTTGGAAGTAATTTTATTACAGTGATAATTCACATGCGATAGCTACCTGTATCAGGTTTCTTTATTATTCATTTTGATGTACCCTCAATTGGAATATTTTCAATTTTTGTATTCTGTTTCATTTTTCACTGATGAACCGGATAAAGTTATCTTCTCTAGCCGGAATGGCTAGCCGGTGTTCTTCAGATCATGGCTATGACATTTATCTTTGTATAGGCTTTTGGAACACGTATAGTAAAAGAGTCTAGATCTGTTGTACACTTGCACTGTTTACTAATTTTTGAAATATTAATGCCTGACAAGGGAAAAATTCTTAATACTCGAACTTATTATTACTTTTCTACTCTGAAAGTCTATATTTCAGAAGAAATATAACTCTAATTTGCCTGGAGGAAATATGTTTCAATAAATCCTTACTTCTGTATGTTAACATGAGTGAATTAGTTACTCAAGTTGTGAATCAGTCACAGAGCATAAAATATAATAATAGAGATGTCCTGTAAGCCGTAAGCCAATGCTGATGACGTTCTACTTGCTAATGACTTGAAGTGCTTGCACAGTGAAGCATCCAATGTATCGCAAAATCGCAAAATCAAACATATGCTGTAAATTGGTGTATTGTGATTGGTGATTAAAGAAGGGTGAATACCACCATTCCGCAACATGTGTTTGAGCTTTCAACGGTGATTATCCTCGAGTATTGGATGCTCTACTGTGCAAGCGTCCTTATCTGACTAGCCAATTTCCCCACTCTTTTGACTTCACTTCGATGAATGCAGTCCATGATTATGGAGTCCAAACATGGCTATGCTTTGTGATAACCTATTATGAACCTTCATTTTCCGCATCTATATATATATCATTTCATTCAAAGTCAACTAATCTATGATCAATTTTGAATAAAAATTGCTTTCCTTCCACATAATTTCAAAAAGATTAAAAGGTCCCTCTACACATAATTTGGAAAGCTCACACCTAAATCTGTCATATACTGTTGAAAAAAGCCTTTGCAAATTCTTCAAGGCTTTAAAAGAATGTCTTGCTAATTTTATTTGTTCTAATTTCAGGTCTATCTGGAGTTAGCGAAGCGATGCGATTCTCAAATGGTTCATTGTGGATGGTTCACCGATGGGGAGGAATAACTTTGGTGACAGCTGAGGCCAAGCATCCTCTATTGGAGCTATCGTTGCCTGTAGAAGCCGAAATGTTCCCAGTTTGGAGTCGACAGCTTACAAAACGTGGTGATATTGCAAACATCATGGCTTGGACATACACCTTAGTGGGAGATGCCGGCACCAGTCAGCAGACTTTGCATCGACAGCTTTGGGTGAGCACTAATATAGCACAGCTTTGGGTGTTGGCCGTGGTAGCGCAGTCGGTTGGAGCGCTTGTCTCTCATTAGATGAGACTCTTGCTGGCTGGTACTCCTGCGGTATCGAGTTCAAATCTCGTTCAACCTTGGATATTTCGGCTACTGTCATAATTCACTTGATTACCCACGTACAAGTTTCAAGACTCATGTGGGCACCATCCAACAAAAAAATGTAATTCTCAAAGTATTGACATAAGAAGGGCCAAAGCCTATTGAAAGCCAACTTGGTTGGCTTGTTGTACTCACTAAAATATGAAAAAGGTTCTTATAAACGTAGGTCCGGAAATTCGTAATTACTGATTTAAAGATGGTGGAAGTACGCAACTAGACCCGTCAATTTATTTATTGAGAAATTTGTAGTGCATCCATTTTACTTGTAATTTGGCCAGGTTCTATGTAAAATGAGCTAAGGATAAACAAGTTGTAGTCGGTAACTTCAGTAAGGTTTGAAATATTTAACAAAATATGCAAAAATGACCCAAAAAACAACATTTTTTTCAAGTTCAAAGTCAACTAAATTAATTAAGTCTACAATATACTTTTAGTTTTTTGAAAAAAGTTGTTGAGAATTCAATTCTGAATAAAAAAGGTCCAATAACATACCACACCTAAACTTCATACAACTAGGGTTTTAAGAATGAATCCACATAAAAATATCAAGCTGTGCAAAATTAGTATGTTTTGATTCACTTGAAGCCGAATTTATTAAATTTGGGTGGGTTTTTGGCAATTTCCTTTTTGGATATTTTTTTGTCCAGAATGTGCTGAGTGTTATGAATTGCCTCTCATTTGATTGATTCTTTAAATCACTTCAAAATGAAAATTGTAATAGCAATCATGCCTACTTATTTAAATGCCAATCGTCCTGCTGGCGATTATGAAATCAAGCCATGCATGTGTTTTGTTCTCTTTATTTAGTACTCAGAAATATATAATATTTAAAAGGTTTTTCTATTCAATTATTATATAAGTCAATGAACAATTGCAAGGCAGGTTATACTGTGATACTGTGATTGCTTGTATACTATACCATGCTTGAGTCATCTCTAGACATGCTTCTAGACATTTACTTTGTGGATCTTTACATAATATTTAAAAGACATTATCTAATATTCCGGAATTCCATAGACATATAAGCTGGTCCTGGCGCGTTTTCAACAACATTATTTCTTGGCATTTTGTAGCATGGAACTATTGTAGTCATCAATAACGGTTCAAACGCAAAAAATGTAACGTTTGCATTTAAAATCTTGTTTAAACCAGGTAATTATGTTCGACATTTTTTAAGGTTATGGATATTCACTGTACTATTACAACACACAACATGCCTAATAAAATTATTTGAAATAATTTCAGGTGAATAACACACGTGTTCTTGGAGTTGAATACGACCAAGCTGCTGGAAAGGAAACCGTTTATGATAAGGATAAAGAGCCATTACTTAGCGTTACTTTCGATCCGGCAGGACTGCCTCTATCATGGAGGCCTGGAAACTCAGCTCATCCTGTTAACATTAGCTATGATAGGTAAAAAATTATCTTATTCATTATATTTATTTGTTTTTTCAATAAGGGAAACCCTTTACAAGGCCCCTAACGGCAGCGTCATCGTTGTGTAGTGTTCACCTCACTAAATCTAAAAACCCATCCTCATTCACCATTCATACCACAGACTAGGAAACGGAACTATGTTATTTTCATTTAAAAAATAAGTTTTTAATGCCTGTTTTTCCTTGAATTCACTTCATAAACTCAAACTCCATTTTAGATATCCACTCATATTGAAACGAACTTTTTTAAGTTTGTTTAATTATATTGCAATAGAGCGCTCTCAGACTAATCTAGTAGTAAGATTCTAGTCTAGAGTCTTCATTGCTCTACAAGATCAATTTATCGCAATTGGTGTCTCCGTTCCGACAAAACGCAGAGATGGGAATAATATTTTGTCAAGAATGAGTGCATTAAGTTCAAGAAATGTTCGTAATGTGTATGCTCTTTCATTTTGCTTACATTTCAATATAAATTCATAATTATCAAATTTGCTGTATCTGAAACGTAAATTTATTTATCCGAACATACATGAATTGATATGAACAAATCTTTTTCCAACTTATTATAGTATTTTAAAACATGATTTCATTTTTCAGATTTAATCGGGTCGAAGGATGGAGTTGGGGAACTCAATCAGAAACATACAGCTATGACAGACATGGGTTGTTGGCTGAAATAAAAACCATACAGGATGGAACAACTCAATACACCTACAATAGTTGGAATATGGTTAGTTTAAAATTAATAATTCTAATCGCATCATAAACATATGGCTGGTTGCACAAAGGTCAACCAAAATTTAATCACTGATTAAATTTTCATCCATAAGATTTCTTATGAATGATCGGCGATCAAACTCTGATCGACATTTGTGCCCTTAATCTTAATAGAAATCATAATCTATAAGAATCTCACTAGATTTCAAATTGAATAGTCCTAACAACTCCTGTTGACTTGCAAATTAATCTTTTACTAATTTTCAGTGTATTCATTTATTGTGTTTTTCATGTTGCGTTGAAAGAGAATTATGGAATAATTTTAAAACAAGTTATTGATAAAAAAGGAGTTACAAATACGACATGTATGTCAGCAATCACCATTTTACAATTATGTTTTTTATCTCAAAAAATATTTTGTAGTGGAACTTCTATAATGCATAATTTAATATAATTTTATTTCTACAGCTATCCAAAATTTCACTGCCAAGTGGTAGAAAATTTGCTTTAGTCTACGATGAGATGGGAGGCTTACAACATGTGACGTTGCCATCAGGCACAAGGCATTCTTTCAGCGCACAACCGTCTTTGGGATTTTGCCGTTACACCTACACAGCTCCAGGCAGCACAAGAGCCTATCTCCAGCACTACAGTCACTCTGGTGCCTTACTGCAGACTGTTTACCCCGGCGATGGTGCAAGAGTCCTTTATAGATACCATTCATCCGGCAAACTGGCTGAGGTAATACAAAAAAAAATTATAATATTTTTTTCACCTGTATTGACGTAGCAAAAATTAAACCTCTTTTGTTACTTTCATATTAAACTTTAGTGCGTTAAACTATTTCAAAAGAATGAAGATCCAATGAATGCTCAACTGGATATAGATTGCAATAACCTAAAAGAATTTCTAAATTACATTCAACTCATCAAAGCTTGTTATACATTGTGAGTAATTTTTATATAAAACTAGTACTTGTACATGTTATTAGTAACTTGTCACTAATAGCGACTGTGCATAATTTCATGTCAGCAGACAATATTCTGATGCAATGAAGGGCAAAAAGTCGATCTTGTTGAATATTAGTCCATAAAAACTTATCTTGAAACAATGTGAACAAATTGTAGCTTCTCGTTTATAGACCACTAAAAATGTTGCAGTTTCACAAAATTATCACTCTTTTTAGATGCCGTTTTACAAATGATTAGTTGAGAGCTTCCAATTTCAGTTTTTCGTGTAACTGATATTTCACCTTTATTTTTGCAGATCGTTCATGGAGATGGAATAACTCAAATTAAACAATTGGCACAAACAGGTCTTCCCAGCCAAGTTCTTCATTCTGAAAAAGATTTTGAATACCGTTGGGACTATCAGTATTCTGGTGGACTATTAACCGAGGAGAGACTGGACTATGGACCGAAAACCGGTCTCAGCAATGCTAAACTTACATATCAGTATGACGACAACTTCAGGATAACTTCTATTCAAGGTATGTTCTCTTGATCTGCCATATAGTATTGATATCCCTAATAGCACAAGCATTCAAACAGTAAAAGACTATTTGTATTGATGGGAAATATCCCTTAACGCCTAGGGCCATATTAATATTGCCCTTTACGAATATCGCACATTATATTGACGATACAAGCAAACTGATGAGATGGACTGGAATACATACGGTAGATTTATATGAAGAATAATTATTAATTATTTTCTTGTAACACGCTATTACGAATTGAATTCCATCTTCGGACAAAGAAACATATTATTGATAATATTGATAGCTTAAAGCTAATTTTGGCTCATATTGATTAAATTTTCAATTAAAGTGTCATGCACTTTTCCATGTTTGCCTGATCCCTTGTTTGGATTTGACACATGCTCTGGTAGATCTGATTTTAAATTGGATTTACAATTTTAAGAATTAAGTGAAGTACTCGCATAATAATTATTATCCACATTACTTTTACAATAATTCACAACCCTATAACATTATGTTATTGTGCCATATATTAGGAGTGGTAACGCTAGGGTTTTCAACAACACAAGAACGAGACAATTGGTCCGGATACTATGCACTTGATGTCCCAACGTGCTTTCGATATAGTTTGGAAATAGGTTTACATTTTTGAACATTTTAAAATGATCAACTGCGCAAAAAAATTAAAAATATAATCCAGTTTTAGAATAATAAAAAAACAGCTAAGTAATTCCCTCAACGTCTAAAAACTCAAACCTAAAGCATAAAGTTTAGTGTACCACGACATTTCCGTTGTCCTGTTTCTGTGTTGCTGGAAACCCTTTAGTATGGCTCAAAAACAATATAACTATTTTGAATAATTATACGAGATTCGCCGTTCTATTGTTAATCAGGAATTATTAAACCTCGACATGATTACTCTTGTAAAAGAGTTTTTCGTATCACTCATGATATTTCAATGTTATTGTTCTAGTTAATTAATTTTATCATACACGTAGTTATTTTGAATTTTCTCATTTTTAAGGGCGCATTGGCGGTCAGAGTCTTCCGGAGCATTCCATCCAATACAGTCCTAAAACCGGAGCGAAAGTTCAGATTGGACAGTTTGCGGTAAGTGCGAGTTCGAGTTTAATAATAACAATATAAAAATGTTTAGTGTTTCATAATATAAAAATATATTATATTATACAGATATTAGCTTTTGAGCAAAACATGAAAAACTGGCTTTTCAGTCTGTGAGACAGGGTAATTGAACTTGGGATGGTTTTCATTGCATATTGCTTGAATTATGTTTCCTTCATCTACTGTCTGATGGGTTCTGACAAGTTCTGCAGGGCTAATAAAATTTGATAATCAAATCACCTATCAAATTGATCAAGCTATCAAATTGACCTAATTTAAACTGAGAGAAAACAATATTATTACCATTACCAATTACTGTAATAAGAATTGGGGATACAGTATACACTTCATTCGTGATGGGGAAAATGCGATTAGTAGCGTACTGCTAGTTCTATTACATGCTATCTGTATTATTACATATTATCTGTTATTATTGTGAATTGTGTAAATCTGATAGCAGTGCGGGGCATTCTCCGGCAATATACTTTCAAATATCTAAAACCATTCATTAAAAATATTTATTCTATTTCAGGTGTCTTGGCCTCAGCCAAATATAACTTCACTATCTGATGGAACAGCTGTATTCAGTAGAACTACCAATGAGCATTTCCAGATAACGCAAGTCGCTGTAACTATCCACCGAATGGAAGTCCATCGTATGGAATTCACTTACGATACAAGAAAGTAAGTAGATTCCTGTAGAATACAGCAGCAGTAAATGTATATGTTTTTTGTAGATTACGTCTTGGAGACTCCGGATAAGGAGTATAAGACAAGTCAGATCATTATAATTATACATTCAATTACCAGTCTTATACACTAGTTAATTACTATATCAATTAATTGGAGTGAGGCTTAATTTTGATGTGAAAGGAACTCTTGTACACTATAAAAAGCTTTATCAACTAAATATTTTTTTAAATATTTCTATATTTTCAAGACTTTAAAACTGCGGTAGCTTGTTTTAGAGTTTCCTACTGCTAGGTTTCCTACCAATATAACTAGGTTTTTGTTCGAATAAGCTACTATTGTGACTCACTAAGTGATAATCTCCTCGAATTCTTGTATTATAATCGCGTACGTCAAGATTTTGGTTTATATCACTCTTTTTTGCATAATATAAAGTAGCTTCATACACATATAAGCAAGGTACAGTTAGGAGACCAAGTCTTTTGAACAACGGCCTACATGAATCTATCTGTTTGGAGTTAGTCTTTTTCCTCTATTTTTGAATTCACCTCTTTCAGTTCGGCTAGCTCTTTGAGCAAATTCATGTCCCAGTTCTTCAGTAGTTTATCTTCCATTTTCAATAAGCTCTCTTTGTAGGTGAATAGTTCAGTCTCCAACGATGTTATCTTCTCTTCCGTAGCTTCCAGTTTGGCTTCTATTTGCAGGCGTTGTTTTTCAATTGCATATTTAAGTTCGCTAATACAGGCAACAATCGATGCTAACCTATCATCTACATTTTCAAATGAAGGCTCACAACTAACATTTAAAGCAAAATGACAGTGTTATTAACAAATTCTATAAATTTCTGTGAAACATCAGATGAAGTGAGAGGTTGATTTTTAATTTCTATAATGAGCTCAGGCAGTGATTCATCAGACATATTCAATTCACCTTAAATTGTGTAAATTATGAATTAAAAATATGGCAAGTCCATATGCCCCTTTGAGAGGTGGTCATTGGCCGCTTGATAAATCTAATCTAATCTTACTGGATCAAATTTTAATTCATTCTGGATCACCCGCATGTTTAAATTACCTTTATTAAGAGATTTATGAAGATTCTTAGCAACCAGTTGGTAATATTTGTTTAAGAAATTACAAAAATATATAAGTATTCATATATAAATATATAAGTTAGTAGTATTCTAAAAAACCAAATTTCGGAATTCATTACATAGATCTTTAATCCAATATTTAATGTGTTTATTTAATGCGATTGAAAAATTACTGACCCACTCTTATATAATAAAAACCTTATTCTTACAAAATTTCAACTAATTAACGACATTATTATGGGAACGCTGCGGGTTCTCTGCTCATGCTCGGTTCATTCATTCAATTGTGTTCCTATCCATGCATGCTCAAAGAGCTCACAGCGCTCTAACAATTATAATTTGATGACATTATTTGAAAAAATAAAAAAACTTTAGCATACCTGGGTGACATCAGAAGAATAGAGAAATGAAAATTCAAATATGATTATTTTCTAGAATTTATACATAATTTGCGATAATAAATCATAGTTGAAGATGACAATCCAAGAGCCAGTGATTTTTTACCCTAGCATTTTATCCGGTCTTGCCCGGGAATTCAGTTTGGAGTTTCACTTTTCTGGTAGATAACTTTTGGTAGCGGTCACAAAATTACAAAATTGTGATGGGCGAGTGAAATAAATTGTAGTGCTGCTAGCCATATATAGCCAGTAGTAAATCTTTCATTTTATAGCATATTCTTTTACTTTTAATTTTAACTTTCAATTTATAGTAGGCCATTATCTTTATTCTTTTTTTTTCTCTCCTTAACCTTTTCCTTTTCAACATTTTTCAACCCCAATTACTCCCCTTCCAATTACCTTAAAGTTCATTTTGAAACTTGTAAAAAGTTTTCTTTCAGTTCTTTTTATTGTTTAATTCATTGTAAGCATTCATTTTATTATTGTGTTTTATTTTATTATAGGCACCTGCTGTAAAACCTTTTCAGGTTTAGCGGGACCATTTTGTAATGTATTTTCATGTAATAAAAATTGAATTGAATTGAATTGAAGTTCAGCTATTTCTAAAGAGAAGTACCAAAGTACCATGGCCGACTCTAGTTAAAGCCATAGCTGTATTTTTCGACGTTGCAATATTGATACAGAACTAATCTGTTGCTTTGACTTTTGACTTTAAGCTTTTTTGTACCATAGTGATGTATCATTTGTCAGCTGTTCTATGAGCTCTCTGCATCTAAACACATTTTAAAACAGTAATAGTGCCCATAATTGAATTTAAACATTTTTGAAAAGACTGAAAGGAAAATAAAAAATCTGGCTCCGAGTTGCACTGAATCGAGTTTAGAGGAAGCTATGTGCCAAATTTAGTGTTCCAAAGCGTTTCCGTTTTTGTGAAATGTGTAAGACAAAAACACACACACAAAAATACATACACAAACACACACTCTTATTATATAGATATGAGGGTGATGGAAGTTTGGGACGGATGACCCTGTCTTGCACTTGGACAATCACTAAACAATAAACTTGGCCGGAATAGAGAATTATTACTTCATCTAATTTGATGTTTTTCAAACTATTATTTCATTCATTTTTTCACAGCCGAATCAGCCAAACAAGAACTTACACAAGGAATGTCGGCGTCAACACTTACACTAATGTTAAAAATCTCACATGGGATGCTGATGGACAGTTAGCAGCTGTTGAAGCTCAAGAGCCTTGGGGATTCAAGTATGATCCAAATGGAAATATGCTTTCATTAACTTACAGGTTGGTAAAAATACTTTATACCATTATCATAATTTTTTGGCTAATAGCATTTATACTAATTTCCGCATAACGATCTTTTTCTATTATCTATATTTGTAAATTGAAAGTCTTCAGTACATTTGATGCAATTAAAAATCAAAAGTCGAAATTTGTCACATCTTTAAAAAATATACTTTGTTTTTGTACCTATTTTTGACAGATTTTGTTATTGAAATTGTGATATTGTATAACATATTATGTAGTTTTAGTATTCATCCAATGATTAGAATGATTAACAAAATTATTAGAACAAATAATGTACCTAGCGACTTTTACTCAATACAACGAGAATTTATTGTATTAACATTCTTGTCTCAATCAGTAAATTGAAACAAGTAAATTGAATAGAAAAATCGCCAAACCGTATCGATAAAATCTCCGGAAAAATCCCAATAAAAAACCGGAAATGCAATAAAAACACTGCAGTACATCATTCTATTAAATAATGTAAATATCACTTTCGCCATATACTAATTCGCAATTGCCAGTTGTTATATATGGCAAACTTTCATTGAATATTTCGATTATAAGTTATGAAAAATATTTAAATTATACAATCTCATGAAAGTAATTATGATGATAATTCAATGTTTGCCCTTTCCATGAATTTAGACCAATATAACGACTTCGTTATTCACTGGAATTTAGTTATTTAATATTGTTATAATTTAGTTAAATTTACTTTACTTAATTATATTGTAGCATTAATATAATTATTAGAGTAATTCTAGTTTTTTGCTTGCACTTTTTCATTCGATTTTTTTTATAATTTCAGAGGGAACACAATACCTATGGAATACAATGTGATGGATAGAATAGTGAAGTTTGGAGAAGGCCTCTACCGATACGATAACCGTGGTCTTGTAGTTCAGAATGCTAGGGAAGAAAAATTCCATTACAATGCCAAAGGATTATTGGTAAGCTTGTTATTTCATGCAATCCATTCGCAATCGACAAGTGTTCATGTTTGTTGTATAAAGGTATGGAAAAATTAGTGTACTGTTTTAATTAAGGAGATTAGATTAGGTGATTTTAACTAATATAATTTACATGGGGTAAGAGAATAAAAAATCAACTATTATCAAATAAGTTTTTGATAGCATGGAAATTTAGTCTCAGAGTGTGTATTCAATCCAATAAATGGTGTATAAAGAGTATAACTTGTCCAGTGTGAGTAACTATTTGAAATTTTTTAAAGCTTATTCTTATACGACTTTTTCATTGATAAAATGTTATTTTGATTATAGGCTAAATAATCATAATTGCATTTAATAAATGTATCAAGTATTCATACTGGGATTGCTTATGCAAATTATGTTTTGATTTTTTCTTTTTAAAGTGGTCTCCTAAGTGATGAGCGTTTCTGAGAACAAAAAATCTTGAATTTTAAGATGTTGGTGAATATGATAATCATTATTATTCATGATTGCTCATTAGCACCGTCGGGAATAAGGCCTGGCGCAAATAGACCGCAGCTACCACCAGACAGCCACCGCGTTCATTATTGTGATGTTCAGAAATAAATAATTATCCGCAAATTCTAGCGAAAGTGATATCAAATTTATTGAATTAATCAAGAATAATGAATTGCACCACACCCGGCATCCATTTGTGGATTGTTATCAGGGTGACTAGCGACCGGGAAAATCGGGAAAACCGGGAAAAGTCAGGGAATTTTTAAATTCTGTAAAAGTCAGGGAAAAGTCAGGGAATTTGAAAAAATATCGGGAAAACTTCGTAGTAATTATATACCTAATAATAATTATAATAGTGGGCCCAAAGGGCTAGAGAAATCGCTTGCAGACAACTAATTTTGGAAAGGGAAACTCATTTGGGAAGCTTATCGTAGGGGAAGGAGGTAACGAAAAACGGCTGTTTAGAAGATACTGATTTACATAAAATTCACAAGACATCTGTCACTTGAAGTTCAAGTTTATCGTTGCTCTGATACACAGATTTATTGTCCACAAAAAAACCGTACTGTACTCATATACTACTCATATTCCTATACAGGGTGCCCCATAATGAAAATTTTACATGAATGAGTTCCTCATTTCTCAAGCTTTTAAAATGAGACTAAAATTTCATAAATTGGTAATTTGAAAAATTTGAAAATTAGAGTTTCAAAGTTGCTGACAAGGGGAAAATTGAGACAGCAATGCCTAACCAGCAATTAATTTTCTATTGAAAATATTGTGTACCACATTACTTGGTCTGAAAATAATGCTAGTTCTGAAAGGTTTTTCGGGATTACTATTTTCTGTTTTTCTGGCTGAGAACTACTATGGCAGAAGAATCTGACTGGTTTTACTAGCATTGCTTTACATTCACTCAGATAATCACCCTAGAGCCTAGACCCTGAATCTTCAAAAAATTGTTGGGATATTTTGGCTGAATAAATAGTTTTTCAACTAATGTTTTTCAGCAAATAATGTATGTAATTTTTCTTGTAAATTTCATTTTTCATTAACAGTTTGTGCCAATGCGTAACTATGGGGAGGAATCAGGGGGACGCCATCCCCCTAGACAAAGGAAATTTGGAATTTTAGCAGGCCTAAGGATTTAGGGTGATCAATGATTGTGATATCTGGGTGAATGTACAGCAGGGCTAAAGGGGAACAATGGTTGTCCCTGGAAACAAGAACTCTGTCCAAAGATAAGTTTAAAAAGAGGATGAGAGGATTTTTTTTATAAATAATTCTGTGTGAAATCTAGTCAGCTCCCAGGATTCAAATTATTTATTTAAAAAATATCTCAATTCAATTGATAGATAGCTGCTCTGTCTTAACCAATAACATATTTTTTGTAGCCAAGTTCATATTATGAACATTTCAATGTGATATTCCCACTTGATGTTCATATGAGATACAAACATTAAATAATTTCATCAAATTAAGCATTACTTCATGAATCATTTCGTATTAACAGTATAATTTTACATCATCACAGACAAATAGGTGAACAAATAAATTTGGAAAGTTTCAAATGAAAATAACCTTGAATTGCTTCAAAATTCACGATTTTAGGCCTTTTAAACGCCCCGGGCCACCCCCCTCCCACTGGTGATACCCATACCCACTCAGGTACTCCCCCCCTCTAAAAAAAATCTGCTGCTGGATCCGCCCCTGATACAGTAGACAATTTCGAATACACCATAGCACTTGAATAAACTGATATCAGCGTGTTTTAGTTATCAGAAATGAATATGTTACTCACTCATTTTTCTTCAGTTAATCCTGATTACTGATTACTTTCAAGATAGTGCAACATCAATTCCATAATCAAGCGGCTTAAACAACAAAGGAGTGGCCCATGAAAGCGTATAAAGCTTCAAACGAAAAAGAGAAAGAAGCGTTACTAGATTTAATTTTATATATATATTTTTAATATCTTATACAATGGAGCAATCCTAGAAATGTTCAACTTAATTAAGGACTTTCAACTTAAAATTTCAGCAAGATTTCGAAAAATCCACATTTTTGTACTTTGACCCCTAAAAAAAAACACCCTAAATGATTGGGTTACATATTGAAAAATACGCGTATCTTCATCGAAATGTTGTGCTCTTTCCAACAGTGTTATCATAATTCCAATCCGATCAGTAGGTTTTTAGTTATTGAGCATTTAATGGCGGGAAGTGAGCTTATCTCAAAAAGGCATAATATGGAGATATCTCGAAAATAAAGGCCTCATTTCAAAAACGTCACTGAACATTTTTTGTCATAAATTTTATGCACAATCCTTGGTTACCGGCTTTTACACCTTACATGGGACATTCTGCATATCAGGGCAATGGAATTAGTGTATCTATAGAGTAGATAATTATATTTACCACATCATATTAAACAGCTGTTTATATTATATTATTTTTTTATATTTTTATGTTTATATATTCATTTATCAGGGCAATGAAATTAGTATATCAGCTGATAGAGATTATATAAAAAGCCTGATTGCATTTATTCAGTTGATGGTAACTCAAAATTAATATGGTGAAAACAACTATTTTCTATAAATAGTAAGGTATAGATATATGAAGGGCTGAGAACCTATCCTTTTGTTTCGTTTCAAAAAGGATGAAGTGGGAGTGGGTCAATTTCATTGGCAAACGAACTTGATCTGTATTAATGTTCCAAAAATATGTGTTTAAAATTTGAAGTTGATTAGTCAAAGCGTTCGAAATTTATCGTCGAACATATACACAAACCCACAAATATACAGAAAAAGCCGCGAGCGTCCAGTCATGAGTCACAATTAAAAAATAAGAACTCGCTACGCTCGTTCAATTATAGAAACCCTCACATAAAATGCTCCAATATCGAACTTGAAATGCGTTTTTAGATGGGCAACCAGACAAATAAGCTAGCTAGGTTAACAAACATAAAATTGTTTTGATTATTCGCTAAGGTCTTTTTGTTTTTCATCTATATAAAAGCCAAATACCCCTGATTCACTGACTCATTCATCAGAATTTCTCGAAAACCACATGGCTAATTAAGTTGAAATTTGGTACACATGTCCCGCTGGGGCTCTAGATGCATGCTAAGAAAGAATTGAAAAAAAATCCAAAAAGTACAGTCAAAAGTGAAAATTTAAAAAATTAGATATAAGAAATATGAAGTTGTGAATTCAATAACTGTACCCGTATCCATGACAACAGACTGATGATCAACAAACAAAAATGCTGGTTCGATTCAAGATTTTGTACGAATTTTAAACCACCTCCTGGGGTCCAGGGGGGACTCTGCCGGCTAGTACTCTACCGGTCAGGGAAAATTTTATTAATGGTCAGGGAAAGTCAGGGAAAAGTCAGGGAATTTTTGTAGCTTACTTTGCTAGTCACCCTGGTTATTTTTAATAATAAATGTTAAAAATATTGGAAAAAGCTATATCATGGTAGTTTATTGATGGAAATAAACATTTATTTATTATTATTATTTATCTATTTCTGTGCTTCACAAAAATGAAAGCGGTGACTGTGTAGTGAAAGGTGCTGTCTACTTGCACCTGGGCTAACTTCTGCATTTTTGTAAATAATATCTAAAGTAACTTACTTTTCTAATGAACACCCGGCCAACTAGAATATAATATTAGATTTTTAAATAATGAACAGAAAACTCTTTTCACATCTAGAAGTTCTCTAAAATGAATTACTTCTTGAATCTATAATATCGATACCGTAATCGAAATGTTGTAATTGAAATGCAGGTAAGAGCTACAAAAAGAGGACGATTTGATGTGCGTTATTATTATGATCACTTGGATAGACTGGCAACTAGGAAAGACAATTATGGGAATGTTACACAGTTTTTCTACACAAACCACCAAAGGCTGAACCAGGTAAACTAATGGAAATCTTCTACATTTAATTATTCTTTATGTATTTTCCCGGATTTTTCTGAATGATTGTTCCAAAATCTGTCTGTTCATAAAATCATATCAGTATTATTTAAAGTTGAAGCCTAATGTGTCAAATGTTCATTGTATCATATGAAAATAAATTATTTTACTCTCTCATGGTCTTCCTTTCTATTTTCACTTATCGAAGTGAAGCTAATATTTCCAGAAAGTCCCACTCAAAGACATCTTTTCACCAGAGAAATTATCGTACAAAGCTATTTCGTCTTGGAAGAAAATCCCCCCCCCCCCCAAATCAATCATACTTGATTGCTCAAACAATATTCTGTCATAAGTTGAGCATCTTCGCTATGAAATACAGATTCTATTTTCATCCTAATCTGAGAATAAAAAGCTAATTATTTATTTCAAAATAAATGGATTATTTGCTTACAAATAGGCCTACCGTAACCTATTAACCTGTCCTTTCATATATTTAAAACACACATATTGTAACTGACCAGTTATTCTATTTTCACATCAAAAAAGGTTTACTAAATTACATGAATAACATGCTGAAAATTATAATTATACATTACTTTACATTATTTAGACTATGCATTTGTTATAAATCAAATAAATAAGTTATTCATTTTGTTTGACTTTCTTTCTCAATACAATCAATTCCTTTCTTTCTTACTTTTTTTCTCTCCTTCTTTCTTCCTCGCTTACTATACAACCCAGTTGTCAATTATTTATGATTAATAATTAATCAATTGTTGATGATTAATATTCTATTATTAATATATATCAGGTGACTCACATCTACAGTCCACGAGATGGCAAACTGATGTCGCTTGTCTACGACGACCGAGGACACCTGATCTACGCACAAGTATTCAGGCATAAATATTATGTGGCAACTGATCAGTGCGGCACACCTGTCATGGTTTTCAATCAGTATGGCGAAGGCATCAGAGAAATTATGCGTTCACCATATGGCCACATTGTGTACGATTCCAATCCTTACTTGTACCTTCCTGTTGACTTCTGTGGTGGACTTCTGGACCAGGTTTGTTGAGATACTTTATCACCTATCTAAAACGCCGTAGTGTTAGGGGTCCAACTCCCCCACCCACCCCGAAATTCAGTAGTAAATAGCTCAGAGCTGCACTTTAAAGGCCTAGAAAACATTTTTTCTCCGGTGGAGGTCTGGTTCGACCATGCGTTATGACGAACCTGATTTTTTTTGGAGGATGAAGCCCACATAGGAATGAGACCAATGCGTGGGTAATGAGTTGGATGATTGTGATTGATGAGCTGGACCTACAGTTTTAGGTGGGTTCCGAACCACCAGGAAACCTTTTACAAAAGAGTGATTTTACAGCAGTGTTTTTTTTTGCTGGCCAAATCGGTCACCCTTACAAAGAGTGCCTAGGAGAACGCAGCCTATCTCTATCTTATTGAACAGATACCTGCTACGGCTCACGGCTATTTGGAAATAGAGTAGTGTGTACTCTGCTTGATAACGATGACAGAAAAAAGTAGAAAACATCCTTCATTCAGCAACCTTTCTGATAACATATCACGATTTTCAGCCGATTTGGAATTGAATCTCCACCAATCCTACTGAAATATTACCTGTACCATATTAGGCTACGGACAGTAGTCTTGTATTAATTTTCCTTCTATCATATAATTAAAATTTAATTGTGACAAGTAATCTAATTCCAGTGAAAAAGTCAATTTAAATTCATTGCTGATCAGTGTACATTACGTTTTACTAAATTGCAAAAGATTTATGACACCTTCAGCAAGATTTTCAACTTTAAAAACACACAAGTTTATTTTAAGGGACATATTTAAAAAAAAATTCTTGGGGAGGACCCCCGGACCACCCGCCCGCTGGGCCACCAGTAATTATAACCCCCCTCCAACCAAAAAGTTTCCCCGGCTACGGCCTTGCCTATATATGATATTTTCTGGAAAATAATTCAATTACAGCAATGGATTCTGTTTGATATAACATTGACACTGCTTTATATTCTTATTATAGCACAATTTTCATGATAATTCTCTTTCTTTTTTTTGTTCCGTCAAACGTGAAGAAACTGACTAGAATAAGCTTATATTCTAATAGGAGTGAATTTGTCATCTTATCTGATATTCTTGAGAAAATAAACCCTCGAATATCATTTTAGATGAATGTAAAAAACATTTTTTGCGATTCATTTTTCATAATAGAGAAACATTAAAACCAACGTTTGTTTTTCTAGTGGTGTTTATAGACATGAGACAAGTTTTGTTTATTGGTATATATGGTAGGGATATAAATTGTATTTTTTTTACAAATAGCTCAAATTATTCTATGTACTGATAGCATATTGTTAATTATCTCCAAAAATCCTTGATAATAGATATTCTTTTTCTACAGGTAACATCTTTAGTCCACATGTCGGGTGGGAAAGTATATGATCCTCTAATCGGGCAATGGATGTCACCTATGTGGGAAAACATTTTAGATAGAGTAACAAACCCAAGACATCTTCATTTATACAGATTCAACGGTAATGACCCTATAAATGTTGGACAAGACTCACAGCATCTTACAGGTAAGTTTTTACTGTGTTGTGTAATAATTCAAAGTTTAGAATCTGATTTCAAGGTTAATTAATATTGGAATAGATATAGTAGATGAATTGTTCCCTTACCATTATGGTTTTATACTGAACCTTATATTGACCGTATCTGCAATAATTTATGAGATAGGCCCACTGTAGGAAGGGAAAACAAAACGTTGTTACAATATAACCATCAAAAACATGATTTTCAAAATTCAACGTTTCTCCCAAAGCAGTTATAAATTCATTTTAATTATGTCAGTACTTTATGTGAGATGCAATTCAAAAAGATCACACAGTTTTTGATAATAATCTCTTAAATATATTCCCAATTCTGTCTTATGAGTACAGTATTCTCAATTCTCTTGACGTCTAATATAATTATGATAATTTAGTATTTGAGTTTTTCCATCATTATTTATTCAGCCTTCGTAATTGACTCTTTTAATCAAACTGATATTTGTGACTCATCAAGTGTGCTTGCATACAAGACTCTAAGTCAATCACCATAGTAAAATCTAACAAATGCTGTGGAATGGTGGTATTCACGCTGCTCAAATCTGTCACACACCATTTCACAGCATTTGCTTCATTTAACGATGGTGATTATCATAAATTATTATTGAATATTCCGCTGAACAAGAACTCGCTGAGCAACAAGCTTGATGAAGAAGGTTTTATAACAAAGATGTTATATGTTATTAAAATGGGAAACTATAAAAGTATAAAAACTATGTTATATAGCACTTTGATTTTGGAAACTGCATTCCTTTGTAAAAAGATGTACAACATGGTTACATAACAGTATTTTGCAACACATTCTAATCGCATCCCATGGTTTCGTGGGAGAGAGTTGCATGTTTTCTCTTTTAATTCTTTGGAGTTCAATATTACCGGTGCTTTACAATTAAAGGTACCACCCTATTCATCAATAATTTATTCTCCTTTCGTTATAAATTCCTAGACTTCATCATGTACATTTATTCCAATTCATTCTGATCCATGATTGCATCTGAAACTTGAATGTGTCTATGCGTTGCAGATGAGGTGAGCTGGCTGACTAAGCTCGGCTATGACCTGAATAGCTTGGCCCCACAGCTGACGCCTCAGCAAACCAAGCACTCGCCATTCCACGTTGCATCCGGCTTCGTGAGCCATCTGACTGAAAGAATGATGACCCGTGGCCTATCCTCCTTGGCGCGATCCCGGATGCGTCTCGATCCCTTTTCCCCTGACACTCCCTCCCAAACAACTCGCCAGTTCTCAAATACAGATCCTATGAGGTGAGTTGAACATTAGTGAATATATGATGCATAAAATTGCTCCTCCACATCTCTTACAACCCATGATTATCAAGTCGTATGTTTTTTGACAAAAATATTTTTATATAACAATTTCATGCCAATCAATCGAATGATTTAATAACGTAGGAATTATCATCACCATGAAAGGAATTGTTCAATGCTAACGATGAGAGAAATTTAAACTTGATTGAATGTTTTATTATCAAAATTCAATGAAAATGTGAGAACCATATAGGCCCCTCACGTTACAGTATGTTACATAAAGTTTGAGTTCATGTGAGCTTTGCCAGTTACCGGTGCACCGAAAACTAAAGCGTCTGATTGGTCTGTTCAAATTTATAGACGTCTATGAATTTGAATAGACCAATCAGACGCTTTAGTGCCGGTGCAACGGTAACTGGAAAGGCTGCGATGAACTCAATCATTGTTACGCATTATTGCACAGATTATCTCGTTTTTAACAAATGTATGAAATGATAAATTGCCATTTTCAATTTCTCAAATATGTCATATTATTACAATAAAATACAATCTGAATTATTTTTATGAGATAAGAAGAACTTCATGAAGCAAGAGGCTGGAGTGGAGTCTGCCTGGTTGTGCGGGATTTTTTTCAGACCGACCGCACTAAAAACCCCACCACTACCCTGCAATACGTCCAATGTGGAACCGCTATTGCATTTCTTCACACTGGGTTGCACTTCTTAGCTCTAAAGCTCAACTCATTTCATCCACTACTTCCTAATTTGAATAAATCTATCTGTTAATTCATTCAAACAATCTATATTTCGGAATTATTTTTAATCTGAATATATTATTTTGAATGTCTTAATAATTATTTATTAATAACCTAATTCCATTTATCTATTGATCTTTCCATTGTTTTCTTTGCTGATAAAGCAAAGTCTGAGACTTGAGCATGGGCAATGAGGCCACATAGCACAAAATATCCTCAGGATATCCTGACCAGTTCCCATATGTCCCATAAAGATCCCGGGATATTGGAATGTCACTGGGATCTCTGAAGGATATTACATATGGGATATGATATCCTGGGGATACCCCAGGATATCACATACTGGGATGGTATAACCCAGGGAGATCCCAGGATATCACATACTGGGATGATAAATCCTGGGGATATCCCAGAATATCACATGCTGGGATGATATATCCCTGGGAGATCCCAGGATTTTATATAATGGGATGATATGACCTTATCCTACCGCAATCTTTTGGAAGTTCTGGTAACTACCATCACATTGTATCAATTGATATGCAATTTCACAATGTTTATTAAATATCCCTTGTAATATTTAAAGTATAAATATTTTAACTAACAAAGTTGATAATTTTCCTATTCTTGGAGTATTTAAAGACACTTTTTCTATGATCCTAGAATCCTCCAGCCTAGAATAACAGACCAAAGTTACCAAATTTTGTACCTCTCACTAGGATTTTTGTAGCTGTTAGATGGGGGTGTCACTAATGCACAAACTATTCAATTTACTTTAATTATTTACCTTAATAAAGTATCAAATCTCAGCTGTTGATTAAGATCACAGTGTAGTAACTGTTTTTACCAGCTTAATATCACAACTCTAATAATAATAGGATAGGGAAAGGATATCCCATACATATCCTCAGGATCTCCTCTGTGAGATTTGGACAGCTTTTCCCTTATCCCTAGGATGTCCCTGGGTTTTATTTGGGATATTCTTTCTGGGATATCCTTGTAAACTCAAAGTGGGATATTTTAGGAATATTCTGAAGATATACACTAGAAAATCTTGGGGTGGGATATTTCATCCCCAGGATATCCCATGCATATCCCCTGGATCTCCTTTGTGGGATTTGGGCGGACATTCAGTTATCCCTATGATATCCCTGGGATTTATTTAGGATATAATGGGATGTCCAGAGGATATTCTGTCTGGGATATCCCTGGAAACTTAAAGTGGGATATTCTAGGAATATTCTGAGGATATCCACTAGAAAATCCCATGGTGGGATATTTCATCCCCAGGACATCCTATGCATATCCCCTGGATATCCTTCACGGGATTTGGGCGGACATTCAGTTATCCCTAGGATGTCCCTGGGGCTTATTTAGGATATGATGGGATGTCCTGAGGATATTCTCAATATTCTTGTGGGATATTCTTGGGATATCTTGAGGACATCCTTGTGCTGTGTGGGAAGTGGCTGGAGTGGAGTCTGCCTGGTTGTGCGGGATTTTTTTCAGACCGACCGCACTAAAAACCCCACCACTACCCTGCAATACGTCCAATGTGGAACCGCTATTGCATTTCTTCACACTGGGTTGCACTTCTTAGCTCTAAAGCTCAACTCATTTCATCCACTACTTCCTAATTTGAATAAATCTATCTGTTAATTCATTCAAACAATCTATATTTCGGAATTATTTTTAATCTGAATATATTATTTTGAATGTCTTAATAATTATTTATTAATAACCTAATTCCATTTATCTATTGATCTTTCCATTGTTTTCTTTGCTGATAAAGCAAAGTCTGAGACTTGAGCATGGGCAATGAGGTTAATGATTGCACAAGAATGTCAGACTAAACAAATATGTCACGAACCCGTGACCACAAAAGTAACAATGAGAGGTAAGCGCTCCAAGCAAAGACACCAATGCGGTTGATTACAACTTGCATACGACTTTCTTATTTGGGCATTACTATTTTTTAGGACTATCGCTAATTTTTACGTTTTTTTTTTCAATAAATCTGTGATTATCATAGTTAGTCCATTATTATTAACCGATTTTGTTCGATTGCAGAGAGCTAGTATCGCAGAAGAGGAAATTCAGTCAGATACTACCAGGCTCTTCGTCTGAGCCAGTATTTGGCCGCGGAATCCTAGTTTCGCGAACATCAGAGGGCCGCGCCGTTGTACACAGCGTGCCGAACGCTAATCCCATCTATCGTGACGTCATCACCTCGGTGTTCAACAACACATTCCTGCTGCCGTTTTCGCTCGTCGTCCATGGAGCTCTTCAAGATGCTTTCTACTTTGTCAAGGAAGACGCTTGGAGAGCCCAGGAAGATCGGGCACAACTGAAGCGCTTTGGCAGCCAGTTCAATACAACCTTCCACGAAAAGGAAGGCGAGGCTGGATCGGGAAAGGTGCGCTATTTATTTTTTACCGCTCTCTAATTTGGTAACATTTTCTTCATTTTTCATATACAGATTAAAGTTTGCCACATAGAAATTAAATTTAAAAGGTGTGTTGGAAGTATTGTATTGTTTGCAGTTATTAAATTGAATTATTATTAGATCATCACCATCATATACTTTACTTATCTACTTGAAGCATGGTGATTTTCAAATGTTTATCAATGGCTTCTTCTAATTTTTATGAACTCTTTATCAACTTACATTATAGTTATTGCTTTGATTATGAGCTAATTTGTCAGACTGAACCAGGTATCGAGCCGTGAACCCGGAGTTGGTGGCTCAAATCATAAAATCTGATAAATTTATCATGTATGATATTTCTCTTCTATTTCTTCATTTGGTGTACATTGATGATAAATAATGAAATTTATCTTACAGTATAGTATTTTAAGAATAAATTTGAAGTGGTTACCTCCATGCGTGCTTTTATCAACTCTTTTCACTCTCATTCTCGCTCATTTACCGTATTCAACTAATGGTACTTGCAGAGTGGAGCAACCAACATTAGATAATCACCATCGCTAAATCAAACACCTGGTGGGAAATGGTGGTATTGACACTGTTCCACTCTGTCAATAACGCTACTGCTTGTTTGATTTTGCGACGGTGATTATCATTAAGGCTCGTTTTTATTAATCTACCTTGAGGCTTTCTTAACTCAAGTGAAAAGTCTTTTGAATGAATACTTTTAATGTCTCCCTTGAGTTAAAAAACCACAAGTTGATTTCATAAATACGTGCCTGAGTATTGGATGCTCCACTGTGCAACGCAAGGTCCCTAAAGCGTTGGATTCCAACAACGCACGGATTCGGACAAAAAGACAGCAGACAAGGCTGGATTATGGGTTACTACATGTCATATGCCGACATCTTTTATATTTTAGTTGAAGTTGGCTTTAAGTAATAAAACATCCTAAGATGCTGTCGTAACCGCACAAAGCACATAATAATTCGGTTTTAAAATAATAAAAGTGCATAAAACAATTCTAAAACAGACATCAAAACTCTTACCTAAACTTACTTATCAAAATACTATATTTATTAAAAACCTAAAATTTAGTGTACATTATCCGGCCTTATCCGTTGCTGTATCCCTTGGGAACCAAACCTTAGGCAACACCAGACTGGAAACTGATCAATCACACTCAAAACTAGTCTTTACAAATACGAATCTAGTATTATCCGTTGCCCCTTTCCTTTTATCAGAGTCCTTGTTGTTGGAAACGGAAGCTTCAGCTTTGAGAGAAGCCCCTTATCATAAAAGGCTTATTCGAGATTTGACATTTCAATTATTGATAACTTTGTATACTGTTTTATTACAGGTGCTAGATGTTAGAATACATCGTCCTACAGCTGTTGTGAACCTAAGGTACGGTACAACAGTTGCCAGAGAGCGGCAAAGACTGTTGCATCACGCTAAAAATGGGGCGCTGAAGAAGGCGTGGCATCGAGAGCGGGATGCGCTGCGCAACGGAGTGCCAACTGCCAGGGACTGGGCGCAGCCCGAGGTCGAGGACATTCTCAAGGTCGGCTCGGCCACTGGCTACGACGGAGAGTATGTGCGCGACATAGAACGCTATCCCGAACTAGCCGAAGACCCTTTCAATATCAGATTCGTCAAAAAGAATGTCCAAGCTCAGCGATAGTACGGCCAACTACTATCACACCATGTTTCACTTATGGAAGACACATTTTAATTATTTAAAATCAATCACCTATTTTGTCCATTCGAATACAATAGATTGATTTGCTAATCTAATATCCTTGAAGCGTTCTCCATAGAACTTCTCTGTTTTCCATAGAAGCAATCGAAAAATGAATAATTATGTATGTTCAAGGATATCCAATGTCCTTCTATTCTAATGAAATGAGTAAATTTGTTAATCTAATCTCCTTGTATCGTTCTGCTAATATCATTGAGTCACTCAGTTCGGGTTTCTCAGAGAGCCAAATGGAAATGATTATAAATGAGGTTTAATTACCGTATTATTTCATTATCGAGCAATTAAGAAAAAGATAAACTAAATTGTTTAATGATTTTACTCATAAATCAATATTAATTTCTGCTTCCTATGTTTAAAAAGCATATAGCCATGCTTAAAATAAGCATTTGGGATTTCAGAAATAAATAAGGTTTAACATAATTATCTCATATCGAGGATTTGGGAAAAATATTGACAAATTTTTTTAACGAATTTGATGTTTTTATTAATACAATTTTTATGAAAATGCAGCAACTCTATTGTCTATAAAGCAGGTTTATTTCTTCATTCATCAAATAACAAAAATACTATCCATAATATTAATAAATATAACTTTTGCAACAATACATTGAAATTACCACATGATGTGAGATTTTTAAGAACATTTTCATCTATGTTATTGATTGCTACTCCGTGAAGCTGTTGAGGGGTTTATTCTTAACCCAGAAATAATGCTACTAAGTAAGCATAATACAGTACGGCAATCCTATTTTTGATTTATATTGTATTTAAATAGCTTCTTTGTGAAAGTTATTGTATATTTCAAAAATATTATTTCCACAATCAGCAGGCAGTTGGAAAACTTGATTATAAATATTATTCATTTCTTCTTGGCTCTATGTTGAAAACTTTCTGTTGCCAATTGTTCATTAACAAAGACTCATTTTCACGAACTTATTGTGCAATCATTGATGTTTGTTTTAAAATGACATATCATTTGAATGCGTGAACAATGTGACAATTGAAAAATAACAAACGTTTGTATAAAAAGTCATGAAACCAGATTCCAATTAAAATATATAAGAAAAATTCCTATTATTCACATTCGTTTACTTTTATACACTCGGAGAAAACAAAACTTCTTATGATCGTATTTATATTAGTAGATCTCATTCCTATTTCTTCAATAATATATTCTCAATTGATTTTTTTCTAGTCCCATCCCCATCAATGCCTTCAGAAATCCAATTTATCATTATTATTTTAATTGCGTCTTCCATTTAAGTAACATGGTGTTATTCTTTTGAAAGAAAATGGCTTTAAAGAATGATATATTGTGTAAGTGTAACTAAGAGATTACAGTTTTATATTGTGTGATGAATTTTTTAGAGCTTATGTAAATAGAAAATGTTTGTACCTATAGATATTTATAGCGAAGAAGTCATGAAAGTAAGGAAATATTTTTCCATTTGTGTATTATAATATAACGGTTGATTATGACTTTTATTCTGACTATGACGACGACAAATTAATGACGATGACGACCACGTTGATGATTAACCAACGATAAACTATGTAGGTGTAATCCGAGCTGTATGAGTGAATTGTGTAAAAAATATTTTCTACTTGTTAAACTACATTTTTCACCTGATCGTTTCAAACTTATAATGTGAATTGACAAAATGCCCAACAGTTCTTCATAATGTATTAAGCGGATAATTTTTTCTCTCTTTTAACATTTTTTCATCTAGTCATTGCATAAGATTTATTTTTTAGCCCTTGGTTGATTAATCTAAAAGGAAATTTGGAGCTATATCTGAATATTAACTTCTGCTCACTATTGATTTATTTTTCGCAAATAATATATTGCTGGAATTATCTATTGATATTCATAACCATTAAAAATAAAAATTGTCCTTCTTTTGATCTCATTTTTTTAGTAATCTAGTCTTTTAACACTTTCTGTTCACCGATAAGGTTCATAAGCATTCAAAACCCATCCAGTATTTTTATACTCCTTGAAAAAATAAGTACTGTATAGTGCACTTTGAAGCTGCATTTTCCAAGAATCTTAAGCAAGGCTTTGCATATGAAAGGTTGATTTTTTTTTAATAAATTTAATTACTATAGCAATTGATTCTTGCATTTTGTCAACTCACATTACAGACTAACTGAAGTGTGTTTATCGTTGTTGTAAGATAAAATGTCAGCTAATTTCATAAAGCCTTAATGTATTGTTTCTCATGGTGCTTTCCGAAATGATTCTTCAGTTCAGTGAAATTTTCGGCTTCTTGAACTTGAGTGAACAAAACCCGTTTCAGAAAATTCTCCATTGGATGTTACACTACTTTACTTTTATCTCAACAAGACCAAATTTGATTGAATTTTTAATGTAATTGATTATTAACAGCATGGGTCTCATCTCAACTCATTAATTCCAGTCGATTGAAGTATTTTAGTGTAGCATCTAAAAAGTACTTATGAGAGCTAAGGAGATGCACATGCCTGATTATTTTAAAAGTGCTTTTTTATAATTATTTAAAGTGCATTGGTCTGATTTTACAATCAGAAAAAATTTTCTGCTGGTTTGCGCTCCTCTTCAGCTCCCATCAGTGAACATTCTAACTTCCAATTTTTATAAAATAGTGTTTAAATGAAATAATTGATATATTTTTATGTGTAAATATTCGTTTAATGAATTGTATAGCTTGACACAGAGTCAAAAAATTAAACTAAATGTGCCATATTTGTGTAGATTTAAATTAGTTTTTATATGGTTATATTATTTTTCATTTTCTCTTCATACGTTGAGAACTATGTAAGTTTTGTAAAAAATATGAAGTATGTGTTATCAACTGTATTAGATACATTTATATACTACGTTGCTGCTATGCGTTGTCCATGAAGAAAATGCTTATATTTTTCAAGAATGATTCCTGCTATCATAAAAGACACTGTAGATGTAAAAGTTCAAAAGAAAATTTATGAAGTTTCCGGAACAATCTGAGGTCTTTTCTATAATAAAAAATTCAATAGCTTCTAAAATTATTAAGATTCAGCAATCATAATTTTTCTCTGGCGTCATGTCTCATTTCTTATAATAAATGAACATTCAATTCATTATTTAATTATTAATTACATATTTATTATCAATATCAACTCGCAAACAATTGTTCAATGTTCCCGCTAATTCACGTTGACTAAACTTTGTTTACACTTTAGTGATATAACTCAAACACAAATTGAGGGATTTTATTTTATGAGATGAATTCAATTGATATACGAAGTGACAACCGCGAGCCATGCTAGGTATCTGTTCAGTCAGGTAGGACTCGAGCGCTTGCACCAAAAACGGAATGGTGACCGCTTTGGTTTGCTCAGCATGAAAGACTCTGTTCTTTGCTGTAAAATCACTTCCCTGCGTTTCGGAACCCACCTAGATGTGTAAGTCCAACTCATCAATCATCACCATCATTCAACTCATTATCCACGCACAGATCTACAATCTAAGTGGGCTTCATCCTCCAAAAAAAATTCCAAAGTCATGAAAACCATATATTTACAATCAAATTATATAATTCATAAATTCGTTTCCTTATCAACATTGGAGCGCAATATGAAATTACATTTTTTTATATTGCATTGAATTGTCAATATAAAAAGCTAGTTCAGCTTCTGATTAAATTACTTAACTACAAAGACCTTTTGAAAATTATACAATTATTTTAGGCACAGCCAGGGATAAACTTGTTAATCTTAACAGTATATTGTTGCTTTCCTAATAAAATAACTTCCAATTTATAAAGAAATTCTATGCATCTGAAAGAATCATTTTTGTCACGTCAGTGTAATATCAGGATTAATCGTATTAATATTGTTACAATTTTTTTTATAATTTCATAACATCTACAGTGAAATCTTTTATTGTTTGCACATTCACAACATTATGCTATCTAAAAAAAGAAATTCTATGAGAACTATTGTGTTCTGTATGAAGGGATATGAGATTTGGTATTTTTCAAGAGTATCTCATATAAGTTAATAGGAATATAAAATTGCTGAATGGACTTTCGGACTTTTCATTCCCACCAGGGATTGTACTGTGCTATAAAATTTTTACATGAAATGTGTGAAAGAGGAGACATTCGTCCAGTGATGTTCAATTATGATTCCTAATAACTTCAATTCATTGAACATTTTTCAATCCCAGAAATTGGTGATGTGTTGGTTATGTATGTATTGAAGTGAGAATGAATATGTTGTATGTTATTAAGTCCAAGCCAAAAGTGTTGCATTTTATCAAATTGGAATGTCAGTCATTTATATAATATAAATATGATGAAGTTATGTATATGTTCTATATGTAAACAAGTCAATTCATAATGCAGTGGAACCACTTTCTTTCTATTGGTGTGTGACTTAGCACAATTAATGTTCTTCAAACAGCTTAATTGGCCTGGTTTTGTAAATTTATAATATATTAATTTTTCAATAAGCATATAATTTCAATGTGGAAACCCTAGATGTTGACTTTTCAATAGATTTTGCTAAAGAAACCAAACAATTACAAGAGCGGGCTTAATTTCAACTCTTATAGATAAATCTACCTTTCAGCTCAATTACATTCCAATGGGAAGATACAATTGAATGATTTCAGCAATTAATGTATTATTCGATCAGGATTTTACACTGAAAAAATAATTACATCCAGGCTATTGTCAAACATAGTGAATCGTTGATTTACGAGCAATGATATAATTATTATATTCCAATATTTTTTTTATAAATTATCTTCCATAACATTGATTCATATTTTTCCAAATTTCTGATGCATTTAGTTTTCCATGTGAGATCCAAAACAAGCGTTCTTGAAATATGGTTGTTGTTCACAAAGGTTTGTGTTTGTCAACGACTGGTATTCTAAAATGGAATTTTTTCACAGTCGACACATATTACATATTATTATTTATAATCTTAATGTGTAAAAGTTCAAACCATCATCCAAGCGATTGAAAAATTAATGAAATTAGAGGAGAAAATATTGCGACAATAAGACTGGAACTAAATATAATATACTTATGTAGGTACATTATGTCTTGTATTTTTTAATCAACAAGCTTGACCATTTCTTATTATAAATTCCCCAACATTATCATATAATGTATGTATTATGTTCAGTAAGCTAGAAAGAACATTCTTCGTGAGAACTCTATGAAATAACTAAATGTGGTCTCTAATGAACAATGCTTTAAAACGTAGAATAATTTATAATATATTGTTGTTACAATATGTTTAGTTCGTTGAAAATGTTAACTGTAATACTAATTTGGATATAATGAATGTATTTTCAATGGTGAAGTCCTTTGAATGAGATTGGATTAATGTTCATCCATTCAGTCAAATGGAAACTAAATGGAACTTCTGTTCTTTCTGTTGCTATCCTAAAATATATGTGGAATATACTGCCAAAAATTGTTCTGTATGGAAGTAGCTTTTAAGTTGATTGTTTATTTTTTATTAAAATCCTGCATACGTATTAGGAATATTCTTTTAATTTTCCCTCAAGTGTATGATATAATATGTTTTACCACTTCTTGTAAAGAATTAGTTTATGTGCTGAAAGTGAAAACTAATCATGATACAGCTGTTTACTGTGGAGCAAGCAATAATAGTACTTTTCCTGCAACTGCTCGTAAAGTAGTTCTTTACATACTGAAAACTAATTGTAAAATACCTCTTTTCTGCTCCACAAGCGATAAAGTACTTTACGCTCGCCAGCTGTTTTCTTTACGCTTCTGTTTTGATTTTGATGTCTTCTCATTGGTGGATCACGGAATCCATGAAATTCTCATAACCTCAACAATGGCGCACGCCAACCAAATCCGCGCATGGTCAGTGATGTTACAAACTACAAGCTTTTATTGTGTTGGAATCCAGAACTGCAGTTGTAGGAAAAATATTTTATGTAATTCGTGCATGAAGCTTCTTTATTGCTCTCGCAAAATTACTGCGCTCTGCTATGCGTCGCGCAGTAAATGTTTTGGCTCAAGCGATAAAGTCGCGCTTCACGCTCTTAATACATAAATAACTATTATGTCATAGCTTTACTTTATGCTTGCCAGTATTGCCAACCTTTCTGTCTAGATTATCAAACCAGACGTCCAAAATTTATCAAATATTCAACTATTTACTATCTAACTTATTATTAATAAAGAATAACTACCTTTTGATTTCTTTGAAATCATTGTACAAAAATGCAGATCGTAGGTAGCCAGATTGTACATCATACAAGAACCAAATTATTATACAAAATGATCATACAGTTGACAACACTGAAGCTTGCCAGATGAATTTTTCATAACTTCAATGACGATGTACATTGTGGCCTCCTAAAGACATAGCCTCCTCCTGTCTTTATGAAGCTATGATTGTGACAGAAACAATAATTAAACAGTTATTGAAGGAAATCCAAAACTGCAGCTGTAGGAAAAATGTATGCTATATCGTGTGTAAAGCTTTTTTATCACTTGCAAAATTACTGCACTCCACTATGCGTCATATGGTAACTGTGTTAAGCTTGGGTGATAAGTCGCTCTTAATGCATAAATAGCCTTTTCGTCATGCCACTGCCATATCAACAGTTTAGCACACATGAATTCTCTAAAATATTACTTAAATATTAATCTCAAGCTCATTTCGACACAGAAACATATCCCACTCACCACACCTTCGTTTCAATGTTCCTAAATTTATTTTTTTCAGCTCTTTGCCGATTAACAACCAAAGTTTTTTTTAAATGAAGAGTTTGAGCAAAGCTCATAATCGCTAATACTATCCTGAACTACCTATACAGCATCTGCCTGTACTAAAAGCAATATATGCTTCAGAGCAGACATACGTAGAGTGTTCAGGTTAGCATCTATTAATCGGAACCGTACTTGATACTTGGAATTTGAAGTCAACCAGAGACACTCTACCATTTAAACCATTTAAATTAGTCGACTTAGGCCCGTATTTATGAACGTGACTTATCAAAGATCGACTTAAGTCAGATCGTATAAGTCAGACTTAGCGGCAATAAGGCTTACTTACACTAACAGGTTCAAGCCAGCGAGCAGCTGTAACCCTAAAAGCCAATCCAGCTCCCACAACAAAGATCTGACTCCAGATAAATAATTTAACATTAAAAATTTACATTAAACAACTCTAATTTACACTAATATAAGATTTTACACTACGTAAATGTTGCAGGGACAACTGGGTCGGCTTATAACCTCACTTTTCAGCTAGTAAACCTAGTATAAGTAAAGCTTAAAATAAAGTTTGTATTCATGAACCTTTCTTAAACATCTTCTTAACTTAAAAGCCAAGACATGCTTATAATTGGAGTCTCAAATCCGTTCTTAGCCAAGCTAGGTACAGAGCTGTCTTGAAGCCGTTCTTAGATTGTTGTGTTGCATCATATTTTGATTTCATTTTTTAGTATAGCATTGGCTCATAATAATAAAATAAAATCATCTTATTCAATTTTTGCACCATTGCAATGTAATTCACTGTATATTTGACTTTTTGAAATTATTTCTACTTCTTTTATAGTTCTAACCTTACATTTTTTGGCACTAGGATAGGATTCTCTTTCTAAAAAAGAATGGATGAAGTTCGTTGGTCTGCTGGCAGGTAGCGTGTACTACACTGCCATGAATGATATCATTTTCAAATTCGAAAAACAGAAAATTATAACTTAAAATATATTAGTGTGGTTATAATTACTTAACAGTAACTGTGAATTTACATGTAGTACAGTATCTTTATCTTTTCATGTATGTTATTTTATGTTTATTAGTGCCTGATGATATGACACAATTTTAGGTTAGCTTGTGACCACGTTCAATGTAATAGAGCCTTTACAACTCGGTCTTAGATAACTGGTGCTTAGATCAACGTAAGTCACGTTCATAAATACGGGCCTTAATATAGTTTATGGATACTGTTCTACAAAATGATGTAACGTCAAAAGCTTTCATTTCAAAAACTCTGCCCTCTGCCAGTCTTGAAAATTTTCTGTATTATGATCATTTTGCCACTTGAAACTGAGAAGCAACATCAACTTTTATGCAACAAAATTATGTAATAAATAAAATTTACAGAATGGCTCCATCTTCATGCGGCGTCTCGATACCCATCAAAAATTTATGGAAATGCTTATTTCATCAAACTGATGCTTTATGTACAATTATTAGAAAGCAGGTTTTTATCTGTGGTTCAACCTGAACGATTTTTATTCACTTGAATTAACTATAATAGACTCACAGCACTGTTGTCTTCAATCTCGTTTCGATTTCAGTGTATAAAAATCATTTAATTTGAACGATTCTGTTGGTTTTATAACATATATGGCAACAAAAAAAAAGTTGATTAAATGGCATCAATGAATGAAATGGCATTAAATTAGTAGTTTATGCAACGATTTTATTTTGACCCTTATTAAAGCACGAGTTAGATGTTAGTTATAACACGAGCGAATGCGAGTGTTATAAATATCTCACGAGTGCTTTAATGGCCAAATAAAATCGTTGCATACACTATTTTATCTACGACCACTAGTATACATTTAATTAAAACAATTTCATTTTACCTGTGACTGTCAGAGATACCTATAACCTCTCATCTCAAATACGAAAAGTTATAGTAGATTGTTAGGTTAGCAGCTTAGTTAGCAATTTGATCAAATCAGCTGATAGTTTCACAATATTGAATTACGATATTGATTCTATCAAAAATGTTTCTGATTGGTCCAGAACCCGTGTTATAATGTAGAATCTGTACTATAATGAGCTCTTTATACAACGGGTTCCAAAAAGCATTTCGAAAAGACAGCTGTTTTGGCATCAATTGTGAAACTGTAATGTATACATTATGACATGATCGTAGATAAAAATAATTATGGTATCAAACAATAATACCATACTGAGACCATGTTCTTGAAAAAACGTATATTATGTAGAGTACAGTATACAGGAACAAAAAGAAGGAACTGCAAATGAAATAAAAATTATAATAGAGGAACTATAAAAATTAAATTACAATGTACGTTGAATTAAATAACTTTATTCGCAAAATGGAATGCCACAATTTCTATAATTGCTTTTTGTTTCTCACTACATGAGGTGACTGATCTAAGTTTTTGGTCTACATTATCATGCTCATTACATTATCATTAATCATGATATATTCTACATTATCATTTTGATTAGGGTGATATATGGTAGATATATTATATATATTGATATATATTATAATATATAATATATATTGATATATATTATATATTAGGTAGATATATGGTGATTAGGGGGGGGGGGGGCAGCCAATAAGTTTTAACCATTTTCAGAAGGGGCCTACAGAAGCACGTTGATAACAATTAATTTAAACCAACAGTGAAACTATTAAAATTAATTTGAACAGTTTTGCGGCCTATTAGATGTAAAAATGTCTCAGACACTTGTAAGTCATTGCAAATTTCTGAGACACAATGTCATTGCAAACAGACATTATGTTTGTATGACATTATGACAGTATATTATATATCCCAAGTATTACAAAAAATATTAGAATTATTTGCAGTACAATATTGCAGTATATTGTGTTCTAGACAGCTTAAACCCCCATTTACAGCCTTGGTTTAAACCAAGGAAAACCCCCGGACCACCGCCTTTATCTAGGGGTGTTCAATACCCTCAAACCCCCCTTCCCGTTCTTCACCCTCCCCCCCAACACTTTTCATTGCCAATCGCCGCCGCTGTTACAATAATAAATTGCTATGTATATGTACATGCTATCTAACCTATATAATCTCATTTCCCCCCCCCCCCCCACCAAAGTCAACATGCAAAATCGTTCAAGATACATCTTGATAGATATATTTAATTGCGTCAGAACAAGGAATTCATATTATTCTGTTTGAAAAGATCAGTTGGCTGAAACTTTAATCTATTAACTTCTCATGTGAAATTTAACGACTTGCAGTCAAATATTTGTTAAGAATAAGTATAACTCACTTAATCTGTAGGTCGAGCGCTTTCGAATCTATGAGATCCATCTTCAGAGCCTCTGAAGATGGATCTCACTCTGAAGATTTTTTTTTTTTTTTTTTTTTTTTTTTTTTTTTTTTTTTTTTTTTTTTGTAGATTACGTCTTGGAGACTCCAGTTAAGGAGTATAAGACAAGTCAGATCAACAATATTATACACTAGATACCATAATTACTTCCAATTAGTTGAGGTGAGGCTTAATTTTGATGTGAAAGGAACTCTTGTACACTATAAAAAGCTTTATCAACTAAATATTTCTTCAATTGTTTTTTAAATATTTCTATATTTTCAAGACTCTTCAAAAACTGCGGTAGCTTGTTGTAGAATTTCCTACCAATATAACTAGGTTTTTGTTTGAATAAGCTACTATTGTGACTCACCAAGTGATAATCTCCTCGGCGTCTTGTATTATAATCATGTACATCAAGATTTTGGTTAATATCATTCGTTTTTACATATAAGGTAGCTTCATACACATATAAGCAGGGTACAGTTAGGAGACCAAGTCTCTTGAACAACGGCCTACATGAATCTAATCTATTTACTTTTTCTATACACCTAACCGCTTTCTTTTGGATCTTAAACACCCTATCAAGATTTTGTTTTGATGAATTACCCCATACTAAGATAGCATACCTAATATGTGACAGTAAGAGCCCGTGGTAAGCTGTAATAAGTAACTTTTTGTCATTCAATCTAGCAAGCTGTCGCAGGACAAATACCCCAGATGAAATTTTACTACACATTTTCTCAATGTATGGAGTCCAGGTCAATCGTCTATCCAACGTAACTCCTAGAAATGCAATTTTTTCTTCCTGGTCTAATTGATTATCGTTTACAAACACGTTTATAGCCCTATCTTCATTTAAATTATGTTTGTTTTTGAATTGAAGGTATTGGCATTTTTTACTATTTATAGTTAATTTCAACTGATTTAAAAATTGGACAATAGACTGCACACCTATATGGGCACTTATTTCTAAATTATCTAGAATGGAATTGCTGAAAATGAGTGATGTATCATCAGCAAATAAGAGGGCTCTACCACTAATTAATTCTTTAGGTAAACGGTTGACATATAACAAAAAAAGCAATGGACCTAGTATTGACCCCTGAGGCACTCCAGCTTGCACCTCTAATTTATTAGATTTATTCTTTACTATACTATTACCAACTACTGTAGTTAGTTCTACACATTGTTTTCTCCCAATAAGATATGATTCAAACCATTTCAGTTCAACCCCATTTACACCTACATTTTGCAGTATTTCCAATAAAGTTCTATGATTAACACAATCAAATGCCTTTGACAGATCTAAGAAGATTGCAGTAGCTTTATCACCTGAATCTATTATATCTATTAGTTTTTCAACTAGAGAAACTATGGCTGTTTTTGTTGATCTCCCTTTCTGGAAGCCATGCTGTTCATCACAGATAAAGTTAGCTTCTTGAAGGTGCAGAAGTAACCTATTTAGAACTACTCTTTCAAAAATTTTACTTATTACATTTAAAATACTAATAGGCCTATAGTTTTCTACCTTTTCTCTATCACCACTTTTGAAGATTGGCAAGATCTTCCCCTCTTTTAAATTATCTGGAAAAACACCTTGTTCTAATGAATGATTGATCAGATGAATCAAAGGGTCTAACAATTGATCTTTACATTCTTTCAGAATTTTACTGGATACCCCATCCATTCCTACAGTTTTTTTATTATTTAAACTATCAATGATATTTGACAACTCGTCTTGGCATACTGGGTGGAATTTTAATTCGTTCTGAATCCCCTCAGTATTCCTCATGTTTGCATCACTAATACCTGTATTAAGAGATTTTTGAAGATCCTTAGCAACCAGTTGATAATATCTGTTAAAGAAATTACAAATGTCTACACTATCATCAATATATTTGTTATTTTCGTTAATTATTCTGGGGACACTAGTATAAGCATCTACATGAGCTACTTGCCTATTTTTGTTTATTACATCCCACACTGCTGTGTTAAAGTACACACTATTAGTCAAAATTTCAGCTGTTTTCTTACATTTCGCTCTTTTCACTTCTTTTGTATAATTTTTCTTTAGAGCTTTGTAATTATCTTCACTTAACATATTTCTAGATAGTTTGAATTCATCATATGCATCTTTAACCCTATTTCTTTCTGCAAGGATATCATCAGTTATCCACTCTTCAATTTTGTCTAATTTGTTTTTTACAGGGACTTTTATAACTGGACAACTCATAGTAATATGAAACCTTAAAATATTAATGAAACTATCATATTTGTTATTCAAACTATTGCTATTGTAAACCCTACTCCAGTTTTCTTGTAGCAGATTCTGCTTCAAACAATCGATATTCCCCTGTTCACATTGTTGAATTTCTTTCATTACTCCACTCTTTTTAATTGATTTATAACCTTGCAACCCCACCTCTAAGATTTGATAGTCATGATCAGATAGTTCCGAGCCGCCTAGTCTTGTTTTAGAGTAATCTATATTAGTAAGGATGTTATCAATTATTGTTTGTGATGTTCTTGTGACTCTGGTATATTCATGAACTTTTATTTCCAAGTTATTCATGCATATAATATCCTTTAAATCTTCTGTCATTTTATTCTGTGTTGCAAAGTCTGTATTGAAATCTCCCGCTACAATAACGTTTGTAAAACGAGTAGTAGTAATCTCTAAAAGCCTATTGAATAGTTCACAAAAATTGTTCCATTCCCCATTTGGTGACCTGTAAATACCTAACACCGCTACTTCGAAATTATTGTCGATTTTTACTCTCAAACCAGTAACTTCTAAATCCATTTCCACAGCAAATTTCTCTACATATTCTAAATTAAATGTTTGCATATTCTTAGCATTTTTAGTGAAGATAGCTACTCCCCCACTTCGATGAGATGTCCTGCAATACGACGTTTTCAATGAATAGTTTGGAATATTAAGTTGTGACAATTCATCTTCTTTTAAACCATGCTCTGTGAAAATAGCTATATCAGGAGCCTCGTCTTCTTTAAAAAATACTTCGATTCTATCTATTTTGTTACGAATGTTTTGAATATTCTGATGGAACACAGTGAGTACCGGTACTTCCCTATCATCCCTTATTACTTTATCGTTGCTTTTGCATATTGAAGTAGATTTACTTAATCTCTTAGAATCTTGAGAGCCTATCAGATTGCTACAAGAGTTCCTTCCACTAATGCTATCCTGATTTTTTGATCGATTAACGTCTTTTAATACAATTGAAGATATGAATTTATCATCTGAAACTAGTTTCCCTTCCCGGTTTTGAGCCACTTTACTAAAAAAGGTTCGTTAGATGATTGTTTAGGAGAATTATTGACAGTAGATTGCAAACGACTTTCAATCAGCTCTGCCAGCCTATTACAAAATATTACTTTGCCAGATTGATTTAGATGTAGACCATGATTAGTGAAGTTTTGTTTTTTCAGCCTTTCATTTAGAAAACAAATCCCCAACTGCTTAGAATTCTTATTTTTTAGGCTGTTGATTGTATTATGAATTGATTTATTTGTTGACTTAATGGCTTCATTTAGCTCTGGCCTATCAAACCTATACGGAATTGTACTTATTATTACATTAGTTTTTTGGCTGAGTGGCACAATCTCTTTAATTTTTTCATTTATTTCAGGAAGATGTTTTAGATTAGGTTCATTTATATTGTTTGAGCCATCCAGTACTATTAGAAAATCGTTTTTTCCAAAATCTTTAGTTTGTTCCTGTGCTGACTCTACGATTGCGTTTATAGGGGCACTTGGTTTGAAAAAGCTCTGAACTTCATACTTATTTTTTAATCTTTTATTTAGTAGGTCACTACAGTCTCGTCCATGACTGGATGTCAAGAGCAGTACTCTACCTTTCCTATCGTTATTTGCCCTTACTTTAGTTTTGGTTGCTGTTTGCAAAACCTGACTATACGTTTTTGTTTGACCATTTCTATTTATTTTTTCCCCATTTGATTTAGGTTCTACTTTTTTTGTATTGATCAGAGGTTCAGATCTTACATTAGCCAAGTTTATTTTTGATTTTAATATTTCGATTTCCTCTGACATAGACCTACATTGACTCGTGAGATTTAGTATTTCAGTTTTATGGTCTTCCTGCTGCAATTTTACAATAACTTCCAGAGATTTTATGTGATCACCTAACCCTATTCGTTCTTCCTCAGAATTTTTTAATGATGATTCTAATTTTGTTTTCAATTTGGTGTGATCACTCAATAGTTTAGCAACCTTTTCTTCTACATCTACAGTAGCTTTAAGAGCTGTTGGAGATTTTTTTGTTAATAATTGCTGAGATCGCGTAGCTACCTGAGTTTTAGTTAAACGATTAGATTTAGATGCCTTGTTTGGACTCATTTTCCTAGCTAAAAATTGTTTTCAATTGATTTTAGTTAAATGTTTAATGAAATATTACTTAATTTATTACAATTGTCAACTTGAGACTATTTAATTACAAGAAAATTTATCAATATCGGTACACCTAACCTCGAAAATAGAATTAGACTTTTTATTTAAATACTTTAACTTATATTAGACACGTTAATGATGTAAATTATTAATATATTATAAGTACTAATAATAATAAACAAAAATACTACTTATCCGTTCGAATTAATATGCTATTCTTCAAAATTCGCAGAGCCTGTTCTGACAACGTATGCACAGTACCACTGCTACCTCGATCTCTAACCAAAAAACTGACATGCTGATCTAGGAACCCACGCCTCTGAAGATGGATCTCATAGATTCGAAACCGCTCGGCCTACAGATTAAGTGAGTTATACTTATTCTTAACAAATATTTGACTGCAAGTCGTTAAATTTCACATGAGAAGTTAATATTAACAACGCAGTTCGTCATGGAACAAGAAATCCAGGAATTTAATCTATTATTAAAGTTTGCCATATGACACGACGATGACAACGATTGGTGAATAGTATTTATTTATAGCCTATAGACAAAATAGCAATAAATGCAAAGATACAGCTGACCAGAGTCCAAAACTGCTCTCTTCAAAAATTTTGATTGAGCTATTTCATCCAAAAATTTTAGGTTAGGCCACACTAAAAATTTAGAATTACTAAAAATCCCCAATTTGAAAAAATGACTTGTTTCCTTGTTTCTTTACATTAAGACTATTGATATTAAAATTTCATTAAAAAAAAAAAACACTAAAACAGTTGAAAAGAAATTCAGAATATAACATTTTGATTGGAACTTTCAATCCCGAAAAAATACTGGTATCAGTGAATTCTGGAAAATCTTGAAGATTTCAATAATTGAGTCGGTCAGTTCCAAAACTCACTAACTCCAAAGTATTCAAAAAAAAATTTTTTCTATCACCTGATAGGCAATTCTGTAACTCATTCAATGGTGAAAACGGTTTGTTCCAAAACTCTCTATTTCCCCATCAAAAGCTATGCTGAAAAGTAAAGACTGCAACAAAACTCTCCAACTCCAACCACCTCACTGCTCCAAAACTCATTAACTCCCACTTATGTCATTACTGCTTCTAAACTTGCTAACTCCAGTAGTCTTATAATTGGCTGTAAACTATACTGCAACAAAACTAATTGATACAAGGTTGTTATAGATTGATTTTATAAAATTATTGTCACTACTTGATTACAATATTTTATTTTTACAGTACCGTGGGCCTATAATGTTGGCTAAACTGACTATTGCTCCTGCCCAGTTCTAACCTATAAAAATATCATGATTTGTGTTGTGTAGCCTATCCTATTTTGCTAAAGTTTTCAATAATGGAAGAAGTTGTTAAGCAAGGTGGAAATGTTGTTCAAATTGTTGAGGGTACGAGGAAAAGAAAACGAAACGTCAAGAACTGGCAGAAAAGTAAAGATAAGGAAAAAAGGTACGTTACTGCTGAGTAAAATTAATATCTTCTGAATGAAATTTATCTGTATTGAAAGCAACATAACCTCAATAGTCAACAGAGAGAACTCTGATCATAACTTATTTCTTTATGATTTAAGGATCTTTCTTTATTCTGAATCCTGTGTTTATTTTTATCATTATTTCATTCTATTTTGATATGATCTTTTCGAATTATATAATTTTATTCAAAGAATCAAGTTCAATTTAGTTCAAACTTGTCTTCAAACACAGTCTATGCACATGAAGATCTTTGCAGCTTCGTTCGATTCCCACTCATTGCACTCTTTTGTATTTTACTAAAATGGAAAACTACTTGTATTAATAAGTTGTTAATGAATGAAGAAAAATTTCATTTAAAACAAAATTATTTCTTTTCTCATGAAATATAATTATAAATGGCAATGTATTTAGCAAGTTTTTTTCTACCTCTGTTCCTGTTTGTTATTGTCTTTGATGTTCTTTTTTATTGCATATAGATTGGATTTCTGCCATACACAAAAATAAGCTTACAGTAATAACTAGATGACTAATATCAAGTTCTTATTCCAGACATGCAGCACATGGATTCCCAACCCTTCCGGACTGCGGTCATAGAGTCAGAGAGGAAGGCCACAAGAAGAATAATTTTGAGTGTTCCAGACTGAATATGCAAGACATAAGAAGATTCCATCAAGCTTTCTACAAAACTTCAAATAAAATTGACCAAGATCAATTCATAATCAGGTATGCCAAAGGGAAAGCACCTAAACGCCATCGACTTCAAAATCAAGACTCTGCAGAACAAGGTATGGCTATTGACTATTTCATTCCTTCATACCACGTTCAACAAGGTAGGGAATTGTTGAAAGTCTGTCAGAAGTGTTTTCTGTCTGTTCTTAAAATCTCCAAATTTCATGTTCAACGACTGTGTAGAAACGAACTTATGGTTGGGGAGTCACCAAAGGAGCTAAGGGGAGGAGATCATCGCTCAAAACATTCTGAGCAAAAACTAACTGAAGTGAAAAAATTCATCGAATCTCTTCACACAGTAGAGTCCCATTACTGTAGAGGGAAGTCTAATCGCCAATATCTTCCTAGTCACTTGAGTATTCAACATCTTTGTAATGCTTACAATAATAAAGTCAATAGTGAAGGACTGAAAGTCAAATATGAATATTTTAGGAAAGTTTTTGTTGAAAATTATAATGTGGGGTTTGGTTCACCTGCTACAGATCAGTGCTCAAAGTGTTTGGAACTCAAGGAAAGAATTAAATCCAGTTCAAATAGTGAAGAGGAGAGATCTACACTGAAGACTGAATTAGCCGTCCACAAAAAACGAGGAGAAACGTTTTTTGCTCTATTGAAAGAGGAAAAGGCAAATGAGCTTACATACTCATTTGATTGCCAGAAAAATTTAATCTTTCCCAAGCTGACCGATCAATCAGCCTATTTTTTGAGACAATTTTATGTGTATAACTTCACAATGTGCTTAGGCACATCAAAAGCGTGTCAAACTCCAGAGAATACTTTCATTTATGGTTGGACTGAGCTTGAAGCCAAAAAGGGATCAAGTGAAATAGCCACGTGCATTGTGCATCGACTATCAAATACTGCCTTCCCAGAGGATGTGGATACAATAAGACTTTTTGCTGATGGAGCTGGAGGGCAGAACAAGAACACTATAGTGATCACTGCTGTCCTTAACTGGTTAACAGTTGCAGCACCCCCACATATTGAGACAATAGTAATTCATTTTCCTGTTCCTGGGCATTCTTACATACCTCCAGACAGAGTCTTTGGAGTTATTGAAAGGAAGATTAAGAAGTTGGAAACAATTTTGCACCCAGATGAATATTTTAAAATATTTAATAAGTCAGCTAATGTCACAAGGCTAGGAACTGACATTGAAGTCAAGGACTGGAAGGAGGCAACTATAAAAAATGTAAAGAAACCAGCTGAATGGCACTTCAAGTTATCTGTGTGCAAAAGGTTTATATTAACTAGAGGGCAACAAAATACTGGGAATGTTCAAGGGGAGACGACCTACCTTACTGACATGGGGAAGCCACTGGGAATTGCAAAAAGAGGCTGCAGAGTCAATAGAATAGCTGCAGAAGTGAAACCCAATGATGCTGTTGTTAACCCTATGAAGGTGGCAGATGTGAAGAAGCTTCTGAAAAAGCACTATGGAGAAGAATGGTCAAAGCTTGAGTGCCTTAAATTTTATACTGATATCTTCAATGAGAGAATTGAAGAGGCTGAGCATGACCAAGATGAAGAGGAACCAATGGAAGATGACATTTTGACACTAGAGGGCGAATTTGTAATATAAATAACCTGTTTTCTAATGCTTATTCCATTCCATATGGAAATCTATTAGATATTCCCTATTTATATTGTTCTTATCTTGAAAATGTATTAAAACATAATAATTGTAAACTGCAACAAAACTGACTAAATCCATTCATTACTGCAACAAAACTATCTAAAAACCCTATCCTGTTCCAAAACTCACCAAGTCTATATTTGAACATTTTTTTTCACATTACATTTTTGAATCTCATTATAAAATTTTATGCAGGTGTACTTTGAAAGTTTAGATCAAATTATTAATATTTTTTTCATTACTGTGAATATTTTCATTCAGCTGTAACAGTTTTTCAGCCCTCCTGAAAAATTTCTAAAGATGGAGTTGGTGAGTTTTGGAACTGACCGACTCAATTGTAATCTGTAATTCAACAGGCACCAGATGTTCTGTGTTTTGTGTAGAGTATAGTGTTGATTACACAGATAATAGCAAATACCGTATTGCGGTATTGTGTACGCTTTAAATTTGCCACCAAAGTCAGTTCCAGCAACTATATTTTTGTTTTTTATAACTGCGGATGATTTTCGAATTCATCTATTTTAGTCATTTGTAATATTACAGATAATTTAAATATGTGTGATTTTTTTTAAATATTTCTTCAAATAACTCAATTCTAGTGTTCCGTTCTAACCATAAAGTATAAATTATTCTCAAAGTATAATCTAGGTTATATACTTTTGATTATCAATACGGTTTATTGAATAAAAGTAAATCCTTTATCCTGGTGAAAAGTAATGAAATATCAGTATTTTCTTGTATTTCATAATATATATTTGTAGAGATGTAACATTCATTTGGATTTCTCAATATCGATTACATTCGCTATCGACTAAAGTTTCTAATCTGGCCTTGAAGTTTGTGTTCAGGTCAGAAAGCAAAAAAATGAGGGATCAAAACAGGCTGTGTGTAATATATGATTGTAGAATGTTTGTTTAGGCAATGAGTGATTCTTATCATGATAGTTATGTGTTTTGTGAAGTTTTCTGGAATGAATGCCTCTGATGAGTGAGTACTTTTCATTTTCGCCATTCAAATGCATTCTGCTCTAATTAGAGTACGAGGAAAAGTAGGATACGGTGCCCCAGTTCAGACCGTTCCGTAGACCTACTTTGGGTCTTGGTTGTGACATGATGTCAGGTTGGCCCCATTCCTGACGGTCCTTTGCGAACTTCTTACCTGGAGAAGGAATGTGGGACGTTAGCCTTTTTCTGGGTTCCTCGTGTGTGTATCGGGTGTTCAATATTCGGTTATAACTATTTGATGTGGTGACGAATTTAGATCATAGTGATTGGAATAACAGGTGGGGTTATATTTTCTACTTTAAATTTATGTTGTTTTTAAGTGAAATGCATATTTCGAAAAATGGGAATACATCACTTTTCTTCTAAGATTAAAATTAGCTAACATACTAGTTCTGAGAGTGTGTCAATAGCTAAGCTATCTGTTTGTATAGTTTTAAAATTCGTATAATAAAATTCAGACTTGAAAATAACATTGGTGAAGACCGAAATAACACAATACCGTAACAGCTATATTATTTTTGTGAATTATAATTTTATCAGTAGATAGGCCTATGCTTTGATAATTATCAGTCATTATATCATGACTTGCAATTGATAACGAATGAATAATTTTAATAATAGTGGCTGTAAGGTTTGAGAATAAATAGGAATGGACCACAAATATACCGTAGAGTGTAGACCATTATTCTTCCACTAAATTAATGCCCAGTTTATTGATAGGCGTGAATAAGATAAACCATCACCTGTTGCCAGAGTTTTTAGAATAAACACAAACTTTAATTTATTGTATAGAGTTTAGGCTGTATTGCAGAGTTAGTAATTGTGATTGTAATTTTTACCGTAGCATCTCCTAGTAGAGAACAGTATTATTTATAACGAATGAATCATTTAATTTGATAATAGAAACTGTATTCTTCAACTTGATTGAATACTTGAAAAGATTAAATTAGTATTGTATAAAGTATTCCGGTAACTTATACCACTTTTTCTACCGGATTCGTATGACCATGCATTTGTAGCCTACCTAATCTGTATGATCCTTCAATATTTTTGTCAGTACGATATCTAGTCTAATTAGTATGCTTCTAACTTGAATTAACTTATTTTCAAATTTAAAAAATCATTTTATTGCTATACCATATACAAACATAATTATATAATAATGATCACTCGAAGAAAAAAATATAGAAAATATAAATAGCAATATTAAGTACCTTAAATACATATCCTTAATAAAAATAACATCATATAAATAATTATCATTACCGTACTTTTGATCTGATAATTATTATTGAATTAGGCCCACAGCTGCTGGCATAAGATAACCTTGTGCGCCAAACAGTGAGTCGATATAGCTTAGTAATAGTAATAACTTAGTAACTTTATAATGGAAATAAAATAAATGAAGAAAAATTATTACAAAGAAAATGAAAATAAATGAAAGCTACAAATCATGACAGACCATGTAGTCGTCTAATCCTTCTCGTCATACATCAATTTAAAACTAAATTAATATATACATACAATAATTTATAACGAATGAATCATTTAATTTGATAATAGAAACTGTATTCTCCAGTTGTGTCTGACTAACCATTTAGATGATTTGCAAGACTCCAATTTAAAAATGTCTTTCAAGAACGAAACATGTTGAATTATCTAGTGTTTGTATAGAAAAACATATTAGTCTATGGTGTGTAGAAATGAACTATTTTCAACTTTCTATTACGGTAAAACAAGGGTAAATTCTAGTAAGAAATGAACATGTGCTGCTTATAGATGCTAGCCTATATGGTGTGAGTGGAAGAGAGGGCCTTGAATCCCAACTTCGCCCTTAATAAAGTCATTTTATCTATGTATACAGATAACTTGCCATAAATGTTAGACGCAAACCCAGGTGGTCAATAAGCGGAACCCACCTAAAACTGTAGGTCCAACTCATTACCCACGCACAAGTCTCATATCTGTGGGCTTCATCCTTCAAAAGAAAAATATTGGAATAATAATCTCCACTTGAACTCTACAAGAAGTCCATTCAGGTGACTGCAAGAAAAGTTCAACCTTCCATTCCGCTGTTTCGAGTTTGCTCCTTCAAATAATGGATGTTTAGGAGCAAATTGATCCATTTTAGATAATCTTGTGTCATTGGTGAATGCTAACAAACCCATGTGTTCATTGGGGAATTTGACGATATTGCCTGCAAAAAGGATGTGGAAACTTGTAATCATAATGTATCACCGGGATAGGTGATTTATTATAATTGGGAGATTATTAGCAGATTAGGGGAGATGATTTGTACAATGTCAATTTTCATGCATAAAAACGGAAGATTAAATAAATGTGTTCAAGAACTATCTTTGTGACTTTTCTAAAAATACAGTTCTAAACTTTATAAATCTTAAATTTTATAAAAAAAAAAAATATATATATATATATATAATTTTATAAAACAGTTATGAATGTTATCAAAACCGGCGTTATTTTTGAATCACCCTATATTTTGAGTCATGTACCAGATTCTAAATCGCCATTGCACTAGTAACTGAACTAGCCCATGCTTTTCATTGAGGGATAAAAATGGTTTGTCATTCTAGATGAGGGACTGAGGCAATTTGAGCACAAAGTATTTTTCTTTTCAGTTTAATAAGAGTTTTAAAATTTGTTACTTTTGTTTTGCAGTCATAATTAATAACAAATGTGAGGTGGCTTTGGTGTGTGCGGTGGCTGTGGAATGGCAGACGTGGCTGAACTCACACACTGTGGACAAGACACAGGCAACGAAGCTGAAGGTGATGCCACTATACTTTCCACTGATATCGATGACAACTGTGATCAAGACAACGACACCTCAGGTAAGTTAAGTCCTTTTCAATACTAACAAATACATAAACTCTTCAGTTGAAAGTTCAGTAAAAATAACCATCTGCGTGTCACTTTGTAACACTTATAATTGAAATACAGCACTTAGCTTTAAAGAAGGTTCTAGCAATTGTATTATTCGAGAATGAGCATTCTTTGTTGATTAATGAGGAAAAACGAGTTTTATATTTATTTTTCTTATTGTAAAATGTCTATGATTTTCATTTTCACAGCTCTACAAATATAACATCTAAAAACATTTGTTGGTAACAAATAACACATTTCAAATCCATTTTTTTCTCAATAGCATAAATTACTAATAATTCTGTGAACAGTATGCTAGAGAACGCTCGCCCAACATTTCTCACTTGAAAGGGGATGCTATTTTCGAAAAAAGTTCAAGAACACGACTCAATTTTAAATATATAATAAAAATAATGACTCAATATTAACAGTATAAAAATTCCAAATGAGAATCGATTTTAAACGCAATAAACGGTAACTATGCTTTTCCAGTATCAGCCCGTTCTTCTACCTCTGATTTTAAAAAGTAAGAATTATCCATTTATTTTTCCATTTCCCTTTCTCCTTTTTTCTAGTGAAATCTACTTTTCCGCTCCTAGCTTCAAAGCGAATTATTTTTCAAAACATTATGTTAATGAAAGTCTCAGGGCCGTATTTAAGAACGTTCCATCAGTTTCCATCAGACTCTTAAAATGTAATGTGTTTATATGGGCATTTCACGAGTCCCTCAAGTCAAGAGAAACTAAAGGTTCATAACTGTTCATAAATACAGGCATCAGTTTTTATGCTCTACCTGATGAGAAGAAGAATTTCCCAATTATCTTATTAATTCAGTTTTTCAATTTTCTCACCTCCACCATGCTAACCTTCCAATCAATACTTAGAGTAGTTCATACTTATAACCTTCTTCTTATTAAGTTACCTTCCACTACCAATCAAAAATATGAACCACAAAAAAACTACCCCACCCCACTCGCAATGTATCAAATTTATCAAGAATTTAGTACATGCCACCATTTCACTCAGTTCAAAGAGCCCTACAAAAAAAATAATTGAAAAATCTCAATATTGAAGATTATGAACTTCCCTCTCCGTCGGGTTTATCGAATTTTTGTCAGGTGTGAAACCCTCTCAGAAATCATCGTAATATTAATTTAAAACCACTCGCACCCAAATCAGACACTACATCAATCGGGGGTGAATTACGCCCCCAAAGTGATGAGAAGCATTTTTTTACAAAAGCCCTTATGCATTCATCGGTCGGCCTAGGAATAAGGAATATCCATACAACATTTCATGGCAATCGGTCATGGCGTTTGGCCGTAATCGTCTAACAGAAAGACGGACAGACGTATTGCCGAACGATCGATTTAAAACAGACCTGACTTCGCTCTGTCAATAAATTTTCACTTAACGTGTGCTCAAGGTATTTGCAATAAACTATAAGTTGAAGTTTACCTAATCTCGTCTAATTTACTATTAAACAACATTAAATATGGCTTGATATTAACAGTTTAAAAATTCCAAATTAGAATTGATTTTGGACTGCAGATCATATAAAATAATTCAAATATTATAAATTGGCAATGATTTGTGGCTCACATTTTATGATTTTACTTTGTACCCCATTTTTAGAATGGGACTTGATAATTGCAAGTTCATAATTGCAATTAGAGTTTTAGATAGTCATTTTTCCAAATTGTTTATTGTTGAAGTATTCTCCAGCGGTTATGTTATTTCGTTATTTGGGTAATTGTTAATAAATAGTTAACGAATCATCATTAATTTATTTTATGAAACCGTTGTAATTGAAATTTGAAAATCTCTTAAACCCTATGATATATTATAATAATAACTATTGTTATGGACCTTCAAATGAATTAATTAAATTTGAGATTGCTATAAGTAATAATAAAATCACAATTGTTATTAAAATTGTTATTTTAAATTTGTTTACTGTTAATATTTTTATAATTGAAATTTTTTGTTCATTTTCATTTAATGAAATATCTTTTTCTTTTTCTGTTATTCATTTATTTTTAATTAGAATAGCTTTATCTATTTTTAAAATTTGAATTAATAAAAATGTTAATATAATTATAAACTTTATTGATCAATTAAATTTTTTGTTTGATGAAATTCTTGATATATATATAAATATAATTATTATTCCTCTTCTTATAGTTCTGTTTGAGTGGCAATGAATAAATACTTTTAATTTTTTTCAGGTTTAGGGGATAGTACCAATTATGATTCTTGTGATGGAGCCATCCCTGTACATCGATGTGATCGCTGTGAAACATATGAAACACTCAGTCAGGCAGCTCTACTCAGCCACATGACACAATGCCAAGGCCAAGCAGATGGAGACTCAAACACAAGGTATCATTATATATTTTATTTGGCTGGATTACACATCGTAAAATTTCCCACTCATTATACAACAAAAATCCACTGTGGTAGATAAATGGTAGATAAAAGTGAGCTATAGCTGTAAAATCTATTTTAATTTTCTATAATTAACAATTATAACGCATATGATTGTCAGACTACTAACAGAGGGCCATATGAGCCAAGACTCAAAAGCTTCTAAACGGGAATCAAAATGGTTGCTTCTATTTGAACTGCTCTGGAATATACAATATACTGGACCGTCTTAGTAGGCAATCTTTGCTAATGCAAGGGGAACCAAATCAAGACTACAGTTTCCGGCCAGCGAATTGGGCGGCTCTTAAAAATTGCGATGTTGCACGTTCGTGCTTGGATTGCATTGCTGTGATAGGTCAAGAAATGAAGTCACTCGAAAGCCGGAGGCAGTTTACTTCCGGCTTGGCAACATGGAACGGTTAGTGTCGTCAATTCGTGCATTGACTTTGGCAAATTTCTACTATCAGCTGCTGGTATGGTCCTATATCTAGCATCACAATTTTTCAGAACCGCTTAATTTGGTGGCGTGAACTACTCCACTAAAAGAACCTTCTTTTCATCACTCAGAAATCACAACAAAAAATTTAACTGCAATCACACCAATCATTTTTTAAACGTACAATCAAACAAATCAGTCTCAATCATTTGATAGGGTACATGTTCCTTGGAATCAGCTGACTCCTTACATTAATTATTTGTAAATTTAAATGTTCTTCTTTAGACTCAGCCAAGACTTTATAAGCCGACTTTATAAAATATGCATCAACAGTTCAAAGCATTATGTTTTATATACTATAATTGTATATGCACCTTGCAATGTTTTGTACACAACTTTGGATGGGGATTCATCCGAAATGAAAGAGCGTGGTAATATTTAAACGTTATTTAAATATTAAATAGGTATTTAAATATTTAATTTCTTTTTCAATTTAACAGTATTTTCTTCCACAGAGATGACCGGAAAATGTTCGAATGTGATGTTTGCAACATGAAGTTTTCAAATGGTGCTAATATGCGGCGCCATAAGATGCGCCATACTGGAGTTAAGCCTTACGAATGTCGAGTTTGCCAAAAAAGGTTTGTTTTCTCTCTTTTTTGAGTTTTTTTTATCGAAAATACACTTAATTACCCTTGTTGGAATTCTTATTTCAATAGAGAAAATGTACTGTTTCTTAAAGTAGTTAAGATCGTATTATGTATGTAGCCAACTATCTGATATTAAAATATTATGTTTTATTTGCTAGATTTAAAAAAATCAGCATGTTTATTTGCTATATTTCATAAATATTTACATTCAATTATTATTATTAATAATATATTGGACATGCCATACCGTTTTCAACAATATTATTATTATTATTATTATTATTATTATTATTATTATTAATAATATTACACTGGACAATCAGTTCAATGTTTCCTCATTCGACAAAAATTCTTGCTGATGTTTGACTGCAGTCATTTCATTGAAATTAGTTTTGGTGAAAAACAGAGATTTTCTAATTTGAATTCTCGGTATTTGTTATGATTTCTTACCAATAAGAAAATTACAATATTTTGAAACACATTCAAGATGGTGGGTGTTTGGAAACTGTTTTTGGTTTATGTTTCAAGAAATATTCGATTTTGAATTAATCTGTTGACTTTGTCAACCCAAATATTCTAGTACTCCATTTGCCGTTTTATTTGTACCGTAAATTTTTCTTGCTGTTTTAATATGATTAAAATGAAATGAAATATGGTTTAAAATGAAAAAATATTCTTAAAAAACAGAACCCCTCCGAGTATATCTCAATTTACAAGCCCAAAGTCAATAATTTATGTTAGATTGTTAATAGTGTTGGGCTGTTGGCTCAAAGTTTTATGCTATGTATTTTTATTTTACAGGTTTTTCAGGAAAGATCACCTTGCTGAACATTTTACAACACATACCAAAACTTTGCCTTACCATTGTCCAATTTGTAATAGGGGATTTCAAAGACAAATAGCCATGCGAGCACATTTTCAAAATGAACATGTTGGACAACATGACATGATAAAATCCTGTCCACTATGCAGTTATCGGGCTGGCTCAATGAAAAGTCTTCGTGTTCATTTCTTCAACAGGTAAATTAATAATCTATTAATAATATTCCTTTTTCTCAGTCAGAATGTGTACAAAAAAAAATGTTTGAATTAATCTGTTGAAATCAATTCCATATAAGTACTCGGCTACTTCATCTATTATTATATGTCTAGCATACCCAACATGGCAGAGTAGATGGCTTTTGCAAGTCACCATTTCATTGCGACAAACAGTTTCATAAATTTCAATTTTTATTCTAACTTTGACTAGGTAAGAGGGACATTGGTCTCTCCAAGGCAAAGTAGACTACGAACCATATGCCACTTGAGTGATTGGTGGGAATCCCCGGCAATGACAGTTCATACAGTTTTTGTTAATGTCATTCTCAGTATGATTGAAAATGAAATATTTCATCTTTAATAGAGAAGACCACTTCGATCTCTTTCAATTGATTGGATCTTGGATGAAGAAGCTAACATGCGAAAAGGAACTCATTCCAAAGGTTTTTTTCCATACTGAATGTGTTACTTTCCATACTGAATGTGTTACACATTAATACTTTAATGTGTTAATTTATTATTATCCTCTTGATAACATGCATTCATTCATAATTTCATTATTCGTGACGACTCATGGTACATTAAATAGTGGCTATTACTACTAATAGTTCCGCACATATGACATATTTCCACTTCAGCTACAATCTAACTAGTTACTAAAGAATTCCTCAATATTATACAGTGCTATGTCAAAAAAGTTTCAATAGATTTTAAAATTTTATAAAGTATGATTCTCCTTGAATTACAAGACCCAAATAACTATAAAACTTTGGTCTCAATGTAAAAGGTTTTTTAAGGTAAAATTCAAGATTATGTTTTCTACATCGTATTTAAGTACGTACTTGATCATTCTTTTATTTTAGAACTATCCAATATGTGTTACTTTGTTCAGAATGACTTGAATTGATCTTAAGATTGAAGTTTAGTATGAGTTTGTTTTGTTTTTTCGGAGGATGAAGCCCACATAGGTCTGAGACCTGTGCGTGGGTAATGAATTAGATGATGGTGATTGATGAGTTGGACTCACAGTTTTAGGTGGGTTTCTAACCGAACAGTTTTTCGAAAAAATCAAAACCAACTGTTTTCCGAACAGTTGAAAGAAATTAAATTATGCTTTACTAATTTTGTTGTTGTGTCCACCAGACATGGAATTGATCTGGACAATCCTGGGCCAAACAGTGGATTGAGCAGGTCAATACTGGAGCAAGAAAGAGAAAAGGACAGAGAAGGAGGTGGCGGGACGGGGGGTGGGTGCAGTGACAGCGGCGACTCGACGGGTGCCAGGTCGGCCGACAACGCCACTCCTCCCATGCACTTTCTCACTCCTCATGTCGAAATTTCAATGGCTGATGCTCCATCTGCACAGCCATACTCACCAAACAGTCAGGTACCGATACTAAATTCCTTATTGCTTTTATTCATGCTCAAAGTCAGGAATTCCGGAATTAGTCCTAGTCCAGTCAAATTGAAGCAAATTTCGGATGAGAAAGGAAAAAATTCAACACGGCTGAAAATCGGTACATATTGTCAGAAAAGCATGCTGAATAAATTACTAAAAGTCCCCAACAATCCTAGCTGTGCTTCGGCCGCTATCTTTGAAAAAGTGTAAAATTTTCAGCCATAATTTTATTTAAGTATTTCCAAATTTGTGACAAAATTAAGCGGCGGACCAAAAATGTTAATCTTGCCTTTTTTCAAGAAATTTTGAACAATTTGATACCAGATACACCCATGTACCTTCAAGTTAGTAATAGGCCTCAAGTTGGAATTTTTCAAAATTTCTGTGAATTTTCTAAAAAATTGATGATTTTCAATTTTGAATAATCAAAACGACTGTACCTCACCAATGAAAGGATCTGAATTTGTAATTCAAAATCTCTCTCGGGGAAATGTAAATAATAATTTTCAATTTTGAATAATCAAAACGACTGTACCTCATCAATGAAAGGATCTGAATTTGTAATTCAAAGTCTCTCTCGGGGAAATGTAAATAATAATAATAAGCGTATTCTTATATTGGTGAGGAGACACTTACGAGGAAATGTATTTCTCTACAATTTGTAACTAACTTTACATTTTTATCCTCAGTGGTTTTTGTGCTGTAGTTATTAAAAAACTTTCATGCACCCCAAAAACCCCTATAATTTAATTTGAGATTTCAATCAATTGTTCCAAAACATAGGATCGATATTTATCATTCGAATTTTGTGTGTGAGACTCCAAACTATTAGAAACGCCATTCGGTCGCCCAAAAAATGAGGGATTTTCAGTGTTGTGGGGGGGGGGGGCTAGAGGAGCACCCGAATTCGGGTCTTCATAACGACGGCTCATTCATCTCAGCTCATCGAGGCGGTAAAGATTCATGTATCATGTTGTGCTGAATTTGGCTGATAACTACAATGTTTGCTCATGCTTAGAGGGAGATGAGATAAGATAAGATAAAGATAAAATTACTTTATTTACGTAAATTTACAAAATTCCATTGACTGGTTAAAAAGAATATTATTAACAACACAATGTATTGTATATGAGGAAAAGCTTGGATATTAACAATGAGATTTTATGTGAAGCATTTCCTAATAAGGGCTAAGTCTGGACAAAAATTCGTCCATTCAAACTTGACCTTGATAAATTCGAACTGAGACTATATAATTAGTAATAATAGAATATAATTTAAATACAAATTGAAAAAGTTCTGAAGTGATTGAAGATAATTGAAATAGTGTTTTTTTTTTAATAATTTCTGAACAATACAGATGGGATATTATTTATAAAGTGAAAGATGAAGGTTGACATGCAGTTGCTGTAGCCTATGGTTGAAAAGATGCAGTCATTCTCTCCAAAAGCTGAGAGAACCAGAAAAATTAAGTAGAAGGGGGGAAAATTGATTTTATAGAAATGCTTGTAAATATTGTGGAACCAAGTGATTGTGTGATCTAGAGGAAAATGTATGAAATTGTTATATTAGAACATCTTATTATTTTAACGAGCTTCTATTGCCTTGTATAAGTTTCTCAAATTTGGTATACAGTGATTGAAACACATTAATTTCCCCTCACGTTGCCCCTCTCTTTATAAGGCATGCTATTTTTCCTAGAATTCGTTTTAATCTCTCATAATTCTCCCCCTTATTAGAACTGTGAGTATTTCCCCTTGTACTATGAAAAATTACTACTTTAATCGAATTGAAGCAGATACAAATTTGCTTGATAGCATAATAGATTCCATGAATTTTCTTTTGCTTTTGTTTCAATCTCCTCAATTATAAATTTTTAACAGCAGCTGTTGTTTAATTTAGGTTAGTTCTCTTTTTACATAGATATTGTTTTCCATTCTGTTCTATCAATTTCCGTTACTGTCGAAATGTGCCATTCTTCTCTTTGGCTTAACGTTATAAGGAATGTTTATCAATTTTTCTTTATTACTGCTTTCAAATGTTATTTATTGAAGTGAATAAATTATTACTCATTTTATGATTTAAAATAAGTTTTAACGATTTATTGTTTAAATTTTGAGGGATTGGACTGTGACCCACGAACAGTTCAAACTAGTAAATGTTTCTAGGTAAATGTTATTTCAAAATAGGTATATTTTTATTGTTAACATTGGTTTATTATTGTATATTTTTGCTAGTAATTTCTTTTTCCTCAGTGTACTTTCTTGCTACATTTTCTCTTCTTTTGAAGTAACTATTTTTTTTTTTTTTAGTTCAATGTGTTTATGATTCAAATTTATGATTAGTTTGATGAATTTAAAACTTGCAGATTCGAGACCAGACCCCGGTTGTGAACTGCTTGTCTGCCAGTGTAGAAGGATTGCAGCGTATGAATGGAACGGGCAACATTAGCTCGCCGCTGGAAGCAAACGGCCCCGATTGTCCCGGTTCTCCACAGTCACTTGATTCGAATAGCAATGCCGCTTCTAGCACACTGAGTGCAATGAGACAGGAATCCGAGGTTAGTCCTATAATGCCATCTGTTTCTCTGATTCCCATCAAGCAAGAGCCGGAAGATGAGAAAAGGTCGTCGAATGGGCCTGTCAATCTGAGTACAACGCGGAATGGCCAGTCGAGTTCGACGGGTGGCGCGCTCACCTCTTTGATTAAGGTGTCGCCGTTGAAGTCGCTGCTGCGAGAAGACCTGAAGCGCAGAGGAGCGGGAATATCGATAGGGAGGGCGCGGCCTGAGGGTGGCTCCACTGGTGTGGAGGCGGCTGCCGTGCCCCCCGAGTGGCGCTGCTCCACGCTCAAACCCCGCCTGCCCGCCTCCCTGCAGTGCGTCTTCTGCGGCATCGGCTTCCCCGACCAGACACTCTATTTTCTTCACAAAGGCTGTCATTCCGAAGCCAATCCCTGGAAGTGTAACATATGCGGCGAGCAGTGCTGCAACGTCTACGACTTCAACTCTCATTTGCTGAGCAAAACACATCAGTAAATTAAAGATCCATGGAGGTATAAGAAAGTGGAGGGAGCTTGAAGTTTGAATAGTGTAGCTCATTCGAATGTCAGCGATGCCTAGCCATTTCGGTCTGCTGTACTCCACTATAGATATACACCAATGATGTTGTACTTGTTTCGTATACATCTATTAACTTTACCAAAAGATGACCGTGACTAGCGCTGAAGCCATACTTAGCGTTGAAGTGTAAACCCAACACGACTACTAAATCTTGTTAAATGATTTCAAAACAATTATTCTGAGAATCAAATTGTTTCCACAGATGATAAGTGTGGTTCAAACCACAGGGGAGTGATAGCCGAGTGCCGTAGCAGGTATGTGTTCAATCAGAGATAAGCTACGAAACTCCTGGGCGCTCTTTGTAAGGGTGACCGATTGGATTGGCCAGCAAAAAAATCTGTTCTCTGCTGTTAAATCACTTCCTGGTGGTTCGGAACCCACCTAAAACTGTAGGTCCACCTCATCAATGATTATCATCCAATTCATTACCCACGCACAGGTCTCAGACCTATGTGGGCTTCATCCTCCGAAAAAATTGAAACATTTGAGCTAATTAAGTGAAATCTTGTAAAAGTAAACTACTTGTTGCGGGGAAACAGCCGATCAAGATGGCTTTGGATCTCCTGTAAGGTTCCACAAAACTACAGATGTATTGTGGGGGCCGTGCTTGATTCTGGATACACTTTTTCAATGTAGATGGTACACGTTAATGCTCCCTCCATGTTAATATCTATCTCCCAATCAATTACTCAAAACTAGTCAATCTCTGAGAATAATTTTCATTGATGAGTAGATGCTAGTGTGTCTTCTATCACCAGCGAGGTGGTTGTACAGTTTCCGGCTCATTTAATCTTAATTGTTATCCCACTATTACAAGGGACTGAAGCTGGATTCACACCAGCATTGACAGTTCGGACAAATAGTTATTTATGTATTAAGAGCGTGAAGCGCGACTTTATCGCTCGAGCCAAAACATTTACTGCGCGACGCGTAGCGGAGCGCAGTAATTTTGCGAGAGCGATAAAGAAGCTTCACGCGCGAATTGCATACAATATTTTTCCTAAAACTACAGTTCTGGATTCCAACACAATAAAAGCTTGTAGTTTGTAACATCATAGACCATGCGCGGATTTGGTTAGCGTTCGCCTTTTTTGAGGTTATGTGAATTTCACGGATTCAGTGATCCACCAATGAGAAGACATCAAACACAGCTGGCGAGCGGTAAAGTGCTTTTTTCGTTCGTCAGCTGACTTTACCGCTCGCTGAGCAGTAAAGAGGTATTTTACAATCAGTTTTCAGTACGTAAAGAAATACTTTACGAGCAGTTGTAGGAAAATTATTTTTCAATAATATTATAATTATGTCATTTAATTCTCTGATGTGTGTTCTATTTCTAAAAAAAAAAACTTGAAATAACACGTAGAACACGTCAATTACCCCCTAAAAACCAATAAATTCCGACTCTGAGCGCTCATATTAAACAATGTAATTGATGGGGAAAAATTCTCACGGCAGTAGATAATTGTTTCATACCTTAATATTCTTTCTAAATAGACCCGTCATTGATTAATTACCTGCCTGTCCTTACCGGTATGAATCCAGCTTGATTCAGTTTGCATGCCATGTTTCTGTAAATAAGAATACTCGAATTAATTTATTGATATACATCATGATAGATGTTTGTTATTGTTATGTGTATAAAGGTACTTACCTAAATATTGAACAAAGTATTTTTCTATTGAATATTTTTATTTTGAAAACAAACGTGTCATTTTTCTTGAGTAATTAATGTACTAATAATGCATATTGGAAATATTTTTATAGTTAATGAAATCTAATATTTATATAATGTACATAAGCCGTCAATATAAATCAAAGAAATGTTAATATTAAGTTATCATTAGTATTATCCTACGTTCAATGTAACTTTGTACTTAATTTTATTGAAAATTTTACTATCTTCTATCATTTGAAATGAAAAATTATTTTTCTATTTTCTTAAAGTGAGTTGTATTTACTTGATTGATTTCAAATTGTCGAAATTCTGTTCCAGAACATTCTTTCATTTATTTTTTTTACAAATATGCTCCATGAATACGTATTATTTTCTATCTATGTTGTGCATATAAAGGCACGTTTTATGTGACATACGGCCATGCATGTACTATAAAAAATTTTATCTTTCATCTTTTGCATTCTGTGACTGGCTGATAAAAATATATTTATTCTGATAAAAATATTTCTTGTACGTAATAATTATGTTTCCTATTATGTCATCACAAACGTCCTAATTATTCAAAATAAAGGAAATATAATATTCTAATGTAACTGAGTGCCTAATAAGTTGAACTAAAGTTTTGTGAAGGCCTTTTTAAATTAGATATTTGTGCATTATGTTATCTTATATTGAATGTTTGTAATATGGTGTACGCTTTTGTGCATTTTCCAGAACAATTATCAAAGATCAGATCATACATTATATATTTCTTATTATGTAATATAATTTTATCTCTGTTAGAAACTCCCATACCAAATGGCTATACCAAACTTTGAAAATAGATATTTAGAATTTTCTTTATTTTTTTTGTTTTTCTTTAATCAAATTAAATATGTACCAATTCTTAGAAGTAAAAATTTTATCAAAGGAAACAGCTATTTTTAAAATTCTATTAAATACTATGTGGTTTTAGAGTTTTATTGACTTTGAGAGCTTCTCTTTTATAATGTGTAAATTATCAAACCTCTCACATATTCTCATGAGTATCAATGTTATAGTTCATTTCGATCAGATTCATGTCATGCATGTTATCAAGAAATAGGCTTTCATTTTTTTGTATGTTGGATTTTGTAGTTTTTGGATTTGGGAAATGTGGAAATGAATATAAAACGATAAAAATATTGGCACAAGATAGAGTAGCGTTAATAGGTGCAGCAAATATCCTGATATATTTCCTCAACGCAACTATGTGTGCTAAAGAAATTAATTTCCATATTAGCGGCATCGTGAAATATAGTGTGCCTGTAAATGCGTTTTTAATAAGCATTAGAGAAAAAAAAGGAAATAATAATTTTTCAGCATACAGCATCTGTTTGTTCAAATTTTCTCGTCCAAAAATTATTGATGCCTTATAAATAAATATTGTGAATCCATAGGTGCCTTCTTAATGTAATATTCATATCGAACTAGTAATGATCGAAAAATCGAATGAACTGGAGAATGGTTCACCGAAAATCTGGCTCATCAAAGTAATAAAATGTTAATAACCAGGGAATCGCCTTGATTTTTGTCAGTAACACATTTGTTCTCATCATATTTTCAAATTTATCACAACTCCCAATTGTATTGAGAGTTCTCCTGAGATAGGCTGTAGAGCGTAATTAGATAAATTATTGTCAGGGACATTGTACAGTAATTATTGTTATATTTTATTAACAGAGAATTATTAAAGCTTTATTGTTTAGATGAGTAAATATATTAGATATTGTCATTGATATTATTAAGCTTATGTGTCTTACTGATCAAAGCATTGTTTCCGTCCATTTGTTGAAACTAATGTATACATGATAATTAATTGTAGCATACTGTATTGATATAGTATGGTGGGTAATGCCGTGTGTGCAACTTCATTTGAATCACGTAATTGCTGTGGAATAAGCTTCATAATCAACGGAAGGGCTTGAAAAATATTCTGTTTTCTATTTTGTGCCATATTTACTTTTTTTAAAACTATTTTTCCTGCGACACAGTAGTGATCTAAATTCCATCCAATCTTCTCTAATTTTTGTTAAAATACATGTAAACTCACTTTTCTAATTTTAAGCATTCTAAATTTATTTTCAACGATGTGGGAAAATTAGTGCATTGCTATGATTCTCTTCATAATCGTATGATAATTGTATTGTGGTGGCGCAGTCGGTTGGAGCGCTTGTCTCTGAATGACTGCTACTCCTGTGGTCTCGAGTTCGAAACTCGTTAAGCCTTGGATGTTATGTGTTATTATTCACCTCGTTACCACGCACAAGTCTCAGACATGTGGGTATCATCCGGCTAAAAAAACTTTGTCCATCAATTTACCATTTGATGGTTCATTTATTAAAAATAAATATTGTTAGCTTTTATATTCATTTTAATGTACAGTAGAGCCTCGATTAAGAGAGTTTATGCAGACAGAGGGTAGCTAGGATAATCAAAGTATCGGGTAGTACCGATTCTGCCGCGGTAAAATAGAGTAATAGATGAAAAAGTGGCCTCTAGTCACCACTGGTGGCCAAGTCGCACTGCGCTGTGTGTAAGGCCTTTATTATACAGAGCCACTGCACTCGCTGTCGCACGATATTATATGAGGCGAAATTGCGTCAGCTGAGCGTTTGACCAAGCTCAAAAATGTCAGAGTACAAATTAAATAAAGACATTAACATGTTCAGAGTCATCCCGCTGGTTCTTGAATCCAATTTACCCGACTGGTGTAATTAATCCTTACTTGTGGCGCGTGATGGCGACTGCATTGGCTCAGCATAATAAGGCACTAAGACAACCTCAAATATTGCTTTATTTCAATCGTTTTAATATTTTGATGATTAGTACAGCACTGTAATAAGTGCTTTGTTTATATTAGCAAATCACACAAATTCGCCGCGTTTAACTGTATCACGGTTGCGCGCCAGTAGCTTCGTTAATCCAAAACTCGATTAATCGGGGCTCTACTGTGTCTCATTAACATTCTTCAAATTTTTTTGGATGAATAATAGTCCTTCAATATTTTAAAATTATAGTTTCAACAAAACTTTCAAGTTTGCTCAAATAAGTCATAACATTGATTTTTTAAGTTGACCTCATTTTATGTGTAAATTCTGTTTCTGAAATAAACTATTGTCCATCTTAGGTGATGAGAGTTTGCCAGTTACCCTTATTAGAAGTAATTTTTCAATTTGCAAAATTTAAGGTTTTAGGTCAATAAATTAAGGGGGAGCCATTCCTAATCCTTATTAAAAAGTAATGGTACTTATCATTTTAAATTGTGTCAATTAATTATAATTCTGCTTTTATTTGTGATCTTTTAATTGTAATAACGGTACTAGATTATTTTCATTTATTGAAATGGTACTCTAAGTGATAGAAACCCTTTTGCTACCTTCAAGTTGAATATTTTTTCCTGTCTTCTCTACTACTAAAATACATTCTTTGTAATGTGGGGGAAATATTATATTTCTTGAGAATCTTGCTATAGGTCATTCCACGACAATTCAACACACTTTTTTCGGTCACCATCTCAGATTTTGATGAAATTTGGTAAACTCATACTGAGTGATGAGACTTACCAAAAGTACTTAATATTAGATTTTTATTTCAATCTGTTTACGAGTTACAACCATTCGTAATCTCAAAAAATCCCAGAAATTGATAACCCGACATTTTTCTAATTGCTCTGGCAGTTAGTGCAATCAAGCTAGAGAATTATCCTTGCTGTTTACAGTGATATGTAACACGATATGTGCTGCAATTAAAAATGTTAAGCTAACCCCAAAAATATATTTATTTGATTTTCTCAAAATGTTCATCTTTGAAAACTTTCAAAAATTTTCTTAGATACTTTGTAGTTTTGTTGAACATATTCCAAAATATGAAAATTGGATGAGAATGGGTTGGGTTCATAGTTGAATTATAAAAATTGTTTTCTGAACGGTTCTGTATAATTCAGAGCGCTGAATTCGAATTTCGAGTTTCTCAAGTCGTGGGAGCGCCGCTTCACCCCCATCTAAGGTTGGCCGGCCACCGAAAACTGTGCTGAGCTGCGCTGGTTAATTAATGATTTGTAATGAATGCCCTACAGCTTTGCACAGCTATTTTGGCAAAACATAGGCAAACCTTCAAGTCTCCAGGCTTTAAATTTCGTATTTTTACATCAAATTTATTTTTCGTCAATCCTTGTCCTCGAGATGAATTTATTTTATTTAAAGATGAACGAATATTTTTTTTTTAAAGAAAAAATCACTTTTGATAGGACATTATCATAATGTTGTATTTCACAATAAATCATTATCAACTGTAGTATAACTACTTGGAATTTCAATAGGATTGATGAAAATTGTCTGGGACCAAGCTTTTTCACTTAACAGCGCTTTTAATCTTCATTATTTTCTCAATTAATGTGAATAAGTATCTGCTCAAATAACAATAGGTAATTTTAGTTGGAGTGTGTATATTAGTGTTAAGAAATGCCAGGTGCCTCTGTATGTGATTCAACAATGCCTTAAGAAAAAGAAAAGAGAATTTTTATCAAAAAAATCACAGCTATTCATAATATAAAAGTACAATAATTATTATTATTTTCAGTTTGATCCTGGAAAAGAAATTGAATTAATATTCACTCAATCATACTCTTGTTAAGAAGAGTAAAACGACAAAAAGATTTATTTATTCTACTCAATAGTTTCCAACTGATTTTAATATTCAAGTTTTAAATCATTGGTGAATGTAACAATTTAAAGGTAGATTTTGACTGCTTGCTGAAAGAAATTCATATTTATTGTTTCTATCAATTAAATAAGAACTACTTATTAATTCCATTGTTGTATTAAATCCAGGCATTGTAGGGTGCATACTTTTTCATATCATTATGGAATCCCAAACCAAAGTAACAAACAGAATTATTTATTTTACAAGTTATTAAAAAACTCAAATTAATATTACTGTATAATGAATTGTGTTTTTAGTCGGAACAGATTCATCTCAATTTTATTCAGGGTGACTATATTGTTAATTTCAAAATCTATTCAGAATTGAGAGTGTTATCTCATTATAAATATTATTCTCTTACTATTCGATTGTCAAATGATTCAAAGGTGAATTAATTTCAAAAAACCTTTTATTAGTCTTGTCGCAGTAGTTGTCGCTAACAAGCATTCGTATCCGCTGTCATCTTTTTTGAGAATTCCAGAATTTTTAGAATCATTGTTTCTGTATTATCGAATCTAACCGTGATAGATTGATTATTTTCTAGTACTCTTCTCTAGATCTTTGATTACGGCAAATTTTAGCTGGAAAACAACCAATAATTTGTCCACTCTACACATCACTTGATTTATTTATTTGTTTCATGTAATGAGATGTCATTTGCTCAATGGTAAATTAGAGTGTTACCAAGTAAGGTGTGTTCATTCTACTATGAACATTTTGGAAAATGTTCGGTTCTTAGTACAGTATATTCAATTTCATATTGGGGTATTGGTATTCTATACTGTTCTTTCAAGTTCCAAGGCTATCTGAGCTTTTTTTTTAATGTGAAATGACCGATTTATTGAGTTTCAAAATTCTAACATTCTATAAAACAAACTAGGCTACATTTATACTACACCACATTACATTATTTATAATGATAGCGGATGTAGTTCGTGGATGTTACAAATTTAGACACTTTCTTTTGATTGTAGCTTATTCTCGGTTACATGAGGTCAGATCTCATTAACTAAATAAATTGTAGAACACGCGAGAATTAGAAAATCAGTAGATTTGGACGGATTTCTCAAACGATTCAATCGTTGTGTTCAATAAAGAGTGAACTGCATTAAAATTGGTTACGTTACTGCTTGCTGCATGTAGTCTGGCCCAAGTCTAATCAATTATTGTTTTGTCAAAAATTTGTGTAATTATTGCACTTTTGTGAAAAAGTTTTGAATCTCTATGTTCAGTTCATCTAGTTGTCATAGATAAATTTGTCAACTTGTACTTCATTTTTATAATAGTTTTACTTTCTTTTATGATTGATTTCCATTTATTTTTTGCTGTGAATGAACATTCCATTTTTGTGTCACTCATTTGAAAGGTTGTTGCAAAAGTAAAATGTTATGATATTGTTATTTATAACTAAATTTGATTATTAAAATTGTTTTCATTGATGTTGAATTTTCTTTGATGCTTCCTTCTGGAAATTATTATTTATTTTCGTGAACATTTGAAAAGAATATCTTTCGAAATAGCAGTATATGCAACAGTTGTAGGCTATTATGACTGCCTTTGAACAAGTGCAATGTAAGTTGGGACACTAGCGAGGTGAGGTCTAAACATCTCACGAGTGGTTTATAGGCTAAATACAATCATTACATACACAATTTTATCCACGACTACCTGCAATTTGATTGCTGACGATCGATTATGGGTTTGAAAATAAATTCAAACTCAATTTTTAATTACTGTTCATCAATAACATGGAATAATAAAATGAACTACATTCTGAATGTTTCCAAACGACTGTTTATTATCAGTTTTACACAATGAATAAACATATTTAAACATGATACTGTATTTGATTATCAAGTGGATAGTTTTGTGTAGAATAATAAAATAATATACAAATAATGTGTAAATTAGGAAATATGATAGATATTATTGAAATGATATCGTCTTAATTGGTAAAATCAATGATAAAAAAAGAAGAAACCAACATTCTAACAGAACTTAGAATACATACCTAAACAATGGGACGAGTCACAACGTTAAATATCCCTAATGTTATATCAGATAATAAATACGAAAAGCTATTTTCATTGTGTAGCTTAGTAGTAATTCCTGAATAAGCCATTAAAAGAAATTCTATGAAATAATGAGTTTAGCCAGTGTTCCGTAGCACAGTCCACTCTAACAGAGTGAGTGGTCAGCGCCTAACCTTTGCTTAACTATTATTATAAAGAAAACTTCTATAGAAAACTGTTGCTGTAATATTCGGGGTTAGCTAGCAAAGGCTAAGCGAGCATTGTTCATGTCATGGTCGGCTTATCGAAGTTTTTTTCATTTGATTGATAGAAGATTTGCGAATATAAACCACTATATGAAGATAATAATTCCATCATACATTACTTGAGAAGACGAATTTGAGTATCTATTCCATGAACGTTAGACTGGTTTAGCCAAAACCATCTTTACATTATTTCTTACAGGGCACATAATATTATTGTAAATAACTAGTGACACAGGAAAAGCTGGAATCTTTAACAATAAAACTAAACAATATACACGTATACTGTGCATAACGATAACAGATCAAAAAATGTGTAAGTTCAACATGAATGAATAGTTTTAAACAACACCATTAGCAAAGGTATTATAATTAAAGATCAAAAGTAAAGATATTCACTTTTCAAGAGGTCTTGGCAGAACTTTAGTTGTAATAATGAAACTAAACAATTCTATAACAAACAGAATTCAAAAGTTGATATTGAATTAGTCATGGAGAATTCAAATATATTTTTAGATACATAGATAAAATTTATATTACACGATTGGTTGAGTTCATGGGAGCCTTACTATTCACCGGTAAATGGAATTTCACTGAAAATCAAAGCGTCTGATTGGTATTCAAAGACCAATCAGGCGCCTTGGTTTCCGGTAAAATTCCATTTACCAGTCAACGGTGAGGCTCCTATGAACTCAACTATTGATTCAACTTAAGAATTTACGGCATAAAAAAAGGAAAAATGTTGAAATATGGTCATCTCGATCTTGCATTTGTCTTACAATGCCAGGGGAAAATTCTCCAGAACTCATCTCAAGCATATTTACTTTCATGAGAAGTAAATACTGAAACTCAGATAAATGAATATTTTATTTCATCAACAAAAGAATACCAGAAAAAATTAAAAATAACAAATTGAGAAATACTTTATTTTGAAGTAATGCAATATTCTCTAAATACTGTAGAATTTTTTGTGCAGCAACATTGACAATTTATATTATAATGATGACGCTTACACTATATTATTGAAAATTGTTTTAAAAAAAAGCACAGGAGATACTACTGAACAGTTGAATGGAATAATTCATAGTAACACTAATAATTGGTAGATAAATTGAAAATGAAATGTATATCTATGAACAAATTCAGTCTTTTAAAGAGGCTCAACAAAGAAAATCCAATTTAAGAGTCCAAAACTGTGATCATAGACAATTAAATATCACAGAGTAAATATTATAATATTAAATCTACATTTTAAAGCTTTTTTATCGCAGCAGCTTGAGTTCACCAGTATTAGTTCCATAGACTAATCCTTGGCCTGGATTTGGAGCCCAGCGAATGCAGTTCAAGCTCACTAAGCCGCCAAACGCTGGGTCTAGACTCCGCAACAGTTTTAAGCGACCTTGACTAGTTCCTCCATGTTGAGCACCTTCTAAACGAAATATCTGCAAAATATACGGTTTACTCATTAGAATAAGCAAAGTCAATAAAATTAATATAAAACAGAATCAATAAATCCGTTACTGTTCATAACAATAACAGTGTGAATCTATACACCAATACTGTCTATTGTCAATATTATTACCCATCTCGCTCCTCCCGTTTTTTGAACACATTTCAAGCTTTTCGATCCCGGCTGCCTGAAAAGTTCAATCCATTAATATATTTTTCCTACAGTGACTCAAAAAAAGTGCCTATTTTTGCACTAACTGTAGCACGCAAAATAGTATATTCCTGCACCAGTGCGGGAAAGTAAATTCCAGTGTAGGAAAGTACTTTTCCGCACTCCAAATTTGCAACCTAACAACACAAAATAGTGAGCATGTAATACGCAGGATCCCTATACTGCATTCAAAAATAGGTTGGCTACTCTGCTTCAGCTGTGAATAGTTGTTGATGAAATCGATTTGATTCGAAGATAGGTTATGTGAGGAATTTTCAGGTTATGTATGCCCTGTTTTGTTCTGTTTGAATTACTTTATACATTACTGTAGGAAAAATTTAATGTGTAATTTGAGTGCAAAGTATTGTTTCTGCACTCGATGCAGAAAAACGGTGCTTTGCACTCTAGTTACACAAATAGCTATTTTCATGGGCTATTTTCTTTGTGTTTAGATTGGCCAGCAAAAAAGACACTGTTCTCTGCTGAAAATCACTTCCCTGTGGTTCGGAACCCACCTAAAACTGTAGGTCCAACTCATAAATCACCATCATCCAACTCATTACCCACGCACAGGTCTCAGACCTATGTGGGCTTCATCCTAAAAAAAAATTACCAAAATTTTATAGTGATTTTGGTTATTTTGTAGTGATTTTCCTTAATAATATAATTTTTCAGTCACGGGGGTGCAACTGCACCTACTTGCACCCCTTCATGAACACCATGGTTGTTATGTAAACATAACCTCTACAGTACTGCATATTACAATGATTTTAGTTTAATCAATCAGTACTCTTATGAAAAAACATAATATCAAACCAGATAAGATTAAAAATTAATAAGCAATATTCACAGCGCTTGTAAATCGAACACTCACAGCTCACTTGTAGCTCATCAGTTACTAAGAAGTCTTGTCCACAACAAGTGTTGGTAACCTACAAACACTTGCTAACAGGCGAATTACTTGAAAACTTGTGAGAATTCACGTGTTAGTAACAAGACGTGTATGTTTGTGAAACGGGCCCCTGATCTCAAAATTACATAGTTGCACTGCAATAGATTTGAAAAAGTTGCTTACTAATAGAGAACACAATTCACTATCTGCAACTATTAAAAGTCTTCCCAGCACTCAAAACTATGATCAAGATGATTGGTGATTGTGTATGTGGAGTATGAGAATTGTATAGCATTGATAGTATACAAGTGCAATTGAATTGAGATATTTGTTGGTTTGTAACATTGTTTTGTATCTATGTATTTAATTTCGTAAGGCGATTCTTTGCATCAAAATATTGGGCGTATGGCAAGTTGTAGAAAGATGGGAGAGGGCTCAAATTGAAGGTTTCTATTCCGTGATGGCGGGAAAACTATTGGAATTTCCATAATTTTAACATAAAATTAGATATATAAAAAAATGTTCTCCAATAGGATAGAATGGCTGCCTTTATTTGTTACCTGGGAGGGCGAAGTTAGAGCGCAGCCGGCCCTTTCTTCCACTTAAACCTTCCCCTACAATTCTAATTAAAATAAACATATTAAGTAAACATAATTTTCAGAATAGAAAAACAAAACAAACAGAAGAACTGAAAAATTGGAGATTGAGAAACGATTAAAGAGTAAAAATTAAAAGAAATAATAAATAAAATCAAAGTATTGAAAAACGCACACGCACACACACCAAGCCCAAGCCTTGCCTAGCTTTGAGAATAGCATTGGAAGTCAAAAACGTCTGATTTGTTTTCATCGATACATGTTATCTTCAAGTCAGTGCTTAATATTAACATGTGGGTTACTTGGGAGAGTATAATCTAAAATTAGACAGACATATGTTCTAAAAACGTTTTGTTTATATTTCTTCACATGGAAGAAGACTGATAAATTTGAAGTTAATAATTTCAATAATAATAATAATAATAATAATAACTGGGTCTGGGAAAGGTAAAGTAATATTTTTACCAAGAATTATCTCCACAGACTCTAATATGCCTTTCCATACGTCAGGAAAACAACTTCTAATCAAACTAGTTTTTTGTATTACAATCAATTATTCCCCAGGCCAAACCTTCGACAAAGCTGGGATATACCCAAGTAAACCGGTATTTACTCATGGGCAATTATATGTTGCGTTAGGCTGGGGCTCCACTGGTCGTTATTTATCGCACTACAAATTACTTTGGTTGGTAAGTCAGATAAATGAGAAGGTAGCGAACAAACGGAGGTGGCTCTACTAGCGATAGTCTGCAGCATGAAACATTTTACAGCGCGCTACAGAATCAAGCGTCGCGCGGAAATGGAACCTGTCCCATTTTCGCGCCACACTTCGCCGTCATTGGATGGATCCACTAGCTGTAGATTGTAGTACCGCGTCAGTCTACAGCCGACCAGCATCCAAGCCCACATCGACGCTATTCTACTCAAAGTTGTATTATGAATTGTTTCAAGTAAAGTGAATTCTATTCTGAACAATGGAGTTTGAACTTGATCGCGAGGTTATTATATTACAAGTAGAGAAATACCCCATTTTATACAATAAAATTGATGAGAATTATAAAAACAGAAATTCTACAGTTGTAACAAGTAATCAAAGGAGTTTTGAGACAAGCGATAAAATTAAAAAAACTTGTCTGAATACTTTCTTAATTTGCGATACAACGTATGGAACAAGCCTTCAGACTTCCTGCTACTTATTATTGGGTGAACCCACAATTTTTTCTTGTGTAACCGGCGTCGTCTATAAACTAAAAGTAACATTACGAATATTACTTGCGGCATGATCGGTCCCGGGTCACGTCTACCGCTACACTGAACTGCTAGTGAAGCCACGGCGAGCGCGACGACACTACAGATTACGGTTCGTATTCTGTTAGCAGTGAAGCCACCCAACTGTCGCGTGTAGCGTGCGAAAATTACAGCGCGATATACTACGCCCAGTGGAGCCCCAGCCTTAAATCTCCGGAAGGAATCTAATTGTTTATTGAAAATAACAACAACCAAAGCAACCAAAAAGACTGTTCTTACACACAAAAAAAAATAGTAAACAGGGAAATTCTGACAAATAGATAATTTTTGATTGTTAGTTCGTTTGATTTATAATAGTATAATGGTTTGTTTCATATATTAGTGTTTTTCTTTAGGGGCTTTTGCTCCTACAAGCCACTAGTCACATGTATTTTTATAGTTTTTTATTGGTCTCATTGACAACTAGTGGCTCACCCGTGCCTTGCAACAGGATTTTAGGTATAATAGACTACTAGTTCAAGTATTAAATTATTATTATTGACCTATTTAACTGAAAACGAATGATTGGTATATGGTTTTATTGTGATGCCTACATGAGTCCGAGACTTGTGCGTGGGTAATGAAGTGAATAACAAATAGATACCAGACTGATGAGCGGGATTGCTGGAGTTGCGAAGCCTCAACCAACTGCGCTAAGCGGCCCGATTTGGACCGCCTTTATCAGCTGAGTAGAAACCAGTTATCATAATAACAGTTATCAATTTAAAATCCATATTACAAATTGAGATAAGATGTCCCCTTAATAAGTGAATTTTTTTTTGCCCCTTCCATCTATTTTAAATTGAAATTTTCAAATTTGGGACACCAAACATTTTTTTATTCAGCATGTGATATATAGATTCTAACCGCATTGGTGAGCTGAGTAGTATAAGCTATCACACGATATGATACAAAAATAGTTCAAGTTCTCAATTTTAGGACCTCCCCCTTGGCGCCCCCGCAAATATTTTTTGGGGGATTTATAGGTTCTTTACGTGATTTTTCAATTTCAACAGCCTAGAAAGATGAGGGGAATGCACTATGATATGATGCAGTAGAGTAAAAAATCTCAAATTTAGGAACCCTCTTGGGCCACCGTTTTTTACAGGTTGTGTATTTGAACCACCTTGGCAAGCTGAAGAAAATAGGCTGTCACACGATATGACTAGCCAGAAACATTCAAACAAGTTGGAAAATCCATAGGAAAGGATGGACTCATGTTTCAGCACCTGATGTATTTTATAGTAATGTTAACATAATTTCACTAGTGTATGCCTCTTCAAGTGAAGTGGGGCCTCTTTCAAGTGGAACATCTTCTAGAATCTAGCCAATAGAATTGTTAGTGGATATTTACCTGAGCTAAATTGTGTCTACTTCTTTCCGGATTAACGTATCCAACTCCTCTAGATCCGAGGCCGACAACAAGGTGTCTGGCGGTCGGCGAGAGACTCACTGAGACAGCGTTCTGCTCGAAACTGGTTCTGTACAAAAGCTGACCCAGAGTGCCCCACTGCAGACTGTACACACCTGTTAGGAAGCAAATTTGACAGAAAGATAAGCACAAACATAATTCGAATTCAAACAAAAAACATTTCGAAATTGTAATAACTATACTTGAAACAATATTACTGAATTGCCAACAAATCATATTTGTATTTTACACATAATGCTCACTAACTATATTAATTTATAATACAGCTACAAATGCTCTGATGACTTCTTCCTGCTTTGTTAAAAAAAATAATAATTATAAAGGAACTATTTTGGGATTCATATTCCTTAATTGGATGGTCTTCTTATTTTCTACTGCATATTGGTTCAAGTAATTTTTAATATTAGGCTACATATTTCGCTATTGCAAGAATAATAGTTTCAAATAAAACATTGTCATTCATTCTAATCAAATTTTATTCCTTCATTTAAAATAACATTTAAACATTTCCTTCATTTAAGTATGAAAGAATCAAAATACCCGCAATGAAAATCCTGTGCGCAAGTATGAATTGCCAAGAAGTTTAAATACAATAATCAAAAAACTAAAATCAATAGAAAATACAAAAACAGTTTAAGGAAAAGGTGAAAAAGAGGTGATGAAGAGAAGAGAAAGAAAGGAAAAAGAAAAAAGGTATTGATAGTTCGAAAAAAAATATATAATAGATGAAAACAGTACGCCGTCAGAAAATTTTATCCTCAATTTTATTTGTACATATCCATTCATCTATTTCATATTTAAGCCTTTTGTGAAAGAAGTGAAAGGAAATTGTCTCCTACACACGCTCAAGTCCATCCTAGCCTGTTGAAATATGTTTCTAGATGGGCGTAAATTCAAATTTAAGGAGATTTCTCGATGATGAAATTTATATTTATTTTTAAAAATTCAAAGATTAATTACAATTTCTGCAGTACTTCTTCATATTTACAGACACTCAACAAGACAAGAGACAAAACCGACAAGGAAATTTTTCTATGAAATTTGCAGCAGCACATTCACTCAACTGACAAGGACCATAAGCGACCAGAAACGTAGAGAGAATCTGTTATGTCGGTTATCGGTAGAGATGGGCGATCCACTGGAGTTGGCTAAAAGACTCTTGCAAGAGTGAAAAAACAGCAGCAGCTCATCATCTGAGTAACTAACCCATATAATAAACAGGCATATGAAAAATGATAAAAAAAGACACTTGCCTAGCATACTGATTCTCCCAGAGGGCAAGAGCGTTACGAGTAAATGCCCATCTCTTGATACATCAACACTGGCATCATTGTGAATTCGACACTCATTCACAACTAAATTCTTATCCGCTAGAAAAAAATATGATAATTAAAGTAAATATGCTTTAGTACATATGCAAATGAAATTAGTTGTTTAAAAATATTTATACCTAGTTCTGAGAGCACATTAAAGTCAATAGTGACAAATTAAATAAACCATAAATAATAATCATAGGCATAAGAATGTTTAGATACACTTACTATTCAGTACAGTGTTGATAATTCGAACTGCTTGGGACCATAGATAAACTACTTGCTCTCCTCTTAACTCAAAACTGTACGTTAAGAAAAAACAGAAACTTCAAAAAATTATGCGAAGTGTAACAAAAAGATGAGTACACCATAAACCTCACTGTAAAAATTACTGAAATTAATTGGAATTCGGATTATCAACACAATAATATTCAATTTGCATTATCATTAAGTGCTTTACCAACAGAAACAGCAGCATTATTTCAAGAGAGAATCTTCAAATTTAATATTTTTTGACAAAGGTATTAAAACCAAAGGTGATGAGTATAGTGTTTGTATTCGGCAATACTAACAAGTGCCTTACAATCTCAATGAAACCTAAAATGTTAACATTATATTATGTTAGCCTACAGTTATTTGGTTCCAAACTGCTCATCGTCATTTTTGCTATAAAATATGACTTCTCGAACAAGCGTTGTTTTATAAATATAATATATTCCACATAAAAGCCAGAAATCGAATATCTGCCAACTGGATAGTGAATGCTAATCAGAGTGGCCTGTTCATTAAGATCGTAGCAGCAACCAATATAAATGTTTAATCGAAAGAGCAATACCGTGCTTACATTTCTAATACTAATGAAGGACAAGTATACTTACAATTGCTAATATCAGGAATGTTGAATGATGAGAAATCCCAAACCTGTATTCGATGAGTTATGGACATTGACAACAGTGTATCAGTCACAATATCTGTGTTTTGGCCGTATCCTAAAAAAATATGAGGAACAATTTTAATAGGTCAAACTTTGTCAATAATAAGACACAATTACACCAAAACTGTTCTACAACTTGATTTTAAAAATTCTTTAGTCTATCAAGGGAGTTTCTCCTGCTCGTGTGATTGAAAGAAAGATTAGTTTGCTTGTTTCACGTAACTGATAAATTAAAAACTTCCCTGTTATGAAATTTAATCATTTAAAAATGCTTCAACGCTGATCATTCCAAGCTCTAAGATTAAAGCCACCTTGTCCAGCTGACCACATGACGCAGCAGACTTTCAACTGCGAAAGGAAATTCAAACGAATGCTCTGAATACTAGAACTATAAAGTTGTGAAAGCGTTGGAGATAACCAGGTTGGTAAAAAGCGATTCCAATACTAGTTTAAATGATTTATTTTAACCAATTCAATACAACTTACATGGTTTCATCATAATTATGACCTACATTTTAATAACGTCATTTTCGTGTCTTTTTAGGTTGGCCTTGACTGCATTTCAGTAAGCTTCAATTTTCTAAATTAAAATGATTCAATTCTATTCTAATTTACTTTTGTATGCATTGTTCTTTTTTGTTACTTTCTACATGTTCACGGTTTTTAGTTCTTGATTTGATTCTTATTTTTGCTTGTTGTTCCTCCCACCAGAGGGCGTGACCTGTTACGGCCATCAGTCAATCACAAACCGTCAATGAAGGTCAGCCTATCCCTTAGCCAATAGTATCATTCCGTGTATAGTATATATTAAGCTAGTATGTACTTTAGTTTGTCTCAGATTGATAATGGAGTAACATCCGAAACTAGAATCTCTATATTTTTAATAAATGTAGTTGTGACAATTTCGTCTTATTATTCAAAAAGGGGTGAAAGTAGTATTACATGTTTTTTTTTTTAATTTCTGAAACCAGGTAATTTCTTTCCAAACCCAAGTACTGTATACACAGCAGTAAGCAATCTCATTATGTCTGACTAAATCATTTATTCATGAATATAAACTAGAACACCTTACGTGTGCAAGGATCACTTTCAAGGACTTTCACTTCTCGAACAAATACTAAATAATACTGAAATTACAACTCATGATGATTAAAAATGTCTGTCCATATCCAATTTTGGTGTTCTAAACAGCTATTCCAAATTGACTATACCATATTGAATACATTATTAGATATACGAAGTCTGAAGCCTCTATCACACGTGCCCGGCCAGCGGCCGAATGAGGAGTCAATTTTTCTGAATTCCGGTTCTCAAGGGTTATTCTTATACATTCATGTTTAGGACCATCAGCTGTTTATCGCGTATTAAATGGCATTTAAGAACTAGCGTTTAGAAAAATTGACCACTGTCTGGGCTCATGTAATACAGACATTAATATGTAGTTTGGAACATCTACTTGTAACGCTAGACCGGGATTAGAGATGGTCAGGCATAAAAATAATAGAATACAAACAGTAGTTTATATACCTTGAAGGTTACATACCTCTCATTAGAAGGAAGCTTTCTCCACGATGATCCTGAGGAGAGGAGTCTTCACTGGAGTCATCCATTGGATTTGAACTTCTGTTATAGGGGAAACTGAGAAACCTGGAGAAAGGATTGAAGGGTAGCGGAGGAGAAGGTGGCCTGGGTCGGTGAGGCGGGTTGACGAGTGGGTCAGGAGCAGGGAGGTCGTTGACCCTGACCACCGGCACTGACAGCCGGTGCGCCAACATCGCATTTCTGATGCTGATCCGATACGGCATACCTCTGCTGCCCCCGCTGCTACTTCCATCGCCGCCTCCACCGCCACTGCTCGTGCCGCTGCCACCAGCTCCACCATTACCGCCTCTAACTCCTCCACCAACGCCTCCGCCACCACTTCCTCCTGTTGCTACTCCATCACCACCTGCATTTCCAGTCACTGCACTGGTTGATCCACCTAAACAAATAGTACAATAATATGATATGCGCATTCAATCATAATTTGTTTCGGTAGGCTGATTCCTCACTTTTGGCTCAGTGAGGAAAGCAATCACAAACTACCTCACTCCTCGTTTCTGTAGTACGGTCTTTGGACTAAAATATAAAGTTGATGTCTGACGAGTCACCAGTCGAAATAAAAATCATATGAATAAAAATCACTTCAAATTTAAATGAATATAAATAAGTTTATATTGAAATTTAAATGAATTTATATTGGATATACAGAGTGATCGTAGTCGCGCAACCCAATGTTTGAAGCCATGTAGGAATGAAAGGTAAATTTGTAATGTATGATTTCAATATGGGAATTTTTCGTTTATTTGTAGAGTATGTGGCAGCACTGCCAGATCACGCCACCAGGCGACAGTGAACCAGACAGCAGTTGGTTTGTTCATTTTGAGTCACAATATATTTTTTGCAAGATACAAGTCTTTATCATTCCATAATTTCTGGAGGTTTGTGGCCTACTCGTTCACCAGATCTGAGTCCTCCTGATTTTTATTTGTGGGGCTATTTGAAAAATAATATGTACACAAACAACACGCATACACATGATGAACTCAGGAAAAACATTGAAGGCTGTAAATCAAATATCACTACTGCTAAATTGAAAAAGTAAAAAAATGCGTTTATGCATGCATTGCAAATTATGGTGAACATTTTCATCACTTATTATGAACTTGTAAGCGAGTTGTAATTATAACTTGTATCATAGACTTTGAAATAAAAGAAACAAAATTATTTCAGCTTTTAAGACTGATATCATTTTGGGTTGCGCGACTACGATCACCCTGTACATGGAAATTTATCACTCATAAATCATTTGATATTGACGTCAGAGGCCCTGAACATTGTTCAGGTACGACCTGAGAAATCTGACACCAGACCTGAATTAGCCAGGTAAAACGATATAATTATTATTATTATTACACATAAAATCGGGCAAATTCGCTATATACTTGCGAATATATACTTTTAAAATATATACGGCTACAAGTCGTTTATAAATGTCGAATACCTGCGGGAGGATTGGCAGAAGATCGTCTAGGTTCTCTACTGGTTGGATGTTGCAAGGATCCTCCTCCGCCTCCTCCTCCTCCTCCTCTTCGGGCAGAGCGTCGCAACAGTTCAGAATTTTGCCTCAAATGTCGAATCAGCTGTGTGTGTCTCATTGTGAAGTGGCGCAGAAGTGACGCGTCACTACCACCACCTCCAGCAGCTGCTGCTGTCTCTTCTGCCGTTGGTTGACTACTACTGGCGCCTGGTCTGCTGCCACTAGTCGGTCGTCGTGATTCTAGTTCTTGCCTGCAACAAACAAGCAATAACTGCCTGATTACCCCAATACAAATGGCAAGGCAAATCGTTTCTATTAGATGTGAGACATGGAATTAATATCGACATAGACGTTATTAGTTATAGGAGAATATGCTAACACCCATGTTGATATCACACCTAGCGTGTACAACATTAAACACCAAAGAGCCTTATTATAGAGCCACGCCAGTCGCGAACGCGACAATTAAGGTTGAATTACACTAGCTGAGCGAGTGACCGAGCTCAACAAGGTCAAGTAGGCGAAGGCATACACATGTTTGGAGCCCTCAGTCGATTTTTTATCAAATTTAACCAACTGGTACAATTTAGTCTTAATTGTTACGCGCGTCCGTGACTGGAGTGACTCTGTATAAGAACGCTCTAAGGTGTAAAGGTAGCTGACATAGCTATTTATGCAAGTCAATTACTATATTATAAGTAAAATGCTAAACGAATAAAATTCATTTCCTAAAAAATAAATTCAAATCGTTTTCAGTCGAAAATGAATATGAGAAACTCACACACTTACTGTATTTTATCGGATTCTCAAACATTATACGATTCATCTCAGTGAATTGAATAATAAACAAACGATTGCTGAGTCCAGACAAATTACAAATAATGCATGAGCAAATTTGAAGAACCTAGAACTGTGTTCGTTCTACAGGTTCATTTGAAACTGATTCGTTCTTGTACATTGTACTACTCTGATGAATTTGTATCGGAGCGTAATGAATGAGCATAAAATAATAAAATTTTGAAAATGTAATTTCTGCGAAAATATGCCTTTTCTTGCACTCGATTTATTGATTAATTAAATGGAAACGATTAACTAATTTATTGATAAAATACAAAATCAGTAATCCATGACATGTAGAATACCTAGATGACACAAGTTGAGCTAGTAGAAGGTCAGTCAGGTTCAGAGCCAATTGGAGAAGAACATACAAATCTGAAACAAAAATGAATGGCGAGATTAGTTTCAAGAATTACTATGAAAATCAAACTTCAATACGATCGTAGTAAGAACGTTGTACAAGTTACCTCTCGTAAAATATACTTTTAGAGCATGAATTATCTAGATATTCAAATTGAACAATGGTCTTCAGTTTCAGGAAGGCAATTTGATATCAGGAACAAATGAGGCATTCAGGTTTTGGAAATATTGAATGAAGTATTCAATATAAGTTAAAAATTCTCAAGAAAATAAGGAATGTTGTGAATATTTATATTTTATAAATGCGCCATTCTGTTCAGCAGCGAGATCAAAAGTCATTAGAAGCATTGGTTTTACAAAAAATATCCAATAACAAGAGAAACAATATATATGAGAATTCAATCTATAGATCATGAATGAATGAGAAAATAGATTTTTCAGAGTAATAAGTAATTCTCTGGTGAGAGACAAATTTCGGTCATTATTATTAACTCAAAACTTTCAAACTAGTTAGAAAATATTAATTGGAGAGCCACAGGTGAATTGTCATGAATTGTGTTTAGAGAAGCGTTTGAATTTTTATGTTTAAATGTACATTCCGGTCTGAAGTCATAATTATTAGAACTAATATTATTAGTGCTATTATAAAACAATTTCAATTTTCATATAGATTATTTTGAAGTTGAATAAAAAGCAAATCTAACTCACTGTAGATTCTGTTATGCAGCGCCTCATTCGTTTGACTTCTAGATACGCAATCTTGTTCGAAAAGCTGTGTTAAACTGTCGACCATGACCATTAGAATGTGCCTGAAATAAGAAAAACATGAACTAGTAGCTTCATTAAGCAATTATAATAATGGAAATTCAACGACCAACCAATTTTCACATTACCTTGAAATCAGCTTAAAATTAAAAAAAAAAAGAATATAAAAAACAATAGAAATGACAAAAATATGGATTATAAAACATGAAATAAACCTGACATTGAAATATCGAAATAATAGTTACCACACTAAAGTCTCACTCAGGTGGGAATCATCAACAAAAAAATAAAAAAGAGTTAATTATCAAATCACTGTTTGCATTACCTAGCACGGCGCCTAGTAGGATCTCTGGTCCAATCATCAGCAGCTGTTCCTTCTGTTGTTACATTTCGTCTGCAAATAAATTTACGTTATTTATTTAGCATTGAACTAAAGAAAATATTGAAAAGCATCAATCAGATAATTCATTTATTGAGTAACATTTACTACAGTAATTAATATTTCCTCACAAGCCAGCTAGTGATGTAAAATACCCGGGTATTTAAAATCGGGGTAAATATCCTGGATACAATTCAAATATCCTGGATACAATTCATAAATACTAGGGTATTTTGGGTATTTATGAAATCGAGCAAGATTAATTAATGTTTACCCCTGAATATGTTATTATTATTATTATTATTATTGTCGATAGAACTCCCAAGAGGAAGACGATAAGTATTCAATGACTCGTGGTGTATTTACTTTTTCTTCTTTGCCCAGTATTTTTATTCTTTTATCCTTTGCGAGAACCGCTGCTTCCTTTCTTCACTCCATAGTGGTCTGTACTGTTTAGGGCGCAGCTCTGAGAGAATTATTATTATCATTGTATGATATATTGGGATAGTCTATAACATGGTCTAACTGACATGTAGGGATAATATTAAAAGTAATAAAACTTTCAATAGATAAATATGCAGGTATTCAGTGTTGCCTCTTAGCTGCAATCAGGATAAACCTATTTTGAAAATTCCTTCTGTCTTTTGGTCCAATTTTAATTTTAAAGCTTTGTGTCATAGAGTTTATAAAAGTATGTTTTATTTTAGTACTAAACAAAAGATCTTGAACAAAAATCCTTTTAAAATTATTATTGAATCTTACCATCCTACAGACTGAGTTTTTATTATTTCCTTGGGTTGGTTAACACATACTGGGTCAAATTTTCCTCTCTAAATAATGATTATTATTTATATAAACTCTTTTGTCATTTTCAATGAAATCCCCACAAAAAAAGAAGAAAATCATAAATAACCAGGACCTGGGTATTTATGTCGATCATGCTCAGAAGTAAAATGCTAGTTACCACCGCATTGTTAAGCACATTTTATCATCATTCTACTATCCTTACAGGACAGCAATCACAAAAAGAGTAATTATCTTCTCTAAATTCAATAAAAATTATGAATACCCAGTCTTTGGGTATTTGCCCGGGCCTGGGGTAAATACCCACCCACTGGGTATTTAGCCGGCCCACATCACTAATTGTAACTGCAATAATACTGAATTATTTCTTTAGGGTCCTATGTTTTACCCAGTGCAGCAATAAAGCAATAGTTCTTAATGATGGTTTTTAAAAATGGTCGGTTGATAATTTAATCATATTAAATTTTTTATTCTATTTCCAATTGGATAAGTAAAAAGTAGTAATCAGTAACCCTTCTGGCTGAAGATTGCCATAAAGTGGAGTTTTAATTAATGAAATACATTTGATTGAATCTAAAGAAAGGATACTTACGGAGCTGAGTCACCTTCCGATAGTTCATCCCGTCCTGATTCATGGCTACTCTCTGAAAGGAAAATCAATTCCAGTCAATTGCAAGAATTGAATTTTCTAATAATATTGTAATATTTATTACAGTAGTTTATATAAGTTACTGAAAATTACGGAATGATTAGTTTTTTGATAATGAGTAAGGGGTATTTTTCCTAGGATATTTCTATCATAGGACAAAATTATCTGAAAATAAAACGATAAAGTAGAGAATATTGGAGATTTTCTTTTTTATAATTCATTAAAATTGAAGATATTCCACATTAAGTTAGAAAATAGTGTTTCACTAGACATAACTACTTGTTTCCAATTATTATTCGAGTGCTTATTATCAAGTGCAGATTCATTTCCGGTAAGCTTACATGAAACATGCTAAAATATTATAGCCTGAGATTAGTCATAATAATAATAATAATAAGACTGCGCTTGGATGGGTGACCGTGCTTCAATGACTTGATGTTACAAGCTTTATTATCACTTACCTGGTGGTTCGGAACCCACCTAAAATAGTAGGTCCACCATGTTCCCCGTAACATGGCACAAACGGCGAGGTGGAACTACCCGTAAGGGTCTCCCCACCATTAAAAGCCATACGCTTATTATTATTATTATTTCCGGTACATGAAACATGCTAAAATATTATAGCCTGAGCTTAGTCATCAAATTAGGCGACCTGAACAAATTTCGGAGTTGCAAAAAACATCTGACTGCGCTGACAAACCAACTGATTGCTAGCATCAGACTTGTAGACTACACAACACGGCACATGTAGTTGGAGTGTTGCCAATTCGTTCTCGATGATCCACCGCAATTTCTTCAAGCCGCCTAATTCGATGGCGTGAAGTGTAAACAATAAAGAAGAAAATAATAATATGTATTACAGAAGAAAGTTGAGAATACAAGTAAATAAAAATCTCAAAATATTATAATCTTGAATAACAAAGCTTGAAAAAAAATTCTTACCGGTATCCCACAAATTCCTAAGCATACGCTCTTCTCTCTGTCTAGTGAAGCGAGATAGCCTGAGGTTTCGTAAAGTGTTACGTTCTCTTTGCCTCCAAACCATCGATTCCAGCTGCATTATCGTTTCTCGCATCGTCTATAAAATAGCAAAGTTCTAGGATAAGACAAAAAATGTGTTACCACGAGTGGTCATGACTATGAGCATTAAAATCATAATTTGGTTGTTTTTATCAATTGCGTGAACGGTTAAAGTGAAAGTACTGTACAGTAAAAATTCGAAAAGAATAAATGATTAGCAATATTTTTAGGTCATAGCTTACAGCTGAGACTCTGATAACTTGTAAATTGGATACTAATCTAGTGAGCAACTGCCCCTCTTAAAGTCACTCAATGTGATAATGTTGAAGACCGTTCTCTTTGAGCAACCTACTCTTGCTACACAAATACAGACATGAGCTAGGCTAGTCTAGCACGAATCTTCACGAGTAAGTTGCACCTTTTGGGTGAGCCGTAAGTGCTGCTAAGACATTGAAAGACAACTAGGAAAGAAAATGTGGAATACTATTCGACTATGGTAGCGGCCAGGGATAAAGCTGGATGGAGTCGCACTCATACACTTTGAGTTGGCAACGGAGAGTCGACTGCAGTGAGACGACTCTCCATAGCCCGACTCAGAGTCTATGAGTCTGCGAATCCAAACGCCTTTAGCCCTACTAGCCCTTGCAGCTAAACTCACTATACATGAAAATAAGATGAACAAAGCTACAAAAAATATTATTTCATTTTATTTTCGTTGCACATGACTCCACACGAGCAAAAATTAGGTAAATTATCACTTTAAAATGCCAGGTTTAAATCGAGAATGCAACATGAGACTTTAAGGTAGCAGTCAGGTCTACAGTGATCGTCAATATCATAAGGTGTTAAGAGAAACACCCGTTTCTAAACGTTTATGTGCTAGAGGTTAGACTAATGGTATGAATTATTAAACAAACCTCAACGAAGGTTCGATGAGATGCAGTGGTGTCATTGGATGTTGAAGGACCAGCTGCTGTCTGAGCTGACGACGATGACGGCATTGGAGGAGGGGCAGCGGGAGGAGCGCGAGCTTTCCTCTTTACTCCTCTTGGATTGCTACCTTCTCTCTCACTTGTGCCAGTGCTGCTATCTCCTGATTCAACTCTACTCGACTCACTGCCTCGTTCATTACGATACAGTCCCTAACAAGCAGATAACGAAGAAATAGAACTACGAAGAAAATTAAAATGTTCACTGGAGATCTCAAAAGAATTTTGAAGAGAACAATCCAGTAAATCATCGAAAATTAAGTATTTTATATAAATTAGAAATTGGAATCTACTCAGATCTCAAACCTCTAAAGACAGAAACCTCTATTAACAGAATAGAAATGTTCGACACATTCATTGAGAAAAATCATTACTGATTACATCAGACTCTGAAGATGTTCAAGCATTGATGAATACCAAACATATCATTACAAGGGGAATGACACTCATTCAATTTTAAAATTCAAGTTGAGAAACAGAATAAACAAGCAAATCAAGATCCGCGCTAGCCTTTGCTAACCCGGAATACAAATTAAATTCTTTGCAAGTAATAAATCACGAAGCAAACGTAATGTCTCATAACATAATACTAAACATGTAGATGTTACAAAAATTTTACGAAAGTACAATGATCAAAATATCTTGTATGAACTGAGCTTTTTCAATGTAAGAGGAGATAACGATATGACGTAAATGTCCTGAAAATTTGGTCCTGAAACTTTTTTGTTTTTTGTTTCACTTTTAATTGTAGGAGCTCAGTAATATAAGCCAAATTTTATTTTAATTCTAATCTATCACAATCAAAACTTTAATCTAACATGAAAATAAACTGTTATCCATGACTTCATCAATAAAACCTCAAACATCTTTTCTGTTTCATGATTCTTTATATTTCTTACCTGCTGCCCATTAGCACCTCTTCTTCGACTCATGGCCAATAAATTACGAATATTACGATATTTTTCATTCAACCTGAAACAAAAAGTTATTTATGTATTAAGAGCGTGAAGCGCGACTTTATCGCTCGAGCCACAAAATTTTGCGAGAACGATAAAGAAGCTTCACGCGCGAATTACATACAATATTTTTCCTACAACTGCAGTTCTGGATTCCAACACAATAAAAGCTTGTAGTTTGTAACATCACAGGCCGTGCGCGGATTTGGTTAGCGTGCGCCATTGTTGAGGTCATGAGAATTTCACGGATTCCGTGATCCACCAATGAGAAGACATCAAAATCAAAACAGAAGCGTAAAGAAAACAGCCGGCGAGTGTAAAGTATTTTACCGCTTGCAGAGCAGTAAAATGGCATTTTACAATTGGTTTTCAGTATGTAATGACTACTTTACGAGCAATTGTAGGAAAAATAAATTACAATAATACACCTCAATAGAATGATTCGTTCATTCATTTTGAGTATGGTTTGGAGGTTTGGGGAGGGGCATATAAGTCTATTGTGCAACCACTTACTACTCTGCAAAAATCATTTGTACGAATAATGTCCTTTAAAATCCGATCTGCACATTCCGCACCAATCTTCAAAGAACTAAGAATACTTCCAATTAGAAACTTATATGTATATAAAACCCTGAAACTTTTCTTCAATAGAAGCGGTGATATGCAGTTGATTAATACTCGTAGAGTTGGAAGGAATCAACTTAATGTGAGAGTACCTAAACCTAACCTATCCATATTCAGGAAATTCTATGCATATCTAGCTCCAACATTTTTTAATAGGCTGCCTGATGAAATTAAGAAGTGTAGGCAAAAGCCACGTTTCTGCAAACTAGTACATAGTCACCTGGTCCAACAACAAGATGTAACAAGGTACTACAATAACATTGCTTGAGTTATAGAATTTCATTCTCTAAAGACTACTTTTCCAAATTAAGTGTATAGAGTTTTTCTTTGCAATAAGAGATTTCCCGGAAGATATAGGTTCTTAGAAGAGCTAGCTTTCACTGAACCTGTAATTTTATTATTGTAGGCGCTAGGAAAAAAAACTAATTTATTGTATAATATATTAGAAGTTGCAAAATTATAAAAGAATCCGTCAAACATGTTTCCCAACGGCTGGTAAGCGTAGCATTCTCTTGAGTTTTTTATGTTTTATTTTAAATGTTTAATTAGAAGTTTTTCTTTCTGTTTTTTAGTTTTACTTTCTTTTTTCTTAAGTTGCTTTTTTGCTTTGTTCATTAGGAACAGGTTGTTTTTATTTCGCCCTAACAGGTTTAGTAACCTATGGGCTAATTTTCCAGAAAAATTGAACTAGGTTAATATGTAGTTAAGTATAGATATAGAACAGTACATATATATTTTTTTGCTGTTAATACTACAGTAGAGATAAGATTAAATTAGGAATGTACAATGATTATTTCATGTATTGATTGTGCTAACTGGGAAATAAATTTGATTTGATTTGAAAAAAAAAATGTAAAATTTCATTCTCACATATGTAAGCTGAGGACTGCCTAAGTTGGACAAATGTTTGCTGTTCGATATTACACATTGAACTATCATTTGATTATATGGGCCACCATACTCAAAAATCTTATCCAAATATGAATGCCAACCGCAAAAACAATAATACAAATGGCTAGCCTACTTAGAATGCTGCAACAAACATTTAATGATTTATTTTTGAATTTCAAAACAAAAAATTACTAGAAACATGATCTTAAATTATTAGTTTTCAAAATGGTGAATTTAAATAATTACATCTAAATACAACACACATTCTGTATTTCAGTTTCAATTTACAGGTAGTTAGACCAGTAGAAGTTCTGTCCACAACTTGTCTCTAGATTTTGATAGCACATCTAATTACTTCCACAATCAATCAAAATTTTAATATTATTAGCTTCTGCAAAGTTTAAATTTTTGGTGTGAAAGCCTTTCAGAAAAACGACTGTTGTGTTTTTAGGCCTGGTACAAATAGAAACACAGTCTTTACAACACTGTGTTAGTTTCTGTGATATAAAAGTCAAATAAAACGTACAATTAAAACTGTGATGTAAGTAAAAGTCGGTCAACTAATTCTTGGCAGTGCGCAGAAACACGTTTGTTTTGTCTGTACTGCAGCGGCTGTACTGGTAATAAGTCTGACAAAGTGTATAAGAACATCTCACAGCATTAGTAAAGAGCCGACATGCGCTATTAGTGGAAAGTAAATTTATAATGAGTTGAAAGCTATAGAATTATATACCTATGTTACAAAGTCTGTCACATCCTATTTTTTATTGCCAAAATCAATAGTACATGCACGCAGAAATATCTGCAACCTAGAATTAAAAAATAAAAATAAAGACAAGAATGTGTCTATAAATCATTAATCATAAATCATTGCATAAATCAATCAAGAAAATTATAACGAAGAGTAATTTGTCAGAAACTAGCATAAGATAAACTTGTTCGCTAGTGCCGGTTGCATCAAGACAAAATAACTAATCAATAAATATAAAAAAGACAGCAAGATAGTGCTGGCCCATCTTCAATTGAACATGCCATAGAAACTTCTTTTATAAAAAAGGCTGTTGGCTTGCACATGCAGGAGGGATTGATGGAAGAAGTTGGGAGTAGACGGCTTTTTCTCATCGGATTCACAGAAACTAACTTAGAAGGTTGCCTAAAATGCGTTCCTATTTGCACTGATCTAGGCCACCCTTTCTGATGCTCTATTTCAATTTGCACCGGTTGCATGCGGCTTGTAGCCAATAAGAACCATCATACACTTTATTTACCTGAGAGAAGCATTGGGTACGTGAATGATGCGGTGTCTAAGAGGACGAGGACTTCGTTGAGAATTGGTGAATCGATGATATCTGGTGTGAGACGAAGCGGTAGGAACATTGGTGCGATTGCGAGTGTCCGGCTGTTCGGAGCCGCCATCCGATTCGTCATCGGTGATGAAATCGTGGCCTCGGTCACTCTCGTTGCCACTGTCGCCACCTTCGCTGTGACTGTTCAGTCTTGAGTTGGCCGTCGCCGCCAGCAGTGGAACTTCGTCTTCAGCTGCACTCCTGCGCTGCTGCGGCTGCGACTCTCTTGCGCTACTGCTGCTGCCTCCGCCGCCCCCGCTGCCGCTGCTCCGACTGGGCCCGGCCTCCGGCTCCACGTTGCTGCCACTAGCTCTACTAGAGTTCAGCTCTCTTACATTGCCATGAAGTTCGTAGATTTGATTCTGCAAATCATCCCACATTCGTCGGATCTGTTGAAGTTGTAGAACTTCCAGTCGTGCTCTGTTAAAAAGTAAAATTACAAGTACTATCACATTTTTCAAATGTATAATTTGTCAAACATACACAATATAACATTGTAATTTTTTATTGTGTTTATTACTTACCAGAAATTGTTAAGTATTTTATGTTATAATTGTTGCTAGCTTGTAATAAAAAAAATATATATATCTAATACATTAAGCCTGTTTGCTATCAACTTCGTCTTGAAAAAAATAAATTGACACCTGACACAGATTTGAACGCGGGGCGCCAGCGTGATAGCTCAGCGCTCAACCAAAGAGACTATGGTGGATGTACGAATATGATGTAATTAGAAGCATTTCAATAACAGCGGGTGATCACTGCTAGTGTAGTGAAATCAGATACTTGCAGTTTCTGCGAAATTCGTAAGACTAACTCACAAAGAACAATAATTGAATAAATATTGTTTCATTGTTTGATGAACAATAACTTAAACATTTTTGGTTGTGTTTTGTTCTCGGGTTCCCGAGAAAACAGTTTTTGCAAATTACAAAAATGAAATTTTTAATAGTGAAAAGCTAAATGTAGTTACTCATTTTGTAGTTGCTAGATGGCGCAAATCTGTTTTCCAATTTATTGAGCTTATTTGACCAAAACATTTGATTAATCCTTCAAATAATTGCATTATTATCAACTAAAATCAATAATTGTTCAAAGACAAATATTTTCAACGTTTTTGTCTGTGTTCTCAATCCATTTCAAGTGCAGATTAGTTGGTTTTATGCATGCTATCACTGTGCTGTGGGACACCGTACTTCTATCAAGTATGCAACGTAAATCCAATCGGCTTATAAATATAATAAGAGACCAAATTCATCAATTATTGATAATTGGCGATTTCCAAGCAAATTAATAGTGTCATCTCCCCTTGGTAGATTTAAAATTTTGCGGGTAAAGTACGCATGGTTTAGAGTAGCGAGCGTGAAAATTATGGTAAGTTTTGCTAAACTCATAAGAAAGTTTGAGCGCAAAACTACTCTAACGATAATTCTAACCTGAACATTCAATGTCTCAGCTTGCTCTAAAGCATCTTACATTTACGGCAAGGAGAGACATAAAGTGATCAGTTTAAGCACAGTTTTGCTTAATCTCTCTTTTATTGTGTGCAATAAGTGCTTGAAATAGCTTTGGATGTTACCTGCAAAGTCTTTGCATGTTGTCAATATGCCTGCTTAGAATCTGTATTCCATAACGAACTCCTCCTAACTCAGCCTGGCGAGAACTTGAACTTGATTGGCGAGTGTTTGAGCTTGATTGACGAGGACTTGAACTTGAAAGGCGAGGACTTGAACTTGACTGACGAGTACTTGAGCTGAGTTGGCGAGGACTTGCGCTGGGTTGTTGAGCGCTGAGATTTGGCTGGTTGATGTTCTTGAAATTTGCACCAGCTCTTGGTTGAAATGCAGAACGTCTCGATACTGAGAAACCACGGCGGGGTCTTTCGGGAAGCGGACGTTCCAGAATCTCATTGACCCTACTCAACAAGTTTCTTTCTGCAGCTACCGATTCAGCACTCAAAACCTTGAGCAAAAAAAAAAAAAAAACATTAATATTGGAATACATTAAATAGGCCTTCACTTATTTTAAGCTGTAATTAAATTCAAATTGAGACGAGTAATTGGTAAATATAGTAAAATTTTGATTCCATTTGCTTTTGGCGTTCAAGAACGATTTTGTAGTGAGCACAGCCTATGGCTAATTTTATCTTTGGAAAAGGCAACTAAATAGACAATTACCTCAAATTCAAGGCTTAGCGAGGCACGCAACACACATTTGAGCATCCTCACTTTGGGCCATACGTTCTTCCATCTACTAAGTCTAGCGAAATCTGACCATTGTTTAGAAGAGCCTAATTTTGTTCAATCAGTGACTTTAAATTAGATCAATAAAAAAATGAACTTCATTTGCGTTAAAAACAAAAATTTACGGTAATATTAAGCAAGAAATTACATTTGGTATTCGTAGTTCTCTTCTGGCTCGAGTGGCATTCTGCAGACGTCTTCGCACTCTGAAAAGAACGGAAGCTGTGTCACGATCAATCCATGGGTAGTTTCGTTCTCCAGAAGAAGGTGGTGATCGGCTTTCCCTCGGTCGCGAATTACTACCGCTGGGCTGAAAGCTGGGTGCATTAGAGTTTGAGTTTTCCTGACTGCCGGCAACTAATGGCACAAGTGGTGGTGGAGGGGGAAGAGTGGGAGGCGGTGGTGGAGGAGGGGGTGGAGGAGGTGGCGGTGGAGGAGGAAGGGGTGGTGGCGGTGGTGGAAGTGAACAGCCTGCTGCTTCTCCTGAAAAAAATAAACCAATAATTGAACGAGCGTAGCAAGTTCTTAGTTTTGACTCTCAATAAAATGTATTTTAGTGATTGAATTTAAGTACTTCACTAAACCTGTAAGAGAAAGACAGAAAGAAATGTAGGTTCATTGCTAAAGGAAAGGTTACGCTTGGAGAAAGGAATTTTCAGCATAACGTATATGGAATTTGCATCAGATTTCAAAAAGTGCCTATTTCGATTTATTGTGAGCTGCAAGTAAATAAATGTTGTGATTCTCTTCTTGTGTATTTTCACTGAGACTGACATATGAACACAACTATAAAACACTTTGGTGAATTGCTGTATTCATAAGTTAAAATTTTGTCAAGGGCACCCTGTTGCTTCCTTCCAATATATGTAAATGAATAAATAATTGGAAATGATTCTCACCAAAGTTTGAGACTTTTTCGTGGGTGATGAGGTGAGTGATAACATGAAGATTATAGAAGATGCAATTGAGCCCACGACCGCTGGAACGACAGTCAGTGAAAGTTGTGAAGTCCTAACCAGCCGTGCCATGCGCTGTATATGTATTATGATGTACTGTAAGTGATTACATTAGAAGCGAAAATTGTGTGTGGTGATGAAACATGGGAACCTATCTATGACTACGAACAATGGAGATTCATTCTGGGAGAGAACATCTGGTGATAATCTTTTCAGAATATGACTTCCAGAGAGAGAGAGAGAGAGAGAGAGAGAGAGAGAGAGAGAGAGAGAGAGAGAGATTAGAACACTTTATTTATGTAAATTTACAAAATTTCTTAAATGATTTTAAATTTAGCATTATTACCGTCGCATAGGTAGCAAATGTACAGCAAATGATATTAATTTTAACTGAAGAAAATCCTAGTGACGTATAGAGATAGGTCGTACTAGGTTTTTCTGATAAAGTATTCCGAGTACTAGTACGTTCTAATACCTATTCCAAATACCTGTTCCAAAATACTAGGTAGTATTTTATATTAGCCAGTTTGCCAGAGTAGACGTACAAGAGAGTATCGTACTGCGGTACTGGTACTGTTTCTCACGTTAAATACAGAACGAATCTTTATTACTCGTGTTAAATACAGCACGAATCTAATTATTGAGTTGCTCTCAAATGTGCTGTAGCGAAATGTGACGCGGACGGCAAGACCTTGAGACGCTTGAGTAACAAACTACTTTTTAGTACTCGTACTCAAGTACTCAAGAAGTATTTGTACTGGAAAAGTACGCGCTTACGCCATACGCAACCAAAGACAATATAGACGCATGCGCCTACAATCGAGTATAGTGAATAGAGAGAGAGAGCGTGAGAGTGAGCTAGAAAGAGTGAGTGAGTAGTTGAATAGTTCTATAACGAGAAATGAGCTATTAATAGCTACTGTACAACTGCAAATTACAAAGCTCCACTCCCACTCCATAAATTGGAGTGGGGACTTGAAGTCACTGCCCGTACTGAAGTCGCGTAGTTTACTAGAAATACTCAAAGATATCTGAGTATTTTGTTCTTCGAATACTAGGTGCTAGTCCGTACGTTCAAATACTCAGTAAAAATACCTGTTCCAGTAAATACGCCTCATCTCTAGTGACGTATTTAGAGAGAGAGAGAGAGAGTGTGAGAGAGCTTCTAGCCGGACGGATTCCAGCCTATAAGAGTTTGGGCACAGTATAAATATGATCGATTTATTGTGCGGAGTTAAAACTTTGGTGAGTTGAATTTAGATATTACCTGCACGGAGCTGAAACGTAGTAATTGTTATAAGAGAATATTAATTTGAATAATTTGCAGCTTCACAATTTTGGTGGATTACAAAGAATATTTTGATGAAGAAAATTATTCTAGACACTTGAATTGATTAGCAGGATAGAAAATTAGTAGGATAGAAATCTTTTGATGAATAATATTATTATTTATTAATTGGTTGTGATACTTTCTTGAAAATTGTATCAAAGTCAATACTTTCAAAACTGTCATTTTTCGTTACCTTCACTTATTTCATAGGATACGCTAGAAATAAGTTGCCCTTTCCAAAATTAGTTGTCATCTGCCCGGGAGGCTAACTAGTTTATTATGCTCTCGAATGAATGTGATAGACAAGAGTAATAATTAATTTTTGAATAAAGTAAATAAAGAAGCTGTATTTTTAAGCACGTAGCTTTGTAAGCCAAGACCAGTCTTTCCATATTCAAATGCAGTACTCCCAGTATAGTAATTTGTCTTTTTGACTACCCTTCACTTCAATTGACAGCCAATTTAAGGAAATTTGATGCTCACGTCAGTCATCTACTGCATAAATAATCAGTAGTTATATAATTATTAATTTTTACAGAAGCGTTTATTGCTGGTAATGATATTGACCTGAAAAAAACTGAATCTACAGTGAAAAATATTCCTCCAATTTCTTTAAACCCCAATATTATGTGCAATCATAGAGATGATGTGCATTTGCTTTTCTTTTGCTCTGTTGCTCTATTTGATATGAATTTGTTAAACAAGTCAATAAGTGTCCAATAAATTATTGTTTTTATTTATTGATGTGAGAGTTTTCCAACTTTAATGTACTTCTCTGGATTAAATTAAATTCAAAGTTCACTTTCTTTTAAATTACATTATAGCGAGATGGAAATATATAATTAGTTATAATGGACAGAATTAAAGTGAATATTGTACTCCTAACAATCCATCTTTTGCAATTAATTTCAACGCCACGTGCATTTATACCAGCTGTATTTGACAAAGATTAATGTTATTAACAAAAAAGTGGTTAACAAAATGTGAATTATGAAATGGAAAAATGACAAGTAATTATGTGAATATTGAAATTTAGATAGAAATCATTTGGTAATGTTGAATTAAATTAATTTTTATTTATTATTTTTTCTGGTGATGTTCACATGAGTCCGGGTGATGAAGTGAGTATATAGGGATCAATCACAGACAGTTTGGTCTGTTATTAAATTACATTAATAAGATTATGACTACAATTGATTAATTTTACCTCTTTCTCTAGAAGAAGCCATTTCATGGTAGTATGAAGTGACACGTTCCCAAGGACTCCATAGTGGGCCTGGTGTAGGGTCAGGGCCGCCCACCGGTTCGAAGTACAGCTCCCTTTCTCCTCCTCTACTTGTTAGCCGTTCAGCTGAGCCATGAAGAAGTGAACGGGCAGCCACATTGATTGCTCTAGCTTCAAATGGTGTAGCTTCGTTATCATCTGGCGAGTTGTGCTGTGAACTGCTCAGAGTGCTTTCATCAGACAGGTAATTGACGTTGTCATGCCACAATCTTCTGCGCCTGAATCGCACTCCCAAAAATCTAGATGCAGTAGTCTGTCCTGATTGATTCGAAGTATTCTCTCCAAGTGAATCAGGACGTCGTAAGCCAATGGTTTCTTGGGGCAGACCACTTAACGGCCTTCGAGCAGGACTCTCTGACGTCGCAATTCTATTAATACTTCTTTCTGAATTGTCCAACGAAGTTGAGTCAGCTTCGAATAGAGGAATATAGTAGACAGTTCTAGAAAGTGACGGAGATCTTGAATTGGCAGCTGATTCTCGTTGAGGCTGTCCAGAGCGGTTTTCACTGTTTGAAGTTGAACCTTCGGTTTCTGAATTTCTATAGCCAACAGAAACTCTAGCTCTTACTCTGACCGATTCTACTGACGAAGAGTGAGAACTATCTTCCGAATTAGTAGTACCTGATGGCTGATTTGATGTTACACTATCAGATCTACTGAGATTGGTGGCGTGACGGAAGTAACCACAGTACAAATCTTCAGGGTTGTAGGATGATAGATTGTTTCTGGGATTCGTTTCTGGAGAGAGGAACTGAGAAGACGATCTTGAGGCGCTTCTCTCATCAGTACCAGTAGTAAAGGTGGGATGCTGTAAGAGTTGCTCAGCAGAGGGACTGGGTGTGGCTGGTGCTCTTGGCAATTGGCTTCTACTGGCTGATGCAGCTCGTTGAGCTAAACTATTGTTGCTTGTAGAACTTTCAACTTCTGGAACTTGCGTTGGCTCCAAAGTACCATCGGAAGAATCACTACCAACTCTGGTAAATCTTGGAGGCCGACCCAAGAAATTTCGCGAATACCATGAAAATGGCGATCCATAGTTCGAAGAAGGCGGATTTTGATTTGATGGACGATTTGATTCTGATGACATCATGCTATTATGTGGCCTAATGGTATGTGGTCTACTGTGTATAATCGGCACTCTCACAATTCGCCTAGGAGTGTAACCTGTAGATGACGAACTAGCTCTTGGAGTTGATTCATTGTTTCTAGATGAATCAGATTCGTGATCCATGGGATCGGTTCCTCGATCCATCTGAAATTACACAAAGATTGAACAGCAACTTTATAATCAAGTCTTTGTAATCAAACATTTGGTTACTGAAAACACAAAATATTTTATGCACCAAAGATTCCAACATGAAAGCTTACGGGGAAGAGCTGGCCTTATTCTTTATAAGAACATGACAAATGTTATTATTTTCCCTTAATGAAGAAGTAGTAAAATGATAAATGCACTGAAAATAGGCACAGTACTACTTCTATCGAGATTATTCAGCCAGTCAGTAACTCTAAGCAGCAAAAGGAATATTAGGAAAATCAGCAATAATATAATTATTACACAAAAAAGGTATTATACAATCATTATTATGCTCATATGTAATGGCATGATGACATTCTTAGACCGTTTTCATGAACGTTCATTCAGTACCTCTTGACTAGAAGGACTTTTGAAATTCCTCTATTCTAAATACATTTCATGAGTCCCTCGAGTCAAGACACTGAACTGATTGTTAAGAGCCCTTAGTTTCACAGCAAGGGACCTCTTTAATATAAACTAATAACATTAGTGCTAATATTGATAAGCATTGAGTATATATAATTTAATGTTGCAATATTTTGCATAGAAATCAAATGGTTTGAAGTTTGTTATAAAACAGTCCGTGACTAGGCCCTGCCATATCTTATCACATTTGTTAAATAATTAGACAAAAGTTTAGTGGTTTGTACTGTGAAAAGACTGAGGTGGATGATCGAAAATGATCTAAGGATAAATGTGCAACTACACTTCTGTAATAGGTCATAATAACAAACCCCTTAAGCTTTACTAAAGCCACATTGAGGGGGAATAGTACTAAAAATAGAAGGTTTCTATTCCCATTTGAGTTATTCTGCACAATTATTGGGGCCATGTTTGAAGATGTCTACTCACAGTAGGCATAGTGCGAGCTCTAGAAAAGTCATAGAATCGCTGAACAAGTTGTTCGTATTGTTCGACCATATAGCGGTAGCATATTGGAGAATTGTATCTGCTAGTGAGATTGCTGCTGATACGCCGCTCCTGATCGGACTGTGTGGTCTGGGGTGGAGGAGGCTGTGGAGTGGCCACTCGATCCCACATTGTCGGTCCCCGCGCAGGCGCATTCGTCACTCCCGTTATTAGTTTGTGGCCAAGCTGATCGAATGCAACATACCTGCAAAATAAAGAAATGTTAGACAGCTCACATTTTCTTCCCTAAGGCCGCTTTTATGCATTGCTTCAAACGACGGTCATCTTGCGTGCATCGCTCGACGTAGGAAAAATTTTCATGCGTCTTTTCAGCGTCACGTAATGAATACCTATGTGTTTCATAACGAATTTAGGAACGACTTCCATCGCACGAGTGTCGTCTAACTCATTATTGAGAACCGACGCTGCATCGGTTAAAGCCGTGTATAAAAGCAGAATATGAGAGAAATCAAAATTTATCAATCAATCAATAACATAACAATTACAAAATCCTTTTAGTTAAACTTAATAAATACAGAATATGTTATATCAACAATTCACCTTTAGAACCCCACTATAAAAACTATGTGTTGGGGTAATGGCTTTGCAATAAAATCTTTTATACTCTTTATTGGCCTGTTATTGAAACCATCAAGTCCTGGAGAACTGTCATTACGTAAGGTGCCAATAGCCTCTAATATTTCTTGCTCATTTGTCGGATGGAAATACATGGAATTCACGGTTCGTGTAATAGGTTTATTTTCTGAAATTAATTGATTTACCGGCTTCTCCAAATCATCTGCTATTTTCTTTGCCATATTCTCTCCAATAAAAAATTTCAAAATTATTTATTTCATTTATATTGGTGAAAAATCGTCCATGTGATTCAGTACAGCTACAATGTTTCCCACAATGTTACAAACATCATCATTTATTTTTATAGCATCTAATCTCATTTTCGTTTTTTGAATGGAATCTGTGGCATCTCTGAACACTTTTCATATTTTTTATTATCTTTTCTGGCTACATTCAATTTTTCCTAGTAATATTGCTCTTTTGTTTGATTTATTAAAATTGGCAGAGTGTTTCTGTATCTGCGGTAGAAGTTGCTCAATTCAATGTCATTTGGATGTGACTTCCTTTGTTGGTGGAGTTTGTTTCTGGTTCTTATTGCTGATACTAGCCCTCTTGTGGTCCATAGCTTGATAGAATTGTTCTCCTTATGTCGTAGATGTTGACGGGTATTGTTTTGCAAATGATTTTGCAAAGTTGATATGAAGCTGTCATAAGATGCATCATGATCCCCACAGTAAAGAACTTCACACCATTCCTCCTCCTGCAATTCTCTTTTCAGGTTGTTCATGTCTATTTTCTCTTGCAGGCTGTCGTTTTCCAGTAACTCACTCCGCATCGCATTGTTATTCAAGTGGAATTTTAATCCTAAAATTGTACTAGAGTGATCAGTGATTGTTGATTGATATATAATTGGAAAAAGAATTTCTCTGGAGTTAGTGACAATATGATCAATACAAGGTCTAGGACATCTCGCCGCGGTCATCTCTTACAAGAAGGACTGATTTTGCCCTATATTTCATTGTTACCACTTTTCTGTTATATTTAGATGCAGTTAATAATTCAACATGATCAATAAATGAATTTTTATTTAACCAATCAAACATACAATACTACTGTAGACAAAAAACAACGAAAACATGTGCATCGGTAATTGATGATGATGGTGAGATATGAATGGCCCTACAGTTTCAAGTGGGTTCCGATTCCGAACCGCTGGGAAGTGATTTTGAAAGGACACATAACTGAAAAAACTAGAAAACTCAAGTCAATAAAAAAACAAAATGGAACAAAAAGGTCATTATAGTTTTTCTTTATACTTCGTATATTTGTACAGAAAATATTCAAATCAGATTCATCCAAGATTCCGCGAAGATGGTGACTATCATTCATAACTAAATCATTTATCTCTTCATATGAATCCAGTTCCTCAGTAAAAGTAATGTTGTTACTATTCATTGTTCTTTATATTTATGAGTTTCCCTGAGCTTTTTCATGATCATAATATCTTCCACAAATTGAACTTGTTTGTTAATGAGAGCATTAAATCCATTTCTGATATCTAATCCTTTGTTACATATCTAAATGATTGGGTATGCCTACTTAGTGCTACTATAACAAGCTGTATACTATTATATATTTTTAGAGGTCTCGTCACTCAACTCTCACTAAACTACATTTTTGTATGTCGGCTTCATGAACTGTTAATATTTGCTAAGAATCGGGAGGAGCTTTGTTCTTCAATACATCTATTATCAGTTTTCTCTCTGCCTGAGTGAAAGTTATAATGAGTGTTTCTAATTCTAAAGGTAGAAATTCACCATTACTTATTGTTGGTTTTATTGATCGTAGAATCCTGTCTGTAGTGCAGATATGTTTGTAAGTCTGATAGTATATAACACACATCCATTGGACATCGACGAGTAACTGAGTTATATGAATCCGGCTTCGTGATGGTAGATATATTTGACCATTTTGACGAAAGATTACTCATTTCTATGTGAGAAATTTGTTTTGAATCACCAAGCAGCACCACTTCATTCGCACTGCTTAGCTCGGAGACAAATCCCACAAAACCAGCATGCATAAGGAAAGCCTCGTCAATGAAAACTCGATTGTATTTTTATGTGGGTCATTTATTATATAAGATGACACTGTTCTGTAATCAACATAAACAATATCATCATATTTGACCCCATACTTTTTCTTTACAGCTAATCTTATTTATTTTATTCCAGCCCTAGTTTGAGTTAGAATAAGATCTTTGCTTGGCTGATGATGCTGTAGAATTGCATGAGTTTTTCCACAGCCTGGTACTCCATCCATCTAATTCTTGGTAGTTTGCAGGTGGCTACATCTATTTTATTTATATTATCCAGCAGTTCTCTATTTAACATCAGCTTCGTGTCTTCTGACATACTTTTCGTGAGTTTCAAATCTGCATGTTTACTGATCAAATGGTACATAAGATCCTCCTCCTTTTAGACAAAAATCCACCCGATATTTTGAGCTTGTTGGCATCAGAATGAATTCAGTTCGTTGTTTTAGATATTCATATCCTTTAAAACCATGTCTAAAATTGCTGAAGATGCATGAATACTTTTTTTACTTCCAACTGCATACAAAACCTCTCGGAAAATCTCAGCAATCAGAGGGTTAATAGAACCCAAATAGAGGGTTAAGTGGGAGAGAGGGCCGGTTGCGCCCTAACTTCGCCCTCCCAGGATAAAATAAAGGCAGCCATTCAATTCAATTCAATCATTACGTCATACTGCTGCAAGAGATTCCTTATTTCAATCATGCTTTTTAAATATGCATCATGCTCAGAGTCCTCTGGGCATTATTTTTCATTTTTTAACTTTGATTGGGGGATATTAAGAAAATCCATACTACTAGTGCCCTCGATAATGAAATACATATTTTAAATGTTCTGTTGAAAGCACGCTGCTGAGAAGTTCAATAGAAGATATGTCCGCTAGTTGGCTCAACTGATCGATTCCAACAACGAGAGGGTAGTTGACTGATGACCATTTATTTATTTCTTCTAAGATATTTTTAGTTTCCGTTAATGTATTCTGATTATTAACTGTTAAAAGAAATATGGGATTTTGTTTGTCTACGGTGAATAATGTTTTCCAAGACATTGAATTTTACTATTTTGTAAACAGACTTCAGCAAGGTCGTTCCACTCTTGCACTGTAAGCGATTTAATACGTAGTAATTGTGTCACTCCATTCGAAATTCGTCATTTCTTTTTTTCCTGTGTAAGCAAATGATATATTTACATCAGCTAATTCTCCAAAGTATTGATCAACTTTAGCTACTCTACTTTTTGCTGGCTGTTTGTTAGCGGGTAATTTGTTTATTTATACTATTCAAAATGTCCTGAATATATTTAGTTGATCTGTTTGACAAATATGGATTATTCGGTTGCAAAACTTCGTGTCGTATTCCCAGCTTATTTTTTATGTTTTTGAACAATCCCACGCTGCTTTCAATAATGTTGAAATAACATAACTAAATGTTAATATTATAAAGATCATCCTTGATATCGTCAATATTGAGAACAGATTACGTGATAGTATGATGATTAATGTATGCATAAATCCATTCCAATTGATGCTTGTAACACTATCAACTGATTAATTAAATTTTTCCGAGTGGTCAGGTTTATGAGAAATGCAATAAATTAAAGTAATAGTAACATTTTTACTAAGTGAACAGGGAAAAGTTAGGAAAATTAACTGAAAAATCTTACAAAACAGAAAAAGTTGATGAAAGAGTTGAAACAGAGAGAAAGAGTTCAGTTTTGTTAATTAAATATTCTAAAATTTCCATAGTTCACAGAGAAAAAATGAAATGGTTAATCCTAATGATCTTACTTACTTTACTTTTTCTTTTTCGTTTCCAGTATAACACTTTGCAAAAGGTTCAGGCTGGCTCCAATCCCAAAAATGTAGTTCATTGTAAGAGGCAATCACCAACATTCGATCAACTGGATGGAATGCTAATGATGCTATAACCGAAAAACTCTCTGCATTCCAGATCTCGCTGCCTCCCTGAAAGACAATATTCCAATCAAATTACCAATAAAACCATTCAATAAACTATACATGTGAATCGAGCATTAGATACAATTTAATTCATACTAAGTGGATGAAATATTTATGCATGTATTAAACTCTACACATTTAAACTCTATAATGCATCACACTCTTACAACACCCGTAATGCGACTAGGATATCAGCAGTTGCTTACAGAACAACACTATTCGAAAAGTCCCCCCAATATTTTGGTCCCAAAATTTATAACTTACTAGCTCAAAATTTAAAACTAACAAATTATAGGTAATTTAGAATTAATTTTAAATAATTGGTTGGTGGAGAAGGCTTTCCACTGTGTGAGCGAATTTCTTAATGAAACTGGCAATATATTTCAATAAAATTATTTAATAACCTATCTCTTGAGGTCAGACATTTGGAAATTAAACAATTTAAAACATATATTAAAACCATTCTTTTAAATAAATGCTTATATTCGATTGAGGAATTTTTGGTATAGAGACAAATTGTTTGTTATGTGTCACAGCTTTAATATTTATGAGTGTTATGACATGTAGACATGTAAATTGTTATAACTGATTTTGTGACGATTGTTCTAACATTTGAAAAGGTTTGTGGCAATAAAAATGATTGATTGATTGATTAAATGGGTGAAATGCTTTGTTTTTTTTTTTTTTTTGTCTGAAGTCAATTCAATGAATATTTTTGTATGACTTGAATAATTTAAAATAATTATTATCACGTTTTGATGTTGTTATGATTTGTGTTTTTTTATTTTGTTCTTGTGAAAATCATTTCCAACAAATGGGCCGGAAAACCGTGTATCCACATTCCTTGTCTCAAAGCATTAAGAGGCAATTTTTCCATAAGATCAAAAAGATCTAAACTCTTTTATTTAGAAATAAAATGTTATTGATACATTTTTAGATAAATTCATTAGATGAAAATTCATCTAGTTTTTTACAAAAAATTTCAACAATTTTTTTTAGATAAATTTATTATTTGAGATCACATAAAAATTAAACAAATACTTCATATTTTAAATGTCTGTTAAAAATATGGCCCAAGAATATGATTATCGATTATTCCAGCCCACACATTATCCGAAAATTGGTGCTGAAAGTGAAACCGGTTTGGTCTCATTACATGAGGATTTTCAGTTGCCCAAGTATGTGTATTATGAAAATTGACGGCACCACTTCTTGTGAACGTGCTGTCCATTCGATCTACCTTTATTTGGAAAAACATCTGATAACAAGATTTTTAAATCAAATTTCTATTCTCTCAGCTCTTGTCCCTTAGACACTAATTCTTGTGGGTTTGTGACAGTTTATCAACACTTTTCAAGCATTTGCAATTCAACAATTTGAAACATTTTAGCCTCATTTTAAAGCTAAAGAAAAGAAGTTTTTCATGTAAAATTTTCATTATGTCACCCTAAAAACAAATCAAGAAAAATCGCTTTGAAATTTCAGTGAGATTTCGGAAAGTCCACTTTTTTGTACTTTGAACCCTAGAAAAACACCCTAAATGATGGGGTTACATATTAAAAATATGTGTATCTTTATCGAAATGCTGTGCTCTTTCCAACACTGTCATCATAATTCCAATCCGATCACTATTTTTTGAGTTATTGAGTATTTAATGGCGAAAGTGAGCATATCTCGAAAAGTCATTAAATCGAGATATCTCGAAAACAAAGGCCCCATTTCAAAAACGTCACTGAACAATTTTTGTCAGAAATTTGATGTAGAATCTCTGGTAACCGGCTTTTACACCTTACATGGGACACCCTGTATATATTGATGGCAACGTTAGTAACTTTCCAGAACGGAAAGGTTCCCGACATGTATGTCTAGGAGGCTTACCGTTTGATAATCTAGACTGAACGGTTGGCAACACTGGCGAGCGTAAAGTAAACGTATGCCATCAGCAAGCGTAAAGTAATTTATTTCTTGCAACTCAGTAAACAATGATTACTGTTCAGCACGTGAACTAATTCTTTGTGAGCATTGGTAGGTAAATATAATTATTTCAATGGTTTTTCACTCTCAGGTTTCACTTCACCCCAATCATTGAGTTGGTTTTATTTTTCAATTTCGTTCTCTTTTCAATAAGGTACAAAAATGTAGAACCGAAGACCAGGGATAAATTGAAAAAATCATATATAACTAGTGCAGTATCCCACACAAGCGCAAGACCAAAGCGTGAGATGCAACTCATGTTCTTAGACAACAGAAGAATACGTTCCAACTATTATACAGTGCAGAAAATTAGACCTATTTCTGTACAAAATTATTTACTGGATAAGCTTACGTAAATGCTTTGTTCTATGGAGACGTCATCAACTAAGAGCCTTATTATACAGAGCCACTGCGGTTGCGGTCACGCGTCACCGCTAAGCCACTTTAAGCAATAGCAACGTATAAATATAGAGTAGAATGGTAATTAATTAATCATCATTATTATTTACTTTTATATTAACATAAAATATAGCTTATTTGGTTATTTGTCAATAGAGAACGTAATATTCCTCTCTCTCCAATGCTGGATTCAAGTAATATACACTTCTGATCTTGTGAAATGGATGTGACGTCTTAAAATTAACAGCTCGTGCTCATATTTATTCCTATAACAAGCGCTTCGGACCCTTGTTTATATTATCTTTTTTCTTTATGAAAAAGATTGGCTAGAGAAGTATGGTAGATTCCTCCTGAAACATCCCGTTTACTTAGTTACAATAATTTTCCAATGCTTTACTTACATGGAGGTCCCAAACACGAACTTGTCCACCAAGACAACCAGATGCCAGAATTTGGTTGGATGACGGATGAAAGGCTATACACCAAGGGGTCCTTGGATGTCCAGTCAGAGTTTTTACATTCTTACCACTTGTAAGATCAGTCACATATACATTATGGTTTCCATGCGTTGAGGCTACTTTTTTGCTGAAATTAAGAAGTTTCAAAGATTTTACACTAAATATAGACAGACTATTAATTTTTCAAAAAAAGTACTGATACTGTGAAAAAAACAATTCTAACTAAAATTGATACTGTGGAATGACTTTAATTCATTAGCTCTCAATTATGATCCTTTTAGCTCTTTATAATAATCTATTAATAGGCTTATTATAAAGTGATTGTAAAGTGTCTTTCTTGTGTAACACTTCAGGCTGGCCAGTCTTTGCAAAAGAAAATACTGTTAAGAACCATGATTTTGAGGGCAAAAATTGAAACATTCAATAACATACACGCTAGTGCATTAAATTACCAGAAAATTGTCAGAAAACCTGTACACAAACGAAATGGAATTAATTTACGTCAATTGCTTTACACCTCTAAAAAGGTTGCCAGTTTCATCTTCCACTAAGTGGAAGATATAAATTCTACTTCTAAAAGAATCTGATACTCTGTGAAGCCTTCTGAAGCATTGAAAATGCTTCTTAAAGCCTCTAAGTATAGATTGAAATTTATAAAATCCTCAATATTTCATTAAGACCCAAGATAGTTAAGATCTGTAAATGGATGAAGTGAATGATAATACGAAAATGCCAGGCTAGTGTGGAATCGAACCCACGACCCACCGGAGTAGCATTCTATCAGAGTAGGCGCTCTGACCAATTACAGCAAGGGGGATAATTAATTTTTCCTACAGTGACCCGAAAAAGTGCCTATTTTTGCACTAACTGAAGCACGCAAAATAGTCTATTCCTGCACCAGTGCGGGAAAGTAAATTGCAGTGCGGGAATGTACTTTTCCGCACTCCAAATTTGCAACCTAACAACACAAAATAGTGAGCATGTAATACGCAGGTTCCCTATTCTGCATTCAAAAACAGGTTGGCTACTCTGCTTCAGCTGTGAATAGTTGTTGTAGATGAAACCGATTTGATTCGAAGATAGGTTATGTGAGGAATTGTCAGGTTATGTATGCCCTGTTTTGTTCTGTTTGAATTACTTTATACATTACTGTAGGAAAAATTTAATGTGTAATACGAGTGCAAAGTATTGTTTCTGCACTCGAGAAACTTTTTTCACTCGCCTTTGGCTCGTGAAAAAAACTGTTTCTCTCGATGCAGAAAAACGCTATTTTGCACTCTAGTTACACAAATAGCTATTATCATCTTCAAATAGGTTTAAAATGCAGTGTTAAAATATGAACTTACCCATCTGGGCTAAAAACCATGAGAAAGGTTGATTTAGGAACATCGGGCAGTTGGCATTTCTGAAACAAGATCGGTGATTTACTCTCGTCTTGGAAATTATAAGAACTTGTCTCAATAGTTTTATTGAATGTCATAAAGTTAAGGCATGTACAAATAAATAAGAAATCATGAAGCCTGCATTCAATAATTTGGTTATCTAGTATATTAGTATACCTAATATCCAAATCATCAAGAAATATCCTCCATGAAAGGTTTTTAATAAATTATAAAAGAATAATTTATTAATCAATAGAATGTAAATTATTGCTTTTTAAATTGATAAATTGAAAACATAAATATATTTTCAACTAAAATAAAAGGTGTAGCTTTCATTGATGTGGAGAACCTTACAGGTCGTTTCTCGTCACCGTTTGACTTAGGTTATGATTGACCTACAATCTATTATTAGGTAGTTATTACTAAGCAGAACTCATTCAAAATCTATAAGGATTAATACAATTTTAATATTGTAGGGATCAATTAAGCCAGCTATACTTGAAGGTTGGATTAGGTTATCAGGTTAGGCTGGTTAGGGTATCAGGTTAGATTAGACAAGGTACCTTAATGCAGTCATCCACGAAAAAAAAACTAAATCAATAGGCTAAATAAAATATGCAATAAAAAATTATACTCACAAACTCATCATGCAGTCGCGTTATCAGGTTTTCTTCAGCAGCCAATTGAAATTCGGTGGGAATTTTATTACTTTTCAATTTTTTCCCCAGCTCCCGATTGAAACAGCAATTTGGGATGCTCTTATTGACCCCGGCGACATTTTCAACCGCTTGCTTTGTTATATTCGCATCCTTCTCGTCCTCGTCTTCCATTATGTTGGATTGAAAATGCTTTTATTTAGATATAAGTTCTGCAACAAAATTTAACGAAGACAATATAATAGAATTATTTTATTTATTCCGAGTGAAATTTTTCAGTGGCTCTAAATGTTAGCGTGAACTAACGTCAATGTTTGAAACCAAAATTAAAAAATAAACCGAGTAAGAATTAGATGACAATCAGTGGCGAGGCGTGGAATCCTTCACCGGCCATCGCAGAGGGGTTCTCCCACCACCACCCAAAGAGGTCCAAGGGCAAAAATTCGAGGCAAATTGGTGACTTTTGAAGCTTTTTTGAGCATCTAAAATCTTTCCTCTGACTGGCCTAACTCACATTCAAAGGCAGAGAACTGAAAAGTAATTCGTCCAATTACACCTCTTATAATAATGTAAGTTATGTCTTCCCCACTACCATAGACCGACGATGGATAATAATGTATAGGAAAAAACGCAAAAACAGCCGAAATAATGGGGACTGATATGATGCACTCACTCGATCCATTTGAAAATCAAAATAAATTTAACCATCTAATGAGAAATAAATGGTATAATAGTAAATCACACTCAAAAATAAAAAAACGATCAACTAACTTGCAAAACAATAATTATTGTAAAAGGTGAATAATTTAGCATACGCGAAATTCCGTTGTTTCCTCAGCGCTGTAACTGAAGCTGAGTGTGGACTGGGGAGGAGGAGTATGAGTAGGCACCTAACGAAAACCCACGACAGTGGCCGAGAACGCACGAAGCCTCATTCATCGCAGCCGGTTGCGATGTATCACAAGCATTAACTTGAATATGTTAATTTGTAACCATTAAATTATTTTGTTGTAAAGTTGTGGCAATAAACAATTAAATTGAATTGAATGGTTTAAAAACTGATGGCAGGGGGCTCGGAGCCGAGCGCGGGAGGGGACTGGAGTGATTCGCAAGTCTTTTGCGCGTACTCGTCATATTGAGCGTGTACTCGTCATATTCTTATTGGTTTTTGACACAATTTTCACAGTTTTTTAATATATTTCTGGACTTTGAAGCCTAAAAATTTCCATTATTTAAGAGTTGAGATTATTTCAATATTATCAGTCCAATTTCTCCACTCATCGCCGGATCAAACGATGACTGGACGCCTCGCCACTGAGGACAATATTTCGGAGATGTATAGCCCTACGTAGTAAATTATAATAATCTATTAATCATGTAAAGAATAATTTAATAAATTATTCAACAATTGGTAAATACAAAAGATAAAAGGGGTAATTAATTTCATAAACATTTCAAGTCTATAATTCACGCCACCAAAGTAGGCGGTTCTGAAAAATTGCTGTATTGACAGACAAGGACTAATTGAAACACTACTCGGACCGTGTAACCTAGTCTACAAGTCTGACTCAAGCAGTCATATGGTTTGTCACCGCCGTCAGTTTTTTTTTGCTACACCGCAATTTCTTAGAGCCGCCTAATTTCAAGGCGTGAAGTAGAAATCTAGATGATAATTATATCAACTACAGAGTATAATGAGAGACATAACAGTCATAAATATGGCAACATGGTCATCTCAATATACTTTATTGTATGAAGCAATCGAACAATTGATTGTATGTAAAGATATAAAAAGATATTGTAAGAGCAGATATTGATTGCATGAGATTGTATTGACAAGATTTTATGAAACAATCTTGTCTGCACTGTATGAAACAGTGGTGCATTGTTGAACAGTCGGTAATTCTGAGAGATGATTGAATTATACCAATTATACCATAGATTAGGGAGTAAATAAGGTTGATGGTTCGTCTATGATTTGGTCCATGACTTTTTATAGCTGCACTAGTTTGTTATCATTTTTGGAAGTTATGTTTGTGTGGGTTAATGTTGTTACGGTACCTGTATGATTAGTTTCAGATTATGAATTTCAGTTATAGATCATCATGTTATTTAGGGATATGTAGCAATTTTTATTAAATTTATGACATGTTAAATTCTGAGCGATACTGCTGTTTGCATGCGCGACTGCAGTGGCTTGCCTCGGCCACAGCCGATAGAAAATTTCTATCCTTATCTGAGATAACCAGTGAAAATGAATAGCTAAAAGGATGCCTATTCGCATTTACAACCAATACATTACTGGTAGTAATATAGGTATTTTATGGAATAAGGTTAGACTATGGGAAAGAATACAAAAGAAGAATAAATTAAGTAATTTGGGGCAAGCAACATAAAGAGACAGTCCACACACTATGCGGATTCAATATTGTAGTAAAATTGTCAGAAATAACGCTTGCGAACGCTACTCCAATCTATCACACACCATTCCACAGCAAGTGTTTGATTTCGGATATAAATGATTATTGTTGAGTATTGTTCCACTGTGCAAGCACCCTATTTAGACAGAGCCACTGCAGTAACCGTCGCACGCGACTATTTCAGACTAAATCACACCAGCCAGGTGAATTTAATTTAAAAAATCAGTTGATGGCTCTAAAGAAGTGTATGCCTTTGTGTACTTTGAAATTGTTGAGCTCGATAAGACGGTCAGCTGATGTACGGCGACTGCAGTGGCTCTGTTAAAAAAATAAGGGCCTAACTTTCCAGCACATCAAATTAATTGCAAATTTGGACTGTGTGAGGTTATGAATTATTGGACAATTAAATTAGTAGCATATTGGATGAAATAAAGAAAGATCCTTTAAAAAGAGCCTTGAATGAGCCTTAAAGATCCTTTAATGCTAACATGCACATCAAACCTTATCTTTAAAATTTAAATCAGTAGACATGATGGACATAGAATGGTTCTCAACTATTAAGCAGGCATACTCTACAAAACTAAATTAGCTACTCTACCATTTAATTCACTTGTTACAATACATCAGAATAGAGGTTAGAGCCAGCAGTCACGATTCAATATTGCAATATTGCAGTAGGCCTACAGTGATATAATTAATTTTCAATCATTCGAAATGCAAGAGAATCGAGTTTGAAGACTTGGTTGTTGTTAACGTACCTCGCGTCAATTATCTTAAATCGTATCTACATTTCAAAACAGAAAACAGTCACACTTGTTCAATAACTAATTAACCTTCCAGAGGAAGTCGAGGGGGAAAGATAAAACTCTAACCAAATAAATAATTGAACATTAGAAAGCTTTCAATCGACTAAAATACAAACTACACCTAGAAATTTAAAGAGCAAATTTAAAGATATACCTAACGAATTGATATTACAAGCTTACAGTTTCAATAATGATGTCGTTTTAAAAATTTAAGCTGAAACAACAAATTACTGAAATAAGGCATTACAATTCACTAACAAGTTTCAATAACAGATGAATAAGATATTTAAAAAAAATACAAACATACATAATTGATAATACCGATTTACAGTCTTCTCATACGCCGTACCTTAGAAAACATAGGATTTGGCTGGCATACTAGAAATCTCGCTGTCTTCTGTCTTGTTTGGTTGGTTGGTATGACTGACGAAACGTCAGATGTTAGCTACAAAAAACTTTGGATTTTCATATTATTTTATCCATTTCATAGTTTTTAGATGTTAAGATTTACGAAAATAATTTTTTTGACGAAATAAATTTTGACTTGTAATTATTGACAAAATAGTGAAAATTCTTATATTGAGATCGATATTTGAAAGTTAAAGTTTCGACCTATCGATTTCTTTTCACTTATAGGGCGCCAAATACTGAACAAACTTGAGGTTTTCATTTTACTTACTACACTATTTTGTTTTAAAAGTTATTGTCAGTTTTGGGGATAGACTAAAGGAGTTTAAAAATATAACTGTTTTCTCTAACTAATCAACTTTCTCTGTATCTTTGTTAAATTGAAAAAAAACTATCAATTTTTACCCCTGCTTGTAGGACAAATTTTAAAAGCTGTACTGTACTAGGTAAAGCTGATCTGGAGTCTTCATTGAGGCTGAAAGTTTTTGGCCACGAGGTACTCGAAAAACGGTAGTAAGTTGAATTTTCAAAAATAATTTATTTCGATCTGTAAAACGCTGATTTTTTTAATTTGGACGCAACATAGGGAGTATTTTGAAAACTTCCTCCAGCGAGTCCGCAGGCTCGCTTCGGTCACCCAGTATAATACTACAATGTCTTTGCCTAGACCCAGTGATGAGGTGAAAATTTTACAAGATTTAAGAAGTGATCAAGTTTTGCGTGTCCTGGATAAATTTTTGGAAGGGTTTTTGGTCATAATTTTTTTCAAAGTTTCTTGTATTGGATATTATTAGGGCTTTTAAATGTTAAGTTATCTATTGCTGTGGGAAAAATATCTTTTCTTCAATTATTTTGTGTAATATGGGGGTTCAAAGTTGAAATTTTTCGGTTTTTGGGAGCGATTGATCACCTACGGTACTAGTGATTTTAAACTTTTGATAAATGTTCTATATCTAGACACATTGAGAAATAAAAGTCATATTTTTTACTCTGATGAAACAATTAGTTCTTTCAAAATAAATTTTTAAAACTAAAAAATATCAGTTTTTCAAAAATGTATTTTGAAAACACTTCTTTTTTTGGAGGATGAAGCCCACATAGGTCTGAGACCTGTGCGTGGGTAATGAGTTGGATGATGGTGATTGATGAGTTGGACCTACAGTTTTAGGTGGGTTCCGAACAATAGTGTTGAAAACACTATTTATTAGATTGAAATAAAAATTGTCATTTTATTCCTTATATGTCTTAGTTATAGAAGTCATCAGAAGTTAAATCACTTTTAGGATAGATCAATTGCCCCCAAAACCATAAAATTATACTTTGAACCCCCATATTTCACAAAATAATCGAAGAAAAAATATTTCCTCACAGCAACAGGTAACATTTCAAAGCCCTAATAATATCACATTCAAGAAACTTTGAAAAAAATTATGACCAAAAACCATGCGCAAAGATATCAAACTTTTTAGGTCAGTATAGTTCTTGAGAATCGATAACTAAATTTTCAAAAATTGCTGATTTTGGGACCAGACGGTTAGAAACACTGAATAATAGAAAATATTGTTCGTTTTGAAGTACCTATCTAAGAAAATATTTTACAAATCCTTTCAGCAGTCGAGCACGCGTCTTGGACTATGTATACCAAATTCTAACATTTATGACTCCCGTGGCTCTTCAGATAAAGTAGAAAAATAAACTTTTATAAAATCATTCTTTTTTGAGATTTTCATGGAAACTTTTACAATATTTTCTCAGTATGCGTTTAGCGTCTAGGTCCCTCAACCGAATAGAATAAGTTTCAATTTTTGTTCATGTAGTAGGCATCATAATTATTCTAGATTCTAGAAACACTGAAAAATGACTGAACTTTCGAAGAACGTAAATTTTGCGTGTATTTTGGGGTCTGTGTCCCCCAACCGAACCAATACCAAATGTAATTTTTTCCATCGTCATTACTTGAGAGGCTTGAAAATAATAGCTCAGTTTTCAAAGAACGTAAATTTCGGGCAAATTTTAACTGCTTCGTAGCACATATCTAGGGCCTCAACTCAACTTTTTCGGCCGAGTGGTTCCCGATAACGGTGATGAGTCAATCAGTGGAATTTGGCTTTATTGTATACAAGTTTATTATTTCGCAGACCCCTACAAGGGGCGACTCAAATGATCCTTGCCTGGGTGGAAATTTTCCCGCGAGCCGGCTCTGTATACAACAGCTTTATCGGCTATGATCATAGATCATAATACCGAAGGTCCATATTGACTATGTAAATGCTGATGGTATTGACTCCTGATCACATCTCAATCTTGCCTTCTATGAGTGCGCCTAGACATGCAACATCACACCGTTAGTTGTCCGTCCTGTAATCACTGCAGCATCGTATTATCAGTACATTGTAAACACAATACCTAAGATTTGACCCAAGTGTCATAGGACAAATTGCGGCACAGTTTGTTACAGAGTGATGTTGCACATCTGGATGCAGCTAAAGAATGAGAAATTTTCAACTGCACAGGAAATATTCCGGTGATTAGAGAAGAGTTAATTAAGTGTAGTAGTGGCTTCAATAAAACATTCTTGGCTCTTTTGATTATGGCAATTGGTATGCTGTCATCGTATCCAGCACTGTATTTACATTTTAAACTAGAAATAACTTTATAAAGTGTCTTGTAGTCTATTGTTTTGCATCTGAACTGGTGACTGCTGAAATTATTGTCATTTTGAGAATGTCCTGATTTCTTTTCTTCTTTTGCAAAGTAATTAAAAAAAAGCTCACTTATTTTCTTTGGGTTAGTACAGATCTGTTCTCTATTTTTCAAAGTTAGATTTTCAAAAGGTTTATTTTTATTTCCAACTTCCCTATTAATGATTTTCCAAGTATCTTTCATCACGTTCTTAGAATTTTTTATTTTGTTATCATAGAATGCTTTTTTGCTTTGAATTAGTTTTGCCTTTAGTTCCCTGAATCTTCTTCTGAGGTTGACATGCATGTATTTATCTTTAAGTAACCTTGCTCTATTAGTTTGATTGATAAGCTCTTTTTTATTTGCTTTTAATTCTGTTGTTACCCATGACTTCTGTTTAATATTTTTCTTAACCAAATTTCTTGGAAAATGTGTGTTGAAATAATACAAAAAAATACCAACTTATTGAATGTCTGATATTTACATGCCACATCCGATTTGAATACATCCAGCCATGTTTCCTGACTTAGAGCTAAATAAAATTTATCAAAATTTTCATCAGAAAAATTCCTAGAGTATTTAAAAATAAATTTGTCATCACTCTTGTTCTCAAAATTTTCTATTTTTATTTCAACTAATTGAGCGTCATGATCAGATAATTGAGTATTAATTCCAGTAATATTTATAATTGAACTATCAATGTTCGTAAATTACTGATTCTGTAGTTTCCGTTATCCGTGTAGGAAAGTCAACCATATACGTGGTAAGTATATTGATAACTTCCCTGCTGGTGCGAGATTGTTTTGTCATATCTATGTTAAAATCGCCAATCGGATAACCGGTGTCGTTTACCAGGCTGATCATTGTATCATATGGAGCGCTTTACATTTAGACGGTTTTTGAAATCATATGATGCAATGCAATTATGCCGGGTAAACGACATCGGTTACCCAAAGCTGGTTCAGTGTGAAACAAGCCTTTAATGTCCCGTTTTGACCAATCACCTGAACTTAATTTGAATCGAGATATCGAGAATAAGAATACAATATTTCTGTCCATATGTTCATATGAAAATTGTAAATAATTTAGTTGATGTTATTGAGTCATAGGAGAATGAAGTTGGAGAATTTGGAAATACAGCTGATCTCAGAAGCATTTTTAGTTTCGCTGCTGTGGTGAATTAAGAGTATTTATTCGCCATTATCGTACATGTGCGTACAATAGGCTATTTTGAGGTTATGTTCAATGATCCTTTTGTACTAGCTCAAAGTTTAGGTTTTTTATATTAAAAAAAAATATATAACTAATATCAAGAAAAATATCGTACATAACTCGTCCGGGAAGATGCTTACCATACTCGTATGATAATACCGCACTCAACTTCATCTCCTGCGTTTACTCATCATATTTTCAGTAAGCACAATTTTCCACACTTGTAACATAATATAGGCCTACTATTTCAGTGTAGGTATATTCTGAAAGGGACCACATCAAAATGAATCAAAAGCCATTTCACTTTTAAGAAGCCTTTCTCTATTAAAATTTTCCTAAATACAATATTCCACATTAAATAAAAAATTGTAGAATTTTCCTTAGTTTATCTTTTCTTATAAGTGGATTTTTAGTTACTTAACTTTCGATGTTATAAATTAATTAAATATTTCATAACGTAGGCTTTAAAAAATTTCTCATGTTTTCAAAGTTTGAAAATTCAACTAAAAAGCTTAAAATAAAACATATTTTAAAACAAAAAAGAAACCGACTTCAGTGAAATGATAAAATACTCACGTACTAAAAAGTTTAAAATAAAGTATTTACTTTAAACTGAGAAAATTTTAAATTTCATACAAGTAATCTTTTGAAGTCGGCGCCAAATTTCCCATAAACTTCTAAAATATAACAGAATTACTCTGTGATGTTTTCCGTGACAAAATAATTGAACAATCTGATATCAAAACTGACACTATATTTCAGTAAAAGTGAGTGTAAATTACATATTTAATTGAAATACAGTGTTAGTTTTGATATTAGATAGAATTTCTGATCAATCACTTCCTGTTGGTTCGGAACCCACCAACTGTAGGTCCAACTCATCAATCTCCATCATCCAATTCATTACCCACGCAAAGGTCTCAGACCTATGTGGGCTTCATCCTCCAAAAAAATACAGTGTTAGTTTTGATATTAGATAGAATTTCTTATCAACTTCATAAAATATTTGGCGCCGACTTCAAAAGATTACTTGTATAAAATTTAAAATTTTCTCAGTTTAAAGTAAATACTTTATTTTAAACTTTTTAGTACGTGAGTATTTTATCATTTCACTGATTCGGTTTCTTTTTTGTTTTAAAATATGTTTTATGTTAATTAAAAAGTGTCTCGGACTCACTTAAAATTGTAGGTCCATCATGTTCCTTCTAGAGATCCCTCTACACAATAGCAGTACTTGGACTCTGGTCTACGAAATTGTAATAGGGAAACAGGAAGTACATTCTTTTGACAAAACAAGGTGGTGTAGTGCGCCGCTAGTGGTTGAATTCACCTTTGGGAAAAACTATGGACAGGCAATCGACTACACTGCAAGGCACACACCACACATTAAAAACAATCGACCATCTACACGATGGGCCTTAGTCTTCTACCATTGTGTAAAAGACCATTTGAGGTGGAACTACCCATAAGAGTCTCCATACCAATAAGTCATTCAAATATTTATGACGTTGAAGATCCATCTTGTTTCCACTAATATATAATAAAAACTTTAAAAAACATAAGTGGAAATTATGACTCACGTTATGGCTTGACGGCCGTTTCACTTTGTTGTCAAGAGCATCGTCAGACGTACACTCACTGTGTGGGTCGTCTGACGATGCTCTTGACAACAGAGTAAAACGGCCTTCACGCCATAACGTGAGTCATAATTTACACTTGTGTTTTTCAAGTTTTTATCGCATATTTATGTCCATGATTCCTTCATTAAAGATCTTGAAATAAGGTGATACTATATTTATGAAATTCTTCTTAAAAACAGTATCTGATTTTACCATTTTTTTTATAAAAAATGTGTTTTATTTAATAATACAATTGAAATAAATTTTCAAAATAAATTAGAATAATAACAGATATTAGTAGTGGATACGTTTATAGATAATGCATGTAAGACAAAAATGTATTATACATTTTTATGACACCAATAAAATATATAAATTCATAAATAATGAATGATAAATGCCATGAAACACTTTTCATAAACGTTTGTGGGCAGTACACAGAGAAAGGAGGAATGATGGCAGATAAGTCTTTCTTTCCTATGAACGAGTGTATTTTCCCCAGATGTGGAGCATGAAGACTGATGCAATGAAGAGAAGCGACATTACCAATACAGGCACAGGTCCACTGTAAAAAACAATATTATTTATTAAATTAAAATATGTGGTAAGCATAAAACATATCGCATTTTTTCAGATTAAAAAAAAAAATACAAATAAGTATGTATTACAATGTAAGTGGAAAGCATAATCTATAAATCGAATTTTCAAGAAGAGTGATTCAGAAATAATTTTTGAGGAGCTAGCACATAATTTTCAATTTTTAAACTAGGATGACTAGACTAAAATTATTCAACTAAATGGTCCCAGGCATTTTCTAACACAACCATGAATATGAATCTAATGTCATGAAGCTAACGATAATTTTAACAAACTCACAAGCCCGAAACTTGATGAAAAATTATTGATTCATTAGTGAATTATTGGTTAATCAATCAATAATTTCCAGAATTAAAGGGCCAATTGCTACTTAAATTGGCATAGTGTGAACGAGGCTTTATGGCAACTGCCTCAAGCCAATTGAATGTGTAGGGACTTTGGAAGAATGTTTCAATGAAACTTACACTTTAATGCCAGGTGAATCATCAGTATAGAACCTCCACATACCACCACTGCCAGTTCCAGTGGTTCTATTACGTGATGCGGTTGCTGGTGCTGTTTTTCTGTAACAAATCATTTAGGCAAACATTATAGCTCAATATTAGATAAATCCTGAATAAAATTAGGATAAATTCCAGATTAAAGTACAGTGTTATATTGAATCTTTGTGACAATATGTCTGTGCTTTATCTCTGGAACTAATGAAAATAAGAGCGCAAGGTTCAATCAATCAATCAATCAATCATTTTTATTCAGAACATACACGAACATGTACATGAATACGTCATCATATTTATAATAAGGTTGGTCTTAAAATATAGGTGATGCCTGTGCGTGGGTAATGAATTGGATGATGGTGATTCATGAGTTGGGCTTACAGTTTTAGGTGGGTTCCGAACCACCGGGAAGTGATTTAACAGCAGAGAACAGTCTTTTTTGCTGGCTAATCTAATCGGTCACCGTTACAAAGATAGCCCAGGAGTTGATTCCTTTTAATATGACACAAATATAATCATAACCCAATGCATGGATCCTGAGTTATTGCTACTTAATATTTTCAACATTTATTAAATTCAAAAACTATTTTTTAATGCGCAAGTTAGAGCACAAAAAATATTAGAGGTTCTAATGATACTAGTATAAGAAAAAAAACTATTACCTAAAATTTGAGACCAACCTCGCAATTTTACTAGAGCTAATTCAATACTGCAAATTTCCAAATATAGGCCTACATAATATACTATCCTTCCAAGTGAAATCGCAATAATTATGATAGGAAATTGATTTGTCACTTACGAATATGGACTAAATCAATGATCTGAGAAGAATGAGCTATCACTCAGAGCGGTGCGATTGAACATTCAATGAGGGGGGGGGGGGGGCAACTATAAGCGTGTTGTATGACAGACAATAGAAGATTTATTTGAATAAATGGACTAAATTCACATTTTAACACTTCCTTTTCCATACAGAACCCCTCCTTGCCAACCCATTTATTAAACAATATTAGGATGGAGGGGTAGAAGGGGCGTTTATTCATTTATCTATTTATAAGAATACAAGTGAGGGCACAAGGAAATTTCCATGGAACAACGTGAAACATTATAGGTTGTGATTGCAATAAAAAACTATTAAAAAGTAGAATAACAGAAACAAGACATGTAGATTACAATAGTTATCATTATAAGATGTGGTTGCTACAAAGAACTAAAACTAGAAAAATAAAAACAAGACAAGTTGATTACAATAGCTATCAAGATGATGATGATGATGATGATGATGATGACCAACAACATGATGTAACGATGATAATAATTAAATAATGAAGGTGATAATGCTTATGATAATTTAGATAGCTTGCGAACAAAAATACATTATTACAGGTCAAATATGCAATTAGCAAGGAATCGCCCTCAACATCCGTCCCCTGACATCTGCCTCTCATCCATCAGATGGAATCCCTCCACTCAATCTATTAATGAGTCTGTACTCTGAAAAGAGGCGAAAAATAATTATGGGCTGTTCTGCACCAAGGTACATCGAATATGTTTGTATTCCTTGCATTAAAAGTGGGAACATGCAAATTGAGCATTGAAAGCAAATCATAGAGCCATACTCCAGCACACCTCTAACTAGAGCCCAATAAATACTATCAGCGGATTCTTCTCACGATAGTCAGTTGTGGAAGAGTGTTCTGGTTCAACATTTTTGTTGTGGGACTCTTTGTGATTTCACTCCATTGTGTGAAAAAAAAGAGAAACCTTACAGAATGGCCATTACTATACAGTGAAACTCGTTACCTAAACTATGCTGTAGCAAATGTGCAAGACTCCATACAACCCCTAGTCTCTAAACAGGACTATAACATCCATGCAAGGCACACCGATGACAGTTCAACTTATTGATCACAAGTAAGAACAGTCACCCGTGAGTCTGGAGTGATGAAATGATCCTTATACAAAAGAAAAAACTAACATATCACAGACTTGCCGAGTGGAAGGGGATTGATGAATTAACAGCTGGGTAACGGTAATACAATGAACATTTATTGTTCCCTTTAAACAAATATTAAGAGGTGGGCTAATATTTTTAGCCGTTATGAAAAGAGGTATTTGACTACTCTGATCAAAAGTTTACAAATTTACATATGACAAAAATTCAAGTTATTATTGTCCAAAAGTTGACAAAGTAATTTTTTATAATATTGTATCCGGATATAGACTAGCAAAAAACGACTTGCTTAAGGGCCGTTTATGGAACTTTTAGACTGCCTTGTACACGTGGTGTGATATCACAAGTATTAATAAATTTTGACCTCTTTTTTTATGCAATGCAAAATATTCACTTTCGCGCACTAGCGCTGGCCAGGCTTATAGTAGATTATGAGTTACTCACAGTACAGTCGGCGATTTTTTCTTTTTAGAATAAAGGGTTTATTCTGTCCTTGGCGTCGACTGGATACTTAGTCATCAATTCTATCAGCTTTCAACTATTAACGGCGCATTAATTTAATACTTTTGCAAGTTGCAATGGTACAAAATGGATGGTGAAACTCTACATGAAATCTAAGACAGTTCAAAAGAAAAGGGAACTTTACATTTAACACCAAAATTACAATTAACAGAGAAAAGGGACAAAAACGTCCATCAGCCTTGCCTACAAACCAGAAGTGTGCTCATTATTATTAATCATTATTATTCAACATTAGGGGGGTCATTATTATTCAATAATTATTTATTTATTTATAATATTGCACTGCAATATTATCATTTTTATTTTTTCTTTAATATGGCCTCAATATTGCTGAAGTCAGTTGCATTCCTCAAGAAAAACCCCAGCAACTTATTAGCCTTATTCAATACATAGTCAATATGATATGAGAATGTCAGTTCGCTGTTGAGGGGCCCACACACTAGCGAGTATGGCTCGCGAGCCAGACTCGCGAGTCTGGCTCGGCGAGTAAGACTCGGAAGAAAATCACCACTAACGTGTTGTGAACTTCCCGAGTCCGGCTCGGCTACTTTCCAAGGTCGGCTGGAGTGCGCCCATGTTAATTCTGATCCATATAGCTTATCTAATCTCAAAATCTTCAAATTACAATCAATATCCCATTTGGAAGGTCATTTTATGCTCTAGAGAGAGTATTGGTTTTGCTAAAATTTCATACTTCTTGAAATTTGATTATTATTATTATTAAGAAATGTTTTATTTCTTCTAATTTTTTTCTGACATAAGAGAAAAATATGTCAGAGCGTTTATAGGCACGATTTATGTTTTTTATAACAATTATTTTCCCACCTCTAAGTATCTTTCATATAGATCTATAACATAATTATAGATATAGATCTATAATTAGGGAAGTGATAGCCGCGAGGCGTAGCAGGTATCTGTTCAATCAGATAGAGATAAGCTGCGTTCTCGTAGGTCCTGTTTGTAACGGTGACCGATAAGATTGGCCAGCAAAAAAGAGACTGTTCTCTGCTGTAAAATCACTTCCCGGCGGTTCGGAACCCACCTAAAACTTTAGGTCCAACTCATCAATCACCATCATCCAACTCATTACCCACGCACAGGTCTCAGACCTATGTGGGCTTCATCCTCAGAAAAAGAAGAACATCTACAATTAAATATGCAAAAGTGTAATAGGGGGCCTATTCCATACAATTCAAAAGGTCAGATGAAATATAGGATTAATTTCATCTACTTTTTACTCAATTTTTTTTTTTAATTCCATTTTTTTCATTTGTATCGAAGTAATTAATTGCTACATTGCAATTTATTAAATACTGTTATATTTATAATGATAATGTTATAATAATAAATATAAAATGGGCATTGGGCTTACATGCAAAGGGATGTATTATTATTATTATCATCATTATTATTCAATAATTATTTATTTATTTATAATATTGCACTGCAATATTATCATTTTTATTTTTTCTTGAATATTCAAATTTTAATATACGGTTTCTTTCTTATTTTTCTGTTTATACATTAGTTTAACTCAGTACCTATTTCAGTCATAGTATTGTCATAGTAATAGTAAATATATAAACTTAAATAGATAACTCAATTAACTTATTTTTACGTCTTGTGAACAGTGCAAATACTTGCTTTCTGACGATCTGCTATTTTATAATGAGGTGCCGAGCCTGGCTCGGCTCGGAAGACGTCCACTAACTAGAGAGTCCCAGCCGAGCCCAGCCGCGCTTGTAGCCCTGCGCGAGTCTGGCTGGGCTCGGCTTGGCTCGAGAGAAAACAGCCCACTAACTAGTGATTTTCTCCCGAGCCCGGCTGGCCGAGTCTTACTCGCGAGCCGAACTCGCTAGTGTGTGGGCCCCTTTAAATACAATTTCTAAGTCTCTACAAATGGTAACCCTTTCTAGAGCTTGACCATCAATTTGTATAAGCCAATGGGAAGCGTTTTCTGGAACAGGTCATACACTTGCATTTATTTATATTTAACTTAAGACCATTATCCCGGCACATGCTGATACCACATCAATGTCCAACTGAAACTGAAGGCAGTCATCAAGATAAATTTTAATATCATCAGCAAATATCAGACATTTAGAAGATAACTGAAGTGAAAGCTCATCAATTAACAGCAGAAACAGAAGTGGACCCTAATTAATCCCTGTGGGACTCCACAAGTGCTAAAGAATACCGATGACACCAGAGACAATGGCCTTTGGCCAATGGCATACAGAGACAATGTTTGGCCTTTGGAATAAATAGGATCTGGAATAATAGGAAAAAGTGATCAGAGAATGGAGAAAGAGGTTAGAGGAGCAAGGGATCAAGAGTAGCATTAGCATTGGCCGTTCCAAGGATAGGCTAAATTTTGATTGCCTTGCATTTGTATTACAAGTTTCATTTGAGAAAACAGAGTACACGTCGAACATAAGAAACGCTCCAGAATTCCTGAATACCAAATATGGTAGAATAAAGAGGGTGAAAAAGTTCTAATATCTAGGAGAAGTAATTGAAGAAAATTTCTCCGAGAAAAAGGCAATAAACCAGAGAATCGTCAAAATGAGAATAGCCTACAATGTGACCAAAAACATCTATAGTAAAAAGTGTATTTCAAAGAACGCAAAACTAAGACACTACTTCTCAGTTGTACGACTAGAAGCACTATACGTTTCAGAATGTCTGACACTAAAAAAGAAAGGGGGACCAACAGTGACTAGAAGTAGAAGAAAGGAAAATCCTAAGAAGTCTTTGGAAGCAGGAAAGGAAACTTCATCCATATCTGTAGTAACACAGAAATTTACATCCACATCGAAAAAATCACGGACTTAATAAGAAAAAAGACCTTTAAAGCGCAGTTCTCATCTTTCGAAGGGCCTGAGGTCAAATTCATTGGTTGTATGGCGGACATTTCTCTGAAAATGGGAGCAACATGGACTGCAATATCCTTTCAAAGGTGACATATCTGATGAAATTCAGTTTTTTAAACTCATTTTAACTACACAATTTGTGTTCTGGTTATATCTTAAGTTATATCTGATTAATATTATATCCAGCAAGTACTATTTGTCGAATTCAACTGAATTACCTTTGTCTTACTGTGCCACCACCGGCAGCTGATCTTGGTGCGGCTGCCTTGGAGGGTGAACGACCTCCTACAGCTGTTGTACTGGGTGATGCAGGCTGAAACATTTGAAAAAACCCGCGCATAATAAAATATAGGCTAATAATTATTGCGTCGAAAAGGAAAGTTTATAATTACGTAATTTTAAAGAATCAATAAGGGGATTTCATCATGTTTAGCAGTAGGCTATACAATATAAGCTTAATATTACAGTTTCATCAATTGCCTAATAGAAAAAGTGTCTGATTCTGAATGCAGGTTTTTAATTTGTCCACAACATTCCAACTAGATGCTTCAATGTAAGCGAATGTACATAATTATTATGAGCCAGAGAAAATTAGAGTTAAGTAAGCCAATTCAGAAAAGTTTTGAGATATTAATGCTTTTGCGTTTTCCTCATTTCTGAAATGAAGAGCAAAACACCTAATCACTCAATATTTTTGTATCAACTAATATATAAAACAAATTTGTTCAACAATGTTAGAATAGCCTCTACCAATTGAAAAGCCTCTTTATGTTTCAATATGTTTACATTAGATACCGGAGTGGCCGTAGCCGAGTGGGTTAAGTGCTGGTTTGCTAACCCAAAGGCCCCGGGTTCGATCAAAGTAACTTACTGACAGAAAGATTTCACCTCGGGCCACTCCCGTGTTTCGGAGGACACGTTAAGCTGTCGGTCCCGGTTGCCTAAAAACAGTCGTTAAGTCACGTCAGAGGCCCTGAGCTTGTTCAGGTGCGACCAGCCAGGTTCACGATATTATTTTAGATACCAGTATGGCTGAAACATTAGCTAACTTATTTAAGCTCAACATTTCTCAACTTGTTCTCACATTTCCAATGAAGAAAATCTTCTGAAATGTATACTATTAATTATTTTTTCAACTCAATTCCATAAAATTTCATACACGCCGTAAGATCAGACTACTAAATCCGTAATTTCGCTTCATTGTTCAAGCTTGATAAGTAATTTTAAAGACAACGAACTAGTAAATCATCTGGTGTGAATCAGACGCTTATTTTTTACGTTGGAAGGGCCGATATTTGGTAGGTGGCCGATAATTTGTATGCTACCTTACCCTATTATACATAGAGGTTTTTGTGATACAGTACCTAATAGCATTCTGAGCTTCCGTTGAGGTTTGGAGCCTGTTGCTAAACAATTTACCATGGAATTTTCATTTTATTTGAGTTGCTTCACGCTATCAAGGCAACACCTACAAATTAACTACTCTTAATACCGTGCACAGGTTCGTTTCCAGAGACCACTACTATTTTTTCCTAGATGAAGAAAATATTCAACTTACTAAATCTGGCCTCATTATATTTTTATATAAATATATGGACGCAAGTTAATTCACTTCCATTCAAAACGCTTCATATAATAGGAACGCAGCTGTTTGCCTGTACCAAGGATGACTGATCCTTTATAGCATTGAATTCCCATCATAATTATTGTTGACATTTGGGGATTTTGACAAATTCGTACCCTTATCAATTTTGATGTTACTTCAATATTGTTCTACTACTTAGTAACTACCAAGAATAGCGTCTGTAGGGAGATTACCGTACTGACGTTTTGTCAGAAATACGGGAGAAAGCGACAAAATAACGGTACCCTAATAATTCCAGGCTAAATTTAGATAGCTGTGCTTGAAAAGAAACTTACGTGGTAGCGATAATGAAAATTCATGTTTTATATGCTATGACAACTAGGAAAACAATATCGGTTCAAATGAATTAAATTTTCATTGTAAAATTATAAAAACTAAAACATACACTTCTAACCTAAAAATAAAAACTATTGTTCTTACCATTATTTTAATAACTATTCTGAAAATTAATAATTAATATGCAGCCACAAGTACGTAGAGCCGTTGTCACTATCAACTTATCATTCCCACTATTCAACGAGCAACTGAATAAATATTCACGAAAATACAGAACATCAAAAACACAACACAAATTAATGCCACGCCACGGAGCTAGAACGAAGTGCCAGCCATCCGTTCCAATGAATTGGAACTTCTGCATGACTGGATCATACACGTTGCTACATCATATTCCACGTATTCAGAAAGGTTTTGTAATAAAATTGAGAAGTTATTTTAATAACTTAGATTGAATTATTATTGCATTTTACAATTTTTATTAAATAATTATCACATCAATGATTGAATCAAGCTTTATAAATAGTATAAAACTTTGTGTGGAAAGTAACAGCTATAATATGAGGGAAGGTTGGTAGCAAACGTGTCCAAATTTGAACACCATAAGGATTTCATTTTTTTTACAAATCTTAATTTGTACCATTTTTTGCGAGTGATTTATAATTACTATAAGCTTAGTGATTTTTAATTACTAAGCTTAGAGCTCAGACTGAGGTAAAGTCTTGATTAAAACTGAGCCAGTTGCAATTCATACCATTTTTTACTGCGGATAGAAACCCTGCCTGAGGTATGTGCGTGTTTATCATTGTAAATGGTATGAATGTAAATTATAAAGGGCTGGAGAAATATAAGTGAGTGGTTTTTGCTAATTTTAATAAATTATTGTCTGGTGCCATGATCAATTACCAGTACCCTACAGGCCTGGCATCTCTGCATCATCATATATCACTTCAAACCTTACAAGTTAATGCATACTTCTCAATTTTAAGAGAGTAACTGCATAACTGGTCACCCCCCCCCCCTCCCAAATTAACATCATCTAGTTAAGACACTCCATTTAAAATTTAGATTGTCAGTGAGGTACTAAATTTATCATGACACCACTGGTAGGTAGAAGAGTATTTTATTGTCTCTTTTATAAGTACCTTGCTTCGTGTGATCGATGCGATGCGATCTACATGAACTGGCTGCATCGGTTCATGCATAGATATTCACTAAGCAGCTTTCAGGCGTTTCATCATTTACAATAAATTATTATAATTTACATTCTTACCACTTGATTTTCATTGACAGTAAAAAATTCAATATTTAAAATCAAGACTTGAAAAAGCTCATTAGAAATCCCATTGACACCAGCAGCTTAATTTTTAGATTGGTTCCTGGGAGCTTTACCGGTAACTAGTAAATGTGACCAGTGGCGTCTCATTGGTCTATTCAAAATTTCAAACGTCTGAATTAGAGTAGAGCAATTAGACGCCACCGGCAGCATTCAACAGTTACCGATAAATCTCCCAGGAACTCGACCATTTGTATTGTTCCCTCTCTGTCAATGCTCTCACTAACTCATGAGCTAAATGTGTTTCTGGAATTTTCGCAGGACATTAGTATACAAAGTACTCGAAAAATCCCAGTCTTGACGGCACCATGCTTGCTCCCCCCTCCACCCTCTCATCAACATTACACGAGCAGTACTTCAGTTGAAAGCTTACAACTTACAACTCGGAAACTAATCAAGGTATCTTTGAGATTCTCATCTCATTTGATACTTGAAAATATTCTTTAGAAAGCATGTCATATAAATGTTCTATGTAGGTAGCCTAGTTTTTCAGTAATAATTGAATATGTACAAAAAATGTCACAAAACTCAACTGATATCTTTTTTATCTATTCGTTATTGGTTGCAGTGTTCCTTACAAAACTGATAAATTCAAGTAGCTTTAAAATTAAGTGACTAGGGCTGCAGGGTTCGGCGACGCGGAGCCCGTTACTATTTTATAACGCACTATGATGCCATTACTTGTACGATAATAATCAACAGACACATAATTTTAAAGCTAATTGAATTTTCTATCAGTTTTGTAAGGAACACTACTACCAAATTATGAAAAGTTAAAAATATATGAACTATTGAGGTTGGTTGACCTTTTTGTATATATTCAATTATTACTGAAAAACTAGGCTATATATATGACATGTTTTCTAAGTAATATTTTGAAGTATCAAATGGAAAGAGAATCTCAACGGTACCTTGATTAGTTTCTGAGTTGCAAGGCTTTGACTGCTTTTGCATTGTTAAGGAGGGGGTTGAGGGGGAAGAGAGCGGGGTGGCGGTCGGGACTGGATGTTTCAAGTAAGTACTTTGTATACTAACATCCTACAAAAATTCGTGCACAACATCCGTTGTTCGAACCACATGCCACATGACCGAAAAACGAAAGGGTAGGATAAGAAAAGTTTGGGTATACTGATAAAGTGAAATGTGTTTATATCGCCATTAAAACTCAATAAAACGTTTCATCAAGCACTGATTTAGAATATAATCTTATTAATCACATACAATTAACAGAAAATAGAGTAATACAGATCACTTATTCGTACAAACCCAATGTAGACAATATAAGTTTAAACAATTTACTTGCAAACAAGGTCTACTGGTGGTAGCAGCAGACGACACTTCGAAATCTACCTACTAGTTTTATAGTTTCATATAACTTGGCAGCAGTTGGGTTCAGATGTAGCAAGCCCTCCCATCTTCTACACGCTGCCAAGTTATATGAATACTACGTACATCATATGACTTCACAATATCATTTTCGGTCTATACTCTATTCACGGAAAGGAGAGATAGACCAAAACAAATGTTTGCGTTTGTGTGAGTGAATTTCTTGTGAAAAGATGATGACTTATATCTGGAGTAGGTGACTCGATTGGCTGCTACCAGTTCACAGTGGGTTCAGTGTGACACTGAACGCTCACAGTGCAAAGTTCAATACCGGTTCACTTATGCTGTTCGTTAATTGATCGTTGACTGTTCGTTGTATACGTTGTATTGTGCTTTTAAACATTTTTAGTTTGCAAACATATTTATAGTGCTGTAATATATCTTCGTCTTGGGCCAAATGTGTACAATAATAATTATTATTATTAGATTAGGTTTAGGATTGTTATAGGTTCGGCAAGAATAGATTTATTTTTCATACGATCATATTTACAATTTTCATCATATAACAATCAATTCATCATACATAAATTGACAATGTCTTCAACTGAAAGTGCAGATGAAGACACGGCAGTTACATTTACAACCCCTCCTATAAGAAACAAGAAAAGGCAAGTCCATTAAGTAAAGGTGAGAAAAATATGATATTGAATGTCTATAAGAAAGAAATGCTGAATAACAACAATAATATTACGACTATAGTGAAGAATACAGTAACAGCAACTTTTGGCGTGTGTAGGGCTTCTGTCTATAGAATTATAAAAGAATATCGGGCCAACCACAAACTTTCATCTCCCAAAAAAGTGAAACGTAGATTGTCTATTCTTGATGCTACTGATGAATTTGATAGAACGGCTATTAGACGTAAGGTACACAGTTTTTTCATGAACAATGAACTCCCAACTGTAGACAAAGTCCTGTCAGCAGTTAATGAAGACATAAACCTTCCAAATTTTAAAAGAACTACGTTTTTCAAGTTATTGAAAACCCTAAATTTCAAATATGAGCGTCGGAGTCGATGTAGCTTATTAATTGAAAGAGATGATATTATTTTGTGGAGGAGACAATACCTACAGCAAATAAAATCTTACAGGGAAGAAGGACGTAGAATATACTACACTGACGAAACTTGAGTAAACGCAGGACACACGCGTGATAAAGTTTGGAAAGACCCAACTGTTCAGTCCGCTAAAGAAGCATTTTTGTCGGTATTGTCAACTGGCAGCAAAACTCCATCAGGGAAAGGAAAACGACTAATAGTGGCTCATATTGGTAGTGAAAGTGGATTTGTTGATAACTGCACTTGGATTTTTGAATGAGATAAAAGTGGTGACTATCACAGCGAAATGAATTCGAAATCATATGAAGAATGGTTTTCGAAGATATTGTCAAATTGTGAAGAGGGCTCTGTAATCGTTTTCGACAATGCGCCTTACCATTCTCGTAGATTAGAAGCGACACCGACATCATCTTGGTCAAAACAGAAAATAAAAGACTGGCTTTTGTCTAAGAACATAAACATGAATGAAGATCTATTGAAAGTTCAGTTGTTAGAGCTAGCTAGAAAACATAAAAGCCAATTCCAATCATATGTTATTGATGAGATGGCCAAAGAACAAAATAAAATTGTACTACGTACACCGCCATATCACTGTGAGCTCAATCCAATTGAACTGATTTGGGCACAAGTTAAAGGTTCTATTGCTAAAAATAACAGAACATTTAAAATTTCAGAAGTTCGGAAACTATTGAACGAAGCGATTGTGAGATTCTGAGCAGACGAATGGGCAAAATGTGTAGCGCACGTTAAGAACAAGGTGGAGAAAGATATGTGGGCCATTAACAATTGTATTAACGAAGTTGTTGAAAGGTTTATAATAAATGTCGATGATAGCTCAGAATTGGAGAGTGAAAGTGTTAGTGCAAGTGATTAAGCTTTCATAAGAACGACATCAATAATTTCTCTAATAATTATTTGAAGTTGAAGTTAATACACGGATCAGAGAAGAAATAAATAAGACTGGTGAGTGACTTATTTTTCTAATTAAATTTGTCTGTTTTGGTTTTTCTAAAATAACAATAATATTATTCTTTATTAATAATATTGGATAATTCGTGTAGAATATTTTATCATAATGTGTTTAGTACACTACTATAGTAATTTGTGTAGCTTATAAGTTTCATGCAATATCGCCTTTCAATCGAATTTTGAAAATTGTAATTTTTAATGATTGACAGATCATCATCATTTTTTGAAGGTCTATGGAAAATTTTGCGCTGATCCCGAATATGCAATCAGATTTTTGATATCTCATTCCAATACCGAGAAAGGAATTTGCAAGAATGTAGAAACTATTAACAAAAGACGTCCGCAGCTACTGTGAATCGGTCTCGTTGCTCGAAGGTACACTCTCGCACGCGCATCGTTGTTTACATCTGTCTCTCCTTTCGCTGAATGAACTATAGTGGTCTACACCCGTTCGAACGACGGGCAATAGAAGAGTACGGTAAGGTCCACGCGCATGTTCCCCTTCCGCACCGCCTGCAGCGTGACGTCACCTGTGCTCGGTGAATAGAGCACCACACGCATCTAGACATAGAGCTCAGTCAATTTAGTTTCAGTTTTCGATGAAGAAGTCAAGTAACGTTAAAATGGTTCATATAAAGGTTGTAGCACGAATATTTCCGAACATGAAAATACAATTACCTACTTGATTATAATAATATTTAAGGAAATAATCGGGTTCAACAGAAGTCAGTTCACAAAGTATGACTTAGCACTGTATAATCTCTGCAGAAATCTCACGGAAGCTGATTCATCATGTTATATCCTTTGTTGAGATTTTCTCCATGATAATCTCTGCAGAAACACTGGTAAACTGGCTCTATTTATTAGTTCAGGCGACAGCGATAAGCAACAGTGAGCAACATTTACGTCATCGGCTCGCTAGTCTACTGCGCATCCACCTCATGGACCCTACCGTTCTATTCTACTACCCGTGCGTTCGAACGTTGTTTTTGTAGTGGGTGGGGTTTTGGGGTGGTGACAACTGAACAGTTTGAAGCATTTTCATCACTGGTAATCAGCATAACCCCAACTGCAAAATTTATAATATTGATTGAATAATTATTATTCAAGTGGAGAATGTAGAAAATTTGTGTGAAAAAATGGGATTTATCATGTTATTTGAGTAATATCTTGAACATTTTCAGAGAATACCACATTTTGGTGAATTATAGAAAGTGATTTCCGCTCCCACCATCGTTGTATGACTTTTACCATCGCAAAACTAAGATGTGGTTTAAAAATATGTTCCGGTAGTCAATCAACACAGTGGAGGAGGAACATCACCTTTCTCTCAAGATGTCAAAATAATATCTCGCTGACTAAGCAATTATTACTATATGTTCGATAATGTTAGCATTTTCTATAAAAAACAAATTTATGAGCCAAAACTCCATCTCATTTATTTGATTCAACTACAGTAAAATTTCAATTTCGGGATATGAAAAAAGTAGTATTGAAGGACATTAGTAGGTATAAGGAAATTAAATACTAAAACTCCCCCAATTTTTATCACTAGTCTTAAAAATAGATAAAATATATCTTAATTCGGAATTCATCTTTATAAATATAATAATTCTTATGAGCGTGTGTATGTTACTGAACTCCTAAACGGCTGGACCGATTCTGTTGACATTTTTTGTGTGTTCAAGTGGATTCGAGAATGGTTTAGATTCGCAAATCAGGAAACAAAAAGGACACATAATATATAAGTATAATTAAAGGAAAAGCTGATAGAAGTCAACAGTTTTTAATCATATGGCAGGCCCCTTAGCGGCGTTATTTACGCTGTCTGGAATGCAAAGAGTTTGCATGTTCGTGTAGTCGGAGCCTTGCAGTCATGTAGGAGCATAAATGACTGGGTATGATGCAATGTAATTATGCCGGGTTGACGACATCTGTTACCCAATGCAGCTAGAAATTTGAAATGTAGCCTCAGAGGGAGGTGGCGAATAATAAAATAAAAAATCTAGCTTCTACCCTAATAGTCGTAGGAGGCTTAAATATGATCGAAATGTTCCTTCATTCAGAGGTGAGTAAGAAAACAACGAAGGATCAGCTGGAAGAGCCCTAGGACTAACTTGTTCCCTAATAGTCTCAGAAAGTTGAAATGTAACCTCAGTGGGAGTTGGAAAATAATGAAATCGAGGAGAATTTTTAATGAGATGCATCGGGCCACCTAGTGATTGTATAAAAATCTAGCATACTTAAATGCAATGGATACTACAGTCACATAAGAATACATATTGTCTGTGCTACAGTATTGGAGTAAAATATAAATTGCAATACAAATGCAGTAGAAATACTTATTTTCACATAATTTTTGAAAAGAAATATTTTTTGACATTACAATATTGAATAATAAGACGAAACTGTCACAACCACATTTATTAAAACTTTGAGAAACTAGTTTCGGTTGTTACACCATTATCAATCTCAATCAAACTAAAACTAAAGTACAGAGAAGCTTAATATATACTGAACGTGGAATGATACTATTGGCTAAGCCGGAAAGAGGCTGACCTTCATTAGATGTTGTGATTAGCTGACAAGTCACGCCCCCCTGCTGGGAGGAGTAACAAGCAAAAATACAAGTCAAATCAATAATTAAAAACTGTGAACATCTAGAAAGCAACAAAGAAGAAAAATACGTAATAAGGCTAGGAATTGAATCAAATTAACACTAAAAAATTAGAAGCCCACTGAAATGCAGTCATGGTCAACCGAGAAATACACGAAAGAACTGTTTTAAAAGTAGGCTGGAATTATGATGAAACCAAGTTAGTTGTACTGAATTGGTTAAAATAAATTTGGTCATTTAAACTAGTATTGGAATCGTTTTTTACCAACCTAGTTATCTCCAAGGCTTCTAAAATGTTCAATTGTCTGCCTTTGCCAATCAAATGCAGAAATTCAACATTTTCTTCAGCCTTGAACTTGTGTCCATTATTAATGAGATGTTCTGCAAAATTTGAATCTCCTTTTTGGGTTTTCCAATCCCTGATATGTTCATTTACTCTACATTTGAAACTTCTACCAGTCTGACCCACATAACAAGCATTACAATCACCGCAATTCAATTTATAAACCCCACTTTTATCCCAGATATCAATTTGTCTTTACTACACCCGAATAAACTCTTTAAAATTGGTTTGGTTTGAAAATCCACATCAAAACCGTTCTTTTTTTCAATTCTTTTCCTAATTTATCAGAAACTTGGCCAAGGTAAGGTACCGTTATCCACGACCTTTCCCCAGTACCAATTACAGCAATGCTAGTCTCCTACTTATTTTATTTAAAATTTTATTGACAACGATTTCCTCATATCCATTCGTAATAGCTACCTGTTTAATCATACTAATCTCTTTTTCAAAGTGATGTTTGCTCATTGGAATAGTTAATAAATCTTGACTCTTGAAAGCTGCAAGTTTGTGCGATATAGGGTGACATGAGTGATGTAACATGATTACATCGGTATGAGTTACTTTTCTGAAAATAGAGAAATTGTGGGCTCTATTCTTAAATCTAGAAAGCTTAAAACACTGTTCTCTTCTAACTCTATGGTGAATTTAATCTTACGGTGTAAACTATTCAAATAGCTAAGGAAATTATCTAATTATCTATTACTACCCTTCCACAAACAAATAATATCATCTACATATCTGTACCAATAAGCAATCCTATCCTTAAAATTATTATTTTCAAAAATTCTAAGTTCAAGGCTATTCATAAATAATTCAGCTAGTAGTGGTGAACGGAGTGAACCCATCGCTAACCCATCTTTCTGTTCATAAAATTTATTGTCAAACTTAAAATAGTTATATTCAGTAAATAACTTCATCAACCCTAACAGCTCAGTTCTAATAATAGGATCATGAATTGTCGTTTCCATGATCTCTTTAGCTCTGTTAAGGCTTTCTTCGGTTGGTATATTAGTAAAAAGATTAGTTACCTACATCAAAAGAAACAAGTTTATAAGACAAATGAACAGGAATATTTTGATTTTATTGACTAACTCCAATGAATTTTTGATTCTAAATTTGGGTTGAAATCCCATTAACGATCTGAAGCTATTATTAAGTTTGTGGGCCAATTTCGAACATGGAGAATTAATAAACGACACTACTGGTCTTATCGGAATATTATTCTTGTGGAGTTTGGGCTGACTAAATAATCTGGGTGGGCATGGGTTCATAACTGTTAAATATTTGATTTCCTGTTTATTAATTAACTTTGTGATACCTGCCAGCTTACTTCTAACTAATTTATTAATGTTGTTGGTTGGATTGGAGTTAATCTCAATGAAATTACTATCTGAAATGAATTCGTTAACTTTACCTATGTATTCAGTTTTCTCTAATATAACCATGGTGCCTCCTTTGTCAGCTTTTACTATGATCAAGTCGTTGTCTTTTACTTTCTTCTTAATCTTCTTCACGATGTCTTCTGTCTGTGGCAATTTCGTCTTATTATTCATTATGGGTACCTTCCACAATATCACCTTCGCCACTACAAAGAAAGACATGACAATATTTTGGGAGATTTATATAAATGAATAGGAAAATATATACTCGTGTTTATAATAATATATAATATGTACATTATGTTTAGATTAACAATAATAAACATCTATCAATGACAAAATATGAGTATAAACTATTAAAAATAAAAATTTAATACATAATCAAACAATAAAATTTAAACATATAATATAAATCACAAACACTACTACTTTAATGCTTAGTCAAAGTTGACTTATATTCATTGAATAGTAATTTACATAGAACAATATATTATTTTCTTCTTGATTTTTCACTGATGCCAGTAGATAATGTATTTTTTGTACACATAAGACTATTATTCGTAGATTAAGAAAAAGAAAATTTTATCATCCTCAACAATACAGAAATTAACTTTAACGAAGTGTTGTGATTTAAAGAAAATAATAAGTTGAATAAGTTTATCACAATATAATTTGGACAATCTTTATAAAGAAATTAGACTAGCAGTAAACCAGTAATTAAAAAAAAAAATATTGGGCCTAGAATGGAATTACAAAACTTCATGGAGTCTATGAGAATGAGGGAGAGGTAAAGTTGATTATTAATAATTTCACCACAATTTTCAATTCATATGCTTTACAATTAATACAATGCACTGTAATGAAAACAACTTGAAGCAATGCATCAGATTTTTGATCATTCCAAACCTCAACAAGTAAGGCTTGTTTCACACATAAGCGGCAGTCAGGAAACCAGTATTGTTTACCCGGCCGTAGAGGCACTGTATCATATGGAGGGCTTTACACCTAACCAATTTTTGAAATTATGGGTGAGCGACACCGGTTACCTGATGCCGGTTATGTGTGAAACAACCCTTAGTCTGCCTAAATATATTTACAAATTTACCTCACAGCAAGAAATTCAAAATCGAAGTACATCACTGGATAAACACAGGAAGACAAGCCATAGAAACCATAATTTCAAACAATATGTTAGCTCATTAACCTAATATTAAAACACTGAATCCTGAAAATTTTAAATTGCAAACCTACTCTAGAACGCCATAGTAGAGTAGGTTAATTTCCACGAAAAACAAATGCTTATAAAAAGGTAATCTTTGTTAGTTTTAATTATGGGTTCTTATATGTGTATGCATTTGTTCAGATTTAGTTTTAAATGGAAATAAAATATTTACTTATTACTATTTATCTACTGTTTGTTGTATTAATTCATTTTAAATAATTTTTCTCATTGCTTCTAGAGACGTCACGAGCAAGAGCAGCAAAAAATCAAGCACATCGCCAGTCCGGTTACACACAAAATTATCGAACAGCTCTTCATGGTGCTTCCCTCGTCTGCACCCCTAACCCCCATGGTCCTCAAAAAAACCCCGTAGTCCGGTCCAGGAAAATAAAAAATGTCTCTCAAAAATGAGTGACATTTTTTTCTTTTCTTATGAGGGTTTCTTTTCAGGACCATGGGGGTTTTGGGCACGGTTAGGGGTGTAGACGAGGGAAGCACCTTGAAGGGCAGTTCGATAATTTTTTAGGGCGGACTAACCTTGTGCTCCGCTTCTTTGAGCAAGCGCTTGATTTTTTCCTGCTCTTGCCCGTGACGTCTCTAGAAACGATGAGAAAAATTATTTCAATGAATTAAGACAACAAACAGAAGATAAATAATAATAATAGTAATAAATAAATAAAAATGTTATCTCCATATACGGTTAGGGGCGCAGACGAGGGTTACTTGCAAAATTATCGAACTTTTGTTAATATTTCGAATTATTCAAGGTGCTTTCCTCGTCTGCGCCCCTAACCGTGCTCAAAACCCACATGGTTCTGAAAAGAAAACCCCATAGTCCTGTCCAGGAAAAGAAAAAATGAGTGAATTTTTGAAAATCTAATTTTTTGCGTAAAAAGTTGCTTAGCTCAGCTAATACATTAAAAATGTATTAATTTAAATGTCTGCCACAAAAAAAGGTATTAATTAAGATAGTCTGTCATATAAAACTCTCAATTTTTGTACAAAGTGACTTATTCCCTTTTACAAGCCAACCCGAAGATGTATGTTGTGTAAAATAATTTAAAAAATAATAATTTTGAATAGAATAAATCTAGTAAAAATCACATGTAATATTGGCTCGTTTCCGCCATTATTTCAATCCGCTACTTATCTGTTCATCACTTGACATACGATCATAGACTAAACATGAACGAGTTTGCGTCTAGTCGATCACAGCTGTTCTCACAAGTGTTGTCCGTTTGTTGGCGGTGCTGCGTTAACACCTGGACCAGCGAATCCGGAAACTGGAGGCTGCATATTATGCTGGGAATGAGCGGGTATACTGCCTGTAAACGGCGGAATGTAATCTGGGATTCCGCTACAACAATCAAATAATTCTGTTAAAATTATTCATAAATTATTTGAAAATACATATTCAATAAAAACTTGTTACTTGACTAAGAGACGGAAAAAATGAATAAAATGCAAGAGTTTGAGCAAAACTACGCCAACGATGACGCTAATTCTAACCTGAACATTATTGGTTTTTGTTGTTTATTTAGTCGCTTGATGAGTCAAGACTTGAGCGTGAGTAATGAGATGAATAATGACAGAAAATATACAGAGCTGATCGAGATTCGAACTCGCGACCGCAGGAACAACGGTAGCCAGTCAGTCTTATCAATTCAGAGTCTTATGTAATCTGAGACTGCGCTACGACGGCCGACATGTCTCAGGTTGCTCTCTAGCAGCTTGAATTTATTGAACACAAACAAGTGCATCATACAATTTATCTCCTATTCACTATCATGTTTATACACTTTTGCTAAATAAACCAAAATATTAACAATTAAAATTGTTTATATGAGAATGATAATATTTTCTCCATATCTTGCCAAGTGATAAGCAAAATGATGATTTTGAAACACTATGATAGACACTCGCTAGATAGCCAGAAAGGGTTGTATTTTTTATCACTATTTGAGTGAGCACATATTTAGGTAATAATAAGCTGTTTATTCAATCCTAATTTTCACAAGTTCTTCTCGTAAGTTGTCCTAAATAAAGTATTGCTTACATTTGTACATAGATTAAGTTAGGTTTTCCTTCTCTGATCTTAAATAAGCTGTAAAACGTTATCACCGACTCCCATAATAATATTTTATATTATATATCAAATTATATATTTAATATACAGAATAATATGTTTAGTATTCTAATTTTATCACTAATTGGAACACATACAGTAACAGATCACATCATATTTCATACAAATATGCGTCATTTTATAAATAACTTGTTGAACAGTGAATTTAGAATTCATTTTAAAGTGAAGGTCTGTTTCTACACGAAGAGAAGAAAGAGAAAAAAATGCAGCTCTGACGTCTCTTAAAGGCAGCTGAACAGTTGCTATTATTGGCTTCAGATTTTTCTGAGGCTTAGCCAGAAATCAACCTAATACACCAATGCAGTAATACCATAAATGATTTCACAAATACAAAAAATAAATGTTAAAATAAGAGAATTACCCTTGAGTGAATGACATTTGCTGATTGGGACCAGGCTGAGGAGGCAGGGACTGTGGTCCCATATCTTCAGGCCGAGGCATGTGACCCATAGATGAAAACTGAGCACCCGGAGGAGGTGGGCCCATCATGTAATGCTCTGGAGGAAGTGAGTATGAAACTGGCCCATTGAAAACCTGGAAACATTCAGCAGGAAATTGTCAGAGAACCTCTAACAACACCTTTATTATTAATCCGAGGACCCATAGATTAAAACCTAAAAAAGTATAGAGGAGGAAGAGTATCGCACTTGTCACGTGGGTCTATAAACATGCCCCAGAATTTACTGTTGAAAATTGTCAAGATTACATTCAAATTCAGAATTAATCCCAGCATAAACAGAACACAGGACGCCTTTTTGAGAATTTCAGAACAAATAAGATCTTATATAAAAAATTATTGAAAAGGGAAAGCTAGCGCCAATTCTTTTCATTCATAGTAGATTACTTTATTCATGACAAATTGATAAATTTTGCAAACGACTACTTGAATAAAATAATTATCATTAGCAGCACAATCATAGGTTGTAGACCTAGACAATACTATTTACAAAGTGTTGGGAATATGAATATTATTTGTAGAGCTAATAAAATGAATCGCATTTCATGAAATGGCGAAGTTTGTACAAAAATTCGTCCATTCTTGGAAAACTTGACCAGATCTGAGGGAGATCATACAAGATTCAGTATTGTTATTATTTTCGTAATAGACCCAGTATGGATCACGTAAAACCTCTACGGCTCTTCCTGCGGTCCGCCCATGAGATTTTCATATTTTCACTCATCCGACCACTTCTTCATCTTCCTTTCATCCGACCACTTTGTACCAGTCCTTTTTTTTGTCTCTTCAGTATAATATATAAAATAATTCGTATACTTTAAAGTTATAAAAGAGCTGCTTTTTAAAAAACCTGTGAATGTGAAATATACCCTTTAGCGAATAGATAAACGCTTCGTGAGCTATTATAAATTACTATAATACTTTACTAAATATCACGATTAGCTTCTCGAATACCTATATTTAGTACCTATATCTATATTGGAACTAACTAAATATCATAATTAGCTTATTGAATACCTGTTGAGGAGTTGGAGGTTGATGGAATGGGCTATTAGATGGAGGTGGTTTGGCAGCAGAATAAGGCTCTCGCATCAGGGTGTAGTAGATGTTGAGGGATTCAACTAATTTTGATGACAATTGCGTCAGCACTGCATGTTTTTTGTCGACTTTTTCCAACTCTGTATCTATTAAAGGAGCCATAGCGTTAACTTCCTCTGAAAATGATAAAAATGAAAAACTTTAATATTCAAAGTTCCATTTCAATGTGTAACTTCTTCAAGTGATTTCTTACAGCAATCAATGCTCTATTCCAAAGACGGTTTGGTTTTTCTCCAGAGAATAAATTATGTGATACGAATTCACTTTTAAAAACATTGGACAGAAAATCCACTGGAATACATGTTATAATTAATACATACATAATCTATCAATCAAGATCTGTAATTAAACGCGTAAAATGACTCACCTTCAAGAGCTAGCATTTGTTCAGAATCATTAGTGTCATCCTCAGGATCTGCTTCATGTAATAAATATGATAGCCTGAAATAAAAATCAAACAGATTGGAAAAAATCTACTCAGATGTAATTATTTGATATATTTTACCAGTTATTCAAGAAAAACGAAATTAATAGATCATAAAATCATTATACTCATATTATTATACTATATTAATTCTATAATAATAGATTCCATTGTTTAGATTCTAAGAAATGGGATAAAGTGAAGTATTGAGCAAGCTAGCGAAGATTTGAAAGCAACGCTCTTAAAAACTTGATCAAGTGTACAGTAATTGTACTTTTGAATCAAGATAACTTACTGACATTTTTATGATGTAATTTTCAAGACACACACACTATTGGAAAATGTAGTACTCTTTTAAGATGATTTATACATGCAATTGAATGAGCCATCATTTTTTTCAACGATTTTGCCAGCGAACAATAATTTTTTTTTGCATAATTGGAATACTTGCTTGAAAGTAGATAATTTCTTAACAATTTTTAAAAATAAGTCAAACACTCACCTGTCAATTTTTGCTTCATTGATTTCTACTGGTTGCAAATTTTTCACTGTCTTCACTTGAACAGTTTCATTGAACTGGACGGATTTCTTTTCAACTTCTGAAAATCAATAATTATTTTAATAATAAATACATCAGATAATTTTTGAATATTATAAAATTATCAATACATAATTAAGAAGAGCAAACTAACTGTATTGCAGACATTAACAACCAGATCTCCTAACCTCTGAGAAAACGATTAAAGCCGCGACAGGAAGTTTGAAAATTGTTCAAGTTTACCAATATTTTACAGCAAACATACGCAGTTGAGATTGGTATAATACTGAAAGTTGAGATTTATTTTACTGGGTTATTCATGAAAATTTTGTTAGCTCTAGGCTCTTATTAATAGTTTTGCATCATGAAAGATTCCCAGCAGAAATAAGATAATTTTGTAGAATAAATGATCTAAATAAAAATAATCTATGATAACATGACTAGCAATTAATATACCACCAAATAAGAGCTGCAAAGAAGAAAAAGCATGGAATACTAGAAATCAAAATATAATAGTTGATTCTACCCTCATGATGGAAAAGACTTCTACCTTCATCTACACCACCAGAACATTGAAGTTATGATTCACAAAAATTACTCAACTAGGTTATTGAATTAATGCAGATTAGAATATAATATAGATTAGATTACTTTACATTTTTACATATATTGAAGATTGTTTTATTCCGCGTTTATAGTCGATACAATATTGGAGTCGAGAGAAATTATGCATTGAACAGGGTTTTTGTGGCATGGAATGAAGTTACTAGTAATTCAATGATAAGTTGTATCTAAAACTGAGTTATTTTCTAGGTTCAATAAGTATTAACGAATTTCTTCTTTTTTGTCAATTAAATTAGCCAATGAATGCGTTACCTATTCCACCACAACTAGTAACAACCAGTGGGTGCATCACGTCTCAGCCATCAGTGAATTACATTCCTTCAACATAGCGCAGTTCAGCCTTTTAAAGACTACCTTTCTATAAGCCAATATATCAGTTCTTGTAGGGGAGTTAGTCCAATTGAAGCATAACAACTATTCAAAGAAAGCAATCGCCATGGCTTTGCATTCTTGAATTGGATGCTGTTGCACGATGATGCAGTGGCAGCCACACTAAAGTAATACTTCGTCTTACTATCTAACTCTTAAAAATATCATACCGCTAGTTCACTCCCATCACATTATCAAGTTTCAAATTTCACGCTTATCAAACTTGATAAGTTTCCACAAACAAAAGATTTCCATTACACTATACGTCCTAAAACACAACTAATATGCAACAATTTCAACGGAACAATCTTGAAAACAAAATTATTATTTTGATAAGTTCATGTTTTCAAGAACATAGGAAAATAATTCTCTCGCTAGGTTGAGTCTACATAGTAGGTTAATTGCTGATATATCGATTATTTTCTTACAAGTCAAAATTCGTGTAACACAACACACCTCTGAATGTTTAAAGTTATCATGAAAATAAAGCTAATAGCCAAAATCTGATGATTTAATATCAATGATACAAATGGGTTTATTTGAAAGTGTTCATCAAACTTTCAATTATAAATCATAAATTATACATGCATAAATATGAAAAGTGATGTTTCGAATGAGAATAAAACTGAATATAATAACTGAATATAAATTTGAAACAAACCGTTAGGAATTCTAGTTACAAGTCCAGATCGTTAATGAATCTAGTAACTTCTCCATTTATTATTCTTCGCAGATAGACCTATACTCTTGTTTCGTTCACAACTAAGGACTCGTATCTACTTGCTTCCGTTTCGTGACTGTCTATAGGCACATCAAGTATTAAGGTAGAGTATTAGAAATCATTTTCAAACCTAGTTGATCTAGCATGAGCTTACTACTTTCTGGCTCATGTAAGAAGAGAGTCAAGGAGAATCATGAAGCAAAAATATTCAATATGTTGACTGAATCTGCCACAACCTTATGCAACTGGTTCAACTATAACTTAGTTGTAAAAATGAAGTGTGTATGTGGAAAAGGTTATGTGCCACAACAACGAAAAAAACCTTTTTCATGGAAATGGTAGTTTGTGCCATTGGGCACAATATGGGAATGGTTGTAAGTGCAATTTCTGTTTCCAAGTCGTTTCCAGATAGCATCAGATGTAAGTTACAGATGTTCAAACGTAGAAAAGGTTGTACGTCCCCAGCGCAGAACAGCAGCAATATTGTTAGTAGGTAGTTGTTTCCGGTTTCTGTTTACATCACCTCATGCTCAAGGTGCAAGCATTATAAGCCAATCTTTTCTAATTATTCGTCTTTCAAGTAGTTTTTATTGAGGAACTGATTATTATATATATTTTATTGGTTTGTTTTTATTGAATTGAATACTTTTAGTAACCGAAACAAAGAGTGTTGTAGCATCTCCCTAGTGTGTTCATTCATACTTATATGTTGAAGAAGATGGTGGTACTTAAACCCTTTCCTGGGTTACAAGTATCACACATGCATTATTCTATAGGTAAGTATATAATGTAATCACACTACAATTTTTTTTCACAGTAGGTTGTCACAAATACAGCTTAAAATACTACGTATTTTTTAGAAAATTGTTGATTAATCTATATAGTTTTTTTCCCCTGAAAAATTTTGTTTTCGCCACTTACATAATTCACTCTTCAAATAACAATACATCTCATTGTAATAGAACTGAAATTTAATTAAATCATTATCTCTATATAATTATAAAAATGAATGTCTGTCTGTCTGTATGTATGTATGTGTGTTCCCTATAGACTCCAAAACTACTTGACAGATCGGCATGAAACTTTGGGAATATGTTGTGTTAATATTGGGGATGGTTTCTGACCATAAACTTCAATAGGGGAGCTAATAATTATTATTAATTAAACCATTTTATAGACCTAACCTACTGAACTTGCCAGCCAAACAGCTTAAAGGAACAGCTGATATAAGTCAACAGTTTTTAATCATATGGCAGGCCCCTTAGTGGCGTTATTTACGCTGTATTTGAACAGCAAAAGACTTTGCATGTAGGCTACCGTACAGTTGGAGCCTTGCAATATGTAGGAAACATACGACTGGGTATGATGAAATGTAATTATGCCAGGTTGATGAAATCTGTTAACCAATGCAGCTAGAAATTTGAAATGCAGCCTCAGCGGGAGGTGGCGAATAATAAAATAAAAAACCTAGCTTCTACCCTTATAGTCATAGGAGGTTTAAATTTGAAATGCTTCTTCATTCAGAGGTGGTGATTAAGAAAACGACGAAGCCTCTATGATCAGCTGGAAGAGCCCTAGGACTAACTTCTTTCCTAATTTTAAATGTAACCTCAGCGGGAGGTGGCGAATAATAAAATCAAGGAGAATTTTTATGAGAATGCAGCAACGCGCGTTGGGCCAGCTAGTAATTTATAAAGGCTATGTACTTACTTGTATTTTCTGGTTCCACGGTCAGGTCATCTGTCACAAAGTTTGAGGGAAATAGCCCCCTTCCCCTATGATTGCAGCCCTCCCACCAACTATTATCTGTGTCATCCAATACTTGAACTGCAATAAAAAATTCCCAAATGATTAAACTAAAGCAGTTTTCAGTATTATTCATGGAGCACAAACAATGAAATGGAAGTTGATTACTTTTTTGTTAGTTGTCTATACAAGAGGCGTTATGAAAATAAAAAAATGACAGAGTGAATACTCCATACTATGGAGTGAGTTGAATTTTTTGAATTTCAGGAAAACCTCATTATTTGCCATTCGAAAAATTATATATTTCTGTAATTCTGAAATCAAATTACGCCTCAATATGATAGGCCTGAATGAAAAAAAAAGACATTGAATATTCCACATTTTTGCAAGAAAGATAATAGGAAAGATAATAGTAGATACAACATTCTTTTTTTATTGGAGATAGTGATATTGTGGTAGATTATTCATAATAAATAAGACTCGATGTTGTGACAACTATACTTATTATGAAAATAAGAGATACAATAGTTTCGGTTTTATGGAGTTGATTGAGATTAATAATGATGTGACTTCCAAAACTATTTTATCTTGTATTTCATAATAAAATAAATGTGGATGTGACATCAAGTGTTAATTATAAAATGCATTATTTTGGAATATCACATGAGTTGAAATCACTGTTTATTACTGCTACAATTGTTATTTATTATGGAAATGAAAATTTGACATGAAAATCTTCGTTAAAACAAATTTTAACAAAAACACTTTGTTAAATTAACTTAAATTAAATTAATTTGTGAAATTAACTTACTGATTTCCCCAGTCAAAAACGTCAACTCATTTTCTTCTGCTGCTTCAAAATCATATAAAGCACGCACTTTTCTTCCCTCTGAAGAACTTGCCATACTTGTTGATGGATAGAGAGAACTACTGCTAGGACCAGATTTTGTTACGGATGAAATTGTTGTATCTTGTAAACTTAACTCGATTGCTGAAAGTAAAATCATCTTTGTAGAATTCCATCAAAATACTTGTAGAATTTATAATTTCTCAGAAAGTTCTAAAAATACAAACATTCTATTATAGGTCTATAAGGCGTTAATCCACCCAATACAAGAAATACCAAAAGACAATCACTTATCTTGACAGAATAACATCATATATATAAACTATTAAAAAGAGAATATGCAAGCTATTTCAAGAGAATTTTAGAAAACCTTCAACTCCATTAATCAGATTATCTATTTAAATTTACAAATTTCTCTTATTAGTGATTAAAAAAATATTTCTAACATCACAAAAGTGACAAATTTGAATTCGCGTCAATTTGCTAATGGAACTATTTGCTGAGTATGCCCACTCGAGTCTGAGACTAGTGCTTGGGTAATGAGGTGAATGATGACACAGAATATACCAGTCTAAACAACGGGAATCAAACCTAAGATCGCAGGAGTAGCAGTCAGACACAGTCTTATCAGAGATAACGCCCCAACCAATTACAACACTGCGACTGTTGTACAGCACTTCAAAGACCAATATTACGAATAACATAAAAATGAAGATTTTTGTCTTAATAATAGCATAAATGCAAGAATAAATAAATGAAACTAGAACACGGTTTGCTTTACTATGCAAGAAAAAGCCTTGAATAAGAAGTGTGCGATAAGAAATGAAGAAATAAATCACATCTTTTTAAAAGCTAAATAGTAAAAAATCAACGGATTTAGCAATATTTGTATATAAATGTATTACCTTTAGCAATATCTTCGACTTCTTTTTGACTAGATACAGCATCCGGATCTTTGGGTTGTGGGCTTTGTTTTGGCTGGAAAATTTGTTCACCATTTTATTTTGCAATTAAAAAAAAAACAATAAAAATATTTTTAGTTAGTACTGTGTGTTTCATTAAGATTTTTCAAGATGCATATTTTTACTCAGAACTTCAAGTAATTTTATTTATAAATGGAATGGCAAATGGATACTGTCAATTAATTTTCATCCAACTTTTGATCCTCCTTAGCACCGAATCACAGAAAGATTGATCAGAATTAAACATACTAAATTTCAAGTAATGTTCTTTGGATATTTATTTTTTATGAGTTCTAATTCTTACACTGAATTTTATAGACATTTTTCTTTCATGACAGCGTAACAAAGGCTCTATTTTAAGCTTAACAAAATTCTGCACACATCATATTGCGACAGAATCAGATATAGATTATGTATTCTATCATGTTTTTTGTGATAACTTGCTATTATACAAACAGTGCTATTTTTGAATAAGACTGTAGACAATTAATTTGAATGTTACCAGCGGTGATAATAGTAGTTTATTCCCTTTAGTACACTTGGTACCGCTGCTGAATAGGAAAAATTATAGCTTAGTTTACAAAAAATTTCTTCCTTGAATATTCACCAATTGATTTCTTCCTTGAATTCACAAAAGATTGCTATAATAAGTTCATTTTACTTTTTTAGTTCGTTAAAAGTGTATCTATGCAGCTGTCAAATAGAATAAAAATAATTTTGAAGTACCGGAATAAAAAAGTAATATTGTAATTGATAAATTTTGATTCTTACCTTCGAAGATTCATCAACCTGCGAAAAGTCAACACCTTCCTTCAATAATTTATCATATAAAGAAGGAATAAGTGTTAATTGAGTATCATTTTTAAAATCCCCTTCAGCCCATTTTTTCAAAAGACATTTAAGCTTTTCAACAATTTTTGGTTGACTTTTTGAAACCAACTTTCGATACTCTGTTTCAAATTCTCTTGATGCCACTTCCAAGTGAAATGGTTTTCCACAGTTATTAACACATGCATCCAGTAGCTGGAATAAGGAAATATCAATTATCAATAGCAAAACATGAGAGGAAAATGAGAATATTCAATACGATTACATTATTACTTATTACAATATTACAGTAGTAATTCTAATTTTATTTGCAATTTGACCAAAACCTTTCATAATACATATCAATGGTGTTCATAACATTTCTTTAGGCACACCTTTCAATGGTGAGATTCATGTAAAATCTAATGTAACACCTACAAGGCTGCAGTAATTGTCAAGATAATAAAATGGTCTAAAACTATCACTTTTCAAGTCTGAAGTGGATGAACTTTATTAATTGTTCAGTGAACCGCGCAAACTTTCAATCGAATCTCGCCGAGAAAAAAATTGAATGGAATGTTCAATTACTAAAATATCTAAAAACACAAACAAACAGAAAAAGCTGTAATGAATCAAACGTCATGGATATGATTTATGAAAACATCTGCGTAGAGTGCAGTATCAGTGTGTTTTGATTCAATTAAATATCAATTTATAAAGTGTTTTTGGCGACATTTTCTTTCAGAATAATTTATTTAAATCCGATTAAATCCGCTCTACAAGTTTTGTTGGTATGATAAAGTGGTTTATTAACAATTAACAAAAATAAGATACTTAGAACCTGGAAAATGAGCGTTTCTGAATTTAAGCGTAATAAAAATATTTTTGCTTGTTTCGACTTTGAGATGTACATTTATTACAAAAGTAAGTAAATAGCTATTTGTGAAACTAGAGTGCAAAGTGGGGGTTTTCTGCACCAAGAGAAACAGTTTTTATTACGAGCCGAAGTCGAGTGAAAAAAGTTTCTTGAGTGCAGTAACAATACTTTGCGTTCGAATAACACATTAAATTTTTCCTACAGTAACGTTTACAGTAATTTAAACAGGACATACTTAACCAGACAATTCCTCACATAACCTATCTTCGAATCAAATCTATTTCAACAGCAACTACAGCTGACTGTATTTCGTAGCTGAAGCAGAGTAGCCAACCTATTTTTGAATGCAGAATAGGGAACCTGCGTATTACATTGTGTTGTTAGGTTGCAAATCTGGAGTTCGGAAAAGTACTTTCGCGCACTGGAATTTACTTTCCCGCACTGGTGCAGGAATAGACTATTTTGCTTGCTACAGTTAGTGCAAAAATAGGCACTTTTTCGGGTCACTGTAGGAAAAGATATATGCTTTCTCGCTTTCATATTTAAAACGTACAAGTTGATTATAAAATATGAATGAAGCAATGATTTGACAATGTCTTACTGAAAGGGCTTGCATAACAATGTGAGGGTCCTGATGATTCAAGCGCTTGAAAATGGCCCTCAAATAATCCTTTGAATGTTGAGGTGCTTCTTGAATTTTGTCACACACTTCCATGATGACACTCCATTCTTCAGACACATTCTTTTCATTTGTAGCTTTCTCTGAAAAATAAAAAAGAAGTTTCAACATGTATAATGATAGATAGACATATGATTTGTTTTTATAAAAACAAAGCTAACAAAACATGTCATACAAAAAATAATACATAATATTGAAACAAGAGTGGAATTTATTACTACAGTATTAGAAAAACATCGAAGACTTGGCCGAGGCCGTCAGTCGAGTTGATAATGTATTTACAGTTCGCCGAAAAATACTTTATCTAATCTACCCTTTCAACTAGACCAATCATTGATAATAGTTTTGAAATGGAATTAGACATAGGTATAGAAATAGAAGAAAAATTAAGCTCTACTTGGATAGATAACTGTTTGAAATTACTTGATGTAATAATGTTTTTATTATAAAACTGGAAATTAATTGATCTCATACTATATGATATAAAATATAGGTCATAGTAATACATAAATGTTCTTATCAATACATTTCACGCAATCATTCAACTATGCATTATTTTAAGCTATAAAATCAATACAATGCCCTAATAAATATAAAAATATGAAACAAATGATAATTGAAAACTAGAGAAAAAAAATTGCACATAATAATTTTGAATACGTTGTCTAACTAAAAAAACGTCTTGCTCTATAATTATATTCAAAAATTAAACTCACTCACCAGCTAAACCCTGTAACGAAGAGCATCCCTAAGATAGCCAACAAGGCGATTCAAATCCCTACCATTCAAATAACTGACTACGGCATTTTCATTCATATGTGTGCAACCGAATCATGCATGACTTTCTTATCCCTCCTAATACCTTACACCTATCCATAAAGTGACCCATATTCTCAATTTCACCACTGTTACACACGGAACACATATCTCTTCTCTTCCCTAAACCAGGTCTGAAATTTAGTGGTAGCATTGATTCCCTCCCCCTGAAAATTATATTTATGAATCGTCTTTTAAAAGTATCTTTAAAATAAGTCCCATCTCCCAAGTCTATCAGTAAAGAAGCATAGATACTATGATATTTTGACCGCTCAGCACGTTCTCTCCATGCAATAGATGCTTTCTGACTCACTTTGAGAAACATTTCATTCGTAGATCCTATTCACCAGTACAATACTATCAAACCACTCTATATATTCATAAAGCTGCCAAAGGTTCAACCAGACTTTACACCATCCACATCTACACTTTCTGATGAAAAATTCATAAGCGATTTTAGGCGGATACCTACCTATCCGCTGGCATGTTGAATACTTTAATAACGCAACTCAAATGAAGCCTGAATGTATAGATCCACATTCTACATAAATAACTTAATCATGTGTGTTTTTGGGAGTTCGAATAAACATTTAACAAGATACTTTTGGAATTTTTCTACCCGATCACTATCCAAATAGCCCCATTTGAGCAGCATTAGTTACTGTGGATTTACTGCAGCATTGAAAACCTGCCACTTAGTAGAGTGAGATTCAGATAGCTTTATTTGAGTAGAAGTACAATTTATATGTCTAATGACTATAACGTTACAATGAATGACAATGAATTTTGTATGTTTCGGGGTTGTATAGAGTCTTGCACATTTGCTACAGCATAGTTCGGATAACGAGCTTCATTGTATGGTGGAATCCTACCACTGTGCCTGATACTAAATGTCCCAAGGTGGACATTAAATAGTTGGACAGTGGAGGATAATCACATTTTTCAGTGAATTCATGATATACTTTGTGAACAGTTCACCAATAAACTTCACTGGTACTTTGCAATCAGCACTCCCAATTTACATAAATATTTGGCGAAGCGCCTCCGATTGAGGTTGCTCTTGTGTGTTTATTGTTATTTCTTCTTCTGTGGCGAACTTTGAGGAGCTGAACCCGGCACAGGATAAGCCCACACAAGGGTGCAGAATATCAGAGAACTCGAATCAGGGGATTCTTCTCACGATAGTCAGTTGTGGAAGAGTGTTCAGGTTCAATTTTTGTTGTAGGACTCTTTTGTGATTTCACTCCACGTCGTGACTTCACTGGTACCTTACAAAATGACATCACCTAGATTGACCGAAAAGATATATAAAAATATATACCAAGACAATACGTTTACACTGTTACTATTTACACTGTTTGATTACTTTGATTTGATTACTGACATTAAAAAGATTGTTTGCATAATAAATGAATATTATAATGTCCAGGTGATGCATCTACACAAAAAGGCGGAGTTAGGGCAGAATAGCCCTATCTTATTCAACCCATTTACACGGAGAGAGAGAGAGAGAGATTCTGAATCGTTCACAATTAAGTTTCTCCCAACACTATTATATCAAACATAGCCGCTGTTACCCTATCCTCAAACTGCAATTTCATTGAAAGGGAGGAAGTGAATATTAACCTCAAATATTTATGAACCATATTTTATTTCTTCCGAGTCTATCTCTTTTCTAAAAACAACAATTTTAGATTTGTTCATATTTACAATTAAATTCCATTTAATGCAAATTTAAGCTCCAGTCTATTGATAATTTTTTGCATTAAAATTGGGGTGTCTGCTAGTATCACAACATCATCTGCATAAATTCAAGTCTAGGTGTCCAACAGATATTCCTCCACCAACATTCTCGCAAAGGTGATGTGTATAAACAGAGAAAATAGAATGGGAGAGGTTAAACAGCCTTGTTTTACGTCACTATTTATTCTGAATTCTGCCGACATTATCGAACGCTCCTTTGAAATCTATGAAAAAAGCATACAGTTTCCTTTTATTATCTTGAAGATAGTAATTGACAACACTATGCAGAATATATTATCAACAGTTGAATATCCAGGACGGAAGCCTGTCTGTTTTTCCTTTATAATACCTCCACTTTGCTCCCACTTGACTAATCTATTACAAATTACACCTATAACATTTTTTGTCATAACATCCATACATGAAATACCACTGTAATTAGAAACAACAGAAAAGTCACATTTTTTATGAAGAGGGAAAATAATAACGTTTTTAAAAGATTCAGGAACTTATCCGTCCGTTGTATAAATTTTGTTGAACAAATTCAGTAACAGCATTTTAAAATCTTCAGGAGCTTTTTTATAAAAAAATCTGCTAGAATTCTATCCTTTCCAGGCGCCTAATTATTATTCATTTTAGCAAGTACATAGTTCAATTCACACATATCTAATTTTTTGTCTAAAGATGTTATTTCTGCCCAAGGTGCAGTACATGACAGGTGTAAATAAATTCGAAAAAATCGGTCCACTTATTCGGTTGTATAGAAGCAATTTGAGTAAAATGATTTCTTTTTAAATTTTTGACAAGACACCAGAAATCCTTGGAGTTGCACAATTTTGCAATTTATCATTCACATCAACGTAATAGGCATATTTCCTTTCTTTACACAATCTTTTATATTCTCTAACTGAGCTCAAATAATCATTCTTAATTGAAACATTCATCAAATTTTTAAATAACTTGAGTAGGGTAAAAAATTGACGCCTAGTTCTTTCACAATCCCGATCATACCATGCCTGCTGTTTAGGCTTTTTAGTAGGGTTGTATGCTGCTTGTCTGTTACTGGCTGATGAGTATATGAAATGTTTCAAATCATTGGATGCAATATTCAAGTCATTTTTTTTTTTTTTTTTTTTTTTGAGGATGAAGCCCACATAGGTCTGAGACCTGTGCGTGGGTAATGAGTTGGATGATGGATGGTGATTGATGAGTTGGACCTACAGTTTTAGGTGGGTTCCGAACCACCGGGAAGTGATTTTACAGCAGAGAACAGTGTCTTTTTTGCTGGCCAATCTAATCGGTCACCGTTACAAACAGGACCTACGAGAACGCAGCTTATCTCTCTGATTGAACAGATACCTGCTACGGCTCGCGGCTATCACTTCCCTAATTATAGATCTATATCTATAATTATGTTATAGATCTGAAACCCCTGAATATGCTATTATTATCATTGTATGATATATTATGTTAGTCTATAACAACTTATTTGCCATTTTCTCAATGACTTAGAAATTATTGTCAAATATTACCCAAAGTTTGTAAATAAACAGGATTTTGCATGCCTAAAATTGGCATAAAGAGAAGAAACTAGGTAAATAAGAGTAATTCTACTGGTGAGACTGTGACACACAACACACAACAAGAGACTTGTGGATTGGTAGTGTTGAGGGGGGAAGGCAGGTGTGCAGTGATGCAACTCTTGAATGCCCAAAACTGAAAATTCCCTATTATGTGGAATCCAGACACCACATTAGAAAAATAGTGAACATACTTCTACTGTTGTTATATTATGATTTTTATTTTAGAAAATGGATTGGAAGTAGTCCTAACAAACATGTAGATAATAATTGATGTTAATGAGATAATTGACTCTGATGTAGATAATTGACTCTAAAATGAGTTTAAGTATGTCTTATTTTAGTACTAAACAAAAGATCTTGAACAAAAAACCTTTTAAAGTTATTATTGAATATTACCATCCTAGAGACTGAGTTTAATTATTTCCTTGGGTTAGTTTACACATACTAGGTCAAATTTTCCTCTCTCTATACTTTTGTAAACTCTTTTTGGCATTTGCAATAAAATCCCCACAAAAACGAAGAAAATCATAAATACCCAAGAGTGGGTTTTTATGTCTATCTTGCTCAGAAGTAAAATGCTAGTGGGGACCATATGGAAAATTGTTAAACTCATTTTATCATCATTTTACTATCCTTACAGGATAGTGATTGCAAAAAGACAACTCAATCTTCTCTAAATTCAATAAAAATTAGAAATACCCAGTTTTTGGGTATTTACCCGGGCCTGGGGTAAATACCCAATTTATAAATACCTACCCACTGGGTATTTACCCGGCCCACATCACTAATCATGAGACACATTTATATTATCAATGAGAAATTCTCTTGGAATATTTTGTAAGGCACCTATTCGACCATTACCAAACTAAAGTAGTGTTTGTCGTATCTTCAGAGGTGGAAAGTAAATCACACATTGCATCATAGTCTTTTTGCCACTCACCTTCCGAGATAAATTGGCAGAATAAGTATTTTTTCATCGTTATTTAAATGAACTAAGATTTGATGTCTACCACTAGAATAATTATTAAAAGAAAAACAACAGGAATAGTAATTGTGCCGCAGATGTTAGCAAATAAAAAATCACTCGAAACCTTCACCAAATTGTAGTATTATGTCTCCTGATCACAATTATCAAGTTTATAAGTGTCGGTCTCAATAAAATAATTAATTATTCAATATTAAAAACTCACCTTTTCAACATAAATACGGCTCTGAAAAGCCTTAAGCATAACATCATAGACGAACAGATAGTTAGAGCAATGGAGTGCCATCAAGGATTAGTGCCAATGGATTATATCAGTGCCATCTACATCAGAACATCAGTGGAAACTGGAATAAAACTGCATAACCAAACCTTTCCTAACCTGGCTAGATGTGACTGAACCACCTCTGTAAATATTTAAAAGGTTTAAAGGTAAATATTTAAAGGTATTTCAAAGGTGGTTCAGTCACATCTAGCCAGGTTAGGAAAGGTCTGGTTAAGCAGGTCCATTCCAGTTTCCATTCCACTTCGTTCCATTCACGCAGACTACGCTTCTGCGCATGCGCGAAATGTTTGCAGGCTTTGCACATCCAAAAGCCTAAAACCCAGGCTGTGGCCCTGTGGCTAGCTGGCTACAGGTTATGTAATGCATCAAGTGATGAGATTTTGGAACAAATTGAAAATGCCTTTATTATTAAGTAGATAAATTGCATGAGTAAATAATTAATAAATTAAAATGCAAATTATTGTGTTGCAAAGATTCATGCATTCTAAACACTCAATTAAAGTTAATTTCTGAAGGTAGTCATTTTGGGGCTCTGTTCGAAAGGTAGGTTTTCAAAATTGAATAATTAATTATTTAATTGAGACCGACACTTAAAAACTTGATAATTGTGATCAGGAGACATAGTACTACAATTTGGTGAAGTTTCAAGTGATTTTTTATTTGCTAACATCTGCGGCACAATTACCGGACGTTCTATAACCCATCCTAATCCCATCTTCAGCCCGACAAAAACGACTACTTTGTTGTTGAGCTGAAAATTCAATAACGTGGAAGAATATTTCTTACTATTCCAATACTATTGGAATATTTTTAAATACCACTGTTATTATACATTGAAAATAATAGTGGGCATAACCTGTGAAGAATGAGCTTCTAAAAGTATTAGAATGAGAAGCAATACAATAAAAAATCAGCCAACAACAAATAAGAAAAGCTTGAACATTCGAAGAGCACTGAAGGGTTCCGGAAAAAACTGGATATTTCGGACCTCAGATATAGGAACCACCAAGTAGGGTGCTAAACTTCGAAAAATCTGTTGTATCAATGAATATAAGAAAAAAATTATACAAAAATTCGAACCGTCACAACATTTGCACAATCTCCAGAGTGCATAGAGCCAATAGAAAAATCTTTAATGAGCTACAATTAGTTTAATGTAAGTTGGAAATTAGTGTTACTTTGTCCACAATGTAGGTTCAAAATTGACGCTCTCTAAAGATACCATTTTTTTTTAAACTGTACTATTGCAGACATTGTGAAACAGTTTTAAGTTCAATAGGCTACAACAAAAAATTCAAAGTTAAGGTTTGTTTTTTAAAACAAAAGTTCAAATGCACTTTGGATTCTGCAGAGAAGTGTACGAAATTCACTGTAGGCAGGAATCAACATGAAATCATGACTCATTCAGTTCTCTTTCAATGAAGATTCCTTAGCCTTCATTGAATAATGGACATTATTATTAAGCCCTTGAAAAGTAGAAGAATTAAGCTCTTTTAATGAAGTATAATTAACCAAGAATTGATTAGCATAATGCATAGATTGCTTCTGATACAACTAATGTCAACCAGCTGACATGACAGTTCATTATTTAGTGTATACTAGGTACTAGGTTACAAGCCTACATAAAACATTTTACTCACCGACATCAGCTTCAAATGTTGAGGTTGAGAAAAGTCCCATAATTTTTCAAGATAAGAACATAAGTAATAACCGATGCACAAGAGAAACTTAATTCATACACGAATTTCAATCAAATTTAATCAGTAATCACATCACACAACGATTAGCAAAAGCGAAAACACAAACACAAACACAATGAATTTTGTCAAATTCACTCCACAGCCTGAAAGTAGTCAAAGTAAAGTACAGTACTGATACAGACTACGACCCTCACCCTACTGTACTGAAGTACCAACCATGTACCACAGAGTACAGAATTACAGCGACGCTACCGCTAAAGCCAGATCATTCAGCGCTTTATACATGTACAAATAACGATAAATCTATGAAAAAAGTGAATAAATATTTTAATTGAATCAGAATGTTTCACATTTTGAAAATGTTGTTCCCAAAGTTTTGAAAACAGTTGTGATTGAGAAACTATAAAAAATAATGATAAGATAAAATACTCTTCATCAATCACATTGATTCAACATTCAATCAATGAATTTAATTTGATGTCTACCTTTTAATTCACGATTTTACCCTCTCAGCCGCAGCCAAAGCTTTGAAGTTGGTACGGTACTCAGAGTGAAGTTGGTTTGTTTTTTTTTTGTTGGCACTCAGATTCAGCGGGTAATTCAAAACTACTGAATATAGTAATACAGTTTTTAGTAAGTGTTTCAACTGTTATGTTTCTTTGTGAAGTGTTTAACTGTTATGTATTTAGACGTTTCTTTTTGAATTATTGAACAGTTACCGGTACTGTATTGTTAAATATTTAATCGGCCTTCTAATAGTTGGTGATTAATTTTGGAACAGTAATTTAGCAAATTCTTTATTAGATGAAAATTATTGATCGATTTATTTTTTATATAATAAAATTTAAAAAAACACTTTCAAGTGGAAATTATGACTCACGTTATGGCGTGACGGCCGTTTCACTCTGTTGTCAAGAGCATCGTCAGACGACCCGCACTACACTGATGATTTCCGTACAGTATACTGAAATCAGTGTACCGTATTACACAAGTATTACGTGCACAAGTAACATGGATGGCTTTACACAAATAAATAAATAAAATAAAATAAATTTGTTAATAGTCACGTTAAGCTGCATCTATCGAGCTAGGCTCGCACAGCATGCGACACGTCAATTCACTTCAACTAAACTAATTCATCAGCCATTCATCAAGCGTTCGTTCATCTATAAAAACATACCGGTATTAGAAAACAGATTCTATTCAACATTTTGTCTCCGAAAAACCCCATATCATTCAGCCAGAGAGTAAGGACAGGCATCAATAAGCAACTTCCTGAGTTCCTTCACGAATTTGTCTTGACCGTAACCTTTTAAAACTTTGGGCAAACAATTTAAAATCTTTATACCCAAATAGTGTGGCGCCTTCTCGATCAGAGTCAGCCTATGCATGTGGTATCGAAGTGTTGACTCTCGCATCCATGTCTTGTGTTGTATGGGTGAGCGATTATATTATTTTCATGATTACTCTGGTTCTTATGCGAATACACGGCAATCTCAAAAAAATACAGTGCCGGCATTGTAAGCAGTCCTAATTTTCTGAAAATCGGTCGACATGACTGCCTTGCACTGAATCCTTCAATTATTCGCAACGCTTTCTTCTGCAATCTGAATATTGCATTGATATTCCCCTCGCTACCACCCCAGAATATCACACCATAACGAACCTGGGACATAAAATACCCATGATAAGGCTGTTTTTTTTGTTCGAAACATTTCTTAAAGTCTTCAAGCAAAAACCCGCATGGGATAACTTTTTCCTAAAAGGCTTTTAATTTCATTATCCCATTTTAAATTTGACTGCAGCTCATCCAGACCCAAAAAAACTTAGTTCCCATTGTCGAATGGCATTCCATACCAGAATATAGCATTAATGTATGATTGAATTCATTGTTTATCATTGAAAATTTAATAAAATTATTCTTTTTGACATTCAGCTTCAGTTTGTTGCTATGAAACCAATCGGTAATAAGCTGCTTTAAAATTTCTTGAGCTTTCAAGAGGACGGTTGAATTATATTTTTGCCCTTAACCAGAACAGTATAGTGTCAGCATATAAAATTAGTTTGGAGTCTATGTTAAATGGTAGGTCATTTATAAAAAGGTTAAACAAAACTGGGCCTAAAATTGATCCCTGTGGCACTCCGCAAGTCATCAATTTAGTAACACGATAATATCAGTTACTGGAGGTAAAAAATTTCATACGTTACGTGAAGTATTACAGCTAGAAAAAATACTATAATTTTAATATTTTAAATACTTTAACTAAAAATAATAAATTCATTAAGGTTACAGAGGGTATATGGGGCGAACAAGACAAGTTTTCTTGGACATCAACGTCAAAAGGTGTCGCATTATTTTACAAATGTAAGCAAGTGACAATACAAACATAAAATAAGGGGCCCCAAATTGTCTAATTAGGACAGATAGATAAGTTTAGACCTTTAGAGGCCCCTTAGAAGCCTAATAAAACAGACCTGGGCCGCGGGCCCGTTTTTATTGCCCATATAGTCATTTGAAGTAGACATTCAAGTAGGCTGCATTTAATAGAATATTTCAAATTTCAACGTTTATAAACAAGGGTCCCCTAATTGCCTCGGCTTTGGGCCATCAAAGGCCCCATGATGCTGATGGGTCCCAGTATTTATGGAGCCCCCAAACATGGGTTTGAAGGTACCGCAGACCACTTGAATGAAGTTGACACAGTAGGCTTGAAAGGAGAAAAGGTCTCTGCAGACGGACTTCAAATGCTTTTTTCTGTTACTGTTCAGATCTGATACCCTATAGAGTATTGTGATCGTGAAATTTGTCAGGCCATGAATCAAATAATATGAGGGAAGAGTTGATAACCACAAAAAAGCTTAGAATTACACTTTCAAGACCTGGAAAAGAATTTTTTCTCCGGTGGAGAACCCTCAGAATCCCCGATGTTTTGGGTTTCCGTCACTCTCTATATTTAAATGCAAAATTATTATAAGTTGATAAAGTTGGAATTGGATGTGGTATTAATTCATTCTCTCTTTGCAAGTTGAAGTTCCTTTCAAGTCATAATAATTTTTATATTTTTACTCGTTTTACATATTCCAGTATTAGTTCGATGCGAATTCAAGAGATTACACAAAAATAGAAGAGAAGTTTATTGCTCTCTCTGATCCCACTCATTGCCCTTTTCCATAGCTTCCACAACCTTTTCAAGGAATGGTTTACAGTTGTCCTACACTAGAATTTTATCTTTAAATTAAAAATAAAAATAAAATTAGTTACTGTACACAGATTCTTTTGAGTACAGTAGGCAACTAGGCATAGCTGGAATACATATTCAATGCTAGTTGGGAAATCGAGTCATTAATAATTAAATTTTTTAAATAGTATAACATTATTTAATAATTTTCAATTATTGAAAATTGGTGTTTAGGATGAAGGTGAAAGGGAGCCTCCAGTCATAACTCTGCCCCGGGCAGTGACGTAGCCAAGATTTTAAAATGGGGGGGTCGATTGACCGGGGGGGGGGGGGTCTGGGGGTACTTCCCCAGAAATTTTTTGAAAAATAGAGGCCCTAGAACAGTCTTTTTTAGCTCTCCTGGCATTGAAAATTAAATTAACACCAACATCAGTGCTTTGTCTTATTTTACGTTCAATTTAATGGAAAATTATATAAAATTTAGGACCGGAAGGGGGGGTCCGGACCCCAGAACCCCCCCCCCCCTGGCTACGTCACTGCCCCGGGCCACTAAAATGTCTCTGGGTGGCCCTGATTGCAATAATAATTTGAAACCTCTATAAATTGTTAAATTGGCTTTATAAAAGTAGTTTTTTTTTTCATTTTATACATTAAAATATCTTTACAACTAATTAATGAACTAAATATAAAAAAGTGGGTTCAAGCTCTTAGGAAAACGATTCATAAAAGCAATGATTTATTGAATTTAAGCTTTCACTTTACCCAATTTATAAGCTTCATTTTAATAAATACTTGTATAAAGCTACTGTTTTCAAGCCTCAAATCAAGCTCTCAACATTGAAAATTCAAAAATTTCCCCATAATATGTACTAAAATAAATGGATTCAAGATTTTCTAGACAATAAGGGTCTAGAAATCTCTTGGAATATGATTTTAGATTTAGAGGAACTATTTATCAAAATTTCTGGAGGAAACAGAAAGAAAATCCTGGTCAGAAACATGTGAGTTCCCAGAAACAATTGAAGCAAGACCAACCTATCCTGCAGTCGATCATCAATGGTTTGTAAATCTTCCTTGACTTTATACACTGACTTCTTGATTCACAGAATCAGCAAGATTTTTACCTTTTTCTTCCATGGCTTCTTGTAATGAGCTTAAAATTGCTTTTAAAAATCTGTGGTGGAGTCACAGTGAGGTTTGCTGCAAGTTCTGGTAGCGCAGTTGGTTGGAGTGCTTGTCTATGATAAGATAAGGGGCTCTGGCTGACTTTGTTTCCTACAGCCTTGGGTTCGAATCTCATTCAGCCATATGGATGTTTCTCATCAATCACTCATTTTTTTTTTTTTTTGAAGATTACGTCTCATTCACCTCATTACCCACGCACAAGTCTCCGGACTCATGTGGGCATCATCCGCAATAAAAAATAAGCGAATCTCACAGTGGAGACTGATAACGCGAGGGTTTCAGGGGGGGGGGGGGAAGCCCTTTCACTGAACGCGAAGCGCTATGAGTAGTTTATGCAACGGTTAAGTAGATAAATAGATTTCAATTTCAAATTGAATAGTCGACAACAATCATGTGTTGTAGGTTATGTCAAATTTTGGGCAAGTTATATATTGGATTCATTAGTAAGTTAAATTAATTTATTGGTAGTCGAAGATAAAATATTCTTTGCAAAGATTGTATTATGACTACCTTTAAGCAACGAGTAAACAAGTGTTCTAAACATCTTTCAAGTTTTTTTAAGGCAAAATACAATAATCTTTGCAAAGAATATTTTATTCCTGGATTTCTTGTTCCATGACGAACTGTGTTGTTAATATTAATATCAAGGACTTGCAGCAGTCAAATATTTTATCTTTGATTACCAATAAATTAATTTAACTTACCAATGAACCTACTCAAAAATATTGAACTTACTCAAAATATGACATAACCTACAACGCATGATTGTTGTCGACTATTCAATTTGAAATTGAAATCTATTTTGACTTTGAAATGTTTAAATCAGTTCATGTCACTATTGCATAACATTCATTTCAACACTGCTTTGAAAAACCCCGGGATCTGGTTAGTCAAGACTCCCGTACTGAAAAGTGGCAGTAGTGTTAAAATAGCTCATCCATTATGCAGCTAGTTTGATAAGGCATGGAATAAAGCGGAATTGCCATCATGCAGCACTTTCCAAAACTTTTATATCTACTTTATAACGTAGCCGTAGCTTGAGCGTTGAACCGGTTGAACGCTCACATATGTTATTTCTGATGGAATCAGTTGTTAGGGGGGGGGGGGGGTAATTTTTCTGACGTCACACACTTTTTTATGGAGAATCAATACAGAATCTCTCATAATTATTGGGAAAACGTTTATAACTACATTTTCTACTTCTACCTTCTACATTTTCTACCTTCTCGGAAGGATGTAAATCACCATGTGGATTCTCAAATTTTTCTTCACCCCGAAAATCGAGGTAGCAGTGGTACTGTGCATACGTTGTCTGAACAGGCTCTGCGAATTTTGAAGCATAGAATTTTAATTCGAACGGATAAGTAGTATTTTTGTTTATTATTATTAGTATTTATAATATCTTAATAATTTACATCATTAACTTGTCTAATATAAGTTAAAGTAATTAAATAAAAAGTCAAATTCTATTTTCGAGGTTAGGTGTACCGATATTGATAAATTTTCTTGTAATTAAATAGTCTCAAGTTGACAATTGTAATAAATTAAGTAATATTTCATTAAACATTTAACTAAAATCAATTGAAAACAATTTTTAGCTAGGAAAATGAGTCCAAACAAGGCATCTAAATCTAATTGTTCAACTAAAACTCAAGTAGCTACGCGATCTCAGCAATTATTAACGAAAAAATCTCCAACAGCTCTTAAAGCTACTGTAGATGTAGAAGAAAAGGTTGCTAAACTATTGAGTGATCACACCAAATTGAAAACAAAATTAGAAACATCACTAAAAAATTCTGAGGAAGAACGAATAGGGTTAGTGGATCACATAAAATCTCTGGAAGTTATTGTAAAATTGCAGCAGGAAGACCATAAAACTGAAATACTAAATCTCACGAGTCAATGTAGGTCTATGTCAGAGGAAATCGAAATATTAAAATCAAAAATAAACTTGGCTAATGTAAGATCTGAACCTCTGATCAATACAAAAAAAGTAGAACCTAAATCAAATGGGGAAAAAATAAATAGAAATGGTCAAACAAAAACGTATAGTCAGGTTTTGCAAACAGCAACCAAAACTAAAGTAAGGGCAAATAACGATAGGAAAGGTAGAGTACTGCTCTTGACATCCAGTCATGGACGAGACTGTAGTGACCTACTAAATAAAAGATTAAAAAATAAGTATGAAGTTCAGAGCTTTTTCAAACCAAGTGCCCCTATAAACGCTATCGTAGAGTCAGCACAGGAACAAACTAAAGATTTTGGAAAAAACGATTTTCTAATAGTACTGGGTGGCTCAAACAATATAAATGAACCTAATCTAAAACATCTTCCTGAAATAAATGAAAAAATTAAAGAGATTGTGCCACTCAGCCAAAAAACTAATGTAATAATAAGTACAATTCCGTATAGGTTTGATAGGCCAGAGCTAAATGAAGCCATTAAGTCAACAAATAAATCAATTCATAATACAATCAACAGCCTAAAAAATAAGAATTCTAAGCAGTTGGGGATTTGTTTTCTAAATGAAAGGCTGAAAAAACAAAACTTCACTAATCATGGTCTACATCTAAATCAATCTGGCAAAGTAATATTTTGTAATAGGCTGGCAGAGCTGATTGATAGTCGTTTGCAATCTACTGTCAATAATTCTCCTAAACAATCATCTAACGAACCTTTTTTAGTAAAGTGGCTCAAAACCGGGAAGGGAAACTAGTTTCAGATGATAAATTCATATCTTCAATTGTATTAAAAGACGTTAATCGACCAAAAAATCAGGATAGCATTAGTGGAAGGAACTCTTGTAGCAATCTGATAGGCTCTCAAGATTCTAAGAGATTAAGTAAATCTACTTCAATATGCAAAAGCAACGATAAAGTAATAAGGGATGATAGGGAAGTACCGGTACTCACTGTGTTCCATCAGAATATTCAATACATTCGTAACAAAATAGATAGAATCGAAGTATTTTTTAAAGAAGAGGCTCCTGATATAGCTATTTTCACAGAGCATGGTTTAAAAGAAGATGAATTGTCACAACTTAATATTCCAAACTATTCATTGAAAACGTCGTATTGCAGGACATCTCATCGAAGTGGGGGAGTAGCTATCTTCACTAAAAATGCTAAGAATATGCAAACATTTAATTTAGAATATGTAGAGAAATTTGCTGTGGAAATGGATTTAGAAGTTACTGGTTTGAGAGTAAAAATCGACAATAATTTCGAAGTAGCGGTGTTAGGTATTTACAGGTCACCAAATGGGGAATGGAACAATTTTTGTGAACTATTCAATAGGCTTTTAGAGATTACTACTACTCGTTTTACAAACGTTATTGTAGCGGGAGATTTCAATACAGACTTTGCAACACAGAATAAAATGACAGAAGATTTAAAGGATATTATATGCATGAATAACTTGGAAATAAAAGTTCATGAATATACCAGAGTCACAAGAACATCACAAACAATAATTGATAACATCCTTACTAATATAGATTACTCTAAAACAAGATTAGGCGGCTCGGAACTATCTGATCATGACTATCAAATCTTAGAGGTGGGGTTGCAAGGTCATAAATCAATTAAAAAGAGTAGAGTAATGAAAGAAATTCAACAATGTGAACAGGGGAATATCGATTGTTTGAAGCAGAATCTGCTACAAGAAAACTGGAGTAGGGTTTACAATAGCAATAGTTTAAATGACAAATATGATAGTTTCATTAATATTTTAAGGTTTCATATTACTATGAGTTGTCCAGTTAAAAAAGTCCCTGTAAAGAACAAATTAGACAAGATTGAAGAGTGGATAACTGATGATATCCTTGCAGAAAGAAATAGGGTTAAAGATGCATATGATGAATTCAAACTATCTAGAAATATGTTAAGTGAAGATAATTACAAAGCTCTAAAGAAAAACTATATGAAAAAAGTGAAAAGAGCGAAATGTAAGAAAACAGCTGAAATTTTGAATAATAGTGTGTACTTTAACACAGCAGTGTGGGATGTAATAAACAAAAATAGGCAAGTAGCTCATGTAGATGCTTATACTAGTGTCCCCAGAATAATTAACGAAAATAACAAATATATTGATGATAGTGTAGACATTTGTAATTTCTTTAACAGATATTATCAACTGGTTGCTAAGGATCTTCAAAAATCTCTTAATACAGGTATTAGTGATGCAAACATGAGGAATACTGAGGGGATTCAGAACGAATTAAAATTCCACCCAGTATGCCAAGACGAGTTGTCAAATATCATTGATAGTTTAAATAATAAAAAAACTGTAGGAATGGATGGGGTATCCAGTAAAATTCTGAAAGAATGTAAAGATCAATTGTTAGACCCTTTGATTCATCTGATCAATCATTCATTAGAACAAGGTGTTTTTCCAGATAATTTAAAAGAGGGGAAGATCTTGCCAATCTTCAAAAGTGGCGATAGAGAAAAGGTAGAAAACTATAGGCCCATTAGTATTTTAAATGTAATAAGTAAAATTTTTGAAAGAGTAGTTCTAAATAGGTTACTTCTGCACCTTCAAGAAGCTAACTTTATCTGTGATGAACAGCATGGCTTCCAGAAAGGGAGATCAACAAAAACAGCCATAGTTTCTCTAGTTGAAAAACTAATAGATATAATAGATTCAGGTGATAAAGCTACTGCAATCTTCTTAGATCTGTCAAAGGCATTTGATTGTGTTAATCATAGAACTTTATTGGAAATACTGCAAAATGTAGGTGTAAATGGGGTTGAACTGAAATGGTTTGAATCATATCTTATTGGGAGAAAACAATGTGTAGAACTAACTACAGTAGTTGGTAATAGTATAGTAAAGAATAAATCTAATAAATTAGAGGTGCAAGCTGGAGTGCCTCAGGGGTCAATACTAGGTCCATTGCTTTTTTTGTTATATGTCAACCGTTTACCTAAAGAATTAATTAGTGGTAGAGCCCTCTTATTTGCTGATGATACATCACTCATTTTCAGCAATTCCATTCTAGATAATTTAGAAATAAGTGCCCATATAGGTGTGCAGTCCATTGTCCAATTTTTAAACCAGTTGAAATTAACTATAAATAGTAAAAAATGCCAATACCTCCAATTCAAAAACAAACATAATTTAAATGAAGATAGGGCTATAAACGTGTTTGTAAACGATAATCAATTAGACCAGGAAGAAAAAATTGCATTTCTAGGAGTTACGTTGGATAGACGATTGACCTGGACTCCATACATTGAGAAAATATGTAGTAAAATTTCATCTGGGGTATTTGTCCTGCGACAGCTCGCTAGATTGAATGACAAAAAGTTACTTTTTACAGCTTACCATGGGCTCTTACTGTCACATATTAGGTATGCTATCTTAGTATGGGGTAATTCATCAAAACAAAATCTTGATAGGGTGTTTAAGATCCAAAAGAAAGCGGTTAGGTGTATAGAAAGAGTAAATAGATTAGATTCATGTAGGCCGTTGTTCAAGAGACTTGGTCTCCTAACTGTACCCTGCTTATATGTGTATGAAGCTACTTTATATGTAAAAACGAATGATATTAACCAAAATCTTGATGTACATGATTATAATACAAGAAGCCGAGGAGATTATCACTTGGTGAGTCACAATAGTAGCCTATTCAAACAAAAACCTAGTTATATTGGTAGGAAATTCTACAACAAGCTACCGCAGTTTTTGAAGAGTCTTGAAAATATAGAAATATTTAAAAATCAATTGAAGAAATATTTAGTTGATAAAGCTTTTTATAGTGTACAAGAGTTCCTTTCACATCAAAATTAAGCCTCACCTCAACTAATTGAAGTAATTATGGTATCTAGTGTATAATATTGTTGATCTGACTTGTCTTATACTCCTTAACTGGAGTCTCCAAGACGTAATCTACAAAAAAAAAAAAAAAAAAAAAAAAACCATTAAATTATGAAAACTTGGATATAACCCGTTTCATATGATATTTAGTTAAATACTCAACAAAATATCTTGTAAAATAATCTGTGAGAATTCTCTCTAAAAGAAAAACAATCCGAATAAGCAAGATTAATATTGTCAAGTGGAAATTATGAGAAATCATTACTAGTGAATAATAAGACGAAGTTGTCACAACCACATTATTAAAAATAGTGAGATAGTAGTTTTGGTTGTTATACCATTATCAGTCTCAAACAAACTAATACTAAAGTACAGAGGAGCTTAATATATACTAAACACAGAATGATACTATTTGCTAAGGGATAGGCTGACTTTCATTGACGGTTTGTGATTGGCTGAAGGCCATATAACACGTCACGCTCACTAGCTGGTGGGAGGAGCAACAAGCAAAAATAAGAATCAAATCAAGAACTAAAAACCGTGAACATCTAGAAAGTTACAGAGAAGAGCAACACACAAGTAGCCGGAATTGAATCATTTTTAAATTAAAAAAATTGAAGCTCACTGAAATGCAGTCAAGGTTAACCAAGAAAGACACGCAAGTGCCGTTATTAAAATGTAGGCCAGAATTATGATGAAACCAAGTCATTACTTAATTTCTGAATTGAGAAGTACCGGAGCTGTGACTTACCGTGGGATCTGGGGGTATGGAATACCTCCCAGTAAAAAATGGGAGTCCGGACATTTTTTGAAAATGACACTTGAATTTGTGCATTTTAAACGCATTTGAGCATGGTTAGTAATGCACATATAATATTACATAATATACAAAATAATAAGATTTAAGTCTTTTTAAAATAAGGTCAAAAATAATAAGATATTTTAAACGATTATGACAAAAACTTGAAAACCATAACTACACAAGTCAAAAACTTGAGTCAGTCTAAATTAAAAAAAAAAACAACTATCATTTCCAGCTAGTTCAAGTCTGGTTTAAAATAAATGATTTTATTATCGATTTAGGTAGCCGGAGCTCCGCCCCGGTGTGCTCCGGCTGAAATTAAGCCCTGAACCAAGTTAGTTGTATTGAATTGGTTAAAATAAATTTGGTCATTTCAACTAGTATTGGAATCGCTTTTTACCAACCTAGTTATCTCCAAAGCTTCTAAAATGTTCAATTGTCTGCCTTTGCCAATCAAATGCAAAAATTCAACATTTTCTTCAGTCTTTAACTAGTGATCATTATTAATGAAATGCTTTGCAAAATTCAAGTCTCCTTTTTGGGGTTTCCAATCCCTATAATTTCGTCGTCTAAAGGTTTTTAGGAGAGTAGTTTAAACGTTTTTGGAGCAGCATTGCATTACATTTTCTATTATTATTGGAGAATTATTCGTCACAGTGTCATGAGATTTGATATCAATTATGTAGACTTATAGTACCTTTAGATCGTTAACGGGATTTCAACCCAAATTCGGCATCAAAAATTCATTGGAGTTAATCAATAAAATCAAAAATATTCCTGTTCATTCGTCTTATAAAGTTGTTTCTTTTGATGCAACTAAACTTTTTACAAATATACCGGCTGAAGAATGCCTTAACAGAGCTGAAGAGATCATGGAAACCACAATTAACGATCCTATTATTGGAACTGAGCTGTTAGGATTGATGAAGTTATGCAATGAATATAATTATTTCAACTTTGAAAATAATTTTATGAACAGAAGATAGGTTAGCGATGGGTTCACCACTTTCACCACTACTAGCTGATTATTTATGGATAGCATTGAATGTAAAATTTTTGAAAATAATAATCAGTTCAAAGATAGGATTGTTTATTGGTTTAGATATATAGATGATATTATTTGTTTGTGGAAGGGTAGTAATAGGCAATTAGATAATTTCCTCAGCTATTTGAATAGTTTACACCATAAGATTAAATTTACCATAGAATTAGGAGAGAAACTTTCTAGATTTAAGAATAGATCATAGCACAGGAACCAAAAATTTCTCTATTTTCAGAAAAGTAACTCATACTGATATAATCATACCTCATCACTCATGTCACCCTATATTCCAAAAACTTGTAGCTTTCAATAGTATTGTTACGGGTTCTAATAGCTAAAATAAGGCTTGCAACACTAAAGTTCACACTTGCACTTTTATTTACACAAATTAGTCTATTTACACAAATTAATTGTAAGTTCAATTAATTAAATAAAAACAGATCATCAAATGACAAGCTAATACTTATTTTCAAATAATACTTATTTAAAAACTGATTCACTGGTTCATGTGGAATCCTTTATATAGCTGTTGTAGTTGTATAATTCCAAGAATTGGAGCTCACTAGACGCATCGAGAAACTTCAAGAGACATGATCTCAATCGTTCCAGAAATCAATTGAGTGAGAGAGTTGCAGACTTGGAGAATAAGAGTGACGAAGACATCTAATGAGAGAGAATGGAAAATATCAAATTGCAGTTTCGTCTGTCCATGAAAACAATAAATAGAACGAGTGCGTGACTAACTGCTTGTTTGCCCTCGTAACAGTATGATTTATAGAGCTTTTACTATGCCTATGAGCACACATCACAAAGATTAATTGAATTAAATAATCGCAATTTATACATCATGCTGCCCTCTGTAAGGTAGGAACACCACCTCGTTTTTATGTTAATAAGTAGCATTATAATTGATAAACATTGTATTAATCGTGCTCTTTTTATAGAAAATCCATATTCCCAAGCTGCTTTCAGTAGAAAATGTATCTATATATTGCATGCTAAAAATTTAAAAATTTCATCGTGGTGACTTCACATATCATTACCTCCACCACTCTAAATTATCATCTGTGACCGTTCAACCTTTCATCTACTAACCTTGGACTCCAATCACTCAACTTTATTGACACCAACCATTATCTACACTCTGTTCACGCAAACGAGAGACAAACCAAAACAAACGTTTGCGTTTGTGTGAGTGAAAAAGTGATGACTCAGCTGTAGACCGATAGATTAATTTCTACCAGTTCACACTGAGTTCAGTAGCACATTCTCAGTCACAGTTACTGGTTCACTTATATACTGCGCGTTAATTGTATTTCTGTAGTTAATTGTGAATTAGTCTTGTTCGAAGATACACTCTCGCACGCGCATCGTTGATTAAATCGTCACCCCTTTCCGTGAACAGAGTATAGGTGTACTAGTGTAGGCGCATTAATAAACAGTCAAGTGCAATACAGTCGGGACAGTGAGAGCGTCCCCTTCAAATTTACCAGAAGGTAGATTCATTCCACTTTTTTATATTGAACTTCTAATTCAAATAACTCAATATTCAAAGAAGGGAAATGCATTGATCCATCAAATAATGGTGATGTGTATGTGTTTTTCTTTTTTCACTCTCTCGTTTCAGCTCCTATTCACGGACAAGGGCTTTGTGAAAGTCTTTTTGATAATAGTATGTTTGCCTACATCATTTATCATTTATTTATCTTCATCATCAATTCCGTAATATCAAAATTGCGATTTGTACAAAAAACATAATTATCATAAAGTACATTATTATTTTAGAAGTACAAGAAACATTTTTCATTGTGTATTTGATATGATGATTGTGTGGTGTGATGTTTTTTTTATGTGAACAATAAATTTGAATTTGAATACGTTCTAGCTTCGGCGCCCCTCATCGGAAATTCAAACGTGATCACTCATTTTGAAGAGGAAGCTTTGTTCCTAAAGCTTGTGTAGTATGTTTTGTCTAGAAAGATCCGTAAGTTTCCAGATAATAGCAAGAAACTGAAAAACGCCTGAATTTTCTTTATAAAATTAGGGGGTTTTTCGATTTTTTGGGGTGAACCAATCCTTGTACGGGATGGAGGATGTCGAATTCGGATTCAGCATCTTAAAATACATATGTTACAGAATCTTTGACAAGAATTTTAGTAAATTGGTTTTGGATAACCTAGATTTTTACATTAATTTTTACTCACAATCACCAAAACAAATCATCACCACGTATTCAAAATTTACAAGAAACCCACCTCCACAGACATGATAATTCACAATCACTCCAATCATCCATGTCAACACAAATATGCAGCCCTCAACTTCATGATTCACAGACTCACAAACATACCCATGAACCCCACTAACTACCAAAATGAACTTTATACCATCAAATACATAGCCTCAAAAAATGGATATAACCCATCCATCATTGACAAAAAACTCCATAGAACCATTCACAAACAACAAAAACCCACACAACCCCCACCAGACTCCAAATACATCATATTAACATACATAAATCATGCAACACAAACAATAGCAAATACCTTCAGAAAGCTAAACTACACATTCGCATTAAAAACCAGCAACATCTTAAGAAAACTCACCACCACCACCTCCAACATTCATAATCATTCTGACACTTACAAACTAGCATGCAACGAATGTGACAGCTTCTATATTGGACAAACTGGCAGATCTTTCACAACCAGATTCAAAGAATACATAAAAGCCCTCACCCAAACACACACAAAATCAAATAATGCCGAACATCTACTCACAAAAAATCATTCATTCACCAACATTGATCAAACCCTCCACATCCTTCACATTGCCCCCAAAAATCATACAATCTTGAACAATTTTTTGAAATTTACAAACATTCCACTTCACATCCTCAATGACCAACTTAATTTCAAATCTCATACCCACTTCAACATCATCACAAACCCCTCCTGAAAACACCTCCAACAACCACACCTACTTCCCCCACCACATCCACTCCTCCCACTACCTTCCTACGACCACCAGACCTTACATAGGCCTACTAGAAAACCAGTCTATCTGCAACCAAGCGCCGAAGAAGAACCACATAGTTCGAAAAGCGTCCGCCGCAACTCAAAAAAGGTCAGTTCTGCACAGCAAGTTTCTACCTATGAATACATCAATGAGTAAATTTGTGATTGAGTGACAACCTCTTATCCCCGCTCATCGGAAATAATTCAAACGTAACCCCTCATTTTGAAATATTTTGTTCTTGAAGTTCGCTATAATTTTTCGCTATTATAATATACAATCTTCTATGTTAAATAGTGTTGTAGAATTTTACTTATAAGTCGATTTTTAATTAGTTTAGTTTATATGTTATACTGATCATATTGATTTGCTAATTTGATAGATATTTCATAATGTAGGCTATAAAAAATTTCTAATGTTTCAATTTATGAAAGTTCAACTAAAAATCCTAAAATAAAACAAATTTTAAAACAAAAAAGAAACTGACTTCAATGAAATGATACTCAAGTACTAAAAAGTTTAAAATAAAGTATTTACTTTAAACTGAGAAAATTTTAAATTTCACACAAGTAAGTTAATCTTTTGAAGTCGGCACCAAATATTTCATCAAGTTAATAAGAAATCCTATGTTATATATATTTGTACCTTTAGAAGTTTAAGGAAAATTTGGTACCGACTTCAAAAGGTTACTTGTATTAAATTTAGAATTTTTTCAGTTCAAATTAAATACTTTATTTTACACTTTTTAGTACGTATTTAATTTATGTTTCCCATTTCATTGAAGTCTGTTTCTTTTTTGTTTCATTTATTTACAACTTGAGTCATTTTGCAATAAGAAATTATCAATATTTAATGATATTTTGTCAAGAAAATTGTGAGTGAAAATCATAATTTAAATTGAAATATAGTGTCAGTTTTGAAATTAGAAGAAAATTGTATTCAGTTTGATTGGGATGTACCGTACCGAGTTCAGTTTACAATGGATTCCATGTAATGGTAGAATCAATTTCATGGAACTCCATTTCTTAATAAGCAGCATAATAAAAATAACTTCTGTAACTTACTATCTATCTGAATTTCAATGATCTTGTCTTAATATATGTGAAACGTTTTCATTGGATAACATAAAAAAACTGATAGAATTTGGCTTCAATATAATTTATATTATTTCATTTATTTATTTTAGTTTACATATTTGCATTGAAAAACAACAAGGTAACAATTCTTATAATTTACATAATTTTTGTCTTGAAGACAATCCATATCTCTACACAAGTAGCCTATGTATCATACATTTGAGTTCGTTTAAAATTATTCAACATGTATCATTAAACAGTACAATTGCCAATTTTATTTTCAAATATCAAACACTCATAATCTATAAAAATTACGCTTTAACAATCTTGAACAATGGATTCCGACATCTAGACAATTGTTTACGAAATTGTGATAATACAAATGAGATTATTTCTCGACATTAACTTTCAAGCCAACGTTCCACAACCAAAACGATAAATATATATAAGTTTGTATTGCTTGAGAATTCAGTGAAATATCAAGGAAGTAAGAGTGTTATCACACGAAAGGTTCCACGCCTCATTATGATGAAGCACAATCGGACCGATATGGAATGATTCAAGATTTATTATTGAAAACAATAAGTTCAACACTGCTACTACCAAATCTGTCAATCAATAATTACTTTCCTGGATTGTTTGTTCCATGACGATCTGCGTTGTTAATATTAACTTTTCATGTGAAATTTAACGACATGCAGTCAATTTCACATGAAAAGTTAACAATAATTACTGTTTCATGATACGATTTTAATGAGCAAGTAATTTCCATATTTTGAAAAAATTATGATAATTATAATAGTGAAAATGATAATGGAATGAATTATCAAAATTATTCATTAATGGACAATATTAAATACAGGGCGATTGAATATGAATTCCAATACAAAAATGACAATAAGAATAATAAAGTAAAGTTAATAACATTACTTCATGAGCTTCTTTGAAGTTGTATTCTTGCTGATAATGCCGACATGAGTCGTCTGAGAACTGTGCATGGGTAATGAGATAAATGATGATTCAATGATGTTACAAATAGTGGTTCTACAGTTTTAGGTGGGTTTCAAACCAGCGGGTAAGTGATGATAAAGTAAAGAACGTTATGTATTGAAAATTTGAATCTGTTACCCGACGAGAGTGAAATTGAAAAAAAAATATGTAGAAACTGATTCATTAGCAAGAGAGGTAACAAATAACATTGAAATTTAGGTGTACCCTACAGACTCAGTACATTTTCGGAGATCATGGACGTTAAATTTAAATAAATGAACAGCCCTTGGTTATCTTATACTTTTCAAATAGGATTCATTTTTTTAATATAAAAATATAAACCCTATTCCTGTTTAAATTATGATTTTTACTCTCACAAAAATAATAATTTAAATAGAAATACAGTGCCAGTTTTGATATTAGATTTTGATCAAGTATTTCATCATGGAAAGCATCACAGAATGATTCTTATTCCAAAAATTATTTATAACGGTTTAGGTCGTTTCATGTATTATTTTAATGAAATGCATCAATAATGTACAATAGTGAGAATGACAAAGTGACAGGTGAAGTACTTTATCATTAGTTATTTTTAAGAAAAAAAAAAAACGTTGAATGCTAGATTAGTTATTAATAATTTGAAGCGGGCTCGTTTATCAAAATGAAAATATTGTTTCAAAAGCGATTCGAATTTCCCTGTCTTTTCCTTCTACAGTAGCCTATCGTACTAGTCAATAGTTTGGGCCATAACCAAAACATATTTTCTATCACAAAAATTCAAGTGCAATGGATATATTCTTCAGTATGAAATTAGTAGTTGTAGAACAAAACTTCAGTTTCAGCACGATAATGACGAAAAGTTAAGATTTTTTCATGTATTTTATGACTGCCTCTTATTTAATTTTCAATAATATTTAGATTATATCTATGGCCCAATGAATAATTTTGTTCCGTTTCACAGAGTTTCTATATTGTAGTTCATGAACCCATTGAACTGATTATTTTCTCTTTTTTCGAACTTGCTCTATAAATATGAGGATTGTCTCTCTGAGATGACGCCTAGAAATAATACTATCCTGAGACTAAACTGCATAGAGTAGCCTACAGGCAGAAATGAAAGGCTAGTTTAGAATACTAAATTCCATTTATCACATTATTTCTTGAAAATTGTAATGTTCATAATAAACTTTAAACAGACAGATCAATTCGTTGGACATTTTTAATATTACAGTAACTAGTTTCATTAACACTAAGGATATGATGCAAATTTCATATTTGATGTACAGATTGTAAACAACCTAGAGTTTTAGCATACCAAAACTGGTCAGTTCTGCGATTGCGCGGACTATTGAAATTGATAAATATCGTCCCGTTAGGAATTAGATTGGTATGACATAACTGTACTATAATAATGTACTTAATCGAAATAATATCAGTGAGTTGTAAGTCAACTAATTATTGAACAATAATGAATAAAGTTATAATACTGGAGATTAAGTTGATTTAATTAAAAAAATGATATCTATCTCCAATAAAAATAGTTACTGATTTGGGTTGCCATATATTTTATTATCAAGTACAATATTATTATCATAGCTAAATCTTATTCATTAACGGGGAAACATAACTAGTTACATTGATATTGAATATGATGATTATAGCTAGGAGTAATGTTAGCGGGTTGGATTCCATACAAGTAATAAACAATTAGATGTCTATATTGTCATTCACATATTATTAATCAACAACACGAACATTTATTTAGGTTGAGATATGGTCTTTTCCAGTATGTATCTAACAAAAGGCATTTTACAAACTTTTGATCAAGAACTAGATCATTGTACACTACCTACCACTTTCATCTACTTCATACAAATGTGTAGTATGAGAGACAATTATACAAATTTAAATATCATTTTTGTCTAAAAACGAGCATTATTTACTCAGACAAGGCAGATACTACGTATTATGAATACAGCAAGTATCACATTTTGAGAAATTCTCTAATAGGCGACTCCTTAGTAGTGTATACCATGGTATCAAGATAATAATGATTATCTTTTTTCTCTTTTTTTCGGAGGATGAAGCCCACATGGGTCTGAGACCTGTGCGTGGGTAATGAATTGGATGATAGTGATAGATGAGTTGGACCTACAGTTTTGGTGGGTTCCGAACCACCGGCTACTACTGCATATTCTGTTTTACTGAGTATTCAACTTGATTCATCTCTATCCAGAAGTGAATGAAATTTTCCTTGCGATACAGTTTGAATACAATAATATAATTTTCTTTCATAAAATATCAACTTTTTGACAGTAACAAAACATACGATCCTAAATTCAAACTGATGAATACACGAGGTCTACTGCTAGGCTGATCTACACATTAATTATTTGCATTCAAGGTTCCAAAACTTGTCACTAAGTGATACTTACTGTATTCAAAACAGAAACTTAAAAAATTGAGAAATTCAATGTCAATTATAATCGGGCAGACAGATATACCTATTGGTGAAAGCGCTGTCGTAGAGCTCTTGCTACAGATGTGTTCAAGAATGCATCTCTCGTGTAGATTGCTCTACGAGAGCGCTCCAAAGCAACACGTATTTCCGTTAAGACCAACCATTATCGCTGGACAGCATGAATCTCTTAACGAATTAAATCTTATTAAAATATCATCAACTTTTTCAGTTCATTTTAAAAATTAAGAAAAATATTTTTTATTAGATTCAGATTTCAGTTATAAACTACAAACCATGTCGAAAGAAGTCAAGCTTCAAGTACTCTAGCCTAGTTTCAAATTATTTTATGTGACACTAGTTTATACAGATTTACAGAGTTGTACAGTTATACATGATCACTTTTACAATGTATTTGTGTAATAAGGGCAAGCAGGTAATTCGTCCATGTGAGTAAGCACAGTTCAGAATATTTTTACTACGAATAAATGGAATGTTTTTTTTTAGTTCAAATTGATAGACCGTCGTCATTGAGACTGCTGAGTTCTATTCTGCAAGAGGCGCTTCTGCTCTTGACCAGCGGCAACGTACGAAAAGACACACAGGACTGCGTAGCATATCTGGTCGGCCTGATTGAAAACAAAAAACACCATTTTTAAATATATACCAGGAAAACGATTATCTTATATATAATTCAGATTTAAAAAAAATTAAATGGCATAGAATAATTCTGTTTCAAACTTGCATTTCAATGAGAGATGATTTGGAAAGCAAAATACTGTAATGATACAAACAAAACCAATGATTGTGTCTTCCAATCATGGATTGCACAATTTGTTCACAAAAAAGAAAAACAATATTTTATGTAAAAAGTATAATTAACAAAACAAAAAACGCAATTTTCAGAATATTTTATTTCATGTATTTCTAGTGAACAAATAATATTGTTGATTTGTATCTTATATTCTACTATTTTATATTTTGGAATATTCTTGTGAATTTGTGTATGTATGGAATGAAATAAATTGAAAATAAATTGTAAACATGATTGATGGGAATTTCGAGTGCGAAATTCAAGAATACATTATTTAACCACTTCTACTGATGACTAATGAAATGTATACCGATGAAGAAAAAATAATTGAGTACGAGTTGTCTTGATTTTCTCATATAAGCAAGCTACATTGCAATTTTTAAAATAATAGCTTATGGTGATATCACCATGCACTTGAGACATGATCAAACAAAAATTGGTTATTGGAATACTTTGGTAATGTAAAGATAATAGTACTGCTACTGTAGTACTACTACTTGTGATTGAGATAGATTTTTTGAAAAAAAAAAAAAATATGTTGGAAAAAAACTATAGGTACTATATAAATAATAATATCTAACTTTTTTAGTGAATGACATAGACTCTCATATAACGTATAAACTTCAATGAGAAATCAGCAAAATTTTACATTTCAAACATGTTAAAATAATATAAGAATATTCAAGACTATAGTTTCTATTTTAAACACGATATGTCTGTTCCAAAGGAATTTATTTCTGTATCTTCATTTTGCATTGTCTGTTCGCAATATAAGAAAAGTGGATGAAAAAATGTGGAACTCACACAGCTACATCAACAACAACAACATAAACAATAATTTATCAAAATATTAATATTCCAAGGTTCATTTCAACAAACAAAGCAAATTATTTAAAAATAAAAATATGTGATGAAATTTGTGGTGAAATGTAATAAAATAAAATGAAAAATAAATGAAACCTGGTTGAAAGCATGCAACAGAGGTAGATGACATCAAGATTCATTTTCAGTCTGATTTGCATGTTCAGTTGTCGACATCATCTTCATTTCATATTTAACAGAAATGATCCTATGTATCTGTAAGCACAGCTCAGGTCCCTACAACAAACATGCATCAAAACTACAAAACAAGTACGTTACAGATCATTTCTGACAGCTTTGTGAAAGAGTCAGTCATTATCGCATGCTTTTCTTAGAAGAAAGATAGTAGAATTCACCGAGATTGCATTCGTTAATATGTTTAATATGAAAAACATTCAACTGAGTCATTATATATACTTTCATAAAGAGAGAAAAGTAAACTGGATAAAGGGTCAAATTGATAATAGCACAGGAAAACATATAGTTTTATGAAATTTATAAAGATATAGGCATAGGTAAACCACTCAATGTAGAAACACCTTAGTTGAATGAATTATAGTTGAAAACAATGTAAAATGTAATGAAATTTGTACTTTGTTGAAACTAACTACATTTTAAGGTTATTGGTAGCACGATACCTGTAATAATAGAAAAATTGGTACTTAATGGAATTCACTAATGTAGTGTTCGTATTTCATAAATTATCCGACCCATTAAGGAAAACGAATTATTTAAATAGAGTCAAATTAGTTTAATAGGTTTTTTGAATATTTAAATAAGTAATAGTAATAATGGTGAACAGGAATTTCCACAACGCACTGAGTTCATTCCATGGAAATGGAGAAAATCAGCCTCTTCGTCATAAGCTACATTATTATTTATCAACATAGAAATGAGGGAGATGAAACATAATAAAAATGAATCATGAAATTTCCACAGAGACTATACAGATGAAAAAAGGTCATACTATACGAGAAAGTACTATTACAAAAAATAAATTGGTAGCAATCTTGAAACATCAAAGCGATGATTAATCTGAACATACTAATGATAATAATTTTCATTCAGAATTTGGAAAAATAGCAGGCATTTATTGTAATGATTATTACCATTGAAGATTTATACTGCCTTTGAATGACCTGCCTAGTTTTTGGATCTGAAACAAATTGGTTTAAAACATGTTAAAGCAAATCGACAAAAGTATGTGCGAACTAACATCTCACTCATGGTTGAGAGGCAGCCGTAATACAATAGTTGCCTAATCTAATATTATACTGTTTCAAGACTCAATGATTTAGTTTTGGACATATAAACTAAAAATAATAATAGTTCAGAAGGAGAGAGGATGTAAAGTAAAAATGATGAAGGTTGAGTAATATCAAGAAACATATGACCAAAAAATAGTTACTAGTAAAATTGCTATTTATTTTATATAGTATACAAACATCTTAACTTCTCTGCGTTCTCCTAGGCACTCTATTTAAGGGTGACCGATTAGATTGGCCAGCAAAAAGACACTGTTCTCTGCTGTAAACTCACTTCCTGGTGGTTCGGAACCCACCTAAAACTGTAGGTCCAACTCAACAATCACCATCATTCAACTCATTTCGCACGCAAAACCTATGTGGGCTTCATCCACTAAAATTGCAAAGCTTGCTTGATGAACCAAATATGTTTCTTTTATAGAAAGCTTAACACATTTCTTAAAAGTATAATATCAAAACAGAAACAGTATTTCTACTTGGTTTTTGTTTTTACTCAGAATTGAAGAATGCATTTCGCTGCTAAGAAACTTCATCTCAGAAGCGAAACGCAACCCTCCAGTTTAAAGTGAGTAGAAACAAAAACAAAGTAGAGATACCGTGTTAGTTTCAATGTTAAATTGTATATACATTATTTCTTGATGGAAAGCATCCAGACATTTCTGAACATATTATTGTATTGCATATGAGATGCAATAAGAAAATTGAACGTTACTATTGATTATTAATCATTACTTATTTCTTACTTGTCTCTTCATTTCGAATAAAATCAGAATCGTTTTAATTTGTGATAAAACGTTAATCTAGACGTTTGTAGAATTCTTTATACATTATAATAAAGTACTCACTGTATTCTTCTAAAACGAAGATAACACCTTTCTGCGTAAAACATTTTCTAATGTGATCCAGCTTGACAAACCACTGGAAAAATACATTCATAATTAACCAAGGTTCATGAGATCACAGTCACGTTATTCATTTTTTAGATTAGATTATGTGGATAATTCAACACTAATGTGAGATGAAAAATTATTCTATTGCAAGTACTGTTTTAGAAAACCACCTTAAATATGCTATGATATTTGAATGCCATCAATCCTAATTTATGATTAGATCCTATTTCGATAAGATTGGCAGCTGAATTGCATAAGGATATGATAGATTGATAGTAGATAGAATCTTCTGAACCCTCAAATTGATAGAAAATCGTACATTAAGTTAATAAAAACTAATACGGTATTTCAGTGATTATTCAATTTTAGAGAAAATATTGATAAAGTTAGAATGAAGTAGAGAGAAGTGTTTGCTAGAATGAGCTAACTTCAGTTATTCAAAGCTACATTTTATGAGAATGTGCGTTTCAAATGACATCACGATATTCTGTTCTCAATTCTGATAGTCGAATTCATAATTGCATAAAGCTCTAACCAAACATAAAACAGATAGCTATATTATATTTTGATTCTACATCTTGTTTGATTTTTCACTTCATGCTTCCTGTGTTCATGATCTTGGTCACAGGCATCGTTTGAAGAGTTGTGGAGTGATCTAGCAATCAGCATCTCATTCCGTTTAAAATCTGTCTTAATCATACTGAATTATTGAAGAGAAATACTTGTTATGGAATTAAATCGGAACGATCATTTTATAAAATATAATACGCCTACTGCTTGCCAACTGAAGAGGAAAACATTTCTACAATTAAAATAGAAAGTAGAAAAATTCTAAAGGGAAATTGACAAAAGTATGATTGCTGAGCATGGGAGTAGAATGAATCAAGAAGCCATAACTGGGAAGATTGATGGAAATGAACAGTTTTCGGCCATGTTGCAGCGATCTATACTGCAGTTAGCATTACTCTGATAATACAATGCAGTTGACACTAAATATGCTACACCATACAAGCTTAAAGTTATTCGAATACAAAATTCAATAAGGGAGGGAATAAAAAAGGCACCGCATTAAGAAAAATTCTTACGATCAATAGTAAATGTTGGGCTGATCATTATCACAAAGAGTAAACCCAAAAAGTATCACAAATGTAAAAAGGCCTACAAAAAAAATTGGTAATTTAATAAAAATGCACTGTCTTTAGACCAGCTAGTGTAGCGAAGGAATAAAACATTAACGGTAATAAATTAATTCGATATACAATGTTATTTAATTCCTTTAAAACTAACTATATTCCTTAAATTAGCTATATAATAATAATAATAATAACTACACTGCAATAGATGTGGATAAAATGAGAGCCATTTCTTCTTAGATTAGATCTCTAAAGTAGAACAAAACTTCAATTTCAAGAGATCATCCAATTGAGCTTTTCCATGTACCCTTATTCCTTATAGTAGACCCTATCTTAGAGTGTCAAAACAGAGATGCATTATTCAATATTTTGCATAGGAATTGTTGAATCCAATCATCTAAAATATCGATCGGTTGAACTCTTACTGTGGACTAATTACAAAAGTCAAGTTTTGATATAAAGTATTCAAATTTTCACTCAGCATTCTCAACTTTTGCAATGTATTTAACGACAAAGTTTCAATCTATACCTCTGACCGTTTCAAATTTAATGTCAGTTGGTGTTGCAGAGGGTTTTGACTAGAAAACACGATTAGAGATTTTTTCAAAAACATCGTCTTCAAAATCAATAAAATAGTTTTATTAGTGAGCAAACTTGACAAGGCTGTAACGGTATGTAATAGTATTTCGCATTTCTACTTATCACTTGATTAGATAATAATTTATGAATTCGATTGGAATTTATTTGCAAACATTTTATTTCAAAATTTGTCATGAAATTAGGGTTTCAAACACTACACTTCAATCATCTCTTAAAATCCATAAACTTTAAGTACCGGCACTGCTAGTATTAAATTTGTGCTCTCGTTTGAAATATTCTCTTGAACAAACAAATTTACAACATGACAGCTTCTCTTTGGATAATTGACGATAATAACAACGGAAATGAATAGGAATGAAAATGGAATATCTGGGAATAGCATTTTTCTTTTCATCGAGAATAATACAAACTTTTCACCGAGAAGAATACAGATTACGCAAAACATTGAATAATGCACTTCTCAATCAATATAATTGTACTACAATATTAATTGGCTATGCTACTTTGTGATCTACAAGTTGACTTTTGATATGAACAGTACTTTAACCAACAGTACTGTTTAGCCGTAAATGCAGACAGTAAATCTTAATGTATTATCAACTAAAAGTTGCTAAAAATGATTGAATATCATCAAATGACAAATTCATTACTCTTGTATCACAACCATGCAAAATTTCAGCACATCTCTAGCATCTGGCCGTGCAGTTCAAGCAATTTGGTAAACTAAGAAGCAACGTGGAAGTGACATTTGGTGACTGAATGAGTGATGATATCTATGATATCTATATCTACAATCCTAAACTATTCAGTGTACTGTTCAACCGTGAGTCATCTACATTTGAGGCAGACTAATCACTTTGAACAAAATCTGAACATTTACATTACTCGTTTTTCTCGGTCCTCTTCCTGAAACTCATTTGAAATTTAAGCATAACATCAACAGAAATACTCCATGTTCATTGGAAAATAACAGTGTAGAATATTGTAATGCAAGATTAATGATAAAAACTTGATTGCAATTTTAAATTTTTGATGAATTATCAGTTCTTTGTTTCTTCATTAGAGGAAATTCAAGTGTGATGGAAATTAACACTATTTGAAAATTTCAAATTTTGTACCTGGCTTTATAACAAAAAAATCATAATAAATTCTGCGACATATGAGAATAATTAGCAATTTGATGAGCTAATTTATTGATATAGCTATTAGGGGTCTCTTGTATGCAATCGTTGTTGGTAATTGAAAGAGGAAAGTGATTTTTTGCAGAAATAGAATTGGCAAGTATTTTTATGATGTATAAGTATCAAATGTTATTCATGAAGATGTTTAGTTATTCATAAGACCATATCTAATATTATTGGACTTTACCATACATCTGGTCATACTATTTTATTAATGAACAAAGAAAAATCATTAATCCAGCAGGATACTAGCTTTCAATTTGCTGGATACTGTTTTAATAGCAAAACCTTCTGACAGTTGTAAATATTTCAACATCCATATCACTTTTACCCAAATTAACTCTAGCTGAACATAGTTGTAAGATGTTTGACTATATTTATGGAAATGAAGATAACATTTCTGATGTTGTAGCAATTTGAAGATTTGAAACAAAAAAATTCAATTTAAAATGAAATGAAAAATGAATATTACTGTCAAACATTAAAAATAATGAAAGTTGCATGATGAAAATGCGTAGAAAGAAGTCCATCTCCTAGAAATATCTTAGAATAAAAGTCTATTAGAATAGAAGATACAATTGGATTCTGTTAGCAGCCTATCCAAGAACACAAATACATTTTGTATTCATTCATACAAAATGCATGAGTTAAAAATCTTCATTTCAAAGGTGCATGCCGCGTAGATATCTAGAAAAAAATATTTCATTATTAACGCTCATGCAAATACTAATTCCATAAAAGCAACTGAGAGCGAACAAAAACAAACAAAACTAAAAAAATAAACGAAATATAACTACAACTTGAAAAAGTCAAAGCTTAAGTTACTAATGAGATGGCCAAGCAGATATATATATAATATATGTATATAATATATATTATATGTACGTATATATTAACTAAACAGTGGAATGTGAGTTGCTGTCACAACTAAACTAAAGTGCACCCATGCTCTGATTGGGCTCCGGGTTCGAAACAAAACATAATTCAAATAAAATATTTGACGATGAAAAACCAGGAAGGAGTGAGAAGGAAAATAATAATGAAAATGGTATGGAACATTTAAGTCTACAATGAGAAAATATAAATGAAACGAAGGAAAATATGATGGGTATGCTCTACGGTAAACAATAATAACGACAAATGTGAGAGCTAATAAACACTTTTAAGGTACCTCGAAATCCTGTTAGCAGTCCAAATCCAGGAAAGATGAACAGAAAAATGGAAAAAATATGTTCTGATGCGTCGAATCCAAGAATAGTATAAGTAATAAATCTATATAATTATAATTAACAACAGCTTAAACATCTAACAAATCTAGGTAAAGGTTTTTCAAGGTAAGGTAAGGTTCAAGAACCATCTCAACAGTTCCTTAAGCTCTGATCAGGTTTACAACGACAAAGAATAATTATTATTGACTGATGTTTGGGAAAATAAAAATAATAAATTTAATAAAAAACTCATAAGAACTGTGTTATTGATATGAGCTGTGTGTGAAAACAAAACGCAGAGCAAATAACTCACAAACATAGAAAAATAAAAGGTAACTATAATCATTTTCCTAGATTTTATGTTAAATCAGTTTTCCAACTGTCAAGTTTCACTTAAAACAATTTGGGTTCAGCGACAACACATCCAAGAAAACTGACAAAAATGTATTAAAAACATGCGAAACGAAAGGAACCAATATATAATAATATAATATAATATAGAAAAAGAGAAAGTGATAGAAATTGATTGAAATGAGAAGACATCAATATGAAAATTCAAAAAACTGAACTCTGGATAGTACTACCTTATTCAAACGAGAATCTAATTATTGATATCCTTTTTTCAATATTAGGGACTAGCTTATCTGTTAAACCTGTTTCTTGGAAGTTTTGAGAGGTCCTTGACATAATTGTAGTGTGAATCGAAATCAAATGGGATTTCAAATACGGTAAAATAAAAATTATTCAATAAAGAAAAGAGCAACACGTCACAAAAAATAAAAGAAAAATCAAAATAGGTTTTTTAAATATTTATATAAATTTTTCACTAGCCATATTCTGAATCCATGTATGACTGCTAATAATGGATGCATTTATTTATGAATAAATACTAGACATAAATACGAATGGAATAGCTCACCAGTTTATTAGTTGCGATATCTCAAAATATACCTTTTAAAAAATGTTCAGATCATCGTTGATGATGAACCTTTTTGAAATAAAAATAAATAGATCAAATTTGAGCCCTGTGTATCAATATTTATTGCTTATCCAATGATTGAAATGGAATATTGCAGCTTAGTCTGTTGCTGTCTTCTTTAAAAACATGTGCTGGCATGTAGCATAAACTCAATTATTTGAAAATCCTTTCATAACAATAACATCCAATAATCTTTTTTTGTTAAAACTTCATTCAAAACTAATATCAACGTCATGAGCAATTGTTATGTGTATAATTTTGCAGAAGGATCTGTATCTGATTCATAATAAGAGTTACAAAATTTTAGGATTGAAAATTTGATCAATAAATTTTCGACCCACAAAAAATCATTCAAAATGAGCAATCATATTCTGGATCAAAATAGTTTTTGAATTCGAAAAATACATATTAATGTAATGATTGAGCATAGACAAAACATTCGAAAAATAAGTCATAGTTGTTGACAGTAAACAAGTGAAGAATGTGTTGTAAAAGTATTGTGGCAATACTTTCATTCGATTATTATTCCTTTATAGTTTTTCTTCAGAATATTGTATTAATGTTTAGTTTGAACACAGCTGAAGAAGCTTCACATTATGAGATCCTTTTTTTGAATAAGATTGAACGCAGAATAGATTCATGTGATGAACGTGTTTAATGTTCATCTGATTGTATACATTTTTAAGAAGCTGCCAGATTACAGCAACACACTGTAATCATAACATTGTTATTTCCATCTTGTTTTCTGAAAAGATTCATTGTATGTATTTCAATGACGATGTATGGTTCATCTTTTTCCCACAAATAAATATAACTGAAAAAATACTTTTAGTGGAAATAAACACTCATATTTCGTTGTTTGACTATTGTTTCACTTTGTTGTTCAGCATAATCAGACATTGCTAGTAAATGATAGTGAACTGAGTCAAGGTATCACCTTAAGGTCCTTTTATACGACGCGCATCGTAAAAAATTTCTCGCATCTTTCCAGCGCCAAATAATTCCAATTAATATCTTTCAAGCGAACGCCGTCTGACACACATTGTTAGGCTACCGAAGTGCTTCGTTCGACGCGTCGTATAAAAGGACACTTACAAAGACCTTGGTGAGCGTATTAATAGAAATATAATTCTCCATTTCACCTTTACAATGATTGTTCTTTCATAATTCACCTTCATCACTTTCTAGTCAATTTGTGAAATATCGCTTAAGGAAAAAATCGGGTAGATCACATTTAATTCAAGCAGTTGAAGGCATGTTCACAAAGACAAGTAAACATGTGAATTTTGTATAAGTGATCGTTTTCTTGTCGTGTTCTTTTCTAATAAAAACGGAACAAAAACAAATGAATTTAACAAATTGATCTGGCAGCTTCTTTGTAAATGAACTCACCTTCCAGTCGATACGATGCTTTCGGAACGAAATCGGATAACATGATAAAAGGTGTGTATTCATGCACACAATGCACTCACCTTGCTGTAGGCAAAAAGAAGTCCTACTCCTTCCATGCAAACTTGAAGCAAGCCTCCCTCACCCGTGGCCATGTCTTGTACTGGAAACTCCCCTCCCAGCTCCACGCCATGAGTCACTCCTTGGCCCCTGGCCGCTGCTCTTTCCATTGCTTCTTTGATACAGTAGTACAGATCCTTACACTGCCCCAAACAAACAAATATAAACTTATTTGAAGTAAATTTTAAAAAATAATCTATTTTTTGAAGGGAGAAAAATAATATTAATTGTATATTTATGATTATGAGCTATGACAGAGATTAAGAGAATAAAGATTAATGAACAATCTAATATTAAAGCTGACACTGTATTTCACTTTTATATATTGTTTTACTCACTTATATTGGATATGCTTGAGGGATGCATTTCACTTCTGAAAAGAAGCTTAGTCAGCCTGTACGGTGCTTTCATCAGATGCAGTTCAGAAGTCAAATGCATCCCTCAAGCATCTCTAATATAAGTGAGTAAAACAATATATAAAACTGAAATACAGTGTCAGTTTTAATATTAGATTGTTCATTAAGTATTTCGTCATGTAAAACATCAAAGATCAATGAATAAATTTATTATTATCCTAATTCCAGCTACTGCTTAACAACTATAATATTCTATAGCTTACTATTATAAAACGGTGCAGAATGTTTTACATTCTCAAACCACGATTTCAAGTTTCGGTGAGGATAAAAATTCAGTCTTGACGTAATGTGAGGTATCTTTAGCGAGCAGCATATCATCATCTTCAATATCCTAGATGTAGGGTAAGATTCAAATTATAAGCTATAATATAAGGTATCCTTGGTAAGATAATATAGTGAACAGCATGAGCTGCATCTTCAATATCCTTGATTTGCTAATGGATTTTTCTATCTTTCATCCAGCAATTTATGATTGAAGTGCATAACATTTTTGTATGAAATTGATAATCAATTCTCGAAATTTATAACATTAACCCTGAAGTGTAAGTTTTGAAATTAGTGCGCTGGAGGGTGAATTAAAATACAAGATAATATATTGTTTGATTGTAGATTATGTAACAGTTATTTATAAATAATATATCTGAATGAAAGAAGACATGACTTTCCCCTGGAACATAGAAAAAAGTGTACTGAACGAAATGCGATAATTCAAATTAATATAATGTGAATGCAATATAAATAGACCAGGACACAACTGGTACAATGTAGAATGCTTCGCGCACCACTGATTTCTACTGACTAGTTTATAGCCGAGTGCCGTACCAAGTGTCTGTTCAATCAGAGATAAGCTACGAAACTTCTGGGCCATCTGTGTGAAGGTGACCGATTGGATTGGCCAGCAAAAAAGACTGTTCTCTGTAGTAAAATTACTTCCCGGTGGTTCGGAACCCATCTAAAACTGTAGGTCCAACTTATCAATCACCATCATCCAATTCATTACCCACGCGCAGGTCTCAGACCTATGTGGGCTTCATCCCCCGAAAAAAGTTACAAGGTGAGTAAGCCTTGAATTGAAGTATGCTGAATTGTATTTCCTATTCTTTACCAGCTTTTTTGAACAATGTGAAGAAGTGTTTAGACCCAATGGAAGTTTCATTGGAATAAATATGAATAATCCATGAACGATTTACCTTCCTAGTGTAATATTTATTGAGCTCAGTCTGTCCTCCATTCTTGCGCCATAAACAGAGAACTTTGTTTTTTGGACTGTAAGTCATGTTGACCAATCTTTCATACCACCAACGCTCAACAATAATACCATTTACAGACCTAAGGGAAGAACACAAAACAGACTATTGACTATAAGATAACAAGTAGAATATAGTGAGTACAAAATATAAATATTGGCAATTTTATTAGGATATTGAATAATTGTTTTTTAATTAAAATTGATTTGTTAGAAGTTGCTAGACTTATTTCTATCATTTCTTATATTTTTAATATTATAACAAATGATCATCGATGGAGTTATTATTTGAAATCCAAACAAAAACATCAGTGATTCAAGTATTTCACAAAGAAATATTGTGGTACAGCTGTTCAGACATGCTCTGCTTTTCAAATAATTGTATCCTCTCTCAAGCACCTTGGAGAGTCATTAACGAATGTTTAATGTTTTTTTAATTACAAGTGAATTTTGATTTAAAATCAATTTTAATAACGATTTGAAAAATATTATCTTAAAATATGGAAAAATCAAAATAAGAGTATTTTACCTACTGATAAGATCTACATAAATTTACTTAGATTACCCAGTACTTGGATTTAAATCTTCATGATATGACCGTCCAGTTTAATAATGATAGTTTGAAATTTTTGGTTCGAATCAATGTCAATATTCTAACTCTGCTTTATAGCGAATGATATTATTATATATCCAAAAAGAAAATCTTACCTTAGAACTAGGCCATCTTCACGTACTTCTAAAAAAAGCAGATCACCAGATGAATCCACTCCTGAGTGGACATTGAAACTTTTCCTGTGTGATTGTCGGGACACCACAGGCTTCAAATCAATGTCATTGCCATGCTATAAAAACAATTATTGTTAGTACGGGATGGATAGATAACAGTTATCGACTGACATTTTAGTTACGACAGTAGTACTTGTATTTTAACAAAACGTTCCACCAAAAATTATTGATGAATGATCAGATATTTTTTTCGGCAAGTAAAATTTTAATTTGTTTAATGATTTATTATTACAGTATTTCGTACCACTTATTAAAAATTTCATTTTAGTTTTATTGTACTCTACAAAAATTAATATACTATGCAGTAAATATTTTTAGTATAAATCAAGCCTTGAGTTCAACATCACAATCACTACAATAAAGGCAAATGAATCATTTTTAAAAGAAAATACTGAGTACAAAAAATTATTGGAGAAATAAAAGACACCTAAGAAGTTATCGTTATTTCTAAGAAAGTTATCGTTATTTCAATAACTTGATATGCATGAGCAGTGCCATTTAATTACAATAATGATCACTGAAATTGTTTAGGAACAACGCTTGATAAAGAACATAGAATACTACCCCTGAATCAATTGTTTAAAAAAAGTAGAATAGAAAAGTAAAATACTTACTAGATTGTTGATCTGGTCTAGGAGCACATTCACTTCTTGACTGTAAACCAAACCAATATGACTTTTACCCAGCAGCCTGCGAACCTTTCTCTTCAATTCAGTTTTATTTACATTCACCATTAACATTATAGCTGTCAAATTGAAGAGAACTGTTGAAAGCAGTCTGTCTTCATCGTGTTCAAGTCTTTTACGTTCGCTTTCACTTAGGCACTTGTATCTGTAAAAAACAATTCAAATGAAAAAGGTATGATTACATTTTTAACGGGAAAACTAATACGAGTAGTTCTATCTCTGGTTTTTTGAGCCATCTTATGGGAAACAAAGTGGAACTACAATTTAATTAAATGGAAAGAACCAAGTAACAAAGGGTATAATGCAATAATGCATACGGTACTGTATTTGAACAGCACAGAATTCGCAATGAATAATTTTTCCGGGATTTCATTAGCTTGATTCAGTGAGTTCATAAAAGACAACAATATGTTTTTTATTTATCTTCTCGACATTTCAAGAAAATTAAAGAATTATATGCGCCAACTAACACTTGTGAACTGAATATTATGTTAACTAGTTCAATTGTTCAATTTTTGTTCTCAACATTTCAAGAAAAAAATTAAAGATGTGCCAACTAACACTAGTCAAATCCATAACTTACTATTGTCAACTAGTAAACATTTTCACAATTTCTCACCTTTCCATCATCTCTGTGGCACCCTGATCCATCCCAACCATATCTCTTTCTTGGCTAACAGCATCAAGAAACGCATCCTCCCAAAACTGCATTTGGTCCCATAAGGATGACCTCTCTTTCCCAATAAGGCCTGAAAGTGGAAGAAAAAATACCTTCATAGTCATTTTATCGTTGTAAAATTGATTACCAAAAATTGTGAATAGCATTAGGTTGAGAAATTGTAACTGAGAAACGAACGAATAACTTGGGAAAAGACAAGATGAATTCAAAACTTTGAGGCTAAAAAATGGAATATACAAATATATATTCATGTATAGAAATAATTATTGCAACATTCAGCATAATATTACCAGGATATATTATCAGTTTAAATGTTTCACACTTCAATTGCACTGCATACAATTTATTCAAGCATTTATTAATTGAATTATTCACTTTATTAATTTAAGTATCCAATTATGTATATCCAAAATAAATAAAATATTTAACAAATCACTTGGTTGAGACACGCAAATAATTATTGTAGATACCAACATGCTAACACTACATGTTAACTCTATTATCTTTATGATATTGACAATACATCCAGAATTAGTAAAGTGAATAAAATGGAGCCAGCTAACCAGATCTTGTAAGCTTCTATTGAATAATTAAGAGGAAAAATAAATATACAACATTATGTTGAATACATATCAAAATTTAATAATTGAAATCCTTCAAAACAGCTACAGCCCAAAAATGAAGCTTTAGCCATTCACTAATAGGATTCCAACGAAAATTGCACTGGCTGAAAAGGAAGATCCACTTTGGGATAAATATTATTCACTAATAATAAATTCATGTACATTTTGAAATTAAGAAAAACTTTGTGATTACTTAATATTTGTTACTGACCTTCAAAAATATATGTTCTGCCAGAATCAGGACTAGGTGTAGTTGATGTATTATGTATATTCCCTCCATGATAGCGGAATCCAGCGCTTAATGACGATTTGCTCGACCAAACACTTGGGTTGCGTTGCTTTGGTTGTCGAGGAAACTGGAATTGAATAAAATATGTTCAATAATAATCACTAAACGGTTCAGATATACTAATCCTTAAAGGAACAGCTGATAGATATCAACAGTTTTCAATCATATGGTGGACCCTTAGCGACGTTATTTACGCTGTCTGCAGACTTGTGTAGTCGGAGCATTGCAGTCATGTAGGAAACATATGACTGGTGAATCAAAGCTCAGCTTTTCATCCATTATTTCTTTGGTGAAAATTTTTTTTTTCTAATTTCAATTTATTCAAACAAAAATTAACATTTTAGGAAGGTATGGTTAGTGCTAGGCTCTTGGGAATTCGCCAGCTAGCACTATTATAACTAAAATACCGTTGCAACGCACGGGTGAACCGCTAGTATTTTCAAAACTACAATTTCTGAAATGTTTATTACTCTTCTTTATAGGTAGAATACTGTAGTTATAATACTGGATCAAGGTTCTTTAACTTGTAGAGAAATCTTGAGGTCTTTGAACCCGTAGCTAGACTGTAGAGAAACCACAACACGAACGATTTATGTTATAGAATTAGTGGTCACTAAAATTATTTAGAAAATGTTGAATGTTTAAATCTAAAAATAGAATAACACAGTTTATTGCTGCTCCCTGTTAATAGCAATTAAAAGTAACAAATAACAGAGTACTAATTTTTCTGGCACCCATCTACATAATCTCTCATTGAAGAGAGAATACGATGAAAATAATATACTGTACCATTATTCAATTTATCATGCCCTAATCAATTCAATTCACTAATAATAATAATTATAATAATAATAATAATAATAATAATAATAATTCCACACATATTGTATTTTAATTGCATACTCTTCCACACATAGGCCTACTGTATTTTGATTGCATACTATGGTGAATTAAATACAGTCCATGTATAAGTCAAGGTTTAGATGGTAAATTATAGGAGTAGAAAGAAATAATATAACAGACTAAAATAATATCAAACTTAATTAATAACTCCCTCCAAACATGTATTTAAATACAACGAAGGATTTTTCAAAGTAATTAAAATAGTGCTGAGATACCAGCAGCAGATAATCATATTATTTCAATACTTGTCACCAATTCTTTGTGACCAACAATTAAAAAAATATTTGGTATCATCAGTTTAATCGCTTTCAAAACTTGTAGAGAGAATGAATTTTCTGTAGATGGAGAGTAAACTAAAATAATAAAGATATCAGATAATAAAGGAGGGAGATAAACATCTACTTACTTTGTATCAGAATAGTGAAAGCCCAATCCAAGAATAACCAAGGAAAACCAAAACAAGAGTACTGAAAACAAATAGCAAAGCAAATAAAAAAGCTTGAAGCGATGCAGAACGAGAGCTAAGCAAGTAATGTGCATTTCCACAAAGACGAATAAAAAATATAAACAGTTGAAAAAACACAAAGTTTGTATATTCAGAAAGTGTTTCCAAGCAAAAATAGCATAAGGATTAAAGCTTTATAAGTGATATACAGAGATGTTTAGGTTTTTGAGAATATATTCATTATTTTTTTCAAAAAAGAAGTAGATTTATATAGAAAAACGATATGCCCAATTTATTGGAAGAAATCAACGAATTTTCGACGAGTAAAGATTGTAAATTTTTTTTAATGTACACTTATTCCGAAAAGAGGACTTTTGGACGCTATATAAGTTTCGAGTTTCAAGTGATGAAAAAATAGTAGTAAGTAAAAAATATAAAAAATGCTACTAGGCTGTCGAATTTTAAAAATAGACTCACATCTTAAAAGGTATTCACCGTTACTACTAGTAAACTAAGTATTAAAACTACTATTTAAAAAAGGTAGTAATGAAACAATGAATAGGATAGGATCGAAGAGCCCAGTAGACCACCGAGTCATGTATAGTAGAATATTATAGTACTACGGTATATCATTTCTATATATAGTAGGACATAGTACTATGACTAAAATACAAGTCTATTAATTTGATACACTGTTTTCGATTAACGATAGATAATAATAATTTGAAATGTGTGTCAGCGGGGTTCTTGAACTGCCAGCCGACTGTGTCAACGATTTTTTTAAAAATAAATAAATAACTATTATATCAGATTACTGAATTTATTGGTTGTCCATGCAAGGTAAATAACTAGATGGAAAAATATAAGACGATTGAAAATAGATACTGACGTTTCCCTGTTCAATTTCACTGTCGGAGACAGTCGAGCGGAACGAGGCATTGTTCTTGCTGTTGCGCTGAAGTGAGAAGTGCGGATTAGTGACGATGGATCCAGCTTCCGACGAAGATCCGGCATCCGGCGACCCATGCATCCCACCCTCCCCTCCCTGTCAGACCAAACAGCTTCACCTTAGCCTTCATCTCTTTTAAAATTTATTGATTTCAAACAATAAACATGCACATGCATTCAACTGAAACTAGATAATACTTACCATTTTAGGAATCCCTTTTTATAAGATTATTTTATATTTTCGATAACATATTTGATAATTATACTTCACGGTACATTTAATTGAAATCAGGCATTTTCAAAAAAAAGTATTTATTTTATTAAACCCCTTTCTTCTTGCTGATCAAGGCCAAACGAGTTCGAAACTTGTGCGTGTGGGTAATGAGGTGAATGATGATTGAATAATCTTGCTATCAATGTTGGGCCAACAGTTTTAGGTGGGTTCCGAACCACCAGATAAGTGATAATAAAACCAGGGGCGGATCCAGAATTTTTGTAAGGGGGGGGCGCACCCTGGGATTTTTGTAAGAGGGGGGTATGGAATACCCTGCACAAAAAGGGGATCCGGGGTACTCGCCCGGAAATTTTTTTTAAATTTCAAATGCTTTGTAAGGGGGTTATGGAGAACCCCCCGCGGGAAGCTGTACAGGGGATCTCCCTAGGAAAAAAATTTAGAGAATGCCTAGAGATTACTTTCTTGAAGCCCTTAAACTGAGAAAATTGCTGTTAGTTTTGTACAAAAATGATTGTATTATAGCAAAATTCATAGAAAATTATCATGATCTGACACGTGTTCAGACCTGAAATCTTATTGAAAGTAAGAAACAATAATAAAATAATTTTTCTATTCAAGGGGGTAGAGCCAGTAAGAAGGAATAAAACATATATATTTTTTTAATTTCCTCAGTGGTTTTCATCCTTACATGAACTGTTGGTACTATTGATCTCAATGACGATAACGAACTTGCATTTTATACCAGCACTTAACTTTTGTAAGTAGTATCAGACGCTTTCAAGGACCTGAGTTCTATTCTCAGTGAATAGAGAATATAAACTGCTATACAGAGTACACTACATAGAGTATACAGAGCGAAACTGATTAGGCCTATGTATTCTCTGTTTGCTGAAGATGGTACTCGGGTCTTGAAACGCGTGCGATACTACTCACAAAAATGTAAGTACGTTTAAAGAAAGTTTATAATCGTAATTAACATCAATATCTTTTAGGTGTATCATTTATCTATTTGAAATTAATAGTAGTCAAGCATAAAGTTTAAGTATATTTTAAAATAATAAACATAAAACACCAGGATGCCACGTTAAAGTAAATTTCATCTAGCTCTCGTATCATTGTCAATGGGTGATCCGGACCTTCATTGTTTCAGTAAGAAAATTAGAGCCGGCTTACTTGAAACTATTCCCATTCCCCTATGTTTGATCATTTATCTTTCCTGGATTTCTTGTTCCATGACGAACTGCGTTGTTAAAGTTAATATTAACTTTTTATGTGAATTCAACGACTTGCAGTCAAATATTCATTAAGAATAAGTAGAATTTACTAAATTCTACTTATTCTTAATGAATATTTGACTGCAAGTCGTTGAATTCACATAAAAAGCTAACATTTATCTTTCCCGAGTTGGGCCACCGTACAAATAGGGCACCGTACTTTAAAATTTCCCTAGAAACGGGTTTTGTGATGCCCCCCCCCCTGTAACTTTTTGAAAAATGAAACAATTCCCCTAAAACCACATTTCAAGGGATTCTAGATATGAATTTATCTATTTTGAAAATTCAACCCACGTTATGTATCAAAGTAAATTTCATCAAGCTCTTACGTTATTGTCAAAGTGTGATCCGGGGCCCTCATTGTTTTAGTAAAACAATTAAATGCAGGTATTTATGCTCTGCTCTTTTTGATCCCTCACCTTTTCTGATTCTGGTACTGTACATACTATACTTGAAATTTTCTTTTAAAAGGAGAGTTTGGGGTTGCTCTATAGGCTATTATTAATTTTTTAAGTATCATTTAATTGAAGTCGGTTTCTTTTTTGTTAAAAAAATAATCCATCTAATACCACATTTTTATCGATTTCATACATCTTCTTTTGACAAATGCTGTCTCTAAAGGCTTCTTAAAATTTGAAAATTTTATTTTTTCTCTGGAGGATCTATCCACCTGATTCCCTTATAGCTACGCCATTGTGATGTCACGTGAACAATAAACACATAAAAATCAATCGATTTTTAAAACGTGTTCAACATTGCAAAAAAAATTAAACCATTAGTACTCATTATACATTTACAGTTAGTTATACATATACACTACATCATACAACCTAGAACTATGCATAGTGAATCATTCAAATTAAAGTGATGTTAATATTCAAAACTTAAATTTTCTTCTAATAAATCCAGCCCTGGTAAGGGGACACCAAATGGAGAAACAGCCGAAATAATCATGTCTACTTTTTTTAAATAAATATGGCTAATGACAATATTTTTTTACAGTAGTCTTATTAATTTTGGATATCTACCATACATCACTATCACCAATACAAATTAGATTATTAAAAGGATGTTAAAGAAAAATAACGATTTTGAATCAGTTGGATTACTTAATAGATGTATAAAGTATATAAAGATGTATCATTTTTCACTAGCATTAACCATAAAATATATTTTCACACTACCTCAAGGGGGGGGCGCGCGCCCCCCGCGCCCCCCTGCTGGATCCGCCCTTGAATAAAACTCATAGCATTGTCATAGCAGCCGGTAACCCTTCCAAGAGCATTCCCGATCACCCAGACACGGCGCTTAGCGAGCGGTCAATCACTCAAAAATTATATCATTAAAATAATCCATCATTCAAAAATTAAATTTTATACGATAAAATATATTGCACTAGTTAATTTTAGAACTGAGAATAACAAGTTATCGTAATAATTAAAATATCCTGATTTACAACATAATTAACCTTGAATTACATTTTCAAGGAAATTATTATTAAGGTAACATCTTCCACAGTATTTAATCATGATTTAAATTTTTCTGTTGATTAATTCGAAGAGAACTGGAATATACATACGGCACTACTATTAAATAAGTTGAAATTTCATGTTATAAAGTAACAATCATTGTATTGTATTTTTAAAGCTGGAAATAAGGAAAATCGTTCAACAAAATAAAAATGTTCTAATATTTTTCACAAGAAAGAAACCAGAATTGGGTGCTGCAGTATATAAGAGCATCTAGATATCTAAATATCAGATAGACCTAGTGACAGACTTCACAAGACTTGTGACGAGATGTAAAAAGCCCATGTCTTTAAGATCAAAAATATTCTGTTGACCTATTTGCTAAAAATAATAGGAACTCTTGTTCTTTATTTTCTACATTCTATTTCAAAGGAATTCTATTCCTCTGTCAAAAAATGGAAAGATGGAAATAAATTACAAAATTCGACACTTCCAAACTAATTGAGAATACAATTTTATTTAGGAAAAAATCGCATTTATTCTAGTTTATGAACGTTGAAAATGAACCAATGATAAGATAAACTTGAAAGCATCTATCATCATGAAGTGGTGCTTCATATTACAGACAAATTGATTTATAAAAATTGACATTTATTTACAACATTAAACTCAAAGGACACAGCATTTTAGAGAAAGTTAAACTTTTATATTTAGTTCCAACATGAAAACCCAACATAACAAGTTATTTTTTAATTCACCACAAGATTCAAACTCTGAAATAAGACACTGAGTCATGCTTATATATATTTTGAGATACATACACACACAATCACATCTATATCTATCAAATTTTATATTTTAATTGAAGATGAGACAAAATTAAAAAGTAGCATTCCAAGAATGCCTGAAGATTTCAATAATACATCCAAGTGAAAAAAACACGATGAAAGAAAGAAGTTATACAGTTTAAGCTACTGTTTTATGACATACAATCCTATTTTCAAAATTTGAAGGTTAAAAGAAGTACAATTAAGAATAATTACAATAAAAGTTTTGAAAAACCATGTTGAATGCCTAAAAATTGAAAGTTACATGAGTTTATGCTAAAATAAATCACTTCGTGATCGTTCAAAATCGCCTAAAAACTCAAGTTTAAAAATTCATACGAGACAAAATATTAAGAAAATGGGTTTTTAAAGACTTTAATCCAATTTGAGGTCATACTCTCTTTGCCACTAGTGGAGAGTTGTCGAAAAAAGAAAACCCAACACCCAAAAGAAGGTAAGCTGTCTGGTCTCAAGTGACACACATAGAAAAAGTACAACATACAGCAGTTTGAGAAAAAGCATAACACAAGTCAACGACAAGATTTCACAAAAAAACCAGACACACAGAAATCTCAACGAAAGAAGGAAATAATGCAATAAGTTCATTCCATGCTGTAGGGTGACAAGTCACCAAGATCTCGATCAAACTGTCATTGCCGCCAGTTCAATGTTCATCAAAATAAAAACCTGCCAAGAATATTGAAAATAAGAATCTATAATGAATTTGAAAATAATCATATTTATGGACAAGTGTGTATTTTTCTCGGCTGGAGAGATATTGAAAATAATTAATAATATGTAGTCATTTGAAATCGTTACATAGATTTTTGATACTGAACAAAATATACAACTAATAATGAAGTTGAGCTTTATCAATACAATTTATAAGCTCTGGTTAAATTCTATTTAGGCTATTTTCTTCCTGTCTTCAAACATACTTTTTTCAATAGATTATGAAACTAATATAAGAATGTTTTTTATTCTGTTTTCTTCAATTTTTCCATTTGTGATTTGGATAGTTCTTCGTAACTGTTTTAAATCAGTAAATTTGAATCTAATTGAGTACAAAGCAGATTTGAGCATGATTCAGTGAGTTTAAACTTATACTATACTGTTATTTTCTTCAAATGGTTCCGGGCACATGTGTGACCACAGAAACCCCAGCTTCAGTTGACATTATGCTCAATTTATTCAAACATTCAATTTTAAAAGAAGAAACTTCTCTAAATAACAAAGTAATAAATAGGTTATAGAAGTGGACATAATAACAAATTAATTATTTTGTTCAAAATACAACAAAAACATGTATGAAAACTCAATTCACGCACATACAACCATTAAAAATATACATTCACAGAAATAATATAAATAACACTTTTAATGGATGCAGTGCAACACACACACACACACACACACACACACAGAAAACACCATCTAATAGTTTAATAATTTTCATGGCCAACAAAATAGATTGAATGTCACGTTATATGACAACGGAAATTATAGAACAAAAAAATCTGTTCAAATGTAACAAATTCATAGCAATCCATACTAGCACGATTAGTTAAGAAATCTACTGATATTAATAAGAGTAACAGTTTCTTAAGCGGATTGATTGGAGGATGAAAAATAAGCATTGATATATTTAATGTAAATGCTGTAAATAAATTAAATTTTGACACAAAAAATCTGTGTTAGAATAAAATATATGATATTCTTTGATTAAAAATTATTCAAATATTCATAACCTGAACCTGGAATTTGGATTTTTAATTAAAAATTTGTAAAGATTGCGGTAGTAGGCTGTAGGTGAAGTGCCTGTTGTATATTTATTTGATAGTGTGTTTGTAATAAATGAATAAATAGATAAAATTAAAGAGTTTATTTGTTACTGGAGCGTTAGTATGAATATTTGAAAAAAATCTATTGATAGCCGTTAATTTTTTGAGAATAATCATTTTCATATCACCAAAATAGTAAAACAATGATCCCTAAAAATAGAATGACATATGATTACCTCAGTATCAATTGAAGTGAGCTTTGAAAGGAACATCATCTGCTTTTTTTGGATGAATATCTCACGCAACATCTCCGATGTTGATCCACTTGCAGGCGCTTCATCTTCATGTGTTAAGCGAACTGAAGGCGGAGCACCTGGACTATCACCTTCAAAATCAATAATTATTATGATACACAATTAAAAATGAAACAATAAAATAAACATGAAACGAAACCTATAATAAATTATCAAATTAATAAGTAGTTTTCAATTTAAATTAACTTTCACGTTCTATTATTGTGGATTCTTTCATCAGACAACACATGACATTATTTCATTTAACTAACAGCATTCTCAATGCATTGAATTGAAGATTTAACATATTTTGATTGTCATAACAAATCACAATATTGTTCATGGTCAAATGTTGTAGATTATCATCAGAAATCATTTGAACATGCTTTATTGAGCTAACTACAAAATCAATGCATTATATTTAAGATTTGAAATAGTATAAATTCGTCGAATAGAACCATATTTTTGGGGATTAGAACCAAAGAAAAGCTTCTAATGACAAATTAATTACAACCCTACAAAACAATGCTTCTTAAATTAAAGTTTGTAGCACGCATAAAATAATTAAGTTTTCATTTATTTTTCATCCAATCTCTTCTGAACGTTTTTATATTTCTGAACGTTGAAATATTGTGATTTGCAAGAAATCTAGGATGCTATTGCTTTAGGCATAACTTATTATATACAAGCTAAGAGCGGGTATTTCATTGCGCGTCATACAACCGTATCGCTAACATCTTTTTTTAAAAAAGAGAAGAGATTTCTATATTTTGACGAACATATTAACGTATTAAACATATAATAAATGCTGACAGGAATACAACTATACAAATAACCAAAGCTTCCATAATTTACAAGTTCCAGTACTAAACATTTCATTTGGGTAAAACAAGATTAAAATACCCAAAAGAAAATTCCAACTCAGCTTACCATAATTACTAGCTTGTGATGACTTTCTGGATGTATCAATGTAATTGGAAGGGATTGGAGAGCTGCTAGGACTTTGAGGAGACAGAACGTTTTCATTGCTTCCAAATGGGCTAGATGCCTGCAATTGAAATAGGAAATACATCATTTCAATTTAAGTTTTCTATTGATTTTTACAAATGCATTTACTGGAAAGTAGAGAAGCAGAGCTACGCGAGCTGTAGCAGGTATCTGTTCAATCAGAGAGATAAGCTGCGTTCTCGTAGGTCCTGTTCGTAACGGTGACCGATTAGATTGGCCAGCAAAAAAGACACTGTTCTCTGCTGTAAAATCACTTCCCAGTGGTTCGGAACCCACCTAAAACTGTAGGTCCAACTCATTACCCACGCACAGGTCTCAGACCTATGTGGGCTTCATCCTAAAAAAAATTTACGAATAATTTCATGCAAGCCACTTCATAAATGATCGTATAGAGATCATTAATACAATAATTGTACAATAAAAATATTTTCCACGTGTTGATAAGCTGAAGAAAATGTTGTGATACCAATATTGTTAGTATAAATGTTGAATGGTGTGTAAACTTTATGAGTTTTGAATGATTCAACAAGTAGCAGAGCTTTATTCTAAAATTCTATTTGGTAGGTATAGTACCACTACATCAGGGGATCAAACCTCCCTTAATTACTCTCCCCATACTTATATCAATATTAGTTCAATATTTAATCGAGTGTACACAAATCACATATAAAAAATTGTTTTTCAATTGACAAGAAAGTTTCAATACTAATTATAAAATACCACTACAAAATTAAGTAGATTACTGCAATGATGCAAGACTCGTATTACGTAGGATGTCATGAACTCTTACTTGCGATAGCATCATGCTATCAAATCCAGTGTCAGAAATGTCCTTTGTCCAATAGTGAGTGTGAGCTATTTCTAGTAGCTGGAAGACACTAGCCATACCTCCAAGACCGTAATTGGCATAGGTTTGTTCTAGGCCATAAACAACAGCTTGCAGTAATTTCAGCATGCCCTTCCATACTGACCTCGACACACACTGCAACAGAAAAAGAGTCATTGTATCCCGACATCTACCTTCAAACTTTTTCAATAGGTCATGAACATTAATAGATAAACATCAATACTGGTATATCACAACTTATTCGCCTCAATACTTGCTTCATTCCTGTATACTTTCTCATACTGTATTCTGGAAAATGCTTTGGCAACAAATTTATTCACATTCATAGCAGAAAATATCACCATTGGTTGAAAACATCCGGTAATTTTATTTAGAACACAATTTTCATTCATGCTATACGTTCAGGTTATGTGATTATAGTATTGACTTATTTTGCATTAGGCTAATTCATATGGAAAATCAATTCCATAGAAAGTCATTAAAAATATGTAAAAATTGAGCAACCACGATGAAATCTGAATTAATAGGTGTTACAAGTATTTTTTCAGTAAGTTAAATTGCTAATAAGAGTTTTAAATCGAACATATCAGTGATTGATACTAAATTGAAAATTATCTGATTAGATGAAGTATAGGTAGGCATTCATTTTTACACATATATTTGTACACAAAGCTGGCACAGTTGTGTTTGATGCATTTTATAAGAAAATAATCAAATTCCTTAAAGTGAATAAGGGCCAGTAATAAATGAATAAGAATGATGCGTGGTGTTCAAGTGGTCGTGATGTTCAGTCACGACCGCTCAAGACTGCGCTTGGATGGGTGACCGTGCTTCAATGACTTGATGTTACAAGCTTTATTATCACTTACCCGGTGGTTCGGAACCCACCTAAAATAGTAGGTCCACCATGTTCCCTGTAACATGGCACAAACGGCGAGGTGGAACTACCCGTATGGGTCTCCCCACCATTGAAAGCCATACGCTTATTATTATTATTATTAAGAATGATGATGAATATCCTAGTATTTTAGCCATACGAAAATCATCGAGTACCAAGTATCTGGGGATAATGATAGATGAGAATCTCAAGTGGGAGCCTCACATAAGCTTTGTTTGCAAAAGATTGAAATTTTTCTCAAAAACTTATATTTATATATACTTATATATATCTTATATTTTTCTCTAGGAGTATTCTCAATATTAACGAGTTGAAGATTTCATATTTCGCTTTTGTGGAGTCTATACTAAGTTATAGTGTTCCAGTTTGGGGTGGAGCGTATGATGTTTCATATGAATAAACTGTTCGTTCTGCAGAAAATCAGGACAATTTAAATAGGTGATCGTTTGTTTCCTAGTGCTGAGGTGTTTGATATCTTCAATGTTTTCACTCTGAGACAATTATATATGAAAAGTCTATTCAGATACATAGTCAGAAACAGGAATAGTTTTGTTTTCCAGGTTCCAAACAATGTATATAACCTTAGAATTGACTCTGTGGACAGATATGCAATTGAATATTCCAACCTAGTTACAATACGAAGACAAATAAAATACATTAGCAGCAGATTTATAAACTTGATGCCACCTGAATTTTTTCATAACTTGAATAACAGATAGTATTATCTTAATTGTAAACAGATGACTTGGATAAGATAAATATTTTTTTAAATTGGAAAATTTGGGATGATAGAAATGTTTAACTACGGTTTAATTTTCTTTCTTTTGATTACTTTATTTCATTTTTTCTCTCGCTTTTTGCTTGATACGAGAGGTTGACTTGTAAGGGAAATACTTTTTTATAAGGTTTAAACTGTATTAATCCCACCAGCGAACAAGGTTTATCCTTCTGCTGGTTGGTGCCAAATATTTTAAAGAAACATTTTTATTCTGTAATTACTATAATAAATTAGTTGTATCAATTTCTGTTTGTATTTTTAAAAAAATTTGTTGCAGTAAAGGAATTTGAAATAGGATATTGAAAGGATATTGCAAATGGAAAAATTAATGAATAATTATTGATGAATGCGATTCATTCTGAGTTTGGAAATGACTTTTCTACACTTGGAAATCAACACAATTCACTTACCACATCTTCTAAATGATCTGCTGGACTGATTTTCCTTTCAAGAGTTTTATTTATCTTGCTCAGAACAAAATTTCTATAGCTCTCATCTTCCATCAACTTCTTGAGCCTATTTAGTTTCAACCAGCCAACACCTTCTCCGGCTAGTACTTGATTTACAACCTGCAATATGCAACAAGGAAAAAATTAGGGAACAATTTATTTGACAGTTGTAGGGGGTAAAGACATGTTTGCCAGGCAATGGATTTGGCAGATCCAGATGATTGATGATAGATTATGTCCCTGCGTATGTCGAAAATAAAAAAGCAAGAAGATTCTCTGATAAAATGATGAAAAATAGAATAACTGGTGGTTGAAAATCTCAAGACAAATTCAAAGGTTGGAAATGGAAAATCTCGAAACAAGCAGCACAGCAGTTATATAATATTTATTATATTAACATTATTTTTTCTGTACATTTTTAGGAAAGAACTTTATGTTAACGAAAAATGTAGTAAAGTACTTGGAAGTTTTGATAACAATATTTTTCAGCTCAATTACAATATTGGTCGTATTATTGAAAATAATTTTACTTTCTGCATACTTACTTTGAAAAACAATTGTAATAATCACGAAAAATGTAGTTTGGAAATTTAAAATTTCAAGATTAAAATTGATTTAATAGTCTGAGATTATTATAGGTTATATTGTAATTCATCAACTTGAACGACTGGAAATCTATTTTGTTATAAATTTTTTGACATAAATTGCAGTTAAGAAGAGCAGATGGAAAAACACTACCATTAACGTGAAGCAGTTTTTATACAAAAGTTTCTATAAATTTTACATGAAAGATAAATTCAAATTTCACACAAATGACATATATACTTACATCATTAAGGAAAGCTTGATTTTCAGAATTGCTGCTGGAACGCTCTTGGGTTTGCTGTCGTTGGGCCTCATCTTGCCTGCCTCTGCCTGTCGAATGCCTTATAAGTTGTGACCTTTCAACTGGACCTTTTCGACCTACATGGAATAAAACAAGTATTAGAACATCTTTGATAATTTTTATTGAAAACCCAATACTAACACTGTGTTTTTACCCTTTCAAATTTATTCATCAACAAGTCCAACGTACAATGAATCTCAAGAAAAAAATAGGAAAACATTTAGCTCGTTTGCAAAATGATAAAAATGATTCGAAGTGTCTTTTCAAGATTATAATGAGAAGTCCGTATTCCAGAACTAAACTATCATACAAATATAAATTCACTTAGCCACAGACTGTGTGACCCGAGAGGGTTTTGCAAACACATGTATTTAGTATTTAATAGTTTCCTGGATGTATAATGTTATGATTCTGAAATGATATTCAAAAAAGAGTAGCAAAGCGCCAGGACCGTTTTCCAAACTTGTACATGTGTTTGAGCAAAGGACATTCTGTTTTCTGGAGCATAATATTACTTCTGGCAGAATTCTTATTCAAAATAACAAAGATTGTCAACCAATATTTACAATTATTGAGAAATTATTTAAATGTACATGTAAATATAAATGTACAATTATTTATAGGGAAGTGATAGCCGTGAGTCGTAGCTGGTATATGTTCAATAAGAAAGAGGTAAGCTGCGTTCTCCATGGCTCTCTTTGTAAGGGTGACCGATTAGATTGGCCAGCAAAACAAAACTGTTCTCTGCTGTAAAATCACTTCCCGGTGGTTCGGAACCTACCTAAAACTGTAGGTCCAACTCATCAATCGCCATCATCCAAATCATTACCCACGCACAGGTCTCATACGCATGTGGGCTTCATTCTAAAAAATATTACTGATGAGTCAATTTAGACATCTAATCAATTTCGATATTTAATCATGAGTTAATTTAGATATCTCTAAAATAATTGAAAATACAAAAAGTGTTCCAGGTGCAGAGTAAATGTAGAAGATATCATACTTTCAACACCCAAATCACATTTTTTTGTTAATTGCACACCTACAATTTGTCTACTCCAAAAGAATAAATAATTATTTAATTAGTCATTCTCATTTTTCAATTAAATTAAATTATTAATTTTATTAATAAGTAAAAATTATTAAAATGTTTCATATGTAATCGACTTGAAATTAACTTAGGTATGCATCGTTAATAGATGAACACCCAATTACACAAAAATAATTAAAGTTGCCTGACTTTCATTATTAAAACTAGAGAGTTTCTTTGTCAGTTTCACCATTCTCAATTTTATTCGAACTAAATTTGCACACAGAGAACCATCAAAACTATAGAACCCATATCCAATTTTTCATAATAAATTTGGTTAAATTAATATCAAGTCTTATTCAACAAAAGGGAACCATCCTTAGGCAACCAGAAAATGAATTAAACTTTCTGTTAGTGAAACGTGGGAGAGCAATAACCCGAGTTCATGGAGGAAGCACAAAACTGACTTTCACCACTCCATTTCCATTAAATATAGAATATTGTATAAGCCATACTGATATGGCTTCTAGCCGATATCTCATGCATCTTCCAATATAATTATTTTGAGATCCATCTTCAACAATCAGCTCAATTAGCTATGATGCAAGGGAAATAGTTCTGCCTTCTCATGTCAAACCGCATGTCACAGTACAGATCAACAACAAAACTAAGAGGCATTCCTTCAGTAAGGTTTAATGCTATTGTAATAACAGGGTGAGTTAAGATAGGTATTGGATATCAAGTGATGAAACCAATAAGGTATGGGAAAGTTGGATTTCTGAAGAAGAGATACAATAATGATGATGATGCACCTATATAAATATAATAATGATACCTACCGTCGGAAGATGCTAATAGAATTACGTTTAATAGTAAAAATTCAGAGTAATGCACAACTAATATGCAAGATCAGCTGAACTACTTGATTCGTGATGAATGTGCAACTTTTAATAATAAATCTAAAATGAATCAAAAACTAAAAGTTGGATTATATTGATATTTTTAATTAAAAAAAGTCAATGATGAAACATTCCATATTGCGAAAATTATTACGATTATCTGATCTACAATGCATGCATTTTGACTCAAGCTACGTTTACCAAGATCCATTCATGACAGTGCATACCTCACTTGCATTCTACATTTTTCAGAATCAAATGTATATGTAAAGAAGTGATCTAGATGACAAATTTTAATAAATATGAAATTTAAACTATTTTTCTAAGTTGTATTATTAACTTCATCAAATAAATTAATAGAAACCATACTGGTTAATAGTATTGAGCAAATTTATTAATGTATAGATGTACAACAGACATTTTTGAAATTGGACGACTAAAATAAAAAATGCCAAACTTTCGCTTTTACTAGTTAGGAAAACTCAACCTTCTGTTTAATATGTCAAAACCAAAATAGAGCTCTAAATTATGTTTTTCATATCATGCTTTTTTAAATGAAAATTCAAAGATATAAATTTAACTCTTCACTGTATTCATATTAAATTAATATCGTCGTAAACTACATTCCGATACTAGAGATGAAATATTTATGAATTCGATTTCGGTCAATTATTCTATAGTAAACTATGTTTACTATAATAAGAATAGAAATAATAATAGAAATAAAATAGCAAACAATAGATATACAAAACATACACAAAGAAATATTTTGACCAGTAATAAAAATATAACGATTAACTTTTTAAATACAGATTATCAATTTTGCTTATAAAATAATTGTATTCATGCGAAAAAATGTAAAAATAACAAACTATCATTATTTGTAAATGCCATTTTTTATTAAAATAGCTTACATAAGAACTTTCCAAGATATAAACTATAGATTATAAATAGTTAATTAGAAAAATAATGCTGACATTTTGTTAAGAAAGATACGCAGGATCTACTTCAATAAAAAATAAGTTAATGCTTGCTTTTTTAAAGAATATAATATTAAAATGACAATAGAAGATAAGAATGTAGAAATTCAATTCCTAATTATGTGCCTTAAATACTTAAAAAATTCAACATTAAAATGTTAATAAGAGTAGAACTTTATGGAAGTAAAGACTATAGAGTACTATAGTACTGATATTCAACTATTGATTGATAAAGAAAAGCTTCCGCAAAAGTTACCTTTTGGGAAAGGTCCGAATGGTTGAGCTTTCTCCTTTGGCCTTGCAGGTCCCGAATTTTGATTAACACTGCGACTATTTTTGTTACCTAGTTGAGAAATTACAATTTGAAGGACCTCTCAAAAATTCAACAAACAATGGGAAATGATACACTGATCAATGATTATAAAAAATAATACTCATACTATGTGAATTATTCATTATTTACATTTGAATTCGAATGAATTATTAAGAATAGTTTGTATGTAGCCGAATTCAGGAATGATCACACAATTGTGATGAGTGATTATGTAAATAAATGTTAGTCGAATTTTGCAAGATTGGAAATGAATGGAAGTTTTATGAATAAAGCACGAGAAGGGAATTATATCAACTTACATAAGCACATTCTATCATTAAGTAGGCCTACTCTTTCAAACCTATGTGAGAAATGATTTCAACTCACTCGCTTTTTAAAAAATATTTTTAATACCATACGACTTATTCCTTATCTAATAGGCACGACAATAGAGCACTGATTAGTAAATTTCTATGTGCTGTCATGCACAGAGAAATATTATTTTAAAATAAAAACTTAAAAAACACTTAAGTGCAAATTGTGATACTAATGAGATTGACTATGCTACTTGTATATGTGATTATTTCTTGTATTTCTTATTTTCTGATAAATTTCAAACTGATCTAGTACAACACTTTAATTTTGTTGCTAAAAGGTAGACAAATTCCGTATTAAATACATGATATCATGTATGAGTTTAAAACAGATTAAAATATGATAATAGTCGATGAATTACTTGTTTAATCTGCTGCTATAATATTAAAAGTTTTTCCTCACTTAATTGAATGTGAGCAGCAGAAATCATTAGTGTTATTTCTGGTTATACTTATTTTATTTTCTAGTTAATTTAACAGCTCAGCTTTTCATAAAATAGTGTAGAATGATAGGAATGACAGTTATAAAAAAATATCAATGTAAAAATTATGTGTGTGCAAATAGTAATTTTAATCATCTAAATAAGTTGAAATTCAAGCGAATGATTGAGAAACTATTGTCGTCGTACTACGGATTGAGATTTGCAGACTTTTTACTCTTAAATGAATCTCACTATATTTATTAACAAATATTACAAAAATATGAAAAAAGAGGAAAAAGCAAACGAAAACAAAAAAATCAAAAAGCACTTATACGCTATTATTTTGAAAACTACTTGTCAACTCTCAAGAGAAGTACGCAGACGTTTATATGATCTGATGAGGCTCTAAGATACCTTTATATCAACATTATTATAATTGGAGAAGATTTTATTGCAACCACTGCAATCAATCAACAGTGGGTTAGCTATGAGAAGGAATTAGGAATTAAACTTTCTTATGCTAGTTATTATTGATAGAGAGTAGTTGTAAAGACACCTTGTCTTATTCGTTTACTCCGAAGTTAGGTATATTTAGAAAAGTTTTAAAACATGGATAATCCAAAGACAATCTGAAAAGAAAGCCAGCGCAAGCCAGGAGAGCAATCGATGTGATAACATTTATTAGGTAATGTTTCCTCAAACTTCCAGAGATTTTGAGTTAGTTCTAATTGAAACACATCGTCGGTATGCATTTTTTTAAGAATTGAGGATGAATTCATAAAAATAATGTGATAATGCATTAAAAATTACGGTGTTTCATGAAGAACGGATCAAGAATAGGAGTTTGGATTTCCAGACAAAAAGATTTACGGAGATTTTACAATTATAGCGACTTTAAGCGAAAAGTTATACGCAGTCTTTCAAGAATCTAGATCATGCTCACTATGGAAAAAATCTTACCCAAAATACAAATTTTGTGCTGTGATAAATAATAAAATTTTAGTTAATTGGAGATTAAATTTAAAATTCGTAGCTTTAATAAAATTTCAACTTTATTTTAATAACTTGAACAACTTATTGTTTGCTCGATTTTTCTCTTCAATTCCAAGTTAACTTTGCGAGGTGTTGTGTGAGGTGTTTCCAACGTAAATCAATTCCTCTACTAATTTGATATGTTTGTACCGTGATTCCGTGACAGCTAGCGTGAGACAGCTTGCTTGAAACACCACATGCTCTTGCATATACTAACAGTGCTAGTTATCTTGACATTAAACCAATGATTACAATGATGATTGAAAAACAAGGAAGATGGATAAAACAGTTCGAAATGAATGAGATGAAATGAGTAGTTGAACAGTTCTCGCGACATTGATATGTTCGCTCTGTTCGAATGGTAGGTAAGGCTTTTCTGCTCAAGAAAACTCATACGCTTATTATTGGAATAGAAAGAAATTTCTTGGAAATAAAAAGTTACACTTTTTAATGACATTTTATATATTTTGTGATATTTCTTATGACATTTATGGAACCCAATACGACTCTAATGACATTTTTCGAACAGGACATCTCATAAAATGTATTCAATTTGCGAAGAGATATGGAAGCAAGCGACACTAACAAGACGATAGTTTCTATACAGCCGATACATTTTAATCAGCCAAAATCTTCATTCCACATGCCGTAAGTTAAATGGTATTAAATTTATTTTATTTTCACCACAAAATAATCAGCCATAATGGCTTTTCATAAAATTTAACTAGCAAAATGTTCCCATAATAGTGAATTAATTTCTAGATATCTTAATTTGATGATAGAAAATGTTTTTGTGGGAATCTAAATAATTTTAAGGAACTTTTGATTTCAGATTCCATCTGAATAGCAGCCATTCACGTGATATCTTCACGTTTGACCAGCATTATTTGATTAATCTGAGGGCATATCGAACCAATTCTGAGACTGCACTTCTACAATAGGCTGTTCCTACGACAAATTCCTAAATGCAGTTAATTTTACCATAATTGGCAAAGGTCCTTTTTGCGTGAATCTTATTCTAGCCTACTTCAATGTCCTAGTAGGCACAGCATATGAATGATTCATTCATGCATTCATGATAGATGTCACAATAATAATATGTCATGATATTCACAAGTTATTTTATAATTTTGCACTTAACTTAAACTACAACAAAGGAAAGTACCATTTGAGATTCTAAACATTTCCGAATTCATGCATAAAAAGTAAAAGTAATGTAATGATGAGTTGCTTTCATAACAACTATGTTATTCAGTAAATAGTACATCACTCAGGATAAACCATTTGAAACAATATAGCCTATGAATATTTTTTCAAAATTTACATTTATAATTGCTATCTAATCTAATTAGGAACCCAACTATTTTAATGTAGAAATATTATATCTAAACAGTATGTTGCAGTTTATTTATAAAACCAATAATTTGGCTTTGAACTGATTTAATTCACTTCTGAAATAAGCTTTTTGCAAATAATGGATAAAAGCATAAAGCTATATGGCTGGTTTAATAATTGAAGGGATAAATTGAAACTAGTAATTACATAGCAAATTATTTAACGCGGTTAAATATCACGGTATCTAGAAATAAAATTGAAATGATTAAGACAATATACAATATTCTATTAATGCTTCAGGCTACTGTACCATAATCTAAAAAATAAATAGATAGATAAAGCATAATGCAATGTTGAATGTTGGAATGATGAACACAAAAACTAAATTCTAAGGGCACTAGAGGGGTACAATGTCTAGCTACAACTATGCTCCATATATGCATTTACGTAGCTCTAAAATTTACCTTTATCTTCTGTACTCGTCGATAGCAAACAAGTGAACAGATTCAATAAATAAAGGCAAGGTTCATGGAACCTCATCATTCACAAAAAACTTACATTTTTCTTGAGCCAGAATGTTATAATTTGAAAATTCAGAGACGAACAGAATCTGGGAATTGCTAATTTATTACCAATAAAACTAATCCATTGTAATAATATCTATGCAACGATTAAAGTAGACGATTTTTGGTTTAGTTCTCAATGGGAAATACAACAATATAGTTCATTACTGATGAAAATTTAAAAAAGAACTTAATTTCATGGAAATATAATCAATTTTGTATTAGCAGTCTTGTATTGACTCATAACAGTCAAAGTGAAATTTAATTGAATATAGTTTAATTTCTATACAACAGCTCGACTATGTTTTCTTTAGTTTATAGAAATGAATCTGAAATGAACGTTTGATAATCCAGCACATAGCATCTGTTATATAGTACAATGTAAATTATTATAGACAATAACAAAATCAGCATTTAAGAGCAGGTTGAGATAAGCTTGAGTTTGAGCTATCTTCAATAATTGATCCAAAAATGATTAATTTATTTCTTCAAAAATTAACATTTGAGTAGGAGTACTAAAAGTACGTATATTATGTTCATTAAAAAGTATTTAAAGATCAATAGATACATAGGGTATTTTGAAATTCACTCAAAAATAAGGGTTCAATTTCCAGCAAGAATGTGCACACTACTTTCACTACGGGAATACGTAATAACTAAATCACAAAGGGGTCACATACAAAAATGGATGATTAACTCAATTCCTCTTCTTGCCATTTCCAACGGCATTATTTTTCAATTACTAAAAGAATAAAATTTCCTGTGGACTCGGTTCTCTTCTGCATAAGCAATGCTTATGTTGGAAGTATACATTACTGTACACATTATAAATGTGGACATCCTACTTTCTTGTACTTTATAACATTTATTTCAAATTTCTAATAAGTTCACATCTAATAATTTCTAAAATTCATCCAATAATGCTACTGGAGGGACAGGCCTAAAGCTCAAGGTATCAATATTAATTTAGTGTATAATGTAGCAATAACCAAAAAAATGTTATATTTCTACTTGTTACCACTTATTGCTTTAATATAGTTAATTAACGAAGATTTATTTACTTTAGAATTGAATAGAAGATATTTCATTCAAATATCGAAGGTATTTTAGGGAAATAAGATGGAAAACGCTCAAAGCTTTGCTCCAAATTAATAGAATTCACGAAATCTCGTTCTCCAAACGTTGCAATACATGTGAAAGATTAAAATAAGCTTTGATCTCAAGGTTTGATACAAATAATCAGGGAACGATGAGCGATCTTTACATGAATCTTTATGTATAGATAATACGACATTATGAGAAGAGAATAATGGACGTTCAATAATGAAAAATAAAGTTGATAGTTTAATTAGTCATTTTATTCGAGCTTATGGTCGAAAAAAGGTTGCTGAATGAGAAGTTAATAATTTTGTTTTAATTCTATTAAAAGAGCTTCTAAGCAGAAATCCTATTGTACTTTTCAATTTTAAATCGAAGTTGAAACTTGTAGAAACTGAAAATTACTATAATATTGGGTCAAAATTAAAATAGCTTGGTTGGACCTCAAATACAATTAGGTTACATCTTTGAGCATAACCTTATGATCAATGTATCAGATAGAAGGTGCAGTGTGGAATACAGTGAATTTCAGCTATTCAAAAATAAAGATTGAATACTCCTTCAAGTGTCTAGGCTTTCTATATTCTATAAAAAGCCGAATTTTTATTACAAGATAAACTTACCAAAGAAATCAGTGAACTGTGCAGCTAGGCCATTAACGTTGAAGTCACCCAGATTGGAGAAGAAATCTCGTCCAGTGGTTCTGCTGATATCGGATTGCACAATGGACGTAGGAGGCGCTTGTGCTTGTGTTTGCGTCTGAGGCTGAGATTGATTATCAGATCTTGATTCTCCCAGAGCCTAAAACATGAAATATGAGTATATTCACATAAATTATCTAGACTTCATTTCTTGCAGTATTGACACTAACCTTACTTACAAGATCTTGAATGTATAATTATAAATTGCGTGAATTATATAGAATACATCACGTGAAAATTGACCAGATTAAGCCTGTGTAAATTGCCATTGTCAGTAAATTGAGGAGTTCTAACGTTCATCTAATCAGAAATCTCGAAATAGAGTGAAACATACAGGAGCACTGTTCATAATGACAAACATAATGAATAATATTAGAGTCCTTGGAGCACAATTCTTTTTTGAGGATGAAGCCCACATAGGTCTGAGACCTGTGCGTGGGTAATGAGTTGGATGATGGTGATTGATGAGTTGGACCTACAGTTTTAGGTGGGTTCCGAACCACCGGGAATTGATCTTACAGCAGAGAACAGTGTATTTTTTGCTGGCCAATCTAATCGGTCAGCAAAAAAAGACACTGTTCTCTGCTGTAAAATCACTACTCGGTTGTTCGGAACCCACCTAAAAATGTAGGTCCAACTCATTACCCACGCACAGGTCTCAGACCTATGTGGGCTTCATCCTCAAAAAAAAAATTATTTGTAGCAATTATTGAAAATGCAGAACATTACTCACGTGCTACCAGATGTCCACTATAAAAATGCCATCATAAACAGGCTATAAATAATAATTTGACAATTAATTACCTAGTATAAATAGATGTTTTCCAAACAAATTGATAGCGTTATCTATCATATATTTTTTTCTAGCAGCCTACAATAAAATGTTCATATCTGTAGCTACTGTATTAACAGTGTTTGATAAAATATTTTGCACCTTTCATGAGAGTGGCTTTCAGCATACTTCATCACTCCAGATATCTAGAAGGATAGACGTTTCTATAGTTATGGTTTGACACTGGGATCAATATCTCAAACTGCGGTGCTTAGACAGTAATTGTTTCACGATTTAAAATAAAATTCAAAATTCGTAGGCAAATGATTTCTACCTGCGGTTTTTGTTTAATAAATTACTATTCGTAGGCAAATTATTTCTACCTGCGGTTTTTGTATAATAAATAACTATTTCCTACAGTGACCCGAAAAATTGTCTATTTTTGCACTAACTGTAGCACGCAAAATAGTCTATTCCTGCACCAGTGCGGGAAAGTAAATTCCAGTGCGGGAAAGTACTTTTCCGCACTCCAGATTTGCAACCTAACAACACAAAATAGTGAGCATGTAATACGCAGGTTCCAAATTCTGCATTCAAAAAATAGGTTGGCTACTCTGCTTCAGCTGCGAAATAGTCGTTGTAGTTGTTGTTGAAATCGATTTGATTCAAAGATAGGTTATGTGCGGAATTGTCAGGTTATGTATGTCCTGTTTTGTTATGTTTAAATTACTTTATACATTACTGTAGAAAAAATTTAATGTGTAATACGAGCGCAAAGTATTGTTTCTGCACTCGAAAAACTGTTTCTCTCGATGCAGAAAAAATCTATTTTGCACTCTAGTTAAGCTGGGCATTCACTTTCCGATTTGCAGTACGACTTGCAGTCCAACCTCCAAGGTTGGATCCGAAAACGGAACGTGAATGGGCTTGTTGGATAGTTGAAATTGAAGATGGACGACTAGAGGGACGACTTCAGACTGTCGACGGTGTTGGAGCGTGTGTGGGGGAGTCGGATCAAAGTCGTCCAACTTATCTCAGTCAGTGCTTGACCTTCGGGCAACATCGGGCAACTTCGGTTACATTTTTCGGTTCGAGAGCGATGCTCATAGCTGATTAGGATTGGATTGCAAGTAGGAGCGTGAGTGGAGTCGACTATCCATCTAGCAGTACTACTAGCAGTACTGCAAGTCGTACTACAAGTTGGAACGTGAATGCCCAGCTTAACACAAATAGCTAGTACAATCTACAAGAAAACCTTCCATAAGATTTTAACCAATCTATGTTAGAGAAAAAATAAGAGATAAATAATAATTTACTTCTGAATATGTAAAGTAGAATGTTTTGCTATTGACAATGTCTTTAATTAATACTGTATATCAATAGAATATGTATGGCCAAGAAGACTGATATGGAAGCACATGAAGATAAAACTTCAATGCAAATATAATCTTTGTAGTCATAGTTAATGAATAGATAACACAATCTTAGTCATAGGAAAAGAGTAAAAACTGACGTGATTTGCTGAAAATTATGTACCTTAAGAAGTCCTTTCTTTGATGCGACTTCTTTTGCTCCTTTAGTCAAGTCTCCTATTGCACTTTTTCCAACATAAGTGAGATCATCAAAAGTGTTTTTACTGACACCAGCTGCTGTCTTGCTAGCTTCCAGTGCTGTTTTACTTGCTTCCCCAGCAGCTTTCTTTGCATGAATTGTCAACTGTAATCACGAAAAAATGTCTATTAACAACTGAAAGTCGATTGAGTTTTCAATGAGTATGAAATTGCCGATTGATTATTAGTTTTCCATTCCTTATAACATTTTCTCCTTTTATCACTCTTGGTCCAAGTACATCGGTAGACAGAAAAAAAAAAAAAAAAAAAAAAAACAACATCGTAGTAATGATAACTTGCAGAAAAATAAAATATTATTTTGATGGATACTTTAATATGAATAATATCTAATTTATATGTATTCATTTATATAGTTATATTGTAATCGTATTAAATAATATCAAAAAATCAAATATAACTAACTTGTTCACCAATTATTAGATAATAACAAATCTCACCATTATCAATAGGGTTGATAAATACAGATAAAAGTAAGAATTAATTGTAATTAGAAAAACAACTGGTACTTTTTAGACTAAAGTCATCGTTTGATGTCTCCAAGCTACTCATTGAGAATTGACTGCTATGGTGTTTATTGAATTAAATTTATATATATTGAAAAAAAAACGGACCAAAAACGGAATTGAAAATTTGACATCGTGGTCTAAAGTCCAAACGTGGATTATTCTCGCGGTATTACTGAGATGCGAGGTGACCTAGACTATCGAGGATCAAATGATAAAAATAGAACGGCCATTGTAAAAATGTAGTAATTGAGACAGTTTTGGGCTGAAAGCCTGTTTTTCGTTACAATAATTAGTACTTTGACTGCATCAATAAATAAATAAATAATGAATACTTCAAGCTCAGATTAGCTAAGTAGATAAGTTATACGCCATATTGCAAGGCCAACGGGTTTCTATTTCTACCGGTTTAATCCGTTATTACTCACCTAGACCCTCGTGTTTTCATATTCTACCATAAACATGGCCGATATTATGATGCTAACAATTGTTATAGGGTACCTAATCTGAGCTCCAAGTTTCAGAATGATGAACTGATAATAATAGAATCTTTTTTCTTTTAGAATTTTGGTAAAAGCAATCTACACATGTATGCTTATTTGTATTCCAATAAAAAAAATATATAAATAATAATAATAATAATATAATAATAATATAAATAAATAAATATATGATAATAATCTAATCGAATTCTAATTATATGAAATCGTACATTTAATAATAAATATTAACTAGTATTCAGCAAATCTAGTAAAAAATGTAAAAATTGATAATAAAAAATTGGAAAACACTTTCAAGTGGAAGATGTGACTCACGTTATGGCGTGACGGCCGTTTCACTCTGATGTTCAGAGCATCGTCAGACGAGCCACAGTACACTGATTCAAGGAATGTGTTAACTCACGCCATAACATGAGTCACAACTTCCACTTAAAAGTGTTTTCAAGTTTTTATTATATATTAGTAGAAACAAGATGGAAAACGAGATCTACAACATCATGACATGTAAAAATTGAATGATAAATTTGAACGCTTACTTTATCTACATGAGCTAGAAGGCCTTCTTGGCTGCTTTGTCTCGTTGTTTCTCGAACCAACTCTTTAGCTTGACTAGCGAACTGTTCGAGCAGTGAACTCTGGCTGGACTGGCGAGTGATGCCATAAGGCGGCGATGAGCTGCTTGAGCTCCCAGTGCGCGCCAACACATTGCCAATGCTCGGTTGTCGCTGAGGCCCTGGGCTTACCTGCCAAATGCAACATTATAATCAATATTACTACTGAAACCCGCCTGCTTTTTGTGGAATAATGATTTGCAGACCCATTTAAGAAATCTTACATTGAAATAGACAAAACATACTTTAAATTATTATATAGATTTATTAAAAAAAAAAAATTATATTTCAGGTAATGCTTATCAACATATACATATCAAAATAAATAGGGTGATTAAGTTTTATTTGCAAACAAAGTAAAATTTATAAAAAAAAACATAAAAAATCGCCTTGGCAAAATACTGTACCAAGATTTGGCCCTTTGCTTGTTCGACTGTAACAATGAATCTCTCCTATCACTTGAATGTGTAGTTGTATTTCATCAATTGATAACAGAAAGTTAATTAATATTTCTAAACTACAAAGCATAATACAGAACAGTTTCTCTGTAATTGTGATAAATAGAATGTAATAAAAGTGAGAGGCGAAGGAGGAATTTATGACTGACGGGATACAAACAAGATTACAACAAAATCACAAAAAAGAGCCTTCTATTTTTAGTTAGCATAAAATCTTACATAAAATCATGTGAATTCTTCAAAAATGAATAACATTATTTTAGGGAAGAAAAAAGGAGATACACAATATTTTGATTGGAATATAGTATAATCAACATGATTATTTCGATTGGAATATAGTATAATCAACAACTTTCTTACTGACAGAAAGATTGCAAGAAGTAGTTGAGACAATTTTTCTAATTCTCGGGAATCGTTCAGAGATTGGCAGCGTAGCAGTGGGGAAATGGAAGAATAAGAACTACAACATAAAGCAGCCTTTAAAATCATGCACTTCAGTTTCCAGGAACAATCCCTGGCTCTCGAAAACAGTTGCAGTAATCTTTTTCACTGTCTTAGGAAAGATGATGAGTGAAGGGTGATGTGGGGGGGGGGGAGGAACACAAGTACTTACGGGCACAAGTCGCCGAGGAGTTGTGGGGCGGTCGAGGGATGTGTCACTGCCGAGACTCGGAGTCTGGGCAGCCGACTTATTACTGATTACTGTGCGAGGAGTCGAATTCGAGTCTGACTCACCTAAACTACAGCTCTCATCCTTCTCCTACAATCACGGCACAAAGCAGTACACTACACTCAACACAGATCTAATCAAAAGCAGTACAGCAATTCTTACAACTAGAGCCTTTAAGCACAGTCTAAAGCTAGAATTTCCCAAGTAAGCAGTGCCCTTTCTCAGCGGTCGCATTAAGTAAGCTACCAGAATACTGTCTATACAGGGGCCTGTTTAATAACAAACTACAAAATAATAAAATTAGTATATAGTTAATGCAAAATTTTATAGAAGCTTGTAATTGATGTTTGTCCTAGTAATTTGTAGTTTGTTACAAGACAGGGCCCAGTTGTTACTGGTTTCCCCTAGGGATTGTGGCCGTAATACTAAGTTGTTGGATGGGAGTGTAAGTAGTGCAAACGTGGGGTGTAAAACGCTATAACCCAATAACGCTATGTCCACACTATTTCAACATTCGGTCTTCAGAGGCATGCTTCACGTCGCCCGCGAGAGGCACATGAGGCATGCTTCAAATCTTACCTCCGTTGCTTGCAAGAGTGAAAAGACAGTAGCGAGATTCAAGTTGGAAGAAACGTTGCACTAGTTTAGACATAGCTTATACGCATAATAAAGTGTTTATATAGTGCTAGAAGCATGTGCATGTGTAATACTAGTAGTATTTTGTATAGTGTGGATGCTTAACTATGTCTGAATGTGATAACCAGAAATTAGTTGTTCAATTGACAGTCGTAAATAAAAGTGTTTTTTAAATTTGTTAAATTCATAGGCAATTATTTGTACAGTTCTCAAATAAGCTTGGGTTCGGCTTAAACCTGTTCAAGTACGGATAATTCGATTCAAAAACAAACTTGTTTTTCTTGTTGCACTTGTACTTTCAAATGTTTTATTCCAACATATTGCATTTTTCTTGAGCAATAATCTTTCTCAATTGAATAGCTCCGATGCATTTTAAAAACCCATAAGTTGTCTATTTGAAGAGCCTTAACCGTCCAGAATACACACCCGTTATAGAATTGTTCAATAAGTTATATATAAACTTTAAATTTAGTGTTTTATCATTTTCAAATATTCGGTCTCAGAAGTTCAATGTTTTGTTTTCTTTCAATACAAGGGTTTCATCACAATTATTTTTCAATTTTATTTTGTATATTTTTATGAAAAAAATATTTTATTAATTTCAATTTAACCTGTTTTTATTATAATAAGTTCAACTACTTTCTTTCAGTTTATGTTGTTTTACAAATCAAAAAACTACCTAAACATCAACTGCTTTGCATTCAACTATATTTACAAAATCTAAGCGCATTGTGGATAGATACACGCTCTGAAAGCTTAATACAGATCTTACTGAATATGGTAATATGAGAAGTACTAGTATTATTTTTCGTTTTAATCTGATTTATTATAACTATTAACCACAAAAATATCCATTGCATTTGTTGAGCAGCAGGTTTTAATAGAGATTGAAACTTTAGCTCACATAACTACTAGAGATCCAGTGAAAATGCTATTTGTACATGAAAAACGTGTAAAAATTGATTGTGTTTGAACCCCAGCTACACTTGTAATCAAATATTAATTTAACAATAAACGTACCATAGCTTCAGGCCTCAATTCCTGTGGACTGTCACTGTCACTGGAAGAAGATGAAACGGGCGAGTGAGGGGGACTGGCTGGGCTTAGCTCCTTATCCCCAGGCACTTGTAATGATAAAGGAGGATGATAAACACCATGCACATCGACTGTAGTGTTCAAACCCACAGGACCAGTATCAGGCGTTGAAAAATCTGGAAATTATAAAATTGAAATAACATCTTGTACTGCAAGAACTGTGAGATAGATACGTTTCAAATTAACACATGCATAAGGCAAAGAAGTAATAAAAATATTATTTTTTAGAAAATTTGTTCTGGCAAGACTTTTATAATGTTGGCTAGTATTTGATATAATACCTTAAAAATTGTTAAAAACTGGCCAACTCCAACAGTCACGCGTAGATTTTAATTTAGCACTTTGAATAACTTTGAAGTACCGCATGCCAATAATTGAACATGAGCCGCCATCTAGATAATATGTGAGAGTTTACTATAGAAGCTGAAAGGACTCTGCTTGAATAGGAATGAGAATTACAGTAGATGTAAGAACTTGTAGATGACTGTCACAAATACAATGATTTAGCACAAGTCGATATATCTGCCATACTGCCAACTTGTCTATTAAACATTGGAAAATTGAAATGATCTGATGGAGAAACATGGAGGAAATGATGGAAGAAGATTAGAACTTCTCTCAAAAAAATGTTTATCAGTACTCTAAAAATATCCAATTTGACCATTGCTTTTTATTCATGAATATTTTTCATAAGAAAGAGCTCGTAAATAATATCAATATTTGAACTCGTGTTAAACAGTTTTGGGATTAAAGCCTGTTCCTTTTTTTAAATTTTATAGTATATTTAGTCAAGATGAATAAATTACAGTAATTTCAACTCACTAGGAGATAAATCTGACGATGGCATTTCAGAAACGAAATCACTGAGAGATGAATAAGAGGAACTTGTACTATCAGCTCCTTCTGAATCAGAGCCACTTTCATCTGTAAAAAAGGAAATGATTCATTGATGCCCTAAAAAATGTGTCAAAATCACTAATATTCCATTGAAGTTACCATTACAAAGTAAAAAAAAAAAACATATTTGAATTATTTGTATACCTACTTGTACAATTTTACTTGAGCATAAATGCAGTTGGAAGGCTGGAAGGACCACACTGATACCACTCAACTCTCGACAATAATTTCTAAAGTTCAGACAAGGAAACTTAAAAGATCCTGTTGAGAATTCAAGATCCTGTATATTGGGAAGTGATATCCGAGTGCCGTAGCAGGTATCTGTTCAATCAAAGATAAGCTACGAAACTCCTGGGCGCTCTTTTTAAGGGTAACCGATTGGATTAGCAAGCAAAAATACTCTGTTCTCTGCTGTAAAATCACTTTCCGGTGGTTCGGAACCCACCTAAAATTGTAGGTCCAACTCATCAATCGCCATCATCTAATTCATTACCCACGCACAGGTCTCAGACCTATGTGGGCTTCATCCTCCAAAAAAATGATTTTTTTAGAGAAACCAAGAAGTGATCAATGTAGGTACAGTACATTCATTTTATCAATGATATCAGCTATTTGAGTTTTCATGGACAGCTTTAGATTATGGAAAGCTAGATGGTAAATTTACAAGTAAAAATATAGCATTTTAAAAAACTACAAAATTAACCTCTAGAAATATTTGCGATCATAATTAAGAATTACAATGAAAAACAATAATTGCATCTCAAGTACCACTGTTGGATTTTGAATTGGAATTTTGCATAATCGTTTTCTATATAATTTGTCTGACGATTTTATTCTTGTCGAATTTGACCTTGAACATGTCTGATGTCATGAACCTCTAGGATTGTGCAATACCATTCCCCCTTTACTCCGATCCTTCTGCAACTGACACACAACTGGAGGGGAAATGGTTCGACTCGACGCGCAGGAAAAGTTGTCCTATGAATTCACAACGGGAAGGTAGGTTCGCTTTTTTCTCTTGGTTTACCCACTTTGTGTGCCTTTATGGCAATTCTTGTGAGTTTCTTATCGAAACATTCAGTTATTCCGTTGCGATAACTTTAAATCTAAGTAACGTGGTCCTTCAGAAAGTTTGAACAGCTAATTGTTGGAATTTAAAAGTGAAAACTTCAGTTATACCGTACAACCACTATGTGGAGTAATGACTTGATTGTAATATATTTACGATGACAAAAATAGAATAGAAATTTAAAAATAATAATAATATACCAGTAGGCTGCTCCTGTTGTGGTAAATGTTTCATGGCGCCGGCCAATGATGAACTATCATCCCAAACTGAGAAATTGATTGGTTCCAAAGTATGAGAAAACCATTTTGCCTTGTCACCTATTTGCTGAGGATCGTATACACCATTGTGGACTCTTAGGAATGCTTCATTACTTGGAGTCAGAGACCATTCAGCAAGAAATTCCACAGCCTGCAAAAATGAATTTGAAAAAAAAATTAATAAACTTTGGATAATTTGTGAGGAGAGCAGTAAAAGAGCTGGCTAAGAAGCAAATATTGATAACATGACTAACTTAAATCCGTCAAATAGTCGTTGATGTCATTGAAAAATATAATACCTGTGTTCTAGCAAATTTGTTGAGAAACGCTGAAGCTCTGGGTCGAGATCTGAGGAAACTATTGATTTGAAGAGCAACAACTGGTCGAGGATATAATCGCAACGTGCGTGTGTGCTCTGTGAAGTTGGCCAACAGATTATTGGAGTTGAAAAACCGCACCTGCAACAGGAAAGGATTACGATTGAAGAGATCCCATACTATTTTAATTTCATAGAAAAGAACAGATCAATATCAGGTGAATTATTAAATTCTTGTAGCTGAATTAAAAGGTTTTAAAAAGAGTTAGGTATCTCTCGATTTATGGGCTATATATTTAAAAAGAGTTAGGTATCTAACGATACCTAACTTTATGGGATAATCTATAACCTCGATTTATGGGCTATATATTTATGTTCACATCACATGTAGACGTATACATTCTATACAATAAAGTTTTCAATTCTGTATTTCTTTTTACAATAAAATGCAATAAAAATCTTCTGTTTAATTATTTACGTAAAATAAAAATATACAAATTGAATATAAAAGAATAATTGTAGCCTACCTTTTTAAAATGAAAATAAAGCAAAAAAGATTGAACATCGAGGCAATAAAAAAACAACTGTAAATTGATAAATACAGCGTGCATAAAATAGAATACCATTGTCTGAAAGCAAACGTGTTTCATTTCATTTCAGAATCATAAACACAGCATTATGCAATAAAATAGATATAAGCTACGTTCTCCTGGGCACTCTTTGTAAGGGTGACCGATTAGATTGGCCAGCAAAAAAAACACTGTTCTCTGCGGAAAAATCACTTCCCGGTGGATCGGAACCCACCTAAAAATGTAGGTCCAGCTCTTCAATCACCATCATTCAACTCATTACCCACGCACAGGTCTCAGACCTATGTGGGCTTCACCCTCCCAAAAAAATAACGATATGTATGGAAATGAATGTTTTATTTGACAACATTCTATTCTATTATAAATTCATTAATGATCTTGGATCAGAGACGTAAACATTTTTTTCATAGACAAGATCGGATTGTAAATTTTAAAATTTAATGAACAAATTGACATAAATAATATTTTATAATTGTTAGTAAAGATTGAATTGTCCAGCGATTATCGTTGATAATACGCAATTATTTGAAAGTAATTTATGTGCGAATAAAGAGATGTTGCATACCATGGCAACGCGAGTTGCAATATCAACGGAGTCAACATCATTTCCGTAGATGAATGGATTGAAAGTGGGCGACGGAGCAGACTGCGCTTGGTGGGATTGCAGCTGATGCTGTTGAGGTTGGTAATTCTGTGGGTGTGGATATTGGCTGGCGCTTTCTTCAGCTGTTCGTTGCAAACAAGGTGATCCATAGCTGCAAATTGAAGAAAATAATTATGATGAGTATAAGACTTGACAAGCACGTTGCAGACAGGATTCCCAATCCAATTATCATGATATAAATGAGTATTTATACTAGAGTATCATAATTGTAATGAATATTGCAACGCTACTAATTACCTATTTTATATTACTCATCATAAAACAGAGTCATTTTCAAACAGTCAGTGGATATAAGTGTTTCCATTTTATTTTATTTATTTATTTAGAATTACATTGTTGAGTGCAACAGGCATAGCCCAAATAGCACTCATGACACATTGATAAAACAAAATGATAAGCATAAAGAAAATTTAGAAGTAAGTAAGACAATTTAAAAAGTAAGTTCAGACAAAAAAAAAATGTGAAAAGTAACTAAATAGTATTATAAAAACTATAGATTAAACAATAAATTATCTATAACTTACAAAGAAAAAATCATAAATTCAATACAGTACTACCTTACAGTGGCTACCTTACGACTGTAACATATTGACTTTATATCATACTTTATAATTGGCTATTCATATGTATTATCTTGCTGTGCAGAACTGACCTTTTTGAGTCGCGGCGGACGCGTTTCGAACTATGTTGTTCTTCTTCGGCGCTTGGTTGCAGACTGACTAGTTTTCTGGTATGTAAGGTCTGGTGGTCGTAGGAAGGTAGTGGGAGGAGTGGATGTGGTGGGGGAAGTGGGTGTGGTGGAGGTGTTTTTAGGAGGGGTTTGTGATGATGTTGAAGAGGGTATGAGCACTTACAAACTGACATGCAACGAATGTGACAGCTTCTATATTGGACAAACTGGCAGATCTTTCACAACCAGATTCAAAGAACACATAAAAGCCCTCACCCAACCACAGACAAAATCAAATTATGCTGAACATCTACTCACAAAAAATCATTCATTCACCAACATTGATCAAAACCTCCACATCCTTCACATTGCCCCCAAAAGTCAAAAACTCAATACTCTTGAACAATTCGAAATTTACAAACATTCCATTTCACATCCTCAATTCATACTCAATGACCAACTTAATTTCAAATCTCATACCCTCTTCAACATAATCACAAACCCCTCCTAAAAACACCTCCACCACACCCACTTCCCCCACCACATCCACTCCTCCCACTACCTTCCTACGACCACCAGACCTTACATACCAGAAAACTAGTCAGTCTGCAACCAAGCGCCGAAGAAGAACAACATAGTTCGAAACGCGTCCGCCGCGACTCAAAAAGGTCAGTTCTGCACAGCAAGATAATACATATGAATAGTTCTACTGCAGTTCACGAAAAATGGACAACCACAACAATAATTATAATTGGCATTACATCATACTTACTTTTATATTTCAACTATATGTAGAACTATTCAAATTGAATAAATCATTATCAAACCAAGTGAACATACTGAAGTGAATGTAAATCGGAAGTCAGAACTAACGCTTTTCTACTCACCCTAAATTAGTTTGTTGATATGGAGGAGAAGGGTGAACACTTTCTCTTCTCAATTTTGAACCAAGTTCTCTCGGAGTTGTTGTCACCGTCCCTGACGATTGTTGACCACCCAAAGGTTGGCTAGGAGCTGACAGACTGTTAAGGGCCTATAATCAATCATAGATACCATAGAACCATAAATCGTAGAAACAAAAGTTCAAATTTAATAAAATTTAATATCTACTAATTATTGGTAAAAGCAGAAAACAGATTTCTATACACAATTAATACACAATGCGAAGAATTGGCGGTAGGGACGATGGCAGGAGTTTTAAATAGAAAAAAAATAGTGTAAGATTGGTGTTTCTATTTTTTAATATTAATCTTATCAGTATTGGTGATTGTGATATTGTGGTAGCCATCCAACATTAGGATTATTCGTTTTTAATACTTATTATGTTTTCCTGGCGTTATTTCTAGGCAGCAGAAGATAAAAAATAGGGGAAAATCTACATCTTTTAGGTTTTCTGCAGCCTAAAAACGAAGCAAGGAAAATAGCTGCAACTAAAATTTTAAATGCAAGTATTTTATTAATTATTTTATCATTTTTATTGAAACGTGGCTCATAAAATCTTTTGGGAAAATTAATTTTGATAGCCTAAAACTGCTTTGAGGCACTGCAACGAGCATAAAACATTGACAGTTTGACAGAAAATATTACACAAGGGCAATCGCGGATGACAGTTAAAATAAACAGAAGTACCCGTACTAACTTTAATGGAATGCATTCAGTTTTGATACCGGGATATTAGGAGCCTTTGTGCGAGTGCATTCGCCAATGAAATACAGACAGTTTTATTACTCTGTGATGAGAAATTATTACATGATGAGGGTTTCCCTTGAGAAAACAGAAGATTTACCGTACTTTTAATAAAATGCAATCGATTATGAAACGTGGTTATTCAAAGTTTTGGTTGAAGTGCATTCGATCATAAAAAACAGGCAGTTTGACAGTATTATTACTATGCGGCGAAAGATTATTACACGATAAGGGTAGATGCGCGGGAATAAACAGAAGTTTAGGGTGGTCCACGACATTGTTATTAATCACGAAGGGAATAAAAAGAAAGAGGCTCCCCGAGAGTGGGGTATTTGGAGAATAGATTTCCTGATGAACAGACGTGTTTCTCGGTTTCATTAAGAAGTTACTTACAATCCGTGCTAAGTGCTAGGCGGAATTCGGAGATTAGAGATCTAGATGAACGGACGTGTAGCTCAAATTTATAAGAAGACTTCAAATCCGTTCTAAGTGATTACCTGTGCGGTACTACGGGTCGTGAAAAAGTGTCAAACTTGGGCATAAACCAATAGATTTTAATTATGGCGAGTATGAATGGTGAATAAAAACTACATTTTACGAAAACTAGAGGTTGTTTAATCATCGTGAAGTGGTGAGAAAGTGACAACTATACAATCTTTCTAACATTGTGTTCAACAAGTTTAAACTATATTAAAACTCAACAGAATAAGAAACCACCAAAAGCACTTAGTTATTCTAATGGAATTGAACTAAATCATGAACTAACTCGTTAACTAAATTAAAATATACAGACATTGAAAGTAACCAGTCTTCTAATGAGACAAAACATTTCGTGATGACTATCAATTTAATTGAATGCGAGATTTCCACATCGAAAACTTTAGGGATGTAGAGAAAGTATATCCAAGCAGGATTACGTGGGGGTGGATGTTAAGCAGGTCCGGAAGATTAGGCTGAGAAATAGAAGAAAGTTGCTCTCCAGGCTGTAAGAAGATAATGCATGTGGTATGTGTACACTGCTCCGTCAGAAAAAGTGAAATGTGTGAGTAAAAAAATAAAAATATTATTCATTATTCAATCTTCATATTTTATTAATACGTTTGCATCCTGTATTCCCTTTAAAGAGGTGTGACCCTGAGATCGAGTAACTCTGTAATGATGACATATTAATATTCAAATTGTTTAGCAGTTTACGGCGTATTTTCTGGCTTCAACAAAAACCGCCTGGCGCCCAAACCATCTGAAACTTTGTTAAATTTACTACATTTTTTAAAATTTTATTTTTATTATGTGTCTAAACAAAAAGGGCACGTTATATTATAAACTACTAAACATCAAGCAATTCCAAAGTACGGAAGTACGTCCGTACTTCACAGTGCAAAGCAAACATATTAATTCTACAAAAATTCATTAGCTAGGTGCCTAAACTTCAAGTAATATATTTACAAGAAAAATCAATCGGATAGAAAATGATTATTTCTAGTTTTAGTGTTAGAAATCTGTTGATAAAATGTAGAAGCTACTTGAGTGATATCAGCTTGTGAAATTGGGCGCTTTCGAGAATATTACGTCATTATTATTATTATTATTATATTGTTTGGTGAAGCAGTAATAACGTCGGATTAAAGAAGAATTCTGTCAGATTTTTGTCAAAATTGTCACACATTAAGATTTAGGTCATTCAGCCAGAGTTTGGCTTCGTCATCAACCAAGTGTAATTTTTGCAGCCCTCCAAGAAGTCGTGTAGCAGGACAAGCCACGAGAATGTGATCCATGGTTTGCACCTCCCCGCATTCACACAGAGGGGAATCTGTAAAGCCCCACCGGTGCATGCTATTCTGGCACCTTCCCTGCCCAGTCCTGAAACGGTTCAGGGTCACCCACTGTCGCCGTGGCAGCCCAAATCCATGCACTCTCTTAGTGGGATCTGTGACCAGCTCTTTGTTTCTAACTGACAACGACTGCCAGGTCTCAGTCCACTTTTGCATGATCGGGAGGGAATTTGCATTTTGCTGGTGGAATAGCCATATGGGTTTTCTGGATCTAAGTCGCAGTGGAGTTGGGTGGTCAAGTTGTAGATCCTCGTGTATGGGAAGAGCTGGCATCTCACAAATTCTTCTCAGCTCTCTGCCTGCCATCTCATCTCTCCTAAGCTGCGGGGGTGGGATGTTACATAGCACAGGGAGCCACTCAGTCTCAGTCGGCATCAGACATCCTGCAACTGCACGCATCGCACTGTTCAACGCCACATCCACCTGGCGTGTGTGGCAGCTACTCATCCAGACAGGGGCACCATAATCTGCAGCACTGTATACAAGAGCCATAGCTGCTGACCTCAATGTATCAGCTCTGCTACCCCATGAGGAACCAGCTAGTCTTTGGAGGAGATTTACTCTAGAGAACAGTTTCTTTTTCAGCTTTCCTAAATGTTCTCGAAAAGTGAGTGTTCTATCCAAAGTAATTCCGAGATAACTGGGATGGTCATTGTGGTGAATCCTACTATTACAGAAATTCACCTCAGGTGTTACATGAGACTGCTGATTATTCAGATGGAATGAGGTGATGTTAGTTTTGCATGGGTTTGGCTTCAAGCCCCAGTACTGCAGGTAGTCTGCCAAGGTATTGATGTCTGCCTGGAGAACTCTGCCAGTCTCCTCAATAGTAGCTGCCTGGGCCGCAAGGGCAATGTCATCTGCGTACATAAATTTTTTGCTTCTCATGATTGGGATGTCTGAGGTATAGATATTAAATAAAACTGGAGACAGGACTGACCCCTGTGGGACCCCATTGTTCAGCACCTTCTTCCTGCTCATTTGGTCCTCCAGATACACTCTATAGATTCTATTTGACAGAAGACTGTCAAACAATTTTACAAGTCGAGTGCATCTGAACAACTTTCCCAGTTTCAGGAGCAGGCCAGACTTCCACACTGTGTCGAAGGCAGCTGTCAGGTCCACAAATATTGCTGTTGTCTTGAGCTTGTTCTGAAACCCCCTCTCAATATGAGTTGTGAGGGCCAGCACCTGGTCAGTGCAGCTCCTCTTCTGGCGGAAGCCAGCCTGCTCAATAGGCAGATGTTTTTCAACATCAGGAGAAATGCGCGCTAGGATGACCCTTTCAAAAAGTTTGAGTAACACGCAGAGAAGAGATAATGGCCTATAATTTTTGGCTTCATCAGGTTGTTTTCCAGGCTTTAGTATTGCTATTACCTTGGACTCCTTCCACTCCGGTGGAAGCCTGCAGGTCTTAATGACATCTGAGAAAAACTCAGAGACCCATTTGACAGCTTTACTACCTAAGTTCTTCACAAATTCAGGCAGGATGCCATCAATGCCAGGCGCCTTGTTGTTCTGGATATTTGAAATGGCAAAGACAACCTCATCCACATGCACTGATCCCACATAATCTGTTGCATTTTCAAATTGAGCCAGAACTTCTCTCAGTTGTGCTTTCACTTCTCTTTTGGCCTCAGCACTTACAATGGGCTTTTGTAGGGGGAGTAGCCATTCCTGCTATCTCTGAGGTACGCGACCCTCCGAACCCCGAGCCAGTCAGTGTCTTCCACTTCTTCTCTACAGCACTGACTGTCCCTACCCTGCCTTCTTCTCAGCCCCTCTCCCTCACTCTTTCTATCCTTTTTTTTTAATAATTATATTTTAATTATGTTATAATTAGGTTTCTTATAATTATGTTTATGGTTTCTTATAAATTTCTCCATCATGTTTATTTAATCCTACTTAGCTTTGTGTTTTTCTTTCTTCTTCTCTCGTTCCATTCTCTGTCTGTCTGGCCCCTCTTGACTAAATTCTTCACCTTCGAGCCCTCTTTTCTCACTTTGGGTAAGAAGGGCTCATACTACTGTATTTCTTAATTTCTTACTTATAGACCATAGCGGACAGGCAATAACATCAGCCATAGGACACCACACCTACTCTTATGTGTCCTTATTAACGCTGGGCGGAAAAAATATTGGTATTAGGAAGTAGATTGGCAATGATGGCACATTTAATTCGAGATTGTCCCTACCTATTGCGCTGAAGTTTATTGGGAGCAATCTGCTCGCGGACGTCTTTGACGCACGTGCTCTCTGAAAAAAATGAACATAAACATGGTGCCGAACGCCGCAACCCGGCCTCCCGGCAGAAGCAGTACTTGGATTACGTCATTGACATAGCGATACGTAGCAGTTACGTGACAAGATATATAGTCATTTTCAAGGTACTGTACTATCATTCACTGTGATTAAAAATTTGAAGAAAAATATTGAATAACAAAGTTTTTGCAAGTTTTGCAGAACTACTTAAGCAAATTTTAAACAGGCTTTTGTGAGACTACATATATTTTACAACCTTTGACTTAAAAATGAGAGCAATCAGAAAACATACCACTCAATAATTTAAGAAAGAGCTAATCCTAACACATGAATACAGGAAATATATTTTTTTTAAGTTTTGAAGTGATTAGAAGAATTCAGCTGGCAAGCTTCAATTGCAAATACATAAGCGTTTTTGAATATTTGAATTTATAAACAGGATGCAACCAATATGTTATAATTAAATATTAATCTACAATGAAAGTTTGAAAAATATGAAAGTTCTAAAACGTCTTTTCTACAAAAAATGACCATATATGTACTTGGAGTAGGATACAATATAAAATTAAGATAAGTTATTATTCATGAATTTAAATTTGAAATAATGAATAACATTTTGAAGTCATCTCAGCAGTAACACCAGACTTTTGCAGCTCATTTTCTAATAAAATATCTAATAAAAATTAAGACTCAAAACTCATCTTCAGCTACACAGGCGAAGAAAATATCTGCATTGAATAATTTGAAATATAAAATTCAGATTGAATAGTTTTGAATAATTTATTGAATTTCATAACTATTTACACAGCAGCATCCTACCATGCAGATAAAAGTGTTGAAAAGGCAGCGATTGATGAAAGCTATCTTTATTGTTCGAATACATTTTAAAACAGTAAATTGGCCCAATATAACCACAGTCGTACCTGACCAGCTTGCTGCATCGCCTTTGTGTTCGAGAATAGAAAATAAGATTTTGTGAGAGTGTATATTTCATAGCATGTAATTGAACAAGTTGTGTTGTAATTCATTGCTTTTTGTCATTATTATGATTTCCAGTGTCATTATACAAAATATTAGTTAATTAGCATCATTCAAAAGGGTTGGATGGTGGTAATTAACTATATAAGTTTTGAATCGAAACTTTATAGCTTTTTTCAGTCATTCAACTGATTTGATGCACCCCCAGTGATCTACATCACTTCAAGTGACACACGTAATAAAAGGAGATGCTTTGGCTCATCATGATTAATTTTAAACTTCTTGCTGTTTTCATTTGCCGAGTCCGCTCTAAAGTAGTGTGTTCAACAACAAAAGTATGCAGGTCCAGGTAGATGAGAGTGGTTTATCTAGTAGTTGGTCTTGCACGAGAGTCTGGCACAAGGCGTTTCTATCTCCATAAAAAATAACATTCATATTGAGCAGTCAATTCATTGATTAAAACGATTGATGTTTTCAATTTAGACTCATAAGTAGCCGACACCAGGGAGTTGACAGCAACAGCTTCTAGATAATAATTATTACTTAGTCCAAAGTAGTCAAGAAATCCTAGTTTCTTCAAAGTTGTTAATCATTTGATTGATCCTTGGATATAAGATGGGTAAGCTCATTTGAAAAATAATAATACAGTATTTGAACGCTTTGAAAAATAAATGTCAAGGTTCAAACTGTTTGAAATTGCATGATAAATAATAATACAGTATTTGAACGCTTTGAAAAATAATGTCAAGGTTCAAACTGTTTGAAATTGCATGATAAATAATAATACAGTATTTGAACGCTTTGAAAAATAATGTCAAGGTTCAAACTGTTTGAAATTGCATGATAAATAATAATACAGTATTTGAACGCTTTGAAAAATAATGTCAAGGTTCAAACTGTTTGAAATTGCATGATAAATAATAATACAGTATTTGAACGCTTTGAAAAATAATGTCAAGGTTCAAACTGTTTGAAATTGTATGATAAATAATAATACAGTATTTGAGTATTTGAACGCTTTGAAAAATAATGACAAGGTTCAAACTGTTTGAAATTGCATGATAAATAATAATACAGTATTTGAACGCTTTGAAAAATAATGTCAAGGTTCAAACTGTTTGAAATTGCATGATAAATAATAATACAGTATTTGAACGCTTTGAAAAATAATGTCAAGGTTCAAACTGTTTGAAATTGCATGATAAATAATAATACAGTATTTGAACGCTTTGAAAAATAATGTCAAGGTTCAAACTTTTTTAAATTGCATGATAAATAATAATACAGTATTTGGACGCTTTGAAAAATAATGTCAAGGTTCAAACTGTTTGAAATTGCATGATAAATAATAATACAGTATTTGAACGCTTTGAAAAATAATGTCAAGGTTCAAACTGTTTGAAATTGCATGATGAATAATAATACAGTATTTGAACGCTTTGAAAAATAATGTCAAGGTTCAAACTGTTTGAAATTGTATGATTATATACACAATAACATGTAAATAAGTGAATAATGGTAACGAGAAAGGAACCGTACCATACAAAATCAATTGTAGACATCTATTGATTTGAGCGTTTAATAAAGTAGGAAGATGGAATTGGATGACATGAGTTCAATTGATTTGCCTTAGTATATTCTACATGGTGTAAATCAATGTATAAAATACTTCAAAGTAATGACTGTAATCAACCTTACCTGTCTAAGGACATTTTTCAGGATTGTTCCTTCGGGCTCAGGAAGAGGTGGCAAATCTTCTTGGAAACCAGTGGGAGGAGTTATTCTATTTGAGTCTAAATCAACCAGCCAAATGTCATCTGGTAACCTGAGAAGATACATATTAATCAATAAAAATACAAATGAATGATAGATTCATAATTTCAATCCTCAAAATTTCCTAGTTTTTCAAAACTTCTTTATAAAATGCTCAGGTATTAACTAAAAAAGCAAAATATATTTGAGAAAATTATTATTAGTAGCTCCACCCACTACCTTCCATACGGTATGCTAAGTTCTGACAGAAGAAACTGAGCAAAGAGAATAAGCGAGAATCATTAAGAAAATCACGCTGAGACTTCGAAACCGTTGTATACAAATGAGAAAGCAGATTGTTGTGTAGGGAAGTGATAGCCATGAGCCGTATCAGGTATCTGTTCAATCAGGTAGAGATAAGCTGCGTTCTCCTAGACACTCTTTGTAAGGGTGACCGATTAGATTGGCCAGCAAAAAAGACACTGTTTTCTGCTCTAAAATCACTTCCCGGTGGTTCGGAACCCACCTTAAACTGTAGGCCCACCTCATCAATCACCATCATCCAACTCATTACCCACGCACAGGTCTCAGACCTATGTGGGCTTCATCCTCAAAAAAAAAGAACTCCGACAGGAGAAAGAAATTAGGTCCAAAATATATTTTCACTTAGAAGAGGACTAAATCAGTAGCATATTGTCTAGAAATCATTGGAAGCTACGGTAGAACAGGAAAAATGTAATTGCCGTTGTTTGCAATGCTATGGAGTGTGGCTAACTAGAATCATCTACGATGTTCACGATGGATTCATTTTGTCTCACACTAGAAGTGAATTTACTACAAGCTCAGCACATACAACATGTTGGAATGCAAGGACTACCAAGTAAAGCATGATATAAAAGATGAAGATCAGGAAATTCCAAAAACAAAAAACGAATAAATTCTAACAAAAATATATCTTTATAATTCAATTAAAATCAATATTAGTAATAATTATTTTTCAATATATAGAACGAATAAGTAGGATATTATATTCTAATGAATGATCGACTCACCTGAAATTTTTCTTTAGTGATAAGAAGCTAGCAGGAATCCCAATGACAAATGGCGTTGGCGCTAACAACAGCTGTAAGAAATTTGAAATGAGATAAACATTATAAATATGTCTATATTTATATTATATTAAATTATGAAAAAAGATTTTGCTATAATGCAGTATCAAGTCAAAAATTTCTAGATTTTCGGCGTCTGGTAATAATGTTCTAGCCAACTATTTCATATTAATATTTTTCCATGACTGAAAAAAACAATGATGAAAATATTTAAACGAAAGTGACAGTTTGGTGTTTATAGTTGTGTTTACAGTGTTTATGAATAATTCAATCAAACATATATATATAACTTTTAATGTAGCTTTCAATTTCCTTTAAATTCTGCAAAATCTATTACATACGAATAGAATGTGATATAAGATATAGGGTAGAATGTGATATAGGGTACTTGATGAAATATTGCCAGACACCATAATTGCGACCTTGAGTACTTAGCCAATACAAAAGAAGAAGTTTTTCGACTACTGACAGAAAATAAATAACTTGTTTATGTTTATAAGTTCTTTATACACCAACAGGTAACGACAGGTGTATTGTAATGTATTAAAATTATTGTATGTATTTTTTGCAAGGTATTAATTTGCAATGTTAATAAACTAAATTAGAAAACAAACCTGTTCTGCGCAGCTCATACAGGTAGGTAGTAATGGAATGACTGGAAACATGTATTCCAGAGGATAGATCAGAGTCACAAAAGCCATCACTGACATTGAAAGAGCGTTGTAGTCTTTTGATTGCAATAAAACCTGAAAACAACATCATTCTCAGTAACAATAAGCCCACATGAGAGGAATTGAATTCAATACAGATGGATAGATTTCCCAAACGTTTGTGTTGATAATGATAAAAAATAAAATTATTAGTTTTTAGTTACTTTTAATTTTTTGTAACAATGCATGATTACAATATTAGTCCATAAAGTAACATAGAAACCGTTGCATGAGAATTGGCCAATATTTCAGAAACTGATCATACAGCCAAAATAAAGAATAAAGTTTTTCGAGAACACAAATTACTCTTTGTTTGGAAATTTTAAAAGTTAAAATTAAAAAGACATCATTCAAGGTCTAAGGAAATCACGAATAATTATAATAATTGAATTAATGAATAGAATTTTCCTGTAAAATTAATGTTAACATGTTTGTTTCCAAGGAAATGATGATATTCAAATAATTGTCTGAGGTAATAATATCTGGTTAATTATACATTAGTGTATTTGACAAATATTCTATAAAGTAATACCTAATAAAGTAATATAAAATATAATAATATAAAAGTAGTAACATAAAATATAATAAAAAATGTAATATAAAATATAATATAAGAAATGTAATATATAATATAATTCTATAAAGTAATACCTAAATAGCCACTCACCTTATTTTCGAGAATGATCAAAGTAAGAACCCTGAGACAAGTGTCGACACCCAACAACTCCAGAGGCAAATGAAGTGGAAAATCTACCAACGTGAAGCGTGTGTGATCAGGAAGAGCAAATGTCAAAATCGGATGAATTCCTTTTGAAAGCACTTCCACCTGAACACAAATCGTATGAATTTCAATTAGATTATTATTGAGTGAAAGGTATTTGTATTATTTTAATCGACCAGTCGTTAGTAATAAAGACAATGAAAACTATGTAGTTACAAGGATCAAAGATAGCTAAGATCAGCATGATCGATCCTTTAAATATAATCAATTATTTGTGTCAATGATCATTATTAATGTAAATGTTCTTTATTGAACTTGAAAATATTTCCAAATATCTTTGTAGTAAAATCTAAAAATTGGCAGTATCCATTTTTTTCGTTCATTCAAAATGTTCATTCAACAACCCCACTCAGTTCCAATATAATGGAAACCTCTCTTTGTCATGAGGTAGCTTGACTCAATTAAAACGCAAGAGATGCACAATTATTGAATTATTTCAACAATTTCAATAACAGCCATCTCAGCTAATGAGCAAAAATCATAAATTTCAGAGCATCCAGCCAATTAATACTGCAATTAATCCAATATGTATTTGAGGAGATAATATAGTAAATATTTATACATAACGAATAAATAGAGGTAGATATTGTAAAAACCGCTCGATTCATTATTTAACTACAGTACCAAGGTCCCACGGCATTGTAAAATATTTATATATTTTTCTATTAATTCACAATAAAACACTAATCAATCATTCAGACAAAGTTTAGTAAAATTTAATACTATAATTAGGGAAACGGAAATGACATAGAAGTAGATTCTCAACACTTCAAAAATTGGTCAGTTTAGTATATAAACTTCAAGGTTAAAATATAAATCACTGTAATTAACATACTTATTGGAAAATAGCGGGCAAGTAGGAATGAGTAGTTCAAATGTTCAACATTCAAAATTATGTACATATGTAGCCTACAGAATAACAGTTCAATTGATTTTTATGATAATTTTGTTAATAACTTACCTCTACTCTAGTTTTTCCAGGCACAGGAACAGGTGCGCTCAGTAGGCGCAGAATCCACGTTTCTATTTCTCTAACATCATGGATAACGATCGAAGGCGTTCCCTCAAATATTCTTCCAGTAAGCACATTCCATACACTGCAAAAAAAGCAATAAACATGTGACCAAATAATAGGCAAGGAATGCAGTAAATTAAATCATAATAATACTGCATTACAATAACCAACTCAAATGCTTTCTACGAATTATAACCAGTCTTCATCCTCAGACGGTTAAATTAAGATGATGGAAGTCAGTCACGAACATTTTTGTTATTTTTTCTTCTCAATTTGAATAAGTTTATTTTAATTAATATTAATTAACTTTTATGATAAATTTAACGATTAGCAGTCAATTTTAATTGAGAATAAATAAATATTTACTCACGTAGGCTGAAACGTTTTCGAAACAGCTGTTGAAAATGAATCGTCACGATTCGAAAACGTTTCAGCCTTCGTGAGTATATATTTATTTATTCTCAATTAAAATTTACTCAAAGTCGTTAAATTTACCATAAAAAGTTAATATTAACAACGCAGATCGTAAATTCAAAAATTTCATATTAATACTTTTCAAGTAATAAAGACATTAATATCTTTCCATTCATTCAACATTGTTGATCTGTGGATCCGTGAAGTCAGTTTCCATTAATATGAATAGCTTCGTGAATTTTGTCGATAAAATTGGAAAAATTTCATCGGGTTGGATAAGAAAAACTGGGACGAGGTAGGTTTTAAGTGCTGACTTAATTATTTGGATAGCTGCAACTGAATGGGTTATGTTCACTCATGCTTTCATTGCATTATTTACAGATCATGTACATGATATAAATAATGATTATTATGTATCATGAAAATCAGTTCTTCAATTAGAAAACTGCAATTTAAAGGAATTATTAAAATCACTATAATTACATCACTGGAATATTTCTTGTAATGGTATTGACTAGGGTTGGCCAGCTTAAGATTAGTAGAAAGGTGTTCTAATTAATGTTGAATTATGTTATGTTATCTTTTTAATGTTGAATTATGCACAATCATTGCAAGACAGACCAACAACCACCACCTTCGTGGTATAAGGCCAAACTGCACACTGTTTAAAAAAAACATTTATATTCTTAGCTCCAAAGTTTTTCAACATATTGCCTCTACACTTAAAACTGCATTTAAAATGTCATAATAAAAAAATAAAATTAAATTCCTTCTCAAGAGATGGTTACTTTCAAAGAATGTTGATGAGGTTGAGGGCATGTTTAATGTTGTGCTTTGAACTATGGTGATACTGACCTTGCTGCAATATTCAACTAGTGATCATTCCATGACAACATCATCAAATCATGTTAAGTTCTTTTAAAATTTCTACCAGCTATTAATTCGCTTTCAATGCTTCAAGTTATCAATTCTATTGAATTAATGGTATATTTTTAGTCCTTATTGTTTCTACTCCTACATTTTCATACTATTATTATTCTATGTTTCCTCCAAGTGTTTTAATTCTATTATTCATTTTTTTTTTATTACATCAATTCATGGCATCTTTGTTGGATCCTATGATGCTCCTGTATGCGGACATAATTTCACAATGAAATTATTTGCATACAGTATTATTTCTGCAGATATTTTTTTAAACGTTTTATTTCTTGTACATGATAGTTAAGTTGATCTAAGTATTTTTTTCTTTGTAACTTCTTGGTTTCTCTCCTAATAATTGATTGTTTTATAATTATTATTATTTTCTATCATGTATAATTTTTTTTCCTGTGCATTTTTTTTTCTTTTGCTTGTTTGTATTTGCAGAAATAAAGATTATTATGCACTGTGATATTTGTTTGATTTGTTTCTTATCAATAGAACTTGGAGAGATTGAAGAAATATTTAGTTTTCCATTGAGTATGAAAATCAGTTTTTCAATTAGGAAACTGCAATCTAAAGGAATTATTAAAAATTTACATCACTGGAATATCTCTTGTACTGGTATTCTGGGGTTGGCCAGCTTACTCTAGTAGAAAGGTATTCTAATTAATGTTGAATTATGTTATGTTATCTTGTTAATGTTGAATTATGTACTGTTCCTGTATGTCCAGGTGAGAGCTTCCAAATATTAGGAGCCACTGCATCTTCGTAGTTATTCTTAATAATTTTCTATTCATTTGTAAACGCTTTTCAAAATTATTATTCCAAATTACTCAAGAGTTACACGCCTTAAATTGGAATGACTTGAAGAATCAAACAAATAAAATTTGTTGTAAAAATGTCAAACAAAGATACCTGTTAATTTGTCTGGAAGCCCCAACTCTTCTCGGCGAAGAGTTTTCATTACAAGCATCTATTAATCGCTTCAATATAAACAGGCATTCTCTAAAAATTGAGAAGAAAGGATGATGAGAAAGTAGGCACAATGAGGTTAGTGAATGATTCCGCACCCTCTGAAAAAAAAGGAAATTCAAAATTAAACTCATCACACTAAGCAATTTAGGCTATCTCAATTAATTACTAAATAACTTATTCATTTTCACTTGAAAAATACAAAATATCAATATTTTTCTCAAATTATCTTATTAATTTAATGATCAAGAAATCAAAAATTCAGTTGCAAAACTTGCATGTTATTAAAGTTTATGTATGATACAATAGTAGTTGTGCAAAGATTGTATTATGACTGCCTTTAAGCCATAGGTGAGATAAAGTATGGAAGCTAGCAAAGTGAGTGTTCTAAACACCTCACGAATGGCTTAAAGACTAAATACAATCGTTTCATGTATAATTTTATCTACGACTACCAATAGCTTAACCTTATACTTTCTTACCAATTACAGTACTTGAACAACTTACACAAATGAACGTAGACTGCAATTGAAATCAAATTCAAACTCAACTTGTTTTCGAAATGTCTGAATCAGCTGATGTTCCTATAGCTTATTATTAATTTGTCCCCTGGATTGGAGAAATACTGAGTTCTGATTGGTCTAAAGCCAAAATCGAAAATTGACTGCGGTGTTATGCCTCTTTTTTCATTACCTCACTTTCTCATTCACTTTTTTCTTTTCTTCTTCTTTTTTCTCTTCTCCTTCTCTTCCTCTATTTTTTTCTTTTTCCTATCCTACTTCTTTTTCTTTTTTCTCTTCTTTTACTCTTCCTTCCTCTCTATTTTTCTATTTTCTTCTCCACCTTGTTATTCTTCTCTATTTTCTTCACCGCATTCTTCTTTTATCTCTTCTCCTTTTTCTCCTTCAATCCCTTAGACTCCAGCGCTAGCAATTTACGTGTCGGAGGCTTCTTCCTATAATAGGACAGGTATATTGAGATACTTCCTAACCTCTAATAACTAATTTATGACTTAGTCCTAGACAAAATTTATTAAAAGCTACAACTGACCTGTCTCTTGCGACTAGCACGAGGCGATGGCGAATGTGAACCCCCACTTTCTGAATCATTCGCTGGCAAAGAAGTGGGAGCCAACTGGGAGCGAGTGTTATGCGCTCTGTGTGAACTCTCAGAGTCTCTTCGGCTGGGACAATCTCGATCCGAGTCACTCGGCGCCACAGTACTACGGTAATCGCTGCAAAAATCACATTTTAAATATGCAACGGCCAAAAAATAATTATTCTCTGCTTGAGAAAATGGGGAAATTCCCAATGGTCGGAATAAATTAGTCAAGAGTCAAGCCGTCCGCTGGCCAAAAATCTTCGTTAACAAATAAGGTAACATTTTTATCTCTGGACGTGATTGCAAACGTTTAAAACTTGTCTCAAGTTATGTGTTTACTTAGTAACATTGGTAACTGTGTTGGAAAAGCCAAGGCCTACATTGTCAATTTCACTAGTTACACACATGACTTGAGACAGTTTTTAGACGTTTCTAATCACGTCCAGAAATAGAAATGATAGAAATGTAAAATTGATATCCATAGATAGAAATGTTACCCATCCATAGAGAATCCAATTGAATCCATAGATAGAAATGTTACCCCGTTTGGCAAAGACGCTCATTTGCTAGCTAAGGGCTCAACTATCAAATTATTTTATTAAGGTCATAGTAGATTACGTGCAATGGCTGACATGATGCTGATACGAATTATATTTCAACTGTTTAATTTCTGAACTGAAACATATAGGCTAATTCATTTCTAGTTTTACTTAAATTCATAAATACTGTGTACAGAAAATATTATGTGTTAATTCAGAAAATGATTTACTTTACTTCAATGTTTGCATCGTTGCAAATTAAAGGATGCATAGTCGTCTCCAGATCACAATTTTCGTTTTAGCTTCTTTGCCTGGTGACTATTAAGCTATCATAATATTATCGAGATTTTCCTTCATTATTTTGCAAAGACTCACAATTTTTCGAAAGATTTCATGATTTGATTTGGATTATTGACATTGAAAAAACTAAATAATATAAGATATTCAAGTGGAATACTGGTTGTATATACTTTCATCACAGTTTAGATTAATTTTATGTTTTAAGTTTCTTCAATTCTCAATAAATTGGAACTATATAATTAGAATCTGCAATTTTACATTTGATATTAGAGAAAAAGACTGATGGGATAATTCAAATGAAAAGATGAAATTAAAAACAAGAAACCTTTATTGAAAATAGGGTTTTTATGAACCTATATTCATATTAATGTCTATTTATGCAACTGTGTGTGCACCTACATCACGTACCTATACAGGAACTAATAATTATAGCAACTATAGAGAAAAGTTCTCTTTTTACATGAAATTAATGCAACTTTCAATACCGTATCTCAAAGATGGCCACCCAAAAATGAGATAATTAATAATAATATATAGTCTAACTGGTAGGTCAAGTGTACTTCTACAACCATTCAACTGGCTGATTACAATCATGGCGGCTAATAAGGCTAATGACACAAACACTCAGACAAGGTGGCTGAGAATATCGATATTTACAGAAATTGTCACAAGCAGTATTCAGTTGAAATAAGCTTCTATAACAAATAATTACCTAGAGAATGCAGAGTCAGAGCTTTTTTCCATGCTCTTTCTCCACGATTCTCTTCTGAAATTTCGGTCCCGCCTGTCTCTTGCAGAGTGAGTACTTGCGGCACCCGGTCTTTCCAGTGGCCGATAAAAATTGACACAGATTCCATACCGACTTTTACCTAAAATAAAATGTCGACATTTGAATACATAAAGACTTGAGAATTAAAAACTGATGCTTCTAAACAAAGTAATGAACAGGAAATTTCTTATGAAAACAAGCAATAAGGTTCAAAGACAAATAGCATACGACAATATTATTATTTTTCTTCTGAAATATTATAAAAATAGCCTAGTTTATTAATATTATAGGGTATGCGACGACTGTTCTAATAGCAACAGTAAGAGAAATAATAATAATAATAATAATAATAATAATAATAATAATAATAATAATAATAATAGTAATAATAATAATAATAATAATAATAATAATAATAATAATATCTAGTGACCTGACTGGCTCCGGTCTGGTGTCATAGTTATCAGTTCACACCTGAACAAAGGTCAGGGCCTGTTACAATAATAATTATAATACTGCTACAATTATCATTATACCGGTGATATGTATCACACATAAAACTAGGTTCACCATGCTTTCAATAACATGACGTAGTTGGCGAGATGAGACAATGAGGCTTAATTGGCCATTATGAGTCTCCAGATATTAATACAAACCATACGCTTAAAACATTGCTCACTTCCATCATTCTCAAGAATCTCAAGTTTTCAAGCCATCGCGTGATCTTTTACCAATCCTTTTCTTGATTTTAACAAATAGAAAGCTTTCTAACATTATTTGAACAATGCAGAACATTGTTTATGTTAAGATACACTTGAATTCTATAAGAGTAGACTAGTAGTAGTAATGAGAATCAACTAAAACTGGGTTTAAACATTCAATTAGCATTAATGGGTTATAATAGACTAGTATTATAATTTATTTATGCACGGGTATCTTCAAATGTTTGGATTATGATAGACTAGTAATAGACTATAACCCATAGTCATGGGTTGTAATAGACTAGTATTATAATTTATTTATGCACGGGTACCTTAAAATGTTAATCATATTAAGACATTCAGTTAGTATGCTTTTCAAAGTATAGTATATTTAGCCATAAGTAATTCGCTTCTGTGTGTGATCGCCTATCATTGCATAAAGCTATTATGTTAGTAAGTTACATCCACACTCACCAGAATCCTTCTCAGTTAATGTAAAAACAAAAGATGTGGCCTCTCGAAGAGCGGTTCGTCTAGGACCAACTGATATGCATCCTTCTGGTTGACAGAAGTATACCATATCAAGTGGAAGAGGAAAGTCTTTATGATCTTCGGCAGGGTAACGTCTCAATAGTTCCGGTAATAATACCTGTCAAATTTGAAACTCAGAATAAATAAGGTGTCGATGGTATGAAGTGAAGTACCGCAGTAAAAGACAATTAAAAACAACTAGAATAGTAATTGTAAAATGGCAAGAATCTTCCAGAATCAATTTCTACAACAAGATTCCTAGCTTCCAGTATTTCTAAAACTTATCAAAGTGATTCTAAGAGCTATAAAAAATGCCAGTTACTCTTAGTTTTCATTTAAAAATAAATGAGCTCGAGTTTGATTTTTTCACCTTGTTTCCATACTTCACAAGTGATTTGTTTGTAATATTTTTATGAATAAGATTGTAGATTTCTACTCATTATTCATCATCTAGGTATCTAGGAAGTCTCAAATTAGGTTTGATAGTTGTAGAATATAATCGACTCGGAGTAACAATACTAGGTAAATCAATACAAGGTAGAATAACATTTCTATTAACCTTGGGTGGAAAATAAAGCTGCAACATTTTGACAACTAACAAAGTGACGGGTGGTTTACAGAATTTACTATCATAATGTAGTAAATTAGATTAAATTGAATTACTATTTAAATTACTAATTATATAGTGTCACCAACTACAGTTAATTAATTACACAATGGATTAGTACTCGCTGTACTCTAAGTCTCACCAATCACCCAATACTACTTTTTTAATGAGTATCAGAGAAGCTAGTCAATTTTGGAGACATTAGACTATATTAACCTGGCCAAGCCTGAACTGTAAACGATGAGACGATTGTAAAACATGTTGTTGCAAAAATGGGAAGAATTCGATTTCCGCATAGATTTTTTCGTCTGGGCTTCTGTTGGCGGATATAATGGAAAATTTTGATCATTAATAAAACTTTTGAACGTGCTTTTCCATATGAATGGTCAAAAAATCTTTCAAGTGTTTAAGATTTGTAAATAAAGCCCTTCAAAATTGGGACATTCTTTTTTGTACACTCTGTATTTTGATTCAATGAAATTGGCGTTTTATATCCACTCGCAGTAATTGGAATGACTCACTTATATAAAAATTGCTATCTATTGCTGTAAGAAAAAGTTTTTTTTCATCAATTATTTTGTGAAATGAATAATAAGACGAAGTTGTAACAACCGCATTTATTGAAAACCGTGAGATACCAGTTTTGGTTGATAATGGTGTAACAGCCGAAACTAGTATCTCAAGGTATCAATAAATGCGGATGTGACTACATCAAGTCTTATTATTCATTATGAATAACTTCCACAACAAAATCACCTTTGCCACTACAAAGAAAGTTATTTTGTGAAATATAGGGGTTTAAAGTTGAAATTTTTCACAAGACAAGTACGTTTGAATTTGGAATTTGCAGTACCATACTATTAGTTTGTCCATTTTCATGAAACAGGCCACTGAGAGAAACCAATCAATTAATTTAATTATAGTGCTTCAAGGTGAAATTTTTAGTGAAACAGACAGACCTAACCTAAGATTTCGATTCTAATTTAAAATTTTGTGAAAAGCAGTTTTGGGCAATAGCCTGTTGTATTCACATTGATTGTGTTAGTTAAATGAATGAATAAAGATTTAAAGAATAAGTTGAAATAAAAAGTCGGTTGCATGAAATATTTTTTGGATAAGAGTATAATGATGCAGTTATTCTTGTAGTCAAACATACAATTTTCTATAATAGAATTGCATACTGAAAATGAGTGATAATGGGTTTGAAATTTATTCTGGGTGCTGTATTGTAGGCCTATAGATAAAATTGAATAAAATAAAATAATTAGAAATAGTGAAAATTGAAATATTATAATTGAACAATAATTACCTGTCTGGCAGTGGAGGCACTGTTAGCCGATTGAGATGAAGGTGACCGTGCCCCAACGATTGCCAAATAGTCAACAAGCCTTGGACACAGAAACTTTTTCTGAATATCGCACATGTTTACAACGAAGACTATCGAAAATAAACAAACTTAACTGTAACTTATCGTAACTGTATTGTCTATAATGGCACATTAGGGCACAACGATCATGTGCCACATGTTTAAAATTATGTAACGTGTGACTGCACTTTACAAGTTGGTCTGGTTGGGAATCTTCTGGTCTGTTGTTCTTGTTCTAAGGCCATCCTCACTCCAACCATTTTTAAGCTGTCATGTAGCCTATCTGAAACAATAGAAAATCTATTAGAAATTGCTGTTTGTAAAAGTTAACAAGAGGAAAACTATTACAAATTGTTGTCAGTAGAGGGTAACAAGGGTAAAAAAACTATTGAACATTGTTGCCTGTCACGTGTTGGAATATGTATTTTCTACAGAGAACAAAGAGTAATCCTAATATCCATTACTCACTAATGAATGGAATTAATTATTTTAGGGCTTTTGTGGAAAACTTCATTGATAACCCAATATCAAGCAGATAACTTATGAAGTACAGTACATATAAGCGATAGGAAATGATAGATGTCGTTGTTAGGACGAAGTCAATGAATCCTAATGTAATTGGTAATAGTTTTCACACAGTGCGTAACACGATTGTATTTTTTATGACACCCACAGTAGTCTCAGACTTGTGCGTGGGTAGGTGATGAGGTGAATGATGGCAAAATATGACAGGCTGAAAGGGAATCGAACCAGTGATCGCAGAAGTAGCAGTCAGTAAAAGATAAACTCCACTGCAGCTGCCTTCGCTAAGCAAAAGTCCCCTGAGACCAATTGATAAGAAGCTATAAACTATTTTTATTAGCACAGTAACTTTATTTGTAATTACTGCAAAATCTCATTGAAGTTTTCACTTTTAATTTTACTTTTGATTTGCGACTTGTTATGCAACATTCCTGAGAGTACAACAGTGCAACAATGGATGAGAGTAGATTAGGCCTACCGTGGATACCGTCATAATACTTGTTCTAGACATATAATCCCAACGTCTTGATCAAATTAATATTAATCCACTCTTTTGAAATATAAAATGCAATAATTGTTACTCTATCAATTTGAACAGAGAACTAAAAATTAATATTTCAACTTCTAAATCTGTGGATAATAGCTGCTGTTTTTAAGATTTGTTAAGTACAAAAAATGGCTCTATCTACGACTACGTTGAAGAGAAGTTATTAGAGGGTAAAAAGTAATGTCATAACAGCTGAATTTATTTCTAGCTGATCAAAACAGTTGCATAATGAAGCTATCATGCAACGGGAGTTTTAGATACAGGTTTTGGATCAATGGAAAGTCACCATTTCTCTCAATCAATGTCCAAATAAAAGTTATAAAATTCTCACAGCTGATTTTTGAAAATTCCAAAATCAAGTTCAGTTTTTTTTAAATGGTCTAGTTCTAAATATTGATGTAAACAATTGAGCATTCTAAATTATGTAAGATTGAGTAAGTTACGGTATCCTAAATGAAAATTTATATCGCCTGTATATTGGTAGTAAGTTGTAGATGAAATCGTGATTGTGGCCTTTAAGCCACTCGTGAGATGTTTATTAGGACACTCGCTTCGCTTGCGCCCTAACCTACATCTCATTTGGGTCTTAGTCATAATACAATTTGCATACACAATTAATTTCATATAAAATATGTTATCAAGAGAAGAGATGCTGAATCGATTTCCTTCAACAACTGAAGTTTTATATATGTGTTTTATTACCACACAACGACAAAACACATTAGGAAAAAAGAATTGGCCATTATACGTTGAACCCCAAAGCATATTATTGCAGATGACAACTGCAGTTCAGTTCCAAAGCTTTTGTGTGTTACCACATCAAATAAACCGTTTCAGAAGCATCTGTTACGAAAAGCTTTTAAAATAAGAACAATAGCTTAGTTTCCTGCTGTCTATTCCAGGGATGTAATGAAAGCGTTAAATAGGGCACGAATAACAAACCCTGGCGCAAACACACATACGTGCAAACACACATTGGGGGGTGGCGCTTTGGTGGGGATCGTGAAAGTGATGACCTTATTCCCGGACTCCCTGGATCAATAAGCCTGCAGGCGCCCCCTCCTCACCCCACCAAAAATCCCAACACAATACAGACTCTCAAACTGCTAACCCACAATCTTCAGAAGAGAAGACGTCATACAGACCCCCCCTTCCACTCACACATCAACGAACAATCCCCACAGATTTCATCCCGGGCGCTCTTATCAAATTAGGTGCAATTTTCAACTTCTATTCCGCTATTCTACTTGATTATTCTTTACGCAAATGCAATAATTGTACAGTACCTTAATATTGAACTACAAAACCAAATTAAAAGAAAAAAGATAAAAAAAAACAGTTTCTCTCTTCTCGCTCATTTGACAGAATTACCAAATTAAAAGAAAAAAAGATAAAAAAACCAGTTTCTCTCTTCTCGCTCATTTGACAGAATTACCTCTTAATCAGTGCCAATTTCCTAAGGCAATAACAAGAGTTTAGTTTATAGCTCATTAAACTACTGTGTTATAGCTCTCTTAAAAGATATTAAAATATTGCGACTGAATACTGCCTCGTGTTCACTATGTATAATCTACTACCCATTGCTTAACATAATGAAACAGCTAGTTTTTTATTGATTTTTGAAAATTAAAGCTAAAAGTGGAACTACAGTAGAAAAATAATCTTTTTTTGAAGATTACATCTTGAAGACTGCGGGTTGGAGTACAAGTAAGATTCAATCAATTAAACTGAGAAAAAATACTTCCTTGTGGAAATAAACACTTAAATTTCGTTGTGTTACAATCACTCAGTTGTTGAGCATCATCAGACACAGCTGGTACCTGACAGTGGAGTGAGAAAAGCTAGTGTAACTGAGTGAAACAATAATTGTAACACAACATGTGTTTATCTCTATCTATAAAAGGATGATACCCTGACTCACTCATCAACGCAGAGCCAAAACTACTAGGCTTATGAACTTGAAATTTCGTATGAACAATCCTTATAGGATTTCACCGTGCAATAAGAAAGGATTTTTCAAAATTCGCAATTTTAGGGTGTTTTTAGGGGGTTAAAGTTTTGCCTATGCAAAGCACGGGTACATGGCTAGCTAGCTTACTGGGATCTTTTAATCATATGGAAAATAATTTGAAATTGTTCGATCTGCTGTACACGCTGTTTCGATGTACAAGCTGTTTGTGTGTTTTGCAAATCATCATTCACCTAACCTACTGAACTTGCCGGCCAAACAGCTTAAAAGGAACAGCTGATAGAAGTCAACAGTTTTTAATCATATGGCAGGCCCCTTAGCGGCGTTATTTACGCTGTCTGGAATGCAAAAACTTTGCATGTAGGATACCGTGCAGTCAGAGCCTTGCAGTATGTAGGAAACATATGACGGGGTATGATGAAATGTAATTATGTTATCTGTTAACCAATGCAGCTAGAGATTTTAAATGTATTCTCAGTAGGAGGTGGCGAATAATAAAATAAAAAACCTAGCTTCTACCCTAATAGTCGTGGAAGGTTTAAATTTGAAATGTTCATTGAGAGGTGGTGAGTAAGGTCTTACTGTGTAAGAAAACAACGAAGGAGGCCTCTCTGATCAGCTGGAAAAGCCCTAGGACTAACTTCTTCCCTAATAGTCCTAGAAGGTTGAAATTTGAAATGTAACCTCAGTGGGAGGTGACAAATAATAAAATCAAGAATTTCTTATGAGAACGCAGCAACGCGCGTCGGGCCAGCTAGTCTTCTATATAAATAAAATTAGAGTTTTGTCTGTACATTTATCAGAATTATATATTTTTTGGTTATTTTTTACGTTTTATACATTAAAGAAGCCGAAACAAGTCTTATCTCAATTTCTGTCTGTCTGTCTGTCACGGCCCCGAAGGCATTTTACGCGGCCTTCTCCTGAAAAACGAGAGCATCGATCGGGATTAAAGTTATTTATCATTATTGAAAACCTTTTTGACAATGTCTTTAGCTATAATAACTAAATAAACTTTTTTTTAACAGAATAATAAACGTTTAAAAACCAAGCATTGTGCGATTTTGAATACATTTCTTCAAAGTTTTATTACCAAATAAGAACAAATAACGTAATTTATCATGATATACTGTTCTCAAATATTCTCTCTGATAACTGTCACTGAATTGTTTACGTTCTAAGTTGTTTACTAATCTGCTAACAACTTCATGATCGTTGCTATCAAAAAAGCCGAAACATATTTAGTCTTTTTTCTAAACATAATCCGTACGAAGGACGGGTACAATAGCTAGTTTCGACATAAAAGTATTTTTTTCTTAAATACTTGCCCTGTCAAGTCCTTGATAATTAAACTGATTTATTGACATCATGCCGTTGTTCGTCCCTCTGTGCCACAACGCTTGAAAGGAAGTTCAAGACTCTTGAAACTTGGTATATAGCTTCCTCATAGTCCAAGTGAGATCGCTATTGATTTTGGAGTTTGGGGGTCGAATATAAAAATAATTATGATGTGATGCAGATTTCCACAAAAGACTCTACGTTAGTTTTGACTAGTGAAAATCAAAACATTGGCATTGGCAGCTGGTGCTGTCGCTGTTTACATTTGAAAATCAAAACATTGAACATTACGAAAACTGCTGCTTAGCCGAATTATCCACTTTATTTTTTTTTAAAGTGCAATGCGTTGACGTTTTCATTCCTGATTGTGTATAAATATCTTCTTAAATTATTTTAAATCGTCAAATTGAAAAAAAAGCAGAGAAAATATTGAGACATGCTATGAAATCTATTGAACACGAAGTAGAAACAAAACTCTTTTACAAGAACTGCCGATTGTCATTTTATTGTGAATTGGGAAGCATATGATGTTTAATAGAAATCGAAGCAGTTGATTGGTGCATATGTCTATCAGCATACTGATAATTATTATTATTCTATGTAAATTAGTCGGGTCCTTGGATACTCCGTTGTATCGGTTTATTTATTTGTGGGAAGAAGATGGATCCATACCAACAGAATCAATTAATTTTCATTATTCATCATTCAATTAACAATTGATTGAAACTCATTTCTACAAGTGTTTTAAATGAAATGAAAGTTTAATAAAAATATCCAATCCATTTAAAATGAATTTAAAAATGGATAACTTGAGGTTACTGCTACGAACTTCGTCCATGCACATTAGTTCAAATGATAAAATTATCATTGTGAGCAGTGGCGGCTCTGACAGAGAAATTTGAGGAGGACACTACCCCCCCCCCCCCCACATCATACAACTCCGCAAATATAGTTGAATATGGGCTCTATGTACTGTTGAATAAAGGCTATTTTGAAAAACCGATTATACAGTAATTGTGAAAAATAGGAAATTTAATGTGTAGGCTCACTCACCATTCATATCAATAGAGTGCATAAGTGCTCCATCTTGAAACCTAGCACTGAATACAGCACATTATCCAGATTGTGAGCAGATGCTCAGATTTATCACAAGATTATCCTACTTCTCACTAAGTCTTACTTTCACAAGTGTTTCATTCAATTGATATTAATAATTCCCTACTAAATAAACATCATTATAATTCTTTCATTTACTTCAAAAAGGGGCATTATTTTAATTGGCTCAGTCCAAAAACTGAATATGAGGCACACTAAATATAGAGTCAATCGGACAATAAAATACGTATTTACACTACTTAAAGGCCTATATCATCAGAAAGTTTTCAACAGTTTGATTAAACAGCAATATTTGAAAGTTAGCTCAATTTTACGGTTTTTAGCAGGAGCAAAATGTTCAATCACAACTTCATTGAAGTTGAGAAATTAAGAAATTAATTTTTGCTCGACTGAAAGCATTGCTAGGGAATTTTATCTTGTGCGATAGTATAGTGATTTTGTGCGATGGTATTATGCAGGACATTTTTAGAGGACCCGGCCTTTTTACTGCCAACCGCGTTTTGAAATCACAAACGTTATTTTTCAAATAATCCACGGAATTTATTTTAAATACAGTCAACTAATACTAATCACAGCTCACATTAATCACATTTGAATGGACAACTTGATGATTGAGAAAATAATACAAATTCCACGTACCACTACTGCATCCACAATAATTTATAAACAACCAATGAATTCTAACCTCAATTCTACTAAAAACTTTGAGGATAATTGGCGCCACATGATTGACGCATGCGTAATGAAGCTGCGGCCGCCGGCCGAAGAGCGTATTTTACAGCCGGGCTCATGTTGCCATTTCTCTCGTAGAGAATTTTTCATTGAATAGCATTTTCGATATGGCAGCACTGCACTGGCCGGACGCAAGAGGAAGTGTCCCAGCAATGTCCAACATAGTTACAAAGGCTCGCTGAAAACCTCTTCTCGTACCACGATGCGGCTGATCATTTTCAACTATCTTACTGTCTATTTCCAGACTTCCACACTCTCTTTCCTCTTGTGAAATACAAATAAAAGAGGAAAATATAAAATATAGTGGAATTATTGTATTCTCAATAATTATGTAATTTATCACATATTGACAGGGAGGACAGTGTCCGAGCGCCCCCCTGGTGGAGCCGCGCCTGATTGTGAGATAATTGTATTGTTTATTTGATAGTGCACATCATGCAATAATGTGTCATTTATTGTATTTAAGTGCTCTACGATAATACAGCATCATAGTTCTTACTGATGAACCAAATAAAATCATGGAGCAATAATAGTATTAATTTTTTTTTCAAAAATATTCTTATTAAAGAGTACCCATTGGAGAGACTTTTACTTTAATTATCACTATATATGATGACTTTAAACTTGATGACTTTTACTTTAATTACCACTATAGTACGATATGCTATTATCACATAAGAGAGAAAAAATATATATATAGTGAGCGATCAATAGAAAGTCGAAATAGAATCTTATGGTGGATCTTTTGCAATTCATTGTGGTCTGTCATCGGGTTAAATATCTAGGGCCCCCCTCCCTAGTGAAATATTGACAATTTATCCAGTGAAAAGAGATTTTACATTTTTTTGCAACTTCTAAAGAATCATATTGTCAACAAGCATGTTTTAAATCTCAATTTGTAGTATGCATAAATTACTTTTGGAAGGGAACACTTTCTTTTCTCATTTTATTGTAATCACAACAGAACATGAGAGTTTTAGATGTAGCATAATGTTTATAATGTATTTAATGAGGCCTAAAAGCCTAACATGTTATTGAACCCAATATTTTTCGGTGATAGATATAAATGTAAAAGTTCCATCACCTCATACAAACAATCAAACATCCGTTACACACTGCTACAGTTATGTAAGCTTTTAAAGTTTATTAAAATATTAAAATTAATGCAATAATAAACAGATACTTGCTATTCGTCGTCGAAATTCTAACCCTGGAGCATAAGGGACTGAAAGAGGAGAGGATGAAGAAAAATAAGAGGGGTAAGAAAAAGAGACTATTCAAATAAATTTGTAGATAGGTTACTACACATTCCAGAAATCCAGATTCAATTGAATCGGGCAAACTCAGGGTGTCTACTAGTTCCTAATTGTCAAATTCCCGACTTTTTCCCGAACACATTACCAAAATTCCCGACCTCTAAAGTTCTATAAAACCAATGTTACTTCAGGTAATATATTCAACGACATTTCGATAAACGGCGGTAGCAACTAAGACTCTTTTACCTAGACATTGTAAGGGACTCCTCAGACTTGCGGGTATGAGAACCTAAGAACAGCGGAGGCAGATGCAACACCGATAGCGTGAATTAGTCTGCAGTGTTGATTGCAGGGGCGTATCCAGCAGCAGATTTGGGGGGTTGGGAATACCTGAGTGGGTATGTTTCACCAGGATGGGGGGGGGGGTCGTGATGGGGTGGCCCGATGTGTTTTAAAATGAGGCCTAAATTAATAATTTGAAGCAATTTAAGGTGAAAGGTTTAATTGAAATGAATTCATGATTAAATGCCTTTACGTCCTATACTGTCAAAAAGCCAGAAACTTCAAAACTAATGGGTGCAAATAGAGTAATTAATTAATGTAGCAAAAACTTCAAGTTCAACCCATAATTTAATGTTTGTATCTCACATAAACATCAAGTGGGAATATCACATTGAAATGTTCATTATATGAACTTGACTAAAAAAATTATGTTATTGGTTAAGACAGCAGCTATCAATTGAATTGAAAGATGATATTCTATGAATAGATAATATGAATCCTGGGAGCTGACTAGATTTCACACAGAAGAATTATTTATAAAAAATCCCTTCGACCTCTTTTTAAACTTATCATTAAGCAGAGTTCTTGTTTCCAGGGACAATCATTATTCCCTTTAAACCCTGCTTTAAATTCACCCAGATAACACAATCATTGATCACCCTAAATCCTTAGTCAAAAAATGTGAGACTCATGACTGTCTTCTGTTTGCTATAAAACTATTGTTCAATAAACAATAGAGATTTATTCGAAAAATAATTACATTATGAGGTACTTGTTTTTAGAAAGTACTAAAATTATGAAACACAAATTTTAATAACCTTCTTTTAATGTGTATCAGGACAAAGCAGAAGCATAACTACAGGGTGGAGGCAGACCAATGATGTTGCTGGGAGAGTTAGACTCTCGGTACAATAATTACAATAGTAATTTGGAGTAGTAGTTTTTGAAAAATTACCTCTCTAAAGCCACATTTCAAGTGATTCTAGGCATTAATTCTTCCAACTTAACACACTTCAACACACGTTATGGGTCAATGCAAATTTTATCTAGTTCTTGTATTATTGTCAATGGGAGATCGGACTTTACTCGAAGCTTCCATTTATCTATAGTTGATCCCTCACTGCTCCTGAGGTACCATAGAGTACCATAGGATACTTGAAAATTTATTTCCAAAAAATTGAGGTGTACTCCGTGAGAACGTTTTTTAAATTCAATTCAATTGTTTATTGCCACAACTTTACAACAAAATAATTTACTGGTTACAAATTAACATAAAGGAAATAAAAGAAACCTAACTAACCAGAAATAAAAAAAAAATTTATGTTCAGGCACCACCAGCAAAAGAAAAGACTTTGACCGCTGGTGGGAGTCGCAAAAAGTCCGATTCAAATGACATTCAAGATAACAATTTCAACTTACAGAATTAAATAACAAATTTGAACCAATCCAGTTTTTAAAATAACAATTCATACAAAACAATATTTTTAGCGATTCCTTTGACTTGCCAAAAATTGCTACACAATGGCCTTCAAAAATTCATTTTTTTGGTCTGGGGGGGTAACATCCCCTGATTCCTTCCCATAGTTACGCCACTGGCACAAACTGTTAATGAAAAATGAAATTCACAAGAAAAATTACGTATATTAATCGCAATTTTTTAATGATCCAGGATCTAGGCTCTAGGGTGATTATCTGAGTGAATGTAAAGTAGTGCTAATAAAACAAGTCTGCTTTTTCTGCCATGGTAGTCCTCAGCCATGTATTGATAACCTGCAGAATCCAGAAAACCTTTCAAAACTGGCATCATTTTTAGACCAAGTACTGAAGTACACAATAATTTGCAATAGAAAATCAATTGTTGGTTAGGCATTGCTGTCTCATTTTCCTTCCTTGTCAGCAACTTTGAAAACTCTTCTTTATTTTCTTCTACTTTTTTATCCTTATTTTTTTCTCTTTTTACCCTTTTTCGTATTTTTAATTTTCATCTCTGTCCCACCAATTTCTATCCTTTAACATATTGTCATCTCTTCTCCACTTCTTCACTTTTTTTATTATTTCCATTCGTTAAGAATTCTACTTTTATCCTTTTCCTTCTTTTTTCTACTTTTCTCTCTTTTCCTTCTTTTTCTATTTATTTTGCGTTGGGGGTGGGGAATTTCCCCTTCCCCCCGTGGATTCGCCACTGCGTATACAAGAGGTTACTAATAATTAGATGATTGGAGCATTTCATCTGCTTTCTTTTTTTCACACAAAAACATAATAGCCTAGTAGAATCTTAAAAACACAACAAAAAAAAAATGTAACAGCCACCCTTCGGGGGGAATTGACCTGCCAATTAAAATAAAACCACTCACTTCAGGGCAATGTAGGCTGATGACTCCATCAAAATAGTAAGTAGATACATATTGCAAGTTGTTAAGGAATGTTGTTCTAACATTAGTAGAGGACAGTTTAGAAGTATACAATAATTTGCAATAGAAAGTCAATTGTTGTTTAGACATGAATGTCTCATTTTCTTCCCTTGTCAGCAACGTTGAAAATTCTCCTTCATTTTCTTCTACTTTGTATTTTATCCTTATTTTTTTCTTTTACGTATTTTTTCATTTTTATCTCTATCCTACCAATTTCTATCCTTTTACATATTGTCATCTCTTTTCCACTTCTTCACTGTTTAAATGTAACAGGCACCCTTCGGGGGAATTGACCTGCCAATTAAAAGAAAATCATCCACTATGGGGCAATGTAAGCTGATGACTCCATCAAAATAGCAAGTATCTACATATTGCAAGTTGTTTAGGAATGCTGTTCTAACATGTTTAATGTAAGTTAGTTGTATTAGTAGAGGCCAGTTTAGTAATTCAAGCTATTAAATTTTACTTGGGGACCTTGTACTTGAGAAAATCGTTTAAAACAGTATTTTTAAACCCAGGGAGTTCTGAGCACTTTCTATAAGTCTCTTTGGTAAGCTATCATCATTATCATCTGGAATAATTGCAGTAATCGAAGGTGTTAAAGGGGTATTTCACACAATTTGAGGTTTACTTATATTAAAAAAGGCATAGTTGGCTTTGCAATCATATTCATGTTCAGAATAAATCAAAGATAGCTTGAGACTGATCAGTTGCTTGCAAAAATGCGTTATACTTGTTTAAATTACCTAATTCAAGTTTTCACAACCTTGGACAAAAAATATATAAGGTCAAATAAATTGAACTAATGGTATGGAGAATCACAGTACAATATTTTTTTTGAATATTTTTTCACTTTGAATCTAGCACTTTGATTGGTTTCGGGTTCAGTTTGGTAGTTCTCTGAACTCTGATATTGTAGAAATTATTAATATGTGAATTATTGTACTATAGACTATATAATTTTTTTGTCTCTACATTTGTTATGCTGACTTTTTCGCTTCAATTTTTTGTTATTTTTAAGAAATTTTTTTTTAGCAACTCTCACCAGCGGGCAAAGAGCTATCTTTTTGCTGGTGATGCCTAGAATTAAAGACAAGTTCTTTTTTCTTTTCTTGAAAATATATATGTATGTATATGTGTATTATATTATATACTTTTTAGTTTTTTAGTTTTCACGTGTATATATATGTATATGTAAATTGTTTCTTTCTTTTTGGCAATAAATAGCAAAACACACACTAAGTACAAAATGGCATTTGATTATTTTATTGCAAAAATTTATTGACTAATTGTTCCCAGCTACACATCGAATTACCTATCCACACATCGAACCTTTTCCCGGTTTTTCCCGACCTGTTAAAATTCCCCACCTTTTCCCGGTTTTTCCCGACCTGTTAAAATTCCCGACTTTTTCCCGACTTCCCGACTTTTCCCGACCAGTAGACACCCTGAAACTGCTAGTTAACCTAATGATTATTAAAGGCTTTAATGATTATTCTATTTCAATATGTTCATTGCTTGTAATTTTTATTGATACGTTTCACCCTCATAGACCACTTCTGCACATGTCTTCATGTTTCCCTTCATTGTTAGTCAATTGTCAATTGATTGAAATTTCTTTCCATAAGTGTTTAAATCAAAATTAGAATATCAGTCCAATGCATTTAAAATGGAGAAATTCAAACTATCAAAATCATTTCTACTTATTTCTGTGGCTTGACTTAATGTAGGCCTAATTTTATTGGGTCAGGAAACGATGCTCACTGTCATTGAACACCATTCCAATAGCATAATATTATGTATGTTAGATAAAGAAACTGGGGCATTTCCGATAAGTTTATATCACCATTATTGATAATGAGGAGACTTTATTGTACATATATATTGTACTTCACTATATAACGGATGTAACGGATGCTTGATTGGTTGTATAAGGTGATGGAACTTTTACATTTATATCTATCACAGAAAAATATTGGGTTCAATAATATCCACGATTTTATTACCTATTATTATTATTAGGCTAATACTATATTTAGTATCAGCAGTGAACCAGATACCAGTTATAGTAGGTTCCAAAAGGTTGCAAACTTCCAAAATATTTGAAAACTAAGATAGAATAAAATAATATTAAAAGAGAGATAAGAAGGCTTGCCCAAGGGCGGTCCCAGAGAGGGGAGGGGTCATGACCCCCAAATCTGAACCTAACTGGAATAAGTAATATTAATCTACCTACGAGTTTAATAGTATTCAATTTTTATAATAATTATGAAGTGTGCTCAAAGCTCATAATAAATTATTTGGAATAAAATTTGACAGGAAATTGCAAAATTTCTGTATAATATACATCCTACACTACTACAAAGATAATTTGAGACTCGGACCGCATGCCAAAGTTTCGTCCACTGTCTACTAGAAAACTGTTTAGGATATTTGTTACTCATGATTTATCCAACTCATGCTTCTCGAGCAGTAAATTTATTACTCAATACCTTGGAACAATTTGAAATATACAAAAACACCACACACAATAAACAAAGCATCCTCAATGAACAATTAATTTTAAAGCACACAAACTTCTCGATCACATTCTACAAAACCACAATAATTCTTCTAACCAAAACCGACATAGACGATCAAGGATGCTGTTGAAAATGAATCGTCATGATTCGAAAACGTTTCAGCCTACGTGAGTAAATTATTTATTTATTTCAATTAAAAATGACTGCAAGTCGTTATATTTGCCATAAAAACTTAATATTTTGAAGTGTATTATGATATAATGGATAAAGAAATTCAAGAATAATATTACATTTTTAATTGAAATTCCTATGACGTGACACCGCAATGAACACAGTGGGTGAGATTTTCCGCAGAGTTGGCATGTTCAACATATTTGGAAGGAAGTAAACCGTCAGAATTTCATAGAACTTATCGGGCTTCGGTGTAATATAAGTAGAAATGACGTGGGCGGCAGAGTGAGAATGCAAACTATATTGACAATAAATTGATTCCTTCCATTATAATAACATCCTACGCTACGCCTCAATCAAATGGGGCAGGATCAACACAAATATCACACCCACCTCTTTTGAGGAACCATGAGTAGAGAAGGCATTCAACAGGGATGAAAGCACCTGGGGCCTATTTCACAAAGCTACAAGTATGTAGCTGACAGGTAAATCTTCACAAGTTTGTAAAAAAATGTGGTCACAAGTGTTTCACAAAAGCAGACTTGTAGACTTGTAATTACAAGCGAATTCTCACAAGTCTACAGGCGATTCGCCTGTTACGGACAAGTCTACTTAGGTAACTAACAAGTGTAGATTACAAAATTGTAACCAACACTTGTCCGCAACTGAGAATTTTCTACTATGATAGAAAGGTAGGTGAGCTCGTTTACAAGTGTGGAAGAAGCATCAAACTTAACCTATGAACTTGGTTACTGAGGTGTATTTGACCGATATTGCGATCAAATCACAATAAACTTCATTAATTAATTATAATCCAACGTAATTGAAAATAGAACAATGAACCCTTGATAATTTATGTTCTAGAAATTGAATAAAGCGTTAATATTCAACAGTAGCGATGATGACTTGAAGAAATATAATTATGATGATGACTTATGAAGAAGTAAAATATGTTTTTAATGAGAAAAATTGAGAATCACGTATTCATATTGTAAGTTACTAATAAATAAAATGAGATATTTGTTGAAAAACATCTATGTTATTTAATAAATTTTCCGATGTTAAATTGACCGATGACATTCGGAAACGTTCATTGAATTCATAAACTAATTCAAAATTGAAATTAATTCTATCTCTAAACTCTCTTCTTCTTTTCTGAACTGGCTCATCCTCATCTGAAGATGATGAAGTAAAAAGCATTTTAACTTGAATATTATTGACATGAAGAATAATTGGGTTATACTTTTTTATAGAAAACATGAAGAATGATGAAGTAAAAAGCATTTTCACTCAAATGCTAGTAACATGAAGAATAAATGGTGACAGTATGATGATACTATGACGTCGTGAAGAATAATTATACTTTTTATAGAAAAAACGAAGAATTATTAACATTGTACTAATGAATAGATTGAGATTTTCCATGGATTCAAAATTGAAATTTATTCAGTATCAAAAAATCTTTTGAAAAAAACTTGGCTCATTATCAAAGAGAAGATGGTGTTAAAAAGCATTTTCACTTCGAATATAGGTTATACTTTTCTAATAAAAACATTGTAGCGGACAAGAGTAACCAACCATGGTAGCTAACAAGTGTTTCACGTATTTCACCTGTAGCGAACAATTGTAGCATATTCTCTGTGAAACGCCTGTAGCTAACAAATTGTAATTACAAGTGCCTGTTACGGACAATTGTTACTAACAGGACTTGTAGCTTCGTGAAATAGGCCCCTGGATGTCGAGTGTAGACTTGTGACTATAAATTTTTTTGCTGAATCTGCCAGTTTTCTTGCCATTGAAATCCCTCGCTAAGAGTTATTTAATCATAAATTTTAATGGTTGATTGATCACTCTATTATGATTAAGATATAATGATTGGAAGAAAGTATTTTAAGCTGGAGGAACAATTTTTGAAAGAACAATTACTAAATTACAAAATATAATATACAAAGCATAAGCGATTTCAAATTTTATACTTATTGAATATCTCTGTGTGGTAGCATATTCGTAGAATTCCATAAGCTATTTAATGCTTCAGTCAATATGCTAAAACATACTGACAGATTCCAGGTTGTCTCTCTATTTATGTCATAAAAAATCTCATTATAGTGAGCTTATTTCTTTCATAGTGGAGATTATCGGTACTGAGTGGCTCTCGCACAACCCTAATTTTCGTGCTTTACAGGAATGGAAGTCGCAAAAGATATTTCAATTGGGAAATTTATTGTGTGACAGTATACTGTATATGACAGAACTGCAAGATCACGCCATCAGCCAAAGGATTAAGGAATGCGTTGCATTAAATAGTTTGTTAAGTTCGAGCTACAAGTCATTTATGCAAGAACGATGCACGAATAAAAATGTTCTTGAACAACGGGGCACCTGAGTCCCCTGATTTTTATTTGTAGGGCTTTTTGAAAAATAACGTATATTCAAACAATCCGCATACACTAGATGAACTGAAAAAATATTGAGGACTTTATATCCAATATCACTGCTGCTACACTAAAACCGGTTAGATGCAAAGAAGACGCGTTGAGGCATGCATTGGAAATCAAGGTGGACATTTCCAGAACTTTTTATGAACTGTGATTTTTTAAAATCATTATCAAGTTATTTAGTAATTTGCTAAGTTAACCAAAATCAAAAGTTACTCTAAAAACAAGTTTTTGTAGTTTTGTAACTTTAGAGTCACTCTGAAAACATTTTCATTTAGTTCCCTATGAACACAAATCAAACTATTCGGAGGACACGTTAAGCTGTCGGTCCCGGCTGCCTAAAAACAGTCGTTAAGTCACGTCAGAGGCCCTGATCTTATTCAGGTGCGACCTGATAACTCTGACACCAGACCTGAGCCAGCCAGGTCACACGATATTATTATTATTACAAATCAAACTTATCAAACCTTTAAAAGTTACAACAAAAAAAATGTAGGGATAGTTCAGCAGCCTATCATTACAAAAATGAAAGGGAAAATATCACTGAATTCTGCAAGAAACATATTCCAGAATTTTAGATAGTTTTTGTATTTATTTTCGAAAACAGACCCTTTTTAGAGGAACATTGAGCATTTTATTAGCGTACAAAACCAGTTCAACATTCGGTTGCTTAAAGCATGCTTCATTTGTCTCAGAGAAAAACATGCGACAAGATCCCACTCCTTTGTCCCGATTGCGCTTCAAAACAAAAAATTTGCAAGAGGAAGAGACAAGTTGAAAGACATAATGTCAAGTGTGAACTTGGCTAATGAACAATATGCAGCCAAAATTTAGGCAAAGTGCTAATAGAACGTCCTTGAAATAAAAAAAAAACACGAACACTCGATTCAATGCTTAAATTATAGTTACAGATAACAGTCTCTTAATTTTTGTATTGGAAACTATAAATTTAGCTCTGGAAGTCTCTGACAATATTACAATAGTAGTTCGAGTCTCAGTAGGCCTTCTAAGAAAATGCTATGAGACAAAAAATAACATTGGAGGCCATTATCTTGATTATGACAAAATTATAAAATAACATCGATATCGAATAGCTATTTGTTCCCATATCCGAACTTAGCAACCCAAAATTCAGAAGTTGACTTTGCCAATAGAAAAATCTCTTTCACATGAGAAGAATCGCGTGGAAGTTGATCAAGCAATTTTTCTAACAAGTACTATCAAGTAATCAACATTTATTTTTCTAAGTGCAAATTAATATTCCTAAAATAACTTAGGCTATTGATCCACTGTAATTACGAATTTTAAAAAAATAATCAATACTTCATTCTTGTGCTATAGAATACAGAGGAAATTAAATATGAAGCTCAACAATTCAAAGACATTTCTTTTTATAATAAATTTTTTCAAAGTTTTAATAACTGTTACTAACTTTATAAAGAGACAGCTCTGTTCAAGCAAATTGACTTCCGACATTATGATGAGAATTGTGAAATATCAAATCACAAAAAGCTACAGCTTCTTACATTATAGCTTTGGATAAACTTTGTATTTTGTTCCTGATAAATTTGCAGAAGTTCATCTTATAATAAGTTTTAAACTAATTAAAGAAGATACGGATTCTGTGTAGCGAAGCGCATTTTCCTGCTTCATTAGTGGCTTGTACCTACGTAGAACGGAAGAATAATGAAAGTTTTCAATAACTAAAAGTAAACTTTCAAACTTCTAAACAGCAGCTTATGAGAATTTCGTGGTTGAAACAGTCAATTAAACTACTTCATCAGCAAAGATAAAACAGGGTCCAACTTTAACAAATCTGACGGAAAGTATTCCTGACAAAATTAAATTGGTTTTCAACAGAATATTTTCAGCTGTGGGAGGTAGGATTAGAAAAATTAGCATTAATGATCAATTACAACATTTCTTGACAGTTTTCTAAGTTCAATTAAATAATTTGGTTCATTAGATTCGCACCATTATTTTTTTGTAACTGATGAGTACTGTTAATTGTTGTTTTATTACTTGTCTTGATCATGTTTTGAATAAGTTATATTTCTTATTAAATCTAGCAAAATCAAAATCGAATTTTCATTGATTTTTAAGGTGGAAAGTCTCATTATCTTAAAAACAACTGTCTGCATATTTGCCAGATGGAGAAATTATTTGTATTGATTTGAAATACACACAAGAAAGTGAGAACCTGCTACTGGATATTTATAGCAAATATTCATAAATATTTGGAATTTGTTTTAAATCTTGATTTTGTTCATTTGAGTTAATTTTCTACTACCTATGTTGTGATATTCAAAAATATTTCATTCTTTCACTTTAGAGATAGTTTCATGCAGAAACATCGCTTGACATTTTCGTCACTACCACTATGACTAATTATGTATTAATTTTCAGGTACAATTTCTGATATAAATTTTTCAACTGTTCAAACTTTAATCCGATATATTTAGTAACAGTGAGGAATAAATTACTAAATTGAAAAATTGCTTCTTTCAAATGAATGAATTTAATACATTTTCTCTCTCACTCTCTCTCTCTCTCGTTCTTTTTCTGCCTAAATAAATAAAAATATACAAGATCTATATTAATAAATGTAACTTATATTAGAAATTGTGATAGGTATAAAGCATTTCCATTGCATGCGAATTTATATTGTGGTTAGTTCTGTCAAAGACCAAAACATTTAAACATTCGTCGTTTCGTCTATGATTCTGCCGACCATGAAAAATTGAGAAGCAAAACTCCAGATAATATTGTCAAAGAATAACTGACTATCAGGGAAGTATTGGTAAAAATAAGATATAAGGCCATAACATTCACTACATCTTTTTAATTGCTATTACTTTATACTGAAGACTTCCGCAATGGCGGATATTGACAACAGCATTGAAAAGCTGATGGGAATCGATAAATTCTGTTTATGTATATTTGTCAGTTTATTCAATTGTCAGTCACTTCAAGCTAAAATTCACTACATCCTTAAATTGTGGAACAAGAATAAATTTATGCCTGATATTCCCAACATATTAATCTATAAAGTATCAACTAACCACTTCTGTAATCAAGAAAACATATTTTTTAAATGCAATAATTCATCACACGTAAAAAGGTCTAATAATAACATAAAAATAAATGTTACACTTGCAAATACAGTGCAAATACTATTGGTTGTGAGTGTCAACCGTCATTTTTTGTGTCCAGTTTAATAAGAGTGGCAGTTCATAAATAATAAAAACATTTGCATTTCCTTGCTTAACCAGACAGAGCGCGGCCTAACCTTTAACACTAAGAGCGGCCTGCATCAGGCCGCTTCAGTCTGTGTTGGAACACAGTTTGAACGCGACGGCCAGCGGATCACATCCAAATGGACACCATCAAGAAGCTCATATAGAGGAAGTCAGAAAATATGTTCACTAGCCGGTGTTAGGCCGTTCTCTATCTGACATCCCCAGGCCGTCATGTGACGGCCTGAACGCGGCGTTCTGGCCACCAGGCCGCGTTCTGTCTGGCGAGACCTGTATTCCTTAAAAATTATTCACAGTTAGAAAAAAAAATATATTTAGGATAACTGAAACTTTATTGTAAACTTATCGAACTCAAGTCTTTACATTACATTACATAAATCTTGTAAGCTGGTGGGAGTAAAACAGATCACACCCAAAAAATATTCTTTTATAAGCCTCTCGTATTATTCTTCAAGAAAAATAAAAAGAAAGAAATTCCAACCTAGACCATCATATTCTACCATTCCAAATTTTCCAATTTTAACAAATATTTACAATATAGAATATGAGTGATCAAGAATAATGAGTGATCAATAGTTTTGGAAGTTCTTAAATTTTTTGAAGAAGAATAAATAATTATAAAACTCGGGGTTTTATTACTGCTACCCTAATATTATAGGATAACTGACGTAGCCATAGTCAAAAATATTCATGTCTATATTGGATGAATAGCTTTGTCAACCATTTACACTTTAACAAATATAAAATCAAGCTTTTTTCAAGTGTTTGAGGCAAGACACTGTAAACGTCAAGCATTAACATGACAAATGACAGTTGCAGACATGAATTGCAGCTTAATCTATTAGCCATTTAGAAGAGAGATTAGGAAAATCGAGAGCTATTTTAAAGAGTTCGTAAAATAGAATGCATATTTTATTGATATTTTAGAGATAATTTTCAATATATATATTGGACAACGATAGAAGTCCATTATAGCATGAAGAAATAATTTACTAGATGTGCATGAAAGAGCTACGAGATGATTAAAAATAAAAATTTTTAAAGATGAATTGCTAAGATTGGAAATTGACAACGGTAGCCATCGATTGCAGTACAAATAATTTATTAGTTCTGCATAAGACATAAGCTAGCTTACAAGTATCTTAGATCTTGGAGATAAGTAAAAAATCGAGTTTTACAAGAATTCGAAAGAAAGCATTATTTGGATTGGTCATTTACGACATAGTTGCAGTATAAACAAATAATTTATTAGCTTTGGGTATAAAATGTAGGCATTACAAAATGATAGGTGCAAGTGAATATTTTAGGTGGTACTGACTATGAGGGCCGAATTCACAGCTGCTGGTCTCGCTAGCTGGGACTGCAACTGTCAGACTACGGCAATAGCATTGGCTCAAGCCAAGGATCGGCCAACCTGCGCAATGGGCCGAGTCAATAACAAGCGTTCCTCTCCTCTGAAATGCTGCTTTGCCAGAGGTTAACGTTCAACCCGTATCCACCGCTCTCAGCCACAGACTCGAACGTCTGCGCAAAGCACATTGGAAATTTCCAATATCGCTACAGATTAATTATGGTATTCATGAAATTATCAAGTTGATGCAGTAAAACCACTATTTGAAAATCCCATACAAAATTCTGGTCATGGTCATTTTATATACATGTAAGCTAGGCTTATAGAGCATAGGCATATACAGTGTAGTTTTCCGATCGATTTTCAGTTGGTAGTAAGCGGCTATTGTAGTCAGAGACGTAAAAAGGTTTTCCGCAAGGGCCGGTACTATTTTAAATTGAATGAGCATTAGCGTACTAGCCCCCTCTTAGCAATAGGCCTTAGGCCCCAAGAAAATGCGCAGAAACGCAATGTTGATGCAAGTGTAGAAGGATGACTTTGTGAAACATAGAAATGGATTTATGCGTCACAAATGGAAGCGAGGGAGAGGTCTGATTCATTTCTGTGTTTCACAAGACCACATCATTACGCCTGCCTATTTCTATGAAGATCATTATTTTTCAAAGTGATTTCGGGTTGTTGATTGTTATTGTTATCTACTGTAGAGAGAAGAATTTAATACGTTTTAAATTGCAATTTTATGGTTTTTGGTCACGCCAATGCCCCTACTACAAATAGATAGTTTATAAAAACTGCATCATAGATTGGAATGACAGTCTATGATTTAAATTTTTGAAGACATTATGTTCATGACATTTCCATATCACCAGCCTCTCCTCCAACATGTTTATTATTTACATCTAATGGTCAGTTTTTCTGATAGTATTATTTCTTACCTATCCCACCTTGTTTCACCAAGCAACATTTTCTTCAAATACATATTGTTATGGGTTCTATCTCTAGAATAATGCTGGTAACACTTCAAATTAACACTCACACTTTATTAACACAAATTACCGACAACTCGCACTTATCAGTAATGTCTTACACAAAAGAAATCAATCAGAAACAGATAAAACGATAAAGTTCAACTAATTGAGAATTTGCAAATTACTGTACAAAAATCAATCACCTAACTGTCAAAAGGCCGATCAAATATTAAATAATAACTGTTCAATAATTCAAGGAGAAGCGTCTAAAACATAACAGCTGAAACACTACAAGCACTTACGAGTCACTGTATAGACTGTTGAAGAAGCCTGAATAATAATCAGTCACAATATGCTGCGTTATCACTTAACACATTGAACGCGTTCATATAACACAGTTTGTATTAGCGCTCGCTGATAATCCGGTTTGTATGAGCGGAAACTATCACTGTCAATCTGCCACTTATTGCATTAACCATCGAATCACAACACAACTAATTTTTACAAGAGTTTCTGCCATTTATACATTTTTCAGAACCCAGAAAGAATGAGCAGGTTCTCGATTTCTCTATAAAATTCCAAAGTAAATAGATAAGACGTTCTCCAATTTTGCATAAACTTCCATAAAGTTCTGCTGTAAACATTCTAAAGGTGTCACAGATAAACTGCAAGGCGAGGAAAGTGCGGGAATAGTAAAAAATCATGCCAATTACAGCTTCGTACTCACCGTACTCAAAATTCTTTACCTACTCAAGAGGTTCACCATTACTTTCATATTAATTTTCTTCTAATTTTGAGCCAAGTTGATAGCCAAAACAGTAATCTGCAGGAATTGAAGTTTCACATTCGCATCTTCCAGTCATTTCTATCTTTTTTTTTCTTTTTTTTTTTTAAAGCTGATGATGCCCCCATGAGTCCAAGACTTGTGCGTGGGTAATGAGATGAATGATTACACATAAATGCCTGACGGTGGAGCGGGATTCGAACCCACGACCACTTAAACGACAGCAAGCTGAAGTTGCGACGCCCCAACCAACTGCGCTAAGCGGCCCGCCAACACACTAGTTGACACTAGCAGTTTTTCTCTTGAAAATTGTCACAAATTCAAAATTTAAATTTACTATAGCCGCGTCTCCACCAACCGAACATGCTCGGCGAACAGTGTTTGTTGGAATCAGCTGATGTCTCCGAACATTTTTTGGAGTTGGTTTGGTATGGACGCCTTCTCGAACATTATCGGTGTGGTGGGGTTAGTGGTGGGAACCTGTTGTTGGTCGTCACTGTTCGCTCACAGACCGAACATTTCAATTGAATCACGAACATGTTCGGTGACCCATATGTTTAATGTTTGCCCATTTTTTGTATCCACCAACAATGTTCGGCAGACATGTTCGGTTGGTGGAGACGCGGCTTAAGAATGTTAATTTCAATTTGCATTGAGGATGAAGCCGTTCAACGAATACTGATGAATAATTTATGAAGATAACCTAATTGATTCACGATTATTTGTTGATTTTCCTAAAATTCTAATTCTTGAACGGGTGGTCTCTGTACAATTAGAAAGTGCAAAATAAGCAATTATCAAGTTTGATTTTGTTAAGTTGTATGAGGTTGAAGTACTACCAACAGTTAATACTAAATGACTGAAGCTGAAAAGGCATATAATTTACAGGTAATTTTGAGTAATTAACAAGTCCAAAGCTACCACTCACGCGCACTCAGTGAACCCTGACACCCTCAACTACTAAACACTAACCCAACCCTACCTTAAAAAATTCATCTCAATTGATCGATTATTATCAACTCTAATCTATTATCAATAATTCTACCACTTATTGTAATCAATACTAGTTTCTTAAATAATGCTACCATTCAGTTAACCTTCAACCACTGCTGAGGCTAACCAATACAACGCTCCTTCAACATTCAAATACTAAAAGGCCTCACATTTAAAATTATTAGTATTATTATTTCAATGAAAAAAATATTCAGCTTGAATGTTTGGTCTGAATGAAATAATTGTGGAATTGTTCTTATCCAGAAAAAAGGAAGAAGTAAAGCTTAAAAGTTTTTAGTATAAAAATACCAGACATAATTGAGAGTCAAAAGATTGAGAACAATCTTATTGACTTGTTTTCAAACTAAATATAAAAATTTATCTATTGAAATAACTATAGTGTTCTACTGCAGTTGACGAAAAATGGATATCCACAACAATAACTATCATGATTATTAGTGAGACATTCAATATAATATGAGCAATAAATTTATTTTACCCACTTTGGGTGAGATTTAAAATTCCAATGTTCGTCAAAATAAGTGAATTTATAGTGACAATTTTCTAAGCATTTCCCGTTTAGTACCCCCGAACCCCCCTCCCCTTTGATAAGAATGAGTTTAGGAATTAGATTGCTGAAAAACTGATCTCAGTTGAATCATTGCCTCTCTTTGTGAGCTAAACAAAGAGTACCTCTACTATATTTTCAATTATTGAGGGTAATCTTTATTGAGGGAAAACATTTTAATCGATGACAAACGATTAAATGTAAACAAACGAGTTTAATGATTATTGATCAATTCTTTTGGCCCGCCCACATAATTTCTCTTTTCAACTGGCCCTCTCCTTGAAATGTTAGCCCATCTCTAGACTAAGAGAATCGATAGTCGATATGAAAGGACCGTTATGTTTAGATTTGGGTTTGGTACGTACAGATATCAATTATCAAAATTTTCATTTGATTATTTCGTGGGGAAGATACGGTAAATCAACCCTATTTATTTAAGCATCTCTTGAATATGGCGATACGTGCTCACGAGTGACACCAGTTTTCAAGTCTGGAAATAGGACTCTTGCAGTTAATTATAGACCGATTGCAATTTTGAATGTATTAGCTAAGGTTTTTGAGAGAATTCTACATAATATAAACTTGAAAAAAACACTTTCAAATGGAAATTAACTCACGTTATGGCGTGACGGCCGTTTCGCTCTGTTGTCTAGAGCATCGTCAGACGACCCACAGTACACTGACTTAAGGTATGAGTTTGAGGGTCGTCATACCTTAAGTCAGTGTACTGTGGGTCGTCTGACGATGCTCATACCTTAAGTCAGTGTACTGTGGGTCGTCTGACGATGCTCTAGACAACAGAGCGAAACGGCCGTCACGCCATAACGTGAGTTAATTTCCATTTGAAAGTGTTTTTTTCAAGTTTATATTACATATTAGTGGAAACAAGATGGATCTTCAACATCATAATTCTACATAAGCAAATATTTGCTTATGCACAACATAAGATTGCTCATTCCCAGCATGTGTTCCTTCCTGGTCACTCAACAGTGACAAATCTTTTGAAATTTGTAAATAGTGTCAGTTTTGGATGCTGGAGGCCATGTGGATGTGATATACACTGACTTCTCAAAGAATTTGATACTTTGGATCACAATGTTTTGGTTGCAAGAGTAAGACGGCTGGGGTTTCGAGAGGATGCAGGGGGCTTTTAAGGAGTTACCTTATATATTATAAACTTAAAAACACTTTTAAATGGAAATTGACTCACGTTATGGCGTGACGGCCGTTTCGCTCTGTTGTCTAGAGCATCATCAGACGACCCACAGTACACTGTGGTTGTACTGTGGGTCGTCTGATGATGCTCTAGACAACAGAGCGAAACGGCCGTCACGCCATAACGTGAGTCAATTTCCATTTAAAAGTGTTTTTTAAGTTTATAATACATATTAGTGGAAACAAGATGGATCTTCAACATCATAGTTACCTTATAAATAGAGTCCAAATTGTTAATTTTAATAATTGTAAATCCAAGCCCTTTTGTGGTATTTCAGGAGTTCTCCAAGGATCCAATCTTGATCCCTTGTTGTTTTTGCTTTATGGCCTTCCCAATGTACTTAGTAGCTCAGAGTGTCTCATATATGTTTGCGGATGATGCAAAGATCTTCAGAGAGATCAGGTCTGTGAATGATTGTCTATTACTGTAGCAGGATATTGACAAATTGCAAGAGTGGTGTTTGGACTCTAGACTTAGGCTGAATGTGGCCAAGTGCAGGGCGTTGTCATTTACCAGACAGAGGACCTTTTCATTATAAGATAAGCGGTACTTCAACTGATCATTTATTGGTGTAAAAGGATCTACCTGCATTGACTTTGATCAGCATATAGACCATCTGACATCAAGGTGCAATCAACTAATAGGCTTTGCTTTCATAACATGCTCAGGTTTCTAGAGATGGGAGCGCATATTGCACTTGTTCAAGTCATTGATTTGGAGTCTCCTTGAGTATGCAGAACCGGTCTGGAGTCCCAATCAGGTCACTTATATCATAGAATAGGGATAAATCAAGTTGATGGTTTGTCAACGCTTATATCATTAAGCTAGAGAGAATACCAAATAAATTCCTTAGATATCTTTTCTATAAAAGGTTTAGTCATTCCTTGAAATTGGGTTTCCTACACAGCAACTAATGTCACTGTTTGGGGTTGAAACTTAGGCGAGAGGTCTAATCTTTGATTATTTTCCAATGGATGATGTGGACTCACCCCAAGGTTCCTATAAACCGTTCTTATAAACAGTTTTTAGTAACCTTGGACTCACCCTACCTACTAGGAAGAATTGGATTCAATTTACAGTCTTATTCTCCTCATTGGCATTTCTGTTACGACTTCCAAATCTGTTCCTTCATGTTCTTAGTCTTTTCATCGGCTTTTATCATGATCATCCTCCTCTTCTTATCATCATCATCATCATCATAATCACCATCACCTCTCATTATCATAATCACATTTTGCTGTCATTGATTTTTCTTCATCTTTTGATTTAGTTATACTTATCTCATGTACATGTTTACTATGTCATTCTACATATACGGTACGGTAAGTTATCAATTAATTTTTTCCTAGTTTTAGTAATTTTTGTTTTTGAATGTGCATTGTACGGTATCAAAATTGATTTTCTCTGAGTTAAGGAAACACATTTGATGGGTTACCTGTTGTTTCCGTTGAAGTTTATAAATAAATAAAAGCAATTTCACCCCGGACTTAGCAAAATAAAACGGCTAAAGTAAAAAGAATTGTCACTTTTTCATGACATTGAAAACATGATGAATATTTTAAAGAAAAGCATTCAAACATTATTCATATACTGTAGACTTCCATGAATAAAAAAATATACATTTTAACAAGTCTAAAACAACTTATAACCAGTACAAAAAAAAACAACAACAACACGGACCATGCGAGATCATTATTATTGACTACGGTACATTTTGTAACAAAATAGTCTCAAGAAGCTTACCTTTTCACGTATCAACAGTTTCTTACAGATATCATACAAACATAACAATATTATTACAGTTTATTTTGTGACAAATATTAATTTCTTTTTCATATTACAAATCTCCCTACTAGCACAACTCATCACTCATCAACTGAGCAGTTTTATTCTCAATTCACACTCCACACGTTGACGTGACATTTCTGTGAGTGTGATACGTGATAGAGACCGCAGCCGTAGCCACACTGATAAAAGATAACGATTACCAGTACTGCCAACATTATTTATACTACATTGTCATTACACCACAACTACTCAATAATATAAAAATTTTTATTATATATGAGCCAATTATTTCAATTTTTTGCATTTGTTTATTCAATTCATTATTAAGAATACAGTAATCGAGCATAGTTTATCGTGAGTAACCATTAGATATACTACTGGATGAGTTACTACGGAATCCGCTGTGAAGCCACAGCGCTAGTGTCGCCCGCTTCTAAATCTGGCAACATCGGGGAAATTTGTGTAGCGGCAATGGAAAAAACCACCGTATTCATCAGTGCTGAATAGTTATTTATGTATTAAGAGCGTGAAGCGCGACTTTATCGCTCGAGCCAAAACATTTACTGCGCGACGCATAGTAGAGCGCAGTAATTTTGTGAGAGCAATAAAGAAGCTTCACACGCGAATTGCATACAACATTTTTCCTACAGCTGCTCGTTAAGTAGTTCTTTATGTACTGAAAACTAATTGTAAAATACCTCTTTACTGCTCCGCAAGCGGTAAAGTACTTTACGCTCGCCAGCTGTTTTCTTTACGCTTCTGTTTTGATTTTGATGTCTTCTCATTGGTGGATCATGGAATCTGTGAAATTCACATAACCTCAACAATGGCGCACGCTAACCAAATCCGCGCACGGTCTGTGATGTTACAAACTACAAACTTTTATTGTGTTAGAATCCAGAACTGCAGTTGTAGGAAAAATATTGTATGCATTTTGTGCGTGAAGCTTCTTTATCGCTCTCGCAAAATTACTGCGCTCCACTGTGCATCGCACAGTTAATGTTTTGGCTCGAGTGATAAAGTCGCGCTTCACGCTCTTAATACATAAATAACTATTTTGACATGTGAAATGATTTTTTAAGACAGCTGTTTCCTTTCGTGATTATGGATGTACCACAGAGCATAGAATAATAGTAGAATTATGTTACAAGTGCGGGAAATGGTGTTTACCATAAAATAAAATTATTTTATTCTCTGCTCTGTGGAATGTACAAATCAGTGCAAGCCTGGAGGAAATATTTATTTTCAAGTAACTATGTGTTGAGCTGGGCATTCACGTTCCGATTTGCAGTACGACTTGTGGTCCAACCTCTAAGGTTGGATCCAATATTGGAACGTGAATGGGCTTGTTGGATAGTTGGAAGTGTAGATGGATGACTGGAAGGTCCGACTTCCGACTGTCAATGGTGTTGGAGCGTGTTTGGGGGAGTTGGATCAAAGTCGTCCAACTTATCTCAGTCAGTGTTAAGACTCGGCCAGCCGGGTTCGGGAGAAAATCACTTGTTAGTGGGCTGTTTTCTCCCGAGCCGAGCCGAGCCCAGCCAGACTCGCGCAGGGCTTCAAGCGCGGCTGGGACTCGCTAGTTAGTGGACGTCTCCTGAGCCGAGCCAGGCTCGGCACCTCATTATAACATAGCAGATCGTCAGAAAGCAAGTATTTGCACTGTTCACAAGACGTAAAAATAAGTTAATTGAGTTATCTATTTAAGTTTGTATATTTACTATTACTATGACAATACTATGACTGAAATAGGTACCAAGTTAAACTAATGTATAAACAGAAAAATAAAAAAGAAACCGTATACTAAAATTTGAATATTCAAGAAAAAATAAAAATGTTAATATTGCAGTGCAGAGCTTATTTTTAATACAATACAAATAAATATTCGAATGTTGTTTTTTCAACAAAAAATACCTACAGTAACATAAAAACAAAATTAAAAAATAATCTAATAGCTGCTAACTGATAAATTGTGTATAAAATAAATAAATAAATAAATAATTATTGAATAATAATGATAATAATAATAATACATCCCTTTGCATGTAAGCCCAATGCCCATTTTATATTTATTATTATAACATTATCATTATAAATATAACAGAATTTAATAAATTGCAATATAACAATTAATTACTTCGATACAAAAGAAAAAAATGGAAGTAATTGAAAAATAAAAATTGTAAAAAGTAGATGAAATTATCCTATATTTCATCTGACCTTTTGAATTCTATGGAACAGGCCTATTACACTCTTGCATATTTAATTGTAGATGTTCTTCTTCTTTTTCTTCTGAGGATGAAGCCCACATAGGTCTGAGACCTGTGCGTGGGTAATGAGTTGGATGATGGTGATTGATGAGTTGGACCTAAAGTTTTAGGTGGGTTCCGAACCACTGGGAAGTGATTTTACAGCAGAGAACAGTGTCTTTTTTGCTGGCCAATCTAATCGGTCACCGTTACAAACAGGACCTACGAGAATGCAGCTTATCTCTATCTGATTGAACAGATACCTGCTACGCCTCGCGGCTATCACTTTAGACATTCAGGCAACATCGGCTCGAGAGCGATGCTCACAGCTGACTAGGAATAAAGTTGGATTGCTAGTAGGAGCGTGAGTGGAGTCGACTATCCAACTAGCAGTAGCCTACTACTAAGTCGTACTATAAGTTGGAACGTGAATTCCCAGCTTTAACTCAGTCAGTGCTTCACCTTCAGACAAGTTTGGGAGACATCGGTTACATCTTTTGGATGGAGAGTGATGCTCACAGCTGACTAGGAATAAATTTGGTTTGCTAGTCGGATTGCAAGTAGGAGCATGAGTCTTCTTAAGGACAGGAAAAATATGTCAATCCCATTTGTTGACAACATGGCGGCTATAACCAATCCTAGTAAATTAGAACTAGAATACGTATGTTGGCAAGTTGGCAATGGCAACATCCACCATCTTTGTCAACAAATGGGATTGACATCATTTTCCTGTATTTAGGTAAACTTGTAAGCATTGCTTTACAAGATTGTGTTTTGTTTCTTCTTCTATTAAAGTAATACCATATTTATCACTTCAATATTGTTCTTATAAAGCCACATTTAGACTGCGGTCTGAGACCAATGGATTGGTCTCAGACAGGTGGTTGCAGACTACTGATGTAGATGGCACACATTTTGCTCTGCAACTGCAACACAAGTGTCTAAATATAGAGTGGAAAGTCAGATAGATTGAACTTAAATCAGTAGCTAGAATGTCGAGTGCAGAGAGGAGGTTATGATTATGATTTAAATGATAAAATTAGGGATGTACTTACACAACCTAGAATACTACAAACCAAACAAAGTAATTCACTTCCTTAAAAATGATTATTTTGTAAAGCAACTTTTTAAATGGCCACACACATGCCTGAATTGATTGAGTCTATTTGCTATTATTAGTTTATTTCTATTTTATTCAATTATTGTTTGAGCAAATGTTTAAAAAAAATTTATTGTTAATGAAATATGTATGAATGTGGCATGAGTACATTTTACACAACCTAACCTGAAACAAACAAGTGATAAGATAAGAGGAATCTAAAGATTGATGAAATCAGCATTGTCATGTTCATTGGACTCTAACAAGTCAGGATCCCATGGTGGATTTTCATTTGCCTTGTCTATCCCTGGGTTCAACTACTTTTTCTTTAAGAGGGGGTAAGAGGCGTAGCGTGATTGGCTGCATTGCAGACCCAACATGGAGCAGTTGCAATTGCAACCACTGCTGCAGACTGCTGTCTGAGACTGCCTTTGATCTTTACCGACTTTGGTTGGAAACCAAAATTCTGGTCAGAGACAAGCAAAATTGGTCTCAAACAGCCTGTCTGCAGCCAGGGTTGCAGTTATTGTGGCATGTGACCAACAGTTGGAGACCACAGTCTCCAACCATTGGTCTCAGACTGCAGTCTAAATGCGGCTTAAGCAGTAGCTGCTCATGATATACCATACAGTAATACTGTAGTTTTCATATAACTTGGCAGCAGTATGTTGGGTTCAGATGTAGAATGTCCCATCTGCTAAATGCTGCCAAGTTATATGAATACTACAGTACTACTGTATTAAATAACGTTTTTAATCATGCCATTTCACTTGATTTGCTTCATTTATATAATGAACTGCAGAGGCAGTGGTGAGTATTCTTGGGCTTTTCCAGGAGTGTTCCTTTAAAGGAAATGAAAACAATGAGTTGATAACTTAATTTGTAAAATACAAAAATTCAAAATACTAAATCAGTTATGCTAATATTTACTGAACAGTTGTTAAACAACAGGTTATTTATTTCCAAATTATGTTTTGGTTTCAATATAACAACAAAAGCTTTATGATAATCCTCACTGTATAAAAGATTTTCTAGTTCATGATTTTTAATACTTTCATTTTGCAGAGGACCATTACCATAAGTAGGAGTTTCACACTCTATTGATGAGATACAATATTGATTTTTGGAATGAAACAAAATAACAAAGTAAATAACAGGGAATTGTTTCCATAGAAAATTTTTGGTTAGAGATACAGTTTATGTATCATAAGAATTAGCAGGTTTAACTACAATTAGAAATTCAGTAATATTGATAATTTAGAAACTTGAATCATTGGGTTAAAAATACAGGATTATCAAAGTCTACTTGCTGAGCATGGTGACACAGCCATCATGATGCCCTTTGCTCATGGGTGTTCAAAACTGCACTTGGAATGGTGGCTGGTATGAGGTTATCAGCTTTATTATCACTTATCCGGTGGTTTGTAACCCACCTAAACTGTAGGGTGTAGGTGTAGGTCCACCATTCATAACAACATTGTGGCATCACCAACCTAATTGAACACACACCTACCTTCACCCAGGTCTGCTGTGTGAACGTTGAATGTGAACAATGTTCTTGATATTTATTTATATTTCTACCTAAAATAAGTCCCAAGAAATTTTTTTGGTGGCCTCTCAACTGACATGGCATGATTCAGCATACCTGGACTGAGGCAGATTATCAATCAGATATCTGTTGTTACAGGTAGAGCCAGTAGAGCTCACATAAACACTTATTAAATAGTAAAAAAACGCCCAAGATTTTTTTCTATCTCTTGGTGCAAAAAAATTAAAATATCTTTATTACAGCCTTACTAATAATATTAATATTTAAAATACAGTCCACTGTTTTTGATGACCTGTAGTAGCAAGTACTTATACGTTAGTTAGAGTGGTTCAGCATGCCCAGTTACATACCTCTTCAATGGTTCATCATTTATAATAATCTACTAGTGTTAAACTCTATTGCATCTCTTTTAGTTCTTTATAAAAAGGATCAGCTCACCCAAAAATACTATAATCTGAGAGGTTTTTACCAACAGCCCAACTATAATATAATGCTGATAATTTTTGATTTCTCATTCAGTTCTACTCATATAAATTCACAGATTGCAAATGGTTACAGTACTTGGACTGTCCTCCATCACAATCCAAAGATATTTAGAATGATATTCCAAGAGAACTAGTTTGTTTCTCAACTTGTATTATATTAGGCCTATATCATGTAATTTTACCTACCCATGTCAACCTACCCAAAAAAATTCTGGCTACACTTACCTATAAACAGGGTATTATTCTACATTTTGAGTGATGTGAAATAAATCAAAGAAGCAATAACTTATAGCCTACAGCTGAATTAGAATAATTATTATAAATATTATAAAACTCTGATAGTTTGCATACACACATTCATCAAAAAGCACAAAATTTGTTAAGGAATCTCATCAAAAGATTACAAGAGGTGTATTATAACAAAGATTGATGTATTTTATAAATATTTGTACATATCTAAGTCAATATAAAAGTGTGAAAATAGATGTAAACTCATGCTTATCTAACATAACTTGCTTTTAAAAACAATATTCTATATAAACAATATTCGATAATATAGTATCTCTTATCACATGTTCTAATTAAGCAGATGTTCCAAAACAAGGTTAGTTCTGTTCAATAAATAATCTCACACATCATACATCGAATTCTGTTCAATCAATTAATTAATTCATTCTGAATAATCTGATATTACTCAATCCACCTTACCAATAACACATGTACCATGGAAGGTCATGACAATTTGATTGGCGATGAGATAAAGAATGAAAATTGAAGTAAGGAAATCTACCAGACATTACCGACTCAAATATCGACCTAGGCATCAATTTAAATTCGTTTCACATTGCATTTGACACACTGTGATACGATTAGTCAAACATGGATCCAGGTCAATTCAGACAATTTTTAGAAATGCAACAGAATATGATTGCTGCTTTGGTAAGTAGACTTTTAACTTCATCAACTCAGCAAGAAACAGTGCAAATTGGCCAATCGGGAATCAAACCGACTATAGCCTATGTTCCCAATTTCGACATTTTTGATCCTAAAAAGAAATCGTTTACCAATTACAAACAACGTTTTGATAACTATGTCCAAATGAAGGGTATTGAAGAAAATAAAGAGTACTGTGCCAAGCTTTTACTAAACTCAATTGGACCAAGTAACTTTAATGTAGTTGCATCTCTTTCTGCTCCAAAATTACCTAGTGAACTACACTATGATGAGTTAATACAACTTTTGGATCAGCACCTAGAACCTAAGAAGAACATTATTGTCTCACAGCATCAATTTTTGTCACTCTATCAAACAGAGAATCAAACAATATCAGACTTCATCACTGTCCTTCGAAGTAAAATCACACATTGCAATTTAATATCACCCTGTGACTGTAAAGTATCAATAGCCGACATTTTCTTACGTATGCAGTTTATCCGGGGAATCAAAGACAACTCTATCCATGAACAACTACTACAATCTGAAAATTCTGAATTCAAGGATATTGTATCAAAAGCAATAGCCCTAGAAGCTTCTCGACTTGACACTCAACTGATTGCTCAAAAACGCCCCCCAACATCAACTTCTATGTCAGACATCAACAAGGTTTTTCACCCATCTAGCAAATGTAATCATTCCCAATATCAACAACCCAGTTCAAGCAATCATAAATCAAAATCAAAGCAACATTCTCAGTCTAGGATAGACTTTGACAAGTTAGGCATCAAAGGGTTATGTTTACGCTGTGCAAAATCAAATCACCTATCCAAAGATTGCCATATGGACAAAAATAAGCTGAAGTGTTCAGAGTGCAGTAGGCTAGGCCATGTCAGTAGAGTTTGCATAACTACACTTCTGGCAAAGAAATCCGAATCAAACAAATCATCAAAGGCAACAAATCAAATCCATGAAACACTTGATCAGCAGTATGGCATTCAGAACATTGTTGACGTTTTTCAAACAGATACATCAAAAGAAACTGAGCGGTTTCATGCATGGGTAAACATCAAGGGAATACCTGTAAAATTTGAGGTCGATTCTGGATCAGGATATACATTTCTACCCCTGAAAAAATTCAATGAATTGGGTCTCAACCTCAAACTTCAACCCACAAACTTAGTATTTAGGTCTTACACTCAAAATGTTTTCTCTCCATTTGGAAAAGTACAAGTTGATGTAAATTATAAATCTAATGCCTTCAAAGGTGAAATCTACATAGTACCAGACAACTACCCTCCAATACTAGGACGAGTATGGATTCGAAATCTAAGAATCAATTTATTTGAAGTCGACAACCACCAACCTATCACTTCTCAAACTATCCACACCATCAAAGAAAATGACAGCATTGGACTTCCCAGTAGTTTTTGAACAGAAAATAGGTTGTGTACCAAACCTCAAAGTATCACTTGAGCTCCGAGAAGGTGTCAAACCAGTGTATCATCAAGAACGCAATGTCCCACATGCATTACGTGAAAAAGTTGACCATGAACTAGACTCTCTAGAAGCTGAAGGAATAATTTCTAAAATTGATACCAGTGACTGGGGTTCTCCTCTTGTCATCATTCCCAAAGCAGAAGGTGGAGTTAGGCTTGCTGTGGACTACAAGGTTCGAGTGAATGAAAGATTAGTAAACTCCCACTACCCAATCAAGAAAACAGAAGATTTACTAAATAGCCTGCGAGATTCAAAGTACTTTTGCAGATTAGATTTGTATAAGGCTTATTTACATATCCCAGTTGATGAACCATCCAGCAAAATACAAACAATAACAACTCACTGAGGAACCTACAGAATCAATAGGCTTTCCTTTGGAATAAAAACAGCACCAGCTGAGTTCAACCGCATCATCGATCAAGTTCTACATGATGTACCCAAGACTGAGTACTACTTTGATGACATTGTGGTCCATGGATCATCAATGGACGAGTGCAGAGATAACCTGTATGCTTGCCTCAATCAACTCCAGAAATTTGACCTTCATCTCAACAGAGGCAAATGTTCATTTTTCAAAGAGCACATTGAATTTCTAGGCCATGTAGTTGAACAAAACAGGATCCTGAAATCACCTGTGAAGATCAATGCAATTTTGAACATGAAATGTCCCACATCAATTGAGGAAGTACGAAGATTCCTAGGTATGGTTACCTACTATTCACAATTTATACCCAACCTTTCAACTCTCACAGCACCCCTGCAACAACTTCTAGTGAAAAACACAAAGTTTTACTGGAACAAAAATTGCAACAAAGCCTTTGACCAACTGAAACAGGAAATTGCAAGTGAACGAGTGCTCACACCATTTGACCCAGCCCTTCCAGTCCTACTTGCTTGTGATGCCAGTCCTCAAGGTGTTGCAAGGATACTTTCCCACATTATTGATGGACAAGAATGTCCCATTGCCTTTGCATCAAGGTCTTTAACACAAGCTGAACAGCATTACTCACAACTGGACCATGAGGCCTTAGCCATTGTCTTCTCAGTAAGCCATTTTCATCAATACCTGTTTGCAAGACCCTTCAAGTTAATAACTGACAATCGACCACTTGTAAGAATTTTCCACCAGAGCTCAAAAATACCCCAAATGACATCATCTCGACTCCAGAGGTATGCTACATTTCTATCAGGCTTCAATTATGAAGTCATCTACAAGAAGGGAACTGAGATCTGCAATGTTGACTGCCTATCACATGCACCAATTGACTTGACTCCACAAGCAGAACACTCAATCAATACAGAAGTAAATCAAATTTGTGAATCAGTACTTGAAGTGATCTCAACAGTTGATCTCACTTATGAAACTGTCCAAGAAGAAACCAGAAAAGATCCAACTTTATCTAAGCTCCTGCAACAACTGCTCCAAGATCAACCAGGAGACTCAGAGTTCACCATTTGTGGCAATGTTGTCTTTAGAGGCTCACGAGTTGTCATACCAGCTAGTCTTCAAGAATCAATACTTCAAGAACTCCATCACACACACATTGGATCAACAAAAATGAAGCAACTTGCCCACCATTATTTGTATTGGAAATCCATTGATAAGGACATTGAGAGAGCTGTGCGAGCTTGTGCAGCATGCACTTCCACCAGAAACAGTCCAGCCAAAGCACCCCTACACCCCTGGGAGGAACCAGACCACAACTGGCAGCAGATTCACATCAACTATGCTGGACCATACCAGAACCACAATTTTCTAGTCATTATGGATGCAAAATCTAAATGGGCAGAGATAGAAGTATGCTCAGCTGCACCAACTTCATCATCAACAATAGAAATGCTCCAGAATGTATTCTCTCGCTATGGGTTCCCAGATGTGATGGTATTGGACAATGCAACAATATTCACCAGTGAAACCTTCCAACAGTTTTGCAAAGAAGGAGGAATTTTTCAAAAATTCATAGCACCAGGTCATCCAGCCACCAATGGGCTAGCTGAAAGGAACGTCCAAACCCTCAAACACCGACTTGCATCAATGAGCAATGAACCTTTAACTATGAAACAAAAGGTTAGGGAAATACTCTTCAGATATTGAGCTACACCCTTAGCCAGCAGGAAGACTCCTTCAGAACTATTCCTGAACAGACAAATAAGAATCAAACTAGATGCCTTGAAACCACCAAGTATTCAGAAGTCTTCAAGACTACACAGCAAGGCGAGACAGTACAAAATTGGAGACAGAGTACAAGCCTGCTACTACTCGAACAACAAGAATACATGGAAACCTGGAACCATCATCAAGAAATATGGATTCTTACACTACCTCATCAGATTAGACACCGGATATGTCTTCAAACGACACATAGACCAATTGCAATTTAGTGAAGTACCAACAGAGATAGTTGCACAAGAAGACACTCCTGAGGAACCGAGACAACACTTACCATTTGAAGAGATGGTCATTATTCCAGTTCAACAACGACTACCTCTGATCAACAACCAACCACCTCAACATGAGACTGGAAATGAAAACCCAGTGCTACATCGATCAACAAGAGCCCATCGCCAGCCTGCATATTTGAAAGACTTTGTTACAGTTTAAAAGTATAATCTATTGTTCCTTGTTCTATTCAATTACTATCCTTATTAATAAGCATGGGAGAATTATAGTATCTCTTATCACATGTTCTAATTAAGCAGATGTTCCAAAACAAGGTTAGTTCAGTTCAATAAATAATCTCACACATCATACATCGAATTCTGTTCAATCAATTAATTAATTCATTCTGAATAATCTGATATTACTCAATCCACCTTACCAATAACGCGTGTATCATGGAAGGTCACGACAGATAACAATATGCTTTTATTTCTTATATAGTGAAATATTATTTGAGGCACTCAGAACCAAAGGGATGTAAGTGACATTTTCTTATAACACAAGTTAAATAGCAAAATGCCTAAATGAAACATATTTAACTGGTGGCAAAAGGATTCAAGTGAACAACTTGACAGATGCTGCATTCTGGTAGAGGAAAAAATACTACTCACAGAAATCGCCCATCAGCTGAGTGGAAGAAGGATGCAACCATGCTTACATCCATTTGGCTCCAAGCAAGCAAGCCAGACATTCAGCTGATGTTCAGTCAAGTTATTAACAGCTCTGTGGCTTTTAAAATGAATATTTTAGCAGTTTTCTATCAAAGTAAATAGAGTTTGATGATACAAGCTCAGTGTAAAGTAAGTATTATTTTATATTTTTTATGTTGCTTAGTATTCCAATAGATGAAAATTATTTTAAGTAAAACTAATAATTTTTGGGTTATTTTTTTGTAGGTTACTGTATGTCAGTATTGGACTTCAAAAATGTTTGCTAGGTTAGGCTAGGCCTACAGCATAGTAAATATTGTGGCTTTCAAATAGTTTTTTGCTGTTACTTGGAAACTCATAATACTTGCCTACATCAGTTTTTTATCTATTTTAATAATTTTACCTTAATAGTTCTGTTCAATTTTTAAACAAATCAATGTTATATCTTTTGCTTAAGGTCCTCTGGATGACAGAGATGATGACTGAGATTTTAATCCTGATGGAAATGTAAATGTGTTGACTTCATCTGCTTCTGAGCCTCAAACTCCAGCTGCAAGACCAAGAAAACGGCTACAAAAAGAAAAGCTCTGGAAGAAAAATAAAGCAAAGTCCCTAAATGATTCAGGAAAAGAGTATGTTGAATTTAAAAAGGTATTGAAGAGAGGTAAGTGCATTCAGGCATATGACCACAATTGCAGATACAAATGTAAATCATTTAGTGAAGTGGACAGAAAATCAATTTGTGAAAATTATTGGTCATTGGAATAAAACATGCATTTGTCATACAGACATGAGAGGAAAACATACTCCAAACAACAAGATTTCTGATGAAACCATCAAGGTGGTAAGAAAACACATTGAGTCCTTTCCTCATTATTCAAGATTCAAAAACCCTAATAAAAAGTACCTCTCTAATGAAATCTCTATTCATAAAATGCATGAGCTCTATCTACAATACTGTCAAGAGAAAAATGTTTACAATCCAGTTAAGGAAAGTTACTATAGACATATCTTCAACACCTGTTACAATCTCAGTTTCAAGAAGCCTCAAACAGATACTTGTAATATCTGTGACATGCTTCAAAATAAAATCGATAACAGCCAAAACCAAAACATTGTTGATGATGCTAAGACTAAAAAATAGTTTCATCTGCATAAATCAGAAAAGGCTAGAACAGCAAAAGAAGAAGCTAAAAGTCTAGCAAAAGAGAACTCATTGACAACAAAAGCTACATGCTTTGATTAAAAATAAAAAACACTCCCAACTCCACTTCTTACTTGTTCAAAGGTATATTACAACTTTGGACATACAACCTTGGTAGTCATGGTGTAGGCAATGACAGTGCGACAATGTTTATGTGGCATAAGGGAGAAGGATCGAGTATCACAAGAAATCAGATCTTGCCTATTGAAGTTCACAGAACAAATTGACTCTAACATCACTCATCTCATTGCATTTAGTGACAAATGTGGTGGCCAAAACAAAAGCAGGTTTATTGTCAAGTTTTGGATGCACATTGTACAAAATACCAACATCAAAACCATTGATCACAAATTCCTGATTTTGGGCCACTCATTCATAGAGTGTGATCAGGATTTTGGGATTATTGAAAATGCCAAAAAGAAACAGCAATATGGATGAATGTGGTAGCTGGTGCCAGCCACAAATTTCAAGTAGTAAGGATGTCTCAAGATGATTTTAAATCAGTGGAACCCATGATTGACCAAGTGATTGATAAGATCCCTGGAATAAGTAAGTTACAATGGATTTGTCTTAAAAAATAGGAACCATTCAAACTTTTCTATAACAAGTATTTGAACAAAGACTTGGCATTTCTTACAAAAAGCATGATAAGGAAAGAAAGGAAGACCCAGTGCCACCTTTGGGCTCAAGCCTTTGTATGACATGGCAGTTCAAAACGCTCCTCCAAAGTACAGGAACCTCCAGGAGCTTTTGGTCTTTGTGCCGCCCATCCACCACCAGTTCTACGAGAACCTCATAACAAGACAATCAACAAGAAGTCTTAGTAATGACCAATTGTGGGACTCTGACTGAGCTCTCTTAGGATTACTGTTTTAATATCTGTATTACTATTTGAATTTTTTCTTCATTAACAAAATTACATTTAAAAAATTAAAATTAAGTGTTTTTCTTACTAACCCATAATAGACTAATCAGCTGCTAAGAGGTTGTGAATTGAGCTCCTGAAAAGTGCATTGAATTGAAGTGGAAAAAAGTAAAGGAGAGTGTTGAAATTAGTGACAATCGAAAGATTAGGTTTTGACATTAATTTTGATATATCACTTGCCTATGAAAACTTTAAATTAGTAAAGGTAAAATATTGACAAAGTTTGTGAAGTGGTATAGCATGGGTAGCCATGTGTGATCCAATGTGGAGGAAAGATACGATTTAGTGTGATAAATATGATGATAATTGAATGAATACTTTGTTAATTGACATTTAGGTGGAGTTTTTTCAAAATTTGGTTTAAGAAATATTAAAAGAAAATTGTGGTATTTATTGAGTACTGTATCCAAACTTTTTGAATTTTTCAACAATTTTTTCCCTACACACTCAAAACACACTAGTAAGTAATAATACACTGATAATTTGTGGGGGCAATGTTTATTTGGCATTTAAATTAGTTTTCTGATGGAACTATTTTTCTTCTGTGTATGAATACTTCCATCTGTCAAATATTATACCATATGTGATGGGTTTCCAGTTGACCAACCAAAACAAACTTTACGAAAGAAGTAGGGTAAGTCCGGTATAGATGGACCACTGGTATAGATGGACCAGTCAAATAATTTGTGCTTCTTCCACCACAGCGCTGTGTGAACGTTAGGAGTCGTTGCCAGAGTGAAGACACATTGTTTACACTGTTTTGCTTGTGATTTTCTTATATATTTTGAGAGAAAACCTTCTTCATTCCTTTTGGTAAGTTGAAAAATTTTTCAGTCTTGATTTTTTTTCTGTTGTGTCAAGTTGGTTTTTATTATTCCAACTTTAGTTCAATACTGTAGCTCAAGTAAACACTTTAGTATATTTCTAACCTAAAATGGCTGGCCAGAAGCATTGCTGGTCTGAATGAGGAGCTGGTCCATCTATCCCCCACTTTTGGGATAGTTGGACCACTTGAAAAGCCTGGGATAGATGGACCATATCTTCTATTAGACTTTTATTTTCTATATTAATGGCATAATTTTGTTAATACTGATAAAATGAAATCAACTTAATGCAAAAAAAAAAAAATATTTTTGTGCTAGGTTTTGACAGACCCATTATTGTAAATAGAACAATATTACAAAAATGAAAAAGTATAACTAATGATATTGAATATTATAAAATAATGATATACTTATGAATAAATAGTAATAATAAATTATATTACTATAATAATAATTATTAGGTAAAGATGTATTCTGATTAGTTTGGTTTTTTTGTTAACTAATGATATTGAATATTATAAAATAATGATATGATTATAAATAAATAGTAATAATAAATGATATTACTATAATAATTATTATTAGGTAAAGATGTATTCTGATTAGTTTGGTTTTTTTGTTTGTTTTAGAAGAATGCCTACTTTTTACAAAAGGAAAGGGACTTCTGGGCAAGGAGAATGGACCGAAGATGGATTGAAAAATGCTGTGAAAGCGGTTGAAGATAAGAAGATGGGAGTCAATGCTGCAGCCAAAGCATTTGGAATACCGAAGACAACTCTAAAACGGCGTCTCAAATCTCAAACTTTCACTAAGGGCTCTATGGGGAAAAATTCATTGTTGGGCATTGAAAATGAAAAAAAAATTGTTGGACACATAAAAAATTGCAATCATGGGGGTTCACTCCAACAAGGGACTCGGTGCACTCTATGGCATATTACCTGGCAGAAAACCTGAAATTGAAACATAATTTCAGCCACATGAAGAAGCAGGCAGGCTATGATTGGCTGTCTTCTTTTCTTGCACGAAACCCTGAACTATCTATCAGACAATCTGAAGGAGTTTCAATAGCAAGGGTGAAGGGTTTGAATAAAATAGTTGTCAAAGAATATTTTGAACTCTTGAAAAATGTTGTGGAAACAAATGGTCTCATTGACAAACCTGGAAGCATCTTTAATATGGATGAAACAGGTTTACAACTCAACAACAAACCTGGGAAAGTTGTTGCCTTGAAAGGTTCCAAAAATGTGACTTCTGTCACATCTGGAGAAAAGGGTGAAACTATTTCTTTATTAGCTTGTGTTAATGGAGAAGGTACATTCTTGCCACCTTTCTGCATTATGAAAGGGAAAAATTTGAAGCAGGAGTTTTGTGATGGTTTGCCACCTGGGGCCGAGGTGAAGATGTCTCCAAAGTCTGGCTATGTGAACAGTGATTTATTTTTTGATTGGTTGAAGACCCATTTTACTCCCAGGAAACCAGCAGGGAAGGTTCTCCTACTCTTAGATGGCCACACTTCGCATACAAGCTGCATTGAAATGTTGGAGTTTGCAGAAAAAAATGATATAATTTTGATGAGCATTCCTCCTCATACAAGCCATTGGCTCCAGCCATTAGACTGTGCCTTCTTCAAATCTCTGAAAATGAACTTTTATTGTGCTTGCTCAAACTACATGACCAATAATCCTTCAAGGAAAATCACCCAGCTGCAGTTTGGCTCTCTTCTCAGCATTGCTTGGGGGAAGTCAGCAAATGTTGATAATGGGGTCAGTGGTTTTAGAACTTGTGGAATCATTCCTTTGGAAGCAGAACGCATACCAGACTATGCTTTTCTGTCAGAATCCACAGACTCCAGGCCTCTGAATGATGTGGCTGAGTCTGGTGGGTCAAGAAATAATAGCAATCCAGGAACTCCAAGAAGCAACCAAGAGTCTCCTGCACCTTCACCTGGATCTTCTGAAGAATGCAAGGATAATCCGGAAATTTCCACCCCATCTAAGATATTGGACAAAATACATCCTGTGCCCAGTGTTAGTGGACTTCATCAGCCTTTGAAAAGGAAGATTCAGTTCTCATCAACAGTATTGAGCTCTCCACAAAACATTACTGCTTTAAAAAAGAAAAAAGATGAGAAAGAGTTGAAGACTAGAATAAAAGAAGAGAATAAGAGAAGAGAAGAAAAAAGAAAAGGAAGAGAAGAAAAAAGGCAGACAAGAAAAGAAAAGTGTAGTGGAGGGAAAGCAGTTGGTGGAAAAAAGTGACAAAAAGAAGCAAGTAAAAGAGAAGAGATTGAGAAAGAAAAAATACATCCTCAGAATCTGAAGACTTTGATAGTGACATTTGTAATGACAATAATGATGATAGTGACTGGGATGAAAATCGGTGTGTATGGTGCAAAGAGGACTACAACGAAGGTAAAGAAGGTGAAGACTGGATAAAGTGTGTCATGCTCTCTCTGGACACATGAAACCTGCTCTAGATTTGAGAACAAATGTGACTATTGCGGAAAGAAAGATAGCAAGAACAGCCTATAAATCTCATATTCTATGACTAGAATAATGGTGTTAGTGAACTTTCCAGTATATAATATACTATATTTTTCATTTCTTTATTCATTTTTATAATCTTTATTGTAAATAAAAGTCTTAATATTCTTCATAAACCTTACTTCATGAGTGATTTCCATGATTTAGTAACACTTATACCAGAGGTCCATCTATCCCTGAGTGGTGGTCCAACTATCCCAAGAGGTATTGGGATAGATGGACCACCCCTTAAGATATAAAAATAATTACAGCTTCAAGTGTAATTAATTTAAGAGCTGAATACATGCATAAATCTCTTCTGGTTCTCAAATATATTCTGTATAATATTTATTAAGTCATAAATATTGCAAAATTTTGAAAAAAATTAATTTGAAAAAAAGTGGTCCATCTATCCCGGACTTACCCTAAAGTGTATATTGTGTAACACTGCCAGACTAGGCAAGGCTAGATTAGGTTTGGTTAGGTGGAATCATCTAGTTTTCTTTGGTCGGTCAACTGGTAGAGTTGGGCAACTGAAAGGTGGGTAGGTTAAGATGATGAAAAAAAAAAATAGTTGGAAAACATACATTTTCTTTGAAATGCTATAATTTTTTGTTTTCGGCCAGGTCAACGATTATTGTTAGATCACATGATTTAATAGTAGTATATGGAAAATATAGCTTTTACTTGGGAAGGCTATAATTTTTTATTTTGGGCAAGAGCTGATTGTTTTAATTTATTCATTACATGAAACGCCATTTGTAATGTGTGATATGGAGTGCAGCCTCAAATTTTTAGAATCAGTATGCCTTAGCAAAAAGGAGGTGATCAAATTTTTTTTAGGCATGATATTTTTAAAGAAATTACAGTGTGTTTGAAGTGTGGTGCAGAGCTAGTTGTTAATAAGTCGAATCTTCAATTTCACTGCCAAAAAAAAGTGCGACATAGGAAGAAGGTGGCCGAAGTTTGTGGGTTTACTGGCTCGGCAAGGGTGGGCTCGTTCTTGGACAATTGTAGACTCCCAATAGAAAAATATTTCTATTTGGTGTCAATACTTTTGCACCTAAAGCCACCCCAACAAACATTTATTTGTGAAGAGCTTGGAATTTCGACAAAAACAGTGGTTGACTGGTATTCATTTTGCTGGGAAGTTTATCTGTTCAATTCAGAAAAACTGTCACAAAAGTTAGGTGGACCAGGAAAGGTTGTCAAAATTGATGAGGCAAAGTTTGGGCGATCGAAGTACAATCGTGGGAGACAGGTAAGAGGTCAGGTGGGGTCAGTGGGTCTTTGGTGGGGTTGAATGTGATTCCAATAAATCATTTTTTGTGCCTGTTGCAGCCAGGGACAACGATACTCTTTTGAATTTGATTCAAGAGTGGATCCTGCCTGGCTCTACAGTAATAAGTGATTGTTGGAAGGCGTATCAATCCCTCAACAAAGATCTGTATGACCACTTGACTGTCAATCACTCATTGAACTTTGTGAACCCAGGAACTCAAGCTCACACAAATATGGTTGAGAGGAGTTGGCGTGAAGTGCGCTGTATGATTCCAAGGTTTGGAGACAAAAAAGCGCATTTCGCCAGCTACCTTGCTGAGTTCCAGTTTAAGCATTGTTACCAGTGGGAGGAGCATCTTCATCATTTTTTTAAAGTGGCTGCGGAATTGTATCTGTCGAAGTATTGAAAGGTTAGTAAGCTTTCTTTGGATATGTTATCATTCATTTGATTTATATCGTTTTATGGTTTGGAGTTCATCATATGTTTGCAAATTATGAATTTTTCAAATGAAAAATTAAATTTTCATCAAACATTTAACTTGGAAGTTTAAAATTTTTTATGAAAAAAACGTGTTTATTTTTCTTAATTGATGAAAATGGTATGGTAAAGAAGGAAACTGAAGATGTTGGTAAATTAGGGGAAAAAGAAGTTTGAGTGTATATAGATGGGGATAGGGAGAGGTTGAAAGGTAGTCATGTGATGTTATCATTGGAGGAGAAATTGATTGAAGGAAGGTTAGTGAAAGGGGATGAGGTGAAAAATGTTTTTGTTAATCACATAAGGGAATTACTACCTGATTTAGAGTTAGATATTGATAACTCAAATGAGGGGGTTAGATATTGATAACGGAAATGAGGGGGAGCCCAGATGAGAAAGAAACCGGGAAAATGTCCAGAGGAGACCCAATGGAGCTCTTGAATGATATCACAGTGGGCCTCCAGGTGTGGATGAAAAGGCAAAGGAAAGTCTTGAGGTAGGAAGGGACCTTATCAAAAGATTGGCAGAAGTGAGGAGTAGTATGTTTTTGTTCATTCTGGGACAAGCTTCACCTTTTGTCCACCAGGCGGCAGCACTGTCGCCTGGCGCTAGCTTCGCCATTGTCCACCAAGCAGCAGCACTGTCGCTGGCGCAAGCTTCACCTTTTGTCCACCAGGCGGCAGCACTGTCGCCTGGCGCTAGCTTCGCCATTGTCCACCAAGCAGCAGCACTGTCGCTGGCGCAAGCTTCACCTTTGTCCACCAGGCGGCAGCACTGTCGCCTGGCGCTAGCTTCACCTTTTGTCCACCAGGCGGCAGCACTGTCGCCTGGCGCTAGCTTCGCCATTGTCCACCAAGCAGCAGCACTGTCGCTGGCGCAAGCTTCACCTTTGTCCACCAGGCGGCAGCACTGTCGCCTGGCGCTAGCTTCACCTTTTGTCCACCAGGCGGCAGCACTGTCGCCTGGCGCTAGCTTCGCCATTGTCCACCAAGCAGCACTGTCGCTGGTGCAAGCTTCACCTTTGTCCACCAGGCGTCAACACTGTCGCATATCGATTGCACCGCCCCCCCCCCGCCGTCATCAACCCCCCCCCCCCCCTAAAAAGTGCCCCCCCCCCAACCCAAAAAAAACGTTCCCCCTCACCCTAAAACAACCCCCCCCCCCTAAAAAAACCCCCCCCCCCTCCACCACCCACCACCCCCCCCCCCAAAAAAAAAAAATAAATAAAAAAAAAAATAAATAAAAAAAAAAAAAATAATAATAAAAAAAAAAAATTAAAAAAAAAAAAAAAAATTAAAAAAAAAAAAATTAAAAAAAAAAAAAAAATTAAAAAAAAAAAAAAATTAAAAAATAAAAAAAAAAAAATTAAAAAAAAAAAAAAAACATCTCAGGACTTAGAAAAATCTTGAAACATCTCAGGACTTAGAAAAATTTCCGAAAAATCTTAGGACTTGAAAAAAGTTTCAAAAAATCTCAGGACTTGGAAAAATTTCCGAAAAATCTTAGGACTTAGAAAAATTTCCGAAAAATCTTAGGACTTAGAAAAATTTCTGAAAAATCTCAGGACTTGAAAAAATTTCCGAAAAATCTCAGGACTTGGAATAATTTTCAAAAAATCTCAGGACTTAGAACAATTTTCAAAAAATCTCAGGACTTAGAAAAACTTCTGAAAAATCCTAAGACTTAGAAAATTTTCCGAAAAATCTTAAGACCTAGTTATACACTTGGGCTAGGGGAGGGGCATGTGGGAAGTTTGCCGGACTATAAGGAATGATCTCTAGACTTAGTCGTACAATATTACTTTGAAAATAGGACTTAGTCATACATGGGGCATGTGGGGAGTGGAGCAATTGTGTGACCAGATACTTTTAACAAGATATCTGTATTGTTCCAGATACACTAGCCTAAAGCAGCATTCAAGGATCATTCAATAAAAAGTAAGCATTTCATTCATGGGGGTATGTGGGGAGGGACATGTGGGGAGTGGAGCAATTATGTGACCAGCTACTATTAACAAGATGTCTGTATAGTTGCAGATACACTTTACCATTAAAGGACCCTGTTGTTCCAACTACAAATCAATATTTCAAGATATACTTGACCATTCTAGGAACCCATTTCTACAAATCAATAACAGTTAGTACTTATCTCTCTACTAATAAATATCTATCAATTGCTAGAGTGTATAAATCTAACCTCCAAATATTCCATAGCTAAAATAGCTATTGCACTACATAAAATCTAACCTATAAATCCAAAGTCAACATAACCTCAAAATGGCTAACCTATAAGGAATGATCCAAGCCAATACTATTAAATATATAGCATTACCTCTAACCTATGAATCTAAAGTCAACATAACCTAGAAATATGGAAAAGAGAACAATGTTTATTGATATGCTCTGTCATGCACCATTCCAAACCAATACAAAAATTCTTGTGTTCTCTCAAACATACCTGGACTTGAACAAAAAATCCAATATCCTCCATCACAACACTCTTCTCGATAATATTTCAACTCATGAACGATAAAGTCATCTTTATCTAGTATAGCACAATCCTGCTCTGCCATTCTTCCCACTACTACTACTACAACAGCAACGGTACACTCTTACACACATACACTGTTGAGAATGTATGACAGGGGCTTTAAACATACTTCCTGTTCCAAAAGGTGGGAAAAGGTGCTATAAAAATTTGCTAAAACCGCAAAAGATATTTCTTGTACCATGAGTAATCCTGCAAAAAAAATTATTAGCATCAAACAATCTCATATAGGTAAGAAATCACCTTACTTTACTTCAACGAAGGCTGTTTCAACGAAAAATAGAGGGTAGAGAGAGAGAGAGAGAGAGAGAGAGAGAGAGAGAGAGAGAGAGAGAGAGAGAGAGAGAGAGATAGCCCCACTTCTACTTCCATCACTGGCCCCGCCCACCAGCCTTGACATTCCAGTTTCAACTAGTTTGTATGACGTCACTGCTACATTCTAATGCTATGAGTCATATCCATGCAGGAAAAAACAGGAAAAGAGAAAGTTGGAAGTAGGAAAGTTGAGTTTTTAGAAGCTACAGAGTCCATAAAGAAACAGCATAAACAGCTAGTAGAGTATGAAAACGAAATCAAAGATTTGAGAGAGCAGCTTGAACCATATTTTTATTCACATTGGAAGAATTTTGAACCAAGTGGGGTGTATCATGTGACTGCATTTACTGTGAATAATAAGGAAAAATTTACATATGTTGGGGTTTTAGGGGAAAAAGATGGCTTGAAACAGGTTTACTTTGTAAAAGGGGTACCATAAAAAATGCTTTTCTCAATGCATACAAAGCAATAGAGGACCTTAAGAAAGTGGGCTATTTTGTAATCCCCTACAATGACGAAAGATGTATATTATGCTTGCCAAGAGGGGAAACCATTTGTGTAATTACTGTTAATGGTATGGCAAGCTATAATGGTAACACATTTCCAAGAATAGAATCAATCAAATTTTCGTCAGATGTATGGAAAAACTTGGAAGACACATCTTTTACACAGTTAGAAGTGCAGCAATTCAACAGCATTACAATGCTAGAAATTAAAGGGAAAAGTAAAAGTAGGACAGTGCAAACGATTGGAAGAGTTAGCAGAAGGTACAGAGTTGGTCATTGTTGCAATTAAACAAGTATGGGCTAGAAATAAGAATCGGTATATTTTACAGTTTGAGAACCTAGAAGCATTGTATGTCTGGAATTATTGGTTGGAGGAAGAATTTGAGAACTCTAACATAGATTTAAATTATAAAATTAGAATTAGGTTGGATGTCCTTAAGCATACCCCCAGTAGAAATAAGGAAAGAGTTTTTTTTATACATTATATGTTGTATTAATAAATGGAGAAATTATTGTGAATTTGTCTTTGGCGTTTTTTTTTTCACAAACTCCTACAATCCTATCCTTATAAATAAGATTAATCTGAGACATATTTCTCTAAGTCACCTGTTGGGTGTTGGCTGTTGGCTTAGGCTACTCCAATTAAGCACCAAGTAAGCCATAAGGGATAAAAGTGGTACACCAAGTTAGTCCAAAGTGGCATTACGTGGTGGATGAGTGTGCACTACTGCAATGAGTGGAGCACGGAGTGTGCAGTAAGTGGGTGCAGTGGCACAGTAAAAGAGCTCACAGTGGGTGTGAGCTTTTACAATTAGCTTGAGTGCTTACATATTAGAGCTTCTAGAGCACTAGCAGGAGCACTAGAGGAGCACTAGGGGAGCACTAGGGACGCACTAGGGGAGCACTAGGGGCACACTAGGGGAGCACTAGGGGAATTAAGGGGTGCACTAGGGAAACACTAGGGGCGCACTAGGGGCACACTAGGGGAGCACTAGGGGGATTAAGGGGTGCACTAGGGAAACACTAGGGGAATTAAGGGGTGCACTAGGGAAACACTAGGGAATTAAGGGGGGCACTAGGGAAACACTAGGGGCGCACTAGGGGCACACTAGGGGAGCACTAGGGGAATTAAGGGGCGCACTAGGGGCACACTAGGGGAGCACTAGGGGAATTAAGGGGTGCACTAGGGAAACACTAGGGAATTAAGGGGGGGCACTAGGGAAACACTAGGGGCGCACTAGGGGCACACTAGGGGCACACTAGGGGAATTAAGGGGCGCACTAGGGGCACACTAGGGGAGCACTAGGGGAATTAAGGGGTGCACTAGGGAAACACTAGGGGCGCACTAGGGGAGCACTAGGGGAATTAAGGGGTGCACTAGGGAAACACTAGGGGCATTAAGTGGGGCACTAGGGAAACACTAGGGGCATTAAGTGGGGCACTAGGGAAACACTAGGGGCAATAAGTGGGGCACTAGGGAAACACTAGGGGCGCACTAGGGGCACACTAGGGGAGCACAAGGGGAATTAAGGGGTGCGCTAGGGAAACACTAGGGCATTAAGTGGGGCACTAGGGAAACGCTAGGGGCATTAAGTGGGGCACTAGGGAAACACTAGGGGCAATAAGTGGGGCACTAGGGAAACACTAGGGGCGCACTAGGGGCACACTAGGGGCGCACCAGGGAGCACTGGGGCGGTGTCCCTGAGTTGTTAGGTCATGTTGGGTATGTTAGATAGGTCATGTTAGGTTAGGTTAGTTTGGTTAGTTTAGGTTAGGTTAGGTTAGGTTGGATCATGTTAGGTTTGATCACGTTAGGTAGGGTTAGGTTAGTTGGGTTTAAAAGTGGCGTGCCACTTTTAAACCCAACTAACCTAACCCTACCTAACGTGATCAAACCTAACATTATCCAACCTAACCTAACCTAACCTAAACTAACCAAACTAACCTAACCTAACATGACCTATCTAACATACCCAACATGACCTAACAACTCAGGGACACCGCCCCAGTGCTCCCTGGTGCGCCCCTAGTGTGCCCCTAGTGCGCCCCTAGTGTTTCCCTAGTGCCCCACTTATTGCCCCTAGTGTTTCCCTAGTGCCCCACTTAATGCCCCTAGCGTTTCCCTAGTGCCCCACTTAATGCCCTAGTGTTTCCCTAGCGCACCCCTTAATTCCCCTTGTGCTCCCCTAGTGTACCCCTAGTGCGCCCCTAGTGTTTCCCTAGTGCCCCACTTATTGCCCCTAGTGTTTCCCTAGTGCCCCACTTAATGCCCCTAGTGTTTCCCTAGTGCCCCACTTAATGCCCCTAGTGTTTCCCTAGTGCACCCCTTAATTCCCCTAGTGCTCCCCTAGTGCGCCCCTAGTGTTTCCCTAGTGCACCCCTTAATTCCCCTAGTGCTCCCCTAGTGTGCCCCTAGTGCGCCCCTTAATTCCCCTAGTGTGCCCCTAGTGTGCCCCTAGTGCGCCCCTAGTGTTTCCCTAGTGCCCCCCCTTAATTCCCTAGTGTTTCCCTAGTGCACCCCTTAATTCCCCTAGTGCTCCCCTAGTGTGCCCCTAGTGCGCCCCTTAATTCCCCTAGTGCTCCCCTAGTGTGCCCCTAGTGCGCCCCTAGTGTTTCCCTAGTGCCCCCCTTAATTCCCTAGTGTTTCCCTAGTGCACCCCTTAATTCCCCTAGTGTTTCCCTAGTGCACCCCTTAATCCCCCTAGTGCTCCCCTAGTGTGCCCCTAGTGCGCCCCTAGTGTTTCCCTAGTGCACCCCTTAATTCCCCTAGTGCTCCCCTAGTGTGCCCCTAGTGCTCCCCTAGTGCGTCCCTAGTGCTCCCCTAGTGCTCCTCTAGTGCTCCTGCTAGTGCTCTAGAAGCTCTAATATGTAAGCACTCAAGCTAATTGTAAAAGCTCACACCCACTGTGAGCTCTTTTACTGTGCCACTGCACCCACTTACTGCACACTCCGTGCTCCACTCATTGCAGTAGTGCACACTCATCCACCACGTAATGCCACTTTGGACTAACTTGGTGTACCACTTTTATCCCTTATGGCTTACTTGGTGCTTAATTGGAGTAGCCTAAGCCAACAGCCAACACCCAACAGGTGACTTAGAGAAATATGTCTCAGATTAATCTTATTTATAAGGATAGGATTGTAGGAGTTTGTGAAAAAAAAAACGCCAAAGACAAATTCACAATAATTTCTCCATTTATTAATACAACATATAATGTATAAAAAAAACTCTTTCCTTATTTCTACTGGGGGTATGCTTAAGGACATCCAACCTAATTCTAATTTTATAATTTAAATCTATGTTAGAGTTCTCAAATTCTTCCTCCAACCAATAATTCCAGACATACAATGCTTCTAGGTTCTCAAACTGTAAAATATACCGATTCTTATTTCTAGCCCATACTTGTTTAATTGCAACAATGACCAACTCTGTACCTTCTGCTAACTCTTCCAATCGTTTGCACTGTCCTACTTTTACTTTTCCCTTTAATTTCTAGCATTGTAATGCTGTTGAATTGCTGCACTTCTAACTGTGTAAAAGATGTGTCTTCCAAGTTTTTCCATACATCTGACGAAAATTTGATTGATTCTATTCTTGGAAATGTGTTACCATTATAGCTTGCCATACCATTAACAGTAATTACACAAATGGTTTCCCCTCTTGGCAAGCATAATATACATCTTTCGTCATTGTAGGGGATTACAAAATAGCCCACTTTCTTAAGGTCCTCTATTGCTTTGTATGCATTGAGAAAAGCATTTTTTATGGTACCCCTTTTACAAAGTAAACCTGTTTCAAGCCATCTTTTTCCCCTAAAACCCCAACATATGTAAATTTTTCCTTATTATTCACAGTAAATGCAGTCACATGATACACCCCACTTGGTTCAAAATTCTTCCAATGTGAATAAAAATATGGTTCAAGCTGCTCTCTCAAATCTTTGATTTCGTTTTCATACTCTACTAGCTGTTTATGCTGTTTCTTTATGGACTCTGTAGCTTCTAAAAACTCAACTTTCCTACTTCCAACTTTCTCTTTTCCTGTTTTTTCCTGCATGGATATGACTCATAGCATTAGAATGTAGCAGTGACGTCATACAAACTAGTTGAAACTGGAATGTCAAGGCTGGTGGGCGGGGCCAGTGATGGAAGTAGAAGTGGGGCTATCTCTCTCTCTCTCTCTCTCTCTCTCTCTCTCTCTCTCTCTCTCTCTCTCTCTCTCTACCCTCTATTTTTCGTTGAAACAGCCTTCGTTGAAGTAAAGTAAGGTGATTTCTTACCTATATGAGATTGTTTGATGCTAATAATTTTTTTTGCAGGATTACTCATGGTACAAGAAATATCTTTTGCGGTTTTAGCAAATTTTTATAGCACCTTTTCCCACCTTTTGGAACAGGAAGTATGTTTAAAGCCCCTGTCATACATTCTCAACAGTGTATGTGTGTAAGAGTGTACCGTTGCTGTTGTAGTAGTAGTAGTGGGAAGAATGGCAGAGCAGGATTGTGCTATACTAGATAAAGATGACTTTATCGTTCATGAGTTGAAATATTATCGAGAAGAGTGTTGTGATGGAGGATATTGGATTTTTTGTTCAAGTCCAGGTATGTTTGAGAGAACACAAGAATTTTTGTATTGGTTTGGAATGGTGCATGACAGAGCATATCAATAAACATTGTTCTCTTTTCCATATTTCTAGGTTATGTTGACTTTAGATTCATAGGTTAGAGGTAATGCTATATATTTAATAGTATTGGCTTGGATCATTCCTTATAGGTTAGCCATTTTGAGGTTATGTTGACTTTGGATTTATAGGTTAGATTTTATGTAGTGCAATAGCTATTTTAGCTATGGAATATTTGGAGGTTAGATTTATACACTCTAGCAATTGATAGATATTTATTAGTAGAGAGATAAGTACTAACTGTTATTGATTTGTAGAAATGGGTTCCTAGAATGGTCAAGTATATCTTGAAATATTGATTTGTAGTTGGAACAACAGGGTCCTTTAATGGTAAAGTGTATCTGCAACTATACAGACATCTTGTTAATAGTAGCTGGTCACATAATTGCTCCACTCCCCACATGTCCCTCCCCACATACCCCCATGAATGAAATGCTTACTTTTTATTGAATGATCCTTGAATGCTGCTTTAGGCTAGTGTATCTGGAACAATACAGATATCTTGTTAAAAGTATCTGGTCACACAATTGCTCCACTCCCCACATGCCCCATGTATGACTAAGTCCTATTTTCAAAGTAATATTGTACGACTAAGTCTAGAGATCATTCCTTATAGTCCGGCAAACTTCCCACATGCCCCTCCCCTAGCCCAAGTGTATAACTAGGTCTTAAGATTTTTCGGAAAATTTTCTAAGTCTTAGGATTTTTCAGAAGTTTTTCTAAGTCCTGAGATTTTTTGAAAATTGTTCTAAGTCCTGAGATTTTTTGAAAATTATTCCAAGTCCTGAGATTTTTCGGAAATTTTTTCAAGTCCTGAGATTTTTCAGAAATTTTTCTAAGTCCTAAGATTTTTCGGAAATTTTTCTAAGTCCTAAGATTTTTCGGAAATTTTTCCAAGTCCTGAGATTTTTTGAAACTTTTTTCAAGTCCTAAGATTTTTCGGAAATTTTTCTAAGTCCTGAGATGTTTCAAGATTTTTCTAAGTCCTGAGATGTTTTTTTTTTTTTTTTAATTTTTTTTTTTTTATTTTTTAATTTTTTTTTTTTTTTAATTTTTTTTTTTTTTTTAATTTTTTTTTTTTTTAATTTTTTTTTTTTTTTTTAATTTTTTTTTTTTATTATTATTTTTTTTTTTTTTATTTATTTTTTTTTTTATTTATTTTTTTTTTTTGGGGGGGGGGGGTGGTGGGTGGTGGAGGGGGGGGGTTTTTTAGGGGGGGGGGTTGTTTTAGGGTGAGGGGGAACGTTTTTTTTGGGTTGGGGGGGGGGCACTTTTTAGGGGGGGGGGGGTTGATGACGGCGGGGGGGGGGGCGGTGCAATCGATATGCGACAGTGTTGACGCCTGGTGGACAAAGGTGAAGCTTGCACCAGCGACAGTGCTGCTTGGTGGACAATGGCGAAGCTAGCGCCAGGCGACAGTGCTGCCGCCTGGTGGACAAAAGGTGAAGCTAGCGCCAGGCGACAGTGCTGCCGCCTGGTGGACAAAGGTGAAGCTTGCGCCAGCGACAGTGCTGCTGCTTGGTGGACAATGGCGAAGCTAGCGCCAGGCGACAGTGCTGCCGCCTGGTGGACAAAAGGTGAAGCTAGCGCCAGGCGACAGTGCTGCCGCCTGGTGGACAAAGGTGAAGCTTGCGCCAGCGACAGTGCTGCTGCTTGGTGGACAATGGCGAAGCTAGCGCCAGGCGACAGTGCTGCCGCCTGGTGGACAAAAGGTGAAGCTTGCGCCAGCGACAGTGCTGCTGCTTGGTGGACAATGGCGAAGCTAGCGCCAGGCGACAGTGCTGCCGCCTGGTGGACAAAAGGTGAAGCTTGTCCCAGAATGAACAAAAACATACTACTGTGAGGAATGATCTAAACTGGATTAATCTTCAAAGGAAAGAAGAATCCAACTTAACAGTCACCATCAGAGATATGATCAGGGAAGAGCTGGGTAGTCTGAGAATGGAAACACTGAACACAAAAATAACTTTTGTGGATGCAATCTGGGGGCCAAAAAATAATATACCAGCCATTTGAAAACAACCCCAGGCTCAAGAAAATATCCTCCTTGTATATCTGGAGAAGGATAAGAAGGGAAAGCCCAAACTGACAGAAGAGACTAAGAAGAAATTGATAGAGGCAGTGAAACCTCAGGATGACTTTATTCAGGTTAGGAATGTTTGTAGGATCAGGGATGGTGGGGTTTTAGTCAAGACAGGAAATAGGGAATCAGCCAGAACGTTGATTGAGGCACCTGGCCTACAGGATAGTGGTCTAAAAATAGGTGACCCTAAAGGGAGACATCCCAAAATCATGATATACAACATGCCAAATGACAAATCCAAAATAGAAGTTAAACAGTGTATTTATGGTCGGAATCCAGCTGGAAGATGTAGCAGAGAGGAATTGGATGATGGGTTCAAGAAAATTAAAGAGGTGAGAGGCAGGAATGAGATGGTACTGTTCGCCCACCACAAGAATAGAGCTGGCAGGAATTCTAGGAATGTAGGATCTGGCCGAGTGGGGGTAACACAGTAAACTGGTCTTTGAATTTATCAACATTTGTAAAACAATTGCTCGTCTTGTTTGCTAGGCGATGTTGTGAACTCAACTAAACAAATACAGCCACATTGGGTAGTAGACGGAAGTGTGCGAGAAAGAGAGAAACAGTGTGTGAGATAGACAGCAAAGAAGAGCCTCCCCGCACACCTCTTACATCGCCTCTATTCTCATGGTGGGTGAACAGTAAACTGGGTGATCAAGTACTTGTTGATAGAGCTTGGCTTTGGTCTGCAGAGAGAGTGTACAAAGAGTGGAATGCTTGCAGGGTGAAAGATTATGTGGATGTAGCTAGGTGCTACAAATGCCAGGGCTATGGACATATAGCTAAATACTGCAAGGACAAGTTGACATGCAGTCATTGCACAGGTGAGGATGACTTCAAAGAATGCCCCAAGAGGAAGGAGGCACCTAATTGTGGAGCCTGCAAGAGATTTATGAAGCCACATGATCACTTGGTGCTGGTGAAGGAATGTCTGGCCTACCAGAGGGCAGTCATAAGCAGTGTCAACAGAACAGACTATGGCTGCTGAAATGGTATGCCAGTTACTCTTTCTATCTTACACTACAACTGAATCCTTTCATTATTTATAAAAGGTAATACACTTTATTATACCATAACTGAAATGTTGTATCTAAATCAATCAAACTTAGTTGTATTCAAATTAAGAATATTATGAGGTTATTATTTACTATTGGCAGTTTGTTAATGCAGGTCCATCTTCACAACATATTAAGATTGATTAGCTGGAGATTAGCCTAGTGTTAAAACAGATCAACTTCAATATGGAATAAAAACACTCACATTATACTGTGATGACTAAATTTTTAAATGTAAATTTTTAATGTTAATGCATTTTAAATGCTACAGCTAGTTTGATAATATTGAAGTTAAAGAAAACGTATTAGAACTCAATAAATATTTACATTTGGTGAGCCTAGAGGGACATGTAGGTCAAACGTTTGGAATAATTATTATTTTAGTTGGAATGATGTTTGCAAAATCAACCCACCTAAACTTATGAACAAAATGGGTATTTTTCAATAACTGTACTAAATGTTTCTATCTAATTGAGTAAGTGATGTTTTTACTATTTATTATAATATTATGCCTTTCTCCTTCCAATTCAACTTTTAGTTAAAGGACCTTGAAATTATAATGATAAGTTTGCCTACTTTTCTATGAATGAAAATCTGTTTTGTATCACATTTGGTCTATTAACTGCACCCATATGTCATTGTTGCTCATAGGAAGGGTTAACTTTGTCCTACAATACATTTAACATTAGTTTTAAATAAGAACACAGCAATTGGAAAAGGTAACCCCAACCACTGGGTAACTTTGGCCAATTTTTTGAAACTATCAAAAAATGTAAATATTATTTAAAGGTTATGAATAATATTATAACAATGTCAACATAAGCATTAAAGTGGTTACCAATAATGTACTGACATTTACATACGAAATATTTGAGGTTGACAAAAAACATGTCATATTTTTTGGCCAAATTAACCCCACTATTCAAACATAAATACTAGTCTTTTTATTACAAGCTTATTAATTTCAGGTACTAAAACATTTTTTTTTCAAATTTCAGGTACTGATCATTGCTTCAACAATTAGAAAAGATCATTATAATAATCATGCCTAATTTCGCATAAGTTGGATACTACGATTAAGATAAGTTAGAACAACACTTTTAATTAACAAAAGTCTTAATTTTTGTTGTGATTATACATAGTACACTTGTTTCATAATACAAGTAGTACAAGAGAATCAAGTGCACATTCCAGAATCTGAAAAATCAAGAAAAATTTTCATGATTATTTTACAAAAAAAAAACCTAGATTAAACGGTTATAATTTATGTTATAGGTAGGAAAGCTGCAAGACATTTGTATTGTCTTGGAATATTATTGTAGACAAGCTTCAAGATGTTCAGCTGAAGAGTCTTTCTCAGTTCTACAAGATATTAACAAGTATATGAGAGTCTATAAGTCTAAGAAGAATATCTACAGTCCAGTACTATTTCAGTTGAATCGGGCATTAATGTTAAGTGAGACTATGATTTGTAAACATTACATTTGCTAATGATTGTTCAACAAGGAAAAGCCTTATCTAAATTCTAAACAAAGTTTAATTCTTATGAAAGTAATGTAGGCCTAATGTAGTGTTTTCAAAATATAAATTTATCCATACAAGCAAAGATTGGTTGAGCGTTTCCCTACTTTCTCCATTTCAGATGTATAGGGTAAAATTAAGGTTTTGCTTGCCAAATTGATCATTGACTATAATAATTATCAATATCGCAAGACATGATTGCTGCCTTTTGGAAATAATACTTACTCATTTTCACAGTTTTTCACAATGAAGAATGTCATTGAGAGCTACTTTAACACTTTGAGCATGCTTCTCGCACTTCTTACAGATGTCCTTCCTCTTGACATTATTTTTACAAATTTCGCAAGTTTTATGGCTAGTCTTTTTTGGCCTTCTTGTTGTTGAAGGTCCATACTGAATCATTGTTTCACTGTTAAGGAAAACCAAACACAATTACAACATAATCTTTAAACAAAGCGTCAATTCATTATTATTATTATTATTTTCTCTACCTTATAACCCAAGAACAGAGGCATTTATTGAACACGAAAATAAATTACAATAAATGAAAAATATATTTAATACTACATTTTGCTAATCAATTGTAGCATCCAACTATAGAAACTATGTGTGGGCACGCGATCTCGCAACAAACATATGGATTACTCCGATCTGAATGCAAACAGAAGCATAGAAAATAATATATATTGTTGACCAAATTGGCCTTGGTGACGTGATACAGAATGACTTTTTGCTAAATACAGACATGAAGTAGACTACGCGAATTGAAGTGTTAGGCCTAATAATTCATCTCTGGGTTCCACAAACTTTCATCCTGCACCTCAACTCGTCTGTAGAATAAATTGTATGGGTTAGTCGAATTCAATTCAATGTTATATTGTGGGTTACATTGAGTTGTTTTATTTTGTAACCTAAAAAGGAATATATCGTTTTTATAGCCAATATACATGGAAAAATAATATGTTTTGCCACTTGTGCATCTCATATATCTCCCCTAAACCTGCTGCAGAAAGTAAAAGGATGAATAATATTTTTCAAGCAATCCTGGAAATAACAGCTGAAGACAGCCATTTCTATTGTGACACTTTTAATGAGGATGAGAAGCTTTTTTTCAGTTGGTTAACCCTCTCCCTTTCATTTTTCCCCAGTTCTGTCATACAGCAATAGTCGTATGAGCTGATTTAAGAATTCCAAAATCAATTTGAATTTCAAATCGGAACTGTCAAAAACAATCACACATTGTTCGGTAGGTTATGTTATAGTTGGACAAGTTATCCAATTAAACGTAATTTATTTATTGGTAATTGGAGGTAAAATATTGTACAGTATGTCGAATCACAAGAAATAAGTTTCTAATATTTGGAATGCTAATTTTTCAAAAAACTTTCCAACAGATGATGAGTTAACTCCTGACACCACATTATTTCTGCAGAAACTCAGCAATTAAGTAATAATTTCTATCAATCCAACAATCCTTGAAACTACAATATGTTTCACAAGTTATACACATTTTTCGCCCAATATACTGTGAGGGTTTCTCAAATTGGGCATCTTGTAATAATGCTGAATTGTAGGCGAGTAACTTACTAAATTGTTTGCAGTTAAGGTTCAAAATTGAATGTACAGAGTTCGAGAAAATAAAGCAATAGTTTTGAGATTCTTACCAACGCAAAAAATTCAAAATATGTAAATCTTGAAGATTTTCCATAATTGGGTCATCTTGAATTTTTTTTAAATAAATACTATCCTTACCCAAGTAGTGAAGTTCTCTATTAATGATTGGTGTTTAAAATTGAATTGGTTGAAAATAGAACTTACTTATTCCTCATGACTGGCTCTTCTTCTTCCGTTTGAACATGACTTGGTTCCTGAAAAGGAATAATAAAATTATAACTTTATTTATAATATTAAGATATCGATTCTCAAAAATAGAGGCTGGTAAAATGCTATCTATGGAGTGTTGCTCTGTATGGAGCAGAGACCTGGATGATGAGAAGAGAAGACAAGACAAAACTCGAAGCACTGGGTATGTGGATATGGAGGAAGATGTAAGGGATCAGTTGGAGGGATAGGATAACAAATGAAGAGGTTTTGGGAAGAGTTGGGGAAAGAAGGAATCCATTGGTAGCGATAAGAAGCAGAAAAAGAAGATGGCTTGGACATTGGATGAGACAGAGATGCTTGCTCTTAGATGAGCTGAGTGGAACTGTGGGGAGGAAGACAGGGAGAGAAAGGAGGGTTTCAAATGATTGACGACCTGGTTGATGGAAACTATAATGTGACGAAACGACTGGCAGAGAATCGTCAAGAGTAGACAGCTGCCATGTGAGGACCTGCTTACGAGCAAAAAACCAATCATAATCTCAAATATTGATAGAAAAGCTAAAATAGTAGAAGAAATATATAGATTGTTTTTTATTGACAATATTGTCGCCAGGTTAAAGCCTATTGTAACAAAACTACTACTAGAAATAGGAGATTGGTGGCTGGTTTAAATATGTACAGGTTGTATAATCCAGTTGGTTCATCAGGCATAGTTTATCTATAATTATAGCTGCCAGCTTCTGGCAGTTTACTTTCAAACGTGAGTAATCCAGGTGTACGCCATAAAAAGAGTATTTCACAAGAAATCTGCCAGACTGGACTTACTCCTCTCATTAAAGTGATCATACCACATATGAACAAACGGGTAGTAGATATTTTCATATTAATAAATGAACATAAGTCTGGAATCGCTCATTCACAGAGATTATGAATGAAAATAAGCAATAACATGAGGAAGAAACTCGATTTTAAATTAGTCGTGCAAAATCAGTTTTCAGAACTAACCGTGAAGATGATGTTGAAATGCAATTGTAAGACAGATAAGTCTACCAAAATCTCATCCTGAAAGTTATGGTACTTTATATTAATGAGAGCGACCATATTTACGGTTCAGTGGGGATTACCATATGGCTGATGTAGAAGATGAAAATATACTAATATTAATATTATTATTTTTTTTTAATGTGTCGAGAGATTTTAAGAAATACCGAAAATTGAAATTGCAATTGAAAACTTACCTTTTTAGTTTCAGGTGCAATGTTTGAGCACCTGTTCTCTTGATTCACATCACCGTGAATTTTTGAATAGAATTGACATACTTCATTCAACATGAATAAGCAGTCTAAACATACAGACTTATTAGCAGTGTCGTTCAACAGCGGACAATCACCCTTGAAAAAGAACATTAAAACGAGCGTAAAACACATAAAGTTGAAAAATACTCATTTATTGGGAAATAGTTATTCATGTTTTTTGAAAATAACTGGGGGAATCGATTAAAGGAATTATACATGCATACAAAGTGAAATTTCGATTTCAAAGTGAAAAAGTGGATTTCAATTTCAAAGTGAAAAAGTGTATTTCGGCTACACGTACAAGAGTGGTGGAATATATAAACAAGCAATATATAAACGAGCCGTAGCAGGTATCTGTTCAATCAGTAGAAATAAGCTGCGTTCTCGTTGGTCCTGTTTGTAACGGTGACCGATTAGATTGGCCAGCAAAAAAGACACGTTCTCTGCTGTAAAATCACTTCCCGGTGGTTCGGAACCCACCTAAAACTGTAGGTCCAACTCATCAATCACCATCATCCAACTCATTACCCACGCACAGGTCTCAGACCTATGTGGGCTTCATCCTCCAAAAAAAAGAAGTAGATCCGCTAAAATAACTTACTGATACTACCGGTACTACAGGTAAAAATAGAATTCCTCAAAGACTCAAAGTTGAATATTTGGACTTCATACTAAGTACAGATTCATTGTAACTCACGTCAATTATGAACGTAGGGATAATAATTCACTGGCTTGATTTAGGATTGTCGTGCAATTTACTAATATTCCTATATGGCTTCTATATTGAGCAGTCCAGAGTAATTAGCCGAAAGGTGTGCTACAAGACTTACTAATGCTTAGTGGTGAGAGTAAACTCTTTGTTTTAAGTGGGTTTAACACACCCTGAGGTGAAACTCACTCCTCGTTTATATTGTCCGCTCTTCAGTTCAAAACATACAGTTATGGGCTGAAAGGTCAACTTCAGCCGGAAAGGCAATACAAGTTATGAACAATGAATTTTTGAATAATTACAAATAAAACTAAGTACAGAAAAATATTTAAAATAATGGAATTTTACTTACCATATAACTTAAACAGTTTTGTGCCTTCTTTAAAAGCTCAATTATGTCTTGGTCAACTTCAACAGTTTTTAAAATACCACCACATATGCAGCAACAATCGTTTGCTGCCAATTTGGAACAGGAAGATGAAGAATACGTTTTACTCAATTTATTGCATAGATTCAAGTTGAAGATACAAAGGTGGCAAATTAGAGGACTTAGACCATCATTTTCAGAAACCTGAAATAGAAAAGTGCACACAATGAATCTTTATTGGGTACTTATTACTTTTGTAATAAACTGAACTTATTGGCATTCAGTGATATTATAAATAATAGCCCATCTAGAAAGAAAAACTTGACTTCTCCACCCGAAGTGCATTAGCCTAGTTAGTTGAGTTATCAATTAGGTTGAATCGAATATTAATCAATTTTTCAAATATTAATATTAAACATTCCTAAAATAATCAATTAACATAATATAACAATTGACATAATTTAGGGAAGTGATAGCCGCGAGCCGTAGCAGGTATCTGTTCAATCAGATAGAGATAAGCTGCGTTCTCGTAGGTCCTGTTTGTAACGGTGACCGATTAGATTGGCCAGCAAAAAAGACACTGTTCTCTGCTGTAAAATCACTTTCCGGTGGTTCGGAACCCACCTAAAACTGTAGGTCCAACTCATCAATCACCATCATCCAACTCATTACCCACGCACAGGTCTCAGACCTATGTGGGCTTCATCCTCAAAAAAAAAAAGGTTTTGATCAGTAGTGTAGTGGGGCCGGAGTGACGCTCCGGCATGGTTAGTGGAGCCAGATCTCCGAAGTTGAAACATTTAGCTATTATTATTCATTAATCTGCTTAGATGACTAAAAAAAAACAGCTACTCTAGGCAGTAATACATTATTTAGAGTTTATATTATAAATGCTGCAGAATTTCACTTCTTAAAAAGTGGTTCCAAATGTACGGAACATTTTAATCGTTGATCAATTGTAGTCGCCAAAAGTATTTCAGTTTTTATTTTTTGGCTGATCATTCCTACCCAATTTATGCCAGGCTGAACAGGAACCGAATCCGTGACTGCAGGAGTGGCAGTCAGTCAGAGATTGACTACGCCACTGCGGAAGGAAGTTAACATCATCCTTATCAATAATATGTACAATCGTGTTGTACAGTTCAAGTGCAAACGGTCAAGACTTCGCCCTCTTCTTTATTTCATCAATAAGATCTAAATTTTTCATTTTATATTACCTAACGTAGTTCAGCAATAATTGAAAAAATATCCATTGTTTTATTGCTCATCTTGCCTACATCATAAATTTAGCCTACTCAACTCACATATTTTTCAAAAAGCCTTGTACGGTACAGTCACTCCTGGATCTGGGTGTTGCTAAACATGATTATGGCGTAACCAATCGTATGAGGAATATATAAATTGTAAATTTACACAAATAAAATCTTGAATGTGAATCTAGGCAGGAAACTTACCTTTAAAGACAAATACTGAGAAGTCTGGCTGATGAATATCTCACTGTCCAAAGAATCGAATATGTTAATAAGTGCAACGCCACTAACTTGGTGGCATATTCGGCAGATCATATTCTCCATTTTAACTTTACTTTTGAAGCTAAGCTGAAAGCAAAAATAAAATACAGTACAAGTGAAGCCACTGAATTTACAAAAATCATATCTTCAATATTTTTGGCCAACCAATTTTCGGCACCAGTCATGAACATGCAAGGAGATAACCCAGCAAATTGAGGTTCTTCAAAGTCAATCTAATTTATGACCTAACCATTGCATCAGTCAAGCATGTTAATAGACAAGCCTCAGGACATTTTTTGGGTGAGCCTGGCCCTAAGCTCTTCACCACAGATGAAACTTGTTCCTGACCTCCACCAAAGATGAAAAGGTCAATCAAAAAAGTGTTTTAAATTAGGTTTTGAAGCACTCGTAAATGTCTTTCAATAGAGGCTACTCTGGGTAAAACCAAAAGAAAGTTTAGAATGGAGGCCCTGTAGCTCTCTAGCCATTGGTTTCCCATAAATCCCATCTTAAACATATATATTAATTATCGGCCAGTTGAGGACAAACTTTAACTTATTTTCTAATATTTATATTAGACACTGTTCTCTGCTGTAAAATCACTTCCCGGTAGTTCGGAACCCACCTAAAACTGTAGGTCCAGCTCATCAATCACCACCATCCAACTCATTACCCACGCACAGGTCTCAGACTTATGTGGGCTTAATCCTCAAAAAAAGAAGATAATTATGCCTAAGAAATTATTAAAGGTAAAAAAGTGAATTTAGGTCACAGTGTTCTCTACTTATTCTCACCATTTGCAATGAAGAAAACCTTCAGAAATTTATATTATTACTTATTTTCCAAATCATGTAGGGTACTAAATGGGCCCCTTGCAACATTTTGGAGGGGACGGGTGGGGTACCTGATAGCAAGAAGCCTTGAAAAGGGCTAAATAATATTTTGATTGGTTTGAGAAACTGTAATTCCAAAATACAGTGTAGCCTATTAATGTAATACCATTTGTACAGAGGCCTACTCAATTACTTTGGTGAGAGTAGTCTTTTTCTCAATGGATCCTCATGTACTTTCAGGCACTGAATCCGAATCTGAACTCTGGGACCTCAAAAAACGCTTGCTCCACGAGATATTATTGTTTTTTTACTGAAAACTTGACAAAGCTAGTTTTTTATGTTCGGCAAATGTAATATGGTGGGACTGATTGCGGCTATATACGCCTGACAGAAAAAATGATTATATATAAATTAATCATATTTAAAAGAGCTAGGCCCTACATTTGTTTCAACAATAATTTTTTTCAAAAAAAAAAACAAACTGTTTTCGATATTTTGACCAAAATAGACAGTTTGGTCCACAACATGAGTAGTTACATTTTGCGGGTGCTGGAACAGAAAGCTGGGACAACCTTGACCTTTGACCTTGACCTTGACAAAAAAAAAATGGTGGGAAACTGTCGACTATTCGGGCTATGGGTGGAGGGGTGGGGTGGTGGTCGGGGGTCGAGGGTTGGGCGGTGGGAGGTACTGGCTAGAGTATATAAGCTAGGTGTTCTGTTGGAGTTATCATACACTGCTCTCATATAGGTAAAAAATCACATTGCAGTGCTTTCAATGAAGGCAGTTTCAACGAAAAAGAGAGGGTAGAGAGAGAGAGCCCCACTTCTACTTCCATCACTGGCCCCACCCACCAGCCTTTACTTACTCATTCCAGTTATGTGACAACAATGTTCAGTTGTGTCTGCTCAAGAATGTGTATGGATGGGTGACCATGCTTCCATGACTTATGAGCATTATTATCACTCACTCAGTGGTTTGGGACCCACCTAGGTACCCCATGTTCTTCATAGGATGACACTTGCTTTATGATGTCCCAAAGAAACTCTATGCATATGACCCATATGCATGTGCACTCTGTGCTAACCTAGCGCCCCCTAGTGCCCTCCCTAGTGCCCCTAGTGCTCCCCCTAGTGGTGCCCCCAGTGCTCCCCCTAGGGCCCCTAGTGGTGCCCCTAGTGGTGCCCCCAGTGCTCGCCATTTTTCAGATAATTGCTTTAAATAGAAGTTATAGAACTTATTTTTATGAACAAGTTGTCAATATGGATTTTGTCAAGACAAAAGTATTTCCGATGCTCTTTATGACGTAAATAGAGAATTACACAATTCAATTTCAAATAAAATGCACCCAATGCTGATTTTTCTTGATTTAAAAAAAGCTTTTGATTCTGTTGATCGTTCGAAATTACTGACTAAGCTTGAAACGATTGGAGTCCGAGGAAGCTCACTCACTTGGTTTGAAAGTTATCTTTCAAACAGACAACAGTTTGTTTCCATTTGGGATGGTTACAGTCAGGAGGTCATTTCCAGTGATGTAATGTCTGTGAATTATGGAGTTGTCCAAGGCGGTAACCTAGGGCCGATTTTGTTTTTGATTTACATCAATAATATTTCCAAACTAGATATTTTTGGTAAATTATTTATTTTTGCGGACGACACTCTTGTCTTCCTTGAGGGATCGACGTGGCTGGAAGTGAGGAATAAAGCTATGCACGACCTGATGGTTATAAGGAAGTGGATGGATCAAAACAATGTTTCACTCAATGTTTCTAAAACTAAGTTTATGCCAGTTTCCATAAATAGACACACAGCCTATAATTTAGCTAACCTGAAAATCCATACTTATTGTGGTGATTGCCAGGGAAATGACTGCGACTGTGAGTACATAGAGGGGGTGGAGTCATACAAATATTTAGGAGTTTTTTTTTGATAATCAAATAAAATGGAAAATTCATGTTGAATATCTAAAGAATAAAATAAGAAAATTCATATATGGCTTTAGATTGTTGAATGCTGTCTTAACAAAAAAAGAGATGAAAACTGTATACTTCGCCTACGTGCAGTCGCTGTAGTCGTTCGGTATCATTGCATGGGGGGGGGGGGAAGCTATGGAAACGTTTTCGATTCTATATTCATAATTCAGAAAAAGATATTAAAGATTGGTTTTGGTAAATGTACCCGCTACCCAACTGATGCCCTATTCCGGGAAACATCCCTCCTCACTGTGCATCAATTATTTATTAAAAGCATTCTTATTCATATTTTCAAAAACTTCAATAGAATTTTCCAGGTAGTTTCACATTGTCACAATACTAGATATTCTTCCCATACTGGTATCGAGACTCTGCAATTAAATTTTTCCTTTTCAAAAACAAATCCTTTCTATATTTCTCAGGTGATTTACCGTAATATATGTAAATTTTTTAGTCACTGGCATCTATTTCAATCACCTTCTTTGTTTATATTCAAACAGCGCATAAAAAAGTGGCTGCTTGAGTCACCAATAGAAGAGGCTGACCTTATAATAAAAGCAAACTATCAGCTCCAACGTTAATCACTAATTGACTAACTGACTGACTAATTGACTCAATAATCAACTGGCTGACTGACCAACTGCATGACTGACTTTCGTACTGACTGACTCATTGACTGACCTTTCGTCCAAGCACTGTTCACCCCCCACTCTGTAGAACCGGCCATCTCAACAAAAAATATTAAACCACGTGATGAAGCGCTATTCTGTCCTGGAATATCACCACTAGTGGTGTTGTTTGTTTGTTGTATTTATTTACTTTTTCAAGTTATTATTCTTCCTGAAAATTCATTAAATTGTCTTTGGTCCACAAATGTAATTTTGATGGCAACCCATCGAACGCACAGGCAATATAGCCTATGTTTGCTGATTCCATAGGACCAGCTTTATTAATTATATTTCATGTACATTTCATGTTATAGACTAATTAAGTGGTTCAAATGAAGCTTTATACAACGTCTGTATTATGTATGTATCATGATTTTTGAATGGAATAAATTTGATTTGATTTGAACTCATCGAGATGTTTGATAAGGTCTTACATTTTGAAAAAAAGTCATCGTGGACATGAGCAATGAACGATCAAAGTTTCAATTTTTGCCATTGCTTTAACATAGGGAACGGTAAGCTGAAAATTTTCACATTTCAACTTATGATTTGGTGATCAGCTGTTTTGAAACAAAACGTTTATTTTTCATTGTTCATTCAGAGAGAGAGGGTGGGAGGATAGGATAAAGAGGAAGAGAGAGAGAGAGAAAAGAAGAACAAGAAAGAGGAGAAGATGAAGAAGACGAAGGAGAAGAAGAAAGAGGAGAAAAAGAAGAAGGAGAAGAAGAAGAAGTAGAGGAAGAAGAAGAAAAAGATGAGGAAGAAGAAAAAGAGGAAGAAAAGAAGAAGAAGAAAATGAAGAGGGAGAAAAAGAATAAGAAAAAGAAAATGAAGAAGTAGAAAAAGAAGAGGAAGAAGAAAAAGAAGAAGTGGCAGAAGCAGAAGAAGGAGAAGAAAAAGATGAGGAAGAAGAAGAAGAAGAAAAAGCAGAAGAAAAAGAAGAAGAGGAAGAAGCAGAAGAAAAAGATGAGGAAGAAGAAAAAGAAGAGGAAGAAAAAGAAGAGGAAGAAAAAGAAGAGGAAGAAAAAGAAGAAGAGGGATAAAAAGAATAAGAAAATCTACATTTGGAATGTATTCTACAAAGTTTAATAAAGTCGCACATTAGTGCGACCCGGGATAACCTAGTTTGATATAAAATTTCGTAGTCAAATTAAATTCACCATTCACTATTTAAAGTAATTAATTTCTTTCGTATAATTTAGTCATACCATTATTATTTATTTATTATTCATGCGGGTGTATGATGTTTAGTCTGTCTAAAGGTCGATGGTCGCCGTTCAATGTCAGTTTGTTTCGAGATTTCATGTAGAACACAAAAAATAAAATAAATAAGTGACGCAAATACCGCGAATTGGGAAAATGGACCTCCTTTTATTTTAACCCCATTAGCCACCAATAAGGATAGGTTAAGAATGTTGCATAATATTAAATATCACCTGTAGTCTGGGATCATTGCCTATTGAAATATCGGTACTCCTATTCTTTCAACTCATCTATAAAATTGTGTAGTTAAAGCCGAAAAACATTGTCAACATCAAAATGCGAGGCATTTTGAACTCAAATTTATTAATTAACTACAGATGAGCAGAAGTTTCATCTTAACTGATTAAAACTCAGAATAACAGGACACACAATATACAACCAGAAATTTGAAGAAATCAGACCCGGCAGCTTTTCTTCTGTTACAATTGTTATTGTAAAGACAAATAGTCATTTTGTGTTAATTATCTTCTGAAAACTTGAAGCAGACGCTCATTTGTTATGTTGGAAGTGTAAAGAGCTGATTTAATTGGTTGTCGATAATAAATGGTATGTTCACCTTAATGATAATTCGTTATCCGGCCTATTAAATGATACTTCGATATAATAAAATGTGTACCTATTCTCATCTTTTTTATCATTTACAGCCTCAGCCCATCACAGGCACATCCAAACATAACTTACCTTTGCAGCCAGCAGGTTCACGTTTTCTCAAGCGTCTGTAGGCAAGGTAATAGTGTACAAAATTCAATAGATTGATAAAAACAGAATTATTTCAAAGTATACTATTCTGCAGTCTACTGTACTGTAGAATGTTTATAGATTTTATAACCTCAAACCTAACTTAAGGGTTGATTACATTGGGATAGTTACTCGCTAAAGGGTTGATTACATTGGGATAGTTACTCGCTAAGCGAGTAGCGAGTAGGACGTTACTGACCGATCGTGCTACAGCAGCTCAGCATACCAAGCCAAATTATATTTAAAAAAATATTTCTAGAATCACCCTCATGCTCATACTATGGAATTTCTAAGACAATAAATAATATCGCAACACAAAATTAAAAGATGAAGTTTACCAACAATTATTCAATAAAATTTCATCAAAACAATATACAATATATCTCATCTGAAGTGTTATGCTGGCAGCCTGTGTGATTAAGTATCGGCTTTGGCCACAATAGTATTGTATTTTGGTGTTGGCTACTCTGCCAGCGAGTACAAATGTGACCAATCTCAAAGTTGAGAGCCTGTCTACTTTGAATTTGGTCACATTTTAGAGGTGGGTCGGTATCTGGGTAATCAGTATTTTGTAACAGTTACTTGTTGTCGTGATATGTAACCGTTACCGAGCGCGGAAAATACTGATTACAGTATCAACAGTTCAGTACTACGTACTATTCAGTTTTCAGTATTTTTACACGATGAAAGCGATACCCTGATACTGACTAGATTACGGAAGATTGAAAAGTATTTCTTATTCTTATTCAGTAGATCAGTACTCATTTATGTAGCACATACATTATACAGTACGGTACCGTGTACTGACTGATCTACTGGAACTTAGACGTTAATAAGTGGTAAGCTTAGTGCCAAATATACGTGATCATAACCACAAAAACAGTATTTTATTTTGAAGTTTTGAACGTTGGTATATTTACCTTTGAGCCTTATTATATACAGCCACCAGTGGCGGATTAATGAATTTTTATGGGAGGGGGCGACATACCCCAAAAATACCCGTCGGTCGGGGGGGGGGGGGGGGGTATGGAATAAAATTTTTGGAAATTTAGTAGCCTTTAACCGCATTTTACACCATTCTAGCACTTAAAATGTAGTAGAAATATAATTTTTTCGTGTTTATTTAAGAACAAATTTTCCCTAGCTAGAGTAGTTTATTTCTGTATATTCATGTGGAATTAGGAATACAAATTTTTTTATACAATACAATATGTCTTGAACAAAAATTGCTTTGCTAGCTTAATTTTTATCAAAATTTACAGAGAAATGAACAGAGTCTAAGCAATTTATTCGTGATCGTGATGATTTTTAGACCTATATATATATATATATTTAAATTAACTTTTCATGAGAAATTTAACGACTTGCAGTCAAATATTTGTTAAGAATAAGTATAATAACTCACTTAATCTGGCCGAGCGCTTTTGAATCTTTTGAGAGATTCGAAAGCGCTCGGCCAGATTAAGTGAGTTATTATACTTATTCTTAACAAATATTTGACTGCAAGTCGTTAAATTTCTCATGAAAAGTTAATATTAACAACGCAGTTCGTCATGGAACAAGAAATCCAGGAATATTTAAATTATTCTCAACATTCTTTTATGTTTCATAATACCAGTACTACAATAAATATGTATTAGGTCAAAAACAAACAGAGATTTATATGCCCCTACCTATTCTATAAAATATTAATCTTATTCAAACTAATTTCACTTGATATAAGATTTCCTTCATTCTCTGTCATTTGTTAATTCGTCATTGAATTAAAATTATGTCAACAGTTAAAGATAAAGTAAAGGTAATATACAAAATAAGGCAAAATAAGTATTACAACATTTGTTAATTCCCGGCCGGCGGAGGTGGAGTGGTAAGACAAGTTGGAGGTATTCCGTCTGTGGCAGGACAATTAAAATTTAACCGTGTGCAACTGTGCATGTCACAAGTGTTACCCTTTTTAATTTTTTAAAATGTGCAAGCCCTCGGGGGGGCGGTCACCCCCTCCGCCCCCCCCCCCCTTTAATCCGCCCTTGACAGCCACTGCAGTCATGGTCGCAGACCACAATCAAGGCTGAATTACACCAGCTGAGTGGTTGACCAGGCTCAACAATGTCAAAAATCAGGGACACTTACAAATTAATGTTTAGAGCCCTCAGCTGTTAATTATTGGTTATTTTTTAATCAAATTTATCTGCCTGGTGTAATCTAGTGTTAGCCTAATTGTGGTATGCGACTGCAGTGACTCTGTCCTATAGGGTTCTTAGGAGAAACGGCATACTTCAGTAGATCAGTACCAAGGTATTAATCTTGGATCAGTACAAAATTTGTCAGTGTAACCGTTACTTTGTAATCTTCATAGGAGGTTCTTAGGAGAAACGGCATACTTCAGTAGATCAGTACCAAGGTATTAATCTTGGATCAGTACAACATTTGTCAGTGTAACCGTTACTTTGTAATCAGTATTTTTATGCAGTACAAGAAAGTAACAGTAACCGTTGTAACAGTTACTTGGAAATACTGGTTAAGCCCACCTCTATCACATTTGTACTCTCTGGCAGAGTAGCCAACACCAAAATACAATATTATTGTGGCCAAAGCCGATACTTGATCACGCAGGCTGCCAGCATTTCACTTCAGATGAGATATATTGTATATTGTTTTGATGAAATTTTATTGAATAATTGTTGGTAAACTTCATATTTTAATTTTGTGTTGAAATATTATTTATTGTCTTAGAAATTCCATAGTATGGGGATGATTCTGGAAGATAAATTTTTAATATAATTCGGCTTGGTATGCAGAGTTGCTGTAGCACGGTCGGTCAGTAACGTCCTACTCGCTACTCGCTTAGCGAGTAACTATCCCAATGTAATCAACCCATAAGCGAGTAGCGAGTAGGACGTTACTAACCGACCGTGCTACAGCAGCTCAGCATACAAAGCCAAATTATATTAAAAAAATTATTTCTAGAATCACCCCCATACTATGGAATTTCTAAGATAATAAATAATATCGCAACACAAAATTAAAAGATGAAGTTTCCTAACAATTATTCAATAAAATTTCATCAAAACAATATACAATATATCTCATCTGAAGTGTTATGCTGGCAGCCTGCATGATTAAGTATCGACTTTGGCCACAATAATATTGTATTTTGGTGTTGGCTACTCTGCCAGCGAGTACAAGTGTGACCAAATTCAAAGTTGAGAGCCTGTCTACTTTGAATTTGGTCACATTTGTACTCTCTGGCAGAGTAGCCAACACCAAAATACAATATTATTGTGGCAAAAGCCGATACTTAATCACGCAGGCTGCCAGCATAACACTTCAGATGAGATATATTGTATATTGTTTTGATGAAATTTTATTGAATAATTGTTGGTAAACTTCATCTTTTAATTTTGTGTTGCGATATTATTTATTGTCTTAGAAATTCCATAGTATGGGGGTGATTCTAGAAATAATTCTTTTAATATAATTTGGCTTGATATGCTGAGCTGCTGTAGCAGGGTCGGTTAGTAACGTCCTACTCGCTACTCGCTTAGCGAGTAACTATCCCAATGTAATCAACCCTTTAGTGTATGATGAATACTGATTAAAGGCCGGTTAACACAACAACACGTCTTATGGGTTGATTACATTGGGATAGTTACTCGCTAAGCGAGTAGCGAGTAGGACGTTACTGACCGACCGTGCTACAGCAACTCGGCATACCAAGCCGAATTATATTAAAAATTTATCTTCCAGAATCATCCCCATACTATGGAATTTGTAAGACAATAAATAATATTGCAAAACAAAATTAAAATATGAAGTTTACCAATAATTATTCAATGAAATTTCATCAAAACATTATACAATATATCTCATCTGAAGTGTTATGCTGGCAGCCTGCTTGATTAAGTGTAGGCTTTGGCCATAATAATATTGTATTTTGGTGTTGGCTACTCTGCCAGCGAGTATAAATGTGACCAAATTCAAAGTAGACAGGCTCTCAACTTTGAATATGGTCACATTAATTTATACACGCTGGCAGAGTAGCCAACACCAAAATACAATATTATTATGGCCAAAGCCTACACTTAATCAAGCAGGCTGCCAGCATAACACTTCAGATGAGATATATTGTATAATGTTTTGATGAAATTTCATTGAATAATTGTTGGTAAACTCCATATTTCAGTTTTGTGTTGCAATATTATTTATTGTCTTAGAAATTCCATAGTATGGGGGTGATTCTAGAAATATTTTTTTAAATATAATTTGGCTTGGTATGCTGAGCTGCTGTAGCACGGTCGGTCAGTAACGTCCTACTCGCTACTCGTTTAGCGAGTAACTATCCCAATGTAATCGACCCTTTAACCTACGTGGCACGTGGCTGCAGTTCGATATCCTATCCAGTAAAATAATCACATGAGTTTCGATACTTGATAATATCGATTGGAATTGTGTATCAAAGTATCTGTGTTAAACAGTATTTTATCGCCGTTTCTTGATGTCTGGAATCGTATAGTTAACAAAATGTACCTTATTGTTAACTTCACAATATTATAAACAAAAAAATAAAACATCTAACAAAATTTTAATAGAGAATAAATAAATATTTACTCAAGTAGGCTTCATTTTTAACAGCTATCTGGATTGGTCGTGTTCTCTTTATTGTCTGTTAGGTTAAGCTTAAGCCGGTTAGTTAAGGGTCAATTACATTGGGATAGTTACTAGCTAAGCGAGTAGCGAATAGAAACTTCACAGACATACCGTGCTACAGCAGCTTTTCTAGGCATTTCTTCTCAAAATGATTGTTATATTTTGTTATCACCATCAAAAATACTTTAACATGAGACCATAAAAAGTTGAAAAAGTCGTAGGCTTTATATGGTACATTTACCCCTAAGCATTCCTAAAACTGTTACTGTTAAAGCATAACCTGTGTTGTACTAGTCATCGTTGTGTCGTTAAAACGGAACGTACCTCGTTATCAGCTGATTTGTATCATCCGGTTGATAAGCAAGACAATATCGATACTTCCATTTAGAGGTGGGCTTAACCAGTATTTCCAAGTAACTGTTACACCGGTTACTGTTACTTTCTTGTACTGCATAAAAATACTGATTACAAAGTAACGGTTACACTGACAAATGTTGTACTGATCCAAGATTAATTAATACCTTGGTACTGAATTACTGTACTGATCTACTGAAGTATTCAGTTTCTCCTAAGAACCCTATAGGACAGAGTCACTGCAGTCGCATACCACAATAAATTAACACTAGATTACACCAGGCAGATAAATTTGATTAAAAAATAACCAATTAACAGCTGAGGGCTCTAAACATTAATTTGTAAGTGTCCCTGATTTTTGACATTGTTGAGCCTGGTCAACCACTCAGCTGGTGTAATTCAGCCTTGATTGTGGTCTGCGACCATGACTGCAGTGGCTGTATATAATAAGGCTCCAAGGTAAATATACCAATTATTGGTTCCCTACCAGATAATTATTGGCACCTTACACTTTCAACTCTAATAATCCACTAGGTAAACATACCAATAATCAGCCCCCATACATTTTTAACCTATAAAATCTGTTATTTCTCAATGATTTGCAAACTTGATATTTACCTGAAGCAGACATTAATTTTTCCGATTAGAAGAGAAGCAGCCAATAATTGGTATGTTTACCTTAATTTCTTATTGGGTTTTGGAATTATTTCATATTCATACACAAATACCAATTATTAATCACCTGACATAAATCAACTAAAACCTGAAGCAGATTCTTACTTTTCAGGTTAGAAGTGTAGGGGCCAATAATTATTATTGGTGTGTTTATCTTACTACTGTAGTCCTAATTTGGTTATTTTATAAAATTTATGTAGTGGGCATAAACTAGATAATTATTATTCAAGTTGTTATAATAATATTTTATTACAGGATTTTAAATGAAAAAATAAGAATGAAATATGAAATTAGAAAATGCATTCTTTCTTGAACTTGTTTATCCAGTTTAGATTGTGTAGGTTATTTATAAGTTTTAGAGAATAGGATCTTATTAACGTCTAAGTTCCAGTAGATCAGTCAGTACGGTACTGTATAATGTATGTGCTACATAAATTAATACTGAATAACTTAATAGAAATACTTTTCAATCTTCCGTAATCTAGTCCGTATCAGGGTATCGCTTTCATGGTGTAAAAATACTGAAAACTGAATAGTACGTAGTACCATAGACGAACCATCAATGGTAGTACTGAACTGTTGATACTGTAATCAGTATTTTCCGCGCTCGGTAACGGTTACATATCACGACAACAAGTAACTGTTACAAAATACTGATTACCCGATAATAATACTGATAAATACTGATACCGACCCACCACTACTTCCATTGGTATCGAAACTCGTGCGATTATTTCAATGGATGGGATACGGTATCAATTTATCCTATGATTTAATCATATCCGATAAAATGTTGCGTGCGAACAGCAAAACGTGCGTTTTGTCGAATCGGAATGAAGTCCAAGGTCAGATTGCAGAACTGACACCTGAGAGAAGCATAGATTTGTGATAACTGATAGGACAAAACGGAACGTGTCGACACAGTTTGGAGAAAACGTCCAATCTTATTGGCTCAGTTCACTACTAGCTCTGTTCCTCTGTTCTAGTTAAGTGAAAATGTCGGACTCACGGCAATGCAATCAAGAGTTTCTTGCAGAATTTATTGAATTGTATAAAAGTTTTCATGTTTGTGGCAGGTAAAAATAAAGAATATTATAGTGACCGTAATAAGAAAATCCTTGCATATGAAGAGCTTAAAAAAAAACAAAGAAGTGGACACACCATGGCAAATAGACAGTTTCAAAAAAGATAAAACTTGTTGAGATCGGTTTACAGTATAGTTGAAAAAAGTTAGAAAATCAGAAACCTCTGGGGCTGATAATATACAAACCAACTTTGTGGTACTTCATCCTGAACCTACTGGATTTTTTATATGACCAAAACATACCAAGGATGCCATGATAAACTATACAATCATGATGAAGAAGAATCTTGTTTCCAGTGGCGTAACGTTTTCCAATTGGGCCCCCCCGCAACCGATTTCCCGGGCCCGTCTCCTCAAAATCATATAAATATCCCCCCTCTCCCTTGTCACCCCTCCCATAAAAACTTGAATGATTTTTTTTTGGCAGTTATAATTATGTAAGAGCAAAACACCTTTTTCTAAAAAAAAATTTAAAATTCAATCATGTTTCAAGGGGGGCTAGTCCAATGATTATGGCCTACGGGCTCCTGAAAGATGAAAATAGTTGATTGTTGATTATGTTATAAATAATTATCTAATATTAAAACTGACACTGTATTTCACTTTTATATACTGTATTGTTTTACTCACTTATATTGGAGATGCTTGAGGGATGCATTTGACTTCTGAAAAAAAGCTTCGTCACCCTTTGTCACTTTTCAGAAGTGAAATGCATCCCTCAAGCATCTCCAATATAAGTGAGTAAAACAATACAGTATATAAAAGTGAAATACAGTGTCAGTTTTAATATTAGATTGTTCATTAAGTATTTCGTCATGGAAAACATCACAGATAAATAATTAATCTTGAAACCTAGAAACCTTGAAATTGATGTCTTCCATCCACATTCACATCCTCCTTATTAGCACCTTCGCTCCTTTTCTCAGAAAACGTGTTCTCTCAGAATTCGCCTCGTTTGCAGACACGGACACAGGTTAAAATTTGAAAAAAAATGGCATTTTATCTAAATTAACGCGAAATTACTAAGTCAGGAAAAGAGAAAAACTTCAAGAAATTTATTCTTAAGAGGCAGAAGAGAGAAAACGTAAACTACTTATACAGTACTTGATCCTATTATAAGAAAAAAAATTCAACTGTGTTAGGAAAACTGAAACAATTGAAACAAAACTATTATTTATATACTTATTCTGTACAATAATCACGTAATTTATCCGATATATCAAGGGCATAAATATTCCTTCTGAACATTGTTTAAAAATGTACTAGTCGATAAAAAATAGAAATAACTAAAACATGACTGTACAACATCACAATACCATAAACGCAGCATGTTGAAAAATAGAATAGCAATGAAAAAAAATGGCACTCCAAATAATAAACTCACGATCACGAACTCAATTAATATACATACGGTTTACTCTAGGCCAATTTATCGGACACGTGTAGGGCTACATGCATCTAACTGGACAATTCAAAAGAGATTGAATTCAAAATACTGTATGAATAAGAATATTGACTTTATTTCTACACAACCCCCCACTTTCCATTACATCACAATATTATGCTAATATACATTGAGGAATTCGATGGGAAAATAATATTAATTTCCTCTAATATTTGCACTTTGGAGACATGATTTGTGATAGTCTAGATAAGTTTGTTTGAAGAGTGTTTTGTCCTCGGTATGTCTCCATTTCCATTTCCTGAAGTCACAACATCCTGCTTCTGAATTCCTTCACTAAAGCTATTTGCGAATTAAGTAAACAATAAACCTGACAATAATTAGCCAATTTATTCTTCTTCCTTCAGTAATTCAATTTTATTTCTTTTGAAAAAAAAAATATATATATATCAGTCTGAGCACGGGCCATTTCTTGAAAAAATATTTTTTCATTCCGGGCCCCCTTATAGCCCGGGCCCCCCCGCGCCGCGGGGTCTGCGGGGGTGTACGTTACGCCACTGCTTGTTTCAATGAACCTGAACATGAGATGAGGTTTTTACAGGAATTAACATTCTATTGGTAGAATGTTTAATATAAACTTGAAAAAACACTTTTAAATGGAAATTGACTCACTTTATGGCGTGACGGCCGTTTCGCTCTGTTGTCTAGAGCATCGTTAGACGACCCACAGTACACTGACTTAAGGTATGAGTTTGAGCTCAAAAAACTCAAACCTTAAGCTTCAAACTCATACCTTAAGTCAGTGTACTGTGGGTCGTCTGACGATGCTCTAGACAACAGAGCGAAACGGCTCTGTTTTTTTCAAGTTTATATTACATATTAGTGGAAACAAGATGGATCTTCAACATCATAGAATGTTTAATTGGAATTCAATGGAATCTTATCAAATATTGTTGAATGTCTTATATGTTTATAAAGAATTCTATGGAACAATTTGGAAAAATCTGGCTGCCAGACAGTGGCACAGCAAGATCTTCTGGCACCCGGCAGAAGAAAGTGGCTTCACTATTCCATAGCCTTGAAGCAAGGACTACTGAAATCCTGTCCCATCCCATAGGCCTCACTTGAAGTTTAGAGTTATGCATCTAGTAGTATACTGTATATCAATGTACGAGGCGTATTTTTTAAGTTAGTACTGTTTTGCCACACTACGGCTGCAGTGCTGCGTTCAGCGTTTTGCGCATGTGCACTGGGTACCTACATCTCTTGCCTACACACTGATGCCATTACAGTCTAATTCTTCCTTCTTTACGTTGTTTACTGAGTGTTTAAGATGCCTCCAATAATCATGAGTCCCACCGACTGTGAAGTACAGGCTATTATAAGATTTCTTAGTGCTAAAGGCCTGAAACCAATCGATATTCATTGTGAGATCTGTGCAGTTTATGGACAAAACATTATGAGTGATTGAATGGTAAGAAAGTGGGTGAGAGCATTTAAAGATGGCCACACAAATGTGCATGAACAATGTTGTTTTGCTGCATGACAATGCCCGTCCACATGTGGCTAATCAGACCAAAGATCTCATCACATCTTTTCAATAGTAAACTCTAGATCATCCTCCATACAGCCCTGATCTGGTGCCCAGTGACTACCATCTGTTCCATTGAAGAAACACCTGGGCGGTCAGCATCTCGAAGACGATAACAAAGACAAAACAGTTGTGATGCAAGTCAGACGGCAGACTTATATGAGGAGGGTATTCATAAACTGTTACAATGTTATGACAAGTGCCTCAATATTAAAGGAAATTATGTAGAAAAGTAGATTAAGGTACAGGCTTTCATGTAAAAATAAAATTATTGAGATATCTTTGCACGTCTTTTTTAAATTTCAAATCTGTACTTACTTAAAAAAACACGCCTCGTATAAGCAAGGTACAGTGTAAGGAGACTCTTGAACAGTGACCTACATGAATCCAATCTATTTACTCTTCTCTTTCCATACACCTAACGGCTTTCTTTTGGATCATAAACACCCTATCAAGGGTTTATTTCAATGAATTACCCCTTACTAAAATAGCATACCATACCTAATATGTAGCAGTAAGAGTCCATGGTAAGCTGTAGAATGGATCTTTTTGACATTTAGGGTCATATTTATGGACGTTTCTTATCAAAGATCAACTCGTATAAGTCAGACTTAGCTGCAATAAGTCTTACTTACACTTACAGGTTCATGACAGGACAAGCCAGCAAGCAGCTTTAGCACTAAATACATAATTTACATTAAAAAACTCTAATTTACACAAATATAAGGATTTACACAACATAAATGTTGCATGGACAACTGGGTTGGTGCATTAGTCACAAGATTTATCTGTCTGAAAATGATTTACACAAATATTACTTAGTCTTGAGCACTCAAGCACTCCGTTTAGAGTATGAGTGGTCGAATTCTGAATGAATATTCATTGATTCTTCAGATGAATTTTCTAAGTATTCAACTATGTTTTTCCTCTCATTGTTTGTTGGCTTTTTATAAACGCTGGCAGATTTCGATTTTCTTTTTGTTGAAAAGAGCTGAACTTGTTTGTCGATTTTTTTATTTGAGTTTATTTTTTCTTTTTTTCTTTGACGTTCTTACTGTTTGCTTCTCCATTCAAATTGTCAGCAATATTCATTAAATCCTTCACAACAATGTCTATTTTTTCTTCCACTTTATTGTCTGGAGCATTTTGAGATATATAATTTACAATTTTTAACCATGTATTCATCTTTTCCCTCGCTGGAACATGTTCTTTTGATTCTACCATAGTAAACAGGCTTTCTACTTCGGAATTTTCACTATTTGCTTGAAAAATGGATTGATTTTGATCCTCCTGCGGCTCTCTCATCGGTGTCTGTGAAGTTGTCGATGAAATTATTGATTGCTCACAATATTGCCGAACAATATTATGCAGATCTATGCGCTCAATGAGACGGGTTCTCTTGGACCATGAAAAGTTTGGATCTACAGGGTTTCGAATATCTTTCAGAATTCTTTCAAAAGTCACGCCACTTTTCAACTTTCCTGAAACAAAAATAGAACAATAATGTCTAAATAAAACAAGTTTCTTCCGGGATATCTGACAGATCTGAGAAGATGAAGTTAAATTTCATTTCCACATTAAAAGTAGTTGAAGGTGGGGTAAGCTCGATTTTGAAAAGGAGGGGAGGGGTTATAACTATTGGGGTCCCATAAAAAGCTTAGTATGTACACTATTTTCATAATCTATGTGTATTAGGGGTTCATTGATATATATAAGTTATTTACCATCTGATTTTCAAAAATTATTAAAATAAAAATGAATTTTAAAATAATTCTCACAGACAACAAACATGGAAGCAAGTTGAGAAAACCGTGTTAAAATGAAGATTTTTTCAAAATAAACTAGCATTCAATCTACGGAAACATTTTCTGATAACTCTTGACCTTCTTTCTAATAACCCTGATTGTTGCTATGATTCGAAAATAAATAATGTTGATTTACTTTCATAGTTTGATAGTTGCAAAGTCTCATCTCAATTTTTTATTTTGTAATAAAATTCTTTTTGATAATGTTTTCAGACAAGCTAACAACACTTACTTGCAATTTCATCTCGGTCTATCTTTGGTATAGTGGTGTGTTGAAGCTCATCGTTGTGACCAAAGTGGTCTTTCCAGAACTTGACATTGATTTGAACACTGTTCCCAGCATCCTTCTTCACAACTTCTATAGTCGAAGGGCAGGCTCTACCGATTTTTTTAGAACCCATGAATTTCCTTGTTCTCTTTTTAACATCTCCCTTTCTTTCCGGTCTGAACTGGTATGCATTTGAACGGCTGCAATATAGCTTAATTCTTTTACAACCATTACCTTGAACAAAGCTTGTTCTTATCAAATACTGACATGCCAATTCATTTTGAATACTGTGCAGCCAAATATCAAATTCTGAAACAGATTTAATGTATCCAAATTACATACAAAAACCAAGAATACTATACAGTTCATAAACAATCATTTGTACAATAGGAAGTTTTCCATCAATATAAATTTCAAGTGAATATATATATGTTATTTTTGTTCATTATTCAAACTTTTACAGGTCATTACTACCAGGTGCAGCAAAAGGTATGCCCAATTTGTCGATTAAACTGCTTCAAATATCATCAAAGCAAAAATCGCAAATTTTCAAATCACGAGAGGACCACTTCACATCATCCTGATTTGAGCACTAGATTCGAACTATAGATTTGAGTTATATAGTAATTAGAGATGGGTCGTACTAGGTTTTTCTGATACTAAGTATTCCGAGTACAAGTACGTTCTAATACCTATTCCAAATACCTGTTCCAAAATACTAGCTAGTATTTTATATTAGCCAGTTCGCCAGAGTAAGAGAGTACACGTACAAGAGAGTATCGTACAGTATCGAGTATTGTACTGCGGTACTGGTACTACTACTGTTTCTCGCGTTAAATACAGCACGAATCTAATTATTGAGTTGCTCTCAAATGTGCTGTAGCGAAATGAGACGCGGACGGCAAGACGTGAGTATTGAGACGCTTGAGTAACAAACTACTCGTACTCAAGAAGTATTTGTACTGGAAAAGTACGCGGGTACGCCATATGCAACCAAAGACAATCTAATGTAATTATTTGATGCAACTGAGCATGCGCCTACAATCGAGTATTGTGAATAGAGAGAGAGGGTGAGTGAGCGAGGAAGAGAGAGTGAGTAGTTGAATAGTTCTATAATGAGGAATGAGCTACAAAGCTCCACTCCCACTCCGTAAATTGGAGTGGGGACTTGAAGTCACTGGCCATACTGAAGTCGCGTAGTTTACTCGTTTCTAGAAATACTCACAGATATCTGAGTATTTTGTTCTTCGAATACTAGGTGCTAGTCCGTACGTTCAAATACTCAGTAAAAATACCTGTTCCAGTAAATACGCCTTATCTCTAATAGTAATATATACAATAATATTAAAACCGATAAATAACAATACAGACTCAATCCGCAGAACGTGATACCATGTAAGTTGGAAAATTAGTAGTTAGCACAATTAGTATGCCCATTGAAGTAGTCTGTCCATGAAGGTTTGGCAAATATCAGAAGGGTGTCATCAGCAAAAGATATCAAGTGGCCATCAAGATTAAACTTGCATATGTCATTAATATAAATTAGAAATAAAGTAGGGCCCAATATAGAACCTTGCGGCACTCCACAAGTTATGTTCAGGTCACTACTGTATGAATTGCAAACCTTAGTCAGCAAGAAGTTCATGTAGTTTTCCTGTTATACCTATTTTATCAAGTTTATTTAACAAGATTTCATGGTTCACAACATCAAAAGCTTTTTGTAAGTCCAGAAAGATACCTAGAGGTTTTTTTGATGAGTCAAGATAGTTGTAGATAAGGGACGTTGCATGCAGGGGCCCATTCCATAACAAAGTACAAACTAAATAGTTGTATTTTGTACTTTCTTGCAAAACCTTATGGGAGTTTTACTTGTAGTTTGTACTTGTAATTTATACTTTGTTATTGAATAGGCCACAGGAGGGCATCATCACAGCTTTTCCCCTTTTGAAACCCATATTGGTTTGGAGAAAGTATATTGTTAGATTTCAAATAATGTAGAAGGTTGTTGTTAATATACTTTTCAAATATTTTAGAAAGGTTAGATAAGAGTGATATAGGTCTATAATTTGATATTTCCTGACAGTCCTGAAAATAGGTATGATCACTGACTTTTTCAACTGATTGGGGAAAATGTCATATTCAATGCTAAGTTGAAAATATGAGCCAGTGTACCCACTATGTATGATTTAGAGAATTTCAACACTTTTATAGAGATGTTGTCATGCCCACATGAATTACTATTTTTTAGAGCATCAATAATTTTCATTATGTCTAATTTTGTCAATTTGAGAAGATACTTAAGTGAGCAAGAGCTATTTGTTATATTAGGTGCATTTAGAATTACAGTATTATTGCTACAATTTTTAGCAGCAAGGGAGCTACCAATAGAACTGAAGTATTTATTGAACTGGTGTGAAATTTCATCAGAGCTATCAATTGTAAATTGTTAACTTTGATGTTTGAGATTGAATTCTCTTTTTTGAAGGTCAATTCCCTAACTGATTGATTAAACTCCAGGTTTTAGCTGGATCATGAGAATATTTGTTAAATTGCTGTGTAAAATAATTGATTTTTGCAGATTTAATGATTTTATTTAATAAATTTCTGAAATTATTGAAATGTTTAATTAGGGATTGGTCCAAGGGAAGACAGGAGATATACGTTATTGATAAGTAGTTTTCATTTTATGGAATAGTTTTTCTTTGTATCTTATTATCGATAAGACAATACCTTTTGCTATCCAAGGTTTGATAGGTCTGTTATTTGAGTTATAAGATATTTGTTTGTTAGAGCTTGAATCTTGTAATATATCATGAAAAATTCTATTGAAATTTGTTAAAGCTTCATCAGGATCATAACTATTATAGACATCATACCAGTCTTCTTTATTTAAACTTCTCATCAATGTGTTGAGATTAATTCTATTGGAAGAATGCATATTGTTCTCAGATTTTAAAACTGGGGTTGTTTCAATTCCTAGAACCACAGGGAAGTGGTCGGTTATTTTGATATTCAATATTGCTGATTTAAAGAGTTTTAGAGGAGTTTTTGATTTAATAAAAATATGACCCAAGCAAGAGCTTGAATTTTTTTCAACTCTTGTGGGGTGTTCAATAGCTGGAGTAAAGTTCCTTGCTAAAAGATTCGAGATATAATTGAAGCTTAAGTTGTTACGATGAGAATTGATGAGATCTATATATTAATATCTCCAACAAGGATTGAGTGGGTGTTGTCACCCAAGTTATCTAAGATATCATTTAGTTCGGTTATGAATTTTTTGGTGCTAGATGCAGGAGACTGGTAACATGCTAAAATATTGAAGGATTTGGAAGAAATAGTCATTTTTATAGAAATAATGTTTGCAGTTGTGCAAGGGACTTCACTTAATATAGGGTGTAACATAGTATTAGATCTAGTAAAAATAACTAGATTATCAAAGCTGTTGAATTTCTGTGAAACTGGGTGGATAATCATAACCTGGAATTGAATATACCTCAAATATTGTAGACCTGCATTCAGAAAGGATTATGATGTCAAACATGACATCTAAGGCTGCTAGAGAGCATAGAAATGCATTAAAGTTTTTGTTTATGCTTCTTATATTTAAACGAGTGTGAAATTGCAATTATTGAAAAGTAAATTGCATTTATAGTGATATCAATATCTGTAAGATTAATAATAGAATCTTTAATAGAATAGTCCATATTTTTGTGTTTAATTATTGTAGGATGTGTTCACCAAGTAACTTTGATTTAGTGATTGTTTCCTGGTTAATTCAAAAGCTATGAATTTTAATAGTGCTGAAAAATACAAACCTTTATCAGAATCAAAAACAAATTCTTCAGTTGAAGTGCTGATATCATGAAATACCTTCAAGTGTTCTCTTAGTTTGGAATATCTATGAAACTGTAGAATGCACTCTTCAATTGGGCACAGTATTTTGGATACCGAATATTTTCCTATTTCCCCATGCTTGTCTCTTCTGTGCCTGTTCAAGGCTGACACACTAGAGTATGACTTTTCACAATCTAAGCATTTCACCATGTCATCAGCAACTGAAAAATTGAATCACAATAACAAAAAACTATTTATTTATTTACTTTTACATTTATGAGTGCAACAGGCAAGCCCAAAAAAGCACTCATGACATTAATATAGTAGAGGAATAATTGTATTAGTAGTTTTGTGTAAACATTACACAAAATTAGTGTAAAAACTGAGGGAACTGGGCTAATTTTGTGGGAGTTCCCCTCAATTTACAACCTTGCAATGAACCTACCCACATAATATCTGAAATTTATAATATCCACATAATATCTGAAATATCGGGCTTATCTGAAATTTTTCGAGAAAAATCGGGTTGAAATTCGAATATATATTTGAACATTTTCTATTCATTGAATAATTTATTCATTTGTAAAAAAATATATACATTTCTTTCTTTTGGGTGAACAGAACAGGCCAGCCAGCTTATCCTTTTATTGCCTGACCTTGGGTCAGTGACATCGCCTCAGCCGAGTAGTATGTGACAGTACAATTTTATGTGGGTTCTGAACCACCGGGAAGTGATTATATAGCAGATAACTGTAAAGTCAGAGCTACTTGCCTCAAAGCGTAAGCGGTAACGAACACCCTTCCAAGGGCTGTCACAAGCAATTGTGACTTATCCATCGCTAGATGATATCTTCGCTACCGCTTCGGCCAATCACTTCCCGATTCATCAAGTTGTTCTGATCAACTGATGATAAAAAATTTTGAATTTTTTCGGGAGCAATAGTTAATTAATAGTGTTTGAACCACCTTAGCTTTGTAAGGATAACTGAATGTCTATGTGTTTAGAAATGAGACTATTGATATCGATGTTTGACGATCAATAGATCAATAAGGTAGTATCCAAGCTCGCTCCACTCAGAAAATGGAATATGTGCATAAAATGGATCTTTTAGAATTTGTCTTTTTTACTCTCATAATCTATGGTACTTTTTGGGCTGATCACAATAATTATGACAATTAATATGCGTGGGAACCCCGGAAAAATTGTGAAAATCGCGATTTTAGTGATGTTTTAAAGTTATGTGAATGCAAATTACTGGAAAAATCAAAATAAATTATTCTTGAAATTCTTTCTCCATAACGATGAGCGTTGAAATTCAATGACATGAACTCAACACCTTAGAATAATTTGAAATATATAGACACACCACACTCAATAAACAAAACATCCTTAATGATAGAGTTCCCATATCTCCGCATTTCCCCGGAGATCTCCGGATTTTAAGGGCAAAAATAATTTCAGAGAAAAACAAGAAATCTCCTCTTTTTGGATGGTTTTATAAAAATCCCCTATTTAAATACTCAAATTTTGAGTAAGTTATATGGTATTGAGAATGTAAAATTATTAAATGTGAAATATTTTTAGTAGCTTTACCAATTTATTGAGAATGCTCAAACAATATGCATTCTCTTATCTTTTTTTCTGGGGAACGGCCCCGGGACCTCAAAATAAAGCCTAAAATGTGTTTTTCTTGCTTTTTAATTTCTAATTTTTCCGGGATAGGGCCCCAGACCACAAAATGAAGCTAAAAATATGTTTTATATACTTTTTATTTAAAAATTTTCCTGGTGGAGGGCCTCCGATCCTCAAAATGAAGCCAAAAATGTGTTATCAAGCGTTTTACTTTCAAATTTTACGGACCACCCCCCCGTTCAGCCGGGTGTTTGTATAACTATTACTTGCCCCCCCCCCCCCCCCAATTTAGGAATGCATACCGATAGCGTCATTTGAAATTTCAGTTGAAATTTGTTTCATTACAACACGTGGACGCATGGAAGAGTTCTGAATCTGAATATACGAAGTAACTGCTCGTGCTACAGAGCAACGGAGCTACCTGCTCCAGCTAGTGGAATCGGCTCCAAAGTTCCATTCCACTTCGCTCCATTCACGCAGACTACGCTTCTGCGCATGCGCGAAATGTCGCACATGTTTTGACTCATATGGTCGTGTGCTCACTACACTGCATGAAAATGCTATATTTTTAAAATTTGAAAACAGAAAATAATAATTTAAAAGATATTGGTGTGGTAATAATTACATAACAGTAACTGTAAATTTACTTGCAGTGCAGTATCTTTATCTTTTCATGTTTGTTATTTCATGTTGTGCTTGATAATATGACACAATTACAGGTTAGCTTGTGACCACGTTCAATGTAATCGAGCCTTTCCAAGTCGTTCTTAGATAAGTTGTGTTAGATGAATGTAAGTCACGTTCATAAATATGGCCATTAATCTAACAAGCTGTTGCAGGACAAATACCCCACATGAAATTTTACAACATATTTTCTCAATGTATGAAGCTCAGGTCAATCATATATTCAACAAATGTTTTAGAAATGTAATGTTTTCTTCTTGGTCTAGTTGATTTGAATTATGTTTGTTTTTGAATTGAAAGTATTGACATTTTTTACCATTTATTGTTAATTTCAACTGATTTAAAAATTGGACCGCACACCTGTATGGGCATTTATTTTTAAATGATCTAGAATGTATTGTCTGCAAATAAGAGGGTTCTGCCACTAATTAATTCTTTGGGTAAACAGTTGTTATATAAAAGAAAAAAGTGATGGTCCTAGTATTGAGGCACTCCAGCTTGAAACTCCAATTTATCAGATTTATTTTTTATTATGCTATTCCCAACTACTGTAGTTAGTTCTTCACATTGTTTTCTCCCAATAAGGTAAGATTTAACCCCCTTTATTTCCAATAAAGTTCTGATTAACACAATCAAATGCCTTCAATAGATCTAAGAAGACTGCATCACCCAAATCTATAATATCTTCTTGGATTTCTTGTTCCATAATGATCTGTGTTGTTAATATTAACCTTTTATTGTAAATTCAACGACTTACAGTAAATTTTAATTGTGAATAAATAAGAATTGTGAGAAGAAATATTATTTATTCACAATTAAAACTGACAAAGTCGTTGAATTTACAATAAACAGCTGCTATAATAATATCTATTTCTTTTTCTACTAAAGTCGAATTAAAAGTGTATTGGAAACTGGTGGTTCGGGACTGGTCGGCTACATCCAGCACATGTTGCCAAGTTGTTCAGTCACAGTCAGTCGGCGACTTGCTCTTGCCTCTGCCGGGTGACCACGTGACCAGCCTCATCCACTACCGGAGAAGGCGACTGACTTCAATAATTTAGAGTACAGTACCACTTAATTAATTTAATGAACCCAATTATGCAAGGAAAAGATTATCCAGTACAAAAAATATATCTGATGAAACAACTGTATCAAAAACATTCAATAGACAGTCTTTTTTACCTTCAAGCCAAGATTAGGCTACCCAATTAATTCCGCAATTCGACAGAACATCACATAAAATCATAATTAATTAATGAACAATAAAAATTAATAAGAACGTACGTTACTTTAGCTGCACAGGCAATCCACTTGAATAAATAAAAATATAACTACACAGATAAATTCAAATAATACAACAAATTCCGCAAATCATACGAAACTCAATATTCAATCCATTAATTAAATCGTAATAATTAATTCGAGATTCACATAAAATTCCTCAATGTTACAACAATAATAATATGGCAATATCTATTAGGTATTCTAGATAAAACTCAACAGCAATTATTATTATTATATTATCATTATTATTATTATTGTTACTACTATTATTATAACTACTTTAATTACTGTTATTATTTATATTTGTATTACTATTATATTAATTGAGTTAAGAGGACAAAAGTCTGAGTGACAAGTGTGAAACGTTTTAGAACTGAAGTGATAAGGCCAGGCCGATGCAGGTATCAGTAGCACTGAAACTTGGCAAAGCTTTAGCTACTCGGCCGTATAGTGCTTGGCTGTGATTGGACGGGCTGTTAGAGATTCACCCGAACCGACCCGAATCACATTGGCTGATTTCGCCACAGCCCCGTGCCAGTACTCTTTTTACTTTTAATTCGACTTTAGAGAAGCTATGGCTGTCTTTGTTGATATCCCTTTCTGGAAGCCATGCTGTTCATGATAGATGAAGTTAGCATCTTGGAGGTGCAGAAGAAACCTTTTTAGAACTACTCTTTCAAAAATGTTACTAATTGTGTTTAAAATATCAATGGGCCTATAGTTTTCCACTTTTTCTCTATAACCACAAGGCAAAATACTCCCGTCTTTCAATTTATCAGGAAAAACACCTTGTTCTAAAGAATGATTGATCAGATGAATCAAAAGGGTCTAACAATTGATCTTTACATGGGTGATGTGAATAAAAATAAGTAATTACTTTTATTTGCTGTTTTTCGAGTAGGTGAATAAGATTTCAGTATTTAGTACTCCTTTTACTATTTCAGTATTTACTGATAACTACACTGTACTGATATTTCCTAAGTAATTACTGAAAGTAGGTGAATAAACTCTACTATTTACTGAAATTTATAAGTAAATACCGGTACCAACGTTTTGTTAAGGCTGTCTTGGACCAGACAGTGCTTATTACGTTTTCGTCATGGCAGCCTTCATGAATGTTGAAATTGCAAAAAAATACTTGAAGAGATGCAGCATAAGCCCTTGTAGGTATAAAGAACTTCTTTGATTCGAGAAAGAATCTGTCAATTTCATGTGCACAACATTCCTAAAAGAATCCAATGAGAGAAGGGGAGCGTTATTATCACCAAAACAAAAAATGGAAATTTTTCTTCATCACGTATCTGATCCGGGGTTTCAATCAGAAGTTAGAGAAGATTTTGGAAGAATAGACAGATCAACAGTGAGCAAAACATTCGAATTTGGTCTTAGCTGCAAATGCGTTTTACAGACAAATGCAAATGGTCGACTTGAAACAGAGACCTCTCTTCGTTTGGTCAAAAATGGAATATTGGACAACTGGAGTCAAACTACACGGATTACTTTTACTAAGTTTATTAATACAACTAACAAGATGTTCATACAAGATTCAGCATAACTTTGATATAACTCAATAATTTTTCAATTTACGATAATAATTAATACTTCCAACGTTCCAACAATATAATTCAATTTATATCTAACTAGCTGGCTCGACGCACGTTGCTGCGTTCTCATAAAAATTCTCCTTGATTTTATTATTCGCCACCTCCCGCTGAGGTTACATTTCAAATTAGGAAAGAAGTTAGTCCTAGGGCTCTTCCAGCTGAACATAGAGGCTTCGCTGTTTTCTTAATCACCACCTCTGAATAAAGAAACATTTCAAATTTAAACCTCCTACGACTAAAAGGGTAGAAGCTAGGTTTTTTATTTTATTATTCGCCACCTCGTGCTGAGGATGCATTTCAAATTTCTAGCTGCATTGGTTAACAGATGTTATCAACCTAGCATAATTACATTTCATCATACCCAGTCGTATGTTTCCTTCATATTGCAAGGCTCCGACTACATGCAAAGTCTTTTGCTGTTTAAAGACAGCGTAAATAACGCCGCTAAGGGGCCTGCCATATGATTAAAAACTGTTGACTTCTATCAGCTGTTTGGCCGGCAAGTTCAGTAGGTTAGGTCTATAAAATGGATTAATTAATAATAATTATTAGCTCCCCTATTAAAATTTATGGTCAGAAACCATCCCCAATATTCACACAACATATTCCCAAAGTTTCAGGCCGATCTGTCAAGTAGTTTTGAAGTCTATAGGGAACATACATACATACATACAGACAGACAATCATTTTTATATATATAGATTACTAGCCGGCAGACTCGCTTCGCTCGCCTTAACCGTCTAGCCAGGGGGCTCCGCCCCCTGGACCCCCGGGGGGTCCAACTAATTTCCATTGTGATTAGATAAATTTACAGAAATAGGTGATTTTGGGGAGAATTTTGATACCATTACTTAGTATGCATCTAGGGTCTTAATCAAACAGTGGTATTTCGAAGTATATAGATATAGATTTCACTCCATGTGGCCTTAAGAAATTGTGATCAACTAAATTCCAAAAATTCTAAATTTTGAGATGAATCATGTAACCCTATTTTTCACGTGTTTAGCACCCCAGCTGAAAATTTGAACTTTTTTGGCCTTGTGGTTCTTGAGAAATTATAATCACCTAAATTTTCAAAATCGTCAATCTATGGTAAATTAATTTCACAACTAATTTTTTGTTGATTTTCTGATCAATACCTATTTTCACAAAAATTCTCAGGCTCATGTACTGTTACAAATAGTATTTTATTAATTCCTTAATACTTCTTTGTAAACCTAACTATTGATAGGTAAGAGTTCTTATAAGAACTGATATTTATTCGATTTGAGCGTTGGTTGAAATTCACAAATACTCAGAGAACGATGTTAGCAGTCTGATGTGCAACTGCAAACTGATCTGATCGTGAAAGTGAGTGATCGTTTGAGGTACAGACCGTTTCAAAGACCGTGGCGTCTCGCTGGTGGCAGGGGAGGCAGTGCGAGAGAGACAGAAAGTCTTTCCCACCACGCTTTCCCTCCAGCCGTCAAGTACAGTCGCGTCAAATACACTCACTGCTGGTCTTTTTAGCGTTAGCGGACTTGCAGAATTATTTGAACTTGACTGCACTGCGAGGCAGCAGGTACAGTAGTGGGAGAAAGCGCTCAGCGTGCATGATCCATCGAGACGCCATGCACCGTGAAAAGGTCTGTAGTAGGCTGCGCAATTGAAGTGGGAAGGGGTCAGCCTACCGGCAGTACAGTCAGGTTCGGAATGGAATATGCAACTACAATGAGCATTCTTCATAGGAGAAAGAGACAGCATTCTTCTAGAAAGAGACAGCAACGTCGAGAATACGACTATACAGTATGCGGATGGGAGTCGAAATGCATAATATGCATGCGCGATTAATCGGCTCCAGCAAAGTTGTACCGAGCAATATTGTACTATATTAAAAATTATTGTACTTGACTAAAAATTATTGTACTCGTACTTGACCTAACAGGCAGCTCGGCTACTTTTTTACTTTTCATAAACGTTGGCTTTTAGCTATTGAAATTATTTTGGTAGCTCGGGATAAGTTTGCTTTGTTTGAAACAAATTATTATTCATTAATAGACCTAACCTACTGAACTTGCCAGCCAAACAGCTTAAAGGAACAGCTGATAGAAGTCGTTTTTAATCATATGGCAGACCCCTTAGCAGCGTTATTTACACTGTCTTTGAACAGCAAAAGACTTTGCACTTTGCATGTAGGCTACCATACAGTCGGAGCCTTGCAATATGTGGGAAACATATGACTGGGTACGATGAAATGTTATTATGCCAGGTTGATGACATCTGTTAAGTGCAAATTTCAAAATATTTGGCTGTTTATCACCAAACTTTTCAAAAATCGTCGATTTTGGGGCTAATTTTGAAACTTTTTTCCAAGGTACATCTAAGGCCGATACTTAACATGAATACCAAATTTTATCTGATTTGACCTTATGGTTCTCTAGAAATTGTTCACCTAAATTTTCAAAAATCTTCAATTTTGGGCCCATTTTGGGGTAAATTTTGAAACCCTTTCTTAGCACGCGTCTAGTCCCCCTACTGAATACGTGTACCAAATTTTATCGTTTTTGGTCGAGTGGTTCCTGAGAAACTGTGATGAATGAGTCAGTCAGTGGTATTTCGATTATATAGATATAGATTTGATAATTGATTTAGAAAACTATGTTATTTCGAGCTCAGCTGATCTCAGAATTTGGCTGCATTGTAACCAAACTACCATTTTTTGTCGTTGTAAGAAAGATACTTGCTAAGATACACTTTTATACTTTCCCAAATACTGCTCACCTTTTTACAAAATGATGAGATAAAAAGGAGTATTGGACCAAAGTAGTCTACATATTGATACATAATTATTTGTGCAACCGGGGGTTGATATTATATTTCAATCTTATAACCAGTGTTCATCTGGATTTGTCAAATACCAAGTTCAAATTAATATTTGAATGATATTTGACAATAATTTTAGGATACACAATTGCCCAATATCAATTTCCAATAACAACTCCCAATAATTCCCCATCTCACAGCAAAAAAATGAGCTTAAAGGTTGGATAAAGAGCATTATTAACTTTTCATGTGAAATTTAACGACTTGCAGTCAAATATTTGTTAAGAATAATCTGTAGGCCGAGCGCTTTCGAATCTATGAGATCCATCTTCAGAGGCCGTTAAATTTCACATGAAAAGTTAATATTAACAACGCAGTTCGTCATGGAACAAGAAATCCAGGAAAGAGCATTATTTGAAAATATACTTCACAGCTGAATAGCTTTACAAACTATATGGGTTTTAAGATGTCTTTTCAAACCAGTTCTGTAAGAGCATCTATAATCACAAAATTCACACTTGAAAGGGGTTTCACCTGTGTGGGTTCTGAGATGAGATTCCAAACTAGATTTCAAAGGGCATTTATAATCACAGAATTCACAGTTGAAAGGTTTTTCACCTGTGTGGGTGAAAAGGTGTCTTTTGAAACTATCTTTCCTAGTGAATTTACAATCACAGAATTCACAGTTGAAGGGGGTTTCGCCTGTGTGGGTTCTGAGATGAGATTCCAAACTAGATTTCAAAGGGCATTTATAATCACAGAATTCACAGTTGAAAGGTTTTTCACCTGTGAGGGTGAAAAGGTGTCTTTTGAAACTATCTTTCCTAGTGAATTTAAAATCACAGAATTCACAGTTGAAGGAGGATTCACCTGTGTGGTGTCTGAGATGTTTTTTCAAAGAACTTTTCTGATAACATTTATAATCACAGAATTCACAGCTGAAAGGTTTTTCACCTGTGTGGGTTTTAAGATGTTTATTCAAATTAGATTTCTGAGAGCATTTATAATCGCAGAATTCACAACTGAAAGGTTTTTCTCCTGTGTGGGTTCTGAGATGATTATTTAATCTATCTTTACGAGAGCATCTATAATAACAGAAATTACAGATGAAAGGGGTTTCGCCTGTATGGTTTCTAAGATGAGCAGTTAAGACTACCTTTCTCAGAGCATTTATAATCACAGAATTCACATTTGAAAGGGGCTTCTCCTGTGTGGGTTTCTAGATGACGTACTAAATTGCCTTTCTGAGAGCATTTGTAATCACACAATTCACATTCATAAGGTTTTGTACCTGAATGGGTTCTACAATGTATTTTCAAATAAGATTTACGAGAGCATCTATAATCACAGAATTTGCAGCTGTATGGCTTTTCTCCAGTATGTGTCCTAATATGGGTTTTCAAACTATTGAAATCGGGAGTAGTATAACTACAATGAGCACAGCTAAATATTTTACTGTCTTCATAAGTCAGCAACTTATCTCCAGTATCTGCTAAACACTCACTGGAAGAACTTGAATTTTCATTCTCCTCCTTTATCTGTTCAACAGTTTCTGCACTAATGTCATGTTCACTTTTTATAGAGATGGGAGTTGATCTCTCTTTGCTCTGCACTGATATGGACTCCTCTGTACTACCGCCACCTGTCATATGTGAATCTGAAAAGATGAACAATAAAAATATTGTTGAAAGAATGGAATTATTACAATGCAGCCAAATTCTAATATCACCTGACCTTAAAATTCAGTATACACATTCATTAGATAGACATTAATCAAATTAGTAGTTCTGTTAACAGTAGGCCTCACTCCCCCAAATGTATTGGATTCAAATGTATGCTTCTATTTGTGCTTCAGTATGGGCACACTGCACAGGACCAAACACATACACACACACTTGCCAATTTATTCTGTATCATGTATCCACTATTCTATGATCACCTATCACATTAGCTGTATATAAGAAGGAAGCTCATATTGATACAAATTCAATACCTACCCCATTAACTGTATATAAGAAGGAAGCTCATATTGATACAATTTTGCTATATTTGAAAAACATTTGGCTGCCATATTGAATTTGAAAAAATAAAATATACAGAGTGTCCCGTAAGTAAAGTGCCAAACTCTGGGAAAAGGTTATATGGTTAAAAATAAAGAGAAAATCACAAATAAAATTTTTCCACAAACGCCAGATATCCGCCACTTTGTTATTTTTATAAAATAATTGTTATCTTCAAATTTTTCAACCAATCTTTATAAAACTCAGTATGTTTGAATAAAAGAGACATACTGTAGAAAAAAATTCAACTTGGTTCAATTTAAAATTTCAAAATGGCGGCCATTTTAAACCTTTAATCTAAAATGGCAGGAAAACGGGAAAATTAACTGAGAACAATTTTTTTTAGAAAGCTTCATTTCCGATCTGTCAACACCAAAAACATGAAAATCGAACAAAAGATAACTGAGATACATTGAAATGTGTGTTAAAAGGCAGCAAAACATCCAAATATTTGTTGTAATTAAATACAAAATAAAATCTTAACACAAGATAGCTTTTTTAAAAGTTAAAAATTACTACAAATGTTCCATGTGTCCTCCATTCATTTCTATCACACAATCCATCCTCTTTTTCATAGACTCCCTCATTCTTTCAAATACCCCCGGCTTTTGTCTTATCACTTCACAACCTGCTACAATTCGTTCCCTTAAATCCTCAATATTGTCAACAGTGGTATGGTAAACCAAAGGTTTCAAATAGCCCCATACAAAAAAATCTAGGGGATTAAGGTCGGGATACCTGGCAGGCCATGGGATGGGCCCCCCACGCCCTATCCATTTATTTCCAAACACTTGATTTAAATGTAGCCTTACATCCAATGAAAAGTGTGGTGGTGCACCATCTTGCATAAACCACATATTGATTCTCAAATGAAGGGGTAAGTTTTCTAGCAATCTGGGAAGATCTTGTGTTAAAAATTTCAAGTAGGACACACCATTAAGTTGGTTGGGTAAACACCATGGCCCTATGAGATTGTCCCCAACAATGCCTATCCAAACATTGAGAGAAAAGCGCACTTGATGCCTTCTTTGTGATATCTCATGAGGGTTTTCATCGGCCCAGAAGTGATTATTGTGAAAATTAAAAATACCTTCTCTAGAGAACCCAGCCTCATTGGTAAACAAAATGTTGAAGAGAAAAAGACAAAGTAATGTGATCTGTTGCATGAACCATCAACATAAGTTAATACAGTGTGGAAAGTCCCTATCGGTTAGGCATTGCACCCTTTGGATATGGTAAGGATACAACTGCTGATTATGTAGAATCCGCCACACTGAACTTTTTGAAATACCATGTTCAAGCGATATTCTTCTAACACTAGTAGGCTACTTGGGTCTTCTTCCACGGCCATCAAAACTCTTTCTTGATTATGTAATGTATCTACAGAAACAGCCCATCTGGTCTTTTCAGTGAATTTTAGGGTTCCTTGTTCCCTCAAATTCCTGCAAACATTCTAAATACTGATAATTCAAAAAATAGTCAAATGAATTACAGTTGGAGAGAACTAGTTGAAATTGAAACTAGATTGGGATAAAAATGGATTGCGTAATTGATGTTATTACCTTTCTTTGATATAACCCAGCAATTAAAATGAACTAGACATACAACCGGTTGCACAAAAGCCAATTAAATTCAATCCCCATGAAATGATGTCATTCTATGGAAATTAAACTTAATGGAGAGAATTTAGTTGCACAAAGGACAATTACAAGCAATAACACCAATTAGTTTAACTAGCATAAAAGATATTCAACCACCCAATCACCAATGATTAAATCTCACTAATGCCTGTCAAGATACATTATATAGATTATGTTCATTGTACCAGAACATGGAACTTCAAATTTGGTTGTAGGTGTTAAAAACCTTTCAAAATGAATAAAATCTATCAAGAATATAATAATATTGAGATAGTTAAATAATGATTCAAATAATTCACAATGAAATTATTCTAATTCATCTTTTTTTCTCTACTTCAGAATCAGCTGTTGATCAAATTACAGTGTAGCCCATTCGGTCAACAAAATTTAACTAATTGATCTTTGTGCAACAGAAACAAACCCATTACACTTATGATGGTTAGTTAAGTGACATTAAACGCCTTATTAATTGGCTTTCATGCAACTGGTCAATAGAATTAAAAGACTGGCCAATAAATTGAAGAGCAGCGCACAGAATGGTGAATGATCTGACTTTGATTGGTCAGTTAAAACAATTCATAGCTGCTCGGTCACCCACCAAGCTCAGTCTTCAGCCCTTCATCATGGTTACCTGGATACTCATACAAAGTACTTTCAACTGGTGCTAAACTAAAAAGGATTTGAGAAACAAACAGCTTACCATTTACTTCAACTTTCAACTGGTGCTAAATTAAAAAAGATTTGAGAAACAAACAGCTTACCATGTACTTCTTCTTTGATCACTATCTGAGTTGGACCGAAGACTGCTTCTTGTTGATCAGAATCAACCTGCAACCATGAACTGCACTCAGCCCCTTGGCTATTATTCTCCTGCTTAACTGTTGCCATCTGCAATTATTACAACACAATCAAATTGAAAGAGATTCAGATAGCTATATCCAGTCAATACTTAAATACTTATAATTATCAATTAACAAGTAGATTGGAAGATTGGAACTGAGATAACTTACATAACAATGGTCAATGTTAAGATTTATAAGAACTACTATACTTACCACTGGAATATAATGAAAGACTAATTGAATGCAGCCTATTTAAAAAATAATTAAACACAATGAGTATCTCAGGAAGTATTTTAATACTATAGGCTCAACCACCATGTAAACAAAAAAGTGAGGATAAAATTTTACATCAAGTTCCAGTTGTTTTTTTAAATTTATGATTTTAATCGATTCTTCATTCTATTCTAAATAAATACAATTTTTTGTACACTTTGTTAATTAATAAACTAAAGTTCAAAATACCTGCAATTTGAGGTTAAGTTGATGGTTTCAACATCGATAACATCAATATGGCTGTAGATGGTAAGTAATCAAATCACATGTCTAAAACCGAATAGGTTAGCTTTTCTGGCCAATAACAGAACCCCTTAATTATTTAGGAACAGATTATGTCAAATTTTACAAAAATAATCTAGGTTGCACTTCTGTAACAAATAATCTACTGAGAACATCTGGGTTAGGGTAAGGATTGGGGCATGCCTTTTATCTCAACAATTTCAAATGGAATTTTGTCAAAATTACTTTCAAATGAAAATACAGAAAAATTGAGGTATGTGTGCTATGACAGCTGTGACTGTTCCATTACAACCGCAGCTGAGGGAGTCGTCATGGTGACAACCAAATATTATGCTGAGGGGTAATGATTGAGTAGAGAGTTTGTTTTGCTTGTTGTAATAAACGAGAGTTACTTTTCAAGTTGCATTTATCTTTATTGGTAGAAATACTACATGGTGTCAGGTGTGTTACCAAAATGTCAAAGAAAACGAAAAGAAGAGGTCGACAAATTAATGAAGATGAATTTCATGGAATCAAAGAATCTACCTCTCAATCCGTAAGTTACCAACCATGTTCCGTTCAATGTGGATTTTCATTCCAGGGTCAACCCCCACAATGTTTCAAGTTCGTTGATTCCAAATGGGAGGCTTGGTTCCGTTCGTTCGAAAGATATAGATCAGCCTCAAAATTATGTTTCGAACCTGATAATATTCAAATTGACACTTTAATCTTGACAATGGGATCTAAAGCCGAAACTATATTCGAGAGTTTCCACCTTTCAAATGAAGATCAAAAGAAATACAATTGCATAATTGAGCATTTCAACAATTACTTTTCAAAAAAAACCAACATAATTTTCGAGAGGGCAAAGTTCAACAATAGAACTCAAAAGGAAAATGAATCTGTCAGTAATTTTATAACAGATCTTTTCAAATTATCTAAGACTTGTAAATATGGTGATCTCAGAGATGAATTAATTCGTGATCGTATAGTAGTTGGTATACTTGACAGTAAACTCTCTCTCTCTCTCCAAATGAATGCCGAGCTAACCTTAGAAGGTGCTATTGATCACGCAAAACAATTGGAGTCAGTAAAGGAACAGCAAACGGCAATCAGAAAAGAACATAACGACGTGTTTTCTACATTAGCCATGAAGCTTAGGCCCGAATCGAAATCCAGACCATTTACTTGCTATTGGTGTGGCTCTCTCAAGCCTCATGAAACAAATGTATGTCCGGCAAAAGAAGCAATTTGTCATAATTGTAAAAAGAAGGGTCATTTTTCTAGAATTTGTAGATCTAAAAAAATTCAAATGGTTTCTAACAACAATGACTCCAGGAATGAAAACAATGAGCGTATATTAGATTCAATCACAATATTGAAAGTTGATTCAAAACTTGTATCTATACCCCCTTTGGTAGTCAAAATATCAATAGATGGAATTCCTGTAGTATTCAAAGTTGATACGGGAGCCGACATCACATGCATACCAGTATCACTACTGCCAACCTTAAGAAAATCTCAATGCGATTTAGAAGATTTCAATGGAAAAATTGAACATGCTGGTAGAGGAAAACTTTCTTGCATCGGCACCTTTAAGGGAGAGTTTAAAACATGTTCCGGTACCTCATCTAATCAAACGGTTTTTGTTCTAAACGAGTTAAGAAATCCTCTACTTGGCAGACCTGCGATACATTCCTTAAAATTACTCGCCATGTCATCCGAAGTTTGTCAAATTAGTAAACACAAACATCTAGAAGCCGATGAAAAGTTTACAACTCTGTTTTCTGATGTTCCTGGAGTAATGGTTGGCGGATCCCATCATATACGACTCGTTGAGGATGCTAAACCTTATGCAATTTCAGCACCTAGAAGGATCCCTCTACCCTTGTATGAAAAGGTTTGAGAAGAACTTACGAAAATGGAAAAAAAATTTATTATCTCGAAAAGCAGCTTCAATTGCTCAGCCCTTAAGAGATCTACTCAAGAAAGATATTGATTTTATCTGGACCCAAACTCAAGAAAATGCATTTTTGGAGACAAAGAAAGCAATCACAACTTCGCCAGTTTTAAAACCATATGATGTCAATGCCCCAAGTAGAGTGTCTGCAGATGCATCTTCATTTGCACTTGGTCTACTGGAACAAGAGCACAACGATAAATTCTACCCTGTAATGTATGTTTCAAGGGCTATGACAGACACTGAGAGAAAATATGCTCAAATTGAACGAGAAGCTCTAGCATGTACTTGGGTATGTGAGCGACTCCAAATATACCTGATTGGAAAAAGATTCTCACTCCAGACAGACCATAAACCATTAACCACACTACTTGGCAGGAAACCAATGCATGATCTATCACCAAGACTGCTTCGACTACGACTCAGATTGGTTAGATTTGACTATGAAATTTCCTATGTTCCAGGAAAAAACCTAACCGTAGCAGACACACTTTCTCATCAAACCAATCTCATGGTTGGGGAAATTATTGATAATCCTCCACATGAGCTGGAGGAAGAAATTTCAGAACATTTAGCAAATCTGCCTCTCCGCGACCGTCTACATGAACTTATTAAAGTTCACTCTACCAATGACGAAACTTTCAAACTTTTGAGGACCTATATACAATCTGGTTGGAATGTAATAGATAATCGCTACAATGCATTTGTAAAATTTAAGGATAACCTGGCTGATCACAACGGATTGATCATGATGGGAAGTAGAATTGTTGTCCCATGCAGCTTGCAAGACCTGGTTTTAGACAGAATTCACGAAGGACACCTAGGAATATCAAAATGCCGGGGCCTAGCAAAGGAGACCGTCTGGTGGCCTGGAATAAATAGAGACATCGAGAGAAAAGTAGCTAACTGCCTCATATGCTTGAGAAATAGGAACAATCCAACTTTGCCACTCATGCCTTCAGAACTACCTAAGTTGCCATGGTCTGTGATAGGTGCTGATTTACTTACCTTCAACAAAAAGAACTACTTGGTTGTTCAGGATTATTTTTCACGCTACTTGGAAATTCTTGGACCACTACATTCCATAACCTCGACTACAATGATTGCATGTTTTAAGAAATTGTTTTGCCGGTTTGGGGTCCCTCATTGCCTCAGATGTGATAATGGAACCCAACTCTGCAGTGAAGAAATGATGAAGTTTTCTGAAAATATGGGTTTTGAAATAATCACTAGCAGCCCCAAATACCCCCAGTCAAACGGCCTCGCAGAATCAGCAGTTAAGACAGCAAAAAACATTCTAGCTAAATGTGATGACATTGATGTTGGTCTCCTTTTGTACAGAACAGCACCTCTTGAAAATGGATATTCGCCTGCTGAGTTGTTAATGGGAAGAAAACTGAGAAGCACCGTCCCTATCGCAATGAATAACTTGCATCCACAAGCACCAGATCAAGAAGCATTGCGTAATAAAGAAGACCACATCAGAAGGGGGAGGAAGAAAAGATATGATAAGTGACATGGGGCCAGGGAACTTCCAGAACTCAACCAAGGTTGCAAGGTTTGGATCCCTGATTTAAAATGGGAAGGTTTTATCAAGTGCAAACTCCCACAACCTAGATCGTATCTAGTGCAATTTGAGAACGGAGCACTAGTGCGAAGAAACAGGGCACACATTGTACTTTCAACTTGAAAGGGGAGGATGTGCTATGACAGCTGTGACTGTTCCATTACAACCACAGCTGAGGGAGTCGTCATGGTGACAACCAAATATTATGCTGAGGGGTAATGATTGAGTAGAGAGTTTGTTTTGCTTGTTGTAATAAACAAGAGTTACTTTTCAAGTTGCATTTATCTTTATTGGTAGAAATACTACAGCATGGAATAGTATATTTCGCACCTAGGGCCAAAAATGTGTGTTTGCTGGCTCGAGATCGCAGTTTTCAAGTTCGAGATGAAATTTGAGAGCCAGCAAAACATTTTTGCCCATGTTGCAAATGCTATTTTTTGCCACCACAAAGAAAAAAACAAAACAACAATGTTAGGTTGAAATTTTAATGCTATGGTACTAGCAAGAATACAAGGAATGGTACACATCACCTTTTTATCCAACCTACAGAGCTCTGGGTGGGCATTTTGTCAACTACTACAACTGTTCACCAAAAGGTTAGTTGGTTAGGTTTTTTGTTGTTATTCCTGTTACTGATTCGAAACCTGCATAAAACAACCAAAAACCTAACCAACTAACCTTTCTATACCAACAGTTGTAGTAGTTGACAAAATTCCCACCCAGAGCTCTGTAGGTTGGATAAAAAGGTGATGTTTAGCCTCTCATAGAATACAATGTTTTTGAGGTTATGAAAATATCATCGTATTCTATTGTTTGATATCAAAACTACAAAATAATACATATTAAGTTATAAAAAGTGATCATTTATTGACATTTTAAATACTACATACACATTAAATTATAAAAAATAAACATTTATTGACAGTTTAAATCTTTTTGTTTTACATAAAAGTTGGAAGGATTCATATTTTCAAGCAATCATGACTGCTGTATCCAGACACAATCAGCTGTCATTCAAGGTCATTTTCTTTTCCGCCCTAGGGCAGTAAATGTTTACAGACCTCATCAGAAACCAAACACTTCCATATGATGCACAAAAAACAGCTCATTACATCCTAGTGTGGTGAAAACATAATTTACACTGTCACAAACTCTCTTGAATTCTCCTCAAGAGATGGTGACGACTTCTCAGGTGTTGCTCCTGAGGGACTGAACTCAGTCGGTGTAGGTCGGGGAGGAGGAGGTCGGTCCAAAATCCTCCCAAGGGTAAGTCAATCCCTCCCTTGGAAACAGTTCCCCTGTGGAGGGTGGGTGCGCAGTCTGAAACTGCGGTTAACAGCTGGCTGTCTGAAACGGCTAGCCTGAGGGTACATGGTGATGGGGTAGGGAAGGACTTGCTGTCTGTGACAGCAAGGAAAGGAAGTGAGCGGTCTGAAATGGCTCACCAAGGTTGAGGAAGGAGGGGTTTGATGTCTCGATTGAAGCAGCAGACAGCAGACTGGAGCATCAAGTCAGGGCGATTGAGGGTTACAGCTCGTTTTCTGTACCCCCAGGGTGACCTTACCGGAAGCTCGCCTCAAGAGTGAACTCTTGTTCACTTTTGGGAGAGCTCCCAGAAAGAAGTCCGCAAACAGTCACCACTCTGCCGCTTAAATACTCCCCTCTGCAGGTAGAAGGGAGGGGGGGGGTGTGGCGACGACGCGCCCCAAGCGGGGGTGGCGCAAGTCGGATGCGCGGACGGTACCTGCCTTATCTCCGCGATCGCTTGAAGAAGTCGGAGGGCGAGCGTAATTTTCCCCCTTTTCCCCCCTCGTCATAATCAATTTGTGACAACACTCTATAACAATACTTTTTTAATGATAAAAATACTTTTATGGTTACGTGCATGCTGCCAACATAAAACTTCAGATGAGACTTATTGAATTTTCTGTGATAACACATACCAATCAACGTCTTTGATTAAAGTTTATTAAATAATTTTTGGTAAACTTCATATTTAATTTTGCATTGTAATATTATTTATTATCTATGAAATTCTATAGTAGGGGGCTAATTCTGGAAGTTCCATCAATTCTATAATTTAGCTTGACATGCTGTGCTGCTGTAGCATGGTAGGCATGTAATGTTTCTACTTGCTACTTGCTTAGTTACTAAATCGCCCACTGTCATCAACACTTAAAAGCAGCTCTTTTGATAGTCAAGAATATTATTTGGCAGCTGGTCGATTGTTAGGTACCTTTTCAATAGTCGAGATTTATACAATTAGTCAATTGCACTAGTATTGATTGTAAACATGGATTGTAAGATTGGTTACCAGTACTTGGCAGTTCCCCGACACTTACCAGTTGACCAACCAAAACAAACTTTATGAATTAACCTAACCTAACCTGTCAATGTTACAAAATGTATGCTTTACTTTTCATAAAATTTTGGTTTTGTAAAGTTTGTTTTGGTCTGTCAACTGGTAGGGTCAGGCAACTGGCAACCCACCAGATTGTAACACATTCAATGGTTATTGTTTATAGGAAGCATTATTGTTTCTAAATAACTTATTTAAATAATAATACTTGTAGTTTTATGATGAATAAGTAGTATAATTTATGCCCTGATAGTGCCATGTATGCTCAGAATAAATTATTTGGGTTTGTGAACAATGCTTTTTGACAGTTTTTAACCAAAATGCTGAAAATGTCAGTGACTGAACTATATTTCAAAAATGTATAATTAAGTAGTATTGTTCAAAAGTTGAAATTATGTTTCCATGCCTTAATTTTTTCAGTATTTTCATTTAAAAGTAATTTTGACACAATTCCATTTGAAATTGTTGAGATAGAAGGCGTGCCCCAACACTAGACATTGTCCAACTGCTGACCAGTATCAGTATCAACTGATAGTTGATATATGTACCAAACCCAAAGCTAACCAGTTCATTATTTCGTTGGGCCAGATAAATTATGGAAGTGCAGCCAAATGCAAATTTTATTACATAGAAAATTATTATAAATTCAAGTTTTGGCAGCATCTTTTCCAATGTAGGCCTATGTCGAATTAGACAGATGATTAGGCACAATGTAAGGGTATTTATTAAGTATCCAAACTTTTTGATTTTTTTCCCTACACACTCAACACACACTAGTAAGCAATAATACACTGATATTTTGCAGGGGCAACGTTTATTTGACATTTAAATTAGAGTTTTCTGATGGAACTATTTTTCTTCCACATATGAATATTTCCATCTGTCAAAAATATATCTATCTATATAAGTTATATCATACCATATGTGGCGGGTTTCCAGTTTCCCAACCCTACCAGTTGACCGACTAAAACAAACTTTAAAAAAACTCAACTTTATGAAAAAAGTAAAGCGTACTAAGTAGTACCATAGACAAACCATCTTACTATCCCTGATCAATGGTAGTACACTGTGTAACATTGTCAGGTTAGGTTCGGTTAAATTGTAATGTTTTCTTTGGTCGGTCAATTGGTAGGATTGGGCAACTGAAGGGTAGGGCAACTAACCAATCTATACATGTGAGAGAGAAATTGTCTGTGGGCCATAATGATGTGTAATGATAATAAAAAAATACTAGTGGGAAAACATACGTTTTCTTTGAAATGCTATAATTTTGTATTATCGGCCAGAGAGACGATTATAGTAAGATCATAATATGATGATAAATAGTATTTGGAAAATCTACGTTTTTCTTGGAAATGCTAGAATTTTGTATTTTCGGCAAGAGCTGATTGTTTGAATTTAAACAATAGGCCTATGTGAGACGCCGTTTAAAGCCCAAGTAGAGATGGTATCACACAGAGTGCAACATGCCATAGAGGGAAAAAAGGACTCTGTTCTTCTCTACCCGTTTTCCAGAAATAGATTCTCCAATTTTCAAAATGAATATTCTTATTTTATCGCATTTTAACATATTGTATTTAGGTGTATATTTCACAGATTATAAGTTGATAATTATAGACGATGATTTCGTCAAGTCTCTAGAGATTTTGTTAGAGGATACAATAATATTACAACCCCCAAATCGGGGCCCTCTTGAAACGTCCATGGGTGCCGTGGCACCCATGTGAGCATGCCTATGGTTTAGGGGCGGTGTTATATTCACTTGATCTATGTCATTTAATGATAAGTTGGCTTGACCTGTGTTGTATTATGCATCAAAGTACTAAATGTATGATATGGTTCAGTCACATCTAGCCTTGTTAGCCACCCAGGGAAGGTTTGGTTAGGCGCGTGGAGCACGCACTGTGTTTGGGGTAGTAGTACTTCAGAAATGTTGTATTCACTTGCTTTATATCGTTATATAGTTTGGAGCTCCTCATATGTTTGCAAATTATGAATTTTCATATGAAAAAATAAATTTTCATCAACAAATTGTTTTCGAAAATTTAATTTTTCTTGGGGGGAAAACGCGACGTCCCCAAAAAATTTCAACGGATTATTGCTTCGTGGGGTGAGTAGATGTCACAAAAAAATTGTTGGAAAATTCGAAAAGTTTGGATTTTCAATAATTACCAATAAGCTATTCTCATAGTGAATCTGTTAGTAAATAAGACAAATTACAGGGACTACTGAAGTGGGGTTATTGTATTTTAAATGTATTGTACAAATAATGATGGGTGAACTCCAAAACATGTTTACAGTTTTTCGTCAGAATAACATAAGAAATCGATTGAATTCACAAAAATTTGAAGAAAACGAAGACCTGGCTTTTGATGTAAACTTCAGCTCAAGAAAACAGACCTGGTGTTTGGTGTAAACTCTAGCCCAAGTAAGTAATTTACCTACGAATTATTCAACTCACATAGTTAACAATAAAATAAAAATGAATGTCATTTTGCACACATCTAAAATAAAAAATATGGTAATTGTGCCGCAGATGTTAGCAAATAAAAAATCACTTGAAACTTCACCAAATTGTAGTATTATGTCTCCTGATCACAATTATCAAGTTTTTAAGTGTCGGTCTCAATTAAATAATTAATTATTCAATTTTGAAAACCTACCTTTCGAACAGAGCCCCAAAATGACAACCTTCAGCAATTAACTTTAATTGAGTGTTTAGAATGCATGAATCTTTGCAACACAATAATTTGCATTTTAATTTATTAATTATTTACTCATGCAATTTATCTACTTAATAATAAAGGCATTTTCAATTTGTTCCAAAATCTCATCACTTGATGCATTACATAACCTGTAGCCAGCTAGCCACAGATCCACAGCCTGGGTTTTAGCAGTGCCACCTAGTAACAGTGTTACTAGGTAGCACTGGTTTTAGGCTTTTGGATAAAGCCTGCAAACATTTCGCGCATGCGCAGAAGCGTAGTCTGCGTGAATGGACCTGCTTAACCAAACCTTTCCTAAAGCTGGCCATTCACGTTCCGATTTGCAGTACCACTTGCAGTCCAACCTTCAAGGTTGGATCCGAAAACGGAACGTGAATGGGCTTGTTGGATGGTTGGAATTGTAGATGGACGACTAGATGGACCACTAGAGGGACCACTAGAGGGACGACTTACGAATGTCGACGGTGTTGGAGCGTGTGTGGGGCAGTCGGATCAAATTCGTCCATCTTATCTCAGTCAGTGCATGACCTTCGGGTAAGTTCGGGCAACATCGGGCAACTTCGGTTACATTTTTCGGCTCAAGAGCGACGTTCACAGCTGATTAGGAATAAAGTTGGATTGTAAGTAGGAGCGTGAGTGGAGTCGACTATCCATCTAGCAGTACTACTAGCAGTACTGCAAGTGGTACTGCAAGTTGGAACGTGAATGCCCAGCTTAACCTGGCTAGATGTGACTGAACCACCTTTGAAATACCTTTAAATATTTACCTTTAAACCTTTTAAATATTTACAGAGGTGGTTCAGTCACATCTAGCCAGGTTAGGAAAGGTTTGGTTATGCAGTTCTATTCCAGTTTCCACTGATGTTCTGATTTAGATGGCACTGATATAATCCATTGGCACTAATCTTGATGGCACTCCATTGCTCTAACTATCTGTTCGTCTATGATGTTATGCTTAAGGCTTTTCAGAGCCGTATTTATGTTCAAAAGGTGGGTTTTCAATATTGAATAATCAATTATTTAATTGAGACTGACACTTAAAAACTTGATAATTGTGATCAGGAGACATAATACTACAATTTGGTGAAGGTTTCAAGTGATTTTTTATTTGCTAACATCTGCGGCACAATTACCAAAAATATGGGTAAAATTTGAACGTAGCTGATGTTTTTGAGGTGAAGTAGTTGAAGTAACTTTTTACCAAAAACCAAATGTACTTACTACAAAATCCATTATTATTGTATCCCTGCGATCAAATGCAGAACAGTATATAGGAAATAACAAAATTAAAATTGACTCATGAACTTCGAAACAAGAAAATAAAGATAAATCCAGCAAAATTGAAGGAACTACACAATCTTCTTCACGCCTTCACGGCATATTATGGTACCTCTTGGTCGCAAAACCTCTTGGTCGAAGACTGGCGCTAGTCCAGCTTGTTTTCTGGCGTGATTATATCAGCTGATCATCAATCAAAAAACATTTTAAAAGAATGAGGAGAAAATATATTATGGAATATAATACATGAAATGAATACATAAGAAACAAGAATACGAAGACAGTTGACGAGGCTTGATATCGAACAAAAAGGCAGCGAAGCTGGTCAGCCATGTTTGGAAGTAAAAAGGTGGTAAACTTGAAATACAAACAGTATCATTTTCGACAAGTTTTTAAATCATGGCATATTTGTAACATAGTTTCAATCGATTATTTTAAAGTAATTTTGTAAGCCATTATTACTTACACTGAAAACTCTAAATTCATATTGGATGAGCAAGAACATTATTAATTATTGTAAGGCACCCAAGTAGCCTCTTGTTGTTTTGGTTGTACACATCATCACAATAATGAAAAACTTTTAAATGAGAATTTTAAAACTAGGGTGTCCCTTGAGAGCATAGCAACTCACCATTTTCGTATTCTACATGCTAAAACAAACAGAAAATGCCCTTAAAAAAAGGTCAATTTCCTATTGATGTTTTTTTTTATTTTCCATTCTATATTCTCCAAGTATGAACCACCCTAGTATGAAAATTCTCATTTCAAAGTTGTTGGGGTACCTTACAATTATTAATGTTCTTGCTCATCCAATATGAATTTGGAGTTTTCAGTGGAATAAATAATTCTCTTATTATTTCTTGATAATAATATCGAGATAAGAAATACCAGAGAAAGGAATAATTCTCTTTTTTCCCTCAAATCAAAAAGTGCTCAAGCTATTTCATCCATCACCATCTTCATCTTCATATACCGGGGTATCATATTCTATCTTTGATCGTCGTCATCATCGTCTTTATCGTCATCATCATTATCACCTTATAATATTATTGTTATTTTTCCAATGCATTTCTTACACAATTTCTTTTCTCTAATGTGTATAATGACTTTTGTTTATATATTTTTGTCTACACTTACAATAGTTACATTTTTGTGTTAAGAGGGCAAGCATGGGATTTTCCTTATGCTCTCATAATTGTGTACTCATGTCAAATAAATAAATATCTATCATAAAAGTAATTATATGTAGTGAAAGGAACGAGATATTTAATTAAAATTTGGAATAGATTTTTAAATTTATGTACTTTACATTAAAAAAGTAGTTAGATTCGTTAAATTTAATTTTTTCCAAAATGATGGCCAAATAGAATTTTTAAACTTCCTTTACATTAAATTTTATCAAAAGATGTTTTGAATAGTAAATCTTAGGCCTTTTATTGTGAATAAAATGACACCTTAGTTTTGAAAATTCGTTATTATTAACCCCTCTGGTGAAAATGCACCATAAAAAACGTTGGCCCTTATGTCACTATGGTTGTTTGGTCCACCGCAATTTTTTTTCAAATTCTTATTCTGATAATCATTAAAGGACTTGAAAACGCATCGAAAGTTCAAGAGGCATTTCTTGTCATACGTTAATTTAGAGAGTAAAAATAATGAGACAAAATTTCTAGTAATGGTATTAACATAAAGTTTGAAAATCTGATTCTACCATGCTGTAATTCTATATAAACTCCACCTTATCCTGGAAAATGATTGAATTATCTGCATAAATGGCATAGATATTGCCATTCTAGGTGAAAACTATATCCATTTTGTTAAGTCTGTATTCGACACACTAATTTACCCTGACCAACTTTAAGTTTTCGATTTTCGTCAACCATTAAAAATGTCTGAATAAAGCAATTTTTACTCCGAAAATTATCCATATTTCATAAATAAATATTTAAATCATTAAATATAATATTATAATGATTAATTTTAAATTTTCAAATAGTGTCTCAGTTAGAGAATTGTTATCTGTTCTATGTTTTTGAGCATTATCTTGACTGATAGTTTCTTTAAGTTAATAATATTGCTATTTGTTTGCAGGTGTAGTAAGAAACAACAAAAAATCTCTTCTAGTGCCACATATTAAGAAATCCAGTTAATAATACGAGAGATTGGTTTCGATTTCCCAAAGACCGGGAAGGAGGTAGGGAGAAGAGGAGTCAGGTTGTCACAACTACTGGTGTGTAACTGCAACTGTATTGTACCGCATGCCAAAAGAAATGCTGATCTTATAAATCTGTACCTTTCAATCCTGGTAGTACATGTTGTAACGGAACTGGATACAAAGATGGCTGTTTGTGGACAAATCAAAGTGAAATTGTAGTTGTGCATAAAATAAGGAAACGATGTGGTAGCTCATGTATTCTAGAATGTGATAAATTTAAGTTAAAATATGTTACTTTCAAAGTGCCATTAAAAAGCAGCAAGCTTTTGTAGTAAACTCACTAGAAAAGCGACTGATTTTCTAAATATTGAAGAGCTGAAATGCAAATGTTTGTTATTTCCACACTGTGGCCAAAACAATGAAAGTCTTGTGTGTATTCGTTATTGCAACATGGATTCTATAGTCGGAAATGCAATGACCAACTCTCAAGTGTCGCAAATGATATAGCACTGCATTATGAAGTGGGTCAACATTTCATATGAAACCTTTTTCCTCAGACTGAAGAATATTAGCATTTGAACAATATCAAATAAATAGTACAAAATAATAATAAACTTGCATGTAATTAAACTTCATATAATTAATGTCACTTACTGATTAGTGTCCAACTGATTACTGATTAAATTGGTGAGCTATTGGGTTATTTGTTCAGTGCAAGCGTAATTATTGTTATTGTGTAAAAACCTGTTCTTGAATTTTAAATGTTGTAACGGTTTATTTTTAAGCTTTTCTGAAGTAGCCTACTACATAGATGAAAAATAAATTTGATATTCATATTTACGATTGTTCATCCTTATATGTGTAATAGGAGATTTTCAAATCTTTGCTAAAAATCATCTTATTGCTACAACTAAATACTTTCACAGTAAAAATATTTGTTTTGAGTAATTTTCCAATATGTGGTCAATAAACATGAAATTGTTGCAATCAATATCTTTCACAAACGTTGGAATACAATCTTTTCTATTTAAAATAGTAAGAAGGAAACACATTCGTGCCTTAATCAGCATAAAAATGTGTCTCATGTACTGAAAGCACTTACTTACCTGGCAGTAGTGAAACCAGCAGCCTTGATGCTGGGCTTCATGGAAGATGTTCCCCACTGCATTCATGAGACTTCTTTCGAAGTCCGTTGTTACATGTGCCACTCTCCATGTTATCAAATTTTCTCTCACAACCCTCAATACTTCTCTGTAGGCCTGCTCTGTTTGTGAAGATATCAGAAAAAAGGCGAGCGGGAAGACTTGGAAAAAATATTTCATTATTAATAGCATAAATTCATGGTTGCGTGACAGACTTGAACAAGTTAGAAAGTAACTGAATGTGCATGAACTGCAACTTCCATATACATCCCAAACTTGGACCAATCACATTTGTTTCAGTATGAATTTAAAAAAATGAAAGAAACTCATGTACACATAGGACTATAAATGTTTTATGAATTAGAAATGGATTCGAAAATATTGAAAAATGGTGTATCTTTTAAGCTATTGTTTAATCCACTGATAATTATAAGGCACACTCGACATTTCTATATATAAATTGATTCATTAGAATCTGTATGCCATGAAGTGTTGGTGTGTTTGGGCCTATTGCGTTATAAAACCTTATTTTTTTCTTCAGAATTTGGTAGTTGACAAGTTTTAGAGTGAAGTTTGAAATTTCCTCAGGTTACTCCTTACATTTAGTACATGATTTGACCAGATCGATAGGTTTGTTAATAGGTTGAAATCTATTATCAAAACTGCACTAAGATATTTATGAGTATATTCTGATACCTGTTCAATACATTCACACAACACACATTCGTCAGGTGCGCCACAAGTGTGTAATGTAAAGCTCTGGTCTACAGGGTTAGATTTGGTCTATCCTAATTGTATCTATCCTATTTGCTTTGTACTTACCAAATTCATATATAGAACGTAGACAGAGAAATGTTGCCTTATTCCTAGTGGCCTTCGAGGCACTACCTTAAAAAGAAAGAAATTTATTACAGGGAGAAACACCTAAAACACTTCAATACTCTTGAAAAGTCTACCCATTCTTAAAATAAAAATATATAATATAGTTGAAAAATTTCGATGACATTACACAGCATTTTCTAATATTGAGATGAATCTTATTTCTTACACACCACTCATTTAGTGAATGTAAAAACACAATCAAATTCAAAAATCAAAATACTTTATTTTTGCATATTTACACTATCATATAATCATAGGCTATACATAACAATAAACAAGCACACCATTTTCAAAATTACATACATTTATAGGCTATAATTATATGAAATTGACATTCAAAGTAGACAAAAAAAAGAAAAAAAACAAAAAATTAGGTTACCCGTACACCGGGGACACACACGGCGGTTTTGTCCGCCACGGATTATTTGCCGTCGCCGTCGAATTAACAGTGGCGTGAAGGATTAGATGCAAACGTACACATTGGACGGAAAAATAAACGATCGTTTTTTTTACCGCTGACGGTAGCTGTGCAGCCGCCCACTGCCACTACGTCGACATAAATTTGTCCACTTCCACTGAAGCGTACAACGCACACAGCAACAGACGGACGTATGCAGACAGACGTATGCATGCAGACCGTAACCCACGGGACAGACGTTTAACCCCAACGTTATTAAAAACATTCTATTAACCTTGGTTTAACCCCGTGGGTTACGTACAGACAGACGTTTTGGTCAACGCACATAGCCGCAGACGGATGGGGGATCGTCTGCTGCTAGTCTTTAGGGAGATGGCGTCAAATGATGTTGTGTGGTGTGGCACAAACTTTTCAACAAATAATATTCCGTGGTCGGGAAGTGCCTACAGGCGAGGGGTTTTAAAATGATTGAATTGTTATTTTATGGAAACGATTAAAAACTGTAACTTAATGATAATATCCATAAGGTTTTTTGAAGTCACAGCTTTCATTGATTAACTAATTGAATAATAATAATTATTAGAATTCATTAATCTCGAATTCCTAGTTTATACTGAAGACTTCCGCAATGGCGGATATTGACAACATTATTGAATAGCTGATGGAAATCGATGAATGCTACTGTCCAAAAATATCAGTCACCACCGGGAATCGAACCACGGACCTCCCAATTGCCGGTCGGGCGCCTTAACCACTAGGATCGATTTCCATCAGCTATTCAATACTGTTGTCAATATCCGCCATTGCAGAAGTCTTCAGTATAAACTAATAGCACTTAAAGGAATTCGAAATTAATAAATTCTGTTTAAGTAAATTTGTCAGTTTGTTCAATTGTCAGTAACTTCGAACTAAAATAATTATTATTTTATTATATGAAGAAGGAAAAATTTTAAAACCCTTATTTTCGCCTTATTCATTGCCTAAATTAGTGAGAAATATTTTTAAAAATAATAATTTTTCTAGCTACATAATAATTCGGATTTTATCGGTTTGAAATAAATCTATGTTGGCTGATTGTATTTGTTCCTATATACATGATGCATAATATATTAATGCTAATAATAAAATGATAAAAAATGCCAAAAAGAACTTACAAAAAATCAATACAAATACATCAAATACAAAACGAAGTACAGATGAAACAAAATAATATCATTGATCTTACAAATCATTGGCAAAATTACTGGGCGCAAAAAAATGAATTTTTCCGTCCGCGCCCAGGAGTTATATGTCTAATTTTCAATGAGGAAAACATTAAAAATAAACAAGAAACAATTGTTTGCTTGAGTAATAATTTACAACTGAATAGTGAACATTCAAGTAAAATTATCAATAATAAACTATAAAAATAAATTAGGTTTGTATATATAATTATAATATGCTGAGGAGAACAGCACAAAACAGAGGCTATTGACTAAAACAGAGGCTACTGGCCGACTGAACAACATGGAACCAACTCTCAATCTCATCCAACTCACGAGCCATCAAGAAATTCTTAAGTCTCCTTTTGAAAATATGCATGGAATTAGTGGGAATGAAAAGTATTTCCTGAGGCAACCTATTAAGAAACTTACCTTCAAGAAAACAAAATGATTTCTGAAAAAATTAGCTGTGTGGTCGGGGAATACAGAACCTATTCGTGTTTCTTGTCCTGTAGTGTCTATCATTATTTTCCACTGTAGAAGTCCGATTCCAACTGGACCAATAGAATTGTATAAGCACCGATTGTGTTCCATGTCAATTAAAACAAAATTACCTATTAATTAACTAAAGAACACACAACGCACGTGTAACCCAAAGCAGGCAAATTGGTTAACAAACCTCATAGCACCTCTTGCGGGACTGTCGATAAGTTGAGTTAGCGCATGCGCGATATGAAACGTCTGGCATCAGACGTTTAGAAAATCGCCCCCGGAGCGAATCTAAAACGTCTGCATGCAGACGTCTGCCGACAGACGCAGACAGACGGATGTCTGTGTGCATTGCAACATTTAATAAACTGGGGAGCGATTTTTCATCCGTCTGTCTGCATACGTCCGTCTGTTGCTGTGTGCGTTGGCCTAAAGTGACAAAATGCGCGTGTACACACGCATCGGTTTATCTGCCGTTCACTACGGTAGACTACGACTTTTGTAGACTACGTATTGGAAACTACAGTTATAATTTATTAGCCTATTGATTGAGAGTTTTGAATCACTCTGTATATATATATATATATATATATATATATATATATATATATATATATATATATATATATTTACATCTTCCTGTACAAGTGGCAGCCGTCAATGGTAAATTTCCCATATGAAGTGGCAGCCCCGACTTGTGGCAGCCTTATACGGTTGCCACTTCAACTTTCCATTATAATCAACTTCCCGAAACCCAAAACCCACTAATAAATTATGTTTGATAATCTTTAAGATCCAAATAACTCACTAAAATTGATTTTATGATTTCTTGAAGTAAATAAACACCAATAAAAATTAATGAAAATTATTTTTTTGGCTGCCATAATACTGGATTCTGTATGAAATGTATAACTTGAGGTTCAGTGTTTTAACGCCAGGTCGGCGCCACTATCACCTGTGTATATTTTGCCATGTATATAAAAAATACATCTTGCTGATTAAGTAGCAGCCGGTAAACCGGCAACCATGTTATGGGTAAATGAACTTGTATTTCCCCCTTGAGTGTCTCGGCTAAGAATAATACCAAGCCTTCTCATATTATTGCTAGTTCTACATTAGTTTCTGATTTTCAATCTTTCTTTCTCTCTATCTGTCTCACTCGCTCTCTCTCTCTCTCTTTCACTCTCACTCTTTTTCTCCCTCACTCTTTCTCTCTCTCTCTCTCTTTCACTCTCACTCTTTTTCTCCCTCACTCTTTCTCTCTCTCTCACCACCCACACTCAATCACTCTCTGGCACTAAGTCTCTCTCTGTGTAGGGTTGGGTGGCAGAGAGGGTCTGGAGTCTGAAGTCCTAATTCCGCCTCTGTCATTAGGACATTTAATCAATCGCGCTCACTCTCTCACTTTCTCTCTCTCACTCTCTCTCTCTCTATCTCTCTTGATATCCTTGAATATCCTTCTCCGAAATTGACGTTTAAATCTTTAAACTTCGACGTTTCATGTAGATAGATAAATCACAATCATATTAGCGTTATCAAATTGCATCTCAATCCTCATATCGTTGAACAATTCTTCAGTTTATTCATTTATTTAGTGAAATTCATCGAATAATCTTATAAAAAAGAGAAAGTTGGTTTGTTTGTTTGAAGTTAATAGACTCGGACAGGGGCGGATCCAGCAGCAGATTTTGGGGGGGGGGGGTTAAAATACCTAAAATCATGAATTTGAAGTAATTTAAGGTTATTTTCAATTGAAATTATAACAAATTTAATTGCTCACCTATTATACTGTTAATACGAAATGATTCATGATGAAATGAATTCACGTCCTATACTGCCAAGCAACCCGAAACTTTAACCAATGGGTGTAAATAGAATAATAATTAATGCAGCAAAAAATTTAAGTTCAACCCATAATTATTTAATGTTTTTATCTTAAATAAAGATTAAGTGAAAATATCACCAATGATGTTGCTGGGAAGGTTAGACTCTCGGTATAATAATTAAAATAGTAATTTGGATTAATAGACCTCTAACGATAAATTGAAGCAATATACATGGCTTTTTATTCCAAAACGGGGGTTCGGGGTACTCCCCGAGAAAAGTGGGAAAAAATCATCTCTAAACCACATTTCAAGTGATTCTAGTCATTAATTCTTCTAACATACACTTCAACCCACGTAATGTGGCAAAGTAAATTTTATCTAGTTCTTGTGTTATTGTTAATAGGAGATCCGGTCCTAACTTTAAACATCCATTTTTCTATATTTGATCCTGATTGGGCACAATACAGTACCGTAGGCTACTTGAAAAATTTATTTCAATAAAATTGAGGGGTACTACTTGAAAACGTTTTTAAAATAAAATTCCTACAAAACCGCATTTTTAACGAGTTTTCTTTTACTCTTGCGAAAAAATGAAAAATGAAATTTAGAAGAAAAATTACATACAGTATTCGCAATTGAAAAACTATTCAATTACCCAGAATCTCCCAACAATTTTTTGAAGATTCGATCTAGGCTCTAGGGTGATTATCTTAATAGATATAAAGCAGTGCTAGTAAAACCAGTCGGCTTTTTCTGCCATAGTAGTCCTCAGTCAGAAAAACAGAAAATAGTAATCCAGAAAAAACTTTCAGAACTGGCACCATTTTTAGACCAAGTACTGTAGTACACAATATTTTTAATAGCTAATTAATTGTTGGTCAGGCATTGCTGTCTCAATTTTCTCCCTTGTCAGCAACTTTAAAACTCTCATTTTCTTCTACTTTTTATTTTATCCTTATTTTTCCTCTTTTTTGTCTTTTTTCATTTTCATCTCTCTTCTCCTAACAATTTCTATCCTTTTACTTCTCATCTCTTTTCCACTTTGTCATCTCTTTTCCACTGTTTCCTATCATTTCCATTCGTTCCTCTTTTCTTCTTTTTCTTCTCTCTCTTTTCCTTCCTCTTCTTTCTCTCCTTCTTTTTCTTCCTCAACTTCTGCGTTTGGGGGCGCCCTGACTTGAATGGGTTCCTCCCTAAAGGACCAGAAAGGATCCCATGTTAATCTTATGAAGACCATATTAATCATAAAGATCATATGTTACATTACGAAAAGGTATGATCATGGAGGATGAATAGAGTAGAGATATGAAAAGTAATGGTCAAGGAGGAAAAAATAATGGAGACGCCCTTCTTTATTAAACAGCGGGCAAGACCAGGTGATCTGCCAGCAGTTCACCCGTGCTTTGCTACGTGGTTTATTAAATTATCTCAGATAATTGAGGCTTCGATGTGGGTACTTGATGAAGCTGAAAACAACTGAATATTTTATAAAAGTCTGGTGTAGAGCAACTTTTTTGATCATTTTGATATTTCCAATTCAGTATCTAATATCTGGAGACCGAACTCCGTTCAGAGGGTAAGTGTGTGGAATGACTGAACGTTCTTGCTTTTCCCATCTTTCAGTAACAGTACCCAGCAAGTGTATAGGTGGGAATCGTCCATTGCAAACAGTTCCAGCCGATCTGTTTCAAATTAAGGACAGTTATATTTTTTGATTGGTAGCATTCAGTATCTTGCTTGAACCCTGTAGCAAAGCACGGGTAACCTTCTAGTCACTTATATTTTCAACTATCGTAATCAAGAATTTGAGCCGATTATATTTTTTTGTAATCTGCATGAATAAAGTAAATAATCTAATCAATATTTCCATCTGAATGAAGTAAATCTTCAATATCCATACCAGCTATTAATAGCCTTCATATACACAGAAAGATTCATACATGTTTTAAATGATTTTCAATACCAATTCTTATGGTCAGTATAATTGTAAAATTTCATCACCCACTATTGTTATTCTTGAAAATGATTCTCTGATTTATCATTCACATTCAAATCAAATCAAATACTTTATTCACTCAAATAAACACAATATTCACAAAATACAGAAGAATTATCAAGTGAATTCCTCAGCTAAACCTGCATGTTTGATGTTTTGATATTAATGTTTAATTTGCACTATTCAACTTATTCCAAAAACTAAAATTTTAACTCTCTTTTGTTAACTATAATTACAACTATAACTGTCACCATCATTTCATGCCTTTGTGATTCGCGAAATATCAAAATATCACACATTGTTGTTACGTTGTTACAGGAGCATTACTATCTTTTCAGAGTGAATTATTTCTTGTATAGTCACAAGGTGACCTCGATGGTTTGAGATGAATTTTGTTGGCTAAAGAAACATGATAGTTTTTGGAAAATTCTATTCTGGTTAAATTATATTTTATTTTCGGAGGAAGACTGTAAAATAAACTGTGCTTATAAGGTTGACGCCATTCCGAGTTCTGAGGGTTACTTACTCATATTCTTACTCACTTAGGGGAGGGTGAGTAAGCTCTGATCATTTTAAAAATGATTTTTTCATTTATTAGAGCACTAGAGACTGTCAAAATATAGGGAATATTTTTTCTGATGATGCTCACATGCGTTCCTGACTTGTGCTTGGGTAATGAGGTAAGGGATGATACAGACAAATGCCAGGCGGGAAGGGAATCGAACCAATCACCGCAGTAGCAGAAGCAGACTAAAGTTTTGACGCTTTAGCCCTCCAGGCTACGGACGTTGACACTAAAATTTTGACACATTCTTTCTTTTGAAGATAGAAACACCATACTGTAAAAAACAGCCTATGAAAATCTAACAGAGATCAATCAGGAATTGAAGTAATTATTGGGGATCGATAAAGTGTTTGAAATTAAGGAAAATTTGTATTTGACCTTCTCTTCAGTAACCAACCACTTTTATGGTGTGAAGATCTGGAGAAAATTGGGGAACGCCCATAGAGTTTTTTATTTGCTAGAATTGCTAGGAATAATTTTCAAGGTTTTGATTGTTAAAGTTGAAAGGATACTTTTGGGTAACAGGGTTTTATCAAAAATCATTTTAATCACAATAGTTTTTGGATTTCATATTTGCCAAGCACCACCCATTATTTTATTCCTTTTAAATTTATTTCAACTTTCAATCCATACAGTATACTGCAGTGATATGCACAAGAAAGTACAGTAAACTAGAACTAAAACGTCGAATGCTTCAAACGGTTACTACATTCTATAATAAACTTCCTCCAACAGCTTTCAAGTATGACAGTTACTTGTAGAATATTTATTCTAACTCGAATAACTAGAATATTATCGAATTATATGGAATATGAATTGATTTGTATAAGAAGTATTCATCCAGTAAGGAGTATACTCAGTGGCAAAATATACACAAGTATATTATATAAATGTTAATTACTGAAGAACTGTACCATATAAAATATATCTGATTGGATATAGGTATGAAGAAACTTGTCAAAAATGTGATCCCAAGCTCAGAAAAGCTTAAATATCAATGAATAATCCTTTTTTATCAAAAATAATATGAAAACCCAAAACTTAGTTCAATGTCCAGGAAAGAACTACGGATAATACTTCATTTTGCTTGTAAACTAGAATCAAATTTGAAAAACGCTTATAACTTTGTTAATTTTGGACAGATTGATTTAAAAATTCATGGGAATGTTAATAGTATGAAGGGAAACGTTCATGATTTTTTGTAGAATTTTCCCATGTTCTCTTCAACCCTTTTAAGCTGGAAAACCATACAAGAGTTCTTAAGCTTTGCGGGAAGTTTCAAATCTCCCGCTTCGCTGCCTGCTCGGCGCCAAGTGATAGGATTGGACAAAAATCTCCGCGGAGCAACACTATTGGATGACTCCAATTAAACCACCCAGTTCAAACATCATCACTATTATACTGAAGACAGCCTAATTGATTCCTTTTTACTCGAAAACTGAAATATGTTGGCGATATGAACAATTTTTATTGCACAAAATAATTATCCGCTTTGGATAGGCCTACAGAATTAAATAACGATATTCAACTCTTGACTACTTTTTTATTATAACCTATTTTTCATGTTACATTACGCTATTAAATTATTTATATCTAAACTATTTTTTTACATTATTGTTTTTAACAGATAATCTTTCTGGTTATGTCATAAGTGAGTCTTGAGTTATTATTTATTGAGTTATAATTTTCTGGATGTTCATTTTTAAATATTTGTTTTGTACACTTTCGTATATGATTGAAGTTTCTATTATTCATATCAAATAAATACATTTTTCATCTTATTTTTTATTCTTTATAACAATGAATCATTGATCGATCTGATACAGTAGAACTCCAATTATCACTAATTGGAACCGGACCCCATTAAATAAATAAATATCTTTATTGACATAAAATAAATTTATGATGTTTTCCAAATTAGCTTATGACTTGATTTGTGTGACTTTTTACTATCATGCAAATTATATTCTATTCAGTGCTTAATTTCTAAAATTTTAGGTGTGGGAACGCTTATTTATTCTTATAAACCACCCTCTCTATTTTCTACTAAGGCCTAGTTAAACATTCCCTCACTTCCTCTCCCCACCCCGTTAACATCTCGGTGCCTACTCTAAATTTCCTATAAACCTGTTTCGATTTGCACCAACAATTTATTTTGTATGAAGCTTACATTAAACAAAATACTTTTTTTAATTAATGGTGAAATAAAAACAAATAAAGCCTTCTTTACATTTTTATTTATATACAGTACACAGATCTCGCTTCGCCCTACGTTACAGTACTTTATTATTATTCGCAATATTTAGTATGATTATCTGAATAAATAATTAAATGAGACACCTTTGGAATCAGATTAGCGCAAACTGAACGTTCCCTTGCGTTCCGGCACTTTTGGGAGGTAAGAAAACGCCGTTATCTTGCGTTCCCGTTTGAAATTAACCCCTGATTCTATTATATTATCATTGGTAGCTGGATATGTTTGGGTTCCTTTGATGAGAAGGATTTCTAGGATAATATCTCTGCAAATTAATTATGTTTCTTTATGAAGAGTGTCACCAAAAAATAGTGATCCCAGTACCACCTCGGTATTCTACAAGCTAAAACCAACAAAAATAGCCTTATAGAAGTAATGCCAATTTCCCCTTTGTTTTCCCGTATTTTTTCATACCCGAATAAGCCATCAAAAAGTATAAAAAAAAATAATACTTGGAAAAACGAAATGACAGATTACAGGAAACCTGAGAGGAAATTGCAATTTTTTCTAAGGTAATTTTTTGTTTGTATTAGCTTGTAGGATACCGTGGTGGTACTGGGATCACTATTTTTGGGACACTATATTGATGTATTGCACATATTATAAACTATATTCCTATGTACAAAAATATTTCAATAAACTAACCAATTTTTCAAAATATTTTATGCATCAAATTGACAATCTCATTTACCCATTACATTCGAATCCTATAATCACCCTAGTCTCATGAACAGGATAATTTTGTGAAAATATAATTATGTTTATGATTGTGGAACCTTACACAATCAATAAGATTATAATGCATATCTAATCTGGGTCATTCTTGGTGAAAAATTTATGCTTATCTTCATGAATTCGAAAATCCAAACTTTTGCGTTATTGCAAGTTTTGTCTGTGATATTTGATTCAACTTTCCTATCTCGAATATTAAGAGGTCGTCGTAATGTATGAAACATTATTTTAATGTGAAGTTTAGGAAGAAAATAACATCTCAAACACTTTTTTTTATATGTATCATAATTTTTTCAAAAATTGTGTTCACAATAAAACCGGTAGAACCAACCAATGAAGAGATAGAGTATTATAATATTGTACATGGTGGAGGTAGAACCCACTGTAAAGTGCATTTCCCCCAATTGTTTCACTTGTATTGTTCCATGATAATGTGATGACAATTTGACATTCAGTATTAAATAGGCTAAAGTAGTTAATTACTTTGAGCATTTTCGATAAAGTAGCAACTCAGGTTAAAATTAAGTTACACTAGTAAGGTTGTTGCAATACTTAGTCATAGTTTTTCATTCAATACTATGGAAGGATGATGTTATATATGGAAGGATGAGTGCATAGAGAGGACCGGCTGCGTCCTAACTCCGCCCTCCAGGTTTAAAATGAAGACTTGAGTAAAAAATTAATAAATAAATAAGTACCACTTTTTCCTGGAAATGATCTCATCTAACAAGAAAAATAATAAAATGGATGTTGCGGTGCATGCTCAAAGTTGAAGCAAATATAACTTTTAGCTTTGAATGCTTATGATTGAAAAACAAAGAACGTTATCAAGAAACTGCTCGTGCCATTAGCTTTCTTTGGTCTTGCCGCCCCCTGAAGCTTGCTGCCCCTGAACATGTGCCTAGCGTACCACAATTTGATATCCGTCCCTCTGTGAGAGAAAGAGTAGTGAGTGAGAGGGATGGACTAACAATGGCCGAAGGAAAGACTGGGGGGAAGTCGCTGATGACGCCTGATTGAGAGTGTTGTTATAAATTGTTGATGATAAAATTGGCAACGTCGCTGGCTGTCATATTGCTGGAATTTGTAAAAAATATATACACTGGCTGCCACTTTAAATGCAATTTAAAAATATACAAATGGTTGCCACAATACCTGAAAGTTGATGGCTGCCAATATGATAGTACAACCGCACAATGTTAGGCAACATTTTATTCATTGACTTGATCAGAATGAAAAACCGATTTTGGACCTAAATTTGATGTTTTAAGACACTATTCACGATAAAAACAACATATACTCCACTCCCAAGGGTGGCTGCCAAAAGTATGTTTTACCTACGGCTGCCACTTTTATAGGAAGATGTATATATATATATATATATATATATATATATATATAGCTGGCCTACCGAAAGGAGTCTATCAAATTTAATGTAATTAATTACAAACTAGAAATTGACGAATTGGAACGAATATAAAAAGTAAGCATGCGTGTCATGACCATTTCGCACTGCGGTAGTGCTTCGTCAGACACGGTCGGCGGGCTACTGAATTGAAAGTTGAAACTCAACAACCTTCAGTAGACCGCTGACTGGGTCTAACGAAGCACAACAGCAGTGCCAAATGGCCATAATGTGTAAAGAAAGTCTATATTCACTTTGAAGTATTATTTATATTATTAATTCCTAGTTTAAAATTTTTTCAAAATTACACAAAAAATAAACATTAAACTACAACAATTAATTACATTTACTACTTGGTTCTTGGTTTTGAAGGAACTGACATTTATCAAACTGGCAAATAGAAAGAACATAATTTATTAATTTCGAATTCCTCAAAATGTTGTTAATCATTCTGAAGATTTCCGCAATGACGAATTATATTGACAGCAGCATTGAATAGCTGATGGAAATCGATGAACGCTACAACACAAAAATAGGCGCCTGACCGGCAATTGGGAGGTCAGTGGTTCGATTCCCGAAGGTGACCAAATATTTTTGTGTAGTAGCGTTCATCGATTTCCATTAGTTATTCAAAGCTGTTGTCGACATCCGCCATTGCGGAAGTCTTCAGTACCGTATAGTAAATATAACATTTTGAGGAATTCTTCTTGTTTCAGGAATTCGATGATATTAAATTACATCTAGCTGAGAAAATTTAATATCATCGAATTATTAATGAAATGTAATTATTATTCATAAATAAATCTATTACGGTACGGTACCTCATCTTTTGAAAAAATTACGAAATTATATCATTGCTAAAAGTTAAAAAAATTGTATTGTCACCAAATCACAAAAGTTAGTCGATATTGTTACAAAATATTTTTATAATAACATTGAATGTTTGGGATATTTAATAATTATTGTATTTTATGCTTTCAACAAGCGGGTTTGCAAATCTATTCTATAAGATTGATTAAATTGATAAAAGGACTTGTAAATTTATGACAGGAGACGTATACCTAATTACCTGATATAAAATGAAAAAAGTTACATATTTTTCAGTGTAGGCTTTGTGTAAAGTATTGATTGTGAATCATAGGAAAATATGAAATTAATTTTCTTTTTATTGAATAGTATCCACTATGGATAGTTTCAAAAGGTCAGACTGATATGAGTTATTATAACAATTTTGGAAAAAACTTATTCAGAAGGAAGAGCGATAGACAGTATTTTTATACCTGTACTGCACTGTAGATCCAAGCTATAAATAACCATCAACTGTAGAGATTCAACAGTGTTGTGCTATTTTCAGATGTCCCACACAGCATCAAGACGCTCATCTAACTTTTTAAAACACATGCAGCAGGAGTGTTGTTAACTTTGGTGGTTGTTTAAATTCTCAACACTGAACGTGTTTTCGTGTTTCAATTGGAATTGGTGTGTATAAATAACATGTATGGCCTATTGTCGCTTATTTATTCGAATGTTCACCTTAAGCTGTTGTATCGATACCTTACCACACATCTAAGTTCAAGTTCTTCTAAAGAAGAACTACTCTATATAGAGTATAATATATATACTTTTATTCTGGAAAATTGATTCCAATACAATATTTAGATGGTATGATCTCATTTTGTTATCATTCTAGAGATTCTAAAACCTCCAATATAGTATCCGTAGATTAATATTAGCTCATTGACTTTTTAAATATTAGCTTATTTTGCTGTCACTATTGACTCTGCTTATATATTATACGTTTGAGCTCATTCTATGCATTTGTTTTTCACCTTTAGCCTCTTTCTAAACCTAATTTGAAAACTTGCTCAAAAATAACAAATAAAACATCTTTTAGCTTCAAGTGTAAATGATTATAGACGACTCATTATAGACGAAGTGCAGTTAAAAGCCTTTATACCATTTTCTCGCAGATATACAAGGTTTAAGTTCCGACAAAGTGGGAAAGATAGTTTTTAGCTAACCGGAAAGGATGGGAGCACAATCGAACCAATCAGTTGACTACAAAACTTCAATTTGTAGTGTCGCTACATTACAGTCAGATAGAAAGGGATTCTTCTTGACATTTGCTGAAAATGTAGCTGAGACTGCTGGAAAAGATTGGATTGAGAAGTTTGGAAGGCTTACATCGGACGAGGAAAGAATAAAATATGTCTTTTATGATGAAAAGGTATGTAAAATATTCTTGTTTCATCTTATTCAGACAGAAAATTATTTTAATAATAATATTAATTCTAATTCATTGAGCTTGTCTAATTTGTTGAATTCATCTTTCTTTTTTAAATTTGAGATTGAATTCAAATACGGTAGTTTGGGATGACAAATTATATAATTTAATACCGTAAATAATCATTTGGAGCAAACTTTTGAGATAAAACAGAATTTTTATTTCATTTTTTTTTTGTTTTGTTTCTCAATTACTAAATTATTTCGAATTATAAGTACCGTATTTAAGTTTTTTATTTTTTAATATGCCTACATGAGTTTGAGACTTGTTTGTGGGTAATGAGATGATGATTATTAAAAATATGCCAGAATGAATGAAAATCAAACCCTTGACCGCAGGAGTAGCAGTGATCCCAGAGATGAGCTAACCGATTACTCCCCCGCGACTGTCCAATTCTCATTTATAAAGCTGCATCTTCTATACAGTACAATCAACATAAAATACCTCAGCGATGGTTTTAAATTACAGATTTATGAAGCAGTTCACAGCAGACTACAAAACGTGCAGCCTCTCAGTCGGGGTAAAAGTGCTCAAATTGCACAACAACGACGTAATGAGTCTCAAAGAGCAATCAAATTGAAGCAATGGGACAGGGCTGTCATGATACTGTCACAAAGTATTATCAGGGCCCCAGCTACAGGTAATAATTTATTATTTATGAGCTGGCCGAGTGTTATACATGAGAAGAAAAAAGGCTTCAGGTGCGTTTAGACATGCAACGATTTTATACAAAAAGTTTTATGGAGCCTGTTTTATAAGTTAGCCTATATATTAGAAACAAAGTTAAATTTACAAATAATTTTTCGGAGCTTGGAAAACTGCATTCCATTGTGAAAAATGTTGTAGAAAACGATTATAAAACAGTGTTAAAACACCCTTCCGTATACGAACTGCATAGCTATGAAAATCAAATTACATTATTTAGTGCTTTTGATTGTATTAGATTTTGGTGTTCACATAATGTCAATGTAAATTTCTATTTTTACAGATTTTATTTAAGTCAAATTTTTTACGGATTTTACTTGGGTACAGTATAGATGAGAAAACTTATTAAAAGTAACTGACGTTATGATTCAAATACATTTTTTTTATTGCGGATGATGCCTACATGAGTCTGGATACTTGTGCGTGGGTAATGAGGTGAATTGGTGCCATGGCTGAATGAAATTCGAACCCAAGGCTGCAGCAAACGTAGCCAGCCAGAGCCTTAACGTATCACAGACAAGTGCTCCAACCAACTGCGCTACCAGAACCGCCACAGATTTTTCACACTAAATTACTGTTCATTACGGTTTCTCTATTCATGTTTTCGTTTAAGAATTATAGAAGTAAACACAAGTCAGTAAAATTGTCACTTTTTAAGGAATTATTATATTAACAGTATTATTATTGTAGAGTACTTACTTACTTACTTACTTACTTAGGAGGAAAGTAAGTAAGTAAGTAAGTAAGTAAGTATTGTAGAGTGCAATGAAAATTCATTAATTTCCAATAGAAAATGTAGCCTCTAATAAATGCGTTAATTCTGAATAAAGATAAGAAAATATTCTTCCAAAAATTAAAATTTTTATATTTTATAAAGTCTCAAGTGAGAGGACAGGAAAAGCGAAATAGTTGACAATTTCGAATTGTCTCTAGAAAATGTTGAATACATTATTATTAGGCTATTGTTATTGCCATATTGGTTGAATGAATTTCAGGAGTTGATAAGTCGGTTGATAATGGCTTGAGTCTAGCCTATGCTTTATGGGAACGGTCAGGAGTACTACTAGAGCAATCCAAGTTCGAGCTTGCTTTATCAGATGTTCGGTTTGCTTTAAAAGAAAAACTACCAGATTCATACAGGTGAGTGATTGAAATTACGAATAAGTAGTGTTATTCATTTCAAGTTTGAAAGTCATTCAAGTCAATACCAGTAGCCTACATGCCGATATCAGATTATTCTAGTTTTATTATTTATTGTCTTTGTCATGTATATGCTTTTATATGACTTGTGTCACAGATTACAGAAACAGACAATAGTTCTTTGTCTGTGCTTGTGTTCATCACGGTTTTTCTATTCGATGCATTTTTTTCAAAAATCGATACATTTTTTTCAAAAATCGATACATTTTTCAAAAATCGATGCATTTTTTCAAAAATCGAAAATGCTTTCGTTTAAGAGTTATAGAAGTAAGAAAATACAGTAAAACTGTCACCTTTTAAAGAATTATCATATTAAGTTAACAATAAAATTGTAGAGTGAAATGAAAATACATGCATTTCCAATAATAGAAAATGTAACATTGCTCTTTTCTTCAGTATAATATGAATTTTTAGTGTACAAAAATGAAAAGTTCTTGTGGTTTAAGTAAAGAAATAAAAGTCATCACGATTTCAAACAGTCAATGTGGAGTCAAATAATGTTTATTAAGTACCCGACATTGAAATCTTGCCATTGTCCGTCTGTCTATCGGCACGATAACACTCGAGTGGTAGCTTGTTGAGTCTTGAAACCTTTTTAAAGCGCCCAATTGATTTTGGATTTTCGCAGTCAAATATAAAGACAAAATAAAAATAAAAGATTGAAACTATTCCATCTTGTGAAAGGCGAGTTCAATCCAGTAATTCATCCGGTCAATTCACCCTAGACAAATTTTATTTCATAGAAATAGTTAAAAGAATTATTTTGAAGATTCTTTAAATCTATTCATACGTAGAAACTTATGAAGAACTGACCTTTTTGAGTCGTGGCGGATGCGTTTCGAACAATATTAACATGCATCAATCATGCAACACAGACAACAGAAAGCTCAACTATACACAGTTGCATTCAAAACTAACATCACCTTAAGAAAATTCACCACCACCAACTCCAATATCCATATTTTGGCACTTATAAATTAACCTGAAATGAATGTGACAGCATCTACATTGGACAAACTGGCAGATCATTCACAACCAGATTAAAAAAAAAAACCCACCCAACCATACAGAATCAAATTATACCGAGCATTTACTCACTAAATGTTACATGATAATATTTTTCGGCTCAAACGTTTTTATAAAAATTTAATACTATAAACTTTTCTAATAGTTTTTAGTGTTTCGTTTCAAGTGAACTTTTAAATTAATAGTGGTTAAGTGAGAAGATTCATTTTGTTATTTTTCAAGTGAAGGTTTTTAGCATATCTTGAATTTTTAGTTTGTGTTAACCTTAATGTTTTGGACAATGTAACATATTCAAAATTTGTGAAGGGAGCAGTTTTGGACTTGAGTCTGTTGCGCCTTCATATTTGTTGTAAATTTGTCACAATAAATACATAAAAATCATTCATTCAAAAGCATTGATCAAAACCAACACATCCTTCACATCGTACCCAAAAGTCAAAAACTCAATACTTTTAGAACAATTCGAAATTTACAAACATTCCATTTTACATCCTCAACTCATACTCAATGACCAACTCAATTTCAAATAATACCACCGATGAACCTTACATATACTGGAGAACCAGTCAGTCTGCAACCAAGCGCCGAAGAACTACATAGCTCGAAACGCGTCCACCACGACTTAAAAAGGTCAGTTCTGGATAGCAAGTTTCTACATATGAATAGTTATATTGCAGATCACGAAAATGAATATTCACAACAATAATTCTTTATATCTATCAAATTATCATAATGATTCAGCCGCTGATCCACCACAATCCCATTGCTCTATTGAGTTAGCTTAGCTTATCAACCAATCCTTTATGATAACTAATTGAATTTACCAACTGGAAGCAATCAACAAATAAAAGTTATTAAAAAGAAATTTAAAATTAATGATCAAGCTTATTATTCGATTTTTGGAGAAAATTAATATTATTTGAGTACAGAAGTATACAGCGTTGTATGATATAAAACATACGACTCAAATGATTTGGGAACTCCATCAGTATTTGCTTTTGCGTTACTGGTATGAATTGAAAATCTTTTGAAGTGCCTAACTTTAGAACAAACTAACTGATAATATTATTTTTGAAATTGTATGAATATATGTATACACAGGTCGGAAGCATACTGGCGTATGTCCAAGTGCTACAATAAAGTGAGAAGTCCCAAGCAGGCCATTGTTTGCCTCAATTTAGTTTCTAAGCTGACTAGCAACGATACAAAATGGAAAGATCTGATTCAAAGTGAAATGGAGAAATCACGAGAGCTATTATCAGAGGTTGGAGATGCTGAATTGACTGATGAAAAAATAAGTACAAGTGTGTATAATTTATTTATTAAGATTGTCATCTTTTTGAAAATGCCTAAATATTACTGACAATAAATAGATTTACCTTACCGGTACTATAGTTCAAAATCATGATGTTGAAAAAATCAATATGAATTAGTGGCCAAGAAAACAGTCAATTGAGAAAACTCGACCAAACAGTTATATTAGCCGCTAGTAGGTTCACTAAAAAGATGAAAAGAAAAAGCTGGAAATACGAAAAAGAGTGTAGCCTATAATATATGCTGGATAAAATAATTATAAAAAATAAGCATATTATATATATATATTATATATATATATTATATATATATATATATATATATATATATATATATATATATATCTATATATATATATTATAACACAACAAATAGTACTGTATGATGTGATGTTATTTATAAATATATATGATTACATCACATCATACAGTACTATTTGTTGTGATATAATTTAGAGGGAAGGCCCCATTGAATATTCATACTTCCGTTTGTGGGATATCGAAATATGATGCAAAATTCACTGATAGGCATGAACTTTGAAAAATTACTTTTGCGACTTCCTAAAAAATGTGAATAATTAATAATTGATGAGTATTATAATCATATTCAAGAAAATTGTAGTCGATTGATGATAACCTGAATTAAATCGACTATAATTAGTCAAATGAAACATGGTAATAAATAATTTAATGTGCTGGATATAACAAGTACTGTGCTTTATTTATAAAATAATCTCTGGTGTGATTTAACCTCTTGAAATGAAAAATTCAATACCGTTGATTTCAACTTCTTATTATAAAACACTAAAATTGCTAACTTTTCTTTTGAATGTTGAGGATGTGATTAGCTCAAATAACTGAGAGTTTCTGTTAGAAAACAAGAACGATGTTATTTATTTAAAATAAAATAAATGCAAAGAGAAAACCATTTTCAAAATAAAGTGAAGTAAATCTTTCTCAATCTTGAATTCAAACGATAATTCAGGATCTACATTTTCATTTGAATCAAGACTGTAGACCATAACTTATTTTGCCATTTGAAAAATAATTCCACATGTTGCATTGATTTAGATTTACCACCGCTATTGGAGAGCGAAAATAACAGACTTCCATGCTTGTCGAGTTTGGTTGGCCTGAACAGCTCGAAGGAGGAGGGCCGTTTTATTGTGGCCAAACAACCACTCAAAAGTGGAGATGTGATTGCTGTTGAAACCCCATTTGTAGCAGCTCTCATTCCTGACAAATACAGCTCACACTGTCTTCACTGTTTCAAAAGGTGGGAAAGCATTTAATTTATTGAATAAAAATATTTCATCATAATTATTTATTAATTCCAAATTCTCAATATTGGGAGCACTGAAAGGAAATTTGAAATTAATATGCTGTAAACAGTATACAAAAGAGCGTCGTTCATCCAGACGTCAAATATCCGGATCCGCTGTGATAGCAGGATGGTGGTGAGAGGTCATACCATAATAATGTCCAAGTTCTTATCCAATAAAGGTACTGTACATTATAAAAATAGTTTGTTTTGCATTTTTCGAACCCTTCAGTCTCTATTTTGCAATAACGACGAGCGTCATATATCCTCTACGCTATACATTACATGAGTACTGCACACATCAATAGTTAATGAATACACATTTGAAAATCCAGACAATCCAGTATTTGCCAATTTGGTAAATTTCAAGTAAAAACTAGAACTTTTTAAATGATATTGATCTTTCCCCTTTCAAATATTTTCTTTCATAGCATGCAATTTAATCTTGAATTGATATAACGTTATAATTTATCAAATAATCCACATATAATTTTCCACTATCTGTTTCTTTTGTGTTAAAAGCATAAAGCATACTTGATATTATACTTTCTCAAAATTTGCTGCAAAATTTTAAATAAGACGAATTTACTGTATGAAATAACTGCTCATGAACTTTACACAACTTAAAAAAAGGGAAAACCGTTTTGAAAAATGCATATAAATTGGATTACATTCTGCGGAATTGATAAAAATTGACATACTTTCTTGAAATTTGCTGCAAAATTTTAAATAAGACGAATTTACTGTATGAAATAACTGCTCATGAACTTTTCACAGCTTAAAAAAGGGAAAACCGTTTTGAAAAATGCATATAAATTGGATTACATTCTGCGGAATTGATAAAAATTGACATACTTTCTTGAAATTTGCTGCAAAATTTTAAATAAGACGAATTTACTGTATGAAATAACTGCTCATGAACTTTTCACAGCTTAAAAAAGGGAAAACCGTTTTGAAAAATGCATATAAATTGGATTACATTCTGCGGAATTGATAAAAATTGACAAAATCAATAAATAATTGGAGAAAAAATTTCAGATTTTTTATCATGATTACACCTCAGATATTTCCATGTTTAACAGGATTGCTGCTGTTATACCTTGCCGTACATGCAGCGGAGTAGGCTTTTGCAGCGAACAGTGTAGAAATACAGCCACTGAGTCTTATCATCATTACGAGTGTCCTTATGTTGATCTGCTATTAGGCAGTGGAATGAGCGTACTGTGCTACATTTCGTTGAGAATTTTCACTCGAGCAGCACTCAAAGATTTCATATCACTCAAATCAAAGCTCGGAACTGATGATGACACTCATCATTATCTCAGGGTAAATTTAAACTCATCGCAGTTTGTTTAATTTAAAATAAAGTTTTAAGAACAAGAATATATAGAAAACACAAATTCTCTAATATTAAAATTGACACTGTATTTCACTTTTATATATTGTTTTAAGGCTGACTAAGCTTCTTTTCAGATGTGAAAAGCATCCCTCAAGCATCTCCAATATAAGTGAGTAAAACATATAAAAGTGAAATACAGTGTCAGTTTTAATATTAGATTGTTCATTAAGTATTTCGTCATGTAAAGCATCACAGAGAACACAAATTCATTGAAGAAATAATGTGCTGTTACAGGCCTACAGTATCAATTCCATTCATGCTGTATTAGGAATGATACTATGTTTTTAGAAGACATTGAAAGAATCTCATTTAGAAAAATCTGATTCTCTGAGAGTTTAAGGGTTATAGGGTTGATGAGAAAAGTTTAAAAGCACTCTGGCAAGGCATAACACGACTGTCAAGCTTGGTTAACAGCTGTGTTTTTTCATCAAGACTAAAATAAAATCTTCAAATACTTATTATTGTGATTCTCTGAGAGAAACGCGTACGTAGTTGGCAAACTTATCCTATAATATTTATTAGCTTACTGTATCAGTAGTACTATAAGAGACCATTATTGAATCCAAAGTTCGATGATAACTTCGTCTTGGAAGTATCTTCAATAGAGATTCGTTCAACAATTATTATTATCCAAGTGACTGATAGTCTCGCCTATCACCATAACTTAGCACTTGAATGTGCTTGTGTTTGTGTCCGAAATAGTGATCCTCTTTCATACTCTTGTGATATCATTGGCTTGAGACTCAAGAAATTTCTACTGAATTCGAACTACTTTTTTTATTAACTTTTCAAGTGAATTAAACGACTTGCAGTCAAATTAAAACGACTTGCAGTCGTTTAATGCACTTGAAAAGTTAATATTAACAACGCAGTTCGTCATGGAACAAGAAATCCAGGAACTTTTTTTTAATCTGCATGGTCTTCTCATGCCTTTGTGAAGGCAAATTTTACTTTTATACTTGATACTTTTCTATTTGTTGTCCTTCAAACTTGAACGACTAACACTTTGGTAGCTGTGACTGTAGTAGACTACTAGTTATTTATGTTTGAAAATAATTTCTTTGTAATCTAGAAAACACTCATTTTTATTTCCAGTTCTTTAAGTTGGTTAAGCATGAATCTTCAAGAACAGCAGCCGATTATCTAAATCGAACTTTGATGTCTCTTTTCCTTCTGAGAGTCCTTCAGAGCAGTGGTTATTTTGGACCGAAGTTTGACCCTGGTGAGACCCTAATCTAGTCTATTGTAATCTTATATTCTTCTGAAGTGAGTTCTTGAAAAGGAAAAGTATGTATTTTTCAATAATTTCAGTTCAAGTTTAATTTATGAAATATCTGCAGATATTTCTACTGTCCTCTCTAATACAAGATTCTATAGTGATAATTGTGATTTTGTCCAACAGTCTTATTTTATACTGTAATAATCTTTCTTCACAAAAAAGTTTTTGAATAATTGACATACCGGTAAGCTGCTGCATTTCAACTCTTGACTATGTTACATGGTAGGCTTCATAATATTACATAGAATTGTTTCGAATTCACGTATAAATTCCTATATTCACATGCATATTTCATTAAAACAATAGCACAATTGCAACTTTCAGAAATTTTACATAATCAAATTAAAGTGAAAATTGTCTTTGAATATAAAATTCAAGTAATATTAAATAGCCTACATACGTGTAACTTACAGTCAAGATGAGTTGTCATTTCCTTCGAGAGAAGTGGAATTTGATGGGATCCGTTATTTGTTAATACATACATGAAAAAGATCACAGACAAGCTTTTGTTTAAAGCTTTGATTATTAATTTCCAAAAACCTCTGAGTTTTGTAGTTTATAGCAGATTGTTACTATCCTGAAAGAATTATCTTAATTTAGCTGATATTAGAGCTATCGTTTGTTATTACGTGTTATCACTTATAGCCTATCAATATTTTCAATAGCGTACTAACGAACCTGTAGTCTCTTTATATAAAGAATATTTGTATGGTTCTGTCAGTCGTATTCATTGAGAATAATGACCACAAACACCCATCCTCTATAAAAAAGATTACTAGCTTGATATCACCGTAGTATGGAATTATACGACTGTAAATACACTTGGATCACTGGGTTCTTAGTTGACGTTGCTAGATTTAAATTTTCATAAAATAAAACATTTGGATCACGATGAGATATTATCTTTATCAAAAAGCTTCATCATATTTCCTTAAAAGTTAGATACAGTACAAAAAATAAAGAGACATAAGTTTTTAATAAATTTCAGAATCTAAAAATTAACAGAAAGTCAAAAATATTCTGGTTGCTGGATCTCTCAACTTGAAATATGGTTTGTTTCAGAAAGACTATCACCCGATGAATTGTTTGTGGGAACTTTGATGTTACATCAATTAGAGCTCTTACAGTTCAATGCGCATGAGATATACGAAACTATAATGAAAGCCCCATACGAATTCAAGAGCATGAAATTGAACTACGTCGCTGTTGGTGTGTTCACTAGTGCTGCTATGTTCAATCATGATTGCTATCCCGCCCTAGCTAGGTGATTCCTGGTGCACTATGTTTGAATTGAGAAATGAAATTACGGTTTAGTGATGCGAATGGCATGGAATTAACTTTAGGCTATATACGGATATTTTACAACAGTTCTATAAAGTGAATAGATTTATAACCTGTTTGCTTTTGCCTGAGAGTGACTTTAATATCTATTTTATATCTTCAGATATGTTTCTGTATTATTTATACTTTTAGTTTATATTTATGATTGTTTATGTATTTAATTTCTTTCATATTTGCGATTTATGATTGAGTTTGTATTTTTCATGGCAAAATAGATAAATAAATATAAGATTTAGTTTGCTTCTGGATTATGAGTTTTTTGTGTTGGTACTCCAATCTCTTATAATAAACCATACCATTCCTGATTCAAGTCAATTTCTCAATATGCTAATTCAGAACGAAGAACTTAACTTCATTTTGAATCATTTTTTTTATTTGCAGTATCAATGAAGCTTCATTTTGAAGCCTTTTATATTTTAGACATAGATTTAAATTTATGAATATAGAACTGCATCTTATGTGAAATAAGTATTTCTATACGGTACCCAATAAATTATCTTCCATAATCATAAATCTGAAATCCCAAGGTTCTGCACGATTCTTATCTTTTTGCAATAATAGCCTGCTTCATTAGTTTAACATTTTTCGTTTGAGTCGCAATGTACAACTAATACGATACAATATAGTGTGTAATATTCTTGGTGTTGAGTGAAGTATCATATTAACTCATAGGCCTACTTAAATGCATTCAATCTGATTTTTGGTGAAAATTTTTAGGCTTGAATCCGCAAATGTTTAGGAGGTGATTCCTTTTCCGTTATCACTCAGTTAATTTTCTTAAACATTGAGCTCCTAAGTTCCAGGAACTCAGTAATTCTTAGTTTTATACCTCAAGTTAGTTGAAACATTAATTATACTTTCATGAGTCCCTACAAAATTGACGGCAGTAATACTAGTAGGTGATATTGGAATCCTACCACAAAACTATCTGCAATCAGCACAAGTATATCAGACTATAATCAGCTAGTTAAAGAGTTTCAGAATTTACTTTAAAATGCTCCATTATTTGTTTATTGTCTGCAGTTATATTGTATTAAAATTTATTTCCAGATACTTCAATGGAAATACTATTGTTCTGCAATGCACGCGACCGATTCTAGCTGGTGAACCAATCACAGAAAACTATGGACCTATTTTCACTAAAAAAGATCTGACAGAAAGACAGCAGTCTCTCCAATCTCGTTACTGGTTTCAATGCAACTGTACTGCTTGTAAAGAAAACTGGCCAGTTTACGAGAAATCGGATATTAACAAATACAATATCAGGTGAAATTTATGCTTTTATGTTGAGCATTTGTTCATTACTGAATTATAAACATTTTCAATTTGAAATTGTTTCAAATTATTCAATTTTAATCATCAACTACTTATTTATATATTTTTTTCAACATGGAAAGGGCGAAAATACTCTTCACATGAACATGATAAGACGATTCGAACATTCATAGGTGCAGCAAGTTATAATGTATTTTCCATTAAACAAGCAGGTTTAATGATATTTCATAGGTGCAGAAGACTTCCAAGGTAGGTATTTGCATCGGATCCAAGGCATTACGGCTACTTCTAGGTGAAATGAGGCGATGCTGAGGGAAATATTTAGTTGCATTGTCTGATCCCTTTTATAAGGGATAGGCAGAATTGTTTTATGAAATGAAATAAATTTATTCATCCACAAAAACAATTGTACAATAAACAGAAATCATACTCTTATCGTTATCATGTAAATGCGTTATGGACAGTATATACTTCACAGAGAATGATTAAATTCCATGTTTACCATACGGCTACACAATACCAAATCATGCTTTCTTTGTACAAGCCGAACAGAATACAATTCTTATAAATCATTAAAATGCCGGGCATATTCAATGTTAACTGGGTACTGCTTCATGACAAAGCATATAATAAGCTGATGATGGTATACACCTACCTATAGTTAATGATCAATTTTATGAAAGTTTTTACTTGTAGTTTGTAACGAAGTAGTCTCCTGGACTATGCTAAATGTAATTCGGGGATTGATGCTGTTTTTCACGATGCCAGTGAACGTGCAAGGTGCTAGAAACAAGTAGCCTGCCCGGCAGGCTGTCTCTGCTCTGTCCACACGACAAATTGTACTCGAGTAATAATGTCGCAGTGTAGTGTCAAAATTGTGTAGTTTGCATCAATGGTTTCGAATGATAAGAAAAAAGCATTCAAGAACCTTGCATGATGCATAATATTCTTGTACAAGTTTAATTTATCGTCAAAGTTGCTCTATCATCAACGTTTTAACTCCTATCCAATTTACAGATGTTCCACGGAAAATTGCGAAGGATACTTGGAGGCATCGTTGGAAATCTTAACAAAAGTCAAGGAGAGCGAACAAATGAAATCGATCCTGTGTCCAATATGCCAACAATCCAACAATCTACTAGAAAAATTGATTCTGATCCACTCTTATGAAGAAGATCATTTTTGTGCAATGGAAGCAATGAATGAAGGGAATTTATACAAAGCTGTATGTTGCGTATATTTATTTATTTTTTGAAATAAAAAGCTCAATTGCGTTATAAAGTTTTATGCAGACAAAAGTTTAGGGGAACAGCAGTTTACAAACGAATTCATTCCATTATTTATAAATTCACTTCAAAAAAGGCCATTTGAACATATTTCAATAGTGGTAAAGTGTAAAATGGCCATGGCTCCAGGTCAATACATTTTTTAATTGATTATATTGATTAAATCATTTGAGGACAATTTATTCAACAATTGCAGTGATAATGTATTACTGTCATATTTAACTCAATCTTTTATACACATAATCACAAGATATCCCATCCTACCTTTGGGAATCGTTTATTACGAATGAGTACGAAATACAGAAGTATTGTCTTATTTAGTGGCAGCGTAGCTACACTATCTTTGATAATGCTAACATTTTGGTAAATCTAAATTTTCAGCATTAAAATTAACCTCTATGTTTTGGACAGTATAACATTTTCAAAACTTGTGAAGAGGGCAGTTTTGGACTTGAGTCTGTTGCGCCTTCACATTCATTGTAATTTTGTCACAATAAATAGATAATAAGTAATAATATCTCCTTTATTATGTATTTGTAATATTTCCTTACTATGCTCTTTCTACATCATTTCATTTTTGTAACATCTCTATTTTATCTCATTATTTCAGATTGAACTGCTATGTCAATATTCAAATGACATGCACAAGATTTGTCGGCCACCAAATAAAAACATTTCTCTAAGTCAAGAAGCACTACGCACCTGTTGGGCTGCATTGTATGGAACAACCCACTATATCAATAATGACGATAAAACAAAAATTTCAACTGAACCTCATTAATTTCTTTTGAAATGTTTTAGCTTCCATTTAGTCTGTAGTTCATGTATAAAATATCATCGAATACAAATAAAATATAACTGTGGTCAAAAGACGTGTTTTATTGAATGATACTCAGTGGTATAACGCTTAAACTATTTTTAAACAGTAGTTCGAACTTTTCATGTTTATGGAGTCTTGATTTTACTTTATATAAATTCTGCTTCATACAAAAAATGAAAGCGCCTAACAGCAATTTCTTAGAATGGAAGGGAGGATTGTAGTGAGTTTTAATTATAAAAATATTTATGTGGAGGTAATAAATGGACAGATGTAAGGAGACGTGACACGAGAATGGCTCAGATCGACGTACTTACGTGTTTATTGATTTGTGAATAACCGTTTTCTTAAGTAATTGACAGGTAAATTTAAAATAAGTTATTGGTAGTTGTAGATAAAATAGTATATGTAACGGTCGTATTAAGCTTTAAGCCACTCGTGAGATGTTTAAAACACTTGCTTCGCTCGTTTCCCAACTTATATATCATTTTTTTGCTTCAAGGCAGCCATAATACAATCGTTGGATAGACTAATGCGGTACTCTTAGAATTGTTTTAATATGATGCTGGATTGAAGTGAGTTATTGGGAAATGTGATTCTTGAAACATCGATTCTCTATAAAATTGATTATATTTCAATAAATGAAAAAAAAAACAATAATTTTCTCATGTGAATTTTAAAATTTCATGCTTTGCCCTTGTATTCATTATTTTTTTCGAAATAACTCACTCTTCTCTTTCCTTGGTTTGCTGCACTGCGTTTGTTGTTGAGAAAAGTCTTTGTGGTTTAAAGTTTAGTAGACGACTGAAGTCAAAGATTCTGCATCAAGTGTTACATGGGCATATCCTCTTTCTCCACTGTCAATGGAGACCGCAACTGTAGTATTTTTCCTGAAAAATAATGCCAATAATACATTTTTATTGAATTGTCAATTTTCCTACAATTTTAGATAAAATTTGAAATAGTTAATCATACTACTCTATTTTTTACTGTTCGAACGAGATCAAGTTGAAAATTTTTTCTTGAAATAGTTATAGTGATAAGGAACGATGGAGAAAATAATTGCTTATACATACCACTATATTTATCTTAAATGCCGATATTAAATTCATATATCCAATCTTCAGCTAAGTCTGAATAGTTTCATTGGATAAATTGTATTATATATTTAGCTGAGACGTTACAGTATTATGTATGTAACATAGACGATTTAGACTGTAGGTAACTCTTCAGACCTCAACGTTATGCTTTAGCCAAAAGAGCGTACTACACAAATGAAGAGTGAGGTAGTTTGTGATTGCTTTCCTCACTGAGCTAACAAAACTGAATCAATATGCCAAGCCCACCGAAAAAATTTCTGAAGCTCTATGCTTAACAGTCCACTCTCACCTTTACACAGGGTCTGGCTGCACAGATGAGTGAGTATACTGTCTAGCACACCTCTGAGCTACTTCCTGCGTCTAAGCCATCATTCGACAGAGACGTTAGGAAAGCAACACGATTATTGATATAGCCTTTTTTGTATCTAAGATGAACAAAACTTAATTCATCTCAAGCCACAAAAAGGCAATAAAATAATATTATGGCAATAATATTATGCATTATAATAATTTTAAAAATATTTTTTGAAGATGCAGTTTTGGAAATTTCAGGCATGGTAACAGTGAGTCAATTCAAGAAATATAAACGACACTTACGATAGGGGTAATTTTTAATCTGGAATTCAACAGTTTAAACTTTATTTTAATCTGAAAGGTACTTTCGTATATTATTGAAGGCTTTACCAAATTTCTAGATGAGATTTAATTTTTCTTGGTAGAGTTATTTTGAAATATACCATTATTATTTCATTAGATGAAAATTCAATATTAATATTTTATTGAATATCTTTTTTTATTAAAATAACTTTATGTATCTGAATAAACTATTTAGTTTTTACTTATGTATATTTGATAAAATAGTCTGAAAATATCCTAATAACTATAACGTGTTTCAGCTTTCAAAATTTAGTTCCAAAATAAAAAAATAAAAATCAATTTTATTTCCTTTTCATTTTACATTAAAAAAGTTGTTTTCAAATATGTATACGTTGAGATATTTTTTTAACAGCAGTAGAAGGAGAATATTGTGTCATAAAAGTAAGATGCAAATGGTAGAACATGAGTAGTGTGCAATTCTGGAAGGCGGAATTAGTTCTCTAACATTCTCTATCTTTTCAACAATTATTTAATCTCGTACCCTGGGATTTCCAACAATCAACTAGTGGCAATGATATACTTTCACTAGAGATTTATGCTGACAGTCTTTTGTACATTTCAAAAATACCACTCACACTGTTCACGTTTCAAAATAAATAATTAAGTTTTTCAAATAGCTTACGGATTGAATAATATTATTGCTGTGGTTTCATCTGGATTCAATGCAGCAATACACGTGACTTCAGAGAAAAGAAATGGTCGGTGAGTAGGTTTTCTCTCTCTTTTCGTCTTCATCTTGGCCTCGAAGGATTGACGTTGAACGCTGATTAGAACAGAGTCAGGTTGAAGAAACTTGGAGAAATGTCCCATTGCATAAAACATTGGTTGTTTGTAGAATTCATCGGATTCATAATTTATTATGATTGGCGCATCACATGTGAAGCCCATTCCAGTAGGGCCTCCATTCATATCCAGCGCCAAATTCCAATCAATGTAACCAGATGTCCAATAGAGCAGACCCTGAAATGATTAATTTTCATCTTATTACAAATCTTTTCCAACAAAAATTCAAAGTTTTAAATTTTCTGCTACTAACTACACTTGGAAATTGATACAAATGGATCGAATCAAGATAATTAAATGATATTCGTTTCTTATTACCTTGGATCAAACTTTTTTTATCGGCTAACAGAGTTAGCGCTCTGAATATTGCGAGTTTATGAAGGGAAAAATATTTAACATAACTTCTAGCTGAGAACACACTGTGATTAACCACTTTTTAAAACTGAAATTAAATGAATTACATTATTATTTATATTTTTTCTGATGATGCCCACATAGGACTTGTGCGTGGGCAATGAGGTAAATGATGTTTTGGATGGCTAAGTAGTGGTCACCAACCCAATCCAAGTGTTCACCTCGACCGCTCTTCCACCAAGCGACCATCACTTCCACATTTATCACATTGTTCTTCAAAACATAGCAGCCCTGTACGGTATTACTAGTACTGTGATACACCTATTCCCTCTTAAAAAAGGAATATATCTTCAACGCTAAAGACAATCTTCATCAGTATGCTATACAAATAACTAGGGTATTGAAATATTAATCAACTATAAATACTTGAGCTATTCTAATTGACTACTGTCGATGAACTATATTCACTGTCAAGTTTAAGAATTTTCAAAAGGGTTGACTTTTATTTGGAAATGAATTGAATTTAGTGTACCTTACCCAAAAGTAAGTTTTGAAAACTCAATATAAGTTCTATTACTGATATTAGTTCTATTAGTGAAATGATTGTGAACCCTTTAATGATAATTAAAGGCTTTAATGAACAATGAATGATTCTACTAACAAGATGAGAGACAAACTATATAACAAGATAAATTAATGACTGTTCCAATAGGTACTAAATAGCTACAGCTGGAAGTCACAAACTAATATATCATATATGTTAAACATCATCACAATTAGTGATAGGAGTTACGTAGCATAAATCGTTAACTAGACCTTATTAATGAAAGTGAAGCTGTGGTTACTGGGAAAATTGTATAAAATTCATATATATGAATTGGTACATATTGGTATGCCTGGTACATATTGATCTTTAAATAATACCTCTAGTATGCTGGTAATGTACAATGCAGCTCTTTTCCAATCTCCTAGTTTTGGATGAATTGCGTCCCATTCTGGAAAAAATAGTGTCTAAGCAGAATCATTATTAAATTATTGATTTATTAAGAATAATTAAAAAATAAATAAGATTCTATTAAAACCTGAAATGTACATATAAAAAACTGAAAGGTAACTAAAGTGATCTTGCATAATACTCAATTAGAACATTAACACTGTGTTATCACCAAACTTATATTGTTTTTTTATTATTGTCCAGTTCTATTATTGTCCAGAAAGCATAAGTATTATTATTTGAAGAAGATTAGGAGATAATTTTATTAAGAAATAAATTTTCTACACAATTCAATTCAAATTGTTTTTATTCACGTATCAACATACACTAAAAAAAAGAATAATAGAGCCCGCATAGACTATATCGTCTGTGAGCGGGAGAAGTTCTTACAGTTATCTGTTATGTAACTAGATGAGACATATTAGCGATAAAACACATACATATTTTTGAGCATTGATTATATGAAAATTCATAACTCTAAAGATTCGTTAGCCTGGAAGATCACGACCACTTTACTAAATATTTATCACTCCCCAGAACATCCGGCATCGCATTGCTTCTTTGCACCACCACAAGACCGCTGCACCGACTAAGGCCAGCACTCGCAATTTAAAAATATGACACATTATAGAAAGAAAGAAGAAGAAAAAAGAAAGAGAAAAAACATAGTGCAGATTGAAGATTTATTGCAATTTTCGCACAATAAAATTATTTATTTATTGAACACGTAAAGTTGGCTGCAACGAAACCCAGAAATTAATCGCGACATCAACTCTATTTGCAGACCAAGACTCTGATGAACCTGACCAAAAAGTTTTTTTAGATTCATTTATTTGTACAGTCAGCGTTCAGTTGCTGAAGCGAGTAGACGTCATTTTTTAGCTAGTGGAAGTAGTGAAAATAGTGTATGCATTAATAGTTAGTACAGTGTATTAGTTGTTGCCGTTAGAGACCAGAGCCATAGGTTAGTACTGGCTTTCCATTTTTCTAGCCAGGCTAGGAAATGTCGGTCAATAAACCACCGACATTTCTGATGCCGGAGTCCGAAGAGGAAGAAGACGTCACAGAGATTCAAACGACAACGACACAAAAAAAGAGCTGATGCCAATACATACTATTCACTAATAGTATACCAATATTGCAATCACCTCCAATCAAAAAGTCTGATGATACTTAGGCAAGAAACAACAGAGACAAAGCAGAAACATTTGCAAATCATTTGGCTGAAATTTGCCAACCAAATAATATTTAATTGGAAGTTGAGGCCGAAGAAAATATAACAGGTTCAGAAACAAAAATCAGTCCAGTTTCTATAAATGAGGTTCTACAAGACATAAAAACAAATCTGAACACCAAAAACGCACCTGGATTCGATTCAATTACAGGTGAGATCTTAAAGAAACTTTCAAGGAACGGAATTCTTATGCTGACATTCTTATTCAATGCAGCATTACAATTGCAGCATTTTCATACAATTTGGAAATTAGCTGAAGTGATTATGTTACAAAAGCCAGGAAAGCTTTTCAATAATCAAGATCATACCGTCCCATATCTCTCTTACCAGTAATTTCAAAGCTCTTTGAGAAATTGTTAAATTTCAATTTAACAATTCAATTGGAATTTAATAAATTCCAATTTTGAGAAATTGGACCAGGTACATTCACTGGTATTCACCAGGTGACATCACCAGGTAACATCACCGGACATTCACCAGGTAACATCACTGATATAGTATAAAACTGGAGAAAAAATCAATATGTTCAGCAATCTTCCTTGATGTGGCCCAGGCATTTGATAAGGTGTGGCATGAGGGTCTGATTCATAAACTTCACAGAATTCTACCAATCAGATTTGTCAATCTACTGATATCCTACACTACAGACAGATTATTTAGAGTACAACAAGGCAATTGAAGTCTCTGATTTGAGAGAAATAAGGGCTGGAGTTCCTCAAAAGGTGTGTTCTGGGACCAGTTCTCTATGAACTGTACTCGAATGATCTTCCTGAGTTGGATGCGGTGACAGTTGCTACTTTTGCCGATAACACTGCATTACTGGCAGAGGGAAAACCAGTTGAAGAAGCGGCCACTAAACTTCAAAATAATACCAATTTTCTGACTGGACCAAGAAATGGAAAATAAAATTGAATGAAATCAAGTCCATTCATATCAACTTTTCCAACAAGAACATCAATAATTCGATCTGCATAAATCTGAATGGAAATGTGATACCTCACTGTAACACAGCTAAGTACCTTGGAATGACTCTTGATGTCAAGTTAAAATATCATAGAGTATATCAATATTAAAAGAAGTGAACTGGAACTCAAATACAGTAAAATTTATTGGCTCTTGGGTCGTCAATCACAGCTATCACTGGACAACAAAATATTAATTATAAAACAAATACTAAAACCCATCTGGACCTATGGGATTCAGAGCACCCATGGGGATGCTCTAGGCTCAATAATGTCAAAAGAATTCAAATCTTCCAGAACAAGGTACATGAGGAACATGGCAAATGCGCCCTGGTACATGAGGAACAGCGATTTGCACAGAAATCTGCACATCCTTTACGTGGCCAGCGAGATAAGACGGTTGGCAGCCCATAATGAGTCACATCTTCATCAGCACGACAAAAGAAGGTCATTCAATTATTGATCCAACTGACAAGAAGATTAAAGAGAACGAAGCCCTTCGTTCAGAGCAACAGTAGACAGGATTAGGATTGCCAGGATGGTTGCCAACGTCTGGAATCAGACAGGACCCTAAGAAGAAGAAGCCCTTCGAGTTGGTGTAGTGAAAAAAATAGCGAAGTGAAAAAATGTAAAAAAAAAGATTGTGAGTAGAGAGCTAGAATCATCATTAGAAGACACAAGCATTGGTAAATAAAAAAATAGTTTATAACAATGTAGAATAAAATTAATAGTTAGTCCAGGCAACTAGTTCTAATAAGTATTTAAAAAAAAATATTCTCACAGTAGACATAACTGAATGCTATTGAATGACATCTTTCCAGTAGACCGTTTTAAAAGCTTAAAATTTGATCTAATCTTACCACTAGGCTTCTTATAATTATTAATTGAGATTTGGGATCGATGATTATTTTTCGATTGGAGACTGGCAGCCATATTCACTGCTGGATTTATACTCGATTCTGTATAAATGATTTCTTGATCTGGATATTTTGAATGAATTTGTTCCATTATCAGAGGAGAAGCTTCGGCATCCATATACCAATGTATACCAACGCCATTGACATACTTCCTTGCTTTAACAGATCTTAAAACCTGAAAAAGGCATAGTTTGTAAATTATTTCGTACCTACGATTCCTCTCCATTGAAAGGACATTTCTGAACAACTAGAAGAGATTGTGTGAGGATAAATTGCAAACAAAACAAACAAAATGAGAATAGCATTACTGATAAGAATCAATTTCAAGAGCTGGAACTCTTATTTTAAAAAGGTCTAAAGTAAAATGACCTTTACAGTAAAGTAACAGTTAAAATGAAAGTACTTACAACAAGCATTTCACTTATGATGAAAAAGCTCACTAGAAGTAATAAATGACACCGTAATTGTGAAACTTTTGTAAGGGTTTAATGTATAATAAAAACAGTATAAACTGAATTTTATCTAAATGGAATACTGTCTGTTTTTATTATATTACCAGATCTTTTGATTGACCGAATAGAAGTTTGTTTTCACTATTTTTCCCAACAGCCAAATTACGTGTGATCTATACAACAGAACCACTGATAGCCAAATAAAATAGCATTTATTATAGCCTGCAGAAAAGAACTGTGCATGCACCCAATACATACAATATGGTACATATATCTGTATACAACTAAAATGTATGTATTGGATGATGCTGGCAATTTGCGAAATCCTACCTATTAATCCATAAAATTAATTACACGAGGCGTTCTTATGATAAACAAATAGAATTAAAATATTGAATTTGAAACAAAATTCATGCTTCATATTCAATTTCAAACAATTTTTTGCAGTATTTAGAATACTTGTCATTAAATGAATTTATTTAAGAAACCCGTTTCTTAGTGATGTTTAAATCTTTTATAAATGATTAGTATTTTTCTCGGCTTAATGTATCTTATCTTGACAGTTTGCAAATAATAATTATTAGGAATCGATGAACTCAGATGGCTACCAAGTCAATTCTATTCAGTAACGAATATGAAACAAAATCATGTACAATAATTAATGTAAGCTATATATTATAACGTAGTAAGGTGATCAACTTACTGTGTTCAACCACCAATACGCATACTTCCGTTGATCATCCATTATGATTATTGATAAATTTCCATATCCAGCTTTCTCCAGTGATGGGCCTAGATGTTCACTTATCCAATATCTTTGCTGTTCTGGGTACATTGCTAGATTTGGTATTCTAGTCTTAAACGTTGTTAGTGTCAGCGGCTCATTACCAGTTGTAAGACCCCAAAACTTCACTCCTTCTTTTTTGAATGCATCCAAAGTTCTTAAAAAATATTATATAGGAAACGTTATACTTGGCTTCAGGAATTGTAACAATAGAGAATGATTATGAGATATTTGGTTATTATGATTTGTTGTATTTCTAATTAGATAGAATTCATCGTACGGTAGACAGTCATGATCCGCTTTGAATATCCTTCATATACTTTATAAAGCCTAACAACGGAAAATGAATGATATCTTTGATATCACATACAGCTGACAATGACTCTCCTGATTGTCTCTAATTGATGTATACTGAGTTTTTCATACCATCCTCAAGCGCATGCGCTCTGAGTAAAATGTGTTTTTACACACAATGTTCAAGTTAATAATGTTCACATTAAGAGACAGACAGGTTTGCAACAGTATGTAAAACTTCATATTGTCTTCTTCGTTATTACCACACACTCTCCTAAAACCCGTCACCCATGAACCAGTTATAAATTTATCAATTATTATCATTTCAATTTACTTTAAAGCTATTTACTCATAAGTATATGATAAATATTACATAAGCTTCATAAGTATTAATATTTATTACAAATATAAAAACCTACAATACATAATCTTCCCATTTTTTAGTAAAGATGACATTTTTACTTTTCACAAATTTCATTTACTTTTTTAAATATCTTTGAAAACAAATAATAATAAGAAAATATTGAATTGAAATAACTATATACAGAACTATAAAATACTGAATAATAGACTTTGCTTTTGTTTTCTAATTCTCCTCAATTTCCTATCTCATACGCCTTTCCAATTTTCTAAATCTTAACTTTTTCATCTTAAAATCAAAAACATTTTCCTTCTGATTTATACCTAGCTATAGTTTTATTTAATTTTGATATTGTATTGTGCTATTACTAGATACCTGCTGTAAAATCTTGTGAAGTTTGGCCAGACCATTGCATGTTTTAATTTTGTGAATTAATAAATTGAATACTATGAGTTGAATTACCATTGTCCATTAGAAATGCAAATGAAAATTTAATAGAAGATTAGAATAGTTGAAATGACTAACTTGACATGGTAGTCGGCCCAGGTTTGTTGAAATTCCATTTTCAAATAGCCAGCTGCAAAGTTGTTATTTGCCTTCATCCATGGAGGTGCTGTCCAAGTAGTTCCAAGCAAATTGATTTTTCTCTTACTCATTGCATTAGCGCGGATTATTGGCCAAATCTGTTCACAATCATTGAAAAAGGACACAATATTAAACATACTCACAAAAACTTCAGGCTTAGGAATGAAGCACCCTTTTTTAGGGAAGAAAAATATTTAAACAGAGTACAGCATAAACAAAAAATTCATCAAACGATCATTCAAATTGAATTTAAAACAAAATATTACATTAGAGAAAACACTTACCGGCACTGTAAGTTAATTGCGAAACACAATATTAGGCAAAACCCCTTCGCGACTATGGTACCTCTCAAGATTTGTTGCGAGAAAACTTCCCGTCTTCTGTACCATCTCATCCAACTTGATAATAATTGTAATATGGCTTCCTCAAAGAATTTCTATAAATCTGGTCTTTTCTAATTTATTTGAGACAGTTGTAAAAAGTGATTAGTAAAACTGAAGCAGTACTGCTGTGCGGTTAATATAGGAAATGGTACTGAAAGAGCGGAAATGTCTACACCTTCATAGTAGACATTATCGAACCACGGTTTTTTCCTTTCGAGCCTTTGTCCTGGTACTTCAGAAGAACGTTTATTAAAGCAAGAATATGTCGATAGAGATCTCATAATTAGGCTATATATATATCAAAATTTAATAATTGGAAAATTGAACTTAGTCATTGTAATAGAGCCTTCTATTGCAATGAAACATTTTAAAAAAATGTGATTTTATAATAAACTATACAAAACCATGTTTAAACAAATTGTTTGTCGTCAACTAGACTAATTAATACTCATTTAATTGATACTCAGTAGTAGTGAACTTGTGTTGTAGTGAACTAATGAACTCAGTTAGTAGTTAACTGTTTATACGTTGCTTGTAACTATGTTTGAATATGTCTCCCAAAACTAAGTTGGATCCAATAGTTGCCAAAATTCTAAGAATATTGAATTGGCTTTTATGGGGTGAGCCGTAGCAAGTATCTGTTCAATCAAATTAGTTATCTCCCTGTAAGGGTGACCGATTGGATTGGTCAGCAAAAAAGACTGTTCTCTGCTGTAAAACCACTTTCCGTTGGTTCGGAACCACCTAAAACTTTGGGTCCAACTCATCAATCATCATTATCCAACTCATTACCCACGCACAGGTCTCAGACCCATGTGGGCTAAATCCTTCAAAAAAGAAGTCTTTCAATGGATTGCACGAGTATTTATTGATTTATTATACAGAACTGTCTAACGCCTCTTGCACATTGCTGACTGGAATTAACAGAACATCTCTCTGCCCTCTGCACACTATTTCCATTGCCAACTTCCTTGTTTTCATTTTTGTTTTTCGTTAACATTTGATGCTTCACATCTGGTTGTTCCAATCGTTTGTCGTCTATTATTTTTATAGTAGTAGTTATTGGATGAAGTAATGGTTGGTAATAAATTTTCAACTAATTGAGGTATGTGAACGACATGTGTCATGAAAGCTGAAGATGAAAATTTTGTAAAAGGGGCTTTTATTTTATGTTGCTGACAGGTGTTCAACAAATGCGCAATAAGCATATGAAAAGATCTGATGAATAGAATTGCATCAAGACGATGCTTCTCAAATGGAAAGAAAATATGGAACAGATTGGATTTGAGTGTATCCAAAAACGTACCTTATTTTCGTAATCTTCATGTGTTAAGTTGAATGTGCTGAGTAACGGATCATATTGCGGCACATAAGTGTATTCGTGTGAAGAGAAATCAGAACTTCCCAAAACTACTCGACAAAGGCTGTATTCGATTCCTTCAACCGAGAATAAGGATCTGCAAAAACATGTAAATTTCCAAGTCCAACCTCCAATTCAGCAAGGAGCAGAATGAAACAAGCGACGGCTGAAAAGTTCTGGCACTCAAATATTACACAAATTATAGAAATAAGTTAATGATAAAAGAAAATGTACAAAGACAAAAAGAGAATAACCTTGAAGAAAAAATAGTTATTTAGACACTGTTATGTGAAACTATTATTTCTAAATGCCAGTTGCTCATAACTTTTGTTGAATAAAAAATAGTTGGACAGTGTGAAACTATGATTTCTATATGCTGGTTGTTCATAACTTTTGTTGAATTAAAAATAGTTAGACAGTGTTATGTGAAACTAGGATTTCTATATGCCGGAAGTTCATAACTTTTGTTGAATTATCACACATCATACAAGTAAAGCCTCTAATGAAATGAAAATATTGTACTAAATTAAAAAATACTGAAAATGCTAAGAGGAAGCTTATCTAGCAATGCTATAAATGCGTTTTTGACAGAGAATATCAAACTTTGATGAATTAAATTGATCTCTTACAGTATTGACAGTCATTCATGTATCACCGTCTACTGGCGGTGGCAAATTCCAAGAAGAGAGACAAACATTGGGCTTACGTTTGGACCAACGATGAGGGAAAAGTTCTGCTTCGAAAACAAGAAAGGGGTCCTGTCATTTGGATTCAAAATATTGAGGACTTGAACCAGGTTTAGTAAATTATTATATTGTAATTTTTTTTGTTCCATATTTCTTTTCTTGATGGATAGCATAATTAATGATTCTTTATTTTTTGATTCATTAGAAAAATGGCGTGGGCCCAATATCACGGTTCTAAGCTATAATATTCGTAGTATGAGGGGAAATTTTGAGTTTTTTATTCTCCAATTTAGTGCAAAAAATGTTTTACCAGAAATAATAGTACTAACTGAAATATGGATTTTTGAAAATGAGGTTGACAGCTACCATAAAATACCTGGTTATAAACAATTTTATAAATGTAATCAATCTTATCGTTCAGGAGGTGTAATTGTTTTTGTACTTGAAAACTTATCTTGCAGACAGTTGAAAATTGATTCAATCACAGCCGACATAGTTAACCTAAATCTTAATTTTGAAGGGTTTTCCTTATCAATATTAGCTATCTACCGTTTGCATAGGCATTCCATTTCATCTTTTACTAACGAGTTACAGACTATCTTAGATAACATAAACAATAGAAATCTATTGCTTATAGGAGATTTGAATATTTGCATTCTTGAGAATAATTCCATTAACTTTGACTATCTTTCCCTGTTAGCAAGCTTTGGTTTGGAAAGTCTCATAAACACACCTACTAGAGTTAATCGTGGATCAAAATCTTGCATAGATCACGCTTTTTTTAGAAGCAGAGATAATCTAAAATGTGTTGCTGGTAAAGTAGACTTTGATATTACAGACCATTTGGCAATTTTCTTTTCAATAGAGGCGATAAAAATCGGAAAAAATATCAATGTAATAAAACGATGAAGAAAATAGATTATGTAAAAATGCTTGATATTCTTAGAAATAGTGACTACAGCTCTGTTTTGAGTCAATTCGATGTCAATCTAGCTTATGATGCATTGTATGACATTGTTAATGTAGCCCTATTACAGTCAACCAGTGAAGAACGGATATCAAGGCGGTATAATAAATTAAAACCATGGATGAATGATAATCTAATAAAGAGTATTGAAATAAGGAGACTGTTGTACGGTACAAAAAAATTTTAAAATATCCTAACAATGAAAACTACAGGAGAAATTATGATAGGTTCAATTCAAAACTGCAAATTGATTTGAAATTGAGAAAGGAAAATTATTATAATACTTTATTTGAAGTCAATAAAAATAATTCCTCAGCTCAATGGAAAATAGTAAATGACCTTACTGGTGCATGTAAAAATAAAAATTCGGATTTTGAGTTATACTGTGATGACAACCATGTAAACTACTTCGGAACCACACGAAGTTGCAAATATTCTCAATACCTATTACGTTGGTGTAGTTGATAAGCTGAGAGCTGGTAATAATAATTTAGGACAAACAACCAATAATTATCAGCAGTGGTTTCCAGCTACTTGTCAACTTCAATCTATGTTTTTCTATCCTACTGATTCTCAAGAGATTAACTCCATCATATCATCATTGAAAAATAAAAAATCACCAGGCATTGATGGTTGGTCAGTAGACTTGATTAAATATATATGTCCTATCATAAATGATGATCTCACTTACATTGTCAATCTAAGTTTGCAAACAGGTGTATTTCCTGACAAGTTAAAACATGCACTGGTAGTCCCAATTTTTAAAAAAGGAGATCCAAAATCTCCTGGTAATTACAGACCCATATCACTCCTTCCTGTCTTGTCCAAAATAATAGAAAAAGTAGTCAAGAAAAGGTTGCTTTCTTTTTACAGCAAGTTTAATTTTTTTAGTAAAAATCAATTTGGATTTACAGAAGGGAAATGCACTGAGGATGCATTACTAGCAGTTATATCTGAACTACACAAAGGACTAAATGGTAATCTAAATGTTGCAGGCTTGTTTATAGATATCACGAAAGCGTTTGACTGTGTTGACCACAATATCCTATAAAAAAACTTTGTTCATCTGGTGTACGTGGGGTTCCACTCCAGTGGTTTAAAAGTTACAGACAGTTTCACGGTGCTTGGCGTCTCGCTGGTGGCAGGGGAGGCAGTGCGAGAGAGACAGAAAGTCTTTCCCACCACGTTTCCCCTCCAGCCGTCAAGTACAGTCGCGTCCAATACACTCACTGCTGGACTTTTTAGCGGTAGCGGACTTGGAGAATATTTGAACTTGACTGTACCGCTAGCGCTAGTGGGAGGAAGCGCTCAGCGCGCATGCTCCATCGAGACGCCATGCACCGTGAAACTGTCTGTACCTTTCGGAAAGAAAACAGTGTGTCCGTATTGCAAATAGAGCAAGTAATTTTTTAACAATTAAACATGGTGTACCCCAGGGGTCAGTGTTAGGGCCTATTCTTTTTCTTATCTATATTAATGATCTCTGTAAGGGTGGGTTTAGTGGTAGTATCACTGCTTTTGCAGATGATACTGCATTGACTTACTCTGCAGATCGACCTTAGAATTTATACTGCATTAGGGAAGTGATAGCCACGAGCCGTAGCTGGTATCTGTTCAATCAGAGAGATAAGCTGCGTTCTCGTAGGTCCCGTTCGTAACGGTGACCGATTAGATTGGCCAGCAAAAAAGACACTGTTCTCTGCTGTAAAATCACTTCCCGGTGGTTCGGAACCCACCTAAAACTGTAGGTCCAACTCATCAATCACCATCATCCAACTCATTACCCACGCACAGGTCTCAGACCTATGTGGGCTTCATCCTCAGAAAAAAAAATCCAAAAGTCCAACTTCATAAAATACCTCGGTGTTTTAGTTGATGAAAATTTAAGTTGGAAAATGCACATCAACAAATTGAAAAAAGAAATTCTTTACCTAACTAGAAAGTTCTATTTGTTACGCTATTTATGTCCTCTGTCGGTTTTGAAAACTATTTATCATGCTTTAGTCCATTCTAAATTGCAATATGGGGTGACATTGTGGGGAGGTACTTATTATTCATCTTTAAAACCACTGTTTATTACTCAAAAGAAAATAGTTAGAGTGATGTTGTTTAAGGGAAGTCGAGAACATTCTCACCCCCTTTTCTCCAAATTGCTTATATTTCCTCTCAGACATTTGTATGTGTTCCGTGTCATGAGAGCTTTTTATTTGAGAAGTGGTAACTCAGTAAGTAATATAAATTTATACTCTCAAAGATTACGAAATTGTCTGACAACAGCAATTCCTAGGCCATTCACAGAGGCATATAAAAAATCTTTTGAGTATCTGGCTCCTAAAATGTGGAATAAAGTAAAACCAGTTCAGGAACATTTGAAGTCGAAAAATATATTTGAGAAGTTTATTAAACAGTTTCTTATAAATATAGTTGATATGGAAGATTGGCTGAGGTCATTGGGTTGAAGGCACTTCCTTAAAGATTTTATTTTTATCTTTTTCAAAATGTAATATTAATTTTTCTATGCTATGTGGAGTACCGGGCTTAACTCTCTTTTTTTATTATATGATTTGGTAACCCCAATACAATTTTTTACAGGGGTACCGTATATTTCTGCATCACCTACTAGTACACTACCAATTGTCATTTAATTGTTTCTATAAAAATTTTTTCAAATACATTTTTTCTTTTATTTTTTTCTTTTCATCATATGCAGTGTAAAAATGTTCATATCTATGATTATATATTGATTCTTAAGTATAATCGAAAATATTATTGGAAATTTTATGTAATGAGTTATGTATTCATGATATAATGTAATAATTAAAGTTGCCGTGTGTACTTTTATTGTATACTGTTGTGTTGCGGAAATAAATTATTATTCTATTCTAAAATCTCAGTACAGCCATAATTGAATTGCATTTGAAGTCACTATAGTTCATAGAACTAGAAAACATCAAGTTTGCTCTTATTTTGCATTTTGAGGTGTGGTGCGAAGGTGCGAACTGCAGAGCATACCCGGTTGGGAACTGGGCAGTGGCCCATAGAAATATTTAATCACACTAAAAAGGGTGGCCTTGGTTATTTTTCATAATTTAACTGATCTCTTTTGGTCTCATCAAATTAATTAGCCTTTTAACTGAGATTGAATTTTAAAACGTGTTAGCCTATACAAATTCTAAAAAGTTATAAAAATGGAATGTACATACTTCAAAAAATTGTTCTGAACTTCCTGGGAAATGCGAGTGAATAAATATCCAAATGTGTCTGTGAATGAACTGCCAAAGCCTCTAATCTTCTGTAGCTTAATTTTTGGGTCCAGTTTCAAATTAAGGGCTGAAAAATACACTGGTTTAAAACATCTGAGCTGTTAGTTTTTTAAATTAATGAATTAGCTAGGTAGGTACTATTTTTCAGGTCACTAGCATAAATTTTTACTTTCGTGGCCCTTCATCAACCGTATCGGTATTTATGTTGCGAATTTATTTTTTGTACCTAGTACCTTAATGAGTTTCTAATATGAGCCTAACAGACGCAGCTAATTACTTCCATGTATGGATGGTATTTATCTATTATTTTGATTGGACTTGACACATCTCTACGTGTACATAAAGATCCACGCATTACTTCCACTTTAATCGTGAGCGATATTTTATTCTCAAGAACTATCTGCTCCGCCGCTTGATCAAGCATTATTATTGTAAACAATTTTAATTTAAATGATCTTGATGGTCGTACACTTCATTCTCAATGCTGAAGATCTTAAATGAAGTCTTATCTCATCACTTATTGAAAGATTAAATAATAAGTGATCTCTTTCTTATTTTTGTGAATGGGTTCACTTTAATAACAAAAATAAATCTGGTAATTGACAAGTTGAGGACTTGTTGAGAGTTAATAAATGCTCTCGAGTTTATACGGATCGTGAGCAGGTTCAATGAAGTCTATCAGAAATTATTAACTATTGTACGTGGCAAATCTTCAGTCGTTACTACTGTACAATAGGATTGATTCCTAGTCAATAAATTCACTCTTAAGGTGGTCTCGACGATAGGTACTGTCGCCATGGTTTAGCTGTGCAGCTAGAACGTTGCAAATATAGATTGCTTGTGGAAAACGAAACGATGGCGCAAAACGTTCTTGCCATCATTAATATTTTATTCAATTTTCAAAGTTTTGACTACAGTACATTTAATACGAAAAATTCAACTTTCCTCTAAAGAAAATATCAAAACTTCACCATTTGTCTATTGCTGAGTCTCTTAGGTAGGATGTCAATGGCCAAGTTAATTATATAGGAGCATTAGTCATACTTACCAGCCAAAGAAGAATCTTTGAAATTGAAGAAACTTGTGTAGTGATTGAAGCCTGGCTTCAAGTTACTAGTTGAGTAAACATGATATTGACCTACTTTGAGTTTCTTAGGGCGTTCTACGGTATCGCAATATGTTTTATTGCAAAGACAAACGAAACCTGAGTCTTTCCGAACCGCATTGCAAGCTAAGTCCTTTGATTCGCAGCAAACTAAAACACGAATAAGTATTATTTACGACTGTATTAAACAATTACATTACCGGTTGGTAACAATAAACATCGACAAATGTTAGTTACCAATTGTAAAAAGTAAGATAAAAAACAGATTTCTCAAATAAATTCTGGTTGTCCTTGCTGATAAAATACTTGACTGCATAACTGAACAATCTTTCATAAAAACGAAACTGTACAGTATTTCTTTCCAAGTTTCAATTGTTTGTCTTACATCAGGAATGCAATTTTGTTCCAAACGATGAATTTTATTGTTAGATTAGGAAGAAGTACAGTTTCAGTTTTGTAAATTACCGATGTCTCACTAGAAATAAAAATGCATCAACGATGTCAGGAAAATTAATTACTTGAAAAGTAATAGTGTGTAAAGCATCATTTTATGGAAGATTGTTCTAGGAGTCTTTAAGCCACGGAAAGGAATCAGAATTTATTTGACAAATTATATAACTTACGACTATTTATAATGCTGTATTGCAATTGGCAACTGCCCTGAATTAAATTTAGAAACATTTTCATGTTTCAGTTTTAATTTAAACTATCATTATTTGATACAACTGTATACAGAAAAACACAAAAATGAAATAAAAAATAATAATTATATATTTTTATTTACTAATATGATTTGATAAAGAAAATTGCTCTTAAAAATTGTTTGACGTTTTTTAACTAAATTCTATAGTAATTAATTAAAGCTAGCGTTTCAGATCCAATGTAGCTTAATAATTTGAATTAGAAAAACACCGGTACTATTATTGTTGAGTGAAATATGAGGAAACCTACCTGCAAAAGCTAATAAAACCAGAAGTGATGTGCACCACATTTCATACATCTATTGAGTTCTATAGCAATATTAGCAAGAATCTTCTAAAAGACCTTTGTATTTTGAATACCGTACTTGAAAAGACAGGCAATTGAAAACGGTTGATCTGATAGCTTCAACTCATCACCTTCGTGTGATTTTCAAGACAAATACTGCCTACTTGAAACTAGTTACAGGTTAATTGATAATAAAGTTACAGGCAAATCACAACATTCTTCTTGACATACCAGACTAGATTAGACAATTGTCATTGTATAATACCCGATTAGATAGCATTAAAAACAATGTGATGATGTTCAAGCTGAATACTCTGATTCATTGTTGTTATACTTTTTGGATTACAGTAAAATATTGTTATAAATTTCACTTACATTAGGTGCTGCTTCACACAAACTAATAGTACTTTTATTTTCTACAAAATGTTATATAGCTTGTTAAATGATTGAAGTTCAATTATTAATAGAATTCAGTGTAATAAATAATTTTATCAGTAATTCGCGATGAACAACAAATCAAATACAATAGTTATTTTGTTGAATTTTGTTTTTTTCTGGCCTTGACCGCAACATTGATTGCACCAATAGGTCTTATTTACGCTACACGTAGATGCGACTTTAATAGAGAACATTCCTTCCTCTCACCAGGATTGATCTAAACATTAAAAACTTTCAAAAATTATAAAATATTTATTTATGTGGAAGTTGATTTCTTGATGCAAGCATTCAAATCAACGCCATAAAAACCATTACATCACTAATTACAGGAGGAAAATATATATAAATAGTGCCTATGAGTTATGAGAAAACAAAATAATAATCGTACAATGATTATTAAGTATATAATTACATAGAAGTCAATTGTAAAGAAAACATGACCATTTAAAACAATCGTATTTACATGGGTGAAGTAATATATAGAACACAATATTAGCTTAAGAGTATTTTCTGCTCACAATCAATTTGTTTCAAAGTCTGGATCACAATTTGTTCAGATGCGACATGGCAAAAGTCATTAACCATGAATTTATACCAACAATTTGCACCCTCACAAACACAATTCGAAGAAAATACTGGATAATCGGTCATCACTTTTTGTTTTGAATAGCATTGGAAAGCCAGTCCATAGCCGAGTCCAGCCCTTCTCCTTTAACAGCTGATGTCTTGAATATCTGAAACGTTCGATTCTTGAGAGCGTCTAATCCCAGTGCTTGGTGTACTTCTGCCACACTCATGCACCCTTCCATGTCTTGCTTATTGGCAAGCACCACTAAAATTGCACCTTGCAACTCTTCTTCCTGGAATTGAGAGAAATCAGAAAATTTAGTGGGCTTATTATCTGAAAAGGAATGTAATCAGATGAATGTCATCTAATCTGCAAAATCAAGTTTAAAATGACATTTCCACATCAAATTTACATCACTCGGGTTTTATTTCATCTTCAAAGAAAGTTAAACAGGGTGAAGTTTTGAGAAACAGGAATGAATCAGACTTTACCATCAATTGCGCTGTCCAATTCATGTATGCGTTTCACAAAAGAGTAGCTGGCGTCAAATCACTAGGCCTGTGTTTATAATTGCGCTGGGCCTTATAGTATTAATAACGGAATCTGTTAGCCATTGGAAACGTGTCAATAAGGATTAGCCAGTATTTCTGATTCATGCAAATCCAAGCTAGATTCTTTAATGTTTGTTGACGTTAATCTCCAAACTATGTTTTTTGCACCCAATTTTAGATTTTACCTGACCAGAAAAATCTAAAATACACTGAAGTGCGCAAAGGTGCTTGCTAGTTGAAACAGTTCGTTCATAAGCTTGAAATCGAGAACACAGACACTGGGGAATTTCAGCAGTACGTCACAATACTGTAATTTACCAGTATTGAAAACATTCCAAGATGGGCTATACACGTTTTTCTTGTGGATTAAATTCTGAGACAGCAACTCACAATACTTGATAGGCCTATCAAAAAATCACATATCAATAAATCTTTTACATTAACAGTGAATATGGCGACGACTAATTTTTAAATGGGCAATATACAAGAAACCAAAGTTAGGCAAGAAACAATTTGAAATGGTAAATCATTGCTTGAGATTTGAAATTACAATTATTGATTTGTTGGTTCAAAAATATGTGAAATATTTTTTTAATATAATATTTGAGGGGTGCTTATTTCAAAGTACATACAAGCTGCTCAGTGAGCTACCAAGCAGTTTGGATTTAGATCTCTGTTCAAAGGCTATAAAATAAATTTCGAGATTTTTGTCCAATAACTTTTTTCTAATAAATTAAATAACAAATTATCATTAATAATTTTGATTGTGCCGGAGCTTGAAACATTATTAAAATTCATTTTCATTCAACTTTTAAAAATTCATGTAATTAATATCATGTTTTGAACATTTTGGTTTGTTTTAATAGTAGGAGGAAAATTAACGAAGGACATAGTAAAATGATGTAAGTTACTCACCCGTAACATGTACAGTAATTCATCTTTTGAAATTCCTATTCTATCTTTATCAGCCGAGTCGACAACATATATAATAGCGTCTGTATTCGAGTAATAACATCTCCAATATGGCCTGGAATGGATAATTAATCAAGTTCAGAAAGGAAGAAATTTATTACAGGAAATGTTATTGTACAATATTCATAAAACAAGATTAAGAAATGCTTCATCCTTATGATCAATTCAATACCCTGCCAATCCTGGTTAACATTTCTTCCGATGGCCACAAATAACGATGATAATAAATAAAATATAGTTATATTTGAATAAATGTAAAATAAGTGATGGGTAAAACAAACATAGACATACATGCTCTGTGATACATTGATTGAGAGTAGGCACAGCTATTCATTTGAAAGAATATCTCTAAACACAGAAATAATTATAAAAATTATTTCATTATAGCATTATGATATCACATCAATTCGATAAGAAATTCATTACAAGCTTATAGAAAGCTGAGAAATACAAGTGGAAAACTATTATTTCTGAAATTCAAGTTTTAAGAGAATTTTACTGAATTGTTCCATTATTCAAGACTTTCTTACTCACACAGAAGATTTTGATGAATAAAGAAAACTTGAATTTATTAATGTTCTAGTGACATGAATGATAGTTACACAGAGTGCCTATTATAGGAAACTATCAGAACTAATATAATAAACAATAATAGGTTTTGTAGATCACTCCAAGTATAATTATTAAACCAGACAAGTGTGAATTTTAATAAAAGCAGTATAAAAATATAAGTATCAGTAACCAACATCAGTAATTTGTAAACCTTATACCATTGATTCAGTAAGTTACTAACCTTATGCTAGTTTGACCACCGAGATCCCATACTTGGAATTTTAAATTTTTATAAGTGACCTGCTCAACATTGAAGCCAATAGTTGGTATTGTTGTTACAACTTCGCCAACTTGCAAGCGATAGAGTATTGTCGTTTTTCCTGCACCATCCAGCCCAAGAATGAGAATACGCATTTCTCGGCTACCCAGAAGATTTCTGAAGTAACTTAATAATCCACCTAGTTATCAACACAGTCAAGGTATTAGTGACTTCATATATACATGTGAAATGAATTTAAGGACTGGAATATCGGACGCTTTTTTGAAATTTTAGGATTGTTAGGACATTTTGATGCATCGAATTTTTGACCGATAGACTGGTGGTTTAACGTGTCCTCCAAAACACAGTAGGGACCAACGCAAAAAGCTTTTGGTCAACGGGTTTCAAAGCCATAGCTTTCTTATCCAGGAGTCAGCACTTAATCCTACCGTGAATCAGGACCCCAGTGAATTATGAATCGCTAGTAAGGAGCTGTTAATTTAAAGGTTAAAATATTGATGCGACCAGTTTACAATTTTGCTGTGTAACAAAAATATTTCAGACATGTCCATGGTCATGTAATGAGTATTCTAGTCAACTCATGTGATTATGAAAAGGCCATCAAGGTCTTAATTTTCTTGATAACATTTTTCTAAATAGGTCCTGAAAATGTAATAACTCATGGAAGATAATAATGTAAACCAATATTAATATGATTGAGTGAGCCGAAAACTTTATTGTCTCAATGATTTTGAAACAATACATTGGAACATTTTCCTTCATAAATAAAATGGAATGATGGTGTTCAGGGGTGGATTTGAAGCAAATCCTCTACTTTTTTCAAGATGAAATTAAAATCACATAACTACAAAGCACAATCAACTTAATCAACTCTTATAATTGTATTAATATTTAGCAATTTCATCAGTGACAATTACTTTTTAGGAGGGCACTGATACGTCAGCTACATAGATTGAACATTTGCAACAATTGTTTACAGAACTTATGTCTGTGAAATGCCTTGTGTATAGCTTTTTTTTTTAAATAAGCTTCATAGATGGAAACTGAGATTCATATTTCGATTTGGAGCTAAACTAATAGTCTATGTACGTACAAATTAGCTGGGTATTGACAATGCCAGAGTGCTGTACACATAACCTAGAAACTCGAAATATTGAAATAAAACATTGAACTGTAATAATCATCAATAAACGAGGTTCATTGATGATTATTCATTAAACATTTTTTTTAAATAAATAAATACCAAGAAATCTTTCGCATAGCTAGATGCATTCTTCATAATAAATCATAACCAATATGCCCCGGCGATTCTAATCACAGATCTGTCACGTATGAAGTTGCACTATGTAAAACGGTTTCGTTGAAGATTTATAAGAAAACTTACCCATTATTTATACGGTTTATCTCTATAGTGGGAAACACATGAATAATAATAAAAAATTATATCGAATTGATGACAAAAAGCAATATCGTACACTATCTGAACTTCTGAAGACAAGGCAGTGGAGACTGGAGAGTGATTGGCTTTGGCAAAATTGGCATAATATGCATGTCACATCTATTCTAATGGCAGTGGCTCGATAGCAGCTTATGAACTTGAAAACCAATGTTTTCAGAGTAGAAGCTTCCTTTTTAATCAATTTTAAAATTATTAAAAATTAATTAGAAGTTAAATCATTCGAAAATTAGTTTCTCATCTCTAAATATCTAATGTTCCTAATAGTTGGGAGCATATAGGCGAGATGACTTTTGAAAAAATTACGATCAGCTGTGCTTATATGTTTTTGCTAGTAGTTGACGTCACTACTTGTCACTTTGACAGAAAACAGATGATTACGACCACTCAACCTCGACGACATAATAGTCCAATTGGTAGAGGATAGAGTGCATGCGCGAACTGTTTGCCTAAAGGGTTGATTACATTGGGATAGTTACTCGCTAAGCGAGTAGCGAGTAGGACGTTACTGACCGACCGTGCTACAGCAACTCGGCATACCAAGCCGAATTATATTAAAAATTTATCTTCCAGAATCATCCCCATACTATGGAATTTCTAAGACAATAAATAATATTTCAACACAAAATTAAAATATGAAGTTTACCAACAATTATTCAATGAAATTTCATCAAAACATTATACAATATATCTCATCTGAAGTGTTATGCTGGCAGCCTGCGTGATTAAGTGTAGGCTTTGGCCATAATAATATTGTATTTTGGTGTTGGCTACTCTGCCAGCAAGTATAAATGTGACCAAATTCAAAGTTGAGAGCCTGTCTACTTTGAATTTTGTCACATTTATACATGCTGGCAGAGTAGCCAACACCAAAATACAATATTATTATGGCCAAAGCCTACACTTAATCACGCAGGCTGCCAGCATAACACTTCAGATGAGATATATTGTATAATGTTTTGATGCAATTCCATTGAATAATTGTTGGTAAACTTCATATTTTAATTTTGTGTTGAAATATTATTTATTGTCTTAGAAATTCCATAGTATGGGGGTGATTCTAGAAATAATATTTTTAATATAATTTGGCATGGTATGCTGAGCTGTTGTAGCGCGGTCGGTCAGTAACGTCCTACTCGCTACTCGCTTAGCGAGTAACTATCCCAATGTAATCAACCCTTTGGCAGCCTGCGTGATCTGTCTACTTTGAATTTGTCACATTTATACTCGCTGGCAGAGTAGCCAACACCAATATACAATATTATTGTGGCCAAAGCCGACACTTATTCACGCAGGCTGCCAGCATAACACTTCAGATGAGATATATTGTATATTGTTTTGATGAAATTTTATTGAATAATTGTTGGTAAACTTCATATTTTAATTTTGTGTTGCAATATTATTTATTGTCTTTGAAATTCCATAGTATGGGGGTGATTCTGGAAGATAAATTTTTAATATAATTCGGCTTGGTATGCTAGCTGCTGTAGCACGGTCGGTCAGTAACATCCTACTCGCTACTCGCTTAGCGAGTAACTATCCCAATGTAATCAACCCTCTAGGGCCTCTACACACTGGTGTCTTAGTGGCTCTACACACTGGTGTCTTAAGACATGTGTCTTAAGGCATCTGTCGTGTCGTACGGAATTGAATAAGACATGGATGTTTTATGCATATCTTATGTCTTACGTGCGTTGCAGACGGCTAATTGTTGAGCTCAGTTGTTGACGGCTCACAGCTTCATTGCTCGGGTGAAGCGCGCTAGTGCGCATGTGTCAGGGCGGTTGTCGTAAGTCATGACCACAGATTAAGAAATTGTAACCAGATTGATCACCGTGTGTTTCATGAAACGATCGCTAGACTGCGTGGGTATAGTGCCTAGAGAGAAGAGTGTTTCCCTCTCTATTTTCTCTGTTCGCTCTCACTCATCATCAATGGTCACTCCCTCCCTCCAACACTTCCTCATTCTTACAACTTCATCTACACACGTGTGCTCGATCCTTCGCATAATATGCATGCTCACCCTTCAGCACTGTTGCCGGATCAAACCTTATTGCCAGATCTCATTGCCTTTAAACATTTTACGTTTTTATCTGCTACTACGTGCTCGCTCTGATCTGAGATCTGATGGCAGTTCTCCTGCCGGCTACAATAATATGCCGATTGGGTTGACTGCCTCTAAATTATACTGCTAGTGCGAATCCCGTTTCAGTTCATGCTTGTCAAAATATTAATAAGGTTCAATAACTAAATTATTTAGATTATGTGGTGAAATATTATTTGAGATAAAAATAAATAATTTGAATTCATGTAAAAAGGTCCAATAGAAAAATTAATAGAATAGTAACAATATTATTAATAATATTTAGTATTTGGAATCATTTTTTGTTTATCAATAAAATTGTAGTATAGTTTGAAGTTAATTATGTGAATAGTTGAAATTTCAATAGTTTGAAATTGTCATCATGAGGGAATTCGGGATGACAAGATATTTTTAATATGGCAGACATCAAAAACCAGATTTGTGGGTTTGAGTAAATTAATATTAGTATCTGGTAAGCAAGCGTTTTTCGAGGTGCCAAAGGACACATTCGGATTCAGTGCCTACAAATACTACATACAAATCAGGGTAGTGAATTTCGGGTATGAGCATACGTTTTCAACATGCCTGAGTAGCTTGTTAAAGTTATTTAATAATGAGCATGGTTAAAACAAGTTTCAAATAACAAAGAAATGTTTGATGTCAATTATTTGCCTATAGAAAATAGTAATTGAAAAATGTTTCTGGGCTGGCCTAATCCAGTGATATTTGAAGATAGGTCATGCCACAGATAGGTTGTCTGAAGCTGTGTGCTGTCTGTCTCTGTGATCGCGTTTCATATCGGTTCAGAGATAGTTGAAGCTTGAAGATTGATTTAATACTCTTTAATCGCAATAAGAATATTAATGAGTTTGTGACAGGTTCTGAATTTCTTAAATTGAGAAAGTATTAAAAAAATGGTATGAGAAAATTTTACAGTAGTCTATAGACTATTTCTAAAAATCGAAGGAGTCTTTAAAGTTGCAACTTTCCTACTAAAAGCATCTTTCTTTTTTCAAAAGTTCACTTTCTTTCCGTTTCTTTGTAATACATTTTTCTAATCTTCATTTTTCAATATTAAATTTTTTAAGAGAAAATATTTCCTCTTTTCCCAAAGATTTATCACAGATAAAGTGACTTTCCAATGAAAATTAAATTAAATTGAAAATGGATGTCATTGCAGTCTGATATAAGTGTTGATAATTAGAAAATAAAGATCATGGATGTATTAAAACTTGGGATGAGACCCCTGCCGCAAATAAAAATGTAGATTACAACTTCAAGGTTGAGCACTGGTTTTTTGACTTTTTCAATTTTTTGTTTTTTTGTTTTTCACAAAGTAATTAATTTGCAAAATAAAGGGCGCTAAAAGTTGGCTAGAAATGACATGTGCTGTTTAATCTCTTGATCAAGTTTAGCTTCTTCATGAGAATTTCATTGTAATTCTAAAACATTTTGTCAATTCAAAAACTTGCTACAAAAAAGTTAAACTTCGGCTCGATATCCAAGCGATGTCGCTTGTCATCCAAGTATGATATGGATCAATGCATAAAGATGCATGATATAGAGATGCATGAATCAATTTTTAACTATAATAAAGCTATTATATGCTCATATCTCACGTCAGGTGTAGCGAGCATTCATTCTTATTTCCAGAATTTTGATGTTATATTCATGTTTCAGCGTGACAGTTGAGATTTGCTCACTGTAAGCTGGTCAAAACACGAAAACAGAAACTGTATGAATTGAACTAAATGCTTTGGAATTTTAAACAACCTCCTTTTCAGAAAACTATGAATGCTAACTTCTAACACAGGAACTAGTCATCTTGTAGCGTCTAACAATATCGAGGCGAGTCCACTAAGGTTCTGGGGTTTTCCGAAGCATATTGAAAAGGCATGTTTCCAGTGGCGTAACGTTTTCCAGTTGGGCCCCCCCGCAACCGATTTTTCGGGCCCCTCAAAATCATATAAATATCCCCCCTCACCCTTGCCACCCCCACCCCTCCATGAAAAACTTGCATAATTATTTTGTGGGCAGTTATAATTATGTAAGAACTAAATACCTTTTTATAAATTAAATTTTAAAATTCAATCATGTTTCAAGGGGGGCAAGTCTAATGATTTGGGCTGTAGCGTGTGGGCTTCTGAAAGATGGAAATAGTTGAGAGTTGATTATATTATAAATAATTAATCTTGAAACCTAGAAACCTTGAAATTTATGTCTTCCATAGGATCCACATTCACATCCTCCTTGTTAGCACCTTCGCTCCTTTTCCCAGAAAATGTGTTCTCTCAGAATTCGCCTCATTTGCAGACACGGACACAGGTTCAATTTTTAATAAAAAGGCATTTTATCTAAATTACTGCGAAATTACTAAGTCAGGAAAAGAGAAAAAAATTAAGAAATTTATTCTTAAGAGACAGAAGATAGAAAACGTAAACTACAAAAAACTTGTACTTATGCAGTACTTGATCCTATTATAAGAAAAAAAATCAACTGCGTTGGGAGAACTGACAATTGTTCCAAAACTATTATTTATATACTTATACAATAATCATGTAATTTATCATTTATCTGATATATCAAGGGTATAAATATTCCTTCTGAGCATAGTGTTTAAAAATGTACTAGTCGATAAAAAATAGAAATAACTAAAGCATGACCGTACAACATCACAATACCATAAACGCAGCATGTTGAAAAATAGAATAGAAATGAAAAAAAAAATGGCACTCCAAATAATAAAATCCACGATCACGAACTCAATAATGAATAAACATACGGTTTACTCTAGGCCAATTTACCGGACACGTGTATCCAACAGGACGATTCAAAAGAGACTGAATTCAAAATACTGTATGAAGAAAAATATTGACTTTAATTTCTACACAACCCCCCACTTTCCATTACTTCGTATATGCTAATATACATTGAGGAATTCGGTGGGAAAATAATATTAATTTCCTCTAATATTTGCACTGTGGAGACATAGCCGTCATGATTTATCACAGTCTAGATATGTTTGTTTGAAGAGTGTTTTGTCCTCGGTATGTCTCCATTCCCGAAGTCACAACATCCTGCTTCTGAATTCCTTCACTATCTGCGAATTATCTGCTATCTGGGAATTAATTAATAAAGTAAACAATAAACATTGGCCTGACAATATTTAGCCAATTCATTCTTTCTTTCTTCCTTCAGTGTTTCAGTTTTATTTCTTTTGGAAAAAAAATTTTATTTCAGTCTGGGCACGGGCCATTTCTTGAAAAAAATATATTTTCATTCCGGGCCCCCTTATAGCCCGGGCCCCCCCGCGCCGCGGGGTCTGCGGGGGTGTACGTTACGCCACTGCATGTTTCCTAAACAGATAGATTACTAGACCGTCCAAAAAAAAAATTGTTCCGGAGTCGCCTATGAAACAGTATACATGAGCCTTTTAACAACTGAATAACCTGAGGCCAAAAAAGGCAATTCATTATAAAAACTTCAAATCTCCAAAGTAAATGGTGCTAGGGCTTTTCTATAATATATATATTTTTTGCTCAGTAATAGATTCGGCGAGTGCAAAAAAACTCATACAGATTGAAACCTTAGCAAAGCATTTCTACTATTACGTATTCCTTTTCTCTTCGGGGTGTTTGAGGGTATTCCGTGAATTTAAGGGTATTTTCAATTGAAATGGAACCAACTTTACAAATTTAATTGTGCACCTATCCTATTGCCTGTAACGATATGATATTTTAAATACAAATTTTAATAACATTTTAATGTGTATTGTTACGTCACATCACACAAAGCATTGGCATAACTGCAGGGTCAGTCTAGGGGGAGGGGGAGGGGGGGTGTTTCCGTAAGGGTTAGATTCAGGGTACAATAGTAATTTGTAATTTGGAGTACTGTAGTAGACCTCTAACGATAAATTGAAGCAAGATAGCCGTGAGCAGTAGCAGGTATCTGTTCAATCAGATAGAGATAAGCTGCGTTCTCGTAGGACCTGTTTGTAACGGTGACCGATTAGATTGACCAGCAAAAAAGACACTGTTCTCTGCTGTAAAATCACTTCATGGTGGTTCGGAACCCACCTAAAACTGTAGGTCCAAACTCATCAATCACCATCATCCAATTCATTACCCACGCACAGGTCTCAGACCTATGTGGGCTTCATCCTAAAAAAATATATATAATGCATATGGCTATTTATTTCAGAACTCCCCAAGAAAATTTTTGAAAAATAACCTCTCTGAAACTACCAAGTGATTCTATGCATTAATTCTTCTAACTTAACACTTCAACCCTTCTTATCTGTCAAAGTAAATTTTGTCTAGTTCTTGTGTTACTGTCAATGGGAGATCCGGGACCTTAGCCTACTTGAAACGTCCACTTTTCTATATTTGATCCATATATATTAATGTCCATTTATATTTATATTATATTATTTATATTTATATTATATTATATTTATATTATTTATATTTAATATCCATCTATATTTGATCACTGCTCGTGATTGGGGTGATGTACAGTACCGTAGGCTACTTAAATTTTCTTTCAAAATAATTGAGGGGTACTCCTTGAAAACTTTTTAAAATAATACTCCTAAAAACCATATTTTTAGTGATTGGAGACATCTTTGACTCTTGCCAAAAATTGTCTCACTATGGTCTGCTAAAATTCCAAATTTTCATTTGTCCCGGGGGACCCTGATTCCCCCCATAGTTATGCTACTGACCCCATATGTTGATAAAAAATGAAATTAACATGAAAAATTACATACATTATTCGCAATTGAAAAACGATTCTGTAATCAGCCAAAATCTCCCAACAATGTTTTGAGGATCCAGGATCTAGGCTCTAGAACGATTATCTGAGTGAATGTAAAGTAGTGCTGATAAAACAAGTCTGATTTTTCTGCCATATTAGTCCTCAGCCATGTAATGATAAGCTGCAGAATCCAGAAAACCCTTTCAGAACTGGCCTCATTTTCAGACCAAGTACTGAAGTTCACAATATTTTCAATAGAAAATTAATGGTTGGCCAGGAATCCCCTTCATTTTTTTCTACTTTTAATTTTATCCTTATCTTTTACCCTTTTTCGTTTTTTTTTTCATTTTCATCTCTCCTACCAATTTCTATTATCATCTCTTTTCCACTTCTTCACTGTTTTCTATCACTTCCATTCGCTCCTCTTTTCTTTTTTTCTCCTTCTTCTCTCTCTTCTCCTTCCTCTTCTTTTTCTTTTCCTTTTTCTTCTCCGTTTGGGGGGGAGGAATTTCCCCCTTTCTATCCCCCCCATGGATCCGCCACTGGATAACGCTATCACTACACAGTAGTCTAATAGAATTTAGATTTTCTTAATAAGCTAAGGAGATAGTGCAAGCTACCGCTTCAACGATTTGCTCACAAAGAGGCCATTTTACCCACCCCTGAAAAAACTAATTGGTCACCTTTTTGGGATGGCAAAGTGGATTTTCCGATAGTCTAGATTCTAGAGCAGTGGTTCCCAACCTTTCCTGGCCTATCGCCCCCTCACATAAAATGACAAAATCCCATCGCCCCCTTCATTTTCTATACCCATCGTTGTTCCCATTTCTTATCCAAATTTTACTTGTATATAGTGGTGCCCACAAGGGGGGGCTTTGACGCAGACTGTGTCATTGAAATTCTTGGGGGTTCCAAAAAAAGTTGGGGGGGGGGGGGTAAAGTTGATTGAAACCGTGTTTAACATGACGACATACAAAAATATTTTACGAATTCACCAGATAGAATGTCAATTAATTACAATAGATTTATAATTATTATTATTCCTAGTATGAATTTTTTAAATACCTATATAAATCTTCTTTTAGTTTAAGAGAGAATACGGGAAGCTTGTCTATTCGCATTTTTTTGGGGGTGCCTAATTTATGGGGGATGGTGCTAAATTTTAGGACTCCACTAATTTTTTTCGCCACCAAGTGATGACAATGGATGATGACACAGTGAATTGTAATGATGTCTGGAACTTCATTCTTAAGATGAGCGAGAAACCCGGTATGACGACCTGTCATTGCAGTATCGCCTTGACAGCGCCACCTTTCTACGTGGGAGGGCCGTAAACTGAGTCATAATATATTGCTTTTGGTATAAGTACGAGTCGGCCTATACGTCTCCTTAAATGTTTTTGATTATTTATACACATAAAGACAGGATATGAAATTGTTCTCCAGTCTGTGGTCTTGACTTGCCGTTCAAATTATGATCAATTGGAATAGCTATTCATTTTTTTATAAACCCTCATCGCCCCCCACATAATTATCGCCCCCAGGTTGGGAACCACTGGTCTAGAGTCTTAGAAACAATATTCAATCGGCCACCCTTATAAAGAGGGCCCCTATGTTCGTAGCTTATCTTTATTTGACTGAACAGATACCTGCTACGGTTCACGGCGACTACTTCCTAATTATTGAAAGCTGAAGCTTTATCTGGAGACTCGAAGTCTCAACGTTTTTTGCTCCATCTGGGGACAGACAATATTCTTGTGACTCATTGAAAGCAGAAGCTCAACTAGAGACTGCTCATATCTATCTACTCAATATTAAATGAATCTGCTCAATATTAAAGGTGGAGGCAGTCATTCTATCAATTTATCGCCTTTATACTATCAATAAGATTAAGTGTAATGCTTCATCAAAGGGACAGATGATATACTCGTGTTTTATTGAAAGCATGAACTCGAACTGGGGACTATTTATTCTCAATAAGTATTTCTTTTCAATATTGAAGGTGCCAACTGGCATTCCTTCAATCCATCGCATTCACACTATCAATTGGATTCAGTGTTTTCAAACGCTAAATCTGGGGACAGACTATAGTTCTGTGATTTGTAAGAAACAGAAGTTTAAACTAGGGACTTGAAGTATTTTTTATCAATGATCAAGGTTGTAGCAATCATTCCATGTAGACCTATGAATAGCATTTAGCTATATAATATAGCAATCAATAAATCATATTCATACGTATCAATGAGATTAAATGCATTGAGGACAAACGATATACTTGTCATTGATTCAAAGCAGTAGCTTGAACTGGGGCTCTCAGTTTCCGGTTCAATATTGAAAGTGGAGTAACAGGCATTCTATCAACCCATTGCGTTCACACTTTCAATAAGATTAAGTGTTTTAAAATGCTTCATCTGGGGACAGTGATAGGGAAGTGATAGCCGAGTGCCGTAGCAGGTATCTGTTCAATCAGAGATAAGCTACGAGACTCATGGGCCATCATTGTGAGGAATACCAATTGCAAAAAAGACTCTAGGTTGCCAGCAAAAAAGACTCTGTTCTTTGCTGTAAAATCACTTTCCGGTGGTTCGGAACCCACCTAAGACTGTAGGTCCACCTCATCAATCACCATCATCCAATTCATTACCAACGCACAGGCTCAGACTTATGTGGGCTCCATCCTTCGAAAAAAAATAAGAAAAAACAGACAATTTATGTGTATTTCGTTAAAAGTCAAAGCTCTAAAAAAGGACTCTCAGTATTTTATTTGAAATTAGGCTACACTGTGCGCTGTATGACAGTATTCATGAGTATTTCTCATCAATAAATCGCCTTCACACTGTCAATAAGTTTCAATGTTTAATGCTCGATCTGGGGACAGACGATATTCTTGTGATTTATGAAAGCTTGCACTAGGGACTCTTAGTATTCCTGTTCAGTATTAAAAGTGGAAGCAGTCATTCCATCAATATCAATAATATTAATGCCCAGTTTCTCAGTCATTTATTAACTTAATGGACCATTAACTTAATGCTGGAGCAATGGGTTAATGATCCATTAAACTTAATGAACAACTCAGAAACCGGGCATTGTGTATTATGTAAGTGTATTCCTTCATCTACAACAGATGATAAACTTAGTGCTTTATTAAAATTAGGAGCTCGGACTGCGAACTCTTCGTGTTTCTGCTCAATACTATACTCAGCATTGCTATCAATACGATTCAGTGTTTTTGAAATGTCAGGTTGCCATCTGGGAATGATATACCTGTACTTCATTGAATGCAGAATTAAGCTTTAACTTAATGCAGACTGCGACAATTTGAATATTCCCGCATTGCAGCATGCCTGCTCCTCACGGACAAATCCTTAACTTTTTCTCGACGCTAGCGCTGCCTGAGAATCAAATCCTAAACTATTTTTTCGATGCCAGCGCGGCAATGGAATCAAATCCTGAACTAAATAAAGCGTACCCATGGTGAGCAGCCTGTGGTCATGACTTACCAAACACCAACCAACCGGTCTCGTGCAACTCATGTCTGAAGCAGGGATGTCGCGTTGCACTGATGTCTCAAGCAGTGTGTAAGTCCTCCATTTAATAACATGGGTTGGTTTTTGATAAAAATGCATCAGACATGACAGATGTCTTAAGACACATGTATTAAGACACCAGTGTGTAGAGCCACTTAGACATCATGTCTAAGACATCTGTTGTGTCTGATGCATTTTTATCGAAAGCCAACCCATGTTATTAAATGGGGGACTTACACACTGCTTGAGACATCAGTGCGATGCGACATCCCTGCTTCAGACATGTGTTACACGAGACCGGTTGGTTGGTGTTTGGTAAGTCATGACTTACGACAACCACCCTGGCGCTTGCGCACTAGTGCGCGTCACCCGAGCAATGAGGCTGTGAGCCGGCAACAATTGAGTGCAACAATTAGCCATCTGCAACGCACATAAGACATAAGACAAGCAAAAAACATCCATGTCTTATTCAATTCCATACAACACAACAGATGTCTTAAGACACCAGTGTGTAACCCAGCTTACAGTGACTCTATAAGTCTTTATAGAGTCACTGTAGTGTGCCTGCATAAAACAACAAAAAACCTAACCAACTAACCTTCCTATACTTATAAGGGATACTGTATTAAGTATAAGTAGAAAGTATATTAAGTATAGAAAGGTTAGTTATCTTAGTTTTTTTGGTTGTTTTATGCAGACAAACAGTGGCCATGGCTTCACTACAGAGTTCGTGCATGCGCTCTATTCCCTACTAATTGGACATTGAACGGCGGGTCATTAACCTTGTATCGGTACTAAAAGAAAAAATGATTGCATGCACAATGTCTGTGACATCGCTAGATTATTTTATATACTTGATAGTATATAATGTTAGGAAACGCAAGGAAGAGGAGAACTTCCTTCTAAGCAACTGCATTATGTAAATGGTACTTGTTACACTGATAATGTGCACTTATTTTTCTGTCTTGTCTCGGCCCCTCCTTTGTCACTCTTACTCTCGTTTTATATAAAATTATTTCCTAATAATGCTGTACCATAGATGAACCATCTGTAATGAGAATAGAATGAATGCAAGAGAAACTTTCAACACCTTTAGAAAGGTTTTTAATAACTTGAACGATACTACATTGAATTAGAATGAGTTTGTTTATGAACATAACAAAACAGTAATAAAGAATTTAAAACATATGTTTGAACATATGATTTTTTTACTACATTCTTCCTCCCCAAGATTAATGAATGTAATCAGTTAAATAATTAGGAGGTCTTCTGCTTCTGGAACTTCTTCTCGGATTTGTGTTATCAGTCTCTCATCTAGTAGTCTCTTGTCTAGGTAGTGAATTATTGGCAGTAGTACTCATTTCATTTTCTTGGTTCTGTGTTGATGGTGGACTAGGAAGGTATTCAGGCCCAGATTGAGAAGTGGGTAATAGATTGTTTTTATCACTTTCAAAATCAGTTTGTTTATGTTATCTCGTCTGTATTGGTACTCTCCAACCGGAGCAAGATGACTTGTTGACACAGTAGTTTCCCTTCCATCAGGCAACTTGACATGGGCATACTCAGCATTCCCATGAAGAAGTTGGACCTCTTCAACAAGTGGCTCATACTTGGATGTATGATTGAATTTCTTCGAGTAGACAGGGTCGGAATTGAGAAGCCAAGAAGGAGCTGAAACACCATTGTTCCCAGATCTACGTGGATGTAAGATAACATATGCTCATGAGGAGTTTGATTCATGGCTGTGCAAAGTAGTGATCTCACTGAGCTGAGGGCATCTTATCTAGAACTGACTCCCATTGGTTTATTTCCAAGTTAAGTGATTTCAATGCTAGCTCAATCGTTTTTCATAGAATGCCGTTGTATCTTTCATCCTGATGTCCATTACCTGCTGGATTGTATGCAGTGGTTCTACTAGTTGAGATTTTAAGTGAACTCAAGTAACTTTTTAAGTCTTGGCTCAGAAATGATGTTCTTCTGTCTGGATGTATGTAGGCCTAACTAGGAACCCCAAAAGTAGAAAATAAGAGTTTTTAGTTTCGACTTAACTGTAGATGATGACATGTCTGAACACGAGAAAGCAAAAGGAAACTGTGAAAACTCGTCTACTGTTACTAATAGGTAACGGTTTCGACTTGATGAAGGCAGAGGGCCTTTAAAATCTATATTTAGTCGTTCAAATGCAGAAGTGGCTTTGATTAGAATCCCTTTGTGTTTGAAGAATTTGGGCTTTACAGCAGCACACACATTGCAGGAGTTTGTTATATGTCTGATTTCATCAATCGAGTAGGGTAAGTTTTTACTCCAAACCCAGTGGTACAAACGTGTCACACCTGGGTGACATAGAGACACTTGTAAATCAATTAACAATTTTTCTTGATTTTGGATTGAAGAACATACTCTCTAGACAGGGCGTCTGCAGCCATATTATCTTTGCCGGGTCTGTATACAATTGTAGGAGACTTATTTATTCCAGCAATAAATGTGTCATGGATATAATCATCCCTATTCCTTTCAGCTGTGACAGCTTTAAACTGGCAGTCCTTACTCAATAGTTTTAAGGCCTGGAGATATTGATCAATAGTCTCATCAGGTTTTTGCTGACGTGCAGATAGTTTATGTCTGGAAAATATTTCATTGACCGGTTTTACATAGATTTTCCTTAGCACAGATATAGCATCATTATATGTACCGCTTCCACTTATGTACCGTACTCGTCAATTTCTGGAGTGATGAAGTTTATAAGTATTTTGAGTTTATCGGAGTCTGATGGTTGTGATGGTGTGATGCTGGTAATAAAGTTCTGTAAAGTTTTGTGCCAATGTGACCATTCCTTGCTTGCAGATGATGAGTTTGAATCTACACTAAACTTGTCTGACTTTAGGGTCATATTCATTTCACAATATCAAGTTATTAAAATTGTAATGAGAATAGAATGAATGCAAGAGAAACTTTCAACACCTTTAGAAAGGTTTTTAATAACTTGAACAATACTACATTGAATTAGAATGAGTTTGTTTATGAACATAACAAAACAGTAATAAAAAGAATTTAAAACACATGTTTGAACATATGATATTTTACTACACCATCCCTGATCTATGGCTGTACCTATTCAAATTAAACCTAGATATTTGTGAACTTCTCCAATGGTTCAAAGATCATTGCTTAAGCAATGCAAGCAATAAATTGACTCTCAATTCCACTAAATAATGTATAAAAGCATAATTATTGGTTACCATATAGATTATTTGAACGAGTTGATATGAATATTATACAGAAAGTCAAGCTAGAAGGTGAGGAAATACCATTCTCTGAATCTATCAGGATCTTGGGTATCAAGCTCGATTGTGTAGATTAGACTGGGCTCCTCCGAAGTAAAGTCAGTTACTAATAGGGGGTTTGCAGCTATATGCGCCAGTTGAAAAGGCTTAGACAGTTTCTTACTATTTCTCTAAGAATCACTCTTGTATGTGCTCTGATACTGCCAGTACTTGACTATTGATCTGTTGTTTATAAACCTGAGCCTGAAACTACAAAGGGCCTTCAACTATTCAATCTGTTTTGTTTTTGATGCCCGAAGAGATGAACATATCACACTTTTCTCTGTCATCTGCATTAGTTGAAATTGAGGCAACATAGAGAGTTTTTCATCATTTCAATAACATACCTTTACCTTATAGTAAAACATTCTGGCTCTGACTACTTGAAAAATAGCTTTTACTCTTTTCACAGATGTTCACTCCAGAGCCACTCAATCCCACCAATTCACATTAATTTCAGATGCCTCGTCTCCACAGAACTAAAATGTTCAATACGCCATTCCAGTTGTTGCATCACAACTGTAGAATTAATTATTGCCATTAATATTGTTTGAGCTCCATATAGTTATTAATTTAAATCCCGCCCACATCTCCAATTTTTATTAAGGGAAAAACCTTTGTGACAAATTTTCCATGTACATTGTATGGTACATAAATTGTTGTATCATCATCATTAAGTTTTTCATCACCTCTTCTCACTCTTTTTATTGTAGTAGCTTTTTCAAACAAAAACCTAGTTATATTGTTTGGAAACTCTACAGCAAGCAACCACAGTTTTTGAAGTCTTGAAAATATAGAAATATTTAAAAAACAGTTGAAAAAATATTTAGTTGATAAAGCTTTTTTCAAGAGTTCCTTTCACATCAAAATAAATTAAGCCTCACCCCAACAAATTGATATAGTAATTATTGTAACTAGTGTATAAGAGTATAATTTTTGATCTGACTTGTCTTATACTCCTTAACTGGAGTCTCCAAGACATAATCTACAAAAAAATATTTTTAGTTTTCTTCTTACTAACATTATTATTATTATTACTATTTTGTTTTTCTTTTGAGATTAAATTTTTGCAACTTCTATTCCTTTTATTATAATTAAGTTTTGTTTCAATAGGCTTAAACCTTAACTCTATTGTCAATGTCAAAAATAAAATAAATAAATATGTCAAATGGGCATCTGGAATGTTTGAGCATATTTCTGAGATAATGTTACCATATCTGTTTTGATAAGAATATCTGAAATCAGAACCCTCTGGAAATGGAGATTTCTAGAGCAAACAAAACTTATAAAAGCAGCTGTGCATGAAGTCAGTTTTAATTCAGCAAGGCTATTGATAAGTTAATGTGGTAAATTCTTTGACAGTAGACATTCTTTGTTCATGGCAGTGTAAGCAATGCATAATTTATTGTGATTGATAAAAGTCATGACAGACCATGTGTTTCATAAGTGTTTAGTTTATTATTGAGTGTATTAATTATTTCTTAGACATTTCTTTTTAAGTCATTGAACAGTTTATTGGACAGTAATGTTATTATTAAATCATTGATTGGTGTTGACAGTGACTAATTTTTTTTTTTTTTTTTTTTTTTTTTTTTTTGAGGATGAAGCCCACATAGGTCTTAGACCTGTGCGTGGGTAATGAGTTGGATGATGGTGATTGATGAGTTGGACCTACAGTTTTAGGTGGGTTCCGAACCACCGGGAAGTGATTTTACAGCAGAGAACAGTTTACAGAATTAGTTTTGTGCAGTGTTTAATCTTGTTATTGTAATTTCCATTATTAGTTGAAAGTTATTGAACTGTTTGTTTCTTTATTGATGTTCTTGAGTGAGAATTACTGATTAATGTCCTTTGTTAGTTGCCAGTAATTAATTGTGTCAATAAAATCTGAGTGTTACTTTCAAGTGCTGCCAGCCTTATTTTAGTGATAGAACCCATAAAAATTGGTGTTAGAAGTGAGATGTTTCAAGTTGGGAAGTGATAGCTGCAAGCCGTAGCAGGTATCTGTTCAATCAGAGAGATAAGCTGCGTTCTTGTAGGTCCTGTTCGTAACGGTGACCGATTAGATTGGCCAGCAAAAAAGACACTGTTCTCTGCTGTAAAATCACTTCCCGGTGGTTCGGAACCCACCTAAAACTGTAGGTCCAACTCATCAATCACCATCATCCAACTCATTACCCACGCACAGGTCTCATACCTATGGGGGCTTCATCCTCAAGAAAAAAAAGTTTCATTAAAAATAGCTGGCAAAATTACATTGTTTGATTATTGAAAGTGGCTGATCTGAAACATGAATTAGAGGACCATGATCTGGAAATATCTGGAAAGAAGTTATGGTAATTCTACAAGACCAGCTTTATGATGCATTATTGGAAGAAGAGGGCAAGACCCAGCTACCTACCTACCTGCCTCTTTGAGACTGCAGACATGAAATTGATCACATCCATGGTGGCCAAACTACAGGAGAATTTCACATCCATGGAGGGCAAATTACAAGGAAATATTTGGGATATGCATGAGAATATTGCATGTATGGAGGGAAAACTACAGGTGAATATGAAATCCATGGAGGGCAAACTACAAGAGAATTCATGATGGCTGAATTACAGGGGAATATTCAAGATATTCAACAAAATATGGCATCCATACAGAGAAAATTACAAGAAGCCATGGAAGAAAAGGTCAAAAGACTTGCTGATTTTGTAAATCAAGAAGTCAGTAAGGTGAAGGAAGATATTTGCAAACCAAGGATGATTGACTGCAGAAATATTTCAAAACAATGAAGAGGAAGATTTCTTGTGTCAATTGCTTCTGGGAACTCACATGTTTCTGACCAGGATGTTCCCTTTGTGTCATCCAGAACTGGCCTCTCACCACCAGCCCAGAAATCACTTTAGTCCTCCTCAGCATACACTTCTTAGACCTTTCTCCATGAGACTCTATTGAGAGAGTGTCCACATTTCTGTCACTGATTGCTGGTTGATGGATGACTTTATCTGTACCCTTCCTCCTGGTCTGCCTTTTCTTCTCACAAGTACAGCATTGAACCTCCTTCTTGCCAATGCTCAACTGTTCCAGAACTAATTCCACAACCTTCTGAATGGTGCTTGCTCCAATCGTTTCAGCTCCCATAGCCCTTACCACAGAGTCTCCTGGCACTGACTGAAAAATGGCTTCAAACTACAATGCTTGGGCCAGAGCATCTCTTAGGCCTGTATTTATGAACAGGACTTATCAAAGATTGACTTGGATAAGTAGTGGCAATAAGTCATACTGGAACTTACACTAATAGGTTCAAGCCAGCAAGCAGCTGCAACCCTAAAAGCCAACCCAGCTCACACAAAAAAGATCTGACTCCTGATAAATAATCTAACATTAATAATTTACATTAAGCAACTCTAATTTACACTAATATAAGAATTTACACTACATAAATGTTGCAGGGACAACTGGGTTGGCTTACAACCTCACTTTTTAGCTAGTAAACTCACCTAGTACCGGTATAAGTAATGCTTAGACTAAAGTTTGTATTTATGAACCTTACTTAAACATCTTATTAACTTAAAAGTCAAGTCGTGCTTATAATTGGTGTCTCAAATCCGTTCTTAGCCAAGCTAGGTACAGAGCTGACTTGAAGCCAGTCTTAGATTGTTGTAATGCATGATATTTTTATTTTATTTTTCAGTATAGCATTGGCTCATAATAATAAAATAAAATCATCATATTCAATTTTTGCACCATTGCTATGTAATTCACTGTATATTTGATTTATTGAAATTATTTCTACTTATTTTATATAAATTGAGTTCTAACCTATACATTTTTTTGGCACTAGAAAGAATTCTCTTTCTACAAGATAGAATGGATGAAGTTCTTTGGTTTTCTGGCAGGTAGCGCTCACTACACTGCATCGAATGCTATCATTTTTCAAATTTGGAAAACAGAAAATAATGATTTGAAAGATGTTGGCATGGTAATTATTATGTAACAGTAACTGTAAATTTACATGCAGTGCAGTATCTTTATCTTTTCATGCATGTTATTTTTGTTTATTAGTGCCTGATAATATGACACAATTTTAGGTTAGCTTGTGACCACATTCAATGTAATAGAGCCTTTCTAAGTCAAACTTAGATAAGATCAATGTAAGTCACGTTCAAAAATACAGGCCATTGTTTCTTCAATCAGGCTAATTTGAGTGAAAGCTGAGTCTCTGTTGTCCTCAATCCACTCAGAAATCTTTCTACTGCTATACTTTCATATAATATATTGTCATCAACAGAGGGATATGCATTTCTCACAGGTCGCTAACTAGAAGCCACACAGCACATAAAGAGAAGATATTTTCCCTTCTTTCTGGTGTTTCATAATAGATTGTAAAATTTAATATTATTATTTATTTTTATAAAATACATCAAATTTTTCTAATAAATAGGAAAGTAAAGATAAGTTTACTATCTGAAAATTTAGAATATTAGAAGAAAATTTTATGAAAATCTTATTAATAAAGGTATTGTTAAGGATCAAGAAGAAATTATTTTGAAAAATTTATAAAAAAATTATAAATAATTTTTTATGAAATACAGTAGTTATTTTATAATATAGATTGTGAAATTTAATTATTATCACTCCTTCACTAACTGTTATATATTTATAAAATACATTAATATTTTTATTATTAAATAGTAAAAATAAAAAACATGAGTTCTCAAAATAAAATCAGGTGTACTATTTGTAATGTTGAAGTTTTAAATAAGAGTAATATTGTTAGACATTTGAAATCTAAATAACTTCAACATAAAGTTGATTTAGAATTTAAACAATTTCATGAGCTAAGAAAATGGGCTAAATAACTTTAATCATAATTATGATAAACTGAATGAAAAAGAATTGAAAAAAAATGTATAAATCATGTGAGGAGAATCAAGAAAATTATGAATTATTTAATACTAAAAAATTACGATATAGGGACAAAAGTTTTTATAAAATAAATATTATTTATCTAGAGATCAACTCATTAATAGATTAGAAAAAAGAAAAAAATAACCAAAAAGACTAGGGCTTAGGAATATTAATTATATAGAATATCTAGCTGCTAAAAATGATATTCTAGTTAATTGAATGAAGCCAGCAAGTATGGTAACATTATTGTTGAACGTATAATTACTTTTGTCAAAATGTTATACCCATTTATTCTCTAAGAATGTGTACAATCATCACATATCTATGTCAATTATACTTCAAAATGAAGTCTATAGAACATTCAAACAAAAGTATTATTGAAATTTAAATATAAAAAAGATGTAGCCCATGTCGTAGAGATGCTTAAGATCTGTGGCTTGTAGCCTATTGATAAAAGTAGTATGGTAACTCACTACTGAGCTACCGCACTGAAAAGTCTTTCTAACTTGTCTTATACTCTATAACTGGAGTCTCCAAGACACATAATCTACATCAACAAAAATAGCACAAGAACAGCAGAGCAAACTTTTTAGATGGCATCCTAGAACCGGATTATGAAGTCAGATTATTAGAGCTTGTCTATTTAGATAAGTCTACTCCAGCCAGAAACTCATTATAAATTATTATCCCATAACTTATAGCTACGTTATAACTATAAATTAAGCTCGTTATAATTTTCACTTTTTGGGAGATTGGGTGCACTACGCATGTTTAATTTGAAAGAGATAATTCTAGATCTCAATAAATAAAATATATAGGCTAGGCTACTCATAAATGATCAATTTTATTTCAAATATAAAAAATATAACTGAGCATACATATTGTACATTTATTGGAACAGGATTGAGATCATTCGAATCAGCACTTAGAAACAATTGTAGCCTACTTATTGTTAAGAATTTTTCTCCATAGTTGAAAAAAGTATAATAATTAATAAAACACAATAAATTACATATGTACAGAAATACAATATTTAAAAGAAATTAAATTACTATTCTCATTTACACTTTCATACTCAGTGTTACAAGCACTTCCAAAATGATCGGCAGGAAATTGTTTTGAAGACAAAAACATGTTACTTATTACTATCAGTATTATTATTATTTACAAATTATTCTGAATACCTACAATACTTTCAATCTGTTATTCACCTTCTTAGCTAGGGACATATTACAATTCATTACATATTCATTACATTTATTTGAATCTATACTCGCATTAGGCCGTTATATTCTCCAAAAATATGAAAAGTTTATATTAAAATAAAAATAAAAGCTTTTTAATATGAGTAGTTTAAACCTAATAATAGGCAAATGCACGAGTGTGAATTCCATTTAGAAGCATAAGACTCACATTGTATGGTATGAGAACTTCTCATGGAATAACTTGTACCCATCGTATGCAATCTTCTCATGGAATAACCCAAGGTAATAAGAAGACAAGGAAGTGTTCACACGCATCTCCGCTCATCTGTCAAGCCCTGTCAGCTAATGCAGAGACGTCATCCGGGTCTCTTTTCATGATTTCGCCTATCTTTTAATATTAAATTGCATAAATTTTCAAGTCTTTTTCTCAACATATTTATGATTTTCAAGAAACTTGGACGTTTTCTATATACTTCATGGTATATTTAACTGTGTTGATCTATGTCATTTTTATACGATCATACAATGATTTAATTCAGAGCACTTGACAATGGTATAGCAGTATAGCATGTATATCAAGGATAGTACTTCTCGGGTATTTAAGTTAGTTTCATCTTTTAACTCACTTCACTAATTTTTAAGTAGTACTGTGGAAGATTAAATATTCGTTTTTCAAGGAAATTGATTGGAGAAAAATATATTGTGTGAACTTACCAGATTGTTCTTGAACAGCTAAGAGACCTTTTAGCATTGAGGTTAGAAAGCTGATTTTGATCATATTTGTCATATTTAATCACATTTGGCAGCATAACAATACCATGGAAGGACATAATGTTTAATAGAAGGTGGTAGAATGAAAAATAACAAATAGAAAATTGGAAAATGCAGTAGAGCAGTGTCGAAATTTCTATGGGCAGAATTTAAATGCTGCTGGTGGCCGCAATGTTGAGTCTTGTTAAGGTCCATATTTATGAACATGACTTATGTTCATCTAAGCATGACTTCACTCAGTTCGACTTGGAAAGGCTCTATTACATTGAATGTGGTCACAAACTGACCTAAAACTGTGTCATATTATCAGGCACTAATAAACATAAAATAACATACATGAAAGGATGAAAGATAAAGATACTGCACTACATGTAAATTTACAGTTATTGTTACATAATTACTACCACACCAATATCTTTAAAGTTATAATTTTCTGTTTTTGGATTTTAAAAATACAGCATTTGAGGCAGTGTAGTGAGCACTACCTGCCAGCAGACCAAAGAACTTCATCCATTCTATTTCGTAGAAAGAGAATTCTATCCTAGTGCCAAAAAATTTATAGGTTAGAACTAGATTTATATAAAATAAGTAGAAATAATTTAAATAAGTCAAATGTACAGTGAATTTGCACATTTGCAATGGTGCAAAAATTGAATATGATGATTTTATTTTATTATTATGACCCGATGCTATACTAAAAAATGAAATCAAAATATGGGTTTCATATTTCAACACAACAATCTAAGAATGGCTTCAAGTCAGCTCTGTACCTATATAGCTTGGCTAAGAATGGATTTGAGACACCAATTATAAGCATGACTTGACTTATAAGTTAATATCATCTAATAAGATCATCTAATTAAGATCATAAATATGAACTGAAGTTTAAGCATGACTTTTACTGGTCAGTTTATGAGCTGAAAAGTGAGGTTATTTAAGCCAACCCAGTTGTCCCTGTAGCATTATTATGTACTGTAAATTGTTATATTAGTGTAAATTAGAGTTGTTTAATGTAAATTATTGATGTAAAATTATTTATCAAGTGTCAGATCTTTGTTGTGGGAGCTGGGTTGGCTTTTAGTGTAAGTAGGACTTATTGCTGCTAAGTCTGACTTATCCAAGTCGATCTTTGATAAGTCACGTTCATAAATATGGGCCTTAAAAATAAATAGTGGCATCGTGCCAATAAGCAGCTTAGAGTACCAGTTTGCTATTGAACAAAAGTATTATTCTAGTAGAATTCGTCTTTGTGAGTGTGATTGCATTTAATCTACAACTTGTGAGCTATAAAGGACTGTAAGTAGTGAGTGCTGATAATACTGAGAGCAAGTGGACTGTTATTATTCAATTATTCCAGTTATATACATCAGCATATTTGACAGTTATTATCATTATTGACAAATTTTTAAGCTGCATCTCCACCAACTGAACATGTCTGCCGAACATTGTTGGTGAATACAAAAAATGGACAAACATTAAACATATGGGTCTCACCAAACATGTTTGTGAGTTCAATTGAATTGTTTGGTCTGTGAGCGTGCAGAGACGACCAACAACAGGTTCCCAGCACTACCCCTCCCCCACACCAATCATAATGTTCGAGGCGTCCACACCAAACCAACACCAAACAATGTTTGGTGACATCAGATATTTCCAGTGAACATTGTTCGCAGAGCATGTTCGTATGGTGGAGATCAGCCTGTAACATACTGATTATTAGACATTCATTTCGGAAATATTTATAACTTTTTACAGTAATTGGACATTTTCATTGAATAAATCTGTTCATCATTGTGTTATTTCTTGTGTGATAAATCTGTGAAGTGTGTTGTTGTGTAAATAAAGTTCTTGTATTTTAATAAAGCATTGTATTTTTAGTGTTGGAACACAAATAAGGTATTCAATCAGCCTTAATCAAATAATTATTGATCTTCAACTAATTATTACATGATTATTCTTTATAAATTTTTTTTTTGTCTTAAGGATGAAGCCCACATAGGTCTGAGACCTGTGCGTGGGTAATGAGTTGGATGATGGTGATTGATGAGTTGGACCTACAGTTTTAGGTGGGTTCCGAACCACCGGGAAGTGATTTTCAGCAGAGAACAGTGTCTTTTTTGCTGGCCAATCTAATCGGTCACCGTTACAAACAGGACCTACGAGAACGCAGCTTATCTATCTGATTGAACAGATACCTGCTACGGCTCGCGGCTATCACTTCCCTTAAAATTTCTCCAGTTAATTTTCTTGAAAAATTGAATATTTAATCTTCCACAGTTCTTAAAAATTATTTGAAATGAGTTAAAATACCTGATAGACAAATAACTTAAATACCGAAGAAGTACTATCCTTGATGTGATGTACATGAGTACATGCTATAACATTATCAAGTGCTCTGAATTGAATAATTGTTTGATTGTATCAAAAGTGCCATAATATATTAACAGTTAAATATACAATATTAGATTGTTAAATATACCATATAAACTATAAGAGACGTCCAAATTTCTTGAAAAGATAAATATTTTTAGGAAAAAAGAGGCATGAAGTTATGCAATTTAACATGCAAAAGATAGGCGAAATCGTGAAAAGAGAGCCGGATGACGTCACTGCATCAGCTGGCAAGGCTCGACAGATGAGCGGAGATGCGCGTGAACAGTCGTAACCCACGTGGGTTACGGAACAGTACCTTATTGTCTTCTAATCACCTTGAAATAACCTGTATCCGGTATTAAAACATTTAGAATTACTCTAGCATGTGTAAATTTGATATAGATGGAAAATGTCTTTGATATTAAAGACTTCTTGTCAATACATCATGGATCATCGTGAATTCAACCACTACATTGACAGCTGAACTTTAAGATGTGGAATTTGTGGTTTGTGAATTTTGTATATGGCTTACTGATAAATTATTCTAATATACTATTTTGTTTTCTGATATAAGCTAAGGGTGTCCGGCCAATAAAAGCTGCACTGAGTTGTTCTGTTTTATCCTGGGAAAGCTTTTAAAACAGAACTAATGGTTATATCAATGAACGCTCGGTGACCGTGTTGTGTTGCGCTGTGCCAGTGCCCGGGCGTTTATTAAGAACCGCTGGTTTGGTTTTATAGAGAAGCACAGCTTCTATTTGCACAGCACAGCTCAGCACAGTTTTTCGCGGCCACTACTTTTGTAAGAAAAGCCAAATCTCTGTCATCTACAAAATCCACTTCATAAAAAAATGTAATTAGGTACATAAATGAATAACACTGATATAGTTGAATTATGAACATAAAATATACTAAAGTTTCGATTGTCACGTCATTTCAATCTCAATAAACTTTTGAATCTTTAGAGTTTGATTGAGATTGAAAATGACGTGATAGTCGAAATTATAGAATCATATGTATGTTAATAATTATTAATTAGCCTATTTAGTTAAATATATCACCATCGCCAATTAAGAAGAAAAAATAACGTAATTGGTGAGAACTGTTACAACGTTAATGAATGATATGAAACGTGGGAGTATAATGTATGCCAATATTAATATTAATTTATTCCTGTAATCATGTACAGTGATGTACATAGACATGCTTATTAGCATGTGCTTACATTTGTAGAGATATAATTAATATACAAAATGATGCAAAATATGAGATTCATCCATGAATATTACACTGTTCAATGTGAAATTTATTAAATATCTGCTGCAAAAATCTTATTTAAGGGGTTTGAGGAGAAATTTATGTATAGAGAATAATGAAACTTAAAAATAATTACAATCTGTAAACTCTTCGACATCGATTGTAGGCTACATTGAATAAGAACAATGAGGTAATTGATATCTAGAGTTGGAAAGAATTCCAATGGTTCTTGCAGAAATGATTTTGACTGACTTGTTGACAAGTCCTCAATACTACCTAAACGCACAGGTAGTAGCATCATTTCGTGATACTTTATTCTCTGGGAAGAAATTTGTTCCCATAATTCGAGCTATTTCCGCTTGCTATAAACTAATGCTTATATAACCGTTGTCTACTTTTTTTTTAGATTCACTTTATGATAAGTTCATCGCATTCGCTATCTACTATAACTTATATTATCACAGATTAAAATGAGGTGGTTCTTAGCAGAACTTTGCGGGGTCGTTTAAATTTGATCGATGCTCTTTCCAGACGACTCTGTACAGGAAAGTGGGCTCGTCGTGCCCTGGGCAGCCATTGCTAAACACGCTCTTCACCGTCTAGTACCACCACTTCTGCACATAGAACAAAAAATATTATTAACTAATTAATATCGTATGACCTGGCTGGCTCAGGTCTGGTGTAAGAGTCAACAGATCACTCCTGAACAAAATATATGGTAACGGCATGTTAAAAGTATAAGTTGAAAGTCTTTTTATACGAAAGAATAAATTTTGATGCTTTATTAAGAGCACCTATGTTCAACATTTTTTATTCATCAGCTAAACATAATAGATGCCTAAAATGATGAGCATTAAGAAAATATTGCTCTTACAGGACAGACAACACATTTTTACATTGTTCATACACAACAGCGATGTCATTAAATAAGTAAACAAATTTTTGACTCATATTTTTTCAAAATTGATTTTTTCAAGCCTGCAATATCATTTATTCAGGTGTGCTTGGTGTTGGTTAGCATTGAGACAATAAATAATTAAAAAAAATAGTGTAGCATATATTATTCAGGTGGTTCAGATTACAAAAAGTACAGATTCATTGTGGAAGTCAATTAACTTATTATGTTATTGATTAAATTAACAAATGGAAAAATATCACATGAAAATAATGTATTCTGCCACCTTATGTCACATATCAAATTATTCAGTGGTATGGTATTTATGCAGCATTCCATTTTATTCACTGCAGAAAAACTACTGTATTCTCTCCAGTTACTCAGACTTTGTATTTCCATGAATATACACTGACTTTCACTCACTAAATCGAGAATTTCCAACTATAACAAGAATCTTCTTCAGCTGCTCACCAAATTGAGTCCTTTTTTTGATTGGTTGGCCTAAACCTGAAATGCAGCTGATAAAATCTATCATCAGAGTTCAAAATTTTACTCTAATAAGTACAGAATATTGTATAGACTGAAATTATGAAGGACACAACAGGGCCTTATTGAAATCGTGCCGTTGTCCGTCCGTCCATCTGTGCTCTAGAACTTGAAAGGAAGATTCTTGACTCTTGAAACTTTTTGGTATATATCTTATAGCCCAAGTGAGATCGCCATCGATTTTGGGTTGGGTTGAATGAATATAAAATGATTATGATGCAAAACAAATTCCCATTATAGGCTCTAGGTTAGTTTTGGCTAGTGAAAATCAAAACATTGGACAGCTGGTAATGTTGGTGTTTACATTTGAAAATCAAAACATTGGATATGATGAAGGCTGGAGGCTAAGCCCAATAAATTATCCACTTTATTTTACAGTGAAAGTGCTGATGTTTTCATTTTTGATTGTGCTGAAAATTTTCGTGAATTATTTTTAACTGTCGAATTGAAAAACAAAACAAAGATAAATTATTGAGGCATGATATATTATGAGATCTGTTGAACAAGAACAAAAAGAAACAAAACTCTTTTACAAGAACTGCCAATGTGCATTTTTTGTGAATTGGGAAGTACGGTATATTATGTTTATAGAAATTGAAGCATATAGAAATTTATGATCTTGGATTTCTTGTTACATAACGATCTGCGTTGTTAATATTAACTTTTCAAGTGAATTCAACGACTTGCAGTCAAATTTTCATTTTTGATTGTGTTGAAAATTTTATTGCAAGTCGTTGAATTCACTTAAAAAGTTAAAGAAATTTATAGATTAAGTTTATAGAAATTGGTTAAATGGTGCCTAATGCCTACTGATAATAATAATAATAATAAATATTATTAATTTATGTAAATTCGCGTTGGGTCCATGGGTACTACGTTGTATCTGTTTATTAATAGAGAAATAAAAATACACTGACATGTGTGTAATGTTTTTAAAACACTGTCCATCAAGTATTTTGCTTCAGGAAAAACAGTTTAGGTCATTCATAATAGAAGGCTTATCAATAAGAGATGTAATCATTATGTAGTGCAATTCTTGTTTTTAAAATAAAAAACAGATACAAATATTCTACTTGCCTGATCTACAACCTCTCCCAATGTAGAGAGTTGAATCATTTCCTGACAGCTCCGAGTTGTTTTGCCCAGATGGTCCTGGTTCTTCCAATTGACTGCATGGTCCCAATGGTCCATCGACAGTATTTCCAGTACAGAAACAGCATATTCTGGGAATAAATGAGCTGTATTAGTGTCATGAGTCGATTTCAGAATAAAAATTGACATAAAAAATGGGTAGGTACAGAGTTGAAACTTAGGCTTATAAACTTATAGTAGGATCCATTCATTAATCATTTCAAATAGAGCCACAAATTAAAACACTTTGCGCTCTTATCTTATATGGTGTACTGAAAGCTACAATTTACAATAAAAAGCAGTACGGTACATGAGAAAAATGAACAATAATTCATACATAGTAAATGATATGCATGTAAAACCCTGATGAAGAAATGGAGAACATAATACATGCGATACAAAACTGAACAGATTATAAAAGTCATTAAACCATAATATTACAATACAGCATTTTAAAAGAAATCATAAATTTTATATGAACAAATAATTGTAATGATCCCATTATCGATATTAAATTAAATGTTCAAAAGCTATTATAAAAGTAATCATAACCGCCAACATAGTCGCCAACCAACTGTCACCATTCATAGACTTTTTTGAGATTGCTGCTAATTTTAGAAGACAATTGACGGCACTGCCCGAAAATTAATTTTTACTGACATTCACCCCCGTGCTGCATACCAAGGCTTCCTGCTGTTCTGCTGCACTGACAAAGGACAAAGTCACTTGACAAAAGTTGTATTGCGTTTTATAATTTCTGTTTTGTTGTGTGCTTTGTTAAAATAAATAAATAAACAATCCTAAAATGTAAAAGTGAAAATTGATGATAAATTAAAAAAATCATTGAAGTGTTAAAAAGTAATCACACTGACGAATAAATGCAGTCGTCAATACTTAATATTTATATTTAAGCTATATTTGTGGAGAAGATGACTGTTTATTTTCTACAAACGTACCTGGCACATCGATAGCATTGGAATATACTGAGGAATGCTTGTCGAAACTTGCGATTCATGAAGCAATATGTGATTGGATTACAACAGGAGCTGACATAAGCTAGAATTTGCACCAAGTACAGGTAATTGCCCAGGTAGGTCCGAAAGAACTCTGGGTTGAATAGGTAGACTGTGTTCAGAATGTGGATTGGTGTCCAACATATGAAAAACTCTCCAACGACCACGAACAGCATTCTTATAACCTGTGTAAATAAAATATCAAGTCATAATAGGGAAGTTTTTCCAATTAACCAATCAAATCAACTATGAATAGATTCATTACTTCATGAGACAGACAGACCTGAGTCAGCCAGGTTACACGATATTATTATTATTGTACTGCAAATTGCATGTAGGTGGTACTTATTAAGAATAATTGGCTGGGGGAGGGTGGGGCACAGTGAAACAGTTTAAACTTTGTTCAAACAAGCCACCTTTCAGGACTGCCTCTTTCATGACATAACCCTTGGACAATATTTGATTTATTTTGCTAATATTATCTGGGTGAGAGTACAGCTTTAGTATTTACTTTTATGAAACATTATTTATTTTGCTATGTTGACACAACGTAACACCAGATAAAGAAGCAGTGGCTGTTATCCTTTGACAAACATAAGTTTTTGTGTAAGAAACTGTTAGTTTTCATTGACTTGACAATTGATAAAAGTCAAAAACATACAATATTGTAGAATATATTCATTCACCAATCACTGGCATAGTGCCATACTTGCAAGGCTCCGACTACACAGTATGCACAAACTTTGCATTTCAGGCAGCATATAGTCGTGAGAGGGCCAACCATCTGATTGATATTGCTTTTTTCCATCAGCTGTTCCTTTAAGGACAGATTTATCCTTTTTGTGTCCTTCAGCATGCTTTTATAGGAATGACACTTAGCACAAACGTATTTTTTGCAAAAAAAAAAAAAAAACTATATTCGTAATTTCATCAAAATTGTTAGATCCGTTTTTGGGATCAGATGGACATAGCCTACATACACACATAAATGTCATACAACATAATTGCTTGTTTAATATAATAGGATAATATATTCACAACATGCAGCACCTGTAATTCTATTAAATGTTGAAGTTACATAAGAAGCATAATTTTTAGTTAGCATAGATCAAAATCAAGTATAATCATTAAATATAGTCATCTATGTATCACCAATCTCACTGCAGTAGCTGTTTGATCGTCAGAGAAAAATCCAATGCTGGATTTCCTTACTTATTGGTTCCTTATGTTATTACAAAATACTTCAATAATTTAATCTGTGAAATAAATCAGTATAATTCATTATATCCCAGCAGACCAAATTTAACACACCGTATTTTCCAGAAAAATAATATAAAACACCACATGTAAAGTCTTTATATTGATTTGCTATAAAAATATAATTAATTATTTATTATTATTTTTTGTTAGTATTATCATTATTATCAAGTTTAGAGGCTATCAAAACTTGTTGAAATCAACTTATATTCATACCAAGCACATCCACAAAATAGAAATGAGAAATAATTTAAAATACAATGAGAGTTCAAGTATTATTATTATTATTATTATTGTTATTGTATTATCGATTCCCGATTCTATGGCCCTCTGAAAGAAAATTTATGCTTCTCTAGCAAAACAATTAATCAGAAGTGCTTGCCTGTGCTTGCTCTATGAAACAACTAGGCTATAATATTCTTGAAAACGTTTGTCAAACAGAAAATTTTCGCACCTTCTTTTTAGCCTCGATGCTTTTATCCATGTAGTTTGACCGTATTGCGTGTCTGCTGAAGGTGTAGGTCGATTCCTTCTCAGAAGATACCAAATAGTTATTGCAGACTTTCCCGCTTCCCTCAGTGTTATTTACAGCATCGTTAGCCACATTGGTATCCACCAGTGGCATTGCCATGTGTGGAGATTGCTTTGAATTAGTAATTCCTCGCACTCGAACCTGTAACATAAAAAATCCGATATGACTGGATATACATTCTTGGCATAATCAGCGTGGATTGATAGTAATGTATACGTATAGAATGTTGGAGGGTGCTTCTAAAGCCACGTCTCCACCAACCGAACATGTCTGCCGAACATTGTTGGCGAATACAAAGAACGGACAAACATTAAACATATGGGTCACGAACATGTTCGTGAGCTCAATTGAAATGTATGGTCTGTGAGCGAACAGTGACGACCAACAACAGGTTACCGCCACTACTCCCATCACACCGATCATCATGTTCAAGAACCACACCAAACCAACAACAAACAATTTTCGGCGACATCAGGTAATTCCAGCGAACACTGTTCGCCGAGCATGTTCGATTGGTGGTGGCGTCTAGATTGTACATAGTCTCAATGAGAAGTATAATTTTTAAGCACTTTTTGAATAATTTATGGCCGTATATTGGCAACAACAAGAACCACACCAAACCAACAACAAACAATTTTCGGCGACATTGATTTTGTTGCTTTCCAAGTCGTCAATTATCACTGGCTCATCTGTGTAGGCCAGACAGATAACATTTGTAATGTTATAATATTTATATGAAAGTTAAAGTATTGAAGTAACCGAAAGTCTTTTTTAAAAATGAACTTCTTTTTATTTAATACTTTATAACATCAAATACAGTGAACTCTTGAGAATAGCTGATCGTCTGCAGGAAGCCGCTAGATGACTTGAATATATGAACTTTTAAAACTTGACTTCAAATATTAAAACTGTATGTTATAAAATATACTGTGATGAAGTTGTATTTTATATCTATATAAATAAAATTAGAGTTTTGTCTGTACATTTATCAGAATTATATATTTTTTGGTTATTTTTACGTTTTATACATCAAATAAGCCGAAATAGTCTTATCTCACTTTCTTTCTGTCTGTCTGACTGTCTGTCACGGCCCCAAAGGCAATTTACGCGGCCTTCTCAAAAACGAGAGCATCGATCAAGATTTTAGTTATTGAACAGTATTGAACACTTTATTGACAATGTCTCTAGCTATAAAAAACTAAATTAACTTTTTTTTTAACAGAGTAATAAACGTTTAAAAACCAAGTATTTTGCGATTTTGGATACATTTTACACGGCCTTCTCCTGAAAAACGAGAGCATCGATCGGGATTTAAGTTATTTATCAGTATTGAAAACCTTTTTGACAATGTCATTAGCTATAAAAAACGAAATAAACTTTTTTTTAACAGAATAATAAACGTTTAAAAACCAAGTATTGTGCGATTTTGAATACATTTCTTCTAAGTTTTATTACCACACTAGCAGCTACCCGTCCTTCGTACGGATTATGTTTAGAAATACGACTAAATATGTTTCGGCTTTTTTGATAGCAACGATCATGAAGTTGTTAGCAGCTAGTAAACAACTTAGAACGTAAACAATTCAGTGACGTTACCAGAGAGAATATTTGAGAACAGCTGATTGATATATCATAATAAATTACGTGATTTGCTCTTATGTGGTAATAATAGTGCTACCTGGCGAATTCCCAAGAGCCTAGCACAAACCGCACCTTCCTAAAATGTTAATTTTTGTTTTGATAAATTTAAATTAGAAAATTTTGTTTTTTTTCAACAAAGAAATAATTGATGAAACATAGGGTGAGCTTTTATTCACCAGTCATTTATGTTTCCTAAAAGACTGCAATGCTCCGACTACACAATGTCTGCAGACAGCATAAATAACGCCGCGAAGGGCTCACCATTCAGATTATATTTGAGAGCAGCTGATTGATAAATTACGTGAATTGTTCTTATGTGGTAATAAAACTTAGAAGAAATGTATCCAAAATCATACAATACTTGGTTTTAAACGTTTATTATTCTGTTAAAAAAAAGTTAGTTTAGTTTTTTATAGCTAAAGACATTGTCAAAAAGGGTTTCAATCAGTGGCGAGGCGTGGAATCCTTCACCGGTCATCGCAGGGGGATTCTCCCACCAACGCCAAAAGGGGTCCAAAGGCCCTCCCCAGGAAAATGTTTAAAAATTCGAGGCAAATTGGTGACTTTTGAAGCTTTTGAGCATCTGAAATCTCTCCTCTGAATAGGCCTAACAAAAGCCAAAGACCCAATTCAAAAGGCAGAGAACTAAAAAGTATTTTATCCAATTGCACCTCTTGCGTAATATATATCTTCCCCACTACCATAGACCGACGATGGATAATATAGGAAAAAACGCAAAAACAGCCGAAATAATAGGCTCTGATATGATGCACTCACTCGATCTAATTTATTAAAATAAATTTAACCATCTAATGAATAATAAATAGTACAATAATAGATCACACTCTAAAAATATAAAAAAGATTAACTAAATTGCAAAACAATAATAAGCCTATTGTAAAAGTTGAATAATTTAGCATACGCGAAATTCCCGTTGTTTACACAACGCTGTAACTGAAGCTGAAGCTCAGAAGCTGTGTGTGGACTGGTGAGGAGGAAGCATGAGTAGGCAGCTACCGAAAACCCACGAGAGTGGCCGAGAACGCACGAAGCCTTATTCATCGCAGCCGGTTGCGAAATATCACAAGCATTACTTGAATGGTTTAAAAACTGTTGGCAGGGGGAAACGAGCCAGGCGCGGGAGGGGACTGGTGTGATTCGCAAACCTTTTGCGCTTCATTATACATTTCGAGCGTCTACTCGTCATATCCTTATTGATTCTTGATACAATTTTCATAGTTTTTGAACATATTTCTGGGCTTTGAAGCCTACAAATGCCCATTATTAAAGAGTTGAGATTATTTCAATATTATTAGTCCAATTAATTTCTCTACTCATCGCCGGATCAAACGATGACCGGACGCCTCGCCACTGTTTTCAATACTGATAAATAACATAAATCCCGATCGATGCTCTCGTTTTTCAGGAGAAGGCCGCATAAAATGTATCCAAAGTCGCAAAACACTTGGTTTTTAAACATTTATTAACTGTTAAAAAAAAAGTTAATTTAGTTTTTTATAGCTAAAGACATTGTCAATAAAGTTTTCAATACTGTTCAATAACTAAAATCCCGATCGATGCTCTCGTTTTTGAGGAGAAGGCCGCGTAAAATTCCTTTGGGGCCGTGACAGACAGACAGAAAGTGAGATTGGACTATTTTCGGCTTATTTGATGTATAAAACGTAAAAATAACCAAAAAATATATAATTCTGATAAATGTACAGACAAGACTCTAATTTTATTTATATACACTAGCAGCTACCCGTCCTTCGTACGGATTATGTTTAGAAATAAGACGAAATATGTTTCGGCTTTTTTGATAGCAACGATCATGAAGTTGTTAGGAGCTTAGTAAACAACTTTGAATGTAAACAATTCAGTGACAGTTATCATCAGAGAGAATATCTAAGAACAGCTGATTGATATATCATGATAAATTACATGATTTGTTCTTATGTGGTAATAATAGTGCTACCTGGCGAATTCCCAAGAGCCTAGCACAAACCGCACCTTCCTAAAATGTTAATTTTTGTTTTGATAAATTTAAATTAGAAAATTTGTTTTTTTTTCAACAAAGAAATAACATCTCAAAAACTTCTTTCAGCGGAAATGATGTACTGGAGGAGGAGTTTAGGATTAACGTTACTGGATCGAATCAGGAATGAAATCATAAGAGAGAGAATGAGCGCAAAAAACTCAATAATGGATGTCATTGGAGAGAAGCAATTAAAATGGTATGGACATCTGCGCAGAATGAATGAAGAGAGAATACCTTTGAAGGTCTGGAATTGGATACCGGCGAACAGAAATAGGCGTGGAAGACCGCGAAAGAAATGGATCTCCAACGTCCACATCCAAATGGAAAGTAAAGGTCTTTTTGAAGGAGACTGGATCAATAAGGAAAGATGGCGATTGGGATGCGAGAAGCGACAAAACTGAAGTTGCAAAAACTCGCTATATATATATATATATATAAATAATTGATGAAACATAAGATGAGCTTTGATTCACCAGTCATATGTTTCCTAAAAGACTGCAATGCTCCGACTACACAAGTCTGCAGACAGCGTAAATAACGCCGAGAAGGGCCCACCATATTGAGATTATATTTGAGAACAGCTGATTGATAAATTACGTGATTTGTTCTTATCTTCTATATAAATAAAATTAGAGTTTTGTCTACATTTATCAGAATTATATATTTTTTGGTTATTTTTACGTTTTATACATCAAATATACCGAAAATAGTCTTATCTCACTTTCTGTCTATCTGTCTGTCTGTCTGTCTGTCTCTCACGGCTCCAAAGGCATTTTACGCGGCCTTCTCCTCAAAAACGAGAGCATCGATTGGGATTTTAGTTATTGAACAGTATTGAAAACATTATTGACAATGTCTTCTATATAAATAAAATTAGAGTTTTGTCTGTACATTTATCAGAATTGTATATTTTTTGGTTATTTTTACGTTTTATACATTAAATAAGCCGAAAATAGTCTTATCTCACTTTCTGTCTGTCTGTCTGTCTGTCTGTCTGTCTGTCACGGCCGCAAAGGTATTTTTCGCGGCCTTCTCCTCAAAAACGAGAGCATCGATCGGGATTTTAGTTATTGAACAGTATTGAAAACATTATTGACAATGTCTTTAGCTATAAAAAACTAAATTAACTTTTTTTTTAACAGAGTAATAAACGTTTAAAAACCAAGTAGTGTGCGATTTTGGATACATTTTACGCGGCCTTCTCCTCAAAAACGAGAGCATCGATCGGGATTTTAGTTATTGAACAGTATTGAAAACATTATTGACAATGTCTTTAGCTATAAAAAACTAAATTAACTTTTTTTTTAACAGAGTAATAAACGTTTAAAAACCAAGTAGTGTGCGATTTTGGATACATTTCACGCGGCCTTCTCCTCAAAAACGAGAGCATCGATCGGGATTTTAGTTATTGAACAGTATTGAAAACATTATTGACAATGTCTTTAGCTATAAAAAACTAAATTAACTTTTTTTTCAACAGAATAATAAACGTTTAAAAACCAAGTATTGTGCGATTTTGGATACATTTCTTCCAAGTTTTATTACCACATAAGAATAAGAACAAATCATGTAATTTATCATGATATATCAATCAGCTGTTCTCAAATATAAATGGTGGGCCCTTCGCGGCGTTATTTACGCTGTCTGCAGACTTGTGTAGTCGGAGCATTGCAGTCTTTTAGGAAACATATGTCTGGTGAATTAAAGCTCATCTTATGTTTTATCAATTATTTCTTTGTTGAAAAAAACAAAATTTTCTAATTTCAATTTATCGAAACAAAAATTAACATTTTAGGAAGGTTCGGTTTGTGCCAGGCTCTTGGGAATTCGCCAGGTAGCACTATTATTACCATGTTAGAAAAAATCACGTAATTTATCATGATATATCAATCAGCTGTTCTCAAAAAATATTCTCTCTGATGCCTCTCACTAAATTGTTTATATTCTAAGTTGTTTACTAAGGGCCCGTTCACACGATACAGTTCTTGTGCGGAACAGTAAATTTGCTGTATCAGTTATTTTGCAGTGCTTTCGTTTGCATGTAAATTTCATATTGTATGTTCACACAATACTGTTTTGACTGGATCCAGTAAAAAAAGCTGTTCTAGCCGATTTCTACATTCGGTTTTGTCTTTGAAAACTGTATCACTAAAATCAGCTGTACCGCAAAATAACTATCCGTATCCGGTGGCACATGTATTGTACCGGTAATGGATATGTTCAAACGATACGCTTATAACGCTGGAAGCAGTCTTCAGATCGTCAGCATTGATCTTCTTCATTGATATTCTTCAGCATTGATCTTCTTATTAGTGAATTCCAGTGTCCAGAAGTGGAAGATATTAATTGTGAAAATTTAATTTCTCTAATATATGAGAGACCCGCCTTGTGGGACAAGACTTAAGATTAATATAAAAATAATGAGAGAAAAATGTGTAGAATATTGAAACCAGAATTTGCGTACTTTGATCAAAATTTAAGAGAAACCTTCAGTAAGAAACTTATTTAAAAAAATCTTACACAAATAAAAAAATCCTGGACTGGAATAAATAAAACTGAACTGGAAGCGCAATGGAAGAAGGAGGAGAGCACAGCAATAAGATAAGCAGCAAAGCCGGACCGTGTGAACATCACAGTACAGTTGACGCCGTACAGTAAAAAAACCGTACCGCAAAAAAACTGTATCGTATGAATGGGACCTAAGCTGCTAACAACTTCATGATCGTTGCTATCAAAAAAGCCGAAATTCTTATTTGAAAGTCTTATTTCTAAACATAATCCGTACAAAGGACGGGCACAATAGCTAGTTAGCTATAAAAAACTAAATTAACTTTTTTTTCAACAGAATAATAAACGTTTAAATACCAAGTATTGTGCGATTTTGGATACATTTCTTTTAAGTTTTAAGTATTTGAGAACAGCTGATTGATAAATTACGTGATTTGTTCTTATGTGGTAATAAAACTTAGAAGAAATGTATCCAGAATCCCACAGTACTTGGTTTTTAAACGTTTATTACTCTGTTAAAAAAAAGGTAATTTAGTTTTTTATAGCTAAAGACATTGTCAATAAAGTGTTCAATACTGTTCAATAACTAAAATCCCGATCGATGCTCTCGTTTTTGAGGAGAAGGCCGCGAAAAATACCTTTGCGGCCGTGACAGACAGACAGACAGATAGACAGACAGAAAGTGAGATAATACTATTTTCGGCTTATTTAATGTATAAAACGTAAAAATAACCAAAAAATATACAATTCTGATAAATGTACAGACAAAACTCTAATTTTATTTATATAGATAAGAACAAATCACGTAATTTAATTATCATGATATATCAATCAGCTGTTCTCAAAAAATATTCTCTCCGATACCTGCCACTGAATTGCTTACGTTCTAAGTTGTTTACTAAGGGCCCAACTGTAAGTTCACATGATACAGTTTTTGTGCGGTACAGTAAATTTGCTGTATCAGTTATTTTGCAGTCCTTTCGTTTGCATGTACATTTCATATTGTATGCTCACACAATACTGTTTTGACTGGATCCAGTAAAAAAGCTGTTCTAGCCGATTTCTACATTCGGTTTTGTCTTCGAAAACTGTATCGCTAAAATCAGCTGTACCACAAAATAACTGTAAGTTATCCGTATCCGGTGGCACATGTATTGTACCGGTAATGGATATGTTCAAACGATACGCTTATTCCGCTGGAAGCAGTCTTCAGATCGTCAGCATTGATCTTCTTCAGCATTGATCTTCTTATTAGTGAATTCCAGTGTCCAGAAGTGGAAGATATTAATTGTGAAAATTTAATTACTCTAATATATGAGAGACCCGCCTTGTGGGACAAGACTTGAGATTAATATAAAAATAAAGAGAGAAAAATGTGTGGAATATTGAAACCAGAATTGGCGTACTTTGATCAAAATTCAAGAGAAACCTTCAGTAAGAAACTTATTTAAAAAAATCTTACACAAATAAAAAAAATCCTGGACTGGAATGAATAAAACTGAACTGGAAGCGCAATGGAAGAAGGAGGAGAGCATAGCAATAAGCAGCAAAGCCGGACCGTGTGAACATCACAGTACAGTTGACGCCTAATTGTTTACGTTCAAAGTTGTTTACTAAGCTGCTAACAACTTCATGATCGTTGCTATCAAAAAAGCCGAAACATATTTAGTCTTATTTCTAAACATAATCCGTACGCGAAGGACGGGCACAATAGCTAGTCTAATACATAAAATTCTCGTGTCACAGTGTTTGTTAACATACACCTCCAAAACGACATAACCGATTTAAATGTAATTTTGTGTATACATTATTTAAAATATTTTTAAAATTCTAATTTAATAACTTTTTAAAATAATTCTAATTTAATTATTTTGACCTCGGTCGTTAACTGCACAAGTTATAATAAACTGATCAGTTATCCCCACCAACCGATAACAGTATACCTGTATCGTCTTCTCCTTCTTTGTGTTATAATATTGGGATTGAGATCGCAGCTGATAGAAGTCAAATAGTTACCATGTGCGTCTCACAGGCTCACACCCTCACACGCGTAAGATTCCCGGGTGGAACCATTTTTCTTTTACTCAAATATTTGGCATATGTTGCTTTAAGCTGGGCATTCACGTTCCAACTTGTAGTACGACTTGCGGTACTGCTAGATGGATAGTCGACTCCACTCACGCTCCTACTTGCAATCCAACTTTATTCCTAATCAGCTGTGAGCATCGCTCTCGAGCCAAAAAATGTAACCGGAGTTGCCCGAAGGTCATGCACTGACAGATAAGTTGGACGACTTTGATCCGACTTCCCCACATACGCTCCAACCGTAACCCACGGGACAGAAGGCCCCGGGACTAAAATTCCTAATTGATATGACGTCACCTCATTTGGTTTGTTTACATTTTAGTTTGGAATCAAGATATTCAATTTTTAAATCAGCTGTAGAAGTATTTCATTGTAAGATTAGGAGAACGCATGGTGAACATAGTATTGTTTCAGTTCTGAAGTTTATAGTAAAATTCAATATCCTTTTGCCTGGAACTATTTGTTCAGTGCATATTTTCAATTAATTTATTTTCTTGATTATCTTTAAATCGACAAGACTCCTATGAACTTCTCAGTGAAAACCATTAGTGAGAGACATGTGTATATAGTCAATGTAACCTTGAAAGATTTTTGTGAACTTTTCAGTTGAGAGTTGGTGAGAATAAGATTTGTAGGTACTGAATTCCTATTTAAATGTAGATAAATAAATGAATAGATTAATAAATGATGTGGATCCGACTAATGTGTGTGTTTTAAATGCATTATTTATAATGCTTTGCATAATGTCTTTATTAATGTGAAGCAGGTAAGTTCATGATACTAGGCATTATTGTTATTATAGTCTTCCTCATACAGCAGGAATGCATTATAATACATTAATTGTACAGTGTCCAGCATAATAAAATTAATCATCATTGAAAATTGAATTGAAATCGAATCTAAATGTTCTTCACCTACATTTTTTATATAATGACTGTATTTGTTAGCAAGTCATGTGGTAAGAGCATGGATTAACTGAACAACCTACTGCTGGGGACTGACAACATGACCCCTGACGCCTGAAGGGAAGAGGTGAAGGAAGTTGTAATAGCGTAATAGCTCCACTATGCCTTGCACTAAATAGAGCACGAATCTGAGCCAGTGGTATTTGGGTTATATATATCACTGCTGTTAGTGAGCCAGTTGAGTCGCTCTCAAATGTGCTGTATTTATCAATATTCACTGCGAATTCCTTTCAGGGGTCAAGTTGCCAGTCTCCAACTGTATATAGGTTTATTGAATCTATGACAAAGAATTTGATATTAGACTTTCTATGAAACAACTCAATATTATATTGAAAATAATATAAAACTAATATAAACTTGAAAAAACCAATTTTAAATGGAAATTAACTCACGTGACGGCCGTTTCGCTCTGTTGTCTAGAGCATCGTCAGACGACCCACAGTACACACTGTGCATGCTCAGTGTGGCGTGACGGCCGTTTCACTCTGTTGTCTAGAGCATCGTCAGACGACCCACAGTACACACTGTGCAGTACACACTGTGTATACAGTGTGTACTGTGAGTCGTCTGACGATGCTCTAGACAACAGACAACTGTACACACAGTGTGTACTGTGGGTCGTCTGACGATGCTCTAGACAACAGAGCAAAACGGCCGTCACGCCATAACGTGAGTTAATTTCCATTTAAAAGTGGTTTTTTCAAGTTTATATTACATATTAGTGGAAACAAGATGGATCTTCAACATCATAATATAAAACTGTTCTGAACATTAATGTTCACTACTTGTAATCATGTGTGAAAAGGTGAATGAAGAAAGACAAAGGGAATTAACTCTCTTAAATAAAGTAAACTAAAATTTGATTTGTTAAATTTTCAACTGTCTTTATTCAAACTAATGTAAGCACCTACATTCAAATTCATTCAATAATCAAGTTTTCTATTTTCTTGGCTCATACATAAGATTTTATTGACGTTTTTATGGTAGTTGCTCGAAATTCTTTGTGATGATGCAATTGGAGGTAATACAGAGGTTCGTTTTATTAAGTAGATTTGGATGAAAAAATAGTAAGATGGGATGGAATGACTGTTCTAATTATAAAGTGAAGGGAGCTCAATTGGATAAATTCATCTATAATAATCTTCATATGACTAAAATCATTAATATTATTATAAACTAAAAAAACACTTTTAAATGGAAATTGACTCACGTTATGGCGTGACGGCCGTTTCGCTCTGTTGTCTAGAGCATCATCAGACGACTCACAGTACACTATTGCCATGCCTTGATGCCTTGAATCAGTGTACTGTGGGTCGTCTGATGATGCTCTAGACAACAGAGCGAAACGGCCGTCACGCCATAACGTGAGTCAATTTCCATTTAAAAGTGTTTTTTAAGTTTATAATACATATTAGTGGAAACAAGATGGATCTTCAACATCATCATTAATATTAGTGTGGAATCATCAGCGTTATGGTAATAATGATTTAGCTTAGAATTGATGAATAGATTAAACCATTTATCTGGTAAGTAGTTGGATTTTCCTGTCTTGGCCCCAACATTCCCTAAAATGTTTGTTCTCAGTAACTTTATCAAGGACCTGTCAGTGCCTTATTATCTTCCAATACTACAGAATCAATTGTCTGCAAATAGCATGAATTGTAATTTTTGCAAGTGTTAAGTATACCTGAGTTTGATCAATAATGATTTTTTGTTACTTCGTGAAATTCTTACAAAATGATATTGTGTCAAGTTTTTTATTTAAAAGAACAAATGCAGTCATCATGATATAAATTTAGATTAATAGATTTTTTGTGAACCCCTGTTCAATAATTTATGGAAATTGGGATTAAGGTATTGCTTGGCTAATGAACTCTACCATATGATTTTGAGCATTAGCACCAAATGAGATTACGCCATTGATCAGTCCTAAGGCCTTCTGTCCCGTGGGTTACGCTCCAACACCGTCGACAGTCTGAAGTCGTCCCTCTAGTCGTCCATCTACAACTCCAACTATCCAACAAACCCATTCACGTTCCGTTTTCGGATCCAACCTTGGAGGTTGGACTGCAAGTCGGAACGTGAATGCCCAGCTTTACAATGCATTCAACATTAATAATAAAAGTGGAATGAATCTACCTTATGGTAAATTCGAAGAGGACGCTCTCATTATCCCGACCAGCATATTTATTATGAAGGAAAATCGATTTTATTCTATAGGGAAACAGCTGGTACAGATCAATACGAATTTTTCAATTCACTAGAACTGAGAGAAGGCATGCCTCAAAGTCGTGCCCCAAAAACTGTTAACTTATATCAGCTGTTCCTTTAAGGATAGATTGACTTTTTGTCGGTCTTCAGGGAGGACCTACGAACTTAATTTAAATTTCTGTTTTCTTTTTATGAGGTGTCTAATACCTCCTGAAAATTTGGTACCTCTACCCCCTCTGTAGTTTTTGCTCTGAAGTTTTAAGCGTACAGCCAGACGGACGGAGAGAGCCTCCGCATAATGCTCTCCCCCTATGTACTTCGTACAGTGAGAGTTAAAAAGGGTAAATTCACATGAATTTTTAGTATTTTCCCGTAAATAATTAATTTTTTTTTTGAACGAGTGAAGCGAGTTCTTCCTTTTGACTTGAGGCTCGAGGCGTTGTGTGTTTGTTTGTATGTTCCACGATACCTTTCGAACGCCTTTATCAATCAACTTCAAATTTGAAACACAGATTCTTGGTATCTTTAGACAGGTCAAGTTCGTTGGCCAATAAAATTAACCGACTCCTTCATCCTTTTTGAAGCGAAATAAGAAGACAATCTTGCACTTTTTCATGTTTGGCCAATTTTAACCCTGTAGCATAACTTTTTCATATAGGACTTCGCTTGTTCAATGATTGACAAGGCAAATAAGCAGCTGATTTTACAGATTATTCAAGCTATAATTTCCATATGTTTGAAAAATGTTTCTTCGTTTTTATTTGTTTTTCATGAGATTAATTTTTAGTAAATTATTTATCATGTAGTTAAGATATAATAATATTTAGAATAAAAAAATAATATTAATATTAAAATTTCATGTGAAAAATAATTATTATTGTAATAATAATAGGCTAATGTTGGAGGAAATAGAACGAATAGCCTCTAAAGTTTACCAGCTGTAATTAATCAAACTATTATTGTCATCATCTGTTCAATAATCCAATTTATTTTAGCATGTAAAACTAATAGTAACGCGCTGGATCTGGAAGTGAGCGGTTTTTTTATAGCGTTCGGTCGCATTTGCAAAATGAACTTGAGTTTTCTGTCGCTTGTGTCATAATGGTGTGAATGAATGATTGTGCGATAATGTGTGTTATACTTCCATCTGATGCATAAAGGTTTGAAAAACATAATTTACTTTAGAGATTTCTCTCTTTCACTCGTTTATTAGTTGCATTTTCTCTGTATGAAAACTGAATGAAAAACTAAAGTTTAGACCATGTGGTTATTTTTCTGAAATCAATTTTTTCTTATTTGTTAATGCATAAATGCGACTATTTTTGATAGCATTTGGTCGCGTTTGGAAGATGATCTTAAATATGCTGTAGCTTGTGACATAATTTTATGCATTTTTGTGGATTGTTCTGCGTTTATGTATGTGTTATTATGCTTCTGACTGATGCTCGTAAATTCATTGTAGAGATTTTTCACTATTTGTTATTCACTTGTTTTTTGTTGAGCATTATTATTGTTATAATGAGCATAATTATTTTCTATGTAAGATGACTAAATGACAAACTAAATCTGACACCTGAACTGTGAATAAGTTACGGATTTTAAAATCAGAAGTAGTTGTAAGCAAGTTCTCCAGCCCGGGGGGCTCACTAGTATATATTTTTAAGATACCGCTCGTAGCAATATTATATATAAATACTTTTATAAAGCTCTTATATAAAACTAATAGAAAAAATAGAAATAAAATAAATATATAAAAAATAAATAGAATAAAATAATAATAGAATAAATATATTTGTGTGTGTCAAGGGGATTATAAGGGGATTCGAGAATGCTTTAGATCCGCAAATCAGGACACAGAAAGGACAAATAATTAGTATTGTAAATGAAATCATAAGCGTATCCAGAAATTTTTCAAGGGGGGGGTCCGGGGTCTTGACTACCCCCCCCCACCGGCAATCAAATCCTAAAAGTAAAGTATGACAGCAGCCGTAGTTCAACAATTTTAACTTAATTCAATTTATTAAGTATTATACTGTACTACACAATACATATACTTATGTTTTTTTTTAAGATGTTAAAAAGTTGCTTAACCCATTTTGCAATTTCCAAACTCCATGTTTTTAAAAAGACAACATATTTTTCGACACCCATCCCGTGTGAAATGAAAGGTGACGGGAATAGGTGAAGACAACAATACATTGAAAGGGTGCATTCTATGAGTATGAAATGAAGAAACCAAGTCCCCTGATGTGTATCTTATTGAGAGGGTACTAGAGAAGAAAGGTAACAAATTGTATGTGAAATGGTTGAGCTTTGATTCGAAATACAATTCATGGATTGATGATAATAATAGTGTTGTCTGAAAAAATAATTATATTGTCTCTGTATTGAAAAATGAAGTTGAAACAGCACAGATCGAAACTACCACTGATCAACTTTGATAAGTATTTAAATGAGAAGAACAGAAAGCAACAAATGAGACACAGTGTACTTTTGCCAAATAGTGTAAGATGAATTTATTGTGTATGGACCATCCAATGTTGGAAAAACCAATACCGTTTTTAATTTATTATTTGCAGAAAATAGTGTTAAATCTTTACATTTATGTGTACTTACCAAATCTCACCAGCAAGACTAGTATGAACTTCTCAAGGAAATTATGAGTCGAGTCCCTGAGATTGGATTCAATTTGTTTCAACATAATGAAGAAATCCCACGCCTGATTGATTTCTGAACAATCACAACTACTGTTTGAGGATAAAGTCGATGTTTCTTTAATTATTAATGTTTTAGCAGTTTTTGTGTAAAAGAAATGGATTATACGCAAATATTTTCTTTTTTCAGCCAAAAAAAACTTAAAACGAGAAATCAAAAATCCACTTGAAGAATTAAAAAGTAATACTAAACGGCAGTAATTATTTTATTCACTATTAAAACTTGTATAAATGCACGATTGTATGGCATTGTACCAGGACCGAGAACGAAATTATTAATTTTACTTCAACACCGACCGTGATCCACGCAGAAACTGAGCTTCTGGACAGTTGAAAAGCTCAAACGGAAGTCTATAAAATCATTTTTTTATTTTATCATGGAAAAAGAATTCACAATGTCAACATTTGCGAGCTATGCTACTTTAATAGGTTTTTTTATAGACTACCGTAATGACTTCTCCCAGTTTTGTTTTGAAATTCTAACCCACTCTTCCTCGATAATGTACCATACATTAAAGTTCTCTCCTCTATCGTATAAAGATAGACTAAACATGCTACAGTGATGGCTACAATAACAGCCGCCATGCTCAGTTCTCAACACTCCAATATTGTAATATTAATTCCGTCTAGATTAAATTTTGTTTACTAAAATTATTATCACTGGTATAGAATATTATTCTCAAGAACCTTTCCTACAGCAAAAAAGCATTCTATCTAGTGCTTAGTCATCTCGAATGGGGGGGGGGGGGGTCCGGACCCGGGGACCCCTCCCTTGAATACGCCCCTGAGTGAAATACAGTGTCAGTTTTAATATTAGATTGACTATTAAGGCCAAACAATGACAATTTGTGGCTTAGGTTTAGAAAATCCGTGCTTTTCTCACGGTCAATTATAATGTTGCGTGTTCTAGAAAGTTGAAATTTGAAATGTAACCTCGGTGGGAGGTGGCGAATAATAAAATTAAGGAGAATTTTTATGAGATCGCAGCAACGCGCAACGGGCCTCCTAGTGCAAGGTCATAAATCAATTAAAAAGAGTAGAGTAATGAAAGAAATTCAACAATGTGAACAGGGGAATATCGATTGTTTGAAGCAGAATCTGCTACAAGAAAACTGGAGTAGGGTTTACAATAGCAATAGTTTAAATGACAAATATGATAGTTTCATTAATATTTTAAGGTTTCATATTACTATGAGTTGTCCAGTTAAAAAAGTCCCTGTAAAGAACAAATTAGACAAGATTGAAGAGTGGATAACTGATGATATCCTTGCAGAAAGAAATAGGGTTAAAGATGCATATGATGAATTCAAACTATCTAGAAATATGTTAAGTGAAGATAATTACAAAGCTCTAAAGAAAAATTATACAAGAGAAGTGAAAAGAGCGAAATGTAAGAAAACAGCTGAAATTTTGAATAATAGTGTGTAGGGGGAGTGGGGCTACTGTGGACACGGGGCTGGTGTAGACAAGTCATCTGTTCTCATTTATATTGATACAATTTTTGAAATGAAGTTTTCTTAGGTTGGCAACATCACTTCCTGTCACATGTGTGCAGGTTTGGAGTCGATCGCATTTGCGGTTAGCTCATAAAAAGAATAACACGGTTTTTGGCGCTTCAACTGTAAAATTTCGTCATCTATCAAGGTAATATATCATTAAATTGTTTATATTTGGAAAGTTTTCTAGTATTGAATTCAAATATTCTTCATATTATCTTGATTATCCGGGCAGAAACCCTCTAATTTCAATTCATTTTCATAAGTCAAAACTATTTCTTCTTAAAATGGCCTATGGGGGTTGGAGTGGACAGAGTACATAGGGGCTACTGTGGACATTGTCTACATTAGCCCCACTCTACACACATATGATCTATAATATTTACTCAATTATTTGAGTAATTATAATATGTTACAGAGTAATATATATTATTTATGAAAGCAATGCAAGTTCAAACTAGTGATATTATTTGAAGTACAAATATTATTCATACTGTTAAAATTTTGTTATTATTTCGGATGATGTCCACATGAGTCTGGAAACTTTTGCATGGATAATACGATGAATGGGTGGATGATGAGAAACATTCATGGCTAAATGAGATTCGAACCCAAGGCTGCAGAAAACGAAGCCAGCCAGAGTCTTATCTTATCACAGTCAAGTGCTCCAATACCAGAGCCGCCTAATTTATTATTGTGAAATTCAAATTATTGTGTACATGAGATAATTTCAGATAATTATTGACTGATGATTTACAAATAATTTATTGTTTATGACAGAAAATGTTAGTACAGCTCGTATAATTACTTTGGATGATAAATAAATATATATTTTGAGATTATTGTTCAAGAATATAAATAATAATTATTATTTAGGCTATAATCATTAATTTGAAAATTTGATTCAGAAAAAATTGAAAAGATTGGCCTGCTTTAGCTGCTTGTTACTAAAAAAACTGTCATTTTTGTTCATTGCAGATGGTGCGAACTTATAAGAGGAAAACTTCCCGTGCTGATATTTCTGAAGAGGATGTGAAGAAAGCAATACATGAGGTGATGAAGGAGAAGAAGTCTATAAGAGCTACTGCTGAAAAATTTGGACTCACAAAATCCATGCTCTTCAAGCGACTCAAAGCTCTAAAGGCAGGTGAGGGTAATGATTCAGACACTGACAACACACCAGAGAAAGATGTTCCATCCAGTCTCAAAGTGAATGGTAAGCATAAATATCATGTTCACCAAGTTTTTTCTGATGATCAAGAAAAGATGCTGCAAGAATATCTAACCAAAGCTTCATCAATGCACTATGGATTGACTTATTTACAAGCACGAAAACTTGCATATGAATATGCAAAAAAACTAGGAGTGAAGTTGCCTGAAAGTTGGGATAGCAATGAGTGTGCAGGTATTGACTGGATGCAGAGTTACATGAAACGCCACCCTGATCTGAGTCTCCGTAAACCAGAAAATACCAGTCTTGCACGTGCAACCGCATTCAACAAGACAAATGTAGAAGAATTTTTTGGAAACTTCTGTGCAGTAATGGATAAATATCATTTTTCCCCAGATAGAATTTTAAATTTGGATGAGACTGGTGTCACAACTGTACTTCCAAGCCCCAAAGTGATTGCAGAAACTGGTAAGAAACAGGTTGGCCAAATAGTAGCAAGAGAGAGAGGGTAACTAGTTACAGTTTGTGCCATAATTGCTGCAAATGGTAATAGTTTAGCACCAGTTTTTATTTTTCCAAGACTGCGTTACAAGAGTCATTACCTTGCTGGAGCTCCTACTGGAAGCTTAGGATTTCCATCCAGTACAGGTTGGATGACTGCTGAACACTTCTTGAAAGTTCTACAGCACATAAAAGAGCAAACAAACTGTACACAAGAAAGACCATTCCTTTTGCTGTTGGACAATCATAGTAGTCATATAACTTTGGAAGCTGTATCTTTTGCCAAGGACAGTGGTATTGTACTTTTAACATTTCCACCTCATTGCTCACACCGGCTACAACCATTGGACATTGGTGTGTTTGGCCCTTTCAAAGCAGCTCTGAGGGTAGCTTTCAATGATCTAACTCGCACATTAGCTTTAAAAAACAGAGGGATAAGAGTGGAAAACATTGCTAGCCTTGTAGGTAAAGCTTATCTCAATTCATTCACACCAAAAAACATAGTGTCTTCTTTTTCAAAACCTGGAATTTGGCCTATGAATAGACTTGCATTTTCTGATGAGGATTTTCTATGCAGCTACGTTACTGACAGGCCATCACCATCTAATAACACAGAAAATGATATTCTCATGATTTCGCAAACTCATCAGACTCCAAAGGAAATCCTCATGACTGCACCAACTCCTCAAACTTCAAATGAGACCCCCATGCATACACCGACTCCTTCATCTTCATCCTCCACCTTTGAGATCACTCCATCCAAGACTCCATCTTCAATAACCAACTCTCCAAATTCCAGGCTAGATGTTCAAATTACACCTGAAAACGTTCTTCCTTTTCCTAAAGCTGGACCAAGGAGAAATACTTTAAATGGGAGGGAAAGAGGAAAATCTCGAGTTTTCACCAACACACCAGAAAAAAAACGTTTGGAAGATATAGAAGAGAAGAAGAAAAGGAAATTGGTTGAGAAGGAAGAAAAATTGAAGAAGAAAATAGAGAAGCAAGCAAGTAAACGTCTCAAATTTTCATCAAAAAATAATGCAATTTCAGAAAGTGAAGAGTCTGAAATAGAAATGGAAATACAATCAGAGAATGAAGCCGTTTTGTACAGTGACAGTGACAGTGATCTTCCTGAGCCTGAGCCTCTGGATAGGCCTAATTGTAATTTACAAAAGGGAGATTTTGTCCTAGTAAAATTTGAAAACTTTAAAGGAAGTCCTGTTTATTATGTTGGAGAATTACAGAGGAAAATTTCAACAGCAGAATATGAAGTGAAATATCTCAGAAAAAGACAGAAGAAATTTACATTTCCAGATGTAATAGATGAGTCAACAGTTGATATTGGAGATATTTGTTTCAAGCTTCCAAAACCAGTTGAAAGAAGAGGAACCAAGCGGACAGCTAATTATTTGACTTTTGAAGTAAACTTGACAAATTATTATGTCAAATAGTCTAAATGCTTATCAGCAATTTCAGCTTTGTATTTAATTTTGAATGTATGACTAAACAATTACAGATTTCTTATTAACTCCCAGCAAAATAATATGAAAGATTATAGCATTTTGTAGGCCTACAGAATTTTCTTATATATTTGTCTCATACATGATTGTTATATTGATATTTATCATGGTTTATTAGGTAATTTATCAGCCTCGCATTGACCAATCTGTATGAAAACATTTCCTTGTTGGGAGAAGTATTTAAAATAGAGTTTTGAGGGTTTGGAGCTGCTAGACTCAAGTGAAATATTTGTTATAATAAGTTTATTGTTTCATTAGAGTTTACTCGATTATTGGTTCATATGCTGTAGATTTTATAATAGTATATCGATGTACTCTTGACAGTATAGGTGTTTTTGCAGTTTGTTTTATAATTTGATGCTTGTGTTGACAAGAAATTCCTTAAGTTGTGTTTTGAGTATGAATGATACAAATTTCAAGTAATTTTTTTAATTTTGATCAATTTCTAATCTATATATTCTATTGTAAAATACAATTATTTTGAAGTACTATCGAGTGTTATTATGTATACCTACAAATAAAGTTTTTCTATGAGTGATTAATGTAAAAAATGGAATTTTTCATTTTGTCCACTCCAGCCCCATTCAAAAATATTGCTTGTCTACTCTAGCCCCTCATAGGGGTTAAAGTAGACATATGTAGACCTATTTAAAAATTTGATTTTCATACCTAGAACATTAATTTTCGTAGATGATCCAAGGTTGTTATGAAGGTAAATAAAATACCTGTGCAACGTGTATAAATTTGGTCGATAATAACTGTTTTCAAACGTTTTATGGTGAAGTGAAAAAAAGTGTCCACACTAGCCCCACTCTCCCTACTTTAACACAGCAGTGTGGGATGTAATAAACAAAAATAGGCAAGTAGCTCATGTAGATGCTTATACTAGTGTCCCCAGAATAATTAACGAAAATAACAAATATATTGATGATAGTGTAGACATTTGTAATTTCTTTAACAGATATTATCAACTGGTTGCTAAGGATCTTCAAAAATCTTTCAATACAGGCATTAGTGATGCGAACATGAGGAATACTGAGGGGATTCAGAACGAATTAAAATTCCACCCAGTATGCCAAGACGAGTTGTCAAATATCATTGATAGTTTAAATAATAAAAAAACTGTAGGAATGGATGGGGTATCCAGTGAAATTCTGAAAGAATGTAAATATCAATTGTTAGACCCTTTGATTCATCTGATCAATCATTCATTAGAACAAGGTGTTTTTCCAGATAACTTAAAAGAGGGGAAGATCTTGCCAATCTTCAAAAGTGGTGATAGAGAAAAGGTAGAAAACTATAGGCCCATTAGTATTTTAAATGTAATAAGTAAAATTTTTGAAAGAGTAGTTCTAAATAGGTTACTTCTGCACCTTCAAGAAGCTAACTTTATCTGTGATGAACAGCATGGCTTCCAGAAAGGGAGATCAACAAAAACAGCCATAGTTTCTCTAGTGGAAAAACTAATAGATATAATAGATTCAGGTGATAAAGCTACTGCAATCTTCTTAGATCTGTCAAAGGCATTTGATTGTGTTAATCATAGAACTTTATTGGAAATACTGCAAAATGTAGGTGTAAATGGGGTTGAACTGAAATGGTTTGAATCATATCTTATTGGGAGAAAACAATGTGTAGAACTAACTACAGTAGTTGGTAATAGTATAGTAAAGAATAAATCTAATAAATTAGAGGTGCAAGCTGGAGTGCCTCAGGGGTCAATACTAGGTCCATTGCTTTTTTTGTTATATGTCAACCGTTTACCTAAAAAATTGATTAGTGGTAGAGCCCTCTTATTTGCTGATGATACATCACTCATTTTCAGCAATTCCATTCTAGATAATTTAGAAATAAGTGCCCATATAGGTGTGCAGTCCATTGTCCAATTTTTAAATCAGTTGAAATTAACTATAAATAGTAAAAAATGCCAATACCTTCAATTCAAAAACAAACATAATTTAAATGAAGATAGGGCTATAAACGTGTTTGTAAACGATAATCAATTAGACCAGGAAGAAAAAATTGCATTTCTAGGAGTTATGTTGGATGGACGATTGACCTGGACTCCATACATTGAGAAAATATGTAGTAAAATTTCATCTGGGGTATTTGTCCTGCGACAGCTCGCTAGATTGAATGACAAAAAGTTACTTTTTACAGCTTACCATGGGCTCTTACTGTCACATATTAGGTATGCTATCTTAGTGTGGGGTAATTCATCAAAACAAAATCTTGATAGGGTGTTTAAGATCCAAAAGAAAGCGGTTAGGTGTATAGAAGGAGTAAATAGATTAGATTCATGTAGGCCGTTGTTCAAGAGACTTGGTCTCCTAACTGTACCCTGCTTTTATATGTGTATGAAGCTACTCTATATGTAAAAACGAATGATATTAACCAAAATCTTGATGTACATGATTATAATACAAGAAGCCGAGGAGATTATCACTTGGTGAGTCATAATAGTAGCTTATTCAAACAAAAACCTAGTCATATTGGTAGGAAATTCTACAACAAGCTACCGCAGTTTTTGAAGAGTCTTGAAAATATAGAAATATTTAAAAAACAATTGAAGAAATATTTAGTTGATAAAGCTTTTTATAGTGTACAAGAGTTCCTTTCACATCAAAATTAAGCCTCACCTCAACTAATTGAAGTAATTAATTATGGTATCTAGTGTATAATATTGTTGATCTGACTTGTATTATACTCCTTAACTGGAGTCTCCAAGACGTAATCTATAAAAAAAAAAATATATAAGATTCATGCTATAAAGTAACTTGCTACCTGCACAGTATTTTATAGTACGGTATGTTATATGTAATAATATATGCCAGAATGTATAGTGCGCAGCATATAGTAGAATGACTCAAATGACTGTCCTCTTTTATTATTCTACTCATAATATTATTGACGACATTGTTGTGAACAAGCTGGCAGCCAGCCATGAGTAATAGTCTACTGTGTGGATTGTTGTGACTGTCCATGGGGATGATTCTTACTTGGTTTGGGTTGATGACAGAAAAAGGACCCTTTCCTACATGATTTTGTCAACAATGTTACATAAATGTAAACAAACTAAACGAGCATAACAAATCACAATGGGTTAGCTTATGTGAAATCTAAATAAGCGGTTGAGCCAGACGCTTATCAATTACCGGTACCAATTGAGCAGCCACAGAGCCACAGTAGTAGTGTTTTCTAAGGAAAGAATGATTGTTACAATGTTTGTTATGTCATTCACTGGCAGGATTCAGACATATAGAAGCTCTGGAAATTCGATAACTAGGCCAATCGATCTCATATCCTGTTTGCACACCCCCTGTTATCACAGCCTTCCCAATCCTCTGAGCTGTGGTCAACCAGAATCTGAATCCAGTTTGATTATTCTCATGCAACAGTTACCGTACTGGGGTAGGCTACTAACTATAGATAGTGCAATCTAAATATGAATAACGATTTGGTTGGTTTAGCGATCAAGAGAAGCAAAGTAGGGTTATGTTAAAATAATAACATTTATATTAACTTTTCAAGTGAATTCAACGACTTTCAGTCAAATTTTTATTAAAATAAGTAGTATTTCACTTACTCTGTAGGCCGAACGTTTTCGAGTTGTTAAAACCCATCTTCAAGGCCGGATTGATGGCCTTGAAGATGGGTTTTAACAACTCGAAAACGTTCGGCCAACAGAGTAAGTGAAATACTACTTATTTTAATAAAAATTTGACTGCAAGTCGTTGAATTCACTTGAAAAGTTAATATTAACAACGCAGTTAGTCATGGAACAAGAAATCTAGGAATAACATTTATGTTATAATAAAAAATTTTCTCAAATTGATATGTTAAACTAGACCCATAAACTAGAACACATACAGTTCTATAGTGGAGTGAATTTTTTTAGAAGAGGTTTTTACAGTGAAGATTTTGTATTGATTATCATATGACTTCTCATAATATAGTAACAGTATTTTAGCTACAATGATAATTTAAAAAAATCTGTTCTGGAGGATAGTGAATGAGAATGGGAGGTTAAGTCTTGAGTCATATCAACTATATAAAAGGTTTTTTGTTAAATAATTGATGAGGAGATTCAGTGTAATGTCTTTAAAAGTGTTCTTGTTATTGAATGATCGGTTATAATCGAATAATAATTTAGAGAGGTCCATTCAAGCAACGGTGATGAATTCAAAGTTCCAAACAATACTAACAGTGGTTTTACAAAGTCTTGGGCAAGTCAAGTATTACAGATACAATCGCTTTACAAATTATTAATACTGATAGGCCTGTATGTAATAATTTTGTGAGGATCATGTCACATTCTTTTCTTGATAGTTTTCCAAATCCCGAGCTGGAACGTTCTTATTATAGGCACTTCTTTTTTAATTTTTATCTGCTCACATTGCAAAGGGGAACAGAGTTTCAGTAGGGGAAGGAAGGGTAAAGTGGAATAGCTTTTCAAATTTCCTACTTTCATCGGGAACAGATGTGTATCAACATTAATCCTCTTTTTGTGTTGTTGGCTAAACTGTCATAAAGTGTCATGGCGCTTCTCAGCTGTTTTTCTCTCACAAGGAGTACATCTTGTCTGAGGTTAATTTTTTTGTAATACTTCAGTGCAATTATAAAATCAGTGGAAGTTATAATTTTGAAGAATTTCGTTTTTCTGCAGTTTGAACTTTGAAAGAGATAGGCACTTCACAGTTTCTATTCATGATTGCACCAGTATTATTGATGAAATTAAGGTTTTTGTTATGATTTTACAAAGATGCACTTTGGGGTAAAGTGGAATACCTTGTACTGGGTAAAGTGGAACATCATTCCACTTTACCCCCAAAAATTGGTGTAATCCTAGTTCATGTGCCAGGTTGATTTTCTACAATTTTATGATTTTAAATGATTCGTCATGTTATTCTGATACTAAAACAATAACAATTTTATGGTTCTCACCTCTGATTGATCAATAAATTGAAATCAAAATACCTTGAATTAGGCTAACCTCAACAAGGATCAACATCAATATTGATACATAGAGTATTGAATGCTGTTTACTTATATTAAAGCCCCAACCTCAAAATATTTATTTATGATGTTGAAGATCTTGTTTCCACTAATATGTATTATAAACTTAAAAAATAATAAATTATTTAAAGTAACGTGTATTGTGGAATATAACAAGTCGTGGGTTTGAATAAAAACATAAATACAAAAAATATTTAAAACGTATTTTCTTTATTATTCTGTTTTGGGGGGCCCCCTACCTTGGGGGCCTCTGGCGATCCAGGTAGCCACCTGGGCCAGACCGGGCCTGTCACGATTTGCTAATGAATTGATTGATTCTATAGAAAGTGTCAATTGAATACTTCAATTTTGAGCAGGGGTAATGTGAGTATACAGTCCATTAAAGATCATCATCACAATATTATACCAAGATGTTCTATCATTTTGACTTTTCAATCTGAGGGTTGACATAGTGCTAGGTTGGCTAGTGCATTTTAAATATTCATTTTTTCCCCTTATAACTAAGGTGTTGACAGTTACTAATTAGTTTTGTACAGTGATTAATCTTGTTATTGTAATTTCCATTATTAGTTGAAAGTTATTGAACTGTTTGTTTCTTTATTGATGTTCTTGAGTGAGAACTACTGATTAATGTCCTTTGTTAGTTGGCAGTAATTAATTGTGTCAATAAAATCTGAGTGTTACTTTCAAGTGCTGCAAGCCTTATTTTAGTGATAGAACCTATAAAAATTGGTGTTAGAAGTGAGATGTTTCAAGTTGGGAAGTGATAGCCACGAGACGTAGCAGGTATCTGTTCAATCAGATAGATAAGCTGCGTTCTCTTAGGTCCTGTTTGAAACGGTGACCGATTAGATTGGCCAGCAAAAAAGACACTGTTCTCTGCTGAAAATCACTTCCCGGTGGTTCGGAGCCCACCTAAAACTGTGGGTCCAACTCATAAATCACCATCATCCAACTCATTACCCACGCACAGGTCTTAGACCTATGTGGGCTTCATCCTCCAAAAAAAAAATACATTTATTATCCAATTAATCATGAATATATGAATGATTCAATGGAGAAAAAATCTATTCAAATCTTATATACTTATATATAACTAGCTATTGTGCCCGTCCTTCGTACGGATTATGTTTAGAAATAAGACTAGGTATATATGTTTCGGCTTTTTTGATAGCAACGATCATGAAGTTGTTAGCACGTTAGCAGCTTGTTATGTTATGTTTGAAGGGACGGATTCAAAGATCCAGAAGATTCAAAGATCCTCACACGTCAACCGAAGCTTATTGTGTGTCCCTAGTATGTTAGTTAGGCAAACCAATACCTGTGCCCTTTACAAGATCCAGGAGTTTCTTCCCTATGCTAACGTCCCATTCATCACCTGGTTGCTTAAAGCCAAACAGAGCCATTCTCCTTGCCCCGAGTCTCTCGCAATCCAGTATGATATGCTTGGCAGTCTCTTCAGACTGATTGCAAAGCCTACACATCTGATTTTCATTTCTGAGTCCGATTGTGTGGAGATGTTTCCTGAAGTGGCCATGTCCAGTTATCAGAGCAATTAGCTGCTTAACCTGACCTCTACCCAGCCTCACCAGCCAGTTGGTGAAGTAGGAGCTTGTGTCTGCTAGCAGCCTTTTGCCAAGTGCTTGGCCTGAGTGACCTTGCCATTGCTGGTGATGTAAGTCCCTGGACCATTTGTTTATTGTGTGGAAGGCAGTAGTTTTGCTTATGCCACAGCTTGGCTCTGGGCCAAAGAATGACCTACTAGAACCTTGCTTAGCAAGCCCATCTGCACACTCGTTGCCACCTATGCCTACATGGCCAGGTACCCAACCAAGATGCACAGAGTTGTGGGTTGCGAGCTTGCTGAGTGTTTTGTGACACTCCCACACCAATTTTGACTTGATTTCATTAGAGTCAAGAGCCTTGAGGGCTGCCTGACAATCTGACAAGATTACTATATGCTTGTCGCAATAGCGTCTGGCAATGCCTATATTGGCACAAGCCATGATGCCCCAAATTTCTGCTTGAAAGATAATACAGTATTGTCCCAGACTTGCACAGATTTCTGTTCTGGGTGATTCACTGTACACCCCATAGCCAGATTTCCCTTCAATAAGAGAGCCGTCTGTGTACCAGACAAGGTTACCTCTCCTGATATAGGGCCCTTCCTCAGACCTCCACTCCTCTCTAGAGCAGAATTTAACAGAAAAAGGTTTAGTGAAAACCATCTCTGTACTCATGACATCTGAAGTCATTTCAAGCACAGGGCTATGAGCAACAGCTTTGGTGATTGTGCAATGGCCTGTTCCAGACAGGCCTTCCCTCCATTGGCCTGCGACTTTCAATCGATAGGCTGATTTTCGTGCTTCTTCCTTGATAAAAATATCCAAGGGCAGCAAGCCAAGAGCAACTTCAAGAGTTGCTGATGGGCTGCTCCTGAAAGCTCCAGTGACTAGGAGTGTGCCCATCCTTTGTAAACTTGTGAGTTTGGCTGTAGCTGTAATCTGGTTCACCTATGTCCACCAGACTAGTGATCCATATGTGACTTGAGGCCTTATTACTGCCTTGTACAGCCACAGCGCTATGTGAGGCTTGATCCCCCACATGGAGCCTGCAAATCTCCTGGACGTCATAAGCGCCCATTTTGCTTTGTGCAGTATATTATTCAAATGATTGTTCCAAGTCAGCTTGGAGTCGATAGTCAGCAGCTTAGTAAACAACTTAGAACGTAAACAATTCAGTGACTGTTATCAGAGAGAATATATTTGAGAACTGCTGATTGATATATCATGATAAATTACATGATTTGTTCTTACGTGGTAATAAAACTTCGAAGAAATGTATTCAAAATCGCACAATACTTGATTTTTAAACGTTTATTATTCTGTTAAAAAAAAGTTAATTTAGTTTTTTATAGCTAAAGACATTGTCAAAAAGGTTTTCAATACCGATAAATAACTTGAATCCCGATTGATGCTCTCGTTTTTCAGGAGAAGGCCGCGTAAAATGCCTTTGGAGCCGTGACAGACAGACAGAAATTGAGATAAGACTTGTTTTGGCTTCTTTAATGTATAAAATGTAAAAATATATAATTCTGATAAATGTACAGACAAAACTCTAATTTTATTTCTATAGAAATATAAATCTTAAAATATACTAAATCTTTGAAACTGATTTTAGCTGTGCTAAAAATGACATTAACCTTCACTCATTATTATCAGTGCATAGGTGTTGCTTAAGATTCTGACTGAGAGATAAATATGAGAATGGGCACTTATGCTCTGATTTACTATGAGCAGTCAGATTTTAAATTCAGGTGGAACCATGTACAGGCGTTTTATGTTAGTGATGAGTTCATAGAAATTGAGTAGAGCACATTGATGGAGAGGTTGTAAAAAGTTCTAGCCGGAATGTTTTTGAAAGATTATTCAGTGCAGAAGAGCGTCTCAATTGAATTCAAAGTGCAAGATAAGAGCAATTCAGAAAAGATAACCTCATTCATTTTGTTCACCAGTATTCCCCTTCATCTCTGCGCACATGAATGCTTTTGAAACCCTTCTTTCGATAAGCTAATATCTTATAGGCCATTATGCATCGATCTTTCTTCACAAAATACTCTTCCATCTTTTCTTCTCAATACATTTATAGAGCTGAATTGGATTGAATATTGTACTGAATCTACCTCATATCATTATGGACTATTCAATGTAAGACTCACTTCTTAAGATACTGTAATACCTACTCATTTATTTTGATCTTCTATCTTCTCACAATCAAAAATGGCGAAGTAGTGGTTGATGGTTGGCATTACTTCATTATTATAATTATTAGGGTATATTATACTATATACATTATGATATTCATTATATTTTAATTTTATTAGAATATGACCAAAAGACCAATCTAAATAAATGCGTATCCACTTATTATTACATTTGCTAGTCTAGGCTTCGTTGAATTCATCCATCTGATATTATAAAAGATCTTTGGCGTGGAGTTACCAATAGTGGGCATGTGGCACTCATCAAAATAATGAAATGAGTTCAGTCTTAAATTGTGAATACCGTATATAATAATTGTACTCACACTTGGCCGAACGTTTTCGAAAACGTCCTTCATCGACGTTTTCGAAAAGGTTCGGCCAAGTGTGAGTGCAATAATTATTATATATTCACAATTTAAAACTGACTGCAAGTCGTTAAATTTACAATAAAACGTAAATATTAACAACGCAGATCGTTATGGAGCAAGAAATCCAAGAAAAGAGTTCATTACAGAGGCAAAGAAACTAGCAGGTAGCTTCATAAATTTACTTATTATTCAGATGAATTAGTATTGACTTTATCTCACTTGTAATGAAGGACGTATCAGGGGGGGGGACGTTCATATTCCCCCTCTTCCTTGAGGTGATGTGAAAAAATTATGGTTAATGGTAGTAAAAAATGATTATAAAAAATAGTTTTATTCTGCTTTAAATCGAAATTCTTCCTAGAAGTATAATGCTGAAACAGTTTCATTGTTTTCTTTCTTACCCTATAACCTGTATTTTATTCTATGCTATAATTGAAAAGTGGTTCGGTCCACTGCTACTTTCTCACTCTACTTTGCACGTATGAGTATAATCGTGATCGATTTTCTAATCTGTTGTGAACATTATAAGTTTACAGAATTAATTTTACTTTGATAATTATTTTATTGTGATACTTTATACATCTATGAAGTATCCCAACCGATTCGAATTCGTTATTTTTCTTTAATATCTTTTTATAGAAAGCTAATTTGTATTGGTGATAGTTATGAGGTAGATGGAGTCGGCGTATCCGAGTTGGCTTATCGCTGGTCTGATAAGCCAAAGGTCCTGGGTTCGATCCCAGTTGAGTACAAGATATTTTTCTCGAGCCACTCCCGTGTTTCGGAGGACACGCTAAGCCGTCGGTCCCGGTTGCATATAAAAAAAAGCAGTCGTTAAAAAAAAACGGCGAGGTGGAACTACCCGTAAGGGTCTCCCCACCACGAAAAGCCATACGAATTTACTTTTATGAGGTAGACATCTAAAATGAGTATGACTAATATAATATTGTCATTAACCATATTTATTGAAAAAACAAAATAGACATCATTATTTCGGCTGTTTCTCCATTTGGCGTCCCCTCACCATTGGGCTGGATTTAAAATACGCCCCGGACTAGGGGCATATATAATGCTGGGGGCGCAACATTTATCCGCAATTTTTCATGTTTCAATATTAATATCACTTTAATTTGAATAATTCACTATTCATATAGTTGTAGGTTGTATGATGTAGTGTCCATGTATAACTAACTTCAAGTGTATAATGAGTACTAATGTTTTAAATTTACTATGTAATGTTACACACGTTTTAAAAATCGATTGACTTTTATGTATTCATTGTTCATGTAACATCTGAGTAGTAGCTTTAATTAGTATTCCATACCCCCTTACAAGAATCCTAGATGCGCCTCTGCTGGTAATTTGATCAAATTCTATGAAAAATGAGCTGAAAAATATAATAAAACATGCTAGAAGTTTCAGACTACACACATTTTTTTAGATACTCGACAAAATATAAAAAACGGTAAAAAATACGTTTTTTCAAGATTGAAGAGAATTAATTCGATTGATTTTACAATGAACTTGTAGCCTCACCTCACAAAAGTAGAGAATTTAACTCTGAACAAAAAAAGTCAAGTAACCTAATAGCCAAAAACACACCGAAATTTGATAAAAACAGCTTTTATTGAATCCAATCACACTCACTTCGCTCAGCTTGCTATTTTTATGTTATTTAATTAATAAAAATCCTGGTTTTATGAAGTTTAGGTGTGTTTTCGGCTATTAAGCTGAAAACATTCTCGATCAGAATCAGATTCTCTACAAATTTTGTGAGAGAAAAATGACATAGCTATATATATATATATATATATATATTGTACAACTGACCATGTTAATTAACTTTAAACTTGAAAAACATCGTTTTTGGCCATATCTTTGCCTATTTGGTCAATAACCCGTATGAATTACTTACTAGCAGCCAATTAGGTTGTGATATCGGCTACATAGTCCTAAATAATAATGATAATGATAATAATAATAATAATATTTATAATCATGTTGGTACTTGATAAACTTTACGATAACCAGGAATTTAACTAATTTCTATGTACTACCTTTACAACCTGAACAGGCCAAAAATCTACTTTTACAAACTTAAAAGCTTTTAGGCTACTTTCTTTGCAAGTTCCTATTTTGTACCATCCTTCCTTCCATACGTGCCTTTTAATAAGCCTACTTTTTGTTTTTGCAGTCAATCAGCCTATTATTGAAATTTGTCAAAGAATACTTGAATAATCTAAAGTGATATTTATGCTTAATCATAAAGTGATTTAGTGAATATTATATAATTCTATTGTAAATTTATTGCAACACTAGTGCTGCTTCTCACAAATGTATAGCCTATGTTGGCTATAGATACAGAGAACAAACATATACATAAACCTTTCACAGAAGAGAGTTTCCAAGGAGAGCTCTTTCATTGGCAATATGCATGTAACAGCAATATAATTTCACTTGGATCCTTCTTTTTCAAGTATTGTGAAGGACTCGCGGCGAAATTGGATACTGGGATGAAGGTTGATATCAACACTGCAAACATACATCTACCTCCTATAATTGATTCCACGTGTAACTTGTTATCACGTTTGTAATGAGTGAATGACAATCATCCAACAAAATATTACAACCTGGTGGAATATATTACTTGCTGCTTGGTTATTGATAAATGTATAGATCTTAACCATGTCAAATGGGGAATCATAATAATAATAATTGATAAAATGAATCCATGATAACATATCAAATGAATTTCATTTTTTCAATGAAAAAGATCAATAAAAAAAAGAGAATGAAAGGATTCAATGATGATACGCCTTATCAAGACACCTTACTGGCCCTACCCAAAATTGACATTATTTTTCTCATACTGGTAGATGGTCGGTAGAACCTATTATTGTAGCCTACTTACTAGTTAACAAGTCTTTTGCCTTAATAAGAAAGTTGAGACAATACAGATAATGTCAACAAATAGTTCAAAAAAGTAAATATGAATATTTGTGGAATAGGAATTTAATTATGTTTTATTAAAACCTTGACAAATGAATTTTCACCCCTCATTAATGTATTTGCGGCAATAACTATAATAGAATAGAAAAAGTAAAAAGGAGTTGCCATGGGAATATCTTGATGATCTGTATAACTGTTTTTCAATATAAATGGATTATAACCACGAAATCAACATAGGCCTAATTATGAGCTGTTTGCTAAATCTCTTAATTTTATTCACTTCATTTTATATATTATACATCTAATTTTGTTAATTTGAGTATATTCAACTTCTATTTTACGTTCAACGCCATTGGGAGAGTTTCCCGGGAAACATTAAAAATACAAGTTTACTTTTTTACCTATTTTGCTATTTTTGTTGAACCGAATTGCAGTAGAATACATAGAGGCTTCAGTATAATCAGAATGATTTATTTAATCCTGTTTGTTGTGATTTCATGCTTTACAAAATCCTTTATAATTTCTAGTTTACCTGATTTTGTACAATGAGCTCAGACATCCTGCAATATTCAGACAGTATGATAATTATTTAAATATTCGTGTCAAATTCTGTTTTATTCTCAAAATGTCATGATATGGCTACTTTCACCAACAGGTGCCAGATTATAACATATTGCAACACAGGTATATTATGATGTATGGGTATTATAGCCTACTACTCGCGTATACGATTTTTGTGCCAAAAGACCAATGTTGGAATGTATTGGTTTCCAAGCAAAGGGAAACCATTCCTGTTTTAGAATTCCTGAGGGAATGTAGCTCATCGTAGGCGTGTGTTATGATTTCCATTGGAATTCTGAGCTGAAGTTCAAAAAGCTTACCAGAGCATATAAAGCCTATACGTCGAGAGTAGGAATTCTCGATAGAATCACCAATCGATTTCGCTACAGCATGATCACTTGAGTTATTATTGTTGAAATAGTTCTGTGATTTCGGTGTTCTGTATCAAGAGCGATCTCCCGCCTAAAATAGCGGATTTTGGATAGCTAAAAAGAATGGATTTGAACTTCATGATAATCAAATTCAACAATTAAAATGCATTATGATGTCATAAAATAATTTAGTATAATCAAGTTCAATTATATTTCAAAAGTCATTATCAAAATCCTAGGTTTGATTAATTTCAAAATACAAAATTCCAGTTTGATTTTGTATTTTGCCTCCCAACTTGTTTGTTCCAGATCAGATTATTATTTCACTCTCATTATTGTGCACAACCTTCAGCAGGGGGGGGAGGGGAATAAAGGGGATATATATCCCGAAATTTTCAAGCAACACAAAAAATATTTACTATATTTTTGTCTCTTATGGAAGGTAAGGGAATGTTTTTAGTTGGTATTCCCCTTCAAAAAATTATCCGTTCGCCCCTGAGCTGTAAGTTTAGTTCATGGAGGTTTCATCTACTACGAAAGAATAGTAGGAGCAACTCTCAGGCCCGTATTTATGAACGTGACTTATCAAAGATCGACTTGGATAAGTCAGACTTAGCTGCAATGAGTCGTACTTATAGACTTACAGGTTCATGACGTGAAAGCCAGTAAGCAACAAAGTGCCAACCCAGCTCCCATAACAAAGATCTGACTCCTGATAAATAATCTAACATTAATAAATAATTTACATTAAACAACACTCTAATTTACACTAATATAAGAGTTTACACTACATAAATGTTGCAGGGACAACTGGGTCGGCTTATTATAACCTCACTTTTCAGCTAGTGAACTCACCTAGTATAAGTAAAGCTTAGACTAAATTTCGTATTCATGAACCTTCCTTACATATCTTCTTAACTTAAAAGTCAAGTCATGCTTACAATTGGAGTCTCAAATCCGTTCTTAGCCAAGCTAGGTACAGAGCTGACTTGAAGCCGTTCTTAGCTTGTTGTGTTGCTTCATATTTTGGCTTCATTTTTTAGTAAGGCATCGGCTCATAATAGTGAAATAAGATCATCATGTTCAATTTTTGCACCATTGCAATGTAATTCACTGTATATTTGACTTATTGAAATTATTTCTACTTATTTTATATAAATCTAGTTCTAACCTATACATTTTTTTGCACTAGGATAGAATTCTCTTTCTATGAAATAGAATGGATGAAGTTCTCTGGCCTGTTTGCAGGTAGCGCTAACTACACTGCCTGCATGCTCATTTTTCAAATTCAGAAAAGAGAAAATAATTATTTGAAAGATGTTCGCATGGTAATAATTATGTAACAGTAACTGTAAATTTATGTGCAGTGGAGTATCTTTGTCTTTTCATGCATGTTATTTTATGTTTATTAGTGCCTGACAATAGGACACAATTTTAGGTTAGCTTGTGACCACGTTCAATGTAATAGAGCCTTTCCAACTCAAACTTAGATAAGTCGTGCTTAGATCAACGTAAGTCAGGTTCATAAATACGGGCCTTATAGAATCTTTTAAATGAAGTTCAAATAGATACCTCATGAAACACTATGCTCAATCCTCCTCCTTTAGAGAAAACAGCTGAGAGCATTTAAGTTTCCACTACTTGGTATTCTATCTGTGACGATCAAAAAAGTTTCATTTTAGGTAACAAATAAACACATGAAGCCTGAACTTATTAAGAAGCAGGCCATGAAACATGAATACATGAATGTCTGCTGCGTGTTAAGTAAGGACTAGATAAGGTGTAAGTGAGACCTCGAATGAACTGTAACAAATAAATAATTGTTGCACTTTAATAGTCAATATCGAAAATAATGTGGACACCGCTGCTTTACCTTGAAAAAGCATAGCTTAACGGTATCCTTTTTCTTGTCAGTGGAACTTGACGTGTATTTAGCTGTAGCTCTGGAAAAGTTTTGCGGAGACGGCATCGCTGATCGATGCTGACGAAGCATTCCTGCTGAGAGAATGTTGTTTGTCAGTGGTGCTGATTCATTGGCTAGTGCTGACTCACCACCTCTACCCCCACCAGCACTCGATACGGCATCAACTGAAAAATTAGACAAAGTTAAAAACTGCCTTCAATACCAGAATCTGGTGACTGGAAATGGAATATGAGTTGCAATTTGAATAAGTAGGAATGAGTTTGTATCACATAAAGAAACTTTCTTCAATCTTATTTTGGGGGACGGCCATTGGCCAGTGATTGAGAGAGATTGATTGATTGTTTTTTAATAATTACTTTTGCCAGGCTTAAGCCTATTGCAACAGAATAAAACAAAAACAAATGTTACAACCATTGTGACAATGAACATAAGAAATAGTATTGTAATGAAGAGAAGAAGAACAAAATAATATCATTAAAATAAAAAGTTGAATGGTTTGGTTTTTAGTTCAACTATACTATTAAGTACAACTATATAATAAAACAGTATGTAAAGCATAAATAAAAACCATTTAGATTGAAAGTCAGAATGAATTATTAGTAAAAATCAAAATAATGAAATGAAATCACCACGTAATCATCACCGTGCTTCAATGACTTGATGTTACAAGCTTTATTATCACTTACCCGGTGGTTCGGAACCCACCTAAAATAGTAGGCCCACCATGTTCCCCGTAACATGGCTCAAACGGCGAGGTGGAACTACCCGTAAGGGTCTCCCCACCATTGAAAGCCATACGCTTATTACCACGTAATTGGATTGATGCGAAACACTAATGTATGAAACTAACCCCAATGATGCAAGCGACAGATTCTATATGTACATATTGTAACACAAAAATACACAAAAACAGATTGATTCAAGTGCCATCATCCAGCAGGTGCACATAGAATTGGGATTTAAATCCTTGGAAGGAAGCGGCAAATATTATAATATGTCTTGGCAATTCGTTCCACTGCCGTGAACCCACAACCACAAATGATGAATTGAACATCTCTGCTCCGTGCTGCGGTATTTGCAGAGCATAAACATGGGAACGCGTCTAGAATGAACTGCAGTGAACAATGTGATTCTTCTTCTTAGGTAACTTGGGCCAGAGTTCTGCACAATTATTTTATGTATCATAGAAAGAATAAAATATTCTTTTCTCTGCTTTAACTTTAGCCATCTCAGTCGATGAAAGAAAGGTGTGATGCGAGCATCAAATATAAAACGAAGAGAGAGAGAGAGAGATCAGATTCAGATGGCTTTATTTGTGTAAATTTACAATTTACATGAATGATAAAAGTATTATTAATATTAGCAACTTTCAGAGCCCATAGTTCAAGTGATGTACAGTGATTCAATTCAATTTATTATACTCAAAATAATACAAATTCATATTTAGCAAAATCAATTACAAATTCAATAGCAACATTTATATAAGGAAAACAAGAAAAAAGTACTTATAATACCTGCAAAGGTTTCCCTGAGCGCAGGTAATTACTTTCATTTCAATTGAAATGAAACCAATTTCCAAATTAATTGTTCATCTATTGCCTGTAATGATAATTCTTATAACATTTTAATGCGTATCGTTACATCACACAAAGCAGTGGCATAACTACAGGGCCAGTCTAGGGGAGGGGGATGTTGCCGGGAGGGTTAGACTCTCGGTACAATAATTACAATAGTAATAATTTGTAATTTGGAGTATTAGACCTCTAACGATAAATTGAAGCAAAATACATGGCTATTTATTTCAGAACGTGGGTTCGGGGAACTCCCTGAGAAAATTTTTGAAAATTACTTCTCTAAAACTACATGTCAAGTGACTCTAGCCATTAATTCTTCTATAACTTAACACTTCAACCCACGTTATGTGTCAAAGTTAATTTTGTCTAGTTCTTGTGTTACTGTCAATGGGAGATCCGGAACCTTACTTGAAACTTCCACTTTCCTATATTTGATCCCTCAGTGCTTCTGATTGGGGTAATGTACATTAATGTACATTGGAAATTTCTTTCAAAATACTTGAGGGGTACTCCTTGAAAACTTTCTTAAAATAAAACTCCTACAAAACCATATTTTTAGTGATTACAGACATCTTTGACTCACAATGGCCTGATACAATTCCAAATTTTCTTTTGTCCTGGGAAGGGGGGGGGGGGAAATATCCCCCCCATTTTTATGCTACTGACACAAGCTGTTAATGAAAAATAAAATTAACAAGAAAACTTGCACACATTATTCGCAATTGAAAAACTATTCTGTAATCAGCCAAACTCTCCCAACAATTTTTTGAAGATCCAGGATCTAGGCTCTAGAGCGATTATCTGAGTGAATGTAAAGTAGTGCTTATTAAACAAGTTTGCTTTTTCTGCTATAGTAGTCCTCAGCCATGTATTGATAAGCTGCAGAATCCAGTAAACCCTTTCACAACTGGCATCATTTTCAGACCAAGTACTTAAGTACACACAATATTTGCAATAGAAAATTAATTGTTGGTTAGACATTGCTGTCTCATTTTCCTCGCTTGTCAACAACTTTGAAAAATCTCCTCCATTTTTTTTTCTACTTTTAATTTTATCCTTTTTTTACCCTTTTTCGTCTTTTTCAATTTTATCTCTCTCCTACCAATTTCTATATTCATCTCTTTTCCACTTCTTCACTGTTTTCTATCATTTCCATTCGTTCCTCTTTTCTTCTTTTTCTCCTTCTTCTTCTCTCTCTTTTCCTTCCTCTTCCTTTTTCCTTCTTCTTTTCCGTTTGGGGGGGGGGGGGGAGTTCCCCTTTTTCTTCCCCGAGGATCCGCCACTGACCAATGTAGACCAACTCAGATTTTTATCGAGGTGAATGCCTAAAACTTTCAAAGAACTTTCATATGGCATGTGACCCTCAATCTCAATCTTGGTCAAAGCATTAAAATCAATTTGATTGTACAGCCTACCATAAGCAATAATCATGCATTTGCATTTACTAGCATTGAGGCTCAAATAATGTGCCCCAGCCCACTCAACCAATGTCATCATTCATACCAGGAACGACCTCGGAAATATGATCAGTGATTATAACAGACCAGATCATCAGCATTCATATGAAATGAAGAATGATGAAGAATTTGAGGAAGGTTGTTGACATAGATGGAGTACAGGAGAGGTCCTAGACCTCTCAGGAGAGAGATAGTGAGAGAGAGAATAAATTCATTGTATATAAAAAGAATATCTATGTCAATTGTAATACAGTATTGATTTTGTATTCTATAAATTTTGTGTAAATTGAACAAATAAAAATATGTGAGTTGTAACTTAGCAATAACTCAAAGAAGAAGAAGCTCAAGTTTCTTTTTTATGCGCATATAGAATTCCATAATATAACTGGTAAATATTTTATGTGTTCCTGGTCCCTATCCAATTTACAATTTCATATAGAATTATAAATTAGTACTTTTCAACTCTAGTTGTTAAATTACTTATCCAGTTCCTTTCAAGAAGGCGTGTAACTTGTTATTCCTTTGAGTTTCAGATTTTTGGAATAATATTGCTAAGGCTGGCAACAGTAAAGTTCACACTTGCACTTTATTTACACAAATTAGTCTATTTACACACACTCATTGCAAGTTAAATTAATAAAGAAAAACAGATCAACAAATGACAAGCTAATACTCATTTTCAGTCATTATTTACAAGAATTAATGAATCATTAATTAAGTAATTATCAGCTTAATTAATTAAGTTATTACAAGCTTATCAATAATAAAAGAAACAAGAGACTGTACAACAATGTAGAGAGAAGTGATAAAAAGAGCAACTAAACACTTAAAAATACAGTCCAATTCGATATTTGACAGTCCCAAATAATATCACTTGACACAACGTCTTTAAACTGTTAGTAAGCTGCACAAATAGTAAAACACTTGTCTCTGCACTTTGCACTGAAATCGAGCGCTGTTTATTCCAACAACACTGGATTGTCTCCCACAAGATCTGTATACAATCTCACGCGAGCTTTATAAAATTAAACTCACTGGTTACGTGAGCTCCTTTATATATATAGTTGTCATTCCAAGAACTGGAGGCCACTAGATGCCTCGAGAAGGACACATAGAATATAGTAGAAGCTTCAAAGGTTCTCAGACAAATGAGAGAGATGTATATTTGAAGAATAAGAGTGACAAAGACATGTGAAAAGCAAGAGCATGAAGATTCAGATCTCAAGTCACGTTCGCCCATGAATGAAAACGATGTACGTAGAATGACTGCTTGTTTTGCATTTGTAACAATATTAATTTGACTTTTTGAATAAATTACAGCAGTAAGTGTGATAACACTGTATCAACTCTGTGCATAGACGTCATTTCAATTGGAAGAAGAAATGAAAGAGAATGGATAAATAGAAATAAATAGGGATCAGTTGGATGAGTAAATTCGTAAAAATAATTTTCCTAAGACAAGAGTCAGTTTAGCTTCAGAGATGCAAGAAATCCCCGAAGCTATCTAATGCATTGTTTCGAAAAAGCTCAACATTACAATTAATGATTTGCTGGGTGCAGGGCTACAAGACTCAACTTGAAATTGCTTTTGTCTTTTGAGAACGACACTCCAAAAGAATTCCTCCTCCCACCATTACGCTCGGTGCATCTGTCAAATAAGCCTTTGAATGCTTTCCAGCAGTTCAAAAACATTCAGTATCTTCTTAGCCTTTAAGCCTTTTCTTTGAGTATTAATATTAATATTAATAAGACAGTCCTGGAATTTGATGCTCAGTATACAAAGAAATAGATATATGCAATAAAATAGAAAAAAAATAAGATCTTAATATTCCAATATTGATATACAGAGCTATTCAAATAGAAGGAATAGCTTTCGAACCTCCCAAAGCCCAAACTACAAAATATAGAAACCTACATAGAAAGAGGAAAGTTTAACAATTTTTGAACAGCACAAATATAAGTAATAGTCATGGCTGCAGTTGCACTGTTGCTTGATAGCATTAAAATGACAACACTACAGGAACGATCATTTCCTGAGATGCAATTAGCAAATTTGGCAATGCGCAATAGCTTTCAGCAATCACATGTTGTGCAAACGATGTTTCAAACTCGCCATACAGTCTGTTGAGAAATTTTCTCAAATTTTCTTCCTCATGATATGGGTTTCTGTGAACTCAAAAACACAAAATGATCGTTCCTGTGGTGACGCCTACGGTTTAATTTAATGACAGCGCCAATGCGGTCAGAATTAGAACTTCTATTTGGTCTATTAAAAATTTTAAACTTTTATCTTTTTCTGAAAGTTGGATCCATTTTTGTATTTATAGTTTAGAAGAAAAAATTGTTTGAAATCATTTCCTTCTTTTCGATTAGCTATATGAGTTCTACTGATTACTTTCCACTTGAAAGTATGCTTATACAGAGTGTTTCAGGAGGAAAGGTTCAAACTTCGGAAACTGATTCTAGATCTAAAAATAAGAAAAAAATTCATAATAAACATATGTCCGGAAACGCTTCGTTAGCGAGTTATACAGACAGAGTGAAAGATTTCGTCCAGAATTCAGTACCCTCGGTAAATGAAAGTCATACTGAAATTCTGGCAAGGTAAATTGAGAACCAAAAACCAATGAAATAGGTCCCAGAACTCTATCTTCAGTAGTTTTCATGATATAATGATGTAAAACATAAAATGTTTCAATCTGTGCCTAAAAACACGTTTTTTCAGCTTTGAAGTACAATAGCTTTGTTAAATGAATAATAAATGCATAAAATTTGAATAGAAAACTTGTAGAGAATGTAATTATGAAAAATCTGATGTAAATAAACCCAACAGCAAACAAATACATCTTCCAAATATTCGCCACTAATGAAAACTAAACAACGGTAAATTGGACTGAAAGCTTCTGACAGGATAATCAAAATGTAAATTGAGACATTAATAAATAAAAAATAGCAACTTTTACTTATATTAAATTCAAAATGCACTCAAGTGGTTTGAAGGACAATAATAAATGTTAATTTCTTTTTAACGCAGGTGTTCAAAAATCCCTCCATTAGATTCCATGCACTTTAATACTCTTTCCTGAATTGCTGTGGTTGCCTGACAAACAGCATCTTTCCATTCTTTTATTACGGTAGCAGCAATGAAAATACGATCTATCAATAATTCGTCTCTTGAATTAACTTTTACTTTATATACTTCATTTTTCATCTACCCCCACAAGATGACAAGAAATAGTACACGGAGGTGAGATCTGAAGACCTTAGTGGCCAACTAACAGGCTCTCTTCGACCAATCCATCTGTTATCAAACTTCTCATTCAAGAACTCTCACATGATTTGCACAGTGGTCTGGAGGTCTGTCAAGAACATTGTCATGCGTTTTGAAAGTGGGACCCTACTAACAATTGAACAAACAAATTGTTTTGTAAGAAGTCTAAATAGCTTTCTGCATTAACAGGATTTTCTAAAATAAATGGGCCAATTTCATCAATTAAAATATCATCAATGAGGCCACACCAAACATTTACCGAAGAGCGATTCTGGAAATTACTTTCCACAAAAGAAAATGGATTCTCTTTTGACCATTCACGAAAGTTACAGGAGTTGGTAATTCAGTCTTTGTTGAACGTTGCTTCAAAACAGCAGTTTTCAGTTCAATTATCCTTTGTTTAGTTTTCATTAGAGACGAATATTTAAAAGATGAATTTGTTTTTTGGTGGATTTATTTACATCAAAGTTTTTAAAATTAAATTCTCTACAAGTTTTGTATTCAAATTTCGTGCATCTATTATTAATTTAACTAAGTTATTGTACTTCAAAGCCGAAAAAGCGTGTTTTTAGGCACAGAATTTTCTGTTTTACATCATAATATCTTAAAAACTGCTGAATATAGAGTTCTGGGACCTATTTTATTAGTTTTTTCAGATCAAAAACCATGAGAAATAACTGTATTTGGTCCTTAATTTACCTTCCCGGAATTTGAGTATGACTTTCTTTTACCGAGGGTACTGAATTCTGGACGAAATCTTTCACTCTGTATAACTTGCTAACAAAGCGTTTCCGGACATATGTTTATTATGAATTTTTTTCTTATTTTTAGATATAGAATCAGTTGCCGAAGTTTGAACCTTTCCTCCTGAAACACTCTGTATATGAAGCGGAAGTACTGTATGGAGGAGGGAGTAGATTATGCAATAAGACTCACATCCTTTTCAAGAGTAATCACTTTTGTAATTTCATCACTACCCCGTGCTTATTATATTTTAAGATAGTTAATTTCGATTTTCCTGTGTGGTTCTTCAGTACATTGGGAAATGTTACATTTCTTGAGGTTTATTATATTACAGAAAATTACAGGTTGCCCGATTCAACAGAATTTGGGTTTCTGGAACGTGACAACTTATTTACAAATTGAATTTAATAGCTATTTTTCTTGTCCATCTTCCCCTTCTTTTCTTTATTCGTCTTCTTCCACTTCCTCTTATCAGTCTTCTTTTTCTTCGGTTCTATGTCTCTTCTTTCTCCTCCTCCTCCTCCTTCTCCCTTCCTCCTCCTCCTCCTCCTCCTCCTCCTCCTCCTCCTCCTCCTCCTCCTCCTCCTCCTCCTCCTCCTCGATTAAACATTTATTATTTAATTATTGATTGGCCTATAACATTTAGTTATTAGTTTTAGTACAGTGATAATCTTGTTATTGTAAACTTATTATTATTTGAGCGTTATTAAACAGTTTGTTTAATTATTGATTTTTGTGATAATTACTGATCAGTGTCTTTTGTGAGTCAACTGTGTAAATAGAGTTTGAGTGTTACTTTTATGTGTTGCCTGCATTATTTTAGTGACAGAACCCGTAACATTAGTTTTGATAGTTTTTACTATTACTGATACGTTTTCAGGAACAGTTTGTGAATAGAACACGCAGTTTCATCCTGACTGGATTCAATAATAGAATAATTAATAATCCGATATTGATCAGAATCTTGGCAAGAATTTGTGTTATAATTTGATAACAAATGAACACCATAATTAATTGAATAATTTAGCTCAGAAATAATAATTGCCGAATCTTGCCTATTCACTCTCTCCTAAATTATAGCCTAAAAAAATAATTTTAACAAGTGTAGTATTAAAATACAATCTTGATCCATTGTAGCAGGATAATGATATCTAGCCTCTTCATTTGAATCTCACAGTGTATTCTCTGAGTGTATTTGCCTACGAGCAGTGGCGTAACGTACACCCCCGCAGACCCCGCGGCGCGGGGGGGCCCGGGCTATAAGGGGGCCCGGAATGAAAATATATTTTTTCAAGAAATGGCCCGTGCCCAGACTGAAATAAAAAAATTTTTTCAAAAGAAATAAAACTGAAACACTGAAGGAAGAAAGAAAGAATGAATTGTCTAAATATTGTCAGGCCAATGTTTATTGTTTACTTTATCAATTAATTCCCAGATAGCAGATAATTCGCAGATAGTGAAGGAATTCAGAAGCAGGATGTTGTGACTTCGGGAATGGAGACATACCGAGGACAAAACACTCTTCAAACAAACTTATCTAGACTGTTATAAATCATGACGGCTATGTCTCCACAGTGCAAATATTAGAGGAAATTAATATTATTTTCCCATCGAATTCCTCAATGTATATTAGCATATACGAAGTAATGGAAAGTGGGGGGTTGTGTAGAAATTAAAGTCAATATTTTTCTTCATACAGTATTTTGAATTCAGTCTCTTTTGAATCGTCCTGTTGGATACACGTGTCCGGTAAATTGGCCTAGAGTAAACCATATGTTTATTCATTATTGAGTTCGTGATCGTGAATTTTATTATTTGGAGTGCCATTTTTTTTCATTTCTATTCTATTTTTCAACATGCTGCGTTTATTGTATTGTGATGTTGTACGGTCATACTTTAGTTATTTCTATTTTTTTATCGACTAGTACATTTTTAAACAATATGCTCAGAAGGAATATTTATACCCTTGATATATCGGATAAATTACGTGATTATTGTATAAGTATATAAATAGTAGTTTTGGAACAACTGTCAGTTCTCCCAACGCAGTTGAATTTTTTTCTTATAATAGTATCAAGTACTGTATAAGTAGTTTACGTTTTCTATCTTCTGTCTCTTAAGAATAAATTTCTTAATTTTTTTCTCTTTTCCTGACTTAGTAATTTCGCGGTAATTTAGATAAAATGCCTTTTTATTAAAAATTGAACCTGTGTCCGTGTCTGCAAATGAGGCGAATTCTGACAGAACACATTTTCTGGGAAAAGGAGCGAAGGTGCTAACAAGGAGGATGTGAATGTGGATCCTATGGAAGACATCAATTTCAAGGTTTCTAGGTTTCAAGATTAATTATTTATAATATAATCAACTCTCAACTATTTCCATCTTTCAGAAGCCCGCACGCTACAGCCCAAATCATTAGACTTGCCCCCCTTGAAACATGATTGAATTTTAAAATTTAATTTATAAAAAGGTGTTTAGTTCTTACATAATTATAACTGCCCACAAAATAATTATGCAAGTTTTTCAGGGAGGGGTGGGGGTGGCAAGGGTGAGGGGGGATATTTATATGATTTTGAGGGGCCCGGAAAATCGGTTGCGGGGGGGCCCAACTGGAAAACGTTACGCCACTGCCTACGAGGATCAGTTCTCTTTGATTTCTGTGACAGAGGATGCGGGTGTATTAAAGTGAAAATCAATGAGCATAATGTCCACCAACGGAGTAAATCAGGAAATAAAGAGCTAGAGAAATAAAGTGTGAGAGTGTATGTGAGTGTGCGTGCGTGGGTCTGTTCCGCTCACTAAATTTCTCGTTGCTCTACCTCCGGGCTTCCTGATCTGCGTTTTATAAACATTTATCCAACCGAAATTCAAGTTCATTGGAGAAGCGTTGATCTTTTTTCAAACATGCAAATAATGTCGCCCGCATAACCCCTGTTCAACCGGTCTGACTCAACCAGCCTTCTATTTCAGCATTTTGCTAACTCACTGAGCGTGAAGAAATGCATGAGAGTATTTTTTTAGGTTAATCACGTAAATGTTTCTTGTTCACTCTGTAACATTTCACTGCTGAATCCAGTCAGAAAGAAACTGAGCTTGCATCAATATGAGGTTTTTAAACCATTACTTCGATGTTGATATTCGAGGTTTAACGTATAACTCATTTATGGTGGTTGGTCACGCATTGGTGTTGATGTGATCGTGATGTTCAGTCACGGTCGCTCAAGAGTGCGTTTAGATGGGTGACTATGCCTCTATGACTCGATGTTATAATCATTATTATCACTTACCTGGTGGTTCGGAACCCACCTAAAATTGTAGGTCCACTGTGTTCTCCGTGAAATAGCTCAAACGGCAAGGTGGAACTACCCACCAATAAAAGTTATACGCTTATTGTTTTTTTAAATAATAATTTATTGTAGTTTCCCAATTGTGAATCACATTTATTCGACTAATTGATCGATTGTTAAATACTGTACATTAATATACAAGTAGCCTATCGTTCACAGTTCATACGATGCTATACCCTATAAATATTATTATAACAAAATGTTTGAACAAGATAATCAAATCAATCGCATTTGAACTCAATTAAGAAAATTTCAGAGAATGGAAGAACAATTTCAAAAACTAGTGGTACTAGGGAAGTGATAGCCGCGAGCCGTAGCAGGTATCTGTTCAGTCAGAGAGATAAGCTGCGTTCTCGTAGGTCCTGTTTGTAACGGTGACCGATTAGATCGGCCAGCAAAAAAGACACTGTTCTCTGCTGTAAAATCACTTCCCGTTGGTTCGGAACCCACCTAAAACTGTAGGTCCAACTCATATCATCATCATCCAACTCATTACCCACGCTCAGGTCTTAGACCTATGTGGGCTTCATCCTCAAAAAAAAAAAAAAAAAGTTTGGAAATAATTAATAATTAGGCCTAGTTTCATTTGCCTGAAACAAGTCTCTCCACTCAAACTTTACGATAAACGATAAGGTTTATATAAATGATAATATTGGTGATGCAAATAGTGAGTTGATATGAACTTTGAAATTTGAAAAATATTGTCTTTCCTTGTGAAAGTAAAAAGCAACCCTGAAGAATAGTTCATATTGAGTCAGACTAGATAAGAATTTTTAAAATTGTGCTAAGCTGTAACTATGCTGACATCACAACTGATACGAATTCCAATGTAGGCCTACCAAAGATTGGGCATCCAAAGATTTGCCCAAATAAAATATAATATAATTCTCTGACCACTGGAAAGTATACGCCGTAAACCGGGGTAACTTTATTGGGGTGTCTTTGTGACAAGGTCGATTTCTGCAAGTTTTAAAATCTACCTTTTCAGTAGAAAGCAGCTTAGACAATCTAATGAGAGACGTCGGCCAGTAGCAGCATGGTGCACTCTACAGGTCATCGTTTCTGGTTGTATAGCTGCCATTACACAATTACACTATGCTGCTGTTATGTTCTACAGTGATTTTGTTATTGACTGGATGCTAAGGTGCATACAGTTTCAACGACGAACTTTATATCTAAAAAAGTACCTATGTATAATCATTAGTACTCGTATATTCATTTATCTACACTTTGCAACATAAACACTTATCAATAAGCCGTAATTTTGTACCACACCCCATAAAAAATTCAGGATCATGAGATGTCCATTCGGGAAGCAGAAAGCCGTAAAAACAACTTTCAATTACGTATTTTAAACTAGGCACTTACTCCCAAAATCTACTGTAACTATCATTAAGTTCGGGTACCAGGATTTCTAATTCAAGTTTTTTATTGGATTTCGAGTTCCATAACGATGCGTTGTTAATATTAACTTATTATTGTAAATTTAAAGGCTTGCAGTCAATTTTAATTGTGAATAAATAATATTCCTACTCATTCTTGACCGAACGTTTTCAAGTCTTGGAAACTCATTTTTGAGACATCCAAATGGAGTTTGGTCCCACTTATTAATATTATTCAATGTAGCATAAGTCGTTTAGAGTTGCTTCCTTGGAAGTTTAAACTAGTTCCTTCACCGTTGAACAGTCTTGAATTTATTTTCTATAAAAAGTGTAAGGAAAAATAGTCAACAGTTCAAAGATTTGTCCACTTCGACCTAGACGATAGCATGTCAGCCGACACCTGAATCCTGACCAAGATAAGGAATTTCGAATTTGTGCGTGAGTGGAAATATTTCATTCTTTATGCATGTTCATGATTAAAAAAATGTCAATATAGAGTGTCGATAAACATCCCAATATCTGAATATTCATCACCAATGTGATGAATTGCTACAACTTGTGCTCATCCCAGAAACCTTATTTGTATACGTTTTTCCTCTCTGGTCTCTCTTGTTGGCCTCGCATTTTCCAAGGATAGATGATCCTCCTCAAATAATTAAGCCTTTTTTTCTCTCTTTTTTGCCATTTTTCCCCTCTTTTTTTTGGCTGTAATTTCTTTTTCTCTTCAAAATTTTTTAAATTTGTCTTTTTTCTTCTATATAAAATCCTACTGATTCAGACTCTTCTTCCCACACAGGCATTGTAGCCAATGTGAAGAATATTTTTTTCTCCAACTTATTGTCATTACCTATGTACTTGTTTTTTAAAGAGGAAATAAAGAACAATTCAATTCAATTCAAATTCAATTCAATGTACGACTATCATAAACATCGATCAACCTGTTTTTATAAAAGACTGATCAACTGTCAAATAAATTAGGTCATGTCTCTTCGCACAAGGATTGTTTTCAATTAGAAAATTATGAGATGATTTTCAGCATTTTTAATAAATCTGTAGTTAAAAGTTCTTATGAAATTAAGATTGTCAAGTCCAAGTTTATTGATTGTGGTGATTTTAATTTTCAATAAATTCACACCTATTTTTGTTACTTAACTATTGTGTATAATTGGAATCCACCTTGATGGCAAATCTAGGTTTAATTCTACATTTTTACTATCATTAGCCGCGCTTCCAGAACTGGACGACAGAAATTATCCTGTACTTCTACAACGACTTACTGTACCTAACCCATCACGGCATCACGGTAATTTGGGGGAACCAGGATTTTGTCTTTCAGATATTTGTGGGAGTTGAATGTGAAGGAGAAAAGTCTGATTTCCCGGAGGTAGATAAATATTTAAGAAACTCATCAGAATTAGAATTTCTCTTCCCCCTCAATAGCCGTGGCATCCTTTAAATAGACAATAGGATGAAGAAGTGACAACAAATTAATATGTGAGCGTGGACCATTTATATGAGAACCAAGCCAACTTGAGCAAATAAATAATTTCACTCAAAGTAGAGGCTTGAGCAAGGAACATGGAGACGAACTCATGAAGCCAGTCAAACTGCGGATACACACAGGGAAGAGAGTGCGAGGAAGAATGGGTATTTGAGCTCCATCTCTTGCAAATTAATTATCTCCCATTAGCTAGAATCCTGATTTAGTCGACACAGAATATTGAGTTGGAGTTGAGTTGAGTTTGAGCTCACGCAACACGTGTACTCAAACTGACTTGACATTCGGATTCATAACCTTTGGATGTAAAATGACAACTAGTGTAGCCAGACAGTGCTTATAACTGCTTATAACAGTGCTTATTAACTGCAGTCACAGAACTGTTTCTAACAGGACTATTTTAGCGTTTCCATAAGTCAACAAATCGGACACCCACTTTAAATTAATATTATATCTTTCCAATCGTGTGAGTAATCATGGTTTACGACATATTTTGCCATTTCACCAATTTTAATTACAAAATGCAGATACTTTCAAGCATGAACGTCGTCAGCTATCACTTATGGGGGGATGGGGGACTTATGCCTGAGGGAGATAAAGATTGAAAAGAGGGGTTGGGGCCCTCAATCAGGGAAATTGTAATAAACTATACCTCTAAAAACACACATTTTAGACAATGAAGATGTCTAAATAAAAAAGATCAATATGCATTTTAAATTAAGATACAATTACTTGATTAATAAGAAATGAATTAGGTTTAGTTGCGTTACAAGTGGGTCAGTCTTTGAGAGATGGGCTGATGGTGCCGGAGGGCGGTGGTGGGGGCATTGGTTAGTCTCTAGACACTACATAGTACACAACTGGTGGTGAGCGAGGAGTCGTTTGGCAATAATATTGGCGATATACTCCGGTCTTTATTTGAAAAGGGTGGTTTGGGAAAATGTTTGGAAAATGATCCTCTCAAACGACATTTTGAACGACTATAGATTTATTATCAGCTTAATCTCTTTCGTGCTTGGTCCATAGAACCAAATACAGTAGAATTGAATAGTTGAGTAACTGAACTTTATTATTAAACCTATTGTGGAATGGGTTCCAAGAATAGACAACTATTTCATCTCTCCTTTTTAATGCTTATTTTATCCTTATTTGTATTTTTGATTGATCATGTTTTCAGGTTAAGGAGGCGGATCTGAGTAAAAACCTTTTGCTTCCAGTGAAATCCTTTATAAATAAAAAAATAAATGAGTAAAAAGATAGATAAATAAATGAATTAATGAATAAATTGATGGGGCTAGCTGTTAAATTCCACTATATTCAATTCTGTAACGAAGTATTTCCGAATCAATGCTTATAATTAACTTTTTTCATTGTTTAGATGATTGGGCGACTACAAGTTCACAAAGTATTTATAAATCATTGCGAAACACTGTATAATTCTTGTGAGTGACTTTATTAGTCAGTGGAACAAAATATTAGATCGGGGCAACATTGTTGCTAGGTACTCAGTTTTTTCAACTTTTGTTCTATGGAATGTGCTTCTCTTCAGGCCTGTCTCTTGCTTATGGTAACATTCATTGCTACTCAAATACGAACAATTCTTTTCCCGTAGGATGAAGCCCACATAAGTCTGAGACCTGTGCGTGGGTAATGAATTGGATGGTGGTGATTGATGAGTTGGACCTACAGTTTTAGGAGGGTTCTGAACCACCGGGAAGTGATTGTACAGCAGAGAACAGAGTCTATTTTGCTGGCCAATCCAATCGGTCACCCTTACAAAGAACGCCCAAGAGTTTCGTAGCTTATGTCTGATTGAACAGATACCTGCAACGGCTCCCGGCTGTCACTTCCCTTTACTAGAACTGTGTAATTTTTTGTTAGCTGCTTTTATTTAAAAGCATTCTGTAAATGTAAAAGATACTTGCAGCATTTTCTGGATACGATTGGAATTGCACATTACGTGAGGCTGTAAGATTTATTTATTTTTATTGCAGTTAACTTCCGTCTCATAATGCAAAACAAAAAAAAAAACAAAAATTGAACTTGAACACAAATAGCAGTAAAGTGGGTGTGCCTGATATGAATGCAGTTTGCAGTTGACTCGCGAATAGGTAGATAGATGTTACATAAGCAAGCGGGGCGTCCACTTTCATTTGACATTGATACTACTACACTTCTTGACCCAGATAGGCTTGGTTCCGCACTGTTTAAAGGTCGAACGTATTGCCGTTAAATTACCGCTAATAACGAATCACTTCCTGATATCCAGTCTGCAGACTGCACACTGCATTGCCTTTTGATTTTTGATAAACTTAAACTGACCAAAACTCTCAGGAACAGAAAAATATTCGATGATGAGAAAATAAGAAAGATGTTCCATTATGGTATGAAATTGAAGTTTGTAGATTTGTAGAAGATGCACATCACTAGCAATAGAAACAGAAGAGAAATTTGCAATAATTACAAAGCAAATAAAATTGGAAATTAATTTAAAAAATACAGCTTTGGAGCAAGCATTCTTGAAACTAACTTCCAGAAAACTCTTCTCCATACACTATTTTCTTTTTTAAGCTTTTGAGTATTACCTCCTAACTTAAAAGTCTGCGTGTATGTACTTTAATCTCGTTCATACCATGACTACATTCTACTGTATGCCATCGTTAACAACTATTGACAATATAGAGAGTTTGAACAAAATTACAAAAGAACAATAACGCTAATGCTAACCTGAACACTAAAAGCTTTAGAGCAGGCAGATGCAAAGAGTGTTCTGGTTGAAATTAGCGTTATCGTTAACTTAGTTTTGCTCAAACTCTTCACTATCTGCTAATCACTTCCCGATGATTCGGAACCCACCTAAAACGTAGAGCCAACTTATCAATATATCATCCAACTCATTGACCACGCACATTTCTCATCCTCCGGAAATAAGAAGATGTACGATAATTTATTTTCTTCACGCGTATCCCCCAAAATTTCCCATTGGACACGCATTATGACAAACATTTCAGCTGAGTAGTTTCTTAATTATTTGATTATTTATCGATCATTGTTAGTGATTAATTCTTGTACAGTCTATCGAAATTTATTATAAGCTGAACATTATTAATCCGCGTTTTCTTCAATAAATCAATTTTGAATAACTTTTCATGGCTTTTCAGTGACTTTAAAAGCTAAAGTTGTGGTTTAGCTAGAGTAAGATAGATATTTTGGATACAATAGGCCTACTGGAAAACTCAATTTGAAAAACCATATCCAACATCTTGTATGAATACAGCTATTCGCATGAAGTATAAGAAACTATCTGGGAAATTCGTAAGAAGACCAGAATGTCTTTGAATGATTCACGAGTCAAGGCATTAGTTAATGGAAGAGTTGGAGAAAACTTAGTCCAGCTGACTAGTAGATTGCTCCAACACAGGTTTTCCCAGCAACGTTCTTTAATATTGTAAAGCAGTGAACGTAGAAGTGATGAAGGATACAGGTAGTTTTTCTCACAAATCAAGTCAGAAATGCGAATGAAGATCCGCTCAAAGCCTTGAAAGGAAGAGCAAGAGTGTATTGGAAAACGTTTTTTTTGAGTCGTGATGAGAAAATGATGATAGGTTGAGAATTGAATACCGAGAGAAGAAAGCAAGCGAAGTAAGTATGTTAATGATACCACCCATCATAGGTTGCTTGAATTTCGAAAATTCCACATACTTCGAGGCGGATGGGGATTACAAGGAGAGCAATGGAATGGATAGAAAAATGCGGAATAAATTATTTATGGTAATCGGACATGCTTAGCCAATACCAACTTGGAATCATGGAAGTCAGGAATAAAAGCTCTCAGATGATAATTGTGCTCAAGAAATTAATATTGAAGCATGCGTCCTGTATAAAAACTTACATACAAATGTCCGTGGTAAACAGTAGGCTATATGAGCTCTGTAGAAGATTGTAAATAATCTTCATTTATTATTTATTTGAGGCAAATCATTAGCCTATAAATTTTTCATACAAGGTGCAGTGCACAATAACACGGAAGCTCCAGTTATTGTGCAGGTTTCCTGAATTTGGCTATTTTATTGCTCGAGTTTCAATGAAATCCTTGCATGGCATTAATAACATTTGAATTTTGGTCAACATATAGAAATTCAGTTATAAAGTCTGTAACCATGCAGTCTACTTAGTTTTTAATTTATTGAATAGACCTGCAAGGTAGAATAATATTGATGATGATTTAAGGAATGAACACTGATTTATTGAGACTAAAATCTGCACTGCCGATTTGTTTATTTGCAAAATTCTTTAACATATAATTTTTATCGTAATTTGAAGAAAGTGATGAAATAAATTTTGAATTTAAAGATATGGCAATCACTTTTACCAAACGATCAAATAGAATATTGTAAGGAAAAGCAAGAAAGAAGAAAACATTATTCTATGCTACTCATTGTGTCAACACTGCTTTCGGTTTCACTGATAACATGTACTTGTTTTCCTGTCTTCATTTCGTCTCCTCTCTTCATCTTCTCACTTTCATTTGACAAATGCGTTTCTAGAATGTTCGAGTAAATATTAGAATGACCCATATATAGTGAAAATTACTAGAATAAACAAAAATCTTATAAAAGCATGTGTGAATATCAGCAGGAAGTTCAGTTGTTATTTGATCTTCAAAACGTTCGTTTGAGTGACAGTTTGTGCCAGTTTACACATAACAGTGCTATTACTATTATTTGGGTTACTGTGACAGTCTGTGCTTCGTTTATCTATGGGTCAGTGTTTAGTTTATGTATTGAGTGTTTAACCGTTTTTTTAGGAATTTCTTTTTACATCACTGAACATCTTATTGTAAAGTTATTTATATGTAAAGTAATTAGTTTTTAAAGTGAAATAGTAAATTAATTATTAGTTGAATAGAATTAAGATAATTAGAACAAGCATTAATAGAATTGAAATGAGAATTTCGAATTCATTAGTCACAATATTTTTCGTTTTAATGGGAAGTGATAGCCGCAAGGCGTAGCAGGTATCTGTTCAATCAGATAGAGATAAGCTGCGTTCTCGTAAGTCCTGTTTGTAACGGTGACCGATTAGATTGGCCAGCAAAAAAGACACTGTTCTCTGCTGTAAAATCACTTCCCGGTGGTTCGGAACCCACCTAAAACTGTAGGTCCAACTCATCAATCACTACATCCAACTCATTACCCACGCACAGGCCTCAGACCTATGTGGGCTTCATCCTCAGAAAAAAAAAATTATCACTGCAACTGCTTGTGAAGAATTAGTTTACGTGCTGAATACTAATAATAAAATTGCTATTTACTGAGGCGCGAACAAGAGTCATGTAGGTTATTTCTAGAGGCTGGTTTTCGATCATTGAACTACTGACCTCATTATTAACTTTTATCAATAATATTCTATAATAATATGGTTTTCTATAATAATATGGAACATCAAGTGTTTTTTGTTTCACCTTGTAAACTGCTAAAAAGAATTCACGTTTTGTGATTGTGTTGAACAATCATATTCTATGCAAGCAGCGCAGTTTTTTCGGGACCAAATTGGCGTTTCCGCAGACGTGAGTCAAATGTGGATGTTGGACAATATGGGCCAAACGATGTAATGCTGGCAGAAGAGGACTCGATTTTTCAAGGTTTCCGCGACTACCATCCAAACAAGACGATAATGTAGTTAAAACATCTTCTTGAAATTGCACCCAGTGGCGGATTAATGACTTTTTATGGGAGGGGGTGACATACCCCAAAAATACCCGTTGGTCGGTGGCGGTGGGGGGGGGGGGGTATGGTTTTAAAAATTTTGGAGATTTAGTAGCCTTTAACCGCATTTTACACCATTCTTGCACTTAAAATGTAGTAGATAAATATAATTTTTTCGTGTTTAAGAACAATCAAATTGCCCCTAACTAGAGTAGTTTATTTCTGTATATTCATCTGAAATTATTAATACAAATTGTTTTATACAATACAATATGTCTTGAACAAAAATTGCTTTGCTAGCTTAATTTTTATCAAAATTTACAGAGAAATGAACAGAGTCTAAGCAATTTATTCATGATCGTGATGATTTTCAGACCTATATACATATTTAAATTACTCTCAACATTCTTTCATGTTTCATAATACCACTACTACAATAAATACTTATTCGGTCAAAAACAAACAGAGATCTATATGCCCCTACCGATTCTATAAAAGATTAATCTTATTCAAACTTATTTCACTTGATATAAGATTTCCTTACATTATTTCATTTTAAGTGAAATAAGTTTGAATAAGATTTCCTGCTTTCTCTGTCATTTGTTAATTCTTCATTGGATTATAATTATGTAAATAATAACAGTCAAAGATAAAGTACAGGTTATATAGAAAATAAGACATAATAAGTATTACAACATATTTAATTATGTTAATATCCGGCCTGCGGTGGCGGAGTGGTAAGACAAGTGGGAGGTATTTCGTCTGTCATAGATGTGGCGGGACAATTAAAATTTAACCGTGTGCATGTCGCATGTGTCACTTTTTAATTTTTTTAAATGTGCAAGCCCTCGGGGGGGGGGGGGGCGGTCGCCCCCTCCGCCCACCCTTTAATCCGCCCTCCCTTTAATCGATTGCACCAGAGCTACAGTGCACAGTACAGCTACAGTACAGTAAGAACTGTTTTCTACTATGTCAGGAGTCTAAAAAAAATTTAAAATGCTATCAACATGGACCAATTGATTTCAACCATTAGTTGGAGCGCTTGTCTGTGATAAGATAAGGCTCTGGCTCGCTTCGTTTTCTGCAGCCTTGGGTTCGAATCTCATTCAGCCATGAATGTTTCTCATCATTCACCTCATTACCCACGCACAAGTCTCCAGACTTATGTGAGCATCATCCGCAATAATAAAATTAAAAAAATCGATATAAGCAAAATGTCAAAATAAATCGCACAAGGATACAAAAATAAATTTACTAGCTCTACTTCAACAATCAAAACAGATTCAGAAGCTAACAATCAATTATTTGATCTACAAGTATTTGTAGACAGTATGCTTCTACAGCAATCACTAAATCAATACAACTAGATGCAAGAAAACCTTTACACAGTTTCAAATCACTCATCAGCTAAGTTAACCTCGCAGTAATAGATTCCTTTGATTGAACCACAAACTTAATTGGAGCGATTACCTCCAAAGACGTGTAGAAGTTCAACTACTATCACCGTACACATGGAACGACAAAACTTACAGACCCGTATTTATGAACGCTCCTTAAGTATCTCTTGACTCGGGGGACTCTTGAAATTTCTCTTTTTTATTGCGGATGAAGCTCACATATCTGGAGACTTATGCGTGAGTAATGAGGTGAATGGGTGAATGATGAGAAACATCCACGGCTGAATGAGACTCGAACCCAAGGCTGCAAGGAAACGATGCCAGCCAGAACCTTATCTTTTCACAGACAAGCGCTCCAACCAACTGCGCTACCAGAGCCCTCTATTCTAAATGATTCAAAAACACAACTTTGTCACTGAACACTACCGTAGAGCCCGGATGATAGGAAAAATGCCTTGATTTTAGGCATAATGCCTACTATGTTAGTTTTTGGATGTGTTTGCCTATTCTACTATAAGTTGCCTATTTTTGCCTAAATCGCTGGTTTAAAAGGAATTTTCAACGACTTCTAGGAATGAAAATGATAATATAATAAGAAGATTGAAGGTTTTCAACTATATTTTATAGCATAGAGTAGGCAAATAAATTTAGCTACCATGATGACATTTATAAATAGGCTACATATGCATAGAATTCAATTACGACAGCATCGAGAATATTCTCGATACGATAAAGACAAACCAATGATAACAAAAGACCAAACGGTCTTTTGGTCTTTTGTTATCCTTGAGACAAACGCAGTTCGTTTAGTGATGTAGATAAGTTGATTTCAAATATGAAGAAAGTTTTCCTTAAAGCTCCCTCTTGAATCGTGATTTTCAAAACCATTGCTCCTGAACTTTCTTTGCCACCACAACCGATTTTGACAAGATGGGGAACAAGGATTTCTGCTGCTTTATACTATTCTGAAAACTATGAAAAGCTATGCAACGTAATCGCTGCACTTTCCGAAGATGATGCTGCTTCGATTCGAGAAGTCAAGAACTTGTTAGAAACAATTTATCCTTTGTTCAAATGCATTATTCTACATTGCCTGAAATAATAACAAAACTTGAAAACAGGGTATAGACTCTTATTGCTTCAGTAAATCTACTGAATGAAATGGTAAATAACATTCAATCTATTTCTGGTGGGGTGGTATGTGCAATTAAAGTAAAGTTCAAACGTGAGTTTCTTCAAACTCAGGTTTGGAAAAAATAAAACAAATTTGTGAAATAATTGAAGGTGACACATCTATTGAACTTGAAATGAGCCCAAATTCAGTAGTATGCTACAAAAATACGCCCCAATCACATCAGTCGATGTGGAAAGGTCGTTTTCAATTATGAAAAATATCCTCTCGGACAAAAGACAAAGTTTAACTCAAGAGAACTTGAAAATTATATTGTAATTATATGCAACCAGTAAAATGTAATTTATCCAATTATTTATATTATATTTTTTTATAATACTAATTATTAGAAATATTATATTTGTATTTTCCCAATGTTTATAAAACGATAATTTTTAATCTTTGACTGCCTATTTTCGTGTTTTTTTTTACTGCTTAACATCCGGGCTCTTCTAATGACTCACAAACTTGTCTGTCTACCCAGACTCACAGTGACAACTACACAGATTTCACGCAACATGTATTTGAATTACACTGAACTGGCACGTCAACTGAGCTGGTCCCTTATATAGAGCTGTGAGTTACAATCAATAAAGATCTGGAGTGGTCTAGAATGTTCCAGAAATGAGGATTATCCAATAGAGAAAAATAGGGAGCCAGAAGCATGGAAGGTTCGAGAAGGATTACAGGGCGAAAGATATGGGCAAAACAAAGATGAAAATTCCATAACCCATAAAAATAGTTTGGGGAAATTTCCAAAAACCTGTTAATAAACAGAAAGATCGGCCGGCTAGTGTAGGAGAAAGCGAGAAAGAACGAGTGTGAGAGTTAGTTGACACTGAAGGTAAACAAAGAGGACCTGACACAACGATACACTCAGTGGCGGCTCGTGCATGGAAAAAATGGGTGTTCACAAAATATTTGGTGTACACTATGAATTGCTTTGCTCGTATTGCATGAGTAATGCTTATAATGTTCCACCCCTCCCCCTCACCTACACCCAGACGCCAATGCTCACAAGCAAAGGTTAGGAGAAGAATGATGACAAAATGTTAAGCACTTGAACTTTAAAAAAATGTATAAGATCATATTCTACTCACTACTGTTATGAAGCAACACTGGCCATTGTTTTGTCTGGCAAAACAGATGCGTCAGGGGCAGGAAACTGATCAGGCAAGATGCTCATGAGTATAAAAGATCATTCAATAGTACCAAAGCGCATTTGATGCATTGCACATATGATAGAGTTCTTGAATAACCGAGATGCCTTTCAAAAATGTATTGCAATATAATGCAACGTTTTGTATTGCAGGTGAAAATATCTTTTTTTAGAAGGATTGCTAAGAACTAAAAAATTTAAAATTCTTGCGTTTGATTTTCAGATAGAAAAAAATGTGAATTTTGATATTATAAAATTCATTTTTGATTTCCACTCACAAACTGGTGATGCACTGATTCCATCATTTTTTGTGGCAGGTTGACTTGCTCGATGATTCACTGATGATGTTTTTTGTTTTTGAAAAATATAAGAAAAACCAATAGTTTACGTTTGGTTTTAGTATAAAAAATAAATTCCGGTCTTATTTATATAGTTTTTTGATTTCCACTCCCAAACATGAAATGAAATGAAATAAATTTTATTCATCCACAACAATTTACAATAAACAGAAAAAGATCTATATACCATATAGATAACACATAAAACTCTGCTATATAAAAAAAACACGCTACATAATACATTAAAAAAAAAACACTAAAAATCGCAATAAGGACAAGATTCTTTTCCTTAGATGAATAAAAGAAAAACATCCCGAGGCCCAGGCACGTAGCCAAGGGGGGAGTCCTGGGTGTCCGGACCCCCCCCGAAATTTTTAAAATGTTTTATTTTTATGGACTACTACATTTTTATGAATGTAAAAAAATAAAACAATATCATACAGTTAAGGTAAGTAATTCATCATTGGAGATGAGATGATCCACATATTAAAAATCCACAAATCAAATATCGTGTGCATATGCCGAGTAGGCAACACTGTGAACACACGCTTGACGCTCGCCGTTGATGTACGAGGGTGGGGTGAGGTCAGTGACCGCCAGTCAAGGTTAGACGTTAGTCGCGCTCTCGGCACTCGGCACGGCAGTCGCGAGTTCTCTCAGTTCATTCGTTCATTGACAGTTTGTGACCGGACCAGTATGAAGCGAAAGCAACATAACCCGTCAATTTTAGATTTTTTTAAAAAGAAAAAGTCTACAAGTTCAAGTGTAGGTAAGTAAAGAATAAAGTAAATACTAAATCCCATACTACTATATTTTTAATGGTTTGCGTCGCAAACTTTGTGACAATATAATTTATAAGTACGTGTAATACTTTCTATGGACTATGGAGATTGAAGGCATATTATAAAAAAAGGACTACATATAATATGGTTTAAAATAACATAAAGTATAGGCTGTCGTAAAAATAGGTTAGGTTAATATGGGACCGTCGGCCGCCATTTTGCAGTGCTACCAGCCCATAAGAAAACCCTCGATTGTAGTGTCAACTCGGCGTGACACAATTACCATCACGCTCAGGTTTAGTTAGGTTAGTTATTATTTTCTGTAATAAGAAAATTATAACTGAGGTTATTATTTTCTGTAATAAGAAAATTATAACTGAGCTAACTAAAACCTGAGCTTGATGGTAATTGTATCACGTCGAGTCGACACTACATTCGAGGGTTTTCTTATGGGTTGGCAGGCAGCCCTGCTACATTCTAATTTTGAAATGTAGAAAATAAGAAAATCATTGTAATTTAGTTGTGTTTGCGCCAGTTTACTATTACCGTTTATTTTATTGTAGTTTTGATTCATATGTCTAAAAAAACCTGTTTTTTTTCAGATCAGCAGCAGGCCAATACTACATGTTCGTCCTCGTCGGAGCTAGAGCAATCTTTCAATACGGACCCTGCCCCTACAACAACTGGTGTGAGCTGTTTGGAGCCTGAGCCTGGTGTCAGCAACGAAGCCCCCGCCCCTACAACAACTGGTGTGAGCTGTCTGGAGCCTAAGCCTGGACCCAGCGGCAGCAACGAAGCCCCTGCCCCTACAACAACTGGTGTGAGCTGTTCGGAGCCAGAGCCTGGACCCAGCAACGAAGCTTCAACCCCACGACTCGCAGCTGTTGATGAAGATGACATTACTGAACTTGATACTAGTGACAGACAACCTTTAAATTCTGGCATATTTCATCCGCACACTTTTGATGTAGGTGAGTTGAAAAGAACCACTATTGATGACAATTTGAAAAACCAAATATTGTCTAATGTGTTAATTCCATCAGACGAATTTATTTATCCAACAACAGAATTTAATAAGAAACAGCTAAAATTTCAAAGTCACTGGGTGAAAAAATGGCCTTGGATAGCTTATTCAAGGAAATGTGACGGCATATTCTGTAAATATTGTTTGTTGTTTCTTAGTGAAGCTAGTGGCACCGGTAAGGGCAATCATGAAGCAGCAGGTGCTTTTATAGAAGCCCCATTTAGACGGTGGAGAAACGCCATTGAAAAGTTTGACAATCATAATCGTACACAACACCATAGAACTAATGTTGAAAAAGTTGACAATTTTATCAAAATTATGTCCCGAGAAATGAAGGAAATTCCTGACATACTTATCAGTCAAAGGAAAAAAGAGAGAGAACTAAATAGGGCACACTTGAGGCCTATTGTTGAAACTGTGCTGTTCTGCGCCGAAAATGAACTCCCATTAAGAGGTGACAATGACAGTGGCCCTCTCACTCTTGAGAAGCCTTGTCAAAGAGATGGTAAATTTCGGGCTTTATTGAGATTTCGCGCCAACTCAGGAGATCACCAGTTAAAAAATCATATTTTGAACAATAAAAAGAATGCAACTTATATCAGTCCAGATATACAAAATGAAATCCTCGACGTGAGTTCATCATTAATTCAGGAAAACATAGTAAAACAAATAAACGAGTCTGATTGCTTTGCCATTTTAGCTGATGAAACTATGGATGTGTCTTCCATTGAACAGCTATCATTATGTATCCGATACGTCAGTAGGAACCAAAATGATAAGCCTATTATAAAAGAAGATTTTTTAGGGTTTTCATCCATCTCTGATTTGAGTGGAGAAAACATTGCCAAATCGATTTTGGAAATGATCCATAACTTGGGATTAGACATGACCAAGTGCGTGGGCCAGGGATACGACGGTGCTTCCAACATGAGTGGTAAGGAAAAAGGTGTCCATGCTAGAATTAAAGAGAAATACCCAAAAGCACTATATGTCCACTGTGCAAGTCATAGATTAAATTTAGCACTGTCAAATGCCATGTCTGTAAATAATGTTAGAAATGCTTTAGACATAGTAAGAGAAATCTGCGGTTTTTTTAGAAAAAACTCTGTTGCAAATCATACCCTAAAAGACGCCATTCAGGTGTATATGCCGGATAACAAAAAGACACGATTGAGTAAAGCTTGTGACACTCGGTTCATTGAGCGCCACACCAGCATTCAAGACTTTGTAGAACTAATTGAACCTGTGTATGCAAGTCTTGAGGAAATTTCCAACTCAAGTAGAAAAAGTGCTGGGGCTGCAGCTACCTTTCAAGCGGCAATGGAAAAAAGCACTTTTTTATTATCTTTGTTAGTGTGTGAAAAAATATTCAGCATAACTCTACCCCTTTCAGTATACCTCCAGCACGAAAGGTACGACCTTTCAGCAGTCGTAAGTTCTGCTAATGAGGTTATTCAGTCGTTACAAGACCTAAGAGATTCAGCTGATAAAGTATTTAAAGATATCTTCAACCGTGCTACAACTATGTCTCAAGAAATATTTAATAGGGAATTAGAAGCACCAAGAATAAATCAACGACAACAACATCGCTCTAATCATATTGCTAAGTCAACTGAAGAGTATTTTCGAGTTTCAATTTTTGTGCCATGTTTGGATAGCATTATAACAAATATGAAAGAACGATTTTCAAACAATGAAAACATCATAAAGTCTTTCCAAGCATTATTACCAGGATTTGCTTCGCCAGAGAAAGAAGACATGTTGGAATGCCTGTTAGGTTACCTTTCGTCCAGTGATAGTCCTGATGACAGCTCACTTACTACACTTACAGGTGAATACAGGGTATGGTGCAACTCATCAAAAAATGTCAAGAAACCCTCAGACATTTTAGAAGTAATGGAATCATGCAACAAGTCTTTTCTCCCACATATTTACCAGCTCCTTCAGGTTTTTGCAACACTTCCAGTTACCACTTGTAGTGTAGAAAGGACATTTTCTACAATGAAACGAATAAAATCATTTATTCGTAATAGAACAAGCAACGAGCGTTTGAGTTCACTTGCTGTACTTTCCTGTCACCCACAGTTGCACCCTGACGCGGAAGCAGTTTTGGACGTGATGGCAAAGAAGCAGAAAAGACGACTACTTTTGTAAAACTTCCAGACGGACTTTGCTTTGTGTGTCAATGAACAAATGAAAATGTATTATTAAAAATTTACAAAAATTTTATAAATAAAATGTATTACTTATTATACATGTATATTATACTGTAAATGACCAAAACATGAGTTTTTAATTCATAAAAACCAAAAATTTCCACCCGGGGGGCAAGCCCCCCGGAATCCCCAAGCCTAAGGGGGGGGGCAAGCCCTCCCCGGCCCCGGACCCCCCCCAAAGTGTAATCCTGGCTACGTGCCTGCCGAGGCCTAGCCTGTGTGGGATGGTATGCAAATTCTTACTTAAAGTAGAGAACTAGATATAGATGGTGCGACCGACCGGTCATTTATTAATACATAATTATAGGGTTGCTAGACATACAAGGAATCAAATTAGACTTCAAACATTTAAGAAGGTATTAACATACTCACTGTTTTTTGTTTTTGAAAAAATTAAGAAAACTAACAGTTTACATTTGGTTTTAGTATATATAAAAAATTAATTCCAGTCTTATTTATATCGTTTTTTGATTTCCACTTCCAAACATATTCACTGATGACATATTTTGTTTAAAAAAATTAGAAAAACCAACGTCTCCCGGTAAACTCATTACATTTATCCTTCCGTGAATCTTCTTTCCTTCAGACTGACCTCTCCACATCTCTAAAAATTATTCTAGTCTCGTCAAAATCATGTGGACTACTAGGAAAACTCCATAACAATTATTGATCAATAAAATATACCAAATAATATATTATATTTTATAATAGAATAAAAAATTAGTTTTCGGTATGAAACTACGTTTCAATAACCATGAAAACAATAATTGGAAGGCATAGGTATGGGTAGATGCTAGTCGAAATAGAAGGAGTTTCCTCATTCCACGCTTCTCTTTAGTCTTTAGCGTCGATGACACTTGGCAAGTTAGCTACGCGAGTAAGTAGCGAGTAGAAACGTTACAGACCGACCGTGCTACAGCCCAGTATCATCGACGCTTTTCTGATACGGTACTGCTGCCAGCGACTCTAGTAGCGGAGCACACAACTAGCTGTGAACGGATGGCAGCTCTTCCCCCATGTTAAAAGTCCATACTAGGGCTCTGTAAAAAGGAGGTATGCTCAGCCGCCATCTTGGTTAGTAGAACTCGATCGTAAAGCTTGAGTTAGATAGACGGAGTGGACGGTGTTTGAATTTTAAGATCAATTCAAAGTGCAAAATGTTTTACTGTTCAGCACTTAGCTTTCATCCTCATGTCCCTCACTTCATTTGTCATCTACTATGTCTATTATGATGTCGGTATGACAGAAACGTGTGTATTAAAATGCACAGAATAAAGTATTACAGAGCTGCTAAGTGTAGGTAATAAAAAGATTAATTTCTGCTTACTCCATTCATATCTGAATCCTCATATTTACCTTCACAATTTTAATCATTGATATAAGTTGACAGAGTTATGAAATAAAAAATTAACAAATTCATATGAGAAAAATAAATTTTTTTGAAATTTAGCGAATAGGCCTAACACTAGGAGCTTTTTCAGAGCATAAGTGTCCATACATTACACTATCAAAGATTTGATAACAAGTTCCTTAAAAGTTCTTTAAAACATTTGAAGAGTGATGCTATACAGAAGGTCACTGTAGTCTAGTGTTTAAGGCGCCCAACCTTTGAGCACTTTGAGGAATTCAAAAAATTTATTAAATTAAAATACTATTTTATCTCCTGGATTTCTTGTTCCATGACAAACTGCGTTGTTATTATTAACTTTTTAAGTGAATTCAACAACTTGCAGTCAAAATTTTTATTAAGAATAGGTAGAATAATTTACTTATTCTGTAGGCCGAACGTTTTCGAATCTTGGAGATCCATTTTCAGAGGCAATTTTTTGCCTCTGAAGATGCATTTTTGGTCTTTTTCAAAATCCATTTTTGGCCTCTGAAAATGGATCTCCAAGATTAGAAAACGTTTGGCCTACAGAGTAAGTAAATTCTACTGATTCTATTCTTAATAAAAAGTTTGACTGCAAGTCATTGAATTCACAAAAAAAAGTTACTATTTTATCTCCTTAAATATCGTTCAGGAGTTAGTAGTTTGAGGGTACTATGTCTGTAAAATTGGTTTAAGTAGGGGTATGCAGAAGAAAAAAGGTTGGGAACCGCTGGTCTACACATGAACAAAAACTAACAAACTATGCTATGTAATCATAATATTATATTATTGTCTTTTATATACTCGGATAGGTCATTGTTGATGTAATTGACCAAATTCAGCTATTAATGACAGGCCTACTGATATTAATTTCATGAAGATAATGGGTTGCAATAATACGTGACAGATTCAAGATGTAGCCTACCATATTTTCAACAAGCAAATTGATCAAACACAAATAGCTTTATCTTCAACGTACGCCAATATTGTATATGGTACAGTACCTAATCTAAAAAAATAGTTCAGGTATCAGAATATTCTCACCATATATATGTATAGATTTACGTAAATTGCCTTGCAATCATCAAATGTTTGAGTGCAGAGTTACATATGAATTCGAATTTGGCTCCTAATGCCACGAACCAAGATGGAGGGTGAGCATACCCCGTCTTTATAGTGCCTTAGTCCATACTACTATGTCGTCAATTTGCCGCGCATGCGTAGAAAGGACCCAAAAGGAGCACATACCGATTGTGCACTCGTCCACAGAGAATGATTGATTACGCTGTGAATAGATTAGCAGCAGGCCCGGCGACAGGGGGGGTTAGGGGGGGCTACAGCCCCGGGGCCCAGGCCCCCGGAGGGGGCCCGGTCCGGGGCCCTAGGTCTGGTTTAAAATACAAATCAGTGGTCTTTTTAACCGGGCAATATTTCCTTTAACAGACTTCTTATCTAAAAATAAAGTTGGGTGTAATGCATTAATCAGTAGGGCAAAACTTGAGTTTTTCTTCTATTGTAGAATAGAAGAAAAGAAACGGTAAATTTGAAGGTGAGTGGTTTTAGTACTGTGGTGGCCCGCAGGTCCGGCCCGGCCGCCCGGGCGTGTGGTGGGTATTTCAAGTCTGCGAGGTGGCAGCATGCAGCGTTGGCAACACTGCACTAGCCGTCGAGTCATCTCGCGGCCGGCGGCAGTGTATCTGTCTAGCTTCTTTGTTTACTTACGTCTGTTGCACGCTGTCAATTTTCTGTGCGGTTTCGTGGATAGTTCTATCGTTCCGTTCATAGTTCGTTAATCGTTATGTGTGTTTCAATCAGAATTAGTTCGGTGATAAGTTAGAAGAGTGAGAGGAAAGTAGAAACAATGAGCTACAAACACAAATCTGGAGCGCAGAAGAGGAAAGAAAAGGACGATAGAGAGTTTAGAGAACGGGAAGCAAAGAAAGGTCAGTTGTCACTTGGACATTTTTTCAAAATACCCGATTCTGTTTCACTTTCACCTGATACTGAAGTTGAGTTAGCAGTAAACACTAGTTCTAAGACTGATGCAATAATAAGTCCTACTCCTACCGACAAAGATATATTTGTTCCTGAAAATGAAAGTGCTGAGAGTGAGACTGAGAATTACAAGATTGAAACCACTCCTTATGCTACCAGTAGCACGTCTATCTTGGTCACAACTTCCCAGTCTCATGATGAAACGACCTCGTCGGCACCTTGCATACACTTTGATGTAGGGGACCCCAGTTTTGATGCAAGTATACATTTAAAATACAATCATTTTCCAATGCCAGAGCGATTTCCTGACGACATCACCGGTTCTTCAGTACCAACTTCAGTATTTAAAAAAAAACTCACTAATGGCGATTTAATTACACGGGACTGGCTAGTTTGGAGCCAAAGTAAAAAAGCCTTCTTCTGTTTGCCGTGTAAAGTTTTTAGCTCACTCCCTCACACGAAACGCTCATCTCTGGCACTTCCAGAAGGATTTTCAAGTAAAAAACGTTGGAAAAAATTGTTTGATAAGGTCCCTGAACACGAAAACAGTAGTAGTCACAAACACTGCTACATTCAATGGAAGTCAGAGGTGATAAAATCAAAAAAAGATAAAAATCTGACAGGCGTAATTTTGAATTCCATTCTACAAGAAAAGGAAAAGTGGCGTGACCTTTTAAAGCGATTACTTAATGTGACTTTGTTTCTAGCTGAAAGAGGGCTTGCTTTTAGAGGCACTAATGAAAAAATAGGAGACCCATCCAATGGAAATTTTTTGGGCATCTTAGAACTGCTAGCAAATTATGATCCAGTGTTAAACGAGCATTTAAATAAAGTTCGTTTGTATCAAACTAAAGGGGAACGAATGCAAGTTCACTACCTGTCGCATGATATTCAGAATGAATTTATAGAATTATGTTCTTCCCAAGTTACAAAGGTAATTCTTGAAGAAAGAGAAAAAGCCAGGTATTATTCTGTAATTGTTGATGCAACACCTGATTCAGCCCACATTGAACAGACAGCATTTATTTTGAGATACGTGCATGAAACCGAAGAAGAAAGTGAACCCTACAAAGTGCAAGAACGACTTCTATGTTTTGCTGATTGCACAAAAAAGAGTGGCAAAGATATTGCTGAGCTTATCTTGAGTACTTTGAAACGCTATGAAATCCCTATAGAAGACTGTAAAGGCCAAGGGTACGACAATGGTAGTAATATGAAAGGTGCCTATAAAGGAGCTCAGGCTTTCATATTATCAGCCAACAGCGAAGCTGTTTACTCTGCGTGCACTTGTCACTCCTTAAACCTTTGTGGTGAACAAGCAGCGGAGTGCTGTCCAGCGGCTATAACTTTTTTTGGGGCTGTCCAAAAGTTATACAACATTTTCAGTTCAAGCCCCCAGAGGTGGGATATTTTGAAAAATAAAATACCCGGATCTCTTCACTCCATGTCAAAAACACGATGGTCAGCAAGAGTGGATAGTGTAAGACCTGTTGCAGCTCATCTTCCTGGAATAGTAGAAGCACTTGAGGAAGTGATCAAACTAAATTTGACAGCAGAATGTCGTCGAGACGTAGAGGGACTGAAGAAATACTTCAAGAGCTTCAACTGCCTTCTTCTTGCATCGGTTTGGTACAAAATATTGAAACCCATTGACACAGTCAACAGAGTTTTACAGAACCGTGGTGAAACCTTAGATGTAGCGTCGAAGAATCTAAGTCAATTGATAGAAGATTTGAAAGTTTTGCGGAATGATGGTTGGGATAAAATCTTCAATGAAGTTTTGGTCGTTGCTGAAAACATAGGATGGCCGCAGCAACTTGAAGAGGAAGAGAAAAGAAGGAGGAAACGAAAAAGAGCAGCTGACGAGGACGACGAGGTGTGTGATGACAATACGGAACATGAACTTGATGCAAAGACCACTTTTAAGAACGAAGTTTTTAATGTCATTTTGGACAGTGTCATTGGGGACATGACAGTGCGTTTTAAGTCAGTCAACGATTTGTGTAGTAACTTTTCTGTTTTGTGGTCATTCAAAGAAATGCCAGATGACCTGATCGAAACTAAATCTGCTGAACTAGTACAACGACACCAAAAGGATCTGGGAACCGATCTTCTTGAGGAACTGGTGAGTCTGAAGCAAATATATGAAGCAAACTTTGGTGGAAAAACACTTTTACCCTTTGAACTTCTCAAGAAAATTAAACTCTTCAATTTACAATCTTTATTCCCAAATCTTACTGTTGCCTTGAGAATTTTTGCCACAATTCCAGCCACAGTTGCCAGTGCTGAACGTTCGTTTTCAGTATTAAACAGAATAAAAAACGTTCTACGCTCAACAATGTGCCAAAACAGGTTGTCAAGCCTAGGTGTTTTGGCGGTGGAAATGGACCTAGTAAAAAGAGCAAATGTAGATAGAATAATTGACGAATTTGCGTCAAGAAAAGCCAGAAGAGGAGTTTTGTTGTAATCATGGTTAGAATAAAGACTTTAATTGACAAAAAGTGTTGTTTACTTTGTATATGGAAAAAAATCAATTATGTATAATCATAATTTATCTACGTGAATTATACGTAATAATTATGTATATGGATTAATAAAATCAATTTCTTCAATCAAAACATGTTGTATTTTTCTTTTTTAAATACCATTGTCTATTCAATTAATTCAACATTTACATATCTGTGATGCTTTAATTTAAATTTTCTATTGTATAAATTTTTTTTTTTTTTTGAAAAGGTTTCAATTAAAACCATTTTGTATTTCTTCAATGAGTGCCTAAATTTGTGGTTTACTTAAATATGAAACAGCCTGAAAAGATAATTTATGAATGAATAAGTGAAAACAGGTCTAGATTACACCAAAATGAGTTATTTTATCTGTAATTCAACATTGTTCTCAGGGACTGGGGAGTATCCCTAGACCCCCGGTACCCCACACAAACAAAACGCCTTCATGCATACCATACCTAGGGGCCCGGATTAGGTCCAGCCCTGGGGCCCGCGATCGCTCTCGCCGGCCCTGATTAGCAGTGAATTTAAAATAAGTCTAATATCAAAACGGACACTGTATTTCTATTTGATATAGTTAAATAAGTTGTATCAGTAACGTTTTGTACTCTTTTGTGGTTAAATAGGTAATAAATAAACTAATATTTTATTAAATATTCAAATTTATGGGGGTGCACGTGCACTTGTGAACATTATAAGAAGCCGCCGCTGGATACACTTATAACTATTATGCTATAATATAGCAAACTTTAACATTTATACACTGTACATCTATAGTCCAGATGTCTAGAATGTTCTGATTGTGTCTTTGTTACAATATTGTTGTGTAATTAATAACCTCACCTTTCTTGTTATGCTATTTTATTTTGTTATAAATTATGTTTATTTTTTATTTCGAAGTTTTCAAAGATTTCCACAAAACGTTTTTAGTAATGATGTTGATTACTTCTCCATGTAGTGTATTCTACTGAAATTTTGTGCTGAATAAAATTCAATTCCATTCATTTAACTTCAATTATTGAAGATTGAGTGGTTTTTTAATACTTTAATGCAATTAGCGGCCTAGTTTAAAAGTTTTCCAATAAAATACCTGTACTTTTAGAAACTAAATAATGAATTTAAAGATGAAATTCTGATCAATTGTGGAGTTCTTTTATTTAGACAGCGAATGAGTTTAATGAAGTTTTCTAAAAGCTCGTTTGCAAGTGATAATTTGAACAATATACGCTCAGCAATCCATTGCACTAGGGTTTTAAATTGGTAGTAAACACCCGAGAATGATTTGTAGGATGTAGGTTTCTAGGTTTTAAAAGTAGCGAACTCGAGATCCTTGAAACATTGGAAAACATTACAGATCCATTTGTGAGCAGTTGAGAGAAGATTTCATAAAGCTTCTTGATAAGAGGAAGCTCTTGCGATATTGTTCAGATCGTTTAAGTTGCTCATAAAAGTTCACCTCGAAGCGGTAGGAGCATTACCTTTTCAAGTTACCATCTTCTTGGATTCTCAGACTGGAACTGAGAGGTCTAAAATCTTACAGGAGAATCTATATGAAGATCTTCGTCGCAGAATGTTAATTAAGAACCATTAAATTGCCACAGTATAAGGACCAACCTTTCTTCTCTTTTCTCCATGAGGTCATCAAATGTTTATTATGATTAAAAACGAGAAACGTAGTAGCAAACATTAGATAATGCTCTGAGCTGCAAGTTTGAAACTAATTGATGTACGATCTTACGTGAGAATTTTCCCGTTAGTAGAAAAAGAGGTTGAAGTGAGCTGGGCTTATTTGAATTTTGGTACGTGAACGTACCAATCTCCAATAAATAGAAAGATCACAGAATGTGGTTCAATAATCACATTCTCTCATTTGGAACTGCTAGTTCCAATAAATTCTACATTAATATCGATTGCCATTTTCTTTTATTGTGTCCGTACTTCCCAGAAATATTACTATATAATATTAATGATATTCTATCAGTAATTTTGGGCAAAAGAGGTCACAAAATTGAATTTGTCTCATTTAAGATGATAAAAGTAGCTTTGAATAACAGTTTTTCATCTGTTGAATAATTGACAAATCTGTGGTGAGAAGCTAGCAGAAGTAATAGAATTTATCAGACGTTTAGAGTTGGCAAAACCTTAGAAATGTTCACATTATTTTAAAGTCACATATTACCATTATTTACTATTTGTAGGATACTATTGTGCTCTAGAATTCTAAGCTTTGTGTTCACTTTTATTTTTCAGATTCTTGAACAACCATTAGAACACTAAGTGCATAGTATATTATTAGACGAGAGATGGAGTAATGTAATACAGTGATTATTTTATAGTTCTATAAAATTGTCACCAGTTCAGCTTTGACATTTTCAACCTTGCTAATATTTATGAGAACGTAAACATTTCATCTCATGCTCTGTTAATTTTCATCTTTCTGAGAGGTTTGTTAGTGACACATAAATACTGAAACAATTTGAAGGTAGTCATAAAAAAGGAAAATAATCAGTGACGTTGATCTGAGTGAGCTTAGACCGTATTAATTAAATATTTTATTTTAAAATAGGATTCATAATAAGCTTGCAGCATTCAATTCTGAAACTTTAGTAAATGATGCATATTCGTTCACTAACACACTACTATCAGCTACAGTATTCTCAATTCCAGTCAAGTATGGGAAGGAGTAACTTACATTTTAGAAACTATTAGCTCACTGACTCCTTCAAAAGCTCCATCGATCACAAGCTGAGCAGTAAATGTCAGTCAGTCAGAAGACGGACACAGGCACAAAACCATTGCAGTTTATCAAAGTGGAAAAAACAGAGTACTTCTGGCTTGTAGGGGTCAGACGTGCATTTACTGGCGTGAAGAACGACTTCAATTTTAAGTTCTACATTTACCTTTTTTCAGCAAAAAAATCTACTTGTACCATGCAAACTGTATTTTACATGAAGAGTATTCATGAAGATTTAACATACAGTTTTATAATCTACAGATATACACCACCTAACACTGAATCAAAAGTTTGAATTTTTCAGTTTTAGTAATGTTTGTGTATAAATTCTCCTGATATCTACGATAGAAGATAGTGCTAGTGCAATAGTGCGATAGTGCTAAGAAAATTAAAAAAGAAATTACATCCCTATTTGAAAATTAAAGTTAAATTAATTTGTTACCTAGAAATAAGATATCTTGTCTCATAGAAATAAGATTGTTTACCTCCTGTAGCTCATGGAGGTAAAATTAAAAGTTATCATTTTATGAGTGGAAAATCCAGTTTGGGGAACATTTTTTTGCTCACAATTCAATAATTACGAATCTCGATCATCAAGGTAGATAATCAACAGTAACAAGTTCAGTTACTAACAGTTCAACATTCCCAATTTTTCAAGATAGGACATAGAGTGTCATATAATATGTTGTATAGGCTATAAATTATGCCATCATACTTTTCCTGATACCCCCAAACTTTCCGCCCTTTACTCGCCCATGTTAAGGAATGATTTAGAGATTGAAAATTGCCGTTATACATAATAATAATAATAATAATGCCGTAATAACAATAATTACATAATAAAGAGAAAAAGTATCATGTCAGTTATCATAGACATGAGTCAAATGCTTTCATTAAGCAAAGTTCAGTTCATGACATGGTGGAAAAATACATGTATGTATGCATCATTCCACCATGAGTTCATGAAATACGTCTACTTGACTACTTTGTCATGAAACCCTTGACAATTAAGTTGACATATTTCAAACGTATTTATTCACTGAATTTTAGTCGAAAGCTCGATGTAGACTGCTTGTCATTGAATCGGAGCAGAAGCAGAAAGTTGTAAATGCGAGTAAGACAATTCAGCCTCCATTAATAATATTTTTGATGTTGAGCTATTTTGAACGTCACGAAATATGTGATATGAGTGGAGGTGATTTTTAAAAATGTAAGTGCTTTGAGTTTTCAACTGGAATAATTAATTAACTGGGTTTCAATTCGAATCAAGTGAACATTACTTTGAGAAACCTTTACTTCTAACTCTTGTAGTTCTGTTCTGAAACTTCAATTATTGATTTTGAGTTTTAACTGTTTTGTTTTAATCAATAGTTTTAATCAGTTTAAACCGATAATGTTTCGAGTGGAGAAGTGATTCACTTCACTTCTTCCAGCTATAGAATTATTTATTACGGTACGTATAATAAATGGTAATGATGATGGCACAAAATATAATGAGTGAACAAAATAAAGATTTTTTCAACATGAAATTAAGAAGTATTACATCAACACTTATTGGGCAAAAAGTTTTCCTCATACCCCTATGGTAGAGATTTCGTTCAACATTATCCAATAATTCAAAACCATAAATTGTAGTATGATGATTTCTATGATGTTGAAGATCCATCTTGTTTCCACTAATATGTATTATAAACTTAAAAAACACTTTTAAATGGAAACTGACTCACGTTATGGCGTGACAGCCGTTTCGCTCTGTTGTCTAGAGCATCATCAGACGACCCACATAACGTGAGTCAATTTCCATTTAAAAGTGTTTTTTAAGTTTATAATGATGATTTCATAACTTTCAGTAGATTTTAAGGCGAAATCTAAAAAGACAAACAAATTGTCTTTTTGATAAATAAAGCAAGCCAACAGTCTTAAAAATTCTCCATACTTTAAGCAACAATGTTTCATAGGCTCACCATTTTTTCGGATGACACGTTTTGATCCTGTCGGTCCGCGGTCCCGGCTGCCTAAAAACAGTATTTATTCTTTTGCTAAGTCAAGCCAGAGGCCTGAACTTATCCAGGTGCGACTAATAACTCTGACGCCAGACCTGAGCCAGCCAGGTCACACGTCATCATTATTTCAGTTTGTCGTCAATGTTCTGCTTAATTTATCTAGTTGGTTTTCTACTCACTGGATTAATTAATTAGGCCTACCGAACACCCACATGCTATTTCAATGTAACAATGTAACACGGATGACTACTGTTGTAGCTGTCATCCAACAACTATTTAGCTGGCTGTGCAAATTACATAATAAATCGGTCATCAAGTTATCAAATTTTCGAACTTATTTTTATAATATATATTTTTCATTCTCATAAGAGAGCTGTTTTTCATATGGGCCAAGGTCTTGTTGCTGGTTAATGAAGTTAATATAGTTCGATTGTGAAACATATTGCACACTACGTCCATTTTATGGTTGGCATAATCGTCCATCAGAGTAATCAATTTGATTAACAATGGAACGTTTTCCTATGAAACATCGAACAGTGCATACCAAAGAAGCTATTGCTGTCGAGAGTAGCATTGAGGATGTTCCAAATGAGTCCATCTGCCATCGTGCACAAAAATTGGATTTTTAAAATTGGATTAACACAAAAATTCTGTGTCCATCCTCTTCATGGAAGATTTTGCAGAAAGATATTGGTTTGCAAGCTTTCAAAATCCAACTCGTCCAAGAATTGAAACCAAACGACCATTGAGCGTGGCGTACATTTGGTGAATGGGGCCAAAGTAAAATTAAATTGATAATGATTCCAATTTTCCCAAGAAAACTTTGTTCAGCAATGAAGCTCATTTTTTGAAGAATGGCTACCGGATGAAAGCAAAACTACCAGATTTGGACTGAATATAATCCTCAAGCAATTGTTGAGATGTCATTACATCCACAAAAACTTATTGTTTGTTTGAATCAATAGTCCTTACTTTTTCAAAGAAGATGCCGGCCCCTGGCCGGAATGTTACAGTAAAGACATTTGTATTACATTGTCTTTGGTTACAGTCAATGGTGACCACTATAAAGCCATGATCAATGACGTTTTTCTTCATGAATTGAATCGACTTGATTTTGATGTGGGAGAGCTGTGGTTTCAACAAGATGGCGCAACATGTCACACAGTGCATGCCACAATCGATTTTTTGGAGGAGACATTTCGAGAATGCATCATTTCTCGTTTTGGACCTGTGAATTGGCATCCTAGATCCTGCAATTTAACACCACTGGACTATTTTCTGTGGGGGTGTGTGAAATCTCTATTCTACATGGATAAACCAGAGACAATTGACGATTTGGAAGGCAACATTCGCCGTGTTATTGCTGATATATGGCCACAAACGCTGTTGGATCACACCCAAGCCAGCCGTGGTGGCCATATATTGTCAGAAATAATATTCAAATGAAATAGCATAAAATTATTTATTTATCATCTATGCACATCATTACATTGATGTAGAATGAAGAGGAAGCAGGCTTTACAGCCCAAATCTGCTTCCTCTTCTAAATTTCAATACAGAAATGTCCAACTAAAGGCTATGTCTAGAAGTCACAGTTTCGCTATTAATTTTCACTAGAGAAAAAAATATTATGCATTTCTTTTTGAAAAAAATTGTACATGAAAGTCAATAAAAACAAATTACCAAACAAACAATAATTAATCATGTTCACAATTCCACACAACAGCTAATTATGTTCCAAACTAAGACATTTTATGGCATTTAATTCAGTTCATTAGGGTTTTAATCTGCTTTAAAGTTATATAACTCTAAAAAAACACCCTAGCCTACTTGTTACTTGATTACTGTGACAGGCGCTCAGTTGGGAGACTGAACTAGCAGCATTGAAAGCGCTTTTGTCGACAGAGTGGATGTCGGTTCGAGTTTGTTTACTTTATAATACAAACATCCTATTCACATATTCACAAAAACATTCACTTCATATTTGCATTGACATTGTTTGCGAATTACATCTTTATTTACATTGCCAATTACATTGTTGGCGATTGTAGAATTCTCTCTATGCCTCTTTCACTCTTATTAGTTAAATGTGATTTTCTGTGGTTAGTGTTGTTCTAGTAAATTCTCAATCATTGCGTAAACAGAACACCATGGAAATAAAAGCTTCTGGAACAATACAATCCTATTAGAATGGCTGTGTTTTTACAGGTTTTATTCTGGACTCAAGTGAAAAACAAGCTCTAGTGAGAGCTGCATCGTGTCAGTTCCAAGACAAAATCCTGTGCTATTTGTACATGTATTGTGTCTATAAACAGTAAAGTGCATTTCGATGATTAGTGTGAGGATAAATGTGACAGTAATTGTGATAAGACTATTATTGATAATCAAACTTCTTTTGAACTAATGCCAGTAAGTTCATAATCTATTGTTGAGTAACTGAACTGATAATTACACATTTATTAATTGATAATGACAAGCCTACAATGACAGTTAATAATTAGTTTTGAACAGTGATATTGTTTTTTTTTTAGTTTTGGACATCTTGTTATTGCAATATTCTTTGTCAGTTAAAAGTATTGAAATGTTTGTTTCTTTCATTCATTTCTTGGACGATAATTACTTATTAGTGCCTGCTGTTAGTTGATTGTGGAAGTAAAATTTGATGTGCTATATTCAAGTGTTGGTGTCGCCAACATTATTTTAGAGTTACATCCCATAACAATACAGTCAGAATATGCGAATTAAAGTGCATTGGGAAAGTAGTCCACTGTATTATAACATTTTTGATCATAAATTAACATGATTGAGAATAGTGATTATTGTCTATATACAAGAGCGATCAAGGGCGGTTCCAAAGGTACAGTTTGGGGGTGATTCTGATTCAATCTATCTGGACTGTAACAATATTGAGTGTTACTGAAATCATTCTTAGAGGTTTTTTTAATGTAAGGCCCCAAATCCTTGTGAAAGTTTAGTGAGCTACTACAGTGAATAGAAGCTTATACTGAGATGAATTACCTAATTTCATGTGCACTATTGTGCTTTTCTCTATTTAGGCAGTGTTTCTTTATCTAATTAGGGCGTTATTTATTGTTGTTCCATTTCCGAGTCCACTAACGTTGTTGCCTGATACATAGGCCTACACGTGTCCGATACGAAATCCTTAGGCTCTAAGTCGTAAAAATGAACTTGGGCCGTGATTGATTTCTCGATAAAAACGCATCAGTGCACATAATATAGGGACGCACCCAAACTGTTGGTATGGGGGAGGGGCCCTTTTTTGCAAGATCAGCCCATTTTTTCATAATTTAGCGATTGTTTTCAGCTTATATCTCGAACAACTCGGCCAAAAAAGTTAAAATTTAGTACACATGTTAAATTTAGAGCCTAGGCGAGTGCCAAGAAAAGTTTGAAAAATTTCCCCAAAATTGACGAGTTTTTATGATTCTGCGTTTCTTGAGAACTAAGTCGCGGAAACAGTTGAAATTGAGTAAACATTTGGCTTGGACGCGTTGTGAAAAAGGGTTTTACAACATTCTCTAACAATACGTCCAAAACTGACAATTTTTTTAAATCTATAGCGTTCTTTAATATTTGGGCCAGAACTAACTATTTTCGAAAATAAAGTTGATTACCGTTTCAAGAACCACTGGACCTAGAAAGTTTGATATCCACTCCACAATCAAGTACATCAATAGCTTCAAAATCAGCAAAAATTAAAAACTCTGAAAGTTTTGCACAAACTCCCCTTGCCATTGGACAGGTGCGACTGGAGAGAGGTGACTGAATTGTTCAACTTTTCTCTCCATGAGTCAAGGTGATTTATTAATAGTAACTTAGACTAATCTCAATGTATCATTGGCAGCCCTCTCTTTCCGCACCACTACTTTCCAAAATTCACTACCACTGTCCTCTTATCACATCAAAAACCTTTTCATTCATCACTTAGTAGTCAATCAAGTCGCAAGTGTGTAACAGGCGTCATTCATGCATAAAACTAAACCAATAAGCTTACTAACATTCAATACTCAATGAACCCTCTTTGAAATCTTATGTTCAAATAAAAATCCAACCACTTCTTTTTCGCTAAGCCACATCTTTCTTGTGGTTCTTGGTGTGATAGAGGTGGTGGATTTTGGAAAGTGGTTGTAGGGGAAGGTGAGGGCTGCCAATAATCCATTGTGATTAGTCTACAGTACTATTAATAAATCAACTCCTGTACCGTCAACTACCTGAGCGCCAGCTTCAGGTAGACATCGACCCATTCCAACCCTTTGACAAAAATTGAGCACAATGAGCGCGATACCCCGGCTAGCTGTCAATGAACCAGCAAATTTTTCCCATCTTTGCTTCTTTTGTAGGATGCCTTAATAAAGCATCAAAACGGTAGCTACAGACTTGTAACATTTTTTTGTAGATTTCATGCTAGTTATCCTAAGAAAAACAATTATCTCAATTAATTAGGAACGTCCAGCCACCTAGTCAAATTCATCAGATCAAAAACCTCTTTACTAGTGACTTCAATTTCCAATGCTGCCAGGCTACTCAGCCTATTTACAACCTTTGTATTTTTAAGGTACGTCTTAGAAGTGCTATAACAATACCGTTATGAACATTGTTTCATTGAAGGAAGTGTGAAACCGTGAAATGAACCAATACTAATCAGCCTGATATTGCGCAGACAATTTGTTTGAAGAATATTTTGATAGGACTCCTGGTTCTTTGAGGGGTTTAAGCCCCTAATCCTCCCCACTTCTGTGTGCACCACTGAATGCACATTAATTTGTACTGACATACGATACCTGTAAATTATCCCTCAGTTCATGAAATTCCCATCATCCATCCCCGAGTGGGCTAATGCGCTTCAATTACAATAATTATAATGTTTAATTAAATATTTTAGCATAAGGTAATTCAATTTTTATACCTATTTGTGGAGTTGGAGAAACACTTGTTTGTTATAGTTGCTCGGTTCTAAGAATTTATCTAACTCTTTTATTAACATTCGTCTCTAAAGACTAACAAAACTCTTTGAAAAAATTCAGTACAAATGCATACAATGCAACCTAAGCTCATAGGAAAATTTCGAAATAATAGCAGAACGACCTCAGTTTTGTTTCAAAACTACATATCGCTGTATGGCTCGAATATTTAAAATCTAATAATTTCTCGTGTGGCCAGGAGAGTCATTGGCTTGATAAATATAAATTATGCAAAATGTCGATCGGGAATCGAACTCGAGACTATCAGAGTAGTCAGCATCTGATTTTTCAACTACTAACTACGGCAATTTCACTGATACTGATACTAGCAATGAATCAGGTTAGTAATCGCTCTACTATTATTGGTGTTATTAAAGCCTTTAATCCAACTTGATCATAACCTATGAACTGTAATTTGGTTATTTATAGGTGAGTGGTCCGCAGGCTCGCTTCGCTCGCCTTAACCATCTGACTTTTAACCAAGTTAATTCACTAAAAACTTGAAAGCCCTTGTTTTTATAACAATTTTTTTGAATATTATGAAATATCACAATAATTATTATTACGGAATTGACCCTTTCCAACCCTTTGACAAAAATTGAGCACAATGAGCGCGCAATTGATCACAATAATTATTACGGAATAACAGACTTGTAACATGTTTTATCCTATTTTCAGCAATTTTTACATAAATCCTATTCAATTTACCACTTGAAATAAGGCATTTTAATGCAGATTAATGATTGAGTAAATTGATAGGGCTACTTGACAATTTTAGTCATCTTTAATCTTGTAATCTTTTCCATCTTTGATGAGAGGAGTAATTTTTTAAATTCAATATATTTATTTAAAAAAAAAGATGTACGGTACAAATTTCTCTAAAAATACTCTTCTGATAAGGAACAAGCCCATGTTCATAGGTGGAGGAGGTGGTGGTAAATGAAGAGTTAGTGATAGAGGTATGGGAGGGGAAGTAGGATGAGAAAAGGAAGAGGGGAGGATTCCTCCTAAAACCCTCTATAGATAGTAGAAAATTAAATCGGCTCTGGCCCTCGGCGTAATTATTTTGGCCCGAGGGCTGAAATGTTTGGAGACCCCTGATCTAGACTAATAGCTTATTGGCGTCGGAGCACGTTACTTATTTATTCCAATTTCACAAAAGTAGGCCACGTGAAAAGCATGAAAGATACCATATTACTAATGGATGCGTGCTTACTGAATTCCGTCGCCAATTCCAAGGTACGATGATGATATATTTTCAATAGCGTTTGGGTGAAATTTTGAGGACGAAATGCGCTGCTATTCACAGCTACTCAGCTACTGCGGGAAATTTTGTTCATTCCATCAACAATTATTGCTCCTGTTGGTCTTGGACTTGGAGTACTTCAACAACAATTTGCAGAATTACTACAACGGCATATAAAAGTAACAATACTAAGCAAGAACGTTAATTGGGAAGTTGAAATGCTGAAAGGTGTGTTCATTAATCTATCGATATGATATACTATCTGCATTGGAGAATAAGGTAGGCTACACAAAACACAAATAGCTATGACTTCATTTACAGAAGTTTCGACCTATTCAAAGATTGTAAGTTCCCTCCTTTTAACGGTTTTAATCGTTTAAGCGTGTACGGTATGTCAATAAACTATATAATCCCCATTTTACTCATCCCCTATTTCTACTCATCGATCGCAGAATAATAATAATAGTTATTATTATTATTATATGGTCACTGTGCTCACTATCAGCTCATGAGATTCTCTAATCAAATGATATTTTTTAACCATTCCCTGAATCTCACAGTTATTTCACAGTTATCACATCCTAATGATGACGAAACTGCGAGTTATCTTGTTAATGATCGTAATAATGTCATAATATTGATGATAACCCTATAAACAATATGTCAGAGATTAAAACTAAACAAATCGAGAGATTTGTTCTAGGAACTATAATTTATGCATTTATTAAGAACATAAGAGCAGGAAATTTGACTTTCAAAATAAATGGAATAACTATGAATAAATAATATCATTGTACAAGCACTTGAACTGTACTGACAATGTGACAAATGAAAGATTTATAAATCTAAGAAAATCCATTAAGTTCAAAAATAAATGAAATTGTGAATAAATTTGTCGATATAAAAATGCATGATAAATGCATTGTGTAGGACACTAAATGTGTAGGACACTAAATCAAAAGTTTTATTAGACCTACTCTGATCATAAAAATAAAAAATGAAGAGGAAATATAGGAGAATTCAATATTTGGAATTTTATCTTATTATTTCACATCAATAATATTTCATGATTTATACTATAAGATTTGTGTCATTAGGGCAATAATTGGATTTTCCCTGGTGCTCTTTTTGAAAGTATTTTAATAAATAATAAATATCGCGATAAATACATGAGTGAAGAAGATCAAGCAAATATTGATCATTTGTGGAAATAAATAAACGTACTGAGTAATTTGTGTAATTGTAAAATGGTGGTAAAAATTCTCGTCACCTAATAAGTTCTTATTCCAATAATCCATTAAAAGAATATAATTATTAATCAATTTGATATTTGTATGAAAAGAAGCTTAATCTATCATGCTACCAATTCATCTCATAACCTGTATTAATCGATAATTATCACATATCTTGTGGAAATATTATTCAAAGGTATGATTTGAATATACCTTAAAATTAATACTTTGCCAAAGTTGAAAAACATAGGATGCAATGGATTACTGAAACATAATATGTAGGTCCCACACAAGGAACAAATAATGTGAAATTTCAGATATTAGTCAATGGAAAATTGACTAAACTTGTAGGCCTATATTGTTCCTATATTGTTTACTGATAAGTCAGTAGGCTATAGTCGACCACCAATACTTCAAAAAAAAAGTTAGAATAAAGAAGAGCTAGCCAAAATTGATTTCTAATATTGATCATAACGTTAATTTGATTACCGTTAATGTGATAAAGTTTGTAATGTGTAAAGTAATGTGTAAAGTCTAGTCAATTTTCCATTGACTAATATCTGAAATTTCACATTATTTGTTCTTTGTGTGGAACCTACATATTATGTTTCAGTAATCCATTGCATCCTATGTTTTTCAACTTTGGCAAAGCATTAATTTCAAAGTATATTCAAATCATACCGTTGAACAATATTTCTACAAGATATGAGATAAATTGTTAATCCGTCATTGATAATTTGTTGATTTCAACTTCTGTCTATAATGATACTCGATGTCATTAATAGTGATTGGAAAGTGTGACACGCATTCTATATTTAGTGTACAGCTAATAAGAACACGGGATTTCGTGAGGTGTGAAACGATTGCAGTTGGGGCAATTAGGCCTAGTGCACAGCCTAATAACCATTTGTCTGGTCATTGCTAGCCAGTCAGACACGTCATTAGCAGAGGGCGGTTGTTGTCACTGTCACAAAAAACGCACCGAGCGAAGAACGCAACTCTGTTTCCTTCTGGTTTATGTGGTGCAGCGATTATCGGATTATGAGTGTTTTGTGTTTAGTTGGGTAATAACGCCGGTCGGAATTCTCGTCACTTGTCCTCCAAGTACAAATTAGAATGCCGGCTTTATCGTAGTGAGTGAACAAGCACTGAACAGTGAGCAGTGAGCAGCCTTGTCCGTGTGACCAGAAAGCAAACGCAGAGCTGTTTTAAACCACGGCTAACAGCCTGCTTAGTCCAGTGTTTGACTATTGGAACGACTTCAAAACAGCTAGCTATCGCTCTCCACTTGACGGCTGACAGCTTCCACCTTGACTCGTCGATTTCAAGCAAAAAGGTTTCATGCAGACATTGTGTCACCCGGAACAGTGAGTGAACCAGTTACAATCGACAATCTAGTGCTCAAAGGTGTTCATCCACGATAACAGGATTTACTCAAACTCAGGTAACTGTTTAATCTATTTGATATGCATGGAATTTCAAGCTGGGTGTACCTGCTCTTCTAAATAGACAATTGTTCAACATCGTGCCTTGACATTGAGCCGATGTCGCGATGTGTATCTGGTGGAAGCGTGAATTGGGATGATCAATTAGTGCTGTAAATAAACAATGGCGTATCTTGTCGCTAGAGGCCTTTGAGCCTGTGGCTGATAATACATTATCGAGATGTTGGGAGATAACAGCAGTCTACCACTCATCTCTCATCCTTTCTAATTGTTTCAATATTATGAGAGAAAGAGGCCCTGCCCTACCTATCATATACAGTATAGATTTTTAATGTACTAAAAAGACTCAATATATGAGGTAGAAAATTTTAAAATTGCATTAGCACCATAATATATACTATTTTTTGGAATAATGTATAATAATGTGTAATACAACATCGTATGACAAAAAGATGATGCATCTACTCATCCACAGTGCTAAACAAAACGTTACTATGACAGTCTCTTACAACACTAATGATTTCTTATGACTGGAAACTTTCTTTCATTACAGGTATGTACGTTTTAAATGAAATAATCGCATTAAGTTGCACCTCCTTTTTTCATAGCTTCCAAGTTACAGGAATTGAAGGAAAAAATCTAAATCATAGTTTTTTGGACTTGCCAATAAGAAATAATTTCGGACGAATAAATTACACACACCGGTCATATTATTGAACTATTCAGAAAACCAGTGGCGCACCCAAGGGGGGTGCTTTGGGTGCTCAGGCCCCCCCCCCCCTAAAGCCAATTTCTATACAAAGATTCAAATAAATTAACGATTTCTTGAAAAGCTAGAAGTTTCAAAGAAAATAGAAAGTTGAGTGATTCTCAACTTTCATAAAAAAAATTAAAAATTTATTCTATAATCAGATTTACGAATTCAGAATTGTTAAAATGGAGGCTTGCTATCCTTATTAATCACAAGGCAGTTGCCAATGAAACTATTAAAGTAAACAGACTGAATGGAATAGCAAATTTAAATATCCATAGAAAAATAGAAGTTGACCCGTAGCAGGTTATCAACGTGCTCTTAAGCAAAAGATCAAGTAAATTGGATTTCGTTTCGTGAAAACTTAACGATAATCTTCACAATGCAGCAATAAGTAATTTTTAACACATGCATGAAATTGATAGTACAATTCAACATTTATTAATCAAGCTAGTTTTTTTTTTGTTATTTTATTAATCAGTTCTACCTTGCCAAGAAACACAAATAGCTTCGTTTTGAGGGAATAGGACTCAAGGTTACTATTTTATAATGGACTGCCTGACAAACTAGCCAACCTGCAGCTACCCATGTAGCACTTTGCAGTAACTATTAGTACTAATACTATTGTGAGGTGGAACTACCCTCTAGGTGGCATAGAGGTTGATTCAAAATGTTCCCTCACACTATCAATTTGAACTTTGTTAGGAAACAGTTCCCATGACTCCCCTTCTCTGGAGGGAAAACACACTGACAACTCCAATAGTTTTCTCTTCCAGCCCCCTCCTTGGTCAGTGGGTGCGCCACTGCAGAAAACGTAGTTCCTGCGTGATGAATCATGATCAACAATCATAAATTCGGGTAATAAATTGTGTATTCGATGATAATACACAAGAATTAATCCATTTTTCAGTCTATAGGCTACACTAGTAGGGTAAACTAGGAATACTGGGCCAGTTTTTCTTTAACCTTAAATTTAAGGTTAACCTAAACCAACTATCCAAACCTAATTTAACCGGAAATAGGTAAGTTCAAGTCGAATCAACGCAATCTATCCGATCCCCAAAATTCCCATTTTCACGGGAGTTAAAATTCACGAAAAAATTTGAACTTTTTAACCCCTGAAGGGAATTTCAATTTGAAGACGCCATCTTGTTCAGCATTTCAAGGCATCCCAAACTCATGTATCAAATACAATTTTCCGATCACGATTGATTGAGGAAAAAATAATAGAAATTTTGGGCGTGGTCGCCTTGCTAAAAGTGGTGCCGGTTCTGGGCCAGTTTTTCTTTAACCTTAAATTTAAGGTTAACCTAAGTCAACACAATTAAACCTGACAATAATCATCATAGGTAAGTCAAAGTTGAATGAACGCAATCTATCCGATCTCGAAAATTCCCATTTTCACGGGAGTTAAAAATCACGAAAAAATTTGAACTTTTCAACCGCTCAAGATAAATTGAATTGGACGGTGCCATCTTGTTCGGCTTTTAAAGGCACTCCAAATTCATGTATCGAACACCATTTTCCGATGATAATTAATTGGAAAATAAAGATTTTCCCACGCTCACACATTTTTTCCCACGCTCTTTCCAACACAACTAGACCCGCCAGCTTAACCAAACCTACCATTAATAATTGGGGAGAATAATAGAATTTTAATAGTATAATTTATTGAATCAAAAATAATTTTTGGGTCATCTGTACTAAAAGCACTGCGGATTCTGGCTCAGTTTAACGGTGGTTATAACAGAAATTTTAACGCTGGTTTTAACGGTGGTTTTAATGGTGGTTATAACGGAGATTAGTCACCAACTGATTAGCCATCTCGTACTATCACTTACCTAGTGGTTCGGAACCCACCTAAAATAAATTTTATTAGATGGCTCCATCTTGTTCAAATTTTCAAGGCGATTCAATATAGATATAGCAACACCATGCGATATAATCCAAGTCAATTTAATCTAACATTTGAGATCCTGAAAATTCCAATTTCCATGAGAGTTATACTGCAAGGTAATTAAAAAAAAAAAATTCCACACTCCTTCCCCGTCTATCATAATTCAACCTGCAAATCAAATTTAATCTATCATGACATAGGTAAGTTCTAGCTAATTGATCTTTTTTCACAATGCATTGCTACATTACAACATACTGCTTATAAGAAAAATCAAGAGTTGAAAAATCACTGAACCAAATCTACTTCCCTCAACCTAAATTATATTGAATGGTGTCCCAGCCACTTCAAAATCATTTGTCAAACTTCATCACTATATAAAGACTTGTAACCACATTTCTTGTTCAGTCTTCACAAGTAGCCTGAACAGTGAATACCTTTCTTAATGAAACACAGGTTGGTGGGATAATAATGCTATTATTGGTAACTGATGATATGGTAAATCTATTAATTTGAATGATAACCAATGAGAGGTATATATCAATATTGGTGGATGACAAGATATTTCAATCAAATTGGGAAGGTAGAAAATAAAGTATAATGTGAAGACTTATGGATCTTCATACACCCCTCACCTAATATCTGAACAGTGGGGATCTATTATAAACAGGTCTGGGTGGGAGGAATGATAATGTTAAGGTATATATCAACTGACAGGATAGCTAATCTTTCAATTGAATTGGTTATTAGAACTATTGGAAATAGAGTATCAATATAATATGAAGGCTTGTGAATCCACCTTTTCCACTTCATGTGTGTGAAGACCTCTGATAAACAGTAAGTTGGATAATAATGTTATTATTGCTAACCGATGAGATGGTAAATCTATTAATTTGAATGATAACCAATGAGAGGTATATATCAATATCATTTGTTACTGAGAGGATAGATAATCTTTCAATTGAATTGGTTATTGGCAAGATAGGAAATAGAGTATAATGTGAAAGCTTATGAATCAACCTCCTCATCCCCACCTTACCTAATGTCTGTGAGAATGTTAGGGTATGTATCAATATTATTGGTGGTTGATAAGATGGCTAATATTTTAATTTTAATGATGATTTCATAAAATGAGAAATAGGGTATATATCAATATCATATAGACAAAAAAGCTAATTGAATTGCTGTCTGATGAGATGATTGATGCATTAATTACATTTGTGTTTGAGGAGATATACTAAAATTCAGGTATAGGTTTAATTAAGATGCAAATCTGCACAAACCCTATCTTCTTCAGTTGACAAAATCGGTTCAAACTCATGTATCAAAGCCAGCACTATATAAAGGCTTGCAGTTCTTCACTAGCAACCTAAACAGTGAGTACCACTCTCTTAATCAGACACAGGTAAGTGGGATAATAATGTTATTATTGGTAAATTATGAGATGGTAAATCTATTTGAGTGATAACCATATTGTTGGTGGCTGACAAGATAGCTGATATTTCAATTGAATTGTCAATTACCAAGGTTGGAAATAGAGTATATATCAATATAAAGCCTATAATTATAATGTGAAGGTTTATGAATCATCCTCTTCATCCACTACTCATCCAATGTCTGTACAATATAGGGTATATATCAATGTAATATTATTGGTGACTAACAAGAAGGTTAATTGAACCGATGACTGATGAGAGAGTAAATCTATAACAAGAATGGTGACTATCCCATTCAATGTTGACTAATGAGATGGCTATCATTGATATCTGATGAGATGAGAAGATATTTATTTGGAAGTTCAAGTTATTCTAACCAAGAAGATATGGTGAATTATACTGGATTTGAGGGTGTACATGTATTATTGATAACTGATAAGATGGTTAATTACACTGGTAACAGGGGATATAGCAAATAGTATGGTATGTTATAACTTCTTAATTTTAACTTTTAAATCTGAATGAAACTCAAATATTTCTCTGTACTATTGGGTTGTGTTAGTGCTATGCTTCTAATTATTTTTTTGTTTTGGAAGAAATCTAATTCAAAGTAGAATTTCCCATTTCAGATTGGATATAACATAAAATTTCGATTTTTCATGGAAAATTTGTGAAGAAAGCATTAGTGGGCTATGACTGTTATATCTTTACTTGATTGTGTTTTGAATAAATGAATGATATGGTAACAGAAGATGACTAATCTATCAATTTCATTGGTTACTAACAAGATGGTAGGATACTCATTGTTAAAGTTCAAACTCCCATTACATCCATATTGTGAGGGCTCTGTCATTTCCACATGCTTCCTAATTTATTTATGGACTGAGGAGATGGTAGGTCTATTAATTGAATTTCAGACTGATAGCCAATCAATTAATTACACTGCTGGCTGAGGGTTTAGTAAATGTTGATATATGTACTAAATGTTAGGGTAGATTGAAATGTAATTTATTAAAATTGATTACTAACAATATAACTAATCTATCAATTACATTGGTGTGTATGCAGATGGGGAAGAGGTTATATATACATTGATATATTCTATTGGTGACTGATCTATGATTGAAATGGTGACTGATGAGATGAATAATCAATTTATTATTTCACTGTTTCACGAGATGGGTGGTACTGTATTGACGGAATTGGTTGATCAAATTTGTAACTAATAAGATAGATTGAATGCTGATGAAGTAAATGGGTATATTATATTAATGGTGAGTGAAAAGACAGCTAATATTCTAATTGAATTGGAAACTAATAAGATAAGCAATCCATAATTGAGGTGGGGACTGAAACACATATAAAAAGATGCTTATTTTATTGGTTTCTGATTCAGTTAAAATGGGTGGCTGACTAGTTTATCATTGATGTCCAAAAGATGGAAAATAGTGGATGATCTCACATGCTACCTAACGAAATTATGAATGAATTTATTAAATTGGTTGCACAAGAGGTGGTGGATGTATTGATATTAGTTGGAGACTCATAAGATGGTTAATCTACTAATTAGGCTACAGTTGAAAATGACAAATCTTTTGAATTTAAAGATGGTAGGGTACTTATTTCAATCCAACTTTTCAAAACACCCATAACATGCATCTCTGTAATTTCTACATGCTTCTTAATTTATTAATCACATTGATGACTAATGTGTAGAAGGTTAATCTATTAATTCAACTGACAATGTGGTTTGTTGAGGAGATGGGAAATATAGGGTACTACATGTTAAGTGACTGACAAGTTGACAATGTATCAATTGAATTGGTTGCTGGAGGAATTAATAATCTGTTTAGTACATTAATGACTGAGGAGATGGTGAATAGGTTTATAGCAAATGTTACAGTGTCCATATTGTATTACTGATGACTAATGTATTAATTGAATTGAAAGATCTTTTGGCAGCTGGGAGATGTTTAATCTATCATTTACATTGAAGACTGAGGGAATGATATACTAAATTTTAGGATATATATATAATATTATTGGTCACTAGCAAGACAGCAGGATGTTTACAGTTTAAATTCCCAATACACCTATAATGCATGCCTCTATCATTTCCACATGTTTTCTAATCTATTTATGGAATTAGTGGTTGATGATTATATTAGTTACATTGATTACTGATGATATGGTTGAATATGTATAAATGCTGAATGCTAGGGTATATCATTTTTGACTAATATTTTCATTAAATTGGCAACTGATGACTAATCTATTAATTACTTTTTAGCTCAGAAGCCTCCAACTGAAGCTCAAATGAAGCCTCCAACATTAATTATATTTGATTTTTTTGTATAATTTACATTAAAACGAAAGGAGATGTGAATCTCTTGAACAGAAACTTTTCATCTACTGGACTCAACCTGAACTACCCTGGGTCTGGGGGGTACCCCCAGACCCCACCCATCCAACCTGTAATCAAGTATATCAGTAACACTATATTGGGTATGAAGTTGAAATACACAGAGGAATGCAACTCAAGCAGTCATTTTAACTGAATCAGAAACCAATAAAATAAGCATCTTTTTATATGTGTTTCAGTCCCCACCTCAATTATGGATTGCTTATCTTATTAGTTTCCAATTCAATTAGAATATTAGCTGTCTTTTCACTCACCATTAATATAATATACCCATTTACTTCATCAGCATTCAATCTATCTTATTAGTTACAAATTTGATCAACCAATTCCGTCAATACAGTACCACCCATCTCGTGAAACAGTGAAATAATAATTTGACTATAATCCGTGCAGTAATATAATGAATAAGACTGATGATGTCTCAGCCGCATCAATCATTAACACATCCGTCACGTCTGTCCGACATTCTCAATCTCAGTTAAACGGATGATAACTCGAGAATTTAATTATTGAGATTCAATATGATTTAAATCCAATTATTGAGATTCAGAATGATTTGAATCCAATTATTGAGATTCATATGATGAGAATGAGATTGACGTGACAGTCGAAACTATAGTATCTTGCGTGATGAAAATTGAAATGCTAGTGACAACTTTAGCGTTATTAAATTGAAATAAATATCTATAACAATATCACGATCACCAATTCTAAGAATATGTATACATCTTTTTATATGTGTTTCAGTCCCCACCTCAATTATGGATTGCTTATCTTATTAGTTTCCAATTCAATTAGAATATTAGCTGTCTTTTCACTCACCATTAATATAATATACCCATTTACTTCATCAGCATTCAATCTATCTTATTAGTTACAAATTTGATCAACCAATTCCGTCAATACAGTACCACCCATCTCGTGAAACAGTGAAATAATAAATTGATTATTCATCTCATCAGTCACCATTTCAATCATAGATCAGTCACCAATAGAATATATCAATGTATATATAACCTCTTCCCCATCTGCATACACACCAATGTAATTGATAGATTAGTTATATTGTTAGTAATCAATTTTAATAAATTACATTTCAATCTACCCTAACATTTAGTACATATATCAACATTTACTAAACCCTCAGCCAGCAGTGTAATTAATTGATTGGCTATCAGTCTGAAATTCAATTAATAGACCTACCATCTCCTCAGTCCATAAATAAATTAGGAAGCATGTGGAAATGACAGAGCCCTCACAATATGGATGTAATGGGAGTTTGAACTTTAACAATGAGTATCCTACCATCTTGTTAGTAACCAATGAAATTGATAGATTAGTCATCTTCTGTTACCATATCATTCATTTATTCAAAACACAATCAAGTAAAGATATAACAGTCATAGCCCACTAATGCTTTCTTCACAAATTTTCCATGAAAAATCGAAATTTTATGTTATATCCAATCTGAAATGGGAAATTCTACTTTGAATTAGATTTCTTCCAAAACAAAAAAATAATTAGAAGCATAGCACTAACACAACCCAATAGTACAGAGAAATATTTGAGTTTCATTCAGATTTAAAAGTTAAAATTAAGAAGTTATAACATACCATACTATTTGCTATATCCCCTGTTACCAGTGTAATTAACCATCTTATCAGTTATCAATAATACATGTACACCCTCAAATCCAGTATAATTCACCATATCTTCTTGGTTAGAATAACTTGAACTTCCAAATAAATATCTTCTCATCTCATCAGATATCAATGATAGCCATCTCATTAGTCAACATTGAATGGGATAGTCACCATTCTTGTTATAGATTTACTCTCTCATCAGTCATCGGTTCAATTAACCTTCTTGTTAGTCACCAATAATATTACATTGATATATACCCTATATTGTACAGACATTGGATGAGTAGTGGATGAAGAGGATGATTCATAAACCTTCACATTATAATTATAGGCTTTATATTGATATATACTCTATTTCCAACCTTGGTAATTGACAATTCAATTGAAATATCAGCTATCTTGTCAGCCACCAACAATATGGTTATCACTCAAATAGATTTACCATCTCATAATTTACCAATAATAACATTATTATCCCACTTACCTGTGTCTGATTAAGAGAGTGGTACTCACTGTTTAGGTTGCTAGTGAAGAACTGCAAGCCTTTATATAGTGCTGGCTTTGATACATGAGTTTGAACCGATTTTGTCAACTGAAGAAGATAGGGTTTGTGCAGATTTGCATCTTAATTAAACCTATACCTGAATTTTAGTATATCTCCTCAAACACAAATGTAATTAATGCATCAATCATCTCATCAGACAGCAATTCAATTAGCTTTTTTGTCTATATGATATTGATATATACCCTATTTCTCATTTTATGAAATCATCATTAAAATTAAAATATTAGCCATCTTATCAACCACCAATAATATTGATACATACCCTAACATTCTCACAGACATTAGGTAAGGTGGGGATGAGGAGGTTGATTCATAAGCTTTCACATTATACTCTATTTCCTATCTTGCCAATAACCAATTCAATTGAAAGATTATCTATCCTCTCAGTAACAAATGATATTGATATATACCTCTCATTGGTTATCATTCAAATTAATAGATTTACCATCTCATCGGTTAGCAATAATAACATTATTATCCAACTTACTGTTTATCAGAGGTCTTCACACACATGAAGTGGAAAAGGTGGATTCACAAGCCTTCATATTATATTGATACTCTGTTTCCAATAGTAACAAAACTTGAAAGAATTTGTAGTTGCACATTTATACCTTAAATAAACCTCTTTAGATTTTTTTATTTTTTCACAAATTGATGTTTTAGAATTTGAAACAAATAAAACAGCTGCATCTCATTAGCAGAGGGAAATATGGGGCTTCTACTCCAGATTGGAAAATATAGTTGGGTTTAATTGAAATTGAAATTAAAGTTAGGTTTGAGTTTGAGTTTGTGGTATAATATTTGGGTTTGAATTGAGATTTGAATTTTTTTTTGGCTTCTACTCCAGATTGGAAAGTATAGTTGGGTTTAAGTTGAAAGTGAGAGTTGAGTTTGAGGGATAGGTTGGGTTTGAATTTAGATTTGAATTTTTTTTTTGGCTTCTACTCCAGATTGGGAAAGTAAATTCCAACACAAACTTTAATCATAATTTAATTTCTAATCTGGAGTAGAAGCAAAAAAAATTCAAATCTTAATTCACTGGAGTAGAACCAAAAAAAAAAAAAAAAAAATTAAAATCACAACTCAAACCCAACTTATACCACAATCACAAACCCAAACCTAACTTTAAATCCAAACTAAGTTTCAATTTCACTTTAAACCTAACTATACTTTCCCAATCTGGAGTAGAAGTCAAAAAAAAAAAATCAAATCTCACTTCAAACCCAACCTATCCCTCAAACTCAACTCTCACTTTCAACTTAAACCCAACTATACTTTCCAATCTGGAGTAGAAGCCAAAAAAAAATTCAAATCTCAATTCAAACCCAAATTATATCACAAACTCAAACTCAAACCTAACTTTAATTTCAATTTTAATTAAACCCAACTATACTTTCCAATCTGGAGTAGAAGCCCCATATTTCCCTCTACTCTCATTAACAGCAGGACCTAAATGTGTAATTCAAAATCCCTTTGGGGAAATAGAGTTTTCTAGAATTTGAAACAAATTCACCCTTTTATCTCCAGTAGTTTTTGAGCTGCTATTCAAAAACTTTCATACACCCCCAAAAACCCCAAAAATTTCGTTTGAGAGTTCAATCAAATCTTCCAAATAACTGGGATCGGTGTTTAACTATCAGAAACGCTATCCGGTCACCAAGAAATACGAAAGGATTTGAGGGGCCAGAAGAAGCTTCTAAATTTAAGTCCACGTAACTATTGAACCACTCATCCGATCAAACGACGGATAATTCGTTTCAGCTTACTGAGGCGGTCCAGACTCATGTCTATCATAATGTTGAATTCGACTCTAAAATTTTTATTCTTGCTGGTACTCAGTGATATGGCTCCTCTAGCTCGAGCTTTATTTCCTATACTTTTTTCGAGTTAATAGAATAATTATGTTTGTTTTTAGTTGAGAAATGCAGGGTATCAGTATGGTTTCCAGACTGAAGAGTGCTGAAGGCTGCATAGGAAACTAAAGCTACCGTAATATATTCTGATCAGCAGTAGAGAAAACTATCACAGCTATTTACATTTTGAATAAAGTGAGACCACTTGTTATCATCATTAGTTTGATAAGAAATTACCTTATAAGCTTTTTGGCGAATTCAAGAAACAGTAACATTTGAATAGAAATGAGTTACAATGAGAGTATAGCTAAAATGCGATAAATTATCTAGAAAATGCATAAAAGTATCTTAGCACTATGGTGATTGGAGAGTTTTCCTGAAAATTTGTATCTTGTAATTCGTAGTTTATTGAGCACTCACACCTCATACCTTCATTACTCGTAAAACTTGTGAGCCAATCGATTTCAATGAAGATTTAAATCACTTGTGACTTATTCATGTGACTTATGTTGTGATTTTGTCAGGTTATAAAACAGCAAAACTGTTTATTGTTATCAAAATAAATGTACTACTGTGCATTTATTTGAGAAAAATTCTGTTATTCTATGAGAGTCTTTCATAACCAATTCACGAATATTTGTAGTGATATCGAAGATTTCTCATGCTATTATATTGAAAAATAGAAACGACGTTAATCTGTTATTCATAATTCAATTTTGAATGTCAATCTGCATTCAGAATTGAATCATAAAGAAGATACACAGAGGTGGAGAGAATGTAGAAGTTTAGATCTGGAAAGCGTACTTAATATCATTTTCTTGTTTATCATGACGAATAATGTCATAGTGATACATTTAAAACACAGAATGTTTCACATTGAATGTGAGACTTACAACACAGATATTTGTGCAAATCCCCCCGCATATTTCATGATTCAATTATGAGAATATTTGAAGATACCGTAGCTCGAAAGTAGCTATAGTATATGTAGTTAGATTCAAATCTGAAGTTGTCAAAGTTTCTTTATCTATAGGAAAACTTACATATATGTAGTTGTCAGAAGCAAAACATATTTGAACTCCGAGTGCAATATTTTCTATGAAATTAATGTATTTACATTATCAATTCCTGCATCAATACGGGTTCAAGATATCCATCCACATAAGTTCTTCCAAAAGATAAACTTGCTGACCACTGAAAAGTAGGCCTACTTATTAAAATTGTATTGAATTGGTCTCGCCATTATCAAAACGAACCATCAGGGAACAACTCCAGAGTACAGAAAAGTAAATGAGATTTGGCATGTTGAAAAACTTTTTTCTAATTTATAGGAGCGAATGACTATCTTGCCCTCATCTTCAGCTTAAATCGAACTTTTTCAATCACAGCGAACTTTTCTTTGAATGATATCGCAGTGTATATGGAGGAACAAAGATTATCTCATTGACTAGCTCAACACGACAAAATCTCGTTTTGAAAAGTGAGGGTGGAATTTAATGCGATTCCGTCTTCATTATTGTGTCAACGTCCAACTAAAGGCCTATTTTCAATGCTGTTGTAAAACTAACACAATAATTATTCAATACTACAGTGTTTTCTTACATCTATAAATAGCTTGGAGTAGACAAAAACGTTATACGCGATATTGCTGAATGAAGATCGAATTCTTTATGGGTTCCAAGTCTAAAATAATGCTGGCAGCAATTGAAATTAATCGATCCTAAATCCACCAAGTACAAGTAGAAATAAAAAGAAACCACAATGGAAAGTGTAGAATCAATTGGATTAACAGCGAATAAATAAAAAATCAATGGCCCAATCACTATAAAAAATAATAAAGATTATTTGTTTCCTTAATTGAATACTGTCCAATACCATTTCAATAACAGCATGCCAATAATTAGTCAATTAATGTAACCGTTCAAATAAACATTCAAGGTTCAACAATAACGAAGAATGTTGTTACATATTATTACATATACATATGAGGATACCAGGGCTTTTATTAAGACAATAAATTTCTGTGTGATTCTTCACTGTCATCCGTAAATTATGGTGTCACTGTGTCGGTATGTGGTTGTGATAAATTTGTAGAAAAAATTTCCAATTATGTAGAGAAAATATAGAAAAATTAATTAACACGACCAAAATAGCTACATAAATTGTTTAAAATTACATTCCAATTTGATCAATTTTCACATTATATGTTGTCAATTGCCATTTTGCACTGCTTTTGCACATCAACATCACATTGTGCTGTTGTGCTGTTCGTGTAATTTGAAATGTGAGCAAATCTATCTTACATGATTCCAGTGTCACTGATTTCTCAGAAACTACACTAAATTGCTCGTAATGGTAATTCAGACTGTATCTTCCTTATAGGTTGTAGGTTAGGGCTCACTAAGCAATAATTTATAAATATTTCGCGTCAAAGGAGAGTGACGGATCATAATATTACTAATATTAGTAGCCTACACCTATAGTATAAGGAAAGAGTAAGCATTTAAACCCACTTTCTTATAGTTTACGAAAAGGGAAAACCCGATCAGTCAGACAATTTCTAACTAATTCCATTGTTAGAAGAGTCAGTCACTCAGTAGACGAAACTGGTTGAAGGGTCTATATACATACATGCCTTTCATTGGTAAATGAATACAGAATTTGACTATAATCCGTGCAGTAATATAATGAATAAGACTGATGATGTCTCAGCCGCATCAATCATTAACACATCCGTCACGTCTGTCCGACATTCTCAATCTCAGTTAAACGGATGATAACTCGAGAATTTAATTATTGAGATTCAATATGATTTAAATCCAATTATTGAGATTCAGAATGATTTGAATCCAATTATTGAGATTCATATGATGAGAATGAGATTGACGTGACAGTCGAAACTATAGTATCTTGCGTGATGAAAATTGAAATGCTAGTGACAACTTTAGCGTTATTAAATTGAAATAAATATCTATAACAATATCACGATCACCAATTCTAAGAATATGTATACATAATATGAATAAAAATATTACTACACGCAGTGGCGTAACTAGGTGTTCTGTCTGGGGGGGGGGGGGGGGTGTTAGGCCCTATTTCTAGACCCTATATAGGAAATGGAGAGAAAGAAGAATCCTCTAATAATTCATAAAGAAAACAGTAATAATAATATATGCTCTTACTAACTCCTTTTAACAGGAGGGTTCGGGGCTCCCCTCGAAAAGCTTTTGAAAAATAGTCTCCCTGAAACCACATTTTGGCTATTTTAAATATGAATTAATTTATTTTAACATTTCAACCCATGATGTGTCAAAGTGAATCTCATCTATTTCTTACATCATTGTCAATGAGAGATCCGGTCACTCATTATTATTTTAGTAAAAAAGAATTTGAAGCAGCAGCAGGCCTCTTCGAAACTAATTTTTCTTTTTATCATCCAGCTTTCCATATTGGGGTACCATGTAGTGCATACAGGAACATTTATTTTTTAAAATAGGGGTTTGGAGAATTCGAAATTTTTTCGGGAATATAATATCCTAAAACCACATTTTTAGCGATTCTAGACATAAATTTTGACTCTTTTGCCAAAAATTCCATAATTTATTTTGTCTTATTTTGTATAAGGATCTAATCCCCTGATCCCCTTCCACAATCTGACTACAAGTGACTACATATGACAATAATGGAAAAACATGGAGCAGATAGATGGATTAGGTGACTTGTTTTCAAAGATAATGGAGAAAAAATATTAACAGGCATTAATAAAGGGATAGCGCCAATAATTTCTGGTTTAGCTTCAGGCTACCTTTAATTGTACCAAATTTGATAGTTTCCGAATACATCTCCTAATGGACTCAAAATTTAAAACGACATTCAAGAACGGAAACATAGTGTGTTAAAAATTTTATCTGTCTGTGATGTTTTCCATGAAGAAATACTTAATGAACAATCTAATATGAAAACTGACACTCTATTTCAATTTAATATATGTCTTTTCTCACTTATATTGGAGATGATAGAAGGATGCATTTCACTTCTGAAAAGAAGCTTCGTCAGCCTGCCGCCAGGGGTCATGCTTTGTTGAAATTAGGGTGACCGGCCATTATATAGTTAAGAATTGCGTTGGATTTAAATTGTGTTTGGTCATTGAGTAAGTTGGTTCTATCTTGTTTATTAAGGTGTTTGAATATTTCATATTGCTCCAGTGTATTTAGTTTGTAGCTTTATTGGCATGTGTGTAGAATTTCTAAGTCAGTTTGGATGTTATTGTGTGAGTGTCAGTGTTGATTAAGTGATATGCAAATGTAGAGTCAGAGTTGGAATGCAGTGCTTTGATGTTTTCTGCTTGTAGTGCTTGTGTTGAATCTTGTGCAGATCACTTAATCAACACTGGACACACACAATAACATCCAAACTGAGTTACTGAAATCCAACGCAATTTTTAACTATATAATGGCCGCTCATCTTAACCTCAACAAAGCATGACCCCTGACGGCAGGCCAACAAAGCTTATTTTCAGAAGTGAAATGCATCTCTCTAGCATGCCCAATATAAGTGAGTAAAGACAATATATTAAATTGAAATACAGTGTCAGTTTTGATGTTAGATTATATCTGTTTCAAGAACTAAATGATGGGCTAGATTGGTGCGATCCTTCTATTTGATATCGGAGAACTGTAGCCTACATCACAAACTTTCCAACTCTTAGCTCACTTCAAACCAAAATTCGTCGTAATTTATCTGTTCTTGAAAGTTTGGTCCAGTAACGTCCATGCTGTCAATATCCATCACGCTTTCCATCTTCTTCGCTCTTCATTTTCAAAAGTTTATCATGGCTTCAAATCTGTTCAAATCAACCAACTATTGATAAACCAGTTCAAGAATTTACGAATGTGATCCGATAATGGGGTAGCAAAACTATTTATAACGAAAACCTAGGTTTGAGAGAACACCACCAGGATGCCTAGTTGGCTAATCTTAAGTAGATTGCACTCTTCGTACACTCACACATAACAGTAATCTAAAATGGGAACTAGATCACTGGGGGATCTAATAGCCTCATTGAAGAGATTCAAGTTGATTTGTTGTTGGACGTTTGCTCAATAATTTTGGGATTGTCTGTACTGTAATGAAAAATGAATACATTAGTGAAATTTGTGTCGATTCTTCTTACATTGACTGTTGTTGACTAGACTAGTGAACACGGCATACAACGATAAGAAAACGCAAATTGTCCTACAAGTGAAAATATTATCTTATATTTTTATTTTTATCTGTAATGGTTTTGAGTAGTTTATTGGAGGCCGTATTCTCAATTGCAGTTTAAACTACGCTCAGATTAAACTTAGTTTAAACTTGAGTTTAAACGTTAGATTGTAATGGTTTTGAGTAATTTATTGAAGGATCGTATTCTCAATTTCAGTTTTAATTACGCTCAGATTAAACTTGAGTTCAAACTTTAGTTTGTTTTATTAACCTTAGTTCAAACCCCAAACAGAGTTTAACTGGTAGTTCAATTTGAACGGTCGATTTCGGTAGCTTGAAATCCTGTTTATCTTAATCTAAGAGTTGACCCATAGTTTTCATGGTGAAATTGAATTAGGCTGCTGTGAATCCTACTAATAAGTTAAAAAAAAAAAATTATTACCAACAAATACTAATGAATAAATTAAAATGAAACAGGAATTGACAGCATCATAATGATTCAATCTCATAAAAAGTACCATAATGTCAATTTACAGAGTTCATGGTATAGAATGTTTTTGATAAAATAATAGTTTGAACATCAGTGGAGGAATTGTATTTATTACTTGGAGATATTTTATAAAATTCATGAAGGCTAGGCAAGGTTCAAAAAAACTTTTTATTCTCTAAAGTTGCTTTTTAACAAGGAAAATCAAGATTTTTCACTATTCCTCCATGAATTTTTTTCGTACGCTTTGCGATAACGCCAACAATTATCAATAAAAAAACCGTACACAAAACACACAAATATAACCTATTTTCGAACTATAACGTGCAAGTTATTAGCCGGGTGAAACCTTACATTTTGCACATCTGACCATATATGAGCAGATCGCATTGGCACTGTTGCCAATATAATAGTTAAACTAAGTTTAACGGGAAGTGATAGTCGCGAGCCGTAGCAGGTATCTGTTCAATCAGATAGAGATAAGCTGCGTTCTTGTTGGTCCTGTTTGTAACGGTGGCCGATTAGATTGGCCAGCAAAAAAGACAAGTTCTCTGCTGTAAAATCACTTCCCGGGGGTTCGGAACCCACCTAAAACTGTAGGTCCAACTCATCAATCACCATCATCCAACTCATTACCCACGCACAAGTCTCAGACCTATGTGGGCTTCATCCTCCAAAAAATTGTAATTTTAAACCTTAGTGCGAACTAAACGACTTGTGGAATTGCATTGATAACATAGATGAGTTTAAACTTAGTTCTACTAAAAGGCGGAAAACTAAGCTTAAACTGAGAATGAGAATACGGTTTGAAAGCTCTCATAATAATAACAAGCATTGGAGACAATAAAAGGCATGTAGATAAGCCTATTATTTCAATTCACCAATACTGCTAACCATAACCCTAAGCTTTGTTTTTTTGAAGCCTTTAAAAATTCATCACTGTCTTGACAGTGTCTCTTCATAGTAGTAGAATAATATTACCAATACCGATCTCTCGCTTCATATAATAAATAATGCAATTTCTTTCTTCCCCGAAGTGAAGCCTCACCTTGGCTTTGCTAGACATTTGATTGCCAATCTAAGTTGGAAATTTCATTTTTCCGGCCTGCATGTTTTTATGCTGTTCGTTAGGGATGCTGTAGGCCTAATGCGATTTATTTCACCCTTCGCTAGATGCTTTTTGGATGTAGCGGATGTCATACTGTTCTGGTGTAATCTGCTCGGGTAGATTCCATTCGTCATATAGACGAAGCTTTCTCTGATGCAAAAAGAAAAATCAAGTAATTTTCCCTATTCGTTATCTTCAATTTCTCATTCCAAATGACACTCGAGATTTCGCTATAGTTGTTAAGCTTTTCCCCACCTAATAAAAATGATGCATCTAAAAATCTAATACTGTATCATGAGCGAAGGCTGAAAAAGCATTTTAAATCCAATAAGTAATACGTATAAAGTTATTACTAATGTTTGAAAATGTCGAGGAGATACATCCAGTCATTTTTATTTCGGAATTATATAACTCGGAGTAATATGTATTTGGAAGTAATGTATTTGGAAAATTTTGTTACAAGCAAAAATAGAGTAATTTATATCTTTAAAACTCTCCATGATAAACTATGAAGTAGATTATTCAATTTATTGTTTTGGCTTGACGGCAGAGCAGTGTGAGCTGATCTTGGTTGAGGCAATAATTTTTTATTGATAATTAATTGTGTTTAAAATGATTGTGCTTTACAGATTTCCAATGTTTTACTCTCCATTGTAATGGAGAGACCTAATCTCTATAGTCTTCATCAGATATTATTATATTACCTTTGAAAGTTATCTATCTGAAGAGAAATTGTGGTGGATCTTTATTCATATGACTCAGTATGTGATCGAAGTTTGATTTGCTTTTCACACAACGTGAACATTTTAAACTTCACTAATAATAATATTACTTTTTGATGAATTCAATGAATTGCAGTCAATTTTGATTAAAAATAAATAATATTTTCACTCACTCATACATAGGACAAACGTTTTCAAACATAGCTCGAAAACGTTTGGCCTAAAGAGTGAGTCTTCAAGGTCTTGACTGCAAGTCGTTGAATTCTCCTAAAAAGTAATGTTAAGAACGCAGTTCGTCATGGAACAAGAAATCCAGGAGTTTCATAATAATAATAATAATAATAATAATAATAATAATAATAATAATAATAATAATAATAATAATAATAAGATTTGCTGCTGCAATTAGTACAGAGGTTATTGATAAGAGGAGTTCCACAGAATGGCTACAGACTGGGAATCTGTTTGGTGAAACTGAGGGGTTTCTGTTTGCTATTCAGGACCAGGTGATTGCAACGCGGTCTTACAGGAGGTTCATCATGAGTCAGGCAGTCGACAGCCGTTGTCGCCTGTGCAGAGGGACAACAGAGTCAATTCAGCACATCTGTGGTGGCTGCTCTGCACTGGCTGGAACTGAATATCTTCAGCGGCATAACAATGTTGCCAAAGTAGTCCATCAGGCTCTGGCAAAAAGATATGGACTCATAAATAACGAGGCTCCTTATTACAAGTGTAGGCCTGACCAGGTTCTGCGAAGTGATACAGCAAGGCTTCTGTGGGACAGTGACATCATAACTGACAGGGCAGTAGAAGCTAATCGTCCAGATATTGTGCTGTTTGATAGAGTGTGTAAGAAGGCCTACATTATAGATGTTGCAGTGCCCCTAGATGACAATCTAGTAAGTACCATAGCTGAGAAGAAAAGAAAATATCAGCCACTCTCTGTTGAATTAAAAGATATATACAGATTGGAAAATGTTGAAGTGGTACCAATTGTTATATCCACAAATGGGCTTGTAACAAAGGAGTGGACAGAAGCAAAAGAAAAGCTGGGCTTGAACAACTGGCACTTGAGAATTATGCAGAAAGCAGCTCTGCTAGGTACAGCAAACATTGTACGCAAATTTCTGAGTCTGTAGGTGAGGAATAAATTATAAGCCTGTGTCTCTGCTCCTGGTGCTGGCTCTGTAGCCTTGGGTCTCAAGCTACCCCGGCTGCTAGAGTTTATAACTCAGATGAAAAAGAAAAAAAAAAAAAAAAAAAAAAAATAATAATAATAATAATAATAATAATAATAATAATAATAATAATAATAATAATAATAATAATAATAATAATTTTTTTTTTTTTTTTTTTTTTTTTATTTTTTTTTTTTTTTTTTTTATTAAGGCGTTTTGCCATTTGACATGTACATGAGCATGAACTATTGGCTAAAACCACCTCCAAACCTAGAGACCGCCTGGAACTGTAATAATAATAATAATAATAATAATAATAATAATAATAATAATAATAATAATAATAATAATAATAATAATAATAATAATAATAATAATAATAATAATAATAATAGTCTAATAATGAAAAAATGTTGGAGAGGAGACCCTTACGTGTAGTTCCATCTCGCCGTTTGAGCTAGTTCACTTTTCACCTAATAAACTGTTATCGAAGCTTGAACGCAATATCACATCCTTTTAGAGCATAATATTAACTGGCACATGTTAGTGAAATATCATATTAATTTGAGTTCATGAATAGTTAATATCACATTCAGGTGCCTAAAATTGACAAAATTACGGTAATGCTCAAACGCTCAGTTCCTAATGAATAGGATTATTGGAATGAAAGCACTAATTTAATTATTAAATTAGAGCCATGATAAGGTCGTAATCCAGCTCTGAACCTACTCGGACTCTGTTTATTGTCAAACTGCTCTAGTTCAAATTATGTAGCCTACTCCAAAACTATAACTTTGAAGATCAATGTACATATTTAAACTCATCGATACTGCTTATTGAGTGCTGCTTTATTAGCTGTTCCCGGATAATTATATAATTGCAAATTATCGACTCTCCAATCTGCAATCTAGACATATTCACTGGGACTTATAGAGGCAAGATTTCTCTCTCAAAGCTGCTTCTCATAGATAGAAAGGAAAGAAGACAAATTTGACTCATTAGTCACAAAGCATATCAAAGAAACGTGTTTTTTTTTTAAAAACAAAATTTTATGCAGTCGAAAAGTATGGCTCCAAGCAAAAAGCAATAAACCGTAATTGATAAGCTTGTCTTCCAGAAAACGTTCTTGTTACCATTTTGAAATCAAACCAAGAATCTAGTTTAGTGAACACCAAACACTATATTCAGACTTATTAGTGAGTCAGATTGAGTTCCAGAGAACTGCGTTCCATGAGTTCTAAGTTCTAAATTCAGAATACCTTGAACTTTTGAATTTTATGAAACATAATTTCTTTTGAGTTTTGACAAACGATAAAAGTACCGTACTCAAGATTACATGAACTGATTCTGATCAGTTCACAAAGAATGGATAACAAAAGAATCATAAAATTGAATCATTTTCGTTTTGTTGTATGGTATGTGTAGCTTGATTTAAGCTGAACTATTAAAGACATTACATGGAATTGATGATAAGACACAATGCCTTAATAGCTCAATATTCTCTTGATAGTAAGAACTTATAGCTCCATTAAAATTGGATTTTAACGTACCATTCAATTGAAACTAATTTTGAAATATTGGTGCATGGCCGGTGTGAAAAGTTTCTATCAACTTTATTTTTATGGCTACAAACTGGAATATTTGTTTTACTAAAACTATAACTCAGCTATATTTTGCTTCAAAAGCTTAGTTTCATATATTAGCCTCCAGCCTTTGTTGCTTTAGTTTCGCTTACGAAATGGAAGTGCAAAAAGTGGTTAATGGGCGGCGGGTATTGGGAGAAATTTTCTAACAAGCAGAAATTAATAACAAAAACTACCATACTACAGCCAGCATTGCAAGCAGCGCGAGTTAGAAACAGTATGCTATAGATATGAACACATGAGAATGATCACTTTATAGAATGGGCTTATAATAAAAGAAAATCATTTCTACTTGCTTTTTGTTGAAACTGTGTATTTCCTCTCGTATTCTAAAGATTGCCGTTCCTCTTGGATTTTTTTTCGGAGGATGAAGCCCACATAGGTCTGAGACCTATGCGTGAGTAATGAATTGTATGATGGTGATTGATAATAATAATAATAATAATAATATCGTGTGACCTGGCTGGCTCAGGTCTGGTGTCAGAGTTATCAGGTCGCACCTGAATAAGTTCAGGGCCTCTGACGTGACTTAACGACTGTTTTTAGGCAGCCGGGACCGACAGCTTAACGTGTCCTCCGAAACACGGGAGTGGCCCGAGGTAAAATCTTTCGGTCAGAACTGGGATCGAACCCGGGACCATGGTGATTGATGAGTTGGACCTACAGTTTTAGTTGGGTTCCAAACCACCGAGAAGTGATTTTACAGCAGAGAGCAGTCTTTTTTGCTGACCAATTCAATCGGTCACCCTTACGAAGAGCGCCCAGGAGTTTTGTAGTAGCTTATCTCTGATTGAACAGATACCTGCTACGGCACTCTGCTATCACTTCCCCAATAAAAATGATTAAACAAGCTTTGAAAAATTCTGATCAAAAAGGTTTAATGAAAATTCTTTGTAATATAGTATGTAATAATATGTATGTTTGCAGTGTAACAATAACAGATACGTTAGTGAAACTATGTAGCTCAATTTATTGAATTGACGTCCAGATCATTTCTCGTTGTTTTCAAAAGTAACATAAAAACTTTCTTTGAAGGAACGAAGGTGATATTGTGGAAGATATCAATGATAATAAGTTGTCACAACCACATTTATTTAAAACAGCGAGATACTAGTTTCGGTTGTTACACCATTATTTATCAATCTCAATCAAACTAAAACCAAAGTACAGAGTAGCTTATATACTAAACAAGGAATGATACTATTGGCTAAGTGAAAACGTGCCTCTTATAAACTTTGAGCATTATCATTATTAGCCTAAAAGTATCAGCTGTCAGTGTCTTTCATTGACCAACCAGTTTAATACCACTAACTTGGTTTCATTATAATTCTGGTCTATATTTTTAATAACGGTACTTTCGTGTCTTTCTCGGTGGAACTTGACTGCATTTTATTGAGCTTCAATTTTTTAATTTTAGCCTACTTGTGTTATTTTCCAGTTAGTTGCATTTTGTGTTCCCGGATTTTGGTTCTTGATTTTGACTCTTATTTTTTGCTTGCTGCTCCTCCCACCAGTGGGCGAATCCACTCACAAGGCGTGTCCTTCAGTCAATCACAGACCTTTAATGAAGGTCAGCCTATTAAAGGCACTTTCTTTCTTAGCCAATAGTATCATTCCGTGCTTAATATAATAATGTTAAGCTACTTTGTACCTTCTGGTTTAGTTGGATTGAGATTAATAATGGTGTAATAACCGAAACTAGTAACTCACTGTTTTCAATAAAATGTGGTTGTGACAGCTTTGAGTATTATCATTATTAGCCTAAAAGTATGAGCTGTCAGTGACTTCTATTAGAAACTTCTCATATCACTTCCCATCGAAAAGTAGTCCACCGCTAACAAAAGATAATAATTCGTAACATAAATTAACTCTCTCTCAGCTGTTCAAATTTCAGTTGAATGCAATTTATTTCTCATTTCGAAGCTAATTCGTTTTGCAGTCAGCTCAAAAGTCATTGATCTTCACTTTTTCACAGTGCCAAGACTTTTTATCGCATATTTCTTCTTTTTTCCTCTTGACCTTTTTTGTTTAGTATCTTTCAAACTCTTCCGTCTCTTTCCAGTTTCAGTAAGTATCTATTTTGATAGATTTTTCTTCAGGACTATCATTTTTGTGATTGAAGCGCCAAACGGCGCTTATCAATCAACTTAATTAAGCAAAGAGATTTTTAAAGGTGAACCGATATTTTAATAAGCACATAATTATGCAAAGAGTTGGTTCGTAAGTCATGTCAAGTTAGTTCTTGAGCAGCAACCGAGATAGTGGATAATACCCAATTATATTCCATCAATATTCAATTATTCATTTTATTTCAATGTAGGTAGTGTTAGACTATTTAATTTCTATTTATGATGTACAGATATGGCATATCATATCAAATTCTCAATCTCGAATTCTCAACTCAAATTCTTTATTACCTTCAAAGTTCAATTATATTTTCTGTAAACCGTTTTGTTGGATATCTTGATAAATACCTCAAATCATATCAGAATCTTTAAAAAGGATAATGTCGAATACAATCAAGTTTTTTGAAAACGTATTCTTGGGCTACTAATAATTGGGAAAATCTTCTACGCATGATCTTTTGAAAGGTCGAAATACATCTACATCCTCATTCCTCCTCGATTGATATGAATCAATCCGAGATGATAGGTCTCTTTCCGAGGGAACCTAACTCTCCAGACCTCAACAGTATTTGAGAGATTTTTTACGGTGCTGACTTTATTGAATTTGGCGCTTTATTTTCCGGGAAAACCGTTGTTCATTTTGCTTTACCATGGTAGACATTATTGATTATTAGGAAATTTGGCGTCTATTTTCCGGGAAAATCGTTGTTCATTCAGCTCTACCCTGGTAGCAATATGTTACAACTATTCAAGACATTTGTCAAAAAAAGTGACTCAAGACATTTAAATGATTTTAGTTTCAAAACTTGTTACACAGATATGAAAAACTTCACCCCAAAGAGCATAGAATTTCCAATACTTTTTTTGTGCTAATAGGACTAATGCGGATTTTATTTGACGTGAAAAATATTTAAATTATAAAAATATTTAATATTAAAATATTAATATTTAAATATTTAAATTCATACTTTATTTATATACTTAATATTTATATTCAAACAGGCTACTTATTTTTTTGGGAAAGTACATGATTATTTTAAATTTTGATCATTTGTCGTGGATACTTATACATGCCAGAATATAAAAAAGGATTGAAAATGACTTAATGATATAAAAAGGAGATTTCTAATAGAGTGTGGACTAATAGATAGTATTTGATGTAAAACTATCAATTACTGCATTTTTTTTGAAAAAAACACCGTATAATTCTAATATAAATTTTCAGACCTTTTTAAAGATATTTTGCACTTTTGTTAATCAATGCCGGAATATGGAAATGAGTTGAGAATGGGCTGATAAAAAAACATTTCTACAACTTGTTTTTCTAGCTGAAACTTTGAACCAATTCAGATTGTTTCAGAATTTAGGAAGGAATAATAATCATTTATTCATGATTTTTTCAGCAAAGTACATATTTTGGAATTTCTCTCAAAGTTTACTTGCATGTGTATAAAATGGGAAAAGAATGAGTTCAGATGGAAAAAATGCAATTATTTTTTTGAGCTGGAAGTCTGGACTAATACAGCATTTATCATGGACCCTATCTATCTTGAATGGGATTTTCATAAATAAATACCAGAAACAAACAAATCTAAAACTACACATTTTATACAGTTATATTTTCTATAAATTTAAGTAATTTACGTTTCTGATCACTAGAACGGTTTTATTACATAGGACTTTTAGAGGGTTTTCAAACGAAAAAAACCCGTCACTCGCAGTCCATTTCAAATAATAGTTTGAATTAGAATGTTTTTTTCTGATTCGAATACGCGTTAAAAGCTTACTTATTTGTCTTCCCAAAGTTCTATTATTTCAAAAAAAAAAAAATAGTCTGAACCTTTTTCCCATTTCACTCCGGAATAAAAAATTTCCTTAGTCACACAACTGAACTGTTTTAGGAAAAAGCTCACATCCCTGGCGCTCTTTGTCACAAGGCAATTCGACGATGACAGTTTTGTCGCTTCTTGTAGAATTGTGCGCGGCCAACCATGAAACAGTTCATCGAAACAAGAACAGCTAAAATACCCTTTTTTTATTTTTGTAGGTACCAATAAACCGGAGTCAGCTCTCCATCCCACATCGAGACTCGGTATTCATCATTCTCATTTCACAGGTCTTGACATTTTCGAAACTGCCTTCCCATACTGGCTTCTAATAATTATTTTCCACAAATAAATTTCTATGACTATGTAAAATCAACTTATTTTGCATCAAGAATTTTCCCAAAGGCGAGTCATTGAACCACCCAGAGTCATGAACCACCCCCCCAAAATCGAAAGAATCGAAAAAAAGAATCTCGAAAAAAGGAGGTCGACAAAATCGAAATTTGTGACCCCCACCCAATCTTAACTTCTCAGCTGAAAACGCCCTTGTTTTGTAGTTTTTTATTATGATTCAGCTGTATTGATCATGATTATTCTCATTGTTCACTTAAAATGTCTCTTTAATTTGGCAATGGAAAAGAATATCAAGTCGACCAACCAATTAATTTTCATTACATTATATTCACATAAATCAAATCCTATCTCCTTTTATTACAATAATTTATTCCAGTAATAAACTTGTATTGATGACTCTCAAAGTCAATCAATAAGTTGGTTGTAAGTTATTCCTCTTGAGAAATTTTATTCCTTCAAAACTAAAATACTTTCTAGTTGTTCAATTTAAAAAATGAGATAACTTTCCAATATGAAGTTTAGCTTGGAATCTAAAGTTATGAATAATTATTGATAATTCATAAATGGACTTAAGTTCGTTCAATAACTTGAAGCAGGTGTCTCCAAACTACGGCCCGCAAATATGATCAATTCGGTCCGCGACATCTAAGGCCCAAACGACCCGCAACGGAAGTAAAAAATATTTTGAAACCAAAATTAAGCAGGTTGGCTCGCTAAAATTCTGATAATGTGAAAAAGCTGATGTTATTTTTATTAGAACAAATCGCAGCTAACATCTCCTTACTGTCAAGTTACTTATTCGTTTAGTTCCACAACGTAGCTGTCAAAAAGAGTGTAGACCGGTAGGGTTTAGTGCGATGGTATGACAAAAAGGTTAAACGATTGCATTGATAACAGTGAATAAAGGTTACAAAATTATGCTGTTACTTTCATAGTTGAATAGAATCAAATTTTTTGCAATTTTTATCACAAAACTCTACAGTTTATTGTAGAACCAAACAAGGAAATCCACTTAAAACTTGACAAACGTGATTTTTGGGAAATTTTTATATATTTTGTTTAAGAAATTATTGTAGTTACTGACTTCTAACTTATTTTATTCGAGTTATCAGATAATTATACAAATAAAACCTGAACAATTCACCAGTAAAATGAAAGCGCTACAAAATTTTGAATGATTAAATTGATAGGGATGGCTAACCTCCGCCATCTTCAACTCTGTAACGAAGCATTTGCTTAAAAAAAAATGTATTGTTATTTTTTGTTATTATTATAAGAAGTCCACAAAGTATTGATAACACTAATATATAAACACCTTGTGCACGTAGAATGTTTATTGTATTGAAATTTTATTCTTACGTCGATACGCAATTCAACTATCAAATTGAGCTGTGTATGTTTGCTCAGGGATCGTGAAAGACTACTCTAGAAAGATTAAAAAAAATAAATAAATATGGATGATAGTGAAATAAAGAGAATGATAGTGGCGCTCGGAACTTACTGGAGTAATTATTTTGACACAGGGGCTGAAAGGTTTGTAGCCCCCTGAACTGGAGCAACCCTTAGTGATTCTGAAATATGTAAGGTGTGTTTGGTTGGAAGCATGGTGGTTGTGAGATATGAGAGCTTATATTTATACTTTTATTTTATATTATTATCATAATAATATCATTCCAAATGAGATATCTAATTGATGGCTGGGTACAATCCAATAGCAATTCAGAAATATTTCAATACATTCAATTCTTTAATCTCATAAATTTAAGTCATTTTTCCCTTATCTACTTCATTCCTTTTTTATTTAATTTTTTCCTTTCCATCTCTTTATCTTTCCAATATGCTTATCTTTAACAGCTCTGTAAAAGCTTTAGGCAAGGTAACTGGAAGTCTAGTTTTATTTTATTTTTATTGTAACTCTATCCCACGCTCAGACTCAAGTCTTTGTGGGATATTCCACTATTTTATTTTTGTATCTAATCAAACATTTGTATTTGTTTTTTTTCTGTGAAAATAAAATTTCATTTCAAATATTAATATTACTGTATATACTAATTATAAGTGTTATATAATTAATTAGTATGTAGATAAATAAACGAAATTCATGTTCGTACATAAAAGTATAATATCAAATTTTGGAGTAGTGTGGGTTGAGATGTAATATATTTTCCATGTTGAGATTGTGATTGCATTATATGCTGCGTGTGGGAAGACAACACAGACGCCCAAGGGTGAGAATATACCGGTCCATGCCAGCGTCCTCCTACCGCTACTAATGATTTGGTGCACCATACTCTCAGTTTGTATTCTCTTTCAACTGTAACCAAATGCCCATTAGGTGGTTGACGCAGCTCTTCCTGCTTTAAGATATGCAGCATCACTGATCAAGGGACCTCATCATTAGTACATATGGAAATCTCCACTAACATGATAAGAGACCACGCACAGCCTACTACCATATTATGGAAATTCTACATGATCAATCATTGCAATCCCTAGTCAACTAATGTTTATATGCATTTATTCTGCATAAGAGGAATATCAATTCGATTTAATTTCTCATACCGGTAATTAATTCTATTATCGCATGACACAGTAACTCAATGTGTCATAAATTCAATGTGACTTTTCGGAGGATGAAGCCTCCATAGGTCTGAGACCTGTGCGTGGCCAATGAGTTGGATGATGGTGATTGATGAGTTAGACCTACAGTTTTTGGTGGGTTCTGAACCACCGAAAAGTGATTTTACAGTAGAGAAAAGAGTCTTTTCTCTGGCCAACCCAATCAGTTGCCCTTTCAAAGAGAGCCCAGAATTTCGTTATTTATATTGACTGACTAAACAAGTACCTGCCAGGGCTCGCGGCTATCACGACCCTAGTTTTTCAATGATCATGGAGAATGAAAGTAGACTACTGTAGCTCATATTATAATACTCAGTTTTAATTCAATTGTATTTGAAAAGCACATGAAATGGTTCAAATCATGAATAGGCCAAGGCATTTATCTCAAATAAAGCTTGAATTTTTATATACTGTAACTAACTTTTATCACCATGCTGAGTCATGCTTTGAAAAAAAGTTCGCACATCTGCAGCTATTGTGTAATTATTTTCTCTCATTCCCATAACTATGTTGAAACTGAGAATTTCTTAGTTCTTCCTAATTCATTCTCCAATCAATTCAATCCAGTTTGATGTGATAATGGGTAACAATGAATCTTTAGCCCATACTTAAAATGAGATGTGTCATCTCACACCTGCAGTTGCCTGAACTTCTATCGCATGTGAATTTGGCAGCCTATTGAAATAGGATATTAAAATGGGATATTAATATGTTCATTATTAGTGCTTATTCTATTGAATAATGACGGCAGAATATCTATGATTATCTCTCTGGCAAATTACCCTCGTACTATATATAAAAATAACTTTAATCCGATCGATGCTCTCGTTTTTCAGGAGAAGGCCGCGTAAAATGTATCCAAAATCACACAGTACTTGGTTTTTAAACGTTTATTATTCTGTTAAAAAAAAGTTAATGTCGTTTTTTATAGCTAAAAACATTGACAAAAAAGTTTTCAATACTGACAAAAAACTTTAATCCCGATCGATGCTCTCGTTTTTCAGGAGAAGGCCGCGTAAAATGCCTTCGGGACCGTGACAGACAGACAGAAATTATAAGACTTGTTTCGGCTTCTTCAATGTATAAAACGTAAAGATAACCAAAAAATATATAATTCTGATAAATGTAGACAAAACTCTAATTTTATTTAAATAGATTACAACAATATTGTCACAGTGTTAGAGAGCCGCGAGACAATCTCTATCATGGTATTTTTCCTAGTAGAAATGAACTATATTATTATTATTATTATTATTATTACTATTATTATTATTATTATTATTATTATTATTATTATTATTATTATTATTATTATTATTATTATTATTATTATTATTATTATTATTATTATTATTATTATTATTATTATTATTTGCATCCAGCTCCCAAAGAGGAAGTTGCTAAGCGAATCAATTTATTGATAATTTCCGTTTTTTCTCTTCCCAGTATGCCTTCATCCTCTCCGAGAATGCCTTTTTTCTATCTTCAGTCCATCTAGTTCTGATCCTTCTGCAACCCTCTACTGGCCTGACCTCCCATTCTTCAATGCATTCGTGGTATTTCTTTCTGTCTAGGTAAATAGTTATTTCCTCAGGAATTCTTGCGAGGTTGAGATCCCTTTTAACATTATTTATACATTCTCCTCTATTTTTAAGGGAGCTGACATATTCGACTATTATTCGTGTCACTATTATTATTATCTTTTATTTTGTTTTGTATTACTGTATATATTCATCGAAATTCATGAACATGGTTAAGTGGGAGAGTGGACTTTTTATTAGTTCAAACTTTGTCACGTCAAGGAAAAATAAATAAACTATTCTATTCTATTATATGTGAAATAATCATATTTCACAATAAGTTAGTTTGATTTGTATGAGTTTCAAAGTGTTTTTATGAATCAAACAAACATTTCAATGCCAGAAATAAAGGTTTTTAAATTTGCCTTTTCCTTGGAATATTCTTCTTTGAATTTGAAATAAACTTAAAGAATCCTTTTCAAACGTGAAATGTCTTTGCTTTCCACTTGAATGAAGTTTTCACTTTCCACAACGCATGAAGTTGATTCACTGAGAAAGGCCTTAGCTGACAAACCTTTCAAAGCGATGTGAGAGATTTTTCACGTTTTCGTTGCCAAGAAATTCCTGTTGGGGATTAACACTGCAGGAGGGTCAGTGTTTCCAAAACAAAAGCTTGTTTCTTATTCAGTTATTCAGTGGGAGGGTTCTAATGGCAAACTCTCTCACTCAAGCTTTGTTTACGATCAGATTCCACCTTTGTGATCAGATTCCAGGAAGATCTCACATCCTACTGCCTGCCCTCTTTTCTAGTCTAATAATTATAATGATCAGAAATATTCTGTTATTGAATATTGTCTAGCATGGCATTTAATGACATTGGTTTGATTCTCAATAACGTTTACTGCTAAGTTGCTGTACTATAAATTATAAATATGAATCTCTAAAATTGAATAGAAATCCAAGCTTGACGAGGTGGAGACTTCCAACTAGCGCAGAGACTGCTAGTTATTAGACTGCTAGTTGCTACATCCTAACCACCTCAACAATGACGAATCATTCGTAATATTCCTTGACTTAACATAGTCAAGTGACGACTTAACTTTCTTTGTAGTGGTGAAAGTGATATTGTGGAAGATATCCATAATGAATGATAAGACGAAATTGTCACAACCACAGTTATTAAAAATAAAGAGATACTGGTTTTGGATGTGATTATCAATCTCAGACAAACTGGAAAAGTTCTTCCAGTTTGTCTGAGATTGATAGTGGAGTAATATCCGAAACTAGTATCTCTTTATTTTAAATAAATGTGGTTGTGACAATTTCGTCTTATTATTCATTAATAAGAGACGACTTATCCGAAAATGTGAACTGAAATTTCAGATTGGCTGGGAGTTAAATTACACGGGATTGGTAACCAGGAAGGAGTATTTTTAAACATACGTTGTGGGTTCCCTATCTTCCTTCAGGCCTTTCAAGTCTTCCTAGAGTTGGGCTCATAAATACCGGTTCTTGTGGTTACAAACCGAAATAATTTTGAAAGTTTGAAAATTCAGTATGTAGTGTGCCTTTCTTTCAACAGAAGCAAACACCAGAGAAACTTCGACTACGAGCTATTTTATGAAGGTTGACAATGGAATAATTCAATACAGGAGAACTTAGTTCACTTATTGTAACTGCACATTTAAAATAAACTTATTCAATTGTAACATGTTAATGGCCAGAGAACCTTCCAATTATTAATTGTTCTCTAGCAAAATTTAACAATGAGCTGTATACAACCCAATATTTCATGGTAGATTTTACAACGTTTTTATATCAAGCTCATACACTAGGGAATTTTATAGATGAATACCATTAAAACAAGTCACAAATGAATGACTCGTGGAATATTCCCAAGAATTCGGGGAAATGAATTCAGTTTTTGTCAATGGAATTGTTTTTTGGAGTGAATTCTTTCCGTTTAATACATCAGAGAAAATATTCTAACGGAGCTACAATAAATTATCAAGCTATCATCATCAAAAGCTGTAAATTGAAAATTTATTTCTCAATTTTCTTCCTGAGGAGTTGATGGGCTAGGGAGAATCATTTCTTGTCTTACTAAATCCAAATCTGCTCCCTGCTTGTTTGCTTGTGGGTAGACGATGTTGTGATAAGTTTTTGAATTGCTTTTTTGGAGATGTTCCCCGAACAAGAATCAGTACTGAGAATCTCGTTTTTATCCAATTCAATATAAAATCTACTGTAGTTTGCTTACAAAATAGAGTGAGTACTTTCTCTACAACGTTAATAATATCGTTCTCATATAAATAATCAAAACTAAACTCAATAGGTAAAGAAGTCAGAGAATAAGTTAATGATATAGCAATTATATTATCAAATAAATGATATGTGTAATAGATTTTATTTGATACAAAATAAAGAGCAGTTGTAAACTGATTTATTATTGTTCACCTTTGACGTTAGAATGACTTATGATCATGATAAACTTGATAAATGGAGTGAGATAATAATGATTTTTGAATCAATTGCAGAAAATAGAAGGCGAAAAAGTTTAATTTCGTAAATATTAAAAATAACTTTTGTCTACCTATTTTTCACAGGAAGCTTATTCTTTGCTGTAGTAACCTTGTTAGAAGATAATAAACTACAGAATATTTTCTAAAGAATTTATTAGTATAAGATATTTGAAATTATTATTTTTGTTGCCTGAACTCATGAGCGTAAGCATTTTCAATGATAAACAAGGGTAATAATAATTAAATTTTCCAGAATCATGTAAATTTGTAAATCAATTTTCAGTCATTATGTGAAAACCTTTCTTCAAAGCATGATAATTGCTTCAAGTTCTCCTCTTTCGTTCAAAACTGAGGGAGGATTCTAGGTGTGAAACCACCTTGCACACTCACATTCAAGCCCCTGGCTAATTGATAACAATAATTACTTGATTACGTCCTTTTCTGTTTCACTCATTTACTAACTTTCAGGCAATTAATCAAACACTAAAACTCTCGTGGTTGCCCAACTGGTTGAATGTGCATCTATCTTTGTGGTTTCACCATTTCTCAATAATTTATCTATTTGTGTAGCGTTAATTGTGAGCGGATATAAATGTGTTTCTAATAGTTAGTGTTTTTGAAATAAGACGTACCATTGATATTGAGATTTAAAGTACAATTCAAGCGTAATATTATCTCGTGACGATATCGCCAAGGACCAATTAGAAATGCAACGGTCCGAGGAGATTAGTGCTGTTTCCGGACAGTCTTGCAACGAAGCGTCACTGTTCGCTGAGGCCGAGGTACTACTGCTTATTTTTTATATTAGCGGCTACTTACTGACGTGAGCGGAAGTTGGCAACAACGGAAACTGTTAACACCTTGATCTCAATCTTTGGCAATGAAATCTGATAACTGTTACATTCTCTTTTGATTCGATTAGCTCGCAAATCACTATTTTCTTGGATAGGACTATGCAGATAAAAAGTGAGTGTCATCAAGAGATTAATTATTATCTAAGTGGCAGGGATAAGGAAAACCGGATTCCTGCCCCTCTCCAACATAGTAAATTCGTCTATCCTTCGTCTTTGAAGAAGCTAGATATTCAGTCTGACAGATGTACCTTGTGATGGTAGTTTGTGTCTTCTCAGTGTTCTACAGCTCAGTGTACAGGATTAAATACGATCATGAAGCCAATAAATAAGTGAGTTTTCACTATTTTACTTGTTCCATCGAATCACATGTTCATTTGAATAGAATGGATTGAACTTTTATTATACAATTTCTTTCAACTATTATTTTTGTAGATCTAGTAGCTATTATATATGTCGTAAGCAGATGCTGTAAGTGGATTGAATTGAACTACAACTAGTCAACGCCTAGTAACTAGTAAGTCTAGTCTATACCTAGTCTAGTACAGTACACCTTCATGACCGGTTACATAAACGCCATTAACATTTGAAACTCGATCACTGGCCAAACCGATGTTATAGCCTACTACGTTTAACAAAAGACAATATTTATAGCTATCTATATTATTATATATAGGTATCTATATATTTATTGATTTTCACTAGGCTTATCGTCTGTCTACATGATAGAGTAACTAAAAGCAAAAACTTCTTCAGATACATGATATAAAGAGCTGAAAACTGATCACTGGTCAACTCTCGACTGACTATTTGACCGGCTAATCTTCTAGAATCGAATCACTGATCCTTGATCAAATGTTGAGCTCCAGAGCCGCGCGTATAGTAGCCACATGTCTCTTAAAGCATTGGTCGCAAACACGAGTTGAAATTTGGAATGAACCAATTTATTATGATGTTTTATAAAAATATCAACTGAAGAATTAATTATATTACAATATACAAGTTATAAATTACTTACAATTAAATAAATAACAATTAAATACAGGTAATAAACATTATTTCCCGTAACCAGGGATCTTTCAGTATGTCGTGATCTAATCATACAATTTGAGATCAACCACTACTTTTACGACCACTATTGTCCTTAGTCACTGAAAATGCAACAAAACTCATAATTTAACCTTAAATTGCTCCTGTGAAGGTGATAGTACTACAGTAGATATCTTTCCCTCTTTACCTATTCGGACCATTCAAATAATTATTATTACTTCGGAAATCCATGTAGAACATTAATTTTTTAATTTGCACTTTCTACTATATCTGCTAAGAACTGAATGAATCTGACATTCATAGATCAATAATGAATTATCCACACATCTATCAATGATAAATTCTCAAACTTGGATAAATTTTGTTCATCTTCTATGATAGAGTATACGCATAGAGTATACCCTGTATGATAGAGTATGATAGAGTATACCCTGTATCGTAGCCTTCTATTTAAGTACTTCCTTCACAAAGGGTTAATTTATTATTGCTTATTGAATTGAACCTCCGTTGTTACGTACCTCATTCTTTCAAGACACATGCATCGCAACCAGTTGCTGCGTAACCTCCGTGATTAATTACTGACCAACGAGGTGTAGTGATTGGTGTACCTGACCTGTATGTCACTATCCCATATTGCATGAATTCAACTTCTATTTTTACGGTTATTAGCTTTACATGTTAGCTATAACAGGGGGGATTTGGGGATGTATTTCCCCCGAAATTCTCAACGAACATTAAAAAAATTCTCTGTATGTGTATTTCTTGGATACGAAGCCTCATTTTTAGGTGTTATTTCCCCGCAATATTTTCTCGCTTGATATCCTCTTCAAGAAAAATGTCTGGATTCGTCCCTGAAATTCACGCGCAAAAGTGAAATGCTGCATGAGGTTTACTAAAAATATATTCTTTTAAATGAGCAAACAATGATGAGCCGCGTTGACACTGCAGGAATTTGAATCTAGGATTAAATCAGTCCTCTATCGGAATCTAATCATTTATTGATTACTGTATTTTCATTTTTTTTTTTTTTGTAAAATTCCGATTTTATTTCTCAGATTTAACTTCAACCACATGAGACTCTTTTAAGTTGTGTAACTCACCAGTAAAGAGTTAGCCGATTTTTTTTCTAATTCTGATGTTTCTTGAAAATTTAGAGTGGAGAGAGTGTATCTTCTTGTGCTCCTACTTGGTTTGTCCCTGCTTCCCATTATTCAAAATAAGCCAAATATTTTTATTTTCATAGTAATTTATTTATTACGCTTTTTTCTTACTTGTTTAGATTCATTTCTTTTCCTTTACGACTAATATTCAATTTCCACCATAACCTTCATTTTCCCTATTCTTCTGTTCCCTAATTTTTTTTTTTTTGTAATTTGTATTATATAATTGATTTCCGTTTTGTAATTTTATAATTTATGTTATGTTTGCACTTGCTGAAAAACCGACAAGGTTTAGCGGGACCTTTATTTGGAACTTGTAATTAATAAATAAATGATTGATTATTTCTTATTTCTTGTCATTGGTGTCGTGAAATCATCCTTTATAACGGATTCGTTGTTACTGAATACAATAGGAGTTGATTAATGATTCACGATCCACATCCAGATGCTTTCAACATCTAGAGTTTACAAGCCATTACCAATATCCTTGTAAAGCTAATACTTCAATAAGCAAAGTTTTAAAGTGACTATTAGTGAAGTTTCAAGGGATCATCTATAATGTGAGAAAAGAGCTGTATTAATTATCATTGAATCCATTTTCCTAGAATCTACAATTTCCTGTTCCCACTCCCATTTTCAGCTACCGACTGCGTGAAACAATCAAGACTAAAAGCGGTTTGGGAAGATGCACAGAAGCTTGTTCATATTTGAATTTGAAGCTTTTAAATCCATAAATAAATTAATAAAATAAATCAATAAGTAGAATAAATACTTAATTAACAAGTGCTGAATTCCTTCACTTCAAACATTCCAAGATTGGAGAGTACACAATTTCTATATGCCCAATATAGTTCAGCAGTTCAATTATTGAAATAAGTGGAAACGCTCATGGCTCAATCAGTCAATAATTATCACCATATAATTATATAGTCACAGTCAATTTCCTATAATAAAGTTTCGTTAGGTGTGAATTGAGATAATAATTAGAAGAGTTATCAATTATTATTCTTGGTCCTTATTCTGACTAATAGTTACCCAGCATACAAGTCACGGGTCTCTGGTCTCTAGACTCACCGTTGGACATTACTGATTATTGGAAAATCCTTGTAGAGATGAATCTACCTAAGAAATAAACAAGCCTAGTTGTCAACGCCAAGCGCATCTCTGCAATATTCTCCAGTTTCAACATTAATCATACCGCAGGATGTGATAATCCTCAGTGCAGCTCTATGTCATTAAAATAGTGACCACATCGGGCACTATGAGAAATGATATCATACACAGACCTCAAAAATGTATTATTCCTGGAAAGTTCTTGTGAACCGCTGTTGAAGTGGCCTGAATGAGACAATGGCTCATAGTATGATCTGTGAAACCACAAATATCACGCTGAGATATTAATTAAATGTGTCCTTGCCAAATATTTTGACAGACAAAATGACCTTAGTCAATGAATATTATTGCAGTATGCGGTTAACCCATCACTTCGACCTAATCTCACACAGCTCACCAGGGTACAAATAAGAGAATTTTCTCGAACGTGACATATATTGCATTTATATTAAATTAGAATAAAGATCAACAGCATTGAAGTATGAATTTAAGGAACTTGAAACAGCCATAGAAGAATAGAAAATGTGAAATATAAAGCTGCTTGTGCTACAAAGAGCATGAAATTGGGTTTTTGTGTGGAAATGCAGTATCAATCCTTACAGATGGCTCAATTACTAATTTACATTGTTTTAGTAAGGAAAATTCAGTAAATTAAGCAAAGTATTTTGAAATAATATCTTGATTGATCAATTGTTCAAACTTCCACGGTAATCCGTTATTAGAATCATGTTAGAATTAATAGTGAATACATATTGTGATCAAAGCAGTCAGCCTCAGAATCCACATTCATTTTTCTTATAATTTCGATTAATCGTTGATAAAATCATAAACTGTGGCTGCAAATGTAGTATTTGATGTGAAATTTCTTTGATTTCCAATTCGTTGGCCCAAATTCCTTTCATGAATCTTAATAACTTATTTCTTGAACTGATTCAGCTCGGTATGAAACTTTTAAAACAATTTGTGTGTTTTATTGCAAATCATAAACGTGGTTCTGAAAATGTGATCAAACTATGCGCTTCGAAAAAAGTGAAAATGAGTTTTCCTGCATTGAAGCACCGGCTATTCAAGTAGTCTCCAACAACTTCCATGAATCCATTATTGGATTCAGGTGATAGCATTTGAAATTGGCTACCTCGATGAAGGAGATAAAAATTGAAATGCAGAGAAGCTGTCAAAAAAATAATTCATACTTTTTCTTTGTCTGGAGATGGAAAAACTCATTTTAAAACGTCAGTCAACTGTTGTGAAGAGCGAAGTAAGTTAGTTCCAGTGTATGGAGAACTGATGCTTTAATATAACGTTTGTTCTGTTAGTAGGTCTATGAAACATTATATAGGAGCAAGATGTTATCGGTGTATAAGAGTTGTTAACATATTTAAACGTTCAAAAATAATGCTACAATGTCAAGAAAATCCCCATTTTTTAAGATAATCGTATGCAAAATCGTATTAGGAATTGTATGACATTATTAAGTTGATTCTTAAGAGTTCATTAAGTTGATTGCAACATGGCCACTAAAGTAATCAATGTGTTTCAATTATTATTATTACAAATGTTAGATTGGAAAATATTCTATTTTATCACAATAAAAAAACTTTAAAATTTTTCATGCTTGTTGATGTTCATCTACAGAGAAGTAGAGTCTACTGCGCGCTTTTCTTCTGTTGAGAATCTACAAGGCTATAGAATCCGCTAATATTATGGCTTACGGCAAAATAATTGTAATCTCCAGTTCAGTTCTACTACTTTGTACTGCTAAATACACGCTTACATAATTCAATGGCGTTATCCACATCCACAACATAACCAGTTTATTTCTTATCTCGGTAAAAATAATAAGTTATTCTGATATTCAAGCATTCAGGATTATAATTTCCTGTAGACCGTCTTCTATGGCTGGCATTATGATCTAGATTTTTTTTCAAAAATGAGAAAATATATTCATTTTTAAAATTTTTGTAGAATACAATCATAGTATATGAATTTACAGTATATTAAAGAATCGAAGAAAAAATCGAGCAACAGATGAGCTTTGCCTGTTAATCAATTAGGAATATTTCACACGCTTTCAAAACTTTGGAAACTGATGTCATCAGGAAAAGCGTTTCTTTATTCTCCCCCCCAAAAAAAAAAACTGAAACTGCTCCTATTCATTTTCAAATAACTTCCTTTTTGGGAACTTTAACGATTCTCAACTGAATGCATTAACAATTCCAAACCAATTATCGCTTGCAGCTGTGCAATGACAAATTTCAAGAATAGTAAATCCCAATTGTGGAATTAGCAAGGCTGGAGCATTCAATGAGAATGCGATTCAAAATGAGTTGCTCAGTTGATGATGACAGGATGATCCTGATTAAATATTCAAGTACCAACTTCCAGCTTCGTGTTGAATTATTCTGAATGTGGCCTTTAAATTTAATGCCAACAGATTTTAGAATTCCAGTTGATAACAGAATTCACAGTGGGCGTTGTTCATTCCATGATCATTTGAACAAAATAGCAGATTGGTGAGCTTTTCGATGAATTATCTACAAAACTTTAATTGTTGTGAAATACAGCAAGTTTGCTCACTGTTTTCTTCTTGAAGTTTAGAGAAAATCATTTCGTTCAATTCATGTGACTTTATGGTTCAATACAAAATCTGAACTGCTATTATTAGCTTTCTACCATGCAGTATGTGTAGATTGAAGAGTTCATCCGCTACAAGTAGTTTTATATTTATCTCTTCTAGGCCCGATACTACTGTATTAAGTGTCATCTCACCAATAAAAGTTATAGTATTTTTTAATAATTTATTATGAAAGCCGTAATATTATTATTATAACTTATTATAGCTCAAGTAGCGTTTTGATATGATTAATCAGTAGGCACATTTGCTTCCGGACCATACTGGATCCAGATTACGAGCTCAGGTTGTTGAAAGATATGGAATGATTCTTGAAGAATCATGCGAAGTGAAATAGTAACGTGAGAGAAAATGGATTTGTCATCATTATTTTTTCAAGGCTGCTTCCAAGCTCCTTTTACAGAAATCGATTTAAGAAATCAGCTGTTTGAAAACCTAGAAATCATGGAAATTTATGTTTTTTTGCTGATTTTCTATTGAAAAACAAAATAATTAAAAATATATCGCATTTTTGAGAAGATAATGACTTGCTGACAGAACGAGCCATTTAATGGAAACAACTCACTAACTCATTTTACAGGGTAATTATGGGTTTGATTAAAACTAGCTCGTGAAAATGACGTCAGAGATTGAATGTTTTTTTAGTTCTTAAACCATCTCATATACTTTTAAAATCACATCATAAGTTTTTCCAAAAGTTAAGAACTAGTCAATAAACTTGATTTGATATTGCATCATCTCATTCTACAGACAGCATCAGAATATTTATCGACCTTGCCACACTCATTATCATCCAAGCTCCGGCATATTAAGTGAATTTCTTGGTGTTTCAAAGAAGTCTAACTGTGCTGTTGTAAAATAGATTTTATATATCTTCATATGTGATTTTATTACTCATTCCATATTGGATGAATCGAAAAATTAGTTGAGATATTAACTTGGCAAAAAATATAGACTTCAATTGATCTTGGAAGTTAAAGTTATATAGAATAAAGAAGTAGAATCCTAGATCTTGGAAACTGATGTTTTTTTGCCGATGATGCCCACATCAAGATGATTCTAAGATTTGTGCGTGGGTTATGAGGTGAATTTATAACACCAGAGAGGCTGTACAACGGGAATCGAACCTGAGGCCAAAGGAGTAGAATTCAGAGTTTTATCAGAGATAACGCTGCAACCGATTATACACTGCGGCTGCCCTAATATTGCTGCTGGCAATAGTAAATCTGGCAGGAAGTTGAATTCTAGCTCGGAAAAGAGCTTTAATCGAGTAAAAGCTGAATTAGATTCGAGTCAAAATCCTCGTTCATTCCCAAAACGCCAAGTTGATTGAATAGTGAGGTTGATCAATATTATTTTGTCTGTTCAAATCACATCAGGTGGCACCAGTGGAGCTGTCCAAGTATAATATTCTAGGTCTCTAGTAGAACTATCCAGGGCTGGTCAAAATGAGAAAATACTCCGTTTTCAGTTCACTCGAATTGATAAGCTCAGTTCTATGATAATAATCAGTTCTAAGAAAAAGAAATAACACAATACCTAGGACTAGTAGATTATTTTCAAAAGTAAGTTTACAAGGGACACAAAACGATAATACATTACTATTGTTACATTGATAGAATAGCACTCATAGAATAAATTTTTTAAACAGAATTATTAATTTCGAATTCCTTTAATTGCTGTTAGTTTATACTGAAGACTTCCGCAATGGCGGATATTGACAACAGTATTTAATAGCTGATGAAAATCGATGAATGCTACTGTACAAAAATATCAGTCACCACCGGGAATCGAACCACGGACCTCCCAATTGCCGGTCGGGCGCCTTAACCACTAGACCATGGAGACCTTTCTGCACAGCAGCATTCATTTTTAACTTGGCCATATCGGCTCGTATCTCACAAGTTAGTTCGAAGTTACTGACAATTGAACAAACTGACAAATTTACTTAAACAGAATTATTAATTTCGAATTCCTTTAATTGCTGTTAGTTTAAGGCGCCCGACCGGCAATTGGGAGGTCCGTGGTTCGATTCCCGGTGGTGACTGATATTTTTGTACAGTAGCATTCATCGATTTCCATCAGCTATTAAATACTGTTGTCAATATCCGCCATTGCGGAAGTCTTCTGTATAAACTAACAGCAATTAAAGGAATTCGAAATTAATAATTCTGTTTAAGTAAATTTGTCAGTTTGTTCAATTGTCAGTAACTTTGAACTAACATAAATTTTTTCCCATCTTGATCAGATGATGTTCCTATTATGAGGCGATAATTTAGATTCTGCTATCAATTTTTTAGTAACTCACTTATCACTTCAGCTTGGAATGATCTATTAAGAATTTAGTTTCATTTATAGTTAGTAATGTTTCAGGTTTTAACTTTGCAAGAATTTTGCTTGGAATGATCTATTAAGAATTTAGTTTCATTTATAGTTAGTAATGTTTCAGGTTTTAACTTTGCAAGAATTTTGCAGACATTTTTATGACATAATCATCTGTCTATTACATAGAACTATCATAGTGCTATTGTTGATTAGTACAATCGGAGCAAGTTTCAATAAAACACAACATACCAAATAATTAATAATCACTTCCCGGTGGTTCGGAACCCACCTAAAACTGTAGGTTTAACTCAATCACCATCATCCAACTCATTACCCACGCACAAGGGGGCTTGATATGTGGCCTTATCCTCAAAAAAAAAAAAATACATTATAATAAATCTTTTTCCATCGATCTCTATAGCTAGCTTCATAAAGGTATGTTTACCCCATTGAGAAAGTTTGAAGACTGATAATACAAAAGATATAAACCTCATTAAAAAATTTTAAGTGTTGAGAAAAATTATATGGACGAATCAATCAATTTCAATCAAGATCGAATTAATCGAACACAATCAATTTTCTACACAGTTTTCGGTTTTAAGTGTAGCCAGTGCGGCGTGTTTCTTATTGCGGAAGTGTTTATGAAAGCAAAAAAGTGCGTGTTTTCATCTTGAAAAGAAAAACTCACGCAACGCAAAGTGTGGGCGCTCCAATCAGGAAATGTTTACATCTTCTTTATTTTCTGACTCGCGAAAAATGGCCCATCACGGTTTCATATTTTCGGTGGAGAAGGAGAACAGCATCGCTTTTGTCAACAAAATGAATTCTCACATCAAAAATTTAAGTCTGATGTTTGTCTGCTGGTCTTTTTTACCCAAGCTTGTCACGTAGATGTAGTCCAATTAAAATCTTGATAAACTACGAACAACATCTATCTCAATCACAATAAAATTTACACAACCATCAACGAATTCATAAAGACTGAAGAAATGAGTTTGATCTTCCTCATTTTTTCCAAAATCGATTTTCACATTCTCTCTTCTAATTTTCTTACTGATAACATGTCGTTAATCAACTGTGTATTCAGCATGAACTCAACTGCATGTTTCCTGAAAATTTAGTTATTTCCTTTTCTACTTCAATATCTCCAGATCAATTTCTCAACCTGAATGTGTGATTTCACACATGTTAGATTATTGGATAATATTCAATATTTCGAACGTTTCTTGATTGAAAACTGTTCATTCTACATACTATTTCAAATCATCAAACATAATAATTGGATTGTTATTGTAGCTAGCCTTCGTTAGTACCGAAAAATTTCAAATATCGGAAACTGCAATGCATTTTTTCTGTATTGCGAAATTGTTTCGTCCCTGAATATTATTTCAGGGTTATGAAAGCAATTTTTAGATCAAATCCTTGTCGAAAACGTATCAGGAAAACTGGGCCATGAATACTACAATTCGTGTTACAAGATTGAAAAAAGTAGAATAATAGTAATGGATGGTTGAACTGGAAATTTGCCAGGGATTCTATAATAAGCAAGAAACAAGACCCAACTATAGTATTTTTATTTGTCCCAAAAACTGATAACGATTCATTTTCGTGAACATGAATTCATTTTTGTCATAATAAATAAATAAAGAAAAAATGAATAAACACTCTCAGCATTCTGAGAGTGTTTATTCTTACATATAATTATTAATTTATTATATATATTATATATATATATTATATATAATATATATTATTATATATTATATATAATATATATTATATATTATATATATTATATTATATATTTATTATAAATATATTGTTTGTTCTTACTATATAATTATACATACAGTAAGTCATTTACATGAACCCAACAAGCCATTAAAATCTGGAATAGAATATTTTCCGTAATAAGAAGTACTGATGTATGTGGAATACTCTTTTGGTTGTGAATAAAAAACTTCCTGCTGAGCGGTAATTCCTTACGGAACATTGCTCACGATAAAATATTGCATGCAAGGCCGGTCAGCTAGCTAGGAAAAAAAAATGTTTCAAGGCCACTCAAATACAAACTTGAATGATAGGTTGTTTCATACAGACAATTTCTCATTGAATAACAAGAGTGTTGCTTTCACAATAGTTATCTCACTGGTACACAAAAGTTAGAAAAAATATTTCAAAGCAATGGAGAGATAATTAGGATTCAATTTATTGTAGATTATTAATTACCTATTTTTTGAAATTTTATTGAACTGTTACCGTGTCATGTGACATCAAGAATAATAGAATTTGTGATATAGTTCCAAATTTATTAATGATTTATTTATTAATGATACAATTCAATGGAAGAGGTGAATGAGAACCAATACTAAAATATTATTTTTACTCATTGAAGATATTAAAAGTGAGTTAAACATGAATACATTATCATGTCTTGTGAATGTTTTTCAAACTGTGACAGTCAAACTTTTAAAACCTGTTTTCAGTCATTAGAACTCGCAAAACTTCTAGCAGTCCGAAAAACTCGTGGTGTGCTTATCAGATCAAGTGTGCAGTAAGTTAATGTAAAAAAACTTGAAATGTAAAAAAATAATATTGCAAGAAATGTATGTGTCTGAAATTTGATCCCAGACTTGTGCCAGATGTCCACAAAAATACATCCAACATTGACATTTTTTTAGCGATTATTTTCAGCTTTTTGCAACTAGGCTACTAAGTGGACAAAAAAATTTAAACTTGGCGGGCATGATCATTTGGTTTGATCGTTTTAAGAACCCAGATGCTTGGTAGGAAAGAGTTTTCGATAATTTCCCCAAAATGAAAGTTTTCTTGATGATTTTACTGTTTCTCAAGAGGCAAGTGACCTAAAAATTTTGGTATCGAGGCTCATTCAAGACTCCAGATGATTTCCAAGTGCAGTTCTCGAATTTTTTCTAAGAGGGGATAAAATTCATAAATTTTTCAATTTTTCATGAACTTCAACTCTTATCAATGGCTAAAAGGCGAGTGAAGCTCACCTTATGACTTGATTATGTAAATCCCCCCTCCCACCGAGAGAAGCGAGCCTGCCGGCTAATAATAAACAGAGTTTCCTTAGAGATTATTAGTTATATTAACCATCTAGAATAAATCTTTTTAGGTTTTCTGTGAATAGAAAACTGAACAATAGGCTAAACATGTTTATTTGAAAATGAAGCTGTAGAATAATGACCGAGGCCTAAAGCCTCGGTTTCCAACTACACGGATTCAGACTAAATGGACAGCAGACAGGGCTAGAATACACTGCAATTGATGATTTTAGTATATGAACCAATATAGGAAGTATCAGTGCTGTAGTGTATTTTGACCCTGTTCGCTGTTAAACGTCTACTTTGGACATGAAATACACTTGATTACACTTGGTGGCTCTGAAAAAAAATAAACAGAAAAACGTCTTATAAAAGTGTACAAATGATAAAGTTGGGCTATTAATTCTAATAAACAGGATCATCAAAGGAAGAAAACCAAGTCCTTTAGGATGCAGTTATTGATTATTTGTAATTTGGTTCTTTTGAACAATAATTTTAAACTATCCTTCCCAGAGTAAGCGCTTCTCTGAAAAAGTGCTCTAATTGAAAATGTAGTTGAATTTCTCTCCAATAAACATTAACTCAAGACTCAAGAGAAATGGAGTAGGACGTGGTTGTTTATTCATTTTTTATACATGGGATTCGTGGGTATCCTTTTGAGATTACAAGTTGGGTCGCTGTCTAGCCAAAATTGAATGATCTTGACGCAAATTTCCACTTGTCAAAGATTGTCTTGTAAATAGTTACCACTGTAAGCTCCAGGAGCATGAGTGATGCCCTTTAAAGCAAACAAATGACAATTTATCAATTATAAATCAAAGTTAGCGAAATGCGAAGAATGACGATGCTGCATCTGACCAGGTTTAGTAGAGAACCTAATTTCCTGTATTAAACCCAAGGTTTCCAACATCTGAAAACAGCTAACACCGTTTGTAGTTTGTAGTTGAAGCTGTCTGTTCATTCATAAAAAATAGTTGACAAGAAATGATCCCATCGATTATAGTGATCACAAATTTGAGCTACAGGAGAAAAAAATTCTTCGATAAATACATGGCGCAGATTTTAAAATAATATTTGAAAACTATGTCCCAATAGCGAACTTCACTTGGACACAAGAAGAATTTCTCATGTTTTTATGAACAAATGTTGGTATTTAATGGGAATTTATCACGTATGACTAACTACAGACTGGCCTACGGAGTTTTTTCTTCCTGTTTAAAACGTAAACTGCCATTCCATGATTTTTTGAAGTTATCCAGAACTTACGAGATGTGCAGATTTCCTCTCTTGACATACTGACAGAAGTGAGTTGAAGGGCACACTTGGACAGAGCTTTTACGACAGATGTAACAGGAGACCTGGTATTGTGCTCTCGGTGGAGAAATGCTATTCGAATGGAGGAATGGTGGGCTGCAAAGAAAGTCGGCTTGAGAAGAAAATAATGTACTAACATTTCGTGACCTATAGATGGCCAAAAACTTGAATATTAGATTGTTATTGAATATCAGTGAACAACTGATAAATAACATCGTTCTCGCTTCTCTGAGGAATACAATTTTGTGCAGTTAACTACAGCAGTGATTTAATCAACTGTAATCAATTGAACATCTTCATTTAATAAGGATAATGACCCGAGCTTCAAGAGTGAAACACCTTAGATTTGTAGAATTCAATGAGGGTTTCGAGAGAAAAGAAGTGTTGGAGAAAGTAGCAAATTGATTTTTTTTCTAAATCATGCTATTTTTCTGCTTATAGAAATATTACTATAACGGCGTGCACAGAATTTCATGGAAGGGTCTAGATCTAGACACTTCCATGTTAAGAAAACAGCGTTTGAAATGAGTTCATGGCTGAAATTAAATTTTGTACTATACTACTCCCTACCAGATGAAAATCGTTTTTTGACAGAGATAACGTATAACTTACTGCGATATTGCTATCAATACGCTTTCTGTAGTCTTGATCATGATCCCACGCATAGATGATCAAATTTTGAAACATTCCCTTTTTGAAAAGATGAGCAATATTGCCGTCGTTAAATCAATCCACATCGATAGATATTAAAAACAATGTTTTTCTTCAACCAAGAAACTTCCAATTTCAGCGATCAAGCTCAAACATGAATTGACGCATTTTGTTTAAAGAATAAACGCTAAACTCTATTAGTATTGTGAGACGAAGCTGTGCTCTTTTCTTTCAAAATTAGAGCTGGCTCAATGTTTTTGGTGGTTTTTCTAAACTCATCTCCCCTTTAATGTCAGCAAGAGAAGACACTTTTTCCGAGTAATTCCTTTTTTAACTATGTTAAAAATGAATTGATATGGTGTGAAAGATAACTGAACGGTTGATAAAATAGAATAGAAATTCCCATTCTCTGAATTCTAAATGCCTAAATGCTTCCAGCACAGATGAAGGATACCTATAGCTCCTCTTTTTTTTTAGATTACGTCTTGGAGACTCCAGTTAAGGAGTATAAGAAAAGTCAGATTAACACTAGTCATATACACTAGATACCATATACCATAATTATCATTATAGATACCATTATATCAATTAGTTGAGGTGAGGCTTAATTTTGATTTTTTAATTTTGATGTGAAAGGTATATTATAAAAAACTTTATCAACTAAATATTTTTTCAATTGTTTTTTAAATATTTCTATATTTTCAAGACTCTTTAAAAACTGCGGTAGCTTATTGTAGAATTTCCTATCAATATAACTAGGTTTTTGTTTGAATAAGCTACTATTGTGACTCACCAAGTGATAATCTCCTCGGCTTCTTGTATTATAATCATGTACGTCAAGATTTTGGTTAATATCATTCGTTTTTATATATAAAGTAGCTTCATACACATATAAGCAGGGTACAGTTAGGAGACCAAGTCTCTTGAACAACGGTCTACATGAATTTAATCTATTAACTCTTTCTATACACCTAACTGCTTTCTTTTGGATCTTAAACACCCTATCAAGATTTTGTTTTGATAAATTATTACCCAAATTGCAAATTGCAAATTGCAAATTGCAAATTGAAATGGACTAGTTTGTCGGTGGGACAGTTTGTTATCGTCCCTACTAAGATAGCATACCTAATATAAGAGCCCATGGTAAGCTGTAAAAAGGAACTTTTTGTCATTCAATCTAGCGAACTGTCGCAGGACAAATACCCCAGATGAAATTTTACAACATATTTTCTCAATGTATGGTGCCCAGGTTAATCTTCTATCCAACAAAGCTTCTAGAAATGCAATGTTTTCTTCCTGGTCTAGTTGATTATCGTTTACAAAAACGTTTATAGCTCTATCTTCATTTCAATTATGTTTGTTTTTGAATTGAAGGTATTGGCATTTTTTACTATGTATTGTTAATTTCAACTGATTTAAGAATTGGACAATGGACTGCAAACCTATATGGGCACTTATTTCTAAATTATCTAGAATGGAATTGCTGAAAATGAGTGATGTATCGCCTGCAAATAATAGGGCTCTACCACTAATTAATTCTTTAGGTAAACGGTTGACATATAACAAAAAAAAACAAACAATGGACCTAGTATTGACCCCTGAGGCACTCCAGCTTGGACCTCTAATTTATCAGATTTATTCTTTACTTTACTATTCCCAACTACTGTAGTTAGTTCTACACATTGTTTTCTCCCAATAAGATATGATTCAAACCATTTCAGTTCAACCCCATTTACGCCTACATTTTGCAGTATTTTCAATAAATTTCTATGATTAACACAATGAAATGCCTTTGATAGATCTAAGAAGAATCTCCCGCTACAATAACGTTTGTAAAGCGAGTAGTAGTAATCTCTAAAAGCCTATTGAATAGTTCGCACCTATGCTACCAGGAAATAAAGAGAACTAGATATTCAACTTTCCCCTGGTTTTAAGTGAAAATATCATCTTGATAGTAATTTCAAATAAGCAATAATTGAAATAGATTTCTTTTATAAATTTGACCAATTGCGCAAATGACCGCAGTAGACGAAAGAGTGTCGATAGATGCTAATTAACTGAAGCTATTACTCAATCAGAATCAAACCTACTGTACTTGAAAATTCATTATCATGCATTATGGAGATAGCTGCTGAAGAATATGTTCAAAATTAACTCTTGATAATATTAGTAAAATCCTCAATACATGGATACGTTGAATAAATTACCAGCATCACCTCTATATTCTGCATTCAAAACCAAAAGGTATGGTTACATTTTCACTATAATTTATGACCATTTTATAACCAAATATGGATGAGGTGTGAGAATCTCAATTTTCCTCTTGGTTAATTAAATGAGTGGTCAGTTACAGAGAAAAGTTGTTACATGAAGTTTCAAAGATAGGAGATTTTTCAAATGAAGTCAAAAATTATTATATGTGTATGTAATATAGTTTAGAAAAAGCTCCTCTATCCATTATCCTAGACATTTTTGTTGGAAAAGATGCGGTCTGTCCAAAAATAAAAGCATGCCTGCACCTATCATGAAGTTAGCCCAGATCATTGCATTGTGATACAATTCATGAAAAACAATAAACTATTCCACTGAAGAATAATTTATTTAAAAAATTTTTTGCAAGGAAATTAATAGTAATAGGAAAATATTTCTAAATAGGATGATAAGAAATAGGCTATGGCTATAGGATACCCATTTGTATTCACCATTGTTACGAAATCAATGAATGATCATCAGAGAATAATAATCATTTTAAAAAGAACATGCAACAAAAAGTACCTACGTGTACGAAAAAGTATTGCGGAATTTTATACCATGTGTAGAGTGTAATAAACTTAGCCACTCTGTTAAAAGATCAACGACTTGTTCAAAAGAGAAGGCTTAACTTGGCTGATGTACTTTTTTGAGATTTTTTATCGAATCCCAGTTGGTCTATTGTGTTGGAGGTATCAAAGTGAAGTATAGAATAGTATCAAAGACGAAAGTATAAAGATTCAGTGAACTTCTTTAGTGCATTGGGGAGGTTTTCTTGTCGTTTTTAGCTTTTCCAGGGATAAACTGTCATACAGCCAGAAATATAAATACGTACATTCATAAAGTCTCGTTTATGAGCCTTTTCAGATAATCCGCCAAACATCCTTCTATAAAAACATATTTATGAAGCCTCATTAAACACATTTATGCAGTGTCATGAGCCACTTATGATCCATGGATGTTAAGAAACATTCTAAATGTGATCATGCTTCTCAGACATATTCCTCGTAAGCTTAGCTTTCAAATCATCTGCATGGAGACAGATGGAGATCATTAATCACGAATGGATCAGTAGATCATCGAATCCATCGAGGTCATTCCAATGAAATTAGGATTGGAGAATAAGGTCGATAGCCTGATGGCCTCACATGACAGAGACATGTACATTCAGATTAATGATTAACTTCGTGGGAACTCAACCAATCAATCACAAATGTTATGCTACCAATTTAGTGAAGCGCACTGTCTACGTAATGTAATACAGGTGTGAAGATCGTATACATCTTACTCCAATTAAAACTGTACGCTCTGTACTCCATTACCACTATCCAGCACCTAAAGAGCCATCTTTAAACAAGAATTTTATTCCTCACCCAACTTCCGACACTGATTCTTCAATAAATTATTCTCATCAATGACATTGGAGTATAGATAGACAATTTATTATTAATTATAGTATTCATCTCTATCTCGAAATAGCAGTTTTAAAAAAATATTGGCAATCAGATCTGGAACACTTTTGACGTGTAACTTTTGGAAAGACATTATTTTATGTTTGAATAGCTATAAAAAATAATTTTGTTTGGCCAATATTCTGATGAGTTAAAAGGTCTCATAAAGATGTGATGAGCAATGGTGAAGTGACAACAGGCGGAATAGGAGTGTATTATCCCCCAAAAGTATATTCAATATCACAATATTGAAAAATTGAATTTAAAATAACTGCATTTTATTCATTCTTCATGGAAGGTGAGTAGCTTCTTTGAATGGAGTCCCTCCATTTGAATGTTTTGTTTTTTTAGTTTCTTCTCTTGGTAAATCTTGATACAACCCAATGAATAAATCATATACTTTCGTGATTCAAGTAGTATGGTTGAAAAGTGTAGCGGCTTCTTATAAACAGTTTATTGATCCTTCCTCTAAAAGTGTCAGCACAGTAGTAACAAATGCTTGGAAGTTTATTTGTATCTGTATTTGTGACAGCTTAATCGTACGATTTTAACAAGCGTTTAATTTCTGGATCACGTCATGACAAGTTTGACAATGCTATGCAATAATGTCAATAAAGCATGTACTTCAATCTATTGACAAGGAAATTCAATAATTAATTAATTAATGATTGTAAGGATCTAACCCAATTAATTAATTGGTGTGATTTATCATTGGACGCGAATAGAAAATCCCTAATAATATAATATTGTATGAAGTGACAGAGCATTTTTTTATCACTCTAGTCACCTGTTGTACTGTATCATTTTTTGCATCCAAACTTTTCTCTGTTCTCAAACCTGGGATGTGAATGCAGTTCTATTCTTCTGCTAAATTAGAATTTTTAATTGAATCGATCAAACCCTTGTTCGTTATTATCCTTATCTTTAATTTTTTTATTAATGATAGGCAAATGAGTAGAATCATGATCGATATTTAGGTTACGGTTGATGAATTTCATGATTGCCATCAAACTTGATAAGTTGTGATGACTAACATTGCTAAATTCGTTGCTTTTTCCCCCATAACTTATTATAATGACTGAGATGTCAAGCTTCCTGATTAATCAGGCTTACGATTAAGATCCACATAAGGATTACAGGACTAACTAAAAAGGATTTCGATTATTTCTGCCTAAGCTTAATATATTATTCGTGTATTATCCACGCTTCGATATTTGCATTCCTCTCGGCGTTTAATTTGAAAACAATTTTTAATTATTTTGACACATAGCACAGCTGAGTTCAGCAGACAGCCAATTCAATCTGCTCAGAGGATTAGTAGAGTAAGTAATGAATATACAGAGAGTAAAATATACGTCAACACACGATAAATACTACGAAATAGGGTTGAAAGCATTCCATATGCAAGCAGCTCTGGGCTATTCGAAAGTTTCATAGTCCTGCTGCATTATTCAACCTGAACTCCAGTGTAAAATTTTTTCGGGCTGTTCGTCCTCAAAGAGCAGAAGTTCACTCTCAACTATTAATAATTGCATGATGTACCTGAAATAAAGAGACTCTCCAATCCCACTGGATTGTAACTGATATGATACGGGATAATATTGATATAGAGTAAAGGGTGTCGATGATTATTTAAAATCAAAGTTTCAAAGCAATATTCCAGTAATAGACTTTTATAAATTCCTATTCTTAAGAATGGAATGGAAAATGTTACACTGCAATGAGATACTGATGAGCTTGCCATAATATTATTTCCATATAGACTTTGGAGAATGAAAAAGTCTTAAGACTTTTGTCACTCATGGATAATGAAAATACAGGAATTCATTCAATGCTGTGTGTTAGAAATATAGGACGTCCCACATTGCACTAACACGGCACGACAACATTCATAAACAACTTTTGGACATATATTTTTAATTGATCATCATTAGAGGCCCTAATTAAATAAAATTGTAATCTTTTTCATGTGAAGGAGAAGCATAGTCCAACAATATTGTTTCACGAAATAAATGAACAACTTTTTTCGTAATTGATAACCTGACACCAGACTACTTATTTACCTGGATGCAGTACCATCCTATGTCTTGGTAGACCAGTAATCATGATCTTTATAGAGATATTATTGAAAAAAAGATAGACTGAAAATCCGTATGAAAATGTCGGGCATTCAAATGGATAGCTTACACATCCAATGAGAGACCTTGAAAGTCTAGTATGGATCATAAGAAAATATTCGAAAATATTGGTGGTACAGTATTATAAAATATTGACCTATTACTCCATGGATTCCTCTTCAAACATGCGATCAGTATTGACCTTCTGAGCTGTAGGGTCCACCAATTAAACAGATGTCAGCTTCATTGTCAATATTAATATTGTCGATTGTGTTTCAGGATGCCAGTAGCGAAACGTCTGCAGCCGATCCGCGTTGAGACGCTGTGTGACAGCCTATCAGAGAAGTTGAAGCTGTCCTGCAAGCCGGGCCTGATGCCTATGGGCGGCGTACGCGTATTTCCCTCGGGCTGTGTCATGCCCACCGAATATGTGCCCTACGCCGAAAGACTGCGCCACTTCTCTGTCAGGCACGATGACGTTTGGGTCATCTCCTATCCGAAATGCGGTAAGAATACTGGTGGTATTATCTTAAGATAGCAACTGCAAAACTTTAATAAATATCTTCTCTAGTTTTTAATTATTGATGAATAATTGTGCTATCAACCTCCTACTTATTTTCTTATGCAATAAGTTGTATTTTTCAATATATTTAGAAACTATAAGGCCGTCTGCGCGTTTTAAGCATCATAAAGAGATGGCTATGATTGGCTTAGCTGTCAAAATAAATGACTCATTCACTAACATTTATGCCTGATGCCTAGCCGTCATGACGCTTGATGAATGGTCCGTCCTAAACCAAATTCCAATTTGAGTTTCATAGATTGATTATAGCTGTTGAATTTCCCAATTCAAATTGATATGCCAGTAGGATATGTCCGTATCCTCAAGAAATAGGCTCGAAGCAAATCAGCTTAGCTGTAAGAGCGCCTCGTGTAAAAGAGATCATGGAAATTAATTTAGACCATGTTATAGATATATACTCAGGGCAACAAAATCGAGGAGTGAAACTTCAGGCAATTTTTTCTCCAATGCGAGATTCTCTTATATCATTAGCTGTCTGATTTAGGAGATCTTATTCGAACTAGAAGCGATAGTGTAGCTACTAGCCGCCGAATTCTAATTTGTTAGAGCGACTACTCTGATTTGTACTTCAATCGATCTTAGGCTCGATACCTATTCCAGCATTGCATTTTTGTATCATCATTCACCTCATTACCCACGTGCAAGTCTCAGAATCATGGAGGCATCATAAAATTATGCTTTCCTGTACACATGTTCGTATCACGTGTTTGTTCTATTCACTGAGTATATTACTGATATTTATAGCAAATTAGAATAGCAGGTTATCAATATTATCATTGTTCAAGATTTTCTAAAAAATACGTCATATTCAATCACAATGAATTTCTAGTTTAAAATGAAATTTGACTGGTCACATGAGTATTATGCTATCAATTTCTATTCCAAGTCAATCATTTCATTATTCATGATTATTTAAGCTCATCATAGCGGTGATCTTCATTGCAAACTCCTAACAATTTCAAGTTGAATTGATATCATCAATTTTCCAAGTCATAACAATAAAACTCGATTGTTGAACTGGATTTCTTTCTGTTACATTCCATATTTACTATAATAAAGGCTCTGAATCTACCAATCGAGAGCTGTTCATTATTCCAAATGTATTCAGAAGCTTGACAGATGTTAAATTTAATATAAGTTATAATCAGTGAGAGACTGCTTCCTTCATTATGCGTCAATTAGACAACAGTTACTTGGTATTCCCTAGTTGAAGGCCGATTGCTTGACTTGGAAAGTTACTTGCAGTACAGCTACTTGAAGATCTCCTCCTCCCTCATCCCTCTTTCCTCTTCATACCACTTAGCGAGTTAGCTAGACCACAGCTCTCCGACTGAGCAGTCCTGTAGCTCATAATGTTCATAGTAGCAGTTTGATGGGAGTTTTATTAACTATTCATCATCTCCATTGTTCACAATATTGAACACTCTCCAATGGAATAAATTAGAAGATCTCATCTGTACAAAGATTGCTCACATTTAGGCCGGGTTCACACGTGCTACAATCGCGCGATTGTAGCGAGAGAAATTAGTGGCCAGAGCAGCTATTATGACGGGCAACAACCTCGCCAATGTATATGAATCGCAGAGCTGACGCCGACGTTTTTCCTATTACAAATACAAAAAACATAAAAATTTCAGACATTGAAATTTTTAAAGCCGCATGCCACTTTGCTCAACATTTTTATGCTGTAAAATAGATAAAACCTTCATGGATGACTTGGTATAACAGCAAATTATGAAGTTCAAACAAATATTCTATAAAATTGTTAATATTCATGCTAGAAAAAACTCAAGTTCCTACGTATTCACGACAGTGAGTAGAGTTCGCTAGGATTTAAAAATTCAAAAATCCAAAATTTTATGTTTTTTTGTTGCTAGCAGAGTTAAAAACGGTAATTACCTTGTCTACAAGCGCGCGATTCTTGTAGAATCGGCTACAGGCCGGCTACATTGCAGCGAAGTGTAGTTCGTGGGAACTGCACAATCTGATCCTGTGATCTACAAGAATCGCCCATCTCACGATAATTGCTCTGGCTGCAATCGCGCGATTGTAGCTTGTGAGAACCCGGCCTTACATGACTGATGTTTCACAAGTCCAGGACCGTAGCTAGGCTAGGGCGGCCAGGATGCTTCCCAAAGGCCCCGAACTTTCAGAAAACGTCTTAAAGAAGAGGCCCTAATTTATTTTCTGCTCTGGGGCCTGCCCGAATGCTTGTAAAAAAAGGACTTGAAATCGGGCCCCGGAACTAGTTTTTTCTGCTCCAAGGCTTGCACTTGTCCAAAATAACCCAAGTTTTTCACATGATCCAAGTTTTTCACAGTTGCATGGGGATCTAAAGTTTGAAATTAAAGCATTGATAATTCTTATGAAGAACTAAGTAGAATTCTGTACTGAAGATTTTTACTGCTTCTTAGATCCATTATGGTATGAAAATTGTGTGCCACTAATTATTAAAAAACTTCAACGTGGATATTTTCAGGAAGAAAAACGAAATAAAGAGAAGGAACAGGTAGAAACATTATTGATTAAATAAAGGAGTACACACAATAGCTGTATCGATTATAACTAAATATTATATACTTATAATCATACAACTACATCGAGTTGATACCCTTTGGAGCTTGAGATCAAATCTTTTTTTTACTTTATTGATCGTTATTTCTGCTACTTGCGCTATGACTATCTGAACATTTGAAGCATTATAAATATTGCACATGATATCGCTCTCTCAATACAGACTATTCACATCTTGTCAAACCATTAAGCCTAAGGTAATTAGGAGTCTTTCAATTACCTTGATTGAACCTTTGTTTTGACGTTTAATTCTGGAAGTGAATGATTGAATTTGAGAATTTCTTTGTAAGGTAGCCTAAGTAATTTATCAACTGGTAGATTATTCAAATCCTGTAGCATGTGCGTTTTAAATATTAGTGAAGCCCCAGTCACGATTCGCAAAAGCCTATAATGAATAATGTAATTCCTTGTTGCTCTTCACGTAATCCACTAATTCCCGGTCTGACAGTTGTAAATCCTATCCTCTCTCTTGTTCATCAATAATTACACATCAATATTATAACATTCAATAATAACAGCATGTATAACGACTATGTATATTGAAAACATTAGCCTATTGCCTTCTAGATTGCTCTATAATTTTCATAATCATTTCTCACTTTTCAGAATTCTGGTGCGAGAAATTTTCAATTTACTGAGAGTTTTCAAGTAAAAGAAAAATACAAAAAGTACTTTTTATACTAATTTTAATAATAATAATAAAAACTTTGATTGGTAACCGGTATTGAAAAGACCAGGTGAACTGATTATGCCTGGGAGTCCTGTTGAGACTGGGATTAACTTTAGAATGGTTGGCCTATAGTTACATGGTAAAAAGTAAATTCGTATGGCTTTTAGTGGTGGGGAGACCCTTACGGGTAGTTCCACCTCGCCGCTTTTTTTTAACGACTGCTTTTTTTTTTATATGCAACCGGGACCGACGGCTTAACGTGTCCTCCGAAACACGGAGTTACATGGTTAATGGACTTAATGGATTAATGTTACATGAATGGACTACAATGAGCTAGAAATATAACGCAATCATATTGTGTGAACACCCCAGATGACATTTTGTAAGTGAACGCGTTTTCGTTTCAAGCTGTGACACAAACATTCCAAGAAGAAGATCTTTAGAAAAAATTCCTCTTTACCTTTCCAAGTTTTCTCTGAAATTGTCTACAATTTGAAAATTGTGCTCACACATTCAAATGTTGTGATGCAATTCACGTTATTGATGTTGAAAATTCAAAACTTGAGCAACTATCACATCATGAAATGTGTTATTACTTTTAGAACTCAATGTCAAATGGCATGCGCTTAGAAATGTCAGGAAAGGACTTCATATAATTATATAAGGCAGATATACAAAAATAAACCTTCTCATTCAACAAAGAAACCATTTTTGGCCTGAGGAAAATGTATGATAAGTGATAGTTTCAAGTTCAAGCCAGTATCGTTGTTGAGACGCTACACCACTGTTTAGCAGTTTTTATGTCACTTTACATTACCATCATATTCATGGGATCCTTGAGATGTCTTTCCTCACATCAACTGAGAAAAAATGCAGAAAACTGAAAAAAATACATCATGAAACGATAATGTGCTACTGATACTGATAGGCTACTGATATATTTTCATAAATATTTCCATTTTTAACAATCCATACTGAACGCAGGGGCGTAGCCAGGAGGGGGTACATCCCTCCCCCCCCCCCCGAAATCTTGTAGTCATCTTTCACAAAACTAATAACTTGCAGATTAAATTGAAACAGTTAACACAAAAATAAACCTTAGTTTTATTTAGTACTAGCTATTGTGCCCGTCCTTCGTACGGATTATGTTTAGAAATAAGACTAAATATGTTTCGGCTTTTTTGATAGCAACGATCATGAAGTTGTTAGCAGCTTAGACCCCGTTCAGACGATACAGTTTTTTGCGGTACGGTTTTTTTACTGTACGGCGTCAACTGTACTGTGAAGTTCACACGGTCCGGCTTTGCTGCTTATTGCTGTGCTCTCCTCCTTCTTCCATTGCGCTTTCAGTTCAGTTTTATTTATTCCAGTCCAGGATTTTTTTTATTTGTGTAAGATTTTTTTAAATAAGTTTCTTACTGAAGGTTTCTCTTAAATTTTGATCAAAGTACGCAAATTCTGGTTTCAATATTCCACACATTTTTCTCTCTTTATTTTTATATTAATCTTAAGTCTTGTCCCACAAGGCGGGTCTCTCATATATTAGAGAAATTAAATTTCCACAATTAATATCTTCCACTTCTGGACACTGGAATTCACTAATAAGAAGATCAATGCTGAAGAATATCAATGCTTACGATCTGAAGACTGCTTCCAGCGTAATAAGTGTATCGTTTGAACATATCCATTACCGATACAATACATGTGCCACCGGATACGGATAGTTATTTTGCGGTACAGCTGATTTTAGCGATACAGTTTTTGAAGACAAAACCGAATGTAGAAATCGGCTAGAACAGCTTTTTTACTGGATCCAGTCAAAACAGTATTGTATGAACATACAATATGAAACGTACATGCAAATGAAAGTACTGCAAAATAACTGATACAGCAAATTTACTGTACCGCACAAAAACTGTATCGTGTGAACGGGCCCTTAGTAAACAACTTAGAACGTAAGCAATTGGAGGTATTGGAGAGAATATTTTTTGAGAACAGCTGATTGATATATCATCATAAATTACGTGATTTGTTTTTATGTGGTAATAATAGTGCTACCTGGCGAATTCTCAAGAGCCTATAGCACAAACCGCACCTTCCTAAAATGCTAATTTTTGTTTTGATAAATTGAAATAAGAAAATTTTGTTTTTTTTTCAAAAAAGAAATAATTGATAAAACATAAGATGAGCTTTGATTCACCAGACATAATAATGTTTCCTAAAAGACTGCAATGCTCCGACTCCACAAGTCTGCAGACAGCGTAAATAACGCCGCGAAGGGCCCACCATTTATATTTGAGAACAGCTGATTGATATATATCATGATAAATCACGTGATTTGTTCTTATTCTTATGTGGTAATAAAACTTGGAAGAAATGTATCCAAAATCGCACAATACTTGGTTTTTAAACGTTTATTATTCTGTTAAAAAAAAAGTTAATTTAGTTTTTTATAGCTAAAGACATTTTCAAAAAGGTTTTCAATACTGATAAATAACTTAAATCCCGATCGATGCTCTCGTTTTTCAGGAGAAGGCCGCGTAAAATGTATCCAAAATCGCAAAACACTTGGTTTTTAAACGTTTATTACTCTGTTAAAAAAAAAGTTAATTTTGTTTTTTATAGCTAAAGACATTGTCAATAAACTGTTCAATACTGTTCAATAACTAAAATCCCGATCGATGATCTCGTTTTTGAGGAGAAGGCCGCGTAAAATGCCTTTGGGGCCGTGACAGACAGACAGACAGACAGACAGACAGACAGACAGACAGACAGACAGACAGACAGACAGACAGACAGACAGAAAGTGAGATAAGACTATTTTCGGCTTATTTAATGTATAAAACGTAAAAAGAACCAAAAAATATACAATTCTGATAAATGTACAGACAAAACTCTAATTTTATTTATATAGATGAGTTATTTCATAAATTCCCTCATTTTGGGAAATTATAAAGCCGACGGGAAGTTCCCTGGAAATATTCCCATTTATAAATTTCCTTCCCACTGGGAATATTCCCGACTCACATCACTAGGTTTATCAGATGTTAATATTTTCGAATTCAACAAGAAATGATCTCTAAACGATATCGCAATAAAATAGTTGAAAATTTGTTTGGTTTTATTAGTTTATCTCAAGAACTTTGAAAGATATACTTGACAGTAATTACATTTTGTTCTTTATTCAGTTTAATATGCAACGACATTTAAAATTACATTTCAACTAGCAGCTACCCGTCCTTCGTACGGATTATGTTTAGAAATAACACTAAATATGTTTCGGCCTTTTTGATAGCAACGATCATGAAGTTGTTAGCAGCTTAGTAAACAACTTAGAACGTAAACAATTCAGTGATAGTTATCAGAGAGAATATTTGAGAACAGCTGATTGATATACCATGATAAATTACATGATTTGTTCTTATGTGGTAATAATAGTGCTACCTGGCGAATTCCCAAGAGCCTAGCACAAACGGCACCTTCCTAAAATGTTAATTTTTGTTTTGATAGATTGAAATTAGAAAGTTTTTTTTTTCCAACAAAGAAATAATTTATGAAACATAAGATGAGCTTTAATTCACTATGTTTCTTAAAAGACTGCAATGCCCCGACTACACAAGTCTGCAGACAGCGTAAATAACGCCGCGAAGGGCCCACGATTCAGATTATATTTGAGAACAGCTGATTGATAAATTACGTGATTTGTTCTTATGTGGTAATAATAAAACTTAGAAGAAATGTATCCAAAATCGCACAATACTTGGTTTTTTAACGTTTATTATTCTGTTAAAAAAAAGTTAATTTAGTTTTTTATAGCTAAAGACATTGTCAAAAAGGTTTTCAATACTGATAAATAACTTAAATCCCGATCGATGCTCTCGTTTTTCAGGAGAAGGACGCGTAAAATGTATCCAAAATCGCAAAACACTTGGTTTTTAAACGTTTATTACTCTGTTAAAAAAAAGTTAATTTAGTTTTTCATAGCTAAAGACATTGTCAATGAAGTGTTCAATACTGTTCAATAACTAAAATCCCGATCGATGCTCTCGTTTTTGAGGAGAAGGGCGCGTAAAATGCCTTTGGGGCCGTGACAGACAGACAGACAGACAGACAGACAGACAGACAGACAGACAGACAGACAGACAGACAGACAGAAAGTGAGATAAGACTATTTTCGGCTTATTTAATGTATAAAACGTAAAAATAACAAAAAAATATACAATTCTGATAAATGTACAGACAAAACTCTAATTTTATTTATATAGACAAGAGTTTGTCACGGGAATCGCAAAAGGTATACAATGTTATTATGGTCCTCTTCTGCGGCATGTAGAGTTTAGTGAGCAATGTAGCAATGCAGTGTTTGACTCTTCAGGATTTGAGATATATTTCATTTGAATTAACAATTGCTTCAATTGAAATATCCAAGTAGAAATTACTTTAAAATGCTCAAAAAATCATTATAAAAATGACAAATATAAAAAAACTTCGGGGGAGGGCACCGGACACCCGAAGTTCAATCCTGGCTACGCCAATGACTGAACGTAGACGAAGTACGAAAGTCCCCTTATATGAATCTACTAATAGACCATAGATTCATTAGAAAATAATAAATATGTACTAATGGAGACACCATTAGACACTTATAGACTAATAGATTTTGCTTCGACTCATTTATGGGCTTTTTTCTAGATTTTTTAAATGGACGGTATTATAAACTTTCAGCTTTGGAATACATGATTGATCACGATCTTATAATTACTGCATAATAAATGTGTCTATTTTAGACATTTTGTTGCCTTTTTTCCCTCTACCGGACATAATTTGAACAACATTATTCCTTTTGACTGGAAAGAATCTTGAAATTGCCTTTTGATGATTCCAAACATATTTTGTGAATACCAATGGATCCCAGCCATAGGTAAGGCTACGACTGCATCGACATACAACTAAAGTATCCTTTTGATTTAGAACAATAAGACTTTCGAAAAAACGAGTATTTCCAATCAATAATTTACTTACACCAATAAAATTATTCCTCCTATAGCTATCCTCTTTGATTGTTAAATTGAGATTTGACTCATACTAACTTTTGCATTTCCACAGGAACAACATGGACCCAAGAAATGGTTTGGCTGATTGGAAATAATTGCGACTTGGAAGCAGCAAAGAGTCAGTTGTTACTACAAAGATTCCCTTTTCTTGAGTAAGTGAAAATTCACTCAATTATTGAGACGTAAAGTGTGTGTACTGTGTGTTACATTGAAAGTTACGCCCGAGCTCTGTGGTTATGTAATATTGTATACTTTTATCCACAGAGACGGCGCAGTTCATATCGATTTATGGTCACAATATTGGTTCCTTATAATGCGTTTCAGGCAAAAATAATAATCAATTTATCACAAAAATTTAATTTAGTACGTACAAATACCTACCAAAATTGCAATTTTCTACCTGCCTTTACACTGGCGGTTAGATGAAATTAATAATAATTTCTCCTGAAGTGAAAATCTGCTTGTTACATATAAACCCTTCTGAAGTCCGCCCACTCAACTGTCACTGAGCCATTGTCGTGATAATGAATAGAAAATTTATTAGCTTTCTAAAAAGTGATCAATGTTACTAACCTATCTCGGACATATTCAGCTAAACTTTCTCTTGCATGGCATCTCTTAGTCACCATACTCCTTTTTTAACTTTTATTAAAATACATACTCCGATATTCCATGTTCGCATATCGCCCGTTCGCAAGTCGTACCTTCAACCGAACGATTAGATCAAACTTACTTTTTTTTACGTTGCCTTCCACAAATCATTTTTTTTTTTTTTGTATTTGTGCAGGAAGAAACCACAGCAGCTGTCTCTTTTCAATAATGACCGGAATCACTCTTAAATTTGACATAAATCTTGTTCATTCATAGTGAGTGATAGGGAGGTTTCATCTAGCCCCTAGAAAATGTCTAAACCGAATTAAACAAACTATTCGGTAGGACATTTGAAAGTAAAGAACGTTTTTATTATTTGTGCTAGGGAATGAGCGCGTTTTCCCCAACACCGCTGCTGCTTGGTTATTTTTTTTTTTTTTTTTTTTTTTTGAGGATGAAGCCCACATAGGTCTGAGACCTGTGCGTGGGTAATGGTTGGATGATGGTGATTGATGAGTTGGACCTACAGTTTAAGGTGGGTTCCGAACCACCGGGAAGTGATTTTACAGCAGAGAACAGTGTCTTTTTTGCTGGCCAATCTAATCGGTCACCGTTACAAACGGGACCTACGAGAACGCAGCTTATCTCTCTGATTGAACAGATACCTGCTACAGCTCGCGGCTATCACTTCCCAAAGTGACTTATGCATTCTTTCGCTTCAGTCCGGTTATTATTTTTTGCTCTTGCTCACAGTGAATATGAAGGCCCGATTCAACATCTACATAAAACCATCCCAATTACAAACCAAAGAACGCAGAAGATTTTTTGTTCTTGTAATTGGAAATCAGTTGATTTCCATATAAATCAGAAAATAATTACTAACGTTCATAACGATATCTGAATCTGACGAATATATCTGATATAACGAATCTGAACAAAAATTTTCCAAAATGGTACTCGAGGCCAATGGTGCACGTTCATGCAGTCTCACTGTGAACGCAATTCAGCATTTTATCAGAACGTGAACTACTTCCCTATTTTACACTAATGTGATTCCCATCTACGCACACCCACATTGACAAGACAGAAATGAGCAAGGATAATTCACCCGGCAGAATAATTCAGTCTGAGTAACCTTTTTCGGTATGCATAGCTAACATAGCTTGTTCCCCAACTCACTAGCCCCATTACAAAATCCAAGCTTTCCATGTTTCCTATGAGCTAAAAAATAGGGGAAAAAGAAGGAAAACCTGACTTTTAAACCTTAAAAAGTGGAACTGTCCACCAGAGGATTTCAATAGATATTTTTATCAACTGAAACTATAGATGACTTGAGGTTCACCAGAGCATGAATGATGAAATTTATTTTTCATTGATGATCCAGATATGCGCTCTTCTAAGTGCAGGGCTTCTAATAACGAGAAGACCTATCATTGGTTTTGATCCTATCGAAAAAATACTATTTTGGTGGTCAGGTTAGGTTAGATTAGGTCTTTAATTCTTTCAGAAAATCAAGAACATCGTTATTGTTTTTTCGTTAAAATCAAAAACAACATAATTATATTTTCATTAAAATTATGATAGAGTGGAAACTTCGAATAAAAATCACATAATCACCGCAATTCCACATTGACTGATTATAAGACTATGAGTTTTGTGTTATTATTTCATAGTACTATTTATTCTCACTATGAATTGGCTGTCAAGAAGATCCGCAGCACAATTTATTATTTCATTTTGAAACTCCCAAGATTGAAATGATTTGATGTACATTTAGTGCTGCATAGGCTACCTGATACTGAACAATGGACGCTGGAAAAGCTTGATGGAACCAAAATGTTATAGGCCTGTGCTAAATGGGAATCCATTCAATTACCCCGAAATGAACGTCTTGGGATGTTTCTTGCAATTGTATGAAAAGCTATTGAACTCAGTGAATATTTGAAATCAATCTTCCACTTATTGTGCCACTTGTTCTAAAAACCCTTCCAATGGCTCTTTTTTCCGCCTCCATTTTGCAGGAATGAATTATTCGAGTTTAAGTTACCAAGGAAATAGATCGAAGCCAACTGCTACAGTCTAATTTGCGTAATGCTTTCCACATTTCTCAACATTCCGCTAGAGAAAAACTCCGATTCATTTCCATCTCTCTCGCAGATCTCCATTGTATTCTCCTCAGGTTCGTCACTCGCAAAAAACCATTTCTGATTGAAATTGCTTTGAATCAAGGTATTCCACTTCCTTATCTGATTTGAATCCATGGAAAGTCTTACTTTTATGCGGAGAACTATAAACACAACATGGTCTAACGGACTGTTTTGTTCCATTGTATTTCCTATCCAGACTCGAACATGAATGGCAGCATCCGGTGAATTTTGGAAGACGTTTTTCAAGATACTTCAAACAGTTATAGTAGTGCTTAAGCAATTTCAGTGTTTGGGTTTGGCTTTATAGACCTTTATTATGTGATGGTTTCAACAAGCGTTAAGTTGATAGAAGAGCACAAGTTCCACCAAAAATAGAACAGCAAGCTACTTTAAAAAAAAGGGTTTATGATGTACGTTGTGTTTTCAAAAATTTATTCAGGCTAGAGCTGATGTGACAGATAACAAATATGGAAATTGGATAGTTGATTGTAAAAGATCAGTCGACCGATCAAACATCTTAATTGATAATCTCTTGCATACAATGGAAATGTGAAAGGATCTATGAAGCTGAATCCCATAGGTCTACTGCTACGTCTGATGTTAGGCTTTGTGAGAGGAATAAAATTTAGCATAAAACAGCTTTCATAAGTTACGGTAAATTTTTCCTTTTTGTTTGAAATCACGAAAAGTAAGAGAGGATATGAAAACATTGACTAATTTTAAACAAATGAGAATCGCCATTGATTTAATGTATTTACAAACAGTCAAATACGTTCTTACTAGAAATGCAACGAAAGATAACGTTTAGTGCTATCCTTCTTTCATATTATGCAACTTTTTTGGAATATTTGAATAGGTGCGTAGGTCTTAGCTATGAGTGCGTAGGTCTGTGTGCTCACTATTTGTTTTGTTTTTCTTCCAATCCTAATGGAATGATGCCAATGAAGTTCCAGCAATGCTTCCTACGAAAATAATTAGAAGTAGAAGAATCAACTCAAACCAGAACGTATTAACTTCCATTTTTCATGAACTGGTATCATTTAGGAGAATATTGTAATACATTTTCCATTTGTCTTTACACTATTTTTGCATAGTTTTAAAATTGAATTCAATGAATTTGTATCACATAATATCGTTTCAAGAAAGAGGTGCAGTATAGAAAATATTTTAGCAAACAGGGTAGTAAGCTTACAATTTTAATTGAAAGAAGTGAGTTGCTGCGATACTATGCACTTTGTAAGCGAAGGAAGGAATATCAGATTAGTTTCAATCTTTTATTCGCCTGAGGTAAAAGAAAACACCCTCTTTACTGTAGACTTGGGTACGCAGGGAACTTTGGGAGCTGTCCAGCAGTTCTTTCCCTTCAGAATAATCAACAAAGGAAACGAAGATTCGTGTCTATTAGAAATTAAGTTTCTGAAGGTGAGAGATATTCTTGTAACATGATTCATTGGTGAGAGGAGGAAGGATGAGAAGTTAATAATTCGAGAAAGAGATGATATGTAAAGAAGATGAGGAATGAAGAAAGAGATGATATATATTATTTAAAGAAAGTGATGAGAAGTTGAGAAGAGAATTTTGGCGCCGATCAACAACATTTGTTGAGTTTAATGGGTTTATATTATATAATTTATATAATATTTATAGTTTATATTATTTAATGAGTTTCAAAAAGACTAATGAGGAAGAGATTTGCAGCTAATGTTATATTTGAACTCAAATTTCTTGGCTTGAAATGGTCAAGATAGAAAAAATAGTAAGCTGTTTTATTTTAGTTCCTTTTAGTTGGTTGGATGATGAACTATTCAATAATTTATTGCTGAGATACCAGGTAAAGAATAAATGTTAAGACAAAAATAAAAACGAATCACTCCTCAATTTTTAAAGGCGTGTGTTCAATTCGCATTACATGATCGGATAAGGCTCTACAGAAGCTTACGAGAAACATTCCTTGATCAAATAATATTAATACGTAAAAGCCAGGAAGTGAGATTTCTTAGTCAACAGTTTTTTAGCTAGATGAAAACATTATTTTATTATTAATTTTTTTGTCGAAATTGTTAAAGGTCTCAGGATTCATAATAATAATAATAATAATAATAATAATAATAATAATAATAGTAATATGAGATATGAGATATGAGATATAATATACGAGTATATATATATATATATATATATATATATATATATATATATATATATATAGATATAAGTTATGTGTACTATAACAATAAGAGTGCTGACAGACATTTTTATAAACTTCCATTGCAATACCTCTAGCACCTTTTTTGTTAGTCAGTCGTCTCTAGCCACTTGAACTGTTAACATCTGTATTTGTGAAAATAAAGTTCTTTTTTAAAAACGGTTTCATTGAGTCAATGAACGTATCTGGCGCCCGAACAGGGACTCCGACGGTTTTCTCGCGATATTTGGAGTTTGTAATACTGTCAATTCGACAGCCGACTTTTTTCTGATCAATTATCAGTCATTATTGTGCGGGAAAATTCGAAATCGGGGTCGTGAACAGAACTCTCTTCAACCCTTCCATCAAGTGGCAGTAGCAGTGACTCAACCAAGACCAGTTCATCAACAGGCATCCTGGGGAAGAAGAAAGGAAATAAACCAACCAAGACCAGGTCTGACCAAGAGAAATTAAGAATCGACTACAGGCCTAGACTTTGATCTTTCTTGGCAACCTCCACCTCAATCCAAGGTAATAATTCTCCAACTTCATCTAGTGAATCAATAAGTGACAGTGAAAACATCAAAATGAATCCAACACAAAACGCTCCTCAAGTTATATCTAGACCGATTGCTAAACATCATTTACTAGTAATTCCTGAATATACTGGCAATCCAATAGAACTTATAAGCTTTCTTGAAGTGGTAGAAAAACTCAAAAATGATTACTGTAACAATCTTGTTGCAGAAGCTGCTGATAATCACTGGATTCTACTTTGTCATTGTAAAAATAAGTTACATGGACCAGCAAAAGACGTTATCCTAAATAGTACAGTAGAGGATCTTACAAATTTTATTCAAACATTAAAAAACAATTTCGCTGATAACAGAACTGTTGAACAATTGACCATGGAACTTTTAGCCATGAAATCGTACCATAGAGAGCACCCTATTCAATTTATTAATAGACTTCAGCAAAAAAGAACCACAATAATTTCGAGACACAAATTAGATGGAATACAGGGTCCAATGCTTCAAATTCTAGCTAATCAACTAGACAAACAAATCATCACTATTCTAGTTGAGGGAGTTCATCACCAACTTGGAGCTCACTTACAAACGCTGGGAATCAACGATCTTACTAGTGCTAGACAAGCAATTATCAATAAAAGTAGTGTGCATCTAAAACATCTTGGTTTTTCTGCAGATGTAACTCAAATGCACAAAAATAACAACAAGTCAGAAGGAAAACAAAATTCTTCAAATTTCAGTCACAATTCTAATCTAAATTCCAATGAAAGACATTTTTCACAGGCTCAAGGTAATAATTTCAACCAAAAACAATTTTCTCAGCCTCATAATAATAATTTTAACAGAGGACAATACTATCAGAGCAGATTCTCTCAGCAAAGACAGGGCTTTCAAAATCAGAATGTAAATCGTTATCCCAATTTCAACTATCAAAATAATTCAAATCGAACCCACAATCAAAATTTTAATAAGAATCGAGATTCAAATACTGTAAGCATGAGAACTGTTCCAAATTTTCAAAAATTTCCAGTTCACAATATTGAATCTTCCGAAAATGAACCAGAATATTATAGTGATTTGAATGAAAGAATGTCATCTATGGAAAATGCTGTTGGTGAATTGTGTGAGAAAATGAATCATTTTTTAGGCTTAAGCTCAAACATGAATCAACCGAAAACTTAATATTTGACTTGAATACCATATCTCTAGACTTGCCTCACATTCATTTCAATAATGCAAAAGTTTTAATAGATACAGGTAGTAAATATAATTTTATTAAGCCCAAATTTGTTCCATCAGATTCAAAAATAAATTATTGTAATTTTAGAATACGTACACCTACTGGTGAATCCAATGGTGAAGGTTGTGTAAATATTAATGTTAATGATATGTTTGGTATTGATACTGTTGAAAGATTTTATATTTACAATTTTAGTGATAACTATGACATTCTCATTGGCCATGAAACCTTGAGTAAGGTTAATGCAAATATTGATTTCAAGACCAATTGTCTAGAAACAAACAATTGCAAAATACCACTGCTAGGAATGAATTACATCGAAATCCATGAAGGTTGGAATGAATTGAAAATTAAAACAAATTACTGTAATAATCAAAAAGATGGATTGTGTATAGCTAATATTAAGGAGTTAGAATTAAATAATATTGTTACTAATGTGAATAGGAATGGCTTTATTGAGATAAACTATTTTTCTGGTGAAAATAAATCTCTAAACATTGAAACTGTACCAGTAGAGGAATGTGATCTATACCATATGGATGAAAAGATCAGTAATCCAATATCCATTGAAAAAATCACTTCTTTATTAAGAACTGATCATATGAACTCTGAAGAAAAAAATTGTATTATTAGTACTTTGTTGAAATATCCTGAAATATTGAAATTTGAAGGTGATGTATTAACAGCAACTAATCTACTCAAGCACAAGATAAATACTATTGATGAAGAACCTGTTTATTCTAAAAATTATTGTTACCCTATCTCATTCAGACAGGATATTCATAATGAAATAAACAAATTATTGGAGCAAAAAATAATTAGGCCATCTAATTCTCCTTATAATTCGCCTTTGTGGGTTGTCCCCAAAAAACCTGATGCCTCTGGCAAACGCAAAGTGCGTCTTGTTCTGGACTACAGGAAGCTGAATGAGAAAACAAAAGATGATAGGTACCCACTCCCAAATATTGAAGATTTGTTCTCCAAAATTGGTAGAGCCACTTATTTTTCAGCAATCGACCTAGTTTCAGGCTTCCACCAAATTGAGATGGATCCTGAATCAATACCAAAAACGGCTTTTAGTACTGAAAATGGCCACTATGAGTTCCTTCGCATGCCTTTTGGGCTTAAGAACGGGCCCCCCCAATTCCAACGCACCATGAACATAATATTTAGTGATTTACCAAATGTTCTAGTGTATCTTGACGATATTATCATTTTCAGTGACAGTTTACTTGAACACATGAAACATTTGAATATGGTATTCAAAAGACTGAAAACTCATCAACTAAAAATTCAACTTGACAAGACAGAATTTTTCAAAAAGGAACTTTTATTCTTAGGTCATATCATATCTGACCAAGGAATACGGCCCAATCCCGAAAAAGTTGAAGCTATCAAAAATTTTCCAATTCCAACAACAACAAAACAAATAAAACAATTTTTAGGTCTAGCAGGCTATTACAGAAAGATGATTCAAGGATTCGCTAAGATAGCTCAACCCCTAACAAATGCATTAAGAAAAACATCCACCATTAACCCAAAAGATCCAAAATTCATCGATGCTGTTAACTTACTAAAAGAAGCAATCACTAATGCACCAATACTACAATTACCCAAATCAAATGAACCATATATTCTGACAACTGATGCATCCAACTTAGCCATAGGTGCGGTTCTCAGTCAAATAACTGACAACAAAGATCTTCCAATTTCGTTTGCGTCTCGCACATTAAATCCTGCAGAGCAAAACCTCTCAACTATTGAAAAAGAGATGCTTGCAATCACTTGGGCAGTAAAACATTTTAGACCCTATCTATATGGAAGAAAATTCACCTTAAGAGGCCTTAATACCTTTGGCAAAACTCGGTGGTGGAGTCCGATTCTTGCAATCGACCTCAGTAGAGTCAGAGTCATAGTCGGTAGGCGAGAGGTGGAGAACGGGACAGCAACCGTGCTGTTCTGAAAACTACAGTCTTTCCCCCACCACTCCGCCTTACCATACTACACTCCTCTCCTACAGTCTCAACTCTTCTCACTTACTCACAGCTTCGGTCTCCCTTCTTCGTTTTCGCCTTTACGTAGAGAATAAAATAAGCTGTGTTTATGATTCCCAACCGGTGGGTCAGTGGCGTAGCCAGGGGGGGGCCCATGGGGCCCGGGCCCCCCCCGAAATTTCAGAAATAAAAAAATCTCAAATAACTAATAGATAAGGACTTATTAAAGCCGAAGGGTTCTATCTGTTTTGCTGTATTATAACGAACAGATTACAGAAACCCTGTTTGTGTAATGGAATATAGCTACAGTTATAGTCAGATTAATGCATTTTTCAAATTTTTCCTCAATATTTACAAATATAGAAACTTGTTAGGTGCTCAAATGGATAATTTTGATTTAAAATGAGCTACGAAATCGAATAAAACATGTTAGAAAACTGTGACTACCATAATTATTTATTTATTGCATTAAATAAAATGCAATTTTCAAGTTTGAAGTGGATTAACTTTGTTAATTATTAATAAATCATCTTTTTGAATAAACTCATCTTGTAGAAAATTTAGTTTTGAAGTTAAAATTCAGTATAACCCACTAGCCTAAACACACCCAAAGTTCATAAAATTGGGATTTTATAAATGAAAACAGACAAATAAATGCAAGTTCTATGCAAGCGTGTAAAATCAGTGTGCTATGATTAAAAAAAAATCCGATTTCATGAACTTTGGGTTGGGTGCGTTTTAGGCTAATGACATAAATTTTTGAAACTTATAATAATAGTTAGTATTAATTTTGAGATTCAGTACATAAGTTAAGTATGATTAGTTCCAATTCAAGGGGTTTGACTCAAAATAGTCACAGATATCGGTATATCAAACTTTATCATTTCAAACCTGGCCACCTAGGTTCTTGGGTAGTAATTTTTCAAAACTTTCTTTTGAACTTTAGAGCCTAACAAGTTGTCTAGATTTGCTCTTCACACTACTAAATTAAAAAAAAAATCCGGACCCCCCCCCCCCCCCCCCGAAATTTGATCCTGGCTAAGCCACTGCCCACACCCCCCCCCTCTTGGTGAGCCCCCCCCGAAATCTAATCCTGGCTACGCCACTGCGGTGGGTCGTGATCACTAGTATCAGTACCATCACTTACAATTCCAAGATAGACTTGAATAAATTACGCTTGCAGTTAAATTATTTGAATGGTGACTTTCAATAAAAGTGCTATAATATTCAACAATAATGAAAAATGAGCGTGAATTATTTTCTTTAAAATAGATATGATATGATAAAAAAAATTGTATCGGAATATTATAAACAGACAAGAGACTTAGAATCGCCCAATCTAAAGTGGCTCACCAAGTGGGGGTCTGGGTTATAGGAGGGTCCGGATTTTTTTAAATTTAGTGGTGTAAAAAGCTAATCTAGACAACTTGTTGGGCTCTAAAGTTCAAAAGAAATTTTTGAAAAATTACTACCCAAGAACCTAGGTGGCCAGGTTTGAAATGATAAAGCTTGATATTCCGATATCTGTGACTATTTTGAGTCAAAACCCTTGAATTGGAACTAACCATACTTAACTTATGTACTGAATCTCAAAATTAATACTAATTATTATAAGTTTCATATAATTTATGTCATTAGCCTAAAACGCACCCAACCCAAAGTTCATGAAATCGGAATTTTTTTATCATAGCATACTGATTTTACATGCTTGCATAGAACTTGCATTTATTTGTGTGTTTTCATTTATAAAAGCCCAATTTTATGAACTTTGGGTGTGTTCAGGCTAGTGGTTTATACTGCATTTCAACTTCAAAACTAAATTTTCTACAAGATGAGTTTATTCAAAAAGGTGATTTATCAATAATTAACAAAGTTAATCCATTTCAAACTTGAAAAATTGCGTTTTATTCAATGTAATAAATAATTATGGTAGTCACAGTTTTCTAACATGTTTTATTCGATTTCGTAGCTCATTTTAAATCAAAATTATCCTGGATTTCTTGTTCCATGACGAACTGCGTGTTAATATTAACTTTTCATGTGAAATTTAACGACATGCAGTCAAATTTGACTGCATGTCGTTAAATTTCACATGAAAAGTTAATCAAAATTATCCATTTGAGCACCTAACAAGTTTCTATATGAGTAAATATTGAGGATAAATTTAAAAAATGCATTAATCTTACTATAACTGTAGCTATATTCTATTACACAAACAGGGTTTCTGTATTCTGTTCGTTATAATACTACAAAACAGATAGAACCCTTCGGCTTTAATAAGTCGTTATCTATTATTTATTTGAGAATTTTTTATTTCTGAAATTTCGGGGGGGGGGGGGGGGCCTGGGCCCCATGCCCCCCCTGGCTACGTCGTTGCTCTCAATGGAAGCAAGCTAAAAGGTACTCACAATAAAAAGTAAAATCATATTGGAAAAAAATTAAATGATGACAGAATGTAATTTAATGATGTGGTGTATTTTTTTCTTGTTTCCTTTTTGGAGTGCATTCACTATATAATCAGGATCCCTTATTTCCATATAGTCTCAATTATGATGCTGTGAGGTGTCCATAAAGCAAACAAACATTTATCTCTCTTTGTTATGTGTAACTGTCACTGAACTTGATAGAAGAAGTTGTGGTTTTTATTACAAGACTCTGGACATTTCACTTCAATTATAGAGTTGTCCCCAATAAGGCCATCTGGAATTGCACCTAGGTATGAAATTACCCATCAATAGATAAGCCACATTTTTTTATAGATTCTCCCAGAACCTCATCCATCTTTATGATGGCATTTATTTAAAAAGTAAGTACAGAAATGTCCTTGTTGATGTTGGAGACGATTTAAGGTTGTACCAAACAAAACTTGAGCTGAACATTGAGGAACTATGTAAAAGAAGCAAGCTCATTCTTCTCATTAATTTTTTGTAATGCGTTTCAAATAATATATTTCCAAATATATATCGTGTTTTTGATGGAAATAGCTATTTGTGTAACTAGAGCGAAAAGTGGGAGATTTCTGCACCGAGAGAAATAGTTTTTTTCACAAGCCGAAGGCGAGTGAAAAAAGTTTCTCGAGTTCAGAAACAATACTTTGTGCTCGAATTACACATTAAATGTTTCCTACAGTAATGTATAAAGTAATTTAAACGAACAAAACAGGACATGCATAGCTTCACATAACCTATCTTCAAATCAAATCGATTTCGACAACTCTAGGCCTACAGCTGACTGTGAGCTGACTTTTTGCGCGGCTGAAGCACAGTAGCCAACCTATTTTTGAATGCAGAATAGGGAACCTGCATATTACATGCTCACTATTTTATATTGTTAGGTTGCAAATCTGGAGTGCGGAAAAGTACTTTCGCGCGCTGGAATTTACTTTCCCGCACTGGTGCAGGAATAGACTATTTTGCGTGCTACAGTTAGTGCAAAAATAGGCACTTTTTCTGGTCACTGTAGAAAAAAATTATTATTGGGTTTTTGACTACATACCTATGTTGAAGAGGGTTGTCGAGCTCAATATATTTAAAAGTAAGTACAGAAACAAGGTTAATGTTGAGGACGATTTAAGGTTGTACCTAACAAAACTTGAGCTGAACATTGTGAAAAAGATTGAGAACCTTTGATGTAGCCTATTAAAATTTTTGTAATGCTGCCATGTGGACTACTATATCCAATTATCATAATATTTGAAAGTTGTTCAACAAATTCAATTTGTTCTAATGCTTCCATGTACACTACTATATCCAATTATCAAAATATTTAAAAGTTGATCAACAATTCCAAATTCCACAAATTACAATTTCGCCTACTTGAATTTCATCACCTCCAACTCAAAAAAGGGATGATTTTAAAAAAACTTTAGAATACTCAGTAGTCAATTCTTTTTATTGTTCATTTGCTCCAAAAACAAATTATGCAAAGCATTACGGTTTACAAAGTTGTAAACTTTTTGTTTCCTTTTATCTAGGCCATCCACTCAACAAATTGGTTGTAATTATTTTCCACCATCAGCAACACTGTCACCTTCGAGGATAGAAAATGTAATTTATTGATAATAAAGTTTTTCAATATAATTTTAGAGCTCCATATTTTGGTCTAATCACAGTTTTGCCTGTCCCTCTCCAAAAGGAAGGACTTTGCAAACTGTGATCAACGTTTAAAAATTATTCAAGCTAGCCTGCTCCTATCCCATTTTTTTTTTTAGTTACAACTTTTGTCAAATAGAACTGTATCTTGCTTCTGATAGAAAGTCCTTGAAATTGCCACCAAAAACATTATTTTGACAAAATTAAAAAATCCCATTTCCCCTGCCCTTTAGAGGCATTACTCCCAAAGAGGTAATTTGTTGGAAATTTATAATAGATAATCATATACAATTCAAAAAGCTTTATCAATCAGAGGAGAGAATTTCTCAAAGATGTCAACTACGTTGAACATTTTGAGTAACTCCTAAAACATAAAAAAATGGGTTGGTAAGCTTTTCTCCCAAGGACGTCTGCAGAATCACATCAACTACGTCTCACAAAAAATATAATTTTGAATAAAATATTTCTAAGTAAGATTTCACTGTTCGAAAATGTAAGAGCCTACTCTACCTCAACCGAACCTAAACATTGCAGCTGTAGAGTGAATATCCAACTAATATTTCTGTCTCACTGTTATTATAATGACAATAAGGAAATCATTGCCGAGATAACATTGTCTGGCGCCTAAATGCGTGCATGCGCTTGTGTGTGTTTATGCAACGGCCGGCAAGGCAGTGTGTGAGTGCAATATTCGGTTTTCGATGGAATGGTTAGTAGCAGCATTAGGTCTTGCAATGAAGAGTCTCCTCTAGAGTCAAAAACAGCACTTCGTAGTTTTCTGTTTCGGTCGCTATTTTCAATCCAATAAAGATGAAAATGGTACCAAATTGTGCAGAAAGATCTAAAGAATGGTCGTATAACCTCCGAATTTCGAATTTTCAACTTTATTACAGCCCTATGAGCCGTTAAACTTTTATGAACTTTGACATGTGATTATAAAAAAATGGTAAGTGATATTCAAATTCCGAGGTTATACGACCATTCTAGCAATATTTATCTACAATTTGACACCATTCACGTATCTCTAGCTTCAAAAATAGCGTCCGAAACAGAAAACTACGAAGTGCTTATTTTAGTGTTTTTTCCAAAGGTATTAAGGCCTCTTAAGGACAGACCATAAACCACTGCAATGGCTTCACTCTTTAAAAGAACCAAATGCTAAATTAATGCGCTGGAAACTATTAATGGAAGAGTTTGATTACAAAGTAGAGTATATTAAAGGAAAATCAAATGTTGTAGCAGACGCCCTATCTCGACCCTTCTCAGTAAACATGATGGAAAACGAGGACGATGACCTCACTGGAATTGACAACATTGACATTGACGATCTAATCAGATTCAACAACAACGCCCCTCCTTCCTTAAACAGTAGTACTATAGACGAAATTAATGAACTTCTTGAAGGAAACACAGTATCAAATAATAACAATAATAATCAGAATGAGGATAGCACTAATATGGAAATGAATGAAATCAATGATGATAATAACAATGATAACGATTCTCTAGCTACTCAACACTCTCAAGAAAGTTCAGATGACAGAATAGGCATAATGGACGATAATAGTATTATAAATACAGAAGCTAACCAAATTATAATTTCTAGAGGTAAAGGGAAACCCCAATTCAAAAAAATATTTAACAAAAATAGGATTATTTTCACATATAGAGACTCAGAGGATATAAAGAACAATGTAGAAGAAATAAGGGAATACTTGAAACCTGACACAGTGTATGGCATTGTGTTTTCAAACAAAAGCCCATTTTTTGAAACACTAAAAATTGAAATTCTTAACGCCATGACAAACGAACTTGTAAAAATAATTCCGTCAATTAAATTCCGTATTTACAAAAAAATGAACGCTGACATAACTGACAAGGACGAACAGCAAATGATAATAGCTCGATGTCATGAAGATAAAACATTCCATAGAGGAATTAATGAGAATTATAAGCAAATTAGGAGAACCTATTACTGGCCTGCTATGCATAAAGACGTAACAGAATTTGTCAATAAATGTGAAATTTGTCTCAGAACCAAATATGAATGCAATCCAATAAAAACTAAATTCAATCTTACTCCAACACCAACAAAACCATTTGAAGACTTACAAATGGACACATTCACTTATAACAATACAAATTTTCTAACTATTGTCGATAGCTTTTCCAAAAGACTTTCAGCATACATCTTAAAAAATGCAAACAGTACCGAAATAGTAAAAAAATTAAATGAATATCTATCTATCTTTCCCATACCGAAACGTATACAGACTGATAACGGACTAGAATTCAATAACGCTCTGTATAGGCAATTTGTTGAATTAAATAATATTCAAAGTTACTTTACTACACCCTATCACCCTCAATCGCAAGGACTAATTGAGCGCACACATTCAACACTAATCGAGATTCTACAAGGCATTGAATTAAAACATCCAAAACAGAGTCTAGAGTATAAACTTCGATTCGCTCTAAGAACCTATAATAATTCAATAAAGGACCAATTCAATCTAACTCTGAATGAACTAACTTTTGGTATTCAAAATTACTTGCCGAAAAATCAAGATAATCCTGCTATAATTACAGAAGAACTGGCAAATCAATACTTCAAAGAAATTCAAGCATTGAATGATGCCATTTACAAAAAATTAATTCAAGAAAAAGAAAAGCGTACAGAAAATCTGAATAAAAACCGGGAAGATGACCCTAAAATACCTGAAAAGATTTATATTAAGAATCCTAAATTCCATAAAAATGTGCCTAGATATAATACAGCTACTAAAGAAGGAGACAAGTTCAAATTAAAAAAGCGTGTAATTAAAATCCATCCAAACAGAATGAAAAGACCTCGCAAGTTCAAAGACAATGCGATTGTTACAGATGCAGATGTCAATGACAACAATGACCGCAATGCTCCTCTTCCTAGTACCAGTGCTAACATACCGGCTGATCGACCTGACCGACTCGGCGGGAATAATTCCAATTAAGACTGGACACTCAATGCTTATAAACGAGACGTACAAACTCATTCACTACTCAAACATAACCAATTTGAAATATGAATTATTCGACCTACAAAATTCTATCAGAAACCTCCAAAATACTTCAATTGCACATGACATTGTTTCATCATTAGATAAATTAGCAAATAATCTTTTAAGTTGAATTCTATTTCGCAAAATAATTTTAATGACTTACCACTGAAGAAAACTAAAAGAGGGTTATTTAACGGACTTGGAAACGTAATATCATGGTTTACTGGATTAATGACTGCTGATGACAAAGACCATTATGACAAAATTATTGAAAAAATAGAAAACAATGAATTGCATCTTGCAAATAATGACAAAATGAATATTGCTGTTAACAGAAATCTTATCAAGAAATTTAATGATGATGTATCTAGTATCAATTTGAATAATAAATTACTGAAAGAGTAACAACCGAAAATGTCAATTTATTAGAGAGACTGCAAGCACTTCATCTCATCTCAGTTACTTTAGAACTTTTAGATGATGAAATCAATGATATAATAAATTCCTTAACATTTTGTGAAGAAGGAAAGCTTCATCCTTCAATATTATCAGTAGAAGACTTGCACAATGTTGTATATAAAAACAATTATTCTTTAGCTAGTAGTGATTTAAGCTTATTATGGAAAATTAGTAATAGTTCTTGTATGTTGTCAAAAAATTTGTTGATTTATGTAATCCACTTGCCAAAAGCTAATGAGTTCTTCAATAGATATGATCTTTTATCCTATCCTGTTGAGAATGAATCAAAGGTCTATACAATGAAAATGCAAAGTAATGTAATATCTGTATCGAAAGATGAGAAGCTATGGAAAATGACCAATTGTCATGATTTTTCTACAATCTCTTTCTGTAAGAATATTGATTCTATTAATGACACTTGTAATACTGCTTTGATACAGAATTTATCTCTTAAAAAATGTAAAAAGATTGAACTCATCAATGTTAAGCCTTATTTAAAATATTATGAAAAGTGTAATTGTATTATAGGTTTTAATATTACTCAAGTAGGAATTAACAATGATAAGATCAATACGCCATCATCGTTTTTGTTAAATCTTGAGCAATATGATCAAATGACAGATATGAGACTTCCTTATACCTCGATTAGTACGTTTGCACAAAAGTTATCATTTGTTCCAAAAATTATTCATAAGAAAAAAATAGATTTAAGTAATTTGGAAAAATTCGAAGATTTTGAAATACCAGTCAATCAAGATATATCTTTCTATGACTCAATGATTATTCATCCTAAAGATGTGGGAATTATCTCTTTAATTGTCGTTTTGATTATTTTTATTATTGTTTATTTTAAGCTTAAGAGGCCTTAATACCTTTGGAAAAAACACTAAAATAAGCACTTCGTAGTTTTCTGTTTCGGACGCTATTTTTGAAGCTAGAGATACGTGAATGGTGTCAAATTGTAGATAAATATTGCTAGAATGGTCGTATAACCTCGGAATTTTAATATCACTTACCATTTTTTTATAATTACATGTCGAAGTTTATCAAAGTTTAACGGCTCATAGGGCTGTAATAAAGTTAAAAATTCGAAATTCGGAGGTTATACGACCATTCTTTAGATCTTTCTGCACAATTTGGTACCATTTTCATCTTTATTGGATTGAAAATAGCGACCGAAACAGAAAACTACGAAGTGCTGTTTTTGACTCTAGAGGAGACTCTTCATTGCAAGACCTAATGCTGCTACTAACCATTCCATCGAAAACCGAGTATTACACTCACACACTGCCTTGCCAGCCGTTGCATAAACACATGCAAGCGCATGCACGCATTTAGGCGCCAGACAATGTTATCTCAGCAATTATTTCCTTATTGTCATTATAATAACAGTGAGACAGAAATATTAGTTGGATATTCACTCTACAGCTGCAAAGTTTAGGTTCGTTGAGTAGGCTCAGTTTCGGTTGAGGTAGAGTAGGCTCTTACATTTTCGAACAGTGCATCATACTTTGAAATATTTTATTCAAAATTATTTTTTTTGTGAGACGTAGTTGAGGTGATTCTGCAGACGTTCTTGGGAGAAAAGCTTACCAACCCATTTTTTTATGTTTTAGGAGTTACTCAAAATGTTCAACGTAGTTGACATCTTTGAGAAATTCTCTCCTCTGATTGATAAAGCTTTTTGAATTGAATATGATTATCTATTATAAATTTCCAAAAAATTACCTCTTTGGGAGTAAAGGGCAGGGGAAATGGGATTTTTTAATTTTGTCAGAATAATGTTTTTGGTGGCAATTTCAAGGACTTTCTATTAGAAGCAAGAGATTCTAATTCATTCTATTTCTATTTGACAAAAGTTGTAACTAAATAAAAATGGGATAGGAGCAGGCTAGCTTGAATAATTTTTAAACGTTGATCACAGTTTGCAAAGTCCTCCCTTTTGGAGAGGGACAGGCAAAACTGTGATTAGACCAAAATATGGAGCTCTAAAATTATATTGAAAAACTTTATTATCAATAAATTCCATTTTCTATCCTCGAAGGTGACAGTGTTGCTGATGGTGGAAAATAATTACAACCAATTTGTTGAGTGGATGGCCTTGATAAAAGGAAACAAAAAGTTTACAACTTTGTAAACCGTAATGCTTTGCATAATTTGTTTTTGGAGCAAATGAACAATAAAAAGAATTGACTACTGAGTATTCTAAAGTTTTTTTAAAATCATCCCTTTTTTGTGTTGGAGGTGATTAAATTCAAGTAGGCGAAATTGTAATTTGTGGAATTTGGAATTGTTGAACAACTTTTAAATATTTTGATAATTGGATATAGTAGTGTACATCAAAGCATTACAAAAATTTTAATAGGCTTCGTCAGAAGTTCTCAATCTTTTTCAAAGACTGCACCCCTTTATGAAAAATTAAAATTTTGCGTACCCCCTAGTTATCGTGTGCTGGGGAGGGGTTTGTTGAGGTTCGTTGAGTTCCTCAATGTTCAGCTCAAGTTTTGTTAGGTACAACTTCAAATCGTCCTCAACATTAATTAACCTTGTTTCTGTACTTACTTTTAAATATATTGAGCTCGACAACCCTCTTTAACATAGGTATGTAGTCAAAAAAGCCCAATAATAATCTTTTCCTACAGTGACCAGAAAAAGTGCCTATTTTTGCACTAACTGTAGCACGCAAAATAGTCTATTCCTGCACCAGTGCGGGAAAGTAAATTCCAGTGCGCGAAAGTACTTTTCCGCACTCCAGATTTGCAACCTAACAATATAAAATAGTGAGCATGTAATATGCAGGTTCCCTATTCTGCATTCAAAAATAGGTTGGCTACTCTGCTTCAGCCGCGCAAAAAGTCAGCGCACAGTCAGCTGTAGGCCTAGTTGTCGAAATCGATTCAATTCGAAGATAGGTTATGTGAGGCTATGCATGTCCTGTTTTGTTTGTTTAAATTACTTTATACATTACTGAAGGAAAATTTTAATGTGTAATTCGAGCACAAAGTATTGTTTCTGAACTTGAGAAACTTTTTTCACTCGCCTTCGGCTTGTGAAAAACAGTGTTTCTCTCAGTGCAGAAATCTCCCACTTTTCGCTCTAGTTACACAAATAGCTATTTCCATCAAAAGCACAATATATCAGTGGCGGATTTACGGGGGGGGGGGGGGGGGGGGCTTTCGGGCTGAAGCCCCCCCAAAACCTCCAAAAAGTTTACGTTTTAATACTGTATAATGTCTTAGTTTCCATTTACATTACCTGCAACCAATCAACTCAGTGTTTAGATTTTTGTACTTGCTGAATAGAAACAGTACTTTCTGAATAGAAAAAGTAGTGCAACATAAAATTGCAGTAATTGAATCACGACAGTACCAACTTTCTTTTAATGAAAAGTAATGACGAGCTACATTAACATAACAACCAATGTTTTTTTTTTAAATTCTATCACAGTGGTCGGCAAACCAGTGATCACCAGCTACTGATATGTGTTATATGGTGTAAAAAATGAATATGACTGTAATGTCGGAATAATACTATATTCCTTGACAAACTGCTGAACATACCAGATTCACCCATAATTCAATCAAAATTTTCCAATCTACTTTATATTTAAATTAATTTTATCGCTGGTACGGTTCAAAGCACTAGTAAAGCTATTTTTTATTTCCCAATTTTTTCAAAAAGTTATAGTTCGGGTATGATTCATCATAAAAAAAGTTGATCTACTTCTATCTTCTTCTTTTTCTACTTACCGTGTTTCAAACGCATTACAAAAAATTAATGAAAAGAATGAACTTGCTTCTTTTACATAGCTCCTCAATGTTCAGCTCAAGTTTTGTTAGGTACAACCTTAAATCGTCTCCAACATCAACAAGTACATTTCGATTTCTGTACTTACTTTTTAAATAAATGCCATCATGAAGATGGATGAGGTTCTGGGAGAATCTATAAAAAAATGTGGCTCATCTATTGATAGGTAATTTCATACCTAGGTGCAACTCCAGATGGCCTTATTGGGGACAACTCTATAATTGAAGTGAAAGTCTTGTAAAAATGTTACTCCTGAGGATGCCATCAAATCCAAAAAAATCCCTTTGGGAGATAGATTTGAAGTAAATATAGTGAATGCACTCCAAAAAGGAAACAAGAAAAAAATACTCCGCATCATTAAATTACATTCTGTCATCATTTAATTTTTTCCAATATGATTTTACTTTTTATTGTGAGTACCTTTTAGCTTGCTAAAGAAATGAAATGCATTTTGAACTAGGCTACCGTACTTCATTTTACTTGATTATTCTATTTTTGCAGCTGGTTCATTATTTTACTATAAACAAACTAAATCTTATTTAGATTAGGCGATTCTAAGTCTCTTGTCTGTTTATAATACTCCGATACTATTTTTTATTATCATATCATGAATTGATCTATTTTAAAGAAAATAATTCATGCTCATTTTTCATTATTGTTGAATATTATAGCACTTTTATTGAAAGTCATCATTCAAATATTATAACTGCAAGCGTAATTTATTCAAGTCTTTCTTGTAATTGTAAGTGATGGTACTAATACTAGTTATCACGTCCCAACGGTTGGGAATCATAATCACAGCTTATTTTATTCTATACGTAAAGACGAAAACGAAGAAGAGAGACCGAAGCTGCGAGTAAGTGAGAAGAGTTGAGACTGTAGGAGAGGAGTGTAGTATGGCAAGGCGGAGTGGTGGGGGAAAGACTGTAGTTTTCAGAACGGCACGGTTGCTGCCCCGTTCTCCACCTCTCGCCTACGGTCTATGACTCTGACTCTACTGAGGTCGATTACAAGAATCGGACTCCACCACCGAGTTTTGCCAAAGGCATTAAGGCCTCTTAAGACTAGTAAACTTAGTAATGTACCAATACAGGTTCCAATTAATTATATTGTACCACCTAGAATTTAGTTTATTTAATACTTTGTACTTGCATAATTTTGTGTCCCAAAATTTATTTTTGTTTTTCGGGACGAAAAATCTTAAGGGTGGAGGAGTTATGTGTACTATAACAATAAGAGTGCTGACAGACATTTTTATAAACTTCCATTGCAATACCTCTAGCACCTTTTTTGTTAGTCAGTCGTCTCTAGCCACTTGAACTGTTAACATCTGTATTTGTGAAAATAAAGTTCTTTTTTAAAAACGGTTTCATTGAGTCAATGAACGTATCTTATATATATAATTATGAAATATGATAAAGAGTTTCAAATCTTACTTTGATCTAAAGAAAAGAAAATGGTAGAAAACATCAATCGGGTTGAGGGTGATTCAAAAAGCATGCATCCATTTTGAAAAGAGACTACTACTCTAGCTTACCAACTAGTTCGTACTTCATCTTCTAAGAGAAGTACGGTAAACGCCTGTTCATAACATCCTACAATATGTGGAATGAAATGAACCACCATTGATAATCATCCATCGATGTTTAGAGGGGATTTCGAGAATTGAGGGTAGATTAGTAGGCTATTGATAAAACTAGATTTCGCCCTCGAGTAAAACTATATCACCACGAGCACTGATAACAGAGTATGATCAAGAAGGGATTCAATCAGCCGTACTCTGCATAAAGATCATCTTTCACTCAAATTAGTTTACTTTGTGTATAAGACATAGCTCTTCTCTCTTGGTCTTACCAAGTCCTCTGCTTTACACTTTGCAACAAGTTCTTCGTATATCCGGCCTGCTATTGAGAAACAAAGGGATGCGCCCAGTAATAATGTTCAATTAGTGGATGTGAGCTTTCGCTTAAAATTTCTCAATAAATTGCGCTTGTTACCTTTGAACGAGTGATTTGAATCCACCATGTGTGATCGTAGATGGTTGGCAAGGGTGCACATTTCTCACGTTTACACATGTTTGCATGACAATAATTGGGAGTTTAAAATTTTAGTGATTTACCTTAGTTTCACACGAGTGACAGTTTATTGAAAAACAATAGTTAAATTAGAAATGTTTTTAATAGAGTACCTTATTAGTGCGTGCTAGCCTTCTGCCTCTGGTGGTGGTGAAGGAAAGAAGGAAGTAGCCCAACTATGAAGGAAAATAGAACGATAGATCTGTAGAAATTGGATGATGGACAATGTGTTTGCACGCTTCACGCTTTGTTTTTGTTATAATAGAACATTTTTTGATTCTATTTCATCCCAAGAAATTTGATGAGAGAGAGTTGAAAGGGGGTCAAAAATATCCAAGAAAGCTGCAAGAAATCTTGAAATAATCAAAAGGCGTGCAAGTGTACAACTCTATAAAATAAAATCTCAATCTATACTAATATTTTTAGTCTATATGTTCGAATATTTTAAAAGTTTTTAAAATGAAAAAATTCATGGACAGGCCTATATTATATGATAAGAAATTTACCCAATTACATATTGAAGACAGTAAGAGTAATAATAAGGCCCACTATCTTGTTATGACTACAGTAATCATATAATGCTAGCTACTTAATTTATTTCTCTTACAATAATATAAGTAGTCTAGCAGGTTAATAGACCAAGCTGATGTGACTTTAATAAGTGATTATGCTCCTTTGAAAATCTCTCTTGTGATGCAATTTGTTTGAGCCACATCATGATCTATGAATTGTACCTGGCCTATAATCATTTCCTGGTCCTATTTCGATTGGAAGAAATTGAAGCTCTGTCTATTCGATCCCACTTTTTTATTTCTATTTAAAGTTTATTTATCTTTGAATGGAGAAAGTTTATTTATTTACAAACACACAACTACACATTATTTTATAGACATTTAAAGATAATCTACTCAAAAAACTGTTATAAAAAACTTTTTATTTCAATTATGATACCCCACTAATACTATGTATATAGTGGATAGCATATGGAAATAATACAATACCTTATTAAAGTATTTTTCAGAATGAAGTTGGATGTGTTAATGTATACGGTATATAATTAAACAATTTAATAAATGTGAAAACAAATAAAATGTCTAGAGTTATACAAAATAGCCACTTCATAATAATTATTAAAATATCATTATAATATAAGGAAGTTATAAATGCATACCAAAAATATAATAAAATAAATCAACGTAGAAACGCCTTCCATAGTTCCCCACTTCAAATGTAATCAATTCCCCTGATATGAAATTCAAGATAAACATTTTTTTAAAGTTGTTCTTTTTTAGTAGTTTTCAAGCATGATATCGTATTTGAGATAATCCTAGACTACATCCTAATCCACTATTCACATGAATCACATCCAACCTTTTTATGAATAAGCTCACTAAATATATTCTGCTTAATGTTTTAATCGACTTGGTATCTTCGACTCTCGCCGAAATGCTTGCGTATTGAGCATCAACGTCGATTTAAATAATCGAATATGATATTAATTTGATATATTATAAGATTACTACACACTCTTATACTGGATGCAGTATAAAGTGAGTTGTGGGAATTCTTACCTTTATTGAATGCATATTATTATGATCCTCGAAATGTTCCATAACTAAATAGGTGCAAGGATGAGGTTGAGGTTTCATTAGCGTAGATCAAAAGCTTATCATTTGACGAGAAACTTAGGCTAATAAGCGAGTTGTAATTTTGCTTACAGACAATGCAAATTTGCCAAAGTTGCTTTTCAGCTGCCAAAAGCATCTTCCAACTTCAAAACAAGAGCATAGAATTGGGAAATTACGCTTTCAATGACATCGTTCTCCAACATGAGCCAGGGACTTGATTCTCAAATATTGAACTTGGTGTTCAGGTTAACAGAGAATGCAACCTGGAATCAACCTTCATTGAGATCTGAGTAATATTATAAGCTCCTAATATGATTTAGTGGGTATATTGATAGTGAACGTTGTCATCAATATTACGTGATTGAAATTTGAAAAAATAAATCCTATTTTTGTTGCTGGTTTCTCATGAAAATTGAAAAAATATCAATGTTTACAATTCTCTTATATACCTATCAAAATTTATAATTTGTATTGTACGAAACTACTAGAACACTAGTACACCAGAGTTCACATTCCACCGACATATCAGTCTTCGATAAAATTTCACAATGGAAATTTAGCAACATGCACTACGTAAAATTTGTGTTGCTTAAATCTCTATGTGAGATGATCAATTTAAAAAAGTGTATGGTAGAGATAATGCTCACGTAATAAGAGCAGGACCGGGCGCCGCAGCTCAGCGGGTGCAACCGCCAATTAAAAAAAATTGTTTAATCGTTTGCATGAGAAACACCGTTTGTAAAACTATACTTCTTTCAGTGAGCTATAACCGCTCAAAATGAAATGTTATAGACTATTAGTGGAAATAGTGATTAAAGGAGGAGGGCACCCCGTCTACGTTTGCCCTGGGCGCCGCCAATCCTAGAGACGGCCCCGAATAAGAGTAACATGCGTAAAAGTCTACTACTAATAGTTAGAAACTGTTATTTGTGTTCTAGCAGACAAAATAAACTGTACAGTACTGTAGGCCTTACGAGAGAAAACCGAAATTACCAGAAAAAATCAATCAAGAGTAAACTTGGAAGCGGAAGCGGAACGATTAATCTCATCAAATTAATGCATGATCAATAATTATATACAGATATTATATTATTATTAGGTTGATTTGAATATCAAAATTGGTTCAATCAATTTATTTACTGTTCATGGATTATGGAATATAATCAGAGATGAGAATGTAAAATGAAATATTTTCAGATACAAATAAGAAGCGTATGGCTTTTATTGGTGGGGAGATAGTTCCATCTCGCCGTAATTTCAGATACAAATAAAATTATACTTAAGGTGTTAGATAGTTCTTGATGAACGAATTGCTATTTGCAATTCAAGATTGAAAGTTCAGTATTTATTTATTTTCGAGATTCCAGTTTTCATTACATTTTATATTTTTCAGGGCAGTGAGTATTATCTCACAAGAAAATGAGGGGGAAGAAGAAGATGATGAGAATGTGCTGTGTGCCGATACCATCACATTCACTGAGGAGCTCCTATCACCACGTTATATCAAAACTCATCTACCAACAAAACTTTTACCTCAAGAAATCTGGATAAAAAAGCCCAAGGTTAGAGGTAATTCTATACCATTATAGAGATTACTCTATATCCTTGACTGGGTTTAAGATGAAAATATTAACAAAAACTTTTTGGAATTACATTTTGAAACGAAAAAAACTTATTTACTGCCTCGTGATAAGACACTTTCAAAAGTTATCCTACTGGCAACAAATTATCTACAGAACATGACTCAAATTATGATAATGTTTACATCTGTTGACGACAGTAGGGTAGGCTATATTGATGTTTGACATCTTATTGACGTTTTTTTTTATTTTTGATGCCTTTTTAATTTGGATATCTGCAGTAATTTGTTAGTATCCTAATCCATCATCATGAGCCTATGCAAGGTGTAATAATGTGAGAATTTATTTAATCTTCATCTTTGGTAAGACTTAATATTTTCAAATAATGAATCGAAAATGTACTTCTTACTTGATATAACAAGAGACTTGTGAGAAGACTCTTGCCTAAATTTTCCTGGGAAATGAGAATATGATATATGCAGTTGAAAAGAATAAGAAATGAAGAGTGAAGATTATTATGACCTACATAGAAATTCTATAAGAGAATCTTCTCTCGACAAATATTACTTTTGATTATAGAAAAGACTGTTAACAGTGATGGTTGAGGGGGTGAATTAACGATCATTGTTCCATCGTTCGACATTTCTATCATTACACAGACAAAGACTAAGTAAATAGAAAGAAATGGAATATGAGCTTCATTCAGGTATCTTCGTGACCTGAAGAAGTTCATGGTTTGAGCTTTTTTGCAAAACTTGTTTGCATCTTGTTAGTGAATGCGAGCATTCCAAATCCTGAAGGATATGAAATAATGACTCTCACAGTGGAAAAGCCTTTCTCGACTCCAAAAAGGATTCAAGTTATAGGGATTCACTAAACTCTATGGAAAATAGGAAAGAGATGAACGCTTAGTTTCAATCTCCAGTGGTAGTAATATCAAAGGTCCGATTCTTGAAATAATGAGCTCCAAAATACCAATAAAAATGTGGAGACATCTAGATATTTCTCTATAAAGCATTTCTTTTTTCAAAGCTGCTATTAACATTTTAATTTTTCATAATTTACCTTGAATCTTCGTCAGATAATCTACGTGACTAGAGATCCGAAAGATGCTGCTACATCGTATTATCATCACCATCGTCTATGGAATGGCTACACTGGAAGTTATGATACCTTCATGGAGGGATTCCTCAACGATAAACGTGAGCGAAAGTACTCAAATATTACACATTGATCATTTATCATAAAGTGTACATAAATAGTACACATTGATCAAAAACATTATTAATAATCAATAGTTCAGTATATTAAAAATTTATTTTCAAAAATGAATTTATTGAATTATGATTTAAAAGATAATGCATTTTAGATATTGCTACCTAACACATAATATTCTAGGGTTTTTTCTTAGTTTAAAATTTTTGCAAATAACGTAGATTCTGCATTCTAAAAATAATATAATATCAAGGTAGATAGATTTTTTTTTCATCTGGCATTACAGCTCTGGGTGAGCTTTAGCCTCTCCAACTCTCTGCCTCCAAACCAAACGGTCACCTGCCTTTTGCTTTCAATTCCTAAACCCCATCCTTCTTAAATTAACCTCTACTTCATCCTTCCAGCGATTTCCTTGCCTACTTCTTCCCTCCATTCTTGCTTTGCACATTTTCGTGACGTAAGTTGTTCGACCATTCTTTCCAGGCGACCAATCCATTGAAGCATTTCTGATTTTATATGGCTCACTATATATATTTATCTTGAAGAATGTCGTCTATTTCAATGTTGGTACTTTTCTTCCATATGCCTTCTTCATTAATGCCTATATATTCTTGGGTAGATATTCATGAACCACGTATATTCATAATGCTATTCATCCATGGAGAAAGTAACTATGTAGACTATTATGTGTTTTTTAAAGAGTGTTTGAATGAAAAAATCATCTCAGTTAGTACAATAAGCCAACGAAGTATTGCGAAACACTTTATAAAAAATACATTATAGTCTACAGAGTTACTTTCTCCATGAATGAATAACATTATAAATATGCGTGGGTTATGAATATCTATCCAAAAATATTATGTAGGCATTAATAAAGAAGGCATATGGAGGAAAAGAACCAGCATTGAAATGACCGATACTCTCCACGATATAGTGCATCAGAAAAGTGTGTTGATTTGACGTGGAATGACTAAAATTTATTTCAGTTCATTCATTTTATTTTTAATTTGGTCAGGCGTTATGTGAAAAAAGCTGAAAAATCGAATAGAACAAGTAAGAAGTCAGTATCTACTGTAATATCGGAAATATTCAACAAAAAAAAAAAAACAAAAAAACAAATATAGCTCCAAAAACACGTTCTTTGCAACTTGAAGTGGATAAACATGTTTGAACTTGAAAAACGTGTTTTTGGGCCATTTTTGCATGATATTCCGTTTAATATCTCAAAAATTACTAGAGTTACCGACTTCTTACTTGTTTTATTAGTTTCTTCAGTTTTTTATTTTACGCAGAATCTGACCAAATTACAAGTAGAATGATGGCTATACAAACTTCTGGTTAAGTAAATTAATAGGACTAATTTCTAACTTCTGCCATCTTCAGCTCTGCAACGGAGCATTTTGGACCTATGTCTATATATACTTCTTATATTACTTTAGAGGTTTAGAGATTATAACAAGCTCACGAAGTTTTGGAACTTTACGCGTAACAATCTGTATAGCCTATAACGCCTGCCTTGTTAACTTTATGTCGTTTGGCATCTTACAGCCAAATACAGTCATAAAACAGTCTAGTATAAAAATTTAGTCATTTGTCCCTACGTTTTCAATACGATTATGTGTCTGTCAAGATACCAGTCTATTCAAATTTTAGTGTATCATCTCAATGGCTTTGATGTGATCAGATAATTTATATAGAAACTTCTTATCTGAGTAGAATAATTTCCACATTATTTGACCAATTCTTATTCAACTTATGAATGAAATTATTCTTTAATGAATCGAATTATGCATTAGTGAATGAAATCATCAATGAATAAATCAATACGTGTGTTAATGAATGAAATTATTCATTGATGAGTTGAAATTATCTGATCGGAGCTCTTGCTCACTCATCTTCTATTTAAATGTTGTACTTGCAAACAAAGCTATTTGAATGAGAACGATCTGGTCTATTTGTAATTTGACTGAGCTGATTGTTACCTTGGTAATTGCATTTTCTCAATGCGACATCAAAGCTCTGAACATGCAAGTTGACATTTAATCGTTTGATTACAGTATTAGTCTGTCCTAATTCTTTTGAAGACTAGCTAATCTCTATTTCCTCCCGACTATTATGCAAGAAACTTCTGACAAACCAAATGAGATCAATTTGGCTAATTGCAAAAGCGAACTCGGCTACTGTAATGAATAGGAAGTTGCAGTGAAAAATTCCCTTCTGGAAAAATGTAGCATTATTTGCAGCTTCTAACCAAGAAATAATAATAATAATTGTCATCGAATTTCAAGCTGCTCAAACAATATTCGAAAAAGCCTCTAGCCATCAAATAATTTCTCAAAAGATTTTCTACCGGTTCAAGCCCAAGTGCGATTTTAGAGAGATCTCTCAGGATAATTTTATTGAGCGATTATAATAATTATTCATAGGAAAAGACTCTTGTAGACATACTGGCATAGTGAAAATATAATGTTTTATAATGTTCACTACTAATGTTTTATAAGGACCCTAATTTATTGAATATGTTACTTAATTTGAAAATATCAATTATTATCTTTTCCTTGCTGTGTTTTTTCCTAATTTAAAACGTTGAAGCTAGTATTCTAGTTGATCTGTATTTGAGTTTCAGAAAATGAATTATTCAATTATTTTCAGTCGTGTATAGTCCATTCTGGGATCATGTAATCGAATACAAGAAACTAGAGAATGAGCCCCATGTCCTGATCAACTCTTACGAAGAAATGAAAAAGGTGAGATATGGATCCTGGATAATTCTCGCTCTGGGTGCATTATAATGTCATTATTACATATAGATGTATTCACATAAACTATTATGATAAGGCTACTGATTATTTCCATACTGGTTTTAATAATTGACCCTACCAATCCATTTCTAATGAACCGATACATCAAAGTATCCAAGGTCCGATGAATGTACATAAAACAATTATTATTAGCAATTATATTGTACTGCATCATGTAATTTCTATGATTTTCTGAACGTTCCCGATTCACAAATACTCGTACATGAACGTCAGCAGTACAGCTCTTTTATTCTTCTTGGTTCATAGATCCCATAATAGCATTCCTCAACGTTTTCTCTATATTTTATTTTTTAATTTGGCGAAATATAAGACTCTTTAAAATATAAGAATCGGAGAAAAGTTGTTCAACACAATAAAAGAAGCGGCTATTCTTGCATTGTTGAAAAAAAATTATTGAATAATTTGGCTATGGATGGTGGGGGTTAATAGCATTAAATATGATTTATTTTGCAAGAAAAGTATATCTATATAATGAAAAGTGTCATGGGCAAACATGAAAATAGAATTGAACCTCGATAGGACTAAAATATTCGAGTGAATCTTTATTTCTGTTTCAATAACCAATAGTAGAATTGATCGAGTCATAAAGCTCTCATCTCTTGAACGAAAATTGGTAGCAATTAGCGAAGAATTAACTGCTATTGCCTTGATTTTCCAGGACTTACCAGGTGTAATAAGACGTACCGCCAAATTTCTCGAGAAGGACTTAACGGACGAGCAAGTATCAAAGTTGGCCCATCATCTAAGCTTCAAAGAAATGAAAGTGAATTCGGCTATAAATGGTGAAGAGTTCATCAAAGAAGTCAAAGAGAAACACGAAATGCCGGCTGAAGATCCTGAGTTGACTTTTATAAGGAAAGGAGAGGTAAGGAGAGGTTATAAGTTTGTCTTTATTTCAAGTGGCGTAGGTGATATTGTGGAAAATATCATAATGAATAATAAGACTTAAATTTGTCACAACCACATTAATTGAAACCCGTGATTAATAATGGTGAAACAACCGAAACTAGTTTCTCACAGGTTTCAATAAATGTGGCTGTGACAACTTCGAGTCTTATTATTCATTAGAAGTTTGTGTGTAAACACTTGAGCTCAATAATTGATGAGCTCCATTGCGATAAATCTAAAACCATTTAGAGAAAACATATAATAAAAATATTCTACTAATGATTAGAATGAATATTAGGTTTCAGCTAATTAATAATAATATAGTGTGTCCTGGCTCGCTCAGGTCTGGTGTCAGAGTCGCACCTGAATAAGTTCAGGGCCTCTGATGTGACTTAACGACTGTTTTTAGGCAGCTGGGACCGATAGCTTAACGTGTCCTCCGAAAAATGGGAGTGGCCTGAGGTAAAATCTTTTGGTCAGAACTGGGATCGAACCCGGGACCTTTGGGTTATAACAAACCAGTATTTAAATTACTCGGCAATCCTAATTCAGCTAATTATTTCTGATCAACAGGCTTATGAAATGTCGATCAGACCAACACAATATTATAGCATCTATAAGCAATGCTGGTTTACATTAAGAAAGTAAACTAACAATGCTTGATTTTTTACTGCAACTCAAATAGAGATGTCTATCTATTACAAGAAATAACTTTACAATAAATAAAGGATAGAGAAATAGAATCCGTTTATGGTCAACCCAACTTGATAGTGTTGAGAAAATAAATTTCACAATTGAAGAAATTAAATTCAAATTTGTAAATAATTCTTTGGTTTATTGATCCTGTTGACAGTGATTTGGGTTTGATAGATCTCTTTAATTTATTCCACACTTTTTATAAAAAATAACCTATATTATTCTTTGAAAATTCGTTTTTCACCTTATCCGCAAATAAGTGGAAACAAGTTCATTATCCCAACTCGCATTATGAGGTGTGTTATTTTCCAATTTTTCCATCAATTTTTCGAGGCTTTCATTTGAAAATTAAAATTCAATGGTCGTTAAATGCTCCTCATTAAAACGAACCATTTGAATTTCTCATAATGTAAGTTTTTTGGAGGATCAATCCTACTTCCAGTAATGCCAATAATTTCAAGAATCTTTATAAAGCAAACAATATTTTTTTTTCACAAAATTTGCATCCATCAAGTCTTTCTGTGTTTATAATTTTTCGTAAAAATCAAGTTCAATATTACTAAAACTAGTTTCACACAGCTCAAGATGAATAGATTTAATTTTGGACAGTAATCTGCTCGGAAAAATGAAATTTGAACCCAGTTTCTCCAAAGAAGAACAGCGTCCCTGCAATGAGACATGAAGATATGGTAAGAATATGAAAAATATTTGATCCACAAGAAATACCGATGGAAAATGAATAAGAAGTTAGCATGGAACATGAGAAATGATAATTGTTGAATCTAATACTATACATTATACCTTCTAATATATATACCTTTATTTTATGATACTTTGTATTGAGTTAGAAATCAACTTCCAAACTGATACAAATGCTTCCACATCTGCAGACAATTTGGCTTGAAAAAAGAGAGAGATTTATTTCTCATCACAGGAAGATCCACTATTTTCCATCAACTGGAAGACAAGCAAGTTGATAATCTTGATAAAGTGAGATTTCTAAAAGATTCTTGTTACTGAATTTTTGCATTTTGTTCTAGGTGGGCGGCTATAAAAATGAAATGCCTGAGAAATTGGTAGAACGCTTCAGTGACTGGACAAGAGAAAAGCTTTGTGGAACAATTCTTCAAAACGAAATTATGTGATTGTACTGAAATTAGGAGTTTCGACTCCTGGTGCCATGCTCATCGATACCTATAGCAGCCCCTTACATAATAATTGTCATCAATGGTAATGAAGATAATAATTACTGTATTGGAGTAGATAGGCAATCTGATGTTCACCAGACCCCTGATAATGTATACTTTATTATTAATTACCAACTTTTATCAATACTTTGTGCTTAGTAAAATGATTTCATGGAATCATATTATGAACAATAAAGTATAACTCATTAAAATGTGCAATAATGATCAATTCTCACAACATCATTCAAATTCAATTCAAAATGCACAATATGCTCCCTCCATTATTTATACCTATACATAATGGTTTTAATCAAATTTTACTGCACTGTATATTTGTTTACTTAATTTATTAAATAGATGATTCAATCCATGTTCTATTCATTGTATAATTTTCTCGGTTTCATTCAAATTGGAATACTTTTCTCAAAGAATTCACCAGGTTTCTTATCTAATTAATGATGATGAGAGATAATTTTCCTATCAAGATTGGGAAAAGTTTTTATCATCGACACTTCCCACAAATAACTCGCATACTTCAATCTAGTAAAACGAGTGATATTGCATCAGGATGGACATTTGAATCCTGTATTATTCCACATTAGTTTCCCTTTATTGAGCCTCATCGTTGTAAAGTGTCATTTGAGTATCATTTAGCCTCCTAAAATCATGATGTGTTCTCATACAATTCCTTTAAATGGATTTTCATTTATGAATCTGAAGAATTTCTTTCTAAGTGTGAACATAGACTCCCCTACCATTCATTCGGAATTGATATCAGACCTCTCTTAGTTGGGTTCTCAAACTCTTTTTCATTCACTTGTGAGTCTTCAAACTTTTGATATAGAAGCTCTCTGGATAAGCTACTTAACTTATTCAATGGTGTATTACTCACACTAGCCTTTTAAGTGTGAATCTCACACTACTTTTGAAAGTTGTGAACCGCCTTTGATTGCCTTTCTGGCAGCTTCTATAGGTTTACTGTTTTAGATTGGATTACTTCTTCTCTATATTTTGAAAAAAAAAATTCAACTCTCTGTAATTTATCATCTTATATAAATATAACGCCTGGGAACCTCTGATCCTAACTTTTTATTGAATTTAAAACAAAGAATTCTTATCGTATCAAGATAAAACTGATGTTTAGAAAGAATCAAAACCATAATAGTCCTGGATCTGAGTAGATTTCTGTAGGAATTTCGCATATAGTGAAATTTTTTGCTGAAATGGTTAGTAGGGGTTCTAGCAAGTAATTTTCATTCGGTACCTGTAAGTTCCAACATACACATTATACAAGTCAAATAGGCTACTTGACCATGTAAAAACTTGAACAACGTTTTTTTATTAAGGATTTTTTATTGTATACTAAAATAAAAACTACTGCTTTTAATATAAATACTGCTTTTAGCTTTGATGAACCTCCCAACTATTTAAGTAGTTTCAATTTAAGTTCATCATTAAAATTAGGTAACTTATCTATAGCAATATTTTTGTCAATGTTTGAGAACAAATCTTGTTCAACCGCCATTAGCATTTTTTTTTTATTGCTGATGATTGACATGATTCCGAGATTTGTGCGTGGGTAATGGTGGGTGGGTAATGACTTTTAACAATTTTTAATTTCGATCTCGCATCTCTTGCACGTTGCCCTTAAAATGCTTTAAAACAAATAAAATAATAAATTATTTAAAGCAACGAGTATTGTGGGATATAGAAATTCGTGGGTTTGAATGGAACATAAATACAAGAAAATATTTAAAACATATTTTTTATTATTTCGATTTTGGGGCCCCCTAACTCGGGGGCCCCTGGCGATCTCCAGGTTAGCCACCCGGGCCTGAATTTAGGACTCATTTGTTGGGTATTCATCATTTTCGTCATGAGCGACCATCTCCTATTGCTTCCAGAGTCTGTCAACTATTAATGGCAGTGCGCAGAAATACATCTTTTTGTGTAAGCGCATACAGCGTTCCGCTATGCATAGAACTAAACAGATTTCTTATTATGATAAAGTGTGCGAGAACATCCCACAGAAAAAAGCAGCAATCATGGGCTACGCCCGATTCCTTCAGAGTTCCTCAGCCAGTTAAAAATCATAGCCTGATTCCCTCCCAGACGTGAACAAGTCTATAAAAATCATAGCCCGATTCCCTCCCGTTGGTGAAAGAATTTAACACATATTTGAAGCGAAAATCCAAATTTATTGTGAGTACTTCATTATTGACACACATGTAAGATTTGAGCACATTTGAAATACTGATGCAACTAATTAATAATGGGGTGTGAATCAGTTCGCCTCCTTAAGTATTATAATTTCATTTTTCTTTTTGGAAGGAAAATTTATAACTATTCATTAATAATAAATATCTTCCTCTTTCACTCGATATAACTTGACACATTTGACATGTTAACAGTTTGAGAGGTAGTAGCGGAGTGGGCAGGTTGTAATAGTATCGTTCAGTGACAATAGAGCAGTGACTGGGAGAGAATCGGGCTATGTCCAACTTTCTACCCGGGGAAAACCGAGGGACAACCTTTAGCATGGGAGGGGATTGGGCTACACCTGCAGTTATTGATAGAGAGCATATTAATAGAAAGGGAGGCAAATTTTCATACAACTGCCAAAAATGAGTTGAATAACTAAACAATACTTCTTTCCTTCTTTACAAATATTAACGCAATGATACTTTAATGAGATGGTTTTTTCAAATAAATGTATTGTGCCTAAAAACACCTGATCCTAACTTCTATTTGAACTTGTGAACAAAGAAAATAAGATGTTGGTTGAAAGCTTCTGCACAGTCACATTAACAGTGGCATTAAAAAGAATAGCTTTTCTGTGAATGCATAAATCTTCCATGATTCCCTTCGTTTCTAACTCAGAGGGAATTCAAAATATATGACTGCAGCCTTTAGCATAAAAGTCAATTTCACTTATCCTGCTAAAAATATATTTTGCACTTTTGCATGGATCGACATTTTAAATTCCAGCTTGCAAAGCCTTTGTAATCGGATCAGTTCAGATGTGACAAACTTGAATACCTATTTCCATATTTATGAAGAATTAGAGCTAGTGGCGGAAATTTGTTAGCAAGGAAGCTTTCTACTGGGATTTTACCCAGAGCATTCATCGCATAGACTTACTTCTCTATCATTCTTCTCACTCTCATAATAAAAATATTGAGAAATAGAAAAATTTCCTGGTTTAATAGACGACTATTCATTACATAATGAGCATTATTTTATCAAATCGACAATCTCATTCATAAGTTATTCATATTAAGCCTACTTTGTAAAAATAAAATTCTGAACTTTGAAGTTTATCAAACTAGGTACTCACCAACCTAAATGGTTTCTTTGATTAAAAATGAACAGTATCTTATAATTCAATACCTAAGTATTTTCAGAAGCTACTTTATCAACACTGAGTTTTAATCATCACTAACAATACTATCATTATAATTAGTGACTGAACACAAAGTTGGTTTAAAATCTAGAACCGATTCAAACTTTTTGGATTCAAAAAAAGGAAAAATTAAACCGGGAATAACAAATGCCTGTGACGAGGATTTCAAAGATATTTGCAACAAAAGCAAAATAACTAGAGGGATGAAGATTTGGAGGGATAAAGAATAATTGGATAGAAAATAATGAGAGATTAAATTTTATCACCACAGTATGTTCCATGAATTAATTAAAATATACTCTGGAACGACATAATCAAAGAGATGTTTATATCTCATTTGAACCGGAAAAAAATATTGTTGTTCCATATGTTTTTTAAAGCTACATGATGAGATTGTGAGCGTATTGGTTGAAATATTATGAAGTAAATTCGGAATATTGAATGTGGCTTTTTCCACAACATTCAAAATGTTCAATGCGTCTGAATCTCAGTTGAAGCTGAAATTCACGATTCAGTGGAGGCTGAATAGCATATCCGGCGAAATCCTTCTTCCATTTTCCGTTTATGATACCTCAAAGCCCTCCTCCGCACATCCGTGCCAGTTCTATTATTTGGCTGGATTCGATTAGGCATGCATTTACTCGACTGTCACTTTTTAAAGTCTGGAGAATTTAAATAGTCTAGCGTTATTACAATCTACGAATATTTCATCCATGGTTTCATCCATCCTACAATTCTCGAATTTATAATAAAATCAATGAGATCAGAGCGATAACAATAACCAGCTTCATCAAGTGTCAGCATTAACCCATATGAGGATTTATACTATGTATCCTAGGCAAAACAATTAAGAATACTTGATGTGGAGGCTCACAAATTAGGTTGGCTTTTTTTGCTTTAGAATGGAAACCATGAACCTCAATCAAAGCAAACAAGTGGACAATCCATTATAGTTTGTTTTTTTTATTGATCATGTTTTATTTTCGGTTTATCTTCATTCATTCACAGTCTCTTTACTTATAAGCCTTTACTTTCTAATTGCCCGGCTAATTTTTTAAAAAGTTAATTCTTAGCCACAACAACATAATATAAAACATACAAATACATTTATTACAAACTGACTAAAAAATAATACACATAAAGCTCACTGAGCTTATCTGCATATGGGAGCATAGTAAACTAACAGAAACATGGTAATATAGAAGCATCCGGATTAACTTTTAAATAGTCCAATGAAAAAGAGTTCAATGGCACTTGACAGGAGTAAACATATTTTAGTGCACACTTTCTTAACTAGACAAAAATCCCTTCAAGAAACACACAAATAATAATTAAGCACTCATAAAAATGTACACAGAATATAACCATTCAATAATAAAAATAATATTGCACTCACAGAATATAACAATAATTACAAAATAATATCCTTAAGAGGAACAACAAACAAATTATGTCACATCGTCCCATCACAACAAACACTTTTTCGATTCCATCCTCAGGGTTCGCCAAGAGATATTTTTTAACACTCAACTTGAATGTACAGAATGGTGCCTATATTGTTAATGGAATGCGATAAGCTGTTAAAACATTTACTTTCAAAGAAAAGGAGAGTTTTCTGGAAAATGTCCTTCTAGGTCTAGGGATCCTGATATTTTCCAGAAATCATGTTGTTCATCTAAGCATCTGAGTGACCATTGTATCCGCCAGGTTTCCGATTATGTTGGTAAAATTGAGTCAGCACTTTGAAACAATACAATGACCTCAATGAAAAATCCTCAACATAGCAAATATATTTTCTCTATGTATTTGTCTTCTAGCACCAATGGAGTGAGCTAATAATTTTTGTAATCTGATTAGAGGCTTCATATAAGTAATGTATGTGGAACTCCAGCAAAAAACACCATATGAGAGTCTAGAATGAACCAGTGAAAAATAAATCTTTCTCATCACAGACTTCAGACAAAATCTTTTCATATCAAGTTGTCACATCCCTTTTTTTTGATTGACCGATAAGGGCCCACCATAAGAGATCACTTTCCACAGTCACTCCCAAATATTCAACACTATCTGACTGCTGGATTACACTACAATGACCATTTTCTAATCTCAGACAGTTGTTGACAAAGTGGTACTTGAGTGAACAGTCAAGAGCAAATTGCTGGGTAAGGCTAAAGTTTATGCATGTTGTCTTCGCAGAGTTTAGTCTTAGCTTGTTAAACATAAACCAGGTCGAAAATAAATTGATATTTTCTTGCATATTGATCTGAAGATCCTGTAGATTAGATTAATCATATGTTGGAGCTGTATCATCTGCAAAGGCGTTTATATTCCCTGTAACCTGTGAAAGGTCCCTTATACAGGTCATTGATGAACACCAAGAACAACACTGGCCCCTAAACCGATCCTTGAGGTACCCCTATGTGAATATATGGACTGGTACTCACAGCACCATCAACACACACATACTGACTTCTTTCATGAATGTATGACTTGAGTACTCTAGCTGTCTCCAGATTTTTCAACAAAATTGCATGATCTACTGTATCATATGCTTGACTTATATGAAGAAAAAGACCTGAAATTCTAGACATCCTTATTATTCAAGTCAGCATGTATATCAGATACAAACTTTCACAGAGCCAATTCTGTACTAACTCAACCCCTCTCTGCATCCATATTGATCTTGAACAAAAAAATCAGAAAAATTCAAGAATGGAACAAGGCGGGATTTCACAAGCTTTCAAATTTTTTTGAGAAAACAGACAACAAGGAAATGGGTTGGAAACCTTCAACAGTTGATCTATTGCGCTTTTTTGGAATAGGTATTACTTTGGCAATTTTCAACTCTGATGGAAACCTACTTTCAAGTGAACTTCTGTTGAAAAGGTAAACCAACACTCCTGGTGGAAATTTTCTTTATAAGTGACTATGAAAACCCATCATTGCCAGGAGCCTTGGACCCATGCAACCCAGCAATAACATTAAGTATTTACTCAGGACTAGCAGGTCTCCAAAGCAAGGAGTGTGTGTTTCTGCTTACTCTGAATATGTATTGTGTATGTTTCAATTACTTCCTCTGGAGCATGCTGAAGTTATGAACCCACTCCAGAGACATTGATGAAATAATAATTATTGTTGAAAATCTCAGCAAGCTCTGATTTGTCTGTGATTTCACTCTCGTTAGATACTAGGCTTATTGAACAATGTTTAGTTTTTTGTCTCCTGACTATACCAACAAATATCATCCTGTTCCAACATAATTAAACTTGAAATTTTTTGTTGAGATTTTTAGGCAAATAATTTGAGCTAACGATATTCAAATAATGACTTAAAACAAATTCATACTCTTTAGTTCTGGTGAAAGACTTGTCAGAGCTTTTTAGTAAACGACTGAATTGCTGAGACAAAATCGAATGAAAGAGTGCAGATATCTATAATATAGGAAAAACCTGAATTATTCAGATGATCAAAATTCATGTGTAGAGCAGCAAAGATTTGATTAATTGGTAGCATATTGTTCAAATTTCAAATCCTGGAAAAATACACTAAAGTTAAATGTGAAAAGTGTTCAGTTCAAAAAGTAAAAAAAATGGATAAGATTAAAAAGTGAACTTTGATTAAATAATCATTTTTGTAGCTCATACCAGCTTTAATAACCTGTTGAAAAACATGAAGATTGAACTATCATTAGATATTTTTGTAATGACAATTTTGGTATCAGAAATTCAAAAGTATTAATGCAAATTCATTTGATGTGCAATAAATCAATCATGGAACAATAAAAAACCTGATAAAGATTTTATAATCCTCATTGTTAAATATGTTTATCATTATAAGGACATTTTATTATATGGACTCTATATGACTAAGTGAATAATCTATTGCAGTTGCAACTTACAACTTTACTTATGTCTCTCAGGTGCACAAATGTCTGTTGTTTTCTTGATGTGAAGCTAGGAATTCCTCTATCACTAAAGATCTATTTCGAGACTGAAAGTGATTTATTTCAAATGAAATTGAAGCAATTCAGGCTCTATTTTTCCAGAGATTTTTCGACTAATTTTCGCTGGAAGACAAGCTGGTTGAATAACCAAAGTGACTTGTTTCTCTTCTCACACCTTCAACTTCTGGAACTCGTAAGTAACGGTGGAAGACTTTAAGAACAAGCGTTCTTTCAGGAGGCTTACAGACTCGAAACTTTCTACAGCACTGTTCCCTTGGGCTTGTAGTTGGAGCAGTGATTCCATAAAAGGAAATTCAACTCATTCAAATGAAGAATCAATAATATACTTGTAAAAACAGATGATGTCGAATCCAATAGTTATCTCATTGAAATGTGAGGCTTAATACTCATATTGATGAGAATAATGTCTATGATATTTCCTTATGAGTTTATACAAACTTTTATCAGAATAATTTGAATTCTTCAAAACTTGTACACATAACAATCAATTTGGTACAAATGAGATATCTATAATGAATTTATCAGACTTATGTCTCTGAGATGCACACATTTCTGTTGTTTGTTTGATATGAATTTAGGAATAGCACAGGATTAATACTGTCTCTTGAATAATCAATTTTACAAATTAATGAGAATCAAGAAGTCAAAGATTTAAAGTTAGCTGCACTCCAAACAAAAGTGGCACACCCCTAAAAAATTATCATTACTTCTACCTCATACCAATATTATCAGAACTTTTTTATCTTATCAAATCTCAATCGATCCTCCACAAAGTAAATTTCAAGAGTGTAACTTGTTCAACCTGTACTCTGTTACAAAACAATTATTTGTTAGATAAGTACCTACATAGTTCTTTGTCGCTCTTGTTGCTCGCCAATTAGTGGATGAGCTACTAACTCTACTACCACTACTACACTCTTGTTAGAGATCCTAATTGTAACTGTAAAGCCCTGCTTTTAGGAACTTCAAAGCTGCCCTTTTCCCTAACTACTCTCTTGATTGCAGCTGGCTCATGCTCCTTGTACTAGCTCATTTCATTACAACAGCGACACTGGAAAAAGTCAAATGAATTGGCTAGTAAATTAATGGCATTATACAATAATTACTAATCAATGGATTCAAACAGAATAAGGAAATTTTTTAGTCTATGATTCAATTTACTCCTACTTGTATTTGGTAGGATATAAAGTAGAGATGGTATTACCAGTATACCTTCATAGTGGATAATAAGGAAAGACTCAATCAGAATCGGATGTCTTTTACCAGCTATATATATAGGATATTCCATTATAATAACATAACACTGGAATATTAACTTTGAATATTAACAATATATCACTATATTGTTAAATAAAGAAAACCACTGTACTAAAATAGTAGTTTATGCAACGATTTTATTTTGACCCTTATTAAGGCACGAGTTAGATGTAAGTTATAACACGAGCGAATGCAAGTGTTATAAATATCTCACGAGTGCTTTAATGGCCAAATAAAATCGTTGCATACACTATTTTATCTACGACCACTAGTATACATTTAATTAAAACAATTTCATTTTACCTGTGACTTTCAGAGATACCTAACCTCTCATCTCAAATACGAGAAGTTATAGTAGATTGTTAGGTTAAAGCAGCTGGTGTAGCAGTTTGATCAAATCAGCTGATAGTTTCACAATATTGAATTACGATATTGATTCCATCAAAAATACTTCTGATTGGTCCAGAACCCGTGTTATAATGTAGAACCTGCACTATAATGAGCTCATTATGCAATGGGTTTCAAAAAGCATTTCGAAAAGACAGCTGTTTTGGCATCAATTGTGAAACTGTAATGTATACATTATGACATGGTCTTAGATAAACTACTATTATAATGTTATTATATATTCAACTGTTAAAGAGAGTACCATTGTAGGACAATATAAGACTAATAGGAATGAATCATTAATGAAATGATCGAGAAATTCCCATAAATGCTCCTCTTTAAGCATGATTTTAATAAGCAAAAGCCAATATGAGGAAGGTATTTTCAGATGCGTAGTGTGCTTTAATATGCCCATGGGCTTTAAACATAGCTTGAATGTAGATCGTGAAGTAATAAAATCGTTGTTCAAGATAATTCATTAAGCGTTTCATTGCTATATTATATTCATTTACCTAACCTACTGTATAAATTGCTATAAATTCATGGTAGTCACGAGCACCAAGAGACGAATACTTACTACTAACTCCTGTAAATACTGTAATGGTTTGAGCATTACTAGAATAATTGCATTGCATATTCGTAAAATATTGTAGTATACGGTACACTATAATTGTTATAGTCACAAGTTCAATGTTTTAAGTAATGAGTGATTCGCCGCTCGCTAAGCAGGGTGCCAAGGGGATCGTGAAGTTCAGTCACGAGCAATTGGGACTGTGATTGGAAGGGTATAGCAGTAGCTATAACATGACGCTTTATTATCAGCACAATATAATACCCATATCATACTCAGATAATCAAAGTAACCTCAGTACTTACAAATAATTATGGAATGAGTTGGACCAACATATAGTTGGTCCAACATGAGACTTCTAAATCTTCATGAACAGCACAAGGTGAATGTAGCAGACACTGAAACTGCAATCGATAATATAATCTAATGAATTCCAACTGCATATTTTGGAATTTTAAGCAATCAATACAACTTGTTGCATCTGGTAACATCCAATCTCTTCAACTTCCTCCCTGATCAGTGTCATTGACCCGCCCTAACGCGGTATAGCCTTAGTCACATCGAATCAATCTACAAAACTATAAAAATTCTCATTGGTTTCTCTCCTCTGTAATTGATTACTAGAATGTTTCGAACAGATATATCGAAATTATCACAAAACTCAAATAATAACGTGCTCTTATTGGGCCTACTGATTTTCAATTCGGTTGTAAATAATGTAAATCATGTATGATCATGTATCCTTCTATTCAGTCCTCTGTCCTCAGGCTACATGTATCAGGTGAGAACTGGTGATTGGTATCTGGCGTGGGACGTTGGATAGTAAGATAGAGAGAAAATAATAAGGGTGTTTTAGTACGGATTTCTGATGGGGGGGGGGGGGGGGGAAATGTGGTGGCTGTAAAAGTGACTCCTTTCTGTAGAAATGGATGATTTGAATTGTGGTTGATATTGGAGGATAGAAGAAGATGATGAGAAAGGATAAATGATGGCAATGGAGGCACAAGAGTAAGCTATTTTTCTAAAGTTGTCTATACTGACATTTTTCTGGATGTTCGATGAGGTAGAGAATTAGGTGGAGTGAGAGAGTTATTAATGAGGATATTCTTAATTATAGAATGATATCAATTTTTAGAATTTTTTAAATTTCCAGAATTATATGATACAGAATTCATAGCTCATTACAAATCATCTACGAGTATTTGCTAACATTAATTCATTGTGCGGGAAAATAAATGCTCAGAAATGCCATGACACTCTTGCATAGTTCCGTGGATTTTTGTAACATCATCTTCTATTTAGCTTTGTTATTTTTCTCTCAAACAACAATCCTTCCGGCTTCCTGGTTAATAATTATTGTGTTTCAGAATAATATTATCTATATAAATAAAATAAGAGTTTTGTCTGTACATTTATCAGAATTGTATATTTTTTGGATATTTTTACGTTTTATACATTAAATAAGCCTAAAATAGTCTTATCTCACTTTCTGTCTGTCTGTCTGTCTGTCTGTCTGTCTGTCTATCTGTCTGTCTGTCTGTCTGTCTGTCTGTCACGGCCGCAAAGGTATTTTTCGCGGCCTTCTCCTCAAAAACGAGAGCATCGATCGGGATTTTAGTTATTGAACAGTATTGAAAACATTATTGACAATGTCTTTAGCTATAAAAAACTAAATTAACTTTTTTTTTAACAGAGTAATAAACGTTTAAAAACCAAGTAGCCTACTGTGCGATTTTGGATACATTTTACGCGGCCTTCTCCTCAAAAACGAGAGCATCGATCGGGATTTTAGTTATTGAACAGTATTGAAAACATTATTGACAATGTCTTTAGCTATAAAAAACTAAATTAACTTTTTTTTCAACAGAATAATAAACGTTTAAAAACCAAGTATTGTGCGATTTTGGATACATTTCTTCCAAGTTTTATTACCACATAAGAATAAGAACAAATCATGTAATTTATCATGATGTATCAATCAGCTGTTCTCAAATATAAATGGTGGGCCCTTCGCGGCGTTATTTACGCTGTCTGCAGACTTGTGTAGTCGGAGCATTGCAGTCTTTTAGGAAACATGTGTCTGGTGAATTAAAGCTCATCTTATGTTTAATCAATTATTTCTTTGTTGAAAAAAAAACAAAATTTTCTAATTTAAATTTATCAAAACAAAAATTAACATTCTAGGAAGGTGCGCTTTGTGCTAGGCTCTTGGGAATTCGCCAGGTAGCACTATTATTACCACATAAGAACAAATCACGTAATTTATCATGATATATTAATCAGCTGTTCTCAAAAAATATTCTCTCCGATACCTGTCACTGAATTGCTGACGTTCTAAGTTGTTTACTAAGAGCCCGTTTACACGATATAGTTTTTGTGCGGTACAGTAAATTTGCTGTATCAGTTATTTTGCAGTGCTTTCGTTTGCATGTACATTTCATATTGTATGTTCACACAATACTGTTTCAACTGGATCCAGTAAAAAAGCTGTTCTAGCCGATTTCTACATTTGGTTTTGTCTTCGAAAACTGTATCACTAAAATCAGCTGTACCGCAAAATAACTATCCGTATCCGGTGGCACATGTATTGTACCGGTAATGGATATGTTCAAACGATACGCTTATTATGCTGGAAGCAGTCTTCAGATCGTCAGCATTGATCTTCTTCATTGATATTCTTCAGCATTGATCTTCTTATTAGTGAATTCCAGTGTCCAGAAGTGGAAGATATTAATTGTGAAAATTTAATTTCTCTAATATATGAGAGACCCGCCTTGTGGGACAAGACTTAAGATTAATATAAAAATAATGAGAGAAAAATGTGTAGAATATTGAAACCAGAACTTGCGTACTTTAATCAAAATTTAAGAGAAACCTTCAGTAAGAAACTTATTTAAAAAAATCTTACAAAATAAAAAAAAATTCCTAGACTGGAATAAATAAAACTGAACTGGAAGCGCAATGGTGGGAGTTGCTGGTCTCCTATCGGGCGCCTCCCCAGGTGGCGGATTGGGGGATGCCTCCTAGATATAGGTGGTACCAGGGAAATGAAATACCCGGGGTGGACCAAAACCAGCATAGAAATTGCTGCCTTGCAGATGGAGGTCAATGGAAATCCAAAGGCTAGGGGAAGAAAACCCCAATAGAAAATTGACTGCTGCCTTGTAGTTCAGCATTGGTTTGTTAAAGGCTAAGGAAGGAAACCTGAAAAAATTCCCTGGTCCTCCAGGTTGGGGGTTGGATGTGGGGCTAACTCCCCCACTCCATAAAAAAAACATTTGTTATGGAAGCACAAAATGATAGGAACGGACGGCCCTCAAGGAATTTAGTAAAGGAACAGACATTTAAAAGATCGCTGGATAGGGACCGTTGGCGACAATTACTAGTGCAGGCCAAGACCCGTCCTGGGTTGTAGGGCCACTGAAGAAGAAGAAGAAGGAAGCGCAATGGAAGAAGGAGGAGAGCACAGCAATAAGCAGCAAAGCCGGACCGTGTGAACATCACAGTACAGTTGACGCCGTACAGTAAAAAACCGTACCGCAAAAAAACTGTATCGTCTGAACAGGGCCTAAGCTGCTAACAACTTCATGATCGTTGCTATCAAAAAAGCCGTAACATATTTAGTCTTATTTCTAAACATAATCCGTACGAAGGACGGGCACAATAGCTAGTCTATTATATGTTGATCGAACAACATACACATACAACATATTCATGCAAAAAAGAAACGAAAATAGCCTCTCTTGTGTCAACTAAGTTGGATCTACTATTGTTCTCTAGTATATCTAGTGTTACATAGGTGATATTATACATCTACATGGTCAATTGAATTATGAGGAACTTTCTCTTGAACAATGATTAAATTCATATGAATCTAGGACTTTATTGGAATAGTCTCAAAATGGAATAAATTTGAAAGACTATTAATGTTCATATTCTGTAGACTCCAGTTAGAAAACAAACATGAGAAGTGAATGGATTGCAGAATCGCTATATGTGTGATGATTAGATTGTAACTAATTAACAGTTCGGCTATTTAGGTTGTAGTGGTGGTACACTAGTCATTCTCTTTTTCTGCCGAGCGAGACTGCCTTTCGTTAGTCTCTGGAGCAGGTAGATAAAAAACGTCTAATTGGATTTCGAGACTCTATCGTTCTGTAGCCGTGAATGAGAATGAAACAGTCGTTGGGATTCTGCATCATGAATTCAATCTCCGGTCATACCAAGTCTTCCTACAAAATTCAACTTGACTGTATTCACTGATCAAAATATCTACTACAACTCTCACACAATTCCACACATCTCTTTCTATGGATTATTAAATTACATAATTACTCTATTCACATTAATGATGGATTTATCAACATTCAGCTCCTCCTCCGTGATACAAACATTTAATAATGCTATTAACTTTCATTTAATGCATTTTAATTTCTCTGGTCTAAAATAGCAGGTTGCCCGATTCCATTGAATCAGAATATTAATCTGATAATCTGAAACGAAATGTAACCTGTTTACTAATTGAATTCAATTGTTAATTTTTCTCTGAACCTTATTACGCTTCTTCTGCTTCTTCTTCTTCTTCTCCTACTTCTTCTCCTACTTCGAATCTTCCTTCTCTATCTTCTCTTCTCTTTCTCTTCATTTTAATAATTCCTCTTCTTCATTTCCTCCTCTTTTCGATTGATTGAAAATGTTAGGTTCATTACTATTAAGTTCATTTTTTTTGTCGATTATGTCCATGGAATGACGATATTGCCACAAGGTAGCGCTGGGGTGTTCGTTTTATAGAGACTTTTTTCTGTTTTTTTCGGAGTTATAAAATTATAGTGTCACCTGTATCTTCTTCTTCCAATTACAGAAACACATGACAAACAGTTCAACCTTGTAACTAATATAGTTCTAGTCTGAGAGCCTTATACTGTGAGACAAGTACAATAAAATGCTGTTCAAAATAAGTCTATTATCGATTCCATCTCGAATATAACGCGTGCACCCAAAAGGGCCACGACAATTTGATTGGTCTGAGACCTGTCCGTGGAAAAACTCCTTAAGATTCCTTACGAAGAGTTTATTAATAAGATTAATATGTAAGAGTATGTGATTCAATCGGTTGTTGTGTAATATAATTTATTGGTAATGTAAATTGGTGTAGTGGTTTGGAGCGTTAATTCTGATATTCTAATAAGACTCTGCTCGACTGCTATTCCTGCGGTCACGGGTCAGATTCCTGTTCAGCCTGACATATTTCGTGTTATTGTTCACCTTATCACCCTCGCACTAGTCTTGGGCATTATCAGGAAAACAAGCAAGTGCAATTTGTACTCATTACTTGCAACCGTGATAATTATTGTTTTATCGATTATGAGTTTACATTATTAACTTTTCATGTGAAATTTAACGACTTGCAGTCAAATATTTGTTAAGAATAAGTATAATAACTCACTTAATCTGGCCGAGTACTTTCGAATCTATGAGATCCATCTTCAGAGGCTCCTAGATCATCATGTCAGTTTTTTTTTTTCACATGAAAAGTTAATATTAACAACGCAGTTCGTCATGGAACAAGAAATCCAGGAATTTACATTATTATAAATCGTCATTATTACGAACCATATTCCATTATTTTGAATTTTATATTAACATTTCTCTTTGATTTATATAACGCTAGTAGACAAGCTCAGACAGGTCATGTTACATTCTTCTTGCTGCTTGCTAGCATACACAGTTCTAAATTTGTTTTTAGCGCTACGTTTATTGCTAGAGATACCTATTTGCTTACAATGCTTGAGAAGCATTCTCTTCAGAACTGCATCAAAGTTGAACTCTTAGCACTGAATCACAATCGAATTTCATTTGGACGCATGGAGACTTGAGAATTACAGTTTACTCCAATAGAAATTCCAGCACTACGTTCTCCACCCTTGAATAACTTTTGACAAACAGCAGCTGTCACATTTTCTCATGACCCAAACCATGCTGACAATACAATCAAGTATTTACGAAGCTGAAGAAGAAATTCAGTACAGAGTTCACTGGTTGCTGAGATAATCCAATTTGCCGAATCAAATCTCAAGTTCAAAAGAATTTAAACCATTACTTGGAGGCAGTTCTATCTCTTTATCGTAAGACAAAGATCTATCTCCATAATAATGGAATCTGAAAATAATGAAGGCGAGGGATTTCCGATTCCATTCACAAAGCGAGTCCCTATAGAATCATTCGTGATTGGTTGTCATATTATTTTATTTTGCCTGGCAATTACCAGTACTTGAATATCTGCTGCAGTAAAAGAAGGGAGCTCTCACAAAAATAATTGGGTCGTCAAACAAACGGAAAGTTGAGCTGTAGGCTGTACCTATGTCAAAAATTAAGAGGCGGGTTGACCCTCGCATTCAAGGAATTCGAATTCCATTATTGACAAAATAAATAACAAGTGAGCGAGAAATACATGGATGATCAATTCATACTGTGGACTTTGATAATACGTGAAATTAATATGAAGTATGGCTTAATACACGTATGACGTGTAAAACAAAACTGGCAAATCGTTAATTGGAAAATGCGTAAATAGGTACCTACGTAACAAGTCGAAGCATATAGAACCAAAAGCAGGAACTACTTTTGAACGAAATTGAGTTGGCAGTTGCTTATTATACGAAACTGATATACACGTTAGTTCCAGAAAAAATGATATCCCTACTTATTTCAGTATTAAAAGCTGGTGTTAGAATCGAATCAAAGTGAATCCATGATGCATTTAGAACCAGTATCCAGTATCTCCATAACAGCCAATCAGAAGCTAGCTCTGACTTGGGCTGTCAGCTGATTTATTCAACACTGAGGTAATGTCAATAAGGCAGGGCTTTAATATTATTTTGTAGTTTACTATAGATAGGATTGTCGAATAATTAATTAAGTTTTTAAAAAGATAAATTTTATTGCTGACCCGACGGACATAGCCCCGTCGTTCAGTGAAGAGAGACTGGAACGGACTAAGCACGGCGCGCAGGCCGTGAGAACTTTTATTAACTATGATAATGCTGATTTAGCACTACTACAATAATACACCTATAACTTATGTATAAGTTGATGAATATTTTTTAACAATAATTAATTCAATCTGCATGCTAATATATTAAGTTACTGCAAAAATAAGTAGTTTCAGAGTCGGTAAAATCATCCATATGTTCCATAAACGGGCAAATCCAAATTTTAATTTCAAAACAAGGTATCTCCATTTTTAAAGCTTAATAACTTAATATCTGAGGTGTGAATACACATATAACTTTATTTCATTTTAAAAAATGTTTTTTTTACTATTTTTAAAGTTAACAGCAGATTTATCGTCAGCTAGCAAGTTTTTTGCTTCTCCTGAGAAATTTGCAGGAAGTGACTCACCTGCTTTTGGTTCTATATGCCTATGTTCACTTGGGTAGTACATAATAGTGTGCATGTCAATAGGAAGCGTTTAGGCCTATATTGGTTTACAATTAATATTATGAGCTTCTTTGATTCAAATTTGTTTCTAAGTTCTCAATCAACCACACAGGCCCAATTTTCATTTTTTGACAAACCTAAAACTACCATAATGAAATAAGTCAACTGTTATGTGGGTATGTGGGGTATGTGGGGTGTATTGAATCAAATCAAAACAAATAGTGATGCGCTTTCCGAAAATACAGTGTTCATATTAGAAAATTGAGTCGTGGTAGCTATTGTCAAGTATGATGTTATTGCTCTAACTGATTGAATGCTGAGATTTTGAACGAATTTAAGTTTAATACACTTTTTCTAGAACTCTTACAGGTTATTTGAAAATATTTCTGCGCTGCCCATTGTGTCAATAGTACTTCCATTTAAATTATTGATAACAGGTATTTCTTTTTTATTCAGCTCCTCTTCCCTGCATCTTGCTTACTATCAAATGGTCATCTAGAATGTTCCAGAAAATATTATCTTTGTAAATAGAGACCTCTAGAAACCAATGGAGATTTCGAGAGTTTCCTGGAATGTTACAAAAACTTATAAAAGCGGATGTTCTTGTAAACAGCAGCTCAGTGTGACTCGAACGTTTTAATGTGATAAAGGGACAGTGGCGAACTTCCTCTACAGTTTACACGAAGTGCTGTTTCTATGAATGATGACTATGCATATTAAATTCAGTGACAGACTGCGCTTTGTAAGGCTTCTATTTATTAATTAAGTGTAACCGCTTCTTCTGGCCATTTCATTTTACAACATTGAACAATTTATTTGATAGTTATTTATTGAATTATTGATCGGCCTACTGACAGTTAGTAGTAAGGTTTTGGACAGTGACACAGAAAATTCATCATTAATTGAACTTTATTGATCTATTTGTTTCTTATTGGTTTTTTTGTGTGTGATATAACTGATTAGTGCATGTTGTAAGAAATTTGTGTAAATGAAGTGCAGGTGTTACTTTCAAGTGTTACCAGCATTATTTTAGTGATAGAACCCATAACAATAGGTTGGCTTTGTTATTTTATAATTACTAGGTTGTTGTCTGATACGTTATTATTTTGCGAGTCGTAAGCTATGAACTAACTGAGTCTAGTACTCTCCCAGAGTACTAAGTTTTTGTAAAAAGATATGTGAATTTGGTGATTTTAAAGATGTGATTGATCGTGTTATTTGAAAATTCAACTTCAATTAAAATTTACTATGCAACAAATTGAAGGTTCATTCTCCAAGGTAACACACACAGCAAAATTCTTATAATTTGAAATTAGCATGAATAAATCAACTTTTTTGTAGATCCTGGTAGCATGTTCTTTGATTACCGTGAATTGAATGATTTAGTTGTAGTGAAATGTTATATTAAACTTATAATCTTATCAGATTCAGCTTATTGCTGATCCAATGGAAGTTCCAGAATGGCAGTTTTAATAATATTATCCTCAGCCCATTGCTATAGAATCGAAACAAGCAAAAAGGCCAACTATTGGTAGTTACAGTGGTAACAGTAGTAGGCTATACTAGTATTATTTTTCGAACTGATATAAAAACTTTTCAAGCCTTGAAAATTTGTTTTAAGCCTGAGGGTCAAAACTCGCTTGCAACATCGTTGATCATTACTAACCAAGTTATTATATGAATGTTATCTCAGAGAGCAGGTGTCTGAGGATATAACCTAGCTAATTTTCTTTCATAGACATTCCCAAATGTAATGTAAGTACTTTGTAGCTTATAGTATAGCTAAAGCTCTGTGATTAGTGAAGCCGGTAATTGAGTACAAAACGCTTGTTGAACTCTCAAAGGACGCATTAAACTCCAGAATTACGTTGACCTCAATCGCCCAATAGACCAAACCCTGCCACAAAATGATAGTCTCCGACCGGGACGTCATCACCTTACTTGCACTTTTCGTCTGAGTACCGTTTGATCGTTTTATGAGCGTTAACAAAACAGAGCTTCTCCTGACGATGAACAAATTGCTGAGAAGTAGTAAAATAATTTTCCACCTCCACGAATTCGCTCAAAACCGATTGACATTTTGTACGAGTGAGAAAAGAGAACAGCGATTTCAACAATAAGAAAAGAACTGTTCTTTCTTGAATTTCTCTGTTCCTCTCTACTTCAAGTACTAAAGCCGTGCCTGAGAAAATAATAATAATAATAATAATAATAACAATAATAATAATAATAATAATAATAATAATAATAATAATAATAATAATAATAATAATAATAATGATAATAATAATAATAATAATAATAATAATTATGATAATAATAATAATAATAGTGTTAGCTCAAAGCATTTATCAAAAACATCATGAACGTGTATATCATGAATATATTATTTCTCATATATATTCTGATGAAATAGTCGAGAATAAAATGTAGGCTTTGATTAATTAATTTCTGTACGTATATAGAAACTAAATCAAGATTAATAATTGAAATGATAAATTATTGTTGATGGTATTTGAATTAAGATGGTATAATTTCAATGATACTTTGCCTACTCAATATTTTTTTTTAATTGAAGTTTTTATGTACCGAAATTCCTAACTTTAGTGCAATGATAACAATAATAGCTGATATCACAACAAACGATATCAGCTCTTTCAAGATTACAATGAATTATTGACTATAATGGAGTTACTCACGTCTCCGACGACATGATGAGTTGTGTTTGATTTCTCTCTGTAATCCTTTCCAAAGCTTTGATACTATCAAAGAATATGCCAGACTCATTATAATGAGCGGAATGAGCAGCAATATCGCATCAAGGAACAAGTTGAACACTTTTTCACTGAGCTGTGTCGGCCACGTCTCTCTGCATTTATGTTTTCCTGAATAAAGAGAACATTCATTATTGAAGATAACCTATATCGGGAAAGAATTCAGCATTCGAAGCGTTGAAAGATTATAACTGCAATTTTGCACAATTTCATAGATTATTTTATAAAATAAAAATGAAACAACTATTTCGCAGCTGAAGCAGAGTAGCCAACCTATTTTTGAATGCAGAATAGGGAACCTGCGTATTACATGCTCACTATTTTTTGTTGTTACGTTGCAAATCTGGAGTGCGGAAAAGTACTTTCCCGCACTGGAATTCACTTTCCCGCACTGGTGCAGGAATAGACTATTTTGCATGCTACAGTTAGTGCAAGAACAGGCACTTTTTTGGGTCACTGTAGGAAATAGCTATTTGTGTAACTAGAGTGCAAAATGAGGTTTTTCTGCATCGAGAGAAACAGTTTTTTTCACGAGCCAAAGGCGAGTGAAAAAAGTTTCTCGAGTGCAGAAACAATATTTTGCACTCGAATTACACATTAAATTTTTCCTACAGTAACGTATAAAGTAATTTAAACAGAACAAAACAGGACATACATAACCTCACAATTCCTCACATAACCTATCTTTGGATCAAATCGATTTCAACAACAACAACTACAACAACTATTTCGCAGCTGAAGCAGTAACCTATTTTTTAATGCAGAATAGGGAACCTGCGTATTACATGCTCACTATTTTGAGTTGTTAGGTTGCAAATCTGGAGTGCGGAAAAGTACTTTCCCGCGCTGGAATTTACTTTCCCGCACTGGTGCAGGAATAGACTATTTTGCGTGCTGAAGATAGTGCAAAAATAGGCACTTTTTCGGGTCACTGTAGGAAAAAGTATTTATTGTCTCCCTTAAACACTTGCATTGTCTTTAAAAATCAGCAAGGCCATGGATTTTGCGTGATAGTTCATGTGCTCAGACCCGTTGCCCGTACCCATCTCTAATAGCGTATTGGCGCAGGAAGTAGATGTTGGGGCCCAATTTTCCAATTATGACTTTTTTCGCAAGTTTCTGTTTTTTGGAGCCCTTTTTTTTGTAGATTACGTCTTGGAGACTCCAGTTAAGGAGTATAAGACAAGACAGATCAAGAATTAAGCACTAGATACCATAATTACTATAAATCAATCAGTTGAGATGAGGCTTAATTTTGATGTGAAAGGAACTCTTGTACACTATAAAAAACGTTATCAACTAAATATTTTTTCAATATTTCTATATTTTCAAGACTCTTTGAAAACTGCGCTAGCTTGTTGCAGAGTTTCCTACCAATATAACTAGGCTTTTGTTTGAATAAGCTACTATTGTGATTCACCAAGTGATAATCTCCTCGGCTTCTTGTATTATAATCGTGTACGTCAAGATTTTGGGTAATATTAATCGTTTTTACATATAAAGTAGGGTACAGTTAGGAGATCAAGTCTCATGAACAACGGCCTACATGAATTTAATCTATTTACTCTTTTTATACACCTAACCGCTTTCTTTTGGATCTTAAACACCATATCAAGGTTTTGTTTTGATGAATTTCTCCATACTGACAGGATACCTAATATGTGACAGTAAGAGCCCATGGTAAGCTGTAAAAAGTAACTTTTTGTCATTCAATCTAGCGAGCTGTCGCAGGACAAATACCCCAGATGACATTTTGATTGGGGGACTCGAGGCATCGCCCCAGCTATGGACCCTCGCCTGTTCTAGAATATTATTTTATGCAACGATTGTATTATGACTGCTTTTAAGCCTAAAGTGAGATGTAAGTTAGGACACAAGTGAAACCAGTGTCCTAAACGTCTCACTTGTGGCTTATTTGCTAAATACAATCGTTGCATAAAATACAACTTTAAGGTTACCAATTATGTCGTACGTTTAATATAACTGCATTACCACATTTTATCAGTTATGCGTGACTTACCTACACTAACATGGACCAAGAATGCGTGATTGTTGCGGTTCGGTTCTGAATTGAAATTCAAATTGATTTCGAAATGTTTGAATTAACTAATGTGACTAACGCATAACATTCATTTGTTAGTTGTTCTCACTGTTTTGAAGAAATCCTGAATCTGATTGGTCTTGACTGGTACTGAAAAGTGACAGTAGTGCATAATACCTTTATTTTAACACGACTTTGATACTTCAGGGAATAAATAAAGCTTCATTTGCGTTCTAACCTATTACGTCTACTTTATAGCGTAGTGGTCGAAAACATTATCATCGTGCAATATGAATTTTTATCAATGTTGTGTCGTCTTTTTTTGGTGTCGTCTTTTTCATGAAAGGAAGACTTCATTGAAGAATTTGTCGACTGTTAGTAATAAATAATTTATTGGTCCTCATCCTACTGGGCCGGAATATAGTGAAATTTTCTACTCGAATTAAACATGCTATTCGCAGAATTATCGCCGTATTCGCAATAGCGAGTTTATTGATTAGGCTTTTCAGGCTTTGCTGGATGTCATGCCTAATCATATTTATTTTGAAAGGGTTGAAATTGATGTGCTCACAGGGGATAGAGCTCTAAAAAGCAGAAGCTTATTTTCAAATCTGTTGGAGAGGGAGTCGATTCCTGACCGTAATATCCGTGGAAAAATTGTTCTGTGTGTATAAAGGCTATCAAATAACTTACATCAAAAACTCCCTTCATTGCGCTAACCTATTCGGAAATATGAATGTGAATGTGCTTGTGACAAGCAGACTTACGAGTTTACCAAGTCTTTTTTGGTTTATTCATTCGTAACCTTCTATTTCCGGAGAGCAATTTGGATTAGAAAGTTGTTTCACAGAGGGTGACAGAAGAAATTGAACATTCGATTATGGAAGCCCACTTTGGAAGTCGCTTAAAGTGAATAACATCTGCTACCGCAGTTGAAATATGGATATTTTATTCGGCCATTTCAGTAATGCATATCACAATTACTGATTAGAATTGTCCAATCATCATCTTTTCATGGAATGTTTAGTTGCTCATAGGATTGAGAATAAATGAGCATTGTCTATAAAATGGACATTTATAAAGTTAATAAGGTGTGACTACTAAATCATTGCTCAGACCCGAAGCTTTTTAGTTGGAAATTCATTCATCAAATTATTAGTAATTGATATTTTTTCACTCGATTGAGATGGATGTATACTTTATTGAGTTATTTATGATATAATAGTTATGATACATAGTCACTATAATTATATAGTCTTAAATAGTTATTATATAGCATCACGCCAATGTAACATTCAGTTTTCGTAGCTCTCAATATTTTACCGGTCTCGAAAAAAACTTCAATGAACGTAAAGCTATGAAATTATAGACAAGCAACCCACACTTATCTCTCATATCTCACCAAATGTTTTTATTAAAACGTCGCAAAAAACATTGTGAACTTCAGTCATTATACTCCACTACAACTCATAAAAATAATTATTAAATTATTGAAACAGAGTTGAATTAAGATATTTCTAGAACAGCGTTTATCAATATGTATATAAAAGCCAAAAATCACTGACTCATTCATCAGAACTCACTTGTTATCAGAAACCACTCGGCCAGAAAAGTTGAGATTTAGTATTCATGATCAGTCAAAATCGTGTGCTAAGAACGGGGTTTGAAGATTTCTCAAATTGACTTTTTCTAGCATTTTCTAGCGTTCTCAAAAACTACTTGGCCAACAAAGTGGAAATTTAATGTAAATATTCAGTTTAGTATTTATAAGCGTACTAAGAAAGACTTTTGGAATTTTTCCGAAAATACGCCACAGTTTTTTATTTCTTCCTGATGGGCAAGGGTGAGTGAACGATCCTGCTAGTTTTGTATATAAATTTGTCCCCCTGCTTAGACGGCTGAGGCGAGCGAAGCGAGTAAGTTATAACTGCTTAAACCTGGCTGTTAATTATTACATTCACTCCATTTTTTCCAACCTTTGAATAACGGTAAACCAAGAGTAAACTGCCTGCTTAGAACTCAAGTTTGATGATTGAATTCAGAGAGATTCAAAACATCATTTCTGAATTCAGTATTTAGAATAATGGTAGGCTACGGTAAATACATTTTTGTCAACGTGTATTTTCACCTCCTGCGAGCGATATTGACAGCTGTGTCATTCCCATATCGAACAGAGCATTCTTCATGATTTTTCAGACAAGATGACATAAAAGCGTATCATTTCAAAAATCGGGGCAACTTTTTCAACAAGGAATGTGTTGTGATGTGTAATAGGTTACAGGCTACGAAAAGAAACTTATCAAACATATAGCCTACTTAAAATCCTATAGAATTATGTAAGTATGATACTTTTCATTCAGTTTCTAGCTTTGACCATAATTATGAGAAAAGAAAGATTGAAATTTGAATCTGAACAATTAATATTAAAAAAATTTCAATTTTGAGCTGAAGCACAATTTAATCGCACTTTAATTGCATTCATCTGATTCAATACAAGGAAAGTTTTTTCTGTTGGGTGATGCTCCATTGTTTTTTAGTGCTTCAAAACATTGCAGATGTTGCAGACATCGCAGATGAAATTTTGCCGAGTGTACTTTACTCTGATGGTGGTTATTTGATTATCATTATAATTAATTGTCTCAATTAATAAAAATGGTACAGAAAAAAATATTACAATATCTTCACATTCTTCTCCACTTCTAATCGCTCAACTCAATTTGAAAATTTATCAATGTGTAATATAATGTTACAAAAGCAAACAAGCAATTATTCACGCACTTGTTCTATTTATATCATTCTATTGTTTTCATGGTTGGACGTGACTTCGACCGATCTTAATCCAATCTTCATTCCCTTGCTCTTCACATGTCTTTGTCACTCTTATTCTTTAAGTCTGGAACTCTCTCACTCAATTGATTTCTCGAGACTTCTCATGATTTCTTCAGACTTCTTGAACAATCGAGATCATGTTCCATGGCCTTCTTGGAGCGTCTGGTGATTCCAGTTCTTGGAATTATGACAACTATCTCGTATATAAAGGAGCTCACGTGAACCATTGAGTTGAGTTTTACAAAAGCTTGCGTGACAGTCAGTTTACAAACCCGTGTGACAGATTGTATTACAGATCTCATGCGAAAGACAATCCAGTGCCAGTGGAGTAAACAGTGCTTTATTCAGTATTTAGACAGTGTCAATTGCAGAGACAAGTGTTTACTGTTTATGCAGCTTACTAATAGTTTAAAGACGTTGTTTCAAGTGATATTATTTGGGACTGTCAAATAACGAATTGGACTGTGTTTTTGTAAGTGATTAGTTGCTCTTTTTTATAATTTCTTTCTGCATTATTGTACAATTTATTGGACTCTTGTTTCTTTTATTATTGATCAGCCTATAATTATTCATTCATTAATTCTTGTAAATAATTACTGAAAATAAGTATTAGCTTGTCATTTGATGATCTGTTTTTATTTAATTAATTGAACTTACAAATATTGGTGTGTAAATAGACTAATTTGTGTAATTAAAGTGCAAGTGTGAACTTTAGTGTTGCCAGCCTTATTTTAGCTATTAGAACCTGTAACAATAAGGTAGCAATAACAACCGTTATCTTATTGATTACCACTTACCCAACGGATCAAAACCCAACTGAAATTCAGTTCACCATGTTTCCCATAACATAACTGAAGTTATGACGAGGTGGAACTACTCATAAAAAGATTCTAATAAAAGTCATATAGGCTTATTATTATACATTACTAATATTGTCATCGAGGAATGCTTTCTCCATTAATGTAATCATTTATCATAAAATTTTAGAAATATGATACACGGGATATCAGGATTCTTTTACTGAGGAAATCAACTAAGAATTTTCTTGGTGGGAGATATCATTCGGAAAAGACTACTCACCTCTTCTGAGAGACACAAGAACTTAATGACACAAGCACTAAAGTTGAATGTATTATTGATACAGTCAATGAAAATGTGTTTTATATGGTTGATCAAATGAGTTGGTATCAAATAAAGTATCGGAAATTAAATGCAATAGTATCTCTGATAGAACGATCTCAATGTATCGATACAGTCTATTAATGTTAGTACTTTTTGACAAAGTATAGGAGTGAGAGATATAGCTTACAGATGGTTTGAATCTTATCTTCTAAACAGACGTTTTTTTGTGCAAATAACCCATCTAAATAAAAAAAGATTCAAAAATACCTATAATTCGGAAATGAGGTCAAGTAAATTTGGAGTGCCCCAAGGTTCAATATTAGGCCCAATCCTCTTTATTTGTTATCTAAAAGGTTTGCCACAGCTTGATGGTAACAGCGAACTGGTTTTGTATGCAGATGACGCAAATTTGAAAATATCTGCAAAATCTCAGGAGGAAATCGAAAAGCAGTCAGAAATTAATCTCTTGGCCTTATCAAAACATTTTAAAGGAAATAATTTGGACATAAATACAACTAAAACAATCTTCTTGACATTTACAACAAAGCAAAGGAAACCATTTAACCCCATAATTAAGTTGAATAAAGGAATTTTATCACAGTCCAGCTCTACTAAATTTTTAGGCTTAGCCATAGATCAACATCTGAATTGGTCAGAACATGTTACAATGGTCTTATCAAAAATAGCAAGTGGTGTTTATGCTCTTAGAAAAATGTCTTTTATATGTAATTCAGTTACGCTAAAAACTATATATTTCGCATACATCCACTCAATCATTTATTTTGGTATTAGTTTATATGGTGCGACCTCCAACAAAAATATGGACTCAATTTTAAGAATCCAAAAAAGAGCTATAAGAATAATTTTACATTTGGATTACAGGGAGTCGGTCAGGGAGCATTTTGCTGCCCTGAAAATAATGACGGTGTACAGTCTATATATTTTTGATACTATCCTATGTGCTAAGGAGAACCTCGACAGTATTTTAGAGCGAGGGCACAGCCATAGGTATCAAACTAGAGGTAAAAACCATCTGCACTTACATAGACATAATCTAGAGTTTTATAAAAAAAAGCCTACGTACATTGGTGCCAAATTTCATAATTATTTGCCCCCAGAAATTAAAACAGAGACAAATTTAGTCAAATTTAAAACCTTGTTGAGAGACTTTTTGACAAGAAGAGCTCTCTATAGTATTGAAGAGCTCTATACATAAGGCTCTTTCCAATAATTCATAACCTTGCATATATTCAACAATCCATTATTCAATAACCACTTTAAAAAAAAATCTATATAAGCTATAATATTATTTGATATTAACTGTAATATTGTATTTAGTTTAGGAACCTAGTTTTAGGAACAATGTGTAAACATTATGACACTATTCAATGTATTGATATATGTTGTATGAATAAAGAATTTATGAAATGAAATGAAATGAAATGACACCATTCCAATTAGTTTTCAACTTTCAACTTTCCGAGCCTATTCGATGGAATGTATGATGTCATCTTCCTATCTTCTTCTTCTTCCTTTCACGGTTTAGGCATCTCTGCCTGTTCCGAACCTCATATCCGACCATCTTTTTCTCGGACGCCCTCGGTCTCGTTTGCCTTGTGGGTGATAGTTTAGCACCAGCTTCGGTATCCTGTCTTCTCCCATTCTGTTTACATGTTCGTAACATTTCAATCTACTATCAGATACACTCTCGTTCATAGATAAGATGTTTAATTGCTTTCATCTTCCTATCTTCCAAACTAATTGACTGGCACATAGTTGAGTCAACAGAAAACATATTCTATAAACCCGAAAATGTAGAAAGTTCGCAGCAGATTAGCACAAAATTGTGATGACTGTGTTTCTCTATGTTGTTTGTGTGTCTCCATGCTTCTCTATGTGTTTCTCTATATGAAAGGATTTCCTTGTTTTAGAATTAGCAGTGCTATAATCTGTGCCAGACCAAGAAAAATGAAAGAAGTTGATCTTGTTCGAGGTTGAAAAATATGAACCAGCCGCCCATCAAAAAACCTTATTTCATCAAAATTCTTATTATAAGCCTGTGTCTTATCTCCACTATTAAATACGCATCTTAACTCCAAGCTGCCATATTTCAAAAGTTTCTTTATCGTGGGAGCGCCTTTCTTTTTTCTCTTCATTACTTTTGTATCCATTCAGTATAACGTATATTGTGTATCCAATATTATAATGTATATATCCATCCAGTATAATGAGAATTGATAGAGATTTTAAAAATAGGCGTTATGGGAGGACAAAAATACCACCTGGGTTAGAAAAAATCAATGTTTAAATTTAGTAAAAATTATAATAATTATTTTTTCTTCCTTCAGTGAGTCTGGAACTTATTCGTCGTGGGTAACTACATTGAAATACAGGTATATTCGGTTTTTGAGAGCAGTAATTTTGAAAGTACGAGTAAAAGACAAATCAAGCTTTGAAGATTCTGCTAATTGAATATCTTCGTACTTGATATTGTTGATATTCCTGTGTACCCATTCATGAACGAGATGATACAATCAATTAAAACTAATTAAATTATTAATGAATCATAAATAATTATCTTTGTAATTAATATCGTTGATAGCTTATTTCTATATCTAGGAAACTGAACTGCTTGAACCAACTTTCTACTTTTTTGATAATCACCCATATTATCGATGATATATTATTCCGGTACAGGTACAGACTAAAAGTTCTTATACTGTTGTTTTAAAGGTGTTAACTACCCATTTAGTTGTCATATTCTTTATGAAAATTTAATTTCATCACGTCTATTATAGTCAAATAATAGTCTATGAACTATGTTGCATACAGTTTCAGCATGAGCTTCAAATTTCTTAACGAATCTCATAACTTACCTCCATCTCGCATTGCTTTCAATCTGGACACGAATAATATTGGCACGTTGCAGGAGAGGCTGGCTAACCAGACACAGGCAATCATCTTGTACGCGTGAAATTGTGTCTGCCAGCGGCGAGATTGCAGCGGCCTGCAGATGGCAAAGTACCTTTCCAAGGATATTGCCACCAACGTCCAAACTCCAACCGATACAGACACAGCTGAAACAAAATAATAATAGTAATAAATTAAATAATGATAATAATAATAAAAATAATAATTAATAATAATAATAATAATGATATACATACATTGGAATAATAAGAGAATGCAAAATAAATCTTGACCTTGTCATCGCTGCGTACCGTCTTCCACCCAGGGAGAATTCGTCAATAATGACAATAATATACATTGTGAGTCCTCACGTTGATACGTCAAATTATGTGAGTACACATGGGCAATCCAAACTATGTGAGGCTTATTTTTACTCGTAATATGGCCAACTGAGTGAAAAAGGAGCAAATATCATGGAATTTCAATATTTGAAACCAAAAATAGCAACAATAAAGGGGAATCCCTGATCCCGGATGGTTCTTCACGACTCTCGGCTAGATCAGTTGCCTTCCCACAATATTAATTGAACAAGTACTCCTAAAACACCCCGAAAGACCACAAATACAAGCCTCACTAGCTGTGATTTTTCGTCAATATTCGCTGAAGTTGTTTCCACAACAATGGTGCATTTCAGGCTGGCATCGCAGTGGAAAGGGAGGTATAATTGGAAATGGCTTAGAACTTGGATGTAAATTTTCCCAATCAACAAGTCCCAAATACCTATTCCCAAATACTCTCCGCTTTGTATTATCTTTCTGGCACGAATGATACTCCTAGCCAGTCCGACGAGATTTGATGCTCTAAAATTGAAGTTTTCAATGTAGGCAAGACTCCATAGGACTATCAAGCTGAGGAAGTAAATAATAACCACGAAAAAGATTATATTGGCAACAGCCGAAAAACACAACAAACAGAGAATTTGAAAAGAGAGCTCTTTCATTTAGGACTCATGACCAATTAGAACATTTAACTCTACTATGAAATAAAAAATTAAATTAAATTTAAAATGATAAAAATCAGATAATTAATATAGGTTTCAAAATTACTATTACTATAGTTTTTGTAAGTTGAGAACACAGAGCTCAGGGTGCTCGCGTGGCAAATTGAAAGGTTTAAGACATGTGCATAAAAATAAAATATCAGGGTACCGAGCTCCGCTCTGGGGTTACTGTTTCATGTGCCTGAAAGTTTTATGATTTCTATTTCTGTTTTAATACGATCCATCACTGTTTCTACAAAAACCTGCATGGATCCCTGTCAATAGCAAACAGTTCCAGAAATTCAGTAAAATAACGACACATTTATATGGTGTCAGCTCACTGTCTACTATAGTTTGCAGAAAGGAGCGCATATTGAAGCGTGGCTGTAACATACTATTGCTTCTTATTCATGCAGAGAATAATACAATAAAATTCATTGTAATTCCTTGTTAAATTGTAGAGAAAAACGACCGGGAGTGTCTTTTCACATGATGGACCAAAGTAATTAGAAAGGTTTAGTTTTGTAATAAAATCACCAAAGAAATGGAAAAATCATTTGCTGAGCTTTGATTCTCCAGTCATGTGTTTCCTACATAACTGCAAGGCTCCGATTGCGTGGTACGCGCGTAAGTTTCGCGTTCCAAGTAGCGTAAATAACGCCGATAAGGTGCCTACCATATGATTTAAATTAATTTTTCATCAGCTGTTCCTGTAAGGATAGATTTCTCCTTTTTGTGTCCTTCAACGAGTTTTTATGGGAATGAGACCTAGCGCAATCGTATTTTTGCACCAAGAAGCCCCTAAATATTAATTTTCATGAAAATTGGTAGAGTCGTTTTTGAGATAATGACTGGAAATAGGTACATATGTGCATACAATTCCTTGCTCGTTTAATAGAATAAGATATTAAATTAACTAATCTAGGTTTGAACTAAATACCCAAAATTCGTCGAAAGGCTTGCCTTATTGAACTTTAATTTAGGCGCACTACCATGAGCTCATGAATTAGATATTTTTAATCACTCACGTTTTGGTACTCGAGGATGCCAATTCCTGGCTTTATAGACACGAGGTAGCGACAGTCATTTAAGTTTGGGCTGGTGAATACTTTTCTCCTCGAGCTGCTATTTCGACAGTAGGGGTTATTAGCCGATTGAGCCTACCCAATCACAAGACAGAGGGGCGTGGCCACCCCCCTTCCCCCTCCCCCTGCTCAGCCATTTTGTAAACGCCCACCCCTTCCCCCTGTCCCAGTCAGCCATTTTGTTTTTAAGGTCACATACCCCCCTTCCCTATGTGCCCCCACTTTATTCCCAATAGATTAAAGGGGGACCCTCCGCAAGCACCAATGAGAGAGGACCTATCCCCCCTGACCCCACCTCTCACAGAAGGTTCCCAATAAATATAGAACATACAGCTTTATATCTATATATACATGCTTGCAATTGTATATCTATATATACCTGCTTGCAATTACTATATCTATATTTGCAATAGCATCAGCCCCCACCGCCAGATTTAGCTATTAATTGCATCTGCACACCTGCTACCTCCTGCTGTGATTCTCAAAGCCCTCTCTTTCGCACGTGCAGTGTTAATATACCCCCCTGCCCCTCCACCCACGGATTTAGCTATTAATAACACTTCCGCCCCCTGCTGCGAAAAAAACTATTTCATAACGTTTAAAAGCAGAGCACGTGCACAAGTTTTATGTAGATTTTTTTTTTATGTGACTCATTAAGCTGTGGAATAATAATCCTCTCTCTCTACCCTCTCTTTCTTTTAGGCAAAGTTGGCGTGTGCACAAGTTTGTGGATTGTGCTCATTAACTTTTAACATGTTCTCTGCAGGAGTGAACCATCTACATCAACATGACAGAGATGAACATACATCTACTTTCTCTCTCAGGTCATTAACCTTTGCATGAATAATCCTGTCTGTGTGTGAGAGAGAGGCTTTCTCTCTCACTCTCTCAGCTCATTCATTAGCCTCGGTTGAAAATTCAAATATGCTTTGCAATAATATTAAACTCATCTATAGCTATCAGTAAACAGAAACCTATACAATTTTCATGGTGAAAAATTGAATAATTCAATTAGTTATGAAATAAAATATGAGCATACAACGAACGAATATTATATGAGCAGAAGAATAAACGTATATTTTCCTTGTAAAAGACAAGCGGTTCCTGCTTACACAGGGGACTACTGGAATTGCTATTTTCTGCTAGGCCCAATTAAATTTATATAATGAAAGAACAAGTATATTACAATTGACTGAAGCACATTTGGACAAAAGACATTATGTGATTAGAAATACTGGCATAAAATCACAAATTATTCAAATTGTTTCCCTCAAGGAAAAACATAGACGCAATGAAAGAAGTAGCTCTTCTGTTCTTTCGCACACGCTCTCTACCCTTGCGCTGAGATGCTGCCGGAACGAAAGAGGAGAGAAAGAAAAAATGCGAGAATGCCGGCGGGTAGACGAGTTCAAATACGAGCGCATTGCTGTGTCAACCGGCGTTGGAACGAAAGAGAGCACCAGCTATAGCGAAAGAGGAGGTTAGAAGGAATGTGGAGAGAAGATGCTAGCGCTCAACACATCTGGCGAATCAATGTGCTAAGTAAAAATGCGTGATGAAAGGAAGGAGGTAGGGCGAAAACGGCAGAGCAGGCAGCGCATGCCATTAGCTAATTTGGCGCGTAAGTCCGTGACACATGTGTGATTGTATCTTAACTGTGTCGGCACGCTCCTTGGGTATTTCTATTTTAAAACTGTCACTGCGGTTGAAAAGAGAGGTTCTTCAACTTGGGGGGATTCTATAATGATCCCATGCCAAGGTATGAATCCCATCCGGGGCAATATAACTTTTGGTATCAAAACAAGAGAGACCCGTTTTTGCACATTCTATTTGATATACTTTATAGCTTCTTATCATATTAAATCGCTCATAATGCGAAGTTCTTTCGAATAAACATTTTTGTACAGATCAAATGAGAAACATCCATCTTTAACAGATTTCTTTACACCCTTAGCTACGTTTTTATACAATTCATTCTCATCATCTACACATTTGAAACTATGCATTTTGGACCGTAATCCTACAAACTGTGTGATAATTGTCTCATCTTTAAATTTCCCAACTACTTTTTATTTTTAAGACTATATCATTTATGAGTGGACGTTCAATAAAGTGGAAAGAAATGTCTAAAAACAGTTAATCACTCAATAAATAGAAGACTCATAAGCAACAGTCTGATCACAACACATTGATATGCGTAAACACGCTGTCTTTATTTCTATCAATCAGGTAGCACTAGATTCGTAATCACAGTCTGTATAAATGTTCATTGGATACATGACCACATGGGCTGTATAAACTACAACTGGATACGAACGTTGCGAGTAGCAAATGACAAACTGTCTGACTCGATACAGACAAGGAGATCCTTTTTATACGGGTTTCATTCATACTATCAACTTCCAGAAACTTCTTGAGGTCATGATTGCACACGATCTCCCAAAATGTCACTGAAAACTCTAGAGCGTAAAACCAACCTGAGCAACGAGAGTGAGACACATTCAGGGAGAGAACACTCAATCAAGAACAGTCAATTTGAGAAGCGTTCCATCTAAATGGCAGCGTAGTTTTAAAGCCTTGGAAAGATTTTAAATTGAGAAAGATTTAAATACATGATACGCTCTGTATATATAAATCACAAACAAGCATTTTGGTTTCAAGAAGGTGCGCAAGTAGAAGGGTGAGAAGAAGTAGAAAAAGAAGAATAAGTGCTTATCATCTCAATTCCAAGAAAGCATGGCGTAGACTCACCATCATGTGTGTTGGGTACAGTATAAAAGGTAACTCCCATGTTTTTGTTGAATCGAGAAGAAACATCTCAACAGTAATCAACTTTCTTAAACGTATTTTCTACATCACAATAGAATGTTCATAACACAATAACTGAGCACTAAGATAAGTTAAAATTACAATTTTGTTACGCTCGGCTGTCAATTTACCAGAAAAATGAGTGCTTTATCCATAGAAAACACACTGTTGAAATTTCTCACTTTCCTTTTTGTTCAAACGGATTCTTATTTCGAGTTGGAAGAGATTTTACACTTGAAATGAAGTTTTAAAGAGCTATCGCAGTTGATCCATAATAGCCATTGGTTTATCAGATTTCAATGCACATTTCTAACAGCGTTTGGTATAACCTATCAATTTTGAAAGCGAAAGTAGAATAATAGAAACAAATTTAAATTTTGTTTCCTGATTGGAAAATTCACGCATTTTCACTCATCGAATGAAGAAATCCTTAGTCTTGCGTTGTCTTCCCTCTTTCTTAAAACATTCCAACTTTCAAAGTGCATCTCCGCTAACCCAATCACACTTGTTTTATCACAATTCTTTTCCACCCTCCTTGTTCAAAAATTTTTATCCTACTGAATTATATCTCCTCAATTTCCTTTTTGTAATTATTGTGTTTCCTTTCACACTTTAATTTATAACGCCTGTCTGCACTGCTGGATCTCTATCGTGTTGACAGAAAGGTCCGACAGAGGAAATGTTTTTAAACAACTTTTACATTGAAATTCCTGAAAATCTCCCCTCGAGCAAAGAAAGTAGTACCGGTACACAATTCTTTATTGCTGCAAATTTACATTATAATAAATGAAAGGTTGCAAATTAACACAGAGGATATAAAAGAAACCCAACTAACCTGAAATAAAAAACTAAAATTTCGGTTCACACACCACCAGCAAAAGAAAAGTGCATGTAGGATTTCAATTAGACCCTACTAAATTGTTCCAATAGGGTGGTTATTTTTTGGGTATGTTATTGTTTTCTTTTACTGTTACTGTTCAATAGTGAGGGATACGGTTAACATAAGCCTAAAACTTTTGCCACCACGTATCCAAGTAGAAAAAATGTAAGCTTAAATTGAGGCCAACACATAAATCTCCTGAAATTTTTGATCTCTCTGTTGTTTCCTGTCATCTTTGCAGGGTTTTTTTCACCAGAAGATGGATAACATGAGGTAAACTAAAGGAAGGTAAATAGGCATCAAAGTTGAATTAGATTCTATTTCACATCTATCATCTTCCTTTGCTAATCCAAGTTTGTGATACCCTCCCTGATTCCATAGATTATTCCTTCGGAAGATTCAATAACTGAATCTGAACAACATATGGAATCGATATAAATGGAATTTTCACAACGCAATTAATTAATCGCTCAGTTAAGGACACAGGAGCTATTTACAGGCACAATATTCATCAGTTTTGTGACAGATGATCAGGAGAAAACTGCAAACATGCTGCTCACAACCTCAAATATTTGAACAATCTCAAATGAGAATGGTTGGCTTTAGTGGGTGGAGAACGAAAATTTCATGCTACGATGGGGTGACCTCAACGGATTGCTGCAAATTCCATCCTCACACATCTTCCGTTAGCTCTTCCACTCGAAAAAATCTCTACCTTAGTTTTATCACCAATCAATACGATATTGGTCTGCGGTTGCAACGGAGGGGAATACTACAACAATGGAAAGAGAAATAAAACACTAATCGCTCAGATTTTGTTATATTTGCTTTTAAACTTGAATTGCTGCGAATAAAAGTTTTCATACTATAATAAGTTCTACCCATTTGTCAAACGGTTACATTTTGTTAATTCAATTTGTCTTTTATATGATCAACTTAATGTGTAGGCAAACTTTCTAATGGCTCACATTATTTTCTGTTTATCCAATTTGTGTATTTTATTATAAACAACCCACAGAGCAGTTTAAAAATTATGATTGAAAATTTAGAAGCTGCCTTCTATGACGAGTTTTCTGAAATTGGTACAAAACTATGAAAAAATAAATTATGTTTGAATTGGAGTGTGGCAATGCTGAAAAATAGCATTGGGAATGTGGGCCATATTATGTAGAGCTGGGAAAATTAAATAAAGTTTAATAGTTCCAAGGCGGTTTGAACCATAATTTAAAATTGTAGAATTGGAAATCAATATTGAAGTCGATCGAGTCTTATTTACATTTTTTCTCTTTCATTTCGCGCGCGATAAAGAATGGGGGCGTGACAAATTTCGCCGTCAATATTGAGTACGACAAAACAGTATCCGCATGGAACGTGTCGAGTTGTCTTTTTGTGAAGCTACTAGTAACAGGGTCTGAAGCATCAGCTTCTTCTTCCCCCTCTTCTCCGCTCTTAATTAGTAAAATAAACGATTCAAAATCTGCGTAAATTACATATTTCGGTTTAAGTGTATAAGTATAGTTTGTAAATTTGATTACATCACCCTCTTTGCGTAGCACTGTTCTTTGCGCTGTGAACTTTGAACAAAGCTCTCTGTGCTTAAAAAATTTAAAAAATGTGTCCAAATTTTGTTTTCCATCTCTATTTACCATTTTGTCAGTTGTGAAACGATGAAAACAAAATTCGCATATGTGTACTTGGGCACGATGTTTTGAAAGATGGCTCAAAAGACGCGATAAACCGTTTTTCCCGTTCGCGGTATTGATCAAGCAAAAGAAATTATGTGGTGCGGTTTTACTTGTTAAAAGCAAAAGATTCATCTAATGTCTGCGTTGCCTATATATGCTACATCTGTATGGGAAAAAATTTTCCATCGTCGTACGCAATTACATTTATATTGGGATTCAAAATTTCAATTTTCCTAACATCTCTCATGGTGGCTGGGAAGTTGACCCCGTTTGTGTTGACTGTGTGAGCAAACTTGCTCAAATATTCAACACTCATATGTGTATTTCGCCGATAATGGTAAAAAGATAAAATTGCCCGCAAAAAGCACTTCTCGTCATGAAGGTTCCTATTACGCATTTCTTTTTTAATGAAATCGGGAGTCTCTACAAATGAGGATGTGTACAGTGGATTATACCGAGGAGGAGAAGGAGAAGGAGGTGGAGAAGGAGGAGAAGGAGAAGGAGAAGGAGAAGGAGAAGGAGGAGAAGGAGGAGAAGGGTTGTTAAAAGCAAAAGATTCACCTGATGTCTGCGTTGCCTATATATACTACATCTGTAGGGATAGAATTTTCCATCGTCGTACGCAATTACATTAATCGATATGTTGGGATTCAAAATTTCAATTTTCCTAACGTCTCTCATGGTAGCTGGGAAGTTAACACCGTTTGTGTTGAGTGTGTGAGCAAACTTGCTCAGATATTCAACAGTCATATTTCTGCGACGATGATGGAAATAAGCGAGAATTGACCACAAAAGGCATTTCTCGTCATTGAAATTTTTTATGTTAATCACACACTTTTTCCTTACAATAAAATCGGGAGTCTCTACAAAGGAAGATGAGGATGTGTACATAGGATTATACCGAATTATGTTTAAATCTAAAGAATGTATTCTACTCAAAACCCACCCACTACCAAATTTTGTAAAATTCTGGAAAGAATTTAAAATTTTCTTAATAGCTAATTCATAGTACTTGTTCAATTCATCTAAATTTTCACGAACATTCACACATATTGCCGAGTAGCTGTGAAAGTTTACAGTACTCGAAATTTGTTCACTTTCCTCGGGCAAAACAATCAATTTTTGTAAAATAATATTTAACACTAAAAACCATTTCACATTTCCGTGGAAACGGTCTGACTCCTCGACGATCTGGTTCAATACTATGGGTTTTGTAGCTTCCAAAGTCGATTCCACGTCCAGCTCCTCGTCTAGATAGGTTATGCGGTGACGTATCGCGTTATTGTTCAATCCACGCAGATCCTTGATTGTATACCGCATTTTGACGAATTAGTGCTCTCTCTCTCTCTCTCTAAAACAAAAAAGTTAGTAGCAGATTAGAAGTTGATCACCACGGACTATTCTAAATTACGAATGATTGACTTTCAAAGGAAGCGAATCCACTGCGTTCTCCAACTGAAAGGTTAAAAAAGATTATGAGCGTGAAACAGATTATATCTATGGATATAAACGTGGCGGTAGACGAGGAAGAAGAAGAAAAGTTTATTAAAAATAAATCCTCGTTCGAAAAACAATTAATACATAAATTACGCTTCACCGCTATGAGTGTTATGGAAGAGAATATGGACACTATTGCATGTGTATAAATCCTGCACTCAATGAACCATTACACCAATTTATTGGAGAATGTAATTCAGATACTTGTTTTTATCGAATAATGCAATTACATATTGCAGATAACCATCACGAATCGTGTAATGGCGTCTATCACACATTTAATATGTGTAACAACAAAATTGATAAATTTTTGTGTAATTCGTCCAGAAGATTTCGGTGTGGGAAAAATTGTAAATTATTTCAAACACTCAAGTGTGCTGGTAAAACTAAGTAGGAATACTGAACGTAAGTTTACTCCTCCAATGTACAACAATAGGCAGCAGAATTAGTTGAATGGAGATGCTCGCATGCAATGTGTTTTCTGCAGAATAATAGTTTCTACCGAGAAAAATAATTCGAAATAATGCACAGTCAATAATCACTACTTACATTGTAAAAGGGTGATGGCAAATGATGAACTCTCTCTCTCTCAGATGTGTGCTCTCTCTCTCTCAGATGTGTGCTCTCTCTCAGATGTGCGCTCTCTCTCAGATGTATCCTCTCACTCAGATGTGTGCTCTCTTACACTCCGCTGGTACAACTGATCTAAAACAAACAAGTTAGTAGTGGATTAGAAGTTGATCAGCGCACTATGGATCAATCACATGTTTTAATGTACGAAAGATTGAGGTTGTTGAGTTTTGATGAGAGATGGAAAAAATTCGAATCTCCCCTTTTATCACCTAAACATTTAGCTAAACTGGGATTTGTATTCAAGACGCCACCAGACTCAGTGCAGTGTGTGTTTTGTTTAGTTGGTTTGGAAAAATGGCTAATAACAGACGATCCCGAAAAAGAACATGAAAAACATAGTCCGAATTGTGGATGGAGGAGAATGCATAATATTTCTATCGAGAATGAAAATTTTAATAATCTTCGGGATTACGACCAGCAAATAAAGTCATTTTATCAAAGATCAAAGCCTCACTGGTCAAACTCATTTAATAAGAGGATATTGGTTTTTAAAAGAAATGCTGAATATTTCGCGAGTAATGGATTTTTTCTACATAAAACGGGTTATTTGCAATGTGTATATTGTAAAGTAATTATTGCAGATTCGAAAAAACTGTGTCATGCATCATTTTGTATATATAATAAGAACAGTCTTAAAGGAGAAGGAGGAGAAGGAGGAGGAGAAGGAGAAGGAGAAGGAGGAGGAGAAGGAGGAGGAGAAGGAGGAGAAGGAGAAGGAGGAGAAGGAGAAGGAGGAGGAGAAGGAGGAGGAGAAGGAGAAGGAGGAGAAGGAGGAGAAGGAGGAGAAGGAGGAGGAGAAGGAGAAGGAGGAGGAGAATTAATTGAAAAAGTAAACAAACCTGCACGAGAAGGAAGCCGAGGAATCACTTGCGCTCTGTTGTAGACTTGAAACACCTCTAGTTGGAACTGAAACATACAAAATAGGGAAAATGGATCAGATTGATGTTTAAAAATTTGGATTATGCACACTTATTATCAGATTATGGAGATGTCGTCTGCATTAATCAGGTGTGAGAAGATTTATTGTAAATATTATTGAACAATTACTATTTCTATTACAATTGCTCCAATTTAATATGCAAGATTTTTTGCACTAACAGTATTTAGCCAAAAACTTGTAAAAATGCGTGATTGGGTTGAAGATAATTTTTATGAGTTTGATTATTTTGTGGCTTTATTTCGAGTTTGTTATAATTGATTAATGTAAATAAATATTTGAATTATTATTGCTCACCTTTGTTTCAAACTGATGTGATGCTTTCAAAATGATCACTCTTCTTGTTGTGCCGTTCAAAAACGCAAATGCTCTTTTATCGCTGTGCGCGGATAGCTAAAGTTCAAACTGTTGTGACACTTTCAAACTGATAAAGATGATCGCACTTTTTTGATCCGATAACTATGACGTTCAAAACGCGAATGATCTTTTAGCGGTGTGCGCGGCTAGCTAAAAAAGGATTGCGGGATGCGATGAGCATCCTTCCTCTTTGGAGTAGGTAAGCACCTAAAAGAAGGAAGCTCGCAGGAAGCTCTCGCTGGCACGCGCTCGCTTCTCCCCCTCAACACGGTGTTCTATTTTTATCAGTATGTTTACATCTGTCAACATGGAATGTGCTTTGGCGATGCGGCACGTGTGGAAAACGATAGTACTATTTATATTTCTATTATGCTGTCTAAACACCATACTACTTTTAAATAAAGATAAATCGTGCAATCTGCATGAGAAACGAAATGATACGCAATTTCTTTTCAATTCCTTTGGATCGTCAACTTCACTGAGAAATCATACTTTATTCAATATTAAATCTTGCGTTAATTCGTATTATAAAACACCAATTTCCTTTGAAATTGGGTTGATACATTGGTATAAATTTATGGTTGATGAGCGAGAAACAGTTTGCAATTTCTACAAATACTATAGCGTTCTTGCAAATTGTGCCGAGACTTTTAATGAAAAATCGAATTTTCTTTTGAAGAAAACTAATCAATTATGTAGTAGTAGTAGTAATTACAGTTCAGTTTATGTTTAACCTTTAAAGGATGAACAGTGTTAAGAAAAGGCGCTGCTCTGTTCGTAAGCGTGGTAGAGGTATTTTATCAAAAATTGGCGACGTATTGGGTACAGTGATAAATAGGGGGGTTGACCTGTTACCTGTAGAAGCGCACCTAGATGGGTATAATTTCTGCGGTCCAGGAACGAGGTTAAGGTCGAGGTTAGCACGTGGAGATAAAGGAATAAACCGTCTTGATGATTTATGTAAGACGCACGACATAGTTTACTCCCGAGCGTCTGATAACAAGACGCGGGCGGAGGCTGACAGGCACTTGGCAGATGGAGCTTGGGAAATTTTCAAGGACCCAAAAACGGGGTTATCTGAGAGGGCATATTCTTATCTTGTTACAAACATTATGAAAGCGAAATCCGCATTTGGTGGCGGTTTGAGAAAACGAAAAACGAGGGGAGTTAGAAAAACACATAGTGATAGTATTAGGCAAAAGGCGATCAATAGGTTAAAAAATCATATTGCTGGTCGCGGTTTTTATCTGAAACCATATCCAACAGGCGGAAGAATACTAGTACCTCCCACCCAATACGGTGTAACACTATTTCCAAAGGTTAAAAAGAAGCAAGGAGGAAAAAAGCAGAGGAAAAGACAGAGAAAAACGCAAAGATGAACGGCCCGCTGTCAAACTATGACCTGATAAAATGGTGCAAATTATTAGATATTCCACTAAGGGGCATATATATGATTGATACACTTCCGAGTAAAATTCGAAATAATGAGCTCGCAATTGTTAATTTAGACAAACAGATTGGAATGGGAACACATTGGACCGCATATATTAAACGAGGAAAAAATGTGTATTATTTTGATCCGATCGGTGACTTGCAACCGCCACGCGAATTGGCAAAATATTGGGAAAAAGAAAATAATGTAAAAATATTCTATAATACCAACCAATTGCAGCGGGTAAACACAGACATTTGTGGGCACCTAGTGATTTTGTTTCTTGCTAACCAGTTGTAATTTTACGCTTGTGTTGAAAGCATTAGCTGAGTGAGTGATGGCTGTTATTACACTAACCTCAAAAACAAGTAATCTATATGAGAATTTAAACCACGCTCTGGAATTGGATAAAAATCGCAAATGGGAAATTGGATTGGTTAACTTGTGGACGTTTAATAGTATACCGAATATAATAAGAGGGAAAAATTCCAGTTTTAAATATGGAGATAAACTGGTGAATCTTGATACAGGATCGTACGAAATTGATAATATAATAAGCGCTATAAAGTTGAAATTGAACTTGAGCGATGAGAGTCTTGTTATACAACCAAATAATAACACTATGAAAGTTGGAATTTATTCCGATAAACCGGTAGATTTAACTTTTGACGATTCAATTGGTAAGACACTCGGGTTTGATAAACTTCTACTCGAAGCAAATACATGGCATTATTCAAATCATTTAGTCTCGATCAGCCATATTAATACAATCGTGGTGTCGTGTAATTTAGCATGTGGAAGCTTCGCTAACGGAGATGAAAAGCATATTATTTACGAATTTCTGCCGAGGGTACCGCCCGGTTATTTGATTAATGAAACGCCCGCAGAAATTATATATGTACCTCTCAATACGCGCAGAATTCAGTTTATTAATGTGACGGTAACCGATCAAGACGGATCACTTATCGATTTTCGAGGGGATAGTATAACTGTGAGGTTACATATTCGTGAGAAAAGTTAGAAGATGGGTTTTATTGTATTCAATGCCGTACCTAAGCGTCGAGATGAGAACAGAGAAAGCGTCAGTAGGAGTTTAAGCTCAGTAGCGTTAACACCTATGTTAACGCCGAAAAACAGATTAACAGCTAAAAACGCGAGAATACTAGAAAAATTGGGATTTATAGTTAATTGGAAAAATGTCGGGAGCCGCAATAAGTGAAATTCTAGATGTCGATAGTCAAATTCAATTTTACTCTGATATTACTAAGTACGAATTTCACACGCACACAACATATTCTGGACAGAAACTAGGTAATTCGGATGAAGTAAGGCTTCCTGTAAATCAGCAGGATATATACACACTGCCTTGTAAATCCTTTCTATTTATTGAGGGGAGTGTTAAATGTACAAAGCCTGGTGCGAAACCCGAGGATCCGCCAGTGCATGCCGAATATAAACTTGTCAGCAACGTGGTAGGCCATCTGTTTGATGAGATACGTTATGAATTGGCGGGACAGCAAGTAGCGAAATCGAGACTTGTCGGAATTACGTCTACAATTAAAGGATTGCTTTTGAAAAATGTTTTCGATACAAATACATACCAATTGGCAGGATTTGATAGAGATGGATATAAGTTGACGGATAATAAATTCATTTTTTGCCTACCGCTGAAACTTTTGTTACCATTTTTCGAAGATTTTCAACGAATAATTTTAAACTTGAAACAAGAGCTTGTATTATTGAGAAGTGCGTCGGATCTAAACTGCGTTGAATCGGCTACAGGAACAAATGTTTCTTTAACAATTGATAAACTACAGTGGAAAATTCCGTACATCCATTTGGAAGATCGCGTAAGGTTGAAATTTTTGAAATTACTCGATTCTGATCGCCCTCTAAAACTTGCGTTTAGAAGATGGGAGATTCACGAATTTCCAAACATGGCCACATCGAGAATTCATTCGTGGGCAATAAAAACATCGTCGCATTTAGATGTTCCACGCTATGTAATTTTAGCCTTTCAAACGGCTCGGAAAAATGCTATTAATAAATCAATGTCTGATTTTGATTTGTGCGAGTTGTATAACGTTAAATTATTTCTAAACAGTCAATATTATCCCTATGATAATTTGTTGGGGAATAAGCAGATAATGTATCGTATGTTTTTAGATTTCGCGCCGAGTTACTATAACCGCTCTATAAATGCAGAGCATGGGAACGCTATTGATTTTAAAGCGTTTTGCGAAAAATCACCAATAATTGTGATTGACTGTTCACACCAATCTGATCATTTGAAAACATCCACAGATATAAGATTAGATATGGAATTTAGTAAAGAACTACCAAACTCGACTTCGGCATATTGTATTCTTATAAGCGATTCAATAATGGAATACACACCTTTAACCTCATTAGTTAGAGAAGTACAATAAATTGCCGGTAGGGGGATGTTTAAAAGGTGAAATGTAAAAAATAATTTATCATTCGTGTGGGCGTGTGTGAGAGAGCAACATGTCCACTTCTTCGCTGTTTCAAGAGGCGATTGGAGATTTTGAGGTTAGTGAAGACGGAAAAACACGTACAGTGGGAATACAGTGTGACATGGAAGAAAAGAAGAAGAATTTTGCCGTTGCGGATCTACACTGGTTTAAGGGAGATAATAATCAAATAATTTTAAAAGAATTCGCGCTGGTTGATCGGGCTGGTAATTATGTAGTACTACACTTTAAACCGCCTTTTCCGAAATCTACTTTGAGCTGGAAAATGTTTCGCGAGGCTACCTGGTTAGAACAACATTATCATAAAATATTATGGGATGAGGGGGAGACGGAGTTTACAGATTCATTGATAAGAGGATATCTCGGCTCGTATGATTGCATTTTTACAAAGGGAACAGAAAAAGCGGCATTTTTGAAAAAGTATCATAATGATGTACGTTGCATACCGGAATATTACGCGAAACCTAATTTCACAAAGTTTAAAGATACGTGGTGTTTTGAGGTTTGTAACATACACAAAAATGTAGAAGGTGGGAGGTGCGCTCTAATAAGTGCACAACATTATTTGCAACTATTAACATCTAACACGCTTCCAAAGATAGGAGAGGAGGGGGATTATACTTGTGAAAATAATCGAATGAAAAGTATGAGGAATTGTGCTTTTTATAGTAGAACAAGCAAAAGAAATTATGCGAGACAAGGATTTTACTATGATGGAAAAAAGGTCGTATGCGTTTACTGTGGTTATGAGTTGGAATCACACAAAGTGAGAATTTGTAGCGTGGGAGTTGGTAGAAGACCTATCAATTTTTCGGTATTAATCCCGCTGTATAAATAATTAGTTGTAGATAATGGATCCCCAGAAGTGGATGTGTGCGGATAAAGAATTAGAGAACAAATTACGAGAATATCTGCAGTGGTTTGATTTGTGTGAGGATGCCATTAGAAATTCTACTCGTGAAAACATTGGACTTGCGAGACAGTTGAAACAAATTTTTTTAAACACTGTAAATTTAAGCGATATTAACCATTATTTATCCTGGTACAGGCCGCATAGGCTTTGCGTTAAAAAATTATTACAAATTGAGGAAGAAGCTACAAACTGCGCTTGCGCAAACAGCGGTGGGGAGAATGCATAAAAGGAGTGAAATTGAGAAACTTGAATCATTAGGAAAGATGAGACGTTTCAACATGGGTGCATTCAATGCTTTGGCACGTGAGGTGTTGCCTCTAGAATCAGTACCTCTCGGTTCATATCTGACCGTTGAAAGCGCAATAATTTATGGTACAGGCAGAGTGTTACTAAATCTCGACGATCCCGACAGTGAGGGAGACTCTTATTTCGATTTATTACTATGTGATAAATTTAAAAGCGTATTAAATAATGAGAACTTGACAGATTTTAACAAGAGAAATTTTGTATTAATATGCGAACATGAGAACGGACAAGTAGAGTTGAAAGAAATGTAAATTTTTACAATGGGTTTTTCTCCATAGCACAGGTTTATGTGACCTAGCCCTGTGCGAACCTCTTTTTACCCAAATAAAAAAAGAGTGACCTCCAATAAGGCGGTGAGGTTGACGTTCCTTTGGAGGCTTTTTCTAACTAACAAACCGCCGGTCATTCAGTATGTGTTTAACTATCATAGAGGAAGGATGCGATGCTACAGCTATACAAAATTTAAAAAACTATCCCGTTTACTGATGGCTATTTCAGTAAGCGAGTTTGATATTATTGCAAAGCATATTAAATTTTCAACCGAGGCAGATGATGGAACTTTGTCTGCAACAAAAACTGAGAATTTTTGCTATCCTATTTTATCTGAAATATATGATCTCCTAGATATAGTTATAAGTGAGGAGGGACATTTGCACTATGGGTGTTCTAACGATTCCCCCATACAAATTATTTCAGATACAAACGAACTTTGGGATGCTCTATATGATTTAGCAGATAAAAAATGTAAAAAATTTTAATCATGAGGGGGAAACCAACAGAACGTGGCATGTGCATTCATGCAAAGGTTAATGACCTGAAAAAGTACACCAGCATTCTACACCTATTTGTGTCTAACAACATTTAATGATGCTAAACGCGATTATGTGTGTTGGGTTTGCCTAGAAACCATGTTACTAATAGCAGGTGCCTATGAATCTATTGGAGGATCCAGTTTCACTTGCACACCTCAAAAGGTAGTGCACGAGATTCAAAAGGTAGTGCACGTGATTCAATAATACCATGTTTTGGTCATTCAGTTTACTTATTGGTATAGCTATAGATGAGTTTAATATTATTGCAAAGCATATTTGAATTTTCAACTGAGGGTAATGAATGAGCTGAGAGAGAGTGAGAGAGAAAGCCTCTCTCTCTCACACAGACAGGTTAAAACATGTTTGTGACCTTCAAATGAGCTGAGAGAGAGTGAGAGAGAAAGACTCTCTCTCTCACACAGACAGGATTATTCATGCAAAGGTTAATGACCTGAGAGAGAAAGTAGATGTATGTTCATCTCTGTCATGTTGATGTAGATGGTTCACTCCCGCAGAGAACATGTTAAAAGTTAATGAGCACAATCCACAGCTTAATTAGTCACATAAAAAAAAAAATCTACATAAAACTTGTGCACGTGCTCTGCTTTTAAACGTTATGAAATAGTTTTTTCACAGCAGGGGGCGGAAGTGTTATTAATAGCTAAATCGATGGGTGGAGGGGCAGGGGGGTATATTAACACTGCACGTGCGAAAGAGAGAGAGGGCTTTGAGAATCACAGCAGGTGGTGACAAGTGTGCAGATGCAATTAATAGCTAAAGCGGAGGCGGGGGCGGGGGGTTACGGATAAGAGCAAATATAGATATAAATCTATTGGGAATAAAGTGGGGGCACATAGGGAAGGGGGTATGTGACCTTAAAAAACAAAATGGCTGTCTGGGGCAGGGGGGAAGGGGTGGGCGTTTACAAAATGTCTGAGCAGGGGGGAAGGGGGGTGGCCACGCCCCTCTGTCTTGTGATTGGGTAGGCTCAATCGGCTAAATACCCCTACTTTCGACGAATATTTCGGTACTAGTTTCTTTATACTGCTTTAAATTATTTCACTGTTTCAAATATCTGATGCCGACTTTGCTCACATTAAATTACTTTACACATTTAACGAAAAGTGGACGTTCAGGACCTGGTCTCTTCTCTGGTTCTTCCGGAAGTCTCTTAAATTTCCTGGTTTTAGAAGAATCAAGCCTTCAATCGAATGTTCTAGAAACTTTTTCTAAACGGTACAATTTGATTGGTGGAAAATTAATTATTATTATCAAAATAATGACGTCCGGATTAACAGCTGATCGGCACGAAAAATAGTTTGCAAAATAACAGATTAATTGATAATAACAAACACATAAAGAAACTAGTGGGACGAATTATACAAACATAAAGTGCAATCCCCTTCTAACTCTAAAGAGCGCATATTGAAAAATTTGCATATGAGTCGTATGTGTTACGAGTACAATACATTCTCACTAGGGTAGATGGTTGTGTGTAGTGGTGCGCATCTTGCAATACCGTGTTATAATTACTAATTTGACAAATATTACTTATAATGAATTATAAAGAAATAAATCTGTGAAATACGAAAATAATTAACAGTGCTATAACTTGTAATCTGACTGAAGAAATAAACAATAAGTGAATCGAGAGGCTCGAAATGGAATACTGTTAATACAATTCCTCGGTATTATTTCGGTGAGTAGTTTAATTTTATTTCTGCATGAGAATATTTTTCATTTAAATTTGCTTTGACAATTTACAATAATAATATGCCCCAATACAAAATTATGCTAATTTGTTTCGATATAGACAACATGCTTTGAAGGCTGTCTGATTAAGTTCTGCCCTAGACATTGGTTGAACTTTTGACTTGTAGAATATTTTTAGGGGTTATATCACCCAACAAATAAACAAATAATTGGTTGTTTACGTTTTTTACACAAATAAATATGCCAATAACACATATAACAATAATAATAATATGATATGAGTAAATGAGTGCTTCTAGCCAATGTTTGACAAAAATTTCGTCTTAAAAAATATTTTTCTCTGCTTCGGAATAAATTGTAGGTATGATATTCTTTCATAATTTTTTTCCCTTTATTTAGGCTCAAAATTCTTGATCCAAGACAACATACACATGGGAAAGAGGTTACACTACATGTATCCTCTGAAATAACCAAAGTTTCTTTGTTTCAATAGAGAATCTGGGCAACAATGATGACTCGCAACCCTAACCTCAGTTTTCAACCTTATTCAGTAGGCTTTCAGTCGTGACAGAGGAAGCAAAGAGCGAAATCTATATTGTTGCGGGTTCTTTATCTAAAATAACGCTGGCAACACTCAAATTTATCACTTGCACTTTATTAACACAAATTATCCACAACTCACACTGTTCAGTTATTTCTTACACAAAATAATGAAATTGGAAGCAGATAAATCGATATTGTTCAACTGATAAAGAGTTGTCAAAAGGCCGATCCAATATTAAATAATAACTGTCTAATAAACTGCTCAATAATTCAAGGAGAAGCGTCCAATACATAACAGTTGAAACTCTATAAGCACTTACAAGTCACTGTGTAAACTGTCAAGTAAGCTTGAATAATAATCTGTCACAAAATACTGCGATTAACACTACACACAACGAACATTCATTATCACAGTTTGTAATAGTGCCAACGGGATTGCACTGTCCATATTAACTGAAACGGGAACTGTCACAGTACACTGCCACTTGTTATCAATGTAGAACAACAACTGAACAACTTTTACAAAAGTCTCTCCTATTTATAAATTTTTCCATGATCTAGAAAGAACTAGATATCTCTCTGCCTTTCTATCAAATTCTAGCAATTAAAAAAATAAACAGATAAGGACTCTCGCATTTTCCACAATAATCGATAAGATTCCATTGAATTCTAATTAAATATTCTACAAAGTTCAAGTAAATATCATAAAAGTGTCAAAAATAAACTACAAGGCGAAGAGAGTACAGAAGAAGACTAAATTAATTGCTTAGACCGGAAGACCTGTTCACACAAGCAGATAACACCGAAAATCACTGTTCATTCTTTCTCCTTTGCCTTGTTCACAACAATATCTTACTCAAGAAGAAAGTGTTGATACTCATAAAGTAGGCCTATAAAATTATCAAATTATGAACCTGTCACTGAAAAAAAAATGATGAAATCACAACAAAAAACGCTAATTCTAACCTGACCACCCCATGTCTTGATTTTCTCAGTAGCATATCTTGCATTTAAAGCAGGCAGATGCGTAGTGTCGAGGTTAGCATCAGCTTTATCGCTAAAATAGTTTTGCCAGACTCTCTCTGTTGTATTTTGACGAAGAACGATTAAGGTCATACCAGAAAATGTAGTGCCCTATAATGGCTATAAAACTTTAAACTCAACACCAACCTGAAAGTGCTATGAAATCGCTTCTTAGCACTGATCTTCTTGAGTTTTTAGTATAGAAAATCAAAAGGGGCAGGCGAGTACTTGAAATTTTAACTAGTCATATTATTATGCACTGCAGCCTACTGAATGTAGTTAATAGTAGCCTATAATAATTATAAATATTAGTGTTAGTTGAAATAAATACAAGGTACTACAATTTTGAATACTGTAATCATTAAAATAGGCCTTATGTAGTTTAACTAATAGATTACAATAGATCATTTAGATAGTGATCAAATGTAATGAAAACATACGCAAGGTTCAAAAACATACGCTAGAAGTTTATTCTTTCACAATCTGCTACTTGAATGTAACTTACAGTGACAATAATAGATTATTGTCATTGCATAATCGTAGCCTTACAATTAGATTTAAATTAGCTCTTGGTGGAAAGTCCATTGCAATATACAAATTTGATTGCATCAAGCGATGAGAATAAGTGCTATCTCAAGGTAACTAGGGTACAGAGTCACTAGATTTGTACGAGACTTTTTACAAAAGTGTGGACTAGGAAACATTGAAAATTGTTTTGAATATCTTGTACCAGTTGTTCTCCTAAAATGTTCACCCTCATTCTGAGAAATGTTCATCAATGTCTTGGACAATTATTGCAAAAACTACTTCACAGTACTTATAGCATCTTTGTAACAGATTTCCGGTTTTCTCCCCCAGCTCTGACTCAGTTGCTGATCTGACAGCGAGAGTTTCTGTGCTGCCTGGAAGAGGCTTTCAGTTGTGCAAGTGTTGGAAGCGTTTATGATAGCTTGAAAGTCACAAAGGCTTGACTCAACTTGTGTTACTGACTTTGGAGTCGATGACATAAAAGGGTCCAACATTTTCAGGTCGAGTGACCAAAGATTCAACAAACTCCTAGGATCCGACTTGTTGAATTCGCTTAATCTAGATGGCTGAGCCCGTCCAACATAATCATGGCCCATAGAGATTTCATGTTCAAGTCCCATTAGTCATTCCTCTTGACAATCCAACTAATTTGCTCCTGAGTATTCTCAACTCTCATAAACTTACGTAATGAGCATGTGGAAAATATCAATTGGAAATTATTTCACCATACATTTTCCTGGAACTTCTTCTTTTATTTAATGGTACATTTTAAACGATGATGGAGCTTCAATCTAATATTGAGAAAATATTGGAATTCCGTGTTTATCTCAAATAGAGCTATGTACAGTAGCTGATTTCAAACATAAAAATGATTTTTTTAACATCTGCATTAAAATCTATAATACTGTGATGCTGTGATAAATAAACCAACGAAAATTTTGGATCTTGGCATACTATTTAATTATTGGATTCCATTTAAACGTTTGGTTCGGTAACATTTTTTTCTTTTACCTTCTACCTTTTAGGAGTGAGAGAATTTTCTAATAAGAGACAAGATTGTTACGAAAGTTACAAATGGAAGGGACAGCGGAAATTAATCAACAGCATACTTTCATTATATTCCCAGAATAATTAACAGACGCGGAATCAGACAGCCGGAAGGAAACCCCTAATGTTTTTAACCGACTTCCAAAAAGAACAAGGTTACTATATTCGAACTGTTTTTTTTATGTTTGTACATCAATCATTCGAACAATATTGAACCGATTTCGATGAATTTTTTTTAAAATGAAAGAGCATCGCTCAGCGGTGGTCCCATCCAAGTTTCGCAAGGATCGGCCCAATACTTAGCCCAATATTAAACAAAAAGGAGCATTCTTCGATGTCTTCATTTCAATCAAGTTTGAATAGGATAGTTCCACACATAACCGCCAATCGGATAACCGGTGTCGTTTACCAGGCTAATCATTGTATCATATGGAGCACTTTACATCTAGACGGTTTTGGAAATCATATGATGCAATGCAATTATGCCGGGTAAACGACATCGGTTACCCAAAGCTGGTTCAGTGTAAAACAAGCCTGTAATGTCCCGTTTTGACCAATCACGTGAACTTAATTTGAATCGAGAATAAGAAGAGTATAATATTTCTGTTCATATGTTCATTTGAAAATTGTGAATAATTTAGTTGATGTTATTGAGTCATAGGAATAAGGTTATTTTTTTATTTAGTTTCAATCATAAGTTGGAGTTTTTGGAAAAACAGCTGATCTCAAAGGTATTTTTAGTTTCACTGCTGTGATGGATTAAGAATATCTATATAAATAAAATTAGAGTTTTGTCTGTACATTTATCAGAATTATATATTTTTTGGTTATTTTTACGTTTTATACATTAAATAAGCCGAAAATAGTCTTATCTCACTTTCTGTCTGTCTGTCTGTCACGGCCCCAAAGGCATTTTACGTGGCCTTCTCCTCAAAAACGAGAGCATCGATCGGGATTTTAGTTATTGAACAGTATTGAGAACATTATTGACAATGTCTTTAGCTATAAAAAACTAAATTAATTTTTTTTTTAACAGAGTAATAAACGTTTAAAAACCAAGTATTGTGCGATTTTGGATACATTTTACGCGGCCTTCTCCTGAAAAAACGAGAGCATCGATCGGGATTAAAGTTATTTATCAGTATAGAAAACCTTTTTGACAATGTCTTTAGCTATAAAAAACTAAATTAACTTTTTTTTAACAGAAGAATAAACGTTTAAAAACCAAGTATTGTGCGATTTTGGATACATTTCTTCCAAGTTTTATTACCACATAAGAACAAATCACGTAATCTATCAATCAGCTGTTCTCAAATATAATCTGAATGTTGGATACTTCGCGGCGTTATTTACGCTGTCTGCAGACTTGTGTAGTCGGAGCATTGCAGTCTTTTAGGAAACATATGACAGGTGAATCAAAGCTCATCTTATGTTTCATCAATTATTTCTTTGTTGAAAAAAAACAAAATTTTCTAATTTTAATTTATCAAAACAAAAATTAACATTTTAGGAAGGTGCGGTTTGTACTAGGCTCTTGGGAATTCGCCAGGTAGCACTATTATTATCACATGAGAACAAATCACGTAATTTATCATGATATATCAATCAGCTGTTCTCAAATACTCTCTCTGATAGCTGTCACTGAATTATTTACGTTCTAAGTTGTTTACTAAGCTGCTAACAACTTCATGATCGTTGCTATCAAATAATTTTATTATTATTATTTGCTATCAAAAAAGCCACTGACGTCTAGAACTCCTACTGTCAAATCGGCACAGGAATTTTTCTGGTCAATGGTGGGGGTTGCCCGACAATTGAGGGGAAGTTGTTTAGTGACCACGGACAGCTGTTGTCACTAAACAACTTCCCCTCAATTGATGTGTCGTCTGCACAATATACTGTTCAATCCAAGTAACAGAATAGCTTTGAATAAAAATCATATATTTTTCGTATAAAACAAAAAACAACAACTTTACGATGGTCGCGTGCCATGAACAAAGAGGTTAATTATAATTTGTATAGGCAATTAATTTGTATTGTTATCACAATAGGCGAAACCATGGAGGGTGGTTAGGGGGGTTATTGGGGACGTAGTCTGCGTGAATGGAACGAAGTGGAATGGAACTGCATAACCAAACCTTTCCTAACCTGGCTAGATGTGACTGAACCACCTCTGTTTACTAGGTCGGTTAAAACGACAGTCGTACAAATGGTGTCCTCCTGATAAAAATTTTATTACCATATTACCATTTAATGGTACGTTGTGTTTCAACGACAAATTTACAGAGGTGGTTCAGTCACATCTAGCCAGGTTAGGAAAGGTTTGGTTATGCAGTTCCATTCCAGTTTCCATTCCACTTCGTTCCATTCACGCAGACTACGCTTCTACGCATATGCGAAATGTTCGCACATGTGTAGATTTAAAAGGTCGTGATCAGGCAACCCCCACCATTGACCAGAAAGATTCCTGTTCCGATTTGACAGCAGGAGTTCTAGACGTCAGTAAAAAAGCCGAGACATATTTAGTCGTATTTCTAAACATAATCCATACGAAGGACGGGTAGCTGCTAGTTTATTATATTATCGTACATGTGCGTAAAATAGGCTATTTTGAGGTTATGTTTAATGATCCTTTTGTACTAGCTCAAAGTTTATGTTTTTTATATAAAAAAAATATATTACTAATATCACAAAAAATATCGTACATAACTCGTCCGGGAAGATATACCATACTCGTATGATAATACCGCACTCAACTTCATCTCCTGCGTTTACTTATCATATTTTCAGTAAGCACAATTTTCCACACTTGTAACGTAATATAGGCCTACTATTTCAGTGTAGGTATATTCTGAAAATTCTGAAAGGGACCACATCAAAATGAATCAAAAGCCATTTCACTTTTAAGAAGCCTTTCGCTATTATAATTTTCCTAAATACAATATTCCACATTAAATAAAACGTTGTAGAATTTTCCTTAGTTTATCTTTCCTTATAAGTGGATTTTTAGTTACTTAACTTTCGATGTTATAAATTAATTATTGGCTTGCTAATTTGATAAATATTTCATAATGTAGGCTTTAAGAAATTATCTCATGTTTTCAAAGTTTGAAAATTCAACTAAAAAGCTTAAAATAAAACATATTTTAAAACAAAAAAAGAAACCGACTTCAGCGAAATGATATAATACTCACGTACTAAAAAGTTTAAAATAAAGTATTTACTTTAAACTGAGAAAATTTTTAATTTCATACAAGTAATCTTTTGAAGTCGGCGCCAAATTTCCCATAAACTTCTAAAATATAACAGAATTACTCTGTGATGTTTTCCATGACGAAATAATTGAACAATCTAATATCAAAACTGACACTGTATTTCAGTAAAAGTGAGTGTAAATCACATATTTAATTGAAATGCAGTGGTAGTTTTGATATTAGATAGAATTACTTATCAATTACTGTATTTCAGGAAAAGTGAGTGTAAATCACATTTTTAATTGAAATACAGTGTTAGTTTTGATATTAGATAGAATTTCTTATCAATCACTTCCTGGTGGTTCGGAACCCACCTAAAACTGTAGGTCCAACTCATCAATCTCCATCATCCAATTCATTACCCACGCAAAGGTCTCAGACCAATGTGGGCTTCATCCTCCAAAAAAATACAGTGTTAGTCCAACGAATTGGACTGTGTTTTTGTAAGTGATGGGAGTTACTATCTCAGTAATGGGAGCGTGTGCTGAGTTCATAAAAATTTAGCGAACTTTCCATAAACGGTTCAGATTTTAATATGATCAACTAGTCTTTTGTTCACTATAAAACACATTCAATTTTCAGCCTTTCAAGCTTCACAGAAAACGTCTGTTTATAAAATTATTTATTTCGCTTCATTTTCACGGTAGTGTTTCATATACAGTAATTCTCATTTTTCCACAATCAACAAGTACTTCTCCAATAATGAATAATAAATAATAACTTACTGATTTATTTTGAGTTGAACTGTCATTTTTAGTTGTTATCATATTCAGCCATAAACAATACAACGTTGTGAGACACCAGATTTCTAAACTATTCATAATAAGTGTCAAGATCAGGGGTTAATTTCAGTGGGAACGCAAGGGATTGGCGTTCCCCTACCTCTCAAGAGAGCCGGAACGCAATGGAACACACAGTTTGCGCCTATCTGATTCCAAAGGTGACTCATCTCGCTATTTATTCAGCCTTAAAGGCTGCGTTCACACTTTCCTCACTTTCTGCAGCAGTTTTCGCTAATTCTACAGAGCATATTAGCTTAAATGGGAAAACCGTGTTGAATAAGAAAAGCTGTTCAGACTGTCCTCAAGCAGACGAGCTGAAAGATTTTGTGGACAGCTAGCGCGCTGAAAGAATCCATCTGCAATGATAAAATGTATGACTCATACTCTCCACCGAAACCTTAATCACGTAAAAGTGGAGATAGAGAACTTGTGATTTCAGATTCGGATTCACTGCTCTATTTTAATAACGATTAGGCTATCAAACCTTTTTATTTTTCTGCCTGTTGTCCTTTCTTTTCCAAGAAGTGGGTTTATTTTGAAGGTATGAAAATGACTCTGTACTTTTTAAGATAGGCGAAATGTTTTTATAAAGTATATAAAAACATAACGTGAGTTAATTTCCATTCAAAAGTTGTTTTATTAAGTTTATATTACATATTAGTGGAAACAAGATGGATCTTCAACATCATAAAAACACAGTTCAAGCTGTGGCATTGAAAATAGACAATAAACAGTTCTTCAGAAAATATTCAAAAACATCAGTCTGTTTACGTATTGATATGTATTATTACTACTGTAGGCTACTTTAATATATAAAAATGTAAAGATGACTTTATATGTTTTTTCTTTGCCATTCATTGATCATGGTTATTGTATGTTTCATACAAAATGGTTGGTGCAAATCGATACAAGTTTATACGTAATTTAGAGTAGGCACTGAGATGTTAACGTGTTATGGCGGTGGTTGAGGGCATGTTTAACTATCATTAGAAAATAGAGAGGGTAGTTTATAAGAAAAAATAAGCGTTCACACACCTAAATTTTTAGAAATTAAGCACTGGTTAAGATTAATCTCAAATATGATTCTCACACTGTAATCATGCTTCTTGAATCATGTTTTGAATCATGCTATGATCATGTTTTCAGAACATAATAATAGAGAATGGGTTTTAATTGATGAAGAAAATTAATTTGGTTGGAGTTCACAGGAGTAGAGCATCCGTCAGTAGAAAATGAGAGCTAAAGTATTCCTGAAGCACTAATACATAGTTCATTATGTCGCGCATATCCAAATAATTAAGTCTGTAAATAGTAGGTTTTTTATATTAGTTCTAGTGACTACCACAAGATAGCACCACTGGTAATATAAACAACAGATATAAAGCCCATTATTGTGTGTACAGGTTACAATAGGTCTGCATTATTGTTTAGATTAAGATAAAGGTAAACATGTCATTTTCCCAAAAGTAACGAGTGTTCCTTCTTGAACAGTATTTTACCAGTATTTAAAGCCTCAAGATTTTTCCTGTAGGTGTCTTCTTAAAGGAAGGGTTTATAAAAATAGTCCTCATACACTGAATGAACTGAAAATGAATTACAAGGAGAATAACAATATTAGTGTAGGCGTACTCCACAAAGTGTCAACAAACGTGGTAAAACGAATTCATGCATGTATTAATGAACAAGGCAGGCATTTTGAACATATGTCATAACAAATGCTGGAAATAAGTATATATATGTTAGTCTAATATTAAAACTGACAACTGACACTGTATTTCACTTTTAAATAGTGTCTTACTCACATATTATATAGGAGATGCTTGAGGAATGCATTTCACTTCTGAAAAGAAGCTTCGTCAGCCTTCCGCCAGGGGTCATGCTTTGTTGAGGTTAGGATGAGCAGCCATTATGTAGCTAAAAATTGCGTTTCATTTGAATTGTATTTGGTCATTGTACGTTGGTTCTATCTTGTTTATGGTGTTTGAATATTTCATATTGCTCCAGTGTATTTAGTTTGTGGCTTTTTTGGAATGTGTGTAGAATTTCTAAGTCAGTTTGGATGTTATTGTGTGAGTGTCCAGTGTTGATTAAGTGATCTGCAAATGTTGAGTCAGTGTTGGAATTTAGTGCTTTGATGTGTTCTTTGTATCTTATGTTGAATGATCTGCCTGTTAGTCCTATGTAGTACTTGGGGCATGTGTTGCATTTGAGCTTATATATTCCTGGTTTGTTGAATTTGTGAATTGTGCTGTTTGTTAGGTGAGCTGGTTTTTGTTGGATCTGGTGTTTTAGGTTGTTTTTGTTCTGAATGCTGTGTTAAATCCGGATTTTTGGAAGATGTAATCTATTCTGTGTGATTTTTGTTGAAATATGTGAGTGTGATAAATCTGTTTTGGTTTGCAGGTTTTGGATTTTTACTTTTCATTTTATTCAGGATTTTGTCTACTAGATTGGTGTTGTATCCGTTTTGTTGTGCTAAATAGTAGGCTAAAAAGGCGGTTTCTGGCAAGAATCCCATCGATTTTCTGCTAGGGGGGGGGAGGGGGAGAGGGGGTCAGGCGAGGGGGAGGGAGGGGGCTCATCAATTATTCAAGCATGGCCAACATCATCAATTATTCAGGTTATTGATTTTTTGTGGCTGTCTAACCTAATTAATTATTTAAACATGGCCAACATCATCAATTATTCAAACTATTGATTTTTTGAGGCTGTCTGGCCTAATTAATTATTTAAACATGACCAACATCATCAATTATTCAAACTATTGATTTTTTGAGGCTGCCTGACCTAATTAATTATTCATTGTCGACATTTGAGCTAATTAAACATACACACTGTTTTTCTTTCAAGTGTTTGAGCTCATTAAGCTTGCATGTGTGTTTACTACCCTAATTAGACTTACCCCAATCTCTGCAGCATCTTCTCTCACCATGCTAACCAGCATAAATTAATTATTCATTGATTTTCCAACATTTGAGCTAATTAAACATACACACTGTTTTTCTTTGATAATATTTAATAATTTCCTAACTCAGCCTAATTTGGGCTAGATCAGGCTAATTATATGTAATTCCATATGCCCCCCCCCTACCAACCTACCCCCCCCTAAAAATGTTCCCCCTCACCATAAAAACGTTCCCCCTCACCCTAAAAACGTTCCCCCTCGCCCTAATAACCTTCCCCCTCACCCTAAAAACGTTCTCCCTCACCCTAAAAAGGTTCCCCCTCGCCATATTAACGTTACCCCTCACCCTATAAACGATCCCCCACACCCTAATAACGTTCACCCTCCCCTAATAACGTTCCCCCTCCCCTAATAACGTTACCCCTCACCCTAATAACGTTCCCCCTTGCCATAATAACGTCACCCCTTACCCTAAAAACATTCCCCCAACCCCACAATTACGTTCCCCTACGCCCTAATAACGTTACCCCTCACCATAAAAACGTTCCCCCTTGCCCTAATAACGTTACCCCTCACCCTAAAAACATTTCCCCTACCTACAATTACGTTCCCCCTCGCCCTAATAACGTTACCCCTCACCCTAAAAACGTTCCCCCTTGCCCTAATAACGTTACCCCTCACCCTGAAAACATTCCCCCTCTCCCTAATAACGTTCCCCCTCACCCTAATAACGTTACCCCTAACCCTAATAACGTTCCCCCTTACCCTAAAAAAGTTTCCACTTCCCCTAAAAACGTTACCCCACATCCTAAAAATGGCCCCCTATCCCTAAAGTGGCCCCCTAACCTCAAATGGTCCCCCTCACCCTAAAAAAGGTCCCTCACCCTAAAACGTCCCCCACACTTCCTAAAAGTGGACCCCTAAACCTAAAAGTGGTCCCACACAACCGAAAAATGGTCTCTCTCATCCTGAAAATTCCAATGGATCAGTTTCAACAAAAAATAGATGATAGAGACCCCTACTTCCATCACATGGCCCTGCCCACCAGCCTTCTCATTCCAGTTGTGTCTGCTCATGGATGGGTGACCATATGAGCATTACTCAGAGGTTCGGGATCCACTTAGGTACCCCTAACATGACACCCCAAGTACCCATATGCATGAGCTCTCCCTAGTGTTCAACAATGCTGCCATTCATAATTGTTTCATTTGGGCTCAAACAGTCATTGGCGAAAAGTATCAACCCACCATCCGATGACTTAATTATGTAAAATGTTGAACAAAGGATTTCTATTACCTGAAATCTATCTATGAATTGGTAAACATATATAGCAGACACTATAAAAGTATGAGCAGAGCTCAAGTAGCATTATTTCTCCACCATATGTTAACTGAGATGGACACAAAGTATAAGAAGCAAACTGTGGAAGACATTGCTCCAACCATCATGGAGATAGCCTGGCTGCGACGTGACATCAAGAGGAAGCATAAGGAGTTTATACTGGGCAGATCATTGGAGGAAGAGGAGCACTTAAAACGTTTTACACCAATTACCAATCAACTCAAGAATATTAGAAAAATTATCATGGAGCAATGTATCCCAGCACCAGCACTCCCACTCATGCATCCTCTTTCATCCTTGAGTCGTGTACCTCCTACGCCACCAACATCACCCAGCTTGCCTTACCCATTCCAGTTGAATCTGCCAAGAAAACCTAAGGCACAACAACGGCCCCCACCCAGTATACCTTCACCTATTGCAGAAGACAAAGAAGAAATCATGGAAGCATTTGGAACAGGAGAAGGAAAATTGTCTGTGGAGAGCACTTCAAGAGTGGGATGGAAATTGTGGAAAGATAGAAGTAAATTTTCAGATGATGAAGAGGAAGAAGAGCAAGGTGGAGTTGATTCAGCTGATGATGATGATGAGCAAGGTGGAGAAGACCCAGCCAATGATGATGATGATGATGATGATGATGATGAGGACACTGAGACATTGTTGAATACTACACAGGAAGAATTTGATGAAAGCTTTGCCCAATCCAAGCTGGCTGAAACAAGTATAGGGGAATACGTCAAAGGATCACTGGACAACAGAGATGGTAACTTTGATGAGTTGTTTGGACCAAGAGTTATACATAACAAATACTATCTTGGCAACAAGCTGCTAACCTTTGGACCTGATGGAGACAGGATTGTATTGACTGACCCAGATGATGACACTGCTGAGAGGGTCTTTAATGCCACACCTGGAGTTTGTGAGTTGATCTTCAAGAAACGACCTGATCTCAATAAAGTGACATCTGCTGACAAAGAAACCTACAAGAATGTGTTGAACCTGACCAGTGTCTACAGGTTTAACTATAGTCCTGATGGTAGAATTGTAAACTATAATAGTCTAAAATACAGGAATACAATCATGGAACTGGTGAGAGAAAAACCTGATATGACTGTCACTGGGACAGGACTGGTGGCAAGAGATGGCAACCGGAATGAATATGTCTACTACAATGACCCCAACAAACTTGTGGACAGATTGAGACTTTTGGATCAGTTAAGAGCAGTTGACAACACTGGACATGAGAATGAGATCAACTCAATTCTGGAAGAGCTGGTGGAGGGGGGCTACATTGCTCCGATGAAGAATGTAACACCATATACTTCCAATGGATGTTGAGGAGGATATTTAAGCAGCAACATAAGCCAAGGAGCTTCATTACACCGCCATATGTCAACCAAGATGGACATGAATAGGAAGAAAAATAAGAAGAATGTTGCCTGTACAAGAGTAGTAAAGAAGTATAAAGGAAAAGGAGTACTTTCTGCAATCACAAATGCAGCTGGTACAATAGTCAACAAAGCGATAGACATACTGCCCGTAGAACTTCATCTTCCCGGCGGCTATCAGTACTGTGGACCAGGTACAAAGCTTGATAAACGATTGGCAAGAGGTGATCCAGGGATCAACAAACTTGATCAGGCCTGCAAGCTGCATGACATTGCCTATTCGAGGAATAGTGATACAACAAGCAGAGCAGCAGCAGACAGAGATTTGGCTGAACAAGCTTGGAGTGTGGCAACATCTTCAGATGCTGGATTGGCAGAAAGAGCTGCAGCATTAGCGGTGACCAACATCATGAAGGCCAAGGCAAAGTTTGGAGGAGGAGCTAAACGACAAAGGAAGGGGAGAGCTGCACAGAGGAAGAGAACTACAGCAGCAACCAAGGGGCAAGGCCTGTACCTGAGACGTCAGAAGATGGGAAACGGGGTGCGTTGCCGTCAATGTGGCGGCACAGGATGATTGTTGCTCTACCTGACCGAGCACTAACAGATGTCGACCTCTACAAGTATGCCTGCCGTTTCAAGTTGAAGAAATTTTGAGGAGTATTTATGCGAGATGCTCTACCAGCCAATGGACCACTGGATCAGGAGTGTGGCATCATCAACCTGGACCAAAGTGATGGAGCTGGCACACATTGGGTGTGCTATGTGAAGAAGAAGGATGGCATTGTTCACTACTTTGACGGATTTGGCAATTTGAGACCACCACAGGAGTTTATTGACTACATGCATAGAGGATTGAGCCCAGCAACAAGGATCGAGTACAACTATGATCAGAAGCAAGAGGATCTCTACTCTCATATATGCGGACATTTATGTTTAAAATTTTTGCTTGATGAAAATAAATAACAATGTACAAAACTTGTCTTTTCATTTCTCCCACCCACATAGTATAAAGGTTCTAGTCTATACTCTTATCAAGTCATTGTGTAATAGTACACTGAGCAGTCATGATGCTCTGCTTTGGAGGTAGAACCTCAATATTGAAAAGTGTATTTTACCCGCCACTTGATACAAGCAATGGGGAATGGGAAGTTGGACTCATCAGCTTTACTAGCTGCAACTCTATACCAAATGTTGAGAACGGTTACAACAATGCATTACATTTTCTGGCTCCAAAAGTGGACTAGAAGGCAGCAGCTAAGCCAGAGGATGATTATGCAATGACTCATGAGGAAGTTACAGGTAAAGTGTTTGCTCAGCAGTTGTTTAGTGATACTGCTAACCAAAGTACTCAAAGGAAGCCCAGAGCTGCCCAGGTGGCAGGAGAAAACGCTCCAGTAATGGTTTGGCAAAAGATTCTTTTGAATTTCAAACAATTGCTGACCTGCTGGAGGCAAGGATGAAGAAGCGTGGAGTCAAGTTTCATATGGCTGTGGACCCATCTACCTTGAAATGCTTAGTATTATGTGATGCCATGTTAGACTTTAGACAACCTGATTCAATAGGAAAGCTGCTGGGATTCAACCAAGTTGTGGAAGCTAACAATGAGACCAGAGGTAGTACTACAGTGCAAATCAGTCGTCCCAATGTGCTGCATATAAAGTGTAACATTGTGAGTGGATCCTACTCAAATGGTGTCAAGGATCACGTGATCTATGAGTTTTACCCAGATGTTGATCCAGGGTATAAAATGAATGTGACTATACAAAATGTCATCTATTTACTGGTGGACACCAAGCAGATTGGTAGCATTACGTTGGAGATTGTTGATGAGAACGGACGTCTGGTGGACTTTAGAGAGGAACCAATAAACATAACTTTACATTTGCGACAACAACCCCAGTGATGGTGCTATTATTTGGAAAGTGGAATCAAGGATTGGTTGTGGATGCAGCAATGTCCCCCATACAGGTAGAGTCTATTAATAGGGCACAATTTGTGAAAGATGACATTCAACCATTGGACTCTGTGGAGTTAACAATGAGCAGCATCAAATATCTGCAGAAGAAAGGCTATCAAGTTAGAAGAGGAGGAAGATGACAACAACACTGAAAATGGGAGTTTTGGATGTGACAAGTGGTGACCCTCCAGAAGACAATAGCATCACTGGCTATGAATATCATTCTCATGCACCATATACTACAGGCTTTGTTGCCAACGATGAGATTCGGATAGCAATTCAGCAGCAGGACATCTATACACTGCCATCGGAGAGCTATCTGCACATGGAGTACAGGGTGAGCAATGCCTTAAATACAACCTTGGGAGGCTCACCTTGTGTTTCCGGATTCTTTGGCCACCTGTTTTCGGAAATACGCTATGAGATCAATGGAGTTGTAGTTGACAGCATACGTAGCCCTGGCATTGCCAGCTTGATGAAGAATGCCATGACCTTTGAGCGGGAAGAACAGCTCAAGATGGATGGAGCTGGCTACAGGTATGATGCCAAGGCAGGGTTTGGCACGTTTGATGCTGATGGTACCAACACAAACATCATGAATGTGCCACTTAGATACCTGTTGGGCTTTGCCGAGGACTATAGGCAGATTATGCTGAATGTGAAACAGGAGCTGGTGCTGAGACGCAGTGCCGACACTTTAGACTGTTTGAATGCAGTAGGGAAGGTCACAATTGAGAAACTGGTGTGGAGGATGCCCTATGTAGAGGTGTCTGGTGAGGAAAAATTGCGTCTGCTGAGACTGGTGTAGAACAATACGCCCATCTCAATGCCATTCCGACATTGGGAACTATACGAGTATCCATCTTTGCCACAGACCACAAAACATACATGGACTGTCAAATCAACTACTCAGCTGGAGAAGCCAAGATACATTGTGATTGGACTGCAGACTGGAAGAAGAGGAGCGGCTACTGTGAATAGCTCATACTTTGACATGTGCAAAATGAAAGACATTCGAGTGTTCTTGAACAACAAGTACTATCCGTATGAAAGCATCAATGGTGACAACAACCAAGTATACAATATGTATGCAGCATTCAATGGAGTCTACAATCATGATGATGCTCAAGCAAGTAACCCACTTTTTGAGAAACATGCTGTGCGGGATGGTAAGATGTTACCGTTTCCCATTGACTGTTCACGTCAAAACAAATCACTCAAGACGGGAAGCATTGACATCAGAGTTGAGTTTGAAGCAAGTGAGAACATTCCAGGAAATACACATGCCTATTGTCTGCTGATACACGAAGTAGTTAAGGAGTATCAGCCAATGACTGGTCTTGTTCAATCGGCCTAGAGAGAGTGGTGGAGGATATAAAGGCGAGCAAACTGGTTAAAAGCAATCAATTACAAAGAGCTAAACATGGACTGCAATGGTTGGGCAATGGAGCTGGCCAAACATATCTCTCATATTCAACATTGAGGAAAATTGTATGTGACACAGTTGGAAGATGGTTGCATGAGAACAGTGACTTGGAATGGCCAATCAAGATCATGGTTTACGGATATTAGAAGATTTTCCTGCTGGAATCGCTACTGCAGCTGGACAACAAGGAGAATGTGGAGTATGTGGACCTAAGTTCGCCCTACCTCTTTCATGAGATGCCCAATTTGGAGATGCTGATGAAGACTACAACAATATACTGCCCAGAACATTACCTGCTCGACTTCTTGGAGACTGTGAGAATGAAGCTGGCTGGTGACAATGGAAGAAGAAGAAGAAGAGGACACTTGGATATAACACCATTTTGTGCGCTCAATGTTGTAACATTTTACATAATTGGATTGTGCAAGCATTGCAAAAAGATAGATGTTTTTGTCTAAGTCTTTTCATGTCAATAAAGAATGGAATATAATTATTGCATCATTGTTTACTCTACCACTTCCCCCTCCTATTATATAAGGATAGGGAAAAAACGAACAACAAAACAGTTGCAGATGTCACAAAAGTTTTATTTCTCACAAAATACAGAGAGAGAACTATTCTTTAAACAATTGAATCCTGTGAGTTCTCCCAGCAGGATGAGTCATAAATTTGTATGCTCTCATGTCAACAACTCCCACATTGGGGACAAATTTGAATGTGGCCCTGCTGTATAAATCCGGCAGTATAACCCACATGTGCTCGTTTCCAGAATCCAGCATAACTGCTACCTTTTCGCCATATTTTGTAGTGACTCTCTCTGCACTGATCATCTGGTATGACAGCCCTGGCTGGAGATCCTTCATAGATGCGTAGTTTAGCGGTTTTTGTGCTCCGATTGCATTACAGATGGCATCAGCAGCAGCAACAGCAGCAGCAGCAGCAGCAGCAGCAGCAGCAGCAGTGTTGGATGGCATCTGTAATTAAATTGAACAGCTATTAGTGCAATCTAGCAGTCAGCATGGTAAAACCAAAAGTTTGATAGATTTATGTAATCCAGCAGCAATTGAAGGATATTTATTAGTAAACAAGTACTTACTGTTATTGAGTCCTTAGCAGAAGATTGTTGACTGTAGAAACTACCAGACATTCACTGAGGCAATGCATCTCTCTCAATCAAAGGTCCTCAATATATACTCAATTGCGTTGATTTCAATGAAAAAGAGGGGGGCGAGAGAGAGCAACACACACACACAGACATGTTTTTCCTGCATAGCTATGATGCCATACAGATGGCCTACAGAAGCCAGGCCAGGTTATAGATTTCAATATTACACTCATCTTCTTCTTTTTTCTCCCCATCATTTTGAACACATGATGATGGAAAGAGAAAGAAGAAGAAAAGGTGATGTTGATGCTGGTTAGAAGAAGATGCTGCAGAGTGGGGCCAGGGTAAGTCTAATTAGGATAGTAAACACACATGCAAGCTTAATGAGCTCAAACACTTGAAAGAAAAACAGTGTGTGTGTGTTTAATTAGCCCAAATGTTGACAATGAATAATTAATTTATGCTGGTTAGCATGGTGAGAGAAGATGCTGCAGAGTGGGGTAAGTCTAATTAGGGTAGTAAACACACATGCAAGCTTAATGAGCTTAAACAGTGTGTATGTTTAATTAGCTCAAATGTTGACAATGAATTAGGCCAGACAGCCTCAAAAATCAATAGTTTGAATAATTGATGACGTTGGCCAAGCTTAAATAATTAATTAGGCCAGACAGCCCCGCAAATCAATAGTTTGAATAATTGATGACGTTGGCCAAGCTTAAATAATTAATTAGGCCAGACAACCTCACAAAAATCAATAGTTTGAATAATTGATGATGTCGGCCATGCTCAAATAATTAATTAGGAAAGACAGCCTCAAAAAATCAATAACCTGAATAATTGATGAGCCCCCTCCCTGCCCCTCGCCTAGCCCCCTCTACCCCTCCCACCCCCCTAGCAGAAAATCGATGGGATTTTTGCCAGAAACCGCCTTTTTAGCCTACTCTAAATATTTGATTGTATTGATTTCTTCTTGGTGGTCAGCTTGTGATAGTGGAACATTTAGGAGTCTATGGATCATGGAGTTAAAAGCAGCAAATTTATGTTGATTTGGATGGTTGGATGAGTTGTGAATGAGTGTGTCTGTGAGAGTTGGTTTTCTGTAGATTTTGAATTTGTGCATGTTATTTAGCTTTTTGATAGTTAGGTCTAAGAAGTTTAAGGTGTAGTCTGTTTCATATTCTGCTGTGAATTGCAAGTTTTTATGGGTTTTGTTCAATTGTGTTAGGAGTTGTTCACACTGTCTTTGGTTTCCATTGTAGAGTACAATAATGTCATCAACGTAGCGGTGCCAGTAAATTATTTTGTTTGAGTTTTTGGTGTTTTTTAGTATTTTAGTATTCTGTATGTGCTGTAGAAATATTTCTGCTAGGATGCTGGAGATTGGGGATCCCATTGATAGTCCTTCTGGTTGGGTGTAATACTTGTTATTGTGGGTGAAGTAGTTTTGAGATGTGATGATTTTTAATGTCTCTATTAGTTCTTTTGTGTGTTCAGGTGGGAAGTTCTTTTCAGAAGTGAAATGCATTCCTCAAGCATCTCCAATATACGTGAGTAAGACATTATTTGAGTAAGAAATACAGTGTCAGTTTTAATATTAGATTGTTGTTTAAGTATTACGTCATGGAAAACATCACAGATATATGTTAGTATTTAAGTATATATGTTTTATAAAAATTTTAACAATAATAAATAGATAATACCAAATAAAATACTTCACAACCTTTTTGATGTGCGCGACATAATGAACGCACTGTATTAGCTTAACTTGGTTCTAATCATTTTGTACAGCTCAGTCTGCTCAATGAGCACATGTCAAATCCCGTTCAAAAGACTAGGAAACACACACAAGAGATGACAAAGTTTTAGGGAAAACAGAGAGCAGTAATGAAAGAAGCAAAGTCTGAAGCCTGAGCGGAAGCACTAAGTAATCCTCTTAAACTGCCTGAACCAGTTTTATTGAGAGGGGCGAGGAGTTTAAAATGGGATGAAAATTCTTCCTTCTCCTAATGATGATAACAGAATTTCATTGTTATGGTTGCATTTGTTAATGATGGAGCTGTTGAACAATCTCTGGACATTCCATTGAATTTATTATCCCTTAATTGACGTTTTCGACATAGTATGTTACAATCAATACCGTATATGAAATTGTTTTTCCAAGCAGGTCTGTTCAAGAAGCTCTGCTCAGAAACGCCTCATATTTTCAGAGTTTGGTTCAAAATTCTACAGGATTACAAGATTACAGAATATGAACAAAATAAAATCGCTATAAAAGTCTTCTGAACAATTTAAAAATTTATTTAATGCTAATTTCAAAACCAAATTTGATTGCTAATGAGAAACCATTGTAAGATAAGTGGAGAGTGATTTCACATTAGTATAATTGAATTTCAGCTACGCTACTGAAGCAATTGATAACTTCCATGTATACCCAATACTATTTGAATTCTATTCTCATTCAATTTTTATACTGCTGTAAAGTTCATCATCTCCACTTCAAGGATTAGGTTTATTGGAAATTTTTCGATACCGGTACCAATCTTTCCCTCGTTCTTCTCACATCTCTCTTCTCAACGGGTTTGTGATTTTGCGTTTTCAAAAATATAGGCTACTGCTATGTGGCAACCTATTCAAATCCTATCTATTTTCTCCTATTCTGCGATATTTTATTAGGAACAGAGCAGAGGTGTAACAGACCTACAGATATATCATCATTTCTAATTCCGTCTGTTCTAGAACATCTAGTTATGATGTTTTCAATGACGAAATACTTGATGAACAATCTAATATCAAAATTCTGTATTTCTATTAATATAGGATATTTTATCTTTCTGTTCTCCTTTAAAAATGTTTAGTGTGGCTTCCAACTCCAAAAAGCTACACCCGAACACGCTTTACAGAAACTTCATTTGTAGATTGAACATAAGCTTGGGTACCACATTGAATTAAATTATATCAATTTTGCTTCAACTTTCTATCAACAAATATGCTGGAGAGTTTTGTGATAATTTATATTGATAACTGGAAATACTTTTAATTTGTTATTGTTTCTCAACGAAGTACACAATAGTGTAATTGATTAATAAATATTCTTTTATTACAGTTCGAATCGCCTTTTTAATAAGTAACTTTTCATATGACAGTAATTTCACTGCTGTAAAATCGCTTCCCGGTGGTTCGGAACCCACCTAAAACTGTAGGTCAAACTCATCAATCACCATCATCCAACTCATTACCCACGCACAGGTCTCATACCTATGTGGGCTTCATCCTCCAAAAAAAATATCAGTCAGATGATCAAAAATCATTTCAAATCTGTACTATTCTCATGCTTCTAGATACTTGATTCTATGTGAAGAAGGAAACGCCAGAAAAAATAATAATTGTAGTAATATTTTAACATTAATGAAAGTCTAGTTGTCTAGTATGTCTTTCACTAAGTACAAAGGATACAGTAGTCCGTAGAGTGTGGTTATTAAAAACCATACTGTTTTTTAAGAAATTTAAAACAGTTCAAATTCATTTGAAGGAAACTGTTAGTTGGTTTGATTTGTAAGCTTTCATAGAAACTGTGGATATTAGTAAAATTTGTAATTAATTTCGATTTGAAAGTATACCCTACCAGACCTTGTACGAGTGATCAATCTGTGTAAGCAGAGTACAAAAGTTTTTAATTGAATCACAATGAACTGATGCGGCTATCCAATTTCCTAAAAATTCCATAGCAGTAACGCGATCAACATCAATTAACACGAAAATGTGCTGGGAAATTGGAGCAAGAATACTTGTTGAAACTTGAATTGCTTCAATTCATTTTTTGGTTGGTACAACGATTGACACAGATATGTAGGCAATATTATTAATTCATTTGGGAGCCTCGAAAATACGTTGGTTGAAAAACGAATTAAAAAGAGTATTCGACACTGTTAATTTAAACTGTGATATGATATTCAGTGTACATTTCTATGGAAAAGGAAAGCTCTGCCAAATGTAACTCTGTAACGCAGCTTTCAGTCAATTTATTACTGAGTTTAGTTAGAAGATGATGGACACAAATAATGGATTAATCTCTTCAAGATTAGATCTCCAAGGGACTTAATATCGAAGGGACTCATCTACTTTTTTCTATAGATTCAATAAATTTGTATTCCAGATGACAATTTTCGGGCTAACTTGAAGGGGCCATCAAACCAGACTACCTGATTCTGGAAATGAAGGTCCAAACAATCTGTTCTACGACTCCAAAAGGGTCAATAATTATTGTTGCACAGTACAATAGCTGCAGATATCACAAGTGAACATTTTGATAGCCCCTTTACATAGTTTAAATGCATTTTTCCTAGCCACGGAAATTTCGACGATTAGAGCATTCAAGTTCAAATCCATTCTCTCATAAAAAAATGAAAATTAATTTTCTTATGAAAACAAATTTCATGAGAATTTATAACTAATAGGCAAGAAGAAAATCAAGACAATAATACAAACTGTCGTTCCTGTCTCAGGAAAGTTGAGCTTGTGCATGCTTCCTTCACACTTTGAACAATCTGTTGACTGTTTCGTCAGTTTTTCCTCTAGACAACAGTTTCTAAGACCTATATTCGCAGTTAAATGTTTTAATTTTTAAATTATAAGATTAAAATTTTAATCTATGGTGCTCCAACAGATCTATTCAACAGTGGACTAAACAACTACTGCAACAGCAACTAAATGTTTTGTAGGCAACTAGAACGGGCCACCACGGATGAGTAATTCCAAATACATCTCTAAATAGTCAGGATGAAAAGGAGCAGTAAAAATATACTATAGAAAAATTTTTATGGGATGATGCTATCAGGTAAAAACAGGAAGTCAGGTGACATGGCCTCTTTACGTTTTCAAAACACAAATTTTCCAACTCTTTAATTTAATAGTATTCCATTCAATGCAATCATAAAATCTGCCTTCAACATGTAAAGCTCTAGTCTATTAGAAGCCAAGAGAAACAGAAAGAAAATAAAATGAATAATTAATTCCCTTCAATTTGTTGCTCTCAACCAAATTTCATCAGAATAGCAAGTCTAGGGTTTGGCTGCTCCAAGTTTACGTCCAACAGCTGCACTTCACAGTGGAAGCAGTGCAGAAATCCTTTAAAACAATAACAATAAATAGATGTTTAAAATTAAGGTCTGATAGAATGAATATAACAACACTGTCCATACGAATAATCAACAGATTGAACCGATGGAAATATCTCTCAACACAGTAATATGTCATAAAAAATTACCACACCGAGCGATAGAGTAAATAAATCCAACCCTCAATCACAATAATATGACAGGTTGAAGAAATTCCGTCATAATCCCCTTTGTGGTGGCCTGAAGAGAATAAACTGCAGCAGTACGATTTGTACAGGCTGAGAAACCACTCAGAAAATGTTAAGGCCCCTACAAATAGACAGTCCTTTGAATATCAGAGCGTACGTGCTAGTCGTATGTTCACGGCTAGACACAATTCGTTGGCTCAAGCCTTTAGAGCTCACTAAGATAAAAGAGATAATAAAATGCTTTAGAAGAAATAATGACATGATATTGCATGAGGAAATAACCGCACCTTTTGGTCGTCAATGGTAGGTAGTCTTGTCGGAACACGTTGTCAAATTGGTGGAGGATGATTTGGCAATTTTCGCCCTACTCGACTTGATTGCTCACAAATTCTTTTACGAAATTAAAAAAAAGCTGGCCGAAAATTAAATTCAGAACTTGCAGGCGAGAGAATTTGGTTTTAAATCAAAATTTACATTCAATTTCACGCAAATTGGACTGTTAGTGAAGCGTCTAGCTACAAGTTGGAAGTTCAAGTCTCAGGTTCCAGATTAACGCTAAAAACACCAATTAATCTTTCCCCTTTCACTCGATTGTAGGGGTGTTGAGCAATGTGCTTGACATGTACTAGGTCTAGACATCTCTCTCCAACATCTCTCTCAACTATCATCTCCTAATCTCTCGGATTAGGAGAAAATGAGCTGAAAGTTTTAGTACAATAATTATTATAAGAGCGAGATGGTGGGTTGGAAAAAAATTGAATTTTATAGGAAAACAACCAGGTTCTTGGAGATCACAAATTTTTAAAGAAAAAACACATTCAAAAACTTATACATAAAGCAATATGATAATATATCTATACGACATACAATTGATATTGTAGTGAGAATTGAGAGAAAGAAGTCGTTCTCGGTGTTATCTGCTATGTAAATGTTTACTTCTAAGCAATTAATTACTCTGCTTTTGACACTTTTATGGTGTTTACTTTTTACTTTGTAGAATGTTTTAGTTGTTTGATTAGACATTAATAGAATCTTATCGAATATTGTGGAAAGTGTAAGTTTCCTTATTTATTTATTTAGAAGATGATAGAAAAATCGAGAGATATCTCAATTATGGAAATTATATAAATAGAGGGAGACTTTTGTAAATTAGTTCAGTCTTGTTTGGAATTCGTCGTGATAAACAAGTTTTGACAGTTCCATATATTGTGCCTATATAGTGATAATTCTTTCTCTGCCTATAGTGATAATTCTTTTTCCTGTTTTATTCATACCAGTGAGCTACTAAATAGTTTTTATTGTATTACGGACTAGTGCTACGAAAGTTAATTGTTCTTCCTCGACATTTCTTTTTGAATATTATTGGACAGTGTATTGTACAGTTATTATTAATTATTAGATCGGCCTTTTAACTTTAGTGATTGATTGTTGTACATTTTATTGAAATCTCTTTATTAGTTGAACAATATCGATTTATCTGTTCTTAATTGCTTATTTTTTCTGTAAGACGTTACTGAACAGTGAGTGCTGTGATTATTTGTGTAAATAAAGTACGAGTGATAAATTTGAGTGTTGCCAGCGTTATTTTAGACATAGAACCCGTAACAATATTATTGGCCCGCGTGAGCATGTCCTCTCGCACTTTCATGTATAAAAATGAGTAAATAACACATAAGTTATGATAAATAACACACAATACGGTGCATTATACAATGCTACTGAGAATGACAATGCTGTTTACGATTTTTTTTCAAGTGCTGTAAAAATTTTAGTTGAGTATATTTTATTCTAGGTATCTTATTATAATTTTCTGTCATATTTCAACCTTTATGATACAATATTGATAATTCAGAGACCAATTTATACATCAGTCAGGCTGTTTTTTATTGTCATTTTAAACTGCATTTCAGTAAGAGTGAGCTTAGTAAAAACTGATCGATAACTGGAAATTGACTTATAACTAGATTAGTGGGTGTATTCTTACCTTGAAAATAGGGAATCAACTTGCACATAAGTGCGCCGAAAATGAAATTTCTCAGCACTTGTCCAACGAGTGTGAAAGGAACACAGAAAACCCCAAGCAGGAGATCGGACACCGCCTGAAAAATACAATTGTCAATGATCAATTCTAACAATGTAAAAAATGAGTAATAATCATGAAATTTATATATATACAGTAAGAAGAACACAAAGACTATGATTCTCATACTATACATACATTGGGAAAACATACATTTATTGACAAAGAAAAAGGTAAATCTACTAAAAAGTAACGCGTTTTTCTGTGGAAGTCCTGGGAGAATCTTGAAATAATTAATTCCCCTCAAGTCCTTGCATTCGAACCAATTTTTACCTGATCGCAAGTCTTGGGTTCTGCTACTCTAGGTGGAAGTCCAACAGTTACACATTACTGTGGAAGTCCAACAGTTACACATTACTGTGGAAGTTATGATATGATACTGCGAAAATAAAGTCTTACACCAAGGCCTATACATTTTCTGTTGTAAAATTTTCAGAAATGGTATATCACAACACTGTCCACAACAAATACTATCAGACTGAATCGATAAAGATATTTCTCAGTGCAGCAATATATGTCACACCAAACAACGGAGAAAATAAATCCAACTCTCAATCTCGACAATATGTCAGGTTGTAAAATGTCTGTTATAATTTCCCCCTGATTATGGCTTGACAGGAATAAAGGGCGGCGGTACTAATGTACAGGCTGAGAAACTGGAATGATTGGTCCTTTTCAAATATTTATTTTGAGGAAATTGAGTTGATTATAATATTTTTAATGACTGGCCTATTTGAAAATTTCGACTTGCATTAGGGAATTCTGGGTTTGAAATTAACAAAAAGTTACATTTAACAGTTGAAATTTTACACAAACTGACAGCGGAATCCTTTCATTATAAGAGTGGAAATGCAAGAGAGCTGTAAGTAGAGTTCCGAGCAAGGAAGCTGATCAACTTTACTATCTCCTTACAAATTTAACGGGTGTTTAGTCAAATAGGCTAGGTCCAACTCAAATTTTCAGAAATAATTAGAAGAAAATTTAAATGAAAAATTATACCATTGACTCCATGGGTTGGAGATAATTCAAATGTTGGTGTACCCCGACACATAGTATTATAGTGGGGTATCATAATTGGAAAAAATACTTTTTATTACAGTTTCTTGAGTAGAGATTCTCTTTAAATATCTATAAAATAATATGTATTTGCGAGTTTATAAATAAAAATAAATAAAAATACTATCCAGAAATAAAAAAGAACCAAAAACCCTAAGTTACAATTCATTAAGATAAATTTGACATTCATAATTTACAAACTATAATAAGATAAGTTGACGCTGATATTTCCCAAACCACATGGGCTTTGATTACGGTTTTCTAAAATCACAATTTATGAGCCATTTGGCATTATCTTTTAACTCATTTCAAAACATTTTAAATCAACAAAAATGGGTAACAAACAGATTTCAAAAAGTACCATACAATTCAATAATTGGGCAATGTTGTTCAAAATGTGACCTACAGAAATGTGCTTCACAACCTACAGAAATTCTTCTACAAGTGGTGATTACAGCACGATCCTTCAAATCCCTTGGGAACCCAGGTGAGTCAGAACTTCTCATGCAATGTAGATTTACAATTTGTTATAAGATTTATAATCTTTGAATACTAGTTGTTAACGTTTAGGCTGTTCATAGCCATTCGATTTTGATTAGTCAATACGCCCGACAGTCAGCGAGTTATCACCGAAATTATTATAAATTTGAGAAAGCTATAGGTTCATTTCTAAATTTCTAGTGGCATTGCACATAATCTACAACTTCACCATAAACAAGAGTGAACAAGACAATTGCTAAGTGCCGGCTCACTTGAAAACAATTATTACAATAATACTTTCTCACAGCAGGTAATTCTTACATTTTCTTACAATTATTCGGTTTTGAATTAGACTTCTCGACAGTGCTATTTCTAAATTTCTACATTTTTCTTATATGTATCCGCGGTGCCCAACCGCATCGCAAATGAATCGTGACAATTGTTGCGAATTTTTAGAAAAATCTCAATAATTACGGTAGTTACAGAATTATTGTTACATGATTCATTCAATTTTTCAGATACTTGTACATAAAACCTATTCAATTCACAATCTAAATGAAGGCCCTAGAGATTTTCAATTAATTAAATTGGTAGGTATAGCTGTCAACTTCAGCAACTTTTAAAGTCAGCATCTAAAGAAGCCTTTCCAGACTCATGGTGTTGAGATGAACATTTTAATTATTTAGATGCCAAGAATAAGGTTTAAAAGTTTTGGAAATTCCTACTGAAACACTCTGTTTACAGAGTGAAAATAAGCGTGACAGTTGAGACTAAGCTGCCAATCAAAAAAGCAATTTATCATTTTTAGTGCTTTGAAAATGCTCAGTCCCTGTCAATGTTGTGCTTCACTCCAGAAACCCGTTTTTCGAAGTCTTTCAAAAGATATAAGCCTACAGTCTACGTATAAATTCCTTTTTGAAATTCTTTTCTGAAACATATCCAATTATAGAAGTGTATGTGAAACTTCAATTTGAAATCACAGTTAAAATTGTTTTTGTTTTTTTCAACTAGAGATAAATAGGCTAATTCAAATTGTCTGTCTGTCAGCGGATTCAGGGGGTTTCTGGGGGCTTTAGACCCCCCCCCCCCCCCACCAAAGAGATGTCAAGGCCAAGTGCAAATTGACTGTGCAAGACCAACGTCCATGGAGAAAATGTTGCATGGTCCATTATTTTCTCCAAATAAAATGTACGTTATTAAACAATGGAATTGATGGCGGCTGTGGTAGTGCAGTTGGTTGGAGCACTTGTCCTAGATAAAATAAGGCTCTAGCTTAGTTTCCTGCAGCCTTGGGTTCGAATCTTATTCAGCAATGGATGTTTCTCATCATTCACCTGTAGTGGAGACTATATTCCTCTTCCATTATAACATATGTTCAATCTTCATCGTGAATGAAATTGTTTCCATAGTGGCTCTTCAGTAAAAGAAATGGAAATTGTAATATTTTCATCATTATCAGAATGCATGATAATATTGCAAGGTTCAGGTCAAGGTTCAAGTCTTCAGACTAATGTGGGCATCATTGGCAGTAAAAATTTAAAAAAAAATTCATCCTGACCTATAATATAGGTTGAAATAAAGGGATTCAGGTTTGTCTAGACATGAGTCTAGAATCCGTTAGAAGGCGATTCTGGAGGGGTTTTTTTCAAAATTTCCTCGGGAAAAGGCACCCGAACCCCCCTCTTGGTGGAGGGTGTTTCATATCCCCGGGTTGTAGTAAACTTCCCTCTCGACCATCATGGATACGACTACCAACCTCCGCTCACCTATCACCCCTTCCCAAGATGAAGTTCCCAGATCCGCAAATAAATAGCAAGCTCGTATTTTCACGATCTAACTATTTCTCTATTAAGTGTTGCTTTTCTCTAACTTTCATTAAGAATATACGCCAAATCTTGTTGCTCACTTTCAACTAGTCGCAAATGTGTTCTAAGAGTGAACTGTTTTTCAAACAGGTACACACTCCTTGATGATAGGAAGAGATATTTCTCTTTCAGGTCAAAGGTTTCTACACCAGCATCCCTGTTTTCTGTCTTAGAAACGTTCAACTCTCTAGCAAGCTCTCTAGGACTGAATTCTTCCAAATGGAAGTCTCATCCAGTTCGCGAATTCATTTACTTTCCTATTTATTTTCTAACAATGGGTGATTTTCCAATCTAGTATATCAGGGGTGCCCACAGAGGGGGGCTATGACGCAGACTGCGTCATTAAAATTCTTGGGGGTTCCAAAAAAAATTTGGGGGGGGGGGTGAAACCGTGTTTAACATGACGACATTCTAAAATATATTACGAAGTCACCATATAGAATGTCAATTAATGACAATAGATTTATAATTATTATTATACTATCGAATATGCATTAGCTGAAATACTGTAGTTATGTTAGGACTTTTGCAGGAAGTTATTATTCTAGCTTAGCGAGACGTGAGAGCTAAGAGGGAGGGGCACGGAATAGCGCCAATATTTTGATAAATAATCATAACGCGTGGCACAGACACAAGCTACACCTATGTAAAGGTACATCCTGTTATCTATGTAAAGAATCTCAAGAAATATACATATATTTTGTATATTTTCGACTGGATTTGAATTTTTTCAATATACCTATATAAATCTTCTTTTAGTTTTAGAAAGAATACGGGGGACTTATTTATTCCACATTATTTAGGGGTGCCTAATTTATGGGGGGTGCCTAAATTATGGGGGGTGCCCAATTTATGAAGGGGGCTGGTGCTGAATTTAGGGTGTGGGCACCCCTGAGTATATAACTATATCGCATGACTTCCAATATACTTAAAACCATGTTCAATCTACATCGTGAATGAAGAAGTTCTTGCCCATAGTGGCTCTTAAATAGGGAATATAATTCTAAATTCCAATGGAAATTGTATCATTATCAGAAAGCAATACTGAATGATGATTCACTAATCAATTAAAACAAACAATCAATCACTGTAATATAATAATATTTCAATCAGTTCAAGCATTCACACAAACACCCATCTATCAAAACTAGTCAATTTCTAAGGAATTATTTTCCGATCATTCTGGAATCAAGAACTAAATAAATATCAGTAGAATATGAACATCAAACTCATTTTGGAAAGTTTCATTCGCCTTACTCATGAGTAAGTAGAGAGCGTATAAGTACGCATAGCAGTCTGAATTTGAATCCAGTAGAATCTGATCAACTTTATAATAGACTAAAGTTTGTAAAGTTCAGGATCGCTTTATTTCATATTATTAATTTCATAGCCTTACCATCTACATAATTGGGGACTCAAACAGAATGCTTTAGCTTCAACATGTTGACTATCAAGTTGTGAGCTCAGATACGTAGTAGCCTGTAACTTATATAGCTTAAGGGTATTTTTTATTTCCGATTCTAGAAGCCTGTACACCAGTCGATATTGTTTGTGATAGCTCTATCGGAAAATTCACTGAATCAAAACTGTAGGTACGTCATATAGTGACAGTATCCAGAAAAAATAAAATTTCAGCTACCTGCTGAGCAAGCTCCAAACAACACTGCCAGCCAGTCAATTCTTACAGAAATTGAGAATGTTGATGAATAAAAAATGCCTATTGTAGTTCTTGAAAGACTCTCTTTTGGTTTTTGTGTGATAGAATTCATACTATATAATGAATAAAGCGATATCCGAAATATTATTGAACTCCATGAAGCTTTCTTGAAGAGCTATATTATAGCTTACATCTCTCAAACTCTGCCAATTTCTAAGTGTGTGATTGTCTTGATAAATTATTTATATCGATATAAATTTTGAGTAGCTTTTGCGATAAGTTTCACGAGTTCTTGATCAAACTTTCACAGATATTTCTTATTTCAGAAGAAAATTGTCACCTACTACTATTCTTGAAAATTCATTCAAGGCGGAAAAGTTATTCTTCGAGTACTGATATTCAACATATTCTCGATAGTTTAGGCACCATCTCTAGAGCTTTGCAGTGCCCAAAATCTCCCAGTATTTTTAGTCTAAGAATAATTGAACGAGCGAAGCGAGTTCTTCCTTTTGACTTGAGGCTCGAGGCGGTGTTTGTATGTTCCACGATAACTTTCAAACGCCTTTATCAATCTACTTCAAATTTGAAACACAAATTCTTGGTAGCTTTAGACAGGTCGAGTTCGTTTCCCAATGAAATTGACCCACTCCTTCATCCTTTTTGAGGCGAAACAAAAGGATAGGTTCTCACCCCTTCCTTAATATATCTATATATTACTATACGTGAAAATAGTTGTTTTCACCATATGGAATTCGCAATAGATTTCAAAATATAATTTGAGCTATCATCAGCTGCTTTTTATAGGATCTTTTTGATGTTACAAGCTTTATTATCACTTACCCGGTGGTTCGGAATCCACCTAAAATAGTAAGTCCACCATGTTCCCCGTAACATGGCTCAAACGGCGAGGTGGAACTACCCGTAAGGGTCTCCCCACCATTAAAAGCCATACGCTTATTATTATTATTATTATTATAGGATCTCTATAAGCTGATATACTAATTTCATTGCCCTGATATATGGATATATAAACCGCTGTTTTTTATGCGGTGAATATATCTTCTCTATAGATTGATACACTAATTCCATTGCCCTGAAATATATGTATATGAGTACGGTAGGTCTTTTTTGTGGAAAATAAATGTGTGTATCAGAGCAACAATGGAATTGAACTTCAAGTGATAGATGTCTTGTGAATTCTATCTAAATCATTATTTTCAAAACAGCCGTTTTTCTTTACCACCTTCCCCTACGATAAGCTTCCCAAATGAGTTTCCCTTTCCAAGATTAGTTGTTTGCAAGCGAGTTCTCCAGCTCGTTGGGCTATAGTTATTATTACTTTTTATTTAGTAATAGCATAAGGGAACCTCAGTCTTTGAAACTTTATAGAAATACATTTCTGTACAGTAGTTACTTTAACACCTCTTTCAAAATGTTTTCGAAGCATGGCTTATTTTTCTAGCATTTAAATGTAATGTTGCTATAATTGCAAGAATGATAAGAGAAATAGTTGAAGTACCGTATTGTTATGAAACACCAGAAAGAAGAAAAAATATTTCTCTTTCCTTTCTGCTGCTGCGTCAATAACAGCTTTCGTTAGTGATAACATAACATTAAGTATTACAATACATAAGCTGATTAATCTACCCACATGTTTTAGCCAATCGGTTTATTTTCAACCCAAACACGTTTACTTCAAGTTAAGCATTAAGAAAAATTACTTTGTTGATTTTAGTGATAAAAATATTTGCTCACAATTGACAATTCTGAAACTATAACTCTATTGGTGTAGCGTTTTCATTCTATTCTGGAATTATCTCTTTCAATTAATCGTCTTGTTTTCTTCAGTCCATTTGCTGTTTATGTATTGTTATGAAAGACCAGAAAGAAGAGAAAATATTTCTCTTTCCTTTCTGCTGCTGTGTCAATAATAGCTTCCGTAAGTGATAACAAGCATGATTTGTTTACTCTTTCTGTTTTTCCCCTCACCTAGTAGTAATCCAGAGGATTCCAGAACAACATTATCTGTGTACATAGATTTCTATAGAATAATCTCGAAACGGCTATTAATTCTCGTTCTTTCTGGAATTTCAAAAATTTATATTAAGCGGATGCTCATGTATACACCAGTTCAGTGGATTGCAGTATCCTGTGACAGACAATACAGACCGTTTCCGGTGAGCGCTATTATAGACTGTGTTATACGAACGTTCAAAGTGTTAGTGATAAACTCAATATATATTGTGACTGTATTATTCGAACTTCCTTTACAGTTTCTGCAAGTGTGCAAATACTCATTGCTATTATTGTAATACAGAGACAGACCTGTGCTACGTGTTTTAATTGTTATTTTTAGACGTTTCTTCTAGAATTATTGAACAGTTATTATTTAATATCTGATCGGCCTTTCAACAGTTAGGGGTTAATTTTGGAACAGTAATTTTCAAATTCATTATTAGCTGAACATTAATGATTTATTCCTTTCTGATTGATTTATTTTGTGTGACATAACTGATTAGTGCATATTCTAATTGGTGTAAAATGGAGTGTGAGTGTTAATTTAAGTATTGCCGGCATTATTTTAGAGGTAGAACCCGTAACAGTATGTTAGAATGAGAGTTGCTTTGGAAAGATTTCGCTATCGCCTTTTCTTTTCATAATGCATCTCCTGAAAGGAGGGTAAATCCAAGTCATGCTGAGATGATGGTGTTCTTGGAATTCTCATTACATTGTTTCCTCTTCTTTTTTTTGTAGATTACGTCTTGGAAACTCCAGTTAAGACAAGTCATAGACAAGTCAGATCAACAATTTATAAAATAGATATAATAATTACTATATCACTTAGTTGAGGTGATGCTTAATTTTGATGTGAAAGGAACTCTTGTACACTATAAAAAGCTGTATCAACTAAATATTTTTTCAATTGTTTTTTAAATATTTCTATATTTTCAAGACTCTTTAAAAACTGCGGTAGCTTGTTGTAGAATTTCCTACCAATATAACTAGGTTTTTGTTTGAATAAGCTACTATTGTGCTTATTATTGAATAAGCTGCTATTGTGCTTTTATTAGGGTTTCCTAATAGATACATCATGCATTCAACTTTTCTCAGCCATTGCGACTAATTTCATCACGATGCTCGAGTGCTGCTCGAATGAGCCCTAGAGTAATGAGTCGATTTGAGATTCAATTCAATAAATTTCATCAATTGATAATTTTTTTCATCCCATTGCAGAAGCTTGAAGAAAAGGAAGCTTAGAGCTTGGCTTCTGTCTCTGACCCCTGAATTTGGAGAAGGCCTATTCCCATGTTCCGAGTCATTGTTTGAAGCTTATGCTCATGGATTACCTGATAAGCAGAGTTATTAATGTTTTGTTTATTCCTTTTCTTCGATTTGTGTTGCAGCTCACACAATCACTTAGGTTTCTTATATGTTTTCCTTCTTTTGTTCCTTAAAATTACAATCTACCCCTTAATTTTCAATATTTAAATTCAATCTATCCTTTTCCTTTTTTATCATGATTTTTTTTTATTTTGCATTCGACTCCCTCCAGCGGTCCACAAGTGTGCCTAGTGTGCTGAAATGTATGTTTTCAAAAATTCTTCCAGTAAATAGTATAGTTGTGTATGCTCTATTTAGTTTCTATATAGCAAATATTTAATTCGTTTCTTCCGACTACTAAAAGTTGTAAGACATTGAAATGTTCTTTTGTTGTAAATTCATTTATTTAAGAATAAAATATTTATCTTTCTCATTTTTGTCAGAGAGTTTTGATGATTTAGCATGCTAAACTTGCAATACACAAGAATATCGATGTTACAAGCAAGGTGGACTACAAGCTCCAAAACCATACAACCATTACATTAGAATATAGATCATTTAATTAAATATTAATGGTGGACAATTAATTTTACCATCTAATTCCATTACTATCTAAATTCTATCAATCTCTGTGAATACGTTATGTTAATTTATGGTATTGTTATACGCTAGTAGTTTACCCGTACTTGGCAAAAGGATTTTGGTTATAATACTAGTTGTTTAAGTATTGAACAATTATTATTCTTGATTCACATAACTAATAAAATGAATGTCGTTTGGACCACCTTTATCAGCTGAGTAAAATGAAATATTAAAAATCGAGAAAGGATGTACCATTAAAAAATGAATTTTTTGTCCCTCTCCCTTTTTTGAATTGAAAGCTTTCAAACTTGAGACAGAAAAGATTTTTTAATATTCAAAATGACATGATGATTGTATGGATTTCAACCACCTTCGTGAGCTGAATAGAATATGATACTCAAGAAGCCCCCTGGTGCCTCCTCCAAAGAATTTTTTTTGGGGTTTACAGGTTTTTCACGTAATTTTTATTTGACCCACTTTGGAAAGAAGTGCTACGTTATGCAAGACAAGAGGCAGTAGCGAGTTAAGATTCCCAAATTTAAAACATGCCTTGCACCTCCGTGAATGAGTGTTTTCGAGGTTTTTAGGCTTTTGTAGTTTTGTATTTAAACCCCCTTGGCGAGCTTAGGAAAATGAGCTGTCACACTATATGATGCAGTAGATAGTTTAAATTCTCAAATTGAGATACCAACCTCTCCCCCTGATAACTTTGAAAACAAAGTTTTGGGATTTTTAGGTTTCTTTGACGTTATGAGACCTCATAACGTGATAAAACATTACTACTCAAATCACTTGGAATCACTCAAATCATACACTTAGATTTAAAAATTCCTTCCCCAGAAATCAGCTGTAAGTCTATATTTGCCTCCGCCCTGAGCCCTTTGATTTATTTTACTTAGTGGTTCTCGCCGGTATGTATTGCAAAAAGGAAATACAGACGGACGTAGCCCACATACAAGCATTCTTTTTTATTTCTATAGATCATTGGGTATCCTCTGCAATATCTATATAAATAAAATTAATAAGATGAATCATTTCTGGAGAATCCCTGTCTAAGCCTGAACTATGTTCAATTTCGTTTTCAATACATTAGATACTTTAAGTTTATTAGCCCAATCCAAGTAAATTTCAATCAATATGATTGAATTTCACGTTTTTTATTTATTTTTATCAATGTTAATAGAGTGAAATAATTTCCTAAAATGTCCGTTCAAGCCCGAACGACATTGGAAATATTTATTGATAGAAAACTACACATTTATTTATCATGCTGATTAGAATGGAAATTAGAATAGTTTTCTTTAGTAAAATAGTTTATAACCGTTTATCTTACAAAACAGAATTTAGATCAAACTATGAGAAGAAAAATCATGTAAATTGAATAATGAAAATAAAATTTGATTTAAAAATAGAAAACTTGTTTGGTAGAATTAACTTTTGTGAAAAAAGAAATTCACTCTTCGGAAATTTGAATCCGAGTCCCTCTGCATGAGAAGCAAGCATTCACTGGACCAGCGAATAACATGGGGGAATCATGCTACTTAGAGCTGTCTTGAAACTATAAACGACAATAAATTTATTATTGTTATGACTACCGTACCATAACAATCTAGCAGTCAGAAGTTTTCCTGAATCATTGTTTTAGTTGTCATTGCCTTAGAAATTCTAATAATCATGATTCCATTTCTTTGTCAGAAATGGAGCCTGATAAAAATCTAGCAAACTTTATTTTTCCAACAGCTCTGATAACACATTTTAGTTCTAGGACATTCACATATAACCATGAGACAACATTATATTCATACACAGTTGAATAATTTATCAGTCAAGCTTCCAGCTATATATAGTGAGCTCTAAGCCTTCCATTAACATCATCCTTTGCTTTTCATACGGCTATTGCCCACTTTCCACTGTTACACCAGTACTGAAGGAAGATGAAAGCTAGTGGGCAGATAGTACCCTCACCCTAGAGCACAGCTTCTTTGTTGTTCAAATTCCGGAATTCCGGTTCCTTTGTCATCTAAGCTCTGCCTGAACAAAATTCTTGTCTGTTGCCGTCACTCCGACCTCTTTATTAGATACTTTTCTACACTAATAACTCCCATACTTTTTCTTCCTTGCTCAGCGCCTCACAATGCTTCAAAATTCGAAATAAATTATGAAATATAAAAGTGGATATAATAAATGATAACAATGATTCATCTTCACTGGAACAGTATTTGTTTGAGTATTAATCCAACCACCAATTAATAATGTAAACAACAATCAATGGAAAAATGTTCTTCAATTAATCTGATTAGCACATTATACACGAATCACATAATAGGCGAAACAACGTAATAAGCAATCACATTATTGTAGCGCAAATTTTAGTCACCACCATTTTATCTTAAACCACTCTCTAAGATGTTAATATGGGTGACTTGATTTGTGAAGTAGCCTATACAATATGCCCTGAAATTGCTTTGAGTAGTATAATAAGGCTTTGGTTGTAATGAACTTATTATTTTGATTTCATTTGGCAAGATAGAATTTTGATCTCATTTCAATATGAAATTTCTTCAGCTGGTTTTGGTTTTAATGATCTTGAAGTGGATGGAATAAAAAAAATTAATATGAGGGATTTTAGTGAGCAAAACTCTACATACTAGGACACTATATTAACTAACTATCTATTTAATGAAACATTGTCCAGACGTCTAGACTACTAGTGTAACAGTTTAAAAAGTTTCAAGATAAAGAGTTTGTACTTGCTCCAACACTATGCGCAGTGATGTGATTTAAACCCTTTAGAAGGCAAAAGTCAAGGAGTGCATTTATGCGGGTGCTCACGCAACAATCTTTTTCGTTTAAACTATGTATCACATAATTATAATATGAGCTCTACAAAATTATTCTGAACAGCAAATATCGGAATCCTTTAAACTAATAAACAAATAAGGCCCAGTATCCTTTACAGCTAGTAGACCTATAAGAGCATCATTCACAAATAAGTGTATATGTCTTAGAAATACCATGATTTATTTGGCATGAATAATACAGTACTATTTTTCTTTTAGTTTTGGAAAATTTAGTCCTTAGTTAATGATGTAATTTCTCTTGAATAAGATAAACTAGAAAAGATATGATACATAAAATTATAAAATAACATCACAAACGAATCCAAGTTATAAAATGTTTGATATTGGTATATGACTAAAGTTACAAAATGTTTAAGTTACAAAATATGTGCCATTGTATGATTTGTACATGATATTATGTTGGCATCAGACTACAAATTTCCACCGTATTACTATTTCTATTTTATCAATGTAGTAGGCCTAAGTGAGCTACACAATGTTACTCACCAAGTTCAGAAGATAGACGTTTGTCACAGTCCTCATCCTTTTATTTTGCGCTAGAGTAACTAGAACTAACGTATTTCCAGAAACGGCTAGAAAGAATATTGACACATAAATTGTTATTATCACTGTTCCTGGTCCACCTTGATCTTTAACGAAACTTATGTTTGTGGGAGATATCGTAGTGTTTAGGGAAACGTTTCTGTACCACGTTGAGTTCCACAGTAATTCAGAGGTAGCACTCATTACAGCTGCTTCATCACTTCTCACATTAGTTATCTACGCAACTATCTCTCTCGTCTCACGAATCTTCAAAACCTGTAAATGGAAATAAAAAGATAATTAATTGAAAAGTGACCAATACTTCTAGATAAAATCATGAGCAGGACTGAAATAGGAGGTTTTAAAGGGTATGCAACATAGACAATTACAGTATAAAACATTTCACCTATAGATTGAGAGCACCTTCAATCCCTTTTTAACTGACTTCCTAAAAAAACAAGGTTCTATATTCGACCTGTTTTTTTCACATGTTATTCAACATGATGAAGAGTTATAAGGAAGAATTACGAAAATTGTCCAATTTCAATATAAGGGGGTTCAACTGGTTTGGCACCCATTCAGGTTAACAGAATAAATAAATAAAATAATCAGTCTGACGTGAAATAGTTTACTAAACATAATCTTTATTTCTAAGAAAGATCATCTCGGGCGACAAAATTTTGAATGATTTAGACCAGTGGTTCCCAACCTTTTCTGGCCCATCGCCCCCTCACAAGAAATGACAAACTTCAATCGCCCCCTTCATTTTCTATAACCATCGTTATTCCTATTTCTTATCCAAATTTTACTTGTATGATGCGATTAATTAATGTTAATTGATGAACATTTGCTGAACATTTATTGAAGTGTAATTAATCAAATATTAATGTAGTAAATTGGGTATATGTTTGCGACTTGAATCAAATACTTTGTGACTAATTTTTAAATTAGTATACAAAACGAATGTTTTTATTCATCCCTGTTATTTCTTAATGACTCCAAGTACGAATGTTAATTCAACTTATAAGAATAATTTTCGAATAGAAATAAAAAATCACAGATTGACGTTACGGCCGTTTCGCCTGGGTTGACAAGCATTATCAGACTGAATTGGGACACTGATTCAAGGTTTGATTTGAGGGTTCGTCATGTCAATCCGTGATTTTTAATTTCTACTTGAAAGTTTTTCTTATATGTTAAATATTGTGAAGTAGAAACAAGACCGATATTTAACATTGAAATATTAATTAATTGTTGATTAATTTATTCAGTTATTGAAAAGAAGGGGTTATTTTTCAATTAAAGAGATACACAAGAAATAATTGTCTTTTTTCTGTAGCTCAAGTTCAAAGGATTTCAAAGCATCAGTGCTTGATGGATGTCAGCTAAAGTTTGATTGTCCGGCTTAATATTGGTCAGGTTCATTCGTTGGTCCCCACAAACGTCCAACCTATTTCTTTGTTTCGTGACGAACTGAAGAACAGAACTGAATCCTTTTTCAACTAAATATGTTGACGGGAAGGAGATGAGAAACGGCTCAACCTTTTTCCACAGTAGAGGATAAGTTTCCATTAGCTTCATTAGCTTGGAATAACTATTAAACAATTTTTAAAACCCCTCACCGCCCCCCACAAATTTATTGCCCCCTCAGAAATAAAATCGCCCCTTTGGGGCGATCGCCCCCAGGTTGGGAACCACTGATTTAGATCATTGGATGAGCAGCTACTACCATAATCACTAATTATGAATGATTTTGTGCAATCCATCGATGATAAATGCAACATGAATGATTTTGTGTAATCCATCGATGATAAAAGCAACATGATGGGTACATGAATGAGAGGTGTAAGTACATTACGTTGCGAGGCGTACATGTTTACAGATGCATGTTTAAAACTACAATCAGTAATTAAACTTAAGCTCAAGGTACGAGTCGCACTTATTCCCAGAATATGGTAGTAGTTAATATGATCAAATTTATAGTATTATTTGTTGAATTCTTAGCTTAGGTTTTTCTTAGTTCTTAGCTTTTAACCAAATATATAATGCAAGAAGTGAACAGATTGCAAGCGTGCCTGATAGATGCATAATTTCCGTTAATCTTTTAATTTGTTAAAGCTGAAGTTTAGATTGAGCAATTTGCCATAAGGGTACGGGGATTATTGTGTAGATTGACAGCTTATAACAAAAAGTGGGTGCTGAAAGGTAAAGATGGTTCGAATTTATCTTCCCAAAATGTGAAAATCTCTCTGATTTTCATGTCTTGCTTACTTAAAAGCTCAAGGCAGTTTTTATCAAAAGAGGTAAGCTACACTAGAAATATGCCTTTCAGATCTCAAATCTTAATTGAGATTTTATTTCTGTGATGTTTTCCATGACGAAAATAATACTTGATGAACAATCTAATATCAAAACTGACACTGTATTTCTATTTATATAGAAATTTCTTTTAAATAGAAATACAGTGTCAGTTTTGATATTAGATTATTTATTTCCTTCATAAAAAATAGGCACAATTGTACAATTACATTTTTGCACAATTGTACAATAAATTTATATAATTTTTTAATTTACCGTCAACAGCCTGTGTGTGAAGAACTCTTCGAGTGAAATTGAACAAGTTGAATACTGTCATGTTCAATACCCGCTGTTCGGACTGGTATATTCCGTCCAATCATTCACTTTATTGTGGCTGTATGTTGGAAAAATTGAGTCAATATTGAATAACAAGACGAAATTGTCACAACCACATTTATTAAAAATATTGAGAAACTAGCCTCGGTTGTTATACCATTATTAATCTCAATCAAACTAAAACTAAAGTACAGAGGAGCTTAATACTTGGTTTCATCATAATTGCAGCCTACATTAGAAAAAACGGTTCTTCCGTGTATTTCTCGGTTGACCTTGACTGTATTTCAGTGAGTTTCTAATTTTTTAGTTTTAATTTGATTCAATTCTAGCCTTATTACGTATTTTTCTTCTTTATGCTTTCTAGATGTTCACAGTTTTTAGTTATTTATTTGACCCGTATTTTGGCTTGTTACTCCTCCCACCAGGGGACGTGACTAATCTTGTCATTCAATCACAAACTTCGATGAAGGTCAGCCTCTTTCTTGCTTAGCCAATAGTATCATTCCATGTTAAGTATATATTAAGCTCCTCTGTACTTTAGTTTCAGTTTAATTGAGATTGATAATGGTAGACCGAAACTAGTTTCTCAATATTTTTAACCGACTTCCAAAAAGAACATGGTTCTATATTCGACCTGTTTTTTTATATGTTTGTACATTAATCATTCGAACAATATTGAACAGATCTCGATGATTTTTTTTTTAATTAAAGAGCATCGCTCAGCGGTGGTCCCATCCAAAAATCAGCCCAATATTAAACAAAAAGGAGCATTCTTCGATGTCTTCATTTCAATCTTGTTTGAATAGGATAGTTCCACACATAACCGCCAATCGGATAACCGGTTTCGTTTACCAGGCTGATCATATGGAGCGCTTCACATCTAGACGATTTTCGAAATCATATGATGCAATGCAATTATGCCGGGTAAACGACATCGGTTACCCAAAGCTGGTTCAGTGTGAAACAAGCTGGTAATGTCCCGTTTAGACCAATCACGTGAACTTAATTTGAATTGAGAATAAGAAGAATATAATATTTCTGTTCATTTGTTCATATGAAAATTGTAAATAATTTAGTTGATGACTATGGAGTCATAGGAATAAGGTTATAGTTTCGTAAAGCTTAAGCTGGGCATTCACGTTCCGATTTGCAGTACCACTTGCAGTCCAACCTTCAAGGTTGGATCCGAAAACGGAACGTGAATGGGCTTGTTGGATGGTTGGAATTGTAGATGGACGACTAGATGGACCACTAGAGGGACGACTTACGAATGTCGACGGTGTTGGAGCGTGTGTGGGGCAGTCGGATCAAAGTCGTCCATCTTATCTCAGTCAGTGCATGACCTTCGGGTAAGTTCGGGCAACTTCGGTTACATTTTTCGGCTCAAGAGCGACGTTCACAGCTGATTAGGAATAAAGTTGGATTGTAAGTAGGAGCGTGAGTGGAGTCGACTATCCATCTAGCAGTACTACTAGCAGTACTGCAAGTGGTACTGCAAGTTGGAACGTGAATGCCCAGCTTTAAGTTTCAATCATGAGTTGGAGAATTTGGAAAAACAGTTGATCTCAGAAGTATTTTTTGTTTTGCTGCTGCTGTAATGGATATTTATTCGCCACTAAATAAATGTCTGTACAATAGGCTATTTTGAGGTTATGTTTGATGATGCTTGTTGTACTAGCTCAAAGTTTATGTTTTTTATATTAAAATATATATATGACTCATCTCACGAAAAATATCGTACATAACTCGTCCGGGAAGATGTTTACACCATACTCTCATGATAATACCGCACTCGACTTCGTCTCCTGCGTTAACTTATCATACTTTCTGTAAACACCATTTTCCGCACTTGTAACGTAATATAGGCCTACTATTTCAGTGTATAGTCTGTTCAGCGAACCTATGGAATGAAGTAAACAAACTTTGCATGTGTGTGAGTGAGGAATTCCGAGAATTGTACTGGCATCGGTCGGTCGGCCTATTCACATTCATTCATTGCCAACTCCTGTTCATTCAACAGCTGATATCGCACTTCCAGTTTGTGAAATAAATAAATTATTATTGCATTATTTCAAGAACATATTAGATTTTAAATTCAGTTATCAAGTCAGTATTTTCATTTCAAATGTATAGGTAAAAATAATTCAATCGACAAATTTATGAACAATTCTAATAATAATGATACCAGTGATTGCTGAATGTTTGGATACATTACCTAAGCATTGAAAATAAGAAAATAGCCATCTCATTCATATAATTCATTATTCTCATGTATCTATTTCCATTTACAATAAATAATAAGTATTATCCAAGTACTGTAGCTGTTTGAAAATTATTATTGAAAGTCGTTTTCAATGGGTAGGCCTGTTACCTGTTCGATGTGTTTCGAAAACTAGGCTATGTGTGAATCGGGCTTCGTTGAGTCTCGGCTTGCACGCACGCACATGTTTGTGTACTCCACTCCGTAGTCTCGCTGAACAGACTATAAGTATATTCTGAAAGGGACCACATCAAAATGAATCAAAAGCCATTTCACTTTTAAGAAGCCTTTCGCTATTATAATTTTCCTAAATACAATATTCCACATTAAATAAAGCGTTGTAGAATTTTCCTAATCTTTTCTTATAGGTCGATTTTTAGTTACTTAAGTTTGGATGTAATAAGTTAATTATTGGCTTGCTAATTTGATAAATATTTCATAATGTGGGCTAAGAAATTTCTCATGTTTTCAAAGTTTGAAAATTCAACTAAAAAGCTTAAAATAAAACAAATTTTAAAACAAAAAAAGAAACCGACTTCAGTGAAATGATACTCAAACATTAAATACTCACGTACTAAAAAATTTAAAATAAAGTTTTAACTGAGAAAAATTTTAATTTCATACAACTAATTTTTTGAAGTCGGTGCCAATTTTCCCATAAACTTTTAAAATATAACAAAATTACCCTGTGATGTCTGCCATGACGAAATAATTGAACAATCTAATATCAAAACTGACACTGTATTCCAGTAAAAGTGAGTGTAAACCACACATTTAATTGAAATGCAGTGTTAGTTTTGATATTAGATAGAATTTCTTATCAATCACTGTATTTCAGTAAAAGTGAGTGTAAATCACATATTAATTGAAATAAAGTGTTAGTTTTGATATTAGATAGAATTTCTTATCAATCACTGTATTTCAGTAAAAGTGAGTGTAAATCACATATTTAATTGAAATACAGTGTTAGTTTTGATATTAAATAGAATTTCTTATCACCACTTCCAGGTGGTTCGGAACCCACCTAAAACTGTAGGTCCAAATCATCAATCACCATCATCCAACTCATTACCCACGCACAGGTCTCAGACCTATGTGGGCTTCATCCTCAAAAAAAAATCATAAAATATTTGTCGCCAACTTCAAAAGATTACTTGTATGAAATTGAAAATTTTCTTAGTTAAAACTTTATTTTAAACTTTTTAGTACGTGAGTATTTAATGTTTGAGTATCATTTCACTGAAGTCGGTTTCTTTTTTTGTTTTAAAATTTGTTTTATTAATAAATGTGGTTGTGACAATTTCGTCTTATTATTCATTATGGATGGATACCTTCCACAATATCACCTTCGCCACTACAAAGAAAGTTTGAGTCAATATTGAACATTTTGTAAAACGTTATCAAACATTTCATTTTAAAGCCAGCAGGTCCAACCTTTATCCTAACTCATATTAGTTACAAATTGAAATTTTATTACTTGTGTTGCCCGGATAAGGTGATAAAAGCGTAGGGTGACGAAAAGCGTGACGAAATGTCAAGTAGCCTTATAGGGGAGGCAAAAAGCCTGAAAGTTTGAGAATCCCTACTTCAAATCATGAGTGCATGGATTTATTTTCAAAACAATATTCACATTTGAATTAATCTAACACATTTTTTAAACTAGGAACCTGTGCAGTCTGGACAATGTCAATGGTTCACCCGCATTAAAATTTTCTTGACGCATAAACCTTTAACTTCATAGATCTATTGAATATTTGAAGCAGCAGTTTTTATTTTGTTCGGATTAATCTCAGACAAATTCTTTAAAAATAAAGAGAAACCGTTGTCTGTTATCACTTTTTTCTTTCAATCAGTGAGCAGTTTACTGAGGATAAGGTCCATAACTTTCTTGGGATTTTTTACGTAAATCTTTATTGTTATCGTCTTATCAATCTTCCTATGTGTCATTACTTTCTTCTTCAGCAAAAACCTATTTAATTTTCTTGTTTTGGTAGATCTTTGCTCTATGTATTTCACTTCAAGAGAAACAGTTTTCAACTTGTTTTCCTCAGTGGTTTTGTAAGAAATTCAACATAGATGTGTTTTCTTTCACAGATGAAATAAGGGAAAACTAAAGCTGATCTACAGTTGCAACATTCATTCTTGAAGATTGAATTTTCTCACTGACAGAGTTGAATTTATTAAGAGTCACACCCTATAAGACTGCCATGAAGGTTCCACTCTTGTAAGATTTCTAAAAAATATATTCAGTTTGACTTTGAGTAGATTACTTATAATAAAAGAGACAGTTTCTGTTTAACCTACCAAAACGCAAATGTAGTGAAACTAAAAACTATTGGATAGTAAAAGAGCTTGGTGGAACAAATAATTAGAATTTTTGCATATTTCCAAATTAAAAAACTCTCATGTTGCCCATGCTGTAAATGGGCAGAGGAGGGATGTAAGTTAGGAAGCACAGCGAGTGTCCTAAGCATCTCACGAGTGGTTTAAAAGCAGTTATAATGCAATCGCTGTGGACCCTATTTTATGCACGACTAGCTTTTGTACCCGTCCTTCGTACGGATTATGTTTAGAAATAAGACATACATATCATTTAACAAAACATTTTTAATTACAGTTAGTTTTGATAGCATTTAGAAAAAATCACTTCCCGGTGGTTCGGAACCCACCTAAAACTGTAGGTCCAACTCACAAAACACCATCATCCAACACATTACCCACGCACAGGTCTCAGACCTATGTGGGCTTCATTCTAAAAAAAAATTGATTCATAACAGAAATAAATTGATGAAACATAAGATGAGCTTTGATTCACCAGTCATGTTTCCAACAAGACTGCAATGCTCCGACCACACAAGTCTGCAGACAGCGTAAATAACGCTGCGAAGGGCCCACCATTCAGATTATATTTGAGAACAGCTGATTGATATATCATGATAAATTACAAGATTTGTTCTTATCTATATATATAAAAATGAATGTCTGTCTGTATGTATGTATGTATGTATGTATGTTCCCTATAGACTCCAAAACTACTTGACAGATCGGCATGAAACTTTGGGAATATGTTGTGTGAATATTGGGGATGGTTTCTGACCATAAATTTTAATAGGGGAGCTAATAATAATTAATCCAATTTATAGACCTAACCTACTGAACTTGCCGGCCAAACAGCTTAAAGGAACAGCTGATAGAAGTCAACAGTTTTTAATCATATGGCAGGCCCCTTAGCGGCGTTATTTACGCTGTCTTTGAACAGTGAAAGACTTTGCACTTTGCATGTAGGCTACCTTGCAGTCGGAGCCTTGCAATATGTAGGAAACATACGACTGGGTATGATGAAATGTAATTATGCCAGGTTGATGACATCTGTTAACCAATGCAGCTAGAAATTTGAAATGCAGCCTCAGCGGGAGGTTGCGAATACTAAAATAAAAAACCTAGCTTTTTCTACCCTTATAGTCATAGGAGGTTTAAATTTGAAATGTTTCTTCATTCAGAGGTGGTGATTGAGAAAACAACGAAGCCTCTATGATCAGCTGGAATAGCCCTAGGACTCACTTCTTTCCTAATTTGAAATGTAACCTTAGCGGGAGGTGGCGATTAATAAAATCAAGGAGAATTTTTATGAGAATGCAGCAATGCGCGTCAGGCCAGCTAGCACTATTATAACTAAAATACCGTTGCAACGCACGGGTGAACCGCTAGTGTGGTAATAAAACTTAGAAGAAATGTATCCAAAATCGCACAATACTTGGTTTTTAAACTTTTATTATTCTGTTGAAAAAAATTTAATTTAGTTTTTTATAGCTAAAGACATTGTCAAAAAGGTTTTCAATCTATATATATAAAATTAGAGTTTTGTCTGTACATTTATCAGAATTGTATATTTTTTGGTTATTTTTACGTTTTATACATTAAATAAGCCGAAAATAGTCTTATCTCACTTTCTGTCTGTCTGTCTGTCTGTCTGTGTGTCAGTCTGTCTGTCTGTGTGTCAGTCTGTCTGTCTGTCACGGCCGCAAAGGCATTTTTCGCGGCCTTCTCCTCAAAAACGAGAGCATCGATCGGGATTTTAGTTATTGAATAGTATTGAAAACATTATTGGCAATGTCTTTAACTATTAAAAACTAAATTAACTTTTTTTTAACAGAGTAATAAACGTTTAAAAACCAAGTATTGTGCGATTTTGGATACATTTTACGCGGCCTTCTCCTGAAAAACGAGAGCATCGATCGGGATTTAAGTTATTTATCAGTATTGAAAACCTTTTTGACAATGTCTTTAGCTATAAAAAACTAAATTAACTTTTTTTTTAACAGAATAATAAACGTTTAAAAACCAAGTATTAAGCGATTTTGGATACATTTCTTCTAAGTTTTATCTATATAAATAAAATTAGAGTTTTGTCTGTACATTTATCAGAATTATATATTTTTTGGTTATTTTTACGTTTTATGCATCAAATAAGCCGAAAATAGTCTAATCTCACTTTCTGTCTGTCTGTCTGTCTGTCTGTCTGTCTGTCTGTCTGTCACGGCCCCAAAGGCATTTTACGCGGCCTTCTCCTCAAAAACGAGAGCATCGATCGGGATTTTAGTTATTGAACATTATTGAACAGTTTATTGACAATGTCTTTAGCTATAAAAAACTAAATTAACTTTTTTTTTAACAGAGTAATAAACGTTTAAAAACCAAGTGTTTTGCGATTTTGGATACATTTTATGCGGCCTTCTCCTGAAAAACGAGAGCATCGATCGGGATTTAAGTTATTTATCAGTATTGAAAACCTTTTTGACAATGTCTTTAGCTATAAAAAACGAAATTAACTTTTTTTTTAACAGAATAATAAACGTTTAAAAACCAAGTATTGTGCGATTTTGGATACATTTCTTCCAAGTTTTATTACCACATAAGAATAAGAACAAATCACGTAATTTATCATGATATATCAATCAGCTGTTCTCAAATACAAATGGTGGGCCCTTCGCGGCGTTATTTACGCTGTCTGCAGACTTGTGTAGTCGGAGCATTGCAGTCTCTTTGGAAACATATGTCTGGTGAATCAAAGCTCATCTTATGTTTTATCAATTATTTCTTTGTTGAAAAAAAACAAAATTTTCTAATTTAAATTTATCAAAACAAAAATTAACATTTTAGGAAGGTGTGGTTTGTGCTAGGCTCTTGGGAATTCGCCAGGTAGCACTATTATTACCACATAAGAACAAATCACGTAATTCATCATGATATATTAATCAGCTGTTCTCAAAAAATATTCTCTCTGATACCTGTCACTGAATTGCTGATGTTCTAAGTTGTTTACTAAGGGCCCGTTCACACGATACAGTTTTTGTGCGGTACAGTAAATTTGCTGTATCAGTTATTTTGCAGTGCTTTCGTTTGCATGTACATTTCATATTGTATGTTCACACAATACTGTTTCGACTGGATCCAGTAAAAAAGCTTTTCTAGCCGATTTCTACATTCGGTTTTGTCTTCGAAAACTGTATCACTAAAATCAGCTGTACCGCAAAATAACTATCCGTATTTGGTGGCACATGTATTGTACCGGTAATGAATATGTTCAAACGATACGCTTATTACGCTGGAAGCAGTCTTCAGATCGTCAGCATTGATCTTCTTCATTGATATTTTTTTTTTTTTTTTTTTTTTTTTTGAGGATGAAGCCCACATAGGTCTGAGACCTGTGCGTGGGTAATGAGTTGGATGACGGTGATTTATGAGTTGGACCTACAGTTTTAGGTGGGTTCCGAACCTGTTCCGAACCCTAACCTGGGTTCCGATCAGCATTGATCTTCTTATTTGTGAATTCCAGTGTCCAGAAGTGGAAGATATTAATTGTGAAAATTTAATTTCTCTAATATATGAGAGACCCGCCTTGTGGGACAAGACTTAAGATTAATATAAAAATAATGAGAGAAAAATGTGTAGAATATTGAAACCAGAATTTGCGTACTTTGATCAAAATTTAAGAGAAACCTTCAGTAAGAGACTTATTTAAAAAAATCTTACAAATAAAAAAAAAATCCTGGACTGGAATAAATAAAACTGAACTGGAAGCGCAATGGTGGGAGTTGCTGGTCTCCTATCGGGCGCCTCCCCAGGTGGTGGATTGGGGGATGCCTCCTAGATATAGGTGGTACCGGGGAAATGAAATACCCGGGGTGGACCAAAACCAGCATAAAAACTGCTGCCTTGCAGATGGAGGTCAATGGAAATCCAAAGGCTAGGGGAAGAAAACCCCAATAGAAAATTGACTGCTGCCTTGAAGTTCAGCATTGGTTTGTTAAAGGCTAAGGAAGGAAACCTGAAAATTTCCCTGGTCCTCCAGGTTGGGGGTTGGATGTGGGGCTAACTCCCCCACTCCATAAAAAAAACATTTGTTATGGAAGCACAAAATGATAGGAACGGACGGCCCACAAGGAATTTAGTGAAGGAACAGACATTTAAACGATCGTTGGATAGGGACCGTTGGCGACAATTACTAGTGCAGGCCAAGACCCATCCTGGGTTGTAGGGCCACTGAAGAAGAAGAAGAAGGAAGCGCAATGGAAGAAGGAGGATAGCACAGCAATAAGCAGCAAAGCCAGACCGTGTGAACATCACAGTACAGTTGACGCCATACAGTAAAAAACCGTACCGCAAAAAAACTGTATTGTCTGAACGGGGCCCAAGCTGCTAACAACTTCATGATCGTTGCTATCAAAAAAGCCGAAACATATTTAGTCTTATTTCTAAACATAATCCGTACGAAGGACGGGCACAATAGCTAGTTACCACATAAGAACAAATCACATAATTTATCAATCAGCTGTTCTCAAATATAATCTGAATGGTGGGCCCTTCGCGGTGTTATTTACGCTGTCTGCAGACTTGCGTAGTCGGAGCATTGCGTAGTCGGAGCATTGCAGTCTTTTAGGAAACATATGACTGGTGAATCAAAGCTCATGTTATGTTTCATCAATTATTTCTTTGTTGGAAAAAAACAACAAAATTTTCTAATTTCATTTTATCAAAACAAAAATTAACATTTTAGTAAGGTGCGGTTTGTGCCAGGCTCTTGGGAATTCGCCAGGTAGCACTATTATTACCACATAAGAAAAAATGACTTAATTTATCATGATATATCAATCAGCTGTTCTCAAAAAATATTCTCTCCGATACCTGTCACTGAATTGTTTATGTTCTAAGTTGTTTACTAAGGGCCCGTTCACACGATATAGTTTTTGTGCGATACAGTAAATTTGCTGTATCAGTTATTTTGCAGTGCTTTCGTTTGCATGTACATTTCATATTGTATGTTCACACAATACTGTTTCGACTGGATCCAGTAAAAAAGCTTTTCTAGCCGATTTCTACATTCAGTTTTGTCTTCGAAAACTGTATCTCTAAAATCAGCTGTACCGCAAAATAACTATCCGTATCCGGTGGCACATGTACCGGTAATGAATATGTTCAAACGATAAGCTTATTACGCTGGAAGCAGTCTTCAGATCGTCAGGTCTGACCTTCTTCAGGTCTTTGATCTTCTTCATTGATATTCTTCAGCATTGATCTTATTAGTGAATTCCAGTGTCCAGAAGTGGAAGATATTAATTGTGAAAATTTAATTTCTCTCATATATGAAAGACCCGCCTTGTGGGACAAGACTTAATATAAAAATAAAGAGAGAAAAATGTGTGGAATATTGAAACCAGAATTTGTGTACTTTGATCAAAATTTAAGAGAAACCTTCAGTAAGAAACTTATTTGAAAAAATCTTACACAAATAAAAAAAATCCTGGACTGGAATAAATAAATCTGAACTGGAAGCGCAATGGAAGAAGGAGGAGAGCACAGCAATAAGCAGCAAAGCCGGACTGTGTGAACATCACAGTACAGTTGACGCCGTACAGTAAAAAAACCATACCGCAAAAAAACTGTATCATCTGAACGGGGCCTAAGCTGCTAACAACTTCATGATCGTTGCTATCAAAAAAGCCGAAACATATTTAGTCTTATTTCTAAACATAATCCGTACGAAGGACGGGCACATTAGCTAGTACTGATAAATAACTTTAATCCCAATCGATGCTCTCGTTTTTCAGGAGAAGGCCGCATAAAATGTATCCAAAATCGTACAATACTTGGTTTTCAAAAGTTTATTACTCTGTTAAAAAAAAGTTAATTTAGTTTTTTATAGCTAAAGACATTGTCAATAACGTTTTCAATACTGTTCAATAACTAAAATCCTGATCGATGCTCTCGTTTTTGAGGAGAAGGCCGCATAAAATGCCTTTGGGGCCATGACAGACAGACAGAAATTGAAAGACTATTTTCGGCTAATTTAATGTATAAAACATAAAAATAACCAAAAAATACATAATTCTGATAAATGTACAGACAAAACTCTAATTTTATTTATATAGATAGACTACCAATATACATTCAATCAGGGAGTATAAATGAACATTTTGATTTCAGATATCTTACTCAAGGTAGCAAAAACCCAAATTTCTTATTATTAAGTTAGGTCTAGTTTAGAACTAGACAATTTGAAAAAAAATCAAATAAATTTGTTGTCAAACGACTACCAATTTAAAGACAAAACAAATTCGCATTTTTATTTTGGAGAACTTATTTAAACTAACATAAAATGCTTTCTTGTTGACGATGAAATTGAAATTGGACAATCTTTATATATATATATATATATAAATGAATATATAAATGAATATCTGTCTGTATGTATGTTCCCTATAGACTTCAAAACTACTTGACAGATCGGCATGAAACTTTGGGAATATGTTGTGTGAATATTGGGGATGGTTTCTGACCATAAATTCTAATAGGGTAGCTAATAATTAATATTAATTAATCCATTTTATAGACCTAACCTACTGAACTTGCCGGCCAAACAGCTTAAAGGAACAGCTGATAGAAGTCAACAGTTTTTAATCATATGGCAGGCCCCTTAGCGGCGTTATTTACGCTGTCTTTAAACAGTAAAAGACTTTGCATGTAGGCTACCTTGCAGTCGGAGCCTTGCAATATGTAGGAAACATACGACTGGGTATGATGAAATGTAATTATGCCAGGTTGATGACATCTGTTAACCAATGCAGCTAGAAATTTGAAATGAAGCCTCAGCGGGAGGTGGCGAATAATAAAATAAAATACCTAGCTTCTACCCTTATAGTCGTAGGAGATTTAAATTTTAAATGTTTCTTCATTCAGTGGTGGTGATTAAGAAAACAATGAAGCCTCTATGATCAGCTGGAAGAGCCCTAGGAGTAACTTCTTTCCTAATTTGAAATGTAACCTCGGTGGGAGGTGGCGAATAATAAAATCAAGGAGAATTTTTATGAGAATGCAGCAACGCGCGTCGGGCCAGCTAGTTATTATTAAAAAGATCTGAATTTGATTTCGAAATGTTCAGATCAGCTGATGTTAATATTACACAATTTTCATCACAATACAGTTCGTGACTGATGTTGAATTCAGATTGGTCTAGCTCTAGAGCCTGTACCGGAAAGTGATTCCTGTGTGATAATAGCTTCAATAAACAACAGTTTTCACTAGGCATGAATTAAGTCATCTGTTATGACAGTACTTCTTAAACTCCAGTAACTACTTTATAACGTAATCATAGATAGAAAAAATAAATAGTATATATATGCAACATTGGACTTCCATGACTAGCAGTTGAACTCGACAGATTCATTATTAGAAATAGTAAGAAAAGATGCACCATCCTCATTAGTAGGGAGTGTGACTACAGAGAGTTTGGGCGAAACTATGTTAGCGTTAACGTTAATGGTAATGCTACTAACTCACGTTAACGATAATATTAATAAAACTGCCTGCTTTAAAAGCAAGATGCTATAGAGCAGGCAGATACATATAGTGTTCAGGTTCAGGGAGTTCGGTCCCACAAGATGTCAAATTATCTTAAGATAGCAACTGCAAAACTTCAATAAATCTTAAGATAGGTTAGCGTTGGCGTTATCGTTAAGATAGTTTTTCCCAAAATCTCTCTTATATCCACCGAATAATTGCAAGTTACATTTTCCATGTCTGTGAAAGAAGGAATTTTATAGATGAGTCTATATCTTAAATAAATACTGTTAGCGTACAAATTGAAGTTATTTATGACCTTCATATTCTTTCTTCTCACCACAGTTTGTTTGATATTGATATGGGCTGTGGATTTGTTCAAATTCAAGGAAGGGAGCTTCATATTGGAACCAGCAATCCATTCTGTGAAATTCTCTATTGATATTCATTCGCTGCAGGCATATTGAGACGTCTATGAAAGCTGAACCTCATCGCACTTGGTAAAAATTGACTGCAAACAAACAAATCACTCGGCACTCGTCGAACTGATTCGGTAATACCTTGAATCGTTATATTTTTGAGTGTTCCCGAAAAAGCGAGTTTGCCAAGGACTATCAGAGCCCTGCTATAATGATGATGAGGGGAGAGCAATCAAAAATTCGGCAAATAAGAAGACCTCTGTCATTGGTTGATCGATTGGTAATAGAAGATTGCGTTTGCAAATTTCAAAAGATTGCTGATAGTTCATTAATAACCTAGAAGATGAGATGAATCATTTGAACAGCTTTGTTGACTCAATTGTTGGCTGACAGAATTTGGGGAAGAAATTGGAAACGATAGTTATATAGTGGTGTGTGTCAAACTATCAGATGGTGTTGGAAAAATAAAGAAATGCATTCATCATCGTCCATGGTTCATTACTGCCACAGACAATTAATATACACTCATAAAATAACTTATTTTTTATGTTTTTGTCATGGGTCGGGAGTAAAGCTGGGATCTCATTAATCTAGAGCCTGTAACGGAAAGTGACTCCAGTGTTATGATAGCTTCAAATATAGAGAATATGTTCTCTGTATTTGTAATTTAAGTTTATTTAAATCTTCTTTCCTGGATTCATGGTTGAGCATCCAATCGACAACTGTCCATTGAGAAGCTTTATGCAGTGAAGTGGGAGTAGAACCCCACTTTCTCTCACGCCCCACTCTCTTAAATTCATATTTATTTATTTATAAATTTCTTTCCTAACTAATCACTCTTGATCCTGGGCTACAAGTCGATAAATAACAAAAAGTCAATCAGTAAGACAGGGGCAGGCGTTATAAAAAATCTTGATCCAATGCCGCCTTCAATAATTTGTGAATTAATTCTACCGCTAACTAAATACTCCAGGATCATTCCACGTCAAATCAACACACTTCTTTCGGTCACCGTCTCAGATTTTGATGAAATTTGATAAACTCATACTGAGTGATGAGACTAAAAAAAGAGACACAACATTGGATTTTTATCCCAATCTGTTTACGAGCTAAAGCCATTTGAAATTTCAAAAAACCCATAGAAATTGGAAATCAACCAACAACTGACCATTGAATAGCTTGAACCCTGGAATAGCTAAACCCATGAATAATTTTGAATTGCTCATGCAGCTTGTGCAATGCAATTGCTCAGAAATTCTAAAGGGCTGTGAATGGTATCATTTTGAAACAATTTTCTTTCTCTTCACAGTAATAATTATGTGATACGATTTGTTCTATGATTTAAAAAATTTAAGCTAAACCAAAAAGTATACCGTATATATTTTTTGATTTTCTGCAAAACTCATATTAAAAAAAAATCCATAGATACGTTGTAGCTTTGTTGAACATATGCCAAAATATGAAAATGGGTTGATAGTTGAAAAAAATAATTATTTCTATTGATATAAGTTTGTAATAATAATAATTGTCCAGTTTAAAAGTACTTTCTCCAAAACAAAACTATAAAATTTATTATCTCAACGGTTCTATACGTAATCCAGAGCGCTGAATTCGAATTTCGAGTTTCCCAAGTCGTGAGAGCGCCACCTAACCCCCAAAATACAAAAAAAACACATAAACTTTTCAGATTATTTTTTATATTTTTTTTGCTATTATCTCAATATGGAATTTTTGAGAAAAGATATTCAATATATATTATAAAGAAGATACAATTTCCTAAAAATGAGTTGTCATATTTGATTCTCTAATCAGTGGTTCCGAAGCTAAAACTCATCAAAAAAGCAAAATTTGGGTCAATTGAATTCAACTTTCAAAAATATAGGAAAAAATATGCTGTTCTGACAAAAGTCTCATATGCTGCAGTGATAATATAATAGATTCTCCACAAAATACGTACTTCAAAGCGAGGATTTTCATTAAAATAGTAATCATGGCAGAAGAAGCTCACCTGAACTGGTTACACGTAAAGCAGAGCTTATGATTCTAAACATAGAAAAATTAGGCCTGTATCTTATTCAGTTTTGACTTCTTACTTCCCTAGGTAAAATGAATAAGGATCATCTTAATATGCATTTGTCAGCAAATTGAAGCTTTTCTATTGCAGCTATTCGTTATGACAGTTTTTTTTTTTTTTTGTAGATAACGTCTTGGAGACTCCAGTTAAGGAGTATAAGACAAGTTAGATCAACAATTATGCACTAGATACCATAATAATTACTATACCAATTAGTTGAGGTGAGGCTTAATTTTGATGTGAAAAGAACTCTTGTACACTATAGCTTTATCAACTAAATATTTTTTCAATTGTTTTTTAAATATTTCTATATTTTAAGACTTTTTAAAAACTGTGGTAGCTTATTGTAGAGTTTCCTACCAATATGGAGATATATATAAATATATAGTGGAAATATATGTATTTTTTTTTAAATAACCCAAAATTTTTTTTGTTTGCTGCATTTTAGCTTTGGAACTTCTGGTCAGAGAATCAATATGAACATATATCTTTTAGAAAATTTTATTGTCTTTATAATTGTATTGAATATCTTTTCTCGAAAAACCCACAAAATTTTGTTTTGGAAAAGCTACAAAATTTTGTTTTGGAAAAGCTAGAAATTATTTTTCAACTGTGAACCCACTCTCGTCCCATTTTCTTATTTTAGCACTAGCTGGCCTGACGCGCGTTGAAATAAAAAGTTATTATGAAATAAAAAATTCTTGATTTTATTATTTGCCACCTCCCACTGAGGTTACATTTCAAATTTCAACCTTCTAGGACTATTAGGCTGGGGCTCCGCTGGCCGTAGTTTATCGCGCTGCAATTTGCAGGCGCTACACGCGACAGTTGGGTGGCTTCACAGGCAACAGAAAACGAACTGCAATATGCAGCGTCGTCTCGCTCGCTGTGGCTTCACTAGCAGTTCATTGTAGCGGTAGACGTGACCCGGGACCGATCATGCCGCAAGTTGATATTCGTAGTGTTGTGCTCAGTGTACTTTTAGTTTATAGACGATGCCAGTTACACAAGAGAAAATGGTGGGTTCACCCAATAATAAGCAACAGGAAGTCTGAAGGCTTGTTCCATACATTGCATCGCAAATTAAGAAAGTATTCAGACAAGTTTTTTGAATTTTATCTCAAAACTCCTTTGATTACTTGTTACAACTCTAGCATTTATATTTATGTTTTTATAATTCTCATCACTTTTATTGTATAAAATGGGGTATTTCTAATATAATAACCTCGCAATCAAGTTCAAACTCCATTATTCTCAAAAGAATTCACTTTACTTGAAACAATTCATAATACAACTTTGAACAGAATAGCATCGATGTGGTTTGCGCCTTGAATGCTAGTCAGCTGCAAAATGCTGCATTACTACAGTCTACAGCATTAGAGGCATCTAATGGCGGAAAAGTGTAGCGTGAAAATGGAACAGGTTCCATTTCCACGCGACGCTTCATTCTGCAGCGTGCTGTAAAATGTTGCACGCTGCAGACTTTCGCTAGTGGAACCATCTCCGTTTGTTCGCTACCTTCTCATTTATCTGACTTATCAACCACAATTTGCAGCGCGATAAATAACGGCAAGTGGAGCCCCAGCCTTAGGGAAGAAGTTAGTCCTAGGGCTCTTCCAGCTGATCAGAGAGTCCCCCTTTGTTGTTTTCTTAAACAGTAAGACCTTACTCACCACCTCTCAATGAACATTTCAAATTTAAACCTCCTACGACTATTAGGGTAGAAGCTAGGTTTTTTATTCTATTATTCGCCACCTCCTACTGAGAATACATTTCAGATTTCTTGCTGCATTGGTTAACAGATGTCATCAACCCGGCATAATTACATTTCATCATACCCAGTCATATGATGTTTCCTACATTCTGCAAGGCTCCGGCTGCACGGTAACCTACATGCAAAGTCTTTGCGTTCCAGACAGCGTAAATAACGCCGCTAAGGAACCTGCCATATGATTGAAAACTGTTGACTTCTATCAGCTGTTCCTTTAAGCTGTTTGGCTGGCAAGTTCAGTAGGTTAGATTTGTAAAATGGATTAATTAATAATAATTATTAGCCCCCCCCTATTAAAATCCATGGTCAGAAACCATCCCCAATATTCAGACAACATATTCCCAAAGTTTCATGCCGATCTGTCAAGTAGTTTTGGAGTCTATAGGGAACATACATACATACATACATACATACATACAGACAGACATTCATTTTTATATATATAGATAGATTATGTTAACAAAACTACATATTATCTATGAAAAGTTTTTGAAATGTTTCAAATATAATGTTTTGAGAAAATCAAAAGATAAATATATTAGCTAAATTTTTAAAAACATAGAACATATCGTATAAAATCTTTTCTTTACATGATTATCACTGTAAAGAAAAAGAGAATTGCTGCAATATAATCCTACTTACAACAGCCCTCTAGCTTTATTGCACCAGCTGCTTGAGCAATTTAAAAAATGTCGGATTTCCAATTTCTGGGGATTTTTTGAAATTTCAAATGGCTGTAGCTCGTATACAGAATGGAATGAAAATCTAATATTATGTTTCTTTATAGTCTTATCACTCAGTATGAGTTTAGTAAAATTCATAAAAATCTGAGATGGCGGCTGAAAAAAGTGTGTTGATTTGACGTGGAATGACCCACCAGCTACTATCAAAATGAATAGCTCTAACATTGCCTTCACAAACTAAGTCCATTCTTCAATTTCGTTTCAAAGTTATTAACGAGTTAGTTTCTTCTATTATGAGAGCACACATTGTACCTGGGTAAAACTATGACGTATAAAAATGGATTGGAACTTGCTCCATGCTGAGTTCTATGTTACCTAATTTGCAAAGTCGCTCCTTGCTTCTCTTTCTACGCTCAGTTAGTAAAAATACAACGCTTGGTGCAAAATGACTTTGGCTGGAGTCAAACTTGTGAAACTGAGTTTGAGAGCGTATAAGAGAAACTTTCCATAATGGAAGTTTACTTCTCAAATTTACCACTACTGCGAGGATGATGAGTCTCTCCCACCTCAAGACTTTATTTTCTGAAAATCCCCTTGAAAGAATTCTAACTGCAAAACTAGAAGAAATTCTCACAGCCCTCATGGGTTGTAATGACAGGCTTTTCCCTATTAGACAGTTATAACATATCCTACAACTTCTTCTAGTCGGAGAGATTCATCATTTTGGAGAAAGTGCATTTAGAGTAGTACAACACATTCCTGAAGTGATATTGATATTTTTCAAGGGTCTATTGTCCATGAGGAATTTCATCTTCAGAAAAATAAATTTCTAGTTTCTCCTAGCAAGCCTTTAAGAAAAAAGCTTGTCCGTCATACTTTAATATGTCTCAATCATCCATCCAATACATCATGGTCTATCCCTTCCACAATTCCAGTTTTTCACTACTTCTTTCTCTCAGCTAAGCAAAGGTTTTTGTCTCGCACACATTTATTATTATGTCCATCCAACTGCTTATAAAGCTCTCCTGAATCAAGAAAATTGTAAAGAATTTTTGCCCGCATTATCTTCATCTTATCATACATCTTCTTTTGAAACATTCACATTGCTTCAGAATTATTTTCTAGCTATTATTTTCTCAAACTCATGCAAAGGCTGTCAATACAGATGCCTACAATAAAAGGAGAGTATAATATGAGCCTTTCACCGAGAAAACAAACTATTTTCTATGTAGATGATTTATTTACTTCAAGCTGTTTCTCTGATAAACCTCTGATAAACTCTATCAACTCCATTTTAGAATTTATTGCCGAAAGTTTTTAAGATGTAGACGATCTTAGCATTCTATAAGTGAAATGTTTTTGATAGAAATCAACAGTATTTGAAACACACTTATTTGAAATGGCCGCCATTTGAAAAATTAGAGTATCAATATTAATTTTTATATGTTTATTCTGCAGAGCACACATTTTTCATTGAACATGCCATATTTCAAGAGAGAGATTCAATTCAATCCCAATATATATTATTATTTCCCTCAAAAAAAGCGGACTCCTGAAAAATTGAAGGGAATAGATGTTGACATCTTTTTAAAGAACATTTTTTTTCGTAGAATACATCATAATATTTATATTAATTAGTTTAGTACTAAAGCAAATAGTTTACTACTATTATTTTTCTAAACGTGTTATTTTTATTCAAACTTGTCATGGAATGGGTCAAGAAAGAATTATAAGCTTGTTACAAGGTTCTATATCCTTTAATGCATGAGACTTGAAAGCACTCTCATTTAAAGTGTCTATACTGTTTAAGTGTCTGCAATTTTTACAATATTTTGAAAGTGTTAGAGAAAAAATCGGTTTTTATGCTCCTAGATCAAAACTTTTTGAGCTCAGTAGGAGTTGACTGAATTCAAAGAGCCAAAGTGAGATAAATGTATGTTGGGAACAAGCTTCATTTCAAAAGCACGCTCTATAGTCTTCTTAATGATTGTGAAAGGGTAATGCACAACACTCATTCGAACTGCAGTTATTGAAGCAGCAGAGCTCTTTTGTTCCTGAAGACTAGGAAATCTCAGCTAGTTGATTGGGTCTCCCAGAGACTTGGAATAAATCCTCTTATCCTTGGCTCTGTCTCCATCCACAAATGCGGGCAATTTCTAATGAGAAAATTAATTGAAATTCACTATACCAAAATGTTTTTTTAGTCTTCAATATTATCACTCCATTCGCAATAGTCAAATTGATTGTTATATTTCTGGATTTTATTTCCTCAGAATGATTATAAATATATTATATTTTATATTATTAATCATTGATTCCAATTTAGAATGAGATTTGTAAATTTCTAACCGGTTGTAGAAACAGGAGTTTTAGAACATTGGATTTCTAAAATATTGCTCAACAATCTGACTAATTAAATATAACAGAGTTGAATGTTGTCAATTATTCCTTGTTGTCAATTCTAAATGTTGTCAGAACTTTGTTCTATTCTATTATGGAGTTCAACAACAACATCAAGAAAAAAATCTACATATAATCTGACTAGAATCTCTAACTAGAATGCTCATAAAATGTCCAAATTCAATTTTTTTTCAAATACATGGAAGATTCCAAAAATAAATCCATTAACAATTCGAATTTATTTATTAGAGTAGCCTCTACTTTCGTCAATAATAATCAGTATCAAAGTAAAGTGTTAATCAAACCATTGAGTGAATGAGAGAAACTTTACTACTGGTATAACGAGATAACGAACGAGTCTACGTGGAGCTTCTTTGATTATAATGAGCATTCAATACAGTTTATTTACCCTTATCTGATTTTTTATAAATAAATATAAATAATTAACATTAAATGTGTCAAATTATTATCGGATAAGACAATTAATTAACTATGACTGTCATTCGCTAATTTTCAATTCAGCACAAGCTCGCTGTGTCGCTGGTTACAGCCTATAACACTTCGCAAAGTTTCTAAAAAAAAGGAGTAAATAATTATGAGGATTGTGAAAATTAATGTTTGGTAAATAAATTTTTTTTTAATGTTGGGCTAGTTCAAAAATCGTGTAGAGCAGATAACCTACGTTTGACAAGAAAATTTTACAAGTCTGAGTTGTATTGCCCTTGACAAAGGCGCACCAAGATTTTGGTTTGGGGTTCCCCAATGATCACCGCCTGGGATTTCTGCACACTTTTTTTGCAAGATAACATCTTGTCTTAAAACACAAATTTTTCTTTTTTCATAACTCCGAGATTTTTTTAACTTACTTTGCAACCAGCTAGGTCTAACAAGTAGTACGTAGACGCGTGCTAAGGGTTTTTAAAATTCCCCAAAATATGACCAACATTGAAGATTTTTGTTTAGCGTTTCTTGCGTAATACGATACCGAAACGTTAAAATTGTTTACACACGCTCGGTCCTAGAAGCATAATGGAAATAATTCCAAAATATTTCTTAAAGATAAGCCCAAAGTTGATTTACTTTTGAAAATCTAGCATTTCTCAATGTTTGTGCTAAGAATTATTTTTTTAATTCAATTGATCACCGTTTCTGAAGAGATAGGCGTCACCTAGAAAGTCTGGCATCGAGGATCAATCAAGAGGAAGCCTTCAAAATTCTCCTCAAAAATGGCAAACAAATTTTAATTTTCTAGCAATGTTTCCCTATTAACTATTTTTGGCAAATTTAATGACTTGCAGTCATTTTTAATTGAGTATAAATAAATAACTATTCACTTAGTTTTCGAACCACGACGATTCATTTTCAACAGCATCCTTGATCGTCAATGTCGGTTTTGGTTAGAAGAATTATTGTGGTTTTGTAAAATTTGATCGAAAATTTTGTTTGATTTAAAATTCAAATGCTCATTGAGGATGTTTTGTTTATTGTCTGTGGTGTGTTTGTATATTTCAAATTGTTCCAAGGTATTAAGTTCATGTACTTTAGGTTTAATATGTAGAATGTGTAGGTTGATAATTAATTACGTCAGTAAAACTGTGTCCAGTTTGAATGATGTGGTCAGCAAAGTTGGATTCAGTTTTTGTATTTAATGCTTGTAAATGTTCTTTGTAACGTTGTTTGAATGTGCGGCCTATTTGTCATATGTAAAATTCGTTATAATCAGAGCAGTTTAGTTTGAAGATCCCTGGGAGATCGTATTTGTTTGTGTTCAGTGTGGTTTTGGAAGCAAGTAAATTTTTTATTTTGTTTTTAGTTCTGAATGCGATGGTGTGGCCGGCTTTTTTGAAGATTTTGCAACTGTTTGATTGTGGATTGATGTATGTCATTGTGCTGTAATTTTTGTCGGTGGTATTGGTGTTTTGTTTTTTGTTTGTTATTTTATGATTGAGTTTGTCAATTAGGTCATGTTTGTAGACGTTTTCTTGAGTATAGATATTTTATTGTATTATTGTATTAGTTCAGTGTTGTAATTGTCAATGTATAGTGGTGTGTTGTTCAGTCAATGTAGTATTGATCTGAATGCTGAGTGTTTGTGCTGTGTTGGATGGTTGGAGGTGCTGTGTATCAGGGTGTCTGTCATTGTTGGTTTTTTGTAAATGAAGCTGTGTTGTTTGTGTTCTTTGTAATTGAAAGGTCAAGGAAATTGATTGATTTGTTTTGTTCATATTCGTTAAATTCACCATAAAACGTTAACATCAACAACGCAGATCGTTATGGATAAAGAAATTCAAGTTTCCTTATTTTTGCGTATTTTGTAGAAAACCTCGAAAACTACGTTTATTACAGATTTTTAAGACGTTTAATTAGTTTTTATAGCTCGTCAATATAAGACCTACCTAATTCATCACTTGAGGGTTCTGAAAAAGTGATTGATAAAGATAGTTTCAAAAATTCGCTTTCTTTATTTCTGTAGGTAAATAAAGCAAATTTCACACATAACCGGCTTTGGGTAACCGATGTTGTTCACCCGGCATAATTACATTTTTTTTTATTGCTGATGATTCACACATGAGTTTTAGACTTGTGCGTGGGTAATGAGGTGAATGATTACACATAAATGCCTGACGGTGGAGCGGGATTCGAACCCACGACCGCTTAAACGACAGCAAGCTGAAGTTGCGACGCCCCAACCAACTGCGCTAAGCGGCCCGCCAAATAATTACATTGCATCATATGATTTGGAAAATTGGGTAGGTGTAAAGTGCTTCATGATACAATGATAGGCCTGGTAAACGAGACTGGTTATCCGAATGTTGTTTATGTGTTAAACTATCCTATTGAAATGGAGTTATCGATGAATGCTCCTTTTTGTTTAATTTTGGGCTATGTATTGGGCCAATCCTTGCGAAACTTGGATGGGACCACCGCTGAATGATGCTCTTTCATTAAAAAAATTATATCGAAATTGATTCAGTAGTGTTCGAATAACTGATGCACAAACTAAAAAAACTGGTCGAATTGAGAACCTCCTCCTATTTGGAAGTCGGTTAAAAAGCGTTTCCGGATGAATTATCTTCTGCAGTGTTCCAGATTCCTCGTGAAACTTGGAATACCCGAACACCTATATCATATATATATATATATATATATATATCAGACCTGTATCAGGTTCTAGAGATTTTTGAGAAAACCACTTATCTCAATTAAAATTTTAAAATCCAGCCCCTTGTCAAATTCATCAAAACACTGTGTTTGGGGGGAGGGAGTAAGGCTGCCGAAGCTCTATCCTGGGTGCGCCATTGGCCCTTGTCAATAATAATATTGATCTACTTTATAAGAGAATAATTCCTTGAATGGAATATATTAACGTGTTTATTGAGTTCACTTCTTATAATTTTGAAAGAGTAAAATCTCATGACTTCCTGAACTGAACGTGAAAACTCTTAAATTTCTATGTAACAGTGATAATACCACTAGTACAACAGTAAAATTAGACCAAAATAGTGCCGTTTCATGTAGTTCCACTTTCTTCAGGAATGTAGAGCCTACAGTGCATAGTAAACAACGTAACATATTTTCATATAAAAAGCTAGTGATGGGGGTGGAGAGGTTAGATTAAACGTGCATTCTTTCAGTTGTCTGCTTATAACTAAAAAACTGTTTTGTTGAAGGATCTACTTATAAAATTTAAAGCTTTCTGAATGTATCTTCTTTAACTTTCTTTGTTTCCATAATTACCAAGTTCCGTACGGTTTCCAAGTTAGAAGGTCTCCTAAATGGATAGTCTTATAAAATATCTCAGTTTTATCCTTTTAGCTCTCCACTTGTTCACTTTTCTGGAACTCGGTCTGGAGGAAAATTGTGAAACATAAAATGCACTTGAAGAATATAATTATCATATTGATAATTATTATATCTTGAATAGATAAAAGGTATAGTGTTTTTAAGATTCGTGGAAATATGGTTTTATCAGAACTTGGCAATGTCTTAACCAATATCCACCAGAAAGAGAAAAATCTTATCAATAAAATAAACACTATCAACATTAACAATAATGTTGGAAGTTGAATTTAATACTTAATCCAACAAAAAAGCTTTTATGTTTACAGTTCTGAGATAAGTAATAAATTGATATTTATTAAGAGAAGAGAGAACTGGCCTCCAGTACCTGATTCTTACAAATTCGCTAGACACCACACAAAAATTTCATAAAAATTAGAGCTAATGAAAAATGGAAAATTTTCCAAGTTTCCTACTTTTTCAGATGTGTTCGTATTGATACAATGATGAGGCCAATTGAAATTTTGAATAATAATTCAATAAATATCATATTATACTATATATATTTTCTTCAATGATAATATTATGATAATACCAAAGAAAAGAGGCAAAATTTAACTCATCAAATTTTTGTAAATACAAGCAAACAAGCTTCACAGGAGTTGAGTTTTTATGAAGCATTTGAGTTTAAATTGGAAGTAAAACTCTAATGAAAATAAGCATGAGCTAAACTACAATTATTTAGATGCTTCTACCGGAATTGATAATTTTGAATTGTTTCAAGATCATCGTTACATGGATAGAGACAATTTTCTACGTGTGGAGTTCAAAAATAATCAATAATAGGTTACATGAATCAACAACATTGTTTCAAATATTTGATTTTAGATGAATTGACAAGTTTTAAAGTGAACATCAATGACAGCTAACTCAACGAGCCTTAACCAATAATTAGTAGTCTATAGTTTCTTGATCATTGAAATTTTGTTTTTCTATTCTTTATGCATTATTCTATCCAAGTTCCACATTTTTTACTTATTATTATAGTGCAACCGATAACTCACCATGCTAAGCATTAGTCTTTGAAATCAGTATTCTTTGCATACGTTTATTACCTGTTGATTATAACTTTCGCGTAATCCGAATAGGTTTCGAGAAAGGACCCCGTGTGACCGGTTGCATAAGCGTTCGCTACTGGGCGCAAACTGAGGATTTTGATCTCATGAAAGTTGCCAGTTGTCATGCGCAAGTGCTTTGTTTAGACGCTGACAGATAGCAGCACTTAGCGTCTACTATGCTTCAAGGATAGGAAGTAATATAAATTATTCCTTTTGGTAAGCCTATTATAGCTTCATTGGATTTATGCCTAGAAACTGAGCTGGTTGATTGGGTGCACAAATTATTCCTTTTGCAGTACTGTAAAGACGAGAATATTCCTGAAGGAGTAATGAACCCATAAAAATTGTTGATTTTCATGCGAATCTCTAGGATGGTAATGTGCGAATGTAATATTTTTTTTAGAACTGAGAGTAAGTTTATCCTTGGTCAATTATTATTATTATTATTATAAACAATAACAAAATAAATTATTTTATAGTGTGGATCTAAATTTTTCCATAGGTAGTCTCATCGGAAAATTACTGTTTTCGAATGATCTCTTCAAAGCTCCTATTAATTGGTTGCCAAGATGTCACTTTGAAACCGATGTGCAATGAATGTGCCCAGTATAATAATAATAGTAGATACGTTTCTTAATTCAATTATCAGAATTTTTTCTTGATTCCTCTGGTTTCTGCTCTGCTCTCTTGCATAATTCATTTTTTCTATAGAAACAGTTTCTGGAGCGTTTTAGCAAAGACAATTATATATAATCGTATATTTTAAAAATTATATATAACCCTATATTATAACAATCATATATAACCTTACATTATAATGATTGTCTTTGGTTCTAGGTATCTACAATGGGGCTCTCTGTAATCCAATTGCCTCTCCAAGAGGGAATCAATCCAAGACTTCTCCATCAATATTCAAGAAGATTCATCATTTAAATCGTATTCGAGATGTTAACATGGTATTTCTATGGCACTCTGGGGTCTGTGTTCTATGAGAAGTGATAGCAGTGACTCGTAGCAGGTATCTGTTCAATCAGATAGAGATAAGCAACGAACTCCTGGGAGCTATTTGTGAGGATGTCCGATTGGATTGGCCAGCAAAAAATTGTTTTCACTTCCCGGGGATTCGAAACCCACCTCAAGCTGTAGTAGGTCAAAGTCATCAATCACCATCATCCAATTTATTACCCACGCACAGTTCTCACACCTATGTAGGCTCTATCCTCTGAAAAAATCACATTTTGTGCCTATAATCCTCAAAAAAATATTTAAGTTGAGCCCTTAGCTCTCCACCTGTAAGAAGGCATCGCTGCCAATTGGGTGAAATGTCAACACAATTGTGTAATAATATATGAAGTAATGTGCATTCAGTGAAATTGGTAACGTTGGCCTTGAAATATTTATTTAACATAAGGCGAAAAGCACATGACTCAACCTGTATAATACAGACCATAGAATAGATGTGACTATTAAAAGTTCTTGAATAATAAATTCTCTTCCTCCTTTATCAGTTGGAAGGTTAAATATAAGGAAAATCAGAACTAACAATTATCATTACTTTATATTCATTAAATGACTTAGTGTGTCCCGTATCAATCAGAATGCGGATTATTTAGAAGATGATTTCCTCTCACATGGCGTTCCGTATTTGACAAGAATTAGTCATCTCAATATTCAACCAAAGCATTTTACTCATTAGCCTATATCAAATCCATGATACATTGATTCCAAGACTTGATTCCACATCTGCAACATTTAAAAATACTATTGGAAATCCAGATTTGGAAACTTCATTGGTTCCTGGGGCGATTTGTTTGGGATATCAACTGAGAAAATGTTTTAGAAGGATGGATTTCAACTATAAAAAAGCTCCTTAATCCCATAAAAGTTAGGAATAAAGGTTTTTGTAGTATTGGTTGGAATTCTGGGCTGGATTCATCCATTCAATTTGTTTAATTCAATTTGGAAAAATAAGTACGTATAAAATCATTCCAAGTTTTCATACGATAAACATCATAATTATCATCTAACTGTCAATGCTCAGTTCCTCAAATCAGATTCGAAAATTATAGTAATTTGAAATCTGCTCTATATGTTTGAAATCAATGCTGACAACTGTCAAATGAATTTTTTTATAAACACATTTTAAGAGACCTTGGTTGCTGACTTCAAACTACAATAGTTAGAAGTCTCAGCAGCTATGCAAAAAACTGGTCCAGCTGAAAAGCCACATTTCCAGTTTTGCAAGTCAATCAACTTCCATCCGGTTGAAAAAGCTTGGCTTCTAATCATTGAACAGATATGATTCAAGGTTGGGAAGTGCTCTCTGGAACTCGCTGAACGTAGCAGAAGGTGAAGCTAGATGAAGTCTCAGTTGAGAAAACAGAGCATTGAAAATATTGTGCTACCGCTGTACAAACTCGGATCTCGTTCCAATTGTTAACAATAATGTTTCGCTCTTTACACACATGGAATTTCAGCACGTGAGGAATAAGATGAAACATTTTCCCTCGAAAAGAAAAATATCATTTAATTGCTATTACTTATTGCGATCAGAACGTTAGAAATTTTCAGGCTATAATTCTTTGTTGTCTTGACAGAGCTTGAAGTATGCAGTTCCTCCTTCTTGCAGAATAGGCCTATTCGTGTCTCCGGACTTCTTCGTCATTTCGCTCCCCCTTTTCTCACGATTCATCTTTTTATTTGACAAAGACCTTTCAGTTGTAATATTTATAGAGTCTCAGTTTTACTGACACTATGCGAGATTTATGTTATCTTGGAAACGAGAAAAATGACGTTGCTCCATAGTTTAGCACCATTTGTGGTGGGCAGGGGAGCCATGGCCCTCTTAAGGTTTGCAAAAAATGCATTTATTGATATCAATATTATTATAGTGAACAAAATTTATTTATTGGAATAGCATATTCACTGGGTCACTTAGTAATAAAGCACATAATTTAGCCAGCATTCCAGCATGGTGCTCCTGTTCGATATAGATGTAGATTACAAGTGTCAATGATTGAGTTCTCAAAATAGACAAATAGTAGCTGGTAAGCCCACTTAGACATGTTTAGACAATAGTCAGTTGGATTGGACTCGTGGGTAATATCGTAAGTAATGACGAAGTTAATATCTTGCTTCTTAACAAATTAATGAGGTGGAGACAAAATTAAGTGTTTTGAAAAAATGCATCAATTTAAAAAAAAAATCTAACTCATTTTACTGAGCACTTTTTAACTCTGACCGAACTCTATTGCTTTCCTATCAGATCCACTTCTCGAGAATAAGACTGAAGGTGAGAGTGAATAGTAGACTATAAACTGTAGCTTGTAGTATACAATGAAAATGGGAGTATTCTATATTTTATCGTTTGTGGCTAGTTTACCAAAGGAAATGCGTCCTTGAACGGAACAAGCTGTGTACAGTAACGAACAAAATCCCTTTTCTAACCTAAGCACACAATACGGAGTGGATCAGAGAACATAAAGAGCCTTCCTTCTCTTCCAGTAGCTCTGGAAACGATAGTAGGAACTCCATTCTCAACATATCCCATGTATCCAAGCCTGACAGTCCATGAAGGATAAACCATACATAGCTCAGAAAGTAAGAGTGGATTTAAATTGCAAACAAAATCGCATCAGCAATGCAGATAGAATCTTTTAGATCATACAAATGAGCCTATATCATTGTAAATAATTTCTAGCACTATAAAAAAGCATCATCTAAGTTTACTATAGTAACTATAAGATGGCGATAATCTTTTTTTTTAACCACTCATATTAAAAATTTGTTAATTTACATAAATAAAGAAAGATTACCGTATCTAATCTTATCAAAAGGGGATGATATTTTCGAAAAAGTTCAAGAGCACTATTTTTGACTCAATTTTCATTGCTTAATCTGTCATAGATTATAGAAACTACAGAAATAAACATTTGGAAAGTCCAAAGTTTTGACGCCCCCTACAAATTACTCCTTATACCTAATAGAGTGTTACTATGGATTTTTAGCATCTCTTGATATCAATCTCGAACCATAAAAAGCAAAAATTATTCATTAACAAAAAAAACAAAATTTGATCACTTACCCCTCATTCTCCATTGAAATTTTGATTTCCGTCCCTAGTTATAAAAAGGATTATTTTTATGAACTTTTCTAATGGAAGTCTCCAGAGTTTTAAGCTCTACCTGATGAGAAGAAGCATTTCTAATATTCAAAGAGTAGTTAACTTTTTTCTCATAGAGAAAAAGAAGAAATCATCCACAAGATGCCTTTTTCTTAAACGTCAATTTTTCCCACTATCTGTTCTAAATGCTTGATTCATCAAATATTTGATCCTTCCATGCCACTCAGCTCATAAAGCCTTACCGCAACAAAGAAAGGAAGTTTTTAAAAATCTCAATATTGTAGATTCTAACAATTTTTAACTTCCCTCTCAAGAGCATTCCGTTGGGCCGAGCAAATTTTTGATATATATTAAGCTCCCTCTTAAATAGTCTGAATTTTTTTATGGAGTGGCCGTAGCCGAGTGGGTTAAGTGCTGGTTTGCTAGCCCAAAGGTCCCGGATTCGATCCCAGTTCTGACCGAAAGATTTTACCTCGGGCCACTTTCGTGTTTCGGAGGACACGTTAAGCTGTCGGTCCCGGCTGCCTAAAAACAGTCGTTAAGTCACGTCAGAGGCCCTGAACTTATTCAGGTGCGACCTGATAACTCTGACACCAGACCTGAGCCAGCCAGGTCACACGATATTATTATTATTATTATTATTATTATAGTCTTAATTTTGATTTAATACCTCTTGCACCTAGATCAGACACTCCAATAATCGGGGGTGGATTTGTTCCCCTGAAAAATATGCAGGAGGAGATTTTTTTAAGAAAACTTATACATGCATTGCTCGGCCAAGGAACATTCATGCAAAATTTCATGACAATCGATCACTGCGTTTGGCCGTAATCGTGCAACATGCATACAGACAAAATGCCGAGCGGTCGAGACCTCACTACGATTGGTCATTGTAAATGTAAGTGATCATTTTTTAGTAGCGCTAAGGGATTCCTCTGCTATTTACTCCCATTTAATACATTTATCCCACATATTCAATCTCAGTTCCTACTCATTAACAAATAATTGCTATCCCCCAATTAGAAACAATCAAACTCAACAGCCAACCTTATTGGTTCTGTATTTCTTGCCATCAAAGAACCGTCAGCCTAATTCTTTATTGGATGTGGAATATCGATGTAGGCCGTGTTGTTTAGTTTAGCGTAACAAATTGACTGACAGTGCTGTGGGAGGGGGTCGAGTCCTTTAATATCACGTGCTACTTATTATTTATTACTAGATACTGGACGATAAATGACAAAACGTTACTGTTCAAACACGTTAAAATAATTAATCATCAATTTGGACAATGATTATTACACGCCCAAATTTATAGAATTATAAATTCGATATAACATAAATATTTATATTTTTTGTTTTCATATCCCTACTTTTCACTGTTCCATTTTTATTCCATCAGGCTATGTTTTTGCATAAGGAGGGTTGAGAAACAGAAGAGATTTTCCCCTCTCTTTTTAACCAGCTTACTCATAAATTACTTTTACGTAAGAACTGGACATGATGTGAAGCTTTGTAGCCTACCAGTCGCATTTCAAATGCATCTTGTCAAATATAAAAATGTTGTGTAAGGAATAATCTATAGCAACATGGACATGGACAACATGAATCTACGAATCCAATATAATTCACAATTTCTCCACACCCAATTACTTTATTTTTTCCAAAAATCTAAACACAACCTAATCCATTCCTCATACTTCAATTGTTTATACGTATTCTACAATAATTTATATAGTAGGTTAAACTTACACAGTATACTACCATTCAAACTTTAAGTCATCTTCACAGAATAACTGGATGCCGGTTTTGAAATGGTCCGACGAACTTTACGAGAAACTATGCAATTATTGAATTATCATCGCATAATAGATTTCAGTTGAAATTTCTCATTCTAACAGTAGCGAGAGTTGACTAAGCCAATTATTTCAAGCCCAACCTATACTTGGGAGACAAGATCGTGTCCTGAATTCGAGCCAGTGAACAAGACCGGTCTAATCCCTTAGTGGGCAGGAAGTGAATTGAATAACCTGAAACTACTCTGCTAAGATTATCTTCCTAGTCAAAACGATGAATAATTTTAGGATAATGTCAACAACACGATAAAAATTTGAGTATGTTCAGATTTTCACAAATTCATCTACAGTACTTCATTATTTCCCCTTTAGGATGATAGATGATTTTTATTTGTGATGTTTTCCATGACGAGATGTTTTGTGACGAGATACTTGATGAACAATCTAATATCGAAATTGACACTGTATTTCTATATAAATGTATTGTATATCATTTTCGCTCACTTATACTGGAGTGATTAAATTCACTTCTGAAGAGAAGCTTCGTCAGCCTCTTCAGAAGTGAGATGCATCCCTCCAGCATCCCCAGTAAAAGTGAGTGGAAATAATATTTTAATATAAATACAGTATCAATATTGGATTGATGATTTTTATTTTCGGTGGGATTAACAAACAGTAATTTGGGGTTTAATAAGCTCAATAGAAGTTGAACGATGATAAAGCATCTAAATCAATATTTCAACATCGTAAATACGATGTTGAAATATTAAATAGTAAATAGCTCAAATAATTCTGTAATGCTACTATAAAAGCAATAATTATTAAATTAAGTGAGCAGCTACTTCTGATTTTCCTCACGCAAAACTCTAAGGCCACATTCACACTTCTCTGATTTCTATTCAACCCTTGTCAAAAAAACTGCTGTTTTTAATATATCAGCTTAAGTTTCAATATTATACAATGCGCTATTCTGTAAATCATTTCAATATTTAAAAAAAAGTGGGAAATTGAACACAATAAATTACATTATAGATTTATTAGCCCAAATCAAATTATGTAACAGTAGTTTTTAAAACGGTTTTATATAATGGTATAATTTTTAACGGTGTCAAAAGCAACCTATTTTAAGCTGTGAATTAAGAATTGATGTAAGAGTTAGGACACGAGCGAAGTGACTCATCTGCGACTACCAATAGCTTACTTTTACTTTTACTTACGAATTACTTGGATAACTATTCAAACTTATAGAACCTAGAACGCTTCATGTCGATCAGTTGTGAGCTTCAAAAGAAATTCGTTCTCAATTTGATTTTGGAATGTTTGATTCAGTTTATTCGACGCTAAATTGGAGAAATGCTGAGTTCTAAATGATTGAGTGCCTGAATCGAAAAGTGACACCAAATTTATAATATCTCCATTATAAGATGGTTTTGATTGGGCATGATTAAAGACAGCCTCTATGCTATGCCATGATTTTTTTAACTCTATTATCCACCTTATAACGTTGTCGTAGAAAGATAATATCAGATAACTCTGACAAGAACATATTAGCCTACAGGTAAGGGCACAGAGAATAGATTGCACAAAATGTACAGCATACTCGTTTCGTGGGTAAGAATCATTAATATATCAGAGGAAGCAGTGGCGTAACGTACACCCCCGCAGACCCCGCGGCGCGGGGGGGCCCGGGCTATAAGGGGGCCCGGATTATTTTTTCAAGAAATGGCCCGTGCTCAGACTGATATTTTTTTCAAAAGAAATAAAACTGAATTACTGAAGGAAGAAGAATGAATTGGCTAATTATTGTCAGGTCAATGTTTATTGTTTACTTTATCAATTCGCAAATAGCTTTAGTGAAGGAATTCAGAAGCAGGATGTTGTGACTTCAGGAAATGGAAATGGGACATACCGAGAACAAAACACTCTTCAAACAAACTTATCTAGACTGTTACAAATCATGTCTCCAAAGTGCAAATATTGGAGGAAATTAATATTATTTTCCCATCGAATTCCCTAACGTATATTAGCATATATTGTGATGTATTGGAAAGTGGGGGGTTGTGTAGAAATAAAGTCAATATTTTTCTTCATACACTATTATGAATTCAGTCACTTTTGAATCGTCCAGTTAGATGCATGTAGCCCTACACGTGTCCGATAAATTGGCCTAGAGTAAACCGTATGTATATTAATTGAGTTCGTGATCGTGAGTTTATTATTTGGAGTGCCATTTTTTTTCATTGCTATTCTATTATTCAACATGCTGCGTTTATGGTATTGTGATGTTGTACAGTCATGTTTTAGTTATTTCTATTTTTATCGAATAGTACATTTTTAAACAATGTTCAGAAGGAATATTTATGCCCTTTATATATCGGATAAATTACGTGATTATTGTACAGAATAAGTATATAAATAATAGTTTTGGTTCAATTGTTTCAGTTTTCCTAACACAGTTGAATTTTTTTCTTATAATAGGATCAAGGACTGTATAAGTAGTTTACGTTTTCTCTCTTCTGCCTCTTAAGAATAAATTTCTTAAATTTTTTCTCTTTTCCTGGCTTAGTAATTTCGCGTTAATTTAGATAAAATGCCCTTTTTTTTCAAATTTTAACCTGTGTCCGTGTCTGCAAACGAGGCGAATTCTGAGAGAACACATTTTCTGGGAAAAGGAGCGAAGGTGCTAACAAGGAGGATGTGAATGTGGATCCTATGGAAGACATCAATTTTAAGGTTTCTAGGTTTCAAGATTAATTATTTATCTGTGATGTTTTCCATGACTAAATACTTAATGAACAATCTAATATTAAAACTGACACTGTATTTCACTTTTATATACTGTATTGTTTTACTCACTTATATTGGAGATGCTTGAGGGATGCATTTCACTTCTGAAAAGTGACAAAAGCTGACGAAGCTTTTTTTCAGAAGTGAAATGAATCCCTCAAGCATCTCCAATATGAGTGAGTAAAACAATATACAAAAGTGAAATACAGTGTCAGTTAATTATTATTATTTATTTATAATAATGATTAAATTTTCATTTAATTATTTAATTTTATTTAGATAATTATTTATAACATAATCAACACTCAACTATTTTCATCTTTCAGGAGCCCGTAGGCTACAGCCAAAATCATTAAACTAGCCCCCCTTGAAACATGATTGAATTTTTAAATTTAATAGATAAAAAGGTGTTTTGCTCTTACATAAATATAACTGCCCAAAAACAATCATGCAAGTTTTTATGGGAGGGGAGACAAGGGTGAGGGGGGATATTTATATCATTTTGAGGAGAGGGGCCCGGAAAATCGGTTGCGGGGGGGGCCCAATTGGAAAACGTTACGCCACTGAGAGGAAGGATCAATGCTGTATAGAACATTATCTAGATGGCTAGATGGCAAATTGGAAATAGCTATTTGTGTAACTAGAGTGCAAAGTGGGATTTTTCTGCACCGAGAGAAAACGTTTTTTCACGAGCCGAAGGCAAGTGGAAAAAGTTTCTCGAGTGCAGAAACAATATTTTGCGATCGAATTACACATTAAAGTTTTCCTACAGTAACGTATAAAGTATTTTAAACAGAACAAAACAGGACATACATAACCTGACAATTCCACACATAACCTATCTTCGAATCAAGCTGTTGAAGAAGCTAGAGAGATATGGTTTAAGGCCCAATGCTCTGAAACTAATGGAGTCCTACCTCAGTGATCGACTACAGGTAGTGGACTGGAATGGTGAACTGTACTTTTTCTGCTCCTGTACCTTTGAAACATGGAGTTCCTCAGGGATCAGTTTTAGGACCTCTTCTGTTTCTGATCTCTGTAAATGACTTGTACTACTCATTAAATGGTGGAGTTCTGCTATTTGCTGATGATACCTCACTCTTCTCTAGTGATAAGAGTCTTCAGTGTGCTAAGTTAGATGTAAGAGAATTATATACCAATGCTTTCCAGTGGTTTGAGGTGAATAGGTTGGCCCTTAATGAAGATAAGACACAAGAGTTGAATTTCAGTCTGGCCTCAATCATACATACTGATAACACAAGCTCTGTCAAGCTCTTGGGGTTTACCTTGGATGGGAAACTCACTTGGGATGCTCACATAGATCAGCTATGTATTAAGCTCAGTAGAGTAATTTTTTTGCTCAGAAAGCTGGTGGATTGTCTTCCTGAGAACATGATACGGCAGGCTTTTTTTGATTTTTTCCAAAGCCATGTGGCTTATGGCACGATTCTGTGGGGTCACTCTGCAGGTTTCAACAGAGTGTTGTTGCTACAGAAGCGTGCCATTAGAGTTGTAGCACGGGCTGGCTGGCTTGAGCATTGCAAGCCAATTTTTAGAGAAAAGGGTATATTGACAGTATATGGTCTGTATATTTATCAGTGCCTTGTGGCTGTGAGGGGAAACCTTGACACTTACATGTTGACCAATGCAGTCCATTCACATGCTACAAGGAATCAACATAATATATTCCAGCCTAGGGTAAGATTGGAAAGATCTATTAAAAGCTACCCCATATCTGGCACAAAATTTTACAATACATTACCAGATAAAATCCGGAAATTACCCCTTGTCATGTTTAAGACACGAATAAAGTCATGGCTTGTTAAAAATCCATTTTATTCCATTAGAGAATATATGGAATCTGATTTCAATTCCTTATTGTAGTGACTGTTTGTGGGCTATCTGTAGCTACTTTATCATATTGACACATGTTATTTGCTAGCATTATTTTAAGCTTGTACTCTCTCCCTACTGTTTTATATTGTTTTATGTTGTGACTTATATGAAAGTTGTTTGTAATTTGTGACCTAATTGTGTAGTATTGACTTGGCCAGTTTTACTGTTGTATATTTGGCTGAAATAAATCATTGACTCATTGAATCAAATCGATTTCAACAACAACTACAGCTGACTGTATTTCGTAGCTGATGCAGAGTAGCCAATCTATTTTTGAATGCAGAATAGGGAACCTGCGTATTACATGCTCACTATTTTGTGTTGTTACGTTGCAAATCTGAAGTGCGGAAAAGTTCTTTCGGAATTTTTTCCCGCACTGGTGCAGGAATAGATTGTTTTGCGTGCTACAGTTAGTGCAAGATAGGCACTTTTTCGGGTCACTGCAGGAAAAATATTTTTTGGTTTTCAGATTAAGGATATTATAGAAAAACGTAAGAAACATTTATTTTAACAAATAGAAACAATTATTACAAGGTAGTTCACTAGTTGAATACGTACTATAGTACTAAGTAATAGAATCGTGTAATATCTTTACAACTAATAAAATGAACTATATACAATATTCATAACAATATATTTATAATGGTAAAAATTCCATCTAAATAACTATTTGGCTTGGCTTACTATCCTTTAATAATAATTTTCTTATTCTACTTAGTTTTCAATCACCTCCGATCAGTGCTTACTTGACATGGAGTTGGAAAATTGTTGCTTCTAATTAATAATACCTTATTAATAAACTGTAATTATAATGTAGATTTGGAAACAGAAATTCTATGGGAGGTGTGAGCATTTGAAATAAATTGCATAAAATCTGCATTATTCAACTTTTTCAACATTAACTTTAACATTAATACTTTTGCATTTTTAAACTTTTCAACTTGTCAATCCAACCTACAAGAATTGCATTGGGAGGTTATTATGTAATTGTCCAACCAGATACAGTGTACAGAGAAAATTTCATAAATAATTTTGAAACAGATGCTTATTTCAATGATTACGGATGATGCCAATCCATATTATGTATTGTGAAGCAAGAATAATGACTACTTTCATCAGTCAAAACTATTGAAAACAAAAATGATTTTCAAGTCGGCCTTCAGTTGTTAGAAGTTGATAGGAGTTATCAAACTGCTAATATGCAAGACATTAGCAAAAGAAATGATAATAAGAGATATTGTAAGCTGCTAAAAATGAACAATAGATTTCTTTGATGATAGTTATCATCCTCAATAAGATTTCAAACAAACAATTTCAAAGAAACCTGGCTATATATTTTATTTGAAGTGGAAGGATGAGATCATTAGAATTAAAAAGAAATGGTTATGGCAGTATAGCATAAGACAAAATAAAATATTTCCTGTAAAAACAATGTTACGTATGATAACGATATTATTTTCTTGATTAATTTTCCAGTAACTCACTTAGCTCGAAAACAAAAATGAAATATCTTACTATATATTTAACTTTACTGGTAACATTTTTCAATGGTAACAAATTTCGATTTGCATTTCAATATTTTACAAGTTTCAATTACCTGGTAGACTATACTGCAGTATCTTTCAACTATGCAGTTTAGAACTGTCAGTAGATTGGAAGGATGAGTTTAACTATTTAATTCCATAACATCTTTGGAAAATGCAAATACTGCAAAGCAATATCTTTCTCGTTTGGAAGATGTTTTCTATCAGAAAGACTTCAAAAATTCAACAAGCTGCTCTGCCGTATATATGCATCTATTATATGCTGTAGCACACGTAGCTGGATTCTTGGACTTCACACCAATGTAGATAGCTTTCAAAAATTCCTTGTGTCCATCATCGTTTCCAAGGAATGTGGTGGACCTGGAAAAAAACAAAATAATTAACTAACTTTTGGCAATTAAAAAAAAATAAGTAAAACTCATTTTTGAAATATTTATTGATTGCACTTTTTCATTGAGAAAAAATGCAGTCACCAATTTTAATATTAATCAATCGAAATACTGAAAAATTTCAACTTTTTTGACGCAGGAGTGATAGGATTTATGCCTCAGGGATTTATGGAGTGTTTAGAAAAAGATTCAAGTATTTATTTCAAAAAATCTCTCTTCTATAAGCTCTTGTATTTCTTGAATTGTGTCAATACAACATTTTTCTTGTTCAATTAAATAGCGGACATGTTTTCAAATTGATTCAATTTAATTTCTCTTTTGACACCCATCTTTTTAAGAATTGGCAATGAATGGGCACCTACAATAAGGCATTAGGCGCGAAATTCTTTGATTATACACGTGGAGAACATTTTCAATATTAAAATTAACCAATATAGATAATTATTGTTGCGTTAAGAAATTCTAGATTGAGTTAAAAACCTTTGACTAATTTTAAGAAGCTTTATTGAGAGCTTTGATCTTATCATTCTTTTCCATTTAATCGATCAATGATATCAATAATCGTACTCAATGGCTGAAAATAGTATAAAAATGAGTGGAGAGCAATAAATGACGGGGAAAGTATTTGAATCAGTAGTTTATTATTGGATTGTAATAAGTCGAGTACTTGCTGTAGAGCATCTTACTACATCTTGATACTAGTAGAGATTCTAAAGACTATCAAGGACTAAAATATTATGTGGTACTCCAGCTTTCATCAGAATCAATGTATTCAAAAAACCATTCTTATATCTTCCACACTTCCAGAACCTCATGACTGAGTTATTTGGGCATCAGGAACTGAAACTTTGCACGCGCCGCTCCAGAATCCGTTTCACGTGTCTAAAGTCTAAAAACTGATGGCGATGTTAATCCTGAAGGCAAAAGCTGGTCAGCGGAAAAGTTTTACTTCCACTAGTCAGACAGCTCATTGGATTAATTGGATTTGCTGAGCATCCGAAAGTGAGGGTTGACTTTGAAATGAGTGCAATCAATTTGAGTTTTCTCCAGAAATAATGCTATCTCTGTTCATTGAGAGATAGTTTGACATTTTTCGTGATCCAGAAATGATCCAAGCAGAAGGCTCCATTTTTATGTTTGAAAATCTTCAATTCCTGAAGCGTAGTTTAAGAGTCAAATGATATGAATAGTTTTTTAAAATGTCATATAAAGAAATTTTCTTCTCCAATTTGAGCCTTGCTTTCTATTTCTATCATCAATTTTTAGTTGATAAGAGTCCTCATTCAGGATTTTCAATAATCCTCAATCGTTGATTAAAATCCTGAATTAAATTTCTCGTGATAATATTTATTCCCTCGTATACATTCAATTCCATTCATCAATCGACTTTTCACAGAAAAGTAAAAATTTAGTACCGTACTTAATTCGAGAACCATGTCTGGGAATTTTCTATTAATAATTCTCATTCTAAGAAGCTATTTCCCTCAATCAGTTTCACATCTTTCCTCTTGTAATCAGAAATAGTATTTTTTATATTATTGTATTGAAAATAGATTAGTATGGAACAATTTTTATAAATCTATAGACATGGTATACAATAGGATTATATAGCACCGTATATTATTGTGAAGTGATTCCACATGCGATATAAGAGAAATGTTGATTGGAATATCATTCTATTTTAAAATAAGATTACAATAGAAGATAATGTCAAATTTAATACTGATATAAACTTCATTCTGTATGATGTTTCATTTATCACGCTTGATCAATGTTCCCGTTGATCGATCAATGTTATTATATTATGTACCCAATTCTAATTACTCAACATCTAATATCTCAATTGTAACATCAATAAATTGAAAAAATTAATAATTCAGAATACGATATGAATGGCTCACATTTTCTTAGTCATAGCAGCCTGCCTGGCCTTGAATTGTCAAAACATTCATGACACGGTCAACTAATCAAACTGCAACTATTTAAAAACGAAGAAATTAATGTATTACCGTCGCATCGAGGGGTCTATAGTCTATAGCAAACATTATACTACTCACGAATGATTTTAAATTATTGTTTATTGTGCGTGATCGATCGATGTTATTGAGAATATAATGAATATATTATGTACCCAAACTCGGTAGACTAGACGAACAGGCAAACTTATAAACATTTCAAGAATTGAATTCAATGACCTTTCATTTTTAATACAAGTCACAGCATCCAACTAAAGAAATGCGAGCTGAAACCTTACTACTCTTAAAAAACGTTTTGTAGTCAGGAGGAGAATATCAATATCAAATATTATTTGATATTCTCTGTTAAAAAAATTTTTTTCTAATTTTTCCAAGTGGAATTTTATTGGCTATTTTATTTTTTGAATTTATATGATTAATCAAATGATGTATTAAATTACCGCAATAATAATTTTATTTTTTATTACTGTAGATTATTTTTTCTGTTTTAATATGAGGCTACTCATCACACACGCTGCTGAATAGTTTTATACGATATTAGTAAAACTTTAATTGCTATTAATGTTTGCCTACAGATCTATAGTAAAATTTGGATTTCTAATAGGGATCGATTGATAACTTCGAAAGATCAATTTTTTTAACATAACGTAGAGAGAATATAATTGATCATGTGATATGTGACTTGATACTCGTAATAAAAATTCACTTTCTATCACATTCTGTTCATCTGTTATCTGATATCCAATAAACAATTATTATGAATTGGTATCTCCAAATTGATTGCTAAACTCTATGTTGCTCTAAATTGCTAATGTTTTAGATTTTCTCGAAAATTTATTCAAATGATTTCTGGTTCTAATTTTCATTACGTGATTTTGAAATTGAAAATTCTGGAAATTGGAGCTGTGTACAGGCTTTTGGAAGACAATTATTATAAAGCAGCAAGAAATAAATAGAACAATTAGTTGGAACTAGTGTAATAGGCCTGAGAAAGGCCTATGTCATAGAAATTTTAAGTAATATTTTCTGTTAGTTGAAAGCTGATTGGAAATAAGACCTAGTTCTTGACTTTGAATTAAGATTTTGAAATAATTCTAGAATTTCTGGTCCACCTAGATTCCGGAGAATAACATTTTCCAAATTAATATGAGTTGTTGATGTTTCATCCTAATTAGTAGCTCAGAAAAGCTAGTACTGCAATTCATTTTTCTGATGGGGTGCTTACTCACTATGAAGGTTTTCAAAATATAGAAATGAAAAAATGATTCGTTAGGTTTTCGACCCATATACAACTTCTTGGATCAGAATTATGTGGGAAACCTTAGCGATTTCAAGCATCTGGCGCCTTCCAAAACACTGATTTTCGAGTTACATTTTGCAAGTTAAGACCATGTATAATATCAAAGTTAAATGTTAATGAATATGTCTGAACCCATCAATTAATTAATGGAAGTAGTAGGAATAGCCAAACAAATCTAGCACTTTTGTCAAAACGTGTATTTTCAAATTATATTTACAGCCTTAGATGGTAATCGGACCCAAATCTTCATGGTTGACGGCATATTGTACCAAATGCTCAGATATTTTTAAGGTCACTGTCTTGAACACCTTGTCGAAGCACAAATTGTGACTGCTATGCATGAAGTTGTAATTTTTTGCTAGTACACTTCACATTTCGGATATAGGAACATGCTTTTTATAACTTTTCGTAGAGGAATTGTTGTATTCATAATTATTAGGTAGTTAAAATACTATGAGGAAGCGAATGACGTATTCCGATGTCGATGACGTCCGCAAGAAGAGGCACTAAGCTAAAGGCGTCAAGGGAATCGACACTGCTGAATTTCAGGATATTCTAAAAACGGGTTTCAACTGGTTCCTGATCCAAGGTGATTTGAAGATATAAGTTTCATGTTAAAACTAGAAATTACTCCGAATAATCTCTCTAAAAGAATAATTTCATTTTAAGAGAATCCCTGTTGTGCTACACTAATAAGTATGCGATGATTTTTTTAATTGAAGTTCAGGACCTATTCTCCTTTAGAATGAATCATTGTTTCATTTAAAATAATAACCTCTATCCACCATCTTGAGGTTTTCCGATGATCATCGCAGCTATCGCCAATTAGGCTACGGCTATTGTGATTGTCAAATCATTCGTTTTCTGGCTGTAGGTTGTTTAATAATCAATTCCACTGGAATGAATTTACTGATGTTGTTATATGATGGCTCTAGTATTTATAGTGGCGATAATTTGGAATAACTGCTCAAACCATTAGAGCAAAACTACCTTGATAATTACGATAATGCATGTGTCTCCTCTATGGCATCGTGATTTTAAAGCAGGCAGATGCATAGATTCTTGAGGTTAGCATTGTAGTTATCTTAACGTAGTTTTGAGCAAAGAAGCCTACATTTAGCCTATTAGTTGCTTTCTGTTTGATATATAATTCCAAAGAAAAAATTGGAGAAGTTCACCGCAATGGATATTGCATGCAATATTATTGATTATTGTTATAAATATTACTGCAATTGATTTATTTCTGTAGCAAGTCTGTTGGGTACATGCAGCTGGAATGGTTTCGAAGATTTAAGAACTGGCTGTTTCCTCAGGTTTTCTCCAGCTGGGGTTAATTATTATTCACTTTAACGACGTAAAAATGTTTTATGTAATGTACCAGTGAGAGATATTGGCTATTTTAGATATTTGAATTAATATTATTTTAGTAGGATAGGATTATTCATTAACATTGATATGAAAACCTTTACCGAACAAGCAAGGATGCTACTACTGATAAATATTCTTAATTTTCATTGATATTTTCGTCACGATGATCAAGCAGCATTCTGTTCAATGAATTTCACGAAATTCGCACAATAGTTTACCAGCTCTAAAAGGAAGTTATTGCAGTTGAAGTTACTGATTTATAGGTTTTACCGTATTCAGCTATTAAATTATTGACTGGAGGGTCTTCTAGAAGCTGAATTAAATTATATTCTCTGCTGGCATAATAGTTTTAATAAAAAGAAAAACATTAGCCTATCATTGGAAAAGGAATTAAAATTACTAGTATTTTGTTAAATGTTATAAGAAAAGGTTTTGCAGTGTGATATTTGAAATAGATACTTCATCTAGAAATAAACCAAACGTTAATCGTCTAATAAATCACATCAGGAGTGTTCACATTGAACAATTTTTTTATCGACTCACAAATTGTAAACTGCCAAGTCATCCTTTGTTGAATGTCAGTCTTCAGTACTAAAATAATTGATGACTACACATGTCACGGATTCAAGGTCCTAATTTATACATTGAGCTTTAAAAATACTTGCAAGATTAAAATTGCTATGGACAATGCAATTTTATGACTCTTGATTGAACAGGAAAATGATCGGATAACGACATAAAGTTTAATAGAATGGGGGAAGGATACAAAGAAAAGATAAATAATCCTTTTATTTCTGATTTTACCAAGTCCTTATCTGATGTTTGACATTTTTTTAGAGTGTTCTGTTGGTTGTGGACAGGGGAGCCATTTAGGGAGGGCAGGAAGGCGTGCCCCCCAACATATGACAAAAATGCGTGTATTGAGATTAATATACTATATAATTATATATAATGTTGAACGAAATTTATTTAATGGAATAACATAGCTTAATCACATAGCGTATAATAAAAAGCATAATTTAGCCAAAATTCAAGCGATTTAAATTTTTTAGCAAATCTTTCCCCCCCCCCCCCCCCACCATCACAACACAGTTCTGGCACTGATTTCCCAGACTTTCCACGAGTTTTTTTTCTAGGTTCTGGAGGTATTCTTTCGTTATAATGATGGAAATTAAAAATGCATTTCAACAATAAAGAATAGTTTTTTAGTTTCTACTAAATTTAGCTATCATGTAGGCTACAATGTTTTGAAAGAACTTTCAATTATGTCAGAGAGCCTACAGAACCGAGAAACGAAAAACTAATGTTCTTTATGCTAATAAGTTAATTGGATGAGAATTGAGATTTTTATGGTATTTACTTAGTAATCATGAAGGGGCTGTGGGGTTCCGAAGTTCCTCCTTGGCAATGGCATAGCATTAGATAAAATTCACTTTGGAAATGTTGTCAAAATTCGAAATGATTAGTCTCTAAAACTGCATAACATTCTGTTCCAGTGGTCCCGTTTCAGAGAATTTCCCAGGGAAAATACCTCCGGGCCTCTTTTCAATGTGAAAGCAGATTAGGAGTTCTAGCTGAAGCTTTGCAAAGTGCTTCTAAACAAAATATCGTGTTTGTTGTTAGAAAATTTATTATTAATTTATTTTTCAGGCCTTAGGTAAACCTTAGGCAAACAATCTCTCACAATACACGTTTTAAACGAATCAAGTTATTATAGATTATTACAGAGTTGTATCTACAACTCAATAAAAGTAGAATCATTATTATTCATTTGATTTTTGGAAATCAATCCGGTTAATTACTAAGACATAAACTCTAAAAATACAGCAACCAATAAAAAGTTCTTTAAAATAGTTTTATCGATCCTCCTACTTCGGCTCACACCCTACTTCACCCCATCAATCAACATATTCAGGGCAGGGTTTTCATCAGTTTGGTCTCTTCCTTTCGCAAATTCCGGGCTACGTCTCTGAATCAAGATCATTAATTGACGGTCTTGTTTGTATCCCTAACACAGTCTGAGCGCCGCAAAAAATCGTTCCGAGGGCTCAAAAAAGCTGCGTAGTGGCGAATTTGACTGATGTAGATTGTCAAGGGTAACCCCAAACCTTCCAGACACACGGCTCCGGCACTGTTTAATTTACCATGACACAACTGCGCCGCCCCTTCACCATAATAAATTAAATTTAAATGACGCTCTTATTGGAGAAGGTCAATATCCTTCCTGGAAATGGTTCACTTATCTCTTAACATCTCAATTATTAATTAACTCGTACTGCTTACAAACGTTTCAAAGAGATCACCAAAGTTGATGTTTATCACACAGTTCACTCACATTGATAAGTATGACTCATAAAATTCATTCTCTAAGATCATGAGCCATTTTTTAACGATACTCGTATTTTTTCAACTTTTATCTGCTGAATGGCATTTTTAAGCTTTATAAAATAAGATTCATGAGAAGTTTCGTAATATTTTCTTCATGTCATTGAGTTAATTTCCTTTGAGTAGAGTGAGAAGATGTATGAAGAAAAAGAAAACATATTTTAGAAAGAAAATTCTCCGGAATGACTTCTACAGGACTTATTCAATGATGATTTCAATTCGATTTTGTTAAATTTCACAGTTCCACAAAAGTTCCTTGAGATTCAATGTTTCTTCTCGATTCAAAGAGTTAAAGAGTTTAACGTAATTGTTGAGGAATTGGAATAATATCTTAATATCTCATTTACTGAACAATGTGCAATGTGACAGGATGAGAATCAATCAACTGAAGAAAGAGAGAATGATAGTGACAGAGAGAAGGATAGAGGACTTCAGGATGTTATAAAAAACTCTCTTAAACTTCGAATTTTTGAGATTTTGATATTTGTGCAGCAGAAGTTGGAACTGATGATTCAATTTATCAATATAATTTGATAAAATTATATTGATAAACTGATGATTCAATTTATCAATATAATTTGATAAAATTACTTTGGACATTAGGTACAATATAATATTAGTCTGATGGAAGTCTGGTTAGTTCTTAAAAGAATTCGTTATGGAGGAAAATGCAAGTATACAACCGAATGTTGTTTGATACATCACCCTGGTGAAGTTCCTGGTGATACTTCAGGGTGAAAATTCATCATGGCTCATTTCATGCCTGATTTCTATCCCCTTATTGAAAGCTTCGTTTACAATTCCATAACAATAAAGGATCATATTATTATACTCGTAAAAGTTCATAAGCTCAATGGAAAGGTAATAGTGACACTCCTGTGCTATTAACTTGAATCCTTCCAAACTTACACTTATAACTTATAACTTATAACTTATAACTTATAACTTATAACTTATAACTTATAACTTATAACTTATAACTTATAACTTATAACTTAAAACTTAAAGTTTATAATTTATAACTTATAAAGGTAACGAATTTAAGTAAAATGATCCCTTGAGTTGAGGAAGTTTAGAGCAACAGAATTAAACATGGATCAAACCTGGGGTGCATTCACATCAATTATATATATAATCGTATGAAAATGAAGCTTCATTGCATTAATGACTAATTAAGTAATATTTTAATAAAGTATTGTCATACTATATGGTGAGGTTAAGGTTTTGCAGCCAGACTCTGGCATTGTCAGTGATGTTGAAAATATCTGATTCTGTGCCATGGTGGAAGGCCCTGGAGCAGTCATAAATTATGTGCTCAGCAGTCTGAGAGTGAGGTCCGCAATCACAGTGAGGAGATGGAGACCATCCCCACTTGTGCATGGATGCTGCAAACCTACCATGAACAGTTACTAGCCTGTTAGTCTTGCCCATAATTTGCGGGGGAGTGAAAAGCCTGGAGGTCGAATTGTTGGATCAGCAGGCTTGAAGGCTGCAGTAGGAAGAGCCTGGCGCCACTCATCTCTCCATGCAGAGTCAATGTTGAACCCAGAGCGTTCCAGTTCTTGTGCAAGGATCCAGGGTGGTTTCCGAGAAGACAGTCGAGATGTGAATGTTGTTATGAACTGGTTTAATGGCAGGAGTGGCTTCTCTTTAATTCTACTCCAAATCCCAACAACAGCACTTTTTCTTCTAATATGTGAAGGATCTATATTGGCAAGGACCGGAAGCCAATCCACAGGAGTCACATCAATTGAAGAGATATAAATAAATTGCACATCAATTGAAGAGATATAAATAAATTGCTCTTCCATATTTTTCTGAGAATTCTCCAAACAAAATTATTTTTTCACCTCCCAAAACCAAACTTTACATTAATTTACACAAAGCTTCCCACGACTACTGAACTGCCTAGTGAATAATTGAATAACTCACTATTCCAACACAACAAGTTCACATGTCAATTTATAGCATATCCAACATCTAATCACAAGTTTAAAATGCGAATTTTTTAAAATTTCAGAAATACTTGCTGAAAAACACAATTAAATTATTTTTTTTTGTAATAAAATGGATAGTCATACTCTGTGACTGAATAATAATTTACTTGAGTTAAAATCTTCTCTCCAACCCTAGATGACATTACAAAAAACTTGATCAATTTTTTTTGGAGTATGAAGCTCACATAGGTCTGAGACCTGTGCGTGGGTAATGAGTTGGATGATGGTGATTGATAAGTGGGACCTACAGTTTTAGATGAGTTCCGAACCACCGGGAAGTGATTTTACAGCAGAGAACAGAGTCTTTTTTACTGGCCAATCCAATCGGTCACCCTTACAAAGAGCGCCCAGGAGTTTCGTAGCTTATCTCTGATTGAACAGACACCTGCTACGGCACTCGGCTATCACTTCCCCAATTATCATAGTCAGGAATTCTAATAAATCAATTTTATTTGCAAATTACATCGAAAGCCAAACTCAACTTGATGGTTTTACAGGAGATGCTCATACTGGTATAACTAACAAAAATCAAAATTTCACAAGAAAATAATAAAAATGAATATTTTTAGTCGAAATAAGAATTAGCAAGAAACAGATAATAAGAATGACAGAGTAAAAAATGTTATTAGAAGAATAGAGAGTTCATCAAGAGGAAGCTGTTTAGCAGGAGAAGTACTAGAAATTAAAATATTCGTTTTGACAAGTTCTCTCTACCCAGAAAAGTTTCTGAGTTCGCAACTCATAATCTACTGCCTATTTTCGTGAGTAGAGTTCAACATAAGTCATGATCTAAAATGATTGCAACTTTCTTCCAGCTGAACAATATTCAAGATATAATGGATATTTGTTCAGCAAAACAGCAGAATCTCTGAAGATCATACCTCCTTGATCTATTCAAACAAAATCCACTTTTGTCTAAATATTCTTTAGTAGGATCTTTTCTCAAATGCCTGCATAAGTAATACAAAGATACGTTGAAGTAGTGTTTTGTGCAGTGGCTTGGAATTGGGATACAGGCATGTTAAAATCCTTTCTGGTCAGTAAGAGGACTCTTGAGGAGAGTTTGCTTGTAGAAGTGTGTCAAATGGATATGGCGACTTCATGAGGGAATCTACTTTCAAGTGTTGGAAGACCTACTGACTCCTTGGCGGTGCTACAAGAAACCAGTCCATTTCTCTTGATATCATTGACAGGAGTGAAACCAGCTGGAAAAAATTCGGATGGTGTGTTTATCCGAGATTGAAGAAGTAGAAGCGATGAGAGTATGTGTACCAGGTGGGGATGAGGAGGAGAGAGACTGCAGTAGTTGAGCCACGCAACGCAACGGGTCATAGCATTCAGTCTTCGTTCGTTCGTTCGCGGTACTCGTGTCTTCCTTTGCAACTGACCTAATCTAACAACAGGTAACACGAAAACCACTTTTCCTTCTATAGTTTCACTATTGTCTGCAAACCACACCTGTACAGAATTCCCACTCAACTCAATTATTATTTCTCTTTGTGGAGATCACACTCTTGTCAGTTCAGTCCTGTTGTAAATAATACTCGAATTAGTCAATTAGTTAAGTTGTGTACATGAGTAATCAAGGAAAGAACAGAGATTGTTAACAACAATACCTAGGTAAGTATCAATCACGGATTAAACCTCGCAATAAAAGGTATGTAGCAAAAAACACATTTTTTTAAAACAAAATAAATTGGATATTGCTTTTTCATAAACTGCATATTGGATATCCATTTTAATAAGAATTGCTCAGAATGTGCCTTATGTCACCTTGATGTAGCAGCTTGAACCGACGTGCAACGATTTGACTTGTCAAATTTCATTCAGAAAATAATAAATTGGATTTTCCTCTCATACAAGATTCACATAAGGTATTCCAAGACCTCCAAGAAGTGAGAAATGAAGAAAGAGGTAAAATTCCTAAGAATCACTTCTGCCAACTGCCTGAATGTCACTATATGTTTTTTTTATTTTTTTATTTTATATTTCTGTTTTAAAAATACAAATATTCATACTTTTTCACTAATTAATATATCAATCATTATTGGGTTGCAATGAAAATGAAAAATATTTTTAGTACACGCATTTCCATAGGGAAAGCTTTTCAGTTTCTAATTGTGTCGAACTAATGGTAGGTCTATTATCTGGAGCTTGACGTACAAGCAGTATCATGCTTGAAAAAGTTCAGTCAGTAGGAATATTAATTAGCATACACTGATTCGGAAAAACATAATAAAGGATCATTTTACAATAATTATTCGTTTTTGATCCAGATACCAGAAAATAAGTATTTTCATTCCAATTTCTATACATTTGAATATCACTCCATCATATTTCGACTCTACCCATTGCCTTCTTATCTATTTGAATAAGTTATATGAATCACCTTAAATAACTAGTTGCAAGACATTCAAGATTATTAATACAATTAATTATTCTCAGTTGTGATTTTTAAGTGGCCCTTATAATTTGACTGAGACCCTACAATTTCACCTTCAGATTACTTTGCTTCTAGGCCTAATTAATTGATATCTGTAAGTCTGTATTGTATCATCAACCGCTTCTCGCATACCATGAAGAATGCAACATCGATGTAGCTTTCAAATGTGAAAGTTGATCGAGAAGGATCATGCTTGATTCCCATGCTCTCAATGATCATGACTAACTATTTGTCGTTTGTGGCTAGAATAGTAAATGATTTCAAGCTGCTCAGCTATGGAATTCTATGACAGATGATAGATAATCAATGAGTTATAAATGGGAACAACATTTCCCTTCTACTTTATTGAACTTTGCTGGAAGTTACGCATTTTTAATCCTAAAAATAGCCTTATGTAAAGACGAAATGCCACTCAATGACCGACTCAATGATGGCGATAACATCAAAACATGCATTTTATATTAGTTTTTAAATCAAATCTAAAATGATAGTCTAGTCTGATTAGAATTCACAATCAAATCGTTTTCATAGACGATTAATGGGATATCATTCAAGAAAGATAGAATAGTACGAATAACATGAGGATGAATTTGAGCTTTTTCATTATTTAAAGAAATAATCTGTTATCTCCATTATTAAGGACAGATATTATCAATACTGAAATATTTTTGGCGCTACTCAGAAAAGCAGAGATGAACCGTAAGACTGCAAGAAGCATCAGCGAAACTCTTAAATTTTTTAAATGTTTACCAAGTTTTAGTTCTCCAACTAACTAGTAAGCCCCAAATTCACTTTGAATCTATCGATTCAAATGCCCTTCCTATCTTTTCAATTTATCTGGGTCGAATTATAATTATTTATTTCCAATATCAGCCAGAGGATATAGGATATCTTGGTCGAGAGCAGGCATTAATCAAGATCCTTTCAGCTGTTGTAAACAGGCTACGCTCAGCTCATTTGTCAGGTGACATAAATTCGATACAGCACTTGCTTATTAGTTCTTAGGTTCTTCGACAGTGTTGTTATTAATTTGTTCATCAGCTAAGAATTCTGCATTAGTTGATTATTATCTGAGAAGCACGAGCCCCATGGGAAGCACGAGTCCCATTAAAACGTTCAGTTGAAATTGAACTCTTGAATTGAAAGATCTTGTCTGTGTGAAGTCCACATTCAAATGCATAAGAGTTATAATGATATAGCCCTTCTTGAATTTAATCGATAGATGTTTTAAAAAAGGGATGTGTGTTCTGAATAGGATTTCCAGAGAAACATCGAACAAATTTCAAGACCTGCTGAGATCACAGTTAGCAGAGTGTTCTTCCCACCAAAGCAAAACTATGAAAACGGCTCATTTAATTATTCAAGATACATAATAAATGCTTGAGCTCTAATTTTTTTGTTTGATAAATTTATCATTTTAATCAAAACCTGTTTGAAAACGAGCCGATTGGTGTAAGTTGTAATGCCATAGATTAAGCATAAGAATTAGGGGGTTTTCAGCTGCATCCACTAATCACAACAGTTTTTCTTTCAATCTCAGGGTGAGAGACCAGATGTATAATTGTGTAGGACATGGAAGTCAAGCTCACATCACATGACGTCTAAAAAAGTTATGTGACCTTGGTCGAACTGAGCTTGCTTTTAAATTCCTGTCCCCAGTTCCCGGAAATAAATGCATTTTGCATAAAACATAATATAGCACTGACTGAAACTACAAATTTCAATTGCTTATAATAATCTGAGGTTATGATGTCGTTAGCTTCCCAAACTATCCGTAGTTACTGTTCTCATTGTCGGAGCTATTGGTGTTAATTTTGAATACAAATGAGCATTTCAATTGATTTCAGTATTTCAATTAAGTATATAATTTTTAATTTTGAACACAAATAAGCATTGACTTGATATTAAATATTCCAATGTATTTGTTTGAAAGCATACAGGACATAAACAACAGGTGAAGGTCAATAAGTGATCATTGTAAATGATCCTGTTTTCATTTTCGTGATCATTGTTTGAGAATACCTCTTGGAACTTCGTTTGAACATATATGAATTCATCAGTCAAAAGTTTAGTAAAGACCTAGATTGTCTCATTATTATTTTCGGTCACTTTTGCTATTTAGAGCATAAATTGTCAGAATGGAGAACCTGTTGTTGTTTACGCTAGCAATTTTCTGAGCTTATCAATTGCTTTCTCAGGTGAAGCATACCTGTTACCTGTGAATATTGTGATAAATTACTGTTTTCAAATAATAACTAAGCCTAATGATGATAATAGATGAAGAAATGACGTAGAATATTATTATTACTGGAATAGTAATTTTATTCTAAATTTCTAGTAAACCGGGTTTATTTTATATAAAGTTTTAATTTTGTATTCATAGAAAAGTTGGGATGAAAATTCAATCCCTTCATGTCTTTTCAGATCATCTATAACCATTTCCCTAATGCATATAATCATTAGAAGAAAGTGATTGGTAAAAGGTTACCACAGACCTTTCAACAGACCCTTGATATATGGGTAGAGTATCACTACCTGATAAATCATAATCATAAATTAATATATAAATCATAAATGATTATGAATAAGGAATAAAATTCTACCTTAATTCTATTTCTAAATTTCCGGTTTACTTCAGCATGAATAATAATAATAATCCATACCAGCATGCTGTTAACTGCCACATAACGTAACATACCATGAATATAGCTGAAACTAGTAAGCCATATGTTGTCCTACGTATTAATATTGAAGAAGTATTTGTGACTTCTGCAACAGCGACTTTGTTTGGACTAATTTAATGTCAGTGCAGTGACAAAGGGAATCGCGGCGTGTTATTGGAGTTATGGAAACAATACTATTCAAAGTTATCCACAATATAATAATAATTTCCGTCTGTGATAGGTAGTCTCAAGCAACCTGTAGAACTGTGATAGAGCTTTCTGAAAAAATAGTTGTCCAATACACCAGATTGGAACATGATAAATGGAATGCTTGTTCTACAATGAAAATAATTTGTTCATATCCAACATTTCTGTTGGGATAAAGCGATGCATTAATATCTTACATTGAGCTATAGTTAAAATGCTTGTCAAGACTATGTGATGCAATCCCTACTAGGAAAGCACTAGCAGCACTAGGTCCTACTAGTTCGTATGTCCTGAGTAGGAAATTGAGAGACATAGGCTACATGCTTTCCTCACATTGTTTGGAACGGATGTATGTATGTCCAGATGAAAGCATTGTAGCCTACATTCGAAGCATTATTACTCAAGTATGATCTGAACCGGATAACGTTTTGTGAGTAAGTGTATGTAAGTGTGAGTAGAAATTTGTGTTCTAAAACAGTTGTTTTAGAATGTGAGCTTGTCTTGACCATCTTATTTTATGTGAGAGGTGAACGAACAAAGCTTTGTGTGCAATTCCGCTGAGTACGAGAGCATAGCGTCAGGAACGTCAATGTCGTTACTAAATATCACTTTCAAAATTATATTCTCGACTTTACAAGTTGTTTATTTTTCACGTTGATTTTGAGCCAGAAAAATATCAGCCTGAAAAAAATTAAACAACAGTTCAAACAAAAGCAGTCGTAATAATTGTGACTGTTATTAAATCCCTAACATGGAGAGATTCAAACAAATGCGGAGGGAGAAATTCCATAAAATATGTAAGAGAATCGGGTTATCAAGTCTACAAAGCCAAAGTTGTTGAAAAAATCGTGTCAAATTTCTTCTATAAACAGAAAGCATTTCGAGAAGCACCCCCGGGATATTTCTGTTAGCTTACAAAAATGACAAGACAAACAAAGCAAGATTTTCTTCGAAAAATGACATTGATCATCACGTTTCATTGGATGCGGATATTCTGTTTGTGCAGAGATTAGAGCTTCGAGAATAAAGAAAAATGTTTTTTTTACAAAGTTCTCACAAAGAGTGGTAGCACAGAATAACTTTACTGTGCTGGTAGGCTACTAACAACTAAGGATTTTAGTTAAACGGGGAACCACTCAATCGAATTTACTGAGTAATTTGAATTGTTTCAGAGTAATTACTTGAAAAATTGACGAATATCGTGAAAATTATTGGAAACAGACAACTGCCTACGTGCGAAATTCAGAAAATAAATTGAGTGCATCATAATGCTGACACACAATTACTGGATCTGGCCTTGAACTTAAAGGAGAAAACACCTGAATTAAGAACGTCAATGCCTAAAAAATGACGAGAAAATATGCTATTGTAGCACACGGAAGTTTTTTTATAGTCAATCATTGAGAATAGTTGGCCACTTTTTTAAGCTTCCGATTAGACTTTAATTGCTACTGATTCGAATCTACCTGTGAATCAATGCAATCCACTCCATTCGAAGGCCAACTCTTCTAATTGGCAACAATTTATCATTTTGAACAATCTTCTTGTGGTTTTTCATCATCGGTGATAATTTTCAAGCCAAGCTCAATGCGAGATAAATTGAATACGATCAAGCAAATAAGTTAGATGGATGGACTATTTTGTGCATGTTATGTACAGAACATGTTCTCCTCCTCTTTTCGTGCAGAAGTATTAAAATTTTGATCCTAATTGACTATGTTTCTAAAAAATTGGATACATAGATGTTAATCACGATAAGATGGGTGATAAGAGACCAAAAAAAATATTTACATAAACTAAACCGATATTAAGGAAATAATACACAGATACAGATGGAGAGTCATTGGGTGTTCAGTGCGAAACAATGAAGAGAAGACGAGAGAATAACTATTGAGTAAATCAGGTAAATACAGTAGAAAGAGTACGCGTCTAAAACAGCTTCCAATACGTATGTATCAGCAATGTCATTTTTGATTCATGTGTAATTTATGTTGGCCTGGAGTGTATAGAAGTTCACTGTTTCTGTTTAAAAGAAAATTAAATTATGCCCACATAAATTATGCAATGACATTGCTGATACATACTTGAAGCTGATTCCTGTGCCTTAAAACATATTTTGAAAGAAATCACACTCTCATATCTAATAACACAGCTTCAAACCTAAAAAAGTGGCCTTACAGCTCGCTGATTACCTTGTTTAATATGCTACAGAAAAAGCTGCATCAATGCTTCACCATCTATAGATTCACAGATTATTGCCAATTCATGTTTTTATTCTCACAAAAGGTCAGCTTATAATCTATTTGAAGGTTCACACACTCATTTGCACAATGCTCTGATACAAGAAAAGTGAATTGCTTACCATTGTCTAATGAAAATGTAGAGACTTTTAATTTAATAAGTTGGGAACTTCTACTATGCTGCAGTTTCATTCTCACTCCATCATTGTTTTAGCTCATCATTTGAACCCTAAGCATTCACTGATGGGAGAAAGGTAAAAGGTGAGGTGAAACTCAAAACAGGTTGTAAATAAACTTAAAACTTAGAGAAAACCACCGAATCGAGTTATTGCTCCAGTGGGAAACCATAATTTTATATTCCTCCTTCTATAAGAATTTATTATTTAAGAGTGTGATAATAGAAAATGTTATGTTCAGGAAAATCTTTCATAGGCTATACAACATTAAATGATGAACAAGAATGCTCAAAATATATTATTCAATTGCTGGTTTACGTCATAAATCGTTGATTTCAATACTTATCGAATAATCTCATCGTTTTAGAGAAAGGTTTCTCCTCTATGTAATAGGAGAAACTGCCTTATGGGATTCGCGCTTGACGGAAAAGAAAAATGTGTCTAAACATGACCAGTGGTCATCTCCTATCTCTGAGAATTACATAAGGCAGGCTTTGGGTCAACAGTGCAACTCAAGTTTGGCCGACAGCACAGTGTGAGCTAAACCTTGCCTGAGAGAGCGAGCCACTCTCAGGTAAGTGGGTCAAATGGATGTTTAGCTGTTGGAAAAGGAACCTGTCACAGTTTAGCAACCTGTTCGCCCGTCCACACAGTCTGCGCAAACTTTCCACAGACCGACCAGGACGTTGCGTTAAAGCTCTCAGTGCAATCCAATCTACAATTAATTATTATTATCACATGACGGACAGCTTCCGAAATGCACTCCCTAACTCAGAATTGCTTCAAAACAGAAAGCATTTTTACTGTCTTTCCTGTGGAGTTTCTCAACGCGATAACTATTAGACTGTCCCCAAGCATGTCCATTTTTCAATTTCTTAATTCAGTATTGAAGAGTTTCTTTCGGTTCCTATTTCGCATAATTAGCACAATAATACATTTTGAAGCGTTCAATTATAATTTCAAAAATACTCCCTTGTAATTCCACACCTTCAGGTTTCATGGTATTGAAATAACGAGGTTAGATCCTAATTAAGCAGTTGGATGGGATATTGAATTATGATAATCATTCAACTGTCAATATCAACTTGAAAATCGGACTAAGAACGAATACTTTGTCACAAAATACTGCAAAGTCAAAATCACTCAATATTATTGATTTCTGTGATTAAGATTGATTTTCGATGTGGATTTCTACCACCTGTTTCTGATTTCTTCCAGCTGAGTTTGTGCACAAAACACAAATTATGTGAACTCATAGAAATAAAAAGTCAGTCTTATCCTGAATTTTTCTAGGTCCTGAAAATCAAGGAAGGAATGCTACCACGTGCATTACTTGTACATAACTGTTTCCAAAGAAACGTATCATCATAAAAGTTGAATATCTGAGTTGTTTCTCTTTTTTCGTAGGGCTTCTCATCAGACAAGAATCCAGGGGGATTGGGTAAAGGGGCTATATCCTTTCCAATAATTATTAACCGACACTGAAAAAAAACCAATGCGATATAATTGGTGGTTCATATGAGTATTTTATGGGCGTAAGGTCATTTTTTAGTTGATATCCCCCCGGAATTCGTTCTCAGCTTATATCCTCTCCCCTAGAAAAATCTGATAAACCTGCTTCTTACTACTGAATTCTAAATTTCCGTAAAACGCCTATTTCTCTTCATATGAGGCGTAATAATGTGAATTACATACAGTATTTCCTATTTGATGGGTTTGGGGAATTCAAATGATCAAAATAAGGTGGCATGGGCGAAATGAGTTCAAAACGTTTATTCAGGATGTTGAATCAACAAAATAGTGATAGCCTATTGCGTAACATTGAAAAAACGTTGATATTGATATTGTAAGAATATAGAATCCAGTAGAATCTAAATCATTTCGAAATAAATTGCCGTCTCATATCTCCCACTTTAGTGCGCAGATGGCTCTTCCCGTATAAAACTTGTTCCACAGTCCTGATAAAATGAAGATTGGAGAGTCAAAGCTGAACTACCGGTTCCAGAAGATCGATATTCGGTTTAAACAAGCCTATAAAATTTAGGTCTGCATTACCCTTTGTTTATACCAGGCACGGTTACAAAAAATGGCAGTGTAGAAACATCGCTATAAAAAATGATGTTGTGAAACAGGTCCCGTCTAGGTGAAAGGATGGTTGTTGTCTGTCTACTTTACTTTTTCGGGTGAACATTCGACCTTGAATTAGAAATACTGACAAACTATTTCGTTGTAATAATTTATTGAATCATGCTCTTCACTTCACTTCAGTCTACTGGAATGGAAAATCTATTTACGAATACCCTTCTCTACCGATGCACGCTTCTTACGCAACCAGTTATTTCATCGGCACAAATTTTTATGACATTCACCTCTGATAGGTAGGCTTGATTTACAACTTACAACACATAACAGTTATAAGTGAGATAATTAAGAAATTATAATAACAAATACATTTATGATTATTATTCTCATGTTAGACCATGGATATTCATAAAGTAAACGTTGACAAATTAACCAAGTATAGGCGAGTGAGATTTCATTTTCAAGTTTTCTGATTTATTAAATTCATTATGTTTGCTTAAACGTCAGGCCAAAAACTCTTCTAATTTATCTAATCAAACCATGTACTTGTTTCTAGAGAGATAAACTTAGTCTACAGATTAATTTAGAGAGGTTCTAATTGACATAAAAATATGTGACTTGGGATACTTAGATTCATTAAGCCAAATAAATATCATCTCTCATTCGAAAAAAAATCTACTCTATTGAATCAAGTTTCACTTGATCATATTAAGTCGTTTGAATCAGTCATTTAACAACAAAAACCCGCAACGTAGATGGTAGTGAGCATCAACCACTCCTTCATTAGGATGATGAATCGAATCTTTGATATTGATCAAGCATTCATCCTTCACCATTTCAATTAGCCATTATATTCCATGTCTTCCAAATGCTTCTTCTATCGCTCCTCGACGTTCGTTGTGTCCTTCCCGAATAATCTGATGTGGAAATATAGAATAGTCTGAATCAAACGTCCGGCGCAGTCCAATTAATGCTTTTATCATGAACAATTTAGTGGTGGCAGCTTGAACGTGGCTGACGCTGAATCAATTACGAATGAATGACTTTTCATTTCAGCTCAAGCACAACCCAATCTCAATCGAAGACGTTGATAGCTGATTAAAATCACGAATTCACGTGCAACTTCTAGTAGATAGATATTGTTTTCATTGATGTGAAAGTTGAAAGACACGTTTTCTAAATATAGTTTAGGAAAATACCGAAAACAATATTCGAACAATTTATAGCACACTAGAGAAAAGCCCTTTTTATTGTTGCCATGTGTCATCACCAATAAATAAATGGAATGTTCTAGTAGGCTATTATTTTATTGCTTTCTCTCAATAGTATTTTCTGCACAATATTTCTCACTCATTAACTGACACTCTACATTCATTAAATTCAGAGTTCATTTGATTGTTATTCAATATTGATTTTTTTTTTTGAGGATGAAGCCCCCATAGGTCTGAGACCTGTGCGTGGGTAATGAGTTGAATGATGGTGATTCATGAGTTGTACCTACAGTTTTAGGTGGGTTCCGAACCACCAGGAAGTGATTTTACAGCAAGAACAGTGTATTTTTTGATGGCCAATCAAATCGGTCACCGTTACAAACAGGACCTACGAGAACGCAGCTTATATCTATCTGATTGAACATATACCTGCTACGGCTCGCGGCTATCACTTCCCAAGATAGATAATGTCATTCAGATATTATAGTAGAATTTGATAACTATTTAAACTAGTAGTCTATGTAATTATCTTAAACTTATTAACTTAGTTGTTCAACTTTTTCAAAGTAATCCGTTGATTCAGTTTGTTTTCCACTTGGCTATTCTTTCTATCTTTGTAAATAACACTCACTATCACCTTAAAATAATATCGTCAGTGACTGGATTTGAGCGTCAATATGTGAATATGTGTTATGCGTCAATATACCATCAATATGTGAGTCGTCCATCAAAAGAACACTTCCGATATTGTCAATATCGATATGAAAGACGTCTGTCATTCAAATTCTCTGCATTTCTGAAATCGTTTTATATCTATTTTATACAATATTTAAGTTTTCGATAGGATGATGAGTGTTTATCTTTGATGCTTTGGTCTATTTTAAAAACATTGAGAATCTTCAAGGAAGGAATTCTGCTCCTAAGATAGGTTATTTACATTTTTAAATAAACGTAATTGTTTTTCATTCAAATTTCACTGGATCAAATGACAGAACACCATTAAATGATATAAACCCCTATTCTGTTCACAAGTTTTTCCAAATTAAAATAATTATATTCATTTTTTCTTTCGTATTGGTTATTATTGATCCTCCTGCTCATAATTATCATGAAATTTATTTCTTATTATTTATTACATAATTATAAAAATATCATATTTATTTATTTCATAAAATTTGCTAACAAGCTCTTGGGACAACAAATAATTATTGTTCGGAAATAATAATCATTTAATATGTTTCCAAGAATCAAATTTTCATTTACATGAATGAAACGCAGAGCTACCAGTGAAGCTTGTTCAGCTTGAGAAAACTGCTCAGTAAACTAAACCTTATTGACTTCTTGTCTTATAGTCTCCTGGGGCAGCTGGAGTTTTGATGATGGATGAAGTAACTTTAATCAAAAGTGAGCGAGTTGTCAACTTTTTGGCCAAATAGAGTACTCGAAAGTAGTAATTTTTGATTGATTCTAGACAGCACTTTAGTTGGAAAATCAATTAAATTTATCAATTCATCAGGTACCAGTAGCCTGCAACTGCCATGACGATGAAGATGATCATAAAGATGTCTCATATCAAAGATTAAAACTTTTAGCTTTTCAAATAAATCTTAAATTAGTCATATCAGGGATTCTGTAAGACTAAAATAGGAGAAAACCAATTGAATTCAACTTCATCAGTTAGACAGCTAACTCTTACTGATTGTGTAGAATACTCTGATGATAGTGCCAGTATGAATGGTAGTGTGGATGGTGAACTAATGACTTGTAATGATTTTGGAATCTAAACATCCAAAAATAGATAAACTGAGCAACTGAACCAATAATTCATCTATCTCACAGCTGTCTATGAAAGTTCATCAATCTCTATCTATGAAAGGATGATACCCTGACTCACTCATCAACGCAGAGCCAAAACTACTAGGCATATGAAATTGAAATTTCGTATGAACAATCCTTATAGGATTTCACCGTGCAATAAGAAAGGATTTTTCAAAATTCGCTATTTTAGGGGTGTTTTTAGGGGGTTAAAGTTTTGCCTATGCAAAGCACGGGTACATGGCTAGCTAGCTTACTGGGATCTTTTAATCATATGGAAAATAATTTGAAATTTTTCGATCTGCTGTACACGCTGTTTCGATGGACACCAAAGTTTTGTTTGTGTGTTTTGCAAATCATCATTCACCTAACCTACTGAACTTGCCGGCCAAACAGCTTAAAGAAACAGCTGATAGAAGTCAACAGTTTTTAATCATATGGCAGGCCCCTTAGCGACATTATTTACTCTGTCTGGAACGCAAAACTTTGCATGTAGGATACCGTGCAGTCGGAGCCTTGCAGTATGTAGGAAACATAGGACTGGGTATGATGAAATGTAATTATGCCGGGTTGATGAAATCTGTTAGCCAATGCAGCTAGAAATTTGAAATGTATTCTCAGTAGGAGGGCGAATAATAAAATAAAATACCTAGCTTCTACCCTAATAGTCGTGGAAGGTTTAAATTTTAAATGTTCATTGAGAGGTGATGAGTAAGGTCTTACTGTGTAAGAAAACAACGAAGGAGGCCTCTCTGATCAGCTGGAAGAGCCCTAGGACTAACTTCTTCCCTAATAGTCCTAGAAGATTGAAATTTGAAATGTAACCTCAGTGGGAGGTGACAAATAATAAAATCAAGAATTTTTCTTGAACGCAGCAACGCGCGTCGGGCCAGCTAGTTTAGTATAATGTTTTAAACAGACATTAAGGCACACATTTCAATTGAGTACTTTAGTTCATATGCATTTGTACAGGAACATTGAAAATTCTGCTCAATACAATAGATCAAGAACACAACTCAAAAATATCGACTATTTCAAATTTGTTGACTAAATCCCTCAGGTGTGGAGGTTGAGTATATAGTTTGAATGTTATTAATCTTATTCAATGCCACTTTCTAATGACTATATACGTCTCATTTGTTACAGATTATGGCGGAAGAAAATCATGGAGCGAGCTCTGATACGATTCAAATTATTAAATTAATAGTAGCTATTCTATGGGGATGTATTCTCACCGCATATTACATTATCGTAGATATTTATCACCTATTTTCACCTAAAGAAAAGAAGTCACTCAAGGGCCAGCATGTACTGGTGAGTAATTGAATGATCATACGTTGAGGTATTTAGGAAGTTGTTACAATTTTTATTTATTGTATTATTGATTAATTATCGATTTAATGATAATTAATATGTTATTTGACATTGATTATGCATAAGGTCGATCCAAGGTGGTTCAATACCACTTGAAAAATATTTTTAAAGGTTGTCAGCCTAATAGACTCACGGTACCTGACTCGGTGAGTTTTACCGAAAAGGCATGAGTTTTCAATCAGACATCAACAGGTTCCTCTATTGTTCTCGTTTTCCATTCGGTTGCACCAGGCGGCTTGCGTTACCTAAAAGCCCTTTTAGTTTTGAGGCAGCTAATTCCCGTGCTACATCTGTGGATTTATCTACAGTATTGAATTTAGCAAAACAATAATTATGTTTCTCCAAGTAGAATTAATAAATATGGCCCATAATAAGGATCACTTGTGTACCTTATACCACATACTTTATACTTTTATACCACATAAAAAATCAATCAATAATAAAACGGTTTATAATGACGATATATACTACTTAGAATAACAACGCAATCAAATTGATTACTGATGCACCTTTAGCAGCCCAATTGATTATAAGATGGAACGAGTTGCAACTGAGAATGAGATTTATGGCAATAAAAAATGAATAGCATTCATAATTATTTAGATCAGCGCAAGATTAAGATTATTTAATATTGTCTATTGACACCAATTCATCTATGAGTGTAAGCTAAATCATAAGTTTATGAAGGCTATTATTTTATTTCCTTGAACTTATATTTAGGCTAAGCACCTTGCTCTTTTATTGGATATAATTTCAAATAATTTCTTGTTCAGTAAATACTTTGTTAGTATAGGGTAGTGTTCTACAAAAAAATTTCTACCAAAGTAATAATTGAATTTGTTACAGCAGATTTCAATGATTGTAGATAACAAACATGTGTATTTCCAATTGGTTTTGCATTATAAATCTCCAGGCTATTGCTCACTGAGCAATCAATTGTATAAAGAGGCATACGAACTTGTGGTACTCATTGATCAATTCATAAAAAAGTCATTAAGAATGTACTATTGTCTTGTTTTTTGTTTTACTGAATTTTACTTGAAAACATAATTCAAGTTTAATCAATTTTTTTTCAAATTGTTTAATCAATTGTAATAATTTTGGGCTGTATTTGACTGTTCAAAGTTCACTCTGTATAGGACCAGGTCTAACAAGTTCGCAAAATTGCTTTTATTGAAAGAGATGGGCCCATGAGTATTTTTACGTGGGTGGAAAGATTCTAATTTAATAGCAATAGTTTGGATTCTACCTTTTTCACTATTATTATTGGTGGGTCTGTCGGGTTTACAAGACCCTATTTTTGAACATGTCAATCCTCAACAAAAAAATGAGAAAACATTTCAGCTCATTCTCAAGTTGGGTCCAATCTAAACGTCGCGATTCATTCTCATAATCGAAAAATGTCAAAGTGAAAAATTCTCGGCACTTTTCCTTATAACCTCTACAGTTTTGTAATTGAATCGTAAATAGTTCCACTCCATCACTTCGAAGATCTTTTCATTTCAGCACCAGTAACAACCTGTCAATAAATTGGAATTTTGAACTTGCAATTTTCTAATAATGGAAAAATGAGTGTTGTGTAAGAAAGTTTTTAAGACATGACGTCTATTGTGTACAGCTTTCCCAACAACATAATTAAATAATTCGTTATCATATTTCATTATTGAATTGAATTTTTTTACACAAAACAGCTTACCTTTTTTAAATATTATATCGATAGAATGTGATTTTATTGGTAATAGAAAACATTTTCGATACCGCATAATTCGTTTTCTAGATGGAGGGAATATATTAATAAAAAAGTGGTATTGATTATTTCAAAGATTTTAATATTTATGCGTATAGACGTCGAAGTATTCTATTCCAATCTGGAATGAAAGAGGATAGCACACTTTAAATTCAATTAGAGATATTGGAGGAATATAATCTTTATCTTTTGGCTACAAGACTCAAATCTCAATGTAAGAGAATGCTTTTATTGCGTTCTTGCATCCAAGGACAGAACGGTCAGAGACGAAGAAACTGGCGAGGAAAAACACTGTTTTACAAGGAGCGTAGCCTTTATCTTCACAGGAAAGAATGCTTTTCGAAAGACGAGACTAAGTTAACAATAAGAAATTGAATCCACTCAAATTTATTCGGCACTGAGCTTGAAATTTTGCCTACATGATCAAACACAAAGCCCTTTTTCAAATTCAGATGATGATGATGATGATAATAATAATAATAATAATAATGATAATGATGATAATAATAATAATAATAGTAGTAGTAGTAGTAGTAATAATGATAATAATAATAATCATTCAGATTAAATTTAATGCAAATTGGTGTCAGTGTTCTATTCAATTTGATTGTATGAAAAACGAAAGTTGCCCAAAAGCTTCTTTCCTCGCCAGATATATCAATACCATCATTCATCACTTTCTTCCTTTTGAATAAATAGTAACATTAATTTAAAAACCTTGGATTTCCTGTTCCATAACGATCTGCGTTGTTAATATTAACTTTTATTAACTTGAATTGACTGCAAGTCGTTAAATTTACAATAAAAAGTGAACTTTACAAACCAATATGTAAACTAGGAAAAAAGCAAAATGTTATGAATCTACATGTTATGCTTCTACACAGTACAGCCCATTAAATTCAAGAGCTGCAGGTTATGACAAAGATCAAGGTATTGAGATTGTGATCAATACTGAACTAGTAGGTTGCCCAATTCAATAGAGTCTAAATTTCTAAAATGTCAAATAACCTACCAACAATTTTTAATTCAAATCTCTTTTTCCTATCCTTCTCCTTCTTGTTCTTCTTTTTCCTCTCTTTCTTATTCTACCTCTTCTTCAATTTTCTCTTCATTCTTCTCCCTTTTCTCCTACTTCAATTCCTTATTTCTTATTACATACATTCCAAGACTTTAGTTAGATAGAGCAAAGCTTGTGCTGTATTGTGAGCATCATTCCTAACTAAATATTATAATTGAATTTACCTTCAAATGAGTAAATAGATATTGAGACAGAAGAAATGAGAATCAACATTTCATAATTATTTTGAATTGAAAAGATGGCGGTGCATCACCGCTTCTTAAATGGCTAGATGGAGAAAATGGAGAAATGTTAATGGACGCTTCATTGATAATGTAAATATTTCTGAATGTTTCATGTGACATCGTTTTAAAACGTAACATACATTGCCTCCTATTTCACTCTTGAGAATAATGAGTTTCATTTTGCATACAGTCAGCTCAAAGGCTCAACGTACCCAGTAGAAGAACCTTTTAAAACGCTACTCTAATAAAATGAATTCGTGAAAAATGTTTCATATTCATGCTAGTCCTACGGGATGTAAATGCATTTATCATAAATAGTGTGATAGTAGTATGTTAGACTGAACTCATTGATACCAGCAAGTATTTTTTCTATTCATCCTTCTTTCATTAACAGCTTGAAACTTTCCCTTGCATGTCAAGCTATGCTAAAGAAAATACTCATTTTGAAAATCTGTAGATGGTAAGTCAAATTAAATTTTCCTTGTCTATTTGATTTTATCATTGAATCAAATCTGTATAATTAATTCTGAACTGTAGATATTACGGTGTGCAGCCCACAAAATAACACTATAATTAATAATTATTCTGTGAATAATCCACACAAATGAGCCACTTCGATTCATAAATTTTCCTAACTAGATAACCATTTGCTTTTCACCATTTAGTTTTTTACGATTATAATACTATTTTTCCTTAATTCCTCAGGAATATCATATCAGCTGATTTTATCTAATCAATTGGCGTGTTAACAACATAGATATATTAATTATATGAAATGTTATTAATTATCTAAGGATGACTATAAAATATAGAAATGTGAATACAATTATTATATGGGAATATACAGTATGAATTTGGCACATTAGATCAACGATGGGTCTTTTCAAGTGGAGCTCAAATGTTACTCCATAAGTGGAAAAACGGTACAAATAGTACCCTAACAGTTGCAGCGATAAGCAACCATGGTTTCAGGGCCCTCCAACAAAACCGGTTCAGCTGCTGTTACAAGTCCCCCTGTCACCACCTGCTGGACCCCTTTATTGAGCCTTTCATATCTGTCATTCTATCAAAAGATATGAAGACATTCCATTCAAGGCAATTTGATTGATTAATTTTGTCACTTACAGATTTTGCCTTTGATTAGAAAATAAATGAAAACCCTAAATGAATAAATATTAATTGAATTCAGTTTATTGATTCAATGATCCAATTCATTGCCTTATTCAGAAATTTATATTTTTATCAATAGCCTACTCATCTTTGTATTCGATTTCAACTCAATCTATTTTTCAAACCTCATCTTTAAGTTTAATTTTAATATTTTATTGAATTATCTTTACAAAAATGACACGATGCTTCTATTTGTCAGGTAACTGGTGCTGGCAGAGGTCTCGGTAGGGAGTTCGCTCTAAGGTTCGCCAAAGAAGGATGTCGAATAACCTGTGTGGACGTGGACAAGAACGGTTGCGATGAAACTGTCAGTATGATCAACAAAGACTTCCCTGATACGGCTAAATCTTTCAACACAGACATTACTAGTCAAGAGCAAATTGCCAAGCTAGCTGACATAATGAAGAAGGAGGTAAGTTACATTCAATAAATATATTTTCTAGGCTTTATTTCATGCATTCGTCAATAACTCTATAGCATGGACTGATTGAAAATCTATAACGCATGTATTTCCAAAACAAAAATTGCAATAACTGAGATGGGAAATAAATTAATTATAAATAATCACTCTATAAAAGTAGTTGAAACTCTATGGAATACTAAACTGCATGGGTTTGATATTAAATTTTATTGAACTCCATAATTTTGTGCTTTGATACTTTCATTAAAAGTGAGAAACGACATGTTCCAATAGAGCTCAGAAAACCGAGTGTTCAAGAAAACAGAGCAATGTCTTCTTTAAGTAATAAACTTTGTAACAAAAAATTATTATCATTTTGCTTTAAAATTTTGTTTTTTGAGAATGAAGCCCACATGTATCTGAGACCTGTGCGTGATTAATGAATTGAATGATGGTGATTGATGAGTTAACTGGATTCATTTTTTCTATCGACACATAAGATGAAAAGATGGAATAGTAATTTATTATTTTCTGCAAAGTAAATTTTTGAGTGAATTTGCTAGAAAATTTCCAGTGCAAACCAAATCATATATTAGAGATTTTCAAAAATATTATTCTTTAATGTACCGAAATCATTGTACGATTTCTTCTTATTCAAGTCATACTTTTGACGGTTAAATATTGTGACGCGAAATAAGGTCAGTAATTGTTCACACTTCAGAAATCACTTCCATTTCAAACTTTGGTCACAGAACTTCCTCCAAGAGGCAACTGAATGAATCTAACAATATTCAAATTGAGTAGGTGAGCAATCTGCTGAAGTGTAGCATACATCGTTTGTTTAGTGTTGTGCAAACAAGGTGTTTTGTAGGATGAGGATCCACGCTACATTACAGCTAACAGCTAAAATGCGAGCAAGCATGTACAGAGCAAGATAACTGTGATAAATTATAGCGCAAATTTGATTAATTTGGCCCATCATTGCTCATTAAATAGATTAATTTTACTTGTCAGGTCATTTTTATCTATAATGGAATTATTAGTATTTTCAGATATTACAACAATAACATAATATTGTCAAATAGGTCATTTTTGTAAAAACTTACATCGTTTTTCATAGGACATGAATGATGTTGTCAATGTTCGCAATGGAGAAGTTCTTCAATGTAATTACATAGCAGGGTATTGAAAAATGTTTGAATTATGTTGATTATTCCTATTTGCCGCCTCCCAATCTGGACAGGACTTGGTTCTAATTTTTTTTTTAGGATGAAGCTCACATAGGTCTGATACCTGTGCGTGAGTAATGATTTGGGTGACGGTGATTGATGAGCGTGAATGAATTCATCCTTGACAACAGAGTAGTTTCTTCTGGATTTAGTCATTTCAAAACTAAATCAGGAAATAATCAACCCTAAATCATATAATAATATATATTTGATGTCATAGATTAGAACAAGCTATGCAGGAATTAAGATACAGAAATCTAGATCCAGCACTCACTCTCCATTGTATAAATGAAAGCATTATCTAGCGGTTTTTTACTACCTTTTTCTGGCAATACGCTCTCTCTGAATTCTCCAGGATTCTTTCATTCTCTCATAACTGTGTCTTCCAATTTCGTCCCAAGTTCTATATCTTCTTCTCCTACGCTATGGCTTTTAATCATGGAGAGCCTTAGAATGGTTCTTGTGAATTGCACAATCTTCATAAGAAAGTATTTTGTGTTCTTAAGATGCTTTTATATAAATAATCCGTAGTTCTTCAAATTTCAATTTTGGGAAACATTTTTTTCAGGAACGTTACCTCAAATAAGTAGGGTATATGACCACATAATTCACTTGCATAGATTTAGGAAGAACACATTTTTTGAGAATGTATTCTTCATTTGAATAAATTGTGTCATTTGACTATCTAGCTGTAGTGAATCGTGAACCTTATGATAAAAAATAGATTGCAACCAAGTCGTATATTAATAGAGCTCCAAAAATATCCTTCCGAATTCATCCTTGGTTACAATAATAATCATCAAGCATCTGGATTAGTGAGACTCAAGGCTGCCCAATTAAGAAGGATTAGAGTTGAGTGTGAGCTTCCTGCATTGTGAGCTTGCATTGGAGTGTAATCGAATTTGCCGTGCGGTTCAACTGTGAAGACCTCTTCCCAAATTCAACTGGAAAGATCAAGTCTTTGGGTAAAGGTCACAAATGCTGTGAGGCTTTCAATGTGACAAACAGTATCAATCTTAGGATAATGTACGCCTGAAATATTCCGTCATGGAGTTGCTGGTCGAATTTAGAAAGATGAAATAGCAGTGAGGTAGAGGAAAGTGTGTGAGAGAGAGTGAGTGGGAAGGTGTGCGAGATTGTATGAAAGAAAGAGAGAAGGTAAGCGAGAGTGTGAGAGAGAATGAGGGAGAGGAAATGAAATTGAGAGATGATAAACTACTTTGTACGCGATCGAGCCTCCATTCAGGTGTCGGTTATTTCCATACAGCAAGTTATCAAAGAGTCTTCAATGACTGTATGAGAGTGAGTAGGCATTGGTCCTTTCAAATCCTGCCATTTTCGTGCATTGGCTGATGGCATGAGGCTTTAAACCCAAACCGCAAGAATCAATACCTCTCTCCAAGTAGCACAACCAGCTTAGCTGGTGAGTTGCATTCACCTGTCACTCGAATCTCGGATGAATCAACATTCCAGCCTTCACCAAACAAATTGGATGCGATATCTGTTATTGTTGTATACGATATTCAATAACTTTTCTTCTGAAACTATAGTTATTTCTAGTGAATTCTCCTATTATTGACTGGGCATGAAAGAGAAATAATTATACCAACTATTCTCATTATTTTCATAATTGAATTCAAGATTCTTTTCAATTCAATATTTTTTTTACAGAATGGTCCACTCGATATATTAGTGAACAACGCCGGAATCGTATCAGCGCAGAATATTCTGGACGTCACACCTGAGCATGTCAAGAGAATGGTTGAAGTCAACCTCATGTCTCACTTTTGGGTTCGTAAAAGTATTATTTTTACAAGTGGATAGCCTAGTGCTTTTCGAAGTTTCAACATCATAGATGAGAGTTCACAGATAGCACTTAAAAATTCAAGCTGAAGTTGCGTGAAAGGGTAGTAGCGGAGGTCTTAAGCGTGATTTAAAACATTGAAAGAAAATTCGAAATTATTAATTGAATGGTTGAACATTTAATGGTTGTTTTTTGTTCTTATAACTGATACAACGTCAAGATATTTGTGGCATTTGAATTTTTTTTTTAAACTATAAATCATTATAGAAATTATGATTCCAATGGAATTCAAGCAATTTCAAATTATTTGTCTAGATTTGTAAATTATCTAGAGGTATTTAATAAAATCTATAATTGAAGCTTTCAAATGCAGCTTATTATTCTTGGACTTCGAAATAAGATTTAATGTTGAGAATACATTCGAATATCATTTAATTTAAATAATGGAATTGATATGCTCACAATTACCAATTTCAGATTTGATCGCAAGTAGGAGAGTAAATTTCTTTCATTGATTGTTAATTTGTTCGCCCTGATTACTATTTTAGGCTATTATTATTTTTGAATTTTTTTGCATTCTGACTGTATGAATAACCAATCGAATACTGCATACTAATTTCGATTGCAATTCTACAAGGATGAACTCTTCCATATTTACTATATGACACTTGAAACAAATCCAAAATTCATCACTGACAACAGGCTACTTTAATTAGTATTGCTACCAAAATACATAATGACGTTGCAAACAGAGAAATAATACAATTTTTTTTTTCATTTGCAGACAGTAAAACAATTTTTGCCCGACATGAAGAGCAGGAAGAAGGGACACATCGTAGCTGTTTCCAGTGTTGCTGCATTTACTGTTGCTGCAAACATCGCTCCCTACTCGGCTACAAAATGCGCAGTCACTGGTGAGTGTTTTTCATCCACATTCCGAACCAGCTATATTAAATGTCTCCTCATTTCCATGTGGAAGTTGAATGTGAAGTTGGCATGTTAAATTCTAATATACTCCCTTATTAAAAAAATTACTTCTTTATGATCATTTCTATTCAAATAGAAACATTTCAATAGCTAACAGTGCCATTTTAGTACTTAGTGGTTTTGATGCATATTCAGAGAGTTATATAATCTCAAAGTTTTAAAAAAGAATTTTATGAAGCTTTATGCATTTTGCATTCAGAGCACTTGGAGGCAAAGACTTGTCAGGCTAGAATTGTTAGCGTAATTGAAATCAAATTAAAACTTATATTAACTTAGCTTTGGTTTTGAAGACAGGTTACTTTCATTGAATCGAGAAAAAATATTGAGCATACTCTTTATTATTATCAATCCGCAGTTCCTGGTTTCCCGTTATTCACTCCAATGCCTATGCTAAACTTTTTTCCTCCTCACCGCAACCAGAAAAATGATAGGTTCACCTCAGCCATCCACAATGGAATTGAAAGGAGTTTAGCATTAGAAATGAATTTCTATGTTGGCCTACAAAAATGGCTCTCTACCCTATACCTATAACACTTCTTCCTAAAACTGATTATTCATCTGAAAAAGTGGTATATCATCTGAACTCAAAATTTTCTTTAATTATCTTTCGCGAAAGTTTTGTGATCGAAGTTCTATATCTCTCGGTACAACAATCTAGTAAATGCAAAAGATCTCAATAACTAAAGAAGAAAAGTTACAGAAGACAAGATAAAGTAAATTTATTTAGGGATGACGAATGCGCTCTTTTAAATAACATCTTGCCGTCCAATACGATGATAGGGGTTACTGGGGCTGTTATAGCCGTAACGCGCCAATAATTCAGTATTAGATGGCATCACGTGTAAATTGTACTCGTAACACGTATTACGGTAAAGCCAATTACACGCCGAATACCTTTTTATTGGTAATAAACATGTTGCCACCAGGCTTTATAGAAGAAAGTTGAACATTCCGAAAGGAAATAGATGGGAACGTTGGATTTTTTAATAGGCTATCCTTTGAGATCCCTTGTTTCTTCTGCCTCTCGTTTATTTCATTAAGAGATCATATATAAGAAGTAATGAATTGAGCTGAGGGAGTTTTAATGGAATATTGGTACTGCTTTTTAACGATACGGCAGCTCACTTAATTAATCTGAAAATCACACTGAAAAATAGAGAAAGATTGAAAATAGGCTAAAACAGCCTAAACAACCCGCAATTGCCAGCGAAATAGATAGCAATGTTCGGCCAAAAATTTACTTCAACAATAATATTATTACTTGAGAAATCATATACAATTATTATTAAAGAAACCACTTGAAATCACAAGAGTTCTTTTTTTTAAATTGAAAATTTGTATGCAACTGTCTACTAAACTGTGTATGTTTCACTGTTAGTGTCTGCCCTCACGCGAACACTAAAACAAACTACAGTAAGTTGTAATATTGTACAGTAAATTGTAGGGGGATTGTAATTTTATATACGTCATATCGTGGGAGTTGAAGGCCCTAGAAAATACATCATCTTTATTTATCTACGTAATCAATCAAATGTAACAATATTTTTACGAACTGAACCAGCCTTTCAAAATACGTTTTCTTTCATTGGGGTTTAATTATTTGATATTCTTACGAAGATACAGTACAGAATATAAACAAAAGAGACAGAATAAACTGTATCAAATTTCACAAGATTTGATTATCTCAGAGTTTAAAACTGAGAATTCGTTCATTGATGAAATTTGAAATTGAAAAATTTTCAGAGCTTTTTTTTGATTAGCACAAACTAGTCATAAAACACTAAAATAATATGCTTTCACATTCAAATTCCAATCAAAAGTCGGAGCTGAAAATCTTCACAACTTTTTCAAGTGATATTTGCAGCTGAGTCGATTGAATCCTAATAATTGAGCTTGCTCTGCAATCAGCATTTTTTTTTTTTAACAAAGAATGCTTAAATCGAAAGAGTACATCTATCAGAGCAGCTTTGTGAACGTTTTAAGGCTGATTCCGCTTAAGCAGTTTAAAAAAACTGATTGAATTGAACAGGTGGCCTAACAGCGTGTGCGCTTTACAAGGTGAGCCAAATCGACAGCTACTGCTGAGTTATTTCCTGCTCTCTGCAGCAGGATCAACTAGTTAGTTTTTGGTGCTTTTCAACCGATGCTACTACGTTTGCTGTTACCACTTAAACTTTTAGTAGGAAATCGTTTTAAAAAGCAATTAGCGATGTTGTGAAGCTGATGCTGTTCCTACTTGTAAAAACCTGTAAACCCGAACTTGTAAGTTCAGTTCCTCGTAGCAGATGGAATGAGTGAGGATAATTTCAGCAAAAGTGTTTTTTATTCATAAAAATATGAAGATGCATTTTAACATACAAACTTGGTCATAGCCCACAGAGGGGGCTATGACGCAGACTTCGTCATTGAAATTCTTGGGGGGGGGGGGGGGTTCCAAAAAACGTTTTTGGGGGGGGCGTGGTAAAGTTGATTAAAACTGTGTTTAATGTGACGACATTCAAAAATATATTACGAAGTCACCAGATAGGATGTCAATTAATCACAATAGATTTTCTTTTGGGGGGTGCCGTATTTATGGGGCGGCTGGTGCTAAATTTAGCGGGTGCGTAAAGAGGCTTGAAGTGTGCACCCCTGGGAAAGGTCCACATATATTTAGTAGATTCAAGTCACAAAAGCCCGTTTTCACAAACAGCGTTTGAACTGAGTTTATTCTAAACTTAGTTTAAACTAAACGGAAGTTTACCATGTTGTATTATGCTGTCACAATGTTAATAGTGATGTGCGGTACTTCTTTTCCTGAAGAGCAGGAGAAGAGGGAATAAAAAATAATGGAGATGGGCAATCATCAAGTTCTATAATAACAATGGGTGAACACCTGAAACGAGTTGACAACGATACTTGCCATGCCAATTAATGTCTCAGGTAATGGCAACTATTAAACGTAATTGGCACTCTATACATATGACTCCATTGAAGTCATAAAATATTTGCTATTTCTATTGTACTGGATAACTCATATCCAGTACTATTCATAACTTTTAACGCTTTACAGTTCGCTATATGAATGTCAGCTGTCACAATGGAAATCATGTTATATCATTTTTATTTGTTCCTGGTTAATATCCTAGGTTGTAATATCACCTTGACCCCTCATAAAGATCGAGATTTGGCTATTTTTATCGTTTATGGAGGAAATATCATTCGTTTATGGCGGGCCGCTTAGCGCAGTTGGTTGGGGCGTCGCAACTTCAGCTTGCTGTCGTTTAAGCGGTCGTGGGTTCGAATCCCGCTCCACCATCAGGCATTTATGTGCAATCATTCACCTCATTACCCACGCACAAGTCTCAAACTCATGTGGCCATCATCAGCAATAAAAAAAATTAATTGCACTGTATGGCCCAGCAATGAGTGATATGCTTGAGGATCGCTTTTTTCTCATTCCTCACTATTGTCTGGATCAAAAACGTTCAAACTCTACCTTGCAAGATGAAATCAATGCACTATTCAATTTCTATATAAATCATCTTTGAATAAATACATTTGCAGTTCTTACTCTTGAAATTTATCCGTTTCCAGGTCATATTGCGGAACTTCATGAAAGGCCAGAAGTGTAATAAAGCAGGCAATTTGAGAGAATCCATTTTCCTTGATCCTTTTTTATGTTTACTTTCCAGATTGTGTAGTGGTATTTTACATAATGAAACTTTTGCAGGTCTCATGGGTTGCCTAAGAGAAGAGTTGAGATTTGACTTTCCTGAAATTCATACTACCACAGTACATCCATTTTTCATCAGCCCGCCACAGAAGTATCAACATTGGAGTATCAAGTAAGTAAACAGTTGGGACGGTGGCTTTACAAGCCGGCGCGTTTTAGTCAATAAGCCAAAACTTAGCTGAGTTTTCATAAATATTTGTTACTCTTCTCTGTGGAATCACATTGAATTTGAGGGCTGAAAGCTTTTGTGGAAAATGCACTCCTATACTTTCTTCCTTTAAGTCCAACTGGAGCTTTACCAGTATCAATTTAAGCCACTGTTCCTGTGACAAGGCTCGCCACTTTACGCTTTTACGCTTAATTTTTTGTCAACCACATCTACTGAAGATCACTCTCGAACTAAAAAACAACTAAACAATATTACCAACGTGATGCTACAGAAAGACATTTTTGATTTGAGAAAAAAATATTCGTTCATTCATCCGTTCATGGAAGGGAAATTTACTCCGCAGGTTTTGTGAGAAATATGCTCACAATCATCATTCATTTAACCAAGGGCTGCACCTCACTTGACTAGTAAACCTTTATATTCTGATCTGAAAGTTTTTAAAAACGGTGTTCCAATATTACACTATATTATAATTATATAGTGTGTGAAGCTGTTTCTCTCCAGCCTTTAAGCGAGCAAAACTGTGAGTACAAGTTCCTTTCCATCTGATTAACACCATGAAACTCCAGAATTGCTATTCTATTCCAAGATAGGGAATTTTCTTGATTATGATGAATGCAACAAATAGCCCATATATCTGGATAAAATCCACGTCAATGCAATAATAACCATCAGTCATTCAGTGATTAGAGTCTTCCATCGCAAATACGGTACGTTTTATCCATTTTATCATTGAAGTCCATTGAAACAAGTAAAACGATATCGCTGCAGATGATATTGGGGAAAATAAGAGTATTGAAGTTCAATGAAAATGAAGAGTAAAATAAAATACAATAATTCAATTTTAAGATAATAGCATTATATTTTTCCCTAATTGCTGTTTCCTTTTCAATTTATTGTTACTTATTTTTTCTATGATATATGATTATCATTTGTGACACCATTGCAGCCTACGTTGGAGCGCACAGCTTCAAAGCTTCATGTGTTTTCAACCTTTGTCGAAGGAATAGGAAAAAGGAGTAGAAGGGATAATCTTGCAAGAAAAGGCCAGATAAAATACCAATCTGTGACCTCACAACTTTTCAGCTAAGATGGGTCCTGAAAGCGAACATTAAACTTAATTAGAATGTTTATACTTTTGACGAAAAATTGTAAGGAAATTATAATAGAGCAGAGATGAGCGACTCTTGACTCCATTGAGTCCTGATTCTTGATTCAGGAATCGACTTAAACGACTCTTCAGTTCATTTGTTAGCGAGTAATAATAATGTTACAGTCGACTCTCGTATAATACGAAACTCTTGAAAATACGAAGTACATTTCCGGTCCCCTGAAAAACTCTTGTTATTTCGAACAAATGCAATGCATTTTGGTACACTCGATAATACGAAGTAAATTACAGAGCCAACTGCAACACGCGATAATTCGAAGTTTGTCATAAAATCTCTCGATGATACGAAATTCTACTGATTTATAATTCAGTACACATGTATATTTCTTATGATAAGTGTACGGTATTGTAGGATATTAATGCATAAGGCTTCTGTACAGTATATTGTTGACTAACATGTTCAGACCTTCATAAACTTGCAGAATTTTTCACTAAACTCTCTTCACTTTTCAGTCTTTGTTCAGTATTCAAGCTATATTGATGATGCAGTAAAAGAGAGGAAAATGACAGACTTTTTTAACTAAAAAGACTAATTATTTTGATTGACAATAACTGTTTTTCCATTAGGCTGTACTTTCAACAATATTCTTGATAATTTTTATTTTCAAACATTGCTCTATATTGTTTTACGAATTTCCACATTAAATTTTTCAAAGAAATTACGCTTTCTATAGAGCTCTTCTATCCAAACTTCCGATAATACGAACTCTCGATAATTCGAAGTTTTTCTCTGGTACCTCCAAATGCGTATTAACGAGAGTCGACTGTATTAGGTGAAGATATTCAGCAAAAACTTCAATTAACCTGGACTTTTATAACCTAGTTCGGTTCACATACCGAATTTGGAATCATTGACTAATGCGTTTAAACGACAAGTAGAGTGGAGAATTACTCCACTAGTTCAAAAGATAACCAGGAAACACATGTAATAAATCTAAACGTAAATGACCTGTGTTGAAGCCGAAGTGTGCTTTGTTGCAACACTTCGTTATCAAGATGTCGTGCGACCTTTTAAGCAAGTCTCTCTCTACAGGCTAAAGTCTCATGTAATAGGCCTAACAGGTTACACGCACGCATGATCCAGTCCTATTCGTGGGCTGAAATTCAGGAAATGAAAGTCGTGTGCTGTGAGTTTTATTTATGCATAAAATGTTGTAAAATTAGAAATCTTTTCCAGCTCGATCCTGCCCGAGGTGACTGCGGCTGATGTCGCTGCTGCTGCCGTATCAGGATTGAAACAGAATAAGAAGACAGTCACCGTTCCACCCTACATGTATTACACCCTTCTTCTTTTGCAGTAAGTATATGGAATTATTACAAATGACATACATCATACAATTATTTAGAGTGGCTGATGGCAAAATAATAACAAGTAAAGGCAGCGTAGCTATTCGTTAATTAACGGATGTGGAATAGAAGTGAATTTATTCATTAAATTATGTATAATATAATATTAATCATTAACTATGTATAATTTTTATACATAAAAAGCAGGTTGCCCGATTCAGTTGAATCTAGAACATGACATTAGTCATTTGCATTCAATTTAATAGATTCTTAAATTTATCTCTCTTCTTCTTCTTCATTTTTCTCCTCATTCTTCTTCCTCTCCTCCTTCAATTCCTTATCCTCGAGAGTTTGTCAACAAGCTAGAGCTTTGTCGACAGAGGACAGCATAAAGACGTCTTTGTATAACAGATTATTTATTCAATACAGTAGTGAAGTTCTAATACTGTATAATGGATGCGTTCATTGAATAGAAAGAAAAACGTTGTCTGGTTCTGTTAAAAAGTTGTTATTTCAGCACAAAATACCATTGAAAAAACCTAACCAAAAGTTATAATAGAGGCTTGCGTATTTTCGTCTGAACTAAACATAGACTATTATTATTATAACATTTTAGTCGCTATTAAACAATCTATAACCTATAACAAGAACGTTTGACCTTGAGTTGGAAGCGTCCCTTCTTAAGATTCGAAGTTGAGAGCAAGTTAGAAATATTTCGTATATTCACGAGAAATGATTGAAATAGTTGATTGATGATTATAATTTTTTATCATAAATTATTAGCCTATAATACTTTGATATATTGGATTGAATTAATAAGTTCTGGGTGACCAATATTTTTGATTGTAATTCGGTGTGAACAAAGTGAAATATATTTTTGTAAGTAATTTAATTCAACTTAACATTAAATTATTACTCTCTATTTATTTATTGAATTAGCCTATATAAACTGTAGAAGCAACTGTCTATGATGTAAATGTAGAACGGAGTGGAACAGTGGTTGTGTTTATTTTTGGACTGCCGTGTATTTAATTTCCACACCGAATATAAATAATGGAGGTTTACAATCTATCTAGGCCGTGTTAAACGATAAACGCCGACTCAACAAAATGAATGAATGTTTTTCATCCGAATTAAAGTTGACTGGTCTCTCGCGTAGGCTGCGCGTAGTGTGGAATGGTCCTCAATTAAAAGCGAATTCTTTTTCTTTTTCATTCACTCTTCACTTTTTGTGCAGATGCAATTTACCAGACTGAATCAACTCTGTGTACCTCTCCAAAATAAAATACTCATCAGCTACCTTCGGTACGCTTCTTTCTTTTTTCTTGCATTACCTCTTTTTCTGGTTATCGTTGTGATGTCACATAGAGATAAGCTGCGTTCTCCTGGACACTATTTGAAAGGGTGACCGATTAGATTGGCCAGCAAAAAAGACACTGTTCTCTGCTGTAAAATCACTTACCGGTGGTTCGGAACCCACCTAAAACTGTAGGTCCAGCTCATCAATCACAATCATCCGACTCATTACTCACGCACAGGTTTCAGACCTATGTGGGCTTCATCCTCCAAAAAAAAAAAATGTTCCACCTATATTTTTTCTGAGAATGTTGCCTATTTTGCCTTTACTTATTTCACCTCAAATTCCAAGTTCAATGAAGAAGAAGAATTCTGAAGAGTAGATTGACAAAGAGATAAATCACTGTTGATTCATGACTTTCGAACTTGTAGCAATTTTCCTTCAGATGGGACCTTACTTTGAAACACAAATTGATTGGATGTTTTCAGTTTTCAGCTCAAAGCCTCTTGAAGAATGAAAATTCAATCTACGAAGGAAATAGAATATGTACATTAGTTTGGGAAAATGAGTCTTTGATACATGCTTTGAAACAATTTTTGTTTCTTGTCTAAAAAGACTGATTCAGTATAATCAAAACCCGCTTAATAAAGGTTGAATACCCTATTCAAAGGAGAGGATCAAATTTTGTTACAGATCTAATGTAATATTATTTTCCTAATATTTTATTATTCTATAATAGTATTTTCGTATTTTTATTCAATCATTTTGATGTCTGTCAATAATTATTTCTTTACTTTCTCTACTATGTACAAAATAATTATTTTGAACTGTTTGAAAATTGATGGAGATTTTTCTTAATTCTTCGTAATAAGCGTTTCAAAATCAATTCTAATGAGAACATTGACTGTTATTGCTGGCTATGGGTGAGGAATCTTATTAATACGACCAAATGATTCATAGTGGATGCAATTTAGTTCATACTCTCATCTCTCAGATCATATCTTTTATTACCTTCAAGGCATGATTCTATTCTCTTTATGACGTGAACATTTCCTTTGTTGCAGCTCACTACCAACCAAAGCAGCCGATTTATGGAGAGACATCTTTTTCGCTAAAATTAACAACTGAAATTATAATTATGTTAATGAAGACTGAGCGTGATGGCAACATGATTGGTGCTATAATAAGCCAGCAATAAAGAGAAGAAACCGAGTTCACATTGAATTCGTTATGTGGATTTGATGAGCGCTTTGAACAAGCTATGTTCAAATTCAACACATTGAAACCAGAGTTTCTCTGCTTACAAATCATCACATTTTTGTACAACGTTAGTTCATCGTTATCGAAAAATCAAAAATTTATTTATCTTAATAATTTCACTCTTTATATCCCGAAATAACTTTTAAGGGAACTGTACATTATTCTTATGATAACTGGGTAAATTATTCTCAATTACTCAGCATTCACCTACTTTCATATTCCTTTTGTTATTTTGATAATTTTTTGTCATAAATAAAATCGAATAAAGTGATAGTTAATTGTCGTTAAACAAATCAGTTGTGAAGTTAATTGCTGTTCTATCCTGAGAAATAAGATCGAACATGATTGAATAACAAAACAGTATGATGAAAAATTGGGTTTAAACAGCTCTAAGAGTTCAAAATCAATAAAATTTCATGATTGAATAACAAAACAGTATGATGAAAAATTGGGTTTAAACAGCTCTAAGAGTTCAAAATCAATAAAATTTCAAAGGAAGTTCAATGAGAACTGGAGCATCAGTTAGTTGACAGGATATACAGTATTGCATGTATATTATTGTGCATTATGCATTGGATAATGCATATCATTTATATATATTTTGTTTTGAGATCACAATTGATATTTTTCTGGGTAGATTGCTAGAATGAAATTGGAAATCATGCATTTTTAGTAAACTATTCACTATACTTAATTCTGTGCATAAAGAGTTTATTTGAAAAGTTTTAATGATCTCTAAGAGAGTCTGAAATGTTAATGGTCTATGATGTATTCTGTGTAATACGTTGTTCATCACGCACCTTTATTCATGGTAATCGTTACCGAATATTGAAGCATGTACTACTTCTGTCATCGTCACAATACATTAATAAATTGTCATTTGTCTAAATAATCGGATTAACCGCATTCTTGCCATGAAAATATCATGATGGATTCTGGATATGATTTTTCTGCTTTGAAGCCCCTGCTATTATTGTGATTGAGGCGCTTTATTAAATAAGGTTCTTGCTTTCATATATGGGACTACAGAAGCTCTTAAAATCATGAATGAAAATTGTAGAGGTGGAATTATTTTCTTCAGCGCTGCACTGAAGTATGAACACTTATAATATATTGCACAAAGGATATCACTCTTTATGGAGGAAGAATAAAATTTCAACATACTCTATCAATATCATGGCAAATGTTAGAAAAATGCACTCCTCACAAAGTTGAGTGAGGGTAGATAGATACAAGAGGTTCACATAAATATTGTAAATCATTTACGGTATTGAAAGATGAGAATTTTGGAGCTTCTGCAATAATGCAGTGTAAACATATCACCCAAGTATATTTAATTTTCTTCACCAGTTTCTTGGTTTTTTATCAATTTATGTAGTTTTATGGAGTTTTACTATGGAGTTTATCAGAAATTGAAACTTTTGAGAGGAAAACCTAATGAGGTCAAAATCATTCCTTTAATTTCATAGATCAATATGGTAGGCTATGTATCTCTAGTAACTCACTGGAGAAAGTTTGTGATTGTTCGATTAAAAATATGATATTAAGAATGATTATAATTGAGAGGTGACAGGACTTCCTAAAAAAATTAACAGAATCTTTTACTATTTCTTCATTAATAATAGTCTCTCCAATTTACTTAGAATGTGCAATTTTGACAGAAACAATATTATAAAGATCTGATCACAGAATACACTCCAGAGATAATAGAGCCAAAAAAGCATGGCTGAAAGAAATGGTTTAACTTGCTTATTGGGCGTTATCAGAATAGGAAGAATGTATTTTTTGGGCTGCGGAAATTCGAATTGAATAAACGATTATCTTAATATCGGAAACTCATTTATTTGTTTTCATGAAGGAATAAACTATTATTAATTAATATTTAGAGGAATAAATATTTTTTGATGTTGTAGTTCCATATTACTTTTTCACTTGATATTTAAACATGAATAATTATTACTAAAAATAAACTTTACTAGTGAATTCAACTCTTAATAATTAATATACTTGAGATGGCCATTTCGCATTTTTGGAGTGCTTCCTCAGGCACGTCTGGAGGCCTACTCATGTGCACTTTAGGACTCAGGTGCATTGGAGTAGGCCTCAAGTTGTGTCTGAGGACGCATTCCAACAATGCGGAATGGCCGTCACACGAATAAGTAGGTGTTGAATTCACTAGTGATGTTCATTTTAAATATCTATTTATGTTTGAACAAATGTTTACTAACCTATTATATCAATTCTTCCTTGACCCAATGAATCTTAATGTTTGATTCTCCATTGACCCAATGAGTTGTACAAAAATTATGACCGTCTATTTTAAGTACCATAAATATATGATAGTAGGCTACCAGATATATAATATCTTGAATGAACAAAAAAATACACGTCTAAACGAGTTGCGTTGCACGTCACGCAAATGCCAGAGAAAAATGTCTGAGATCTTAAATTAGTAATAAATTCTTGTATATTGAAAAGCTAAATGTTATGCTGTCCTTTACACAGTTGCTAGCTCATAACAATTTCATATTCTTGAATTTCATGATCCATAACGAACTGCTTTGTTAATATTAACTTCTAATGGAAAATTTAACAACTTGCAGTCCATTTTAATAAGGAATAAATAGAATATTATATTTACACGCCTAGGCTGATTAAAATCGAATGCATCGTTAAATGGAGTCGTTAAATTTACCATAAAAAGGTTGAATTTGATAGTCTAAACCATTCATTTGGAATGTTATTAAAAAGGCTTCTACATGACTGGTACCCGACAACAGCCCAAAATAAATACTGATTGTCGCTGTAGGTTGAACAATATCAGGCAATTACTTTCATTTCATCGTTCAATGATTATTATTGGTGAGTAATGAACAGATTCGTGCGTCTGTACAGTCCCATCTCAACTGAACAATATGCATTGGCGACGCTGATTCCCTCCGTCCACTAACCATTGTTATTATTACGAGCACAAACATTCAGTTATTATAAACAAGAGTTTCCATATTTGCGCACGTGGATGGACTGCCCTTTGCATAAATATTAGGATAAGAGCACAATTTCATGTCACAGCATGAAATATCCAAAGTGGAAAATTATGATGAGATGAGAAAGAGAGAATAATAACGAAGAGGGATGAGAAAGCAGGGAGAAATTTATTTATAGCTATAGCTCAAGTGTGAATCAACGCCCTTTCTGTGAAATTTGAAATTCCAACTGAAACATTTCAGGACCACTTAAAGTTCCAACCAGAATAAACCTTACTCAATTTGAGGCAGCTAGATGATTGACAATTTATTATAAATTTGTAATGGCTCCTACTTCTGACAAAGTAAGTATGATAATGATCATTTATTTCACACCACCGTCACACAATGTCACGTGACAGATTAAAAAAAAAATATTCTTATTTCTTATTATATTAAACCATAGACCAATCATCTAGGACTTTTCCTTATTCTATTCTATGATTAAACGGAGTCTTGCACAACAAGCTTGCAAAGCTAGAAGAACAAAGAACCTCACAGGCGTCTGCGAGCAAATCTGTTGATACCCTCAGGGACCAATCTTTTTCGAAATGTCTGCAAGCTTTTGACACGTCTTATCAACTGTCTGTTGGATTCCGCATGCGCATTAGGCTTTTACTTGCCTTGTATGCCCAATTGGACAAAAATATGGCCATCTAGAGAAACAATTGACAAAGAAATTGTATTTACGCCAATTGCTTCCTCCAGCTTTGGGTAATAACATACCAGGAGTTCCCAGGGGTGGAGATGAGCTCGATAAGGGAGAAAGGTGGGAAGATACAATACAAGTTTTCAGTTTTCCTCGTGAGTCAGGAACAATAAGCCAAATCGATTTCTTTGTTATCTCAAAAGATGAAGCTGAGATTCTCTATGAAAATGATCTTCAGCATATTTTTTGTAGAACCAACTGCAAGTGAATAGGAAATCTGTCACACGAGATCTGTTACGTGACATAGTGTAACGGTGGAGTGATGTATTCACAAGTGCAGAATTCAATATAATGTATCCTGTTTCAATACAGTCTTATTTCAAAGACATTATGAAATAATTAATTCACATATTCTTGAATTCCACTTGTAGGAGGATCTATAAGAATCTATGAGGTTTATTATTGGAGGATCTATGAGGTTTAGTTTTCTCCCCGTTTACAAAGAGTTTTTGTCATAATACGCAGTTATTGTTATTGTAGATACACTAATTTTCAAAAGAGTGTTCTTTGGAAATAAAAGTGCTTTTCCTATGAATGTGAAAGTGATAGATTTCGGGCACACTCTTCAACTAAAGTTCTCTGAAGTAATTTAATTTTCTTCCATAACTAATTACGTAACTGAAATAATAGGTATATGTCAACTACATATTTTTTGAACATACCTAATTATTTTCTTATAAATATTTTTACATATTTGAACTTGTTCTAAGTACATATAATTGTCTTCCATAACTAATTACGTAACTGAAATAATAAGGTGTATGTCAAGTACATATTTTTTGAACATACCTGAGTATTTTCTTATAAATATTTTTACATATTTGAACTTGTTCTAAGTACATACATGTACAGTTCTGTATAAGCATGCCTTAATAATTATTATTATCATTCTTCATAAGTACAGTTTCATTCCATTTTTTTTTTTTTTATTGTAATAAACAAGTAAGTTCTATTATTATTTCATGTAGACTCAATCAATAAGTAGCTCCATGAAAGCATCATCCATATTTACCGCCAAATTGAGCTAGATATATTTTACCTGCTGATATGCAGGTAAGCAATATAAATCAAGCTCGAGCTATTTTGGATGATGCGATTTATGGATAATAAATTTTTAGTTTACGGTTTTAATTTTCACAATTCATTCATGTTCGAAATTGATTATCTTGTAATAAAGATTTTGTAAAATATGAGTTATGGTATTCGCCTGGAGGTTCCCTTTGATGATTACGGGTTTTAACGACAATCGCGATGAGTGCTTGGCATGTTATGATCGCGCTGAAGAGAGTGGCTCTTGAGATGCCGTTTATGAGAAAGGTGTTACTGGTAAGGACGCAGCTCAAAAGGCAACGGCAACGGTAATAGCTGGCTGTCGGATTACGAAAAGAGTATTACATTATATACCTTGATGAAATTTCCAGCGGCTACCACGACAGGCCTTAAAGGTTGACTGAGCACGGCTTGTGTCTGACCGTAAAAAGCTTCTGCTCCACAAACTCCAAAACCTGACCGACAAATTTACTTTGCACTATAAAGATGGCATACGCTACCAATCGTCTTGTTCAGAATCTGAAGAGAAATTTAAGAAGGGTCCAGTAATTTATGCTCTACTTCATTTACCCCCCCCCCCCCCCAACCTTGCAATAATTGAATAAGGTCACTATGAAAGTTATTGTAGAACCTATTTTCTTTAAATTGGATACAAACTACAGATTTGTTTGAAACTCTGAAATTATCGTATAATCTTGTCTAAGATCATAATCAAAGCACACACTTTGACACCTATACTAATTAAAAGGGCGCACTTCTCGGGCAGTCGGTATTCTGCATACCATGTGGAAAACCATGGTATTTCTGTTATCTCACTTTTTTTTTGTTAGAAAAAAATTAAATTGTTCATTATTTTCAAGTTAGCTCCGTAATTACAATCCTATTATTTTTTTAAGTAGCCTACAGTGCCCAAGGAACGTCATGTTGATCACAATTATTTTAATTATATTTCTTCCCACTATTTAATGATTAATTATCCATGTATATATATTTATATTTACTCAGAAAAATATATATTATATTCAATATATTATAATATATGATATATTTATTATATTTACTCAGAAAAATTAAGATGACTCTAAAGATTCTAGATTAGACTCTAAATAGGTGCTACTTGAGAAAAATGTGTATTTATTATTGATTTTCGTGCTTTGTCACCAACTCAGACAACGTTTGTCGTGACGTCTCAAATATCTTAATAGAAATAATCATACTTCTAAGATATATCATCCAATTTTATAATATTTGAGACGTGAATCACAATTCAATACACTAGATTAATTAATTTCTCAATTTTCTCCACATCCTCAAAAATTTATAATTATTTAAGTCAACGTCTTAGAATGCTTTGATGTTTAATTCACGTATTCATTAAAACTTTTTTCTCGCGGCTACTTGTGCTTCAGAAGCCCTAATGGTGTTTTTATAATGTGCAAGTAAGTAATAAATTAGAGTATTTTAATTCAATCATAAAATAGATGCTCAGAGTGTGTACAAATTTTTGAAACTATTTCAAGGAACAATAGATTTTACGACTGAATAAAATAGAGAAATTGAAGGAGTTTCCATGAACAAGGCATTTTGCTATGGTAGCCTCAGTACAAGTTGAGTTGATTTTCACTGGTTATTCCGTTGTTAAAGTCATAAAATTATGCTTTATACTCTTTTTATGATGCATAGTAACATGAGACGCATCCTAAGATGCATCCTATCTTTTGTAAACCGGTCAAAAAACAAGATCGGATATTAAAGTTGGTATTACTTGAACAAATTCATTAAGCAGAATAAAATTTCTAAGAGACCCATAGAGAGCTTTTTAGAGAGCAGTTTTATGAGATTGCTTCTATGATATGTAGCTTCTATGTTTTTGCTTGTCAGTATGGTGAGAAGAAAATCGTAGCTCATTTAAAAAATATTCTTTTAGACTTTTAGAGCCATTGAGAGCGAGCTCTTTCTAAAAACCAAATTTGAATTATTTATCAATCATGCCATGATTCGCACAATGATTATGCACATCAATTATTATTTTATAAATTGAACAAGAAATTGATTAATATCTTTCGAATACTTTTCCATGGAAATATATTATTATATTTCATTGGATATTGCAAAATATCTAATATCTGAAAATTCTGCAGTCTTATCAGAAAATTCTGCATAACACTCTACACTTTACATCGTACCGGAAATTATTAATATCTTCAGTAATTGTATTAAGATCGAGCAACTGGAAAATAACTATTTTGCTTAACCATGTAAATGCAACCCTTTTTGTCATTCATTGACTAAATGTCATACGCCCTTCAGAATTGTTTTCCAAAATCTTAAAATTAAGTGGAGGGTAAACCTGAATCAGTTATACTTACTCCGTCACTGGACAGAGTAAACAAAAAATAAGCTCTAATTAGGAAATGCCTGTTTTCTTACGGTTTCATGTAGCCTAGGCGTTTTTCAACTTCTTTCAACTCATGTGGTTTTAAGTTTGTTTTTTTTCACGTGTCCTCAGTAATCCATGGGTCGATTACTATTACATAAGTTTTCGCAAAACATTTGATAGCTCTTATTTGTTTCTAGTTTGATGACTAAATTACCTATTTCAAATTCTAATAAGTGTAAATCTCCTAGTGAAAGTATCATGCCACTAAGATAAAACGTTGGCAAAAGATACGGTTTTATCTCGTATCGTGTCAACGGCAACTAGCCTATTTCATTCGTTCTGTCTTAATATTACAACACATAGCCTAGGTAGGTACTTTCACAACGTACGTGCCTTTTGTAGTCGAGTCCTACTCACAGATCATGAAGTCGAATAGAGGACCCACTGTGCTTGTAGCCTACTATACCATTCACGTGTTTTTCTTGGGGCCAGACACAATAATAAGCTCAGACTCCCTTTCCACTTATGTGGGTTAATTGCAATTTCGTATCAATGCATGCCACTGACATGATCCAGTCAGTCCCCGAGATACAGTATGTGGGCAGAAAGGTAGAACGACCCGCGGCCGTTCTTATAAAGGGTGCTGAATGGGGGGAAATCTGAATAGAGCATTTGAAAACTCCCAGTAATGTCAAAAAGTTTGTAATGACATAATCACTTACTTTGGTGAGAAGTATTTAAGAAATAATATATTACAGTATACTGTTAAAATAAAGAATTGGAAAAGCGATAAGTTTTGACAATAAATCTTGCCGTGCTCGTTGACTTTCCTTGTTATATTTTCTTATCTGAGCTCCCTGTTATTTTTTAAGCTTTGAGCACTATGTACATTTTTTGATTTCATATTTTATACATTTCAAGTAAGTCAAAAACTGTGACTGATGTGAGAGCACCTCACACTGGTGGCGAAATGGGGCCGTGAGATTCAAGGGGTGCTTGTAGTCCTTAGCTCGGACTGATGTGGACCCTCTAAATGCTTTTTCGGGGAGGCCTCAGAATGCTTACCGACCGCCTCTACAGATAATGCAATATAAAAAATATTGGTGTTCATTCATTGGAATCTTGATATATAGAGCCTGATATAATCAAATTTAATGTCATAGTATATCTTTTCTCATCCCACTTCTTCATCCTCTACTACTCCTTTTTCTTTTCCTTTTCTTCTTCTGTATTTGTGATTATTTCTATCTCATTTTCCTTCCTCTCCTGCTTCTTAAAGCAGGTAATGAATCTTATTCAAATTAAGATCAAGCTTCTTGTGAAAATCTGCTACATTAGAAACTGACATTTATTTTTTAATAAATCTCAATTTTTTCATATTTTGTCGTATTTTTCCGGTGTCTTGTTGAAAAAACGGCTGCGGTGCCAAGACGACCGCCTTGCTCGTCCCACCCACGCATTGAGCCTGACTTAACTATTTGGCAATACGTGTCGTGGTTCCGTAGGTCGTCTGTAAATTCTTAGAGAAGCTATTATGCTAACTGATATGTTAATGATGACGGCTCTCTGTACCTGCAACCTATCGTTATAGGATGGTGATTATTCAATCATGTCAATCACCTCTACCAAACTCTCATCAAGCTACCAGACTTCAATTTAATTTCGTCTTAATATCGATAAATAATAATGTTTACTATCAAGCCTTCTTTCCAAACTTGATTTTTACTGTTTGTTTAAAATTTAGAACATAATAATTATTTTTCTATTGCATTGTCATTACTTCTCAACCATTTGCTCCTCAAGGCTCAACAATCATGGAGCAAGCAAATTGAGAAGCTATCTTTACAGTTGTATTGCAAAACTTCCCTTCCAACTTTCCTCTCAACTTTTGTGTATTGAGGCATGTTTGAAAAAGAATCTGTTACATGAGGCAGATGCACTCAGATTACACATCAGGTATAATAATTCTAATTAAAATAAATGAACCATTTTATACAAATGCTAAGACTGAATTTTCATCGTTGATTTCGTTTTATTCTACTAAGGTCCAAATCCTCTTTTTGCATGACTAATCGAACCCACACTCAACTTTCAAGGGAAAGAGCACTGAAAGATCAGCACAACGTGCAATAAACTTATCATTGGATTATTTCACGTATCATTTTTGTATCATTCCGGATTAATCAACGGTACATTCTTACTTGAAACCACTGAGATCTTAAATAAAAAATGTTCATCTCTCTAAAAATGATGCTTGCGATGATCTTCCTTCACTTTTTTAATGTAACACAATAATCAACAGAATGTTTTCTGAATAAGATGTCTGCAATATCCATTAGAGTTCTGGCTTTCCATTAAGTTGGAAATACTGTATGTGGAAATGGAAGGTCTATCAGACATTGAATGAGATATAAATTCTCACTAACCTTATCATTGAGAGAATTGTTCTCTCTTCCTTGTCGAGTTTTGAGTCCTTCTTTGTTGAAATGGAGCAGACTAGCTTCCTCGCACAGCCGACTGGATCCTGAGCCAATATCTCCTCGAAAGGATGTTCACTTCCAAGCGATCTGTCCAGTTGATGATAGTAATCCATCTGCTGTAATCATAAAAAATAAAAATATTTCATTAGACTAACAATAACTTACATTTTATCGTTGCACATTACGGGAAATCTCCGGTATTGAAGTAACTGAGCTAATTTCGTGAATTAATTTACTGCTACTTTTATCCACATCCCACCCGCTTTTTCTTAGCTTACTTGTAACTTATTTTCCTTTATTTTTCTGCTAATCTGTCAATCATTAAAATAATATTTGCTTATATTATAGTAGTGATATCAATATTAAAATAAATGTGAAAACTGATCTAACACAATAGAATATACAGTAGAACACAAATTATTCGAGACCCAATTAGCCAAGTTTTGGATTAACTGAGCTACTGGCGCACAACCGAGGAGCAGCATACACGGCGAAATGTTTGTTTTGCTGATGAAAACAACAGATCGCCGATTACAGGTCTTTTGTAATCATCAACATATCAGAATAATTTTAACAAAAACATATTTGAGGTTGTCTTAAGCAAACCGCACCAATGGTGACTAAAAAGGCCTTTTTCACACCTCTGGCCACGTTCTTATCCATTTCCCTATCTCACCGCGGGACAGTCTGTGTTATCCGAGAATTCAATTATCCGAGCTACTCTTGGCACACATTTACTCGGTTAATCGAGGCTCTACTGTAATACGTATAATACGTGCATGCCGTTGGCCCGGCCATGTTGGAATTTGTAAAACAAATGATGCCAATATTGAGGACATATTTCGTACTATTTAGTACCTCTAAAGAAAAAATTTCTACCTCACCTCTAACTGAGTAAACGATTATTCTTTCTGAAATATGTCCTAAATATTGAAACACCTAGTTCTTCAAACTCAGACATGGCCGGGCTGAGAGGTCATTGAGCTGTAGCATTATAATTTTTATCTCCGTAACCTTTGAGGTACAAATTGTTTTATTGGAGGTACTAAATAGTACGAAATAAGTAGCCTACTAAGTATTGGCATAATATTTTTATACGTAGCCTATTCCAACATTGGCTCCCATATCACAACTTAAAAGTATTGATGAATCAGTCAGAGTTGAGGAACAAATTGTTTTATTGGAGATTCTAAATAGTACGAAATAGGTACTAAATATTGGCATAATCTGTTTTAAGAATTCAGACATGGTTGGGCCAGCGACATGCACGTAATTATAATACAGCCAGTGGCGTAACGTTTTCCAATTGGGCCCCCCACAACTGATTTTCCGGGCCTTTCTCCTCAAAATCATATAAAAATCCCCCCTCACCCTTGCCACCCCTTCCTGAAAAACTTGCATAATTATTTTGTGGGCAGTTATAATTATGTAAGAACTAAACACCTTTTTATCTATTAAATTTTTTAAATTCAATCATGTTTCAAGGAGGGCAAGTCTAATGATTTTTTTACAGGCTCCTGAAAGATGGAAATAGTTATAGTTGAGAGTTGATTATATTATAAAAAATTAATCTTGAAACTTAAAAACCTTGAAATTTATATCTTCCATAGGATCCACATTCACATCCTCCTTGTTAGCACCTTCGCTCCTTTTCCCAGAAAATGTGTTCTTTCAGAATTCGCCTCATTTGCAGACACGGATACAGGTTTGATTTTTAATAAAAAGGCATTTTATCTAAATTACCGCGAAATTACTAAGTCAGGAAAAGAGAAAAAATTAAAGAAATTTATTCTTGAGAGGCAGAAGAGAGAAAACGTAAACTATACAGTACTTGATCCTATTATAAGAAACATAGAAAGAAATTAAACTGCTTCGGGAGAACTGACACAATTGAACCAAAACTATTATTTATATACTTATACAATAATCACGTAATTTATCCGAGATACTAAGGGTATAGATACTTCTAAACATTGTTTAAAAATGTACTAGTCGATAAAAAATAGAAATAACTAAAACATGGCCGTACAACATCACAATACCATAAACGCAGCATGTTGAAAAATAGAATAGAAATGAAAAAAATGGCACTCCAAATAATAAAACTCACGATCACGAACTCAATTAATATACATACGGTTTACTCTAGGCCAATTTGCTAGACACGTGTAGGTCTAGTACAGTAGGTCTAGTACATGCATCTAACTGGACGATTCAAAAGAAACTGAATTCAAAATACTGTAAGAAGAAAAATATTGACTTTGATTTCTACACAACCCCCACTTTCCATTACTTCGAATATGCTAATATACATTGAAGAATTCGATGGGAAAATAATATTAATTTCCTCTAATATTTGCACTGTGGAGACATAGCCGTCGTGATTTATAACAGTCTAGATAAGTTTGTTTGAAGAGTGTTTTGTCATCGGTATGTCCCCATTCCTGAACATCCTGCTTCTGAATTCCTTCACTAAAGTTGTCTGCGAATTGATAAAGTAAAAAATAAACATTGACCAGACAATATTTAGCCTGTTCATTCTTTCTCTCTTCCTTCAGTGTTTCAGTTTTATTTCTTTTGAAAAAAAAATATTTTCATTTCGGGCCCCCTCATAGCACGGGCCCCCCTGCGCCTCGGGGTCTGCGGGGGTGTACGTTACGCCACTGAATACAGCAATAACATTTTCACTTCTAAATAATTATAAGTCAGTCTCCTGATTATTCATTTCCATAGCAGTAGGCTGTAGGCTATGTAAATTTTCATAACGTGATTCTGAAGTATCGCGGTTTTCGATGAGTTTTCATCACCAATACCACAGAGAGCTCATGAATGCTCAAATACTGAAATATTCGTTCTCTATATATAATGCAATACCAATAATTAACCAAACGGTTCACCTTATTTGATACTCTATTAATTTATCAGTATTATTTACTAATGCCGGTTGAGTTGTTATTGTGGTGGTCAAACGATCAACCAGAAATAAATAGATGTTTGGCACAATATTGAATATTGTACCTCAATATTCTAAGAGATCGTATTGAGGTGATGAGGAAATTAATTATTGAAGGCTAGAGTCAGACCAAATTGATTGGAATTATGTCATTTGGTTTTGCATTAATGATTCCTCCAGTTGAGTCCAGAAATATCATTGCTAAGTTTCTCAGCCCTTATAATAGCCAATATCGCACTCCTGACTATGTTCGATAACTCCTGACCGAAAATTATTTTTATATCTGAAGAGACACAGCCTATGTAACATGAGTCAGCCTATGTAACATGAGTCAGCCTATGTGATGTAACATGTAGAGTAATGTACTCTCAGATTCTTGAGACTCAGATTCACAGATTAACAGATTTCTTCACAGTGAGATTTCTCATTTATTGTTTAGATTAGCAAATTAAAGATTTTCATAAGCCAGTCCTTATTGGCATTCAAAAGTCAAACAAACACTAAAAGCAATGTAATCAAATATGAGCTATAATAATGTATATAGAAATAATAACGGTGGACGAATATTTTTTTAATTTCTAAAAAGACCATCGAAAACGGTTACCTAGAGAGCAAGCAGGCCAGACTTTAGCTGAGATAGGAATCGAGCAGTGAACAATGAACAATAGTTATACAGTTTAAACAGGAAATAAACAGACTGAATTATAATATCTTCAGATAGAGAGACAAATGGTAAATAGGGAGAGTGAGATCAGATAAGCTAAGATTGCATTTTGACTTATTGGAGGCGTCTGGAGGAAAATAAGGTTAGTGAAATCTTTCGTGAAACTTGAGTGAATCAAAGAGAAACTCACTTTCAATTCATTTTTCGATCATATTCATAGTCAATTATTACATAATGCGTTTAGGATAATCCTCGTATTTGAGGGGTTGCTAAAATTTTTATTGGAATCCTCAGTTGTTATTTGAATCGATTTGCTAAAGATCTTCCTTATTTGAGAAATAAATATTGATTGACAAATGTATAATTAGTCTTATTGATTTTCCAATCTAGCATTTTTACTGCTATTTTGGAAACAGCAACCAATTTTTCGAGTTTTCTATAATAATACATAGAAAACGTTTATTTAATCCGATGGAATCAGAGAAAATTAAATTGTTTCGTTCAAATAAAGATGATGATATCTATTCTGTGTAGTAGGCCTACTTACGTCAGGGATTGATCTTTTCCACAGTCCAAGTGCATGACCGAGCTCTCTGCCACCAGTGATCTTCATATAGTCGCCCGCCAACTTATGAATGAGATAGAGTCCAGCCAAGCCAAGTAGAGCCAGTAGAGCTACCCGAATGAAATGAATGTGTGCTTTTACGATTCCACTCATTACAATCAAGAAGACTGCGAGTATTGTCCAACCCCAACGAGACAACATCTGTAAAAATTAAATTGAAAAATTCATAGAGTTAACAATATTTCTCTGAAAATCATTTAGGCTTACATAGATTTATAGTAGAATCAAATGTTTAGAAAATAAAAAATCTTTTCCATTTGTTTTCAAATTTAATCAGTGTCATAAATTGAATCACAAAGCTTGTTCCAAAGTAGTAGCTTGTTCCAAATATCTATGATAACTTGATTAACAATAGACAATAGGAAATAAATATTCTCAATCCTAAATTATTTCAAAAAAGAGAATTTATAAAAACAAAAAAATTAATAAATATTCTCCATTGGCAAACTGTAAAAATTGATGAAGATGAACTTATTTGGAAGATTCCTAGAAAAAAGGAAGTCTCCCAGTTGAAAAAATGTCAAAACATATTACCTTATATCTGACAGGAACCTCATTAACTTTTCAATGTTTTATTTTTTATGTTTGAACTAATTAATAATGACGGGTATAAGAACTCCATAATCATTGTTTCCCTTTTACTAGGAAACGAAATGAGAATTTTGGTATTTAAAAATTCCCGCTAATGGCTAATGACTTTTAAACTATTAGCATTTCATGTATTGATACTAGAGGTAATATTTCTTTATATCATATAGAAAGATAATTATGAAAAATATAGTTGCTTCCCGACTTCAATTATTATGACAAATGAATAAATAACAGCCCAAATAATAAATAAATATTGTTGATCATATATTATGAACTGGAGAAAGAACATTCAGTTTTCGATCGGATTACATGGACGATTCGTGTAGTGTGTAGACGATGTTTTCATTGATAGATAATTTAACACTAACACTATATTTCTTTGATCATCTGTATCAATGGAATACCTTGCTGCACATTCGCATACAAACGCATATAGGCAGAGCTTGGGTACAATTATTTTCAATGGGAGTTTTATCAATTTTTTTCATGTATTATAAAATGAAAATGGACTACGCCTATTATAACCAATACATCTATTCAAATAATATCAATTTTTATCCAGTAGAAGTAGAGTATTGATAATCAGAAGTAACTGAGATCAAAAGTGTTTGCTCGGATCAGCTTTTTTATAATATTACTGGGCATACATTTTTGTAGATGCCTTTTAGCCTAGATTGAAGTTTTAATACGTATTGTTACGAAAGCAGACAAAGCAGTTATTTACGCACTTGTTGTACGTAGATTGTACCATTGTTTTCATGGTCAAACATGACTTGAAATCTGATCTTCATTCTCTTGCTTTTCACATGTCTTTGTCACTCTTATTCTTCAAATATGCAACTATCTCACTCAATTGAATTTCTCGAGATTTCTACAAACTTCCTGAACAATCAAGGTCGTGCTCTACTATATTCTGTCACCTTCCATGGCATTCTTGAATCATTGAGAAGCCGCCAGTTCTTAGAATTATACAACTATAACAGCTATATAAAGAAGTTTTTATGAAGAAATTCTCATCCTCAAAAAAGTCCACGTGAACAAGCTAGTTAGTCAGATTGTGATAGCTAGATAGTCAGATCGTCAAGCTCGCGTGTCAGATTGTGTTACAGATAAAGTGCAGAGACAAGTGTTTACTATTTGTGCAGCTTACTAATAGTTTAAAGACGTTGTGTTAAGCGATTTGGGACTGCCAAATAACGAATTGGACTGTGTGTGTAAGTGATTAGTTGCTCTTTTATAATTTCTTTCTACATTATTGTACACTTTATTGGACTCTTGTTTCTTTTGTTATTGATCAGCCTGTAATCAATCATTCATTAATTCTTGCAAATAATTACTGAAAATAAGTATTAGCTTGTCATTTGTTGATCTGTTTTTCTCTATTAATTGAACTTGCAATTAGTGTATGTAAATAGAATTGGTTATGTAAATAAAGTGCAAATGTGAACTTTAGTGTTGCCAGCCTTACTTTGGCCATTAGAACCCGTAACAGTATTTATACAGTTTATAACAGTATAAACTCGTATACGTTCTTCTGTATCTGATTTATTTAAAATACAAACAATAAAATGTGTTTTTGCACCTCAATGAATGGAACCGATTTCATCACCATTGACATCATTGTTGGGAGTCGGAACAATACGATAGTGTGAGTTTCTACTGATAATACAATTGAATCTTCAATTTCAATCAATTAATTACAATTGATTGGTCTATTATCACCCGTTCATTGAAGATTGATTATATCTACTGCACTGACTTGATCGAATAGACATCAACCTGCAACTAGTCGGCCGAATAGTCCCGGGTCAGCTAAAATTTTATTTTTCTACAAAAATTGTTGAGAAATATTGCTTTCTTAACAAAACCTCTGGTGGGAAGAGGTCAGTGCGGGGCTCACCCAAAATACCCTGGAGCTGCCTCATAATGCTGTCTTATCGAATGAACAATTTGGCGAGTGATGATGATGAGTCATCATCCGTATAGTAAAAGAACTTTCTTTTGTTCCAACCAGCGAACACATAAGACCAATAGAAGGGGCTTCTTGTCGCCAAGGTGAAGCCACTTGTTAGGCGCTCGTCCACTACAAATATGGCGGCGCAGGGATGACTCCCCAAGTGGCGAGCACTTGATTAGCCGGTTTTTGCTATTACCAGTACGGCACGCATTACATCGCCAGCCTGTTTCTTCATAATATGAATTGCTCATTCTTGAGACAGATAAATTATAGAAATGTCATTTCTCAGTTGATCTAATTCTGAAATTTTAATTGTGAGTAGAGGCATTCTGTGATGAATTTTGTTAACAAGGATTACTCAAACTTTACTCAAAAAATAGTTAATTTTCTAATGGAGTGACATTTTTTCACATACCTTCCTATATTATATCCGTCATTATATCATTAATATCTGTCATTTGACTGCCACATCCTTTTACTTAACATGAAATAGAACAGTAGGAGAAAGAGAAAACAAAAAGCTGAATTGAACTGGATAATGTATTTACTTTGCAAATCTAGTCACAACGATCATAAAAGACATCACAAAAACACTATCACAATTATTGTCTTTTGTTCTGTCCCTGTTTAGTCACAACAATAATAATTAATAATCTTAATGTTGTTTGACATTCTCACTCATAATTTCTATAAATAGAATAGTCTCTTTCTCTAACACATAGCACAATACTCAGTGTCTTCACGAGTGCTTGAAGAATACTTTTTTTTATCAACCCAAAGTTGATCTGGTTGGCGCCCATATAGAAGTTATATCATTCTGGATAGCGAAAGTAGGGTCTTCACAATAGGATATTTCCCCATTAGACAAAATAAGTAAACGTTCAACGTTTTGTAGTCATTGATTTATACGATTCAATTTAGTTACATGACTTTAAAGATGAATTTTCATTTTATAATTTCATTGTGTAACAGCATAGTAGAGAAATTAAAAAAGTTGTGACATTTCTATAATAACTCATATTAAAACTGAGTTATATTGTATGTATTATGTATTTTAATGGAGATGACTTTATATTTTAAGAATATTGGCTCATGTTTATATTGTACAGGATATAATGCTCAACATATGATGAAATGCTCTTACATAAAATGAAATAAAAAATTGTTCTAATAAACATTTTCCTATTTGGATCTTGTTCATTTGCGTTCATAATGGAAAGAATTGAAGGTTAGACTAATTTAATCAATAATTTCCTAAAAACAATCTAACTATAATATTATTACATTACAATAATAAACCTTCAAGGAAGTATTGAATCAAACACAAGAAATAAGTGATGAATTGGCTTTGTGGTTCTGGATGCACAAGCCGGCTGACGACAGCGCGCCATCCCAATCGCACTTCAACCTAACATTGTATCCAAAGTATAGGTCGTATTTTAAAATAAAAATCATGAAAAAAAAATTCAGTTATTTCTGTACAACTTTCTCGCTTTGATCACATCTCTACCCAAAAGATGAAAATTTTGGTAGCCGACTCACTTTTTTATGTCATGTTTGAAACTCGGACAAAAATTATAACTTTAAACAACTAATTAAAATTTATAGAGGTAACTATTAACATTTATAATGCCACTGTTATCTTCAGAAACTAATTGTCTATACTCATGCCAAGTTTGAAAGTTATATCTTAATCCTAAGTGTGTTAAACTGCAGTTTATTTGGAGAGCGCGCGTTGAAATTTTCTGCTCTTGAAAACACGATTTCGTCTTTCTATCCACTACATGGATGGCAGACGGCTTCACCTCCTGTATGCTACGCTAGTGCATACGCCCCTTCTATTGGTCTTATGGGTTCGTTGGTTCCAACTAGTCTTTTACAATTAATAATAATTTAGTTATCATAAGGAATTGAGGCCATTTTCATAATCAAACATTAGATCATTCGACAATAATGATACTGTAGTTATTCTTCCCATTCAATCTTTATTCTTCCCATTCAAGCGTTATGAAGTTTTCTTTTTTTGTCGTAGGTGAAAGCCATCGCACATGATTAAAAAATATGAAAATAAACTCATTATTGGGAATAGATTAAAGATACAATAGGCTAGATTCACAATAAGAAATAAAATATAAATAATTATTCCACATACAAAGTTTTGTTTCATTCCATTATTTTTTTTAGGAGCGAATAGGTAATACGTAAGCTACTAGTTCTGAGATGAGTTTTCACCACCAAAGACGTTAATTCATTGGATGTTATGGTGTTATAAGTTCAATCTTTCTATTATTTTAAATATTTTATGTCCTTTAATTACAGTACCCTATTCAAGAAAGATATAAATACCCCAATGGTGTGATAAACATAACGTAATACTTTTGTATGTATTAAAGAAAAAACTTTTTATAGCGAATAATTTGAACACATAAGCGCATGGTTGATGATTGCAATTTTTGCATTTCATGTCAATGCCTATTGCTATGTGATTTTGCATAGATATATGACAGGAATTAAATGTTGTCTTTTCAATCCCTCATGAGTTCGACTTGGATCAATAAACATCATTTGAACGAAGCTATGTAGTCAAGCAAGAAAGCCTTCCAGCAGCATTCCAACAGTTACCATTTCACCCCAGAGGAATTCAATGAGAAATCCGTCTTTAATCTAGAATATAATGGACCGATTTAAATTTTCAAAAGAAGTCATCAAGTGAAATGCGAAAGAGCTCACTTTACTCCATTGTGGAATTGAGAGCAGTTGAAAAATGTTTAAATTCTCTAGATTTCAAACGGATTTTAAGAGTGCATCCTCGTCCTCCCACACAACTTGAGAATTATTTGGAGGTTACGAGAAGAGAACGTTTCCAAATCTTATAAGGCATGCAAATCCTTGTAGAACAGTTCTCTCTATCTTGCCCCATGCTAATGTGAGAGAATTTTTCTCGGGAATCACTTCAGCTACAAAAATGTAAGTTCACGCACTTGTTCGAAAGAAGCGTGAAGCGCTTTCCATGTTATAGGCCTATCGATTACCCGATACTGTGACAGCGCAATTTATTATTTTGAAGAGTAAACTAAGTATCAGATTCAGCAGTTCCATTTCAATTTTTCTATTATAATAGTTTTATTTTTCTGTTATAGCATAATTATTATTGTTATTGTAGTAATCAAGCCGAACTACAATTGGATCTTCAGCTTGGGGAATATATTATCATGGCAGGTTTAGAAGAAGTAGATCTTGTCGGAGCAAATATTTAATTTTAAATTGTAAACTTGGAAAAAAGCTTCTGTAATAACATTTATTGTTTTTCAGAAGGCATATGATTCAATAGATAGAGACTCTTTGATATCAGTACTAAGAGAATTCGGTTTGGATAGAAAAACTACAAGCATAATTGAATCAACACTGACAAACACGGTACTCTAAGTTAAAATTTATGGGAGAAGTATCAGAACCATTTTTAATTGAAACGGGTGTGATGGATTATCACCGCTGCTTTTCAATTGTGCAATAGAAAAAGTAGTAAGAGAATGGAACCAAAACCTGTACAAAAACAGTGGAATTGAAATAGGAACGAAGGTTTAAAGTGCAACTGCCTAGCATTTGCAGATGAAATGGCTTTTTCAGCTAAAAATTGGCCTGAAGCATCAAGTCGAATAAAAGAACTGCAAAGACAGGCGGCAAAAATTGGGCTCAAGATTTCGTTTGAAAAACAAAAATATTAACAACATCAAAACCTCAACGAAATATTTGAAAATACAAAACAAAAGAATAGAGAGAGTTGATCACTTCAAGTATTTAGGTGAATTGATCAGTTGGAATACTTTAGAAAAGAAAGGAATTGAGTCTAGCGTACAAAAAATGGAACTTGCTTTTCAGCTAATTTAAGAGACATACAATAAAAAGTCACTATCATGGAATTCCAAATTGAAACATTACTGCACAGTTATAAAGCGAGAAGCGTTATATGCTGCTGAGACCCTGACACTGAACTTGGAAAATTTGGGAAAAAAGAAAGAAAAATAATAAGGATTCAAGTTTCATAATAATGAAACGAAGCTAATATCCAATGAAAACTTGTACATAAAAATTAAAAAACTCTCAGACACAATAAGAAAAAGAGGAATAAGATTTTACTCCCACATCTTCAGGATGGACAACAGACTCACAAAACAATTATTCGATTTCTTTTGAAATAAAAACGTTCAGGATGATTTAAATGAACTGAATGTAACAGATGAAATAATCAAAAACCGTAACAGCCTGAGGGATATTTTGAAAAATCAAAATAAAAGGTTCCAGGAAAAGCCCAAGCGTAGAACAGGATGTCCAAAGATCAGAAAAAACAACATATTAACCCTCGGGCACGGGCGGGTACGAGGTGATGTAGATCGCCGGCGGGCGGTATAGAGTGCCGCCCACACAGAATTAACAGTTTGTTCCATAGTAGGAATATTTATTTGAAGTTTTTTGCAAAAATAGATATACCACCTAGTTTACCATTGAAAATAGCATCTATAGAGATTGCAAAAACCATTTTTGTTTTTGTAGATAGTAATTTTTCTCAAAATTTTCAGCTAAAGTATTATTGATTAGGTTCAAAATAATATAAAACATGCAAATTTTATAAACGTTTTCACTGTAATTAGAAATTCAATAGAACTTCAAAATAATACAATTCAGTTGAATAAAATAAACTTGAACTAGGCTATATACATTTACTAAAATATGAGGTAGAAAAGATTTAAGCCATCAACAACACTTTGGTGCCTATTGCACAGTTTTTGTTTAGAATTAAAACTTCAAATTGGTTGTTTATAAGTAAAATAGATTCGTACATTAAATCCTTGAAACCAGGAAATAACAGATTAAATTTTTGAATCCAGGAAATAACAGATTAAATTCAGGCATCATCTTCAGGAATTGCAAATATGGAAGGAACTCAGGCTTCAAAACATACAAATAAGTAGCTCATGAAAAATCTTCATAATAAGGAAACTTTGTGACAAACTAAAATAATGGCCTTCCTATTCCTTTATAAGAAAGTAAGTAGATAACTAGTTCTAGGCAGGGGAAATAATTTTCAAATTCTATACTTCCTCATCAAATGATTCCATATTGGCATCAGAGTCTTCAGCATTTTGGCATGAATAGCACTTGGTTGAAGTAATACAATGTTGCTTACAAGTAAATTTAGTACACAAGGAACATCTCACAGTAGTTTTGTTGTTTCGCTTTGAGCCACATGAGTGGCAAGCCCCGGCTCTAGGTAGGTTGTCTCTTTCACTACCAGATGGTTGAGGATTTTCAGAATTTCGATATGAAGAGAGAAAGCACTTGACATCTTTGGGGAGGCCTTTGGTTGCGGCTCTTTCTTTGAATCGTTCTTGTAAGAGGGCCTTGCTGAGTCTTTGAAGGAAGTTCAATCTTCGAAATTGCGCGCGATTATACTCTGACATGTTGTTGGCGACGTACAAAACATGAGAATTCACCCCAGCCATGTCCATAATCCGAAAGAAAAGTGCAAGAGGCCACCTTCTAGTGTTGCGACCTGTTGAAGCCACCGAACACTTCTGGTCTACTGTGTCTACTCCAGACTTTGTTCGGTTGTAGTCATGAATGATTTCAGGCTTTCCTGTGTCTGGGTTTATTTCACCAGTGTCGTGCATGGTAGATAACAGGATGACGGCCTTGTTCTTCTTAGGGATGAAAGACACTAATGTGCATTCATCTTGAAATCCAAAAAGTGTAGATTTGACTTCACGTTGTTTATTAGGCAGGAATTCAGGGGGAATGTCTGGTTTATTTTTCTTCAAAGTGGTGATGAGGGTTATACCGTTTTCAAGTAGCTCTTGTGCCAAGGGATAACTACCATAGTAGTTGTCGGTTGTTAAATTTCGTTTTGAGTTCTTCAGGGGCTCAATAAGTCACATAACAATGTCGTGTGGTTTGTTTGAGAGGCGAAAAGGGCCATCTTTTTGAGTCCCAGAATAAATTTCAAAATTATGCACATAAAATGTTCTGGCGTCGCATAATGCATACATCTTTAGACCATACTTAGCAGGCTTGGCTGGCATGTATTGTATAAATCCGCATCTCCCTCTAAAACCATACAACATTTCGTCAATAGTTACAAATTCAGAAGGAGAATAGTTTCTTTTGCAGTTGTCATTGAAGCAGGTGTACATTTCTCTTATAGCTGCTAGCTTATCAGTTTTTTCTCTTTCAAAACGAGTATCTACATCATCAAATCGAAGGGTCTGTAATAGAAAGAAAAATCTGTCATAACTAAAAGCTGCACGAAACAATACCATTCCAGTACCATCGGTTTTCCAAAAACTTTTAGCATTTGCACGATTTCCCTTACAGGTGGCCAGGTAGAATAAAATTCCTATCAGTGCCAGAATTTCATTCCGAGAGGTAGGTGTGAAATTCCTAATTCTGAATTCCTTGTGCTGTTCAATACACCTGTTCTGGACCTTGAAAGCTCTCTTCTCAATGAACTTATTCGTATACAAAACAATTCTGTCAATCATTTCAATTGGAATAAAAGCAAGAAAAATATCTATCTCACTTTTGATGTCTCTTGTGATGCGCGTAGGCCCAGGAAAAATTTTTATCACATTTTTTGATCTAGTCTTTCGAGTGGGCAATGCGAGATCATTGCTGAACCAAAACGTTTCACCATTCTTGCCAAGAAAAATGTTGAAGTCGGTAATTTCATCCTCCGAAAAAGTGAGTGGAGGAATGTCTGCTTCATCTCCTGAACAATCACTGTCACTAGAATGATCATCAGGTAAAACAACTTCTGCTTCCCCCTCACTCTCATCACTGAAGTCAAAAACTGGACCATGATCTTCACCAAAATGTTTTTCATCTTCATCCATAGCTTGTAGAACACTCGCGATTTCTAAATCACTCATAACTTGACGACTGTTAGCCATTTTTCCGATTAAAAAAACAGTAAGTTCGATTACAAGTTCACGGGCGGGCGGTACGGAGTACCGAGTGCGCGTATGCTCTCTCTTCACGAGCTAATTGAACACTGATGAGAACATAATGGAAAAAGGAAACAGTATGGGGACATTCTATGATAGTTGGATGAAAGATACCCAAGAGCGTTCTAGCGGTACTATGACACACTACAGAGTTACCATGATTTAGATGGAAAAGTGGTACGGAGTGCCGCCCTGCCAGTGCCCGAGGGTTAAAGGACGAAGGAGTATTGGAGAAGACGGGAAGAAGCGAATTCATAAAGACACTGACAAGATCATAGTTGATTCAAAGTACCCCAAAGTGGGTGAAACGAAAAAAAATATTGTTGCAGTAGGTGGTATAATTCAGTTGAGTTTGATTGAGACATCCAGCATTAGTATTTCGAAATCGATAAATTCCCTTTACTGACTCATAATGAATGTCTAAATTGGATAATTAAATACTGTACTTGAATAATTTGAGCTACTTAAATACTCGAGTTATTTATTTGAATTGATTATTGATTTATAGAATATAAATACACGGATTATAGATAATCTTCTCAAACAAATAATTTTAGGATGTAAATCTCAATTTTGCCAAGCTCAAATAGAAATTGAATTCTATATCTCGATTGAAAAAATATTGGTCCCACTCAATTCATCCTAGTTAGCGCAAGTATAAATAGTTGTCATTCTAAACACTTTTTGGTTCTAAAATAGTAGTTTATGCAACGATTTTATTTTGACCCTTATTAAGGCACGAGTTAGATGTAAGTTATAACACGAGCGAATGCGAGTGTTATAAATATCTCACGAGTGCTTTAATGGCCAAATAAAATCGTTGAATACACTATTTTATCTACGACCACTAGTATACATTTAATTAAAACAATTTCATTTTACCTGTGACTATCAGAGATACCTAACCTCTCATCTCAAATACGAGAAGTTATAGTAGATTGTTAGGTTAAAGCAGCTGGTGTAGCAGTTTGATCAAATCAGCTGATAGTTTCACAATATTGAATTACGATATTGATTTCATCAAAAATGCTTCTGATTGGTCAAGAACCCGTGTTATAATGTAGAACCTGTACTATAATGAGCTCATTATGCAACGGGTTTCAAAAAGCATTTCGAAAAGACAGTTTTGGCATCAATTGTGAAACTGTAATGTATACATTATGACATGGTCGTAGATAAAATTCATTACGTCATGGATAAGAATGAGAGACAAATTACCACGATACGGATAAAAGAATGAATACAGAGCCCTTTTATCCAAGATACCTGTTTCAAATTCGTTTTTGATTAAATTGGGAAAACTTTTGATCAAATAAACGCTAATAGCCTATATACTCTAAATTTGTTCAACTTGAGATGAATGTTTCCATCTACTATTTATATTTATTATTTTTCATCAACATGTCAAGATCTAGCTCTATATGAATTTCATCAATGGAAATAATCAGATAGCAAATAATTGTTATTATTGTGTCCAATTCTTCAGTTATAAAAAAATAACCTACATCACACAAGCCCCACGCTTCTGGTAGGTCTCAGAGTGGAACTAGCAGTAGTAAAACAGTCTTCAAAATAAAAATTTGTAGAACATATATGATGTATAATACATATTATCTATTTTATGAGAATTGATGAGAAAACTGGTTCAAAGAAGTAATGGAAAAACTAATTAATTATTGAAAAGATAGTGCCCACAAAACCGTCTACCCAACTACTATTCAAAGATTTAGATTTTACTAAACTGTTCAAAATTATGTTCCACGAAACAAAGTCTATCTGAATTATAGGTTCCGCGGAACTATGTGTTACACTGTTATAACTCTTTATTCCAGATAAAATGTTACTTCGCAAAATTATTTCAAAAAATCAGCTTTGTGGATTCTTTCCCATTTAATACGGTTTGTTCAATGTTGTTCATTTTTACTCAACAAAGCGTCTCTAGTGAACTGAAACTGTGTTGAAAAACACTTGTCATTGAAGTACTCCCAATGACGAAGGAGTTGAATATTAAGACTATGCGCTTAAAAAACAATTCTTATAATGCAACTTTTATAAAGGTGGAATTCTATCGAATTCATTCAACGAACCTTATAATTCTATTTGCTAGCTTGTGTGTGAGACACGCATTGATCTGTGATGCGATGTCAACGAATAATTACTATTGAAATAAGAATATGATTTTCCAATTTTAATCATTCTATGTTCGTATGCTGATGAATTTGTCGTTCAAAACTCTTCTATTTCACATACGTATCTTATTGCCGGAAAACTCTCACTAAGTTTTTAAGATATCAAAAAAAATGTACAAATATAAATTATATCAGTCTGCGGTAAGAGATCTTAACAAAAAAAAAATTATCAGCCCTAAATGCTCTTACTACTGAATAGCAGAGGAGTACCAACCTTGAACTTTGAAGAAAGTATAAGAGCGATCGATGAAATCCTGAACACGGCTTACACAAGGCACTAACACTTTTCGGAAATAGATTCGGTTCTCTAACGTTACAAGGTTGAACAAAATCTAAGTTCAAGACCAAGCCCGGGAAGCTGTAGTTGCAACTCAGGACACCGGAAAGCAAAAGCAGATTGATCCCCACTCTACCCTCTCCTCGAAACTACACAACATCATAACGACCGTTGTTAAACGTGTGCACTTTCCCACTTCCTTCCGTCTCTGGGACGGACGGACGCCCAGTTCACTCTCACTGCAGCAGCTCCAGACCTCCACATCCCTTCTTCGTTGTTATCTTCTCTTCTATTTTCTTCTTCTTCGCCTTCTTTTCCTTCTCATACTAGTGCCATGCCGGTTCGCCGACCGGAAGAAGGCGCTTAGCCGTCTTGTACAAATTCAATTGCCAAGAGATAGTGAGAGAGTGTGTTAGAGAAAGAAAGTATGATAGTGGAAGGGAGAAATGGAGAGATAGATGTAGAGATAGAGAGATAGAGATGTAGATAGAGATAGAGAGAGATGGAGGGAGAAAGAAAGTATGATAGTGGAAGGGAGAAATGGAATCGGAAACCAATAAACAACATCAACTAGAATTTAAATTTACATTCTGATAGACAAGAAACGAAGGAGGCTGTGAACGGAACTTGACTTTTTATCTACGAAATTTTATTTTCCATTGATACTTCCTGATACTTATAAATATAGGTAGCCCCGTAGTCTACTATAGCTACTGCATGTTATCAATGACATGGTAATTAAGTTAGGGAAACTTTCATTAGAACGTATTACATTTCAGTTCCAAAGTACATGGCAATTAGATGTGAATGTCATTCTGTCATTAAATGAACTCCTTTTGCCAAATAATAGATGTATTTCATAAATTGCATGTAGAGCTCAGAAAACAGTAATTGTAAGAACTGTAATACGTATGAAGAACTTACAAATTAACTCACTCCACGATTAATTGCAACAATATATTCAACCATATGTAATATACAGGACAAAAGAGGCATGTAAAAAATGGAATATTATAGTCCAGTGAAATTAGTAAAAATTTTGGGTGAGAAAGGAAAAAATTCCAACACGGCTGAACATTGGTTTGTATGTACAGAAAAACATGCTGAATAACACAGTGAAAGTCCCCAAAAATCCTGGCTGTGCTTCGGCCGCCATCTTGGATAAAGTGTAACATTTCCTGACATCATGTTTGTTTTTTTTTTTCAAAATTGAGGCCAAACTATGCTTCAGACAAAAAATGTTTCTTGTGTCTATTTTCAAGACAGAATAAATTTTAATAATTTGACTCTAGTTACACTTCTGTATCTACATCAGGTGCTCGGCTACAATTTTTAAAATTATTAGTAATTTTTTAGGAAAATTCAAAATTATCTGTTTTGAATAATTAAAACAGCTGTATCTAACTATTGGTGAGACCCAAGGGTGTAACTCAGAATCCCTCTCGGGGAAATCAAGTATTCTACAATTTGAAACACTCTCAGCTATTAACCTTCAGTAGTTTTTGAGCTGTGGCTATTCATAAACTTGTATGCACCCTTAAAAACCCCTAAAATTTCATTTGAAAGCTCAAACAAATCTCCCAAAAGTGGGGATCAGTATATATTTTAAAAATTATTTTCGAAACTCAAACATATCAGAAACTCCTTGTGCTCGCCCAAAAATATGATGGGATCTTTGAGGGGGGGGGGGGGCAACACAAGGGGTTGCTGAATTCAGGTCTCTATAACTATTGAACGGTACATTGTATCCGATCGGCTGTCAGCTCATTCTTCTCAGCTAATCGAGGCGATCCATAAGTCGAATTTAGTTCATAACTTGAAATTCTGTTTTCAAGGGTACTTAGTGATGCCTCCCATACTTTGAAAATTACTATTTTCAACAATTAAACACGGGAAACACGGGACTCTAACACGAGAAAATTTCGATATAAAAATAGGAAACTGGCATCGCATTATATTATAATATAATTATATAAATGGTGTATGTAATTTTTAGTTCAACCTCAATTTAAAAAAAAAATGATGTCGGAAAATTTTACAGATTTTCCAAGATGGCGGCTAAACCACAGCTAGGATTCTAGGGGACCTGTATTATGTTTTTCATGTTTTCCGTTGGAAATTTTCTTACTTTTTGCTAACTTGACTGGACTAATAATGAGGTTGAGAAAACACTTCATGGAATTATCACTATTCTTTATTTGAATTCAGTTAATTCAGTGCAGATATGTTATAGACATTATAGGCTAACGAGGAAGTAAATAATATTGCAAAACTACAGCCTATCATTTCTATCATCACATCCGGTTAATTTTATTACCGTTTAATTATTGGAACAAATTTATTGGGAGGGTGAACAGAAATTATTAGATTATATCGGTAGTTTCCGTTATCTCCATATCAGTAAGCTGTGTTCCTGTGAGGTGTAAGAAAAGTGAGTGTTATTTCTATGCTCAATCCTACAATCATTATGAAATAGTTACATCCAATATTCTAAATCAAACTCACTTCACAACTCGTTTTACAAGTGAAGTTGGAATCAGCTGAAAGCCTTTTAGTTGAAAATCATTTGCATTAGCACTCTCACGTCATACAATAATCTTATAACATTAGTCCCTCATTTTATAATGGAGAATCTACAATCCAGTAATAATTATCTGATTGTATTATCATGGAGCTGAATGCAGTTTTTGAGAAGAGACAAAAAATTTCATCATAACTTCTGTAGAAGGCATTTTTTCAAAAATCGATACATTTTTTCAAAAATCGATGCATTTTTCAATATCAATGCATTTTTTCAAAAATTGATGCATTTTTTGTAAATCTATGCATTTTTTTTAAAAATCGATGCATTTCTTCAAAAATCTATGCATTTTCTTCAAATACTTGGATGACCAAACAGGTAACTTCAGAGTAAACACCTCAATTGCAAACAAAGTCAATAGAACTCAATTTTAGCGTTATCCCTAATTTTTATTTCTCATTAATTTCCTTTGACTTAGCAGCTCACTAATTGAATGGAATTCCTGAATGGGTCTGTATTATACTAAACTTTAAGAAAACCAACCAGTTCAGCTCAAGCTACCTTCCTCAGATATTCATTGGCCTGAATGATCCGTTACATACTTCTTTCTCATAATTATTGTAAATTTAAAAACAAGTAAAATTCCATAGAAGTGCCTGACAGGAACATTTTTTTTTTGTTTTGTTTATATAAGAATAACAACCACATAGTTATTAATTATAGGGAAGTGATAGCCGCGAGCCGTAGCAAGTATCTGTTCAATCAGATAGATAAGCTGCGTTCTCGTAGGTCCCGTTTGTAACGGTGACCGATTAGATTGGCCAGCAAAAAAGACACTGTTCTCTGCTGAAAATCACTTCCCGGTGGTTCGGAACCCACCTAAAACTGTAGGTCCAACTCATAAATCACCATCATCCAACTCATTTCCACGCACAGGTCTAAGACCTATGTGGGCTTCATCCTCAAAAAAAAAAAAAAAAAAAAAAAAAATTATAATCATGACATGCCGAGTCTCCCCCCTCCCTTGTTACCCCTGCCAGAAAGTGGTTCACGCATCTAAATCACTTTCACACATTTGGCAGTATCCAACTTCATGTTAACTTTTCATATTCGAATGGAGTTAGAGCATTCAGTAGAACCTGGAATGAAACCTTTCTTTTTTGCTTTGGAATGTTTAGTTTCAAATCGTATGATACAGCACAGATGACTCTGAGCTTAAGCTATTGAAATTCAAGACATATTCAAATCAATATAGCACATTCCTGGATTCATGATCGATAAATTCAGTATTTTGAATCATTTTCATAAATTTCCTGGTTATTCTATCATTGTGCAGAACTCAGTCTGCTATGTGAGCTCATAATCACTTATTTTTCTATTTATTTATCTACAATACAAATTACAATATGAGAAAAATTATGCATATTTTTACATAAGTCGTTTTATAAATCGTAGTGGAGAAATAAAGAATTATTTTAAAAGTATTCAAAGATAGTTCTTTTTGAATTATTGAAAGTAGAGAATTGGAGAGTCTACTTTGAACTGGCGTCTGTATTATTGAATAATGGATTTTTTACTTCATACTAATTGGTTTATTCTATGAAAAACTACAAAGGAGATTAGTTGCTGGAGAGATAGAATGGAAATTGGAAATTAACGGAGGCTATCTCATTAATGAGTTTCATCTAGGTGAAATTTATTCAGGACAGGCAACGTGAATTTCAGCAAAGGTAGAAATGATAATTGAAGATAGATTGGATGCAGATAACTGTGAAGAGAGAAAGAGAGTAATTAGAACATTCAATTCTTTTGTGTATTATACAAGAATACTACTTATACATCTCACTGAACAACGTTGGATAATAATGTAAGCCGGGAATCAAAAGTTGAAAGTGATATTGTATGCAATGATAATATTATTGTCTTCTGATTACTCTAATTCACCAATTAAAACATGTTTGAAATTATTCTTCTCCCATTGTCGGGAGAAAAGTCGAAAGCCTCTAAAAATAATATTATTGATTAGGACAATGAAACATTTCTTCTAATATCAAAACTGACACTGTATTTCAAATTATTGAATTGAGATACAGTGTCAGTTTGATATTAGCTTGTTCATCAAGTATTTCGTCTTGGAAAACATCACAGAAACATCTCTTGTTCATACTCTTCCACCTAGATTTCATTACAGTTATTGAGAGAAATTCAACTTATATTTTCCTTTATTAAGAAAAATCTATCTTCGAGCTGTGAAAATGTAGCAATAACAACTTGAGATTTCAATAGAAAAAAGGGGTCATCACCAATGAGGGAACTCAACGAAAAGTGAGAGTAATTGTGATACATTTATGCTCTCGGTTATATCAAGTGGCTATTTTCCCCATTTAATATGACAAATTTCTGTTGAAAAGCAAGATAATCTGGAATGTACCAATAATTAGGTAATTAATCTGAATAACCTACGCTTTATTAAAACTCGTAGTTCCATGAAAATTTACGCAGCCCCCTCATTAATATTTCATGGAAATACGGGTGGATAATTCTGAGACTTCTTGAAACATCTCTGGTTGCCTTTATTGTTGGGGAGATCTGTATTCTTGCATGCAATTCTGCATGGCAGGAAGGGGAGAAACTAACCATTATTTCCTTTCTTGGGCAACTTTCTCTGGTCTAGGTCCAGGTTCAAGGATAGACGAATAGAGACTAGATTTTTCTAGAGACTTTCCTAGTCTGCGATTCTAGCGAAAAAACATCAAAACAAATTCATCACGTTGTCTCATACCTCATTGGAATCGAATCTTGAAACAGTCACCAAATACCCAAATTTCTTAAGGAATTTGATTTGTGTGTTCATTCTGGTAGATTGTAAAGTGATTCGTATCATATTATTTCCCATACTTCCAACACTCCACCTTTCAGCTCTTCTTAGAAACATCTTTCATTTTCCTGCTTCTCCAACCTGTTTTCCTTTCCACAACTGACCGTCCGATGTTCTTGTGCTCGGACGAATATCCTTTACTCATCCCTAATTGTGTTGTCTTATTATAGTGTGTTCAGAGTAGAACCCCACCTGCGAGAGACAAAACTAACTTTCCTTGTTTGTCCAACTGTCGAATAAGAGAGGAGTCTTGCTTTTAATTAGAGTCTACAGATCAGAGGAAGTAATTAGGCCCTGAAGAGCTATCGACATGATGCTGTTCGCTCATAATCGATCTAGCTAGAGGCTTCTAACAAGATTGCTACGACTTGAGCAATTGACTGAAAAGTAATTTCCTCCAAGAAACTGGCTCCGGACTTGTGACGGCTTCGGAATGTAATTCGTCTGTTGCTCTTTCTGGATTCGTCTCCACGTGTCTTGGATATTCTTAGAACCCTTTCTATATCTGGATGGGGACAAGAGGTTTGTCATTCTTGGAAGAAGATATAGAAGGAAATCGGTATTTGGTGGCGCAATAGCAGAAATCAACCCTGTAGGATAACACAATTGCAAGAGGAAAGCTGATTTTCCAAACCAAGATTTCAAATTCTTTTGATGAAAAATCAATATACTGTTGTATCTTCCAACGTTACTAATTTCAAAGACTTATCCATATTGCTACGAAATAGTAGTTTTCAGCTTGGAAGTTTCCATCAAAATTTCATATTATTTACGGTTTGTAGTGTTTCTTTTTGAGTGAACTTACAAATTAATTGCCTTCCTAGTGAAAAAGATATCATTTTATTATTTTTTGAGTAAAGTATTATGGTAAATTTAAATTTTCAGCATTAGCCTAACATTAACCTTAATGTTTTGGGCTATATAACATATTCAAAATTTGTGAAGAGAGTAGTTTTGGACTTGTCTGTTGCGCCTTCACATTTATTGTAATTTCGTCACAATAAATAAATAAATATTCATCAAGATTGACAAATATCAAAAATATTGTCAACTTAGTAGGCTACCATAATATCTCATGACTCAAATATGTCATTCGAGAATAGGCCCCGATAATAGTGATACCTTGTCAGAGAAGCTTCATTGATGCAGTACTTTTAAAAACACTGGTTCACTGTACAGAGGCTTGTATAGTTAGAAAATTATAGTGATTTTCTCAAGCATTGTCATTTTTTCAATAGTAGATCGATCAAAATATACATGGGATTCAATATTACATTATGAGAAGTAAGCTATGTAACAATCTGTAAGAATTGTTAATTATTTTCACAATAAATTACTTTTATAACACATAGTAAAGTGTTTAAATAAGACGTCATGGAGTTTGAGCAATTGCGAGATCTAAGTTACATGATTTCATTGTTTTAAACAATTTGATGTGAGTATTATATCTCGTATTTTTAAAGAACTCTCTTTGTAATATAAACTTGAAAACTTGGAAACAAGATGGATCTTCAACATCATAAACTCTCTTTGGTTGACCAAACCTCCAGTATGCTGTGGGATAGCTGAATATTAAGAATGGTACGTGCCTACTTTCAACAAAGGTGTATAAGAGTGGTCAAATGGTTCATTTCACGAATTGTTGAGTGCATTTTCTAAGACACCTCAGGACGCGTTCATGAGAGCAGAACCCAGAGATTTATCATCTGTCCAAAAAGCAACTTAAATTCTTGGGAATTAGAGTGAAATCTTTCGATAGCTTATCATTCAAAACCCAATTCCAATATAGCAAAAAAAAAGCTTCTCTCAATGGAGTATTCAAATAATTCATATCCTAAAGTCAGGTGTAACCAATTGAATACCATAAAAATATGTCATCAACTCAGGTGATTTAGGTCCTACCCCTATTCAGATAAATCAAAGAAGACGGATCAGTGAGAGGAAATTTGAATGGGAAGGCGTATTATTCCCTTCTCATCTTAGAAAAGACTTGAAAACTGTCAGTGGGAAGAAGGGGTGATAGTAGGAGTTGGAATAGAGATAGTAGAGGAATAGTGGGAAGTTTATTTTGAAAACAGCCAGTTCAGTTCCTCAACATGTTGGAACAGTAAATGTAAATGCAGACTGCAGGACTCATGGAAAATTCATTTGACAAAGAGAGCAAAATAGGGGATGTACGAGATTCCCAGATACACAAGTTCCTGTATGTTGCTACCAGGGCAGGCAGCTCATTTCAGTTTCATGTGATCTCAGCAATACAGCGCGAACTTCACAGAGATTTCATCACTACTACTACTACATTTTTACAATAAAACTCCAATAAAATCATAAATTATCTAAGTCAATTTTTGTCAATTCGTCTACAATTTTGATGATTTTTTGAGTCTTTCAATTTTGAAATTGATAATAAATTCATGATCATAAAAACCTTATTGTTGAAAAATAATTACGATTCAATTGTCTAGAAGGGAAATTGATAGTAAATAAAGTAAATTCGTATGGCTTTTCGTGGTGGGGAGACCCTTACGGGTAGGGAAATTGATAAAACTCAATGAAAGTATATTTTAAAAATAGATCTATTCTTATTTTAATAGAAACTAGGATTTTCCAATAACCATGTGAGTTGCAATAATGTTAAGTGTACTATGTGTATACAGGTAAACGTATACCATATTAATATTATACGTATGCAGTATAATATTAATATTTATATTCGTAGGCTACTAGTATTTTAAAACTAACTACTAAAATTCTAAGAAAAAAAACAAAGCAATAGAACAGGTATCATGTTTGAGTGAGTAGCTTTAGTAGCATCGCTGGATACTTTATGTAATAAGGTTATGATTTCTTACCGATGTATAGTGGGCTTTTTTTCGAATAGCTCTTTTAGAGAGTAGGCTTAATCAGCTTCTTTGCCCTTGCTTCTTTCATTTTTCTAGAGTGACGTTCCTTGTCTTCCTGAGTCCACTCTCTCTCTTTTCTGCTTATAGCTATTTTCTTCTCCTGAAACTCTAAACTCTGTATTGTTTATAGTAGGTTTTTATTATTATTATTACTTCTATAAGCCTTTTCAAGGAGCGCATTCTATCCAAAAATTTTGGAATGTCTGGTTTGAGTGTAAGGGATTTTGAATAATCATTAAGACGATTTGAGAAAGGGATTAATTCCTGACAAAAATTCCATAGACCCATCGTTGGTCAAATCTTCAACATTAATATTTTTCAAATTTCTGTTCCTGTTTGAGATTTTTGATAAAAACTAATAAAGTGGTTGTTGAATATGAGAATATTGAACTTTTTTTAAAATATATATTTATTGGTTGGTTGACCGTGAGGGATAAGAAAATTTTGAAAAACTTAAATATTGAGATTATTGAGAAATTCCCTCCTTATCAAATAGACCATAAATTTTGGAAAAATAGTCCCTTTTAAAATTGAGAGCGGTAAACCAAATTCACTGGAAAATGGGGTCAAACCAAATTTCAACTTTTTTGTTTGATCAATTTTACTTTTTATGACTCAAGATTAAGAGCGGACTAATGTAGAAAATGCATAGTGAGTAAATTCGTATATTGAGTAATTTCTAGGGTATTTAAAAAAATGTAACTTTTTAAATGTTTATTTTTTGCATTTATTCATCATTGCTTTAATATGAAGCAATGAAAATTGCGACGAAAGTCCTTGAACTTTTTCGAAGATATGAATCATCTCCTTTTGAGTAAGAGTATTGAGCGAGCAAGGTCTACTGTTCACAGAACTACTAATCTAGTTGTAATCTAGAAATTAAGTTCTACAAATCTCATCATCTTGTTTGGGAAGACAATAGACAAAACGCTATTTGAAATGATTATTCAATAATCTTCATATATCTTCCACTTATTAATTTACTTATTGATTCTCATTCTGTTTTGCGTTCCATATTTTTCCCTTTCAGTCAGTAGAACTAATACCAACGATTCAGGTATTAATTGAACTAATAACAAATGACAACTAGGTGAATTTAATACTTGGACCTTGCTATCTTTCCTTTAATGAATATCCAATATTTGAACTAAATGTCCATCCTAGTATGATGTCATATTAAATTTGAGAGCGCCAGCGCAGTTCATTAATAAAGTGTATCAGATTGTATGTTTCAATCTGAACGTCCTTGACTCCGGTAAAAGTGAAGGTGACTGAGTTTGGAAGCTTGCACCGGGAGAGAGTTGTTTTTAAATGGTTGACGTGATGATTATCCATTATTTATAACTGGAAATTTCAAAACAGCAGAAGTAAAATGCATCGTAAACGAGCTGCACGTCTTGTCTTAAAAATGCCTTTACACGATGCTACTGAATCCCAATAAACGTCAAGAGTATGCCTAATAATTGTTATTAAAATTTGAATAACTGTATTGACGCTAGACTAAGCAATTTTTGCTGCGTAACTACAGTCATAATTGTCAAATAAACTCATTTTCTAGATTTAAATAACTTAGTCTGCAAGGTCATTTAGTAATTCTACTAAGTAGGTTTGTTTGATAATAATAGAGGTTACTGGTTCAGCAAGTCATTGATCCATCAAGAAAAGAATTGATTGTACTGAAAAAATGTTGATTTCGTTTTCGAGAGAATGAGTTAGGTGGTGCAAATGAAACATACACTACTTTCTTTTTTTCTTGAAAGTATCATCATTTCAATTTTTTATCGTGTATAATATGCATTTAGTTGAATAATATGCTTATTCTATAATATGCTTATTCTATAACAGCTGGAGTCTGTATGTATGATTTAAAAGGTTTGTACACTCCTAATTTATCCGTCATGCAATCCCACCTGACTTCTCCGGATAGAGGATTTTGAACGCTATTAGAAATAATGATACATGAACTTGGAAGTAGCAGCGGATGGAGGAGTTCTTCCGTTCATGATAATGAAATCTTCAAGGGTACAGGAAAAGAATTAAGATAAATAAATAACGTGGAAACTGAACAATAATTACAAATTTTATATATAAATAATAGAAAAAGGATAACATACAGAAGTTAAACATAACAATACAGTGATAGAACCAGCAAATTTATATGCCAGCGAGACCCTGTCCCTGAACAGGAAAATTGATATAGAAAATCTAAAGAATATATAATGAATACGCTATTAAGAAAGAAAAATAGTTCGGAAAATCCTTGGACCAAGGCGTGCCGAAAACGGATATAGATTACACTGATTACAGAGAACGTCTACTGTTGAAAAATATTCTAATATAGAGAGAGATATGAGGAAAAGACGCCTTAAATTTTATGTTCACATCATGAGGTTTCCAGGCAATAGAATAACAAAAAGAATTGTAAACTATGTAGCGTCACTTGTCAATGGAGGAGAATGGATACAAAATGTCAAAAAAGACCTAGTACTAGCCTAGACCTAGCCAAAATAACCAACAAAGAAATTTACAATAGAAAAAACTTCAGAGTAAAACTATATAAATGGGAAACTATATACCAGAGACAAAACCTCCAAGAGTTGGAACAAAATGGAGTGAAGAGAGAAAAGCTGAATTCGCACAAAAAATGAAAAATGAAAAGCTGGTGGACAAACAAGAACAAGTCCACAAAATGAACCATCTTTACTCAGCGTCTTCCACTTTGGGAGCTTTTCGTCTAATAATAATAATAATAGAAAAATCCTCATTTCTTGCGTGTAAATAATCATCTTGGAGTGAATATTGATCATTTACAACATTTCCAATTTGTTTATTCATTAATTTAAGACAACATGAAATCAAATTTGAATGTGCAACAGGCTTTTAAAGCCCAAAACGGCTTTTTACAAATTTTGACTAGGATCAAATTAAGAACAATTGTAAAAATTGCTACTGCAAGTTTTCCAGTTTAAATAAGAATATATATATATTTTTTAATAATTTAATGCAATTCAAACAAGAAAATTTCACTAGTTCGATCATAGTTAGTTAGTTAGTCTCACAGTGTTCATATTGTTGACTCCTTGAGAGATTATCGATTTGACTGGGCAGCTGAAGAGAAAATTATAGAAGTAGTTTGCTTGTTCTATCATATTACAAACCGCTTGCCAGCTCTAGGGCTAAAATAGTCTAATGAAAGGCGTAAGGCTCTTTCTTTCAAGAACCGGTAATTTTCGTCTCTAGTGACTCAAGTGAACGAACTAGCGAAACTAGTCTTGGCATCGGTACTGTTAGGTTGAAAACTAACTTCTAAATAGCTTTCCACGGTAGTTGTCATTTTAAGAGGCTACTTTGTCATGTCGTTGAGAATTCATGTCTCTGTTGAGCGGCGTCTATCCTGTCTCACGCTCTTGATTATGGGAGCAAATTTATGAAACTTTTTCAAGTATGGCAAACTTTTCATGATGACTAGCGCTTAAGCTCTTACGTTCTATTTCATGCTGCATTTTTGAGCGCGTCTATAGGCTACAGCCATTTCACACCGAATTTGAAATGAGTCGGCAACTCCTGTGTAGGCTTTCTTCTGAGAAACGCCGGTACTTTTTTCTGACTTCGTTCAATATTTTGGCTGGAGTTTGATAGGCTACCTGATGTTTTATAAACATCCTAAAATCTGATCTGGATTGTTCATTTGAATAATTTATTCGTATTACATGACTGATTCGAATTACATGAATGGTCTTCATGACTGTCACATCACAGCAGCCGAGGGAGCTTCCACAATTTTCATCAACAGACAGTACTAACTACAACCAAGCTGAATAATTATTTCAAACCAACTATTATTGATAATTAAATAATCGTTATCCTTCAAGCACTACTATGCACTATTTTGAATGATATTTACTATTTGAATTCCATCTTATCAAATATGGTACTCGATCAGAGTAGTGATTGCATACTTATTAGATAGACTGTATTTTAGTTTGTGGATTTTATTGAAATTACCTTGTGGATATATGAATGAATAGATCGAGTAAGCTTGTTACCTCTCTCGAACTTTCAATCTGCAGCGATAATAGGCAGCACATCTAGCAAGCGCCAAACTTCCGTCATGTTGAAATTGAATTTTTGGATATAGGCTTCCCAGTTATCCAACTTGAACTAAGTAAGCTTTGACTATGTAGGCCTAAATTGTTGAGGAGGTAAAGGTTTCTCCACGACGCAAGCTTAATTCACGTGCAAATTTATTCAGTTTAGGAGGGATAAGGCAACCTGGTAATGGTCGATAAGTGAAAGTTTCATATATAACAAGTATGAAAATGGAAACTTTCAACCGGTTTAGAACTCTGTTGTGAATCGCCACTTGTGACCTGTGTGCTCTTATGGTCATCGGTCAACAAACTACATTCCAAACAACGTAACTTCTCTTCCTTGAAATGACAATCACATTACTGAAAATAACGTGTGCAGGCTGTTTATCCTTTTTTCAAATACATAATTATTTTCTTCGTAAGTATTTTGGTAGTTTCACTTTGCGTACTTTGCATGCCCATCGCCAATGTGTAGATTGTGTTAGCATTAATACTTGATTAATTTATTACTCTCTGTAATCGATTGAACCAACACGACACATCAAACAATAATTAATCAATGAAGGAAATTTCAATTGGCTATAATTCCAAGCGATTACTCAAATTTATTGAACAACTAAAATGTTCTCAAATTTTATTTAAGTTGAATGTTTTGTTTTGTTACAGTGTAAAGAAATGTGCTTTTGTTATACCTAATAATGCTTGTTATAATCTTTTAAATCCTACGTGAAACCTAAAACCTGTGTAGTTTTCATAAAAAAGTATATTTTAAAAATTTGAGCGTGAATTAATATTACGAAATTTGTAGTCTATTAATAATATTGTATATTTTTTATGGGTGAATATCAAGACTAAATCTTTATTTATTTATATATAAATGTAAATGGACAATAAAAGAAAATCAACGGTATGACTTCTGGTATCTGGCGCGGGCACCTGGACCACCAAACTTTATTAAAATTAGTGGTGAACAAGCAGCGAAAATGTTTTTATGAAACAATCATGGAGGATTTTCCATCATATTCACAACAAAATTTACCTAATTGCAAAATTCTGGCAATAATCAAGTTTTTAAAAGGTACTGTCTCGCAGAAGAAATTTCCTTTCAATACCTAAATCAAATCAAATCAAATTTATTCCATTCAAAAATTGTACATGATACAGACTTTGTATAAAGAATCATTTCAACCGCTTAATTAGCTTATAACATGAAATGTACCTCCATAAATTAATAAAGCTGGTCCTATGAAATCAGCAAACATAGACTAGGCCTATATTGCCTGTGCGTTCGCTGGGTTGCCATCTAAATTACATTTGTGGACCAAAATCATTAATGAATTTTCAGGAAGAATGACTTGAAAAAGTGAATAAATACAACAAACATACAACACCACTAGTGGTGATATTCCAATAATTTAATTTTCCAATCATTTTTAGGTCTGTTATTTTTCTTATTTGCAACATAGGCCTTATTAATTATAGTTATTATCATGGAGAGACAAAATAGATAATGAAGAAGTTATCATCACTACATATTTGATTATGCTTAGGAGTTGAATACGAAGTTTATAATAGGCTTTACAAAAGGAAGTTTCATTATTTTACAAAGATTTTTGAACAAAAATGTTATTGTTTTTTCAGTTGTTATTTCTCATTGGATCAATCGATCAATATCTTCCATGTTTCTGGAAGGTTCCTGAACCTTTTCAAGCTAAGGAAGTTTTATGTTGTATTATGCTGTATTGAAGTTTTATGTGAGTACCACAAGGTTCAGTACTTAGGGCAGTTTTATTCCTTGTTTATATAAATGAGCTGTGTGAAGGTTCTTTTAAAGGGGAAGTTACTACTTTTGCTGATGATACAGCTCTTTCCTAAAAGTTGAAAGGTCTCTGACACAAATGAAATAATAAGTATCATGGAGACATATTTACAGAGAATACGATGGTGGTTGGTAGAAAATGGAATTTCCCTAAATATATCAAAAACCAATCATAAGATATTCAAACAATATGATCAAGAGAATGTTAGGTAATATATTAAATGCCATTCTTTAGACTGCAGTCTACCTGCAGATGAGAGCTGTACTTGTGAAAAAATAGAATGGTGTATTCTGTGAAATACCTAGGCATAATGGTAGACCACAAGCTATCATGGAGACCTCAGAGAGAAGGATTAAAAATTCGACTGGGAATTTGTATAAATAAATTTTATTATCTGAGAGATTATTGCCCCCTTAGAGTTCTCATTTCATTGTATTACGCCTCAGTTGAGTCACTGTTAAAGTATGGGGTGATTTGCTGGAGAGGAGCCTATTACATTGTAAAGCCTCTGTAACATAGCTCAGAAACATATAATAAGAATAATAAGAGAAATAGAATGCATTCGTCTTTCCCACTGTTTCAAACTCTCCAGATTTTACCGTCAATTTTACGTACAAAGTGTATTGACCAGGCACCGTAATTTTATTTCACAAAATGATGAATCAATCAAATATTTGAGTCTAAATAGAGCTTCGCGACAGTGGGGTGTGTTAGTTACACCAAGACCACACTTGGAAATGTTTAAGCGTTTTTATTTATAAATGGCTCTAAAGATTTATAACAGCTACCTGGGAAAATAAAGTTTATTAGAAGTAATAAAACTTTTTTTATGCAGTGAAAGAGTGGCATTTAAAAATTCAGGATGTAGAAGAATTTATACGCTAAATAAAACTGTAATAGAACAATGAAGTTCAAATTTTGATTCAGTTTGTTTAAATGCTATATGTTAGTATTATGCTACAATAATTGTTTTAAATTCACTCCTTTTAATATCAATTTCTTGATATGTATCACAATGTGTGCAATTAAAATATGTATAATAAAAGTATGCAGTAAAACATATTTTGTAATATAGAAAAAATAAATTTGAAAATTTGAAAGAGTATACACCTAGTTCGTATAGATACGGCAAGACATAGAATAATAAAAGATAGAAAGTTTTGTTTTAATTGTTATGGAGCATATAAATAATGATAAAAGCACAGTGTTGTCTAACAATTGACAAGCACTTTCTTTCTTTCTCTGTGAATTTAATTAAGATATGGTAACCTCCAATACAGCTTTTGCTTTCCACAAAACAATGAGAAACTTCTAAAATTTTCATATAACTATTTTATTTAGTAATTCATTTTTTGTAAAGTGTTCTAAATATTATTATATTATTATTATATGTAAATATTCTAGATATTTGATTCAGATATAAGTTAATTTTGTATGTATACTTTATATGTCATTGTGGAAAAAAGATTATTATGATCATGATATTTTAGTTCTGGTGGTAATGGAAAATCAACATGTGCTGTGCATATTGTAATCGATAATGTTTGCTTCAACGTCTCAGCCACCAACCTGAAAAAGTATGTGATCATTTTTTCTTGAATGACTTTTTTACAGCCAGTGTTTCCTGCCTTTCCATTTGAATCGTCTGCTCTTCTGATGCGTCAATTTCAGTATGCTAAAATATGCAAATTCATAAGTTGGCGAATTCGAGTTGCTAGTTGGTAATGATTTCAACTCCACTCAAGTAAATTTTTGTTCATTAGAGCTCATGGATTCCTTCGAAACCCATTTCAGAACGAGCTGAATTTTCTAGCAGGCCAAAGATGGAAATTTTGAAATCATACACGCTCCAATGATTTCACTTCCAAAGTGAAGCAGACTTTTCAAGTAAAATATTTGCACTTCTTGTTGAATGTTTAATTTTACCTGGAATCCATCACTTTTCAAAATGTCAGCTTTCAACGACGAATTCAATACAGAATAAATGGGGTGGGATCGAATAGATTCAGTAAAATAGGTTCGGTATGTACAGGCACGTAACCAGGTTGTATTTTTATTGCATGTTTAGGTGTTGCAAGGTAGAGTAACTGAACACATCCATCTGACCATCGCATTCAGAACAAAAAATAAAATAAAAAATGCACTTGCTCCCAAATCCGCACTGAACACAAACAAATACGATCTCTCAGGGATCTACAAACTAAACTGCTCTGATATCAACAAATTTTACTTGGGACAAACAGGCCGCGCATTCAAACAACGTTACAAAGAACTTTTACAGGCCTTACATACAAAAACCAAATCGACTTTTGCAGACCATATCATTCAAACTGGACACACTTTTACTGACATCACTTTCAACCTACACATTCTACATATAAAATCTAAAGGACACGAACTCAACACCTTGGAACAATTTGAAATTTACAAACACATCACACCCAATAAAAAAAACATTCTCAATGAACAATTAAATTTTAAATCACACAAACTTTTTGACCACATTATACAAAAACCACAATTCTTCTAACGAACAAACAAACATCGCCGATCTAGGATGCCTTGAAGATGAGATTCAATACCTCGAAAACGTTCGGCCGAATGTGAGTACATTTATTATACATTCACAATATAAAACTGAGTGCAAGTCGTTAAATTTACAACTAAAAGTTAATTTTATATTGCTATTGCAATTCAGCGTGCCAAGTGTGATTGATAATAAGCCCATGTCAGACATTGTGCTTTGTAAGTGCTTAGTTTATTATTGAGTTTATTAACAGTTTTTTAGATATTTCTTATGAAGTCATTGAACAGCTTATTGGACACTTGTTATTGAATCGACCTATTGACAGTTACCAATAACTTTTGTACAGTGATTAATCGTTTTATAGAAATATTCATATTAGTTGAACGTTATTGAACTGTTTGTTTCTTTATTGATTTTCTTGTGTTATAATTACTGATTAGTGTCTTTTGTGAGTTAGTTGTGTTAATAAAAAGTTCGAGTGTTACTTTCAAGTATTATTTTTTCAAACCAGCATTATTTTAGTGTTAGAACCCACATCAATATGGAGCATAAACTTTTGTATTGATTCCAGTTTCACAAAACTTTTCACAATAATTGGGCTATGTATTTTATATTTTAAAAAACATCTGAGTCACGGTTTTGTTAATTTCTTTGCAGCTCAAGCTCTTTCCTTATCCTTAGATATATACTAATAACATTTTATATATTCTGCACTGTTGACGAATAGTGTAAAAAGTTGTGTATATCACAATGTTGTTAGATAGCGGAATTTGATAGTATCCATTTTTTACTTATCGCCCTTATCGGTATCATGTTCTCGATATTCTGGTGAGAAAAAAAGATGGCTGCTATCAAAGACCGCTATATATGTGATAAAGTAGTATCTAACAACACTTTAATACACACAAATCTGCTACACTATTTTATTCAGGCATGTGTTTGGAGTTCGTTATCTATGTTATTAATCGATTGCTATGAGAGAGATACTGATGTGGGTACTGAAGCTTGAGATGTTTTCCACAGAAAGAGACTTTCACTTGGTTTGGCCATATTTTTACTGAACAAAATCCTCCTTCAATGAAACAATTTCTACGAAACTATTCAAAACACATCCTTATGTAACCAGTATTTATTGTAAAACGAGCTTCACTTCATTTATTCATATGAATTATTAATAAATACTGAATATCAGAATTTTGTCAAAATATTTCTACTAATGATCACAGATCAAGAACAGATTATTTCCTAACAAAAACACTTGTTAAAGTTTTGTGGAGGTATCAACTAATACTGGTATTCCCGAAAATGATATGGATTGGATGTTATGAAAAATGCGCTCATAAGTTTACAGAAGAAAGCATAATTATTTCGAACTCGAATTATAGCTGATAATACGTGAAACTTCTAGCTTTTTGATAAATTGGTCACTTGAATGAATAAAATCACAAAGTTTCAATTTTTATTCTCCTTAGAACGCACTGATTCGAGATATTCCCCCTCGTAATAAATGAGGTTGAAAAGAATGATTGCAAAACCCATCATAACGTTATTATGGTTTAAATCATAGTTAAAGGTCGATGGTATTATCACTATCACTTACTATGATGGTACGCAGGCTTGGTCTGGCCCGGGTTGGCTACCGAGCTAGGGGGCCCCAAAAAGGAATAAAAAAATACGTCTTAAATAGTTTCTGTATTCATGCTTTCATTCAAACCGACGACTTGTTATATTCCACAATACACGCTGCTTTGAATAATTTATTATTTTATCTGTTTAAAACATTGATAAGGGCGACGTACGAGAGATGCGAGATCTAAATTAAAAATTGTTAAAAGCTGGTTGAGGTCATCTCTTTCTCAGGATTTGTTGTCAACACTAATGCTAATGGCGGTTGAACGAGATTTGTTTACTAACATTGACAAAAATATTGCTATAGATGAGTTGGCTAATTCAATTGATGTACTTCAATTGAAACTACTTAAATAGTTGAGAGGTTCATCAAGGCTAAAAGCAGTATTATTTTTTATTTTAGTATCTTATAAAAAAATCCTTAATAACGATTTATAAAAATTAAAACGTTGTGCAAATTTTTACATGGTCAAGTATTTAACCTGTGTAATGTGTATGCTTGAGCTTCTAGCAATAAGTTACATCCTTATAAAAATCTATCTTGTCTGTGTAATTATTACAATAAAAAAAGTGTTGAGTACTGCAGGTTTTTGGTAAAATAACTAGTAAAAAACGGTTTTCCATGTAATATTTTTATTTCAAGGGCCACCCGACCCCTTCTTCAATCTGGGGGGTATTCTGTATTCCCCCCCCCTCCGAACCCCCGGTAAGGGGCACCCAGATAGTTAATGCCCAGGGGCCCCCAACCTCTCCAGACCAGACCGGTCCTGATGGTACGGTAGATTAAAAATATATATCTATACAGTCAGAGTAATTGATGGTGATTATACCATTGTCATTGCTTTTAAAAAGTCATTGGATGGAGACTAGGCTACTTATTTTGTGAACAAACCCAATGTAGCTCCCAGTATACTTTTATCCAATAAATCAATGCCTTACTACTTCTTTTTTTAAATAGCAGATCCTATTGTTAATTTGAATGCAATGAAGCAAATTAAATCAATGCTCAATAGCACAGTTCAGATAACCTTCATGTGAAAAAATCATTTTTCATGTCACAAAAAGTCCCTACCTGTATTCGTTTTCTTTATCATGTTGAAACAGAATAGAAATAGACCATAAAAAGAGTACCATATTGATATCAGTTATTGTATATAAATATTCAAAAATAATAAGTTGTTAAATTTTACATATTTTGGTAGGAAAATATAGTTATGTTCGATAGATGACAATCTCAATAATATTAAAAAGAAAAAGATCGAAAAATGTCATGCCAAATTGATGAGTTTAACGTGCAAATCGATAATGCGCTCAAACCAGAGAGTGAGCCAGCCAAAGCAGAAGCCTTGAGGTATCTTAGAGAAGTTTATAATCATTTTCATGTAGTGCTTGAGTGGAATTTTAATGACGGGCTCTCAGTTTGGTCTCTCAGTTTCAATTCTGAAGATAATTAAAGTTTCCTGTGCGGTTGAGAGCTTCCACATAAAATACTGAGATTAAATAAATACGTTAGCTCAGCTATTAAATGAGTTACTCTCAAAACGTCTAGAAGATATTTCTCAAGTAGGTACTAAGGATATTCATCAAATAGAAGTTACCTATTTTATTTTGTGTTGATAGAACAGATTTATGAAAAACATTTGAATACATGAAACATTGAGCGGGATCCTTCACTTTTATTTCATTCTTTTGACGGAAAATTATTTTACAGTGAGCACTGAAGTATTAGGAGTTGTGTGTTGAAAATAAGGAAATTGTGATTATCCCTATGAACTCAAGTTACGGGCGAGGAGGTAAGCAAAAGATCCTGTAGGCAACCACTTGTAGACTCATGTTTACTTCATGAAATTGACGGTGCGCGAGATCCGTTTGAAGTGGTTGGTGGTTGGTACGGTATGGTAAATGGCTTGGTCTAACACGATTGCATGAACATAGAACAACATGTTAATAATTATACATTTTGAAGCTGGGGTACCAGGGTGTTGTTTTGTCTAGACCAAATATTAGTTCATGAACTAAGCATTGTTTCCTTTTTGACAGTTTCACCTTCTTATTAATATTATTAAGATTTATAGGGTAGGGTAATCTATTTGTATCCATTTTTAAATCCAGATAACTCGTCCCATAGCTAAAAAAGTATCAAAATAATTTATTTCCCGCATTTTCCCAAAAGTATTTATATAATTTTCATTTTAGAAAATTCATCTGTTTGGAGGAATAAGTATTTTGGAAATGCGGATTAGCAAATCATCATTAAATAACAATCTTTGAATGAGACTGATAATCATGTTTCAATTTATTTGTAACAAATCCCATATAATACCAAATCCCACACAAGTTAAGAAGAAACTGGACAAAGTCTATTGAATTTCATAATATGATTTATTATATAATAATAACAATAAACAAAGAATGTTACACTTTTAATAATAATAATAATACGCCTAATACTCTTTATTGGGGAATGTATCTATTTTTTAGTTACATACAACAATTACTATCAAAATTATGATCACAGTAGGTATACTCATTAACTCTTCAATATAAATATTTCTAAAATATTCATAACATAGTCGATACAACACAAAAATATAGTACAAATATATATTTAGAAGCATACTAAGCTTCTGAATATGCTTTAGAAGCATAGCTATTATAGTATATGCATTTGCAGGAACACTAAAATAATAATAAGTGCAAATTGGCTCATTCAAATACGGTAGCATGAATAGGCTACCATTATAAAAATTAATGGGAAGTAAGCTTGGTCATTTCAAAGAAATTCCCTCTTAATTCAGGTTTCCATGAAGAAACCTGATAACGTCTATAAATATCTTAGTAGAATACTGTATTGAGAAATAAATTCACTATTTTGTATATCGTATATTATGGTATCGCAGTTCAGCACTAGAGCGTAAGTTAATATATCAAGATCTAGCCTATTCATTGTAGGCCTAATATAATATGGTTACAATTATATACCATGAAATTGACACATTTATACCTTTATACAATTATTCAGTTAATCTTGTCATTTGACTTAGAGAAATTCGAATGATTTCTGAACAGTGATTCTGTTGAGTCACAAATAATTGTTTCTGTTAATAAGATAAATATAGTAGGCTAATTGACAATATTGATATGCATTTGTTAAAAATTTTCAACAATTAATCAAAACTATAGAATTTAAAAACAAAATTATTTTCAAGTGACTTAAAACTTTGAATTCTAATTGATTAAGTTATCAAGGTAATAATATCGCATTGATATTTCAGAAGTCTGAAACAAAAATAAAATAAAAAGTGATCATTGTTCATTAGGTAAACAGGCAGTCTACATCGCAACGAACTATTTTTGTTGTTTTGAAAAATCATATATCTTCTATTTCAAGAGAAAAGTGATCATTACTTCAAAACGTTCTGGCCTAAAAAGTTTATGGTTACCAAAATAATTATTTCAACAATAGTCATGAGACATGGGACTGGATATTTGAAAATGTTACTTTTTTAGAGTTTGCAATTGGTCAAGAACGTGTGTACAAACTTCAGGCCAGTGTTTATGATGAATGAGGATAACCATTAATTATTTCTTGTTTAATTCCGCAGTGCATCATAAAAAATCAAAAGGTTAGATCATTATCATCATCAAATCTTCATCTTTAAAATCTGCAAGAAAGTAGAAACCAATCTGTCAAAACAATTACTAATGGATCAGATTGATTTCGTGATGTATCAGACATTTTCTGGTTTTCAGGTACATAAGTTTCAAAAATTAATTAAAATACACATTAAATTTAATATAAATGGAACATTTCAATCAATTGTTCAACGATTTCTAGTTTTAACAAATTCAATAATATATTCAACAATCTCCAATGCAATGAATTTTACTCAAGCTACAATTTCTGTGTCAATTGACCATACCGGTACTATTTGTTTTAATTTTCAAACCATTCAGATTCTGAATAGCCTATTTTGAATTACAGTAGTCTGTTTAACATTTAAAAACAATTAATTAGTTTTGTCACATTTCTTAAAGATGTCTTTCTTCATAATATTGTTGATCATTTATCAGATACAAATATGCCTAATTATAGTAATTTTTAACATAGTCACTCAATAATCAAGTTATCGCTCATCAAAAACTTTCTTCAAAAACAAATGGCTAGGATTTTAAATCCTAGAGAGCCTATTAATGATAAGTCGCCGAAACCTTTATCACATTTTGTCACATAGCCATTGCTCTAATGAAATTAAATGATATATGTAGGTCTATAGTAAGTAGTACTCTACACAATTTTTGTCCTTTAATTTGAGTGATAGTGATAATGTGATGGAATATAATTTGGGAAATCATAACCAGATCCCTTCAAATCAATTTTCATACCAAAATATTTGAGCATAAAAATGACTGGTGTCTCATAATAATCTGAGTTTGTAGTGAATAATGTATTTTCCATGTTTGCATCATAGTTCACCGTGCTTTATGGCATCAATTATCTCAAGTAAGCTGGCGTATGATCCAGAAACCAAACTAAATATCGACAGGAAAATTAAAAATACATTCTTATAGAACCTCCATTGATATTTTCCGTATCCTCCCTCCCAGAATGTTATTATCTCGATTACTGCCGGGCAAAATAGTCCAAGTATTGAGAAGCAGATTGCACCAATAAGAGAGATGATTGGGGCTAGACTTGGCAGCATCACAGCAACCATAACTGCAACAGACATTTTACAAAAGGTATTATAATATTGTATCATGTTTGATGTTGAGAAAATCATGTTATGTGTTATGTTGAGATCTCATGTTATGTAAAATTCATGAATTTTGTATTTCCATTTTTAAAATGTTGTGTTTTGACCATAAATTAATTATACATTATCATCATTGCTTCATATAGTGTTCTTGTTACACATAGATAATAAAATTAGTAATGTACGGTACCGTAACTAGCCTAAATCACTCATCTCAGTCTCAGGCCATAAGCCTTCCACATGATAAACCGATAGAACGGAGTATCCAAGGACCCGACGAGTTTACATTAAATAAACCGATACAACAGGATATCCAAGTACCCGACGAATTTACATGAAATATTAATAATAATAATAAAATAATAATATTTATTAATTTTGAATTCCTGAAAGTGCTATCAATTTATACCGAAACTTCCGCAATATAGCGAATATTGACAAGAGCATTGAATAGCTGAAGGAAATCGATGAATGCTACTGTACAAAAATATCAGTCACCAGCGGGAATCGAACCACGGACCTCCCAATTGTAGGTCGGGCGCCTTAAACACTAGACTGTAGTGACTCTTCGACACAGCAGCACTCATTTTTAAACTTGCCCATATCGGCTCGTATCTCACAAGTATCCTTATTTTAAATAATAAATAATAATAGTTTGAAGTAACTGACAATTTAACAAACTGACAAATGTACAGAAACAGAATTTATTAATTTCGAATTCCTCAATGTGCTATCGTAACTTGTGAGATATAAGCCGATATGGCCAAGTTTAGAAATGAGTTCTTTGATGGTATTTGGGGTGGGCTTAAGCACCCAAATCCCCCCTCTGGGTGCACCACTGATTTGTGCTATTTTATAGTATACAATGTATATTATGTAGCCTAACACATTATACATTAAAATATAGATCAAGATTGATTAAATGTACTAATTCAGTTAGGTTTCGTAGTACCTTAATATGCACAGGCCAAGAAATTCAAGGAACAGGAGAATATCATCTAATTGGAGAAATAATATGCATTCAGTCATTGAGAAAATATCCAGTGAATGAAATTAGTTATTTCAATTTTGGAACTGAGATTGAATCAATAATTCAATAGTAGATTGATTTAAAAAAAATACTTTCACAAATTTCCAAATTCTCTAGACATAACTAATATCAGGTCGTTTTTGATGATTGGGAAATTCGATGAAGTACATGAAAATGTAAAATACAGGAAAATTGAAAATACTTCACATACCTGTTCCAATTATCATGGTTCCTCTCATGATGTAATATCCCATATCCTGCATGTCATCACTAATTCTTGGTCCTAGACGTTTCCAAACAATCTCACATGGCACAGTGAATTGCAAACCATAAGTTAGGAGAACACTGAGTGCAACAAGTATTTTCACACTTTCTGCAAGGCTGTTGAAAAAGAAAACAAACAAAATATAACACGCTTAGTAATGAATCGATAGAGACAAGTACATGTTATTTTGAGCTCTTCAATTTAAAAAATAATTTTTTTCCCACTTTTATTTTTCAGTAAAATAAATTTATCTCAATTCTAAGATACCGTATTATACTAAAATTGGTGCTTATTGAGATATAACATTGGTGCTTATTTATATAACAAAACACTGTTATTTAAAAAAATTGTTCAACTTTTCACAAAATAATGCAGTTTCCAAAATCAAAGTTTTTTATACAGGGTATCAAATAATAATAATAAGCGTATGGCTTTTAATGGTGGAGAGACCCTTACGGGTAGTTCCACCTCGCCGTTTGTGCCATGTTACGGGGAACATGGTGGACCTACTATTTTAGGTGGGTTCCGAACCACCGGGTAAGTGATAATAAAGCTTGTAACATCAAGTCATTGAAGCACGGTCACCCATCCAAGCGCATTCTTGAGCGGTCGTGACTGAACATCACGATCACTTGAACACCACGCTCACCGCATGACCAATCACCACCCTAGGGTATCAAATGTCAAAGTTAATAGATAAACCTATTAACCTTGATGAAATGTAAGGTGTAAAAGCCGATCATCGGAGATTTCAAATCAAGTTTCTGACAAAAAATTTTCAGTGACGTTTTTGAAATGGGGCCTTTGTTTTCGAGATAATTATCTCAATTCAATGACTTTTTTGAGATACACTCACTTCCCGCCATTAAATGCTCAATAACTCAAAAACTACTGATCGGATTGGAATTATGATGACATTGTTGGAAATAGCACAACATTTCTCTAAAGATATACGTATTTTTATTAAGTAACCCGATCATTTAGGATGTTTTTTTTTAGGGGTCAAGTGCAAAAATGTGGATTTTCCGAAATCTCACTGAAATTTCAAAGCGATTTTTCTCGTTTTGTTTGCAGGATGACAAAAAGAAAATTTTGCATGAAAAACTTCCTCATTTCTTTAAAATGAGCCTGAAATATTTCAAATTGATGAATTGAAACTCCTTGGAATTTGTAAAAAACACAAGAATTAGTGTCTAAAAGACAAGAGCTGAGAGAGTAGAAATTTGATTTCAAAATCTTGTCGTAATCAGATGTTTTTCCAAAATGATTTATCTCTGCTGAATCACTGCTTCGCAATAGATCAGATGAGAGCACGATCACAAGAAGTGGTTTGTAAATTTTCATAATACAGAATACACATACTTGGGCAACTGAAAATCCTCACGTAATGAGACCAAACCGGTTTTAGCACCAATTTTCGGATAATGTGCGGGCTGGAATAATCGATAATTATAATCATATTCTTAGGCTATATTTTTTTAACAAATATTTAAACTGTAGTTTTTAAAAAAAAATATTTTATCGCAAATGAAAAAATTATCTAAAAAAATTGTAGACAATTTCTTATCTAATAAATTTATCTAAAAATATATCAATAAACATTTGTTCTAAATAAATGATTTTAGATATTTTGATCTCCTGGAAGAATTGCCTCTTAGTGCTTTGAGGCAAGGAATGTGGATGCATGGTTATCGGGCGCATTTTGCTGGAAATAATTTTTATTTATACTAGCCTAATTCACGTTATGATGAATAATATTTGGTATCTGCTTATTATTTTGCCAATGCTCTAGAAAATTGAAAACTCTATTTTCAATCTATTGTGAAATGGCACTCATTCTATACATGAATAGATAAATGGATAAACTATACAGTAGGCAATTTCGAATACACCACAGCACTTGAATAAACTGATTTCAACGTGTTTTAGTCATCAGAAATGAATATGCTACACACTTCAGTTGATCCTGATTTTCAATCTCATACAATGGAATAATCTTAGAAATATTCAACTTGATTAAGGAATTATGCTGTGAAGAATCACTTCAGCGATGACTTCAGAGCTGTGATTTGGTAAGAAGTTTCTGATAAGAGTATTGTAATACAGTACTTACTGTAGACCAGTATTTTTACGTAGTGTGTGTTGTTACTTTATTTAGTTTGCCTTCAACGGCTTCCTGCTGTCACTCAGGGAACACACTGATTAATAATTTATTTTGGAAAAACATCTGATTACAACAAGATTTTGAAATCAAATTTCTACTCTCTCAGCTCTTGTCTTTTAGACACTAATTCTTTTGTGTTTGTAACAGGTTTTTACAATTCATCAATTTGAACATTTCAAAGCTTAAGAAATGAGGAAGCTTTTCATGCAAAATTTTCTTTATGTCATCCTGCAAACAAAACGAGAAAAATCGCTTTGAAATTTCAGTGAGATTTCGGAAAATCCACTTTTTTGCAATTTTACCACTAAAAAAAACACCCTAAATGATCGGGTTACTTATTGAAAATACGTGTATCTTTAGCGAAATGTGCTCTTTCCAACAATGTCATCATAATTCCAATTTGATCAGTAGTTTTTGAGTTATTGAGCATTTATTGGCGGGAAGTGAGTGTATCTCGAAAAAGTCATTGAATCGAGATATCTCGAAAACAAAGGCCCCATTTCAAAAACGTCACTGAACATTTTTTGTCAGAAATTTGATGTAGAATCTCTGATGATCGGCTTTTACACTTTACATGGGACACCCTGTATAACTAAATGTATGTTCATTCATTTCAATAGTTTCTCAATTTCATAAAAATTTTATATTACAAATTTGCTATAGAACCATTATTTATCAAACTTCTTCTAGTAAGCCTAGTGTGGCTTAAGGTGAATAAAGTTTTGTTCATCTCAAATACAAAAAAGGCTACATCACTTGTTTTGCTTTACAAACGTCTCTGTTAAATAATTGCTTGGACGTAGGAAGTATCCCAGAGGTGTGCTAGATAGTATGAACACTCGCCAGTGCAGCCAGACACTGTGGACTGCTGAACATAGAACATTAGAATTTATTTCGGTGGGCTTGACAAAGTTAGCTCACTGTGGAAAGCAATCGCATTTTACCTCACTCATTTTTCGCGTAGTACGCTCTTTGGACCACAACCATAATGTTGAGGTTTGAAGTCACCTACAGTTGAAATAGGCTATGATAATATATATATATATATATATATATATATATATATATATATATATACAGAATGTAGGTCCTATATATATATATATATATATATATACAGGGGCGCACCCAGACTTTTGGTTTCGTCCTACCTACCAGGCTAAATATTGATTGGGAGGAGGCGGGGGGTAAAATTGAACTTTGCCGATTTCTTTTTACAAAATTATTGCCTGATTAAGTTCCTTGTGAAAAGAAAGGGGGTTCATTTGACTCTCCAAAAGGTATTAGCTGTGAGGAAACAAAAGGTGTGTCCATCTTGTGTGTTTTATACAGAGTATTTTAAGGGTTAATGATAATTTTGCCAGACTACATAAGAATCTTCTCCTGGAAATAAAAAATTCACATGAATGTAGGTCCGTAAACGCTTTGTTTCAGAAATGAAGAGACGAGAAGATTACAGCTATTCTCATCATTCCTTCAGAAATTTCTAAGGCTTTCATGTAGGTGATTTAAATTCAATTGATTTGATAGAATTAGCTAAAACGTGCTACAAGATTTACTACTATAAATCTTTATGATTCCCACATCATTCTGAGACTGGTACGTGGATGATGAAGTAAACAAAAAATGCCAGTCTGAACGAAAATAGAGATTAACTAATCTTTGAATTAGTAGGATATTTTACAAAAAATCACAAAAAGATCTTGAAATCCCGTTTTTTATCCTAGGTCTAGTGGATTAATTAAATTAATTGCCAAAGAACCAAAAAAAATCAATTTCTACTTCAAAACTTGTGAATTATACTTCAAACTATAACTTGTAAAATATGAATGTACTCAATATTGTCAAGAATGCTCCCAAAGTTCATAAAACAAGTTTTACTGAATCAAATCAAATTAATTTTGCACGGATGCTTTTCACTTGCTATTCTTGTGTGTTGTGATCCAATTTAAATTCTGATTCTATGAACTCTGAGGGCGTTGTTCGCAATCAATAAACATTGTATTTAATATAATCTTAAAACCCTCTTATTTTTGCCTTTTTTCATAGAATAACTCAAAAACACGGTACATATAATGTGTTATGTGGATTTTCAGCTCATTTCACATCAAACGTATTCAATTCACCACCGAAGGAGAGCTCTAGAAGCATAAAGTTTTCTGAATGATTTATTTTTGATAAAGATTGCTTCACTCTTCTGATATCTTTATTTCTGTAACGAAGCGTTTCCGAAGGTATACGGCAGGTTCCTTGCGATTTTTTCGGAAGCATCTGTACACCTATTTTAGGAAAGTGATAGCCGCGAGCCGTGGCAGCGTCTGTTTAATCAGATAAAATAAGCTGCAAATATCTTGGCCCTTTTTTAAGGGTGATTGGATCGGCCACCAAAAACACTTTGTTCTCAGCTATAAAATCACTTCCTGGTGATACGACCTCGCCTAAAACTGTAGGTCTAACTCATCAATTACCATTATCCAAATCATTACCCCACGCACAGGTCTCGAATTTATCTGAGCTCCTTCATCCTTCGAAAAAAAATTACCTACATTATTACTGTACCTTCAAATGTATTACAGATCCAGGAGGTTCTAAAGGCTGGAGATCCTGTGTTACTGATTACCGTACATGATTGTCAGATCGATATGAGTGAAACTAATTATTTTTATTATTTGAACCCAGCCGCCTAGTCGAATTGAACTGTTTCAGGCTACAAACTCTATTTCCATGTTATTCGAAATGTACTGTAATTATATTATTATAAACTCTATCGTATTTAAACAAATGTGAAATGTACGGTCGAGAGTCCATATTGCATGATAATTTGCTAGGAAATTATCAACATTTTTATGAGGATTTCAAGACCTGAGGGGAAGGCTTAAGCCCCAGAGCCCCCCATTATATATATATGCCACTGGTTATGAATATTATTCTACTTGAAAAGTTTGAAAACATAAAATGCACCAACACTAATCAGCCTGGAGCACGTGCTCCCTATAGTCAAAAGGACTTCGCCCCCTAAGCCCCCTCACCGGGGTGCGCCACTTTACATCAAACACACATCATCAAACTTTGTTGTATAAAATTGTTACATAGTCTAAACGCAACTGAAAAATTAAAGATTTTTTAAAATAAATTATTATTCGATTAGTTTTTTGTTTTTTTTGTTGATTACGTCTTGGAGACTCCAGTCAAGGAGTATAAGAGTGCAACAGAACCTTCCTTTGTGACAAATTCAGATTTTTAATTGATTAACAATTAATTATCCAATACCAATAAACACTAGTTATTCACACATAATTGCACGACTATGCAGTCAAATTCCACCATTTTCAATAAATTCCAAGATTTCAATGAATACATTTGTGATCTTGTAATATGCGAATGAATAATGCCTTTTTCCTAATGACTGGTTTGTTTTTTTTTTTAATTTTTCTTAAACTATCATATTTTTAGATTTTGAAGTTCTTCAAGGTTGATGTCTGCCTGCTGTAACGTTGATAACAAAGACAATTTCTCCACTGAAATTGGAACTAGTCTCTGTAGAGTGAGATAAGATAATCTTTTTAAAAAATATATTTATTAATTTTATTTTATATAAGGTTACTTACACACTATCAGGAAGATTGAGAGTTACTGTGGCTTTAGTTTCATTTCCAAACCTCAAATAGCCGAAAAACCCGACTACAACATACAGGGCGACTACAATCGACATGGCTCCGTTAAGCACTCCAGGACATCCCAAAAACTTCTGTGGATTATTCATAGAGTTCTCAATTGGCAGCACCTTGAAAAATACAATTTAGCATTATAAATTGAGAAAGGTGAAATCAGGCTCACAAATTTATCTAATTTATCTTAATGAAATCAAGAATTATTTCAAGTTCTATTGTTGCACATGCCATAATTTTCAAACTTCCTCCACTAATGCAACCCCAATAATGGAATATGAATATAAACATGATAATATAAAATTATATATATATATATATATATATATATATATATATATATATATATAATTAAAACAATAATACTATTGATTAAATAATAATTGAATATGTAAACTACTATACTTTGGCTCTTCGCGAACAATCAATAAGAAAGCCTTGGTAAAATACGGTAGCATAATAGTTTTACACTAATTTTATTAGATTATAAATATTACACTTTAATCCTGAAAATTTTCAAATTTTTCCTACACGTGATTAGGAAGCAATAAATATTATTAATCTAATATTAAAACTGACACTGTATTTCACTTTTTTATATTGTTTTACTCACTTATATTGGAGATGCTTGAGGGATGCATTTCACTTCTGAAAAGGAGCTTCGTCAGCCTTTCAGAAGTGAAATGCATCCCTCAAGCATCTCCAATATAAGTGAGTAAAACAATATAAAAAATGAAAATACAGTGTCAGTTTTAATATTAGATTAAAAAGAGAACATTAAGTATTTCGTCATGGAAAACATCACAAATATTATTAGCGTCAAATATACTTGATAAAAGTTTTAATTCCTAACAGTAAATAATACTAAGCAATGAAAATCTAAGTGGTTCATTTTTACATAAAACGGTGAAGTTTGGATGTAGCTCGTCCAGTCTTAATAAGATGTTAGATATTCTTTCAACATCTGAGAAATCTTTCTCATAAAAGGCTCACTAGACATTGAACCAAAGGAGATTTAGCCATTTAGCCCCATCCCAATGATGCAACCAACTGGGGAAGAAGCTGTGGCTCAAAAGTCATTCAAAGAAAACCTGCTTCTACTCGTTTATTGATTTGATTTTATTTCTTTCAAATAATGTTTTATAGATTTTATTTCATTTGAAAAAATGAGAAAATTTCCAAGCTGTAAGTTATGGTAAAAAGTGAGAATGGCTTCTTTGTATTTTAATTTTGATTAAAGTGTATCTTGCTCATAAGAGTCCTTAGTTGGATAAGCGAAGGTACAGTGTGTAGTCTACACCCATTATTCTCCATTAATTGCAAGGAATGATTTTATTTAGGAAATGATTTAATTTTATTTTTCATATGATGGGAATGAATCTCATAGGAAATCGCTGTCTAAAGCATACTTTCAAAAACTTGAAATTTGAAATGTTTCTTGTGGGAGATCCCCGACTTCTCATTACTTCTCAATGTCAACTCAAACTATTTTTGTCACTTCTCTTAAAACCAATTGAATTTTATATACTAAGGTAAATCATCATTTAAGTGACAACACAAGCAGAAATTTTGCCATCGTTCTACATTTTATGCACCAGCATCGCTGCATAAAATGTTGATGGAATGCATTTTTATTCGAGAATATTTAAATAATAACTTGAAACAGCCTTTGTACAGTAAGCCTAATAACACAAACAAAGCTAACATTTACTCGCATTGTCTTATTCTAGAATATGATCAGTATTGAATTTGATAAGGAATTTTTTAGGGCATCTTTACAAACGATTTTTATGGAAAATTTCAATTCAAAGACTGGAACTGCTTATATAAACAAGGCTTCAGGAATTTTCAATGATTCAAGCCTACTTCCAGGGTAACCAGAATTCCATCAATCAACATCCAAAATTGAATTCCGCATCTCATTATTCACAATAAACTCATTTCGAAGAAGTTGAATTGTATTTCAAAGCTGTTATCAAAAATTAAGAAACCCTACAAACATAAATGGCTTGTCCAAGCTGGAATTTTGTTCATGTGCAAACCTGTTCGCCAGTTTTGGCTACTGTACAAAATATAATATTTCAGATACACTCGCTCTCCAGTAGAAATGTCTATTTAACTCAAGCCAGAATAAAACCCATACTCTATGACAATGATAAACCCCAGAACCTGCCACGAATATCGGTAGCATATTCTATTTAACGCGTATCAAGTATAAATATTTAATACTTTTTTGTGACTTCTGATACAAAATTAGTGGAGTAGCCTACCAACTTGTGTAATATATTATGATAAATACCATTTTAATAAAGAAAATCACTCACAGTTCCAATTCCTTCCATGGCGAACAAAACAGTTGAAAAGAACAGAGGAATTTTCAGAGGAGTGCCAATGTAATCTCGATTTGACACATCTGACGGCATTTCACTAAAAGTGTAATACAATGTGAGTGCAAGACCGAATGAGATGAAAGCAGTAGCTATAGCTGAAAAGGGTACAAGATATTTCAGTGTTCTTATTATTCCAAGTGGTAGAAGAACTATGGCCAACAGAACTATATACACCCGTACATCCCAACCAAAATGAGCGTGTCCTTCTATGACCTGAAAAATAATTAAATATCGCATTAATAATCATGAAGAACACAAAAATCATTGTAAATCTCTTCCGCTTACAATCAGCACGATTATAATATTTAATATAATGCTTGAGTTCACAGAATATGAATTATTATTACTGGTATTTTAATATATTTAAATGTATAGAAACAGGAATGAATTAAAAAATAATGTATACAGAAATAGAGAATAATTCTTGAATGATACAGTGACATAGGTTGTACATCTATCTTCTCTGTCTTCTATCGTTTTCTCCGTCATTTCTTCAATGCATATTATTTTATTAATTTCTTCTTACTCACTATATGTTCATTGAAATGTTGTTCTTGTCTTCTGTTGAAAGATTCCCTTTCGATTGGATCAATTTATTTCACTTGATTCTGATACTACATGCTTTAATCTATACTTGTGTCAAGAAAGCAGTTTGGAGTTTGAAATTATTGTTTTTATATAATTTTATGAAATATAAATGAATGTTAAAAAAGCTATTTTGACATACTTATGATCAGAGAGGTAAGTTTCAAATGTGTATTATTGATGTAATATTCATTGGTCATCGTACTTTGCTCCAATCTTCTTCATGATACAGGTTTTATTAAGCCAGTGGAAATATCAAGAGTCTTGAGACACCCAGAAGCTCTTAAATATAAAAATGAAAGCGTTTGAAAATAGAAACTGTCCACTCAAATCGATCAAATATTCAAACAAAGAGAAAAAACAATTTTGAATAGAGAAACACCTGTCACACTCAATACACAGACGTTTGTGACATGTCTAGTATAGGTAGTACAGTGATAATGAATAGTCTCAGTTACTGTATATATAAATTAATTATTTTGAACTTGACACAAGAAAAAACTGTCACTAGAATGAACATCAGGATAGGATATGTCGAATAATAAATTTTCTAATTACCCCTTGATGCCGTATCGCTTAAAAATAATTAACTTTCGAATTTCCTTTGAGTTTTAAAGTCCAATACCACAAAAAAGTATTCTTCTGTGCTGACACTCATAAATTATTTATAAATAATGTGATATTATGTGAGCTATTTTGAAGATTATTTGGATTAAATCATTAATAAATTCAGGGATTGATTTCATCTGATTGATTCAAGAATGAAAACTAGCCATTAATAAATAATTAGTTTCTAATATTATTTTTTATTCGTTTTGCCAAAAATAATCCAAACCAGAAAAATTAATTAAGTGTGTCATCATAATAGAGGAAATTTATAAAATAATCATCAGAATTAGAGAAAATCGTTGATATTGGCAATGAACATTTCTTGTACATCCTTGTGTGTTTACAGTTCAATATCAAAGCATTTCCACTCTTTTTATAATGAGTATCCCTTATAAAGTAATACAAACATAATTGACAAGTAATACAAGTAAAAAATGTAGAGTGGATGGGTGGATCACTGTTACAATTTTCTTACACTAAGGTAATTTTCGCATGTCCATTGAAAAATAAAACAAAATGAATGATGATGACGACTAGGAATCAACTTTATTGTGAGCATTTTCAAAGTGCTTCGATAGGAATTATGAAACATCAAAAGGGGACACACATACCTGCTCAAACGTTCTTGCAATGAAGATGATGTACACTGTATTTCCAAAGAAATAGGTACAGAACAAACTCACATTTATCATTTCCCTGAAAAAATAAAAAGGGTTGTTAGTTTTATTACTGCATGTTAGATCTGCGAAGAAAAGTTTGATAATGATAATGTTTGAGAAAATGTGCATTTCCTACATGCAATGTGAATGGAATGTAGCTTATATTTTGATTAATTTTGTTAAGGAGTGACTAATATTAATACAATTATATCTTAATCTTCATCCATTTGAAAATGACATCTTTTCTCTTTGGAAATTTGAGATCTTTCCACATAATCTTTTATACATCTTTTCGGCTCAAACGTTTTTATAAAAATTTAATATTATAAACTATTTTTAACTGTTTTTAGTGTTTCAAGTGAACTTTCAAATTAATAGTGGTAAAGTGAGAAGATTCATTTCATTATTTTTCGAGTGGTTTTCAGAATATCTTAAATTTTTAGTGTGTGCTAACCTCAATGTTTTGGACAATGTAAAATATTCAAAATTTGTGATGGGAGCAGTTTTGGACTTGAGTCTGTTGCACCTTCACATTCGTTGTAAATTTGTCACAATAAATAAATAAATAATGATCACAATCTTGTTAGATGTTCCCAAACTAGCCTAATATACATGTTTGTAAATATTTCCACGACTATATAGGACAAACAAGAGCCTAATCATGCTAAGTCAACTTCATTTCTAAAGGAAGATGAAATAAAATTAGAAAAAAATATAAGATAAAGGAAAGGATTATATTTACTTTTTATTGTAAATTCAACGACCAGCAGTCAATTTTAATTGTGAAGAAATAATATTTCTACTCACTTTTGGCCAAAAGTTAGTGGAAATATTATTCATTCACAATTAAAGTTGACTGCAAGTCGTTGATTTTACAATAAAAAGTTAATATTAACAACGCAGATTGTTTATGGTACAAGAAATCCAAGAAAGGATTATGTTTCAACTGGGCTACATTTTTGGGACTCCAAGAATAGGTAACTATTGATGTACTGGTATCAGATACTTCCATGGAATAAGACATTACCTACAAAATATAGAAGTCGAAATAGTGATTTAATATTTGATGCTTGTATCGTATTATCGGATGTAAAGAAATAAAAGGGGATGAAGATTCCACAGCTTATTGAACTATCACAGAATCTTCAAAAATCTCTTAATACAGGTATTAGTGATGCAAACATTTGGAATACTGACGGGATTCAGAACAAATTAAAATTCCACCCAGTATCGCAAGATGAGTTGTCAAATATCATTGATAGTTTGAATAATAAAAAACTGTAGGAATGGATGGGGTATCCAGTAAAATTCTGAAAGAATGTAAAGATCAATTGTTAGACCCTTTGATTCATCTGATCAATCATTCATTAGAACAAGGTGTTGTTCCAGATAATTTAAAAGAGGGGAAGATCTTGCCAATCTTCAAAAGTGGTGATAGAGAAAAGGTAGAAAACTATAGGCCCATTAGTATTTTAAATGTAATAAGTAAAATTTTTGAAAGAGTAGTTCTAAATAGGTTACTTCTGCACCTTCAAAAAGCTAACTTTATCTGTGATGAACAGCATGGCTTCCAGAAAGGGAGATCAACAAAGACAGCCATAGTTTCTCTAGTTGATAAACTAATAGATATAATCGATTCAGGTGATAAAGCTACTGCAATCTTCTTAGATCTATCAAAGGCATTTGATTGTGTTAATCATAGAAATTTATTGGAAATACTGCAAAATGTAGGCGTAAATGGGGTTGAACTGAAATGGTTTGATTCATATCTTATTGGGAGAAAACAATGTGTAGAACTAACTGCAGTAGTTGGGAATAGTATAGTAAAGAATAAATCTAATAAATTAGAGGTCCAAGCTGGAGTGCCCCAGGGGTCAATACTAGGTCCATTGCTTTTCTTGTTATATGTCAACCATTTACCTAAAGAATTAATTAGTGGTAGAGCCCTCTTATTTGCAGATGATACACCACTCATTTTCAGCAATTCCATTCTAGATAATTTAGAAATAAGTGCCCATATAGGTGTGCAGTCCATTGTCCAATTCTTAAATCAGTTGAAATTAACAATAAATAGTAAAAAATGCCAATACCTTCAATTCAAAAACAAACATAATTCAAATGAAGATAGGGCTATAAACGTGTTTGTAAATGATAATCAACTAGACCAGGAAGAAAACATTGCATTTCTAGGAGTTTTGTTGGATAGAAGATTGACCTGGGCACTATACATTGAGAAAATATGTTGTAAAATTTCATCTGGGGTATTTGTCCTGCGACAGCTTGCTAGATTGAATGACAAAAAGTTACTTTTTACAGCTTACCATGGGCTCACATTACTCTTACTCAGTTACTCTCACAGTAACTTGACAGTTACTCTTGACAGTTACTCTTACTGTCACATATTAGGTATGCTATCTTAGTATGGGGTAATTCATCAAAACAAAATCTTGATAGGATGTTTAAGATCCAAAAGAAAGCAGTTAGGTGTATAGAAAAAGTAAATAGATTGGATTCATGTCGGCCGTTGTTTAAGAGACTTGGTCTCCTAACTGTACCCTGCTTATATGTGTATGAAGCTACTTTATTATATGTAAAAACGAATGATATTAACCAAAATCTTGACGTACATGATTATAATACAATAAGCCGAGGAGATTATCACTTGGTGAGTCACAATAGTAGCTTATTCAAACAAAAACCTAGTTATATTGGTAGGAAATTCTACAATAAGCTACTGCAGTTTTTAAAGAGTCTTGAAAATATAGAAATATTTAAAAAACAATTGAAAAAATATTCAGTTGATAAAGCTTTTTATAGTGTACAAGAGTTCCTTTCACATCAAAATTAAACCTCACCTCAACTAATTGTTATAGTAACTAATTATGGTATTTAGTGTATATGACTAATGTTAATCTGACTTGTCTTATACTCCTTAACTGGAGTCTCCAGGATGTAATCTACAAAAAAAAATCAAGTTTCTTACTTTTTATATATTTTCTTATATATAAATCTGAAATATATTCAGGCAATCTTATCTTTTTGGTTAATACAGAAGCGAAATTGTAGATATGAGACTAGACATTGTAACAATAGGTTTTTATTTGCATTACATTATTTTATATTAGTACGAGAAGTTATAGTGGTTGAAGAAATTGTAGTTTTAATCACTTAATGAACAGACTGCACTAATTGTGAGAAATGTATTGTATATAACAAATATTTGAGCTCTGAAGGTGACACAAATCCAATTTGTCCTATCATAAAATATCAAAGTTGTATGTCTCACAATAAATTGAGAATAATTTACTGGTTCAAGAATATTAAAAAACAAAAGAGAACCGTTATAGCTAGTATCTGATATAAAAAATTAAAAAATATAAAAATATAAGGTTAAGGATTTTTACTCACCTTGCAAATGAGGCTAAGAACCTATACCTGGGTGGTCCAGTTTGGAAAGATACTTCAGCCGTCTCTGCAAAAGATAAAGTTGGCCTCTTCACGCGTGATGATAATGTTTGAGAACAATATACCTGAAAAAAATGCAACCTTATGAAAACAGATTTTATTGATAGAATGATCACGTATTACATAAAGCAGACCTATTTTACAAAAAAAAAAAATAACTCAGGCCCACTACTGATTGTCAGTTTATGTGGCGCTTAGGCAATAACTATTTTGGGGAGTGCATTTTACTGTACTGTATACAGTAGTATATTTATAATAATTTTAGTTTTCTTCAGCTATACGTGATTGTGCCTTGCCTCATCAAAATGTAAGGAAAAGTGAACCATAGATTTATGTCAGTAATGAGATCAAGAGTATGAGTGAGTGTAACAGTTTATCCACTATGTGTCCATCTTTTCTTAATTCATCACTGCTTTTAACAGTAGTACCGTATTTCACCTATGAATATTTTTCCATCTTTTCTTCATTCATTACTACTTTTAACAGAAGTATTTTACCTATGAATATTTTTATTCCAAAACATATTAGTAGGCCTACCAGTATTGAGCTGTTGTATTCATGTTCACAATGCAGTTTATTTTGTTTTTCACTTTCCAACTCACTATACTCATGTATTGAAGGTGTCATAGTTAAGGTTTTGAATTTGAAATTCAGACTTCCAGTAGATACTCTGTTATAATCAATCAAGACACTTGTGAGAATCGTTTTGTGGACCTCAACAGTTTTTTTCAAATAATAGGGAATTGGCTAAAATATTCATAGAAATTCTCAGGATATTATTTTCTCATAAATTGTCTAAAAAAGTATACGTTTGAACAGCTTTAGAGCCTTTAGGTGCTTTATGCACCTAGAAAGTTTTGCTTTTGTATGATTGATCATTTATAGGCCTATTAGAATACTAACTGCAATTGATAATTGATATTTGACCTGATATTAGACCAGGCAGGTCACCTGCTGATTATGAAGAAAATGAAGATTAATAAATTAGCGTATGACGTTCATTGAAGGAGTCCATTTTAGAACCATGAGCTATGTATACTTCAACATGGCATAGACCTACACCTCCATGTAAAATTGGGACTAACAAGATGGTAATTGAGAGCATAACTAAAACCTACATGGTCACCCATCAATAAATAAATAGATTACTGAATTAATATGCCTAGAATTTGTAATTTATAATTAAATACCAGAGAATTTGTAACTACAATCCATTGATTATCATTGTCATTAAATTCACCTCAAATTTTTTAATAACAGTGTGATAATAGCAATAGAATAATTTATAATCCACCCTCCAACAAGGGAATCAATTATTATTTTCCATCAAAGGAATTCATGTTTCATGTGCTTGATTTCATAGGTATTATACATTGACTTAGTGTCGGGTGGGGGGGGGGGGGGAAGGCTCCAGGTTACAGCTAATTATGTTACAGCTAGAAAAAAGAATACACTGTAGTTGAAGTTACAGAGGGGATAGTGCAAACAATTAAAGTTTTTCCAGGCTTCAATGTCAGGGTTGAGTTTAAGAGAGGGCCAGTAGTCCTAATTTCGCCCCATCAATCAAGGGTTCACATCATTTCGCAAATGTAAGTGAGTGACTTGCACTCTGGTGCCACTCAGTGCCCTTTCCCCTAGCTTTTCAGTTGGCCTACACTCAAATTTTATCTTTAAATTGAAAAGACAATTCAAATGAGTTATGCAAATTATTTTGGGTACAGTAGGCAACTAGGCATAGCTGGAAGACTTAGTGTTAGTTGAAAAATCGATCACTAATTATTGAAAATAGGTATTTAGGGTAAAGGGGTAAGGTAGTCTTCAGCCAAAACTCTGCCCCAGGCAACAAAGGGTCTCTGGGTGGCCCTTATTTAATAGTTTGGGAAAAAAACACAATCACTTGTTAAGTTGATGAAAGGAGTATTTTTTATAATTCATTCATTGAAATTTGTTCACAACTAATTAATAAACTAACAATGTACGAAAAGTGGTGTTGACTAAAATGTATGGATTTAAGTTTTTCTTTACATGAGTCTAGAATCTCTTGAAAATACGATTCTATTGGGACTATTCATCAACATTTTCCTGGGGGAGGACCCCCCCCCCCCCCCCGGAAGTAGAAAATTCACGCTACGCTACTGGTATTATATTAAATTATGAAAAATACATGGAGTTTTTCTCAAGGTCTAAACAGCTTTGAATAGAATGATACTTCAAAGCATGTATTTGACGCATAGGCCTACCGGTACTTCATTTCTCATAAGATTCTGGGGGTCATTCTGTTTGAAGGTTGCCAATAAATGATATAATTTACTAGATTTACTAGATATTTGTTTATTCACAATTATGCACTTGTATGAAGTGCTGTAATCATTAAATTATCATCATATGTCACTTTTTGAGATTACCAAAAAAAGTTCTATCCAACAAGCAGAAGTGACTGCATTCATTGAATTGCATATTTCAAGAGTATTTTTCAAGAGACCTATGACGAACATGCAAGTGCACTCACCATCATATGAACACAATGTGTGCATATTAAGCCAGTGAGTAATGTACCGATTACTCCAAATATCAGACCTCCGTTCTTGAAAGCACCAGGCATGGCCAATATTCCTGTTCCAAGACTACTTTTGACCATATGGAGGAATGCACCCATACTCCTGTGAATCAGTAATAGAGTTAGTCAAGCAAACGAAAAAACACAATGTGTAAGCATGACGAGTCATCAACGAAAATTTGAGAGGCTTGTGTAATTTCAAAGCAATTCTGAAATTTCTACCACAGGAACGACTTCTCTACTGATAATATCCACATTGGTCTTTGAATTGTGCGTGGGCAGTGGTGATACAAATATTCCAGGCTGAACAGGAGTTTACTTCAGAAAAAAGACTATTATTTCTATAAAAATATTATACATCAGTTTTTTGTGAATAATGATTTAAAATGATTTTTTTCATGGTGTAGATATTGATCATGTTTTTGATGCCGTTTGTTTATTGTATATATAATTTTAATTTTTCTTCACTTATTCACACATCGATGTGAATTAATATAAATTTGTTTTAACAACAGAACTTACATTTCTGAGTACTATCAGGACATATCAGGTACATTTCAGGACCTGAGTCCCATCCTTAGCGTAGCAGTGTGTATTCTCTGTTCGCTGAGAATGGGTCCCAGGTCCTGAAACGCGTCCGATACTACTCAAAAATGTGATTTCTGTTTTTAAAGAAAGTTTATATTGAAATCGATTCCAACCAACAGATCAATTAATGGTGGAAAAAATACGAAATCTATTCACACATATCTACCACCTATAATATTAATTTATAACCTATCATCTATTACCCTGAGATATTTATCATTACTTGAATAAAGGTGTTACATGTTACATCCTATAACATTATGTGGCCAACATCTGCATCTCTCAATTCAATCATTTATGTTGTTACCATCTTATTCCTACTCATCATAGCCTTACATACAATTATGTACCAAAAAATAAATCATTATTCAATATTATTCGCGAAGTTATTCGGAACCTTTCTATGATTTCTTACTCTTCAACAATAAAATGTCTGTCATACATGGTTTGACAGATTAATTTTGAATACTTTCAAATAATTCACCTGGAAACTCTGTTAACTGCATGAACATGTTTTTTTCTTCGTTCCTTCAACTCCTAATGAAGATGAAATCCTTTTTTTCTAATTATATGATTTTTATCAATTCTATTTTAAGTTGTGTTATAGAATGTTTTGTCAGAATAAAATTGTTCAACATTGACACTATGCTTATTTAGCTATTCACTCAACTCTATCAAATAAACTAGGAATAAATGCAATAATTTCAATTTGCATCTATTGTTCAGATTCGGACGAGAAATTGCAGATAACATGTCAGTTAAGTAGAATGTAGAATGAATCAAATACTAAAAAATTATCTAATTTATCATACTCAATAGTTTGGTGATTGGTTAAAATTGTAATGGAAGGTTGGCCAAGAATCGCGCAAATTTATTATCGCATTATAAATAAATGTCGTAATGTCATTATAAAATCATTATGAAAAAGTACCTGGTAGGTAATAATGAGTAGCCCTGCCTAATTTGGAATATCTTTCAAGAGCTGATATTTTGCCATATTCAAACCGCACCATAAAGCAACAGGTACCGTATATATTATCATAGTATGAAGAACATGAGAATAATGTTGATTTCATTTCTTAGTAGACTCTACAACAATGTAATTGAGTGGATAAATGCGAACCAGGCTGGGCTTCCAACACTCATTAACTGAGCTGCTTAATCCACTGGGTGATTACACGTTACTAAAAACATGTTTTCAATGAATTTCAAGACACTTCTGACTTCAAAACAACTAGAGTTTTCTATACTTGAACCTTCTAAGAATTTGATACTCAATTAGAAAATATATCAGTGAAAGTTATAACCTTCTAGAGATTTATGACTTCTATAAATAACTCTTGATCTTCAACAACTTTCACCAAAATATGGTATTTACAAAAAACAGAAATAAATGATAGAGATTAGCATACGGTATTAGTTCATCAATGAAATCAGCACTTACGATGTTGCGAGTGATTTATCTCTGTTGCTGAATGGGTCATACAATTCGTCTTTGGTGGGGTAGGTGATTTTTCCATTCTTTTCTGGGAATGAATCATTTGTCAACTTTAATCTGAAATAAAAGGATTGCATGAACATTATAATCAAGTCAACTTGCCATATTATCTAAATGCAGTTATAGTAGTTGGAACCTATCCATAGTCAATTATTTAATTATATCAATAATTTATAATAACTGGACATTGTAGCTATGTAAGCAGGAAAGTAATTTGAGGGAGCTTAGATTGATCAAAGTGAGAAATTTTCTATTTAAAACTCATTGATTGAATTGAGCTTAGTCTCTTATTCCACAAATAAGGGGATATTGGCAATGAGACTGAAAAAATATAAATGGACTGGATATAATATCAATTCGAAGATTCCCATTTCTAAAAACAAATTTTTGGAATCATGCTATGAAACAGAAAATCATAAGTTTATCATTATTTTTCATTTAATATATGCCTAACTTTGATTTTGTCTTTAGAATAAAAAGAATATTGGTAATGATGAAGTAATACACATTCTACGTATAAAATCTAAAGGACACGAACTCAACACCTTGGAACAATTTGAAATATACAAACACACCACACACAATAAACAAAACATCCTCAATGAACAACTAAATTTTAAATCACACAAACTTTTTGATCACATTCTACAAAAACCACAATTCTTCTAACCAAAAAACTGACAACAAGGACACCTTTGAAAATGAATCTCAACGAATCGAAAATGTTCGGCCAAGAGAGTAAGTAAAATATTACTTATTCTTAATAAATATTGACTGCAAGTCGTTGAATTCACCCAAAAAGTTAATATCAACAACGCATTTCGTCATGGAGCAAAAATCCAGGAATTTAGAATAATTGGTTTTGCGACAGTCCTTGAATAGATATAAAATCATAAAGTCGCCCTCCAATATCAATAGTAGTCCAAAACATCCAAAACAAGAAATGGCAAAACGAATAAAATTGCAGTTAACAGATAAATTTTCTCAAAAAAAGTATACGTTTACTGCACAATCTATTATTACAGAGATTCTTCTACTTTGCTGGGTAGGGGAGTAACCAGAGTAAGCTCGTCAGGTTGATTAAGGTGAACTTACAAGTTATTCTCTGTTCCTCATTGGTCATGGAGGAAATTAATTTATTTCCATGTTTCATTAATCAAATCTACCAATGCCATTGCCAGTTTTGCCTTGTTAACTATTTTATGCGCTAAAACTATGAAAAATCGCATCAAATACCGATGTCTTTTTACTGCAACAATTATATATAGTGTAGAATAGTATAATAGCTCTATATTATTTATATTACTCCACAAGGGCGGATCCAGCAAGGTGGCGGGCCCCCCACCTTCTTGAGGTGGTGAGAATATATTTTGTTTATGGTTAAAACTAGTATTTTCAGAATTTCAGTTTTTCTTGAAGGTGGGTGGTGGTGAAGGGTGTAATGAAATCAAAGTAGTATCTGAGGTAGTAAAAAGGTGGGGGTCGGGGTTTGCCTCACAAACCCCTGTTGAGGAATTTTAAGCTACGCTTGAGGTAGGTGGCTCCAAAACATTTTTTGGGGGGCCCAGATGCTAAGCGTCGCCACTGTCATTGAACTTATTCATTTTAAGTAAAGAACTCACTTTGATGATGTATCGAAGTTTTCATTGCTCTGTAACGTCAATATTGAAGGAGTCTTCTCCATTCCATTTTCGTATCCTTTATCGAAGCCTTTGTTGTCAAGCCCCTTGTGATCCATTATCTCCGTGATAGTCTGCGCAAATAAATCAGAACAGAATGTTAAAACGTAAACATATTGAGTCACAGTAGCTAATCAACAATAATTAATATTGCCTAGTTATTGCCATATAAGCTATACTAAATCCTATTAATTAAAAAGAACTGAACTAATGTTTTTGATCTCAACTCCTAAAGTTTCATTGTGAAACTTTAACTACATTTTATACATTCTCAATAATATTGGTATTTATTGCCTGGATTTCTTGTTCCATAACGATATGCGTTATTACTTGTTAATATTAACTTTTTATGGTAAACTCAACGACTTGCAGTCAATTTTAATTGAAAATAAATAATATTTTTACTTTGGCCTGAAGTGAGTATAAATATTATTATTTATTCTCAATTAAAATTGACTGGAAGTCGTCGAATTTACCATGAAAAGTTTGTATTCATTGCTTGTTTTACGAGACGTATCTCCTGAAGTCATTGACTTGGAGAGCGAAACAATGAAAAATATTTGGTGGACGAAAATTCTTTTTTATATTTTAAATTTGTGATTCTATAGAACTAATTCTATTACACAATTAGACTAGACTATATTGTAAGCTACAATAGAATACTATTTTCCAAATCTAAGCTACCGTATTCAGAAATTAACTAAAAGGAATAGTAATAGTAATTTACTAAATAGTAGAAACCTGTTTCAAATAACTTCATTATATTGTCTACTGAACAGTAGGTAAACACGAAAAGTATCAAGGATGCTGAGATGTCGGATCAAGGTTCAGGATTTCCTCGATCAAGATTTTTCCTGTGTCTAGGATACACAAAATATCAAACTACAGTTTTTTCTATCTCAATGGGTACTAGTTTGTATTTTATAAAGTAGCATAATATGTGATTATCTCTTATTAGTTCATTTATTGTAATATTTAGTGACATGTAACAAGTAGAAATGAAATTTGATTTCAAGAAATATATTTTTATAAAAAATAAAAATCGAATGGTGAGCTAATCAGTCATTAAAAGACATTGAATACTTCATAACTCTATATTGTTTAAATATAAACTTATTTGAAATGTTTTTTCAATAGTTCAACGATATTGTCGATATTATTGAACAGTTTAAGACGTCATACCCGGATGAAATAGAAATACTTTTTCCAAAGACATTCTTGTTGTTTTTTATGTAAAGAATCCAACAGGAACAAGTAGTCCAGATGACAAGGAATGCAGTCAGAGAGATCAGTTATAACATGAAGTTGAGCTTCCAAGGAAATATCGTAGAAGGCATTATAGGATGCAGTGACCAGTGAGTCTCTGAGTGAGTTATGCAGTTCCTCAACGTTTAGAAAGCACAGTCTTGATGTGAAATATTTGAAAGAATTGAAGAATATTCTCAAATCATAAAGACAGAAATAACCTAGCTCTGCGAAAAGAAATTATTCTGTAGTTCATTCCAATAACAATAGTGTTACCGGTACTAAAACAATAATAAATATAGTTATTTGAAGATTATAACCAGATTTTCAGAAAATCAATATCATTATTTAATTTAGAATTTATCTATGATAAACTTTTCCATCATCACAATCACATGAAAAAATTTAAATTCCGCTTAGGGTTTTGAATATTGTAGGATACAGTAGCATATGCGAAATTTGTACTTTTCAAAATAAACTATACTATTGGTATGACAAGCTAAGGGTAAGCTTCAAAATTGATCAAGTTCCATTTATTCACATGCCTATAATTTATATTTGTTCCACCTATAGCAAAGCCAAAGTTTATTGGAGAGTTCGCACGACTACAAAAGCTTGAAGTAACAGTACTTCCACCAGTGGCGGATCCACGGGGGGGATGGGAAATTCCCCCCCCCCCTCCCCCAAACGGAGAAGAAGAAGGAAAAAAGAAGAGGAAGGAGAAGAGAGAGAAGAAGAAGAAGAAAACAAGAAAAGAGGAACGAATGGAAATGATAGAAAACAGCGAAGAAGTGGGAAAGAGATGACTATCTCTAAAAAAACTATCCCTAAAAGGGTAAAAAATAAGGATAAAATTAAAAGTGGAAGAAAATGAAGGAGATTTTTCAAAGTTGTTGACAGGCGAGGAAAATGAGACAGCAATGTCTAACCAACAATTAATTTTCTATTGCAACTAATGTGCACTTCAGTACTTGGTCTGAAAATGATGCCAGTTCTGAAAGGGTTTTCTGGATTCTGCAGCTTATCAATACATGTGATACATGGCAGAGGATTACTATATCAGGAAAAGCAGACTTGGTTTATTAGCACTACTTTACATTCACTCATATAATCGCTCTAGAGTCTAGATCCTGGATCCTCAAAAAATTGTTGGGAGATTTTGGCTGATTACAGAATAGTTTTTCAATTGCTAATAATGTATGTAATTTTTCTTGTTAATTTCATTTTTCATTAACAGCTTGTGCCAGTAGCATAACTATTGGGGGGGGGGGGGGGACAAAAGAAAAAAGAAAATTTGGAATTTTAGCAGGCCATTGTGAGACAATTTTTGGCAAGAGTCAAAGATGTCTGGAATCACTAAAAATATGGTTTTGTAGGAGTTTTATTTTGAAAAAGTTTCCAAGAAGTACCCCTCAATTATTTGAACGAAATTTTCAAGCAGCCTACGGTACTACATTACCCCAATCAGGAGCAGTGAGGAATCTAATATAGAAAAGAGAAAGTTTCAAGTAAGGTACCGGATCTCCCATTGACGTGGGTTGAAGTGTTATATTAGGAAAATTAATGGCTACAATCACTTGACATGTAGTTTTAGAGAGGTAATTTCCATAAGTTTTCTTAGGGAGTTCCCCGAACCGCCGTTCTGAAATAAATAGCCGTGTATTGCTTCAATTTATCGTTAGAGGTCTACTACTCCAAATTACAAATTATTACTATTGTAATTATTGTACCGAGAGTCTAATCCAACGAACCCATAAGACCAATTATGTCTTATGTGTTCGCTGGTCTAACCCTCCCGGCAACCTTCACCCCCACCCACCCTAGACTGACCCTGTAGTTGTGGAACTGCTTTGTGTGATGTAACGATACAAATTAAAATGTTATTAAAATTTGTATTTAAAATATAATATCATTACAGGCAATAGGTGAACAAATAAAAATTTGTAAAGTTGTTTCATTTCAATTGAAAATACCCTTAAATTCAGGATTTACGCCTAATTTTCAAACATCCCAAAATCTGGATCCGCCCCTGACTTCCACATGTGAGAGTAGTATCACAGAAAAGTGGCTTCCTTTTCTCTGCACATGCTAAGAATATGTGATGAACTTTTCCAAATTTGAAGGTCACATTTCCCGTTTAATTTATACTGATAATGGAAATTATTTTTCAATAGTTTCCTTTCGCAATAATGCAGTTCCTTCTTCTGGCCCCTAATGGTAAAGCTTGAAAAATTGTAATGCTCTTTAAAGTACCATGATGTCATTTACCGCAATGTTTTAACATTCTTGGATTTCTTGTTCCATAACCTAACGATCTAAGTAGTTAATATTAACTGTTTGTTGTGAATCCAACGACTTGCAGTCAGTTTTGTATTGTGAATTATAATTTATAATAAATGTACTCACATTCGGCCGAACCTTTTCGAGGTATTGAACCTCATCTTCAAGACATCCTAGATCGGCGATGTTGGTTTGTTTGGTTAGAAGAATTGTGGTTTTTGTATAATGTGGTGAAAAAGTTTGTGTGATTTAAAATTCAATTGTTCATTGAGAAAGTGTATAATCACACAATAAAAAAAACATTCTCAACGAACAATTGAATTTTAAATCACACAAACTTTTTGACCACATTATACAAAAACCACAATTCTTCTAACCAACAAACCAACAACGCCGATTTAACATTATATTGCCAATTCTTTCATTATCAATGACAAACTACATAATCAACTAATGTTCAGAGGTTTCTCATTCATATTATATTCTACCAATTAAACATATTAATATTAGGTAGACATTTTAAGCCTAGAAAGCAATATCTGATGCTTGCTGTATTAAATTCTAGTTCAGTAGTTGGATCACCTCTTAAAATTGTGTAAAAAGCTTCAAATTCATCCACCTACCTCAAATTGATTGGATGCTTTATCCGTAGATGAGCTCTATCCAGCTAAAGAGAAGTTTGTTTTACTGTCAGAAGATTGCAGGTATGAAACAAAGACTAAACCTGTTCCTGATAGGAGGAAAATGGGATTAAACACATACAGTTTTGTATGACGCGATGGGAAATTACAAGATCCACTATCAAATTTTTTTATGAGTATATTTTACGATCATTATCTTTTAAATTTTTTATGGAACATTAAAGCATTTTTCGATGAGTTAGACTGTAACTTATAAAATTATTACTTTGATATAAAAATACCGGGAAAATCTGTCACCAAAGTAAATTTGATGCATGATAGTATGAATTACCTTCTTTGAATGACTTAAATGATACTTTAAGCAAGAATAAGATGAACAGGTAATTAATAATATCATGCAGAAAATTTACGGTCATATTTTCCGGTCTTTCTAAATCAAAGTGAATAATGTTTTACAGTCAAGCTCTTCAATGTTATGCTTCTCCGATTTATTGAGAACTAACAAGTAACAATGACAGATATATAAAACATAATCTATTAACTTCGAATTCCTCAAAGTGCTATTAATTATACGGAAAACTTCCGCAATGGCGGATATGGACAACAGCATTGAATAGCTGATGGAAATCGATGAACGCTACTACACAAAAATATCAGTCACCGCCGGGAATCGAGCCGTGGACCTCCCAATTGCCCGTCGGGTACCATTTAACCACTAGACTACAGTGACCCTTCTGTACAGGGTTAAGGCACCCGACCGGCAATTGGGAGGTCTGCGGATCGATTCCCGGCGGTGACTGATATTTTTGTGTAGTAAGGTTCATAGATTTCCATCAGCTATTCAATGCTCTTGTCAATATTTGCTATTACGAAAGTCTCCAGAAGAATTAATAGCAATTTGTGGAATTCGAAATTAATAAATTATGTTCCATAATTTTTTAATTTGACAGATTTAAAAAAACGAAAATCCTAGTAGGTAGCCTTATTTTCTGTACAACCATCATTCTAAAAACGAATTCGACATTATTAAGATTTTGACAAAATTCAACATTCTGAGATCAATAAATTCGCAAATGGTTTTGACAATCTCTGGAACTATAATTTTAAAAGAGGCACTTTATATTACTACGATAGTGTCATTATGCCCATTCCACTCGCAACAAGTGAAGGCATGCATCCTGGATTCCAAACAGTTCTTCCTAGAAAAACACGAAATCAAGCCTTTCATTTTCCAGTGATGCCATTTTTCAAAACAGACTTCTGAAAATAAGAGTATGAGTTCTAAATTCTGCATTAAACATTGCCCTACAATTCCTATAACCTTTAAATTCGACTATTCGTCGATTTTTCAGGTTAATAGTCATCCTAAACATTAATTTGTATCCTTCACTGGTATTTATAGACTTAAACGGTTAATCTTAGCGAAGCATAATATAAAGCCATTTTATTAGAGGCGAGCATCCTGCTTACTATTACCACTCGACCTCAAATAGTATAAAAAGATGCAACTCACTCAAAATCAAATGATATCAAAAAACTAGATTATTTTTAAGTTATTAAGTTCACGATAATTTATTGTTATATTGTTCTTCGTGTTAGAATAGCCTATAGAAAAAAACAGTTCTGTAGCTACTGTTACTGCTTTATCAATGTTGGCGGACAATTAAGACACTCAGAGAAATATCAACATATTGCATTTTTTTAAAGATATTCATAAGCGAGTATAAAATTTATCAGAGTTAGTTGAAAAGTTGTTGATAAAGTGTGATTGGAGAATTTTCAATTCTTATTATTTCCTCTCAATCTTCTTTGTTTTCTATTTATTTAACCTGTTTGCAGCTTAAGTAGTATACACTTATTTTGTTTTACTTAATTTTATTGCTGGTTATGACCACATGAGTCTGAGACTTGTGCGTGGATAATGAGGTGAATTGTAACATACAGATGCCAGACGGAGGAGCGGGATTCGAATCCAGCAAGCTGAAGTTGCGACGCCCCAACCAACTGCGCTAAGCGGCCCGCCAAACACGTGCTATGTATTATCAACAATGTTTTTAACAGGCTGAATTTTTCATGGTTCTCCTTGAATTTCTCACAAGTTGCATGGATTGATATAAAATACTGATGACATAGAACACTTGCAATCAGTGAAACATGGTGTGCATGGTATAATGTTTGAAATCTATTTTAGATAATGGAGAATCGTGCCAGTTGCCTCTATCTCTTTCAATACCTATAGCTATGATGACTGTGTTGTACGGTGCAAGAACTAGGAATAGTTTCGTCACTCACGCTCAACTTTTCAGATAGCCCGAAATCGTACCTTATAACTTGCAACAACGTTAATCGTTAATTTAGTTCAAGGCAGTTGATTTAAAAATCCTCAATGAATATTCAAACAGTGATACTACAAACTGACCTTATATATTCATTGAATTCCATTCATTGTAAGTGTTCTTATTGCTCTACCGTATTAGCTATATAGAAGAATATATGTGTTTAAGAAATAAGTAGATACGAATTAGGTACTGAAAATAAATCTCTGATTACTATTGAGAATCAATTTCAAGCATAATAATGAATCAATATTGATGTCTGGAACGATGAGTTTTCTGTTTCCTTGATACTACCTGAATAGTGAAATGTTTTTTTTTTTGTAGAGGTATTAATTTAATTTCAGGATTTGTATGTAATTTGAGGTGAATGTAGTGTCAGTTATCATCTATTGGTACGGTACTACTTGGCTGACCTAAGCCTACACGTTTTAATACGTTTTTTAATAGTAAGTGAAATACTACTTATTTTTAATAAAATTTGACTGCAAGTCGGTTAATTCACTTGAAAAGTTAATACTTCTTAGGTTTTATTTAGCTTATTAGACGTCATGGATTCCAGCCTCCTACTCCCCCAAAAATTCTAGATTCGCTACACGTTAAGACTTTATTGTCACATAATACCTATCAGTTGTTTCGTCCATTTGCTTTCTCAGCCTTGGAGCGAACTTGATTACAAAAATAAAACAAAACAATAACAAGCTTACAAGAGTCAATTGGAGTATGGCAAATAAGGTGTAGACAGCACAGCGAATAATTCGCTTGGGAACGGCACTGTGCCTGACAGTGGTCGCATCGTCAAGGTCTTGTTTACAGCCGGTTGACCCGGAACTCGGAACTGTATTGTTCATGCTCTAAAAAATCGTTCATGTTCCTGCAAACTGATAAATGCTCTAGTTATCCATCATTTCATCCTCCTTTTATCTCTCAAAACATTGTCATTCAACAGTTGTCTTTATTCAGCTATCAGCATTCATAGCTTAAGAATATCAGCATTGCTATAGGTGGGCATTTCATCAAAATGTTTTATTATTATTATTGTTGTTATTATTATTATTATTATATTATTATTATTATTATTAGACGTAAAACTCCCAAAGTGGAAGACGCTGAGTAAAGATGGTTCATTTTTTGGACTTGTTCTTCTTGTTTGCCCACCAGCTTTTCATTTTTTGTGCAAATTCAGCTTTTCTCTCTTCACTCCATTTTGTTCCAACTCTTGGAGGTTTTGTCTCTGGTATAACTTCCCATCTATAAAGTTTTATTTTGAAGTTTTTTTCTATTGTAAATTTCTTTGTTGGCTATTTTGGCGAGAAGTAGGTCTTTTTTAACCTTTTATTATTATTATTATTATTAATTACTAATTGCAAATCATTTACAGCCTGCTCCCTATTGGTGAGGAGGATGACTGAGAAAAGTGACTTAGTAGATTCTAAGTTTCGAAGGTATTAATAGCCATCAACAACTGAGATTCCACTGATGTTGAACTTCATAGAAATGTGAGAAATGTATGTTGTCCTCTCATGATAGCTATGAATGATGAATAGTTCTATTGCTGTAACTTACTGAGCTGCAAAACAATTAGCAGACTTATTGAACACAAATTATTGAACACTTCATAAAACACAAGTTACAATACATTCATATTATATCACTGAAAAGGTTTCCCACATATGCATAGACCGTGAGCAAAAGGAATGAGTTCTTTTAATAAACATAAAACATTTTTTTTAATTACACATTGCAACACAGCAATGAAAATTTTGAGTTATTATTTTACATTATTGGAAAAAAATAAAAATAAATAAAAAGAATAAATTAGTTGATGAAAAATGTTATACCCAAAACAGAAAATTGAGATAAGAGCGAACAAAGTGAATAAAGTGAAATAAATGGGTGGGCAGCATTTTTCTGATAGTTTCCTTGAGGAATGAAATGCTTTATCATAGAATGCTCTACTATACTTTCCTATACTCTACTACACTCTACTGTATATTTTTTTAGACAGAGGCAAGGTGACTAACCAGGTTACAAATACAGTTTTATAACAATGGATTAAAAAGAGAACAATACAACAATGGTTATTACTGCTAGTAACATAAAATCTCTCCTAGGCAATAAAAGGCAATCTGTTTTCAAATCAATAGATGACATTGATGCTAAACTTTCTTTTGTTCACCAACCGTCTAAAAGGTTATTACAACAGTGTATAACAATAGATATTAGCACCTGCTTATTAATTTGATTTGAGTCTCAGTTTATGTAGCCTACACATAATGTGTCTTGGCAATGTAGAATTGACATGTTTATAGATGGTAATTATAAATGGGGTTTCCTGTACATTTCTCCACGATATAGGCTATACCAGAATAATTCCAGTAACCTGAGCAATTTATTTTGATCTCAAAAATGTGCAGAATTTTTATTGCCAATCAGAAATATCCGGTTCTGTATTCGCGGACTAATAATTATTAAGTGGATGGTGGACTTGACCTTCAAATCTGCTAGTTATTAATTGGCAATATTTTTGCCAAACCAAAAATAGCTAGAGGCATCTGCATTATACTTCCAATTTTGTTCCACGCACCTCCTAAAATATGCCAGGGTATGCCTAGACATCACTTGGTTGAAAAGTACGAGTATGAGTATTTAGCTAGTCTATAGCCTATACTGTCCTACTGTATACAATATTATATTTATTTAGTTAATGCTGTATTAACTTTTCATGTGAAATTTAACGACATGCAGTCAAATTGACTGCATGTCAATTTGACTGCATGTCGTTAAATTTCACATGAAAAGTTAATATTAACAACGCAGTTCGTCATGGAACAAGAAATCCAGGAATTTAATGCTGTACTATCAAGCATGATAAAAGTGATAATCAAAAGAAAGCAAAAATCATTTATTGAAAATCATTTTAAAAAACAATCATTCTTATATGTGTCTTGACAATGTAGAATTGATATATGTTTATAGATGGTAATTATAAAGGGATAGATTTAATGGAGTTTCCTTTACATTTCTTCATGAAGTAGGCTAATATTTAGAATTTCTGTGATATTGATGCTGTCTTATTTACATTTTTCCATGACAATCATCAATTTGTTAACTTTATTCAATTTTGAGTTTGGGGAGTAGACAAAAAACTAACTGCCTTATATATTTTTTTAAAGTTATTCGTTGCATTTATGATGACATATCAATTCTATCCTGTATAAGTTTCAATGTTAGTGACCGTCGAACAAGAACTATGGATTCATTTCAATATAAAAATTATGTCGTACAAATTTATTAATGTTATACACACCTTTATATCAGTTTGTTAAGTTAGCTAATTCTTTTTCCTCTGATATTATCATATTCACTCTTGTACTCCTCAAAACTTCTATAATTTTGTTAAGACCTTGAATTATTCTTAGTAGATGCCTCCTTTTAGAACATATGTCATTCTTACTTGATTGTATCATTCTTTTTCTGCTATATTAACCTCGGCATATTCTCTTTTTTTATCTCTTAGATGTTATTACTGTCAATATGTATTATTTTTGTTCATTTGCAGAGTAATAGGAGTATAAAACTAAAAAACTGTTCTGCAACTCTTGAAAATAAATAAAGTATGAGAGCTAATCATGTTAGAAGTTGAAAAAGCTTATAGGATCCAATCTGGCCGACCCTTGTGAAAGGTTTTAAACAATTAGCGGTTTGGTATGAATTTCTTTTAGGAATTCGACTGTGCTGTCTATTTTTGTTTTTGTTGGTTAGTTTGCAATTTATTGTTCTGTAACAGAACAACACATGCATAGTAATTTGCAACATCTCAGCTTGTCGACTGTCAGTATGAAGAGTAAAGAGTTCAAGATTTGCATTCGAATTCACTGTGAATAATTATCACAAATATAAGAGCCTCGTATCAGGTCCCCTGAATGATAATTTAGATATTAACTTAGTATTGTAAGTTTTACAACATGCAATCAATTTTAATTGTGAATTTAATAATATAACGTTCGACCAAGAGTGAGTAGGAATATTATATATTCACAATCATTAAAATTGACTGCAAGTCGTTGAATTTACAATAATAAGTTAATATTAACAACGCAGTTCGTATGGAACAAGAAATCCAAGAAAAAAATTCAGACTTTTCAAGTGATAGTCGCAAATGAAACATTATTCATTTGTACTTTTAATAGTGAAAGATAATTTTTTTAAAAAGAATCCTGCAAAAGTACCACTTGCACCACACTTTACTTCCAACTAGCTCAATGTAATTAGGAGTGATATCCTTGTGATTAGGAAAAATTATCCACCTACGGTATTTCCAAATTCCAATTTATCTCTCATTGAAGAAAAGTTTATTCTTTATCATTTTAGCATAATGATAATGAAAACAAATGAATTTTTAGAAAAAATGCTTTAAATTTCATGAATTGTAGGCTATTCTGGTTATTTTATAAGACTTGATATTGCCAGACCATTTTGTTTTTATAATAAACGTTCTTGTTCTCATACTCAAACCACTAAAATACAGAACATCTTCATTTTTATATCATTGGTTGATAGGCTGAACTAAGAGCTCTCTGTAGCTTGCTGAGGGCTGAGACATAATTATATCTCCAACATAATGCAGTTCAGACAATCAGAGGCTCTTATTTGATCTCACTAGCCAATAGTATAGTATTCCTTGCAAGATTAGGGGAGCGATAGCCGCGAGCCGTAGCAGGTATCTGTTCAATCAGATAGATACGTTCTCGTAGGTCCAGTTTGTAACGGTGACCGATTAGATTGGCCAGCAAAAAAGACACTGTTCTCTGCTGTAAAATCACTTCCCGGTGGTTCGGAACCCACCTAAAACTGTAGGTCCAACTCATCAATCACCATCATCCAACTCATTACCCACGCACAGGTCTCAGACCTATGTGGGCTTCATACTCAGGAAAAAATATATAGATATAGCTTTGAAAAAATCACTAATCTTTAGAAATTAATACAGAAGCGTATCACTTTTTTCAAAGCTGATATTTTCTACTTTACATGGCGAAATACTTGATGAACGATCCAATATTAAAACTGGCATTGTATTTCAAGTTGATTATTAATTTCAAATGTCTCCAAAACTGGAGGGATGCATTTCGCTTTTAATGATAATCAAATTGAAATACGGTGTCAGCTTTAATATAAGATCGTTGATATTTACATTAACAGATCATTTAAAAACTAAAGACATGGTGGTAAGGGGAGAATAAGTTACTGCTGCCTTTCCATCTTTTTTGTGCTTGTTCTCTTATTGGCTTCTAGAAGGATATATCTATCTAGGGCTCTCCTCTATCAATTCTAGGGTCCTCATCAATTCTACCCATCAAAGATGAATACTGTCTTCAAACAGTCTTCTAGTAATACTGTCTTCTAAGTAATAGTAACTTACTTGCATTCTTACTCCATGGTCAGACAATTGAATCATCTGTGGGAAGCAGTCTCTCTCACTTATTTATTGAACTGCCTCTGCAAATAGACTGATTTACTTCACCAAATCCCATTATTTTTCTACATTAATACGCTTCAATATTTTCCCTGAAACGACTTAAAGCATCCTCATTTCCTTCTCTTTCTTCAGCGATCTGTAATTTCTATACAATTTGTTAAGTAGCTTACAACCATAAAAAATTCTCTTTTCTGTGCTACAACTGAGATTATTATGATTGGAAACTGTGTTAAATTATTATAATTTATATAATTCTATTGAAATCTTGTATTGGAAGAATGCGGTGCTCCGACGTTCCAACACACCAACATACTAAACTATAAACCTTCTGAATCGTTTAGCTTATAGCTTCAAGATTACTGCTTGAAACGCCTGTGAGCTGAACTTGAATACAATACCTACTGCGTCTTGGATAAGAATTCAATTGCAAAATAGTGGAGCACAATAATTGCTTTCAAACAGTCATAAATTGCCTGCTCTTTATCCATCGCATTATTCTGCATTTCCCTATAGCTATCGGCTAAAATTCCAAAGGGTTATCTGTTTCGCTATAATCATTCTGCACCTGACCTTCGACGACACAGTTTTTTATCGGAATCAATTCTAGGTAATGTAAACTACCGGGTTCATATAATTGCATATAGATGAATGGAAAGAAACGCCCAATAACTGTCTGTACAACAGAAAGTTTACTTTTTAAGCAGAAACATGATCGATTTAGGTCTTTAAATTCAGTTATGTCAAGCTTCAGTGGAAGTGTACTGAGCACAAGGTCAAATGTTTTGTTGCATAAGTCTCTCAAACGAACTGTCTATAAAAATGAGGATATCGTTTCAGAACGACCTTGCATCACCTTGCATCTCTGCTAGGTTCAGGATGGGGCATACTGCATTTTGTTTTAAATCTTTCATAATCGTAGGTCACGGGACTAGCAATCTCTGTTATGCCATCTGGCATTACACTCATAAATAACAGTATTATGAATAATAAGACGAAATTGTCACAACCACATTTATTAAAAAACATAGAGATACTAGTTTCGGATGTTACTCCATTATCAATCTCAGACAATCTGTATATTTTTAATAAATGTGGTTTCGACAATTTCTTATTATTATTCATTATGGATATCTTTCACAATATCACTTTCACCACTGCAAAGAAAGGAATAACAGTCTGTGATGTTTTCCATGACGAAATACTTAATGAACAATCTAATATTCAAACTGACACTGTATTTCACTTTTAAATAATGTTTTACTCACATTAAATTGGAGATGCTTGAGGAATGCATTTCACTTCTGAAAAGAAGCTTCGTCAGGCTGACGAAGCTTCTTTTCAGAAGTGAAATGCATTCCTCAAGCATCTCCAATTTAATGTGAGTAAAACATTATTTAAAAGTGAAATACAGTGTCAGTTTTAATATTAGATTGGAATAACAGTATTGTCATAAAGTGATAATTGTGGCTTGCAGTGGAGTATTTTAATTTTATGCACATTCTAACAATTACAAATGAAAACTTCTTACAACGTTTCAAATCTTCACAAAGAAGTATTGATACCTCTAGCTAAATTGCTATATGGCAGAGTCGAATCCTAGGGGCGCGCGATTACCAAAATTACCTTTTTTCTTTTATTGTTTCAGGTGCTATTTGTTATTTTATAAATATGAAATGATATTAAATTGTGAAGAAAGATCATAAAACTATCCTCTTCCATTATCTTCGTCCAGCATTTAGAGCTCCATTTATTATGACCGTTAATGATGGCTTAAAAAACTATCGGAAATGAGTCCAAATTTGGCATGTGAGAGAATCAAGAATAATTGATGAGTTAATAAAAATAGTAGTCGAGTTAAAGTTTGGAGGGAACTCAATGCAATGCAAATCTACTTGGTGAAGCAATAAATGATTCTACATCTATTTTTTTCAATATTATTAGATTTGAGATTCTATTGATGTTTTTCATGTCGGCAGTAGTCTAAACCTGACAGCTGAGGTGTTCAAGAAATGGATTTTTTTATGAAGCCCACAAAGGTAAGAAAACTTTGCGTGCATGGGTGATGAGTTGGATGATGATGGTTTATAAGCTGGAACTACAATTTTAGATGGATTCCGAACCACTGAAAAGTAATTTAACAGCAGAGAACAGTATTTTTCGCTGACCAAATCAATCGTTCATCGAGAGGGTCCAAGCGTTGGTGACTTATCTTATCTGACTGAACTGCAACCTGGCACGGCTTGTGGGCTTGAGGCTATCACTTCCCAATAATTAGTTCATTGATGGCCGTATGATTCCTTTACTCGAACATTTTTAGTAAGTCGTCTTGTCTTGTGCTCCTAATTACACTTATTGTTCCATTAAAAACAATGCAGTCTTCACTCGCTGGTCAACAGATGATAATTCATCTCCTTTCATGGTCTTTTTTGTCGATCATATGAAAATGAATATTCGAAAGAAGTAGCCTAATAATCATTTGGCCTCGGAAAACTGATTTTCCATGAAATGCTGTCATACCTGTCATCTTGAAGCACATCAATAATTACCAGCCTAAGAAATCAATAGCAAAATAAGCCTGGCACCATTTCTTGCCTACTCCGTACAGTTCTCATTTTCACAATTTAAAATTTGATTATTTGGTCGGAAACAGAAGAAAACTGAATGGTTCTTGTGCTTTTCAAAGGTGAAGATGTCTTCTAACCTAATATCTTGCAGAGAACTCATTATCATTGTTCAGTTATACAGTTACATATTTGTAAATTATACATTATCATGTACAATATTAAAGCCATCGAAACATGTCAAACTAAATTATGAAATAACCAAGGAAATTAATCATCCAATTTTGACAAAAGTATTTTATTTTATTGTGAATAGGAACACCTACCGCTTTTCAACAACCTACCCTCTTTCTCATTTATTTTAATTTTTTCTTTTTATCCTTTTTCTTTTTTCATCTTTTTCTTGCTCTTACTTCTCCTCCACCATCAAAACCACCGCCCTCTCTTCGGCTGTTTCAACATCTTCCTTCTCCACCCAATATTCATCCTCCATTTCTTCAATATACAGTTTTTCTCAAAATTATAAAGTACTGTATATCATTGACTATTCCCAATAAATCACATAGGCTAAGAAAAACTAATTCCTGCATTTTTCTCTTCTAATATTCGCGATATACAGGCTACCTATACATTCATTTTTCCGGTGGTTCGGAACCCACCTAAAACTGTAGGTCCAACTCATCATTCATCATCATCATCCAATTCATTACCCACGCACAGGTCTCAGACTTATGTGGGCTTTATCCTCCAAAAAAATTACACATTTGAGATAAATGACCCTCGATTAAATAATGATCAATGATCTATTATCTACAAATAAAATGTCGATACTATAATTTCAGCATTATTTCGTATTCGATACAACTAGCACCCTAACTCTCTTATTGTAGACTCGCTGATTGCCGAATTGGCAGTTTTAAGAGGTCACTAGTTTCTTTACGAATCATTTGTAACCTACTTATGAAGTATGATTTTTTATTTTTTTAATCATACACTTGGAAAACTCTCATGGTAACAGGGAGACCAGTTAACGGTTTATTAATTATTGTTTATAACTACAGCTTACGACCTTCACAACCATGTGTGTGTAGTGTGATCTCAGTATTTAGTATATTACATCATGCAATAATAAACTGGCCGCTTCACTGTGGTATTAGAAGCCGATAGCAGCTGGAGAAGGGGAATGTCTCATTCACGAAAGGAAACGGAAACCAGTTCCGGTAGAGCAATTTTTAATATTCAGTTTCTAAAATATCTTGCTCAGTCCCAATATAATAAATCGGAGAGCTTAAATAGGGCATTTCTATGGGCAACAAGAATTTCGACATGATCATTATCGTACTGTTAATGTCACTGACCTTCAGATTGTAATTGGCTACACATGTCTTGACAACTTAAAAACAAGATTTCCAAAAAGAGAGCACTGCAATCCTCATCAGTAGCTGCATAACCTTCAACGGAACATTCCAGAAGGAAGTAAATTATGATTAACGTATCATTTAAAAATAGAATACATCTCAACTTTGTAAATTTAGTAGGCTACAAATTATTAACTTGATAGTCCCTTATGAGTTCTAGATGAAATAAACCTGAAAAAAAATGTTTTAATAGCCAACTAATAAGCCGATTTCAATGTCAATACTGTTCGTTTCTATACAGACCATAGACCTTTATCTGTGGTGTTTTCCATGACGAAATACTTGATGAACAATCTAATATCAAAACTGACACTGTATTTCAATTAGGCCTAAATATATGATGTTCACTCACCTTTACTGGAGATACTGGAGGAATGCATTCCACTTCTAAAGAGAAGCTTTGTCAGCCTGGGGTCATGTTTTGTCAAGGTTAGGCACTCCTCCAGTATCTCCAGTAAAAGTGAGTGAAAATCATATATTTATGCCTAATTGAAATACAGTGTTAGTTTTGATATCAGATTGCTTATTAATACTTGTACATTGGACGACAGGGCGGCCTAGGCTTCCAATATCCTCTCACTTCTTAATAAATTCCACAAAATTATTTCATTGTGAAAAATGCTAATAAATAAAATAAAATAGTATCGTGAGTCCTTGCTGGCTCAGGTCTGGTGTAAGAGTTGTCAGCACCTGAACGAAGTGCAGGGCCTCTGACGTGACCAAACGACCTCTTTTTTTGGGTGGTAGAGGGTCTCGACGGCGACCTTCCAACATTGCGGCTTTTCCCACTTTGGGACGCTGGCCTACATGGCAGCTTTATGTAATGCATTTCATAAAGCTTTTGTGTATGTAAATTACTATGTTATGGAAGAATTATATCTGTTTATTTTGTTTTTATATATTTTTAAAATGTATGTTAATGAATTGTATTTCGGTGAATATATTTTTTTGCTGTGTTTTCCGATTGTTTTACAATGAAAGGATGATAATTGTGTGTTTTTTTAGTTTTGTCACCTCATGGAGATACTTTAAGATCTTTATTACTTTACCTCTAAATTCATTATTAATTTCTCTCATTTCACGAGCTTTCTATGTTTACTAGTAATATTATTGAATGAACTCACAGCTAGCGCTCAAGTATTTACTTTGCTGGCTGTGCCAAAAATGTGTTATACACTTTATATTGTGAATTTCTTATTTTTGTATTTTGGCGAAATAAAAATATTATTTTATTATTATTATTATTATTTGTTGTATGTTTGTAAATTGGTTAAAAAGCCCGACTAGGGGGATCCTTTTGGGTTCTCCTAGTCGGGCATTTCTTTTTTCATAGCCGGGCTGACGGGCTTATTAACGTATCCTCCGAAACACGGGAGGGGCCTCAGGAAAAGTCATTCGGTAAGACGGGAATCGAACTTTTGAGACTTTTGAGTTAGCAAGTCAGTGCTTATTCCACTGGGCTACGGCTATTCCTATTCCAATAATAATACTACATTATCACCATGAATAGAACAATAATAAATAAAGAGATTCATCGTAGAAATAGATGATAATATTATGCTGAAACTATTTCTAAGCTGATTCTTGAACAAAAACCCTATATAATTGGAAAAATTTGAGTATATTAATGCCTTTTTTGCAGAAATGCAAGATCAATTAGGCCTATATATCAAAATGAATTCAGTAGGCTACAGTTCTGACCGAAAGATTTTACCTCGGGCCACTCCCGTGTTTCGGAGGACACGTTAAGCTGTCGGTCCCGGCTGCCTAAAAACAGTCGTTAAGTCACGTCAGAGGCCCTGAACTTATTCAGGTGCGACCTGATAACTCTGACACCAGACCTGAGCCAGCCAGGTCACACGATATTATTATTATTATTATTATTATTACAGTACCTTACAAAATAAATAGAAGAGACAACCTAAGTCAATCTGTCAAAAAATACATAAAGTTCACAGGGCACTTCAAACGCTTGGAGAATACATTGAGTCTTTTGTCAAAAAGTCGCCTACTATATAATAGAATAATAGAAAAAGTTAGAATCTATTTAAGAAGTCTAATAAGAATGGATGTTGAAAAATGTAAAGGAACAACGTCTTATAATTATTTGGATACATAGGCAATTCAGTATAAGAAGAATAAGTAAAAGACAAGTGAGACATTTGGGAAAGTATACAACTATTCAAATTTATCGTCAATGAGTGGTGTGAATAAAATTGAGTCGGCTGAGTTTGGCGCTTGAGATTCTTGTTATTTGATGTGAATAAAATAAAAACTGAGTCGATCACTGCTGTTTTTCACGTCTTCCTATCGGACTCCCGTCGACTCAACAGAATGTGACTCCAGTCACTCACTCAACTTATTCACATCACCCATTGCCACGGACCGAAACTAGCGGTGCCTACTGCAAATTAGTATTGTACAGTAGCCTATTAAATAGTATACTTGTAAGGCAAATTAGTACTGACAGCCCTTTTATTTGGGTGTCTACATTTCCGTGCCAAGCTTTAATAGCAAGATTTCAATTTCAATGGGCATGTTGTTCAAACCACGAAAACACTGTTCGTTCATGAGAGAATAGGCAAGAGAAAGTGCATAGGTTTACTCGAAGAATAAACTAAGGTGTTAGATAATACAGTAACAACAAAAGATCTTGGAGAAAAACACGTTTAACTTTCTCGTGCTCTTCTCTTACCAATAGGCCTGTATTAAAAATAACCACAATCTAATAATATAACAGTATTTATAGAATTCTAATGTACAACTTGTTTATGCAACCTACACAAATGTCCATGCGAGTAACTCTAATATTGTGAAAAAATTACCAAACTCAATCATGCAAAAATTCTATAACTAAGGATAATTCCCATGGCAGCATTTTGTTGGTACTTTAGATATTGCATACTAAAGTGTTGTTTATTTTAATGAATGCATATTTTTCAAATAATCAATCTTTTCTCTTCCTTGATCTGAGTGAATGTCTTTCGAGTATGATAAGAGTATTATTTCTGCTAGGATTGGGTACGGAAATGATATTGTGTATGTATTGTCTCATGTTTTGTTAGGGTTGACAATGAAGTTATTATTACTTGGTCTCTGCCTGGAAAGTCCAATGTTTTCTTTTAAGTGTAATCTCTTTTGTTTACTTGTGTTTTTCTTGTTACAACATCAGTAATTATTATTAATTGATGAGTGCGAAATACAAGCATTTTCTTTAAATGGATTTTTATTTCCTTCATCATTAAACGTATTTTTATAATAATTTTTTTGCAAGCTTTCTCTGTTAAGTGTCTTATTTAACTTTTTATGATTTTTCATTCAACTAAGACTAGCTAATAGCATAACTTTATATTCTTGAAACTTTCATTTTTTACTAAGCCCTTATTTCACAGCTATTAAGCATTTTCATAAACAGCTACAAGTGAATAATATAACACTATTGTTTTATTTATTTTTATTTTTTTGACTTCATGGGTGTATACTGTACTGTCTTAGATTGTAGTTTTTATTCCATTATTCTGTCTTAGCTTTTGTTATTAAGCTTCTTACAAAGTGACTTCTACAAAGTGAGTGGTACTGTGCATATGTTGTCAGAACAGGCTCTGCGAATTTTGAAGCATAGAATATTAATTCGAACGGATAAGTAGTATTTTTGTTTATTATTATTAGTATTTATAATATCTTAATAATTTACATCATTAACTTGTCTAATATAAGTTAAAGTATTTAAATAAAAAGTCAAATTCTATTTTCGAGGTTAGGTGTACCGATATTGATAAATTTTCTTGTAATTAAATAGTCTCAAGTTGACAATTGTAATAAATTAAGTAATATTTCATTAAACATTTAACTAAAATCAATTGAAAACAATTTTTAGCTAGGAAAATGAGTTCAAACAAGGCATCTAAATCTAATTGTTTAACTAAAACTCAGGTAGCTACGCGATCTCAGCAATTATTAACAAAACAATCTCCAACAGCTCTTAAAGCTACTGTAGATGTAGAAGAAAAGGTTGCTAAACTATTGAGTGATCACACCAAATTGAAAACAAAATTAGAAACATCACTAAAAAAATTCTGAGGAAGAACGAATAGGGTTAGTGGATCACATAAAATCTCTGGAAGTTATTGTAAAATTGCAGCAGGAAGACCATAAAACTGAAATACTAAATCTCACGAGTCAATGTAGGTCTATGTCAGAGGAAATCGAAATATTAAAATCAAAAATAAACTTGGCTAATGTAAGATCTAAACCTCTGATCAATACAAAAAAGTAGAACCTAAATCAAATGGGGAAAAAATAAATAGAAATGGTCAAACAAAAACGTCAGGTTTTGCAAACAGCAACCAAAACTAAAGTAAGGGCAAATAACGATAGGAAAGGTAGAGTACTGCTCTTGACATCCAGTCATGGACGAGACTGTAGTGACCTACTAAATAAAAGATTAAAAAATAAGTATGAAGTTCAGAGCTTTTTCAAACCAAGTGCCCCTATAAACGCAATCGTAGAGTCAGCACAGGAACAAACTAAAGATTTTGGAAAAAACGATTTTCTAATAGTACTGGGTGGCTCAAACAATATAAATGAACCTAATCTAAAACATCTTCCTGAAATAAATGAAAAAATTAAAGAGATTGTGCCACTCAGCAAAAAAACTAATGTAATAATAAGTACAATTCCGTATAGGTTTGATAGGCCAGAGCTAAATGAAGCCATTAAGTCAACAAATAAATCAATTCATAATACAATCAACAGCCTAAAAAATAAGAATTCTAAGCAGTTGGGGATTTGTTTTCTAAATGAAAGGCTGAAAAAACAAAACTTCACTAATCATGGTCTACATCTAAATCAATCTGGCAAAGTAATATTTTGTAATAGGCTGGCAGAGCTGATTGAAAGTCGTTTGCAATCTACTGTCAATAATTCTCCTAAACAATCATCTAACGAACCTTTTTTAGTAAAGTGGCTCAAAACCGGGAAGGGAAACTAGTTTCAGATGATAAATTCATATCTTCAATTGTATTAAAAGACGTTAATCGATCAAAAAATCAGGATAGCATTAGTGGAAGGAACTCTTGTAGCAATCTGATAGGCTCTCAAGATTCTAAGAGATTAAGTAAATCTACTTCAATATGCAAAAGCAACGATAAAGTAATAAGGGATGATAGGGAAGTACCGGTACTCACTGTGTTCCATCAGAATATTCAATACATTCGTAACAAAATAGATAGAATCGAAGTATTTTTTAAAGAAGAGGCTCCTGATATAGCTATTTTCACAGAGCATGGTTTAAAAGAAGTTGAATTGTCACAACTTAATATTCCAAACTATTCATTGAAAAAGTCGTATTGCAGGACATCTCATCGAAGTGGGGGAGTAGCTATCTTCACTAAAAATGCAAAGAATATGCAAACATTTAATTTAGAATATGTAGAGAAATTTGCTGTGGAAATGGATTTAGAAGTTACTGGTTTGAGAGTAAAAATCGACAATAATTTCGAAGTAGCGGTGTTAGGTATTTACAGGTCACCAAATGGGGAATGGAACAATTTTTGTGAACTATTCAATAGGCTTTTAGAGATTACTACTACTCGTTTTACAAACGTTATTGTAGCGGGAGATTTCAATACAGACTTTGCAACACAGAATAAAATGACAGAAGATTTAAGGGATATTATATACATGAATAACTTGGAAATAAAAGTTCATGAATATACCAGAGTCACAAGAACATCACAAACAATAATTGATAACATCCTTACTAATATAGATTACTCTAAAACAAGATTAGGCGGCTCGGAACTATCTGATCATGACTATCAAATCTTAGAGGTGGGGTTGCAAGGTCATAAATCAATTAAAAAGAGTAGAGTAATGAAAGAAATTCAACAATGTGAACAGGGGAATATCGATTGTTTGAAGCAGAATCTGCTACAAGAAAACTGGAGTAGGGTTTACAATAGCAATAGTTTAAATGACAAATATGATAGTTTCATTAATATTTTAAGGTTTCATATTACTATGAGTTGTCCAGTTAAAAAAGTCCCTGTAAAGAACAAATTAGACAAGATTGAAGAGTGGATAACTGATGATATCCTTGCAGAAAGAAATAGGGTTAAAGATGCATATGATGAATTTAAACTATCTAGAAATATGTTAAGTGAAGATAATTACAAAGCTCTAAAGAAAAATTATACAAGAGAAGTGAAAAGAGCGAAAATGTAAGAAAACAGCTGAAATTTTGAATAATAGTGTGTACTTTAACACAGCAGTGTGGGATGTAATAAACAAAAATAGGCAAGTAGCTCATGTAGATGCTTATACTAGTATCCCCAGAATAATCAACGAAAATAACAAATATATTGATGATAGTGTAGACATTTGTAATTTCTTTAACAGATATTATCAACTGGTTGCTAAGGATCTTCAAAAATCTCTTAATACAGGTATTAGTGATGCAAACATGAGAAATACTGAGGGGATTCAGAACGAATTAAAATTCCACCCAGTATGCCAAGACGAGTTGTCAAATATCATTGATAGTTCAAATAATAAAAAAACTGTAGGAATGGATGGGGTATCCAGTAAAATTCTGAAAGAATGTAAAGATCAATTGTTAGACCCTTTGATTCATCTGATCAATCATTCATTAGAACAAGGTGTTTTTCCAGATAACTTAAAAGAGGGGAAGATCTTGCCAATCTTCAAAAGTGGTGATAGAGAAAAGGTAGAAAACTATAGGCCCATTAGTATTTTAAATGTAATAAGTAAAATTTTTGAAAGAGTAGTTCTAAATAGGTTACTTCTGCACCTTCAAGAAGCTAACTTTATCTGTGATGAACAGCATGGCTTCCAGAAAGGGAGATCAACAAAAACAGCCATAGTTTCTCTAGTTGAAAAACTAATAGATATAATAGATTCTTATTTCTAGATAATTTAGAAATAAGTGCCCATATAGGTGTGCAGTCCATTGTCCAATTTTTAAATCAGTTGAAATTAACTATAAATAGTAAAAAATGCCAATACCTTCAATTCAAAAACAAACATAATTTAAATGAAGATAGGGCTATAAACGTGTTTGTAAACGATAATCAATTAGACCAGGAAGAAAAAATTGCATTTCTAGAAGTTATGTTGGATAGACGATTGACCTGGACTCCATACATTGAGAAAATATGTAGTAAAATTTCATCCGGGGTATTTGTCCTGCGACAGCTCGCTAGATTGAATGACAAAAAGTTACTTTTTACAGCTTACCATGGGCTCTTACTGTCACATATTAGGTATGCTATCTTAGTATGGGATAATTCATCAAAACAAAATCTTGATAGGGTGTTTAAGATCCAAAAGAAAGCGGTTAGGTGTATAGAAAGAGTAAATAGATTAGATTCATGTAGGCCGTTGTTCAAGAGACTTGGTCTCCTAACTGTACCCTGCTTATATGTGTATGAAGCTACTTTATATGTAAAAACGAATGATATTAACCAAAATCTTGATGTACATGATTATAATACAAGAAGCCGAGGAGATTATCACTTGGTGAGTCACAATAGTAGCTTATTCAAACAAAAACCTAGTTATATTGGTAGGAAATTCTACAACAAGCTACCGCAGTTTTTGAAGAGTCTTGAAAATATAGAAATATTTAAAAAACAATTGAAGAAATATTTAGTTGATAAAGCTTTTTATAGTGTACAAGAGTTCCTTTCACATCAAAATTAAGCCTCACCTCAACTAATTGAAGTAATTATGGTATCTAGTGTATAATATTGTTGATCTGACTTGTCTTATACTCCTTAACTGGAGTCTCCAAGACGTAATCTACAAAAAAAAAAAACAATTCATATACTTTTCAGCTCTTTCATACATCCTATTATTGCAATTTTATCTAAATTTTTGTGTCATGAGGAGGGCAATAATGGGTCTATCCCGGTGCTCTCAAAAATAGTCATTTCAATAAATAAAATTTAAAATAATGAATTTGTGTAGCCTGTATATAATTTTATTATGCTCAACATTATACTAATTGTTCAAAGCAAAATTTTAAGCTGTAAAATCTAAGTAATGATTATTTGCAGAAAATATGTTATTCTGTTCTATTTTCTGATTGAGAGCAAATTTCGAACAAAATTAGTTTTTCAACTATTGTAAGACGCTTTTGTAACTATAATGAGGAAAAAGTCATGAAACTACTATTATTTTTCAAATTGGTAATTATATTCACAACGAACAACTCAATCACTGTCATTCACGATTTATTTACGAGTATGTTCCAGCTTGAATGTAATGTATGATGTAGCTATTAGCATTTCACCTTGGAATTTGCAAAAGGAAGGCAGTAGTGTTGGACGGACGTGTCATTTCACATGAATCATCATATGACACACAATATTAAATTGCTACTCTTTCAGTCTTTTTTCTTCAATATTCAAGAGTTTCGGACAAAGCAATTACATAATCTATCCACGTCTTTTCAAGTAAACACATCACTCAAATTCAAAAAAGATGATTATTCGCTTTAAAAATTAGGATGTTATTGAAAAGTTAATTTTTTGTTGAAAGAATATTAATAGTAGTTTACTTCCACAAAGACTTTTCATCTTGGAAATCAAAAAGAGAATGAAATTCGAGAAGAAAACATGATTTGTTTGAATTCAAATTATATTTGAAATAATAATAAGTTTAAAATTTAGACTTTGAACGAGAAAGAAATTGGCTATGAGCAGAAGTGGAGAATAAAAATACAGCGGAAAAGTCAAAACCCAGATCATGCAAACCTTTTTTTCATCAGTTTCAATATATAAATTCTTATTATCATAAAAATGGTCACAGATTTTAGTTCTATAATCAGAAGCTGCGATTAAAAATGTCCTGTAAACTTTATCAACAGAATTTATAACCAATGGCCGTGATGAGTTATAATATTAGCCTATAATAAATTGTTGCTTTTGAAAAAAGGACATGAACATGAGATTTTGTGCCTATGTTATATTCCTTTCCACAAATATATAATATTGTTAATTTAATTACAAAAGAAGATTCATTTTACTGTTTGTGAATCAGAATTTCCAATTATAGAATGATTGGAGGAATGATGATGCAGTATATTATCATTTCATAAAGATACTGTAACGCAACGACTATGTGGTCAAGTAGCCGTGCTTGCAACTATTTTCTGATTTCTCGAATTCAATTACTACTTACTACTGAAATGACCACAACGGTAAATTAACCATGATCCCTTTCCCTTACACAACGCGAATGCATCAAACATTCAACTTATATCAGGCAAACAGGAGAAATGATTACATTACTTGCAATTTAGTGATTTTCCATTTCACAATGATTTTCCAAAAGTTAGTTTGAAGTGACTGATAATTTAACAAACTGACAAATATACAGAAACAAAACTTATTAACTACGAATTACTAGTGCTATAATTAATAATAATTTAAATAAAAATAATAATAAATGATTAATAATTTTTAAGTAATTAAACAGGAATTCAAAAGTAATAAATTCTGATTTTCCATACTTCTTACTTTACCTGTGAGGAATCGTTAGGCCTAGTCATCATTAGTCCATTTAGTTCGGATGTCACAAAGGTGAATATAGGCCTACTTCCTATAATAATAAATAATTTAATTGGTGGGAAAAAATATTGTGAAATGAATGTTGAAGATGGAATTCTGTGATGCAACTTGACTTTAATTTGGAAGCCTATTGCATATAAAGTTAGCAGTTTCAAACTACTTTTTCAAAAGCGGATATTATTCTGTAAAGCACCTTATACTGTGAAAAATAATAGAGTTTGAATAGAATTTAGAGATTTGCCACCAGTGAATTGCACTAGGCTCACTTACTTTTGCAGCAAAACGGTATAGACTGCTAATTGAATGAATGAACTATTGCTTCAGTTCTCTCCTCTCCTTTTACAACTCTTTTTCAAATAGATCTCGGTGGTCATTATTTTTCTATTACTAGCCAAATTTGATTTGCTGAATGCAAGCGACTTTCACTTTTTCAATCCAACGATTCTCTACACTAAAGTCTATAAACACGTCAGCCATTATCAAATTCAATCATTCTGTGTTTGTTGTTGCTGGTTCAGGTTATTTTTAAGAAGGAAATTACACAACCGCAGATGAAAAAGGTAGGTCGTATTTATTTGGAGGAGTCATTGACCACCGCCTATACAATCTAGTAGACCTATCTATAAGAACTTGAATAATCTATTATATGATGTCTATAGATTAGTAGTTCTACTATAGATACTAGTTCTTCCAATTCCACTCAATGGCCGCATATTTCACGTTTCACTGCCCAATGCAATCCGATTCCGAAAAGGAAAGTTCTTGGCTCGTCCTTTTCCATTTGAATCAAAATCAGCTACTGCTCATCATTGTTATGATCTCGTATCTTGTATTCACAACACGTCCACTAAACACTAATGTAGCTTGAAATTGCCTGAATCTAAAATCGCGTTCACAACAATGTCAGCCCACTTGCGATTATCAAACAATAGCACGCATGGCTCGTCCTGTCACGCATGCCAAACTATGATCAGGGGTCATCAGGTAGATACGGAAAGGTCAAACGTATTCCACCACAAGGTTAGATGCATTAGACCGCTAAATTTGGTGCATCGTCGATGTTTTAATCCTATTAGTGTCCTAAAATAATTAAGTATGATTAATGAGGGATTTCATTGAGTGAGGCCACATATTATTAAGTAGAATGATTTTCCAACTATTCAACATTTACCGTGCATTTTACAGTTTCCTCTGACTCCACCCATTTGCAGCACTGTTTCTACCCCAGATGTAATCTTTTATGCTTTCCATGTTCAATTTTTAATCTCTATGTTCTACGTACTTTCATCTTACTATGAAGGTGATTTCATTTGGCAAGCATTGAATTCAACATTGTTTGCGTTTTACTCAGATATATTGACAACACTTCCTATGTTATTGTTACGGGTTCTATCACTAACAATAATGCTGGCAAAATGTTAGAATGAAACTAGAACTAAGAACTAAACTAAAACTACGGGAAGTGATAGCCGCGAGCCGTAGCAGGTATCTGTTCAATCAGATAAAGATAAGCTGCGTTGTCGTAGGTCCTGTTCGTAACGGTGACCGATTAGATTGGCCAGCAAAAAAGACACTGTTCTCTGCTGTAAAATCACTTCCCGGTGGTTCAGAGCCCACCTAAAACTGTAGGTCCAACTCATCAATCACCATCATCCAACTCCTTACCCACGCACAGGTCTCAGACCTATGTGGGCTTCATCCTTCAAAAAAAAAAAAAAAAAAAACTTTATTCGCACAATAACACACTTCATAGTTTAATCACACAAGAAGTAAGTCTACTATCCGTTACAGGCCGATCTCCAACAATTTGGAGAGGGGATATTAAGTGAGAAAATATTTTGGGGGAAATAACCTGAAAATGGTCACCAACCTTATAGAGAGATACATAAAGCTTCCTTTTAGCGTCGGTTGAGAACTTCGGGGGGTGGGGATACATCCTCTTCCTCCCCCTGGATTCGCCCCTGACAAGTGCTGGACATCAGTGTTCATTAATTATTGTATTCTATATTAATGAAAGTCATTGCTGATTGGAATACATTTTCGACTTTATTTTTTTCTCAGAGCGATTGGAATGATCGGAATTTGGAGAATTGAAATTCCACTGTAGTTAAAAATTTTAAGCTATAAATATTATAAATTTTGTATCATGAATATGCACTGATGCTATTTATCTTGATTTTTCTACAGGCTTTGATAGGATAGACAATAAGGTTTTGTTACAGAAAATGTTCACCCTAGGCTTCCCATATAATATGGGATAGCGGCCTTTTTTATTCGTAGGCTACCTCATTGAACGTTTATTCTTTGTATTTTTCAATCAAGAGCATTCTGTAATGGTTCAGGAGTTCCTCAAGGTATCAATCTTGGGCCACTATTGTTTCTACTAGAAATCAATGACATACCTGCGTGTATTATAAGAAATAGTAACTGCTTAATAATATGCTAATGATGTCAAGATTATCGAGCCATATGTGATTGTCGAGACTTTGAGTTATTGCAGGAAGACTCCAGGAAGATACATGATTGGAGTTTGAGAAATAAATTGGAGCTTAATATAGAGAATACAAACCTATACATTGTTTTTGCAAGGCAGCAAGCACCGAATGTTGTTAGTTAGACTATTTGTTGAGAGACCAACAACTCGTTCAGTGAGAATTTGTGCAAATTTTGTGTGAAATGTGTTCAAGCTCTTCAAATTTAACTATTCCTATTGTTTTGCAGACTTATTCAATATATCCTGACTTCCCTAATCATTTATTGCTCTGTCTATCTTTATAACATTTATTCTTTCTTTTTTCTTTATTATTTTATTCTCTAAAATTGTATTGCTCCTTCATCGCTTTAGGTATTTAGGCTTGTAGTTTTAAACTCTGCTTTCTTTATATTTCTTTAAATTGTTTATACCAGTCGTTGAGGTGAATGAAGATTCTTTTGGTTGTGAATGTATTACAATAAATTATTTATTTTCTAAAAGGTGGTGTTAATATGCAACCCTAGTTATCCTCGATATGTTTTAAATAAATAAATAGATCAATGTCCTACATCATATTTGAACAGCACATTTCCCATGTATTATGGCGTAAGAAATTGAGAGCACCTGAATTTGTTGCAACTGAATAATAAGAAATTCTTATTCTCAAAAATTAAATGGAATTATATTTTAAATTGTGTCTTCTATATTTATTCCCATGAACAATTGTGTAAATACGGTATGCAATCCTAGTAATCCAAGGTAATCAAGTTAATCAAATTTGATTGGATTTCTTTATTGCTTTCCTAAAGCCTGCTATGAGACTGATAAAACGTTTTATATTTTTGTTTGAATTAGGTGTTGCCAGAATTTTCAACAATAGCTTAATAAACATTTATATTATAATATTCTAATAAATTTTCTAATGAGTTCCGACTTTTTGTAGATCATGTGCAACTCTATAATTGTAAGTTCCTTCGACTGTATTGTAACTAGAAATTTTTTTCAGTAGTAGGTGAAAAGCTGTAAAAATGAATTTGAACATTTCTCTCAACAATATTTTATTGCGTGATGAGCGTCGAGTTCGGCCCTTTTTTACAGAGCCACTGAAGTCATGGTCGCGCGCCATAATTTTGAAAATAATTACATTAGCTTACATTACATTACATTGTTGGACCGAGCTCAACAATGTCAAATTACACGAAGGTATTAACATTTTTAGAGCCATCAGCTGATTTTTAATGAAATTTACCCGGCTGGTGTAATTTATCCTAATTGTGTGGCGCGGAATCGCGACTGCAGTAGATCTATAAGTCTACTGTTTCCAAAGCCGAGTCAAACCATTAAGTTATTATATTATTGTTTTAAGGTTGAACTGGAAAACTCTCATTACACAAGGTACGCTTAAGAAGATTGTAGTGAAAATTAAAGTTCATAGAAATACTTTTCATAGAAACAGTTTTTTTCATAGAAAGTTCATATGATTTGTTTCTCCTGGCAGGAAAATCGTTACTATGACACAGTTACGTAGAAATGGAAATATCATTGGTATTTAGCTTGATTAAGCAACGTTTAGGGGGAATAAAATGTCATATTTCTCACGTGAATACTTTACACGTTAATGATGAAATTGGATTTGGAAAATAATTTTTACAGAATAATAGGAATGAAGCGAAAGTATGGATTTTTCCAAGAACAAGCAATGGTACTAGTGATAACATTGTTGTTTGGTACTAGTGGTACAATGGCACTAGTAGGACTAGCGGTGCTAGTTCTCATTAATCTCATCAAATTATTTTTTTGCCACTTGTTGAATCTTGGAACCATAGACAAAATTCAGCAATTCATTGTTTGTTGGAAAATATATTATTGTTAAGTTCTGTGTTTTTCTAGATTTTCTTATCTATCCCTAGGATATTATAGAAAAGTGAGAAAAGAATATTGTTCTCCTCAAGCTCGATGTTGCTGTCATTTTTCTATGAGAACTGATTTGTCAATTATGATCAATAATATTAGTTATATCTTCTTTATTCTTTGGAAACTTTGATGTGAATCGAAATTGATGTCCAGTTCAAATTAATCAATTATTTGAGCAAGTAAATAGTACCTACGTCATTAAAAACGTTGAAGGACATCCGATACTTCTTATACTATAAGATAATAATTTAGTGTTTACTGTGACAAATAAGCTCAAGAGCCTCTATAAAATTTCTTCATGTGTCGATTATTCTACTAAATGTTTGCGAAAATATTGTTACTGCTGCAATGAATTCTTAAAAAGTCAAGTAGAAAAAACATGAGCCTATCGTTATAATCCAACACTCTTTACAACTCGACTCTTATCTGTTTGCTCATAGTCTACTCTTGCAGATTTTCAACGTTTTATGTTATGATCTAAATAGCGTGGATATTGTAATATTTTCATTGCGGTAGGCATGAGCATATCCCACTTGAAAAGGGATAAGCTTATGTCAAGGAAATACAGCACATTGTATTTTTAGTTGTGAAATATAATTTCAATTTTCACCATATTTATTGATGGTTGACAATAATAGTTTATTGATTATCAAAAATTTCGTTTCTCATGTAATTGAAATGGTTCAGTTAAACTGTATACTGTACCAGAATAAAATCACAATTTCAAGCAATAATATTATAATAGTACAGATAAACATTGAAAAAAGCAATATTGCCAATAGATCGAGGTGTAGTGGTGGATGAAGAATAAAGCCTTTCCCGACATTGAGGGAAACCCTGCGTTTGCGTATCGGTGTAGCGAAATATATTTTAATAAGCCTACGGTTTGTGTAGCGAAATATATTTTAATAAGCCTACATTTATTTTCATAGGCAAAAAAAATTGTGTGTCTACAGTAGTTCAAATATCAGGATATAGCATGAGTGAGTAGCCTACATATAATTATTGTATGTATAAAATACCTCAGCCAATTTCGACTGTAGGTGGATCTTCAGACCTCAACGTTATGTTTTAGTTCAAAGAGTGTACTACACAAACGAGGATAATATTTAGTTGATAAAGATTTTTATAGTGTACAAGAGTTCCTTTCACATCAAAATTAAGCCTCACCTCAACTAATTGATATAGTAATTATGGTATCTAGTGTATAATATTGTTGTCTTATATCTTATACTCCTTAACTAGAGTCTCCAAGACGTAATCTACAAAAAAAAGGAGTGAGATAGTTTGAGATTGCTTTCCTCACTAAGAATATAATATAATTATTACATAAATATAATTAGTAATTTAATATATTTACTAATATCAAGGTTAGATAGCATTCCTAAAATCTTTCAATCTAGAATGCATCTAATAATTGTAGCGGACAAAAATACTGTGATCATTACAGTAATTATAAAAGTGGTGATACATATTGAAATTCACCACAAAAAATATGCAATATTGCCAATAAGAAGGCATAAGATCGAGGTCAAGGGCTGGATGAAGAATAAAACCTTTTGCGACATTGATTTTGTATTTATCTGTATGCATGTATTGTATCTGCAGTTTCAAGCTTATAATCAAATTATCAGGTAGAGCGTTATTAATTTATCTGAAAAAAAATTATTTTCCCTCTCAAGGCTGAATTGTTTTTCAGTCTTTGCAAGCACCTCCAGTTCATACATCATGTTTTTTCAATAGAAGTCGATTGTAGTATATCTATATTATTAGCCTACTCATGGAATCGATATGGTAAAATAAACATTCATTTTGGTACAGATACGATAAAAATAATAATTATTAAATGAGATGCACTTATTTTACTTTAGGATAAAAAGTAATCGGATAAAGTTAGGACCGTATCTTTTACGATAAGATACCATTATTTTTAAACTGGCCTTCTCAAACCAGATCAGTAAAAAACTACAACTTCAATAAAAACCAGTGAACAATTCTTGCAGGGCTCTCTCAAAATGAATTCATTATTTTTTATGTTTGCTGTCTTCTCTATGCTTAACTTATTCTTATGAAATCTTGGCATCTATTCATAATAATAATTGTGAGATTTCAGAGTAACACTAAAAACTATACACAGCTTCTGATTTCCGCCAAAATCTTAGCAATAATCTAAAACTTGTGAAACTGCAACTTGCTTTTGAATAAAGTGTGACATCATCTTCACAAAGAAAAACGGTAATAGAACTTTTCAACAGTGACCAATGTCACAATACAATAAGCAATGACACACAAAGGCAAACAGAAGGCAGATTTGTTTGGCAGGTTGCGTTCCGCATCAGCCCAGGCTGAAGAACTTTCCATGGTTGGTGATAACTTTTTTTAATACATACGGTACTACAAAAACCGAAGTAAACTCACTCCAATTTATTTTAATTAAACATCTGATGAATTATACTTGTAAATGTGGACAAATTAGAAGTCTGCTGCTGATAAAAACCTTTTATCACGTTCATGACTAAATTATCTCATATTGTTATATAATCTATTGATCCAGAAATCGTAATTGAGGTTATGAGAGATTCGAGAAACTTCATGTTTGATGAATTGTTGTATTTCCAACATATGTCACCGTGAAGCTGTCAATTATACAACAAAATATTTTAGATGGGGAGAAAAAGTACTGCTCTACTCATCATGAAACATTGAGGTGCGTAAATCTATAGGCTACTAGTACAAGAGTAGTAGTACAAGTACTACAGAGTACAAGTACAATGTAGCGCTGACCGCTACAGTACGGCGGTCTCCATAATTATATTTGTCTTTCTTATTTGATCACAATGATAAACTATTTTCGACTGAATCCAAATGTATACTATATGTCTAACATACAACATGCAACTTAACAAGGTCAATTTTATTTTATTTGCACAAAATTGATGAGTTCCGAGGAAAACATAGCCTAAAGAAACTTACAAGATTATAAAAATCATATGCAGCTTACACTTGTCTCATGCAGGCCAGATGAGAGTAGGTATTGAGGAGAGGCGGCAGACCTAAACAAGATCTTAATAAGCGATAGAGTGAAAATTTGAACTTTCAACGAGGAGGGACAGAAGAGGAAAAAACTTGAACTTTCCACGAGGGAAAACAGAAGCAAAACAAAAACCCTGCAGCAACTCCAATAAAATTCGTTGAATTGAATTTGAATTTTCAAACACAATTCTAAAAATTTCAAGAAATTATTCGTACAGCCGGCGCCTGTAAAGCTAGCTCTGCGGCCAGCTCCACTAGCAAAGCTCCACTGCGGTGGAAATTGATGGAATTGAAAAATTATTTATCAAGAATGCTCCAGCTAGTTCTAAGGTAAATATATAATGGAGCAATGGTTTTGCTCATATACTCCATTTTAATTGTATTCGATGGGTCTTTTTTATATCATATATTTCTATTATTTTTTTTTTAAATATATAATATATATATACTCACAGCAGAATAATCCTAATATATCCTAATGTAATCCTAATATATCCTAACATATACTCACAGCAGAATATTGATAGATATAAGTTATTTCATTAAATAATTCAACATTATATATGAATAAATAATATGAGTTAATTTTGAAAATAAGGATTTCAAGCAGTTTCCTCAATTTATGAGTATTTCTTCTCGTATATTCGTACTACCTTTTCGCAGAATGGATATGAATTTATTATTGAATGATTTAACATAATACAGTATTTGAAGATTCATTTTTTTTTTAATTCAATAATGTTATCGTATATTCTTTGGTACTCTTTGCAGAATAAGAATGGATATACATTTATTATTGAATAATCTAACATAATTATTCAATTTGAGTTATTTTGTTTTGTATCAAAGAGTAATATTACTCTTTTTACCCATTTTATACACCGTATACACGGTGTATAAAATGGTCATATTTTTATTATTAAATAATTGAGCGTAATAGAGAGTTGATTCCGTATTCAATAGTACTTTATTGTCTATTTAATTGTAATTTTCACACTATACCACAATATTATTATTTAAATTGATAGTAATTTTTGTGATTTCAGCTGAACACATTTAAGCCTCACTAATGTTTGAGTACACTGACAATGAACAATCTTGGTAATAACTTCAGCAATTAATTGAGAAGTCTCTCACCTCAGAAAGAGACAGTGAGTCGTGTCAGGAGCGATGAAGATGAAACAATCATCTATTGTTTAATGAGGCTGTTGTAGTGTAGAGATGTTGACTGGAGCTGAATAATGGTCGCTTCATTCACTCAAAGCACAAGTCGCGGGAGCGCGCGGCCGACTTTGAAGAGTAGCGATTGTTGGTAAAACTAGTAACGAGATTTGTTGTATCGGAACTGTTGACGGCCGCGAGGTGACTGCCATTGCTTTGCTTTGCTAACTTCTAGCAGGTAGCGGACGCCGCCGTCTCCCCGCCCCGCCCAATCATGCCCGATAACCACCTGACTGACGGCCGCCCGCGGCGATTCGCGAGTGACAACAATAAGTGAAAGGGGGCGACATCCGAGGCCATAGTCGGTGTAATCCGAGCGTGCAGAAGGCAAACGTTTCCCATAATACGAGTAATAAACAACGTTACTGTCTTCCCTTCACCAGGAGTTGATGGCAGCTGCAGGCAACATCAATAACTTGGTAGTGATTTATCCACATAAAACCCCAAAGCTACTCAAACACGAGCGACTAAAATCACCTAAGACCTTTATTATAGCATGTAACTAGGTCCTAAGATTGCATAACAGATTTTTTATCATTATAAGCATCGAATTTGGTGTAAATAAGCGGTCAATGGTAAATATAAAAATATGAGCACTGGAAACTGGATCCAGAGGGGGTTGAAGTACGGTATACCACACCCAAAATTTATGACAAAATAATTTAGTCCTACCAAAATTCTCAACTGATACCAAAAAAAGCTTTATTTGTGTATTTTATAAGGGTGAGACATTTTTTCGAGAGTGAAATCCAAGAGACATTCCGCCCAAAATATTTTCTCACTTGATACCACCCATAAAAATTATTATTCGCCCCTGACTGGAAAGGTTTATTATATTCGAAAGAATATGTGTCAATTACAGAGTGAGTTAAATTTAGAGGGTTCATTCTTATTTAGATTATATTATGAAAAATTAGCATAAACGTGATTGCTATGAACTTTCCTATCTCTATCAATGTGTTGTCTACAAGTTGATTGTACTCAAATAGGCCTACTTATTAATAAACTCAATGAGTAACGAGTAAGCTTCTTTTCTAGTAAGCTTAGTTTAGCCTACTACACTGCTTTTTACAATTTCACATAGTATGAAACGTTTGTGCAATCTATCTCTGCCTTGAGCGGGTACATGGGTCCTTATTTGAGAAAAACTTGGGCTGTTGGCTCTCAACACACTTTACAAAAGCTAGAAGCACTTTAATCTTTTTACCAATCCTTTCTCTCTTTTCAACATGGTAAAATTGTGTAACCATTTCAAAATAATACTTAATTTTCTTGTTATTTGTTTCTTACTCAGTGCAGGTCCAGCTACTCACACCAAACCTCTCATAGCTTGCTTAAAGTCTAATAAATTATCCCTTTCTGATCTATTTCCTCAATTCATTCTCTCGTTCTCCCCATGTCTCCTCAATTCATTTTTTTCAATACAGTAGTTTACATTGATTTCCAACCAATTAAAAAATTCTTCTTAAAAGTGATGATGCGTCGGAGACCTTGGTTAGAATTATTCATTGCACTATCTTTATTCGAGTGCAAGAGATGTAATAAAGGGAAGTGATAGCCGCGAGCCGTAGCAGGTATCTGTTCAATCAGATAGATAAGCTGCGTTCTCGTAGGTCCTGTTCGTAACGGTGACCGATTAGATTGGCCAGCAAAAAAGACATTGTTCTCTGCTGTAAAATCACTTCCCGGTGGTTCGGAACCCACCTAAAACTGTAGGTCCAACTCATCAATCACCATCATCCAACTCATTACCCACGCACAGGTCTCAGACCTATGTGGGCTTCATCCTCAGAAAAAAAAAAAAAAAAAAAAAAAAAACATCAGTAAACAACTTTATAATGCAAGAACTCCTTCTTACAAAGGTGCAAGTTGACCTTCCTCGTTCACATTCTTTTCAGTAACAATCAGCAGCTTTTTATTCCCACTCATTTATGAAGGCTACAATCTACACACAACTGTACGTACGGTAACCAATGAATGAAGCACTGTCAACACTTCGGATAAAATCAAGGATATTATTTTGGTTGTCTATGTATATTATTTGAATAGGCTTTATGAGTTCGTGTATGAGTATGAGTATGAGTATATGAGTTCGTGAAATTGGTAAAACTTCAATGAATGGCTGTAACGTAAAATTTGAAGAACCAACAGAAATCCCTGTTATCATTCTAATTTGTATTCGTTGGACGTTGATAATAAACAGCATTCCCACTCATATCAATGTTAATGCTTGTGCTTATATTCGATGACATTCTCTTATAAATTTAGTCATACACGTTCCTGAAAAACACGATGATGAAAACTCTTAAAAAAGATTTATGTTATCACAATCACTTAGATTATAACAACACGAGATAGCATATAGCTTTGGCAGTCAAGCCATTCTCAATCTCAATCAATGATGTGACTGCCGAAACTAAAGTATCTCGTGTTTTTATAATAACAAAATTGATGACAACATGAAGTGTTATCCACTATAGATCTCTACCACATTATCACCAAGACAAAGTAAGGGGATCATAGATTCTTCCTTCCTTGATAGGCTACCCTTTCTGTAAATTATTTGTACGTATTTCCAGTAGAATATGAATTTATAATTTATAATCATTTAAATTCATGAAACTCATTCATTATGTGATTAATTAGTTCAAACTTTAATTATCACTGTAATCTCTCAAGGAAATCCAAACTCAGATTGTGAACGAATAATTAATTATTATTGCCTATTGCTGTATAGTTTTACAAAAGCAATGATGTAGCGTGATTCACAACTGACGGACTCGAGCAGAAAGGAGATGAAAGCTATTCATTAGAGGTGATCGTTGGCGTTGATCGAGAACGGAAGTTGGTGATCAAAGGTGAGCGCTAACAACAGAACGAATCGGTTGACAACTAAACGAGGCAGCCAACACCCAGAGAAATTTAGAAAGGATAAAAAGTTTTCTTAGGCTGAACATTCTAATTAACTAGGAAATAAAGCAAGACTCAATGGTTTGAATTTTCAGTACTAATTGACATGATAAAACATATTTTAAAACAAAAAAAGAAACCGACTTCAGTGAAATGATAAAATACTCACGTACTAAAAAGTTTAAAATAATGTATTTACTTTAAACAGAGAAAATTTTAAATTTCATACAAGTAATCTTTTGAAGTCGGCGCCAAATATTTTATGAAGTTGATAAGAAATTCTATCTAATATCAAAACTAACACTGTATTTTTTTGGAGGATGAAGCCCACATAGGTCTGAGACCTTTGCGTGGGTAATGAATTGGATGATGGAGATTGATGAGTTGGACCTACAGTTTTAGGTGGGTTCCGAACCACCAGGAAGTGATTGATCAGAAATTCTATCTAATATCAAAACTAACACTGTATTTCAATTAAATATGTGATTTACACTCACTTTTACTGAAATACAGTAATTGATAAGAAATTCTATCTAATATCAAAACTAACACTGTATTTCAATTAAATGTGATTTACACTCACTTTTACTGAAATACAGTGTCAGTTTTGATATTAGATTGTTCAATTATTTCGTCATGGAAAACATCACAGAGTAATTCTGTTATATTTTAGAAGTTTATGGGAAATTTGGCGCCGACTTCAAAAGATTACTTGTATGAAATTTAAAATTTTCTCTGTTTAAAGTAAATACATTATTTTAAACTTTTTAGTACGTGAGTATTTTATCATTTCACTGAAGTCGGTTTCTTTTTTTGTTTTAAAATATGTTTTATTTTAAGCTTTTTAGTTGAATTTTCAAAGTTTGAAAACATGGGAAATTTCTTAAAGCCTACATTATGAAATATTCAATTAATTAATTCAATATTTAATTGATTTATAACATCGAAAGTTAAGTAACTAAAAATCCACTTATAAGAAAAGATAAACTAAGGAAAATTCTACAACGTTTTATTTAATGTGGAATATTGTATTTAGGAAAATTATAATAGCGAAAGGCTTCTTAAAACTGAAATGACTTTTGATTCATTTTGATGTGGTCCCTTTCAGAATATACCTACACTGAAATAGTAGGCCTATATTACGTTACAAGTGTGGAAAATATTGTGCTTACTGAAAATATAAGTGAACGCAGGAGATGAAGTTGAGTGTGGTATTATCAAACGAGTATGGTAAACATCTTCCCGGATGAGTTATGTACGATATTTTTTGTGATATTAGTCATATATATTTTTTTAATATAAAAAACATAAACTTTGAGCTAGTACAAAAGGATCATTAAACATAATCTCAAAATAGCCTATTGTACGCACATGTATAATGGCGAATAATATTCTTAATCAATCACAGCAGGGAAACTAAAAATACTTCTGAGATCAGCTGTTTTTCCAAATTCACCAACTTATGATTGAAACTAAATAACCTTATTCCTATGACTCAATAGCATCAACTAAATTATTTACAATTTTCATATGAACATATGGACAGAAATATTATATTCTTCTTATTCTCGATTCAAATTAAGTTCACGTGATTGGTCGAAACGGGACATTAAAGACTTCTTTCACACTGAACCAGCTTTGGGTAACCGATGTCGTTTACCCGGCATAATTGCATTGCATCATACGATTTCGAAAACCGTCTAGATGTAAAGCGCTCCATATGATACAATGATCAGCCTGGTAAACGACACCGGTAATCCAATTGGCGGTTACGTGTTGAACTATCCTATTCAAACTTGATTGAAATGAAGACATCGAAGAATGCTCCTTTTTGTTTAATATTGGGCTAAGTATTGGGCCGATCCTTGCGAAACTTGTATGGGACCACCGCTGAGCGATGCTCTTTCATTTAAAAAAAAATTCATCGAAATCGGTTCAATATTGTTCAAATGATTGATGTACAAACATAAAAAAAAAAAAAACAGGTCGAATATAGTAACCTTGGTGTTTTTGGAAGTCGGTTAAAAATAGGAAGTTCTATTCATTCTGAATTTTCTTTATTTTTTCAGATCTTCATATTGCGAAGGATGAAACTCAAAAGATGAGATAGATCTTTGAAATATTTTTACTTTGTTCAATCATAATCGATTTTAATTTTTTGATTCTGGTCAACAAAATTTGGCACTTTTTCAGGAAAACACATAAGGAGAGCTATGAGTTGAAGTGATTCTGTTGAGGATATTTTCCTGGTAATAATAATAATAAAATAAATAATAATAATGATAATATCGTTACTCAGGTGTGATGTCAGAGTTATCAGGCCGAACCTGAATAAGTTCAGGGCCTCTCACATGATGACTTTTTTAGGCAGCCAGGACTGACAGGCTCAACGAGTACTACGAAACACTATATGAAGCTCAGTAATATTAATAGGATTTCTGGCAGATAAAAAACAAAAATTGATATTATTAGTATGTCTCCTTATTGATAAATTTCTTACTAGACCTATATAAAAAAGCAGCCATTTGCCATTTCACAATCTACTTACGCAAAGCTGGAATTATTGACCTTATATTTATATATATATATATTTTTTTTTTTGAGGATGAAGCCCACATAGGTCTGAGACCTGTGCGTGGGTAATGAGTTGGATGATGGTGATTGATGAGTTGGACCTACAGTTTTAGGTGGGTTCCGAACAACCGGGAAGTGATTTTACAGCAGAGAACAGTGTCTAATCGGTCACCATTACAAACAGGACCTACGAGAACGCAGCTTATCTTTATCTGATTGAACAGATACCTGCTACAGCTCGCGGCTATCACTCCCCCATTATCAAATCATTAATAAATGCAACTGGATAAAGCTTTAAATAATAATAATATCGTGTGACCTGGTTGGCACAGGTCTGGTTTCAGAGTTATCAGGTCGCACCTGAATTAGTTCAGAGCCTCTGACACGTGATTTAACGACTGTTTTTAGGCAACCGAGACCGACAGCTTAAAGTGTCCTCCGAAACATGGATTGGCCCCGATTTTCTTTCGGTCAGAACTGGGATCGAGCCCAGGACCTTTTGAATTAGCAAACCAGCTCTTAGCCCACTCGCCTACGGTCACTTCCAATGATAACATCGTTAGGTACCTAAATAATATTCATTTGGTGGGATAACGCTGCAGATAACTCATGGATAATCTTGCATGTCTTAATCACTAGCAACGCAAGGGACGAGTGTATGCAATGCAATAATATTATTGTCGCTAATCACCCTCTCAATATCCTCCCAACAACTTAGCAAATTTTTCTCAGTACATCAGCGCTTGCTTTCATAACTAAACTGATCACCTCTTGTGCCCTCATGACTGTCCATGAAAAATTTCAAATATGAAAATGGTTAATGCTTTGGGGAAAAATATCTGAAGGCAAACTGAATCAGTTACCTAGTCACTGCATAAGTTACTTAGACTCCGAGACGATGAGAATAGGTCAAGGCGACTAAGATGCACTCAGGATTACTTAATAGTTAAGCTCATAAAAGCAGTCAGTCGTCTTGTTACTTCCTCTGTTACAAACTCCAACACTCAGATACAAAACATATCTAGCTCGAGACAAACTGCACTTCCTATTGAAGATTCTCTTTCTTCCATAAATAACTTGTATCTATGTTATTGGGATGTTCAACTGTGGCCTCCAATCAATTCATAATGAAAAAGCAAATGGTAAAGCACATTATTGACAAACAGCAAGGTTCTTCCTCCAACATAATTTATTTACTGTATGAATAATATATTTTTATTACGAATTTACGATTTGAGACCGAAAGCATCCTTATATTCAAGCAGGAAATATCCACAGGTGGGTTCTACAAAGTTGGGTAATTGACTTATTTCTGATCGGGAAGATCGTGCAACAATATTATTATAAAATAACATCAACATTTAATTTTATTCTTCAGTTTTCATAGTTGTTAAATTCAATCCAGCAGTTCATATTTTCAATTCTGATAGAAATTAAACACTGTCCAAGAGCCCGATCAAAGAGGTCCCCAAGGGCTGAAAAATCACAAAGACTACAATTATTGAAAATGGAGCCCTCGAATTGAATTCTTTCCCCGGGGCCCCAGACAAGCATACAAAAAAGGTTATCCTTGAAACAATATGGGCCCCCGAATTTGCTTCCTGCCCCATGGTACCCCAGAGAGCCCCAGCTATGAGCCTGAAAATACATAAAATAAAAGCTACCATACGGGGTTCACAACAACATTTTTTGTTGTTTTATGGCACTCATGAAAAATAGATTTGAAATCAGCCTATTTCTTTCAATCCTTGTTACAGTATTCATTATATATTTTTTCAATTCACATGATTTTATTCTTCCATTGATATTATATATTGACTCATTTTTGTAGTATTGTAGAAAATTTTTGTTTAAATAGTGTTATAGGACCCCAAAATTACGTTGTTTCCGGCGTGTTCTCTATGAATATAGACTATGATTTTTTATTTTTATATAGATTATTATTTCAATTGGACAACATTTCTCCTAGAACCCTAAAACAATATTCTTCAATCATGTAAAATTTTTGGAAAATAATCATAACAAACAAGCTTAACAAATCAACGGCAGTTCACATCAATTTTGTATCTCTACTTCACAACAGAGTTTTCACTGCGAAGTGCTGAAAGTTTCATTGCACTATTATTTCCACTAGAACACTTTGATTTGTCCTAAAAATATGTGTCTTCAACAACAGGTGTTGCTTCAATATTCAAATCTGATTGTTGTAAATCAGTCCTTCTCCTTACTCTTGGAGTAAAACTTAATCGAATACCAGATTTTGGAACAAGAACTGTATTAGGTACAACGATGAGAGGGCCTTCTTTCGTTTTGACGACATACTGGCGTAGAATTGCTGAAATCACAGTTTTTTCGGCCACTGTTGCAAACTTTTGACCTAGAAAAAAATACAAATGATGTACTAAACTTTATGAAAATAAAATATAATACTCATAAGACTTACTTACTAATACTATTAATAATACTTACTAAATATAATACTTACTAATCATCTACTTGCGAGTGAATTGCAACTTGTATTATTAGTAAACTGAAATATTACTTGTGATGTTTTCCATGACGAAATAATTGATGAACAATCTAATTTCAAAACTGACATTGTAGGCTATTTCTATTAAAATATTATTTTCACGCACTTATAATGGTGATGCTGAAGGGATGCATTTCACTTCTGAAGAGGCTTCTGGGGCTGAAGAAGCCTCTCTTCAGAAGTGAAATGCATTCCTCCAGCATCTCTAGTATAAGTGAGTGAAAATAATATTTTAATAGAAATACAGTGTCAGTTGTGATATAAGATTGAAATATTACACTGTAGTTTAATACAAATGTACTGGCCATAATTCGTTACCATTCCACTGGATGAATAAAAGCACTTTTCTCATATGGATAGAGTTTTGGAAGAAGCGTAATATAAATAGTCTTCTTATTTCGAACTTTGTAAAGAATTAATTGATGTGTTGGAAGGTATTTTTCTAACAGAGGCTCTCTACAAGAAGGTTTGCTATATTGCTCTGTAACCTACCCATTTTAATAGTTCAATATATGATAGATAATGAATAATTAGCTCTAACCCAGGAAATTGTTCTTCAGTGGATGACTCTGGATCAAGAGAAATCAAAAATAATTATTGATACTCTCTCATACATTCTCCCCATCTATAAATATTTTTGCCCCAACCAACTGCGCTAAGCAGCCCGCCAGATTATTATTATGAGTGTATTCAAGAATGGCCTAATCTAGTTATTCTGATATTCTACATGCATTCTTACTTGATTACAGTTTCAATTTGTCTCATGAACAAGTATCTAAGCTAATTATAATAAGTAATTAATCACACTCTCAAACCTATTGCTCCAGAGATTGTTTCTTGTATCAATTATTTCCAGAGCAACAAAGAATAAAAATTAAGCTCTAAATTCTATCACAAATAATTCTTCAAACTATATTGAGAGATATGATAAAGTCATTGAATATCATGATATTGAGGTTGTCTGACACTTTCATCCACTTACCAATACAATTTCGAGGTCCAGCACTGAATGGTATATAAGCAAAAGGATGGCGATTTTTCCTCTTTTCTGGTAGAAAATTATCGGGATCAAATTGTTCTGGATTTGGAAATTGTTGAGGGTCTCGATGAAGAACATAAGGTAGAATCAATACATCAGCGCCTTTTGGGAGTGTGTGTCCATCTAGGTTTGCAAAAAAGTTATACCATCAAATTAGTTCACAAATTCATTCCCAGGTAGCAGGTAAGCTTACAGAAAGCCTTGCCCTTTGTTCAGCAGGAAAAACTTCAACTAAACTTGCCAAACACGTGAGACAAGCATTCCTCAGAAAGTATGCCTTTGGAAAGTCTTTGGAAAGTTTGAGGAAAGCTTGTCGTAGAAGGCCTTCCATTCATAGAGCTGGACAAGCTTGCTGACAGTTTTCAAGGACCAAGGAGAAACTCTCCTGATTCTCCACTGCAGCGCTAGAAGCGTCCAACCTCTCTTGCTAGGCGTTTGGCACCTTCGTGCCATTTTGTTGTAGTTCTGGATTGTAGCTGTTATTGGTTATGAGTGTGGTGTACACTGTTTTAGTCATCACTGTTGTTTATCTTTTAATCAAAGTTCTTTTCACTGACTTGTATTAGGTGAGTTTTGTATGATAGAAAGGAGGCAGGTGTTGCTAGAGGATCTCCACTAAAGAACTGATGGATTACCATACATTCACATGAATGAATTGAACCATAAAAATAAACTATTAAAACTCAACTCCATATTTTTATTTCCTAACCGTATTTATTCATTTTATGGTGTTCAAGATCCATCTTGTTTCCACTAATATAATAAAAACTTAAAAACACTTTTAAGTGGAAATTATGTCTCATGTTATGTTGTGACGGCCGTTTCACTCTGTTGTCAAGAGCTCTGACAACAGAGTGAAACGGCCATCACATGATAATGTGAGTCATAATTTTCACTTAAAAGTGTTTTTTTAATTTTTATTCTCTCTAGTTCAGAGCTAAAATGCAATCACAACTTGTTTGTTTATTGGATAAACAAGTTGTGATTGCATTCATTTGTAATATAATACATGTATATTTTTGTTATTAAATAATGGGCAACTTTTTTATTTGCTGATTTTAACAAAATGTATTAGACTTTCCTGGCTAGTTTGTTCAAAGCATGTGTGGCTAAGTTTGTTGCAAATGTTTTTTTTTTTAAGTGTTCTGTAAGCTTGCCTGGTAAGCTTGGTTAAGGCTTTTTGTTCAAGTTTTCCTTTGTTGAGGAAATGTTGAAGAAAGCTTGTGTCAAGTGTTTTAACTGGGAACTAGAAAGTGTGCCACATGCTTTCCACAAGCTTGCTTGTTTGAAATGGAAAACTTGAGGCAAGTGTTCCAAGCAGTCATGGCAAGTTTTTGAAAAGTTTTCCTCAAGTTTTTTTTTGCCACCTGGGTTATCATCATACGATGATAGTAATATGGTAATAAAGGTACTTATTAAAAAATGTATTCTTCAAACAAATATTTTCTACAAGAAATGTTTGAAAAATGCAAGAAGACAATTCGATTCGAAAGTGCTTTAAATGTCTCATTGCCGTTGATAAAAGTGGAAATTAGTAGTCCAGTTTATTTCCATTCTCAATAAATTTTAAAATCTCATTTATCAGAGCAGAAAAAGTAAAAAAGTAAGACTTAGATTATTTTGAGTATTTTCTAAATAATTTGATGACAGAAGCTAGAACAAACAATAAATTAGGACATGTAGGCTACATTCTTATGAATGAGTATTACTAAAAATCAAATTCAACATTACAAATATTCACTGTAATCAACATTCTCATCGCACATTTAATCATTGATCAAATTAGAAACACACATATAACCGTTGGCTGCTGAATAATATTATGTTATTAACTACCTTCAATAGATGTCTACATTTAGATAACAATAGTTCTCATTGCAACAAATTAGAGATTTGATTTGATGGTTGCAAGATTGTGGCTTGCTATGATGGAGAGAATGTGACAGCTAGAATTCAATGATGCCACCAGCTGAGAAAGAATCAGGTCACAATGAGACTCCTTCTGGAGCATGGAGAGGCTGCAAGCTGAACATGCAACAGTTCTAATATTGCAAATGCTATTCCGTAATATTGCTATGAGAAGAATAGACTAGCTATGATTTTTATTAATTTTCAACAATATTATCATTTATTTTATTTCTGGTGCATACTTTCATCATAAAACTTACATTACTCAAACACAAAAACTTCGGAGATTATGAATTTCAACATGATAATATTAATAATAAAAATAGTACCTAATAATAATAATAAACGTTGGGGTTAAGGTGGTTCCAATATTATAATAATTTGGTTGGGTTTGGGTCTTGGGTTTTTTCTGAATTCATATCTCAAGAAATACCCTGCTTAGCTTATAGATATACTGTGAGAGCAATCTTAGAATAGAAAATAAGATTGAATTCAAACTAGAACTATAATCACAATACAGTAAGTGCATTATTCAACTACAGTAATAATAATCATATTCCATTATCCATACATCTTGAAAGACTTTATAGCAATAGATATGGCCTATTGGTTTTGGAGTATTAGTTTTTTTCTTCACAATTGAAACTCTGAGATAGTAATTCAATAGCCAAATACAATTATTAATAGAAATTTTTTATTAAAAATAATATGTAATATTACATTAGGAGGTAATATGCGAGATGAAGAGTAACCAAGGAAAAAATGAACTTTTAATATAACATGGATAGCCTAAGGTTTGTGATGGTAAATTAGAAAAGTAAAAAATTAATATTTAAAAACTAATGCCTACTTAGGAATAGAATGAAATTAGCTTTCAGTCTCTAACAAAGTGCTAACTCAAACAATGATGATAATTAATAACATGTAATGGTGTTATTTCAATATACGGTACCATAATAACACCGTATATGGTGTATTGTAGGCATCCGTTGTTGTTATTTCTAATAAAAACGTGATTAAGTTTAAAACTTAATTATATTGGAGGAATATGGTATTCATTTTAAAGTGAATGTTGGATTTGGAAACCCAATGCATGTAGTCTACAGCTACTTAATATAAAGGGCATTCTTTAATGAAATGCAATAACTGACAGCACCTAATTCCATTGGTGACACGGGAAACTGCAAGAATCACGCTGAAAACCCAAAGATTGATTCTATTCAAAATACAACGGAAGAATACAAGGTTGCCTACTTTACAAAGTACTCCACTTCTAGTTGATGGCCTCCGCTTGTTTATAACTTGTTTAATGAGTCATTGATAAAATCAATTGATAAATTTTTCAATTCAATCTGAATCATGAGATCAACCTTGCAGTCTTCACTCTGGAACCTGATGCAGTCATTGAGAATAAGACTTTCCGGATAATGTAAATATCCGATGATAAATTCCTTTCTCAAATAATATGATACTAATAATAATAATATGATACTAATTATAACAATAATAATAATAACCTTATTAATAAGGTACAGTGTTTGTAAAGAAATGTGGTGGAATAGGTAATACTGGTAAAAATTATGTTAACTTTTCATGTGAAATTTAACGACTTGCAGTCAAATATTTGTTAAGAATAAGTATAACTCACTTAATCTGTAGGCCGAGCGCTTTCGAATCTATGAGATCCATCTTCAGAGGCGTGGGTTCCTAGATCATCATGTCAGTTTTTTGGTTAGAAGTGTTGTGGTTTTTGTAAAATGTGATCAAAAAGATTGTGAGATTTAAAATTTAGTTGTTCATTGAGAATGTTTTGTTTATTGTGTGTGGTGTGTTTGTATATTTCAAATTGTTCCAAGGTGTTGAGTTCGTGTCCTTTAGATTTTATATGTAGAATGTGTAGGTTGGTACTGATGTCAGTAAAAGTGTGTCCAGTTTGAATGATATGGTCGGCAAAATTCGATTCAGCTTTTGATGTCAGGGCTTGAAAATGTTCCTTGTAGCGTTGTTTGAATGTGCGGCCTGTTTGTCCTATGTAGAATTTGTTGCAATCAGAGCAGTTCATTTTGTAGATCCCTGGGAGATCGTATTTGTTTGTGTTCAGTGTGGTTTTGAGTGTAAGTGCATTTTTTATTTTGGTTTTTGTTCTGAATGAGATGGTGTGGCCGGCTTTTTTGAAGATTTTTGCTAGTCTGTTTGATTGTGGATTAATGTATGTCATTGTGATGTATTTTTTGTCAGTGGTGTTGGTGTTTTGTTTTTTCTTTCTTATTTTATGATTGAGTTTGTCAATTAGGTCGTGTTTGTAGCCGTTTTCTTGTGCTAGGTATTTTATTGTATTTAGTTCAGTGTGGTAATTGTCGGTGGATAGCGGTGTGTTGTTGAGTCTGTGTAGCATTGACCTGAATTCTGAGTATTTGTGTTGTGTTGGATGATTGGAGGTGCTGTGTATTAGGGTATCTGTCATTGTTGGTTTTCTGTAGATGTTGAAGCTGTGTTGTTGGTTTGTGTTCTTTGTAATTGAGAGGTCTAGGAAGTTTATTGAATTGTTTTGCTCATATTCAGCTGTGTATTGAATGTTCTTATGTATTTTGTTTATGTATGATCTAAGTTGTTCACATTGTCTTTTTTTTCCTCTGTATAGCAATAGAACATCATCTACATATCTGTCCCAGTATATTATGTTCTGTGAAAATTTGTTATTAAAGATCAATTACATACATAAGTTAATGCATTAAAAGTTAATATTAACAACGCAGTTCATCATGAAACATTATGTATTGAATAAATATTAATAAAAATTTAGAAAACACTTTTAAGTGGAGATAACTCACGTTATGGCGTGAGTACGCTAGGTGTACTGTGGGTCGTCTGTCGATGCTCTTGACAACAGAGTGAAACGGCCGTCACGCCATAACGAGAGTCACAATTTCCACTTAAAAGTGTTTTTTAAGTTTTTGTTACTTATTTGAAGATGGATCTTCAACATCAAAATAACTATTATGTATTGGTGATTGCTGTTTGTTTAGACCCTGGCTTGATTTCCATCTAGACATGGCATTCTTCCAGAGCAATTATTTATTAGGCATCATGAAAATATTTTATTAGAGCGATTATTAAATAACATTCATAGCCTCATAGGCTAAGCTTAAGAATGAAATGAATCAGCTACTAATTGAAATCATCAAATTTACCTATTTCTTCATCTGCTGTTAGGCGTCTGGCGATGACTGGAACGCTTGGATATAAACGAAGAGCGTCCTTGATACAATTTCCCAAATACCTCATCTTTTTTATGTCCTCCATGGTGGGCTCTCTTTCGGAGTCTCCAAAAATACTCTCCAACTCTTCAAATGCTCTTTCCTGTTGAATTTTCATATTTAAAAAAAATATTATTTCACAGTAGAAATATTTGTATTTCACCCTAGGTAAATAAACCTACAGAAAATTAGCGATTAATGTTGCTATTACTAATAGCAATAATATTTTTTGTACATTGTCAATTGTAAAAATTCTTTCGTTCATAGATATACTGTAGCAGTGACGTAGCCAGGGGGGCCCCTTCCGGTGCTAAATTTTATATAGTTTTCCATTAAATTAAACGTAAAATTATATAACTATACTGATTCTTATTTCTTATTATTAAAATTAAAAGTTAGTAGGTTAGTGGTGATGGCGGCTAAAGAAAAAAGAAAATTAATTCTTTAAACTGTAAATATTTTCTCTTATTTGTATTGTACTAAAATACAAAATTTTCACCTTGAGAGTTGCACATCTTTTGCTCCAACTATAACCTTCAATCTCATTGTGAACTGTGAACTTATTCTAGTATTATGAAAATTACGTCTTCAGACGTCATTGAAACTTACAGCATTGATGAGTTAGCAACAATCTGAATTCTACACTACGGTACTTAGATTAATAACTTATAATATTACAATCTTTTTACAGAAATTAACTATAAGCGCATAGCCACTTAGTAATAAGAGACAAAATATCCACCAAAAGCGTTAAATTTTTCATTCATTTAACTAAACATATTAGAAAGGCGCCTGGACATACTAAAACAAAGCACTGACGTTGGTGTTAATTTCAATGCCAGGAGATCTACAAAAGACCGATCTAAGGCCTCTATTTTTAAAACAATTTCCGGGGAAGTACCCCCGGTCAATCGCCCCCCCCCCCCCCATTTCGAAAATCTCGGCTACGTCACTGACTGTAATTAAATATTGATAACAAATTCTGCATCCTCTCTATCGGGAGAAATGTAGGCTGAATTAGATATGAGCCGTAATATAATTTTTTTTATTTTATAAATCTGAATTTGTTTTTTATTTCAAAACTACATTGGATATTTTATACATTTCAAGTTCATGAGAAAGTAGATGCTTTCATTTGTCCATTGTTTGAAATATTCCATTTTTGCATAGAACTGGAATTTCCAAGTCATGACACATGAAGTTGGAATATAGTTATCTGAATTATTGTTCAAATCAACCGACTATTTTTAGTCTCAACCACTGTTTTTATGAATCAAGTGAGCACGTAAAGTTGATTATTGACAAGTGAAAAAGAGGCAATCAGATGTAATTCCTTAATAAAATTGGCTATTGATTGGTTGATTTATGTTACCTGAATGTTAGGATGACGTCCAAGTAGATACAAACAGAAGTTTATTGCCAGTTGAGTTGTGTTTTGACCCTGGAAATCAACAATATAAGTAGTATTGATTCATTGATAATATCATTAATCATCTTATCATTGAGACTACTGTTCATTTTGATGATGGAAGTTATAACGGAGAAAGAATTTTTAGAGTGTTCAAAGTATGATTAATGAAATATAACTTAAATAATGAGTGTTCCATTGATAAATCTGGTAAATCAAACTGTGTCAAATATAGTAGATAGATACTCGTAGGTCTTCATTCAGGCTCTGGCGAGGGCGAGGCTGTAAATAGTCCCATACACAAAACCCTTCACAATCAAACAAGAGATAAAAAATTCAATTGCATGATAAAAAGTATAGGTTACATAATAAGTTGGTCAGTCTTTCAAAATAAAACAATAATTGATGAATTCAAATTATAATTTCGAAGCTAATAAAATGGTAGGCCCTTCTATTACTCAACACTAAAAAAAAGCAGTTCATATAGTCACAATAAATAGTAGGGAAATAAGAAAGTCTTTGGAATTGAACCTCAGAGTGGAATCAATAGGTTCATATGAAGATGCCAGATTTCAAAATAGAACAATAGGGAATGTAAGTGCAGGGCCAAACTCTAAGGTGTTTGGCACCTTGGTTAATAATTGTTATAACAAAGCACTTTATTTTATAACCTTTGATTAATTACTGGGATAAGTAAATAAAACAAAAGTCAATTTCACATAAAACTCACATACTCGTATAATGTAATACAGTACAGTATCCACAAACCTCCAGAAACATAAAGACTGAAGTCCTAATGGTACTTCTCTTACTTTTTGCTTAGCGAATTCTTGTATCAGGGCTTTCTATAGAAATTCTCGCCAAACCCACGAGTCTCTCCTTGCACATTGTAGGCCTACTAAGCAAGTAGATTTCAATTAACTTATAAGTTTTGAAAAACTTTGTTCAGCACTAGCTACGGAAAGTGGCAAAGTAAGCAAAATGCGAAAGGCTACACAAATGTTAGGAAACCCATTTTCCAGATTATGTTCATAAATGTAGTTTAGGACTTCTTCAGGTTTTGTTACTGTGGCATGGAGATGAGAGAACACTCTTAGTTCAGAACACAGTCCCACAGCAGCAATATTAGATTTTTTTGGAGAATGAAGCCCACATATAGGTCTGCGACCTGTGCGTGTGTAATGAGTTGGATGATGATGATTGATGAGCTGGACCTACAGTTTTAGGTGGGTTCCGAGCCACCGGGAAGTGATGGTACAGCAGAGAACAGTGTATTTTTTGTTGTCCAATCTAATCGGTCACCCTTACAAAGAGTGCCCAAGAGAACGCAGCTTATCTCTAACAGTGTAAGGTGCGATCAAGGTTTTTGAGAGATGTCAAGAAATTCTTAATGGAAATCGAGAATATAGATAACTTTTTTAGAGTTCTCGTGAAATAAATCCTTACTTTATATTTTATTACATTTCAAGGCTACAATATTGATAAATCACCGATACAATTTTTTAAGTGTCATTCTATAAGCAATTGTCGGCCTCAGTAACCACTTTTCAGCGTTTTTCATATTTATATATATATATATATATATATATATATATATATATATATATATATATATATATCTACTTTTAGTTATTTTTATCTATTCATTTATTTGATTTATTATTAAGTCACCATCTCACACAGGTCTAGTACCTCGAGATGCAAATACTCAATTGGCAATTCATTTTATTTTGTAATATTATTTTTTATCTTGTCATATTTGTAATAATTATTATATTGCTCATTTTGTATTTTCTAAGATTGTTTGTAAAAGTTTTGATTCTGGCAATAAACAATTTCAATTCAATATTAACAATGGCCAATTCAATATTTAAACCATTATATTTTCTGATTGTCAGTGCTTTTTCCAAGTTGTTACACCTCTACATTGCAGAACTTCACCCATCACTGTATCGCGTTTACTGTATTTTGCAACTTTTAGTTCATTCGCTTTTAAATACCCATTTTTTTTTAAATCCTAAATTTTGGGCTCCTCCAAACTTTGCACCCTAGGCGGCCGCCTAGGTTGCTTATATATAGACGAGCCGGTCCTGTGTATGTGTATGCTTCATTGACCATTGCATTCAAATTTCTTATTACATTTCTAGATCCAACTCATCAATCACCATCATCCAACTCATTACCCACGCACAGGTCTAAGACCTATGTGGGCTTCATCCTTAAAAAAAATCACTCATTCGGTAACATAAAATTATAACAATGTAATATTATAATATTATTGTAAAACAGAAAAACAATAGTATAGGGTAGTCCTAAAACAATAGGACTGAAATAGTCTTACATAGGATTATCGCTTTTAGTTCCTCTTCCTCTTCCTCTTCTATGCTTTTAATTTATGATAATCTCAGATGCAAATTTTCCAGTTACTAAGTCACTTGCCTTGCCGTATGCAATAGTGAGTCAATGAGTCCCACTCGTTATTGCGTTTTTTATAGTTTTAGGATCGAATGGACGAAATTTCGCCATACGCATATGCACCTAGCTGACTATTTTAATAATTAATTGCTGTAAACGATTCATTGTGAGTACTGTGACGGCCTCGAGGACCTTGCAGCTGAAGCTACATTCAGCCGGAAGTCTGCATGGAGGTCAACTCCCAAACCCAATGAATAGACTTCCATTGCTAATATACAAAGATGAATTGAAATTCTTAAAAATCAATCGAATATCGTTTTCAGATCATATTTGTTATGGCACCGTTTAATAGTACCAATACTTCATGGTGTATCGATTTCATGGTAGATCGAATTTTAAACTCGTTTCGATCAATCAATAAAATTGCAATATGAAATCTTATGACTTAATATAAAAGTTGTATTGTAAATTTAACGACTTGCAGTCGATTTACATCATTTATCAATTGACTACAAGTCGTTAAAATTAACAACGCAGATCATTATGGAACAAGAAATCCAAGAACTTAATCTGAGTTAAATTGGAATCATTAGTTGCAATCATTTATCACTCTATCAATCTTATCTGATATTATTTGAAAGAACTTACTGCGAACATGAAGGTGTTGACTTCCTCTCTTATGTCTTGAACTGTGAGAACTCTTCCATCCTGAGAAGAGTTAATCAGTAAATCCATGAAAATAGCCTTCTCCTTGTAATCTGAAAGTGAGAGAGAATAACTACAGTAATTCGTTTCTGAAAGAATGATGGAATGAACAACCAGGGACGGATTTCCCACTAGGCACTCACTCTAAGGGCGTAGGGGCGGCACGCCTCAGGGGCAGCTCAGCCTGACGGGTGCCACCGCGGCTGGTCCGAACTGTCGACTGGAGGCGCGACACTCAAAGGGCGCTCGCTTTACAGTCTTGCTCGTGAACCAAAAACAATAAATTAGGGGGAGTCCAACAAGCATATACCGCGCATGTTAATTTATCAATTTTTCGGTACCAATAACTCAAAAACTAATAGAGGCAGGACTCTGAAACTTAGCATGCTTGTTCATCTATGTAAAACCAAGCTACTGAACTAGAGACATGACCTCATATTTCAAATATTATTGATTTTTTAATCCTGGCCAATTTTTTCTCCCAAAATATTCACTAATTTATTTTTTCTTGGGCAAATGTTTTATTATCTTCTTTAATCTATTTCAGTAATCATTCATCAAATATATGTACAAGTTGTGAAAATTACAGCTCCATATCTCACTTGGTTTCAAAAAAAATAAATAAATAAACAAGTGTACCTAAATACTAAAAAATGTATTTTTTCGGGAAATCACAAAAAAGTAAGTAGGTACACACATTACTTCCTGAAATGCTTGAATAGATTGGCAACAATGATTATGATGGAACTTTGGACCGATATATTGAACAGATTTGAACAAGCTTGTCAAACTTTGCAAAAAGTAGACACATCCCTAGAGAGAGTAGTTAGATTGTATGACTCTTTAGTAATTGTCATTGTCGTTGACTCTCTTAGAAGCATTTTTCTTGTGTATGAAGAAAGGGCCAAGAAACGGTGTGATATACAGTATGAAACGTGTTACAAAAGTCAGAAAAAAAGGAAAATCCAGGCAGACGAAACCAATGAAAACGAAGTCATCCTTACAGGCCGTGATAAATTTAGAGTAGAAACATATTATGTTGTTCTTGATAAACTCAAGTTAGCTTTACTGAAGCGAAAAAACGCTTGTGACGTTCTCAGTCAAGATCTCATATAGGTAAGTCCTCAGTTTTTAACAATCTATTGTCGTCTTTAAGACCGCTCTGGAGAGGTTGGGGGCCCCTGGGCATTAAATACCTGGGTGCCCCTTATGGAATACCCCCCAAATGAAAGGGGGGTACGGGGTCCTCCCCGAATTTTTTCTTTTTTTAAATTACATAGATAACCCGCTTTTTTACTAGTTATTTTACCAAAAAACCTGCAGTACTCAACACTTTTTTTTATTGTAATAATTACGCAGACAAGATAGATTTTTATAAATCTATTTTATAGATTTTTATATTGCCACAAATGCGGCATGCTTCAAGGGGGTGGCAGTCAGGATAGTGCCTAGGGGCGAAAAATGTATAAATCCGTCCCTGTGAACAACGAAAGTTGCTGGTTGGTAAAGATATAACAATACCTTTATCTTTTCCTTGCCCTTATCTTTGTTCCACCACCACCTGGTATCCGTTGTTTAAATAAATTTACAGAATATTTAAAAAAAAACTAAAGCAATTTAATAAACTGTGAAAATAATAACGAAGCAGATGAATCAGTACCTTGGATATTGGAACATGTTCACACATCTTTTTCTTTGTGATAAGCACTTGCCTGCATTTTCTACTAAAGTAGACAAGAAAGTAGAAATTGATTTTCCTGGTACCATATTTATAAATTTAAAAATCAAATTTATTGGTCATTACATTCCTAATTTAAAAAATCAAATTTCGGTTCATAGAGAACTTTAGTAATGACGTGCTTTATACCAACCTGTAATTCCAGAAAACGCCTAGGCTAAGCAATGAAGTTTTCTAAAAATGCATTTCCTAGACTTTTAGAGTTACCCTACAGATAATTAAGAATCCCTTATATGAATAAATTATCTTCAAAATGGGTGATCATTCAATTGTAATAAAAAAGAAATTAATCTAACAAGAATTTCAAATTGTCCCCCCAGAATATGTCTTACAGAAAATAATATTATAAAAATCTTACCGTCTGTCTCATCTGAAGCCATTTTTCCTAGCCGTAAAAGTGTTTCTTTTCTCTCTTTTATCACCTGAAATATTTTTGGAAATTTTTCATCATCTTTTTCTATAGAGTTCAAAACTGCAAGGTCACAGATAAAATTTTAGCAATGGAATATAATTGTAAAATCAGAAAAACCTTCTGGACTGAAATCACATTATATTAATTTCCTATACTCTACCCTACTCCATGCTTGCAGCATGCACAAAACTTTTGTGTGCGCTTCATCTTTGACCTACAACGTGACGCACATATTACCCCATATTTCCAACAGCTTAACATCATAAGGTTGAATGAGAGTTTGAGGTTTCATGTACTTGTGTTTCTGTTTAAGCTTTTGAAAACCAAAACCCCCAATTATTTAGCAACAGACTTAAAATTTTTGAGTGATGTTGGTCATGGCAGAACAAGGCATGGTTCTCATCTACTTGCTGTCCCTGTTCATAGAACTATGATGTTCAATAAATCATTCCAGGTGACGGCTTGTAGATTGTGGAACTTGTTACCTCTTGAGGTGAGGCGTATCAGTGGGCGACACCAGTTCAGTGCGGCTGTTATGGCGCTTATTAGAGAGGGTGGACTTGACCTGTCCTAGTTATCATTATAATTATTGAATTTCTTGGTGGGTATGTGTGTATGTGCGTGTGCGTGTCATGTGTTTATAACACTTTCAAACAAAATTTAATTTTAACCTATTAATTATATTTTGTATTGTACAATTTCTTTAGTTTTACTTGTTAATGAAGTTTTTTCTTGATACTGTGGGTTAAGTGGAAGAGGGGGCTTGTATGCCTCAACTTCGCCCACAGCACTTTTTGTATTGTAAAGTGCGAAATAAAGACATTTTATCTATCTATCTATATCTATCTATCTACTCCAGCTTATACCACTCTCGTATCGCAACTAGAAAATATAGCCTCATACATAATTTCAAATTCGCGTTATAACATTTTTATTATCATTTACCTGTAATCTATTGCTGAATTACAAAACACAATAAATGCTATTCTTACAGATCCATATTGATTCCCATTGAAACTTTTATTCAAAGCATAATCATAGACTAAACATTCAAGAATGTTTAGTCTATGGCATAATTACTTGAGGCACCTGTTATCAATCATCTTTCATAAACGAGATTCCTTGTTACACGCGAAAACAATAAATTTTATACAGAGCGAACAATCTCGGTTATCGGTCAATGAAAAGAGTTATTTGGTCGCCCAAGCATCATTTGACCATATCAAATATTGACAGATACGGTTCCCGAGATTTCTCCCTCTATATTTGATCAACGGTCAAGAGTTCAAGACACTGATCCATTGAATTTATAACTGACAAAAGGTCTGTTTCATGCTACACGAGATGTGTCCCATAAGTAAAGTGCCAAGCTCAATTTTGTTTTTGTAAAAATACAAAATGGCGGATTATTTTTGAAGAAAATTATTTTTATTATTATATTTTTCTGAGGAAGAAGCCCATATAGGTCTGAGACCTGTGCGTGGGTAATGAGTTGGATGATGGTGATTGATGAGTTGGACCTACAGTTTTATGTGGGTTACGAACCACCGGGAAGTGATTTTACAGCAGAGAGCAGTGTCTTCTTTGCTGGCCAATCTAATCGGTCACCGTTACAAACAGGACCTACGAGAACGCAGCTTATTTATCTGATTGAACAGATACCTGCTACGTCTCGCGGCTTTGACACACAGGCCCCATTTTCCGGGGTTTGACACTTTACTTATGGGCAGTGGCGCACCCATGGGGGTGCTTTGGTTGCTAAAGCACCCCCCCCCCCCACCCCCTGAAGCCATATTGTATACAAAGATTTAAACAAAATAATTTTTTGAAAAACTCGAAGTTTCAAAGAAAATAGAAAGTTGAGTGTTTCTCAACTTTGATTAAAAATATATATTCTCTAATCAGATTCACGTATTCAGTATTTTTAAAAGGGAGTATTTTGCTATCCTTATTAATCGCTACGCAGTTGCCAATGACACCATCAAAGTAAACAGACTGAATGGAATAGCAAGTTTAAATATGCATAGAGAAATAGAAGTTGTCCCGGAGCAGGTTTTCAACGTGCTCTTAAGCAAAGTATCCAGAACATTGGATTTCATTTTGTGAAAGCTCTTATAAAGCTTTCACGATAATTTTCACAATGCAGCAATATAAGTATAATTTTCAATGCATGCATGCATGAGATTCATAATTCATACAATTTAACATTTATTATTCAAGATTCAAGATGTTTTTTTTATTACTTTATTAATCAGTTCTGTTATTACTTAAACCATGCCAATAGTTTTCACTTCCAGCACCACCATCCCACCCCCCTGGATAATTTCTGGGTGCACAACTGCTTATGGGATATTCCGTATATCATCTGTACTAAATGTGAGTGTAGTGTGGTAGTACTGAGAGGAGGATAAATAAATTAATGTCAAAATTAATCTGAATATTTGAAAATTAATGTGCCAGAGATCAAGATTCTATTCCCAGCCCAAGGTAAGTAGTTAATATTCTACTTCGAGTCTAGGTTATATTTCCCCTGGTTTGTTCAGCATGCGCTCCAAGAGCTGGACAAACGTTGTTATCATATTATAGGGGAAGAGCTATAAAGGCTAGGCTATATTGGCTTTGTTATTTTATTCATTATATAACTAATATCAAAATGGAATTCATATACGTGCATAATAGCCCTTACCTCGTCAGTGAAGTCGTGCAAAATTCTTTTATATTTCTCTTGTTCCCTTCCTTTTTGTGTGAACTGGAATAGGAACTCGGATAATAGCCAAGGTCTCACCATCCTATAGATTCCTATTTCCTCCAACCTATTGTACAGTAACAAGAATCCATTCTAGATAATTTAGAAATAAGTGCCCATATAGGTGTGCAGTCCATTGTCCAATTTTTAAATCAGTTGAAATTAACTATAAATAGTAAAAAATGCCAATACCTTCAATTCAAAAACAAACATAATTTAAATGAGTCTTGAAAATATAGAAATATTTAAAAAACAACTGAAGAAATATTTAGTTGATAAAGCTTTTTATAGTGTACAAGAGTTCCTTCCACATCAAAATTAAGCCTCACCTCAACTAATTGAAGTAATTATGGTATCTAGTGTATAATATTGTTGATCTGACTTGTCTTATACTCCTTAACTGGAGTCTCCAAGACGTAATCTACAAAAAAAAAGAATAATTGTGTGGCAATAGCAATACCGACCATTAGCAAAATTACAATGACGTTTAAACAATTGAAAATGTAAATTAATTTATAAGTTACGGTACTTTACTCAGTGAAGTTATCCTAGATTTAAAAAAAGGGTACATAACACCATCTTTCTGGAAAATCACTTACAAAATTCAATTTTGCAATGAGAAAATAATAATTGATAGGATGTTATTGCTATACAATTTGTGATTAAATTACAACAACATTAAACTTTTCATAAGATAACTTAAATTTATTCAAACTTCACAGTGAACAAAAATGTTTTTCCAAGATTTCAGAAATTCAAAGCAAGAACATGATTGATGGCCTACCATTTTGGGAGTTGGTGAATAAAATTTGATGAATATTGACAAATTCTTGATTTTTATAGACCAATGAATATGTCAGTACAAAACCACAAATACAGAAAAATGTATTGCTTGCTAGGTCACCAATCAAATCTCTCCTTGAAAAATAAGATCATCTTGTACAACCAGATTTTAAAACCAATTGGATGTACGGGATCTAGCTCTGGGGATGCGCCTGTAAAACTGATTTTGATGTGACACAAAAATTTCAAAATAAAATTTTAAGGAACTTGGTTGAATGCACCTTGGTACATCAGAAACAGTGACCAGCACAGGGATCTACACATTCCATAATATATGTATCTAGCGAGAGAAGTTGATTTTCTGCCTGTCATTAATCCAGGCTTCACCACCATGCCAACCCTGAAGCAACTCAGCTGCTTGATAATCAAGAAATTACCAGAAGGCTGAAGAGAACAAAGCCTTATGAATTGGTGATTAGAGATTAGACAATTCAATTTGCGATAGGACAGACCATAATAATATTTATATAGTGTTGAAATCTGTGATGTTTTCCATGACAAAATACTTAACGAACAATCTAATATCACAACTGACACTGTATTTCAATTTATAAAATTGGCTTTACTCACTTATATTGGAGACGCTAGAGCATCTACCATCTCCAATATAAGTGAGTAAAGCCAATATTATTAAATTTAAATACAGTGTCAGTTGTGATACTGTATTAGATTATATAGTGTTCTCTAGAACTACTCCCGTACTGGATGAACAGAAGTTAATTCAATAGTTTCAATTTAAGACAGTGGCGGATCCAGAAATGTTTTTTGGGGGTGGCTAGTAGATACTGATGATGATGGGTGAGGGGGGGGAGAGGTGCACTGAATACAAGTAGTATTGTGAAAGCTTTTGAATTTTTCATGATTAATCATACCCGAACTATAACTATTCATATCATTGGGAAATAAAAAACAGTTTTACTAGTGCTTTGAACCGTATCATCGAAAAAATTAATTTAAATTTAAATTAGATGGAAAATGTTTATTGAATTATTGCTGTGAATCTGGTGTGTTCAGCAGTTTGACAATGAATCAAGAAATATAGTACTATTCTGGAATTACGGTCATATTATTCAATTTTTAAGAATGAAAATCAATGTGGGAGCTTTAATTCGTTACAAATTTTTCTATTACCTAATTTTTCATCTAGTTTTAATAAATAAACTTTGTGTGAATTCCACACTGTAAAAACATCTCGTTTTTCTAAAGTTTTTATCTGGCGATCAGTTTTCCTCTTGTAGAAATATGGGATCTGAAGCTACCACTCCAGAAAATTTTTGTATAATCTCTTTGAGAAATCAGTTAAAATGGTATTAGATCCATATTATATATAATAAGTAAACCCAATGCAAGCGTTGTATCTGGAATTTTTCAACTATATAACCTATATCAGTAGCTTGACGACCACTATATAGTGTAGTGACGACCACTGTGATAGAATGTTAAAAAAAACATTGATTGATATGTTAATGTAGTTCCTCATTACTTTTCATTAAAAGAAAGTTTGTACTGTCGTGATTCAATTACTGCAATTTTATGTTGCACTAATTTTTCTATTCAGCAAATAATGTTTCTATTCAGAAAGTACTGTTTCTATTCAGCAAGTACAAAAATCTGAACACTGAGTTGATTGGTTGCAGGCAATGTACAGACATAATGTAACTTAGGACATTATACAGTATTAAAACGTTAACGGATTTCATACAATTGATGACTTAGTAGTGGAATTAGGTAATTCTTGCTAATGGATATTTTACGAGCTTCAAACGGATTATATTGATGAAAAATTTACACTCTTCCAAAAAACCTTTTGGAGGTTTAGGGGGGGGGGCTTCAGCCCGAAAGCCCCCCCCCCCCCCCCCGTAAATCCCCGCCACTGATTCAAGAAGTGAATGAAAAATTAATGGTTAGTCTTCAAGACTAGTTTTAATAACATTTATCAGAAAAAAAATAAAAAAGTACAAAATCATTTACGATTTATCAAATGCCATACTTGAAGAGCCAAATGACAATTAAAACGTCGTCATTAAGCATGCATGATTGCATGAAATCTATGAATTTCAACAAAAATAGATGTTTACATACTTGTGCATTGCAGCAACTATTTCAGCTTGTTTATTTTTCTTTCCACTGGATGGTACTCCCATTGCAGTTTCTAAAAATCAAAAGAGAATATAATATGAGATACCTTTATTTTAATTTTTTTGTTAGTTTGTCGAATTTTACTTTTCTTTTTCCATTAACTTACATTTTTTAAAATGAAGAGCATGGCAGGCTTTTAGTAATATTTACTATTAAGTAAATATTACTAGTCTGCCATGCTCTTCATCCTAAAAAGCTCACTTGATTGGTCTAATAATAAAATATTTTTCTTCATAATCTAGGAACCTAATAATTCATGCTTCTCAACAAGCAGAGTAAATAAGGAAGCATGATTTAGTTTTAATTAAACTTGAAAATCACTACTATTTCAAACTAGCAGTGGACTTGTAAATAAATTCTGGACAGGACAGGATTATTCATTTCAATTCTGTTGATAAGGCTTGATTGTGTTAAGTAAGCTGCTGATATTACTATATTATATTGTTATCACAGTAGAATGTTACATTATTATGCTTATTATGTATATGTGATAAATATAGAAGACAGAATCAACATATAGTTTTAAGAGTGAGATAACTTTATTACATTACTACACATTACATTACATTACTAGTTCTTAAAAAAAACCAAAACAGGTATCGAGATAATTTTTTCCAAGTAGTTGACAGAGAAAAATAATATAAATTGAGGTGTAATGATTCGCCATTAAATTTATAACATAAAATGAATAAGTTAAAAAGTAATTCATTCAACTGACTTTGAGAAGCCAAAGTCAATCCAACCATTATTTAAAAACCTGTTCAATCCAGAATGTTGAACTATCATGATTGGAAGTAGAAATAAATATTTTGATTTTCTCTACCACATATAAAAGCTAAGGTGAGGCGCCTTGTGTATGGGCTGACATCAATGAAGCCCCCATTTGCTGTGACAGCTGCCTCCTGCAGATCAACCATGAAATCTCCTGTTCTGGACACAAAAACTTCAAGAAAGCTTTCAAGAATGTTGAAGTGGAAAGTTGGAGTGATCAATTTCCGATGACTGTGCCACTTCTCATCTAAACAGACAATGTGAAAATGGTGTTATTACAAAACGTAGAGCAATTTCTAAGGTAAGGCTGCATAGTTAAGACTTTACAAATGAAAATGGCCTGATTTCAAAAATGAAATACATATTACAGTGAATAATCATTGTTCAATTTATTGTTTTCATGCAGTCAACCAACAACAGCGAGTAGTAGGCTTACTTCTTGGTTATTGTCATTATATAAATGTAACTTCAGTACCAGTTGAGACTTATAGAAAGGTATACCGTAACTTATAAAACAGTTTACATAAAATGATATCAACTACAAACTAGCGCATCTATCCAGTTAACATGATCGTTAACCAAATAATAATTATACTCATCTGAATATTTTCAACTTGTTGAGTATTTGAAATTATATTTTGGAGTAATAAGTGCATGCTTGGAAACATTTAATATTATTACTTCTCAAAACATAGCTTCCTAGCAAGCTTCAAACTAGGATCTCCAATTTTTCATGAATAGATGAAGAAAATAGAAATAATCGGGAAAGAGTAGCTAAAAAATATTTAAGATATACCCCATAATTTTTAATACAAGGTGAAACATAGACCTAAATATGATACGCCTGCATTAAAGTTATTGCAAGAAGATAAATAGTTAGAAATCTTTACCATGTTTGACTTTCCAAAGATTTCCTTTAAAAATTTAATTTTTTAAATTTAAAACCCAATAATGCATTTCAAGATTGACAATAAATCTAATTAGATTTTTTTAAACACAGCTACAAACTACAGACAGAGCTCATAATGTCCGTAAAATAGATTAGTCATTGTTAGAGCTGTTGGTAGATAAATTTTCAAAATATTTCATCATTAATTTCCAAGATTTTTCAAGTTGACATAAATTATGTTTTCACCTTTACTTGTTATCAGGCCTTCCCCAAGAAGTGGCTGAAGTCCTTTATAGATGAAACCTTTTTCTGCATGTTTGAACTTTCTACTGAGAATTGCCTGGAAAATGTCAGCAAAATAATTTATGTATTACAATTATATATTTCAAAACTGTATTTGATTCTTGTAATATTGGTAACGCAGATACATAAATCAGATTATTGATTATAGTAAATGACTCCAATGATGGTTTACGTATTATCATCAATAAAGGGAAGTGATAGCCGCGAGCCGTAGCAGGTATCTGTTCAATTAGATAGAGATAAGCTACGTTCTCGTAGGTCCTGTTTGTAACGGTGATCGATTAGATTGGCCAGCAAAAAAGACACTGTTCTTTGCTGTAAAATCACTTCTCGGTGGTTCGGAACCCACCTAAAACTGTAGGTCCAACTCATCAACCACCATCATCCAACTCATTACCCACGCACAGGTCTCAGACCCATGTGGGCTTCATCCTCAAAAAAAAAGAAGGTACCGGTACTCAAAAACCTCTTCACTGAAATATCAGCATTAGCATCATAGAAAAAATTTCGAAACCCAGGGTTTTCTTTTGCTGAAAAAATGCAGAAATATTATGTAGTACATATACAAGGTTATATAAAACATAATATAGAGGTTCACTTGAGACTTACCTGAACAGCATCAGGAGACTGCACAATTATCACTGGATGAAAGAATATTGACGTTTTATGGAAATTCCGAAATTTCTCTCTCCATTGACCGGCATAATCAAAAAACTCTGAAAGCATTGAACAAAAATATTTATTTGTACAATAACATCTATACAATTTATATATACAATTTAAATATATATTTCCTGTACAATTGTATATTTATATATTTTGTAATTTTGTATTTTATTGTGGAAATAAAGAATTGAATATTATTTGAAAAATTACCGCATTCACATTCATGTTTCAAGGTCATTAATCTACAAGCCATTATAAAATAGGTACATTATTGTAATAGCTCAAGTGATATTTTTGTGTATTGTTGTCACTCAAACATATTTATTATCAGTTAAACACTTACATAAAAATCGAAGAAAAACTGAACCCAATTGAACATTATGCTTGTCTTTTGTGCTGTTTTCTTAATATGCTGTTTTACTGCATGAGCATTGTTGGTAATGTAAAATTTTTCGTTCAGCAATATATTCTATTTTCTATACGGAAGTTTAAAAGTTTTCCAAATAATTGGGAATATCAGCATTGGATTATCCAGTTGATTCACATCTTTGTAACGTATCATCTTTGATAGCCATAAAAAGCCGGTAAAGTTGTCATTTTAGCACACTCTAGTTGTGAAGAGTTGAACCAAGTTTACATCTAGTTCAACTGCACACACACAGAGTGAGTTACTCATTATAAAAAGTTATTCATTCAACAACACAATGATTCTAGTCTACTCAAAATTACATTATTTTTAAATTGACTTTTTCTACAAAAAGTAGAAAATGGTGAAGTTTTGATATGTTTACCTATTTGAATATTTTCCAGAATTTTCTTTAGTTAGGTGATGAGGCAGTAGGAGTTCTATTGATATGATTTATAAGCATGGCAATTTATTTCTACAGTAGGCCATTAATAAATTCATAAAAAATAAAAATTTCATTGACAAATCAAAATATTTTTTTTTTAATGTTGCCATTTTGGCTTGAACTTTCGACATAAGTAGTATTTTTTTAATTAGATGATGATGAAGTAGGAGTTTTACATAATTCATAATGAAGAATTGAGGGTGCTTATACTTTTGAAACAACATAAAATAGGAAGGAAGAAAGGAATAAATTTATTACAGGAAAAAATGTAAATCACATAAGAGAATTCAAAATATATAAAATAGTCTGAAATAAACAGTTCTCATACTGAAATTTAATAAAGATTTGAAAAAATCCAATCAATAGACTTCTTTAAATAGCATGATAATCTACTATTACTATTAGACTTGACATCTGAAAACTTCGAGACACTTTTGACACAAATTAATACATACCTTAAGTTAAAAGGTCTATTTTGGAATATGTGAGACCATAATTATATGCAATAGCCTAGATTTTACATTTTATTACTAGTAAGCATTTCATCACATTGTTACATTGAATGCATTATATTGTAGGCTATTATAGGCTACATTGCTTTACTGAATTATTGTTTAGTGTATAGCCTAATTTACACATGAAGTAATGGAGAGGAAGGCCTACAAACTTTAAAATATGGTCCTGAATCGACAAAACACGGCACGCCTTCTCAATAATAATAATAATAAACTCAGGTCTTCCAATTAGAATCTATAAATATTCATTCTTACTTTTAATTTATTAGAAACTTCATTCAATAACTCAAAAATACTCCTTACAAATACTCTCTCAAAAATGGGAATTCATTTTCACACGGTATTTTCTTAAAAAGCGACGACTTCAAATTTGCTTTTACTCATATTGTAGTTGATACTCCAAGTATTCTAGGTATGGCAATGGTGCTCACTGTGTTTTGAAAGATATTCTTTGGCATTTCCAAAAATCGGATGAGCAGCAGGACCGGGCAATCTTCTCACCATTAGAAATACTCTTAGCCAATTTTGAACCCCTCTCAAAGTCGACCAGAGTATGACAATAATGCCTGCAGCTGGAAGAAGTTTCCATGCACCATTTGGATCCTGGCAAGGTAGAGTAAGAATAACAAGTTTGTATCATAAGAAAAATACAAGTCATATAACCTTGTAGCATTATTAGGACCAAAGAAAAATGTGCAAGAGCCAATTGAAATAAACCTCACATAAATCCAAGCCTTTAGTACAGCAAGGAAACTAGCAACTTATTAAAACATTAGCTTTAGGTCAGAATAAGAATTATGAATGGAAGACTTGTTACATCATAGTCGTAGGAAAATAGTTGTCACAAAGACATATTCATAAAAATTGAATTAAGAAGAATAAGGATAAGTTTCTATTTGAAATTGATAATTGTTCATTGGCATTTGTTAAAAAAGGCTTTGCTATCATACTACTATTGAACAGAGACACGTATAAAACACAATTGACTACCTGTACCTAGAACACTAAAATAAACTGAACTCAACTCTTTACTCTTTTTATAGAATATTCTCACAAACAAAACCAAAAGTGGAACTCACTATGATATTAGAATTGTTTATTTCTTGAAAAATAAAGAAGCGAAAGAGTAAGATTCAACAGTAAGGTATTAAAATTGCACAAGTCTCAGACTCATGTGGCTTCCATCAGCAAGAAAAAAATGAATAATATTACTCATGTGAGATTTCTTTAAACCAAAAACCTCCATTTTAATAATCATTAATGACTGAATAGAAGCCAAGAACACATTGGTGTTGAATAATAAATGTTTCATAAAAGCTTAGAAGGAATTGAGAGATTTTCAATTTCATTGAGATTTTTGGTCTAACAGGAACTGGTTATCAAGAATATAATATGTGATCCAGACACTGCAGTTAATCATTAGTTGTTGATACTGTTTGAGGAAAAATTAATGAAACCTGGCGTGCTCAGCTCAACCGCGTGTTCTACTGAACCGGTTCAGCAAGACAATGAATTTTCCATGTAGCAAATAACAAGCTTGATGAAGTCGTCTTAATTTATGGAGTGTTGATATGAAAGCATTGATGTTCAACAGTAGTTATGATAAGCCTCATACTGTATGTAATACGTGTATTAATAATAATTTCTATTGAAATCTCTGGTAGAAATAGGCTCTGAGAAAGATAGTTTTTTCAACTCATGTCTTCTAGACGCTGGGGGAGCAAGAATAAAATGAAAGAATAAAATAAAAGAATTAAAAATGAAAAAAATAATAAAAAATGAAAGAATAAAATGAAAGAATAGAGTATGAGAGGATACAGAAGTGCAGTATACATTTGTCAGAAATGCAGTATACATTTGTCAGAAGTGCAGTATAAATTTGTCAGAAGTGCCAACTGTCTATTTTTGGGAATGGTTAACCTTTTTCAAGTTTGGTTTGTAGGCTTAATTGCCCATTTCCTCAAAAACTGTCTTAAATTCCTGCAAAAGCTTACTTACTTGTACCCCGAATTTGAGCGGTCAATCTTGGGCACCCCCTTGCCAATGCAGGAGAGATTGTTAGGACAAAGCACTCTCCCTCTAAATTGGATAAGTTTTAAATATATTGTGATTCACATGTGAATATTCAGTCTATTAAACATAAAAAATCATAATAAAGGTTGCCGTGAAACAAAAAGCATGAATTGAGCAAATAATATACCTAATCAACATTTGACTCTAAAAATCAAAATTTCAAGTCTTTCTAGCTCTTATATTTTTACCGTAAATGAATTCGACAAATCCGATTAATCGGACTTTTCAACAAATAAGGAGAATAACATCCATTTAATAGTATAAGTATAAAATGTATCACTCATAATCCTTGAGAAATATCTTTCCTATCTTCAAATAAGGAAAAATGTTATGAAATAAGCAATAGCTAATTCTGCCCGCAGGGTTTGAATCACAAATATTCTGAGATTAAGACAAATAAAAGCGATTATATTTGAAATATTTATATGGAAAAATTCCCAACAAACAGTTTGAACTAAGTTCTTGTCTCTAGTTCAGGATTGTAGCAGCCTACAAGAAAAATACAACATGTTAAGGTTATTGGAAAACATATCACTTTTGATAATGATAAGAATGAAATATAAGATAATTTCTCCAAATTAATAATATTCAATTTGAAATTTCGCTAATGAGTGAGTAATATGGGTGGCAATTCATCAATTTATAACTATCTGTATCTCTCTTTTTCCTAGTCCAGTGTAAACTGCATGGGCACCTTGTAACACGTGCATTGATCTTCTGCCATGAACCCGGAAGAATCAAAATTTTGCATGATGAAAATGAAATAAATGAAATGGTTTAAAAATCAACAAAAAATTTCTTATTCGAAAATGATCAAACAAGAATAATGTTGACTGCTCTTACCAAAAGCTGTTTGAAGCGCATCTTGACTCTAATGATTTTTTCTAGCACAGGTTGACGCACTGATCACAAATTTAATGCCTGACACTTAATTCTCCTCGGATGGAGAAAATTGTCCGCAATGAGACTGCAATAGCACAACAATACTGTTCAACCGATACTGTGGAAATTCTACTGAAACCAGTTGCTACGCATTACCTTTCCTATATATAAACTGTGATTTGTTGAAACGTGCGTAAATTGAATAAGTTCAGAAACAATCGATAAAAGGCCATGCTTCAAAGAGATCAAGTTCGCCTTCCTGATCAATTGTTAACACAGTTTCATTTCATGTATCAAGTTTATGATATAATTGCCAGCACATGAACATCCCTAAAACAAATCATTACTGTCAAGATTCTAGGTTTCAGCCTTGTAGGCTAGCACTGTGAAGTCAGCAAAGCAAAACAAATAGGCATTCAACAGTTGGAGGCATGTGGGTGTTTCAAATTTTTAGGTTTTAGAAGGTTGCATATTTTTTTATTATTGCTGATGATGCCCACATGAGTCCGAGACTTGTGCGTGGGTGATGAGGTGAATGATAACACATAGATGCCAGACAGAGGATTCGAACCCAAGACCGCTGAAACGACAGCAAGTTGAAGTTGCGGTGCTCCAACCAACTGCGCTAAGCAGCCCGCCGCTAATTATATATTACAATTTAAGAAAAGTACAATTTTTAAGAAAATCTTTTCCTGAGTTACATATTAAAATTTCCATCGACCAATACAGTAATTTATGACTCACCAACTATTTTCCATATCAACTTTATTAAATCTTCCATATAAGTAGAAGTAAATATGAAGAGATTGATAACTCTGTGAACAAGGTGTCAGGGTGATCGTGACATCAAGACACGGGCGCTAGATAAGGGCGGTCCCTGCTCAAAATTTGGGGGTGGTCATGAGTCTTTTTTTGCTGGCCTTTTTTGTGAGATTTTCCTTTCAATAAGAGGGACCAGGAATTTCTCAAAAGGAGGTTCATCAAGCAACCCCCTTTCAGCGCCTCATTGATAATGTTCTTTCTCTGACACTATTCCAAGACCCAACACGGAAATTCATTCTCAAAAAACAATTACTTGACGAGTTAATTGTTTTTCTGAAATTATATTATATATGTATTTTACGAAAAAGATATGGAGAGTAAATTCGAATACAGTAGGCTAAGTACTATAACTGAGGGGCAGGCACCGATAAGCCTACCCTTAGTTGTGGTAAACGAACTCTTTAGTCTACCTCAACAGTTGGAACATACCTCAAAGTATTGAAAGCTGACCTTTCACAACTTTGACGAAATTTATAACTCTGATGGTCATAGGGTTCGGTGGTTTCCCACCGAAATAAATGAGCATTAACCTCTCTAGAATCATATTCTAGACATAAATTCTTCTATTTAAACCAAAATTATGGGTTTAAGTAGATACTATCTACCAAGGACACCCCTCAGCACCACCCCACCAATGACCTCTTCCAGCCATGTACCAATTTTATCCCTCCTTCTGGAACTGCCATTGCTCCAGTTGGTTGAGACCATCGATATCTATACTACTACAACTGGATGGCGCGCTGTTTGTTGGAGTTTTGGTCCGGCCACTCGGCTCTCCCCCACCACTAGTCCGTGTAGAAGTGCGGCTGCAGCCTTACAATTCATATGGAGCTACCTTGTTCACGTGAACAAAAACTGGCATACCTTTGTTGTTACTTGATAGAATTTAAAGCAGTTTTGACTATTGTATTCTCCATAATATTACGAAGGCGTATGTTAAGTTCAAGTATTTTTAAGCATGATTGAATTAATAACAGGGTAGAAAAGCCATCTATGTATAATATATGTTTCAACCATTGAGTCTTCTCCAAATCCCGACCTTCTTGCCTATGATTCAGTAAGATATTAAGAATAATTGAAACCTATTTACCAATTAGGTAATTATCTTAGCATAATGTAACTCTCCAGCCAAATATCAATTGCAGTGTACCGAAATTCCTCATATGGGCTAAATGTATTGCTTTAATATAAACAGGCATTTTGGACCTTACAAAAAAAGATATGAGTCAATAGAACATTTAAATAGTAGAATAGTGAACTATTGTATTTCACTTTCCCTACTGACTCAGTTGTTAGAGAAAAATGGGTTGCTGGCAAAAAAAACTAAAAAATTTTAATCCTACACATCATTCAAGTTTATGTAGCAAGCACTTTGATGAGGATCATTTCGAAGTTGGTGGTATAAGAAGAAAATTGAAGCAAAATGTGATGCCAACGAAATTCGATTTTCCTCCTAATCTACAAGAAAGCAAACCAAAAATAATACAAGGTGCATACTATTTAGAACTCAGGCTTAGGTAATTAAATTAAGAATATTCATTGGGTTTTTTATATTAAAAATCTCAATTTGGACCCTATTGCCAGAACCAGTAAGATAAAATGTGTGTGAAAATTTATTATAATTATTTTAATTCAACTATCCATTTATTCAATCATTATATAGAATGAATTTTGTATAATATATTCTATAAAAGACCTTTTATTTAGACAGTTTTTGTAAACTAGTTATGGATTTTATTTGATTAGGGTATTTATCAAATAGTTTTCGACCAGCTTCAAAAGGAAATTTGTCATAAACTTCAAGTCTGTGATATGAAGGCCAAATATTTGTATTTCTCGAGTTGTATGTATTGGTTTGTTCATTAAAGCGAAATTAGAAAGGAAAAATAGAATTGTCCCCAAAATATATAATGACGGGAAAGTTAATATGGCTAAGAACATGAAAAAATCTCAACAGAAATCTATTGAATTCACCCTGCAAATTATTCTTATGACCTTTTACTGCAAAAGAAAGATTATTTGAATTTTATTTTCCAAACCACATGTAAAATGATTGATAAAAAAACATTTTTCTTGCGGCTACAGATGGCACTCAATAATATTTGATTACCTATTGATCACCAATCCAAAAAAATTGGATTCTCTGTTTACATGTTTAATCTTAGAATAGATTAATAGGTGAATAGTCAACAATGTCAACAAAAATTCAAAACTAGTCTCAACCATCAATCTCTATACTACTACAACTAGATAGCGCGCTGCATATGAGGAAGTGAGCTTTTGCGGTCCAGCTCTCTCGACAGCATTTCCCCCACCACTAGTCCGTGTAGAAGCGCGCTCTTACACAGCATGGCTTACGGCGGTACCATGTTCGCCATCACAAAAACTGCTATATCTTTATTTGTAGTGACTAGATTTTCAATAAGTTAACATATTTGAAATCTGTATAAACGTGTGAAGATTATGGTATAAATTTCATATTAAAATAGTTTGATAGTAAACTATTTATGACACTCAAATCTAACGAATTTGGTTGCAGCCATAAAGTAATTTTGAAAGCTACTTTCCTGTTGTTTATTTTAACTACTGGTGTATTATATTACATAATTGTGGTCTGATTAAAACTTAGAAGATCAGCAATTCTTTATCATTAAGTTATTAATAAATTTAGATTAATTTCCATGGTGTTGTTCTGCCTCAAGTTCTCATCTAGTGCTGACTCTAATTCGTCACTGGTAGATGCAGTCTGCAACATTCACCAGTGTGTTTTAACATAATCTATATCCATAGGTTCGAACAAAAAGTGTACGTGAGTATTCAAACATTGATGTAGCTTTTCCCAACCAAAAAGGTTAAATATAGGTAATAAAAGATAACAAAAAGAAGTTATATTGGTGGACTTTAAACAGGACAATACATACATATGTGGTTTGGAAACTAAAATTCAAATAATCTTTCTTTTGCAGTAAAAGGTCATAAGAATAATTTGCAGGGTGAATTCAATAGATTTCTGTTGGGATTTTTTCATGTTCTTAGCCATATTAACTTTCCCGTCATTATATATTTTAGGGACAATTCTATTTTTCCTTTCTAATTTCGCTTTAATGAACAAACCAATACATACAACTTGAGAAATACAAATATTTGGCCTTCATATCACAGACTTGAAGTTTATGACAAATTTCCTTTTGAAGCTGGTCGAAAATTATTTGATAAATACCCTAATCAAATAAAATCCATAACTAGTTTACAAAAACTGTCTAAATAAAAGGTCTTTTATAGAATATATTATACAAAATTCATTTTATATAATGATTGAATAAATGGATAGTTGAATTAAAATTATAATAAATTTTCACACACATTTTATCTTACTGGTTCTGGCAATAGGGTCCAAATTGAGATTTTTAATATAAAAAACCCAATGAATATTCTAAATTTAATTACCTAAGCCTGAGTTCTAAATAGTATGCACCTTGTATTATTTTTGGTTTGCTTTCTTGTAGATTAGGAGGAAAATCGAATTTCGTTGGCATCACATTTTGCTTCAATTTTCTTCTTATACCACCAACTTCGAAATGATCCTCATCAAAGTGCTTGCTACATAAACTTAAATGATGTGTAGGATTAAAATTTTTTAGTTTTTTTGCCAGCAACCCATTTTTCTCTAACAACTGAGTCAGTAGGGAAAGTGAAATACAATAATTCACTATTCTACTATTTAAATGTTCTATTGACTCATATCTTTTTTTGTAAGGTCCAAAGTGCCTGTTTATATTAAAGCAATACATTTAGCCCATATGAGGAATTTCGGTACACTGCAATTGACATTTGGCTGGAGAGTTACATTATGCTAAGATAATTACCTAATTGGTAAATAGGTTTCAATTATTCTTAATATCTTACTGAATCATAGGCAAGAAGGTCGGGATTTGGAGAAGACTCAATGGTTGAAACATATATTATACATAGATGGCTTTTCTACCCTGTTATTAATTCAATCATGCTTAAAAATACTTAAACTTAACATACGCCTTCGTAATATTATGGAGAATACAATAGTCAAAACTGCTTTATATTCTATCAAGTAACAACAAAGGTATGCCAGTTTTTGTTCACGTGAACAAGGTAGCTCCATATGAATTGTAAGGCTGCAGCCGCACTTCTACACGGACTAGTGGTGGGGGAGAGCCGAGTGGCCGGACCGAAACTCCAACATACAGCGCGCGATCCAGTTGTAGTAGTATAGATATCGATGGTAACAACAATAAGTAGCCTAATGAGGGAGAGTGGCTCTCGTTGCTGCAATCTACAAAAAATATATAGACATAAAATGATTTTATTTAATTGTTTTGTAGAAAAAGGCGATGCTGATACTAAAATTGGAACACTACTGAACAACTGTAGAATAAAGTTATATTTTACAACTTTGAATAAGTTGATTAGGAATCTGTAATGACGAATTTAGATACCTGTAGTTCCACCTTAAGTAAACTGGTCTATCAATGACTAAACTAAAGAACGGTACTTGTAGAGGGTTTATGAGCAGAGCAGCTGTACTAACAATAAAATGTTCTAATTGGTAGCTGATAATCATTCTGGAACAATGTCAAGTAGGTCTACTGTTCATGTCACTTTGTCAATTCAGTTCTGCAATGCAAACCCGAATTCAACTCTTTATTTCCGTGTAGCTCAAGGCAAATGCGCAATTAACACTGTAGGACTTCTTTGTGAGCTTCAGTTATCCTATTAAATGGCACCTGACTTTTTTATTTGATCATAATTTGTTGTATTCGACCTGTTCTTAAGTCATGCGCTCGAATTATGACGATCGTTGGTAGAAGAATCCTGCAGATTTGGACTGAATGCAAAGAACGCTGAGAGCACAAAGCATAGGATTAGGAGAGAATTAGAATTAGCATAGTCATAGATTTATAAATAAAATAAACTTAACTCTATGCCCTGTGATAGAACGATCTTTGTTACCTGTTAAAATGGAAACCCTTAGTGCGTAGAGCGCTCTCGTTGAGCGATATGGTCTTTTGAGAGCGTATAGACTCAACCCTACGCTAGAGCCAGACGAGTCTATCGAATGTAGCAAGAGTCTTGGTTACTCTACAAAGAGCGCTTTATTGTAAGGCTGGCCTTGCATAGCACAAAGGTAGAGGCTACACTTTATTTTATTGCAGATTACATCCACTTGATTCTGGAGACTTGTGCGTGGGAAATGAGGTGAATGGGTGAATGATGAGAAACATCCATGGCTGAATGAGATTTGAACCCAAGGCTGAAGGAAGCAAAGCCAGCCAGAGCCGTATCTTATCACAGACAAGCGCTCTAACCAACTGCGCTACCAGAGCCAAGCCGCCATCATAAGATACTGTGACAGCTCAGATGTCACAAAATAGTGTTCTTATTTTTATGCTCTAGCCATATCACAAGTGGCTTTAAGGCATCATAATACAATCGCTGCATACAATATTATTTTATCTTCGATCGAATTACTTACCCTAAGGCCCGTTTCACACACATCGATTTTATCTGTTCCGTAAAATCTCGATCGGTCCACATTCCAACAGTGGCGTGAAGAAATAAATGAGGATCTTCACACACATTGATATTATGCCAAACGGTAATGACAACCGTCCGTTGCCGTAAAGCAGCCGTCCAATGTCTCGACAAGGACGGCCGCCGTTCGCTAGGCAATGGGTAGAGGTATAGAAAGCTTGTGGGCATTTTCAAACACATCGAATTTGACCGTACGATAATTTGCATTGTTTATTCAATGCATTGTCCATTAGCATTGCTTTTCCTCTTCAGAGACTTCTTTGTCTCTGACTACATAAATAAAGTAATTTTATTTTTATCTTATCTTTATCTATCCCCATAAAACCGTTCGGAGTTCAAAATGTGTTCACTTTTGTCCATTCCGTTCCGGATCAACCAAACGGCTGAAATCGTACTGCCGATTTCGATGTGTGTGGAACGGCCCTTACTATAACATAACCTACGGACGATTGGTGTCGATCTTGGTTCCGATTTGAAATCTAATTAATTTAGAAATATAGTCAGCTGATGTGACTATTGCAAGATATTCATTTTGATACTGGTTTTAAAAATCCTGAGTTCTGATTGGTCTAGCGTTAATGTTGAAAAATCAAAGTAGTGCTTATTCATTTAGCCTGTACAGCTGTTTTGGTCAGGCGTGAATAAAGCCAGCTCTTTTGATATCACTTTCAAACCTCTAATATCTACTTTATAACATAGTCGTACATGAAAATTACAATATTTAGAGCTACGTACTGCATTTCATATTTTATCAATGGAAGCAAAGTCATCTTTAATTTTTTTAGGATGAAAGCAAACTCATATTGAATCATTGTGTTAGTTGGAAAACGTTTAGCTGAGAGTTTATTCAGAAAACCAAAACCTACACAACCAAAACTTTCACCCCAGGGCCACTCATGTCAACTCCCAAAACTCCTTCTACCTTTTCCCAACTGTTGAAAACGAGATAATCCAGATAATCAACAGCTTAAAAAATAATGCAGCACACGGAAAAATAATATTAATAATTCATGTCTGAAAAAATCTCTCACTTCATAGCAAAGCCTTTAAAAATAATAATAAATAATTTTTTTGAACAGGGTTACTTCCCAGAGGAATTCAAAATGGCAAAAATAATTCCCTTACATAATAATGGAGACAATAATAATCCAGGTAACTATCGCCCAATTAGTTTACTTAGTAGTTTTACCAAAATAATGGAAAAGTTGATGAAGAAACGCTTGCTAAATTATTTAAAAAGACATGATATTATACATGAAGCTCAATTTGGTTTTCAAGAGGGTAAGAATACAGAGGATGTTATTTCTTTTCTTGTCAACAAAATCACAGAAAACTTCAGTAGCAGCAAAAAATCTCTTGCAATATTTATGGATCTCACAAAAGCGTTTGATACTGTTCTGCATTCCAAACTTCTTGAGAAACTTGAGTACCTTGGAATTTGTGGATTGCCTCTAAAATTATTTTCTAGCTATCTTGATGGAAGATTTCAGTCACTAACTCTAAACAATGAAACCAGTGTTGAACATCTGTAGGCCTATCAATATGGCTTACCTCAAGGACCAGTTCTTTCTCCTATTCTGTTTCTCATTTACATCAATGATCTGTTAAAAATCAATCTGATTAATGGTCAAGCTTTCTCTTTTGTGGATGACACTACTCTAATTTTTACAGGTAATACTTGGCAAGAAACCATTTCTTCTGCAGAACAAGGATTAGCTGATGTCAAAGCCTGGCTTGACTGTTATACACTGACTCTGAACCATAATAAATCCTCATTTATCACGTTCACACCAAACGCTTCCACACAAACAGCTCATCCCATAGCCTTGCATATCCTTAAAGCCAATTGTAGTCGTCTGGACCATACAATTGCTCATTGTGATTTCCCTGTATTGGAAAGCACAAAGGCTGTGAAATACTTGGGTGTCACAATTGATCAGCACTTGAGATGGGACTGCCATATTAACTTGCTGTGTTGCAGAACTAAGTATTCATCAACCAAATTTTATAAAATAAGCCAATTGAACAACCCTTTGATTACTAGAATGACATATTTTGCATATGCACAGTCAGTGTTTCAGTATGGGATATGAGTTTGGGGAGGAGAATGTAAAACCCATCTCAATAAATTATTCAATATTCAGAAACATATACTCAAAGTTGCATTGAGAAAGCCAAGGCTATATCTGACAAGTACACTATTCCAAGAAGTAAATATCCTTACAATACGACAGCTTTATATAAAGGAGTGGCCGTAGCCGAGTGGGTTAAGTGCTGGTTTGCTAGCCCAAAGGTCCCGGGTTCGATCCCAGTTCTGACCGAAAGATTTTACCTCGGGCCACTCCCGTGTTTCGGAGGACACGTTAAGCTGTCGGTCCCGGCTGCCTAAAAACAGTCGTTAAGTCACGTCAGAGGCCCTGAACTTATTCAGGTGCGACCTGATAACTCTGACACCAGACCTGAGCCAGCCAGGTCACACGATATTATTATTATATATATTATATAAAGAATTTAATAGTTTACATAAACAAAAATAAAAACATCTTTAAAATCCGTTATAAATCCGTATAATACACGCCAAACAACTTTAAACTCAAATCTGACTCCAACAAACTGCCGAAAACAGTTCAACTATGTCAGTAACAATCTGGTAAATATCATTCTTATTAGACAGATAGACCTACACGCAGGTAAATAAAAATATCACACTCTGGCTGAAAGCAACCACAAATATCAACTGGTGATTCTTGGGTGAGGAGGACTAAAAGGGGTTCCATGGCCTTTTCTTTTCTTCTTTTTATTTTCTCTACATTGCTCGAGTTTTTCATGTTCTTGAAGTGTGCTCTGGTATACTTAAGTTATATGTTTTATTTACGCTTAGGTGTAGTCATCTCTGTTAGATAAATTATAACTGACTTTTGTTTTTGTCATTAATTTATATATTTACTGTATTTGTATTCATTGTAAAAACAATTTTTTATTTTATTTTTTCATCTCAAAATGTTAAATAAATAGTAACTCATACTCACGAACGGACAGGAAGTCTTGTGAGTATGATTTCATAATATGTAGATAATGTTAAATGTTTTATGTATTGTTCAAATGAAATCAATAAAGAATTTGAATTTGAATCACAGTGAAGCGATGTCTCAGAGGTCACTGTCACATTGCATTGGATCAAGGCACGAGTAGTAAAATCTCATTCTCTCTCCCTCTTCATCTATCTCTCTAACACTTTCTCACTCTATCTCTCTCACAATTTTTCTGTCTCTCTCTCGCTCTCAGAATCAATTTTTCTGTGTGTGGTTGTGTGTTTGTTGTTTATATTTTTTTAATTTTATAAAGGTAGCCATTCTATTCTATTCTCTTTCTGGGTTGAGTGTAAGAAAGGGCTTTTCTGCCCTGACTCCGCCTTTTTGTGTAAATGCATCACCTGGATTTTCCATTTCATTCATTATGCAAACATTGTTATTAATAACAAATTATCTTATTCTATTCTATTCTATCAGTAATCATACTTACAAAATAGTCTAATAGTAACAGTGTAAACGTATTGTCTTGGTATATATTTTTATCTATCTTTTCGATCAATCTAGGTGATGTCATTCATTGTAAGGTTATAGTCATTAGGCATATAAATTGTACTTTGACTCAAATAAAGCTATCTGAATCTCTCTTTCTCACTATCTCTTTCTCTGTCGTGAATGAAATTCCTTGCCCTACAACCTTGTTCAATCCCCATCTGTAGCTATTTTCAAAAAGAGGCTGTTTGAGTACCGTATCTGCTTGGATGTGGATAATTCATTAGAAATCAACTGCTTGACCACCCTGTTTCTTGCTCATCTGTTATTTTAACATTTCATTCCATATTTATACTATTCTCTAACATTGTTATTTATCTGCTCCTTCATATTCCTCTTCTCTTGTCTTTTTTCTTCTTTGTCTTCTCTTTATTTTATTCTTATTATGTCTTATTAAGTTATTATGGTTATTGCAGTACAGTAATTAGTTTCCTCGAAGATGCGTGTGTGTGTGTGTGTGTGTGTGTGTGTGTGTGTGTGTGTGTGTGTGTGTGTGTGTGTGTTTTAATATTTTTTATTGTATTCATTTATTTTTAGTTTCTTAGTAACCAATATTTTTAGTAAATCATAGTGTTTATTTCCGTTTATTATTATCATCTAATGATAATGATTCGTGTATTAGTGTTTGCCATAGGTCTTTTAAGACCTGGCAACGTAAGTTTGTCATTAATAAATATCAAATATATATCTCTCTCATAAACCTCTCTTTTTCTTCATTTTATCTCTTTCATAATACTATTACCATTATGAATTATTTTTATTCGTAGTTATTATAAGTTTCATTGTCTATTAATGTATACTTTATATTGTTTTGCATTATGTAATTGTAGGCTGTAGCTGCAGATAGGGTTGAGTGGTAGAGTGAGTTATAGCGCCATCCTTTATGAAGCCAATTAATCAATCGATCAATCTTTGTAAAGGCGATGTTTAGTGGCATGTGTATCAAATGAGTAAACTTGGATTAGAAGAGAATAGAAATATGTTGAAATTTGAAATTGGTCCCCAATTGGTTGTGAAATTAAAGAAAGAGGATCAAATGAAGTTCAAATTGATTTGAAAATCAGACGATTGGGTTGTTGTATAAGTATATACAAGTACCGTAACAATAATTTTTATAGATAAAATCATAATTTTTGAGCTGAAGCGATGCTAAGCGGGTGAAAAATCTCAATTTTTACGCAGTCAAAAGGGTCAATGATTTTCAGTTTCCGATTCCCATCGAGTGTTGTTGGGATGGGCTGCTTGCAGGGAAATTTCGACGTGCCAGACTTTACCAGAATTTTCCCGACAACCTGCGGGTTAGCTCGTCGGCGGGAGCAGGAATGAATCGATCCAGACAGTGACGTCACGCCCATTTTACTACAGGCTACTACGAACCACCCCACCCTACATTCAACCTGGAAATGGGAAATGCAACGTTGTTGATTCACCTCCACCGTATCTGGGTTATGAAGATGGATTATTAGGTCAGTGGTGTTTCAAAAAATTTCATTGAGACGCTCATCATTGGCGACAAAGTGAATTGTTACAAGAATCATTTTGTGATTGAAATTACGGAATATGGACATAAATACGTTAACCAATGCGTACATTCAAATAATAATTATTTCCAATACTGTAAAAGTCAAAATTAACAGTAGAAATATATTTTAAGAATCAAAAGAGTAATTTTCCAAGATACAATTGATTTTAAAAAACATCATTTGAATTTCAGGGTGATTTTGTGATGTTTAGCGGCTTTAAGAGTGATTCTGGAAGCACTGGTTTGGTCGAATAAAATGCTGTTAATGTTGAACCGGTGGCTTCAATTTTATGGGTGCTCAATGCTCTGATGAGTGGGGTAGAACTAGCAATAGTCAATGTAAGCAATGATGCTTCACTTTTATCTTGATAATAACTCTAAATTATATTAATAAATTTGGGATGTAAACCTTGTTTCATTAAACGTTATGAGTAATTAATGCTACAAATAAAAGGATCTTAATTTTACTTATAAAGAAAAAAACAATGATAGTTTAGGAAGTCCTATTCTTATAAAAATAAACAGGGAGAGGTCGTTTCTGGTATGAAGAGGTAATTATCATTGTTTTCTTTATAAGTACAAGAAATGATAAGTTTTTCCACTAGTTTGGTTGATTTTTAATATTATAACCTTCACTTTCATAAATGTTACCTTCTCCCCTCCCATACACACTTTAAAAGGTTGGGCCTTCTGTTTATAAGCAGTAAGTCAATAAACTCATGGGCGCCACCACATAGGGGCAAGGGGGGCCGTGGTCCCCCTGGCCCCTAGGAAAAAAATAATGTGTAAGGAAAAACATAACATTCATCAGGTAATACAAAGAAAAATTTCCATGTCCGTATTTTTCATAGAAAAATATTTCAGTGAAAATTATTTAAAATGATTGAAAACTGTTTTACATTTACTTATTTCTGTACGACTTGCATTATATAGTATCGTACTTTGTACAGTATTATTTTGCGGGAAGTTCAAGAGTTGGCTAGGGACTAGAATTATACGAGTGGCCTGAACCCCGAACTCACACTTAATGAATAAAGCTAATTGTTACAGACTGATAAATTTGGGATTTTTTTGTTGCCCACATCTTTTTTCTATCGCAGGAAATTAGGTTTTAAAGTCATAAACCGAGCTTCTAAACTCACCATTTTTCCTCTAATTTTTCAAACATTTTCGGGGTAATTTTCCATACCCCCACAAACCCCCCGGAAGGACTGGCACCCCCATGAAAAATTTCCTGGTATAAACTAATCAAAACATCCAAGTGATCAATTCAATTTTAAGTGATTCAGTATTATATTGAGTGATAGATTTCACATGTTTTTCCACAAAAACCATCTATTCTGTATTTCTTCAATCGGAAAATGAATTATTTCTAGTTTATCGGTGGAAAAACGAATTTTTGTGATGTAATCGGTAACAGTATAGGCAAAAGTTGGTAAAAGTTATTAATACAACTGGGCCATAAAGATAGCCGGATTATGAAAACGATTTTGTTCCTCATTCTTATTATCTCTTTTTATTAATAGTTTTATCGAGTAGCTTCGTTTCAAATAATAGCGTCGCATTTTAATCAATAATGATGATGATAATAATTACAAAACGATAGACGGTTTCTTCCCCAAAATATTGTATGACATTTAGTCTAATGCAGACAACGCTGTTGCTGAACGTTTCTGAATATTTATTTGTTGCTTCGTGGTGTAATGAAGAATCGGCAATTGAATGTGGGCCAGTCGAGTGCATTTACACACCGCAGCATAAATGATGGCCGGTAGCGCGGTAGGTTAATGGTCAAAGCCCATTGAAGTAGACTGACTGATTGACAACGCTATTAGAACACGCGCCTCTTATAACAGTAGCAAATCTGGCGGGGGTTGGGGGACGAGGAGTGTGTAGTGCAATCATTTGAAAGGTCCTGTCTGGTATCGACTGTTATAGAGAATGGTGTTGGGCAATTATCGCGTCTACATATTTTTTATTTGAAGTGACACGTTAAAAGATAAATCAGGCTATTTTTTAAATTCCAGCTATGCAGAAAAGATTTGGTAAGTGATTTTTTCAACAATCATACTAGAATTGCTACATAATTACTATTAAATTAATATGTTAGAAAATTAATACATTTTATGATTATGTAAAATTTTCTAAATTTATTACATCATAGATACCGTACTGAATTAAATTCTAAGATACTAAACTATCAATGGCTCTTCAGCCTAAAAATTTTGTCGTTGGATTAAATGTGAAAAAACTACGAGTATGTTCATTATTCACCTATTTTTTAGAATATGACTGTCACAGTACCGTACATTATTAATGCAATATAATGAGTGATAGTGATGCTTCCTCGCCGTGCGCAGTTTCCGGGCGGTTCTAATGTTCAGTCGTGAGCACTAGTAACAACGCTTGGGGGATGAGCAGCAAAAATTAGCATAATTATCATTAACATGGTGGTTCGAATTCCACCTCAAACTGCAAGTACACCATCCACAACATCATTATTATGCACTCAATACCCACGCATAAGCTTCTGACTAATGTCAGAAAAAAGAAAATTGTATCAATAGATCTATTATTTTAATTTGTGTAGTAGAATGAACAACATTATATTATTTTTTGTGCCAAATGAAATTAATTGTTTTCCAGCAAGCTAATACTAATTTTTTAGTAAGTTTTACAAGAAGTAATGAATAAGTAATTACAGGCTGATCAACAACAAAAGAAACAAAAGTCTAATAAACTGTACAATAATGTAGAAAGAAATGATAAAAAGAGCAACTAATCACTTACAAAACACAGTCCAATTCGTTATTTGACAGTCCCAAATAATATCACTTAACACAACGTCTTTAAAATATTAGTAAGCTGCACAAACAGTAAACACATGTCTCTGCACTTGACACTGGAATCGATCCCTGTTTACTCCACTGGCACTGGATTGTCTCTCTCACGAGATCCATAACACAATCTGTCACACAGGTTTGTAAACTAACTGTCTCGTATGCTTTTGGAAGACTCCACTCAATGGTTCATGTGAACTCTTTTATATACGAGATAGTTGTCATAATTCCAAGAACTGGAGGCAACCAGACGCTTTGAGAAGGCCACAAAATATGATCTCGATTGTTCAAGAAGTCTGAAGAAATCTCGAGAAATTCAATTGAGTGAGAGAGTTGCACACATGAAGAATAGGAGTGACAAAGACATGTGAAGAGCAAGAGAACAAGATCAGATGTCAAGTCACGTCCGACCATGAAAACAATGGCACAATCTACGTAGAACAAGTGCATAAATAACTGCTCCATTCGCTTTTGTAACAGTTGTTGAAAAATTCAACTAGTATCCTTGGAGCAATAATATATCGCAATAAATAAGCTTCATTGTTTCTTGTTGAAGTTGTTTTTTTACTCTCAACTATAAGATAAAATTACAAATCATCAGTAAAAAATATGAGTATTGTATTGGTATTTTTCTGAGCATCATTAGTTTTTATTTTTAGCATAAAGCTTTCTTTGCCATAGAAACTTTAGAATGACATTTTACTTTTTTTCGATTATTATCAATCAGGCATCTAATTCTTGAAATATTAATATTGAATATAAAAAATAAATTCAATCCATTTCTTGAGATCAAGAGTGATATTTTGTATTCCTTGTTGATTTCCCGGATTTCTAGAGAAATCTGAATAATAATTAGTATGGTTAAATCTTGGTTAATGAATTTATAGAATCATGAAAATTCATTTCAACATTATTCTTTTACATTTGAATATTCTCTAGCAATAACTTCTAAGATCCTTTTAGATTCACTGAATAACCTGGTTACATCTGACTGGGTCAGATTCAATCAAACTAACAAATCTATTGTATGAATTAATATTAATCATCTAAAAAGCATTTTTAGTGGTACAATACAATATTTTGTAATCAATTCCAATTAGTAACCACACTCTAGTATTGAAATCCCCCCCAAATATTTCAGCTTAAACCATTCATATAAAAGGATTATAATCTGTCATTTCACATTCTTTATAAATATGCCCAATCTGATAACGTTCTGAGAATTTTTCTAGAATATAGACTTGCTAACTAGAATACAGACTTGATACCTTTATATATTTTGTTGATACCTTGTACAGTAATGTTTGACAGGGACGAGCCCAGAAAATATTAGGTGGGAAGGGTGACATCAATCAAATATATTTGTAGGGGGAGGTTAATATCACCTAAAGAAGGTTTCTACACCCCTCCCACGCAAGAAACAATAATATAGCTTTTTTTAGTATCGGTTGAGAATTTTTGGTAGGATACATCCCCATTATCCCCCCCCCCCCCCCATCTGTACGTGCCTGATGTCTGAGTTTAATCTAGAAAACAATCTTTCTTTCATGAGAGCAACGATGCCTCAAGAAGATAGGATAAGTGAAGCTTCAATCTATCTACTTAATAGAAAAATAAAAATAAACAGTTGCTGTATGATTATTGATCGTTTCTGCTGTCATTCTATCCTAAACTATTCTACAGGATATGATCGATGCAATCGATTAACCTCACTTGATTAGTCGGAGGCCTTTTGAAATTTTATCAATGGATGGCCCAGTTAATTTCAGACTGAATTTCAGTAAGCCGAATCGTGGTAGACATTTAAGTTCATTTATCACAGTTTGAAGGTCAAGCCCTCTCAATCACTGCCACTTTTTCTCAATAAAATAATTGTTTGAAATTTCTTTCGCAATGAAAAAAGATTATTAAGTATGATGAAAAGTCGAGAATCCGTTTATCATATACTAAAAAAAGCTATAGCAATATTTTTTATTTAAAATCTATTGCGTATAACTATGACATTTAGTTCCGAATCATGACGATTTCAATTGCGCATTTCTTATTCACTCTTTCCCCCGCGCCTTGATTAATTACCATCCCTATGTGGATAATATAAGTTAGATATTTTTTAAAACAGTATTAATACTTAATGACGAATAATCTAATCTCATTTTTTTATCCAAATGTAAATACAATATGCTTGATTGCAGATGCGAAATTGAAAAAAGCTCTCAATGCAATATACTGCAGCTTGTCATGAGTAGTTGGTGAGAAGTAAATAATAAAAACTAGACCAAAATAACTTTTTATTGTCATCAAATCATTGCTCTCGCTCTCAACTACAACATACAACTTCATTTTATTGCGCATGATGCCCACATGAGTCTGGAGACTAGTTCGTGGGTAATGAGGTGAATGATGAGAAACATCCATGGCTGAATGAGATTCGAACCCAATGCTGTAGGAAACGAAACCAGCCAGAGCTTTATCTTATCACAGACAAGCGCTCCAACCTACTGCGCTATGAACGTGGTGAGCACCAAATCTATTCACAATCGTGAAATTTCATCAAGTAGGCCTACTACATTTTATATTCGACATGTAAACTTGTCAGTTATGAAAAATGTATTTAGATGCATGGAAATCAAATGTAAAGAGTGCACACCACGACCGCATTCAAAAGGACCAAACAGATTTGACATTTGCTTGGGTATACATTGCAAATGGAATTAAACCAGTAAATCTATCATGAAATTTACGAAATAGAAACTGCAAAATATATTGATTAAATTCTAAAACATTATAGCATGACTTCTCAAACACAGGGCCGCATTAGTAAACAGGCTGACTGGGCTGCAGCCCAGGGGCCACGAGCTTGGGGGGCGCTCGAGCTAGACCTAATAAGGCGTTCAAGTTCAAGAAACTGCCAAACTTAAAAACGTTGACATTAGTAAAAACATATTGGAGGGGGGGGGGGGGGGCGCTGCCTATCATTCAGCCAAGGGCGCCAAGGGTTTTTAAGGGGGGGCCTGCTCAAACATCAATTTTTTGTATCAATTGTTCGACTAGATTCAATTCTAACAATGACTTCTGGCAAATTCATGAAATAATCGCATTCCAGCATAATAGGAACATCACTGTAGTACCACAAACAAAATCAATGAACAAAAGCAAATCGCAAATATAATAATCACACGAGCAAAAATATTGTAAGAAAATATATAAACTTATAATGTAGGCTATTGTATAATGTATTTTCCTTCCTACTCAATGCATTTCTAAGTGTGTATTATGCATTATAATACAGCTCTCTTACAGACCTGTCTCTTTTATGAAGGCAGAAACTGACAATAACAATTTATATTAAACCATTTAAACTTGTTGACAAAACAACTTTTTTATTAAATTGCTGTTCTATTTATGTTAAGATCAACTTTTCAGAAAATTCTTCTGGTCCACAGTCACAAGTTGTGGGGTTTTTATTGATTTAACTCGTGTATGAATTAGATAATTTCAAACAATATGCATACAAAAAGACCTTTATGAAAAAATTAAAAAAATGTTGAGAAGTATATTGAAATCATTTGGATTTCAAAACTCAAATAAACGTATTGCTGATAGAAATCATTGAGAATGTAATAGTGATAATGAGGTCAGTTTCAATTTTTTTTTTCATTTATTGCCACATGTTAATGAACCAGGATTTTCAGATCACGCTCTTGTAATATTCTAATTTAATTTGATTCTAATCATCTGATAGGAAATAAGATATTGGCATTTTATAATGATGCAAATTGGAAACAAAAGGTTATTTCACATACTTTATCAATGTCCAACAGTGAGGTCAACAGCCAGAGCTGAGAGTAATTATTGAAGATTTTTTCAACAAATAAATAATTATGCTCTTTGAGACGCTTCATGAATTTTACACTATTGGATTCTGATCCTATAATGAATTTTATTAATGGTTAATGCTGAATATATCAATATATTAGCATATCAGAATGTAACAATCAAATCAAATTACTCTATTGCCAAATAAAATATAAGGTAATAAAACTAATACAATAATTTAGAGTTTACTTAAATTTTATTATATTAATGTAAAGTAGGCTATGTGTATTTGAGCTATAAATGATCTTTTAATAAGTTTGATTTATTTTAGGGGAAAATAGCGTTAGTAATGCTAGTTTATATTATCTCTTATATATTTTGTATTATAATATTTTAACTTATAAGTGGAAAATCAGGTTTGATGGTGTGACGTGGAAATAATGTGAAACACAGTAATCAATTGTTCTATGCACATTTAAAGTAGGATGAGGTGTGATTCATTTCTTTGCTTCACAAAAACCTGAATGCTAAAATAAGCTTCATCCTCCAAAAAAAAAAAAAAAAAAAATTGTTATTGAAAGTATAAATTTCCCCTTGGAGTTAGCTCATTATCCGCGCAATATTTGTTCTAGAAATACATTTTATTAACAAATTGGAATTTGTGACTAGAAATTGGCATGTATATATTAGTATCTATTAGGTAGTCATTCTTCATTTATAAAATATAAATAAATATAGAAATTGATTAATATCGATATTTTTCAAAATGGCAGGCAATTTAAATTTTTAAACTTACTGTCTCTAATTCGTTGATTTTATCAAAAACACTTATTGAAAATGTTTGTCTTTTTATCACAAACAATAATTATATCACAGGACATTTGTTGCTTATTTTAGCAAGTAGGAAGGAGCATATAAAGTACGGTGGTGAAGGTTTTATGTACTAGGAAACCGCTTTTTGGTGATTGCGACTGGGGCTAGTATAAGTTTTGCCCAATTATAATAAAATTTATTTGTCAAGTTTTAGGTACATAGTAAACTAATCAGCAGATAAAAAAAGTTTCTTGTTTAGAGAAAAAAGTGTTTTTTTGTCCTGATGATGCCCACATGAGTCCGAGATTCATGTTGCACGTGGGTAATGAGTGGATTATAATTCTAGGTTTAAGGTGGGCTCCGAACCACTAAATTCGAAAATGATGATGATAATAATACACAAACTATCGCTTATGTCTATTAGTAGCCTATATCTTGCTAGAAAATCACACGTTAATTATTTACCAGAATAATATTATTATTATTGTTATTATTATCGGTTTTTTAGTGTCGCATCGATACAATGATAGCCGCCAAAAGGGAACTAGAAAGGTAAATTTGTTTATTGAATTCTGGCCTGGTAGCCCTGCGGCGCCATTAACTCTGACGTCAGAGTCAACACAACAAAACCCCACTACTACTTCTATTCACAATTCGTCGTACTCGTACCGTATTCCACTACAATGAACCTTCCCAAACACGCGACTATTCATCGTAATTTATTTGAATTTGTGTAGTGATATTTGAAACTGTATATTTTAGTGAACCATAGGGCAGTGTTGGTTTTAATTTTACGCAATCAATTGCGGGTTCGAGCTTTTACCATTCTCACTTTAATTCCCAGAACAAACTTGGTGAGTTATACAACACTATCTTACAATCTTGAATTTTTTAGTTGAATGACACAGTTATTTTCTTATATCGAACTCATTGATAATCAATGACATTATGTAGTGGTAACGAACTCAAAATCATCTTGTATCTGTCAACAATATGGAATCTGTCCCTCTTATCTGTGATATTAGTTGGCCATGCCAACCGTAGTAGGTTAGATGGAATGTAAACATTGGGTTGTGTCGAAATCCTGCATTCCTTCTTTTGCTCAAGTGGATTTTATAAAACGGTTTGTAAACTGACTCATAATTTGAAACACTATTCAACTAACTTATAACTTACGGCTGTAAATTTTTTGTTTATTTTGCCACAATACATCCTGGAGATTGAAGTCATTCGTCATAATAATTTAAGTAAACTTTGTGTCAAGATTGATGAACATTTTGTTCAATTTCTTGTTTCTAATTTAACCTAAATTAAATCTTGTTCAATAAATACATTCAATGCTGTTCGTTCGCTAACTGCTGAGTTAAACCAAAAATGATAACTTCCTAACTTGTTACCATATATTGCGTCATACTCCTACGTACCTTTCTTTCACTCTACTTTTTACCTACTGTATTTTGCTGGAATTTAGATGAATAATATCATCTCATTAAACTTTCAAACTCATGCTGTTCTTATACAGTAATATTCTGTTGTTATATCTTGAGCTTCTAAAAAAAGTTGCTGCAATATGTTTAAAATGTTTTTAAAAAAACAATGAACTATAACTCCGATATAACTTCACTACTCAATATAATATTAGGATAAATATGATAAAAAATTTTCACAAAAATATTTGATAGTATATCCTGCTTAGGCCTACAGGAATTTTAAGTGGGATTCTAGTTTCCAAACCAATTGATTGTAATTTTAAAGATTCATTCTGCACTTTCTGTTTCTGTAATCTCATTTTTGTGCTTGGGACAAAATTGTTTATGCGATTTCAGAACAAATTTGAATTTTTGAAGTTACAAAATATGCAACTCAAAGCGATTAATGAATGGGTGGTGGGATTAAGGTTTGCATGTACAAGCTTTATGTCTGAGGTCCGTAATGTAATTTCTCAGAAGACAGGCTCCATAAAAACTCCCAAGATACTCAATTACTAGGGAGACACAGCAGGCTATAGAATATAGAAAAGACTAGAGTATAGGAAGGTATTGAAACTGCTATCTTATGTAGAGATTGCCTATGTGTGATAGAATTCTAGTTACGGTATTCCCTTTGTCAATTTCAGAAAGTTGTCAAAAAACTATCGCTTATGTATACTAGTAGCCTATATATTGCTTGAAAATCACAATAAGTTAATTATTTACCATATTACAATAATTAGTATTCTGAAAATTACACATTTTCCAATTTCCTCCTCTTGTTACTTTGATATCATCTTGCATTACTAGTTTCAACCTTTCATAAAAATATTAAAGAAAATCTTGCTCTATTATTGTGCTGTTTTTAATATCCATTAGGCTATATGAACTGAACTATAATATTATCTTCTCATTAATATGTGGTACTGTAGTTAGAGCTATGACTTGTTCTACACCAATCTGATCATTTTATGAATTAGGTGCGGGCACTGAGGTAAATAAGCTGTTGAGCTACTAATGCAGGTATAATTCTTGGTTACAATAATTCTTATAACTTGAATCATACTAATTAGTAATGATTCATTGAGCGAGTGGGGGCTGATCATGCAGAAAGCACAGTATCATTGTGATGTTTGTCTGGTTCTGGTGAGTGGATGTTGACCATGAGAACAGTGGATCTTCGTTTTTTATCCGTATTTCCTTTTGTCCCAAGGAGAAACTTGCATTTAAGCAATATAAATAAATAATCAATGTTGTCGCCTACTCATGAAAGCTCAAAAAAGGGCGAAATCGAAACAAACCCTACCTCAGAAAAAATATGTAGTAGTTCAACCTGAAATCTTAACCTTCCTGTTGGGATTGTGAAAAATTGATAGAACTTATCAATCTGCAACTACTCAGTTGAAAAGTGGCGAGGATTTCATATTATGTTGTAGCACTGCTCTGAAGAGAAGAAATATAATTAAATTGAATTCTAAAAATTACTAGACTGTTTTATAGGCTGCACCACTTGAAATGGAAAACTAATTACAATATGCAATCATTGCATTAGGACACTAGGATAATTCAATAGCATTTCGATTTTTCAATTTTTCAGAAATCAGGGAATATGTTAAATTTCGCGAAAAGACCATTTAAAACTATTTTCCTTGAAAACTTTCACTAATTTGAATTGGGAAATTGAAGACCAAATTGATAAAGCATCTAGAAAAATCATTTAATCCGACGAATTAGCAGGTTTATGGCTAATTGATAGATGTTTCTTACACCGTTCTAAAGACAACATGGAACCCTGTAATATGACTTCAAATTGTATGCATAGATTGAAATTTGAAATTGAAAGGAGAAAAAATACATTTTGTATGGTATTGACTTTCCTCCTCGCTTTCTTGGAATTCCCAACTTGAGTTACTAAGAAGTTGAGGTGACGTACTAAAAGCAGTGCAGTTGAAAATAGAAAGAGTTGAAAAATTCCTGGAACAAAGACCAGATCCGAAGTGCAGAGACCAGTGTGGGTAGCCGACCTGTTCAAGGTCTTTCTGGCTGCTCTTTTTCACTTAGCTCAAGATTCTCTTTTCCCGGGCAAAATGTAACCTAACGTGTACGTAAACGAACCGGTTGGCTGGCATTTTTGCGCCGCTCCGTGTCGCACATTGCTCTTCTAGCAGCATCCTTCCTTCCTCCATTGCAATTGCATTTTCCATTGTGCCAAGTGAGTTCAAGTGCGTGACAAAACCTATCCTGGTTGAGTTTATTGTGCAAACATCTTTGTAATTCAACTAATTCTGGTTTATGTAGAATGTGTCAGTTATGGTGAAAAGTGTCAAGAATGTTTTATGGATTGGGTATGCCCGTTTTTATAAGTGGACAAAAAGGGCACTTGCCAGGTTTGGGAAGCTTAGAGGCGCAAGAGAGGGTAAGAAAAATAGGTTTGCATTGAAACCAACATTTTCAGGACCGCACCTGAATAAGTTCAGTGCCTGGAGTGAATGTTTTGCAGGGTTTATGAATGTGCGCAGGGTTTTTAGTCATAATTTATTTTAAAAGTTTCTTGTATTGGATATTATTAGGGCTTTGAAATGTTATCTATTGCTGTGAGAAAAGTTTTTACATAAATTATTTTGTAAAATATGGTGGTTCAAAGTTGAAATTTTTTGGTTTGGGGGGGGGGGGGGGGCAATTGATCTCACCTACGAGTGATTTTAAACTTTCAATAAATTTTCCTTGAGAAATAAATGACATTTTTACTACGATGAAACAGTTTTTTTTTAATAATTTTTTTAAATTTGTTAAACATTTCAGTTTTTTTAAATTATAAAAAATTGTTAGATTGAAATAAAAATTACGTCATTTTGTTCCTCAATATGCCTATTACTTATATATAGAAAATTTATCAAAACTTTAAAATTACTTATAGAATAGATCAATTGCACCCAAAATCGAAAAATTTCAACTTTGACCCCCATATTTCACAAAATAATTGAAGAAAAAAATTCCTCACAGCAATAGATAGGCTAACATTTTAAAGCCCTAATAATATTCAATGCAAGAAACTTCGAAAAAAATTATGACCAAAAACCCTGCGCACAGCCTTATCGTATCCTTCATTTGGTTTGAAGTGAAGGCAGATATTAATTTTTCTAATTAATGCTGACTTTGCTTGGTAGTGGTCTTACTTCTGTACAATTTTACTTTTCATCATTGGTCCAAGCAAGTAGTGATTTTAAAAGCAACTTAACTGTTGGGTAAGGAGTTCTTCAGTGCACATATTCTTGCTTATTCTGCGTTTGCAGAATACCAACTCAATTAGCTCACCAATAACTTCGAAGAAAACCAATTAATTTTACATTATTAGAGATATAATTGCAGTAAAAAGATAATTATTATTTACTAAAAAAATGAAATGGCTAAAGAGCTATCAGATGTAATAATTTACTGAACAGAGCAAACTAAAATTATTCATACTTGCGTAATGGAAGGTTATTGCGTTAAATTCTAAATACTGTATTTGAATAGTAATGTTATGTAAATGTATGTGTTAATGATGAGCAGTGGATATTGGTCGCAAATGAAATGAATAAATCACTATGTAAGCTTGATTAGTAAGATTTGATTTCAAGAAATGATAATTTTGACATTTATACTTGAAAAATAAATTCCCATTGAAATATAATTTCAAATAGTCTCTTTAAATTTGATATGAATAAATAAATTTGTGAATTGATAAGAAGAATGAATAACATAATAATTATGTACATTAATAATAATGATAGGAAGGATGAATGAATCCGATAGTTGGGTTTGCGGTTCATCGGACATCATGAACTCCGGAGAGAAAATGATAGAAGACCTGAGAGAATTTTTGTTGCCTCTAGGTCTAGATCTTGCTATTTAATTAAAAAACTAGACTTGGCTATTTGCCAGAGGTTGCATTTACTGAAGGCGTTATTATTGTTGGATGCACATATGCACACAAGCTGTTCGGGGTTTTCTTTTTGCTGATGGTGCCTACATAGGTTGATGAGACTAGTGTGTGGGTAATAAGGGAATGATTTGACGATGCAAAGATGCCAGAAATGGAATCGAACCCTCGACCACAGGAGTGACAGTCTTGTCAGAATAGGCATTCCAACCAATTGCACCACGGCGGCTATTACATTTCGTGGTTTAAAGCTATTTTTTTTGTTTTAATTTGCATTACCTTCTGAAAGTCGAAATAATAATTTTGTGTGACCTGGCTGGCTCAGGTCTGGTGTCCAGGTCGCACCTGAGAAAGTTCAGGGCCTTTGATGTGACTTAACGATTGTTTGTAGCAGCTGGGACCGACAGTCTTAACGTGTCCTCCGAAACACGGGAGTGGCATGAGGTAAAATCTTCAAGGGAAAGTCGAAAAGAAAGCAGTTTTTTGGTGGGCTGAATGATTTTAACTAGATCTGCTGAAGTTTGTAGATATAGGCTATTGGGTAACTTATTGTTCAATAATAGTAACTGAAACACCTATAATTACATCTATGAAGAAATGTGATGGCTTCTCACGGCACCGTCATCCCAAATAGCAACGCACAAATATTCTGAACATTTCAAAAAAAATATATAACAATCTTGCCTGTTACTTGAATGGTAGTGTGAAAACTTTGTTCTCATTATAATAATAAATATTTATTATTAATTTTGTTACATTTTTAAGAAAAATGTCCATAGAAATTGAAAATTAATAGCCTAGAATGAAGTTGACATAATAATTATAATTTAACATAGGAATTATTCTTGAATAATATTTTTTATGGTTTATGAAAGAGTCCACATGGGAGTAAGCCAACATATCAAGTCAAATACACAACATTCATAAATAATATACAATATGTTGTTATAATAATAATAACCGTATGGCTTTTATTGGTGGAGAGACCCTTCCGGGTAGTTCGCCGTATTAGTCATGTTATGGGGAGTATGGTTGACCTACTATTTTAGGTGGGTTCCGAACCACCGGGTAAGTGATAAAAAAGCTTATAAATTTAAGTCATTGAAGCACGGTCACCCATCCGTGCGCTGTCTTGAGCGCTCGTGACTGAAAATCAAAATCGCATAAACACCACACTCACCGCGTGACCAATTTATAGTTTATAAATCTAAATTGCAATATTGTGTCATTACGTAACCTTATAACGTAATATCTCATCAAATTAATATTCTAAAAGTGATTCTTGAATACAATCATGTACATAGAAAGACTTCCACACCTCTCCTTATTTTTCTCCGTATTCTCAGATGCATCTGGAAGTTGTGTTAAATTTTCGGAACCTTTCGCTAGTGTGAGCATAAAAATGTCATTATTTGTATATAATCACAGCTAAATTCTTTAGCAAGTATTTGTAAATAATCACAGCTAAATCCTTTAGCAAGCAGTAGGATTTAATGCTGGTAGTGAGTAGCTAGTAAACACCAGTTCCATTTGAACTCCAGCCAAAAACAATAATGGAAGATGGAAGCTGCTTTTCTATTGACAGTAGGTCCTAATTATAAAATTTAGAGCAGGAGTCACCACATCTCATAAATTTAAGCTAGTTGAACGTTTTCAGTTTTGTGAAATCATGTTTGATTTTGCGAATCAAAATATTTTGAGCTGTTGAAATATATTGACGACTAGTTGAAGCGAGAGGAGAAATCATTGTTGAAAACATTTGAAAAATACTCTGAGTTTCATTTTTTGCTTGAAGTTTAGAATTCTTACATTAATGTTGATTCATTTGACCTGTTCTTATAAAATTGGATTTTCAGAGATGACACAATCAAATCCTGTAATTAATGACTTCAACAAAGTTGTCATTCAGTTCTATTTGATTTTATGAGTGAGTGAATAAAAGTATTCGAGTTGATGATTTTATGTTGTGTCCAACTGTTCATGAATTTCAAAGATTTGTGGTTTTACATTAGCTTACTTTAAGCTTGTAATTAGTGATAGTCAATATAACTATTGTAGTGATGTACTGCTTCTTTGATACAGTGCCTTAATTGTTATGAATTCTACTAAATCTTTGAAGAAAATATAAAGTTACAAGGTTTAAAGCAACCTACTTTTATGTGAAGCCTAGTTCAAATAAATGATTTTTTGAGGATGAAGCCCACAGTTCTGAGACCTGTGCGCTGTTAATGAGTTGGATGATGGCGATTGATGAGTAGGACCTACAGTTTTAGGTGGGTTCCGAACCACCGGGAAGTGATTTTACAGCAGAGAACAGTATCTTTTTTGCTGGCCAATCTAATCTGATCTAATCTCTATCTGATTGAACAGATACCAGCTACGGTTCACGTCTATTACTTCTCTAAATGTACCATATTTTGTGATTTCATAACTTTTAGAATTTTTTCAATGCTCTGTTTAGAGAGTTGTTCTTTAAATTCAACTGAATGTCATCAAAACTCGTACTTTGATACTAGGGAGACAAAGTATTGGTTACTGAGCAATAAATATTTTATTGGGGGATTCATTCTTCATCTACATCCGAAACAATTATAAATTACTGTAGTTCAAATGCATTGAAAATTGACGATAAAATTAAGTGCATTCTCAATTGCGTTATTGTCCCAATAATACAGAATGGAAGCTGAGCTTAATGAGTGAGTATTGTTTAACGTTGTACTCATCAAAGAGCTCTGCGGTACTCGTCCACACCAACATCATATTTCAATAAGAAATAGGAGCATATTGAAATAGCAATAAAAACTATATACACTCAGTTGATTGTAAATATTCATTGCTTACACGTGAGCTACGCTTCAGAGATTAATCAATGAACTTCAATTTCATGAACGTAAAAGTTCCTGCAGCACTTGCTCTTCACAGTAAATTACCTTTTAAAATAAAACTTTTATTACCTTTTAAAACATTTGGAGTTTGTTAGTGGAAACTGTATAGCTTGAATCGGAATGAGTATCCTTCTACAGATTTTTATGTTAGTATTTAGAAATTCCACTTCATGCTCTTTTTCTCAATTATTGAGTGTACTGTGGGTCGTCTGACGATGCTTTCAACATCAGAGTGATACGGCCGTCACCATAATGTGAGTCACAATTTCCACTTAAAAGTGTTTTTAAAGTTTGTATTATATGTTAGTGGAAACAAGATGGATCTTCAGCATCATCAATTATTGAGTTTTTATCTCTGAATTAGCTTCAAGATTTCAATCAAAGTTGAAGAGCTTTTTAAAATTGAATTTAAAAATTGGAACTCATGCCAAAATTAAATTTGGCCTTATGCTCTTGTAGAACGATTAGCCTATCATATTTAACAACTCTTTTGGTTTTCACTAATAGGGTTACCGTTTATGAACGAACAGGAAATCGAGCGATTTCACTTGTGAAAATATTTGAATAGATGTCATGGAGATTGGAACAGTTCCTTAGGATTTCACATGATGGGGTCTGTTGAAATTGTTTCTTAGACAAAGTAAGGATATTGAATTTAAAACATTGTTTGAAGCTATTTGACCACATGTCGGTGCAAATAATTAACCAAACTGATATGTTACCCTTTGTTCATCTCTATGCTTTTGTTTCTATTTTATTTGTCCCATTGTCTTCCAATTTTTTACGCTCACTTTATAAGTGTAGGTTCAGGGTACACTGTCAATATCTTAGTGTAAGATGTCTTCATACATCGAAAAACTATGTGTTTGTACGTAATTCTATTTGTAGAATCATGAAATAAAAGTAGTTGACTTTTTAAGAAGTAAAATATCAAAGCTTCCATAATCTTACATCTTTGTTCCCAATTAATTATCCTGTTTGTCCAGATCTTGATCACCGCTTTCATTAATAAGCCTAATATTAATTTCGGGTGTCGTGGTGGTGTTTTGCTATTTGCTGCAACAGAAATTAATTCGTTTTGAGATAGTTTCGAACTTTGTAGCTCAAGTTTTCGCTATTGTTGTGTTGCACTTGTGAATAGTCAATGCAGTCTTCTCTGAAAAGAATCACCAACCATTCTATTGAATTGAATGCATATTGAAAGGTGTTATGAGTTTAACATATTATCTACATTATGTTCGTATTTATTCAGATTGGGATTCTTTTTTTCGTGATTCAGTGCATACTATTTGTTTGAAATACCAGATGTGAATATTACCGAATTTACACGTTGTAAAATTTAGTTGCCCCCCCCCAAAAGTACAGACTGTCCACCCACCAGTTGGAGGAGCGTGGTAAATATTGCATATTTTATTTGGTGAACATTTTTAAAAAGTAGCAAATATTGGATGAAGTCGAGGGTTAGTAGACGGCAAGTTGGCCTTATTCCACATTTTTGTTGAATGATGAAACAATGAAGCTTTTCTCTGTAATGAACATATCAGCAGATTTTCTTATTTTGAGTTTTCTTCTGAAAACCATCCTTTTTCAAGAGTCTGGACTATTTCTATTCTATTGATGAATGAATATCCAATTCTAATAAAGTAGATAATATTAATTAGATTCCCCACAGTAACTGAGCAACTAGTTGTGCAAAAGTTTCTTATCAAATCAGTTTTTTCGTATCAAGCTGTATGACAATAACTCTTTAAAGCTTACTGTTATAGTTTTTATTGCAGTTTATTATGTAACTCAGTTTCAGTGTTGGGCATGACCACTGACCAGTACTATGTAAAAATGAATCAATCATTAATAATTCAACATCTCCCTTTATAGATGAAATATTTGCGTAATTTTATTTTCCATAATTCCCCAACTTAATTAGCTAATGAAATATAGCAATGACTTTTGTTAATGCTGTAAAAAATTATGTTCGTTTAAATTGAAATAGCTTCCGAATCTTACATTGTGAATGTTAAATGAAAGGAGAGTTGAGCTTATTGAAAATGATTTATTGTAAGTGGTCTCGTGAAGACCCAACTTTCCAATATTGAATCAGCTTAAGAAAACGTTTCTCATCATCCACTTGAGAATTGACCTCGTTTTCTTGTTATTCTGTTCCCTTTCCCACTATTTTATTGAATAAATAGATTTCTTCGAGTATTTTGATGACGATGCAAGAATTTTATCCAAATAATCATCAAAAATACGTTCATAGTAAACAGTATTTTTGAATCATCATTGTCATTCTACATCTTGTTATTCAGTAGTTTTCAATGAAAGATTTGTGTAAATGATTAACGGTATCGCCTACTGTATCTCAAAGTCAAATTCACTGTCAGACATCAAGACATGTCAACATGTTTGTCAATTTGTTTCGTCAATTCAAGCATTGAGTAAAGGATGTCTGCATTTTGTCTTGAAGAATGGACAATAAATCAAGTGATTTCTGTGTGTTTTAGTTATACGTTAGGAAAGTTTTGTTCTGGATACAGATACATAAAAACCAAAGTTTGGAAGTATGCCAATATTGATAGCATTATACTAATATTCATATGTAGTATTCTAATGTAGATAGCATTGCTTCTACTTTGTGTACAATCTGTTCAATACAATGTGTATGATGTCAAGAGTCAAGTACAGTTCAATATTATGGCTTCTTCCTGATTCTCTCTTTTCGCAATAACTTTTTTCCATCTTTAGATTGTAAATTACTTTTATAAAGAGCTGAAATTTTAATGAGTTGAAGCACTCTACTTTCAACATGTTTGTTTAAATGACCGCATCCTGGATTTGTTGCCAAAAATGTTTCACTTTATTAAACGTCAGAAATTCAGCATTTCTGAAAGTTGAATACGTAGAATATTTGAGATTTTGGACGTGGGCCTCATGTCGTTTCTCTTCACTCGAGCATAAATATTATAATTAGCAGAGGATGTTCGAATACAAGATCTTCGTTCACGGGTCGACTCAGCCAGCTTTGGCTTCATACTTGACTGAATGACGGATTCATACGTTCATCAATAATTGTTGGGAGCAGAACAAAAATAGAACTTGTAGGCTAAATTAGATCAAAAAATTACTTAGATTTTCATGTCAACTTGTTTCAGACATTTCTACTGAACTTCATGTATAACTTATTTACTTCTATCGTGCTATAGCCAAATAAAATTCTTGTAGCATGTTAATCTGTATCGCGGTCCCTTAGTAATTTCGCCTTGAAATGTTCTATATTCGTGTTGTCATCATGAAAATTTCCCATTCCAATTCTATATGCTTCCGAAGGAAATGAATACATTATACATTAAAACTGAACTTATCAATCAATATCCATCCGGTGAGGGGGGGGAGGGGGGCAAAGAAAAATAATTTTTTTTACCAGAAAACTTATAGACAATTGAAAATCCGACTTACTAGCCACTACTACACGGGATTTCGTATCCAAACAACATAGATACGGCTATTCTTAACTATGTAGCGTAGTACAGATACTGTAATACAGTATTTCTATGGTGTAAATGTGTGTGGTTTGCTGTGAGTGAGGCGTAAGCGTTTCCTGCACAAATTTCCAGCATGCGAGCAGCTTTTTCTAGTAAAATTAAGAAAATGACGACTGTTAAGAAGCACAATGTGGCAAGAAAAGTTGAGTGGGTTGGCCCTGTTGTCAATCGAAAATGAAAAAGCAAAGAAACTGAATTTCTCACATGTTATTGACATTTTTGCGAATGCAAAGAGTAGGAGAGAGAGTTTTGTGTAAATTCGGTCAGATGATATGCTAGTTTTACTCGTTCAATATTCTTTGCTATTAACAAGATGCTTTTGTAAACAGTTTGCAGATATTTCGTGGATTTACCTTTCATCTTGATCATGTCTTTTGTTTGTGAAATACATTTGTATTTTTGAGATTTTATATAAAAGGGGGCCCATCTCAAGGTTTTGCCCCGGGCCCCTTCAGGCCTAGCTGCGCCACTGTCAATATCATTAGAAAAACTGAAGCTTTTTATTTAAATTATTCAAAAAGCTGTTTTCAATCTTGTTTTGAAATTCTTTCTATTTCCTATGTCGAACTGAAGTTTTACGGGGTGATTCAGGAGGGCTTTGAAGCTCTTTTCTTGTGATTTTTTACTACTGCTTGGCATATTATTTAATTTTCCACAACTTGAAGCACATTTTACGATGTGCTTTCTGTGCTTCTCAATCGAAAATAAAATTTGTATCCGCCTCTTTCACAGTATTATTTTGATTTTTCGATCTACTTGTTCTATTTTTAGACAATGCTTAACGAGTGTCAAGCTCTAATTTTTTGTACCGTACTTTGATGAAGGTCGTCTGATATTGATGCAGGTTAAGTAGAGTTTTAGCGTGTCAGTGCCATGGAAACATTTTAATACTTTGGCTAGTGGTTCATTTTATTTTTGTATCGTGTTCGGCAGTCAATGGGCCAGCTATGCTAAATGCAGTCGTGCGGTCGATTAGTTCTTTATTGAAAGGCCACGTGGAGCACTATAAACCGTAGTTTAGGTGTTTTTGTCGACTATGCGGAGGCACTACTTGGCTTTCAGCAAGGCCTGTTATTTTATTTACTAGTTCTACCAAACCAGAAGGGCTCCATCAGAATTTTTCCTGAATGTGTGGTCAAACATGATGAAACTATATTCACTTTGGTTGATTTTGATAGCAAAGAAAGTACAGTTTTATTGTACGGTCATCTTCTATACTGCTTCTGCCCACACATTAAATTAAAAGAAAAAATCCTGACTGACTGAAGAGTACCAGCTGTTTGTTTTTCCAAGATTCACTTCTAATATGAATATTGTGGTTAGCGCGTTGATCCCTTACGACCCTTAGTGAACATTATTTCACAGTATCCACTTTACTTCAATGAATATTGAATATTTATTTTTTGAAAAATGAATCAAAAAGAACTAGTAATAGCCAGTATTATTCGGTATTGTAGTATATAAGTATATTGGTAGGTGTTTTACTGTATACTGTAATTCCGTTATCAATATTTTCTCAATATCAATAATTCACTAGTGAAACTCAAGTGCAGTACCTGAATCATATGTTAAACTTTGAAATGTGTAACTTTCTTTGATTGCATAATAATCTAATTACATTAGATATCAAACTTGTACAAAGTACAGTCCAATTATGTCTATAATTTGTACAAATAGCTTCACACTACACTTAATGGGGTAAAAATTAATATTCTTTACTTTTCCCAAACCTTACATTTTTTAGTATTTTTTGTTTTTATCATCGTGAATAAATTCTTTGAAAATTTGTAGAAACTCATAGATGAAATACTTATTCCAACATAGACAGAATGCAGTCGTCCATCAATTGCCAATGGTTTCAGTGCCTTCAAAGAATAATTTAGATAAGTGGATTAAACATTTGACAAAAATACGATGTCGTTCTCTGCTGTAAAAAGTCCACCTGAAATGAAAGACTATTTTTTTTTTTTTTTTTTTTTTGTAGATAACGTCTTGAAAACTCCAGTTAAGGAGTATAAGACAAGTCAGATCAACAATATTATACACTAGATACCATAATTACTTCAATTAGTTGAGGTGAGGCTTAATTTTGATGTGAAAGGAACTCTTGTACACTATAAAAAGCTTTATCAACTAAATATTTCTTCAATTGTTTTTTAAATATTTCTATATTTTCAAGACTCTTCAAAAACTGCGGTAGCTTGTTGTAGAATTTCCTACCAATATAACTAGGTTTTTGTTTGAATAAGCTACTATTGTGACACACCAAGTGATAATCTCCTCGGCTTCTTGTATTATAATCATGTACATCAAGATTTTGGTTAATATCATTCGTTTTTAGAGATATGCATCTTTAACCCTATTTCTTTCTGCAAGGATATCATCAGTTATCCACTCTTCAATGTTGTCTAATTTGTTTCTTACAGGGACTTTTTTAACTGGACAACTCATAGTAATATGAAACCTTAAAATATTAATGAAACTATCATATTTGTTATTCAAACTATTGCTATTGTAAACCCTACTCCAGTTTTCTTGTAGCAGATTCTGCTTCAAACAATCGATATTCCCCTTTTCACATTGTTGAATTTCTTTCATTACTCTACTCTTTTTAATTGATTTATGACGTTGCAACCCCACCTCTAAGATTTGATAGTCATGATCAGATAGTTCCGAGCCGCCTAATCTTGTTTTAGAGTAATCTATATTAGTAAGGATGTTATCAATTATTGTTTGTGATGTTCTTGTGACTCTGGTATATTCATGAACTTTTATTTCCAAGTTATTCATGTATATAATATCCCTTAAATCTTCTGTCATTTTATTCTGTGTTGCACTGTATTGAAACTATATAACTAGAGTGGGATCTAGTATCAATTTTGGAAAAAGTTAGAATAAGGTTTCATCTAGCTATCAAAGTATTATGGGAAAAGTTTATTAACCGTAACCTCTTTGTCTTTCTTCCAATACTTAGTCAGTGGAGGGTCTTAAGCATCGATGACAATCATTGCAAAATCAAACAAATTCTGTGGAATGGGGTATGACAGGCTGAAGCTGCGTGAATACCACCATTCCACAGTATGTGTGTATGTATTTTGTGATGGTGACTATGCTCGAGTATTTGATGTTCCACTGTTCTCAACGTCAGCTCTTTCTGATTTACTCATTGGTGCATGTACGTTTTATTTTTTATTGAAGAGTCGAGTGAAACATTACATTATGCAGTCTTTATTCTTTATTCCAGTTTAAATGTCGTTTACTTATTTTATTTATGATCAATTTAGTGATTCAACTAAACCTCTAACGCTCTAACCGATCTCCAAATAATTACACTCCACAGTTTTCAATTGGATATTTAGCACAGGAAGACAGAATTAGAAACAATTATTTCTAATAATGTGTGCGCTACCTGCCAATATTTGGTGAGGGTAATTTCCATTGAAAAATTGATGTATTCAAAATTGTAATTATTTTGTAGTTGTAGATGTAGTATTATAACTATGTATGTGTAGTTTTAGATTTCTTTCTTGGAAATAATTTCTTCATTTTTATTCAATTTTGATGCGTGAAAAACTCTTTTTAAAAGTTGTTATTGATGTTGTGGAGTAAGCTGGACCTAATCTACCGTAACCGTGATAACTAATCAAGCCTGGTAATTTTCCTTTAGCAATGAGCCAACTTGAATGTTGTTTAGATTACTACGGTTTTTCGCATTTGCTATATTTTTGTCTCTATGCTTGCAGCTAGAGTATCCGCCTTGAGCATGAGGATGAAGTGTGCGTGCGTGCAACCAACCACTACCAGCTATGAGCGGCTGCCCAATGTCCTGTGCACCGATGATGGCGACAGGGAGGAATCAATCATACAAAATCGAGTGAGTTGAAAAGTTTATCTGCAAAGTTTTGTTTGAAAATTTTAGAAATGTTTTAAAACTATTTTTAGCTTGATACAAGCAGCATAAGAGTTTAAGATTATTCTGAGCTTTTAATCAATTTTGTTTGGAATTTTATAAATTGGATAATAGTTTTTTTTTTAAACAAAAACTAAGAGTTTAGCGATTCTTTCGTCCGAAAAGACCCGCAATGCAGGATTGGAGGATGATTAGAAGATTCTTTACTCCGAAAAGAACTACTTTGGAGGTAATCTACATTCAAAAAGAATGTAAATACATGCTCGTAAATTTAAAGCAACGTAGAATTCAGATTTATCATTATTTTTGTTCAGCACTTGGTAATCTTGGATCGTTCAATGTAAATTGTAATTTGCACTTCACTAATTTTTACTCTTCTGCAAATTAGTTTGCAGAAAAATACAACAAACATCCTTTAGATTATTTATGTGTTATCTTTCATTATCCATGTAAATTTACAATTTTTTTATATGAATGGTTAAAAACAAAGTATCAACATCACATAGATGCAATAGTAAACTCCAATAATGCTATTTTTATAGTGCAAGAAATTATGTACTATGATCTCATTTGCATGGTCTTAATGATAACTACTATAATGACAATTTAAGTGACGCAATTACAGCACATGAAATGTAATTCCTTTCGGTGACTTGTAAGCTCATGAGTCATGATTAATAATAGTTCTTATCTAAAATATGGCTCATTGGCTTGCTTGTTATCTATTGAATTAATATTAATTTTTAATAAATACTGTTTCTAAAATTATTATAATATTAAAGAAAAATCATAACTTAATAATCATAAGTTGGTTTAACTAAATTACCGGCATCAATTTTTTCAAGTATTAGAATCGAATGATTAATCTTTATGTCTATCCTAACTGAATTCAATTATCTTTAAATCACCGCATGAACTAATGGGGTTTAATGGGGGTTTCTTTGTATCACTAATGACAAACTCAACTAATTTAACAAATAACCTCGGTTTGTTCAGTGTTGTCCATTTACTCAATAGAACTGTTGGTATTTTGCCCATTTCTGTCATTCTCATCACATGTGCTATTTTCAGCAACTCTGTAAACTGAAAACGTGTATTTACTTAACGGTTAAATCAAAGTGAATACTCTTGGCCAGTTTTATAAGCCGGAAAATGAACTTCATGTTATCTGCCGCATCTGCTTGAACCGTATTTCTTTAAGCCGGTGATGACTTATATTTAGCCTACATTGCAAAATCGCAAAAACGAGGATATTTTACACACAAGTCTGGAATAAGAGTCGCCTGAAATTGAGATAATATGGAAAACGGATGATTATTATGACAATATTTTTCTTTCAAAACTCATTCTTTTCATCCCACCCGAAAAATTCAGTTTTACAATTACAATCACATTTCAGTACAATTAATGTAGTAGGATATTAAAAGCAGTTGACTTTTTATCATGGTGAGATAAGAAGAATCCATTATCTGTAGTAAAACTTCAATATTTGAGTTCACTTTTCATTTTTTGGATATTCTTCTGTTGTGTTCTACAGCACAATAATTTCAGTCGTGAGATAAAAACTGTCGTCGTTAGTCACTTGCTCCATCGAGAAATTTTATTGAGTGATCCTTTGACCACTTCCGAAACGATTAGTCAATATTATTCTTGATTCAAATCATCAAACATAAGTTTTATATTGTGTACATCCTTGTTTTATCTCTTAGTCGACATTTTTGGGAATAATGATAATCTTATTCTCAATGATATCTTTGTTGGGTTTTTTTTTAAACTTATTGATGCAGTGGGCTTTTATGACGCTTGATTTAACAAGTGCTATCCATTATAAACCTAATATCTAGAACTATTGTTTTGAAATGAAATTGGAATAGTGTCACTGATTACATTTAGGGGGGATTACATTTAGTATTGACGCACTTCAATTGTTAGTGTTATAAATTAATCATTCTAATACAACAGCTTCAATCAATGACCTTTCAATGTATGATAAGAGATTAAGAGTTTCAATTTATGTCAGTGCTTATTTCCAAATCACATTTATAGTTATTTATAATTGATTGATTAATAGTCTTCCTACAGTAAAATATATAGGAAGTAAGATAGTCATGTTTCGCTTGAAAAAATATAATTTAGCTTCCACTATTTCAAGAGCAATAATACGCGATTGAATCATCAGTAAATTTTTGTTTTATCGTTCTCTTGGAATTTTATCAATGAATGAATTTTAACCTTGGCAGCGGACACTGGAGTGTTCGAGTATGCAAATTATGGTGGACAGTAACGATCCACGTATTTCTCCTTTTTGAATGACCCGCTTATCAACATTTTTTTTTAAATATATTACCGTGTTTAAAGTAATTTCCTTGTGAAATCCCAAAATAATGTTGGAAAGTCTCTGAAAACGGGAACTAAGCGATGAACCATTCATTCAACAGTTGAAATTGCAATTCGTTGTCTCCTCACAAAACAGCAACTCTCACATTTGCATTCTCATAAATAAAGGATATTCTGAGACATGTCACAGAGTATCTTCTCAGATCTAACAGAACATCTCAAGATGCAGAGATGCAGACGTCCTACCGTTGAAAGAAATTGACAAAATTAACACGCCATCTCCTCCTCCCTTCACATTATTTCATAAGTAGTGACAAACTTAAATTACACTCAATTTTTGGGGTTATCGACTAGAAGTACTTGAAAAATTCAACTTATCAAAAGATTATAATAGACAAGAATTCCTATCTCCCATTTCCTTGTGATTATGGACAAATATTATTATCTATAGACAATTTATTATATTATTACAGTTGCAACAAACAAAGGCTTCGAGCCGTATTTTTGCACATAAAAAGCCTATTTTTGTATTTATTTATGTAATATTGTATTGCATTATTTTATTGTACAAATAAAGGCGTTCAATTATTATTATTATTATTTTTTATTATTATTATTATTATTATTAGGACTATTATTATTATTACTTTTACTAGTTACATGTTTAAAGTGAAGTAAAAATTAATTTTGTGAAAATTTTTTGAAAATTTTTAGAAAAAGGGAAATCTAAATTGAGTTGAAAAGTTAGGTAAGTTTATCACTAGTTGAAGATATTTTTTTTAAACTTGAATGATCCAAAAATGAGGACTTTGAAACAAAATAATCATTGTCAATGACAATCACGAGATACCTAGTTTGTGAACATTCACATGAAAAAGTATTTGACAATTCTCCATCAACGTGAACAAACTATTCAATGGATTTTTTGTAGATTTTAAATTTATGTTGTTGAACTCCATAGCAAAATTAAATAAAGATCAAGGTTGTCAATTTTACGTTTTGCCCCAAAATTTCCAATTTTCAAAAACCGTGAAATAGACAAATTTATTTTTGTTTAATTTAAATCACACAGGCCTTATTTCTCTTGCATGTTTTACACATCTTATTTTCATGAACCGGAGCTAAAAGTTAAGATTGTAATCAGTGTTTATTTAAGGAACAATGATGGAGCGAATTGAACTTGACTAGTCACTTATTAGTTTGGAATCGGGCCAAGTTAGTGTGCAGGATGTTTTTGGCAGCTGTAGATCAAGTAGTGTGGCTTAAAACAAAAAAACACAGCTAATGATGCACTGTAGAGCTCTTTGACAAGTGAAAGGAGAATTCCGAGAAATGTAACTTGAATAGACTTTGATTTTCACATCAAGCTAGCGTGACTTGTTTTCATCTTCATAGAAATTTGTCTTTACAAACATGTCAGTGCCTTCAAGTTATACAAGCGTCATGTTCTAGTAACCATCTAGACATCTAGACCAATATCTAGGCGATGAAAGTTTAAAGCTGGTAGAAATGTGTTCCGGAACTTCCGGTGAATCAATAACGATAAAAATAGATTATTATGTATTTAAAAACACACAAATACACATTATTTTATAGTTATAAAGAGAATCTCTACTCAAGAAACTGTTATAAAAAGTTTTTTTTTTCAATTATGATACCCCACTATAATACTGTGTCGGGCTAAATGATTGACTTCCACCTCTTTGATTTCAATCTGTTTTTGGAATGATAAACCAACTTTATTTTAAGTACTGTAGTGGAATCCGAATTACCGGGTGGTGAAAATAACTCTAACTCTACGGCGATATCTCATTCAGCTGCGTCGATTGTCATGAATTCCCAGACATGGGAAATTGTCGGTCATAGTATTCCCAATTTCCTAATAACTTTATCGAATATCGATCAATCATATGACAACATTGGAAAGATAGATTAGGGAAAAAGTCGTATCTACTGTAGGATAAAGATGAAAAATTTGTGGAATGTATCTCAAACTCCCAAACTTAGGGATATATTGTACCGAACTTGGCTAATGCTAATATAGTCTGATTTAGAAATTAGAAAGAAAATAAAGATTTTTATTTAATAAATTTTTAATAGAAAGCCATGGTTGAATTAAAAACTTGCATTGGAATCTTATTGTCCATTGAGTTGAAGTAAAAGTGATAGCCGTGAGACGTAGTAGGTATCTGTTCAATCATATAGAGGTAAGCTGCGTTCTCCTGGGCACTCTTTGTAAGGGTGAACGATTAGATAGGCAGCAAAATTGTTCTCTGCTGGAAAATCACTTCCCGGTGGTTCAGAACCCACCTAAAACTGTAGGTCCAGCTCATCAATCACAATCATCTAACTTATTACCCACGCACAGGTCTCAGACCTATATGGACTTTATCCTCCAGCAAAAAAGGGTAAAAAAGTATATATTTTTTCTCTTTCATAAAAAATTATTATGTATCTTATAATACATCACATATATTTCTCCATAAACAAATCTACAAAATCTACAAAAGTTCAGTGCATCAAGCATTGGATAAAATTTTGTAAATTATAATACTCTGCAGGGATGTGACCGTGACATAAAGCTGATTGCAATCTATCACTGGTTAAATCTCAATTTTTAATTTATTCACTTTTCAGCAGACTAGCTTCGCTTGCCTTAACCGTCTTGAATCGCTGGTGGAGGGGGGATGTATAAAAATTGCTAATCGAATCAGCAATCTTGTTTTTTGTCATGGCTACAAGCATGCGAAGATATGAAAAGCTGAATTGATTGCTTTATAGTTGTTGTGATAGGGCTTGTATGCTTTACTTGGCCTCTAGGTGCTTTATGATACCCACTTCATCAATAATTATACCAACTAGGGAAGTGATAGCCCAGTGCTGTAGCAGGTATCTGTTCAATCAGAGATTAGCTGCGAAACTCCTAGGCGCTCTTTGTAAGGGTGACCAATTAGATTGGCTAACAAAAAAGACTCGTTCTCTGCTGTAAAATAACTTCCCGGTGGTTCGGAACCCAGTAGGTCAAACTCATCAATCACCATCATCATCCATTTCATTACCCACGCACAGGTCTCAGACTTCATTCTCCAAAAAACAACTTATCTTCTTAGAGGACCATGAACCAGTAGCATGTAATAAAAACACGGAGTTTTGCTTTAGAAGCAATATCATAGAACTTGGTCTTGCTAATTCTTTCTTTAAAAGTCAAGGGCACATTGAAGGAATAAGTTGAACTTGAATTTCTATTGGAGTCTGAGGTTCGAATTCTGCCTGCCTAACAATAACAATTATAACAATGTGGAGCGCAGTTCTACGCCTGTGATAACTTGAGCAGTAACTGAAAGTGAAAGTTGGATGAAAGACCTTCACCTGGCTGTGCTAAATGTTCGCAAACGGCAATCTATAGATACCTGATAGTGCTTTGAAAAGTTGGTTTGCCCTTCATTTCAACTTTGTCACAGTTTGAACGCTGTTTGAGTCTAACAATTGGATTTGACACCATAAATTTCATGCTTTAAGCCTAAATCATGAAATTTCATGCTTTATAAGCCTAACCTTCGACGTTTTCATTCATTCTGAACTCACCTTCCAATGTGCAACTGTACAAATTTCAAACATAAATTTGTTTAAAAAAATGTGAAATCTGAAATTTTCTTGATGAACTTTTTGTAGTATGGTATAAATCTTGTACAGATGTTTAGTTTCTAAATGAAATTTCACAAACTACAGGGGTGACGCAAACTTAGGCTATTCGGCTATTAATTTCTTATTGAAATATTCAATTCTGGTAACATTAATTTTGTACGGATTCAAAATGAAAATCAGTTTTTCATATTCACTGCAATACGTGCAGTGGATATGAAAAATAGAAGTTTAGTTCTGCTGCCACTATCTTGTCGCATTTGGCTTGTCTTGGGCTCTTTTCCACACTTTTTGTTTAATTGAAAACAGCAGTGTCTTTATTCGCTGTTCAGCAGATAACCTCCTTTATTGGCCATATTGGAAGGAATATTTTGAAAATAGTAATTGTGGCCATAGAATTTTTTCCCCTTGAGGTGCTGAACAATAATCTATATAAATAAAATTAGAGTTTTGTCTGTACATTTATCAGAATTGTATATTTTTTGGTTATTTTTACGTTTTATACATTAAATAAGCCGAAAATAGTCCTATCTCACTTTCTGTCTGTCTGTCTGTCTATCTGTCTGTCTGTCTGTCTGTCACGGCCCCAAAGGCATTTTACGCGGCCTTCTCCTCAAAAACGAGAGCATCGATCGGGATTTTAGTTATTGAACAGTATTGAACACTTTATTGACAATGTCTTTAGCTATAAAAAAACTAAATTGACTTTTTTTTAACAGAGTAATAAACGTTTAAAAACCAAGTACTGTGCGATTTTGGATACATTTTACGCGGCCTTCTCCTCAAAAACGAGAGCATCGATCGGGATTTTAGTTATTGAATAGTATTGAAAACATTATTGACAATGTCTTTAGCTATGAAAAACTAAATTAACTTTTTTTTAACAGAATAATAAACGTTTAAAAACCAAGTATTGTGCGATTTTGGATACATTTCTTCCAAGTTTTATTACCACATAAGAATAAGAACAAATCACGTAATTTATCATGATATATCAATCAGCTGTTCTCGAATATAAATGGTGGGCCCTTCGCGGCGTTATTTACGCTGTCTGCAGACTTGTGTAGTCGGAGCATTGCAGTATTTTAGGAAACATATGTCTGGTGAATCAAAGCCCATCTTATGTTTTATCAATTATTTCTTTGTTGAAAAAAAAAAACAAAATTTTCTAATTTCAATTTATCAAAACAAAAATTAACATTTTAGGAAGGTGCGGTTTGTGTTAGGCTCTTGGGAATTCGCCAGGTAGCACTATTATTACAACATAAGAACAACAACATATCACGTAATTTATGATGATATATCAATCAGCTGTTCTCAAATATTCTCTCTGATAACTGTCACTGAATTGTTTACGTCCTAAGTTGTTAACTAAACTGCTAACAACTTCATGATCGTTGCTATCAAAAAAGCCGAAACATATTTAGTCGTATTTCTAAACATAATCCGTACGAAGGACGGGTAGCTGCTAGTCACCATCTAAAAAAATAATACTGTAGCTAAATAAATGTTGGATAATTTTGCGCCCCTCTTTACAAAATTATTTCGACCATTTTATCTTGTCCTACTCATGGAATTCGTGTTAAATAAACAACTTCTTGTAAAACATTGTCAAATATCTTCTTGAATTTAAAGCACATAATATTAACTACATTTTAATGCAATATTCTCAATTCCACTGAAGTTTTAAAACAATAACACTCCAATGATTTCATTATGAACGGAGTAACTTTTTTCATATCACATTTATTAAATCTCAACCATAATATTCTATATATATTTATGGCTATTGATATTTCATAGATTTTTTCACACTTTCAATTTTCTCTCAGCCTTTTTATTTTGTTGATAGAAACTTGTACGAAACTCAACCATTGCATGTTAATTTTTAAGATTTTCAAGTCTCTAGAGTGGCGTATTGATAATTGTAATTGCAATGTTGAGTACATTTTTAAAGCAGAAACCTCTCCAAGATTTCCCAGTGGTGTATCCATATCCTCTCACCTTATTAACTTGATCCTTTGTGAGTAAAATAATTATTGAGGAAAATGTAGCAGAAATTTAGAATTATTACCTCATTATCGATGTACGTGTTTTGCTTGGTTGTTCATACATGGGTCACTGTAAATAATTTCAGTTTTCACTTACAATTTTAATTACCTGTTGAGTTCTATACCTATGAATTAGAGTAGTTTTGTTCAGTACCAAATTTGATTGATGATACACTCAGCTATATTGATAGAACTAAAAAAAACTAAATTAGCATCTTAACCCAACAATAAATTGTCATTAGCGTCAGTATTTTAGGTCTATTGAAGATTGATTACTGTAATATGCTTCTACGCAGACATTATCTGTAGCTTGATATTGCTCTCGATTTTATCTGAGAGAATTGTTTCAGGTTATCGAAGCTTATAAGTATAAACTTCTGTCAGTGCTGCACTTTATTTTTCCTTATCAAACCAATGAAATCAACCCAGAAGTTTTCATGAAATCTTGTAAGTTTCATTATCCAATTTTTCTGTTTATTTACGGCTTGATTTTTTTCAGGAACTTGTGTTCTATAATGATGATGGGTCCTATCAGACCGTAATTGTTGAAAAAGATCTTTGTGCGAGTGACCTCTGCCAGCTTCTAGCTCTGAAAAATAGGGTAGCTAAAAACTTGAATTGGACCATAGTGGAACACTGGACGGATACTGGGTTAGGTAAGCGTCTTAGATGTCTTTCTTGTTACTAATCAATAACAGTTTATGACATATTTTTGCAAATCAGTTTTTAGGTCAGTGTACGATGAAAGAAATAAAGAAGGAAAGAGTTCACCAAGTCTTGGAGGAACATGGAAGTTTTCCTGTGTTGAGAAAACCGATCTAAAACCTTAATTCTAAAAAGGATAGCCTTATACAGTAAAACCTGTCTAAGACGGACCCCTTGTAAGACGGAAACCTGCTGAAACGGAATTTTTCATCCGGTCCCTAGGAATTTTGTACAGTATGATCACCCTGTCTAACCCGGAAACCTGCCAAAACTGAAATTTTTTTCAGTCCGGTGGAGTTCCGCCTTACACAGGTTTTACTGTACTTGTTAATCTTTTTCAATTTAAAAAAGTGTTTCTTGTTCAAAACATTTTTAAAACATTGCTCTTTGTGCTCTCACTACAATCATAATATATTGTGATACTTATTTAGCTTTTTGTTGTAAATTTAACGACTTGCAGTCAGTTTTATATTGTCAATATATAATAATGTACTCACATTCGGCCAAACGTTCTCGAGGTATTGAATGGGACCGATCTAGGATGCATTGAAGATGAGATTCAATACCTCGAAAACGTTTGGCCGTATGTGAGTACATTTATTATATATTCACAATATAAAACTGACTGCAAGTCGTTGAATTTACACCAAAAAGTTGATATTAACAACGCAGATCGTTATGGAACAAGAAATACAAGAACTTATTTAGCAATGATGTTGCAATATAAATCATCAATGACCTTGATTTCTAGAACATTGTGCACTTTGCCGAGCATATGACTTGTCATAGTTGTGTGAAGTAATTTTCATTAAAAAAAGAATTTACTGTATTTAGAATTTATTGAAATTATCTTGTCTTTGTAGATGTAGTTTGTAATCTATAAAAATATAATGGAAATAAAATATTTATTTATCAATGGCTAATTTTCCTTTTTGATTTACTTTTTGACCGCGAATCAGCAAAACTGTTTGCAATCGAAAGCCATTATAGGAGCATAACGCTTTTCTGACTACATGAAAGGTTGTCCAAGTACACCCATTGGTTAGATTGACGCAATGACAGAACCGTCCTGAAGCCTGAATTATCTATACCGTGGATTGTCAAAGGATACGCGCTCATATGAGCGACCGAAAACAGTCCATGTAGTCATAGTTCTTACCGGTATTGTATTGAAATAAGTATTAAATTTATCTCCATCAGTAAAGAATTAGTAGATTTTAATGCTCATCATATTACAAATCCAAAATAAAATCTTGATAGCTCTATTATTTGCAATAATAGATTAAATTGCTGGGAAAATTGAAATTTTGTACGTTTTACTGATTACTCTATACTTTATATATTATACATCATAGAATAGTTATGATATAAAAAGTTAATGACCTGATTCACGTAATTTTAACTGGTCACCTACTCTGAGATAAGTGCTTTATGGTATGCTTCATTTTCTATCACCAGACTTTTAATCTCTTGGCATTGTATGGCAAATTTAAATTTCTGATTCGCAACAGTCAACTTTGTACATTGCCAAGTATTTTTCTCTTTTTCTAAGCCAAAAACTTGAATTTGCTTATTCTGAGAATGAAACTTCAAAGCAAAAATTAAGCATTCTTGCTTATCATTCTCACTGCATGTTATTATGTATTGTATATTGCTTCTAATAATATTTCGAGAGGACTACAAAGTAGAAATCCTCATGTGTGTAGTAATGACATTGTTATTGGTTATCTCAAACACAGTCTCATCATGTTTGATCGCATTTCAAACACAAATAATCAGTTTTTTTCTTTTATTTGTATTGTTTTCTCTCTAATTGATTTTTTCTAAATAATTATATTAATTGGAATTAAAAACTATTTTTTCTGTTGCAGAACGATGTTTGGAAGATCACGAAAAAGTTCTTGAAGTGTACAGATACATGGAACACAATGAACGACAACAAAGAAACAGATTTGTTTTTCGAAAAGACTTCAGGAAATATGAATTTTTCCATAATCCAAAGGTAAATTACAAATCCTTTTAAAAGTTGAATTTTAATCCTTCTTCGAAAGAAGTACATTAATCCATTTTATAAATCTTTCTGCTCAGTCTGGTCTCCACAAAAATCTTGGACTTTGGGTATATTTGAAAAAGAAATGCCACAGTTGCATATCTTTTTATCTAAACCAAACACTTATTTCTCATAACTGACACCCTTCGCCCACTTGCAATTGTTTTCTGCTTAATTGGCAGAGCTCCGGGTTCTGGATGCAAACAGGAATGCTATATTTTATGTTAGTAATAATTCGCAACATGGTATTGAGTAGTTGTGAATTCAAAAACGCCGCATTTATATCAATTATACAGTGAATTTTTCAATATTTTAAAATCCTACAATCCATTGAATACATTTTTAAATACATGAAAATTCATATCCTCAGAAGTTTCCTATGTGCGTCAAAGAATCGGACAAGATCAGTTGCAAGTTGGCTTGGCAAGGCTGTGTTTTTTAGTTTATGTTTTGACTCAAACTGAAAAATTACAACCGACTTGCGACTTAAGGGTCGATTACATTGGGATAGTTCACTCGCTAAGCGAGTAGGACCATGCTACAGCAGCTCAGCCAAATTATATTAAAAATTTAACTTCCAGAATCACCTCCATACTATGGAATTTTAAAGACAATAAATAATATTGCAACATAAAATTAAAATATGAAGTTTACCAACAATTATTCAATAAAATTTCATCAAAACAGTTCACAGAAAATACAATATATCTCATCTCAATTGTTATGTTGGCAGCCTGCGTGATTAAATGTCGGCTTTGGCCACAATAATATTGTATTTTGGTGTTGGCTACTCTGCCAGCGAATACCAAATGTGACCAAATCCAAAGTAGACAGGCTCTCGACTTTGAATTTTGTCAAATTTGGTACTCGCTGGCAGAGTAGCCAATACCAAAATACAATATTATTGTGGCCAAAGCCGACATTTAGCCGCGCAGACTGCCAACATAACAATTAAATGAGGTATATTGTATGTTCTTTGAACTGTTTTGAAGAAATTTTATTGAATAATTGTTGGTAAACTTCATATTTTAATTTTTTGTTGCGATATTATTTATTCTCTTTGAAATTCCATAGTATGGGGGTGATTCTGGAAATTTAATTTTTTATATAATTCAGCTTCGTATGCTGAGCTGCTGTAGCACGGTCAGTCTGTAACGTTCCTACTCGCTACTCGCTTAAGCCGCGTCTCCACCAACCGAACATGTCTGCCGAACAATTCTGGCTAATACAAAAAACGGGCAAATATTAAACATATTGGTCACCGAACATGTTCGTGAGTTCAATTGAAATGTTTGGTCTGTGAGCGAACAATGTCGACCGATCATAATGTTCGAGAAGGCGTCCACACCAAACCAAGTCCAAAAAATGTTCGGCGACATCAGCTGATTCCAGCGAACACTGTTCGCCGAGCATGTTCGGTTGGTGGAGACGCGACTTTAGCGAGTAACTATCCCAATGTAATCAACCCTTTAGCTACCATTTCATGATACTCTTAGCATGTTGATCATCTCAGCGCCTGATCATGTTGACCATCTCAGCGCCTGATCATGTTGATCGTCTGAGGTGATGTGATGCTGAAGTGAATTCTCATCTTTTTCGAAAAATGTTGTTAAGGAAGGTGAGATATTATAATATTGAGAAGTAATGTCAGATTGGTACAAATACGAACTTACAATCACTCAATTAGCCTACATGTTACAAATAAAAATGATATTTATATAAAATGTAGCATTTATATTTTTTCGCCCGAAGCTAGTTGTATCGCGGGCGCAATGCGTGCATCTATAATGTATTTGTTATTCTGCCTATAAAAAAATATTTGCGCCCGCGATACAACAGTCTGTGCAACTGACACAGAAAACTGATTGCTAGTTGGAGAAGGGCCTTATAGTGAGTTGAAAAGAACCCTCGAAGTTAGGAGGATTCCGAAAATTATCATTAAACCAAACTTCTTGAGTGTCCCTTTTTCTGTTGACCAAGAGCTTTTTATATACAGTAGTGATAATCTCTTAGTATACATAAAATTAGAATATATTGCCCAATTCAGTAGCTTTTTGTTTGTTAAAATTTAAACAGAATGAACACTGATGGTTTTTCAACCTCTTTGAAAAAAGCTTCTTTTCTACTATTTAGCAAAGCACTTTAATTTTCTTTATTCCATGGGTTTATTGCTTGAACATGTGATATTCAGATCAGAGTATACAAAATTTTATTAATAATTACTAATCATTTTTAATTGTAGGTAGGCTAATAGTTATAAGTTAGAAACCTTTATTACTTGTTGGTATAACCCAGGTAACTTGTTGTTACCTGATTACAGTTGATGAAAAAGTGCAGTGGTCGAATGTCTGCGAATATTCTTTGAAAACTACGTGATCTATTTCTTCAGGTCATAAATCATTGTGATTGCTTATCATTACTTGATGCAATTAGTCAAGTTGTTCTAATTAATTACTGATTGATTTGATGACTTTTGATTCTGCTTTTGTGTTGAAATTCCTTTTCAAAGGATATCTAATTATTTCACCAATTGATATTCTGAACTGAACTCTCAGTTCAAAGTTGAAGGTCAAATTCAGAAACAAAGGCCAATTAGTAGACTAGAAAGTGTTAGAATCAGCCTTATCACAACAAGAATAAGTTGAAAACTATCAATTCTCAATTTTTAATGTAGCATACCATAAAAAAAACGGAAAATGTTAGAGAGGGAGCTGCCCGCTCTTATGGTCCGATGTAAATCCAATTCCATCTATCGGAATGACATAACACAGTCATCCTTTGAATGATCGTTGTAAAATTTATCAGTAATAACTGGCGCTCTGCCAGCTAAAAATTTAAAATTCTCACGATGAGTCAACCTCGTGATAAAACAAACGGTGATGTGTGTTGATAAATTCAAAAGCTATCTCAAGGCGTGCTACATCAATATAATGATAACACTCTTGGTACTAAGAACTGTTCTTAACAAATCTGAACATAATTACTGCTTCAGATCTCATAAGGATTCTGGAATAGTAAACTTTCTGTATAGTAATCTATCAACTTATAATTCTTAAATATTTTGTACCAGTGATAGAATAAATGATGAAAACTTCAAAAATCCAATAAAGCAGTTATTGCATTGGATTAGGCTACATCCATCTTCTTCACCACAGAAATCTTGCTTTTTCAAAATCATAAACTGGTAAATAATCAGTGGATGTTTCATTTAAATATGAAGAACCACTGTTATAAATTATAAAATCGTTTAATATTCAGATAAAGCAATTATTGCATTTTGTCAAGCCACATTCATTTTTCTTTTAAAAGCTTGTCTTTTCAAAATCATTAACTACTAGCAATTAAATGTCTTAAATTAGCTATCACTAAATTTAATATGTTGTACCACTTGTAGAATAAATTATAAAACAGGTTCATATTCAAGTTATGGTATTATGTCATGGGATTTACACATTCGTTTTCTCCACCCTTTATTAATTAACCTTGCATATTTTGAAATCATCTATTAGTAATATGGCTTGTATTTTTATTTTACAGCAGTTCTTTCCGACAGACATGGTTGACTTTCCATATTTTGATGACATCTCTGAAGAATGCTCTGAAATAGTCCTGCAGGTAAACTTTATCCTATAATGATATTTCCGTGCTTCATCCTTTGTTCTGTTCAATATTATTATTCTATAATTATTATCCATCTATATTATATAATCTATATAAATAAAATTAGAGTTTTGTCTGTACATTTATCAGAATTGTAATTTTTTGGTTATTTTTACGTTTTATACATCAAATAAGCCGAAAATAGTCTTATCTCACTTTCTGTCTGTCTGTCACGGCCCAAAAGGCATTTTACGCGGCCTTCTCCTCAAAAACGAGAGCATCGATTGGGATTTTAGTTATTGAACAGTATTGAACACTTTATTGACAATGTCTAGCTATTAAAAAAATTAACTTTTTTTTAACAGAGTAATAAACGTTTAAAAACCAAGTGTTTTGCGATTTTGGATACATTTTACGCGGCCTTCTCCTGAAAAACGAGAGCATCGATCGGGATTTAAGTTATTTATCAGTATTGAAAACCTTTTTGACAATGTCTAGCTATAAAAAACTAAATTATCTTTTTTTTAACAGAATAATGAACGTTTAAAAACCAAGTATTGTGCGATTTTGAATACATTTCTTCTAAGTTTTATTACCACATAAGAACAAATCACGTAATTTATCATGATATATCAATCAGCTGTTCTCAAAAAATATTCTCTCCGATACCTATCACTGAATTGCTTACGTTCTAAGTTGTTTACTAAGGGCCCGTTCACACGTTACAGTTTTTGTGCGGTACAGTAAATTTGCTGTATCAGTTATTTTGCAGTGCTTTCGTTTGCATGTACGTTTCATATTGTATGTTCACACAATACTGTTTCGACTGGATCCAGTAAAAAAGCTGTTCTAGCCGATTTCTACATTCGGTTTTGTCTTCGAAAACTGTATCGCTAAAATCAGCTGTACCGCAAAATAACTGTATCCGTATCCGGTGGCACATGTATTGTACCGGTAATGGATATGTTCAAACGATACGCTTATTAGGCTGGAAGCACTCTTCAGATCGTCAGCATTGATCTTCTTCATTGATATTCTTATTAGTGAATTCCAGTGTCCAGAAATGGAAGATATTAATTGTGAAAATTTAATTTCTGTAATATATGAGAGACCCGCCTTGTGGGACAAGACTTAAGATTAATATAAAAATAAAGAGAGAAAATTATCAGCGCGGCGAGAAATGTGAGGAATATTGAAACCAGAGTTTGCGTACTTGATCAAAATTTAAGAGAAACCTTCAGTAAGTAACTTATTTAAAAAATCTTACACAAATAAAAAAAAATCCTGGACTGGAATAAATAAAACTGAACTGGAAGCGCAATGGGAGAAGGAGGAGAGCACAGCAATAAGCAGCAAAGCCGGACCGTGTGAACATCACAGTACAGTTGATGCCGTACAGTAAAAAAACCGTACCGCAAAAAACTGTATCGTCTGAACGGGGCCTAAGCTGCTAACAACTTCATGATCGTTGCTATCAAAAAATCCGAAACATATTCAGTCTTATTTCCAAACATAATCCGTACGAAGGACGGGCAAAATAGCTAGTTATATATAATTATGCTTGTGCATATATATATATATATATATATATATATATATATATATATATATATATATATATATATATATGTATGTATGTATGTGTGTGTGTGTGTGTCTGTCCTTTATGCCAGCCGAAACCGTTCACCCGATTGTGATGAAACGTTGGGGGATGTTTGGAGGTATACTTGCGATGGTTTCTGGGTTGTTGAAATCTACCCCAAAAGAAGGGGGCATTATCATGTAATAGTTCATTCCACTCAGCTTGTTGATGCTGTTCAAATTCAAAACTATGTAAAAACATGAAGACATAAAAACATCGCGGGGGCGCCATGGTGTCTGAAATTCAAGACTATCTGATGTAACATATGATAGTTTATTCTATTCAGCTTACTTAGGCGGTTGAAATAAATATAGATGTTAAATTGAAAAAAAAATTGGTTTGTACTCCAACTGTGTACCGTAGTTTTTCACTCTTTATTTTTCCATGTCGAAAATGAGAAAGGTTTGTGTTCATGTTTTGACTCTACAGTATTACTGATCCCACATGAAAATATTTTATCCCAAACCATAGTTGTCAACCCAAAAACAACTAAAAAACATCAAAAGTAATTAAAATTTAAAAAAGGTTGAAGGGGTAGAAATGTCACATGACTGAGATACAGTCCTACAGTCGTGTAGCTAGTAATATTATAAAAACTGTTTCAACATTCCATCAATGTTTTTAAATGCCTGGAACATGAAAAATAAAGATCATTAGAACTTCGTCTTAGAATGAATTGCACATATGAACACCGTTCAGCTCCAAAATGATCAATAAGTTTGCTCCAATAAGTATGATGAAAAAGTTGGCTTGAATTTATTTATAAAATATAATCCTACATTGTTTGAAGCGTAACACTATTGGCACTGTAGTGTGGCAATGCTAATAGTTGTGGATTAGTGGAGAATTATTTAGTAGCTTTAAGATTTCCAACAAGGAGTAAAACGAGTATTTTTCAAAAGCATTTGCATATCGCAAGCTACATACATCCTATGATGGATGGGTCTCTACTCTCAGCTGAAAAACTAGATTTATATATTTGTAATCATGAATCTTGAAATGATTCCTTAGCTCTTAGATTGAGACGTAATAATTCATTCTAACTGGATTATCACAATAGTCCAGTAAAAATTGGAAAATTTCAGGAATAAGATCATGTAGCTCTAATTTATTCAGGAATGTGTAGTACTGGGCCTAGTGGACACCGTAAAATATTTTTCCCTAAAAGAAGCGTTGCCGCTAGTGGTAGTGCTGAGTTAAAGGTACACTTATTCTGTGTTTTTTTTTTTTTGCTTAAAAATGAAAATAGGGCGTTTTTTGTGAAACGTTCTTCTAATAGAATTAAATGCTCACTAAATTACTATAACTTTGTTCCTTTGCATAATTACATAAATTTGCACAGTTTCCGACTAATAACCTCTCCAAAATGGCTAATTTTCACAAAATAACTCAGTTTTCAAAATACTTATCCTTCTAGCTATCCCCTTATTCTCTTTACAGGAACTCAGTCTCAAAGAAAATTGTAGAACATCAAATTCCCATCAAACATGTCAAGTTCCGACCATAATGTGTTAACCTCAATGTTTTGGACAATGTTACATATCAAAATTTGTGAAGGGAGCAGTTTTGGACCTGAGTCTGTTGCACCTTCACACTCGTTGTAAATTTGTCACAATAAATAAATAAATAATTGAATGTTTCTCTTTAAAGCTTAGTATACATAGATAGACTTATACTTGAAAAATGATAATTTTTCAGTATTATTGAAATTGCTCAAAATCAAGAACTATGAGAAATAAAAGTGCAAAGTTGGTCTCAAATTGTGGGTATCCCAGATATCAGTACCATTAGAACCTTCAAATCCTTTTTTAGATAAAACTGAAAGACATTCTATGTTACCGAAGTTTCGCTGAGACAAATGAGACAAGGATTCTAATAATAATCTATCTCAAGATCTCTATAATATAAATTAATCAGAACTCAACTATTTTGCCCTTCCAATTCAACAATTTATGCTTTGAGCTTGATTTTAAATCAGTATTCGAATAATTGTACTTAATTAGTATTAATGCTTATTTTTAATTTCCTATTTCAGAATATGCTGACTAATGATGGAGAATGCCCTCGAGTGTTCAGTAACATTTGGGTGATGGATAATGAAAAGCGAAGCTGGTCAAAGGCATTCCTACTCTTAAAGGATGGAACACTCTATTTATCATTGAAGGTACGATGACAATGTGCAGATTATTTACATGCAGTACAAACATAAAACTCGGAATTTTTTGAATATGCAATAAATTGCATATAGCCTTTTGTGAGCTAGAGAAATTCGCTATTGCCATTTCATTACAGTTCTGTAGCCAATACGTTTTTGAAATTAGATTGCAGAGATGCTTTTCAGTTCTATTTTTGAAACAAATGTATAACATTCTGAATGTTGAAATATTTTTTAAATTCCTAACTGTTAATTTTCAATAGTTGGCTATTGAACTTTCTATTGCCACTTCTACAAAATAATTACAAGCATTGACTTCCTTACTTGGCACAATCAAGTAATTAGAATTTTGCTACAACTTGAAAATATCTAAATGAAACTCTTGATCGTGGCTATATATTACACTTTAAATAAACACTTTAAAAATTACATGTCTCAGTTGTGGAATGATTTGTTACTTTTGTGAATGACGGTTTGTACATAGATGTCACATGGTGATTCCATCGTTGAGGCTCTCCAAGTTTGTGCCCTTCCAAGATGAGTTTTAAAATAGAAGTAATGTAGAAATACACTTTTTCAATCAAACATTGAAAATTGATCAAGCAGTTTGACTTAATCAGAATTATGGAAGAAAAACGATCTTGGACTTTGAAAATTGCGAAGAATATTCTGATGAAAGCTATGTTGATTACTGAGGATTAAACAATGAACTAGAGTAATTCCAACTTGATATGCTATGAGAGTTGAAGAGAACTACCGCTGACGTTGATGACAGCACTGGAAACAGCATTAGTCTTACTAAGTTTCAGCTAGGTGTAAACCTACCAAAACTTAGGCGACACCGTCTCTCTACAACCAGCGCTCTGATTGACTGCCACCAAATTGTCTGAATATCTCTTAAATGTAGTGGGCAGTTTCGATGAGATGGCCGGCGATATCGTGATGATGAGATCACTCGATTTTGCTTGACAATCCACAACATGACTGGTGATCTGGAGGTAGATGCTTGTGCATTATTGTCTATTTCCTCGTGTCACCATTGTTATTAATAGCTGTACTCTTCCCAAACAATAGATAGTTTGCTTGATTGGTAAGACAAAAGAAGACACTTTATCTGCGTCTAGAAATTAATGTCATATCAGCTGACAGTATTCATGTCTGATCAAAGCAATGGATAATGAAGCTTACAGGATCTGTCTAGTCAGAACTCAGGATTTCTCCAGAACCTTGTCGAAATGAATATTATGCAATAGTTACATACGCTGAATAGGTACATTTCTGAATCATTTAAGTTTTAATTTGATTTCAAATCAACAATCAAACTGCAGCAAGCAAGCATTCCAGCCCAGGGCGGCTGTTTTCAGAATAACGATTTCTGTTATAAATATTAAAAAATAGTTGAATGAAAAAAATATTAAAGAAAGATGGTTACTAAACCGTTGCGTGTCCTCAAGTATTCAGTTTTTTGTAGCAACAGGTAACTGAAAGTTACTATTGTCCTCCATAGTGCGGCTCTGTGATTGTATTCATTTTTTGTAGCAACAGGTAACTGAAAGTTACTATTGTCCTCCATAGTGCGGCTCTGTGATTGCAAATACAACTAATGTGTACAACCATTGTAACAGTAGCCGTATGGTAGTACACTGAATATTACATGTGATGAAAGAAGACCATTTTAACCCTTGAAAACAATATGATTTAAAAACTCATCATAATCCTATTCTCGTTTATGCATTATTCGGTAAAGTTCCTTTGGTTTCAGGCTAGATTTGTAGAGATAAATATTGCATCATGCTGTTGAAAAGAGAATAATTTTGGCAGGGGTTTTAAGGATATATTTGAAAAAAAAAACATATCACAACAGCATGGTGTGTGTAAACTAGTCTATGCAGTGGCATGGGGGGTATCGGGGGGATAGATTCCCTCGTTCATGGACAAAAGAAACTTTGAAATTTGAGTTTTAAGAGATAATTTTTGACAAATGAGTCGTAGAACATGTCTGGAATCACTTGAAATGTGGTTTTAGATTAGAGAGATTACCCCGAAGTACACTTTTAAAAGAGGTTTTTGAGTACGTTACTGCATGGTCACCTCAGATGAGGTGACTGTTCAAAAATAGCGAAGTGAAAATAGTTTCAAGTAGCCCTGCTTCAATTATTTTACTAAATCTGTAAGGGGCTGGATCTCCCATTGATAATGATGAAAGAACAAGATAAAATTGACTGAAAAGTAGAAATTATTGAATTCATTAAACAGTTGTGTCTAGAATCTTCAGCCCCCCCCCCCCCCCCCCATCATAGCAATAGAGCGGCAAATTGCTGCCAGCCCTTAGGCGGTAAAAGAGTCAATCCGCCTCTGGTCTTGGTCTTGCAACCTTACTTTTCCTCGATTTAGGCTACTGGTGTATTCTCATCTGATACAGATCTAAGAAAGAGTGTTCTTCTATCTCTGCTACACAATTAAAGACAGTAATATTTCCTCCACTTTCCACTAATAAGTTTGTAGAAAAACCTTCCTTATTGCTAAGCAATTTTCAATCACTTTATCTAACATGCTCTATCCTACTCACTATTTACGTAAGGGAACCCGTACAACATATTGTGTAATTTTAAATTTTATTCTAATTCTTTGATTAATTTCATAATCTATCTATCATGTTGTGGAATACACCTGCAACGTGCAATAATTCACATTGTAGTATCTAGTTACTGGTTCATTAAAACAAAATTACAATGTAATAAGAAGATGCAACATTAAAACCCAAAACAAGACTACATCATTCAGAAACTCTGTCGGTTAGTTCACAAGAGAAATTTAGATTAACTAGAAAATTTTTAATTTAAAAAATTAACTTTTTTAGTTGAAGGTTATCAATTTGAAAGTACACCAGTTGAAAAGAATTTATAATACAGTAGACTCCCTCTAGTTCGGCTCCGGTTGGATCGGCTTCTAGATGGTCTGGCCGGCCTTGGGAGGAGACTCTTCATCAGAAAAACAAAAGAAAATAACGGATTTCTTTTCATTTTCATTGATTTTCAAGTACTTTAATATCTGTAATCCTATAATAAATATTTAGTTTGTTTTGTACAGTACATACAGTAATGTGTTTTTCTGTTTAGTTTAATCCTTAGTATCGGTTATAATATGTGTTACAAAAACGTATCTCACAACATGACAATTCAACAAAGAGATGTCAAAAGCTTCTCTTTGGTAAGTTCATAATGTAAGAATATTTAAGCAACGATTTTTGTTGATTTTAAGAAGTAAATAATGCATTTAATAGGGTTATTTTCAGCTTCGATAACAACTCCGGTAAGTCTGGCCATTTCGTAGTCCAGCCAGTGGTCTGGTCCCGAGGTGGCCGAACTAGAGGGAGAATTTAGTTTTGAAGTCATTTGTCATTAAACCATCTTTTCTTGCTTCTTTCATCAATATTTTTGTAAGAGTTTTCAAATCTTCCAAATTTTCTGCAATTATTGACACATCATCCGCAAAGGCAACATATTTGCTCCAACTTCTACACCCTCATTCTGTTGTGCTACTTTTTGAAGCGCTTCTTCTATGGCCATATTAAATAGAATCGGAGACAGCCTATCTCCCTGTGTGACTCCTGAATTTACCGAGAAGGGTTCACAGCAATAGCCGTTAACTTTAACCGAGCTTCTTGATCCTACAATACTCATCTTTGCAAGGTTTAGGAGTTTCCTTGGAATAACAAATTTAGGTATCTAATTGTGTGTCCGTACTATATCTGTTTATACTGTTGTATGCTTTTTCTTAAATCTGAAAACTGCAAAGAATTTTTTGTTATACTCCCAATATTTGGCCACCACTTCTTTAAATACAAACACTTGAATTGTTGTTGATCTGCCCTTTACAAAGCCAAAGATGATCTTCGATTATTTCATCTGAATAGCGTTCTAGGTGGTTGAGGATAATCTTGGAGATTACTTTATATGGCACACTAAGGAGCGGAATGCCTCTGTAGTTACCACATTTTTCTTTTGCACCTTTTTTGAGTATGGACACTATTACTGCTTCTTGCCATTCAGATGGCATTTCTTCCTTATTCCAAATTTCCAAAATCAATTCGCACAACTTTTCTATGATAACCTCTCCCCTTTTCTTCAGTAAATCTGCTGTTATTTCATCTTTTCCAGTAGATTTATTGTTTTTCAAGGCTTTTACTGCGTATTCAACTCCGCTCTGGTTGGTGGTTCCACAGACGGCTGGACGTGTTGGTAACATGACTCGCCGTTTTGATTTGTTTGATTTTACTCCTCAACATTCAGCTGCTAAATACACTAGGACATAAATTAATCATCACATAATTAGACAGGATTACAAACTTGGAGACGATTACTGTCTATTCTCATCAAACTGTGAATCGTACCTCATTCAAGTTTTGTTTTAAACCAGTAGTATCCATTATATATTTATCCTCAGATTACAAAGTACTGAAGATGAATAATTACTCTCTTTAAATCGTTATTCAGTTAAAACTATTCATTGTTAATTTTAAAACATCCCATCTTCAAAATTTTTGATTACTATATCTTGATGATAGTTGTACTATTTTCCGTCAACAGAAATGTTATCAGTATATTTTTCTTCTACGTAAAAAGCTTCTCTTTGCGCTTTACCTGATGATCAGAAACAGCTAAGAAATGATACTTCCTTGGAGAGAATAGAATAGAATGACTGCCTCTATTTATTACCTGAGAGGGCGAAGTTAGAGCGCAGCCGGCCTTCTCTTCCACTTAACCCTCCCCTACAATTCTAATTAAAATAGGTAAACATAATTATTAGAATAGAAGAACAAAGCAAACAGAAGAACTAAAAAATAGGAGATAGAGAGTAGAAACAGGCCAAAACTATTGATGATTTATGTGATGGAAATCTCTGAAAATTCCTTGTAATGACTGTAATACTAATAATTATTTTATTTTGGGTTTAAAATGAATCCTACATAATACTTTGAAGGCATTTTAGCTTGGGCGTACGTAAATTCAATGAAAATACCAAACCAAGTCGAGTATCAAGCACAGGTTTATAAACAGTATTGCTACCTACCAGAAATCAGAAATCTATTGAAAAAAAAAATACTAAAATGCATAAATGACAAGGTTGATAATTAGGTGTCACGTGGGATGGAAAACTGGACAGTTCAAAAATAGTGCATAGAGTATATAAGGAAAATTTGTATATCATAGTAAATTATAGACATAATGTAGGAATTTAGATTATAAACAGAGCATAAATAGTTCAAAATCAATAATAGACTTGAGATAGACCACATCATTAATATTAATTCAACTGATTATTGTTATGCTCTTGTATCCAAGACTTTTTTCAAGCCAGTTTCTTTTCAAATAAAATATTATTAATTGACCTGAGATGAGAAGACTCATCACCTGACATCATTCTCTTAGAAACCTTGATGGTGCACTTGGCCCAAAAGTTTAGTTAGGTAGGTTCATTGTAGGTGATTTAATTAATAGAAATAAAATTTCATAAACATTGTAGCTTCAATAAGTGCTTTTATATAACAAGTGCAGCTTCAATATTGTTAACCTGTGTTAACCTCAATGTTTTGGACTTTGTAAAATATTCAACATTTGTGAAGGGAGCAGTTTTGGACTTGAGTCTGTTGCACCTTCACACTCCTTGTAAATTTGTCACAATAAATAAATATTAATGCAATAATTCTTATCAAGATGTGCAATTTCACCTGAAAACAAAAGCAGGTCGTAAATTTTATAATTAAATATTGATGAAAATGCTGATAGTTTATGATTCAAATAATTTGAAGTGATTTTCCAAGGTCCATAAACTTAATTGCTTTAATTCGTAACTGGTGATTATTCTTGCGTTGAATTATGTGATGAAGCAGCAGTTATATGGGGATATAAAAGGAATTTCATCCACTTGATGAATCACAGCAATAAATGAATATTCAGGAGTTGCTCACTTCTCCCAGCTGTCATGTTGGCTTAGCGAAGAATTCTGAATAAATTATGGCAGTGTCACGTCACATCGTCATCTGATTCAAAGAAGTTCACAATAAACAAACTATAAGTTATTCGATCATCACTTTCCCTACAATGCAATTCATTTGTAACGTTTTTGGATGACATATTCTATCAAGTTCTATTTGTAGTAAACTGACAGACCTTTTCACGCATGAGAAATACACACCTTTAGACATGCTAATTAACGTGTATGTTCTATGCAAATAATGAAATTTTCATGATAGCGTACTAAAAAAGTTGAATTTTTTATCATAGTTTGAATTTGTGTCTCCATTCAAAATACAGTACTTTGTTGTTATAATTCTTGATGGTGTATCGTCGCAATGAAAATTCTGGTTGACGTTTTAAATATCATGTGATAGTGCGTTGAATGCATTTGATTGCTAACAGATCTTCAGAATCAGGACCTTCTTGATATTTTTCATGTTCCAGCCCACTTCTTCCGAAAAGTGATTGATTTTGAAAATGTTCTGCTTACATCACCCTTCTTTACTGCCTAATTCACAACATTTAAATTGAAGTATCAAACCAAAATAAATGCATTTGTATAACAATAATCCACTTATTATTAATCAAATGTTTGCTTCCACCATGGCTGTAATATAATATATTTTCTTGCATATTGTATATGAATGTGTTGTACTGTATTATGCTATTTCATTTAACTATTATTGTACCACACTCACTCAAGGAGATTGAATCAATCCAAGTATCCTTCCTCCAGTTTGCATAATCCTCTCCATCATTAGCTTTCCATGTTCAATTTACCAGTATAGTTTTATGTACTCTTATATTAATCTTTATTTTTTGCATTCATTTGATGATTTGTTGATTTACAGGTGCATGTGGTGGCGAAGTTACTCAGGCACTGGAAAAACAATGAAAACTGTTTTCTCATCAACGAAAGGGTAAGTCGAGATCGCATTTCATCATATTATTTCAGTGCAATTTTTAATTATACCTCATGGACTTGAGAAGTAGGTGTAAATCTGCTGCTGCCGCTGGCAGATATTTTTCACCAATGAACCGTATACCGGTACCAAGACTGCAAAATGATATTAGTGGAAATATTGACGTGTTTGCTGATGCTTCTACAGAATTTAGACGGAAAATTAATGTTTTGTTAGCGCACTCTTGCTTATACATAGGAACTGTATTATTTTGCTAACTATTTTCTGTTTTTTCTCTATTTTCTATCTTCTGTCTTTAATTATTTATTGGTTTCTACTGATAGATGATTTTATGACAATTTGGGCGTATGCCTGTACGTTTCCATATACTTGTATCAGATAAATAAATAAATTTAGATTACAAAGAATATCGATTTGTGGGTAGAAACTTTGCATTAAAGAACTATAATACATTACAATAAATTAATTATTATTCAGAGAGTGGGAATGTATATTCAAGATTGAAATATCCATCTCATGAAATGAGTAAAATTCTATGAATCTAAATATGAACAACTAACTCAACATGCATCAATCTATGTTGTTCAACATACTTTTTAAATTTAATTTATCAAAATTTTATTACAACTTGACCTGTTGTTTGCTGGTTTAATTCCATGCTAGACCTGGCATTGTAATTTTTTAAATTCAACTCACTTCCAAGGAAACATTATATAAGTTTATATGTAATCATCTACAATGGTCAAAAATGCTCACTGAATTTCCAAACTGTTTTTCTGGGTTCATTATTGACTTCAAATTTTCTATACATGCATCTCGATAACCAGCATAACATGGAATGCGTTATGAAAAAATGCACTCCAATACTATAACAACAAAAGCAATGATTGTGATATTGAAGTTGATAATAATGATAATTATTACCATCATTGTCGAAATGATGGTTTTGAATGATGCTATTCATAGTTGATGGTAGGGTTGGGGCTATTGACTTACTGTCAAACACACCGATTGGGCATAATAGTTATTGGCTCATCGGAGGTACAACATGTGGTTGAGTATGTCAAGTGTGCTCATGAATACAAATGCTCATCATTCACAGCATACTGATTCGACAAAATTTCAACTTCTCATGCCAACACATGAGAAAACCCGAACATGATCGTGAAGGCTATCGATTGTCTCTTTTTAAGATGTGTCAATTATTTTAAAAAATTGAGAGTAGGCTACGATACAAATAATAATTTATCTCGTAATTAAAATTTAATTTTCAATTGACTGGTATTCATCAAAAAACATTCTTTATCAAATTTATTCTACATATTAAAACTAAGACAAAATTATCTCTTAAAATGTACATAATTAACTACAGTATATCTGCAAACTTATGAATGCATTAAAATATACGTTTCAAGAATTTATTTCACTCTTGGAAATATCATTCTATCTAAAAATCATTGATTAATGTTTATAAACTGCTTTAACATTTTTTATTCAATTTTCTTCTGTGTTCTTTATACTTGACATTGGAAATATTTTTACAACATCTCAAACTTGAAACCAAGTTTGATAAGATAGTGAACACAAGTGTCTTCTGTTGACGTTTACTCTGTTGTCTATTGCACTTGTTATACGTATCATCAACTATGATTCAGATAGATTAAATAGAACAGTAGAATTTTGTGCTTGTCACATCATAGCTTGAAATGTTTATCATAGAATAAATATGGGTCGTTCATAGTTGGAGTTTCTAATGATTTCTACATAACTGCATGATTTTGTTTAGTACTGAAAAATTGAGATGTTACATTGTCTCATAAATCATAATGTAAGTTTTGAAATCCACATTATTTGATCAATATTGCTGTCACTTCCCAACTTTTATTAAATTTCTTGTTCATGATCTTCACTTGCATTGCATATAGTATGAATTTATCAAAATGCTAAACATTGCATTTAAGTGGTAGAATTTTTTTTTATCTTGAATTTAATCTTCTAATTTTAATTTAATTTTCAATGAAAATAATATTTAAGGCATATACATCATAAATATTAACATATATTAGTGCTTGGTATAGAATAAAATTACAGAATCTTTTTACTTATTTCAATTATAGCCTATAGAATATAGAGATTCCTTCACAGTCCTTGGAAATAAAAACGGGTTTTTATAGTTTACATTCGGGTTTACGGGTTTTGTAATTAAATTACCACTCAAGGGTTGGAAATATCAAAAAAGTGAGAAAGTGTAGACAAAATTTTTAGATCTTTGTGTAAGGATCATTTTTTATTCATACCTTTTCGAATCTGAGCAATAGTTTTCAAGTAAACAAGAAAATTAGATTTTATCCGCCACTTTCCAATATGGCGGCCATGTGACAGTTTCCTTCACTGAAAAACTTAAATTTATCATTTGGCATCCTATTCATAATAAATCATCATGATAATTCCATTTCAATTGCAAATAATTGGTTGCAAAGCATAAGATTGATTTCCACCTTGGAAGCTGGGGGTGGTTTGGTGAGAGATGAAGGGTTGTACAATTCTATAGTGATAAATGCCTTGGTCTACCATCATAAAAATGAGCTACATATCATGGTTTATCGATTTGGTGATAATTTTGCCATGTCAACTATTGATTTCAATGAGAAATCATGAGTCAAACTTTATGTTTGAGGAAATTTCAAAAAAGGTGATTATCAATTTTCAATTTTATGGCGTGAGGGTTGAAGATATCGAAAAAATGCAAGAACAAAAGTTGTAGATATTGATCTAAAAAACATTTTTTATTTTTTATTTGAAACGTTTTTTGATACGGTGGATAGTTTTCGAGAAAATTGGATAAATCTAACATTTGGCCGCCATTTTCCAAGATGGCGGCTGAAGCACAACTTTTATCGCCGACGACTTTTAGTATGTTATTCAGCATGCAAAGTAGTACATATGTGCCAAGTTTCTTGCTTGTATCATTTTTTTTTTTTTAGGGCCAATTTTGATCTAAAATTACTGGACTATTACTGAACAGTTTCAATTTTCAATCCATGGTGTTAGTATTAGTTATCTAATCGATTATTTCGTTCCCTATTACTAGTTTCAACTATCACTATACACATTTGTCTCATATTATAAGGTTTTGTATTAATTAATCTAGCAAAATAAAGCAGACAAAAATACTCAATCGAAGCATATTTGCAAAATTGTGTTGTATTTCAACTGCAGCCCCAGTTCAATGCTCGTTGGTTATGTTAGGATTTATTTATTGGAAAATATGAGAGAACAGATTTCTTTAAGTGATGCACTATAAATCAGTGCAAGGAGAACAACATAGCCGGTCATTGACGGTTGAGGGATGAGGTGTGTTTACATATTTCATAAATCAGTAGTGATCTCTGATTGGTGCAGCGATGAATTTTCGAGCTGCAAAAGCCAATAAACGTATAACTTGTATTATTATTCTCCAAATCTAAGTATATTCTGGAGACTGTGTATTGTCGTTTATCTCATTGTGTATTGATTTCCAAGATGTTCCTCGAAAAACAATAAACTTTTTCAACAACTTTTTTCTTATTTTTGTAAATGATACTGTGTATCCTTTTGCCATGCATAGAGTTTAGCTTGTAATTTGAACATCTCAATCAGATTACGTTGCCTTGACGTAGTAGCGCGTTGATTGTTGGCGGGCGAAATATTTAAATTTACGAAAGACGTTGAGTAAATTACTCTTCTTGAGGAATTTTTCTTCTCGTTCCAATAGGCTCTCATTTTTCCGATAAGAGTATTGAAAACCTCTCCTCTAATTAATTATCTTGCCAAGGTCCTCTGCGCTCGCGCTGTATCCGTGTTGAATTGAAAAAAAACTATCAACTTTTACCTCTTGTGGGGAATAGTTTGTTCTTGGTACTCATCTAGTCTTTAATGAACCTGAAACTTTTAGGCACGTGGTAGTTGAGAAACCATAGTTAATTACATTTTTTAAATCGTTAATTTCGTGTCCAAATGCTGTACTTGTAAATTTTGGGCGTAACATAGGGAGTATTTTGAAAACTTCCCTCAACAAGTCTCGCCTTGACCCTGTGATGGGCCGGAGAAACGTGTAAAAAAATTAAGAAGTGCAGTGGCGTAGCTACAATGGGGCACCGGGGCAATTCCCCGTGGCCCCGAGCTTTGGGGCGGGGGGGGGGCAAAGAAAAATAAGTTTTTGCTCTAGAAAACTTATAGACTACTGAAAATCCAACTTACTAGTAGGCCCGAAGCCACAACGCTACAACTAAATGGAATGTCGCATCCAAACAACATAGATACGGCTATTCTTAACTATGTCGCGTAACGCTGTACATAGCCTATACTGTAATACAGTATTTGTACGGTGTAAATGTGTGGGTTTCCTGTGAGTGAGGCGTAAGCGACTTGGTTTTTGCTATGAAGGAAAGGTTTGGCCATGTATTAAGAGAGCTATCTAAACTTATTTTGACAAGTAAAAAGGCAAAAGAACGGAATGATGCAGTAAAACTGAGAAAGAAAATGGAAAGCTTTGACTTCGTTCTTTTGTTAGTAGTGCAAACAATGATTTTGCAGTAACTTAATGTCGCCACCAAATGTTTCCAAAACGAGAATATGGATATTGTTTTGGCTTTTGATATTTTGGGTGATGCAATATTAGGTGTCGAAGAACTAGTAAGTTCTTTTGAAGAACTTGTAAAAGAAGCTTCAGCCTTGTGCTCCTAATGGGGAATAGCTTGTGAGCTTTCTAAGAAAAGACCAAAACAAGTAAAAAAAAAAACATTTCAACCAACTAAGTGTAGACCACCGATTTCTTAACCCTGAATCCAGATTTCGGGTGTCTGTGTTTTGCCACATGATTGATACAATTACTGTCCAGCTAAATAACAGATTTGAAGGTATGAAATCAATCATTAATGCCTACAGAGTTGTTCAGCTTTATTTTTTAACAATGCTCCAGATGATGAACTGATTGAAGAGGCAAAACGCTTCCCAGAGGCTTTTTCTGAAGATGTGTCATAAACTTTTCCTGCGCAACTTTCCAGCATACGAGCAGCTTTTTCTAGTAAAATTAAGAAAATGACGACTGTTAAGCAAGTAATAGACTTCCTCTACGTTGAAAATCATATTCTCGTTGCAAGATATCCTGACGTGTGTACCCTGCTTGTTTTATGTACTTAACAGTTCAAGTACTGTTACTGTGCCCATCACAGTGACCAAAGCAGAAAGATCCTTTTCCAAGTTGAAAGTGATCAAGACTTACTTAAGAAGCACAATGTGCCAAGAAAGGTTGAGTGGGTTGGCCCTGTTGTCAATCGAAAATGAAAAAGCAATGAAACTGAATTTTTGCGAATGCAAACAGTAGAAAAAAGAGTTTGGGTAAATTAGGTCAGATGATATGTTAGTTTTACTCGTTCAATATTCTTTGCTTAGTAACAATAAACAACAAGATTTTTATTTGTAAACAGTTTGTAGATATTTTTTGGATTTACCTTCCATCTTGATCATGTCGTTCGTTTGTGAAATACATTGGTATTTTTGAGATTTTATATAAAGGGGGGCCCATCTCAAGGTTTTGCCCCGGGGCCCCTTCAGGCCTAGCTACGCCACTGAAGAAGTGATTAATTTTTGGGGCTTTATGGGAAAAGTTTTGGAAGCTTTACATGATCCTCATCAAGTGTTTTAAATGAACCTGGAATTCAGATTTTTTAGGTCACTTAGTTCTTGAGAAAATGTGATCAACTAAATCGTTGGTTTTGGTCCCTGACGCTTGAAAACTATGAATAATTATTGCAAAATATTGTTAGTTTTGAAGTATCTTACAGAATATTTAAAAACCCTCCACTAGAGGCTGAACTGAATACAAAATTTCGATTTTTTCTGCCCTGTTGCTCTTGAGTTATAGTGACCAAATAAATTTTCCAAACTTGTTTGAGCGTACATTGGGGATAAATTTCAAAATACTAGTATGTGTTCAAGGTCTTTTGACAATCCTTCTTGTAAACCAAATTAAGATTTTTTGGCATTGTTTTTAAGAGATTATTGAAAAAAACTGAATTTCCGTAATCGGCATATTTGGGGAAACTTTTGTAATATTTTCTTATTACTGGGCCTCTCAACCAAATAGAACAGGTTTACCAAATTCCATTTTTCTTGTTGACCTAGTACTGTAGAAAAGCTGAAAAATAATTGCTTAATTTACCAAAACCGTCAATGTCGCACTTTCTTTTGGGGAAATTTTCGAAAAACAAACTAAACATGTATAAAAAAATTCATTTTTTCCTTTATGTAGTTCTTAAAAAAAACTTGAAAATGATAGCTCAATTTTTAAAAAAACATCAATTTTGGGCGGATTTTGTGACATTTTTGAAACAGTTTCTCAGCACGCGACTATTTTTTTGACTAATTAATTCCCGAGAAAAGATGAAGATTCAGCCAAACAGTAGTATTTAATATTTTATATGTATATAGCTTATTATTTCGACGATCCCTGCAGGAAGGTGATTCGAAGTATCCTTGCTCATGTGATTTTTCTTTGAGCCGGCCCCGCTTGCCGTTGTAGAGTGGGTTGTAGATTTTCATTACTTTAGTATTCTGTAGCGTAGGTCCAACTTTATAAGAAAATGAAATTATTTTCCATGTTTAACAATCATTTATAATTTATTTTACATAGGATCTCAAGTTTTAGATTGACTAAATAGCATTTTACGGTGAAAATGTCAATTTTAGTTGTTTAAAAATTCAATTCCATCATTCTCCTATGATGCAAAATATTTTTAACTCGATTTTGTTGTTTTTTTTTTCTCTTGAACATGAGACTACTATTCTATTAATTTTTTATATTTCCTTTAGATATATATTTTTTTAATTTGTTCTTAGCTGTTTTCTTGATGAAAAGTGAGTTTTTAGCTTTACGACTATTTATCCCTATGACTCCTGTCCTGGGTACAGGTTTGGATTTGTTTGCCAGGTCTGGCATTTTTTCCAATGTCAATTAGTCATATTACCCATGCACAAGTTCATGAGAGATTAACTGAAATTTAGAAGAATAATTATCATCGAAAATCCTTTTAGTTAACCCAGTATGCCTAATTTATATTTTCATATTGTGAGTGTATAAAAAGAAATAACCTATTTAAAATAATTTCAAGTTCAAGGTCTGTACTGTGGAGTACTCTCTACTCTGTACAGGTGTTAGTTATCGTAATCGATGAAGGTATCTGAGAAAGTAGTGTTACACCAAAGTTTAAACCACATATTGGTGTAGTGGTTGTACTAGTACTGAGTAGCATTGAGTGCTTGAAGCAAAAGTAAAGCAACCGCAGTTGTTGGTTGGTTGTCCCGTATCCCGTTGCCGGTTGCCAGTGGAAGGCTGGAAGGTAGAAGGTGTGCTGTGCACAGTGCTTGTGCTGAGCTGCTGAGATAACGATTGATTTACGCTGGCCGAATAGAAAGTGGAAGGGCAGGCGGCAGCCTGTTTTGCTCGGCTGACAGTCGCTTTCGGCACAGACTGTACCACAGGTTAGCCGTTTTGGCTCGGATTGTACGACCGATCAGCTGTACTAGTTGCCCGAGACTAGCTGGCGGCGACACACTTATAACGCGCTCTCTCTCGCTCGTTCGCTCCTCAAAAATATATGTCCGATTGTGATTGCTGTTTCTATTTTATGTCGGAACGGTTAGTGTTGTGTGTTGTGACTTTTGATACAGTATTTAATCAAAAAGGTAAGTCATTACAAGTTCCATGTATTTTCCACTGTGCATTCACTGATTTTCGTTAGTAGGCTTCGACCGGCGAATGGGTCTCTGTTCAAGCTGACCTGTGTTGCAACGCCGGTATTAACTTAAATCTATTACTTTCTTCTTTGTGTATTCTACCTTTTCTTCGTCCATTAATCAGTATTAACAAAATACCAATCTCATCAACAATACAAATAATCCTCCGATAAACCTTTTGTTTCCTAGAATTTGTCAACGAAAATCGTTTTCCTTTGTTCGTCGTTTCTCATTTACTATTCCCGTATTGATATTATATTGATTTTGCTTTCCTCAACGTCAAAGTAACGTAATCACTGTATCGATCTAATTATTTTGTAAATTATAAGGATTTCTTGGAATTCACGTTCGTGTTGTATTTCATCGCTTGACTTCTTGGAAATTCGTCTAGTGCAATACTCTCTGATGGATTTCCTTTTTAGATCTTTCCTTTGTATTGCTAGCAGTCAAATGATGGAAAATCTAATTTTCAACTCTGATCAAAAGTTTATCTCGTTCTTCGTGATTCAGTGTTTACCTTTTAAGTATTTTAAAAAAATATGTAGAATAAATTGATACAGTTCCTACCTTTAGTCGCACCTCGTAGATAATGTCAAAAATAATAGTATTAGTGTCCAGGCTGTTAGGCTCTGACCCATTAAGTAAATAATGAAAGTTTAGTCCTGAACTTTGAAAATATTATTGTTAATATGAATTTTATTATAAACACTAGTATCTATCTGTATCACTGTACTAAATAAAATTAATATTTTCCAAACTACATTCTTTTCAAATCATTCCATTATTTCCAGCGATTTTATTTTTCCGTGGAGAAATAAAACTTATACATATATTTTTTACACAAATAATGACTTTTTATTAAAGCATATAATAAACCATTACTTCTGGTAATTAGTATGAGTTTCCCTACACTGATCTACAGTATATAATCCGAATTTGAAATTGAAAGCATTATTTTTCCGTTTTAGCTGTAAGTTACAGGCAATTCAGTTTCGCCGGTCCGAAATTTTCATTTAAATTTATTATTCCCTTTCAATTGTGTGAGAATGATTGAAGAACAATCTTACATTAAAAATTGTCTGCAGTTTAACAGTTTATTTCAAAATTTAACAAAACTGTCAAGTTCAAGTTATGTTACATTATGTGATGTTCCTCTCTATGATTTTTTCCAAAATACACTAGGTGGTTGAATTCGTATGAATCAAAAATTCGTATTATAACAAAAAAAAAAAAACAGAAGGTTGTTGAATTCGTATGTATCTCAATCTTCGTTTGGCTATAAAATTGAATGAATAATAATAAATTATGTACTTTTTATTTCAGAAAACTATTTTCCCTTTTGTCAAACTTGTTCGATTGCACCCTCCTACCCGCCCCCCTATAGCATCAACCCTTCCTATTATGAGGCTTATTAGGGGGTTTATTGTTATCAACTAGTTCTGTTATACGGCTTATGTTTCTGTATACTGTTGACATATTATGAGAGGGGTCAGTCGATTTTGAGGTCTATTATTGCAACCAATAATAACAACGTTATGAATATTATAATATTAATAAAACCTTTATCATGAACGTCCTGTGTAAAATAATTCTCAACATTTGGTCGTTGAAGGAATTCAATTTAGCTCTTGCTACTAATTTCCAATCGATTATTGAATTTTATCAAAACATAATGAACTTGATAATCCACTAATCTATCAAAATATAAATCCATTTCTCTAACAAACTGATTAAAGAAATATTAATCCTGCATGGAAGTTCTTGATTAAGAGTGTTGAAGGGTAGCCTATAATTGAAAAAAACTAAAGAAGGGGCGTTCTTTTAAGAATATTTTATAAGCTTTTGCAGTGGACCTGTTGTTTTTTTAAAAAGTGAAAGAACAATTAGTGCATTCTTTCCATATTAATGGAAAAGCCGAGATGAAAGAATTCCCCTTCGATTATGAAGTTATGGAAAATTGAAATTTCATACAGTATTATGCATTGTAGTCTGAAAATAAATTTGAATGCTTAATTCAGTAAAATATCTCGTTTTATAAGAGATCTATCTCTTGAGAGATTATCTATACATTAGAGATATAGTGAAGTATATAAGGGTATTATATTAGGGCTAAGCTCAGAGTTTGAAACCACCAACCTATAATTTATCTATAATTGACACTTCTTTGCTGAGAAGTCTTTCCATTTTACATTTTAAAATAGACATATCCCAACTCTGTTATTAGAACGTTGTCAATATTTTTAAAATTTCAGAACTTTACACTACAACGTAAATGAGAATTTATTTAAATTTCGAGTAAAAATTCAAATTTTAGTTATCCTTTTATTAAATCGTTTAACTCAGTCAATTGTCAAAAATGATTGCTTTAATTCGTATAAATTTTTATTGTGAAATGAAGTTATTATGAAAGCTTAATAATGTGTTCAATGGTTTTATGTGGTCATCTTCGTGTAGTAGTGGTCAACCAAGGTCACCTCTGGTACTAGGTGTTTTGCAATGCATTCAGACTAATAATCGATTACCATTGAAGGATAGGCCACTATTTAGTGTACTTTCAACAAAATTTAGATCATATGGAAAGTCTGTTTAGTATTTTTAGGCCCATTTCCTCTTATAATACATAGACATATTTCCACTTTGATGACGATCACCAAGTTTCTGTAATGCTCGCTCAGTTCTAAGTATGGGAGTTTTAATAACTATCGATTCTATTGAAAATCATTGCTCTCATTAAAAAACTGATACATTTCTCTCAGCTATTACTTGACTCGCATTTAATGTGTGGAACATTGATTCTCTTCAATGCTTGTTATCAAAGCATAAAAGAAAACCCCATAATAAATCCATATCGAGTATGGGCTATGTATGCTAGTAATTCGTCTTGGATGGTCGGAAGACTCATGTATACTGCTTTAAAAAGTTCTGATTATAAGAAAAACTATTTCTTGGAAGAGGGGTCTTGGAGGTCATGACCCCTTCCAAAATCGAAGCTTTAATATTGATAGGGCAGAGGAGGGTGTTCATGCAAAAAAGGCCATACTTTTGTCACAGCCTGACCCCTCCGCATCCACCAAAAAATTGAAACTTTACAAAGGAAAGGGTAGACGGGAGGTATGGTTTCGCAAAAATGGTCATCAAAATCTTAATTTGTGTTGTGACCCATGGGACCACCCTTGTGCCCTTGTGTAAACAAATTATACCATTTGATTTTGAAAAACCGAAGTAGGCTACTATATACATGTGTACAGCTGCAGCCTAAATTAAATACTTGGCGTTACAACTGCAGTGGTACTAAAGCCTATCAGATGGTTAACAATTTTTTATTGTACGTTTAGGTGACTGGGGCTGCTTTTGGAAGGTTGACCGGCAAATAATAACGTGAAATCTGCTTTATCACTTAGCTAGTGGTTCGGAGCCCACCTAAAGCTGTAGCCACAAACTCATATCTCAAGTCTCAAAAACTCATGCATCATCAGCATGATTGTTTGATTGAGATTGACAACCGAAACTAGTTTCTCGAAGTTTTAATAAAGGTGGTTGTGACAATTTCGTCTTATTATTCATTATGGATACCTTCCACAATATCACCTTCGCCATTACTAAGAAAGTTTATTGTAGAATGAAAAATATTAGTAGGCCAATTAGTGATGTGCTAAGTTTGAAGTGCTGCCTATTAATATGAACTAAAATCGGATGAGCAGAGTTGATTGAAGAAAAAGTTAACAAACATGATTGAAGAAACATAGGAATAGGAGACTGCTCATTCCTGTAGAGCCAAACACGTGAATTATTGCAGAATAATAATTATAGTTCACACTCCCAATTCAAAAGGGAAAGCTGCAAAAAGATGAGTAGGTCTGTTGCCAACTAATTCAAGGGTGAAACTACAGATAAGGATGATGGCGTATTTTATCGACAGCAAGTACAGATTTAATGTTACACAAAAAATGCGTTGGCGAGCAAAGTTGGCTGGTTTCCGATGTTGGTGTCTTTTTTTTTTTTTTGTGAAGGCGTGTGTAAAACATTTTTCTAATTGCTAAGTGAAGAAAACTATGGATGGATAGTGAGTGCACTTTCAGCTGGTTGCCTTCTCAATTCTATTTCAAGGCCAAGATGCAAACCGGCCGCCACTGTTGGCTGTCCTAAGTCCAACTACAGGGAAACTTGCGTCACTAACCTGGCTGCCTGCTCCCAAACTCAGAATAGGCCACCTTTACTCGGTCACACTACTTGACATTACTACTTGATTTTTATTTACACTATCCGAGGCTCGAGGAAGCGAACTTTTTCCCCACAACAACCGGAACGAGAGCGAGTCTATGAATCACTAGAGACCAATTAGTTATTCATCTGGCGTAGCAGCAGCGGTGCATCTTCCTCGCTTAGCGCATCGATCTCCTTGTTTCACATTGAAAGTGAAATTTATTGCCAGCGCAATTAGAGCACGTGTATCAACTAAATCAGAATCTCACGTCACCTCTCCGTTTGCACACAACTTTGGCTTTCGAAACTACTGAATTTCAATTTAATTGGAATGAACATATTCAAATGTGTATCACGCTGAATATTCAGAATAACAATTATGATTCCCACACTGTGGCCTGAGTTTGATCAGTTTGCTTGCTTTTCTCAACTATAAAAAAGGTGACAAACGTACGAGTTATGACTTTATTTACAGGAAGAGAATAAATATTGAGGAACTCTCTGAAACATCAACACAACAGCCCCCTTCTCATCTTTATTATAATATGGTCATGTTTCATGATGCTCAAGATCTAGGTTCTAGGGGCCGTATTTATGAACTTCACTGTCTCTTGACTCAAAGAACTCTTGAATGCCTCTATTCTAAATGTATTTCAGGAGTCTCTCGAGTCGAGACACTGAAGGAACGTTTCTTAAATACGGGCATAATTCTCATTCCCATGTTCATGAAGAAACGTATCGTTATTATTATTTAGCAAATAAGGCAATAGGCAAAATTCATTACAAAGCAATAATACTGTGTATTACTGTATAATTGAATAGGGAAGAGAGTAAATTTAATACAAAGTAATTTGATATCGGTACAGTAAATAATTCGGGGGGGGGGGGAACATTTTTTATAAGATTACATACAGCTTTAAAAAACTATTGCTTAATTTTAAATGTGGCGACAATATTTGAAATATTTTGAAGATTATGATATTTTTCATCGCTTTCTTTTCTCACTTTGAAGAATCATTTCAGTTTAAAGTCTTTTATCGAAATAATGCTGTCTGCTGTCAATCTATATTCAATCGGTTATTTATCATTATTATCTCAAGATCTAGGCTCCGTTTTTCTATATAAACTGCATTTAACAGTTTGGTTGAATTTAAACTTTGAATGCTTCAATCACCGCTGAATGCTACTGTTTATTTTCAGGGGAATCAATTTGAAACTAGATCTAATTTGTATGCTTCTAGAAGCATAATTCCAAATTTGATCCCACTATCCAATCTGATGTTAGAACTAATAATATTCTTCCAACTTAGAATGTTCTTCCTTAAGATATCATCTTTAAAATGGGATATCCTTTTCCCCTCAGGAGAACCTTGTGAAACTAAAAAATCATTCAATTCATTCTACTGAATGACTGGTTAGTTATCTTGATTTTTAGACATGTAAACTCCACTATAAGCTACAATACATTTTACAGATACCATGTTGTAAGGATTCATCTCCTTCATCATAAAATCCCTATAAAAGCATAAAAATTCAACATATTTATGTTATTACACTCTTGTGACCATGTGAAATGTCTTGAAGTGGACGAAGTATGTGTTAAGTTAGGTTAGATTTGTATTGGTGATGCTATTCAGATGTGGATTAAGTGTTTGTTAGATTTTTATCAGACAATTTCTCACTTCTATCAAGATTATGAATATTCCATTATTCTGTATAGCGGCCATAAATAAATGCATGGTTCATTAGAAATAAACCACATGGCTATCCGGCGCCTCGTGTATTGCTGTTGCCTTCTTATTGGCACAGGCTGCAACTTAGATTTAACCTTGTCCTTCACTACTAAAGCGGTCTCACCTCTTTATTCCGTGCTCAAAGAAGTCATTGTTGGGCTCATATATCTCTTTAATATGTTCGCAGCACTACCTAGAATCCATTGAATGTTTTGTCACTAGATTCCTATCACACAACAGGTTTTTCATGCTAACAGCTTCCTAGTTCCTTAATCTCTGCAACATTACACTGTCATTGATTCTAAATCATAAATGCATGAGATAGATCGATGAACAACTAGCTCATGACTAGTATATCTTTACCTGACATGCTTCACAATACTTTCTTCAAACTTTACTTTTTACAAATCGAACCTAACATGACTTTTCAGAGAGTGGTCATGAAACGTTGGTCATGAAATATTGGTTTAAAACGTGAAACAAAAATGAAAAATGGCCAAAATCAGTTATTTTGAGTCGATGCTTTTAATAGCTATTGTTCTATGCAAATGAAAGAAAGTGTCCTTTACTAATTATCCTGAGAAGTTGTACTATAATAATATTCAAAGAAGAACTAGTGAAAGCTCTCCAAATGGATGTGTTGGTCATTAATGCTGATGTAGGGAAAAATATCAAACTCCATTGTTAATGCTATGTCAACATTAAGGATGATACTTCTACGCAATTGTTGTTCAAGATGTAGTCTCAACTCAACTGAACTTTCCATTTTTCCTTTTTAATAATAACTTCTCTTCAGCATAGACCTTCTTATTATTTGTTTTTTCAAAAATTGTTCCACTTAACAATTGTTCTAAATATCTCAATGTCCTTTGATTAAACACATTGATATATCATTGTTAAATTTTAAAATGTGTGTTATCAGTGAAAACATTGTTGCAATGAGAGTTTTTTTTTGTCGGTGACTTTGTCTGATGAATCATTCTTTTGGTACGCTGAAATGACATAATTCGTCGTTAAAGCTAACAAGTTAAGTACTCAATGTCAGTAACGTTTATTGTTATGTCTTCATAGACAAGATAAGGCCGCTAGTCTGTTTGATAGCAATCATCTTTCCCAGTCCAAGAAAGAAAATTGATTGGCTATAATGATCACCCATGAAATGAGTACTTATAAATAAAGTTATGATCTTTAATGCATTTTTTATAATAAAAATCAATTTTGACTAGTCTTCCAAAATTTCAGCTTTTTTATCCTGAAACTTAGGTGTATTTCCTGCTTTTAAAACATTTTATTGTGAGAACTAAGCTGGATTCCTCTTTGACAAATCATACTTTCAAATATTTAATATTTACATTCTAGAAGAGACTTCGAAATCTGAATAATTTTTGAGATTTTAAATGTGTCCATTATAGATTTGAACTAATTACATTCAAAACAATTGAACTACAATGATAGTGAAATTTTAGATTTAAGAACAAGGCCAATACTTTTAGATTTATTGTTCGAATTGAAAATATTCATGTTATGTTGTGAAGTCGGACTTCATTGGAAATCTTGTAAGAGATCAACGAATGTTTTCTAGATGTAATAAACTTGTCATATTTGAGTGATTATTTGATCATGCAGAAATTTATTTCTCAACTAGTAAAATTTTCTAGTAATATGGTTAAAATAAGAGATGACGATCTCTTTTTATACATCATGAAGTTGGAGAGTAAATACTTGAGAGTGCCTATTTTTACACCCAGCCTGAACTTTATTCCATATGGCTCTGAATCTGAATAGAAACACAAGAATCTCATTCCAATTGGCAGACGTGTTTCAATCGCAATCAATCTATTAAGAATTTTCTCATTTGAAGGAAAGTCGAAGGAAGTGTCTCACATTTCAAGAGAAGTGACATAAGGAAAGCAAGCTTTTGTAAACCGGAAGAGGATCTTGAAATATAAGCCGGAAATGACTTGCATGACTTTGGTGTAGTGTAGTGCATCCTGTTGTTATAGATGTCGGAAAACGAAAGACACATTGATTAGAAAATAATCACTGAAACGCAAATGCCAGATTCTTTTTGTTCCAGTCTGTATTGTTATATGCAAAAGTTCAGCCCAAACTGCGGGATTTGAATTTCTGCCATCTTTTAAAGAGCACATGTTCATGATCCTGATGTTTCACGGGAATGGGGATCTTCAATGTATATTTAGGGATTTGAAAACAGTTTTTATTTCTTTAATATTAATGCGTCTCTCCAAGCATGCACACTTTTGTTTTATTTTTTTTAAATAACATAAAAAAATATCAGCAAATTGGCTGACTCAGGTGACCAATATTAGAAAATAAAAAGACGGCATTTAAAATTAATGGTCCTGGATGAGTGGTGCGAAAATCTATACATAAAAACAGAAATGCTCCTTCCTCGTAGGGATGAACTGATTAGGATATTCCATTAACATATTTCCTTTTTCTTAGGTAATATTTCCGTTATTGTCTGACATTCTACTGTACATTATTCTTACTAAATTGTATTTAGTTTTATTAAACATCTGAAGAGTCAGACTTTATTGAACGTTATTTCGCTAATTAAACTCTTTTAAAGTTTCAAGGACAGGATGAATTTAACTTGGAATTGCGTACTGGCAACTAAACACACCTGACTTTTCTGATCAAATTTGACTTTATTTATGTGCCTCCTTCTTTTTAAATGCTTGAATCAAGAATCAGGAAACTATCACCCATTGTTACTTGCAACCCAGGCTGCACCAAGCCAATTTTTGTTGAACCATGCCACTTTACATGGTATCTTAATGTTTGATGAAGATTGACTTACACAGTGTCTACACTGTGAGACACTACGTTACCAACTGGTACCTAATAAAAATGTTCGTTATTATCTTTTACAATTATTGTAAGTAACAATAATTGTATGTAACAGTGATATACAAAGTGCGTTAGTATTATTTTATCATTCCCTACTTGTCATTTCTGCGACACTACAATTGGCGGCGAGGATGGGTTCCAACTCTCCTAATCGTGTCGTGACTATTATTCCGCCAAGCAGGTCAATTAGAGCATGTGATTTACATCAAGATAGTAATTCATTTAGCCACTTTCCCATTGCTCTTCAATTCCACCCTTTACAAAAAATCTCTTTTAGAGTTCAAGTAGGCTTTGAGTAATGTCAGTCGGTCATTTCCCATGTTTTGTGGAGTAGCTAACTACTATTCTCCTTTGCTATTAGGTGTTCTGCCCATAGTATTAGCTTTGTTGTGGGTTGTTTGTGTTGAGTTTTAGCTTTAGATTAGCCGGGTAGCAATGACATGCTTTACTCATAACATGTAGGAGGGAGATTATCAATATTTTACTCTGTGTTATATTTGTGTATGTTACATGTGACTGTGTATATTGTGAATGTGATTCTGCTAAGTGAATTCGAAAATAAACGCCAATATGAAGTGAATATGAAACTGGCCACCAGATAGAAGACCTGACCTCTAAAGAGCTGTTGCACCATTGACATGAACCAAACCATCGCCTATTTTAAATTTATCATTTCATTTATGTAGACTGCATACAGAATATTGCTGATGCATTATGCACTCACTATCCAACAGAAAGATGGAGAAACTCTCATAATCATGTAGATTCATATTTGAGTTCAGAGTCACTTCTCTCTCTTTCTTGCAATAAGCGATATCTCTCTCACTCTCTCTCTCTCTCTTTATATATTTTCTCTTTTTATCTATCTCTCTATTTCTTTTTCTCTCTGAATATATATCCTCGCGAGCGCACGTAAGCGACAACGTGAGCACACGCAAGTACAACAGGAGAAGAGAAGCCACCTGTTGGCCTTAATGGTAGTTGCTGAAAATGGCGAACCGGTTCTCTTCGTCTCGTACCAATGCTGTGGCAAAACGCAATGCGTCCGCATGACGACTATTACGTGGATGACGACCACTCTCCGATCGCCCGGCGCTCCTCGCAGTCCTTTCAAAGCCTATTAAATTCAGACCCAAAAGAACTGACTCGGCCACTTCGTGAGTTGCAAACTGATTGTGATAATTTGAGCTACTCACCAAAATGATTCATTCAGTTTAGCAATTTAACGAACCTTTTTTTCATTAAGGATCTCTTAAATAATTGAACAATTATTGTTTTACCTAATTACCTTTTTCTATGCATGTGTTTTGTATGGCCCTTCAAATCATGTAACATTTAAAGAAATTGGAAAACATTTAATAGTTGTACGGAAGGATTGATAGTCATTGGTTTGGCAGCTCTAAATGAGTCCAATAATTGATTTTTAGTCGAGGTCGGTCTAAGGGGATAAAAGATAAAGATAAAATTACTTTATTTACGTTAATTCCATTAAATGATTAAAAATATTATCAACACAATAGATTGTATATAAGAAAAAGCTTGGATATTAAAAATGAGATTTTATGTGAAGCATTTACTTAATAAGGGCGAAGTCTGGACAAAAATTCGTCTATACTAACTTAACCTTGATAACTTCGAACTGAGAGACTATATAAAAAGTAAAAATAGAATAAAGTTTAAATACAAATTGAAAAAGTTCTGAAGTGATTGAAGGTAATTGAAAAAGTGGTTTTTTTTATATTTTCTGAACAATACAGATGGGATATTATTTACAAAATAAATGGGATCATGACCCCCCCCCCCCCCCCCCAAATCGGAATTTTACTGATGAAGGGATGGAAAAGAGGGGCCACTACAATAAATTCAACCGCAATATGTGGTGGCCACACACAAAAAAAAGTAGAAAAATTTCATTTGTGACCACCCAAACTGTCCAGCTGGGACCGCTCCTATTTTCAGTGTTATAATAGCTATTGACTTTCATTTCATCTTTACCGTCACATACTGGCTGGTGCTGGATTTACTTATTGAGAGAGTAGATGTAAATAATCAGAGAAATGAACTACAATCATACGCCCCTATATGAAAGAGTGTGAAAACGCTTGGGTGTACGGTTATACAATCTATCGCCAGTGCGTCTGAAGGAAATTACTGGTAAGAAATTTAGATTTCAGTTTCTTGATTTTTGCGCTTATTCAAGCGAACAGTTTTGGGTGCAGTATGAATGTAGAGTCTCGACAAACTGAGTCTTATTCTTTTATTCTTGGAACTTGTGATTTTTATAAAAGGTCAGTGGAACTCATTCTTTCATAGGAGGTCAATGGCTGCAGATTTATAATAATAATTAGCATGATGTGCCTGTCACACTCTATGATACTATAATCAAATATATTTATCATCATAGCAATATTACAATGACCGTAATATGCTGTGGCCGCATATGTGGTGGCTTGAATTAGAATAGACAAATACATTAATTGGACATTAATACATAATTAATACATTAAAGCATAAGTCCCACATGAGATATCCTATGTGTGAGATGGGAATGGTCTCCTACAGCGCGCAGTTCGGGAAGAGTACCAGGGAAAATCGATAGGAATAAACCGCAAATCAGTCAGGAGATTTAAATTTCTTCAGCTATCCTATTTCTCCAGCTTTGTAAGTATTCTGGAAAACAGGCAAGGAAGAGCGACAGAAAAATATCAATTCCAAACTTGACCCCACTTTGCAATAGTATATAGTAAAATATACTGAAAACATATTCTGAATGTTGAACGAGGATAATGTTAACCGAATACAGGCCATATTTAAGACTGCGAAATAACGACTGACTGGTGTGAATGTGGGATGATAATATAAAGGCTGAAGAAGAGAAAAACTGTGGCTTGGGTTGAAAGAGACCTTGAGAATGATTTTTGAACACAGGATAAATAATTTAAGGATCAGGTGAATTAGAAAAAAAAATTCTAGCACAGTTTGTTAAATAACTCACATTTTCTAATAAAGGCAACTTTACTACTTTAGATGATTTTTCTTGTTGAAATATCAAACTATTGAAAACGTTATTTCAATTCATTGTCTATGAAAACATTGTTTTTTAACATTTATACGTTGAATTGTCCATTTTTAACTCAAAACAAAATCTTGCCTTGACTCTGGCTGCATGTCTAGAAATTACACCTAATACAGATAAAGGTTTATGAAAATTAAAGAGGTTATGTTTCCTAATTTTTCATTTCAAATTAAAATTGCAAGAAGCGCAAAATTTATTGGAACGTTTAAAGTGAGAAATATCTTTAGAAGGAATTTTCAATTGTACCCACAGTTAGGCCTAAGTACTGTGTTAAAACTTTTATAGGTGATAAAATTTATCGAGCTAACCCTGTTCTAGTCGTCGTTTTCTATCATTTTTCATTAGTATGTTATTGTTATGGAGACATTACAGTTTTTATATCTATTGATAATGCATCAGATAGAGCCGTTAAAATTTGATAGTGCGACTATTAAATGTGGATGTATTTATTTAATGATACTATTAACATTCACATTAAGCGGGTTATTCTATTCTCACAATAGAAAAGACCACCAAAGCATCAGCACTATTGATTATTACTGAACTAAAACTTAAATCGGACTCGATTTTATGTCCGAATATTTATGCTTCGGCTTTAAAACATCTAACCTATACTGTAACTCTTTTGCTATTAAAAAGAACAAGATTAATTTAACTTGGATTTGTTGGTATCATCGACCATATATTTAAAAAAAAGATCTAATATATGATCCAAAATTGGTATAGTACAACCTGACATTTCAACCTGAACAATATGTGTAGTGCTCTGCATCTTTCAATTATATTGGTATTACTCTACTTTCTTACCTTTTCTCGATGTGGTATTTCTGTGTGATTCTGTGGTATTTATTTGTAAGCTCATTGCGTTTTAAGCAGTTATCATCCATTTCCATGGTCAGCCAAACTTTCTTGGTCTGACATATGGGTGCGCAGTACATAAAGCCCCGTACGATACTAGTTATACTGCCGCCGTGAGAGATTAGCTGCTGATGAATTTAATCTGAAATAATCATTTGGCATCGAACAATACAGAGAGCATTATTTCTACAATTTGAATAAGCGTATCTTAGGGACCAAGAAGGATTGGCAGAACTATGCATAATATCAAAACACTATTTAGTTACTTTTTTCCAAGATGTCAGTTTTTTCCCAATATGTTCTCTAGATAATGAGCTCATAATATCTTCAAAGGTAATAAGAAAGCTTATCATCAATTTTTATTAAAGCATAATTATTATCTTCTTTCTCCTCCACTTTCTCGCACAAGTCAATCTCCTCATCTTATTCAGATCTCCTACTTCTTTACTTCTTTTCTTTTATCCTTCTGCAACCACGAAATATAATTAGCAATAATTGATAAAATTATCGATTCTATTTTAATTTGTTGCAGATTCCAGAAGAGACTGCTGTGGAATGGGGTAACCTGCATGTGTTTGGAATGATAACCAAATACAACATCTACTCGACTCTCAACGCCAAAAATCATCAGCGTGCTCCGACCGAATTTGGAATTTGCTTGCGCACACCGGACAAACAAATAGATGCCGACTCAGATGCCGGAGTGCTTTGTTTGGCTTGCGAGAGTGAACGGGCGCGCTCCTGTTGGATAACCGCAATGAGACTCGCCAAGGTAGTAATTGCGCGCTAGCTCTTTCAATTAGCCACAAAAACACTCCATTAATTTCATATTTTTTCTGGTATTTAGTGGTATTCTATTAGATAATCAAAATGATTGAATTAATTTTACCCTTTTTAGCACTGGGAATTGGTATCATCCTCAGTAGTTGAGAAAAAAATGAAAATCCACTTACTCCTCATAAATTTGATTATTTTTCCATGTTTTTAGAATTTTTCACCAGGAAAGATATTTCTCATATCTCAAATGGAACTTTTCCTCTTCAATTTTACTTCTATACTCCACGCCATCGAATTAGGCGGTTGGAACAAATTGCAAAAAAAAAAACAGACTGCGGTGAGAAACCAACTGACTGCTAGCTAGCATCACACTTGTAAATTAGTCAGCACGGCACAGTTCGTGTTGCCAATTCGTACGTAGATGTTGGCGGCTCTCTACTACCAGCTGATGTCATGCTCCCATATATGGCAACACCGAAATTTCTTACGGCCGCCTAGTTTGATGGCGTGTAGTATAGTAAGTAATTTGAACAAAGTTAAAGTCAGTCAGTTCTCAGTCTTGATGATACAGAAAGAAATAATTAATTATTCCATCATCATCTATTTATTTATTCATTCATTTAACTAACATACAGTCAATTTGAATACAAAACTACTTTTCACAAAATTTTAAATTAGGATCAAAATCTTGGGTTAGGTCGCTGTTTTACTTGAAATTTAACCTTGAAGCACAATAATTATTTACAATCACAAGTTTTTTGTAGATAAAGAATATTATTTTTTTCATTTCAAACAAAGCAGTATCACAGTCCGAAAAAGATGATATAATTTGGAATTTTGACATTTCTAAGCCATAAATCTTCACTAAATTCATCATCTTCGTTCCACAGACCTTAATGTAGATATCAAAAAAATTCTATAGACATATTGAGTTGAAAATGATTGCCGCCGTTACTCTCAAATGTAACTTATCATATAGATTATGCATATTTATAAAAGAGATATATATATATATATATATATAAACAACAGCGGCCATTTCCATATACAGTACCTACAGAATATTTTATGTGTCTACATTAGGTCTGGGGAATAGAGATAGTGATGTTCAGGAAGAATTTCATTGGCTAGACATATTATTCAGGTTTTTCGAAACTTAGAATAAGAAGAAGAGAAAGGTATTTGAGGATGAAGTGGAAACTTTTCTGGTTATTTGTGTAATTAATACTTCAAAGGGATTATTGAAAAATTACTAATGTGAAAATGAATCATTTTTTGCTGAAATTTTCTTAGATAGATATGTGCCCGCAAATCAAGACTTGCGTTATTTAAATTCCAAAGAATAAAACTGTCAATTTTGTCATTTGTGCATTTTAATTTGGTAAGACGGATTGTAAAAAATTACATAAAATCAAGATACATGAGGGTTGACAATGATAATGGGGCCTCATCCAATGTAAGACTTGTATTATTTGAATTTAAAACAATATTATCACAATATTGCTGTAAAAAAATACATTGTGATCATGGCAAAACAATACATGGATCGAAAATGAAATTTAATGTCTCGAAACTTATATTATTTATAATAGGCACTGCAAAGATTCATTAATTATTGCCAATATGATTAAAATAATTGCTAGTAATAACAACAAAATGAAAATGCTATTAAAAATATAATGTGCTGCATTCTATACCTAGATAATAATGGTTAGGGTATACACTAAAATATTAGCTTCCTTTTTTTTGCCATATAGTATTGCCATTTAGTATTGGGGGATTAAAGTAGTGCTATATAACGATCCAATAAATTATTCAATTACTTCTCCAATCTCCTGTCAAATAACATAGAATTATATTATGCCATAACACATAATTTATTTTGTTCTACAAATATTAGAAATCTCTCCTCTCTCCAACTGTAGAATTAGCACAATTAACTTGAAACATCTAGTGGCGTGTATCACAGCAATTGCTTAAATGCTTCAAACAATACTGATTTCTTTTATACAGCTCTGCCAATTAATTCTCAAACCTACACAGTAATCAATTTTCAATTATTGTTTCTCAATCAGAATTGACTTATGTCGATTCCATATCTAACGATAGATGAGTTATTGTCCATGATGAGTTAAGCCCTATATCAATATTTTGCAATTCAATTATGATTTATCAAGTACCATAAAGTAAACAAGTAGCCTATTCTAAATATTTATTTTTTCACAATTTCTTTGGCGATACATTTTTTCTATTTTAAATTACAGTACATGGCAATTTCTTCAAATGTATCGATTTTTCTTCAGTCTCCTTGAATTTTCAGAAATTGTAATATACATAATTAAACTTTATCGTATAGTTTTACATATTTTATTGTCTCTCAATCTCTGTGTTTTCAACTGCAGATTTTTTTCTATTGGATGATTTTTTTGTTTTTATTGTAGTATGGAAAACAATTGAAAGAAAACTACAGAGCCTTCAAGAATAAACAGATGGACAACTTGAATTCTTGTGAATATAATAGCTTAACTGTTCCAAATGTAAGTACTGGGCTGCAGTTCTTATTCATTTTTTCATTAGCAATAGTTCTCTTAAGACAAGTCAACGTCATTTTTTGTGTCTCAAGAATATTAAATTCTTAACAAATATTTGACTGCAAGTCGTTAAATTTCAGATGAAAAGTTAATATTAACAACGCAGTTCGTCATGGAACAAGAAATCCAGAATATTAACTATTTTAGCTCATAGAAATTGGATAGATGTTTGAATAATTGATCTTTTTGGTAAACAATTGAATTATTTTTTGTCGGTTTGGCATTACATAATTGACTTACAATGGTATAGACTCAACAAAGCGCTAGCAAATGTCATTCTCCAATGCTTTCTGAGAAAGCACAAAATTAATTTTCAACTCAATAATAATTGTAGTCTAATCTAGGTATTAAAAAATAAATCTAGCCGTTCATATTGTGGTCTAAATTTTAAACTTTCAATTAATTATGAATGAGCACTACAACTCATAAGAGTCTCCTGTTGTCAATCTCTACAGTAAAGAAATGAATTTGAGGCGCAGGCAAAACAAACTACTCGTTTTAAGGTGTATTACACACTTTGAACTTAGAGGCTTCAAAGAAATTTGATGAGCTCACTACAGTTTCGGATCTTTTAAAGTTTTGTAAATAGCTATATGTAAGTTATTCGCCCTGCTTTTGTTAATCCGATGGGCTTAACGGGAGTGGCCTCTGGAAAAATCTTCCGGTCAGACGGAGATCGAACCCGACATTGCAACAACAAAATGAAAATGCTATTAAAAATAGCATTTAGCAATGCATTAGCATTTAGCAATAGCATTTAAAAATAGCGTTTAGCCTAATTGGTTACTCCAGTATAATTGAAACGATCGGGTAGATATCATGAATGAATTTGTAGGTCTCATCAATATGGTAATTGAACGTAACTTGTAATTTCATACAAAACATCACAAACATTTACCTATTCGACTCAGGCATTGTGTAAATTGAGAACTATGAATTGTTAAAATCATGTTGGTACATCATTCTCTTTTATATACTTCTGCCTTTTTTTAGGTAGGGTATACCATTACTGTCGAACTGCAAAAATATCAGGCCACCTTAATGTTTTTGTTTTGTTTCTTTATGGTTATTTTGTAATAACACTTTTGCACTCTTCCAAGTATTTCATTTTATGGATACCAAGAACTGGTATTTTATCGTTTCTCATTAAGTAGTCCAATAAAGGTTGCTAGAGCAATGCTTCTCCATATTTATCATTCACTGACTGCATATTATTTTCCATTCAATTTGCAACAGTGAATTTTTCGTTTGTGTTACTCCAAATTATCAGGTTTTTGTATTGAAATATTCAATATTCCCTATTTCATACAAAAATACATAATAACTCAAATGTTGAAATTTATGTTGCGATTAAACTTTAATGGTTAAACGCTACGTTGAAAAAAACGCTAATCAAGGTTTGATGGCTGACCATTCATGATAATTCTTATCGACGATCAAGCCTGGATCAGAGTTTGTGCAGCTGGCCAACAGACTAAGAAATTAATTACAAAGCTATAGTAAAAGCTATAGTATTTAGGAAGTGATAGCCGCGAGCCGTAGCAGGTATCTGTTCAATGAGATAGAGATAAGCTGCGTTCTCGTAGGTCCTGTTTCTAACGGTGACCGATTGGATTGGCCAGCAAAAAGACACTGTTCTCTGCTGTAAAATCACTTCCCGGTGGTTCGGAACCCACCTAAAACTGTAGGTCCAACTCATTACCCACGCACAGGTTTCAGACCTATGTGGGCTTCATCCTCAAAAAAAATAAACATTCATAATATTATATCATTTTTATCATAATATTAATCATATTATAACATTCATAATTTATCATTAGCACTAGCCTAATGTGTCATTCCAATGAATAATATTGTTTTTAAATGTTGTTTCACATTAAAATTTATCCAAAACAATAAAAGTTTGGCAAGCTTAATAGTTGTTTGTTTTAAAACAACAACGACTAGCAGCCATGGTGTAGCTGATTTGATCGTTTAGTCTGATCTACTGCTGCTGTGGTATTCATGGGTTCGACTCCCATTCCAGCCTGGAATTTTTGTATCATGACTCACAAGACTCATGTGGGCATCGTCGTCATTTTCGTCAAAAAAACATCATAGTCATCAGCATTCGTAATTTTGTTACAAAAATGTTTAATGAATAATACTAATGTTGTCACAATCAATATTAGCACACGCGATACTATAGTTTCAATCTCAAACTCTAATGAGAATAATTTAAGTAGTTGTGACATCAGTTTTTTTCGGATTCTACCACAATATAGCCAATACCAAGAAGAAAAAAGTTTTAACTGTTTTATTCTCATTGTTTTAAATTGTAGGAGAGCATAAGATCTCGTGTAGCTATGGACTTCACTGGTAGCGTTGGGAGGATAGTGGAAGACCCTCGCGAAGTGAAGGCGATAGCGGCGGCCGAAGGCTACAGCTGGAAGAGGCGTTGGCGCGCCACTCAGCGGCTGAATGCCGGTGCCAATACGACTCCCACATCGCAGCAGCAGCAGCAGGGCCAAGGCCTCGAGTCGGGCGTGCACATCACACAGCCCTGGTTCCACAGCGGCATGACTCGCGACCAGGCTACACAGCTCGTCAATCGACATGGCACTGTCGACGGGTTAGTACAGCCTATTCTTATTTCACGTCTTACAGATGTAATTTAATGCCAAAAGGGGAAATTGAAGTGATATAGGGTTAAGAGGAAACTTAAAAACATTTTTTCGATTCATTTATTTATTCCTTATTAGAAACTAACACTGTCAAAAAATATAATTATAAATACTAAAAATAATATCATATATATTATTATATATCTACTAAAAAAAATAATAACATTGAGGGCCGTATTTATGAACGTTTTTTAGTGTTTCTTGATTGGATAGACTCTTGAAATGGAATCCCTTCAGTCAAGATACACTAAAGTAGGGGTTCTCATCCTGGGGACACGCCCCCTGGAGAGCGTAAAAGAATTTCATGGGAGGCGTGAGTTGTTTTACAAAAAATAAAAACAAATAGTAATATTAATTTTTCTGTATGAAATTATCCATATTTTCTTTTAATGACCAGCTTTGATTTCATATTTCGATTGTACTACTTCAATTGATCACATATGGGGGTTCTGGAGGTGTGGGAGGGGGGTAGGTGAGGCGTGAACTCACAGTGTTTAAAAGGGGGCACAGAGCCTAAAATGTTAAGAACACCTGCACTAAAGGAACGTTCGGCCCTGAAACTTACTTTCCCAAAATATCAAGTTCGTGCTTAGGGAACGGAAATGAATATATATAAATGAGATGGAATGTATTAGCTGAAGCATAAGAAAATTAGTTGTGAGTTGTCTTCCTATTTTCCGGAAGCGTAATGATGAGAAGAGAATGGTCTCTTGGTGAAATAGGAGGATTTTGAATGGTCAAAGTATTACTCAGAAGGTATTACAATTTGGAAATAAGGTAGGAAACCTAGTTTCTTTTTTTGTTTTTTATTATTCGATTTCAATGCTTTTGTACATTGTTTACCAATCATGATGACGTTAGTTTCCGGTAATGTTTAGTATTTATTAGAGACAACTTGATTGGATCACTAGGACTAGTCCTAAGTGGCACGCAAAAGATTTGTGAGTTGTGCGGTGTCATGCCAGGAAAAGCGTGCTTTAGTGAGCCGCTGTTGGGGGGAAGTGGAATAATCTAACCCGTGTAGCGTATCTTGAACCATTCTTCATCTATCTTCCATACCTTGTGAGTCATCACGTCTTATTCAAGGCATTTGATAAAATAGGAGTTTAAAGCCTGTGATTTTTAAATTTCAGAAGATGAGAAGAGATTTTTTTAATGACATGGTCTTGAATACGTGAAAGATTTGAATGTTTCTGTAAAAAGGAGAGTTTAAGCCAATATTAATTCAACGTTAAAATATCCTAGAAGAAGGTTTATTGGAGAGACTATCTAGTGATTCAAAAGAGATTGGACTGCTAGACGCCAAATTACATATTGTTAACAATAACTTGGTGTTGCAAACAATTCAAATGTAGGTGCACATATTTATGGAAAGCTGTAGCAAACCTTTCCGTTATCTTTATCGGGTTTATTGACTCTCAGGGGCACGCCGTATAACAACTTTCAAACTTATTTCATTAGCAGTCTACTTGCATTAATTTGTAGTTGATGCAAAATTATATAGATGTTTTACGAGGCTGCGTTTACACTATGTAACAAAACACTTATAAAACTAACAACTTTTCCCAAAGAAATGCAGTTTCCAAAATTAACGTGTGATATTAAAATGTTTTATGTTTATTATATTAACAGTTTTTAATTTTTATAACTATGTCATGCAACTCTTTTATCAAATCTTTTTTGAATTTGTGCAATCAAAATTTGTTGCAATTAAGTTGTTTCATATTCTAAACGCACGGTAAATTGAAGTTGTTGTAATTTGCTATGCAATGCAACAGGCCCGTCAGTTATGAAGAGATATCTATACGGCTTATCCATTTAAAATTGAAACGTTTATTTTCACTCAGTCAATCAAAGTTTAGAAATTTGTTGATGATGAAATTTCTGTGTTGGTTGTTTCAGTGTATTCTTGGTAAGAGAGAGCCGAAGTAATCCCGGGTCGTTTGTGTTGACATTCCGATGTGGCGGCAAAGTGATACACAATCAAATACAGCCGATAATGGATCCGGTGCGAGATGCACTGTGCTATACGCTGGACAGTGGCGTCACAAAATTCTACGACCTTTTGCAGCTAATAGAGTTCTATCAGCTGAACGCCGGCTGCCTGCCAACTCGGCTCACCCACTACCTGGTCCAGAGTCCGACCGGCCCTCTCTACTCCGACAAGCCGTCCGTCAACTCCCAATCCACAACCAGCGTTTGACCCCAAAATAATTTTAACATGATTAATAATAAATTGTGTAACAAATAGGAAATTTTTTTCAACCTTAGCTAATTGTTATTTATATTAATTTATTATTTATTAAAACAAACGTGTTACTAGTTTCAAATAATATCTGTAGATAAATTAAAATTTGAGACTATTTTAATTATAAAATCTCATAATATAATATATAAATGTATTTTAATCACTACTTTATTTTTCTACTTATGAGTGCAATCGAGAGGACTCTTTGTAGCTGTGCTTAATGAAGTCGCGAATGTGTTGAAAACGATTTTAAAATGTGATTTTCTAGAAGTGGATGACAGATGAACTTGTATAGCTGTATAGAGAATTACTGTTGAAAATTAGGATTTTTTTATTTAGAAAATATCTGTTGACTCCTTGAGAATTTTTAAAACACAAATGATTAACGCTTATATTATTCTAATGAAAAAATGTACCTTTTAAATTTCATGACTGAAACTTACTTGGAATGTATTGAGAATGAGATGTACAAGTATTAAAATTAAAAGATTGTACAGTGTATCGATCTAAGAAATACAATAGCTCAGGGTTGTGATTAATACGGAATAACTGCTCAGTACCTGTTTCTTACTTCAAATATCACATTCATATTATTTTTTTATTTGTATTCTCTCATCACATTATGTGCAGGCATTTTTTTATTTTCCAATTTTTTATGAGAAAAATAATTTTTTATCTTTAGACGAGTGTTCTATTGAGTATTTTTAATTTTTTCCGAACCTGCATTTTAGTTATTAGAGCAGCTGATTACTATTTAAACTTTAAATTTGGTTTATAATTTTGTGTTTGGTAGAATTTTTCCTTTTTAATACCGCTTTGAATTTTCATCCACTGTTTGAATTGTCACATTCCCAATCTTTGCCATTTATTGCAAAACATTACTAATGTATTTCTTTTTGTTTCGTTGGTTTTGCTCTTATTCTTCATCCACATTATCTTACATGCTGCATTGTCATTCCATTGTTCAACCTTTTCATTATCTTATTAACTTTACCATCATCTAATCTCTACCTCTTACTGATCTGGTCAAGTGCTATAATCATTTTAAATGAAGCTTATTTTATTGCTGATGACTGATTTTTAACCCTTTATAGGGCAGAGGGATAATAATTTCCCAGCTGAGGCTACTGCGTAGAAAATGAGAAGAAATGATGAGGGAATGCCAGACCTAGCCGGGAATTTATATTGGAACTAATGTCTTATGAAATAATATTTTCTCTCTTACGATATTAATCCTTTGTATCTTTTCTTATTGAGCAGCTTTTTCTAACATACCCATACAATAACTCCAAGCTTGACTCTAGTAGCTCAACTAGTTCCTCAAACTAATTCATCGGCAATGATAGTTGTCCATTCATTTGCGGAATTGCTTATTTCGCAGCAGTCAATATTTTATTGGAGTTCTAATTCTCGTGTGACCTTGAATCTTATCTATCGCTCTTTTCCAGACGGATCAGCGGCACTTTCTAAACATCATCAATAACTCATCTATTTTTCTTGAAGTGTAAATCACTTTAGTGGCTTGAATCATCAACATCCGAATTTCAATAAGAAATTTCTCGGTTTTTAATTTCTTGATTATATTACTTTGATTTAGAAAATATAAAGAGCAAATTTTCTTACTTCGTTTGCCATGACAAAATGCAAGTTCAACTCATCACAAGTTATAAATGAAATTCATTTTTTAAAACAATGTTTGCTTTTATTTCTAGAATATTTTCTTGTTAATTTTTCATTAAAATTGTATTGTCTGTGTTTAATCATTTAACACACATTTAATCGGGTTTAGACAAACGCAACTTGAAGGCACATCAAGTAAATTAATCAAGAATAGAAATTAATATCTGCAATAATTTATTAAAAACGTAGAATCACAATTAAGTACAGGATTAAGCACTTTGCAATATTTGATAGTACATGTTGGACTATTTGTACGCTTTATCAATCTATTCTAATAATATAATAATGCACCTTATTCTAAATATTCAATGTTATTAACAAAATTCTGAAATTATAAAGTGTCTTTCAACTTTCAATGTGTCAAATTAGAAGCAATCTATCTGAATGTTTTATAATGATATTCAAAGTTTCGACTTGTCAATATTAATGAATGTATATGCTTTCTAAGCATGATTGTAGAATTTTCTCATTCTTATTTTCACACTTTTCTTTTCAACATTCTTATATTCTAAGTTTCAAATAGGATTTAGTTTGTCTGGATAACCAGCTCTTGAATTCTAAATGCTATTTTACATAGTTTCATTTCGATAAAACATAATTCCAACCAATGATCCTATGAATAAAGCTGCTCATATCAGAGCTGTGTGTTTGATAGGTTAGTTTGGGACCAACATTTTTGATTGTTCAAATTAAATCCTTAGCAATCCAGACGGATTACTAGATATGCACCAATAACCAATATAAGTTAGGTACCAATATAGGAGTGAGATTTTTCTACAACTGGTATTTAAAATGAATCTGGTTTTAAATACAACTGTACAATCGTATCGTATCTATCAATTATTATCTGTATTTTCAAATCGAGGCTTTGAAGATGCCAACATGAACACCGTAGTTCTTATTCAAACCACAGGCATCACTTTCAAAAGCTTAAAATTTATATATTACAAATAACGTTATAGAAATTTGCAGAAACGAATTGTTAAGACTAATCTGAAGTGCATGAAATTTTAGAACAGACTGAAACAGAACCAAAAAGATTATTATACTATATACATTTCCTTGTTATAAAAATTGTATATGTTTGCTATACACTAGTGTATTTCAAAATCAATTTGTGTTTTCGACTTGTATATTCATGCATTTCAAGATAAGATAAATATGTCATATACTATACAAAGAATTTTCCCAATATTATTTTGATTGGCGACAGTGATGTTGCGGTAGGTATCCAAAAAACTTGATATTGTTACAACTACATTTACTTACCACATTTGATACTAAATACGGCAATTGTAACTCAATAGAGATTAAAAATTTAATTTCTGTCGAAATTATTATAGTATCTCTTGTATAATAAATTGAAGTAGTTGTGACAATAAGTCTTAATCATCAATGATTTCGGTGTGCGTATGTCAGGATTATATGTGATATATAGCCCCTTTTTCTCAAAATGTAATATTTTCAATAGCATTGTGTAAAATTGACAATATCTATTACCATTGATTTCTGGGATTGGAAATTTCTAATATATTTCCTCAATTACTTGAGCTTCTGATAATGTTAAAGGGTTTGAATTGAATGGTTTAATAATTCAAAGTGAAAAGAAAAAATATTTAAATGGAGTTAATGTGTGAGTGCGTGTTAAAAATAGTTTGCTATTTTACGTTTGCCTCTTCCCAAATATTGTAAAGCTTGTCAACTCATTCTTGGCAGTTGTTTGAATTTGCCTCGTGCAGGTCGGCTCTCTACTAATGCTACTACTTCAGACTGTGAGATGTTCTCACATACTGCGTCATATCTATGAAGAATGACTAGTTCTTAGTTCAGCCGCTTGAAACGCTGTATACGGTGCGTAGAGGCAAAACAAAATGAGTTTGTGCACACTACCAGAAATGAGTTGACATATTTAAAATTATATTTTAATTTATTTATTGTTTCAAGTCGAACAGTCAAACTCAACTAAATGTTAATGTAACACAGTATACGATTATCGTCTATCAATTGTAACTTAATTGACTAAAATTTGGGTTTCTATCATCAACTAGTAATCTCTCGTGTTTGTTCCTATTGTGTATGTTGAATTCGAAATTATTTATGACAATGTTTTCTCTTTGTATATTTGTATTTTTGTTAGGCATTTAATTATTTAATTTCTGTATCCTCGCCTTTATGCTTATAAATCATTTCCTTCATTTCGAATTGGAAATGAATTGAAATTTCCTTCACCATAATGTTGTAACATATCCTATAAAATTAACCCTTTAAGAAACCTAGTGATATTTGCTGAATGTTCAATTCAAAAATAGTATATTCTTAGATAAACTGCAAAGTATGTACTCTGAAAAGGCTATTGACCAAAGAATGTTTGTAAGAGTTATTGGAGTCGGTATTTTCGTATTTTGGTCTTGCTGTACTTACAAAACTTTGATATGACAAAATTGAAGGACTAATCTATCTAATAATTCATGAATTATGAATCGTAACTAGTTATTTGAATGAACTTGCAAAAAGCGAATGCGGTAAATTATAAAAAATAATAGAATTTGTCGAGCGGAAACGATTAGAAGGGTTGATTTTCATGGAAATTCATCAAGATCCATTATTTTTTTATCAATGTTAGTTTACAGCTAGTGCACAGTATTGATTTTAGGATAATTAATATTTAGGAGTTATAGTAGTACAATGTTGTGTGTGAGCACTTTGTATTCTATTTGCAATTTATATAATCCATTACTTTTATCATCATCTTTGTGTAATATAGCAATTGTATTACTCCAATTAGTTATAAGATGATTTTCTCAAAGAAGACACATAGGCTAACCTTTTTTTTTACTTTCATGGGCATGAGAATGATTTAAAGTTGGAAATGTTTTTAAATATGGTTAATGTTTATAGATTTTTTGGAGTCTGTGTAGCGTTTTCAACAATTATATAGCATCATTTCTAGATTAATGGGAATATACAAAATGTTGATGTACAGTGCATTACCGTACTACAAATGCTGTTTGGTGTTGATAGGTTAAATTCATGAATGAACCGAGAAATAATTTTGAATGCTTATATTCTCTTGATATGAAGATTCAATCTGCATTATTAAAGTTCCATTTATTAGGAAGTTACCGAAATTAATATTGTTCTTGATATTTACTTTTTTATAATTTTCTCTTTTTGTAAATTAACCATGCAAAATTCACATAGGCTTTTTGAGATGAACTTTGATAAAGTATTTGAATGTCATCTACTGGATCTAGCTTGTGGTTTGTTTAACTGAAATTTTAAGTAGATGATCTCAGTAAAATAAGTTGTATTATTGACTATTTTTTTTTTTTTCAGTTTGACACAGAAATTAGCCTTATGAACCAACTTTTTCTGTTCGATATAGAAGTTCCTCGGTTGATTTGCCAAAGTTTTTCACTCCATTATATTAATAATTTTTTCACTTTTCAAGTACGGTAAGACGTTATTTCTGAAGTTCAACCAATATCCTAAATAAACACTAAATATATTTTTTTAATTTGATCTAGTAAATATTTGAACATGAAATAAACAATTTGATTTCATTGTTTTGTTCAGAATAGACAACATCCTTTTTATCAGGAAAATTTATAGTATTCTATTTTGCATCGGATTTTCCTTATTAGCACCTTTTTAAATTAGATTTTCTGTGATACTCAATATTTATAATCGTGTATTTATATTTCAATTGTTATCTTATTCTAATCAATTATGTTATTTTGATTTTTAAGACCCAAGATCACATTTGTTTTAAATTGCTATTGTTCTTGATTAGATCACACTATTTATTATATATTTTAAACATTCTAACTGAATAGTATAGTTTTCTATTTTATTTTCTTTGAAAATAAAAAGCCTAATATACTGATAGATGTTGGTGTTTTGATTCTTAGATAGCTTATTATAATGTAGTATTTCTCGTTGAAACCAGTATTATTATTCATAATCTCGACTAGTATTAAATTTCAGTTAATTTAGAACTATTAACCAATCTATTTATTTTTGGGGTGTACTCTACTTTGAAAATTGCAAGTTTAAGAACTTTTAATGGGTTACATGAAAAATTTGTCGAATTTTTATTCTGTAATTTACCTGCTATCCAGACAAGAGAAAAGGCCTATCCCATTTTTCGTCCAAATTTTAAATCATGAAGTGTGTTTCAATATATTATAACAATGACTGGAATTTAAAAAAATTGCCTTTGTTTTCAATTTTACCGAATATAAACCGAACTTTAAATTTGTGGAAATATTGAACTCTTACTTTTAACACAGTTTTGAAAGCTAGCCCTTCAATACGGACGGGTTTGGCATCTTTAATATGGTGTATTTTCAGTGTGAAGACTAATGAATACAGAACTCGAAAATTTTATTTGTTCTTCTAAGCACTATATTCGTGAATCTTTTTCATTCTTTGTAGATTCAAAAGTTCGAACAAATAATTATGATGATTTATTGTTTAATATCGGGCACTTATTAATATTATCATTAAAGCTTGTCTTTCTCCCTCCCCAAAGCATGTTGTCTAATATTTATTGTAAGTGTAAACATTCGAATGTAGTTTTATAAAGATATATTTTTATCTACAATAAAATGATTGAAGAGTTCAGTGTAGTTTTTACTTATTTTCTCCTGTAAATACTGTTGATGTAGTGATGATGTGGTAGCAATGCCTAATAATGAATGTCCCAACCACATTTCAATTTTAAAATACTATAATCTTGGCTGTTGACAATGATACATCTAATTTTTTCATGATGAGAATATATTGGCTGCAGTATCAAGATAACCATAAGGCTTGCCACTCACTGGTTCCGTTTCGTCAAAATCGGTTCCGGTATGATTGATAAGTCAAACCCGGAAACCATTCGAAACTAGTGTGAACAAACTTGATTCTCCACAATGCAACCGTTTTTTTCACGTTTTGTCAAATGGTCTCCGTTCAGGATTTTTCGGGAGATAACCGCTAGCTTCGTGCATGCACAGGCACAGACGGCTCTGATCACCACTACACATACTCTGCCCACTTCGATGACCTCCGATACAATTCAATAGGCTGAACTGTCTAAATGAATCAAATAGTGGAAATCTTGACGGATCCGTCATTTGTTTATGGAATGGAACCAGTGTGTGACTAGCCTATGGGCGAATAAAATAAAATTAATATCAACTTTTCAAGTGAATTCAACGACTTGCAGTCTAATTTTTATTGGCAATAAGTAGTATTTTCCTTACTCCGTAGGCCGAACGTTTTCGAGTTGTCAAAACCCATCTTCAAGGCCTTGAACTTGATGGGTTTTAACAACTCAAAAACGTTCGGCCTACAGAGTATGTAAAATACTCCTTATTCTCAATAAAAATTTGACTGCAAGTCGTTGAATTCACGTAAAAAGATAATATTAACAACACAGTTCGTCATGGAACAAGAAATACAGGAATTAATGTTATTACAGAAAACGTGGATTTATTCTTTTTCTCTGTGATGTTATACAAAACCATCCCCTTTGTACAGTAGTTATTATTGTACAGTAGTTGCCACAAAATATCTGATCTTAAGGTCGATGGCTGCTGTAGTTAGGCGAAGAACGAACTAGCGATTTAAGGGCATATGTAGAGAGAGTAGCAATTTATTCTGCAAGCAGGAGCAGGCCGAGTCACCTCCGACCCTTCCTACTAATGCCATGAACCTGGATAATTTGTATAGGTGGTGCACCATGAGAATGGCATCTTCTTCTTCTTTAGGTGCCGTCTCCGATTCGAAGGTTGGCAATCATTAGGGCGATTTTTATTTTTGAGACCGCAGCTCTAAATAACTCATTGCTATTGCATCCAAACCACTCCCTAAGGTTCTTCAGCCATGAGTTTCGTCTCCTTCCTTGGATTTTTTCCTGCATAATAATTTGCAGTAATTGATACTTTTCTCCCCTCATTACATGTCCCATATATAGCAGTTTTCTCTTTTTGATTGTTAAAATTACCTCGGTCTCCTTATGCATACGTCTCAGCACCTCCACATTGGTCACTCTTTCCACCCATGGGATCCTCAGAATTCTTCGGTATATCCACATCTCAAATGCCTCTAGTCTCCTCACGTCAATCATTTTTAGTGTCCAGGCTTCCATCCCATAGTACAGTACAGATAGAACATAGCATCTCATCAGTCATACCTTCAATTCAAGATTCAGATCTCGGCAGCAGAAAAGCCTCTTCATCCTTATAAAGGTGGTTCTTGCCTGTTCGATTCTAATTCGTATTTCTTGAGAGCTGTCATTGTTTTAATTAATAGTTGTACCAAGGTATCTGTATTCTATTACTCTTTCAATAGGTTGATTCTTTATGTATATTCTACTAATGTCCTGAGTGGTTTTTGTCACCAGCATATATTTTGTTTTTCTTATGTTTAGTGAAAGTCCATATTCTTCACTTACTTTGACCATTTTATCAATTAGTGTCTGCAGGTCTTTATGTGTTTCAGCCAAAAGAACTGTATCATCAGCATATCTCAGATTATTTATTGTCATGCCATTACTTTTAATGCCTATGTCCTGATCAGCAAGTGCCTTATTTAATATGTCCTCTGAGTAAATATTAAAGAGGATTGGTGAAAGTATACACCCTTGACAAACACCCCTTTGTATTTCTATTTCTTTTGATGTCATGTCTTCTCTTCGTATTGCTGCTTTTTGGCCATAGTATAGGTTTGAAATTATTCTTATGTCTCTTAAGTCTATCTTTCTCTTCACTAACGTTTTGATGAGTTGGTCATGTCTAACCTTGTCAAAGGCTTTATTGTAATCTATAAAGCATATGTGTAGGTCTTGATTCATGTCTAGGCATCTTTGTGACAGCACATTAAGGGCAACCAGTGCCTCTCTTGTTCCCAGTCCTTTGCGGAAGCCAAACTGTGTGTTGCTAATGTCTACATCTAGTTTTCTGTAGATTCTATTATGGACTACCTTCAACAGGATTTTTAATGTGTGAACCATCAGGCTTATTGTATGGTAGTCAGAGCAATGCTTGGCACTTTTCTTTTTTGGGAGGGTTATAAAAGTTGATATCAACCACTCATTTGGTATTATTCCAGTTCTATATATGGTGTTGATTAATTCTACCAAAATATGAATCTGGTCCTTTATCAATTTAAGAATATCCGCTGGCAGGTGGTCTGGGCCATATGCCCAGTTATGTAGCATATTCAGTGCATACATTACTTCATCCTTAATTATGTCTGGGCCTAATTCCCCTTCCACATTTTCGAGATTGATTTGGCATCTCTCATCTTCAAAAAGTTGTGTAATGTAGTTCTTCCATATTGCCAGTTTATGTTCTACTTCTGTGACTATTTTCCCATTGTTGTTGTATAATACATTGGGTTTCTTTTGTTTAACAGTGCCGGTAAATTCTTTGACTTTTTTATGTATGTTGAAACTCCTATGTATGCTTGTAACTCCTCAATTTCCTCACATTTCTGTTTGTAGTAGTTTTCTTTGGCTTGTCTAATTTTTGCACGAAGTATTCGTTGTGTTTCTTTATACTGTTGTTAATTTTTTCCTTTATAGCTTCTTCTCTTATCCATGAAGTTAAGAATTTCGCTAGTTATCCATTCCTGTTTTCCTTTGGGTTTTTCTCTCTTTAAAATGTCTATAGAAGGTTCCAACAAGGCTGATTTAATTCTGCACCATTTTTTGTTTGTGTCTCTGCAGTTTCGGTATTCTTCCTTGCTTTCAAGTGTTCTAAGATTTTCGTTTATTCTTTTTTGTAACTCATTTCGTATTTCTTGATTCTTCAGGTGTTGTGTATTTATCCAAGTTTCTTTCTTCTTTTGAGTTCTTTTAAGTTTGATGTGCATCTGAGCTATTAAAGGATTGTGATCTGAGGAAACATCAGCGCCTGGGTAGGTTTTAACTGATTTGATGTTATTTCTATATCTTGCGCTTATAAGGATGTAGTCTATTTGATTCCTTATTGGGTTTTGGTTATTGTCCTGTGGAGATCTCCATGTATAGAGTCATCGTTTTGGAAGTTTATAGAAAGTATTTGTTATTATCATCTCTTCTTCTTGGCAAAATTGTACTAATCTGTCGCCTCTTTCATTTCTTGTCCCTAATCCATATTCCCCTATGTATTTGTCACAGCTCCCTTTTCCGACCTTCGCATTGAATGGCATCGGATGACATGAATTGTTATGTAACCAATGCCATTCTCGAGGCGCGTCACCTATAATGATTATGATGCAGTCTTCATACAGAAATGGTTGAATAGAATTCAGGCCATCAAAATGACATTTCTGTGCACAATGGTTTACTTGAACATAGTAACGGTCAGGGCTGAAGGTGGATGGATAGATTCTTAGACTCAAAGCCGGCTTAAGAAGATACAACTCACTGTAGCAGCCAGCAGTGAGCCGACTCAGTCTATAAAGACTATTGGATAAGAGTAAGTGCATGCTGACAAACGACCCAGAGGAAGATGAACGATATATTGCCTTTACTAAGGCAAAGGAAAGGTTGAAGTCAGCAGAGACGAGATTAAGATACAACCCTGAGAGATATTGGGGAAACTTTGAAAAGATTGGAGAAAGTACTGGCAATGATATCCCAACCAGAACTAATGAATTTAATGCAACTGGCAACTGAAAACCAGAGATATTCATTTTTTCATTATATGAAAATTATTATCAATAGACGCATTCAAACTTTGGAAACCCTCAAGCAAGAAGTTCAAGCAATCCTGCCTTTCCTGACACGTAAAGTAATGGATAACTTCAAAGAACAACTCAATGTATCATGAATATAGGACGCCATTTGAGTGACTTCTTAATCAAAACAGTTCAATATTGCACATTCTTGAATGACACTATGTCCGTTCTTGGTTGATTAAAGGGATAACTTCCTATCTTACTTAGTTTCGTCTCTATTAGCTTCCTTAATGGAAATTTCTGTTGGCTCCATGCTGTATTTCAGAGCGATATTGGTCATTCTTTCCAGAGTTTGATGTTGACACACATTGGACTTGAGAAAATGTCAATTTTTATTTCCCAGACAAAAATCAACATGACAATTCACAAATAAACTTAAGCTATTAGGAAGGAATAATCTTATTTCTAGTGACAGAAAAAATTATCTTGGCGACTATCCAGCAAGGAAATCCTGTCCGCTGGGAGTGAGCATCAGCTCATATTAATTATTCTAAACAAAAACTATGAGCTGATTGTTCAAAAGGTTGAGTAAAATATTATAATAGTGAACTGTGAATATCAAAGAAAAAGGTCTCAACTATCCAATCATCTATCTGCCTCCCCATCTTTGGTCCACCCTAAATTAGATAAATCAGTCCATTGGGAACGAGATTGATTAATTTTGTGTTTAGATAATATTTAATAGTCGGCGTAATATTGTTAAATTAGTGTGGTTGATGTTATACAAGTTAATTGAGTGTAATCTAAAATTATATAAGGCAAAACTATTCCTCACGATGAATCTATCTTTATTCTTTTGTGAAAAGTCACAGGGTGTCAAGTCTGGAGAACGTGGTGACCAACCAATATCACGAATATCACTATTATGCTACATTAGATGATGCTCATGACATGTAGAGGAACATTTCCCTCAAATCACCAACGCGAGTGATTGACATGATGTTGGAACCACACATTATCAAGTTCATTGAAAAGTTCGCCTAGTTTTGGCTGGAGGAAGTCATGGAACATAGCACATAACAATAAACTATTAATAATAATGTTGATTGAGTGACGCATTGTTTAAAAGTTTTAATATTGCATATTTTTAAATGTGATTATTTGTTGTCTTAGTTGATAAAAAACTTTCTATCTTACTTAGTTTCATTTTTATTACATTCCCCAACAGAGGAGCTCTTTATTCCCCACTCTATATTAACAAACATAAGATTGAATCCATTTTATACAATCCATCTATTTTAATGTTCATTTTTGTTTACTTATTTATTATGTTGATGTAATTTGTAATGTGTGGAGCTTCATATGCGGTTATGATGAAAGTTAGGATGCTTGCACTGGGGAGCATCTAATACTTTTGATAATTATCAACATAAAATCAAACACATGTCATGGAATGATGGTGTCCACGCCAATCCAGCGTAATGGTGATTATCCTCAAGTATTGGATGCTCCACTGTGCAAGCACCCAAGTCTAATATTTTTTAAATAACTAATATTGAGGGAAAGGAAGAGAAACCCATCACAATATTATTGCATTTATTAAACAATTTCGAAACCTATTACTTACACTTAAAATTCACAGAACAATACTCTTACATTAATGCTTGAATTGCTAACAAATTTATAAATGATAAATGCTATGAAGATTCTACAACTTATCGACCTAAATAAATAATACATTAGATACTGACATTCACTCAGTTTTGTACAATTTCATTAGATAATGTACAGTATGTTTTCAAAATATAACTTTTTTACTGAATAGGTCTTACTCTCCTTATAAAATGTAAACTACTAATAAACTAGTTACTTGAAGAATTGCATAGTCTTTCTTTGATAAAATTTGAACATCATTCACTTAAACCCATTGTAAAAGAGAAACAAAACTCAACTAAGTAAATTAGTAGACTGGAAAATGTATTGCTCCGAACAAAGAAGACTAGAATATTCTTTAAAAAACGTACACCATTCAACTTCTTGCAAATAGGAATGAACAAATATTCAAAGATTACAATACACATCCAATTAGAAATTTTACGATAATCACAAAGAATTAACAACGATAAATGTGAGAAAATCTTTTACACAGTAACTAATTTACTGAGTAAAAAGTGTTTCTGATCAATAATTATTACTAACTTTTTATTGTAAATTTAACGACTTGCAGTCAATTTTAATTGTGAATAAATTATATTTATACTCACTTTTTTGGCCAAACGTTTTCGAGTTATGAAGCCTTGAATATGAGTGTCCATGACTCGAAAACGTTTGGACAAAAAGTGAGTACAAATATTTATTCACGATTAAAATTGACTGCAAGTCGTTCAATTAACAATAAAAAGTTAATATTAACAACGCACATCGTTATGGAACAAGAAATCAATAATTATTGTACTTCCGATTTAAAGATCGTTAGAAAATTATAAAGAACTTAAAAATTATAAGAATTTGATACGGTAGCGTACTAATAGAAACAATACTTTTAAAAACAATAATTTTAAATAATCGTGATTATATTGACTATATTATCAATCAAGAAATAATGTAGCCGAAAGCTGAAATTTAGGTGATGTGATGATTGGTTATAAATTCTATTTAAATTCCTTTATGATTTTAAAATAATAGCATGAGCAAAGCTCTGTGATGTAAAGGTCAGTTTCCACTAATTCACAGAAATATCACAAAAGATCTCATCATATGCATTTCAACCTCTGCATAATAGGATCCGAACTCCTGAAAAAAGCTAACTAGCTTTCCCAATTTCTATTTTTTTCAATAATACTGAAGATCTGTAGAAGAAGGAGTCAATAAGCATAAAAACTATGAAAACTCCACCGATGCAACAGCAAATGTCATTTATGAAGTGGCTTAGAGGTCTGAAACAGATTTAAAAAATATATAATTATATTGATTCTAAAAAACCATATAGCAAACACAACTTTTTCCATTGTTATTTTATTCAATAATTGAATAATAACTAGCAATAATTATTGCTAGTCCAATGGTTCGGAATTCACCTAAAACTCCATGTTTCCCATAACACGACTTAAGCTACCAGTTTAATTAATTATTTGTCGAAGAGTCAGAGACTCTACCAACATTAAGGTCAATTCTAAAAAATGCATTAAAAATCAATTTAATAGCTACCAGGTTATTCACTAAGAATGTAATCAACACAAGGTAATTGATGGAGTGACAAGTGGCTATCAGGGCATCAAACTACGCCCAACTCAGTGTTTAGACGCAGTCCCAACTACACATATATAGCAATCAAGCAACACTAAAGCCGCGTCTCCAACAAACGAACATGTCTGCCGAAAATTGTTGGCGGACAATCATTAAACATATGGGTCAGCGAACATGTTTGTGAGTTCAATTGAAATGTTCGGTATGTGAGCGAACATTGACGACCAACAACAGGTTTCCGCCACTACTCCCACCACACCGATCATAATGTTCGAGAAGGCGTCCACACCAAACCAACACCAAACAATGTTCGGCGACATCAGATAATTCTAGCAAACATTGTTCGCCGAGCATGTTCAGTTGGTGGAGACGCGTCTTTAGAAGACATCTACTTTATCACAACCCGGTAGTTTGGAAACCACCTTAAACTGCAGATCCAACATGATTCCTTTCACAGGAATCAAACGGCGAGGTGCAAACCCCTTAAGAAGTCCCCCACCAATAAAAGCCATTCGCTTTTATTTAGTATACACGTAAAGCCAAAGCTATTACGGCCCTAATATGTAGTGTATATAGGCCAAAGTTTAGAAATGTGCAAAGAATAATTGTGCAAAATTATAAATATAATTATAATGAGTAAGTAGTTATAATTAAGTTTAATAATAATTTATAATTAATAAATTAGGATAATTATAAGTATAAATTATATTTATTAAATATATATTTTTAAATTATAAGTATAAATTATATTTATTAAATATATATTTTTAAATTATATTTATTAAATTATAATTATTTATTAGTATAAATTATAATTAGTATAATTTATAAGTAAGTATTAAGTATTTATAATGATAATGAGTAAGTGTTTACTCACACTACTTTATCAGTGATTTTGACCATAAGAGCAGATAACTCGTAGCTAAAAAACAATCCAGGCATACCACTCTGAGATCCATTCTGAAAAGACACCAAACAAAATAGAATTATTGCTTTTAACATGATAAATTACATCATTATCTCTTGAAGACAATAGAAAAATTACACTAAAAAATGACCAGCCATTAATACATTAATAAAATTTCAATCAAGAAAATTTGAGGAAGTACGTGCTAATTAAATACATTTTTAATAATTTTAAGTACAAATTACCCTTAAATCATTAGGGTAATTTCTACAATCTGTTTCCAAAACATTATATGGCCAACTATTCAAATTTAAGTGATGACGTTATAAGAAGAAGGAATGCGAATAGTAATAACTTTCTTTCAATGAAAAATGACCTCGAAGTATTATTAATTGAATAGTCTTAGATTGTTGTACAGTATTTTAAGAAAATCTTTCAATTATACTATGAAGTCTTATGTTAGTACATGATGTATGTAAAATAACTATGATGTGAAAGTACGCATCTGTACAAACTTGTATTTACTCTAGAAATTTGTACTGAATACAAAATCATAACGCCAAATCATTTGCGATAAAAATGATTCATTCGAATTCAATGGGCTCTTCAATGAAGTGGAATAGACAAATGCTTTACCTTCTGATGCTTAGTAACTGAGAACTGGTAGGACTCAAAGATGGAGCCATCTCTATGAACTCTGAGTGTAGGCACGATTTTTATATAGTATTGGAACATTGTAGATTCTGTAATAGAAATGAGAAAGAACAGCATCAACCATGGCATCTTCTAAATTGACAATTAATGTAAAGTATAACATAATTATTTCAAGATTCTGTACTACTGAATTCAGAATATAAATCAGTAGAACGGGGATTTAGAGCACTGAGGTAATAAATGACAATATATGAGGTAAAATGACATTTGTAAATGAAATATTTTGATAAAAAGTTCATAAATGTACGTGCATAAATCAAGTACAATCAGCAAAACGCAAACTCGTATAAAAGCAAAGTGTGAAATATCAAATAAAGAGGAGTGGTTGGATGAGGAGATGGAGCGCTGCAGCGCCAATCCATAAGTCCCAGGTTATACAGTATAATCATAAGGATATCCATGTCTCAGACAAGGTCAGAGCGGAAGACTTTTTATTTGAGTTATTCATGTAATTTGATTTTATTCACGAGGGACTTTTTTATTCACTTCTAATTACATAGGGAAGTGATAGCCGTGAGCCGTAGCAGGTATCTGTTCAATCAGATAGAGATAAGCTGCGTACTCCTGGGCACTCTTTGTAAGGGCGACCGTTTAAATTGGCCAGCAAAAAAGACACTGTTCTCTGCTTTAAAATCACTTCCCACACACAGGTATCAGACCTATGTAGGCTTCATCCTCCAAAAAACCCGTCAAACAATTGTTAGAGACAATAAATTGAGAAGGCCTTGGCTAGAAGGCGTTTGCGAGTAGATTACCAGATGGTTGAGTTGTGTATTTTTGCGATGTGGTGTGATGCGTAATTGTGATGTTTTGTGATGTGTTATTTCGTTAATACAATCTTAAGCTTGAGATTGAGTAAATTTAATCACAAAGAACTTTCCTATTGCAATACTAACAATTTTCAACCAGTCGTTAAATTGCTAAGTACAACTATTAAAAGTAACTAAGAAAATCAATATGAGAAATTGTAAACAGGAATAAATCATTTTATAAAAACTGATTTAAAATGACTTACCTTCATCTGCAATGGATTCTGAGTCATCAAGAGGATTAATTTTTCCGACAATCTTATTCTCCCCAAAAGAAAGGTGTCTTATCTTATGTGACGTGTTGAAAGATGATGAAGAAAATGGCTGAACATCATGCACTGGAAACAAAAATAATTTATAATTTGTTTATTGAACACATACTTGGGCAATATTCACAAAAACATGAAGTTCACTTTAGAGGAAGAAATTAACAATAAATTAAATTTTCTCGATCTTACTATTATGAAAGGAGATGACAGATTGGAATTTAAAATACACAGGAAACCAACATGCACTGATCAGACCATACATGCAGATTCACACCATCCATTCACACAAAAATTAGCTGCATACAATAGTTTCGTCCATAGACTGATAAACATTCCTTTGAATGGAAGAGATTATGATAGTGAGATCAATATAATTAAGCACATTGCCGTATCGAATGGATTCAGAAGTTCCATGATTGACAAAATGATCACTAAGCATAAAAATAAAAATTCAGAGGACACTACTGACGTGAAATCATTTATATCTGCTGATTATGGTACATTTTTCAACAGTACTTTGAAGAATGTTATGGCGCAAAACAAAATTACTGTCTCGTTCAAAACTAAGAACAATCTTGGGGTTCTATTAAAAGAAAGGCCTTCCGTAACAACACCCATGTATGAAAAAACTGGTGTATACAAGATTAAATGTAATGATTGTGCACAGTATTACATCGGCCAAACTTCACGATCCTTCAAAAAACGATTTCAAGAACATATTCCTAAAAAGTCTACATCATCCACTTTTGCAGAACATTTAATTGAAAAAAATCATAATTACACCAGTATCAATAGCAACATGGACATATTACATTTTTCAAAAGACCATTATAAAATGAACACACTGGAAGAATTTGAAATCTATAAAGCTGTCAAACTGGACCAACACAATATTTTAAACGATAAATTGTCATTTGCATCGAATTACATATACGATGTTGCGATTAGATTGAATGAGGGGGAGGGGCGTTAGGGGTACTTCAAGAAGTGATAAGGGATCGAGCAGAGTACTACAATTTCGTACTGGCAGTCCGGACTTGTCAGTCAGCGCGAGCGTGTTGTCCGTCCTGTCATCCTCGTATTCGTTTCGTGTTATGTGATGTGTGTGTTTTTTATTTTCCGACGTTTTACATTACGACGAATTGCCAAATCGGCAATGATATAATAACGACCACAACCACCTGATGATGACCCCATAGGAGGGTTGAAACCGGTAGTGAAAGAGTAGTTTATTGGATATCAAAACGCAGGTATTTAAACCTTTATTTATAAAAATAATTTACTGTGTGAAATACGATGAATTTTAAATTTTTATTGCATACATTGGACTTATCAGTCCCTGTTATGAATTAGTGTTTACATTTTTTGATAGCCTACAAAAAAGGACTACATCCTTTCATAGTTCGTCAGGACCCTATTCTAGGGATCCCTGTTCGATAAGCGTCAATTACACTGAGTGAGTTTACTAGCTAACAAGCCAGCCCACCAAGTTTTAGTTTTAAACTAAAAGCCGACCCCACCAAAGGCCTGACTCCTGAGACTTGATATAGCAAGCTGAACCAGCTCCCCAAGAACTAGGGGAACTTGGCCGTGTCAAAGCTCGCTGGCTTGTTAGCTAGTAAACTCGCCTAGTGTAATCGACGCTTTACTGCAATAATCTTCAATGTTACTTGGCACTAATTTCTCAATTTAAATCGGTCTAAAAATTCGTAAGGTCTTTTTTTTTATTTAAATCTTATCCATTAAACGTTTCTTTCTTCTATTCCTAGTAGGACTTGAGAGATTGCAACAAAGAAGATAGGAAATCAATAAAAAGAGTTTCTGTTAATAATTGAACTGGAGAAGAAAGTCTCTCAGAATTAAAATGTATCTTTTATTCTTTATTCTTTTATTCTAGGATTCATCTACCTCAAGAACAATTTTAAATACGAAGATACACAATAAATTGACCATGAAATGGAGCCTTGCTTTGCCAATGGCACAATAATTTAATGTTGATACTGCTACAATCTCCTCATACATAAAAATTTAGTTCATTCATATTATAATCATCATCATTCCTAAATTTTTCTCTTTCATTTTATAATATTTTCCAAAATCTCTTTACTTACACGTTTGATTCACTTTTTTACGCTGATTTGAAAAATAAATACCCAAAAAGCGAACCTGTTCCTGCAAAGCGAAGCGTGTTTGTGAACTGAATAAATAAAAATATTCTTTCCTCATTTCTCAATGATTTTTAAAGTGAAATACTTGACACAGTATACTTTTTACTACATACTCCCCATAGTATAATGTTCTAATTACAACGATTCATTTCTTATCTTGAATAGAACCTCTACATATTACTACGATTCTTCCACTCGCACAGGCAAGCTATCAACTCAATTTGTATGAATCAATCTGATTTAACTTACATAATTTATTGTCTTACTCAATGAAAATTCTTCTTCATTGAGCAAAGTAATGCATGATGTAAATAAGAGTAATTCAAGCAAATTAATCTTCATTGATTTTTCATTAAGTTTTTATTTTTATTATTTCTGAAAAATGTTTCATTTTTATTGAATTTTAAGGAGAATTGAGAATTGAATAGTTCCACTACACAAATAGTTATAGCTGGCATGTAATATCGAATTTCTATACTTCCATACTCACCATGAACGTGATTTATAGTAAAACTCTGGCCAGGAGCTACATGGAAGCTGCCACCCACCTGGAAATAAATCAATCCTTTATAGAGGTACAAAACAAATTTATGGATCTAATTCGTAGAGTTATTGGACATTTGGAGTTTCTCTGGAGGGGCTCAGCGGAGGTACTTTGGATATCAACCGGATAGTTTTGACAATTGGAGAACGTTTACGGGAGCAAAAAGTACAAAAGGTGGTCGACAGCCAAATATATACACTCAGGCGAGAGCTCAGGCACTGGAATGAGTACATCTTCCAAGATTATGACTTTCGTCTCATCAAGTGGTTCACAAAGGCAAGAAACGAACTCATTTTATTAAATAAATATTCTTTCAAGCATAATAATAGACTGCGCTCTTTGTGCAACAGAAAAGAGGGGGAAGATATTGAGCATTTCATTGCCAGATGCCCAATACTCACTGAATTCATATGGAAATATCTTGGCAAGTCAACACTCACATTAGCAGAATTAAAAACATATTTAAATGGTACTAATTGGTTGAAAATAAGTGCATATTGCCAGAATGCTTGGAACTATAAATATTCTTTAATTACAGAATTTAATACTTAATGTAAAATGGGGCAAAAATAGTGGAAATGGACAAAATGTGATAAAACAAAAACCTTACCTTAAAAAAATAAAAAAATAAATAAAAATTATTCACACTATAGAACTTTCTATCTTATAAATAAAATTATTGCTGTACATCTCATATCAATTTGCTGATGCAAAGATTTATAAAAGACATTCATTACAAATAATAATACTGTAAAATCTCAACTCCCCCTGAAGGTTGTGACCAAGGGGCTATTGCTTGCATGCATGAATTTTTAAATTAGAGTTATTGATAGAAAGACTGTTTATTTACTAATATTTGATGGCTAGAGATTCGGAAAAAATATACTATAGTCAAAGATTTGCTTGAAGAGATGTTTATATATCAAGAGAGATTCTTTTGATGTTCTGTGGTCAACTGGCAGCAAGAAGACGTACATTTACTTTTCAACATTTAACTCAATGTAGAGCTCAATCAGTGTCACTTGACATATAATTCAATTGATGAAAAATAACTGAAGCAAACTTCAAATTAAAAAACATTCGATTACCCTATTAACTTCCATGAAGCCATAGATATGACATCCTTCATTGAATGCGTTCTTAATTTTTTCTGGATCATGCAAGCTTTTACATTGCTCAATAGTCTCAAGATTTGGTTGCATCCATTTTCTCCTTCTATACGCTTCTTTTACATCTTCACATGTATTACAGCATCTACAAAATTAAGAAGTAAAGTACATTATTAGAAATTTAATATATATATATATATATATATATATATATATATATATATATATATATATTTATATTATTACACAACAGGCTGGACGTCAGAAAAATATCAATTGTCAATGGTTTCCAGACTTGTCGATCTGGATACTGAAAAATAATTTCAAACCCCATCAGAGGTGCCCATCCCCCCCCCCAAGGTCAAGAGCGCAAATCCCCCCCACCCATTTTATACTGCCCCCTTTTTTCACCCCCCCCCCCCAAACTTGGGTATCTGCCCCCTTCCCTAATACAGGAGACAATATGAGGTACTAATGAAAAAATGAAATTTAAATGATTTTCAAATTCAAATTTATCTCACCAAATTGATACAATAATAATTATTTAATTCAACATAATTATTTATATACATATCATGCACATATCACATTCTTTAATATAAACACATATAATTATTCATTGAACATAGATAAATTAATAAATTATTTGTGTACGGCAAGTAAAGTAGGATAATTGTGTGCTGGCTGCAAATTTAAAACAAAATAAAAAATCAATTACCTCCTCAAAAAACTAAGTAATGAAGTTCTCTAACTGAATTATGCATTACTTTTATTCAATTGCAATGTGGGTTTCACAAAATACTTCTCTATATTAACACTTTGAATTTCACTAAATAAGAATTATTTCTTTTAATATTGAAAATTATATTCATTTATTAAAACACCACAGCATAAAACTGAAAAATTCAGATTAAATGAGAAATTGAAAGTGTAAATACTCTACACAAAATAAAATGAAAAATATTGCAATAAATTTGCCTGCTTTGAGTTTTAAGATAGTTATTTCACTATTGATGAATTCCATTTTTATGCAATTCAATGGCATACTACCTTTATTAAATATTACTACATACATATTAATGCATACTACATTAAATATTAAATTTCTATCTGTCAAATGACTCGCTTGCATCCCTAGAGAGTTTAGCCATTTAGCTGAAATTTTCCTGGCAATAAATGGTTCCTCTAAAATCGTATTCCAAGAGATTCTAGACTCATGTCTAGAAAAGCTTAAATCCATTCATTTTAGTCTTCATTATGGATTTTTGTTTTTGAATTTTCGATATTGAGAGCTTGATTTGAGGCTTAAAATCAGTAGTTTTATATGAGTATTTATTAAAATGAGGTTTATAAATTGGGTAAAGTGAAAGCATAAATTCAATAAATCATTGCTTTTATGAATCGTTTGACTGAGCTTGAACCCACTTTTCGTATATTGTTGGTTCATTAATTAGTTGTGAACAAATTGTAATGTATAACATATAAAAAATACTACGTTTATGAAGTGATTTTAACAAGTTATAGTGGTTTCAAATTATTATAACAGGGCCACCAAGAGACATTTTATTTAGTGGCCCAGGCAAAGACGTAGTCAAGAATTTGAAATGGGGGGGGGGGATTGACCGGGTGTATTATTGTCCGGGTGTACTTCCCCGCAAATTTTTTGAAAAATAGAGGCCCTAGAACGGTCTTTTTCAGCTCTCCTGGCATTGAAAATTAACACCAACGTCAGTGCTTTGTCTTACTATGTCCAGGCATTTAGATTTCTTAATCTGTGGTCCAGGCATCTTTCTACTATGTTTATTTGATTGAATGAAAAGCGTTGCCAGATTGTGCACTTCTGCATTTTCATACCAAACCATAGATAAGTTAGTAGTTGGTATATATAAATATGAATCTGAATAACCAATTATTGACCTACTAACTTATAATTTTATTACTGGATTTCTTCTTCCATGACGACCTGCGTTGTTAATATTAACTTTTTATGTGAATTTAACGACTTGCAATCAAATATATTGAGTCAATAATATTTGACTGCAAGTCGTTAAATTCACATAAAAAGTTAATTATAATTTTAATAATAAGAAATAAGGAACAGTATAGTTATATAATTTTACGTTTAATTTAATGGAAAATTATATAAAATTCAAGACCGGAAGGGGGGTCCGGACCCCCCCCCTGGCTACGTTACTGGCCCAGGACAGAGTTGCGGCTGGAGGCTCCCTTACACCTTCACCCTAAACACCAATTTTCAATTAATGACTCGATTTTTCTTGCTGTTAACTCCCAAAAAGAATTTTCTCGGGAGTACCTAATTTCTCTTGTCTTAGAAGAATTAAGTTTCGTTTGAATTGTACTTTATTTTTATAAGAGAAATAAAACATTTATTTATTTCCCATATATAGCATTGATTGTCTTTCAGCTGTGCCTAGTTGCCAACTGTACTAAAAAAATCTGTTTAACTAATTTGAATTGTTTTTTTTTTTTCAATTTAAAGATGAAATGGAGTGTAGGCCAACTGAAAACCATTCCATGAAAAAGCTGTGGAAGCTAGGGAAAAGGGCAATGAGTGGCACCAGAGAGAGCTATAAACTTCTCTTCTATTTTTGTTAATCTCTTGAATTCGCATCGAACTACACTAATACTGGAATATGACTTTGAATGGAACTTGATTCAACTTGCATAGAGAATAAATTAATAACACATCCAATTCCAAACTTTATCTTATAATAATTTTGTATTTACATATAGATGGTTACGGTACCCCAAAACATTGGGGATTCTGAGGGTTCTCCACCGGAGAAAAGGATTGTTTTCCAGGTCTTGAAAATGCGACTAAGCTTTTTTTGTGGTTATCAAACTCTTCCCTCATATTATTTGTTTCATGGTGTGACAAATTTCACAATCACAATAAACTCTATGGGATATCAGAGTAGTACCATAAACGGTAACAGAAATGAGCATTTGAAGCCCGCCGTCTGCAAAAATATTGAGAGGCCTTTTCTCCTTTCAAGCCTATAGCATCAACTTCATTCAAGTGGTCTGGGGGACCTTCAAACCCATGTTTGGGGGCTCCGAAAATACTGGGACCCACCAGTATCTTGTGGCCTTTGATGTCCAAAAGCCGAGGCAATTAGGAAACCTTTGTTTATTAATGTAGAAATTTGAAATATTCTAGGTGCAGCCTACTTGAATTTCTACTTCACATGACTATACTGGCAATAAAAACGGGCCCGAAGGGCCCGCGCCGCCAGGGGCCTCTAGGGTCTGTTAAGCTTCTAAGGGGCCTCGAGAGGTTTAAACTGGAGAAAAAAAGGGCACTGGAGGCCCCTAGTTGGAAAATTTGGGGCCCCTTATTGAATTGTTTTTGTCACTTGCTTACATTTTGTAAAATTATGTGACCCCTTGACGTTCAGGCCCAAAAAACTTGCCTTGTTCACCCCATCTTTAGGAAATTTAGGGTCTGGTCTGCCCCCCCCCCCCCTCCGATTCGTTATTGAGGTGGCCGAAAGTGACTTGACTTGCTCCCCCCCCCCCCCCCAAACTTGGTGTTACTGGTTGCAAAGATCTGTGCGGGAAGGGCTAAAGCAAGTTAGCACAGTCAATGGTTGGTATCCCTCGTCACTGCTGGCTAGCAGGCAGCCATTAATGAAAATTGCAGAGCAAAATACAGCACAGTATTGTTAATATGAAAAGCAAAGATTCTATTATGGGCTAATTATAAAATAGTGCTAAAACAAATAATACTCCCCAAAAATCCCCCCCCACAATTATAAAAAGTTATAAAATATTAAGAATAATATGTAAAAAAAATTCCCCCCCAAAAATGCCAGGAGCGCAAACTGCGCACCGGAACCCCCCTATTGGCACCCTTGAACCTCATGAAATATAATAACGCTGTTTATAAAAGAATATCAGAGTTTCAACGCTTTGTAGTAAGTATTTATAATATACAACTTACAGTAAAAATAAATTAATATATCAAATAAAAGAGCAACTCAAACAGATATTTGATGAAAATAAAGTCGTCAACTAATGCAAAACAATTATAATATAGAGTGTCCTGGCTGGCTTAGGTCTGAGTTATCAGGACACACCCGAACCAAGTTGAAAATGAAAATTACAATATCTGTGAACAATCAAGATATTATTATTGAGATTTAATAATCACCAAGGCTAATTTTACCAGAGAAGAATTCACATACATTTTCGGTTCAAACATTATTTATGAGATAAATTTATTGAGAATTAAATATTAAAAATTCAGTGCAATCCCTAATTATAACTGCTAACTACCAAAAATTAATGACATTTTTAAAAATATAGAATTATATGGCTGATACAAAATAAAAATTGCAATAAATTATAAAGATCAAAATAAATTGCCCAATTCATTTTTGAAAAAAATTCGAATCACTTACGTTATATTTAAGTCTTCACTTTCTGCACCATAGCAGCTCCCACATTTCACTACGTCCACTTCTGTATTATTCACAATCTTCTGTAGGACAAGAAAATGTTTTAGTGGATTTTATTCGTGGTTAAGAAATATAAAATTATCACAACTGGAATAACACTAAATTTTCAGAAAAATCACAAGTTGATTAATGTGGCCAAGAAGAACAGGTAATGTTGTATTACATCTCAAATCGCAACGAATGTCAAACTATTTTTTCTACAAGAGAAATACAATATTTACGGTATAAGAAATGCGGAGTAAGGTTATGCCACTGAAGAAAAGCATAGTAGAGAATCAATTTAGGTTTGCACTTTTCTGAAAGCAACTTTAAAACTTGCTGATCCTGAGCTCATGAGGATTAAAATCTAAGAGAATAGATCTATAGTTTTTTTCACTATGACATTGCAGTCATATCACTCGAAGGTCTCAACAAAATCATTATCTTGAATAAGATAAAACAGAAATATCACGATTCAGAAAGTCGTAATTATTGAAACTGATACTCACAAAAAAACCTATCCATTGATGTGAAACAATTTCAACTAGAAAAATTCATTCATCCAAACACATAATACAAAATAACTTTCTTTCCCCACAGCCATTAGAAAAATCCTTTTTCGTAAAAAAGCTGCAAAATGTTAAATTCTCATGTTATTATTTCGAATTTCATCAATAAATTGTGAATTCAAATTCAAAATCATTGGATAAATCTTACAAACAAGTATACACATTATAGATGATCTTCGAATCTAATTGGCCAAAACATTTACATATTAATAAACTAAAATTATTGAGAATTTTACCAACCTCTTCGTCTTTTTTAACGATTTTCCCCACGTCTGAAACATAAAAAAACCAATCCAATATTAGATTGACTCGTAAATGAGATGAATGTAGTAGCCTTCGAAGCTAGAGATATAGATTATTTTTACAAGCAAGATTTACCTTATTACCGCTGCGTCACGGATGACCAGATGAGTCTGGATAGGCTATGTCAAGCTCCTGAGCTTCCAATGGCCTTCATTGATTGAAGAGAATGCCAATTAATGGCCTTATATCCAAGGGTGCTGCAAAAACTCATCTATTGAGTATAGTGGCCTAGAGACAAGCCTCCTCCTAACTACTCTTTTGAAATTGGCGTCTCCCAACGACTTCAACTCCTCTGACAACAGGTTGAAAAGCTTCACCGACTTGAGAGGAAAGCAGCTTTGAGTTTTGCCAGTCTGCATCTTTGGATGTTCAAGTCATTGGCTCTTCTGGTGTTGTGCAGATGAGTAGCACTCCGGCGCTCATACAAGTTGATGTTCGAGATTGTTACTACCGTGCTATCATTTCCATGCCAAGCGCCACGTTTAAATGGAAGTACCATATAATGATAACAGATCCCTAACATGAACCTGAAGAATCAGAAGTGTTCGGTAAATAGCTCGATCACTTGTAAAATAAGGTTCTATAATTTTCCCCCGTTTTCTTCTAGAAGAAAGAAAAATTCGAAGTTTTAGAGCTTCTCATTCCTGGCAGTGCGCAGAAGTACTAAATTTCCTGCCAGGCAAAAGGACTGAAAGTGGTAGACAGCTTGAGAGTGAAGGAACCCAGAGAGATTGCCAACATTCGTCGAATCGGTTATCGCCAACTGCCAAGAATGCGTTGACAGACAAAACTACCAAATGAGCAAAAGCATTTAAAACCTTACTTCTCGTTCAATTAGTTTAGACTAAATTCGCGATAGACAAGATTGTCATTTTTCAAAGCTATTCCAATGAAAATGAAGTGGAATTATTACTGATGAACCCAGTTCTCACAGGCAGGGCGATTTTTTAATAGAAAAGTGGATGGTTGGAGAAAAATTTGAATAGAGGTGTGCATGCGCATTGGTCGTTCTATCTTCTGAAAATGCTGCTGCTACACCACACACATTTCGAACGACTGTACGCATCTTCCATAATATCCATCCATAATTTTACATTATCATTACGCTGGCCACTGTTGCCTATGTAGACTCATTCCTATATTCATATATAAGACGGAAATCAAACTATGTATATTTATAAGCATTAATGTATTTTTTGGTCTAAATTGCATTGTTGAACAAATTTGTGAAATTATGAGGAATAAATCATTATTATGTTGAGCATTGAACAAGGTCAAAATTTGCACCCGATCACTTTTATTGGAATAATCTTAAAATGGAGGTTCAGGGGTCCTCCGAAGAAAACGTATCAAAGCATTCACTCTTAAATCACTTTTAACGGTCTAGTAGATTTATTTCATTTTATTTTATTTTCAGCTACATTTTGTCTCAAAATTTGACATTTCCACGGCGATTGAGCCATTGGGGCAAGACCCGAACTCGAATATGTCCCTGAGCATGGTCAATAAATAAAACTTCATTAGCAAGTTTTACAAAAGCATGATCTGCGGTGGAAAATATTTACAATTAATTGTGAATTTACTGAAAATAGGCTCCGTTTTAAAGGGTTGAAACTGATTATTTATCTGAGCAAATACGTTCTGGAAATAGATTTGATTTAAAGTTCAATTAATCCTGAAGCAATATTAAAAAATCATAGTATAAAAACTATCATTTGAATTCAATATGATTGAAAACATTTTTAAGGAAAAATAATAATGGGACACATAAAATCGACTTTACTTTAAAAATCAACTTACCTTCTCTTTTAGGTTCTTCAATAGGATGTCCATCTTTGTCCAGTCTGCGCTTATAAATATTGTGATATATTTGAAGATGTTGTTCTCCTGAACTATCCATAGCATCAAGAGCAAGAACTACAAAGAAACAATATTTGAGACAAATCTTCAAATCATTTTTAAATGAAGAATAAGTACCTTCATACTATGGTAGGAAAATTTATTTTTCTTAATCGATAGGCTACTTGAATGCTACTTGATTGAATGTACAAGTTACTGGTTTTTAAGCCGATGTCGACCTTTCAGTGAATCTTCAGACCTCAACCGTATGTTTCGACTCAAGAAGCGGACTCGGGTAGGTTGAGGTAGCTGCTCGCTGAGCAGACGAACTAAAATGGTAAGTCAAGCCCATAAAACAAATGCTGAATGATTCCATCCACTCTCAACACACAGTTCAGCTGCATTGGTATATTTTGCACATCTCTGGGCTACTCCGCATCCAAGCCTTTTCCGCAAAAACGTTTGCAATACAATAATTGAGGCGTTCTTATAAAGTAATTCAATAACCATTTAAGAGACAAAATAAACTAGAAAAACACGTTTATTTTTCAAAAACATCAACTTTCCTACTTTTTAACATTATATATAGAATTGTCAGAACGGGCTACCAGCTTTTTTATAACGGCTGTAGAGAATTCTTTAGAGATAATTCCCACAAATTTCTTGAAAACTTCATTACGGTAACCTAAAAGCTCTTATTGCGTGAATCACTTTCATTCAACCAAACGAATGGTAATTGGAGGTTGCTAAATCAGGGATACGAGAGAAGATAAGGCAGAACCTCTCAGTCCATTTTATCAATGATTGCACGGGTTAATTTGGCAAGGTGGAGACATTCCTTAGATTCATCTGATCAATCATTCATTAGAACGAGGTGTTTTTCCAGATAATTAGAAAGAGGGGAAGATCTTGCCAATCTTCAAAAGTGGTGATAAAGAAAAGGTAGAAAACTTGTGTCAAACAGCCCATTAGTATTTTAAATGTAATAAGTACAATTTTTGAAAGAGTAGTTCTAAATATGTTACTTCTGCACCTTCAATAGGCTAACTTCATATCTGATGAGCAGCATGGCTTCCACAAAGGAAGATCAACAAAGACAGCCATAGTTTCTCTAGTTGAAAATCTAATAGATATAATAGATTTAGGTGATGAGAAAGCTACTGCAATCTTCTTAGTTCTATCAAAGGCATTTGGTTGTGTTAATCATAGAAATTTATTGGAAATACTGAAAAATGCAGGCGTAAATGGGGTTGAACTGAAATGATTTGAATCATATCTTATTATGATTTTGAAGATCCATCTTGTTTCCACTAATATGTAATATAAACTTAAAAAACACTTTCAAGTGGAAATTAACTCACGTTATGGCGTGACGGCCGTTTCACTCTGTTGTCAAGAGCATCGTCTGACGACCCACAGACGATGCTCTTGACAACAGAGTGAAACGGCCGTCACGCCATAACGTGAGTTAATTTCCACTTGAAATTTTTTTTCAAGATTTCATTACATATCTTATTGGTAGAAAACAATGTGTATAACTAACTACAGTAGTTGGGAATAGAGCCTATAGTGAAGAATAAATTAGAGGTCCAAGCTGGAGTGCCTCAGGGTTCAATACAGGTTCCATTGCTTTTTTTTGTTATATGTCAACCGTTTACCTAAAGAATTAATTAGTGGTAGAGCCCTCTTATTTGCATCACTCATTTTCAGAAATTCCGTTCTAGATAATTTAGAAATAAGTGCCCACATAGGTGTGCAGTCCATTGTATAATTCTTAAATCAGTTGAAATTAACAATAAATACTAAAAAATTCCAATACCTTCAATTAAAAAAAAATACACAATTCAAATGAAGATAGGGCTATAAACGTGTTTGCAAACGATAATCAACTAGACTAGGAAGAAAGCATTGTATTTATAGGAGTTTTGTTGGATAGACGATTGACCTGGGCTCCATACATTGAGAAAATATGTTGTAAAATTTCATCTGGGGTATTTGTCCTGTGACAGCTTGCTAGATTAAATGACAGAAACCTTGATAAGGTGTTCAAGATACAAAAGAAAGCTGTTAGGTGTATGGAAAGAGTAAATAGATTTGATTCATGTAGGCCGCTGTTCAAGAGACTTGGTCTCCTCACTGTACCCTGCTTATATGTGTATGAAGCTACTTTGTAAGTAAAAAAGTGATATTAACCAAAATCTTGACGTACATGATTATAATACAAGAAACCGAGGAGATTATCACTTGAAGAGTCACAATAGTAGCTTATTCAAACAAAACCCTAGTCACATTGGTAGGAAACTCTACAACAAGATTCTTGAAAATATAGAAATAATGTATTTAAAAACAATTGAAAAAATATTTAGTTGATAAAGCTTTTTATAGTGTACGAGAGTTCCTTTCACATCAAAATTAAGTCTTACCTCAACTAATTGATATAGTAATTATGATAACTAGTTTATAAGATTGTATAATTTTTTATCTGACTTGTCATATTGCCCTTAACTGGAGTCTCCAAGACGTAATCTACAAAAAAAAAAAGGGGGAAAAATGCTTTGTCTTGCAGGAGAAACACAGCTCTTATCTGACATTCACAAATTTTATCTCTAATGGCTATCTTCACAATACTTATCTGAGTTGGGTGAACATTGTATGCTGTTCTTCGAGGTAATTGCACCTTCAATATCCTAAATCACTGTCAGCATGATTTTTCCTGCTGATGCTTTGTTGTTGAATTTTTTCCTGGCAGGGGAATTCCTTGATTCTTGACAAATTTTGCTTTGTTCTAACCAATTGTGAAAGTTTCCATGGTTCATACAGTTATTACCATACACTCTAGTCATTTTCTAGTATACGGTATATTACTTAGTTTTCCACGTCCAGCAATCATAAAACGAATAAAACGAAGTTGAACTTGTTCAACAAATGTGGCATTTTCAAGAAGAATCAAGGAAATAAATTTTTATGTTATAAACAGAACAAAGTTGATTCATTAGCTGATTTAAAGTCATCCAAGAGATGCAAACTTAAAATCCTGAATGTATCAAACTTGTACAACTAACCGTTTTCCCATCTCCACACTAATTTTCCTCTTTAATTATTGTATGATTACACATTTTAAGCTCAAACTGATAGTATTTTATTTTACATTGATCATCATTTAAAAGATACTTGACTTTATTCACTGTAACTAGTATGCTAACCCAGTAAAGTTAGTTAAGCTTAGTAAGTTAGTAAATTCAACTAGCTGAAATAAGCTAGTATAAAGCAAGATGAACAATCTTGGAAAATGAAGACAGCATCTATAAATTCAATTGTTTTCAAACTTACATTCACACGATATATTCTTCATAATGAAGTCTATATTAATCCTTAATTTCGGCCCTCTTGATACATCCACAAAAATAGTTTCCACTGTTTCTTCATTATAAAGATGTTCGTAGCATCGAAGGCATACAAGAAACACAATTAAACACCAGCATAAGATCGAAACTGCAACAAAAACATCCTTATACGCTACTGTATTCATATGATGCATTATTCTTAGCTAGTTCCAACTTGCAGAAATATTATGCAGTGAGTCTAATACCTTTTAGAAGTAACACAAGAAATTGGAATACGGGAAATCATGCTTAACATTTGTTTCCAAGAACTAAGTTCACTGTGGGTTGGTCAAGTCATGAAAGAGATAAATTATATCATGACCTATACGATACAGTATCTGAAAACCCGAAAAATTAATCGAGTTTTACAAATTTATCTTTTGATGTGAACTTCCAAGTAAGTTAGTCCAACCTCACCTGGATTGTTCTGTCAGTGAGAGCCAGAATCTTTAATTACAGTTCAGGGAACCATCTGATCATACCGAACCATCAATAACTTGTAACATAGCCAGTGGTAACGATTGTTCGTCATGAGTATGAAGGCACCTAGGTATGGTTGATAAAAGTGAGGGTTAGATTAATAAACAAACTAAAATTAAATTAAAGCAAATATAAAATTTGATGTTTTTCCCAAAAATGGGAATACAATTGACCCCATCCCTCCCTAATTATCCCTAAATATGAGTATACTCAGTAGGCATACATAGTAACTTGTCTGTAAGTAGCAAGTAGGTATATTCTACTAAAATTATACATTATGTTGTATAGTACTGGTACCCTATGTTGCCTTGATTGGCTCATTTTTACGAGGTTACAAACACCACAAATAGCCCTGTCTAGATGAATAATATGGACTTTGATAGCTAACATGCTCTTAAAGGAGCATAATTGTTAACTTATAGTTACGAACTCACCTGTGCCGCCGGAAACAGTTTTAACTCGAAAATCTTCAATCGGTTTGGAATAAGCGTCGAGTTCTCTCAATTTTTCAATTCCTGGTTGTAATTTCTTCAAGAAATCCATAATAAAGTGGGTATTTAATTAATATTTTAAAATAACAACTCTTCTACTGGAAGCCGAACTAACTAACCTCAAACGCTAACGCTGACGTAAACAGTACGACGTAAACGTTTCTATAAATGAAAACAGTAAACAGCTGTTGATTGAGCTTATTCAATTCCCAGCTGTTCAATGAGCACTGAGCAGACATGTGGATATGACGGCTCTCCTCGGTCTCCTCTCAATCACTCAACGGCTTGACTTTTCTTTGACAGTGAAACATTTTTCAATTATTTCAAGAATTAATGCTTTAACAATGAGATAAAAAAAATGATCCTATCCATGCGATACCTCTTCAAGTTTCATTCACTTTTATTAGTTTCATGGATTCTCTTGGAAGGATCCAGGTGAGGTTACCCTACTTTTTTATTTTCTTTGCATTTTAACTAGGCCTAGGCTGGCCAGAATTGACTTATATTGAGGGGACTACGTACGGAAGTGCATCCCCTTTTATTATTTGAGATTTCCAGGTCTTACTTCAAGTAATATCGAGTAATATCTAACAACGGCTGCAGTTCCGTATGTAGTCCAGTGAGAGAATCGATAGGTAAGGTTTGGGTTTCGTGCAGATCGACCGATTATCGATTATTTCACTGGACGATAGATTATATACGGAACTACAACCCTAGCGTCCCTTAAATATAATTTAATATTCAAATCAAGGAAAATTGATTTCGTAGAATATAAGGGTAATGAGTTTGATCTATAGCATTGGTTTCCAAAGTGGTCCATGTGGACCCCCTGGGGTCCACGGGGATCTGCCAGGCGTCCATGCTAGTGGAAAATAAGATTGGGGGTCCATGATAGCGGATGTCTTTGTATCGGGTATAAGTGGTATATAGTATATATATATATAAAGGCCTACTTGCATAATACTGTTTTATAAATGCTGTCAGTAGTAGTAGGCCAACTTTATACCTGCTTTCAAAAGGACATTTTAACTGATGAATTAAGAAAAAATAATGACATTTATGCAGGGGTCCACCTAGAACTGAAAATTACGGCAAGGGGTCCATGAGGCAAAAAAGTTTGGGAACCACTGATCTATAGTGACTACAGCAGAGAACAGTCATTTATGCTGAAATTTTTTCTATGCCAGACGACGATGAACCACCTGGGTACCTAGGACATCAGTAAATGAAAATGCAGAATTGACAATAAAGACCCCGACCCCACTCCAAATCTAGCTGATGGAATGGAGATTGACTTGACACCTGCAAACAACATAGAAACACCACAAGCTACTAGTAAACTGACAGACATTGCTGATTATCGCCCAGGTTGTGGCGAACGCATTCTTGGAGGGTTTTATTTTGAACTCAAAGGTCCTCGAACTTACAATTCACCGGTATATTACAGTATACCGGATTACAAGAAATTGAAGCATCGAAGGATGCGAGTCAACACCTAGAAAACTATTTACACCTCGACGAAAACGACTGCTATCGAAACTGAAGTGTCAATACCGACAAAAAGCGAAACGCCTCAAAGAAAACCGACAACGCTCACAAAATAAATAGTCATAGAAGCAGTCAAAAATATGTTGCCAGAAAAGGTGTCTGCATGCAATTCAAACAAAGAAAAAGCCATGAACTGACGAGGAAAAGCAGCAAGCATTAGCAATAATGAGGTATGATTTTTACACAAAATTAATCTGATTTTTCAAATTGCAAAGTTCTATAATTATTATTTATCATTCAATTCATATTTTTAGGCTACTATTGAATCATTGCTACACGTTTAATTTGTGAAGCTTGGGTGCATTCTTGTAATTATAAGTACGTACAATTAATCCAAATTTAATTTCCTACAATTTTTTTGAAAACTAGGCCTATCTGTTTATTCTACAGTTAGCTAAGTTAATCCACATAAAACTTAGTTACTCCACCTAAAAATACTGATTTCTTCATATTTTGTAGAATTTCTTAACAATTACTCTAGTTACAAACTTTTAGGACGAGGATGAGGATGACGCCCACATATGTCTGAGACCTGTGCGTGGCTGATGAGTTAGGTGATGGTGATTGATTAGGACATTTTCAGGTGGGTTTCGGACCATTAAAACTGATTTCCAGCAAGTTTCATTCCATTTTTCACATAAATCTTGACCAATTTACAAATCAAAAAAAAAGCAGTACAAATTTATAAATGTGTTAGATAGCTCAGATATCTTTAATTCTGTTACGAAGCATTTCTGGACCTATATGTTTATATAAACTTTTTTCATTATTTTAGTGAGTACAGACATAAGGCTTGAATGTCTCGTCTATGGTAACACTATGCGAAACACCATTTATCAAGTTTCTTTATTGATTCTATGATTCTGCTTTCCTTTTATTGTCTATTCCAGACAACTGTAGTTTGTTTGGGTGTATTCTTTTCAGAATACATTGCCGTATTGTTCTTAAGTTTAATGTTGAAAGGTGCTACATTTTTACAAAATCTATAAATTTGTATAATAGCCTACACTTCACTAACATAATTGAATAAATTATAAAAAATGGTTCCGGGCTATTTCAGGTATGTAGCCTACCTTCCGGACAGTTATTTTTAAATAAACCCGGGTTTATTTGTCTTGCGCTGATAATTTTCTGGACGTTTATAGTCGAGTTTAATACCACTGGTGATACGATACCGGTTCAGTACTGTAATTATAAGTAACTTACAATTAATTTGTACTAGATTATTTGTTAATTAGGTTCTATTGCATTTTCATCGCCGATACGGCGGTATACACTCCTCATTGAAATCAATGAATAAAATGTTTTAATTTTCTATTTCATTTAATAAATTTCCTCCCATTAATGATTCAAAGTTGCGAACGGCGGGGTCGATAGAGAGGATATAATAGATACAGTAATTTATATTTCATTTTCAGGGAAGGATATAATTAATCCTTTCCTAAAAAATTGACGCGGTACTAGAGCACCTTGAATAGGGATGGCGATGAACTCTTGAATTCCTTCATCAGGAAAATTTCAAATACCGTAGTAATTTTTGATTAATTTCGATGTTTTGTTCAAAATTCTACATTTTTTAATGCTGTGAAAACGTGTACAGTTCTAGTTAACGTACCTAAAACAACATATTTCTCTGCAAAAAAATAATATTGATCATTTCTTGTTATATAATGAATGTCCTATTCTATATTGGACAGGAAAGAAAATTGAATAGTTGTTTATGTTGGAAAGGATTGCATCCTTCTTCAAAGAAGGCAAACTAAATCGGGAATTTGCCAAGAAGGGATCGAAAAGTCCATCAACTTTTTCGAGTGACTGTACTAGGCCTGAAACTAGAGCTATTTCTGGAAAGACAGTATCTGACTGTACTTTAAATATCCTGCTGCTTCAGCGTAGGCCTACTATACATCTCACGTCCTTTGTGATCGGTGTTTGTATAACTTTCTAAAGTATATTTCTGTTATTCTTGTGCACAAACCGGAATTCATCTTTCAGTACGGTTTCTTTTACTTGGATTGCTAGTACTAGACTCTTATCAGATTCTAATTCTTGAGATCTGTGTTAATGAGGATTGAATATAAAAGATTTTTCAAGCTATTTAATCGCTCTTTTTACACTAACTTATATTATTATCTTATCTCTCAAAATTATCTCAATCGCCTTATTAATTTTCCACATGGCGCAAGTTACCCTTCAATATGTCAATGAACTTTGTTGGGTACCCAGTCAGCAGGTAAGTTGAAATCCCTCCTAGTAATATATATTCACTCGGTAAGCCTATGTACCTATACCTGTAGATAGATACACATAATGTGTATAGGGAATTATTCCCTATCAATGAATGTATCCCACGTTTTGATTCCAGGTTTTTTCCTGATTGAACAGCACTAGATAAGTTTTGGCACCACTATAATGTGTTTCTTTTCATTCTATAAAGTATACTACTTACTTTTTCAAAAACTGTGATGTTTTCCATGACGAAAAACTTAATGTCAAACTGATATTGTATTTCAATTAAATATATAATTTTTTAAGAGGCTGACGAAGCTTCTTTTCAGAAGTGAAATGCATTTCTCCAGTATCTCGAGTAAAAGTGAGTGAAAATCAGATACCTATTAGAGTTTTTAAAAACAGTCAAGTGCTCTTCTCTTTGGTGTGAGTAGAAAACAGAGTTATCGTAAGAACTAGTTTCCTCAGATGATGCAATTTTATTTTTAATTTAAAATCTAGGAAATTAGTAAATGTAGCATTTTGACAATGGAAAACAACCATATAAGTTAGCAAATAATAGAAGTGTATATATATATATATAGGATTGGAGTTATTAAACTGCTATTAGACTCTTTACTGCCAACTTAAATATTGATATCAATTATGTATTCTCTTTTATCCATGTATGCAAACTAATACATGAGTACGGTAGCATATAAGTAGTATTGCAGACCAGCACCTATGTAAGTTTTACAAAATAATTCAAAATCTCACTTTATGTGAGATTATCATTTGTTTAAGGTAAATAGATTGAAATTGATTTGACTACAAATTTCACAATTTTTTTCAGCCATGTCTTTATCCTCCAGCAGCACCTAAAATTACTGTCATTGAACCAAGAATGAAGATCGCTGCGCTGCAGCAGAAAGTTGACTGTTTGGAAAAAACTGTAAGTAATTGTTATACTTATACTAATATATTGGCATAGGAAGATTGCATAAATTCTTTCCAAATTCGATAAGCGATAGATATATTATATAATTTCAGTCCATGTGTTCTCAATTACACTGTGGTTATCAATTTGTTGGACGTTTTTAGTATTTGTTTTCTATTATAACTTATAGATGAGACTGAAAAACATTTGAAATAGTTTTGCTAAGAGTATAGGTGCCTAATTTCCATGTCAATATATGAACTTGAACTCTGTATTTCTCTCTTATGTCAAAATAGATGGTAGTCTTTGGTTTACCATATCAAGAACATTGAACCGGCCCAATAAACAATTAATTTAGAGCAGAAAAGCCTGGCATATGAAAACAGGCACAGAACAAAGGAAGATGCAATGGCATTTTACAGTCAGGCTAAACACGAGGCACACAAAGTTTTTTAGGAAAATGACCCAAACCTTTTTTGATATTGGCTTATTAAAAGTCTAATAATATATAGCAATAGTTAAGATTGGTAAATTATTATGAAACCATAAACAAAAGTCTAATAATATATAGCAATAGTTAAGATTGGTAAATTATTATGAAACCATAAACCTGCAAGTATAATTTTTAAGTGAACAAAGAATGTGTTTATCAAATTGCAGTGAACATGCAGTATGTGATAAACAGCTCCCTCTCTATACATAACATATATAGTTTCTCAATAAGTTTAAAAAAGTTGAATAAAATTTTTCTTGATTTTTGGCAGCAAATGTCTTGAATGTCAGAAAATGAAATTTTTTATGCTCTTTCATATTCAATTGAGACAATACTTAAATTGGTAGTTTTTAGTGTTTCATTTTGCTTCTCAAATAGTTTTTGATCAACTCCAGTTTACTGAAGCTTTTCTTACCCAAAGCAACAGAGACTGGTAGAAATATTTGCAGAGATGTCGTGATGTTTTGGTAGCCTTCTTCTACTAGGTTTTTCTCATAAATTATTCTAAAAGTAGATTGTGCTGTTGCATTTTTTAATCTACTGTCTGTCCATTTCAATAGCATGTAATTTAAAACATTCTATTTCATGAACCACTTCGTCTTTGTTTAAAAATTTCTGGGTAAATGTTGGCTAAAATTTTGACTCTAACTTGTACATCTTTTGCATCAGTTTTGTCTATTTGGGAGCCACTCAGAAAACCAAATTTACTATCTATGTCTTTTAGTGTATTGAATCTGGGGTTCATCTTTCTTAGAATTTATTCTGTCAATTATTTCAATGAGAGAACCCTGGAACTTGTTTTCTTGAGTTGAACCAAATGCTTCATCTTCACATTTTTCTCCAGGCATAATTTTCTTTTTCCTTCTTCTTCATTCTTTAAATTCGGTTTCCAAATCATTGTCTTGGACCATGATCTTGGCGCCTGCTATAGATTCTGATCCTGAGCTTTCTCTTCTTGAAGACAATAGATTTATCAGCCCTTGGATATTTCTCATTGCTGTGTCACCTGTCACATCTTCTTTCTGAAGAAACTTATTGGCTCTATCAATTAGCTTCAGTACACTGTACCAAAAACAAGTCAACACTATAGGCCTAAACTTAAAATCATTCATTTCACTCAAATGATCTTTTACTTCAGTTTTAGTTTCTGGCGTGGTTCCATTAGCTTGTAAATGTTTGAGAGCTTATAATACTTTGTCCAGATGGTTGAAGACGTCTTCAACAGTCTCTAAGCACGCTGACCACCTTGTTTTGCTTTCTACATACAAAGTTAAATGAGCATAATTTTTTAGCACCTCCCACCATGAAGTAGAACCACTGAAGTAGTTCTATAGGGAATGCAACACTCCAAAATGGTTTTGTGCTTGAATACAACTATCAGCAGCTTGAACTGCCACCAGGTTAAGAAAACGAGCTGTGCGTAGTACAAAATAGGCATTTTTAATCTTTTTCAATATTATTCTATCTTGGACTCCTTTGTATTATCACACGACTGACCTCTACATAGATTCAGATCCAAACCATCACTATTTACCTTTTCTAAGAATTTCTTCAGAAAGACTTCCCCCAGTTTTGTCTGAAACAAGGAAGAAATCTAGAAACTGCCCACAACTTCTGGCCCATTATTGCTCACTTGTACATAACGAATGATCTGTGTCATCTGTTCATGATGACTGATGTCTGGGGTACTGTCTTACGTAAGGAAAATATACATAGCTTTTCCAACATCTTGGAGGATATCTTTTCTTATTTTGTTAACATTTATATCAAGAAATTCATCCTGGATTTTTGAGGAGAAATAGCTTACCTGTCCTTTCTTATGATATTGAATGTGTTTTCGAAGGGGGGGCATTGTAGTGGGACAAAAGAGCTATTGTCTTAAGAAAATTACCACTTTCTGGATTTTCGAAGTCACACCTTTCACTACTTGTTCCTCCAAGTGGACTTCCTTACTTCGCTAAATATAAAATAATAATAATAAATAAATAATTTATTTCCATTTTCAATATACAATACAAAGAATTTTAACCAAGTGGTTCAATAATTATATTCAGGTAATAAGGTACATATAATAAATAAAACATATATTTTGGAAATCATCCTACCCCACTATGGCATGCCAATGTTCTAGAGTAGGTGTCAGTAGAGGAAAAAGGAGGTTTAGTTAAAAATAGGATATAGGATTAAGGATTGGTAAGTTTTCAAAATTAAAAGTTTCCATCATAATTAATAATTGTATGAAAAAATCCTCTCTATAATGCTGTCTGTCAATATTTATTAGCCAGTTATGAAGCTGTTGCTTGAATTTTTTGATATGTCTTATTGCTTTAATGTTTTCAGGAATTAAGTTGTAGATTTTTGGTGCTAGATGGTTGTAGTGTCTTTGATAGAGAGCCTTTTTTGCCCTGTTTGATATGAGGAGATGCCTGTATCTGGTGTTGTGGTGGTGATTCCTATTCTGGAAGGCAGATTTGTCTTTGTGCAACCTAGATGCTACTTCCTTTGCATACAGCTGTCTGGGATCCAATACTTTGAAATCACTAAACAGAAGCTCAGAGGGGTAGCGGGTTGGCTTCTTTGTGATGATCTTTATTATAAGCTTCTGCACTGTTTTTAGGGGGTTGATATGTACAGTACAGGCTCCACCCCATCCGACAATTCCATACATGAGCAGTGACTGCACAATGGAACAATAAACCATCCGCATACATTCCAAGTTGACAACTGGTCTCAGCATCCTGAATTTATAGATGGTTCTTCGCAGTTTTTTGCAGAGTCCATCAATATGCTTATCCCAGCGCAGAAATGCATCAATTGTCACTCCCAGATACTTTTGTGACTGATTCCTGAGGATCATACTTGGTGCTCTACCTGGGCCATGTTGCGTAGCTGAGAAACATAGGAAGTTCGTTTTCTGATAATTGATTGTGAGAAGGTTCCTGTTGAGCCAATGTGCCACTTTTTGCAGACCAAACTCAGCTCTTTCCCAGCAAATCTCCCATGTTGCCCCTGAAAACAGTAGGACTGTGTCATCAGCAAACGTGGTGACCGTTCCATCAATCTGCAAATCGCATAAAGGGTTGATGTACAATAGAAACAATATTGGGCCCAATACTGTGCCTTGAGGCACTCCATACTCCACCACCAGTCTGCTACTCAAGTGCCCATTTACTCTTTCACACTGAGTTCTGTTTGTTAGATAGCTTTTGAATAAATTCCAAGCTATGCCATACTTCCTCAGTCTACCCAACAGCACATCATGTGATACAGTATCAAAAGCCTTCTTCAAATCCAAAAATACTGCCATCGGTTTTTCCTTTGCATTGATTTTTTCTATTATTTCTGAAGTAATGTGTTGAATAGCATCATTAGTGCTGCAGTTGTCTCTAAATCCATATTGGCTTGGTGACAGAATGATGTGCTTCTCCAGGAAACTAACCAGTCTGACCTTGATACACTTTTCCAATATTTTTGATAGAATGTTCAAAAGTGAGATTGGCCTGTAGCAGTTTATATCTTTCCTATCCCCTGTCTTGAAGACTGGACAAATTACTGCCTCTTTTAATTGCTGGGGAAAAATCCCATCCTGAAACATTCTATTTGCAATGTATGTAAGTGGTTTGGAAAGAATTACACTGTTTCTTTTGAAGAGCTCTGGCTGGAAGTCATCTGGCCCTGGTGCACTATCTCCTTTAAGACTGCTAACTATTTTCATCATTTCCTCTTCTATTACTGGTGTAAAAAAAGAGATTGACATATCCTATTTCCAGTTGCTTGAGGTTCCTCTTCTGTGTTATGGTTTTCTTTAAGTATATCCTGTGCCAGTTTAGATCCAATGCTTGTTAAAAAACTTGTTGAAAGAGTTGGCAATATCAACATCATTCTCACCTATTTTTAGCTCTTCCCCTTCTACAATAACTTCCTTAATTTGTGTTTTTGTCCTTCTATCATCTGTAATTTCGTTTATTACTTTCCATGTTTGTTTTGAATCTTTGAGATCGCCTAATCGCTCCGTGAAATACTGTTTCTTTGCATCTTCAATAAGCCTAGCAAGCAGGTCTCTGTATTTTCTATAATATTCCCTAAGTTGTATATTTTCTGTATTATTATTGCTTTGTCTATGTAGTTTATCTCTCTTCCTTATTGAAGTTATTAATCCATTTGTAATTCAGGGCTTGATTTTCCTTTTTTATGTGTAATCTTATTTACTTTTTTACATTCTTTTCTATATTTATCCAGTAATATTAAAAATTCATTCATAGCACCCTCAGTACAATCCTGCTGGTAGACAGAATTCCATGTTTCCCCCTGCAGTGCTGATGAAAGCTTAACATGATCAATACTTTCATACTGAGGTTTTTTTTTCATTATTCTGGTCACTGGCTTTATTTTTCAATCCTAAAATAGTTATAAAATGAGCAGTTATTGAGTTTGGAAATATTATTGGTATCAATTCCTTTCTAAAGTTTACTATAGTGTGGTCCAGACATGAGGCTGTATTATTTCCAACACGTGTGGGCTGTTTTATACAATGGATAAACCCAAATTCACTGAGAAGGTTCTCATAATCTTCCAACTGTCTGTGCTGGTTTGGTTCTAGTGTATTTATGTTAATATCTCCTAGAACTATATGGAGGTATCTTCTGTTTTCTTCTAATATCTGTCTCAGGTCAATTAAAAATTCTTCTAAATTCAAATGTGATGGAGATCTATAAAGTGCAGTTATTACGAAGGTATCACTCCCAACCTTAAGGTCAATATTCAAACAATTAGCTTGTTCAATCACAGGCTCTTTTATTTCAACAAGGAGTTCGGACTTGACGTAAATGATTGCTCCATCATTTTGTAACTGATTGTTCTCTGTTCTGTACGACCTGTAATTACTAATGGTTCTTAGAGTGGTATGGTAAGAAATCCAACATTCCGTTAGAACTATAACATCAAAATCCACTTTCAAATCTTCCAATTGAATAAGTAATTCGGTGTAATTTTTATTGTAGCTCCTTAGTATTGTAGCTCCTTAAATAGTATCAATAATAAAATTTAAAACATCCTAGTAGCAAGGTAGTATGACAAATAGGCTATGTTACAACTGACTAATGACTCCTCTCAGGGTACGGGGAGGGGATCAGGGGTTGGATGGCGCGGGCGGCAGCGCTCCACTCTACGCGCCTGTAAATACAAGAAACGACTTTGAACTTACGCAGTCATGTCCGCCGCTCACATCCCTGCACCTCATCACCGGCGTTCATATAAATATTTTCTTAAGCCCTTTTTTATTTTATTGGCTAACGTAAACTTTTTTGTATCGTACAGTTAAAAAAAATAAAGCAAACTCAATTTTGCCGCCCCCAAAATTTGCTACCCGGGGCAAACGAAAACCCTGCCCCTCCACCCACTTCCTCCAGCTGCGGCCCTGGATGTAACCCATTTTATTTCCCAACTGTCTAGCTCAGTTGCTTGGAGCTCTTGTCACTGATTAGAGAAGAATTGTAGCTGGCTGCTATTCCTGCGATCTCGAGATCGAATCTAGTTCAGCATTGGATATTTTCTTCTTGGATTTCTTGTTCCATAACAATCTGCTTTGTTAATATTAATTTATTATTGTAAATTTAACGACTTGCAGTCAATTTTAATTGTGAATAAATAATATTCCTACTCACTCTTGGCCGAATGTTTTCTAGTCGTGGAAACTCATATTCAAGGGCTCATCTTGAACTTCATGTCAATTGAGTCTTCATGTCAAGATGAGTCTTTATGTCAAGATGAGTCTTCAACTCATCTTGAAGATGAGTTTCCAAGACTTGAAAACGTTTGGCCAATAATGAGTAGGAATATTATTTATTCACAATTAAAATTGACTGCAAATCGTTAAATTTACAATAATAAGGTGGTATTTTCTGCCATTTACCTCATCACCCTCACACAAGTATCAAGACCCATGTGAGCATAATCCAAAAAAAAATCGTGCAGGACGATGATTGTCTCAATTTTGAAAAGTTTCCTTTCAGACAGGAATCATACTTTTTATGGAATTTCATCTTTGTACCCGAACTGTTTCTATTCTTGTTTATCAATTCGTAGCAGCATTTTTTTGTTATGCACATTTTTATCACTGAGCGTATTAATATTTTAATAGATATCCAACAATTTAAATTATTGGTATGGATATTTTAAACAAATCTAATACTGTAGTACTTATATTTTAAGAATTTCATTTTCAAGCTTGTTAACAATACTTTTACAGGTTCTCATCTTGGAAAATACACTTTGTGAAAAGGAGGAATATATTAAGTCCATGCAAACGTTTCACAATGATCAGAAGACTGTCACAATATCTTGTGTGAGTATTTTCATTACAAACTTCTGTGCTCTTGAATCAATTGATGGTCTATCTACTGTATAAATTTGTAATCTAAATATAGGTAATTACATCTCAGGTACGGTAACAATCTTTTTTCATCCAAACAATACCATATGCGTATGTAGACCACAACTGAATTGAGAATTCAAAGATTCTACATTTCTGCTAAATTTTTATAACGATTAATTCTCAAGGAATGTTAATCTGTATTTCGAAAAATTGAAACTTTTTTTATTTATAAATAAAGGTTTAAATACCTGCGTTTTGATATCCAATAAACTACTTGTTCACTACCGGTTTCAACCCTCCTATGGGGTCATCATCAGGTGGTTGTGGACGTTATTATATCATTGCCGATTTGGCAATTCGTCGTAATGTAAAACGTCGGAAAATAAAAAACACACATCACATAACACGAAACGAATACGAGGATGACATGACGGACAACACGCTCGCGCTGACTGACAGGTCCAAAGAATTCGGAAATGATCCGGAGGCCAAAGAATTCATTTTGTTTATTATCACTCTTGTACGATATCTCTGCATCCACTATTATTTACAATTAAATGAGTAATATTTGAGGTGTCATTTTTACATTTGAAGTTACTGTAGCCTATACATCCAAGGTAAGTAGGGCTCAAACTAGTTTTTATTTTTGGAATTTTATTTTCATGTAATAAAGAAAGTTGTAAATTGTAAATAATTGCTATCACAACACGAAAAGAATAAAAAATAAGAAGAATAAATAAACCATGAGGTTGAATATTAATTACTGCTATTCATCCATCACTTCAAAAGAAAGTAGCCTACTATCGAAGGAAGAATTCCTTCAAGAATTTTGCTGATCCAGCAAGAATCAGGTGCCGGTGTACTCTCTTATGAATTAGTGGTAAGGGGGATGAAAGGATGATATCCAGTGACAAAGAGTTACACATGGGAAGTCGCCACGCAAAATGAAGTCTCAAATATGTCTGTCCAGTGGTGTAGTATTTGCAGAAAAAGATCATGTGTTCGGGTATCTCTGGAATGAACATCACTGAGAAGAACAAGCTTCTCTCCGGCTAGTAGGCCTACTTCCCACAATCAATTTTTAAATGAAATACAGAGAACTGCTCCAATTTTAATCAATCAACTTCCTGCTTATACAGAAGAGTAATAATTCCATCGATCACCATAAATAAATCTTATAACATTGTAATGATAATGAAAAATAATTTAGCCTTGTTTCCTTGGATGAAATTCTCAATGAAAAACAAGAAAGGGGGTTTTTAATGTAGAATTTTATCTATCATTTTCATTACAGGATGAATCATCTAGAGATGAAGCTATGAGGAAGTTGACTTATGACATAATTGAGTTCAGTGCTCAACTTCAACAACGGGATCAGTTTGTAAGTTATATTGCAAACTTAATGTAGCCTACTTTATTTTTAGAAGATACTCATTATCAACGGCTAAACCATATTTAAAATTACACAAAATTATCTCTCTGCTAAGAATAATTAGTTTTCTTAGCCAATCTTTGGCTTGGTGATAAATCTCTCTTGTGGGAATAGCATTGACTTATTTATATTGCATACAATAATAACAAATAACTCTCAATAATCAATATATTTCATTCAATAATAACATTCAATGATGACTCGATATTCGCTTCGATTTCGATGAAAGATGAGAGTACAAGGAAAGTGCTACACTCATTGCAATATCAAATAAGAAAGAGTTCTTGTTATAAGCACTAACATTAATTATCACTTTTAAGAATCAGCACATCTCTTGAAATTTGTAATTCTCTTTTCGTACAAATTATACAAAATAAACAGTATATTTCATTATATCGTGGTTTTTTATGGTCTAAAAAGTTACGGTGCATTTCTTCAAGTTTAATCTCTTAACTTGAAAATAAATACAACTACTTTTACAGATTGCTCATCAACAAGAGACAATTGACTTCTTACAAGGATCCGTAGAAGCGGAACACGCAGAACTCGAATCAGTGGTAATGAATTTGATTATGAAAATACGTTTATTTTTCCTTTGTAATGGCGAAGGTGATATTGTGGAAGGTATCTATAATGAATAATAAGACGAAATTGTCACAACCACATTATTTTTATTAAAAATATTTAGAAACTAGTTTCGGTGGTTATACCATTATCAATCTCACAAACAATAAAACTAAAGTACAGAGTAGCTTAATATATACGGTACTATGGAATGATACTATTGGCTAAGCGAGAAAGAGGCTGACCTTCATTGAAGGTTGTGATTGGCTGAAGGCCATAACAAGTCACGCTCCCTGGTGGGAGGAGTAACATGCAAAAATAAGAGTTGAATCAAGATCCAAAAACCGTGACCATCTAGAAAGCAACAAAGAAGAAAAATACACAATAAGGCTAGAATTGAATCAAATTAAAATAAAAAATACGTTTATGCTCGACCATCTTCAGTTATCCTGAATTATTATATTTTTCGATATAACATCCTTATTGTGATGATAATGAATAAACGCTGGTAAATAGTTTCAATTATAATAATAGTAGAAGTAGACAGATAGGAAGCTATACAGAGTGTTTTAGGAGGAATCTGCCAGCTTATTCCTCTCATCAAAATAATGAAAAAAACGTCATATGAACATCGGTCTAGAAACGCTTTGTTACATAAGACTAAAGATGACTGAAGTTGACAGCTATCCATATTATTAATTCAGTCAATAAAAATCACTATTGCCTTTTTTAGGCGGTTAACTGAATAGATTACATGTAAAAGAAGCTGGAAAATCAAATAAAACCGGTTACAAGTCTGTAAAGAGCGTAGTTATTGAGATATTCTACAAAATACGCGCAAATGGCTAGGAAATTCGTTATTTTACAAATTTGAAGTTGGTTAACTTGTTTAGTTGTCAGTACACCAATATTTACCTCAACTAATTTGTAAAAAAAATTAAATTTTGAAAATAAAATATTGAATTATCCAATAGCCTGAAATGTTCATAAATTAGGGTATAGGGGTATTAGAGTATATTGAATCAAAACCCAGAGCAAAAGCAAAAGTTGTAAGCAACAGTGAAAAATCAGTGTGTCTCCACCAGTGAACCCTGATTCTATGAACTTTGGTGTTTTCGGCTACCGAGAATTCAACATTTCCTTTTTTAAATTAAATTCTCTACAAGTTCCGTTCGAAAAAAATTCAGTTCGTTGACAATCAACCAAAATAATCTAAAAAACGTGTTTTAGAAATTCTTGCATATTTTCTTGATTATTCCAATAATTACTGCAGTTACAGACTTTTTACATTGTTTATTCGATTTTCAGTTTCTTGTCCACAGAACCTTTTCAATTCAACACCTAAATGAGGGCCCAACAGATTTCTAAATAAGCAAATTGATTGGTATAGCTGTCACGATTAGCCATCTTCATTTATGTAACGAAGCGTTTTCGGACCTATGTTTACATGAATTTTTTTATTTATTGATGTCAGATCAGCTAATAAATGCAGTATGGCAGGCTCCTCCTAAAACACTGTATAATTACAGTATAATGACTATGTATGCAAGTATAGCCGTAGCAGGTATCTGTTCAATCAGAGATAAGCTGCGTTCTCGTAGGTGCTGTTCGTAACGGTGACCGATTAGATTGGCCAGCAAAAAAGACACTGTTCTCTGCTGTAAAATCACTTCCCGGTGGTTCGGAACCCACCTAAAACTGTAGGTCCAACTCATCAATCACCATCATCCATTTCATTACCCACGCACAGGTCTCAGACCTATGTGGGCTTCATCCTCCAAAGAAAAAAAAATAGTACCATAGCCAATTTCGGCGTTAGGTGACTCTTCAGACTTTAACATTATGTTTTTGTTCAAAGAGCGAACTACGCAAACGAGGAGTGAGGTAGGTTGCGATTACTTTTCTCTCTTAGCTAACAGAGTTGTATATATGCCCCGAAACAATTTCGAAAGCTCTATGCTTGACAATCTACTCCCACCACAGGGTCTGGCTACACAGGTGAGTGTGTATACTATCTAGCTCACCGCGGGCTACTTCCTACGTCTAATCTAGGAAATTCTGCATTTCTTTTGAGGATGAAGCCCACATAGGTCTCAGACCTGTGCGTGGGTTATGAGTTGAATGATGGTGATTGATGAGTTGGACCTACAGTTTTAGGTGGGTTCCGAACCACCGGGAAGTGATTTTACAGCAGAGAACAGTGTCTTTTTTGCTGGCCAATCTAATCGGTCACCGTTACGAACAGGACCTACGAGAACGCAGCTTATCTCTCTGATTGAACAGATACCTGCTACGGCTCGCGGCTATCACTTCCCAATCTATCATTCCTCAGAGACATTTGGAAAGCATAACTATAATTCATGTACAATGATTGCACTATAACTATTTTATAATACTATAACTACTGTTTAACATGTTATTAATGCAATTTCCAATACTATAGTTCACGCCAACAAATTAGGCGACTCTGAAAAATTGTGGTACTGCCAGATATGGGACAATACTGATAGTAGAACATCACCAACCTCAATGCACAAATTTAAAACACTACTCCTACCGTGTTGCCTAGTCTACAAATCTAACACTACCACGCGTATGGTTTGTCACTGTAAGCACTTGGTTTTTTTTAACACCATACTTTCTTCGAGCCGCCTAATTTCGGGGCGTGAAGTATAGTGATTAATTATTCTAGAGTTCTGATTCAATTTTGCTGAATCTGTAAAGTATTGATTAATTCTTAGTATAGATTTCAGTCATCTTTCTTTCTACCTACCTCTTTGTAAAAGTTAGTTTGTACTTTGTAAATCACCGCTAATTTATTGACATTTGCTTACAGAGATTGTTGAAAGAGGAGACAGATGAAGAGATCATATTGCTTAAAAATAAGGTATGTATATTTCCATTCTTTATGATAGAATTATATGTACAAACAGGGCCGGATTTCCTGGATGTTCCGTATGTGCACCAGCACAGGGCGGCAAATTTTGGGGGGCTGCGAAAATCAAGAAATTTTTCCATATCTAAAAAAATTAAAAGCACCTATTACAAACAGTGATAAGAAAAACAAGTCACAAGTGAATTAACAAGTCGTGTACGAAATATAAGTCATACGATATGTTTAGTTTAAAGCACGATAATAATTACTGTGCCAGAGCATAAAAAATGAAATATCGAACAAAAAAGGACAAAATGTTGTTGTGCTATGGTTTTTGCCGAGTTTATACAAAGCCACGTCTCCACCAACCGAACATGTCTGCCGAACATTGTTGGCGAATACAAAAAATGGGCAAACATTAAACATATGGGTCACCGAACATGTTCGTGAGTTCAATTGAAATGTTCTATCTGTGAGCGAACAGTGACGACCAACACAGGTTCCCGCCACTAACCCCACCACACCGATCATAATGTTCGAGAAGGCGTCCACACCAAACCAACTCCAAAAAATGTTCGGTGACATCAGCTGATTCCAGTGAACACTGTTCGCCGAGCATGTTCGGTTGGTGGAGACGCGGCTCAAGATGTTAGAGGAGAAAAAGCTGCAAGACATTTACTCAAACATTTGTATTGACTTAAAAATATATTACTCTACTCCACCTTCCTGAAAGATCTTTCTCAGTTCTAATAATGATTAAGAATTACTTGCAAACAAGTCAAGGACAAGACAGATTAGTCAACAGTGCAGTGCTATGCATTGAATCAGACATTACCGTACTGTAAGGTTGGGCTATGATGATATAATCAATAACTTACATTTACTTGAGATGGTTCAAGAAGGAAACCTTTTATCTAAATAATGCTATACAAACTCTTATAAAATCATGTAAGATAACAGTGTGTTTTTAAATACTAATATTATATAATCTGACAAAGTTAACTAGGCTTTTTACTTTATTTTCTTAACTTCATCATAAGTATCAAAAACGAGTTATACTGTGCTGGTTAGTGCTGGTGGAGGGGGGCGTGGGGGCGTGAGAAATGATTGTACACAGGGGCGGCAGACACCCCAAATCCGGCCCTGTGTATAAATAGACCTGTTATGTGTTACTAATAGCGTATTTCTTATAAATTTTGTATTTGAGTCCTTTTAAAAGCTTGGAGGTTTTATTGAAAATGCATATTGAGATGGCAAATAATGCTTTTACTTGATTCCTAAGGGAGAATGGACTGAAGTATTTGTACTATCAAGTGACTAGAAAAGTGGTTATCAAACTATTATAAGATAAATCAATTTTGTTAATTAATTCCAAGTTCATTTTGAATTTGACTAGATTATTTCCTTACCCAACTCTATATTTCATTGAATTATCAAAATGCTGGAATATTTTCTAAATAAAATTGGAATATCGAATTTCTAACAGGTTTGCGATTTGGAGGCTGATCTCGAGAATACTAAGGAGGCAACCGTAAGTCAATCCATTTGCATTCTGGATGAAATTATGAATTTCCGATAGACCGTACAAAATAAAGTTTAAACATTCATGATTTGAGTGTAGAGCAATTTTTTGGTAGATAGAACAGCTAGTACGGTACTAAGGAAAAACTAATAGATTTAAATGATCTTCAATTGATTTTTTGAGTAAACCTTTTTTGGTGTTTATTTTTCTGTCATTTTTTAATGATTATTTTTCTGAATCTTTTCAATGTCAGAGCTGATATATGCGAGCGAAATTTATGAAGTGATTAGCTGCAAGCCGTGCTCATCTGTTCAGTCAGATAATTTGAGGTACGAGCACTCGAACTAAAAGGGGACGATGTCAAACTCGCACACCGTCAAGGTGGGCTGACGACAATCTTGGCTGCCGACAAGCTGGGCTAACGTCAAAGTCGCACACCGTCACCATGGGCTGAATTCCTAAGTGTGCCAGGTTGGCGGTGCACGCAAACGACAAACTCGCACACATCCAATTTTGTCACCTGGCGCCAAAGCTGCACGCCGCCACAGTGGGCTGAATTCCTAAGTGTGCCAGGTTGGCGGTGCATGCAAACGACAAACTCGCACTCATCCAATTTTGTCACCCGGCGCCAAAGCTGCACGCCGCTACAGTGGGCTGAATTCCTAAGTGTGCCAGGTTGGCGGTGCATGCAAACGACAAACTCGCACTCATTTGATTTTGTCACCCAGCGCCAAACCTGCACGCCGTCACGATGGGCTACTTTTAGGCCCTTCGCACACGTGTCGACTCATTTGCAATTTGAGTTGGCAACGGTAGTCGCGCGCAACCTTGTCTGTGTTTCACAGCGGGAGTCCTCTCACGGGCCAACTGCCAGTCGTGAAATCAAATTTAGACGGCAACTTGAATCGTCTGCACGCAACGGTGACAGCCGGACGCCTGCAATCTCAATTGCATAGTTGCATGCCGTACAGCAGTATTGAATGAGTATTGACTTGAAGTATTCAGTTGCATACGCAATCAATAACCAAGTTCACACCCTTCAATCTCCAAAACGCTTTCTTTTGACGTTTTTTTGTATTTCATAGAATAACTCAATAATTGCGGTACTTAATGTTTTATGTGATTTTGCAGTTCATTTCATAAAGAATTCACCACACAAAGGAGGGCTTAAGGAGCCTAAAGTTTTCCGAATGAGTAATAATTTATTGATTTCTCATTGAAAAAGATAGCTTTACTCTTCTGCTATCTGTATTTCAGTAATGAAGCGTTTTCGAAGGAATAACCTTTTGCAATCTGGCAGATTCCTGGCGAATTTTTTTCGCAAAAACCTGTATATCTTTTTAGGAAAGTGATAGCCGCGATCAGTGACAGGTATCTGTTCAGTCAGATAAGATAAGCTGCATATTCCTGGGACCTCTTTCTAAGGGTGACCGAATGGATCGGCCACCAAAAAAGACGGTTCTCAGCTATAAAATCACTTGCCGATGATTCGGGACTCACCTAAAACTGTGATCCAACTTGTCAAAAATTGACATTCAACTCATTACCCACGCACAGGTCTCAGAACTATCTGGGCTTCACATTCTGAAAAAATTATTACATTTTACTGTAATGTTAAATTTAATGTATTACTGGTTTAGGAGGTTCTGGAAGCTAGTGATCCTGTATTACTCATTACATTGTCAGATCGATATAAGTGAAACGAATTATTCTCATTATCTTAACGCAGCCGCTTGTCAAATTAAATTCTGTCACAAACTCTATCCACTTATGGTAGCCTACTCACAATATAGGTAACTCTTAATAGTATAACGATATTGGTATAAACACTATCCTATATAAAGAAGTGTGAAATGTACTGCCTAGATCCTAGGCTGAAAACATACAGCCGTATATAGTTTCAATCATGAGTTGGAGTGAGAAATTTTTTTGAGATCATTAATTCTAAAAAGATAATTGAACAATATTCTTCAAAATTATTACAGTTAATTATTCAGTGTGGGTATATTCTGAAAGGGACCACATTAAAATGACAAATCAAAAGCAATTTCACTTTTAATAAGCCTTTTGCTATTATAATTTTCCTAAATACAATATCCTACATTAGAGTTGTGAAATTTTTCTTAGTTTATTAATATTTTATAGGTCGATTTTTAGCTACTTTAGTTTGGATGTTATGTATGGCTTGCTAATTTGATAAATATTTCATAATGTAGGCTACAAGAAATTTCTCATGTTTTCAATGTTTGAAAATTCAACTCAAAAGCTTAAAATAAAAAAAAAATTTTAAACAAAAAAGAAACTGACTTCAATAAAATGATACTCAAACATTAAATACTCACGTAGGTATTAAAAACCTTAAAATAAAGTATCTACTTTAATCTGAGAACATTTTAAATTTGATACGAGTAGCCTAATCTTTTGTAGTCAGAACAAAATATTCTTTGAAGTTAATAGAAAAAGCTTTGTAATATTAAAGGTTTATAGAATATTTGGCTTGGATCTCAGAATATAGCTCGTATTGTATTTAAAATGTTTTCAGTTTAAAGAAAAAACATTATTTTAAACCTGTAGTACGTGAGTATTTAATGTTTGAGTAGCCTATCATTTCATAGAAGTTGGTTTCTTTTTTTGTTTTAAAATTTGGCTTTTGTTTTGTTTTAAAATTTGGCTTTTGTTTTGTTTTAAAATTTGGCTTTTGTTTTGTTTTAAAATTTGGCTTTTGTTTTGTTTTAAAATTTGGCTTTTGTTTTGTTTTAAAATTTGGCTTTTTTTTTGTTTTAAAAAAATGCTCACTGGACTTAAAAGGTGAGTGACCTACCGGCTAGTAGGTTACATTGATAATAGAATAAAAACTTTGAATGGAACAATAGAAAATAATGATACCGACCATGTCCACCAGCCAACTGAAATCCTGACTGGAGATATGCTAATCTTGATAACAATTTTGACATGTAATTGCAATGAAGATTGTTTTGACTCAGTGAAACGTTTCTGAGAAGCTGATGTTGTTGAAGCCAGTGGCGTAGCCAGGATTGAACTTCGTGGGGGTGGGGGTATTCCAAGGGGTGTGGGGGAGGGGAATGGAATCCGCCCAGTTGATAGGGGGGTTGGGGGGTTTGATATTTATCATTTTTATAATATTTTTTTGAGCATTCAAAAGTAATTTTTACTTGGATAATTCAATGAAAGCAATTGCTAATATTTAAATGAATCAGACAGCACTCGAAAACACTGCATTGCCACATTGCTCACTAAACTGTACATGCCGCTGTAGAGTGAGAGTACTGCATGGTACCATACTAAAATTAGTACTTTTCGTGATTCCCATGACATACTCTTGTGCCAAATAAAACTGGGTTCTATTTTTTTATTAACCTTCAACTGGTGATGTGCCTGGCTTGCAACACATCTGGTGACGTTTGGTCTGGTAGACCCATTTTGATTATCTTCATAAAACGTACAAATATCAAATAAGATAATTTTTTTCAAATGCATTTGATCATGGACAACTATGGGGAGGCAGTGTAACAAATATTGTAAATCTATACCCATTATAAAATCTTAAATCTTAATAAATAGTTTTGAAAAACATGTGTACAAATTTATAATGAAAATCTGGGCGTTTGTAAAAGATTCAATATGATTGAAAAAAGTTTTTTCTTTTAGTTTCAAATGTACGATCTTTAAGATAAAATGTATGAAGATTGTAAAAATATATACATGGAAAATATTATTTCATAAAAAATTCTGCGCAGGTTTGAACTTTGTTTTTTATAGATGGTTTCCAATGCTTATTCCCAGTGGTGGATTTATGGGGGGGGGGGGGCTTTCGGGCTGAAGCCCCCCCAAAACCTACAATAAGTATTTGGAAGAGTGTGAATTTTTTAATTAGACGCACAAGAATAACTTCTAAATAGCATATTTTGTAAACAATGGAGTTTTTGAAATGACAAAGGGTAGCACCGATCTGCAAAGACGGGTCAGTACCTGGTCAAAACTACCTGGCCTCTGTTTTCTTTCCTACTTCCCCTCCTCCTCAGGCATTCTAATTCTGACATTCGAATTTCTCAGAAAAAGAATTGAGACGTGCTTATAATAGAATTTGAAAAGATAATTTAGAATTTGGTGGAGCACTCTCTTAATAAAAGACAAACAAAAAATATACCATAACCAACTTTTCTGGTTACAATATTTAAAAGTTTTGCCAAATAATTTAGTAATTACTGTACTAATGACTGTTCCTTAATACTAACGGCGGGGGAGTAGTAGTCAAGAAAACTACAGTTCTTGCCTTACTTGAATTCATTATTACATCTTTCAAAAAATTGACACTTTACAAAAAAATATATATGTTTCAAAAGGTTACATCTTTATATAGATTAGCCTACTTCTTATGATTCCTGGCCAGGATATCCCCTCTTAAAGTAAAATAAAATTTAAATACTCATTACAAAAAATTTAGAGTCCCTACTACAAAAATCCTTAATGAAGGTTAATTAAATGAGTCCATTTTCGGTTAACAGGCTAACTTGCCATTGCAAACAGTACAAATTCAGGATTGACTTTCGCGCACTATCCTCACAGGGTCATAAGATGAAAAGTTCTTTTTGTTACCTGGTTAGCAGAGATTCAATGAATACTTGCGCTTGTCCCTGGATAATCACAGGGTGACCGCAGCCTTAGTTTGCCGGACATAAACCCGCATTATGCGCGACGGCCAGGATCGCCACTGTGAGAAACGACAGGAAACGTTCCAGTCATACAGGCACCCTTCTTAGCAGTTATAGGCTGCCTCAACTACCCATGGCTCGTAAATATCATATCAGGAACATGAATACTCCGGAACAAGAACCGCACTGGGCGGATGGAAGAATTTCAGTTACATCAAGTATAGAATTAACGAATTCAAGTTAGGCGAAGCACACATCTATTATAAGAAACTTTCACATATTTAAAGTAAGGCAAAAAGGTAGAAAAGTAAGGAAGATTTAATTTCTTATGGATCCTAACTCTTCATATTTTTAAATTAAACGGCTTCCTTTAGCCACAAAGCAAATACAACACCGAGTACGCCATATTCAATCTTCAACTCATAGAGTAAGGAGAACGAATGAATCTTTGGTCATCTCCAGATGAACACGAAGGCGCAAAAGTACCCACGCGTCCCAGCAGAGTACGCCACCGGTCAAGAAAAACGTAATACCATCTGTGATTAGCTAAAACAGGGAATAGTAGAAAGGTTTCCACCAATCCCAGCGAGTCTTACCAAACCGTCAAGGCAGAGCATTTTTATAATAATTCCTCCAATCAGAGCTCGGCGCTCCCCAGAAGTAAGTTTCACATGGTTTTCAAAAAAAAAAAAAAACTAGACTAGCGACATCCAGCCGAGACTGATGCAATCGCACATATTAACAACGAACAAGGAAAAAGATAAAACCTAGCTAGCGACATGATGTCGCATATAATTCTCTCAGGCATGAACGGTGACAATAATCCTACACATTGAACCATGACAAAGCAAGTTCATAAGTTCAATCATAGTCCAAGGCTGAGAATATAATAATCAAGTCGTCATCAGATTGACAATCGACTAGGACAATGAGAAAAAAAAATTAAATCAGCACAACTCACCCCCCCTTTAACTGAGAAAAACTCCCAGGGGAAAAGACAAAAGGTCAACTTTCAATTCTAAGTTAAAAAAAAATTATGGAAAAAAAAACAGAGACCAAAATGTCAAATGTAGCAAACAAACTAATGTCCAAAAGGATCCAAAGTAACAGAGCAATCAATGGTGTAGGTAAGGAAAACTCAGGAAAGATTTTTGCTAAAGATCGTTCACATATCAGAGTGGCCATCCCTAATACAGTGAAGTACCCTAGCAAGAACTAAAGAGTCTTAACAGAAGTATAAGTCTAACAGGATCACGAGTCTACGTTGCGCACACGCAGACAAGGTCACACAAAAAAAATTGGGAACACGACGACTTTTCAAAGTTATTATCTAGTTATTAAAAAAAAATTTTTTTTTATCACACTATTCTTAATAATATTATGTTTAGTTACTTATCCTATCACAAAGATAATTGAGTTATACGTTTGAATAATTCCTAATCTAAGTTATGCATAAGTAATTTTGGAGCTCCTAAGTACAATTACAATAAGTTTACAGGACACTATCAAGGGTACATATTATTCAACAAATTAATATTAGTTAAAACTCGAGTAATTAATGATGCTAATTGCATACATAAAAAAATTAATAGCAGCAACTTGCTTTAGTGAAAGAATCACCATAAATTAAAAAATTATCTATCCTTCCAGAAAACGAATGCAGTTACAAAGTTAAACAGTTACAAGGACATTTCATTATTAATAGACTATTATTCTCAATATTTAAAATCGCATAGAATATTCGTTTCCTAAACCTAACACATTATTTCACTAATTTTTAACTTCGCTTACTATACATATGACTCTTAAGTACTACAACAATTACTTCAATACTTTACAGTTTCATTATTTCCTACCGTTCTCCGTATTAACATGAGTAAGCGGTTACGGACACGTCTACTGGTTCAAGGTCAAAATGTTCACTGAAATTTACATTCAATTATATTGTCATTTACTTTTTTAAGTAGGGTTCATTTTGAGTAGGGTATCTAATTATCAGACTGCGCGCATAGTCTAGAATAACAGACAAATTTCCCAAACTCTAATAGTTACATTCGAGTCTACAATAGACCGATACTACTGTCACAAGGACCTATTAAATACAAGAACAGAGAAAGACTCTAGTCATTCTTGATTTATTCAATCCCCATCGTCGTCAATACGAGGGTGAAATTTCTTGAGATGAGAAACGTGTGCTTTTTGAAAAAATACACCAGTTTCGGGATCATGTAAACCGGCTGTCACAGGACTAAGCCATCTTTCTATCACATATGGACCTCGCCATCTATAACTAAGTTTATGTGAAATTTTATTGGCTTTACTACTCAGTATATGAGTTTTTAACCATACCAAGTCACCTATTTTGAAAGGAATGGGAGACCTATTTCTGTCATACTTAGCTTTGACTTTATCATGAGCTTTAGTTAAATTTTGTCTAGCCTTTTGCCAAATTCTTAACGTATCTTCAGTATACTTAGCAGGCAAAATTTCGTCAATTTTCCATGCATTAAGCAATGGATGATTGGGTTCAAAACGGAACATCAATGAAAAAGGAGTACATCCAGTACTATCATGTTCAGCTAAATTGAATGCTAAGGGAAGCCAAGACAAGCTTTCATCCCACTTAGTTTGTGAATCTCCGTGAAAAGCAATGAGAGCACTTCTTAGATTTCTATGTAATCTTTCTACCTGATTAGGATTTGGATAGAAGGGAGACGTCGTGATATGCTGAATTCCTAATTGGAAGCAAAAATTTTTGAACCTATTACTTGTGAAAATTGAGCCGTTGTCGCTTACAATTTTTTTTGGACAACTGTAATTTTGAAAAATAGTTTTTAAGCATTTTATAATAGAATTAGAATTAGCCTTCCTAATAGGAAACAAAAAGGAGAATTTAGAAAATCCATCTACACAACTAAAAATATGTGTGTTACCTTGAGTACTTCTTAAAAGTGGGCCTACCACATCACAATAGAATTTATCCATAGGGGCTTGTTCTACTTTAGAAGCAAGGAAACCGAAATTTAATTTTTGAGCTGGCTTGCTTTTTCCGCATATCTCACAGGACTTTACAAGCAATGAAATATCTTTACCCAGTCCAGGCCAGTAGAAACTTTCTAGAATTTTTTTTATAGTCTTAGAAATGCCTAAGTGTCCACCTACAGTGGTTTCATGAAAATATTTGAAAACTAAAGGTACTAAAAATTTTGGAACTACAATTTTGAGATTTTCTTGATTTCTGTGCTTATAGACTAACACGCCTTTAGACACAGAATATGGAAATTGGTCTATTCCAGCTGTAATCTTTTTTACAATTTCACTACAAAAAGGATCGTTTTCTTGATGAGTTTTGATATCAGTAAACACTAAAGGAAAATCGCTAACTTTTAGAGTGTTGACAAAATTAAGTAAAGGATTCACTTCAATTTCAGGATTACTTGCTTGTTCAATACAATTGTCTTCATCCTGATACATGCGCGAGAGACAGTCGGCAATGACATTATCTTTCCCGGCAATATGTTTCACATCAAATTGAAAACCTAATAATCTGAGTGTCCAACGTCCTATTCTACCGGTTTGACGAGGGTTATTCAACACATAAGACAGGGCTGAATTATCAGTCATTAATAAAAACTTATTGTGGGATAAATAGAAGCTAAAGCGTTCGATCGACCAAATCGCAGCATAGGCCTCACGTTCATAAGCCGAAAAACAAGATTCCTGCTGAGTAAGCTTCTTAGAGGCATAAGCAATAGGTTGCAGTAGGCCGTCTACTTCTTGACAGAGTACACCAGCAATGGCGGTGGAAGACGCGTCAGTTTGAAGAACAAATTGTTTAGAAAAGTCCGCCGTCCTCAATATAGGAGGGGAAGAAATTGCTTTTTTCAACTTTAGAAACGCCTCTTCATGTTCTTTGGTCCAGATAAATTTTACATTTTTCTTTCTTAAAGCATTAATAGGAGCAGCAATTTCGGCAAATTTAGGAATGAACTTACTAAAGTATCCTATCATCCCAATAAAACGAGCTACAGCTTTAGGATTCTTTGGGGAAGGAAAATCTCTAATTTTTTGTGTTCTACTTGGATCTATTGAAACACCATGTTGATCTACAAGATGACCTAGAAATGAAATGCGTTCTTTAGCAAATTGAGCTTTTTCAGGGTTTACTGTGAAACCTGCATTCCTTAATTTGGATAAAACGACTTCTACATGCCGTAGATGAGAGTCGAAATCATTAGAATAAATTACTATGTCGTCAAGATAGTGATATACAAATTTAAATTTTTCTTCCTCACATAATGAGTCTAGGACAGAAGACAGTGCTTGTGCACCTACTGATAATCCGAAAGGGACCCTAGTAAACTCATAAGTATTGTTCATGGTACAAAAACTAGTTATATGTCTACATTCTTTAGTTAAAGGAATTTGATAATAGGATTGATTGAGATCCAGGCAAGTATAGTACTTAGCGCCATGAAACCAATGAAAAGCTGTTTCAATTTTTGGTAGTGGGACAGAATCTAAACTAATATTTTTGTTGAGAGACCGGTAGTCAATAACTACACGGTGACCTCCATTTGCTTTGGGTACTAGAAAACAGGGACTAGCATAATTACTTTGTGATTTTTGTATAATGCCTTCTTTCAACATTTTCTTTACCAAATCATTCAAGATGTTCATTCTTTCAGGATCAAGTTGGTAGGGAGCTTTCCTAACTGGTTTATCTGAAATCAACTTGATTTCGTATTCAGTTAAATTTGTTAAACCTAGTTTAAGAGTCAAAACGTCGTCATACCTTTCCAAAACTTGAGCTAACCTTTCCTGTTCTTCATTTCCCAAATTACTACCTTGGTGGTCAAGCATGATATTATTCTGCAACTTTCCTACCAGTCCATCAACATTACAGTCCAAGTTAAATTTGAAACAAGGTCTGAAACCGAAAAAGTATTTTTTATTAAACAAATCAAGCACTAATTGAGAATGGTCAATAAAATCACAGCCCAAAATTACAGGGACAGAAAGAGTTTCACAAATAAAAAATTTAAATTTCCAACTGAAGTTCTCAATTTTGATTTTCAGTACTACTGACTGAGTTACTAAAAGTTTGCCCTTGTTAGCAGTAGTACATTGTAAGTTTTCAGATTCAAACTCTAAATTTACATTTTTCTTTTGAAGCTCATTTATTAGAGTTTTAGAAATAAGGGTTCTTACGGCGCCTGAATCTATCAGAGCAACCGACGAAATTGTAGATACCGTTCCTAAAGTACACTCAATAAAAGGAATAACACCATTAGATAGGGCTTTAATTTTGTAATTGGCGGGATGTTTTTTGTCTCGTTTTTTATGGCCTTTGACTTTCTTGTGACTAAATGTTTTACTGTACTTACAAGAATCAGAGGTAGACAATTTAGTTTGGTTAATACCAGTCACACCATTAACAAGCCTTTTATGGAAATAAAAATTATTTTTGCTTCTTTTATTCTTTAATAGTCAGGTTTTCCTATCTTTACAATCTCGCTGGTAATGCCCGAATTTCTGGCAGTTGAAGCACTTAACATTTACATCTGGTTTTCGTAAAATGTTAGTTTGAACAGGAGTTTTATTAAACTGATTACTAGTTTGACCGCGAAAATTCGCACTAGCTGGATTTTTGAAACAATGTTTGGCAATGTGACCCAATTTTGAACAATGATAGCAACTTCTAGCAACTGGTTTAGTATTAACTACTGAAGTTCGAGAATTATTAGACCTAGTGGTCTCAAAGCGTTCTCTCTCTACATCAGCAAATCTTAAGTTTTGTGCCTGTACAGTAATCAAATTCAAATCAGAAAAGGTACAAGGTCTATTTTGAAAAACTAACCTAGACCGTTCGGCCTGATTAAGTCCAGAACATATATTGTTAACAATTTCAGCTTCTGACTTGTTTAGTCTTAGTAGGCTGGCCGATTCTTTTATTGAAACAATATAGCTTGCTAACGGTTCAGAAGATCCTTGAAGCCTATAAAATTTTTCTTTTTCTATCACCAAAAGCAGTCGTTGTGGAATGAAATAGTTTAATACTTCAGCATGAAAATCATCAAACGACCAACTATTGTCAATAGCAAAGGTCAAACGATCGCCTAATGGACCAATAGCATGAGAATGAATCAAATTTAATAGTTGAACATCATTTACGTTTGAGCGCTCTTTTATTTTTAAAGTGACAGCCAAAAATTTTAGTAAGATTTCAATTTCTAATCCATCTGTCACTGGCAGATCTTGAATAAGGTACTCTATCGGATTTGGTAACTTATTATACAAACTATTGAATGCAAGTGACATCGCACCAACTTGGCGATTAGGTTGTGAACCAGGAATAGGAATGTTTTGACTAGGGCAATACCTAGGAACCACTGGTGGAGCTCTCAAAGAATTAGTGTCTAGCACTGGTCTCAAATTCGGTTCAGTAAAGCTCACTTGTCTAGGAACTTCTTCAATACTTAATGATTCTTGAAACATTTGATCAAACGGATTTTCATCAATATCTAAATTTGGTTCCCTAACCTCAGGCACTACACTAGGAGAAGGAGGCCTCGTTTTCACAATTTCCTGATTTTCTAAAATCAAGGAGAAATTTTCCTGCAGTTTTTCAATGATGACAGAAAATTTGTCAAGCATTGTTTGGTTCTGCGCGATTTTAACACTAAGATATAATTGAACAATTCTATTTATGGTGTGCAAGAAATATGTGGTAGCCTTTTGGACTTCAGTCTTCCTCTCACTTAGCAGTTTGGTCTCATCTTCCTTAATTTTCACCAATGATGCACTTTCCCTTTCTATCAAATATTCTATATTTGCAAATGCCTGTTCAAAATTACTTTCATTATAGAGTAGTCTATGTACTTTGCTTTCAGACTCAGCCTTAGCTGATCTATACTGTTGTCTCAAAATATCTACATTTACATCCTTGGACGTTTCAGGAGGAAAGCCTAAGGTTTGCAACTCAAAAATCAATATTTCCTTAACCAAGTGGTTAGGATTTATTTTCTGTGATTTCAAAAGATTCAATTCAAAATTGGATTCAATAGTCTTTTTACAATCCCAATAATTAATATTTGGATGTGCACTAGAGCCCGAAGAAGGCTGCCTAACTGGGGAGTGAAGCATTTTGATGAATGACCTTACTGAAGGTTTTCACAGAATTTAAACAGAATTATTAGGCATCTAATAATTACTAATTTGACTCGAATCTACACTCTTGACAACTAACCCACACATAGTAAAGGAATCAGTCATAAAAAAAATTTTAAAGAACAAAACTCATTCAAATTAAGGGGTTAATTCATCCCTTAAATAGCAGAGTGGCGCAGGAATTGAGACGTGCTTATAATAGAATTTGAAAAGATAATTTAGAATTTGGTGGAGCACTCTCTTAATAAAAGACAAACAAAAAATATACCATAACCAACTTTTCTGGTTACAATATTTAAAAGTTTTGCCAAATAATTTAGTAATTACTGTACTAATGACTGTTCCTTAATACTAACGGCGGGGGAGTAGTAGTCAAGAAAACTACAGTTCTTGCCTTACTTGAATTCATTATTACATCTTTCAAAAAATTGACACTTTACAAAAAAATATATATGTTTCAAAAGGTTACATCTTTATATAGATTAGCCTACTTCTTATGATTCCTGGCCAGGATATCCCCTCTTAAAGTAAAATAAAATTTAAATACTCATTACAAAAAATTTAGAGTCCCTACTACAAAAATCCTTAATGAAGGTTAATTAAATGAGTCCATTTTCGGTTAACAGGCTAACTTGCCATTGCAAACAGTACAAATTCAGGATTGACTTTCGCGCACTATCCTCACAGGGTCATAAGATGAAAAGTTCTTTTTGTTACCTGGTTAGCAGAGATTCAATGAATACTTGCGCTTGTCCCTGGATAATCACAGGGTGACCGCAGCCTTAGTTTGCCGGACATAAACCCGCATTATGCGCGACGGCCAGGATCGCCACTGTGAGAAACGACAGGAAACGTTCCAGTCATACAGGCACCCTTCTTAGCAGTTATAGGCTGCCTCAACTACCCATGGCTCGTAAATATCATATCAGGAACATGAATACTCCGGAACAAGAACCGCACTGGGCGGATGGAAGAATTTCAGTTACATCAAGTATAGAATTAACGAATTCAAGTTAGGCGAAGCACACATCTATTATAAGAAACTTTCACATATTTAAAGTAAGGCAAAAAGGTAGAAAAGTAAGGAAGATTTAATTTCTTATGGATCCTAACTCTTCATATTTTTAAATTAAACGGCTTCCTTTAGCCACAAAGCAAATACAACACCGAGTACGCCATATTCAATCTTCAACTCATAGAGTAAGGAGAACGAATGAATCTTTGGTCATCTCCAGATGAACACGAAGGCGCAAAAGTACCCACGCGTCCCAGCAGAGTACGCCACCGGTCAAGAAAAACGTAATACCATCTGTGATTAGCTAAAACAGGGAATAGTAGAAAGGTTTCCACCAATCCCAGCGAGTCTTACCAAACCGTCAAGGCAGAGCATTTTTATAATAATTCCTCCAATCAGAGCTCGGCGCTCCCCAGAAGTAAGTTTCACATGGTTTTCAAAAAAAAACTAGACTAGCGACATCCAGCCGAGACTGATGCAATCGCACATATTAACAACGAACAAGGAAAAAGATAAAACCTAGCTAGCGACATGATGTCGCATATAATTCTCTCAGGCATGAACGGTGACAATAATCCTACACATTGAACCATGACAAAGCAAGTTCATAAGTTCAATCATAGTCCAAGGCTGAGAATATAATAATCAAGTCGTCATCAGATTGACAATCGACTAGGACAATGAGAAAAAAAAATTAAATCAGCACAGAATGTTTGAATAAGCTTGTGACTGACGAGAAGTTATTATATGCATTTAAACAGATCAAGAAATCATTAAAGAAACCTGATACCTGAATCATTTTTGGAAACAGACAATGAACTTCCATTTCTAAAATAGGATTTCAGTATTTTTAATTTCCAAAATTTTCGGCAAATTACAAAATCGTAGATACTAAGCATTAGGTGTGTAAACGTTTAAAATATTGCAACATCTGTTTGTCAGAAGCTGGAACAACCATAATGCCCCTTAATAATTTATAAATTCCCCTTAAATACCTTTTAATAATGTTGGTTTAATGTCAAATATGAATATGAAAATATTCCTACGCATCATTCAATTAATTTGTATGAATGCTAGGCTATATACAGTATTACTATAATAATATTATGCCATATTACAATATTTATGTAGCCTAGTATACTAAAAAATATTCCAGTGGCCTATAATTAAAGGTAGTACCCTTGGATGTGCTATGAATATTCTAAGTGCCTCAGGTTTTCCCAATTTACAATCTAATGCAATGGTCCTATCCACATAAATTTTGACTCATCTTAAGGCTGTGTAGTAGTGTTTTGGTCGCTATTTTTCCAATTAAACATTTTTTTCAAATTCTTTAGGGGACTTGGGAGGCGCAATACATTAAAAACTGCGCCATTTTTGAGCTTCACTAGGGGTGTGCACTATGGGTTTAGACATTATTTTTTCAACGTTTTATGGGCTGGCAACTATTAAGCTTTTAAAATTTTATCTGAAAATCTCATGTACCTAAGATGCAGTGGCGTAGCTAAGCCATGGAGCCCCCCTCCCCATCATTTGACTGATGTGCGCCCCCCTTTGGTTGTGGCGCGCTCTCCATACCGCTGCACCACCCGCACGGAGGGGCTGCGGTGGTGCTATTTACACCACTGCTAAGATGTAGTCCCTTATAAAATCACACGTAGCCTAAGATGTAAATCCTTATTAAATCCTCCTTATGGAACCTCATGTTGTCTTTTTATGCTAATCATAAGTATATGACAAATGTCATCAATAACAACCACCAGGGGAACCTGGGAAGTTATTATTGATAAATTATTGGCTGCAGTTATCAATAAAAATAATACACTTGAAAAATGCCAATACAATATATCAAATAATTTATCGATTTGATAGTGTAATATTATATGTTTTCTTAGTAATGGCAAAGGTGATATTGTGGAAGGTATCCATAATGAAAAATAAGACGAAATTGTCACAACCACATTTATTAAAACTTCGAGAAACTAGTTTCGGTTGTTACACCATTATCAATCTCAATCAAACTGAAAAACTGAAGTACAGAGAAGCCTTATATATACTATACATGAAATGATACTATTGGCTAAGAGGGAAAGAGGCTGACCTTAATCGGACGTTGTGATTGGTTGTCAAGTCACGCCCCCTGGTGGGAGGAGTAACAAGCAAAAATACGAGTCAAATCAATAACTAAACAATGTGAACATCAAGAAAGTAACAAAAAATTTGTAATAAGGCTAGAATTTAATCAAATTAAAATAAAAAATTCTTTTAAAAATTAGAAGCTCACTGAAATGCAATCAAGGTCAACTGAGAAATACACATAAGAATTGCTTTTTAAAAATGCTTTTTACCAATTCAATACAACTAACTTGGTTTCATTATAATTCCAGCCTATTTTTAAAAAGCAATTCTTATGTGTATTTCTCAGTTGACCTTGATTGCATTTCAGTGAGCTTCTAATTTTTAAAAGAATTTTTTATTTTAATTTGATTAAATTCCAGCCTTATTACAAATTTTTTGTTACTTTCTTGATGTTCACATTGTTTAGTTATTGATTTGACTCGTATTTTTGCTTGTTACTCCTCCCACCAGGGGGCGTGACTTGACAACCAATCACAACGTCCGATTAAGGTCAGCCTCTTTCCCTCTTAGCCAATAGTATCATTTCATGTATAGTATATATAAGGCTTCTCTGTACTTCAGTTTTTCAGTTTGATTGAGATTGATAATGGTGTAACAACCGAAACTAGTTTCTCGAAGTTTTAATAAATGTGGTTGTGACAATTTCGTCTTATTTTCCATTAATATTATATGAGTGAGTATCTGACTGTATCAAGGTATTTCCAATAATCGATGGTAGACACAACCATTCTTAACGCTCGCTTCACATTACAACGACATGTCGTGTGTCATGTGTCGTTCATACGACTAAAGGGCAAAGAGGGATTGCCGTGTATTCGCATAAGAACCATAGTAATTATGAAAATAACATAATCGCTCACCCATACAACACAAGACATGGAGAATCAACACTTCGGTACCCCATGCATAGGCTGACTCTGATCGAGAAGGCGCCACACTATTGGGGTATAAAGATTTTAAATTGTTTGCCCCAAGTTTTAAAAGGTTACGGTCAAGACAAATTCGTGAAGGAACTCAGGAAGTTATTGATGCCTGTCCTTACTCTCTGGCTGAATGTTATGGGGTTTTTCGGAGACAAAATGTTGAATAGAATCTGTTTTTATTTTAATATGTTTTTATAGATGAACGAACGCTTGATGAATGGCTGATGAATCAGATTAGTTGAAGTGAATTAATTGACGTGTCACATGCTGTGCGAGCCTAGCTCGATAGATGCAGCTTAACGTGACAAAACAAATTTATTTATTTATTTATTTATCAGCTTCTTCACACTAGGCCGACAAATGTCGTGGATACGCACGACTGTCGTGCTAGTGCCGAGGGGGCCACGACATCCCTCGAGTCGTGCCGACAGTCGGTGTCGTATGAACGACTAGAGGGCGCAGCGAGCTACTGGAACTGTTCACACATCTCCGACACGACAGCCTACTGTACTGAGCGGCAGAGTTGAATTGACGCGTTGAATTGTGTTTTTTTTCGTAATTTATTGTTTGTTGGCAATGGATTCGATTGATTTAGAATTGCTCATCTCATTGGTACAAGAGCGCCCTGTTATTTGGGACAAGACTATCGAAGAATATAAGGACAGAACCCTAACCAGAGACGCATGGATTGAAGTGTTCAAGCAATTGAATGCAAAGTTTGAAGAGCTAGAGCCAAATGAAAAAACGAATATGTTAATAATACTGTTTTATTCTCAACTAACAATAAACTAAGTATATTTATTCCTGGATTTATTGTTCCATAACGATCAGAGCTGTTAATTAACTTTATTGTAAATTCAACGAATTAAAGTCTATTTTAATTGAGTAAAAATATTATTTATTCTCAATTGAAATTGACTACAAGTTGTTGAATTTACCATAAAAAATTGATAAGTATTTATGTCATTACAAACAGGAATTAATTTTTCAGTCTCTTTGATTTTGGTTTAAACAAGAAACTATGAAAAATAATTTATACAAAAATACCTAAATACTGGAAATTTTGTTGTAAAATTTTTGATTGTTTGAATAAATCAAGGCACAGCCTCTACTTGCAATAATTGAGTCACTGGGACTAAAAAATCGCAATCGCTAAAAAACGGTAGGTGAACCCACTACAGTGGTGCAGTGGGGAATTTAAATTTAAATTTCAATTTCAATGCACAACAATGTACAATAAATCGTTTCATGTTACAGCTGTTCAGTATTAAAAAATATAGGAAGTGTGTGTGTTGGTGGTCGCGTTTGTGTAAATTAAATGATGTATTGAATAAAACGATGGATTGAATTGGGGGAGTGATAGCTGTGAGCCGTAGCAATCATCTGTTCAATCAGATTAGATAAGCAACGCTCTCCGGTGTCCTCTTTAGGTAAGGGTGACCAACTGGAGTGGTCAGCAAAAAAGACTGTTCTCTACTGTACAATTATTTCCCGGTGGTTCGGAACCCACCTAAAACTTCAATTAATCAACTAACTAAACAAACTTCAATTAATATGTTTAACTAATCATGGGCGTATATAAGGGGGTCTTGGAAGGCTTGACATCCCCCCCCCCCAAAATTCCAAACACAAATTGGAAAATTAGTAGAAATGCGTAGAAATATGTGATTTCAATTTACGATACAAAAAATTTTATAATATTTTACAATTATAATATTTACAAATATGTGATTTCGATTTAATATGTGACTTCAATTTCTGAAGAATTTTCCCGGGTAAGACCCCCGGACTCCCCTTTACGATGGGGGGTATTCCATACCCCCCGTACCCCCCGGTAGTTTCGACCCTCCATAGTAAAATTCTGGGTGCGCCACTAGCCATCTTGTGGCACCCCCGAAAATTTTTTCTACACCACTGCAACTAATCACCATCATTAAAATCATTACCCACGCACAGGTCTCAAACCCATGTGGGCTTCATCCTTCAAAAAAAGTATTATTTTTGAATTTGTATTTAATTTTAAGTGTAAGACAGAACCAGCGAGACCCAACTTCGCCTGAATAAAGTCATTCTATAAAACAATAAAGAAAGGAAATATAGGAAATAGAAAATAAATGATTATTTAAAAAGTTATAATTTATTTATAAAGTCCTTCTCGAGTTGATTGGATGTACTCAGTGCAGTCGATTCCTTCTCCTTGCTTTAATTCGTCTATAAACTACCAAACAACACAATAACTTTTCCCGATTCATTTATTCTTTAATTTTTGTAGAACTACACGAAACTAGTCTGCACTGTACTGCAAGTGCGTTATATATCGACTATACTAAAATGTCGTGGTCGCGTGAATGTGAACGGTTCCAATTTTTATGTCGTTGGCGACCAAATGTCGTTGTCGTTTAGACGACCGGTCGTGCAAGTGTGAAAGAAGCCTTCAGAGTACCAGGTTGTCGTTTGCATGCAGCGTCAAGCTGGCACTGTTTTATTCTGTCACCCGGCGCCAAAGTTGCACGCCGTCATCTTGGGCTGAATTCCTAAGTGTGCCAGGTTGGCGGTGCATGCAAACGACAAACTCGCACTCTTTTGATTTTGTCACCCGGCGCCAAAGGTGCACGCCGCCACAGTGGGCTGAATTCCTAAGTGTGCCAGGTTGGCGGTGCATGCAAACGACAAACTCGCACTCTTTTGATTTTGTCACCCGGCGCCAAAGCTGCACGCCGTCACAGTGGGCTGCATTCCAAAGTGTGCCAGGTTGGCGGGTGCATGCAACGTCACCGTGGGCTGGAAAACCAGCCCAGCTTGACGGCGTGCGAGTTTGGCGGCGTGCGAGTTTGGCGGGGTCCCACTAAAAGCAGTATGTTGAACGCTTTGTTTTGGCAAGCAAAAAATACTCTGTACTCTGCTGTGAAGTCATGTCCCGATTGTTCGAAACTCACCTACAACTGTTGGTCTAACTAAACAATCATAATTATCCAACCCATTGTCCATGCACAGGTATCAGACCTAAAAAGATATAGAAGTTTCATTCACATGAAAATCGTGTTCCAGTTTGTCAGTTTCAGTCATGTGACAGAAATACTTGGAAACTAATAATATAATCTTTTTTATTGTGCAGCAAGAAATGAGAAACAGATTGAATGCTACTTGCAGAACAATATTTACTGAACTCAAAGAAAGATTCGATGAATATTGCAAACAGGTAATTATTATAATAATTGTAATAATTTCAGTCTATTTTTCTAATTTTATTATTTTTCGAATTTTATATATATTACATTACAGTACTTCCATTTTAACAAATAGTTTCTCTTTATAAAACATGGTAGTTTTCTTTTCTAGATCATTTTTTAATATACGGTACAGTAAGTCTTGTGCACCGCCTTGATATGTGTACCGTCATATTAGATTCGGTATTAAGAATTATAGTATTGAGTATTATAGAATGAATAAGTTGTCACAATAAATTGACCATTTCATGTTTTTTAATAACCAAGTTTTATATTGTCCCCAACTTTTCCTATGTTATTTTGAGCTTATTCTGATCGAAATTATTTTAATATCACCTTATTCCTACTGCCTTTTACTGTGGGAGAAATTCATGTAGGTGGTTCTATTTCACCGATTGAAACAGACAGAAATTTGAAGTCAGTGTGAAGGCCAACTCACCATTTAAACCACTGTGATTTAGTATTGATGTTACTGGTTTTTATTCCGTTTGTTTCAAGCTTGCTTCCCGGATAGGCCCTACAATATTTTATTATGATTGCTCTAAAATAAAATATATGCTGTTAATATAAATATACTATACTAAAGACTGTATAGTTATAAAATAATGCTGGGTAGTCTTACTGAGATCTCCAATTAATTTTTAGGTTGCAGGCTCAACTTTACAATACGACATAAATTTCTTTATCGATCGGTTTAGTGAAAGAGAGGCCCTAAAGTCCTGATTCCGCTCTTAGTAAAGGCTATGTATCTCATGTTGATAGTTATTTAAATGTCTAATTCATTAAAAAATTTCAGACTACCACTCAAATTGAATCAGCTGAAATATTAAAAGCGTCCAATACAGAACTTTCTGAACTAGTGGCACAGCAACAGGAAAAATGTTTAGCAGCTCAAAACGATGCAGCCGAGTTTAAAAAGTTATTGGACAAGCAAGAAGTATGTTTTGTGAAGGAGTCTCGGCATGGTTGATGTGTGTATTTGCATTTTAATACAATGTGTCGTACTTAAAAATAATCTTTTAATAACCCTTCTTATCCATTATGTTATTAAAATGAAGATTTCTGTAATGTGTGAAATTTAATATTATTACGTTACTAAAACCAATAACCACTCTAATGCACTCTATGCACTATAGCATATAGTGCATGTACCGGAGGGAGAAAACCTGGAGGAAAGAGCCAGCTTTCAACTCCTTTCATCCGCACCTCCTGCATGCAAGCCAACAGGCTTTTACAGAAGAATTAATCTGTTGTAATACACAAAGTTGTAACTTACTCAATAAAAGTTTGTATGTGAAATTTACTTGCATCATTTTTTTCAAGTAATGCATACAATTATGATCTTACATTATAGTTTGTAGCATTCATCTTCTCAAGCATTAATAAAAATCGCATAGCTGACTTTATCTTAGTTCGCATACTTTAACATTTCATTTTCCCCTTGTCTTCACATTCTCAATTGAGATTTTACATTTGAAATAAAACTAAATGTGTAAAACATCACCGAATTCAATATTTTTCTCAATATTATTGTATTAAATGTATCACAAATTTTATTTTGTTGATTAACATTTTGTGCAAAATGTGCATTTATAACAACGTTTCTCAACATTACTCTCCCAGATTGCTCTTTCTTTTCTAAACACATTTAGAGAGATCAAAACTCTTTCATTTCAAAATTAAATATGAAGGCATCTGAGATGTTCATGTCATTCGAATTGTTAATTCTTACAAAATTCTCAACGCCGAATCCTGTACCATGACATGAGTTATGCAAAATATATTCTACCAAGGTTTATAAATAGTTTATGATCGGTTAATTATGTTATATTTATGTTACAGATGCAATTATCTATTTCACTACTCTCTTCTCTCTGTATTACAAAGAGGAATGCGTTTTGTTATAAAACCTTCACATTTTGTTTCAGATTGATATAAAAATGCTCAGTTCAGAGTTGATCAAGGTTGAGGAAGAGAATTCAGTTTTGGTGAATAAGGTAATAAGATGAATTAGTTTTTCCGTTAAACTTTTCCAAATATTTTTATTTTGGAGGATGAAGACCACATAGGTCTGAGACCTGTGCGTGTGTTGATTGATGAGTTGGACCTACAGTTTTAGGTGGGTTCTGAACCACCAGGAAGTGATTTTTCAGCAGAGAAGTCTTTTTGCTGGCCAATCCAATCGGTCACCCTTACAAAGAGTGCCCAGGAGTTCGTAGCTTATCATTATCTGACCGATCAGATACCTGCTACAGCTCTCTGCTATCACTTCCTGAAAATGTTTGTTAATATAACATTTGTGTTATCAATTTAATTGTTTATTGCAATTATCTTGTATGTGCAGTAAATACCGAGTTGTTATTTATCATTGTCATCCTCATACAGTGGCGGATCCACTGGGGGGGGGGGGGGGTTTGGGAAGGGGAATTCCCCCCCCCCCCCCCAAATGGAGAAGAAGAAGAAGAAAAAGAAGGAGAAACAGAAGAGGAAGGAGAAGAGAGAAGAAGAAGAAGGAGGAGGAGAAGGAGAAAAAGAAGAAAAGAGGAACGAATGGAAATGTTGAAAAGCAGTGAAGAAGAGGAAAAGAGATGACAATCGAAATTGGTAGGAGAGTGATGAAAATGGAAAAAGACGAAAAAGGGTAAAAAATAAGGATAACATTAAAAATAGAATAAATGAAGGAGGTTTTCCAAAGTCGTTGACAAGCGAGAAAAATGAGACAGCAATGCCTAACCATCAATTAATTTTCTAATGTAAATATTGTGTACTTCAGTACTTGGTCTGAAAATGATGCCAGTTCTTAAAGGGGTTTCTGGATTCTGCAGCTTATCAATACATGGCTGAGGACTACCATGGCAGAAAAAGCAGACTTGTTTTATTAGCACTACTTTACATTCAATCAGATAATCACCCTAGAGCCTAGATCCTGGATCCTCAAAAAATTGTTGGGAGATTTTGGCTGATTAAAGAATAATTTTTCAATTGCAAATAATATACGTAATTTTTCTTGAGAATTTCATTTTTCATTAACAATTTGTTTAGTGGGATATTAACCCTCAAACAAAAAATTGGAATTTTTGAAGGCCATTGTGAGACGATTTTTGGGAAGAGTCAAAGAAGATGTCAGGAATCGCTAAAATGTATTTTTGTATGAGTTTTTATTTTAAAAACGTTTTCAAGGAGTCAATATTCTTAGTCAAGTTCATATTATGAACATTTCAATGTGATATTCCCACTTAATTTTTATGTGAGATACAAACATTAAATTGGACTTGAAATTTTGCTATATTGATTACTCTATTTACACTCAGAAATTAATAACTTATATTCTATTTACCACCCATTAGTTAGTTTCTGTTTTTTTTTGGCAGTATAGGACGCTCTAAAGGCATTTAATCATGAATCATTTTGTATTAACAGTATAATATTATATCATTACAGGCAATAGGTGAACAATTTTTTTTTATTGCTGATGATGCCCACATGAGTCCGAGACTTGTGCGTGAGTAATGAGATGAATGATTACAAATAAATGCCTGACGGTGGAGCGGGATTCGAACCCACGACCACTTAAACGACCAGTGGCGCACCCAGACTTTTGGTTTGGGGGGGCTTACCCGTCCTACTAGGTAAATTTTTGTAGTGAGGGGGAGTGAAATTGGGATTTAGCAGACCTCTTTTTATAAGATTGTTGCCCAATAAAGTTTCTGCTGTTGGGGGGGGGGGGGGGGGTCATTATTTGACTTTTTAAAGGAATCAGCTATGGGGAAACAAAATGTGTCCACCATGTGTCTTTTTAAACAGTTTTTCATGAGATCAAGATTATTCTGACTGCAGAAAATAAAAAAATTATATGAATGTAGGTCTGGAAATGCTTTGTTTCAGAAATAAAGAGAGCGGAAGATTACAGCTATTCTCATCATTCATTCAGAAATATCTAAGGCCTTCATGTAGGTGGTGTAAATTCAATTGAAATTAGCTGGAATGTGCAACAAGATATACTACCATAAATTTGTATGATGCCCACATCATTCTGAGACTGGTACGTGGGTAATGAAGTGAACGAAAAATGCCATTCTAAACAAGAATAGAGATTACCTTATCTTTGAATTAGTGGGATATTTTACAAAACTTCATAAAATGATAATAAAAACACGTTTTATCATTGTAGGCCTAGTGGATTAATCAAATTAATTCCCAATGAACCAAAAAAATTAATTTCTCCTTCAAAACTTGTGAATTCCTTTTTTGAAATGAAATATGAATGTACTCAATAGTCAAAAACGCTCCCAAAAAGTTTATAAAGTCGAGTTTTATTGAATCAAAGCACACTAATTTTGCACTGACGCTTTTTACTTTCTATTTTTGTGTGTTTTGATATAATTTAAATTCTGATTTTATGCTCTGGGTGCGTTATTCGCAATCAATAGCCAAGTTCATACCGTTCAATCGCCTTCTTTCTCCTTTTTTGTGTATTTCATAGGATAGCTCAATAATCACGGTAGTTAATGTTTCATTTGATTTCCAAGCTCATTTCTCATAAAATTTATTCAATTTACCACCTAAATGAGAGCTCTAGAAGCCTAGATTTTTCTGAATGAGTTGATAAAGATAGCTCGCTACTCTTCTGATGTCTTTATTTCTGTAATGAAGCGTTTTCGAGGGAATAAGCTTTTGTGATCTGGCAGATTCCTTGGAATTTTTGTTTTGCAAACAGCTAAGTTATATATACCTTTTTAAGAAAAGTGATAGCTGCGAACCGTGGCAGGTATCTGTTCAGTCAGATAAGATAAGCTGTAAATTCCTCCCTCCCTCCCCATGACAAAAGAAAATTTGGAATTTTAGCAGGCCATTGTGAGACAATTTTTGACAAAAGTCAAAGATGTCTGGAATCACTAAAAAATATTGTTTTGTAGGAGTTTTAGTTTAAATAGTTTTCAAGGAGTACCCCTCAATTATTTTGATAGAAATTTTCAAGTAGCCTACGGTACTGTACATTACCCCAATCAGGAGCAGTGAGGGATCACATATAGAAAAGTGGAAGTTTCAAGTAAGGTCCCGGATCTCCCATTGTCAGTAACACAAGAACTAGACAAAATTCACTTTGACACTTAACGTGGGTTGAAGTGTTAAGTTAGAAGAACTAATGCCTAGAATCACTTGCCATGTAGTTTTAGAGAGGTAATTTTTCAAAAATTTTCTCTGAGGGTTCCCCGAACCCCCGTCCTGAAATAAATAGCCATGTATTTTGCTTCAATTTATCGTTAGAGGTCTAATACTCCAAATTACAAATTATCACTATTGCAATTATTGTACCGAGAGTCTAACCCTCCCGGCAACATCCCCCCCCCCCCCCCCCTAGACTGACTCTGTAGTTATGCCACTGCTTTGTGCGATTTAACAATACACATTAAAATGTTATTAAAAAAATTTTTTTTAATAGAATATCATAGGTGAACAATTACTTAGTTTTATTTCAATTGAAAATACCCTTAAATTCACGATTTTATGCATCATTTTCAAACACACCGGACCTCCCCCCCCCCCCCCTGCAGGTGATCATACCCCACTCAGGTATTCCCCCCCCCCCCCCCCTCCAAAATCTGCTGTTGGATCCGCCCCTGTCGTCATATGATTCATTACTTTAGCATCAATGATAAGATTAAATTTCCCAAGAAATACCAATAACCTTGAGTATTTGAGATTATATTATTGAAAGATGAAATCATCTGATAAGATTAAATTTCCCAAGAAATACCAATAACCTTGAGTATTTGAGATTATATTATTGAAAGATGAAATCATCAGATAATATGTCTGCATGATATAGAGAAAAGATAAGTCTCCATTGCGGATAAAGCATGGAGAGTTGGGTTATACCTGTCGAGAAATCATTCTATCTTTTTTATCTATCGTTTCCTGACAATGATAGTTGTCAAAAATTGAAAAAATCTTGGCAAAGTACATGATAGGGACTTTCATACATGGAAATCCAAATATTATCAATATTTTATTATTGATATTAACAGGAGCTCTTCTAAATCCAAATATTATTAATATTTTTATTATTTTATTTTATTATATTATTATTATTTTTATTATTTTATTATTGATATTTACAGGAGCTCTTCTATCAATATCCAGTAATTTTGAACAGTAAAATGAATTTTACATTTCCAGGTTACTATACAGAATGACAAAATTCAAGATTTGAAGAGAACAATAGATCTCAACAGTACAAATTTCTTGGAAAAACAATTAGAATATGAAAAGAAAGAAAAGGTAATTTTTCAAATCTAATATAAAGTAGGATTGTTCTAATGTACGCTTTCTCCTGATTAGAATTTTTAGACACAATGAAATTTAAAAAACATAACGCAATAGGCGTTTCATAAAAGAGTTGGGTAGTTTAACGAACAATTTGAAATACTGTAATATTTATGAAAATACTGTGATTTCTTTCCAGGTTTTCTTCAGAGCTATGATAGCTAAGAATCACAGTTATTGTCCCTTTACAGTATTATAATTTTTTGTCTAGTTTCTCTCCCAAAGTATAATAGTTTGTTGAGCGAGTTAACATTTGTATTATGCACCACATTTATAATTTTATGTCTAGTTTCTCTCCCAAAGTATAATAGTTTGTTGAGTGAGTTAACATTTGTATTATGCACCACATTTATAATTTTATGTCTAGTTTCTCTTCCAAAGTATAATAGTTTGTTGAGCGAGTTAACATTTGTATTATGCACCACATTTATAATTTTATGTCTAGTTTCTCTTCCAAAGTATAATAGTTTGTTGAGCGAGTTAACATTTGTATTATGCACCACATTTATAATTTTATGTCTAGTTTCTCTCCCAAAGTATAATAGTTTGTTGAGTGAGTTAACATTTGTATTATGCACCACATTTATAATTTTATGTCTAGTTTCTCTTCCAAAGTATAATAGTTTGTTGAGCGAGTTAACATTTGTATTATGCACCACATTTATAATTTTATGTCTAGTTTCTCTCCCAAAGTATAATAGTTTGTTGAGTGAGTTAACATTTGTATTATGCACCACATTTATAATTTTATGTCTAGTTTCTCTTCCAAAGTATAATAGTTTGTTGAGCGAGTTAACATTTGTATTATGCACCACATTTATAATTTTATGTCTAGTTTCTCTTCCAAAGTATAATAGTTTGTTGAGCGAGTTAACATTTGTATTATGCACCACATTTATAATTTTATGTCTAGTTTCTCTCCCAAAGTATAATAGTTTGTTGAGCGAGTTAACATTTGTATTATGCACCACATTTATAATTTTATGTCTAGTTTCTCTTCCAAAGTATAAAAGTTTGTTGAGCTAGTTAACAGTAGTTGTATTATTCACCACAATGCTATTAAATGTGGTTATAGTGAATCTATAAGATATTGAATAGTATAGTTCACAGATTGAATGAATACTAGAATAGTGTTCCACTTATTAAAAAACATAAAAGCAGCTTATGGGATTCAAAAATTATGCTTTAATACTACACAATAATTGTTTGATTAGTAATTCTTTTGAATTTTCCCTATTTTATAGGAATGTGTGGATAAAATACAAGACCTTTGCTCAGTCTTGAAAGTGACTGAAGAAGATAAAACACAATTGGAATTAGAAAAAGATTTAAACAATAATGAACTCAACAAAGAGAGAAAGCTGAATGAAATATATTGTCTCCGCATTGAAGAATTGAAATCTATCATCAGGAGAAAACTCAATGAGGTATTTATAAATATGTTTCTCAAAAGTAATTAATTTTGGCATGATTGACTTGTATTCTAATATTGAAGTTCACCTGCGATTAATGTAATATCAGGTTTATATATTATTGTTCCATACTATTTCAAGTTTAGTCAGTCACTTTTATTATCTCTTGTCAATAGAACAGCATAATAGTAAGTTGTTTACTTCTCTAACTTATCTAGCCTATGATCAGGATATATTAATGTACGTCTAGAGTCTCTTGTTGAATATGGGTGTTGAACTATATTTTGAACAAAAAGACTTGTAGAAATAAGCCCTTTAACAATTGCATTCTAATATACTGTAGGATCAGTGAGCAATAATTGGTTCCTCCTAAAGTGAAGTTCGCAGATTTTTCTAAAGACCAGTCCAAGTATAACTTAATCCTCAATCGTACTTCACGATTATAAATCCTAAAAGTGCTGGTCTACATGAAAAACAGAGTGAAGCTATGTAGAATTTAAATTGATGCCAACTAATTCAAATAGATCACAATAAAAATATCAGGCAGTACATCTTCATTAGAATAATTACTACTTCATTCAAAACGTATGAAATATTCATTTTCATTCCAATATTTCAAATTAATCCAGAAGATAATGCCAGTTTCTGACCTAAAAATGATGCAGATTGGTAGTAATAGCGATCCAATAGTTTAATTCAGTGGTTCCCAAAGTGGTCCATGTGAACCCCTGGGGTCCACGGGGACCCTGCTAGGGGTCTATGTCAGTGAAAAATAAAATTGGGGGTCCATGATATGTTAATGGGGGTCCAAAATTGTGAATGTCTTTGGATCGGGGCGTGGTATATAATAGCCTATATATGTACAATCTATGTACTGACACGGTATTTATAAGTAAATTAGGGTTTTTAGTCACTTATACTGGAGATACTGGAGGTATGCATTTCACTTCTAAAGAGAAGCTTCATCAGCCAAGAAGTGAATGCATCCCTCTAATATCTCCAGTATGCGCAGGGCTTAATTTCAGCCAGAGCATACCGGAGCGGAGCTCCGGCTATCCAAATCGATAATAAAATCATTTATTTTAAACCAGATCTGAACTAGCTTGTTATTTAGTGTATTATGTAATATTATAAGTGCATTACTAACCATGCTCAAATGCGTTTAAAATGCAGCATTTCAAGTATAATGTTTAAAAAAATTCCGGGGGAGGACCCCCTGACCATCCATACACAAGTCATACGTACACTAAACAGCTCAGGTTTACCAGATATATATTTCCATTTTTAGCTGTATTATTATGAGAAAGACAAGCCCCATATCTTTCAATTATCTTCTATTATTTTAAAACTATTAACATTTACTGGTAGGTCACTAAACAAGTCAGGTACCAAATATTTCAAGCTATTTTTAGCAATATTGTTATAAACAAAAGTCGCCCCATATATTTTAAAGTTATAAACAAAAGGAGCCTCATATTTATATTTGAATGATATTTTATCATATTTCAAAAAGGAACGTTTATTGGCAAGTCACTCAACAACTTAGGTAGGTAACAAATAATTCAAGTTATTTCAGTATATTATTATGAGGAAAAGGAGCCTAATGTCTTTGAATTATCAGACCATACCGACTTTCTTTTACATTCTAGCAAGCTCTTGCTTATTCAATTAATTGTTCAACATTATTCTGATGGAAAACAAATCTGTGCACAATAAATTACATTTATTTCGAAATAAATTCTTGCTATAGTATTAATGTTTATTTTTTATTTTTCACGTTTACATGAATTTCTAATAAGGTCTAATAAGCTCCTTTTATTTCTCTAAGTATTTGATCATTTCAAATCGAACTAGAAATCTTAGTAGTCTATTCAATTTTAATAAATTTGTTCTGATCTTTTGATTAACTTTTTGGAGTCTTTTAATATTCTTGCTAGAACACTCCATTACTGTATATTATGTATTGCCCTTTTGTCACAAATTTGATGCAATTTTCTAAGAAAAAAAAAAAGGCTAATTATATTCATATTGGTTATATTAAATTGTTATTTTCCACCTCCTCTCCTCAATTCTCTCTCTTATCACATTTCACTAACAATGAGTGTTGTGTTCTCCCACGTTGAGCAGCCTTGCTGCTGATTTTAATAGGTGGGAATGTTGCAATTACTACAAAGGACACAATGTTGTTTAATAAAATACCGGCCGTTATACTTCTTGAGTTCCGTTAATACTATTTCACTATAACCAACAACAATATATCATACTATTTGATTATTTCAATTCAAATTCGACTACTTTACAAAAAATTACCAAGTTTATGTGTTTTTTAATACTTCTTGCACCACAATGGTGAATTTGAATCTGTTACTGTCAGCAGTGGTAGACCTACTACTTCATCAGCTTTCAAAAACACATTTCAACTTTAAGTTTAAAAAAAATTAATGACAATTATGCAGTGGTCCAAAAATCATGGCAAGGGGTCCATGAGACAAAAAAGTTTGGGAAGCACTGATTTAATTGATCATACAAAGAGCCAAAACATGTTCTATTTCAAAGCAAACAAGGCTGCTTTAGTTGGAGCATACTTGGCGCTAACTTGAATTGAAATTGAAAGAAATCCTTCAACAATAATAAAACTAATCACTAAGAAAATGATCGCGATTATCGCTAGTGATAGACCCACAATAAATTTTGAAGCACAGAATTGTTCGCCCTTAACTAACCGTTAACAATATTCACGGAGTAAAACGTCAGTCGATGATTTGGCTGGTTCGTCAAATATAGGAAGTATAGTAATAGATGCGTCTGATCTAAGAACTGTAATACGTAAAATATAACGCATTTTTCCATTGCGGGTGCTAGAGTTATTTCTGACATATGACCATAAATGTGAACTGCATAATGTCTTTTCAATCCAGGATCAACCAAAATATGAATATTTGGATGGATGTATGTATGTATGGATGGATGGATGGATGGATGGATGGATGTTCATGGCGTTTTAAAATAAATACTCTACTGTGCAATGGAGATGGAGGATCAATTGTTTGATTCGTGGTGAAATGATCAATAAACCCACTTTTCGAATAAAAACAACATTCTAAATCTGTCAAATTTCAATCTTTTTAGGCGTTTGGGTAAGACATTGTAGAGATTAATTCCCAAACTCTTCAAGTCCCTTAGCATAAAGAGTAGTTCCATGATAATCATCTCTAAGATGATGTCGTCTCCTTTTTAAATGCGAATGGATCATAGAACCTCTTATAATATTGTTTTCATTTTTTTTTTTTTTAATTTGACAAATACATTCTAAAATAAGAAGACTGGGAAGAGTAAGAATCCCTTGCTGTTGGAAATATGGGAGCTGTTGGTTTCTGTTGGGAGCCATTTGGTTTCAAAAGTTTCTATAATTATTGATATCGGTGTTTTCTGTTCTACTATTACATATTTTAGCAGGAATATTTACGTAATAACTGTTTAATAAGTCAGCAGCACTTTTTCCAGTTTTTATGAATCCAAACTTATCGAAAACACGGATTTCTGGTCGATGGTCTGAAAGTTTAGCTGATTTTTACTTGACCTATCTCCAAACAGCTTTTGTCCTATTAAGCGATTTATTTATAAATTTATTTTCTACTATTTTCTTAGCTTGAACTAATATTTTTTGATAAAAAATACTTTTATAATTTTTTTGTAAATATCTCAAGACTGAAATAGGCCAATCCGGTTTCCGTTAAGATGGAAATCGTTGAATTACGGTTGGAGTCAATCTCTAGTAACCGATTCAAAGTTTTTAGTCTATTTCCAGAGATTCTTATACCTTTTTTAACCTATGGTAATTTGTTACCTTTTAAATTTTTCACTGATATTTTAGGGACTGAACCATTAAAGTGCTTAAGATATATTGAAATAAAATTGTTGAACATTTCCTCTACGTCTTTACTGTCATAAACAGGCTTCCAATATTTGTTTGTCAAATTCTTATTTAAAATGTTGATATTTTTATCATTAGCTAGGCGAAAAGTTTTCTATTCACATTCGGTAAACATTCGACTCTATTTTTTTCGATTTTTTATTATTTATCATAAGGGACGCCGCTCCCCTCTCATGATCAGTTAATGTACAGAGAATAGTATTTGTAAGGCAAAAAATTTGGAGAATGATTCGATATCAAATAATCAATCTATGTTGCCAATCTCTGTGTAATTCGCGTTGGTCCTTCGCTCATCTTTGATAATTTAAATGTTTCAAGTAGATTTTCGAGTAGCGTTTTGTTGTTATTATCAGATAAATAATCTTCGTTGAAATCTCCACATAGGAAAACCATGTTTTTCTTATCTCATTGTTTTTGCAAGGGCGGATCTAAGAAGTTCAATAAATATGCTAAAATCAGAATTTGGTGTACCATACACACATAGAACTACAATTTTGTCGACATAGTCCTCAATTTAATTTTTACCGCAGATAATTCAAATGAATCTTCAATACTAAGATTAGTCACATCATCCCGATTATTACCTTATCGTTCTTTCCGAAATCTCGAGTGAAATTCTGGATGTCTTGAATTGCTGTATTAAATGAGTACCCTGTACCCTGTACCCCGCTTTCGAGAGTACGGTAACTTCGAAACCTTTATTTCCGACTTAATTGTTCAGATCCCAGCCAATACTCTTCCCGTGACTGTCCGAAAATACTAATACTCATCGTTTTTTAGTTTTCCTCCTTGATTTTTTAACTCTTGAATAATTCCTATTCACTCTATCAAATACATTTGTGTCTATATAATCTTTTGAAATCTCAGTAAGGATATCAAAGGAGTTTTTTCTTTCGAATGTATTTATATTACCCGAAGTATGAATTTGTGTATCGCCAGGGGAATAAAAGTTCCTAAGATCGTCTACTTCCAACTCTAATGCTTTATATTTACACTCCACTTCTCAGGAAATTATTATCAGATGCTAAGACCTCAATTGTAATTTTCAATTCCGATATATTTGAAGAAAGATCCTTATTTTCCGGCTCTGATTCGATCTTATTTTTTAGTTTATTTATACGTAACTGCATCTGATTTAATTGGGATTCGCTGTTTCTCCTAGAAGAATCCAATTCAACTTGAAGGTTCGTTAAGTTAGAATCGTCTCTTTGGTGCAGGCGTTCTATTTCTATAAGAGAATCCCCAGTGGTAGAAAGAATATTCGGATGAGAAGGTGTATTAACCGATGCATTTTTGTTTCGGTTTTTGAGGTAGTAGGGGTGTTATGAATTGACCCGGATACGTCTATAGTCTCGGTTTCGGTCTCCGTTGAACGGAAGGATGATTCATTAGATGTGCTTTCATCTACTAATTTGAAATGTTTTACTTGGTCAGGTGTTTTTAACGAGTTTTAGTTGAAGAGCTCTCGAATGACCTGGAAGATTTTGATGGGGATGAAACAACTTCAGAAGTGTGATTATGATAACCCTTTAACAGTCTATGATAACTACTCAGACCAACATAGTGCGGATGAGAAAAATAATTACTGTACGCTTCATATCAAATAGACAATATGTAAACATAATCAGCAATTAATTCTATTTGTATATTATTAATTGAATAATTAGTAATGATTAGAATGTTGACTACAAGTGACTGAATATCTAGTTGCTTGATCAACTATAATTTATTATTCTACTAAATCTGCAGTGGTGTAATCGTTTAGGTCGCTGACTGGCTGCTACTCCTGCTGTCACGGACTCAATTTCCGTTAAGCCTGGCATATTATGTTTCACTCACCTTATTACCCACGTCTCAGACCCATATAGTCATCATGAAAATTGCAATTTGCTTTGCTTTTTCATTGGAGTTCAGCTTTTTTTGGACATCAAATTTGTTTTTTTTTTCAGAGAAAAGTGCAAGATGAAGGAGTTCAAGAAATGAAAAGGATGATTAGAGACTCAAAAGCTGAACAGAAGAGTCTTCAAAAAGAATTGGTTAGGTTCAAAGATGAAGAGTCGCGTTCCATGTTGAAGGTGAGAACCCAGATACTTTTTGGAGACTGAAATTTCTATATCCTTTGAAGTTGACTCAACAAGTCAATTACTGGTACTGTTTGGTATTGTTTCGTGTCTTTTATTACTGCCAAACTAAATTTATTGTCAAGTCACGTCAATGTATGGTGATAATTTGAATGTAGGTACGTCCTGAAAGCTCATAATTGAAATTTGATTCACAAATAAAGATCATACTTCCACTAGTTTTGAAAAATAAGTCTAATTTGATTAAACAGTGTATCATCTTATTAGAAAAATTATTCTTTTAAGTAAAAATTACCAAAATTCTACAACTAAAAATAGAAATCATTCCCAATTATTCTCCAAACGAAAGAAAGTCCCAATTGTCCCATAGCTGAAAATAAATTTAAAATATTTAAATTATACAATAATTAATTTCATTGCTGTTTTTACTTTCTTACACCCAAAAGGTAACCTTACCAACGGAAGATGTTGAGATTCATCTTTAAAATAACCCATACACAGCTCATCACGACTTTTACTACCTCTACTTGAATAAAGTTTTCAATAATATTGACGATATAGATTCATTTGTGGGCAGTAAATTATTTTATTTTTATTATTTAAATAACTACTATTTTTATCAACTTTCGTAATATTTTGATTGGAGAAATTAATCATAATTGATCAAACGAAGAGAATTCTTTGTTTCAAGTCGACCGTTTTGCATTTGTCTGTCTGTCTGAAACACATTTACTGCTTAAAGCGTGGACCAAAATTCAAAATCATTGGTTTCCTTCGAGGAATGCCCAGCAATGTATGTGTAAGGATTTTCGAAATTTTCTTGCATTTAAAGGATTTAAAAAAAGGGGGAAATGAAAGGCCTTCTTCTATAGGTAAATTGGCCATCAAAAAAGGCACTGTTCTCTGTTGTAAAATCACTTCCCGGTGGTTCGGAACCCACCTAAAACTGTAGGCCCAGCTCATCAATCACCATTATTCAACTCATTATACCCACGCACAGGTCTCAGGCCTGTGAGCTTCATCCTCCAAAAAAAACTATAAAATATTTGTTTGGGAGAAACATATCATTTATAATATTCCAATTAAGTAAAATAACAAGTGATTAACATCGGAGAGAATGAGAGAGTACTGGAGAAAGCGCAAGGAACATCCACAAAAGTAAAATAATTGATTTAACTTATGCCAAAGTGGGTATATAATACGCAAATGTGATTACTATGTAAATAATAATTATACAGATTTTATTAATATTCATTTAATAGACATGTGAAATGTGATCTGATTTGAGCAATCAGCTGTCTAGAAAACTGAAACACAGCCTTGGTGATGTGATTTGACTTTTTTTGTGAGTGACGTTTTCTGGAAAACACATGAAATGACTACGCAAATTGGATCAAGGTTAGGTCAGAGGATTGTTTTATTTTGTGATGGTGATTATCATTCAGTACATCGAGTATGTTCCTCTGTGCAAGCACCCTTATTCTTGGGTGTGAGGTCTACTTTTCATAGTTCTACTAGTCTCTCTGCAATGAGCCAAAAGAATATACGCAAACTTCAAACCTATATCATTAAGCAAATCATATGATTGGCACCATACCATCGACAGCACCTGCATTCGAATGAAGAATGTAGATGGTGTTGATACCATATGCGAAACATATGTCAAATGCTAGAAATTTGCCTCACAAAAAAACTTGGGATTGTGTTGAGTATTCATGTTCATTATTCATTCTTATCAGTGTAGTCATAGTTCATGAACATCGTTTTAGCTCGTTCTAATTGATTCTAGACTGTACACCATTATAATCTAAAACAATTTATTCAATTCTAGTGCATCATTCAAATTCATTTTATTATCTGTGATCGAAAATCATTGGAATTTGTATATTTAATGCAATAGGCCATGGTTCAGGTGAGTGATATAATTTTGTGTCGAGGTAGTGTTGTTGTTGAAAATGAATCTCATTTCTCACTAGAAAAGTGGCTCAAATTCAACATTATTTGTATTCTAATTAAAAAGATGTTTAAAATAAGGTCGAAATCCGTTATAGGCCCACAACTATTAAATGTGTTCCTATTGACTTTTAACTGTGCAAAACAGTGTTTTTTAGAGACTGATTTTTAAAATAAAACGGAAACAAAGCCATTTACGTTGATATTGTTGTCGCTTCTATCTTTTCTGTCCCGGAAACATAACGGTCCGCTGAAGCACCTGACCTAGTGACCTGTCTCAACTATAAGATAACGTAACGATCCACTTTCATTCAGTGACTCAGTCCTGCCGAAGTGAGTGTTTTTACAACATGGACTTGCTCTCAAATATATTTGAATTGTACGAGCTATGTAAGTGTACAATGGGGTGTGTTTATTTTTTACAAAACTAAATTTTTTCCGAAAAAAAAGCGGTCATGAAATAATGAACTATAAAGAAATATAATGAAATAAAGATAACGGACATGAAATAATTACTCTTACCGTGAATCGTGAAATTTATATAGTCTGATTAAAAACCTTCTTAAATTTGTTTTTCATTATTTAGCCCCTACAGTTTGTATCAACTGGTTATACAAGCCTATAGGAAAAATAGAGTTGTGGACACAACGGATTTTGACCCAATATAACAGCAGAGTTACTGTTCTGTTTTGATGTCAGTTCAGAGAACAGCTACCATAATCGTCTTTAATTTTTTCTCAAATTCATTTCTCAAAATGTTTTAAAATGAACGCATCTAGATAGTTATAAGATGTGTTACACTTTCAAATTCAAGGTTATACTGCATACCTAAAATAACTGATGATTGACTGACAGTCTATACTCCCCGCCACGAAATAAGGCGGCCCAAGAAATTGCAGTGTAGTAAACAAAATTGACTGCGGCGACAAACCATAAGATTGCTCGCGTCAGACTTGTAGGCTAGGCAACTAAGTACGGTACAATTGTTGTCACTTTGTGGATTGAGATTGGTGGTTCTCTACTATCAGCTGCTGGCATTGTCCCATATCTGGCAACACCGCAATTTTTCAGAGCCGCCTAATTTGTTGGCGTGAACTTAAGTGGAAATAATCACTCACATTTTAGTGTGATCGCCGTTTCGCTCCAATGTAATAGCATCTACAGACACTACTGACATTGAACCTCTTTTCTGTTTACTCACTGGAATTTGCTATCTGAAGATTTTGGTTTCAATTGAGCGAAACGATCAAAATGTGAGCTCTTATGCCCACTAGAAAGTCTGTTTAATTCTAGTTTTAAGAATATGTAGCTGATGAACACACAATGTCTAAATATTTCAAAAAGTTACATTGTTTATAGATTAATGAACATTGAACTTTCAACGGTGCTCTTTAGTTCGTACTTTTTCTACTGTATGCTGTATGAGTTTATTATCTTCATAACAAATTGGTTGGAGCGCTTGTCTGTGATTAGATAAAACTCATCCGCCCATTCACCTCATTACCTGCGCACATGTTTCCAGACTCATGTGGGCATTATCCGCAATTATAATACATCAGAATCTGATCAATTAAACCCAGTTTTTGTCTTTCAGTTCTAGATAGCTTCACATTCCATTATTTGTATTTATGTTTTAATAATAAATTCACATCCATCATAATGAATAATGAGCTCAAGTGATTGCACTGGATATGTTTCTTTTTTAAATAAAAATTGTGCTCTCATATTAATATGAGTATCAAGTATGAATCAGTAAATTGTGTGAATCAAAAACATGGAATAGAGCAAAGTAACGATCGAAAAGGTGAAATTCGTTTTATTCTTTGTTATGCTTACGTGATAAAAATAGTTAATATTGAGTATTTCCTTTTCGTTATTTTTATTTCAAATTGAAGTCTACTATCCTGCTATCAATTCTACTCTCATCAAATATTCTGTTCGAATAAAATTAGTGTATTAATTATTTTCTTTCGTCGGAATGAAAACTCATAAATTTTAGTGCTCATTTTTAGGATTCTTGTTGGACACAAAACATTGAACACTGTCCGAGTGAAGTGGAGAAATTAACTTGCATTCTAAATGGTTTGAGAAGTGGCGTGAATTATTCGAAGAAATACCTCGAAAATGAAAGAATTCATCATTGTGAAACCAATAAAAGATTGAAATCAGCTTATACCTTGCTAGAAACAATAAAATGTCAGGTAGAAATTAGCACCGTAGTTTCAATTTTAACTTGTAAATTGTATTTTTTGTTAAGAGTTAAATCCACATTAAGAATTTTTTTCCGATGACAGTATTTACTGGTTCGTTTGTTGTGTAGTCCACAGTTTTCAAGTTTTCTCTCGATCCATTCTTACATTTCGTGTAATTTATTGAAAATAATAACCACTTCTGCCCAAACGCTGAGGTTGCGCCATGACAAAAACTTTGGCAATACGTCAACAATAATATACGTATATATCTTGATAATGATACATAGCGTTGAAAAATCAAGTTCATTCGACTTTATACAAAGCTATTTGGTTATTCAAGATATTTAATAAATAATTGTATTACGTAGAGGCAATAACTTATTTCAGATCCTAAATATTCCAAAATTATTCAATCTAACAGATTCACTGAAACTCTGGATGAAAAATATTAATATATCCATTCCATTTCCTTGGGGAAAGCTCTTAGTTTTTACACTATAATTCACAGTAACATAGTATTAGAAATTGTATTTATGTAACTCAATCTCATAAAGTTGCATTACATTAATTCCAGATTTCAGAAAAAGAGACTATAGTTTGCAATTTACAAGATGCGTTGACTCTTGCTAATACACAAGCGTGTCAGCAGAAACAAAAAGTTAGAGAGCTTGAAATAAGCTTGGAAACTTGTCAGGATGAAATCACGAATCTGAAAGAGGTTTTAACAAGGGTAAGCTATATTTTTCTCACCAAACAATCTTGGGATTAGAACTTACAATAATCGTATGTAACAATTGGAAGAATTTATAGTTTGGTTCTCTCATCTTTTGAAATACATTATTCATTTATTGTTTTATAAGTATTTGAATATAAGTAGGTATTTTGCAAGAGCTTAACACTTTTTGTTACTATTTTGGTAGGTAATCAAATTGTAAGGTTTAAATTTATCAACTATCATTGTATGCAGTGCACGCATCACATTTCCAGTAAACTCTTGAAATAATAATAGCATATTTTTCATTTCAGACATTAACTGAGCAGGCTGATTCAGAGGAGGATTCATGTAAAAAGACTGAAGAAATAAAAAAAATGCATTTAGAAATGAATTGTATGAAGCGTGAAAAGGAAAAAAAGATAAAAGAGGTATGACTTTCTGTGTTTTATGAGTGGTCTAGGTATTTTTCTACAACATTTCATTGTAATCAATTATGATTTTATTCATCTTTGGAGCGATGAAGGTCAATCAATATACGATAGATATGGGAGGTTTTGAATATCCGTTGAATGCATAATAGTACCCTCACATGTAGTTCCACCTCCCTGTCTCAGTATGTTTGGTGCACAGTTTTAGGTGGATCTCAACTTCTGTGATAAGAGCAGATAACTTCTAGTAAAAGATTTTCTATGCTATGATAATACTTACAGCATCTTTACTTGCTAAATACTGCTTAGGAAGAAAAATACCTTAATATTATTTGCTTAATAGAGTTTTCCATACCGCACTGATGCAAAAGATTTGATTTTTCTATATCGTAACAGTGTGCAACAACACTAACAATTGGTTTCACTGACGGCAGTAATAACACACTCAATAGAAGTAGATTATTTCCAAAATATTTATGGTTCAAATAAGAAGTACATTCATTTTATAAATTATACAGTTTGATAAAACACATTCATTTAAGCTTTAAAAATACTAACTTAATCCTCCCAAAAGTATGAAAACTAGTTTATCAATTCCATTAATTAGAGATAACAGGGTGTCTACTGGTCGGGAAGTCGGGAATTCTAATAGGAAAAACCGGGAAAAGGTCGGGAGTTTTGAAATTTTTTGAATTTGGTCGGGAAAATTGATTGTAACACGTATTTTGACATACTTTTATTACGAGTGCATAATTAAATTTCCTAACAAGGAAACACAAGAAGAATTCGATGTGTAGCTGGGAACAATTAGTCAATAAATAATTTTTTGCAATAGAATAATCAAATGCAATTTTGTACATAGTGTGTGTTTTGCTATTGTACTGTGATTCTCCATACCATTAGTTTTTTTTTTGACCTTATATATTTTTTGTCCAAGGTTGTAAACTGGAATTAGGAAATTTAAACAAGTATAACGCATTTTTGCAAGCAACTGTTCAGTCTCAAGCTATCTTTATTTTTTTTCTAATCAGGAATATGATTACAAAGCCAACTATGCCTTTTTAACATAAGTAAACCTAAAATTGTATGAAATAGGTCTTTACCACCATTGATTAATGCAATTATTCCAGATGATAATGATGAAAGTTTACTAAAGAGACTTATAGAAAGGGCTCAGAACTCCCTGGGTTTAAACATAATGTTATTTAGTAGAGTAAAATTTTAAAAGATTTTCTTAAGTACAAGGTCTAAGTAAAATATTTAATGGCTTGAATTTTTAAACTGGCCTTTACTAATTGACATGTTAGAACAACATTCCTTAACAACTTCCAATATGTAGCTACTTGCTATTTTGATGGAGTCATCAGCCTACGTTGCCCTGAATTGGGTGATTTTCTTTTAATTGGCAGGTCAATTCCGAAGGGTGGCTGTTACATTTTTTTTATAAGATTTTACTATTTTTTGTGTGATAAAAAGAAAGCAGATGAACTGTTCCAATCATCTAATTATTAGTGATCTCTTGTATACGCAGTGGCGGATCCACGGGGGTGAAGGGGAAATTCCCCCCCCCCCCAAACGCAGAAGAAAAAGAAGAGGAAGGAAAGAGAGAAAAGTAGGAAAACGGAAAAAAGAAGAATTCTAAACGAATGGAAATAATAAAAAACAGTGAAGAAGTGGAAAAGAGATGACAATATGTAAAAGGATAGAAATTGGTAGGAGACAGATGAAAATTAAAAAATACGAAAAAGTTAAGAAGGGAAAAAAATAAGGATAAAAAAGTAGAAGAAAATGAAGGAGAGTTTCAAATTTGCTGACAAGGGAGGAAAATGAGACAGCAATACCTAACCAACAATTGATTTTCTATTGCAAATTATTATGTACTTCAGTACATAATAATTTGCAATAGAAAAATGATGCCAGTTCTGGAAGGTTTTTCTGGATTCTGCAGCTTACCAATACATGGCTGAGGACTACCATGGCAGAAAAAGCAGACTTGTTTTATTAGCACTACTTTACATTCAATCAGATAATCACCCTAGAGCCTAGATCCTGGATCCACAAAAAATTGTTGGGAGATTTTGGCTGATTACAGAATAATTTTTCAATTGCGAATAATATACGTAATTTTTCTTGAGAATTTCATTTTTCATTAACAATTTGTGTAGTGGGAAGTAACTATGGGAAGGAATCAGAGGATATTACCCCCTCAAACAAAAAAATTGGAATTTTTGAAGGCCATTTGAGAAGAATTAATGCCTAGAATCGCTTGAAATGTGGCGTTCGAGAGGTAATTTTTAAAAAATTTCTCGGGGACTACCCCGAACCCTCGTTTTGGAATAAATAGCCATCTATATTACTTCAATTTATCTTTAGAGGACTACTATTCCAAATTACAAATTACTAATGTAATTATTGTAGTGAGAGTCTAACTCTCCCAGCAACATCATTGGTCATCCTCCACCCTAGACTGACCTTGTAGTTATGCTACTGCTTTGCATGATGTAACGATACACATTAAAAGAAGGCTATTAAAATTTGTGTTTCGTAATTTTTATACTTTCTAGAAACAATAATTACCTCATAATGTAATTATTTTTCGAATAAATCTATTGTTTATTGAGCTTTAGTTTTATAGCAGACAGTAAAGTAAAGTAAATTCGTATGGCTTTTCGTGGTGGGGAGACCCTTACGGGTATAGCAGACAGTAGACAGTCAAGAGTCCCACATTTTTGGACTAAGGATTTAGGGTGATCATCAATGATTGTGTTATCTGAGTGAATGTAAAGCAGGGCTAAAAGGAACAGTGGTTGTCTCTGGAAACAAGAACTCTGCCCAATGATAAGTTTGAAAAGAGGACGAAGGGATTTTTTAGAAATAATTCTTCTGTGTGAAATCCAGTCAACTCCCAGAATTCATATTATCTATTCATAGAATATCATTTTTCAATTAAATTGCTGCTGTTTTAACCAATAACATAACTTTTTTTGTAGTCAAGTTCATATTATGAACATTTCAATGTGATATTCCCACTTAATTTTTATGTGAGATACAAACATTAAATTGATCTTGAAATTTTGCTATATTGATTACTCTATTTACACTCAGAAATTAACTTATATTCTATTTACCCCCCATTAGTTAGTTTCTGTTTTTTTTGGCAGTATAGGACGCTCTAAAGGCATTTAATAATGAATCATTTTGTATTAACAGTATAATATCATATCATTACAGGCAATAGGTGAACAATTAGATTGTGTAAAGTTAGTTTCATTTCAATTAAACCTTTCACCTCCTTAAATTGCTTCAAATTCACTATTTTAGGCCTCATTTTAAAACACCCCGGGCCACACCCCCCCTCCCCCCATCCTGGTGCCTAGTGTTACATACCCACTCAGGTATTTAATACCCGTAAGGGTCTCCCCACCACGAAAAGCCATACGAATTTACTTTACTAGGTATTAAGTTCCCCCCCCCCCACACCCTATGTATGTAAGCAATCAACATTGCAGACTAATTCACGCTATCGCTGTTGCATCTGCCTCCGCTGTTTTTGGGTTCTCATAACCGCAAGCCCGAGAAGTCCCTTACAATGTCTAGGGAAGAAGAGTCTTAGTTACTACCGCCGTTTATTAAAATTTCGTGGAATATATTACCTGAAGTAAAATTGGTTTTATAGAACTTTAGAGGTCTGGAATTTTGAAAATATGGTCGGGAAAAGTCGGGAATTTTACAATTAGGAACAAGTAGACACCCTGGATAAGTTAATGAAATCTCTACGTTTTATAACGTAAATTTTTATTACATGTTACTTTTAAAATCATCTTCTGCTTGTTGTAGTCCTTATTGGCTCATCTTTGTCGTTCTTTTTTGTTGATGATTCAGAATTTGACTCTCGTAGGCTCTTCATATACTCTTCATATGTTTTCTGGTTTTTAAATCTTCTTGACTTTATTCTCCTCCATTTGCAACTATTTATTTTTCTTACAATTACCTAACAAAGCGGCTACTTATGCACTTATTATACAAAACAACTTAACCCTGCACTCTTTTACTTTGCCGCACGCCAGCTGTTTTCGTCGCACTCATTTTACTTTTTCGCACTCCAGGTGCTACAACTATGAAAAATGTAATATGTAACTCGAGCTCGTAGTATATTTCCTCCACTCGAGAAACTATTCTGCACTTGCCTGCGACTCGTGCGTAATGCATTTGCAACTTTGCACACTAGTTACAAAAATAACTTTCGTAATTGTCAATAGTATTTATTTTGCAGCACTTGCGAGTGAGGAAAACTCTGGAATCTGAGCTAGTCCAAGTTCGCTCTGACCTACAAAATGCTGTTGAAGATTTGAAAAAGTTGAAGCAAAGTAGACAACAGGTATATTTGAGAACTATACAATTGAAAAAAACTTTAACGTAAATTCTTACTCATTTCTTACATAATATTACACAATAAAGCAAAATTTTGTGAACGCTGAAAATTGATGTTTTTGAACGGGATTCCAGTTCTCTAGGATATCTATGATGACTTTAATTTTTCTCTCTAGATGTGGAATTTTTAAATTATCAAAAATTTGCTTTTACAAAACTCCCATCAAATTCATAGCTAATTGACCTTGGTAACTTAAAAATAAGATGTCAAAAGGCTATTGAAATCTGAGATTATTTTCACAAGAATGCTTTTCTTTTAAGATAAGACAAACGCTGCGGTATTTTTAGTAGGCTACTATTTTTCATTCGCTCGATACAGGTTTAAATGTAGCCTACTTCAATTGAAACTGTCTTAGCAGTCACAAAGTAATCAGGATAGGCCTACCTATTCATTGTACCGTACTGAAACTGAGGTCTCGTATGAATTAGATAACGATATAATCAACTGCGTGTTTGTTTATTTTATTCATTTAATTACTACTCAGGTTGTGAAAATGTTGTTTTATAGATGGCTCCCAGAAATGAAAATAAAGAGGAAATTTGTCACTTGAAGAAATTAATTTCAGAACGGCAGTATCAATTGGATGAGAAGGAAAAAGAACTCATGGCAATTAATTGTTACAATAAAGAGGTATAATTAAATTTTGTCTTCTACTTGGCCAATTACCTATTCATGTTGAGTCTTAGACGTCGAGTCCAATAATAATAATGAATGCCTTTATTTATACATGGAAATGAGACAATACATTCAAATGTAAAAAGAGGCTATTAATGTGCAAGAGTACAACTCAAGACCTTAGTTTGTTGCACTGTCATGAAATTCATTATATATAATTGTCGCATATTGTCACTGATTTAAAGCACACTTTTTATTCCAACTGCAGTAGAAGTTAAGATGCTCAAATGTTAATTGACTTTGGCTACCATTCTCACTTGGACTTTTATCTCAAAGAATAAAAATGTTGTACCTTAGTTTTCTTTCTTGAAAACTGGATCAAAATAGAGATAGAGGTCAAGTCATCAAAACAATTAGAACGCCGATATTATTTGAAAGATTTAATTACAAAAAATATTTGCTGTATCTGGTTTAAAATTTGAATTAAATTTCAAATTACTGTGATAACCTCGTCTTAAAGATGAGTGCTCTTTGATTTAATAGTGATAGCCGAATGCCGTAGCAGGTATCTGTTCAATCAGAGATAAGCTACAAAACTCCTGGTCCATCTTTGTAAGGGTGACCGACTGGATTGGCCAGCAAAAAAGACTCTGTCTCTGCTTCCCGGTCGTTCGGAACACACCAAAACTTTAGGTCCAACTACCTATTCATGTTGAGTCTTAGACGTCGAGTCCAATAATAATAATGAATGCCTTTATTTATACATGGAAATGAGACAATACATTCAAATGTAAAAAGAGGCTATTAATGTGCAATATTATCACCATCATCCAATTCATTACCCACGCACAGGTCTCAGACCTATGTGGGCTTCATCCTCCGGGAAAAAGTTGCATAGTAAATAGTATCACTATGAATATGATATAATCACGCACATAGATAACAGGTATAAAGCCAGTGGAACGGGCTCTTTCGAGGCCAAAGCATACGAACACATGCTTAGGACCTCTCAGCTATTAAGTGTATAAAATTATGTCCAACTTAATTAAATAAGCGGACTCCGTTCAAAACTAGCATTGCATTCGTTGACACAACTTAGGACCCCTTTTACTTGATCAGTCCATTTCTGGTGGAAGCACTCTCATAACCTTTTTCACTCTTATTAAATTTTTAATTATATTTACATAATGTTTAAAAATATTCATATCCCCAAACAGAATTATTTAAAAATTTTAATATAATTAAGTAAGCCATCATACACAATTAATTGTTAAGAGTTCCTAAAAATGTGCACATGTACTTTAACCTCAAAAGAGTCCGCTTCGCTTGTAGTGGAAGGCGACCTTCAGGAATAATTGGAGAACAGATATGACTGTATCTTCAGCATTTAAAGAACACCAATTAATGGGAATATTATAGCCTACACTTATTCAGCAATTCTGTTATGTTATTTACATGTCAGTCATAGTGTTATGGAAGACCGAGTTTGAGTTATTATTATTGTCAGTATTATTTATATGTTCGATTATATATTTTCGGTTATTTATATGTTTGATTTCATGTTTTTGTTGTGTTTAGCGACTCGTCTCCAACCCAACACATAATTTTTTTTTAAAGTGGGCTTTTTTGGTTTTTGCAAATTGTTCCTGTATAATATGTTCCTGTCTCTGAAACACTGTATTGAGAAATGTACTTGAATAGGCGTATTGTAAGATGTGATTAGTAGAATGCAAATTTATCTATCAGCAAATAAATGTATCACTGGTTTTTACAGCTACAGGAACTTGTGGAAGATAAGAACACACAACTCACAAATTTGTCGAATGCTGTAAGTACCTTCCCATAGTATTTCAAAAATAATTTTAGAAAAATGAAAATAAAATGCTCTGAATTATATTAACTAATCACTGAAACTAGAAAACGATTATTTCATTATCCGTAGTAATTTTCAGTCATTTTTTACAGTAATAACAATATGTATCACAGTAAATTATGAATCTGGAACGAGGCATTCCGTACCAACATACGTTTTATAACTAATTACTTGTCGTATTACAGGTAGAAACTTTACAGCAAGAGCTGTGTAAAACGACTAAAGAACTCGCACTACTAACCAATAGAAACAAGAAATTAGAGTGCTGTAACCACAGTCAAAAATTAGAGGTATGTACTTCTCATTGAACCCATTTATTGAACTCTATGTATGAATCTCAGTTGATTCCTCTCAGATCTGTTTGGTCATCTCTCATATTCAGGTAGTCTAGTTATTGAAGCTATTTTCCACAAGTGCGGCAGGATAACTTCCACAAAAATTCATAGAACCCATTGTATTAATCATTTGTTATTGTTGTCTTTTTAATAGTTGGTGGCACATACTCAAAGTTTTGTTTTAGTTGGTTTTGAAGATTAAATTGGCGGGCCGCTTAGCGCAGTTGGTTGGGGCGTCGCAACTACAGCTTGCTGTCGTTTAAGTGGTCGTGGGTTCGAATCCCGCTCTACCGTCAGGCATTTATGTGTAATCATTCACCTCATTACCCACGCACAAGTCTCGGACTCATGTGGGCATCATCAGCAATAAAAAAATTGAAAAAACATCAGGTAGGTGACGTCCCCCATTCTCCATAGACTGAATAAGCCTTTTTCTGGCGTTTGTCATGACTTCTGCCAGCACAGCAGCCGTTATGCTTGCAATTTCGTCCTGGATGTTGACTTGAAATCTTGTAGGGTTCATAGATGGTTTACATAAAAAGAGGATTTTAAAAATTCATAGAAAAATCGCAAGGGGCCAAATTGCGAGAGGGGAACGGCCACTCTGAATCACCTCTAGTTGAGATGAGACGCTCTGGAAAGTGTTTCCTTAAAACATACTTTACTCAGTGCTTGGAGAATAGGGACGTCACCTACCTCATTTGGTCTTCAAAACTAAGTTAAACAACTCCAGATATGTACCTACATTATGAATTAAAAAAAGCAAAAAAAGAATTTCCTGATTCATGTAATGTATTGAATTTCCTGATTCATGTATTGAGTTTTGAAAAAAGGAAGTTATATGCTGTACCCTGTACCTGACATTTACATGTAAACTCAGGGATTTTTATCAGCCGGAACGCTCCGGAACGGCGTTCCGGTACCTTTTCGCTGGGCATATATGAATATTTTATCAATTAATTACTATTTAGGAACAACATTTCATTAACATAAGATATATAGATATTTGTACCAAAATTGGCTATTCATACATTTATAGTAGGCCTACATAGAGAAAATAGTCGACAAATAAGTAGGCCTACCCTATAGAGTATAGTATAGACTACGCGTGGTTAAACGAAAATTTTAGAGTTCCTGAACCTCATTTTCTAGAAAAAAATCCCTGTGTAAACTTGATAACAAAGTCAATTATTACAGGAATAACATCTCATTAGTGCATCATTCACTAATTAATGAAGACTTGTTTCTTGATAGATTATGAGAAAATAAGGTAGACTATCTTATTTAGTTTAAGCAAAACAATTCTATAACATTAAACTGAATTTTAAAGACTATCAGAGTGTATTACCTATGTAATGCATTTAATGATTTGAGTCTAATTAGTGACTAATTTGTGTTATTTGGTAATGCATGCAGGTTATTCGGCTTCAGAAACTGCTGTGCGATTTCCAGTTTAATAAAGCAGGCAAAGATGCTACTGATCAGCATAGTGCCCGGAACTCAGCTGAAACACAAAAGAGTCTTGAAGCTCAACGAAAGATGACGTGCACACTCATTCATCAACTTAACTCTGCTCAAACCCAGATCTCTAATTTAACTTCGGAAAAATGGTAATTTTGAAATATATTATAAACCACTTATATATACTACTTTATATCAAACATGTTTTTTTGATGTTTTTTGGACATGTTTTGTATTTTAGAATCTTCCATAATATGAAGATTGATTGATTGTTATAATCTCGCTTTGTCAGGTCTTGAAATACCTATGGCAAACATCAAATATCAATTACATTTTGCATAAATTATAATTCAATAAAAATTAAATATTATAGAAGAGAAAGAAAAAAATAAAGAATAAATAAAATTAAAAAAGCAACTAGATTTGTAGTATGAGTATCAACTGATGTGAGCTCTTTATGAAATACTAGCCTAAAATTATTTCTAATAATTAATATATTGTGTATAAAAATGACAATAAATGAAAAAGCATTTTAAAGCACAACCGACCGGACACACACATCAGTTCTCAGCAAATACTCATGCAATCTTTTTTTGAACAGGGAAATGGATGAAGAGAATACTATATGAGCAGTGTAAGAAGCTAGTGTAATAAGAATTAACTTTTTGCTGGTTTGGTTAATAATTCATTTTCTGTTTTAAAAATAAAAATTTTGTTTAGGCGTTCATTTTTCTAATTGTTGACTCATTCGTTGGTGGTGGCTTCATGGTGAGATGCCTTTTAGTTTCATCAGCAGAAAATCGTACACCTTACGACATCATTCAATACCTACGTATCATATTAACTTTAATGATAGCAATTTACTATTTGTATTTATTATTTCCCTTGACGTTTAATTCTAGGAGTATGTCAATAATTTCCACCTACAAAACACTGATAATGCTATAATGGTAAAAAAGCGTAATGGTACACGTTTTTCTGCTTCCCAATAAAGTAACAACAAAACATAATATGATTTTGCAGTCAACTATTAACTACAATCTAATGTAATGGATGTAAAATCATTTAAAGAATGTTTACTTTCTCACATTGTAAAAATTTATTTGTTTATAAACTTAATCTGTGCACTGAAACTTCATCATAAATAGCAATTTTCAATACTTTTTAATAATTTTGAAACTTGAATCTCAATTTTCTCAACACAAAATAGTTTGTGTAATTAAAAATACTTTGGTATAAAATTAGGCTGTTCTAGTCTGAATTACCGATAGGCATGCATGTTTTTGTTTGGAAAACAGCCACATTAAATCACCATTACATTACATCACTCACCTTATGTAATATATATTCATCAGAACATGACAGTTCAGAAATATTTTTTTAATCAATATCATATCTATAATTCTTTACAGTAATTTGGAGAAACTAATTGGGGAGCTTAAATCTCTAAATGAATGTCTTGCCGAAGAAGTCCGTCAAATGAAGAATAAAAATAAAAAAACACGACATTACAATGATGATGTTTGTTTAGATCGCTGTGCAGTGTTTCAGCAGTGCTATCAAGGGGAAAATCTCCCTCCTGAAACGGGAACCGAGGTATGATACTTAACTTATTACATCTGTTATATTTCAGCTAACACTAACAAATACGAAGTCCCAAGTAAAATTCAGAGGAGAAATTTAAGATCCATTCACAATTAAAACTGGATTAGGACAAGGTGATGGACTCTCTCCGCTGCTGTTTGATATTGCCCTGAACTATGTCATTAAAATTTGGTAGAGAGAGGACCCACCAAAAGGAACATTCAAGTGAACTGCTTGGGATTTGCTGATGATTTAGCTCTGCTGTCTTTGAACATGGAGGAGGTGTGGACACAGATATCAAGTCTAGAGAAAATTGCTGGGGAAAATAGGTCTCGAAATATCATTTGAAAAGACAGAAATCATGGCAATGATCCACTTTGTATGGATCAAAAGTTCAGGTACCTAGGTGAAATAATCAGCTTCAATTTAAATGAAAAATTGACTTGGCAAAACAGGATTTTCAATATGAGGAGAGCTCAGGGACTAACATAGCATACCTACAAAAAAAGTGTCTCAATGACTGATTTTCAGGACTTTCTTGAATAAGAGTTACATGAAAAATGGATCATGGCGGATTGCTACTAACGAGTCAGTTTATAGAGAAGTAGAACCTGTGATCAGTGTGATGTAGAAAAGAAGAATTGCATACTTTTTCACATTCTGAGAATGCCCGACAGTCGATTTGCTAAAGCAGCTTGTGATCAGGAACCCAAAGATAAAGATGGGAGGAAAATATGTCGGAGATATTAGGAGGGATCTGCTAGGGATAGGTTTGACACTTGAAGACGCAGAGAGGGAAGCAGAAATCAACAAGAAACTAAAATCAGACTTCAGATTCTCCATTAAAGACCCTTGCAGAAGACAAGCAGTATATTCAGAGGAAGAACGACAGAGAAGATCAGATAGAATGAAGCTGTACTGGAAGAACATGACAACAAACCCAACCAGGAGAAACCAAAAATGATGGACTTGAAGTGGTCCTATGTGGCCTAAAAAGACCAAAAAAATCAACTAATGAAATTCATTATAAGTGAGCATGGTTTTTTCTCTAGACTTAATTTGAATATTTCAATGGGCGCAATTTGTAATTTCTATAACTGATTTTCAATGTTTCAATAATCCGAAATTGCAATTGCCAAATTATGTCTTTGCATTCGAATCGTAGCTATCCCTTTTACTCATTCAGAAATAGTAGATTGCAGACCCCTGTTATGTATTGAATTATTGAAATCGATGTGAAATTTTGTTATACCTGAATCATATCGGAGATATACTGTCAATTTTGACGGCTGGTGTATCTAACGTCGTGAAAGGAATGAGCAGTGGACTGTGGTTTTTGGAGGTGGTAAATGAAAATTACCAAGGTTTCCAATCACAACATTATACACACCATAAGTTGAATAAAAATAAAATAAAAAATCCGGAGGACCAGGCCTCAATCTAAAACAAGAATGAGTCCAAAAAAATAAGATTGAAATGTATGTAGCTAGATAAAGAATCAGGAGCTTGAAATAAAGCATAGACTATGTGACAATTAATTTAGATTTAATTAATTGAATTAAATCTAGATTGCAGTACAACAATAGGCACATAGGCCACAAGAGGTAGGTATTGATGAAATATTGTAATAATCAAATTGTGATAATATTGAAAATGCATTGAAAATATAAATCAGAGTTGAAAAAGGCAAAGGATGAATAATTAAACATGTATTAATTATTCATAAATATTCATTGACGTATGGTAGTAATGTAACTTGGAATTTGGCCTGTTTGCCAGAATACAATAACAAAATTAAAATGAAAATGTCTACTGATGAAAATACAAATGCAACATGTGAATTGCTAATATTAATTGAATGAAAATAGTGGGTACTTTTCTTGTAGTTTTTAATCAAGATTAACCAAGAAAGATTAATCGAAGAATGAATGTAATAATTTGCTGAATAAATATATTATGAAAATAAACAATTGAATTATTGAAAATTAAACTCTTGTTAAAATTGTACATAACAAGAATTGAGACACTGTAGTGATTGATATTTTATTTGATAATAAATGGCTTGCATGCCAAGTAATGACAAGATAGTAAAGTCAGCTGTATGCCAAAATAATAGGGCAAAGTCGTGATCGCCAAATAGTAGGACAAAGTTGTAATAGTCAGCTTAACGCTGAGAGGCTCGAAAGCCAAAATAAAATGACAAAATCGTAATAGGCTCGATTGCCAAAAATGGTAATTACAAGAATGTAATAAAGGCTCGATTGCCAAGGTATGACAAAATAGTGATATGTCAGCTTGATGCTGAAGAGGCTCGTTCACCAAAATAGTATGACAAAATTGTAATAGGCTCGATTGCCAAAATGGTACTTGCAAGAATGTAAAAATGGCTCGATCGCCAAGGTATGACAAAATAGTGATATGTCAGCTTGATGCTGAAAAGGCTCGAAAGCCAAAATAATATGACAAAATTGTGATAGGCTTGATTGCCAAAATAGTAATTACAAAAATGTAATAAAGGCTCGATCGCCAAGGTATGACAAAATAGTGATATGTCAGCTTGATGCTGAAAAGGCTCGAAAGCCAAAATAGTATGACAAAATTGTAATAGGCTCGATTGCCAAAATAGTAATTACAAAAATGTAATAAAGGCTCGATCGCCAAAATAGAATGACAAAATTGTGATAGGCTCGATTGCCAAAATGGTAATTACAAGAATGTAATGATTGAAGTAAATTCAAAATTGATTCAGGTTGAAGTCAAATTGTTGTGATTTACAGATGTGCAATAATACCAGGCCCTGTAGGCAAAAAGTAGAGTTGTAAGAATGATAGTAATACTCAACTTTGGTGAAGCAGAATTGATGAGTGTCTTGTTTGAAATGGTCCCAGCAGAGCTTGAGCAGTGGCAAGTTGAGTAGGAAGAAGGAGGCCCTCAAATAGCATGAATAGTGAACGATGTAGAAATGGAATGGTCCAAGCTACGATGATGGAAGAAGAATCACCCATGTGATCTTGTGGTAGGAAGGAACTTTGTCAGGTTGAAGTTTTGTTTCAAATATATTGGATTGAAAGCTTGAAGCTCCAATAGTATAAAGTTCATTGACAAATGAAAACTGATAGTTGAAATTTGAAGTCAACGTGTTCAAACATAACCCGTAATGGTTAAAAATGCTGATTGAAAAGTGTTCAAAAAATGTCTTGAAGAAATCAGTAATTGTTGTCGGATAATATTCACTGAATATTCAAAACACTTGAATAAATTTTATATGAATAATTGATGATTGAATCATAGAACTTTAAATACTTTAACTTAAATACTTTAAAAATTGAAGCAACGTGGTCTGGTCGTAGAGGTTGGATAACTAAGTTTTGTTAAAGTTTGTGAAATTGTTCGAAATTGAAATGTTTGAAGCACTGAAAATGTTCAATAATTACCGACGTTTGGTTTAAAGATGATAGAACAGAATAATGATGAAGATGAGGGCCGATAAAGAAGAAAATTTGAAGATGGCAAAAGTAACTTGTTGACTACATTTTGTGACCGAAGCTGAACGAATGGCAAAAAGCAGGGGTGCCCACAGGGGGGGCTATGACGCAGACTGCGTCATTGAAATTCTTGGGGGGGGGGGGGTTCCAAAAACCGTTTTGGGGGGGGGGCGTAAAGTTGATTGAAACCGTGTTTAACATGACAACATTCAAAAATATACTATGAAGTCAACAGATAGAATGTCAATTAATGAAAAAAAAATTATAATTATTATTTTACAATTGAATATGAATTAGCTGAAACAGTGAAGAAAGGATTTGTGCAGGAGGTTATTATTCAAACTTAGCAAGACGCTAAGCGAGTGCTCTGAAAGTGGTTTATACAACTTTACTCTCCTTAACAGTTACTAGTTAATCAGCAGAAAGAGCAATAAGTCGATTTACAATTATCAAAAACAGACTTAGATCAGCTATGGGAGACTCATGGTTGTCCAATCTAATGGTTCTAGCTGCAGAAAAAGATTTACTTGAGTGTATTTCTAACGAATAAATAATTGAAAGGTGTTCTGTTTCCTCATCCCAAAGACATAAACTTCTATGTGGGGTTTAGAGAGATAGATTTAACAAGCTTAGAAGGTGCCTAGCTAACTTGTAGATGGCCACAGCCTACAAATTTAAAATGTTTGACTTCAAACTGTTGATGTTTTTCATGAGCAAAACTTACTAAATACTAAAAATTCAGTAATTTTTCATAACTATGTCTTTCTTTTGTTTTTGAAAGACACTTCTTTCGATTGTGTGTTGTAAATAACTACACATGAAATATTGAAATGTGTGCCTTTTATGTACTTCATCCATACATAAATTCTCCCAAGATACTACACTAAGTAAATAACCTGTTGTTTAAAACTATACTGTCCAATAAATGACTAAGTATTTTAAATTTTTGTGTTTTACAAATGAAGTTATTAACTCATTGTTTTCACTTCCTTTAAAGGAACAACTTTGTAGAATTATTTAACCTTAATGTAATTGGTACACCGAACACAAACTTATAGGTATTTCATTTTTATTGAACATTGTGTATTTGTAATAATATTTTATTGTTTAAAAACCATTTAGGTTCAAATTCTTATTTAGCTATTTTGCAATTAAGTTTATTGAGCAGAAGTTCATATATTCATTTCATTGATATTTCTTTTTTACCTTTACAAAAAAATGTTACCTATGTAAAGAATCTCAAGAAATATACATACATTTTGTATATTATCGACTGGGTTTGAATTGGGGGGGGGGGTGCTAAATTTAGGGGGGGTGCGTCATGAGGCTTGGGGTGGGTGGGCACCCCTGCAAAAAGGAAGGATGTTCTACAAAAGTTGGCTGAGTCATACCAACCTATTAAGGCATGGCACAGTAAAGGCAGATTGACTAATAACTTCACAACGAGAGTGAAAGAATGGAGTAAAAAATAAACATAATCAAAGATTGAATAAAACATAGCTAATAAGGAGAATAAATTGAATGATGAATCAATTCAAATTGAAACCAGTTGCATAGACGGAGCAGATAACAGAAGGCAGTGAAACGTTCAACACCATGAATTGGAGAGCGGCAAATTCAAAAACACAAAGATTGACTCGAGTAAATAGGATAGATTGAAAAGATCGTAATGAATGTGGCGAGTGTAGTTTGAGATTTAACAACGGCTCTGGTGGCGCAGTTGGTTGGATCGGTTGTCTGTGATTTGATAAGATTCTGGCTGACTTCTTATTCCTGCAGTCTCGACTTGAAATCTCGTTCAGCCATGGATGTTTCTCATCATTCACGCTTTCACTGTATTTCCCACGCACAAGTCTCAAGACTCATTTAGGCATCATCCGACTGTAGAAGTTTCTGTTTTTGCGACAATGGTTATTATCAATAATTATTATTTATCCAAATCCAAAGGTGGCAGTGATGCAGTAAAGAAATTCGAATTGCATGGATTCAGAGTAAGTGGGTACCATGATGCAGTAATTGCTGCTAAGGAAATTGCAAGAAAACTGGAAATATTACCAATTTTCCCTAAAAAGCAAATTTGAAAAATCAAAGTTTTATAGTATAAGGCCAATATCTATGAACCTACCTTGAGGCTTCTTTTACTTAAGAGAGACTTAAATAGCCTTGGGTGGCCTGTATTCATCTTACCTTAAGGCTACCTAAAGTCAAGTTTAAACCTGAAAAGCCTTTATGTTAAGGAAGCCTCAAGGTAGGTTTACAAATGTGGGCCATATAGATAAGGGTTTTAAGTCTGCCTTGAGTTGGATGTTCATGATTACGAGCCGTAGGCTAGTGTAATGATACATGATTCATTCTTGAATCAGACTTGAATAGCCTTAAACACTCAAAACACTTGAACATGGGTTGTGAGCCAAGGAGGTTTGGGGAACATTGGAAATCAGAAGTCAATTATTCACAAAAAAGTAGAATAATTATTGTATTAAGCATTGTAATAATGATGATAATTTGATTTTCAGATGTTTGATACTTCTAAAGATGAATGCAGACATCGCAGCTGTAGTAAAAGAATGGACAGAGATGTTAATGTAGCCAGATTCGGAGAAACCTCTTACGTGGAAGATCACAAGAACCGAATGTCGGCACAGTCAAAATCCTACAAACGAAGATTGTCGTAATTTATTCAAGGAATCATTGCATACTACGCAATTTGATGCTAATTTAACCATAGCTTTCAATCAACATAATAAATGTTAAGCAACTTGGTTTGTGGCGAACGAATTTCAAGCTTATGCTAATTAGGCCCTGAAGTCATTTGATGGTTGTCTTTCATGCATTATTGCATTATTATTTGTGGTAATTATTTTACGAATAACCTGGACATAAATGAAACTAAATTGAGTTCATTTCTAGTCAGTGCGTATTTATGATAATTTCGTCTACTTTCTCAAGTGTATACCCATGGAGTGATGTGAATAATGTATTTTCAAATTATTGTATTCATATAATAAGTCTTCGATTGTTTGTTATAACAATTGACACTAGATTTGTATTTCTAGAGACTAGATTTACAGACTGCTTAGCAAACATCTTCACGAAACTAACAAATTCTAGTGTAATGGGAAACCTTAACTTGATTGTAATGCATGATCAATTCATGTAATAAACAAGTGCAATATCCATGATTTTTTACTTCTTGAAAAGATTTTAATATTAAAACAACTGAAAATCACGCTTGGTAAATTTTATTTTCATATCCTCTGAATAGCTATCCTGATATCTGTAGAGATATCATTTGTCTCCTTAATCACAGTACGTGCGACACAGAATAAACACTAATATGTATTCGATATCTTTTTTATCTACATTTTACTATCATTTATTTTATTTTTTCATCTACACTTTTCGCTACAAACTCAATCAAAAATCATGAGGCATGAGGATGTAATTATTCTAGGTCCGCCATATGCATTTTAATAGGACGTAGACAAACTCTGTAGCCTAAAGGCGTACACTAAACTATCAGCCACCTAACCATTTAGAGAAAAACATAACTCAGTCTTTTATGAATATATAATAATTGATTTGAATGATAAAAACTAGAATTGTACTTATTCGACCATGGAGGTAAAAAGAAATAAGGGAACTAAAGATTTTAAAAGAAATTAGGGAAGTGATAGCCGCGAGCCGTAGCAGGTATCTGTTCAATCAGATAGATAAGCTGCGTTCTCGTAGGTCCTGTTTGTAACGGTGACCGATTAGATTGGCAAGCAAAAAGACACTGTTCTCTGCTGAAAATCACTTCCCGGTGGTTCGGAACCCACCTAAAACTGTAGTTCCAACTCATAAATCACCATCATCCAACTCATTACCCACGCACAGGTCTCAGACCTATGTGGGCTTCATCCTCAAAAAAAAGATACAAAATCTCTTGTGGATTGAAAGCTTTTTCAAATAAAGAGAAATAATTTTGGAATAAACCTGATGAATCGCGTATGATCTACGGAAAAATTATAAAATTTGGAACAGCGAATGATAGAAAACAGATTTTAATAAAAAATCATGAACGTAGAAATCGATTTGAATTTTTGGGTATGCCTTCATAATATGTGATTTCAAGAAGCAATACCGCATGAGATTGTATAAAGTGCTTGAAAGGACAAAAAATAATCAATAACTTTAAGAGCTTTGAAAATGATTCAGATTTTTTGAGGTGCATCAAATAATATCTGAGGTTGGGGAATAAATCTCCTTAAGCTGGGCATTCACGTTCCGATTTGCAGTACCACTTGCAGTCCAACCTTCAAGGTTGGATCCGAAAACGGAACGTGAATGGGCTTGTTGGATGGTTGGAATATATTGTAGATGGACCACTAGAGGGACGACTTACGAATGTCGACGGTGTTGGAGCGTGTGTGGGGGAGTCGGATCAAAGTCGTCCATCTTATCTCAGTCAGTGCATGACCTTCGGGTAAGTTCGGGCAACTTTGGTTACATTTTTCGGCTCGAGAGCGACGTTCACAGCTGATTAGGAAAAAAGTTGGATTGTAAGTAGGAGCGTGAGTGGAGTCGACTATCCATCTAGCAGTACTGCAAGTGGTACTGCAAGTTGAAACGTGAATGCCCAGCTTTAGTGCCGTTAGTCATTTCTCATTTATGCGCAGTAAATGTTTTGGCTCGAGCGATAAAGTCGCGCTTCACGCTCTTAATACATAAATAACTATTTTAATCTTTATTAAATTGATGTTCAACTTCTTTAGGTTCATTACAGTTGCAGCAGTAAGTTAGTTTGTATTTTTTTCTGAGGATGACGCTCACATAAGATCTGTGCGTGGTTAATCAATTGGAAGATTCAATTGGTGATTTATGAATTGGGCCTACAGTTTTAGGTGAATTCCGAACCACCGAAAAGCGGGTCCAAGGGCTTGTAGCTAATATTACACAGTGAATGTATCAGTATTATTGATAGTGTGTGTAATTTTTGTTTCATGTTATTCATTTTTCAATCATAACTTTATTATTGAAGAATCACAAGAACAAGCCGTATAACTTTGAGAAAACATTTGAATTTTGAACATCCTACGCGCCAATACATTGAAAGCAAAAGTATTCAAATTAGTTCTTTATGTAGCCACTAGAGGCACTGAATGTGAAGAAAGAGATGTGATTCTCTCTCGCTCAGACAATAGGAGACAAGAAAGAAACAGCAGCTTGCACCGTTTCGTCTTGCGATTGCAGACGACGAAGACAATAGAAGCAGTGTTGTCAAACTATTTTGTTTACAGTTTTGTGGATTTTAGTTTGTGCTAATTTTGGTTCATGGCTTTTCATGTTGGGAGATTATTTGGAACTCATAAGGTTGTTCCTTTTATCAGCGCTCTGCAATTTAAGCATTACTTTGTTTATAGTTTTGTTTGTATCAAAGTTGTTTTTAGACATTTTTTAACCTTTTTTGCCTGATTAAATCCACGTGATCCGGCTTTTCTTTTGAGCACGTTTAGTTGTAAGTTGTAAACGTACGGTACCTTATCTGGAAGTTTGGTGATGACAAATAATTTCACTATACTTTTAAATTTAAAAATTTCGATGCTGAGTAATTGTAGTCTATAAATAGCATTGATATATACTACTAGATGCGTAACTCTAGGCTTCTAGGCTATGGCATAGTGAAGCCACTTTTTTCTGGCGGGAAAAGGCCAAATCGGGCAAAAGTTCAAATTTAACACAGGCTCTTATGGGAAAAAGTCAATTTTCATTTATCGATTTCTCGCAGCTCTCTAGATGGATTTAAATAATTCTTTTTTTGAAAAATAGCTCATGATTTTGTCTTACATATAGTAGTAATCATTTGACATTCCAGATTGTTTCTGTCTCAAGCCAACTTCAAAATCAGAGCTGTGCATAAGCAGTATCATAAGTATGTGTTGGCAGGAAAAACATACAATAATTTTTTTCTCAGCGTATTACTATGTACTTTGACGCGCTGAATCCGAATCTGACCTCTGGCATCTCAAAAAAAGCTTGCTTCACGAGATATTTCCAAGATGGCGGCCAAAATTTCATAAGCTAATTTTCTCAATCTCTGATGAAAAAAAATTCTAGAGTTATATTGTTTGTGGACTGTGATTCCCTGATTTCGAATATATGATTTTTATTCTGAGAAAATTCGGGATTAGAAGATATTTTCAATAAAGCAAACATCAAAGTCCAGCTTTTTCACATTTTGAATAAAATAACAATAATAGGCTATCTTGTGGAGTAGACATAATGAATTAGTTTATTAAAACATAATAAACATTATTCAGCAGTAGGCCTTCAGTCGTGCCTGAGGTAGCATTACAACAATGCGAAATTGCCATCACACGCAAATATGTAAATGTTAAACTCTTTAGTGAAGAATTTTTAATATCATTAATGTTTAAATATCAAGTGAAAAAGTAATAGGCCCTATTATGGAACTGCATCACCATAGGAAATATAAATGTACTGTATGAATAAATATATATATTTTTAGATACCGCATGCTTCAAAATTCAGTAAGCTCCTATATAAATTCACATTGAAAATGCTCACCAAATGCCATTGCAGTTCAAGCAAAATCGTTTTGATCGAAAGAGTTATTTAATAATATTACTGTATGGTATATTACGAGTAATTAATGCTTATAAGAAAAAGATTGAAGTGGTGAATACGGTAGTACATTATTTTTAATAAAAAAAAAAAAAAGTGAGGGAGCAGAAAACTCCTGTGAAGCTACGCTTGCACATAGAAAATAAAAAGATAAAATTACTTGTTTGAAAAGAAATATTACCACCAGACTTGCACTGATCGGTACATCCACTACTGATCGGTATAATCACTACATGAAACAATCACATTAAAAAATCATTTCACATCACAAAACAAGTCATTTTAGCGCTTAGAAATACGGGTTTCTTCCATTACCGCTATACAAATTTTCCCGATGTTGCCCGATTTGGAAGCGGGCGACGCTAGCGCTGTGACTTCACAGCGGATCCCGGAGTTACGCATCTAGTAATATATATCAATGATAAATAGAGAGATAATAACCTATTGGAAAGTTTTTCACTCAATTCCTGGTAAAGTGATGGAAGCGAAATTTTCACAAATTTTGATGCACGAAATTTGTGAGATAGTAGGCTATATTAAGTTGCCCACCCCCCCCCCCCCCCCCACTTCAGCTTGTGAAAGAGTCCCCAAAAACGAGGAGGTAGGATTCAATAAATAAGTCTAAAAAAATAAAATCAAGAGATTTTTATCAACGATAACGACGCAACAACGAAGTGCTGGATGATTTTTCTTGAAAGCCACATAGAATTGACCTTATTAATCCATATAGGACAGGCAAGGCGTATAGCCAAGGGAGGTTCCCGGGTCTCAGGTTCAGGTTTTTATAACTTATAAAAATGTATCTGTTATCATGCAATGGAAATAAACACTAATAGTGAAACAGACGTTGTAATCCAGGCCGCCTAGATGGAGGGGGCGATTTGCCCCGGGCCTCAACGTCAAGGAGACCACATCATTTGGCAAGTATAAGCAAGTGACAAAAACATCAGAGCCCCCAAAATTCCCCAGCTGGGGTCCTCCTTATTGACCCATTTTAGGCCTCTAGAGGCCCCTGAGAAGCCTAACTATATTCTAGAGGTCCTCTGGCACCGCAGTCTCTTCGGGTTCGGTTTTTTGCTGCCACTGCAGTGATGTAATGAAAAGGCTCAATTAGGCTGCATCTAGAATATTTCAAATTTGAACGTTTTTACACTAGGGTCCTCTTATTGTCTTCGTCTTTAGGGGCCCCTTATCGTCCCAGTTTGGGGCCTTTAGAGCTCTTAGAAGTCCAACAGACCATGGAGGCCCTCTGGTGCTGTATATATTAAAATAGCCTACTACAAATTTGAACGTTACTTCACTGGACATTTATTGAGTATCAATTGAAGCAAAAATAGGTCCACGATGCTGGTGGATCCCAGTAGTTTTGGAGCTCCCAAACATGGGTTAGAAGGGCCTCCAGTCCACTTAGATAAATTTTCAAAATGAAATTCAGGAATTCTTTTGGCCACATTTTCCAGTATTCGTGGCACAAAAATAAAATAATAAATAATATAATAATTAACAATAAGAGTACACTTTATCTGAGTCCAAACTCGCTTCACATAATCAACTTGGCACTCCATGGCGTATACGAATATTTTTTAAATCATGAATAGTCACACCTTCAAAATTATAACTAATTACTTTAAAACTAGGCGTAATTGATTTTAAACTAATGAATTTGGTCTTGAAAGTGCAACTCTAATTAGTTATAATCAAATGTAAATGTATGAAATTTAAAAAAACTACTACTTTTATAGTGCCAGTTTGACAAACAGTGGTTTCAAAACATTACTACAATCAGGGCTGCCCAGAGACCTGTTTTGGCTGGAGGCCCCCCTTAAAAACCCATTTCCATTCAGTGACGCAATTGTCCAACTAGTATTAATAAAATCTCCCAGCTACTAAACTTCCTGGTACTATCTGTGTAACTAATTCAAATGCATTTTCAATTTAAAAATAAAATTCGATTGTACACCAACTAAAAACCATTCAATGAAATGGATGTGGAAGTTTGCGGAAAGGGTACTGAGTGGCAACAGAGAGAACCTTGAAAAATACAATAAATTCTCAAGAAGACTTGTGCATGGGTAATGAGGTGACTGGGTGAATGAGATTCGAGCTTAAGGCTTCAGGAAACGAAGCCAGCAGCCAGAGGCTTATATAATCACAGACAAGCGCTCCAACCAATTGAGCTACCAGAGCCCCCAATTCTTGTCTATTTTTGTATAATCTTTTGAATTCGCATAGAACTATATCTTTCTTTGTAGTAGTGATGTTGTGGAAGGTATCCATGATGAATAATAAGACGACATTGTCACAACCACATTTATTTAAAATATTGAGAAACTAGTTTCGGTTGTTATACCATTATCAATCTCAATCAAACTAAAACTAAAGTACAGAGTTTAGTTTTAAAACTAAAACTAACCAACCTAACCTAACCTAACCTAAACATGGAATGTTACAATTGGCTAAGCGAGAAAGAGGCTAACCTTCATTTAAGGTTGTGATTGGTTGACAAGTCACGCCTCCTGGTGGGAGGAGTAACAAGCAAAAATACGAGTCAAATCAAGAACTAAAAACTGTGAACATCTAGAATACAAAGAAGAACAATACACAATCAGGCTAGAAATGAATCAATTTCAAATTAAAAAATAGAACCTCAGTGAAATGCAGTCAAGGTCAACCGAGAAAGATACCAAAGTAGGTACCGATTTAAAAAAATGTAGGCTAGAATTACGACGAAACCAAGTTAGTTGTATTGAATTGGTTAAAATAAATTCGATCATTTAAACTAGTATTGGAATCGTCTTTTACCAACCTAGTTATCTCCAAAGCTTCCAAAATGTTCAATTGTCTGCCTTTGCCAATCAAATGCAGAAATTCAACATTTTCTTCAGCCTTGAACTAATAATGTCCATTATTAAATGAGATGCTCTGCAAAATTTGAATTTCCTTTTTGGGTTTTCCAATCCCTAATATGTTCATTTATTCTACATTTGAAACTTCTACCGGTCTGACCCACATAACAAGCATTACAATCACCGCAATTCAATTTATAAACTCCACTTTTATCCCAGATATCAATAATTATTTTGTCTTTACTACACCCAAACAAACTTTTTAACATATGTTTACCCCTAACTTATCAGATAGTGGGCCAAGATAAGGTACCGTACCGTTATCCATGACCTATATCCAAGAATTATATCCACTAATACTGGAATAGGTAATATGTGTAAAAATATAAAAATTATCATGACTTGAAAGTGATAACTTGAATAGAACTAGATTCAACTTGCATTTTGAGAATGTGCAAAAACATCAACTTTTTAAATTTTGAAGTAATAACACATCCAAATTCCCAATAGTAACTTTCAGTAATCTTGTAATAAAACTTAGATTGTGACAAACTTCTTCAAATTTGGGGTGTCCAGGGGTTCTTCCATGTAGAAAGAAATTACTTTCTAGGTCTTGAAAGTGCAACTCTAAGGAATTTTCTTTTTGTAGAAATCAACCTCTCGTCCCTCCCATTATGCATTGATTGATTCATGGCGTGACAAATTTTACGAACACAATCAATTGTATGGAGTGTAATACAATAAATTGTATTAAATTGAAGATCAATTTTAAGTACAATTTTAGAGAGATTATTGATAGAAATTTTCTCCGAGGGAGGACTTCTCTTGCCCTGGGAGGCATTCCAGACCTCCCGGTAGGGCCCAAAAATACCCGATAACTCCTCCCCCCCCCCCATCACAAAATCCTGGATACTACAGAAGGTGAACCAAAAGTCAATCCAGAACTTACCCCAACAATCTAGTCTCTAACTCACGAGGACATCGTCAGCAGAAACTTGGCTTCGCTTACATGATGCCATGGATGCATAATTGCATTTATAAGCCGAAAAACTTCTACAACTAATGCAACTATCAGCAGCTTATGAAGAAATACAGTGCCAGTTTTATAAAATGTGTGTTTAATATAGGGAATTTCCGACATGGTATTATTAGCATCATAAATGCTAATTTTTTTAGAAATTATTTCATGACCTTTGATTTTTATTGAAACAATCAACTAACTATATTGAACTGTTATAAAAGTTATTCAACATTGGTTACTCTAAATATTTTCAATCATATTTTTGCTCATTAGTGTTCACCAATATTATTATTATTATGCACTGTCATTATACCTTTTAACTTTTCACACCATAAATGCTTTAATCGATTTTCGCCTTTTCCAGAGTGCTCTTTTGTCAACGATGGGGAATATAGTGACCAAACCATTTTCCACTCTTACTCCATCTGTACATCAGAGTCATTTCTCATCACCACACAGTCTAGTAGTGGCTGCTGCTTCTGCATCTCTATTTGTTCTGTATAGAAGATATGCTTCGTCACACCAGAGTTTGAAAGTTAAACAATCTGATATAGTTTTGATAACAGGATGTGATTCTGGTATTGGTTACAGTGCAGCCAAACATTGCCATAAATTGGGGTTCAATGTTGTAGCTTCAGTTATTGATTTGCATAGTGCTGGGGCAGAATCTCTCAAGAAATTGGACGACATGTGTATGTCAGTCATAAAAATGGACCTCAAGAACTCTTCCGATATCAGCTCATGTGTGGAATATGTAAGGAAACTGATTGCCAGAAATTCAGATAATAGTAAGTAGTCTATATAACTTAATTACTTCGACATTTCTATTTTTCTCTTGTTATCTCATTACAATTTACAACGTTTTCCTTTTTCAGCAAAACATAATTTCAACTCAAAAATAACCCCTTAAAAAATATTTACAAGGTAGCTTGAACTATTTGACGTTTTTAAATTATTCAGTTCATCTATTTACTCTGAAGCATTTGAGGAACTATTGATATTAAAGTTTTTTGTGTTATACATTTTTTGTTACATTTTTTAAAACAAAAGTAAACAGTAAACACTAAAATTGTTTCTCCAACGGTTTCGGAGGACAAGTTAAGCCTGTCCATCCCAACTCCATTAAACAGTCTTTGAGTCACGTCAGAGGCCCTCAACCTATTCATGTGTGACTTCAGCTCTAACATCAACTCGACTGGCACTAGATTCGACAGCTGGTCACACGATAAAAATCAATTATCATTATTCTTCTGTACAAATTCAATTATTGGAGCATTATTTTATGTATTAAGTATTGGATAATAATAGAAACTCAGCAGTGAGCGCTTTTTCATCAGCCATAATCAATATTGAATTGGTATTTTGAACAGTCTCACAGTAAAGTCTCTGGCTGATTTCGGCTGTGAATGACTCTTCATAGCTCAATTAAAATGTCTGAAGTACTGTAGTAAACAATAGCTCATAATGACGAAAGAATTTAGTCTTCTGGAATTCCGTATGTGAAGTAACAGTTTATTTATACAATCGGCTAGTGGGTTTGCAGTTCACTGACAGTGAAAAAAAAAATATTGTATTAGGGATTTTTTTTAAATTTACTAATCCAAATAAATAGGCTAAATGTTTCTATCATTGAATCATTCACTGCACGGAAGGCTTTTATCTTTATTATCCACCTATTTTGTCAATTTATTACTGAAATTATCCATGAAATTTCGAAAACATTGAGTCAATTAAACTTTCTCCGCGTATTGTTATCCTCTCTGGCATTTACTCTAATTGTATTGTCCAACTTGCTAATATTGACATACAAAATCTTTGCTTGAACTGTGACATATATTTCAATAGCCTAATGATATTCTACTTCTCTTATCCATCTCAATGAAAGTAACTGAGCAAAAACTGGCTAGACAATTTTAATTTCAAACTAATTGAAACACAGAGTAGGAAAATAACAAAAAGTAATTTAGTTATCGCATTAAGCTAAATTTTTCTACTCAATTTATTAATCTAATTTTCCTTTTGCATATTTTACTGATATACTTTCTATATATTTCTTTCCAGGACTGCATGCAATTATCAATAATGCTGGAATAATGATATTTGGGGAACTTGAATGGCAAGTTGAAGACATGATAAGAAATCAGATTCAGGTGAATTTATTGGGACCAATTTTTCTCACCAAGTCTTTCATGCCGTTATTGAGAAATCATAGAGGTAAGCAAATCCATAGAATAAAAATAAGTCGTTGATGATTGGTCTATGGCAAATATTTACAGAAAATTTACCATAATTCCAATTCATTAAAATGTATTTTGATTTCACATATAAAACCTTTAAATGAGCTAGGTATATAATTCAATGCTAATTGTTTAAGCATCGAGAAAGTTTGCAATACCTTTTTCAAACTCATGAATTTTCTATCGAATAAGGAGTTGCATTATTTTTTTTACAGGGCGTGTGATCAATGTATCTAGTCACTGCGCGTTAGAAGCCCTGCCAGGATTATCATCATATTGTGCTAGTAAATCTGGCTTACAAGCATTCAACAATTCCTTGAGAGTAGAATGTGCAAAGTTTGGAGTTGGTGTGATTTCTCTAGTTCCAGGTTTGTTGGAAATTTTAGTATTCTAATAGTTTAACACGAATATTTACTTATGAATCACTACAACCCGTCAACAGTGTACTAATTTGAAAAATCTCCCGAATTTGACCATAAAAGCATTAAAATAGAAACTTTTCATGTGAAATTTAACGACATGCAGTCAAATATTTGTTAAGAATAAGTATAATAACTCACTTAAACTGGCCGAGTACTTTCGAATCTATGAGATCCATCATCAGAGGCCAGGAATGAAAGGCCAGATTAAATCCAGGAATTTAAAATAGAAGTTATTCAAATCTCTTTTACTTGATATGCTGAATGTAAGTATCCAATGTCAGGGGTGGTATGACTTGATAAATAGGCAAGGAGGCAAGGTAAATTTAGTGTATGTAACCTAAGAAAAATATGTGGACTCGTGTGCACCTCATCAATCAGAATAATTTTCAGGATTCGCTTCTGAATATAAGTTTTTCATGACATGTGCGGAATAAATTTCTAGGAGTCCTTAGAAAACTTTCCTTCATAATGATGATAGTTTTCTGAGGATTCACCAGTACTTTAGATTAGGAATATCGTTAAGAAATTTAGTACGTGCATTGTTGAGCAAACTAAGTTTTTTAAGCATTTTGTTTCTGAAAACAGCTATGTCCTAAGAGAATTTAAAGATCTTTTATTGCTAAGAATACGTTTTCATATTCTTACTAACATCTCATCATATGAAACAAGAACTAGTTCCAAATCTGAACAACAATTTTGGACTTAGGGAGTCCAATTCTCATTGGCAATCACAATAGATTGCGAATCAAATTATATTTTTTTAAATAGACTGAATGAAATCTTTAGATTTCTTGTGACAATAGTGTATTATAGACCCTTGAGTAAAAGTAAACATTTCCATCTAGTCATTAAATAGATATTTTCTAATGAAATTAGAAGCCTTTAAAACCGTATTTAAAAAATAGAGCCCCCTTTAGTATTGAAGATTTTTCAAAATTGGAGAACCTAAGCAGTTGAGTGGGAGCATGGCCGAACTATAGCTTAAGGAAGAAGTCAATATTCGTAATCTATATAAATAAAATTAGAGTTTTGTCTGTACATTTATCAGAATTGTATATTTTTTGGTTATTTTTACGTTTTATACATTAAATAACCCGAAAATAGTCTTATCTCACTTTCTGTCTGACTGTCACGGCCGCAAAGGCATTTTTCGCGGCCTTCTCCTCAAAAACAAGAGCATCGATCGGGATTTTAGTTATTGAACAGTATTGAAAACATTATTGACAATGTCTTTAGCTATAAAAAACTAAATTAACTTTTTTTTAACAGAGTAATAAACGTTTAAAAAACAAGTATTGTGCGATTTTGGATACATTCCTTCTAAGTTTTATTACCACATAAGAACAAATCACGTAATTTATCAATCAGCTGTTCTCAAATATAATCTGAATGGTGGGCCCTTTGCGGCGTTATTTACGCTGTCTGCAGACTTGTGTAGTCGGAGCATTGCAGTCTTTTAGGAAACATATGACTGGTAAATCAGAGCTCATCTTATGTTTAATAAATTATTTCTTTGTTGAAAAAAACAAAATTTTCTAATTTAAATTCATCAAAACAAAAATTAACATTTTAGGAAGGTGCGGTTTGTGCTAGGCTCTTGGGAATTCGCCAGGTAGCACTATTATTACCACATAAGAACAAATCATGTAATTTATCATGATATATCAATCAGCTGTTCTCAAATATTCTCTCTGATAACTGTCACTGAATTGTTTATGTTCAAAGTTATTTACTAAGCTGCTAACAACTTCATGATCGTTGCTATCAAAAAAGCCAAAACATATTTATTTTGTCATATTTCTAAACATAATCCGTATGAAGGACGGGTAGCTGCTAGTATTCTATAAAACATCAATATTCAATAATACGTCAGCAATCGCACTGATAAATGAATAGCTCCTATATCATATTATATATTATGCATCACTATACCATCATCTGTAGTCAGTGCTGTTTACTTGTTGACACAACAGTGTTGCTAAGTTCTATGCTTTGGCCCTTAAAGCTTTGGTTTCCTAGAATGCGGATTTGGACTAAATGGACAGGGCCGTACACACTACAATATATTAACTCGATTTGCTTTCGAAATAGTTTATAATAATATAATATGATATACTTGATTAATTATACATAATCTGCTTTCAATAATAAGCTGGAAGTTAACCTATAATTTACAACAACACGCCATCTTATTCTTGTGAGATATCAGGCTGATAACCTAACCCTAGGAAAGTAGAAACATGCTTGAGATTAAGCTTTTAATCTTGAGAATGTGTCCACTGATGTAGTGTTGTAGGTTACTATCCCAATGTCTTACCTACTCGCTAGACAAATCAAGATGGCGCATTGTTAAAAATTATAGGTTTTTATCGCCATCATCTGTATTATGTATAATACAATATATATGAATATAATAGCAGATTATATATAATTAATCGAATATATTACCAAATTATATTATTGTAAACTATATTTCGAAAGCAAATCCAGTTTACATATTTAGTGTACACAGCCCTGTCCACAGTTCATTTATTTCAAATCCACGTTCTAGGAAACTGAGCTTTAGCTATTTTTCAATTTTTATTTTTTTAATAATTTCTTTGGTTGTGAGTACAGCACTACCAGAGGAGTTTATTCACAATAAATGAAAAAAAATAATATTACAGAAAATACTGTATGTATAAAATCTTAAATCCAATATAAATTATTGCAATACAGAATAGTTTGGAAATGGTGAGAGAGTAGAAGCAAAACAAAAAGCAACTAAACCTTTCACTCATGATCAAAAAGAACCATAGCCGCCAGTTAATTTTACATACAGATCACCTCCTCTTTCAAGTGGAGGGCTCAAAAGTTCTACCTCATTTCTTGGGCTTATTGTATAATGTACAATGCAAAATTACAATTTCAATCTAGAAGTGAAAACTTCTATAAGATTTTGTAGTTACAGTACTACAAATACGAACTTACTAAAAAATGGTTGTTCTCCCTGAAAAACTCCTTAACTCATATCTAGTGCTTAGCTCTGGTCGCTAAGTGCTCCACTAGACCTTTTTCGCCCCCCCCCCCCCCCCCCATAACTACCAGGTCCGATGCTAGGCCACTACTGAATTATTATCTATTTTGGATAAGTATTTTTATAAACCAATTATAATATCAAATAAAATGATTCGCTTATCAAAAAAAGTTATTTACGAAGTTAATTACTATACATACAATTCTATTACAGCACAGTTTATTGTTTTTCCAGGATCTTTCTTTGACCAGACAAAGATACTTAGCCAACAACCAGAACATGCATCAAGAATGTACAAAGTGATGGGTCCAGAGTGTAAGGAATTCTATGGGGAATACTTTCACTTGTACCATGGCTATTTGGAAGCTGTAAGTAAGTTACAGCGTAATGACAGTGTCAAGAAGATAGAAGATGAAAATTTATACAAAAACTTCACTCATGCATTAACCTCTACTACTCCTAGAGCTTTGTACAAAAACAGTCCATGGTATTATGAGGTTCACCATCTACTGTTCAAAATCATTCCAACATCATGGAGAGATCACCTTGTAGTGAGGTTTATGCGGATGCCTAAGTTTGAGGTACCGGTATCTGCTTCTTGATAACGATCTCGAGTTTGAATCTATTGTTTCAAAATATTTTACCAACGCCTTTTTAATTGCAAGTTATTTTTATCTCTACCGCTGTTGGTGTCCTCAATTTTATATTTTAATGACAATATTATACATTTTATATACAATAATATTTTTTTATAATTTTTTATTCTTCACCACATACATTTTTCTCCAATGTGTTTTCAGCCTCTAATAGAATTTTATGACGATTAGCGTCTACAGTTACGGGATTCAGAGCGGGGATTTGAGTTCAGTTTTGGAAAGCATATTGAACCTGCAATTTTAGGAGGGTTTCGAACCACTGTTGACTTGATAATCAAAGAGGCACTCAAAAATCGGGTAATTCTGTACTCTTCACACCACAAAATTAGACGGCTCAAAGAAATTGCAGTATAACAAAAAAACAACTAACTGCATTGACAAACCATAGGACTGCTAGCATCAGACTTTTAGACTAAGCAAAGCGGTTGGTGATTCTCTACTATCAGCTGCTGGCATGGTCCCATATCTGGCAACACCGCAATATTTCAGAGCCGCCTAATTTGGAGGACTTGGGTCCTCCATCCACCAGTGCAATGCAATATCATAATCTGCAACCCAACTTGTGAACGTTGGATCAACGTATGTGTGTGCTTCGTAATTCTTAATCGAGGCTTGACCAATTCAATATGTCATGCCATGCTGTTCGAAATCGAAAAATTGAGTATTATATTCAATTAAATTGAAAATTTCAATGCTTTGTATATAATGTTGTTTCATGAATTGCAGATGAAAAAATAAATTGAGAATTCAACGTGAAAATAAGTGTTGAAATGTGTGGCTGCTGGCTGCAGCTTCCCATGCCTTTTTCACAACGATCTTATTAGAATAGTCTGGCAATGGATGCTTTTTTACAGCCTCCACAATTCTAGTCCAAAATATTTGATATTGGCATACGCAAATATAAACCAGGATACAGACAAGTATTTATATAGTTGATACGTCTTAATATTCAAACAAACAGATATTGCATGAGTGTCGGCATGAAACTGAGAAGCCAGTTGGCTGTGAGTCACTTGGTTCAGCGTTGGTTACATTGCAAAAACAAGTGTCAGACACTTATGGGATTCTCCTTATAACGCTTGACAGTTTTTTCTTGGTTGGGTTGCAGTAGTGTCGCGCCTGTAAGCGAACTGTCTTAAATGCAAATCACTTATCACTTAATACAAATCTCAAATGTTCATACTTTGCTTTCCATTTGATGCATTTCTCTTTGAAGTCATGTTGAATGTCATGTTTTTGGACGTCACAATATCGTAACATGATGCTATAGATCTTTGCTCATTTCGCTTGTGAATGTTTCTACTGAGTAGATACTAAGCCAAACGCGTCATTAAGTCTCATTTAGATGAAATACTACTCAGACTACATCATTCTGCTGGAAAAATTATCTACAATTTATCAACTGACACTGTAATAACTCTTAAGTAGTAAAATTAATATTTGCATGATACAGACTGAATCCACAATTTAAGAAAACGTTCCCCCCTTGCCTTCAGAAAGTAAGTAATATACTGCTGTTGCAAATCATTAAACCATTCTACAGTTTGAGAAGAATATGCAGCATTTTAAAGTTGCTGTTAGTGTATCAGTAATAGCTGCTATTAAACTCTGTAATCAAAAGATTCTTTACTCTTGACATTTTCTCATTTCTATGGATTCATGAGAAACATTTCTCACACTGACAGAACGAGGAATTTCAAAAATGTTAAAACAGAAAGACGAGCATTGCATAGCATCCATTCCCAAAACCAATAACTAATTTTATTAATGTGAGCGCCTTGATGTGTGACAGAAATATACGTGTCTTATTATCTTATACAATAAAAAATATATATAATCTCTTAACAATAACAAGCAAATGTATCACAGTTTTGGAGCAGGAGAGTATGTTGAATAAATGTTTTCCCAGAAATCATCCCTATCCTTCAAGAGTTTTGAATTCACCATCGTTAGTTCTTTTCCAATATCCAGATATTTGAATTCATTCGGATCATTTGGTTTCCACTCGACTGGAATACTTCCTCCGTTTGGATTACTGTAAAATAATCAATGAAAAAGAATAAATGGATTTTCATAATGAAGATGTACACCCAATATTATTACAATGATTAATGCAGCATTATAATGTCCAATCATAATGTCAAAAAAGAAGGAATGCGTTTTTATTCAAATCAAAGCTAGGTTTATCGCTTTTTCATGACGATCATGCCCACATTAATCCGAGACTTGGGTAATGAGGTTTCTTATTCAAGTTGCGTTTTTAGTAATGTAGGTGAAATTAATACAGTAATGTAGGTGAAATTAATTCATTAATGTAGGTGAAATTAATTCAGTGATGTAGGTGGAATTAAACATATTCACTCACTCAGTTTGTGTGTCTTCAAGAAAACGTGACAAAATCGACTTTTTAAAAATTGTCGAATTTTGGATGACATTCATCTTTAAATTCAATAAAATCAATAAAGATGGTGGTTAATTTCTAAATTATGTCAGAATATTTTTTTAACCTCATGCAAGTATATTTCTTTTCCACAAGCCAATTACCTTAACTTACAAGGTTGACAACAAAGTTTCATTAATAGAAAAATGCATTATCGAAAGTATCTAATTTCCCTTACCCGTTCGCGGCGAAATTCGTCCATAATGTTATGAAAGTGTCGACAATTTTTCTTTCTGGACTAGATGAGTCAAGAGGGAACTCCCCTTCATTGACAAAATTATTCTGAAATAAATAGCCTAGATCATCTGCATGGCTCACACCTGCAATAAATTCAGTAGCAATTGAATGAAAATAATAAAGTAAAAATTCAGTTTGGAATTTCATTAAAACACTAGCCGGCAGACTCGCTTCGCTCGCCTTAACCGTCTAGCCAGGGGGCTCCAACTAATTTCCATTGTGATTGATAAATTTACAGAAATAGGTGATTTTGGGGAGAATTTTGATACCATTACTTAGTATGCATCTAGGGTCTTAATCAAACAGTGGTATTTCGATTATATAGATATAGATTTCACTCCATGTGGCATTGAGGTTCTTGAGAAATTGTGATCAACTAAATTCCAAAAATCCTAAATTTTGAGATGAATCATGTAACCCTATTTTTCACGTGTTTAGCACCCCAGCTAAAAATTTGAACTTTTTTGGCCTTGTGGTTCATGAGAAATTATAATCACCTAAATTTTCAAAATCGTTAATCTATGGTAAATTAATTTCACAACTAATTTTTTGTTGATTTTCTGATCAATACCTATTTTCACAAAAATTCTCAGGCTCATGTACTGTTACAAATAGTATTTTATTAATTCCTTAATACTTCTTTGTAAACCTAACTATTGATAGGTAAGAGTTCTTATAAGAACTGATATTTATTCGATTTGAGTGTTGGTTGAAATTCACAAATACTCGGAGAACGATGTTAGCAGTCTGATGTGCAACTGCAAACTGATCTGATCGTGAAAGTGAGTGATCGTTTGAGGTAGTAGGCTACGCAATTGAAGTGGGAAGGGGTCAGCCTACCGGCAGTACAGTCAGGTTCGGAACGGAATATGCAACTACAATGAGCATTCTTCATAGGAGAAAGAGACAGCATTCTTCTAGAAAGAGACAGCAACGTCGAGAATACGACTATACACTATGCGGATGGGAGTCGAAATGCATAATATGCATGCGCGATTAATCAGCTCCAGCAAAGTTGTACTGAGCAATATTGTACTAATATTAAAAATTATTGTACTTGACCTAACAGGCAGCTCGGCTACTTTTTTACTTTTCATAAACGTTGGCTTTTAGCTATTGAAATTATTTTGGTAGTTCGGGATAAGTTTGCTTTGTTTGAAACAAATTATTATTCATTAATAGACCTAACCTACTGAACTTGCCAGCCAAACAGCTTAAAGGAACAGCTGATAGAAGTCAACAGTTTTTAATCATATGGCAGACCCCTTAGCAGCGTTATTTACACTGTCTTTGAATAGCAAAAGACTTTGCACTTTGCATGTAGGCTACCATACAGTCGGAGCCTTGCAATATGTGGGAAACATATGACTGAGTATGATGAATTTTTTTGAGTATGAAGCCCACATAGGTCTGAGACCTGTGCGTGGGTAATGAGTTGGATGATGGTGATTGATGAGTTGGACCTACAGTTTTAGGTGGGTTCCGAACCACCGGGAAGTGATTTTACAGCAGAGAACAGTGTCTTTTTTGCTGGCTAATGTCACCTAAATTTTCAAAAATCTTCAATTTTGGGGTAAATTTTGAAACCCTTTATTAGCACGCGTCTAGTCCCCCTACTGAATACGTGTACCAAATTTTATCGTTTTTGGTCGAGTGGTTCCTGAGAAACTGTGATGAATGAGTGAGTGAGTGAGTCAGTCAGTCAGTGGTATTTCGATTATATAGATATAGATTTATCAACAATAGAGATATGAAGAATACAAGTCCCTTGTATACAACTTTCAACTTTAATTTAATTTCAGTTTTAATTTTCCAGTGGCTAAGAATTGTCAGGTTGATAAAATGAGACCTTATACAAACAAATTGTAAAACACAATACGAATCTTGTTCTATGCTTCAAAAAACTGACAATGCATTAGTTTATTCTAAGTAAAACTTGTAGTACTATTAAGAAGTTTATTCTTGCGGTACAAAAATAGAGTTATTTATATGCTTCGAGATAGTGCAGAATTAAAGTGAAGCAAAATAGGGAGAAATGATGACTTTCACGCTTGTTACTCTCAATCAATATTGATCACTCTATACCTCCGCTTGCTCTTCAGATCTGCATGCGCAGAACTGTCCCTAACAAGCACCAGTGGCGAAGCTGGAGGGGACGATCTAAGAGTCTGAGACTCCCCAAAATAAATATAAATAATAATTTTTTATAAGCATGCATGTTCTGCTACAAATTTGAAAAAGAACCGAGAATCTACCCAACTGCCTGACTTCCTCTCGTTAGGCTCTGAGTACTGAGTGAGGCTCTGACTTCCTATGTGATGGGCGGAGCTATTAGGATAGTTGCTATGGCAACGTGATGTCACGCCATGTAACCTGTTTCATTCAGTAGCGTGGCCAAGAGTCTAGACTCCAGGCTCTGGTTTCTAGTGTGTTGTGTTGCTTCTGCATACTGTGTTGCTTTCTTCATGTATTGTTAGATACAGTTGCATATTATACAGCATAAAAACAGCTTAGTATATTTAAGCAATGAATGAATGTAATGATTTTCTCACATATTTGCTTCGAACTCTGTTTTTTTCTTTGTTTTTGAAGAAAAATGTGCTTTGAAAGGCGGTAATGGAAATTTGAAAAAAATATTGAAAAATTTAAGCTAAGCTTGAAAATTTCTAGACTCCCCTAGTAGTTAGAGATAGCTTTGCCACTGACAAGCATTAACGAGCGGATTAATAGAGAGTTTCGGTAAAACGTTCTAATGTAGCAACATTTGTTATTCTCGAATTTGGATTTGTCAGAGTTCAAACCAGCATAATCTATTACAAAAATAATGAAGGAACTTCACTATTGCCTATATCCGCTTTGGGAACGCTTTTCTGTCTTCAGTGAAAAGTAAGTGAGCCTTTAACATGTATATTATTAATGCTATGTGTATAACCAAAGTCCTTATAATTATTTATTTATTTTTTTTATTTATAAATACATGAAAAAGCTCACAGACATAAACAGAAAGTCCATTAAGAGCCTTATTGACATTTTACTTTAGCACTATTCAAACAAAAGAAAAAAGAAATACATCACTTCATTATATAAGAAAAACTAAAACAAAAAATAATAAGATTAGAAGAGACGATAGAATGAGGTAAGGTGTACGGTACAATAGGATTGAAAAAGAAAAAAACAAAGAAAAATATGAAAAATGATTTAGTAGAGCTCGGAAAAAAGAATTTGATTATCAATAGAGCGGCATGATATTTCACAAGATTTTTTGAATTTAAAGTATCGGTCAAAGAAAGGATCAATGATTGTGTTGAGTGTATTGTACAGAATTTAGAGTATCGGTCAAAGAAAGGATCAATGATTGTGTTGAGTCTATTGTACAATCTCATCGTTCTATACAGGTAGGAGTTGAAATGATGTGCGGTTCGGACAAACGGTATCTGAAGTAGTATATTAATTCTTGGTCTATTGTATGGAACGTAAAAGTTCAACAAATTTATAAAGTCCGGCATGAATACATTATTACTTAGAAATTCATACAAGAGTAGTATGGCTCTGATAGATCTTCTTGTTTTCAATTTTTGAACATTAAAAGTTGACCTTAGGGTTTCACTGAAGAAAACCATTGGACAAAACGTATTTAATTTCTTAAAATAAAGGTACCTCAATAATTTGTTCTGAATTTTCTTTAAATCATTGATAGCAGTGCTATGGAATGGCTCCTAAACAAGAGCCGCATACTCAAGCTTGCTCCTCACTGTCGCATTATAAACATTTAAGATGACATCACATGAGGTAAAGGGCCTACAATTACACAAAGAGAACCCCAAGTGACCTATTACATTATTTATAGACTTAATAAATTATTTTTTGAGGAGACCTTTCAAGTGGTTTATTCGTTTAAGAAAACACTTGGCATTACCCTTTCAGGAGACAATAAACTTCTACATTGTACAAAAAAATTATTCAGAGAAATGAATATTATTTCTTACCTGGAGGAACCTCAGGCACGGAAGATTTGATAAAACGTTTGAAGAAGCCAAGTTCACCTTCAAATGAAAATTGGTAGACGAAAACATTTCTTAGACCTTTTCGAGAAAGATATTTCAGTGACTTATTCACTCCAATAGTAAACTCAAGATCCGAACATAGCTGGAATAAATTTTATCAAACATCAAGAGAATACTAGGAATTAAAATGTACTTATTTTTAAAAATCATAAGATATAACCCTAGCGTGTGATAACTCATTCCATTAATTTATAGTATTAATCTTTCTCCGCTTTTCATTCTTTTTTCTCTATCTGATGTTAAAAAATACAGATTTGATGTACAGAAATGTGTATGGTCGTTAAAACAGTAATTTTTAACAATTCATTTCAAACTTGTTTCTAGAGGTGACGCGTGAATTGAAATGCTGTGAACCATAAAAATGTTGATTGCCATTCAATAATCGTTTTCTGTATTCTCTTTTTATACTTTCAATACTTTTTTCAGTTAAATATGAAAGTTATCTATTCTTTGAGTGAAATGTCATTTAGGATTTATAGAAATACGAGCTAAAGAAGAATCCTTTTTTCGGTTAAATATGAACGTTATCTATTCTTTCAGTGAAATGTCATTTAGCAATTCATGAAATCCGAGAAATACGAGCTAAAGAAGACAAATACTGAAAACGTATGATAATTGAACGAGGATAAAGATACTTACATCTACATACTTATCCAAGGTCTCCATCGAAACTGGACGATTTTCAAAGTAATATTTCTTTACATCTGAAAATATATGCTGAGCGACACTACCCCGCACAAACAAATCATAAGGAACAAACCACACAGCATCTTCGTTTATTTTTTTCAGTTTTTCAAACAACTCTGAGTTACCTGAAAAATATATTTTAAATAACATCCCTTTTACAATATAAAACCTTTCAGAGAAAATTATGGACAGCATTTTTCACAGGACATCACCAGTTGATTGACTCCACAGATGAATGGAGGATAATATTATAGCTATGGGACGATGCATGAAAAAGTACGTATCTACACCATTCAGTCTTTGATTTCCTTAAGAATTATAAGCATAAGCTAAAACCCAAGTCCACATTCTTTCAACTATTCTCTTAAAACTACTTGTTCTTTTCAATTATATCATTTGTGTTTTGCTAATAATTATTATGCCTTGAGTAAGGCCAGTGGCGTAGCGAGGGGTGGGGGGGGGGATTCCGGGTTACAACCCCCCCCTTTTGAGCCTGTAAAAGAGGCCCCAAAAACGAGTAGGGAGGCATCAATAGTAATACGATAATAAAGGTTACAGGAGGTAAAAATGTTTTCATACGTGAATTGTTACAGCTAGAAAAAATACTATAATTGAATATTTAAAATACTTTAACTAACTAAAAATAATAAATTCATTAAGGTTACAGAGGGTATGGGGCGAACAAGGCAAGTTTTTTTGGACCTCAACGTCAAGGGGCCACATTATTTTACAAATGTAAGCAAGTGACAAAATAAAAATGAAATAAGGGGCCCAAATTGTCCAACTAGGGCCCTCCCTTTTTTCTCCAGCTTATACCTCTAGACTCTAGAGGCCCCTGGCGCCGCGGGACCTTCGGGCCCGTTTTTATTGCTAGTTTAGTCATGTGAGGTAGAGATTCAAGTAGGCTGTATCTAGAATAATTCAAAATTACACAAAAAAAAGAAGAGAAGTTTATTGCTCTCTCTCTCTGGTGCCACTCATTGCCTTTTTCCCTAGCTTCCACAACTTTTTCAAGGAATGTTTTTCAGTTGGCCTACACTCGAATTTTATCTTTAAATTAAAAAAACAATTCAAATTAGTTACACAGATTCTTTTGAGTACAGTAGGGAACTAGGCATAGATGGAATACATATTCAATGCTAGTTGGGAAATTGAGTCATTAATAATTAAATTATTCATTTAGTATAAAATTATTTAATAATTTACAATTATTGAAAATTGGTGTTTAGGGTGAGGGAGCCTCACCTTTTGGTGTAAGGGAGCCTCAAGCCACAACTCTGCCCCGGGCCACTGAAATGTCTCTGAGTGGCCCTGATTGTAATAATAATTTGAAACCACTATAGATTGTTAAATTGGCTTTATAAAAGTAATATTTTTTTAATTTTATACATTAAAATTTATTCAAAACTGATTAATGAACTAACAATAAACGAAAAATGGGTTCAAGCTCTTAGGCAAACGATTCATAAAAGCAATGATTTATTGAATTTAAGCTTTTACTTTACACAAATTATAAACTTCATTTTAATAAATACTTGTATAAAGTTACTGTTTTTAAGCCTCTAATCAAGCTCTCAACATCGACCATTCAAAAATTTCCCCATATGTGGACTAAAATGAATGAATTTAAGCTTTTGAATGCATTTAAACATTTTATTTTGATCATAAATACAAGTTGATATTAATATCTTTAATTTACCTTATCAAACTATTGTATAATTTGTTATATTGTAGATTTTTTTGAGGATGAAGCCCACATAGGTTTGAGACCTGTACGTGGGTAATGAATTGGGTGATAGTGATTGATGAGTTGGACCTACAGTTTTAGGTGGGTTCCAAACCACCGGGAAGTGATTTTACAGCAGAGAACAGTGTCTTTTTTGTTGGCCAATCCAATCGGTCACCGTTACAAGATGGCCTAGGAGTTTCGTAGCTTATCTCTGATTGAACAGATACCTGCTACGGCACTCGGCTATCACTTGAATTGGTCAAGTGAAAGAGAGGATCTAAGTAACTTCGCCCTCACATGTGAAACATTGAAGGCTCTTAGAGATAGTTGTCTTCAACCAACATTTTATAACCTCTGCATTAACTCTCTTTAACAATCACTCTTGAATTTACATTTGTATATCTAGTCATGGCATCCAGAGATGCTAATATTTTGCTTAATATGTTATAATAATTGTTAAATTTTACAAAACTAAAGTTGATTTAATCTAATATCTTTCCCTCTTGCAATATAAATCACGCGTCTGGCAACGAAATTTCGAAGAAGTGTGGACACAGTTAATTTGCAATTAACCGAGGCGAAACAAGTCATACAGAATTTTATATAGAAGCCCAATTCTTCAAATAGACTAAATAATGTAAAAACTGCTTTAATTTTTCTTGAATATTTTTAAAATATTGATGAGCAAGGCTTTTATCCGTGAGGAGACCATCAAGAAAAGTTCCTCCAAGCCGAATAGGCCAGAGGCGATGAAATAATAGAAAGCCTACTGTTTTGAATGGATTACGATTTTGTATAATACATTTAAATTTATGTTAAATATCATTTGAGGCTATCATTAGAACCTATATTTCTTACTGAATTTCTATTTTAGTTACAAATTTGCAAGCTATACCTTTCAGAGAGATAATTCCTTCTTTGTCAGTCATTCCAATAATATAAGGTACATCAGCAAACTGACCACTTTTGAGTAGCGTTTCAAGCGATTCTGTGATCAAATTTGTTCCTGTTCCAGCAACTTCTCTGCATGGCACAAAAGGAAAGATCAATTTTCTGCGTTCCTACTCAGAAAAATAAATTTCTCGATTTGAAAGCATTCAAAAAGTCGTATTTAGCAAATTAATCTCAATCGAATAGTTTCATTGAATAGTTCAAAAGGAAGGCAACCAAGATGTGAGTATGCCATAATACGCAGAATAGTGGGAATCGAATAGTGGGAATCGAATAGAGGGAATCGAACGTGGAGGAAAAGGATAAAATGAGTGAAGTAGGAAAAGGGATTATGAAGCTTTTATTAATATTCTAGCGTTTAAAAAGTGAATAAAAATAAGAAAAAATGCCTCATCAATTTATGTGAGAAAGTAAATTGGTTCAACAAATTATGGAATATCAAATTTACAAAACTCAAAAGAGTTAAATTTGAAGGAGTGATTGAAAATTCTACAATTATTGAATTATGTTTTGTTATTGTATTATTTATGCTTTGATTGCCGTAGGGGTCCACTCATGGGCGTAGCCAGGGTTCCCTCCAGGAGCGAGAGGCATTGGGTGACTTTTTTGAAAAAGTGAGGTCTATTGGGTATTAAAAATGATAGAGCATTACAGCTATTTCAAATTCATGTACTTCACAAAATAGTTCCACTTTCTATCATTTCAATCGATATTTTATCTTGAGAACATAGAAATTTAATATAGGCTAATCTATTAGAAAATGTACGAAAAGTAATCACATAATGTAATTTTAGCCCTCCTCTAGAATCAGTATTAGGACTAATAAATCTTGGTAATAGATGAATATAATGTAATGCAGTTTTATTGTTTTTTTAATTGTAATTTAAGAATGAAATCCCGGACGAACGCAGGTGCATAAAATTATGAACAAGTCAAAACTAATTATTCGAATAATCATTACTTGAATTTTGAACTGAGGCAGTATGGGAGAAAAATTATGGTTTAGGTCTACTTTATGTTGTAAGGTGGAAGAGGCAAGAAGAAATTCCCCCTTGTCCTACGCCCATGGGACTACTTCAAGTCCCAATCAAGACAATTCTTCTGATTCTGGATCTATGGAGCGGTACTACAGTTCTTCTACTTTTCTCCCTTTATGCCAGTTTTTATTTAAAACTATAGAAATGTTACGTATTTCCGAGTCCGAAATCACCATGGCTGTTGTATTGCATTCAATCTCGGAATTTCACTTTTATCTGCTTTTATTTTGATGTTCAATCCCTCTACATTTTTTTAGACTTCCTTTATCTAGTTTTTACCTTATTCCATATATTTCAATTAGTCTTGTACCTTCTACTGTGATTGAAAATATCCCAGGAAATATTCGTTTTTTAATGCATACTATTATCGTCACTGATCATATTATATTATTTTGATCCAATACTTTGCAAACTCCAAGGTTGAATGTTTCTATTGGATCATCCTGATTCAACATATTTTACTTTTAGAGTTTCCATCACTATAAGAGCTGTTATCAAACTCCTATTTCAGCAGCCATATTAATTCAAATGACAAATGTTTTGTTATTGTAACAAAGTAATAGAATAAATAAATTTAAACTACAAACCTCTCGAGTTAAAACTTTGTTTTGAAAAGCAAGAAGATTTTCCATAGACTGATTTCTCAGAAATGAGATTAGTTCTTCAGCGTCATTGGTTTTCTTTCCAAGAACCTCGCCAAGTAAATAGGATCTAGGTACTATATTCTCAACATATGCCCATGGATTGAGAGCACTGCCACTTTGCAAGATGACTTTATGGAAAAGACCTGGAATTGGAAGCAAATCGAAGGAATAGAATGATGAAATTCCAGTTTTGAATTGGTTAAACAAGTACTAGTAAGTGAATGCTTATGCTCAGATTGGTTATGACTATTGATCTAAATTCGCAAGTAAATTCAAAAAAGAACTAAGTAATTGGGTTAAAAACTGGAGGAATTAGATAAAAAGCATTGTCAATGGTACATGGTATTACATGGCCACGGTGTCATGGTATTATGAAGGACCTGACTTTGCACAGGATGGTGCCGTAGTTTACTAGCCTTGATAAATTCTATCATTTGCTGTACTGTTTCAAGTACAATTCACGATAATTCTTTGGAAGCTTTTTTTGCACTTGAGAACTAGTTTACAGTATTTAGAAAATCATGAGTTGAATAGCTGACAACTCATTAATGCAGTCACAGCTGCGAGCTATTACTACAGACTCACTACTAATCTTTATTTTACTAGCTAGAAGCCGACCCAGCTCCACTCCTTCCCCTAACAATAAAGGCTACGATCCGAAAATGGTGGGGGAGCATGGTCTTGTAGAGTCAAGTGTTAGCAATCAGGCCTTTGGTGAGGGGAGCTGGGTCAGCTTGTAGTGCTGCTACTAGCTGGCTTCATAGCTTTTAAACTCGTTCAGAGTGATCGTCGCTCCAAGAAGGTGCGTTTATACATGGATACACTACGCGTACACACTATTCCGAACTCTAACCTGCTTTCGATATAGAGTAGTGTGTATTGGGCTTGAAAACAGACGACAAAACGAAAACGAATCGTCTGTAACCCTTCCTTATCTTGTAGTAATAAAGATTATAAGGAACTGCTGGTTTTTCATATTGTAACTCGAAATTTAGGTGATGAAAATTTTCTTGTCATAGCTGATTAGGGATTTAAAACTCGAAATCAAATATCCAACAGGTTAAGTAAATCATATGTCACTCACGTGCTTGTAAATCAACTTATTCGTAGGCTGCAAATTTCAAGAATTAATTAAAAAATGCTATCAAACCTTGAGCCATTGGTGATAGTGTAAGAAATTGGCAGGCCGCAGCGCCCGCACTTTCTCCAAAAATTGTTACATTCTTTGGATCTCCGCCAAAATTATGAATGTTCTCCTGAACCCATTTCAAAGCAAGAACTTGGTCCTTCAATCCTGCATTTCCTGGAACGTCGCTGTTACCCATTGAAAGAAATCCTGTGCAAAAAGACATGGAATTTCTTCGTCAATAGGGGAGTTGAATTCACAATTAACAGATCAGGATAATGACCAAAAATAATTAATATAATCATTAACGAGTTTAACACTATTGCATGAGCATGGGCAAAACAACGTACATCTCAATCCACAAAAAAATGTAATTTCCAGATGTATGAAAACGCATTTTAAAATGCAAATATATTGGAGAATAATGATAGAGAATAGTTTCAAAAATAAGTTGCTATCTGAACTTTTTTATAAACTCCAACATGTGAATAAAAGATACACATACTAATACAATATGTATTTTAAGATTTGGTATACGTGATTGTGTATAGGAGTAAATAGAAGGAAAATAGAGTAGCCAAGAGATATTCCATTTATTCAATAATTAAGAAATTTCAATGAAGTCCTGTTTTGGACAACTCCATTCACTGAGAAATTTCAATCATAGATATTTGCAGTAGATTTTCAGTCTTCTAAAGGTTTTTTTTAAAATTCAGTTGGCATTACTCGTTTTTCAATTAATCCTCGGTTATATAGGATTAGGTTAGGGAAGATTAGGCTATTAGGGAAGTGATAGCCGAGTGCCGTAGCAGGTATATCTGTTCAATCAGAGATAAGCTACGAAACTCCTTGGCCATCTTTGTAAGGGTGACCGATTGGATTGGCCAGCAAAAAGACTCTGTTCTCTGCTGTAAAATCACTTCCCGGTGGTTCGGAACCCACCTAAAATTTTAGGTCCAACTCATTAATCACCATCATCCAATTCATAGGTCTCAGACCTATGTGGGCTTCATCCTCCGAAAAAAATATATAGGAGTGTGACTCCTCTTAAGATATGAAAAAGGTATTTGCTAATAGATTCACCTAGTACGATTACAACAGTGAACTGCAAATCGAGAAATTGCATGATTGTTGTGCTGAACTTGGCATACTAATCGTCTTAATATTCACTGGGACAATACGGGATTAGTATCCCAGTATCTAAAGTGTTTTACATACTAAGTTGCGAATGCAAGCAAAAATGTGAGTTAAATAGAAAAACCTGTAAATAAAAACTAAAACCCAAAATTTCAGCTTTCAAAGTCTCTAGTTTTAGAAACACTATAGAAGCATGAATATACGTTATAACTTCACAAAACATTAATAGTGCATTCCGTAAAAATGCAATAGCTCTAGTTATGATGCATTGGATAGGTGTAATGCTAATGCTGTTCGGATCTATAGCCTACTACGGAATAATATATACCAACCGAAAACCCCAACTCTATAGTTGATAGAAACCAGTACGACATCTTTCTGAACGAAAAAGTCAGGTGCATAAAGCTCATCGTCTCCACTTCCAAACGTAAAACCGCCCCCATGGATCCATACTAATACAGGTTTCAATTCATTCGATGAATAAATCTGTTGACATAGTTCATCATAAATTTTAGTTCACGGTTGAGAATAGTTCGTTCACAAATTGGAGAGTTGAATTTGGGAAAGTCTGGTAACTTATAATAAAATATTGCCATTGATTTACTTATTAATGAAGAATAATACGAACATGAAAGGTTGATATGTCTCAGTTGCATCTATCGTGGCAAGAGCTATTGGTTATTGAGAAATATAAAACAATAAATTTATGCGAAACTTGCATTGAACTACAGAATATATATTCATCAGTATATTTTAATGAGTTTCGATTCCTTGGGAGTGAGTAGTAGTTTAACAGACAGTGAGTAATAGACTAAAAATTTGCATACTAGAAAATGAAAGGTATTGGGCAAATGGATAGCCTACTTTCATTCATTGATATAATCTCTTCCGTTGCCATGTATTAAGAGACCTATGGCAAACAACAGTTTACAAAACAATTTACAACAAATTACACAAAACCTGGAGAAGTAGTTGAGGCACAGGGAACCTCGTTTGAGATTAGGATATAAACAAAAAATTCAAATACTTAGGATCTGAAGTTGTTGTTCAGTTGTATTTGAAAATTTCATAATCTTCAACTGTGTCGAGTCTCTGTGTTATTTTTTATTATGAGTAATATATTTTCATTGTTCATGCAAGTTATGTTTAAGGTTGAGGCATAATGTGATAGAGTGCACGATCAACATTAGATTTATTTATTCAACAAAAAAAACAATCAATGTGAATACAACAGGCTATTGCCCAGAACTGCTTTTCACAAAATTTCAAATAGAATCAAAATTTTAGGTTAGGTCTGTTTCACTAAAATTTTCACCTTGAAGCACAATAATCCACGAGTCTTTTTCTGAAAAATAATATTAATTTTGATTTTACTTTTAACAAAGCACCATCATAGTCCAAAAAAGATTAATATAATTTTGAATTTAATTTCTGAGTCAAAAATCTACCCTAGTTACATAAATAAGACATCTATAAATTTTAATTTAGATTTTGATGTTCGTAGATTATGAGTTACAGGGACTCCAAACACACACTAATAAACGTAATTTCTCAAGTTGAGAGCACGTTGTACACGTACATACAAATAATTCAGATTAATAATATTAATGACTAACGGTACAACCAACCTTTGGTGTATAGACATTCAAAAACAAGCAGTCTTCACTCCCGATGACCTGATTACTGAATTCATGAATCTGAATACATTTATTTCCCGGCTTCGTGCATTGTTTCACGCCTTGCCATGGCTTTACTGGCATTGGATCCTGAAATTATTGCGCATGAGTAAATCTGATATTTATAATGTAAACCCAAGGAATTAGTTCGACAAAAAAACAAGCGCTTGCAAAGACTATAAAGACCATTTGGAAAAACAATGTTTATTATGGACGTTCAAGAAAAAGTGCAAGACAATAATTTCAAAGCTACATTAAATGTTTTTACTCCCTTCAAAGTTAATTCAGCATTTTTCTCCTTTTGATAATGCTCACATGAGCTTGAAACTTGCCCGTGGGTAATGAAATGAATAATGACAAAACATATGCCACGCTGAACGACATTCAAACATGTGAACGCCAAAGTAGCAGCTAGTTAGAGATAACCGCCCCAACTGATTGACTTCGGCTGTCATGGAATGAAGTGAGAACATGGTTTATTAATTTCAAATTCCTCAAAATACGATTAATTGTACTGAAGACTTCCGCAATGGCGGATATTAAGAACAACATTGAATAGCCGATGGAAATCGATGAACGCTACTACACAAAAATATTTAGTCGCCACCGGGAATCGAAACACGGACCTCCCAATTGCCCAGCAGCTATTCAATGCTGTTGTCAATATCTGCCATTGCGGAAGTCTTCAGTATAATTAACAGCACTGAAGAATTCGAAATTAATAAATCATGTTCGATCTATCTGTCAGTTTGATAAATTATTGTTAGCTCCTTCAAAACCAACTTGTGATATATGAGCCGATATGGCTAAGTCTAAAATGAATGCTACTATGCAGAAGGGTCACTGTAGTCTAGTGGTTAAGACTCCTGAGGGGTAATTTGGAGGTCCGTGGATCGATTCCCGGCGGTGACTAAATATTTATGTGTAGTAGTGTTCTTGATATCCATCAGCTATTCAATGCTTTGTCAATATCCGCCTTTGCGGAAGTCTTCAGTACAATTAATCGTATTTTGAGGAATTCGAAATTAATAAATTATGTTCTATTTATTTGACAGTTTGATAAATTGACAGTTCCTTCAAAACCAACTTGTGAAATGAGAATATCTGAAATTAATTTAGTGACAAGAATAAAAATCCCTGGTTATGTTATTCAACTATTTCAGCAAAGTATTATCAAGAATTGAATAATACATATTCTAGAGCTATCAAAATTTGCTTTTACAATAATTATTATCGAATTCTATTACTTTTATAGTCGTGTCATTCCTTTTTTCTTCTAATTTTGCATGATACTATTCTTGAAAGGAGCATTCTAGCAAGTCGATGCATCTTCTCAATAATCTATTGTAAAATAGAATTTGGACACTATAATTGAACACTATGTTTGAATCAAGGTAATTAGAAGACAATTTTGGTTTGAACCATACATTGTAAGTTTATAGCTATCTTTTTCTAATAAGATATTCTATAACATCAGTTTAACAACAAATTAAAGACGGTACCTTGTGGAAGTACATACCTTGAATCTGAGCTTCCCAACAGGAGGTTCAGCGAATGGTATCCCTTGGAAGGAGTAATATTCTTTTTTATCATAAACTGATACCTTTTTACATCCAACTAAGCTGCCTAGCGATAGTTTAATCTCTTTTGTCGTCTCCATCTTGGAAGTCTGGAAATAATAAAGCAATAAAAATGTTGAGTTTCATCTTATTTTCGATTAATTTATTTTTTATTAATACACAAAATAACTTAAGATTCAAATAGAGCATTCATTTAGAATTTCCAGTTGATGCTCTTCTTCAACTCCGTTAATAGTAGGCTTATTAATTTACCCAAAACTATTAACTCTAAAAAGTAAAACAACTATCAAGGTGTAACTTGTTATAACTCAATCGTTTATAATAAAATATGAACACATCACTTTCATTATAATAAACAGATCTCATGCACTAAATTCTGAGATCAAAGATGTTTAACTTATTCAGATCTCTAGAATAAATCTATGGTAACCAAAATAAATGCTAATACTGCAATAAGTGATTTTCTAGGACGTAAAAAAATAGTATAAGTAGTAAACACCAAGAACGCTTATTACCTCAAAAACCTATTAGTTAGAGGATTGATAACGTATGAAAAATAAAAATTATAGTCTTACACTGTATGATCCAGAGATGAGTCCGGCGTTCTTAACTAATGGGCTTTTGCAAATCACTCTACAGTTTTTCAGCCAACCACCAGGTATTGCACCAATAATTGTAAGCAACATACCAAGCACGTGATGTCAACGAGTCGAGTGAATTTTTTCCAGGTTAGAGATTTTAACTCATATTGAACACTTGAAAAAAGGCCAATCAATCAGTACAAAGTTATTTTCAATATTTCAAGTCTTAAAACTGGCAGTCCATGCTACTATTCTATTCTAGAGAGCGTAACACAAAAATCCGACCCTTATCAAAACATTAGCAGGAATTTCAAAAGAAAAAACAAAATAATTTCTTTGAAAGTAGTCTACTTTGCGCTGAAGGGTTCCTTGTGATTTAAAATAATTGAATTTTGATGAATCATCATTTATGGACTAATAGTTAGGGGTTGAGGGAATGTTTAACTCTCATTAGAAAATAGAGAGGGTGGTTTATAAGAATAAATGAGCGTTGCCACACCTAAAATTTTAGAAATTAAGCACTGCCAAACGGTCACCCTTACAGAAAGGGGATAAGCGTTCGTGTCTTATCTAATTGAGCAGATACCTGGCACGGCTTGCAACCAATCATTTTCTCATAACTTATATTGCTGTTTTCAATGGGGTAGAAACTTTTATGTCACTTTATACAAATGCAAAAAGTTCAAACAGTAGGTAATATACCGTACTTAGTAGTAAGTATACAAATTAAATTATATTCAAGGAAAAATCTATTGATTAAAGCAAATGACTTGTATTACAGACCAGTTTACTTATTAGCGCCGCTCAGTGCCCGTTACGGGACAATTTCCACTGGGATTTATCTGATTTAGCTCCCGGACTTGGAGGCTTGTAACTGTCGTACCGTTGTGGTGCATAAGTCTCACTGACTGCCACTCCGGCGGTAGCGGGTTAGATTTCCGTTCAGCTATCAGGCATCTTATTTCGTCATTTACAGCATAGAGCTCTCTCTCACCAGTCTTGTTTGCACTTTTGTTGCTCTCTATTTATACAATAAGCTTAGTGCAGCAATCTCTTAAGAAGACATATAGCCCTGGAGGCCAAGCCCCTGCCCTGTCATAAGGGAGCCGAGAACCTTAAATTTGTTTTAAAATTCTTTAACTAGCTTTACTTACAGTGAACCAGTGGCGGCACTAGGACAAGCAGTGGCGGATTTATGGGGGGACTTTCGGGCTGAAGCCCCCCCAAAACCTCCAAAAAGTATTTGGAAGAGTGTAAATTTTTTACCAATATAATCAGTTTGAAGCTTGTGAAATATTTATTAGCAATAATTACCTAATTCCACAACTAAGTCTTCAATTGTATGGAATCCGTTAACGTTTTAATACTGCATAATGTCTTAGTTACATTTATATTGCCTGCAACCAATCAACTCAGTGTTTAGATTTTTGTACTTACTGAATAGAAAAGTAGTGCAACATAAAATTGCAGTAATCGAATCACGACAGTACCAACATTCTTTTAATACTGTAATGAGGAACTACATTAACATATCAACCAATGTTTTTTTTTTAACATTCTATCTACAGTGGTCGGCAAACCAGTGATCACCAGCTACTGATAAAAATTCCAGATACAACGCTTGCATTGGGTTTACTTATATTTAATATGGATCTAATACCATTTTAACTGATTTCTCAAAGAGATTATACAAAAATTTTCTGTGGGAGTAACTTAGATCCCATATTTCTATAAGAGGAAAACTAATCGTCAGATAAAACTTTAGAAAAACATCTCTTTTTACAGTGTGGAATTCACACAAAGTTTATCTATAATAACTAGATGAAACATTAGTTAATTGAAAAATTTGCAACTAACTAAAGCACCCACATTCATTTTCATTCTTAAAAATTAAATAATATGACTGTAATACCGGAATAATACTATGTTCCTTGACAAACTGCTGAACATACCAGATTCAGCCATAATTCAATCAAAATTTTCCTATATTTAAATTAATTTTATCGCTGATATGGTTCAAAGCACTAGTAAAGCTATTTTTTATTTCCCAATAATATGAATCATTACTATCGGGTATGAATCTTTCAAAATACTACTTGTATTCAGAACACCTCTACCCCCCCCCCCCCCCCATATCATTAGTAGCTACCAGCCACCCCAAAAAAATTTCCGGATCCGCTACTGAGGACAAGTGCAATGAATGAATGTGCATTCACGGCAGAATCTACAGGTCTAAATGAAAATAAAAATTATGACTGCTCAAATTAACGTTCCACTAGGCTATAATTTAACATTTTTGACCGCAAATTTGTTGGAAAACTGGCTACCCCCTTCCCGGTACGAATTCGCTTATTTTTAAAACTCTTCCCAGTTGTTTCAAAGTATAGTTATGGTAATCCCATTTCAATCGAAGTTTAAAAGGACTAAAAAGTTTCAAAACACCACTGATAAGGCAGACTGCTTGATGCCGGTGGGCCCTTTTACAAAAATAAAATATAGTTCAAGTTAACTTATTATATTATGTTGATAAATTTTCTGGATTGTGTCTAAAATTACGAAATTACAAGAGCTAACATACCTACCTATAATATGATAGAATAGTGGCCACAAAAAGAACTTCAACTAAATATCCTAGAAATTAAAAAGAATATATAATTATAAAATTATTAACTTTCTATTCTGCAATTAACATGTCATGATGTCAAACGTCAAACTCAAGGTAAAGTTTCTCGATAACTACTGACAACTTGACGAGCAATAAGTGCCGTGGTGGTGTCCTTTAGATCCTAACGCAATTGCTATAATCTGATAAGTGATTATAATAAAATTCAATACATCAAATAATTTTAAATTTCGAAAGCATCTACATCAGAAGCTTTTTATCAATGCCTAAGTAGTACACATATACATTATGCTGGTAGTTCGTATAGGCGATCAGAAGTTGGCCGAAAGATCGATCGTCGCGAACTCTGGGCGGCATAAATCGGCAGCAGTGTAGTGAGTTAGTTGCATTGTTTATAATGGCTAACATTGGGAAACTTATCATAAAAACAGGATTTAAAGAAGTCAATTGCGATTTTTTAAGGAAATCTAATCTCGGAAAAGGAAAGAACCTTGTAGAGAGTAATCATGTTTTTGATGTGGAGGAGTGTGAAGGTATTATACGTGGAAAAGTGATGAGACAAACAAGTGTCAATGCTGTTTTACAATCTTTTTGTCAAAAAATTTCCACTTTGTTTAGCAAAAGTCAACTGCCTAAATCCGCCTCTGCTTACACTAAATTAATATTTTGCAACAAAAACATAGCCTCAAGGCTGTTATTAAGATTGATTTCTTTAATTACAAATATCAATCACACAAGTGCATAGAAAACGCCTAATTTTCATCAATCAGCAATCTTTTACACATAAAATAGTTTTTAAATATAATATAACTCACTTATTCTTTCGAACATTGGAGATCCATTTCTCCCATCTATCCTTTTCGTAAGGTCGACCAGGAAATTAATAAAATGAAACACCTTTTCCTTCTGTATTCTCATAGGTATCACTGCACCCATGTACACAACACATAATAAGGCTCTTGGGCATTTTTTGTATGTTTGTCTAAAGAAATATTTTTTTGAAAAACGTATTTGAAGTGAGACAATTTATTAGCACACGAATTAATGGAGATCAGATTTTGACTCACTAAGTTAGTGCAAGATCCTCCGCTCGGAGCGCTGTCGGTCGATCTCCAGATCGCCTATTGGTACATATTCATGCGAGTCATATTGGCAGCAATGAGCACTATGACATAATTGAAGAAAAAAAATGACAATTAGTTGAGGTTAGGTGATCAATCAATGTTTTATTTTGGATATTTAACAAATTTGTGAGTTTTACTAATCACATAAATTGTAAGTATTGTATTAATTATATCTAGTTCATAATACATTATCAGTTTTTGTTCATTGTGTAACCATGATGATAATATATAAAAAAGGGCGGCGTTTCCTGTTTGATGAGAAGGTTTCTTTTGTAACCTACCTCTGGAAGTAAAATTTCCAGTCTTATTTCTTATAACCAATATTGCCGTATTATAACGTACTATGTTAAAAGTTGTCAAGAATTACCTATATTTTACCTCTGAATTGGTGTCTAAAGCTATCTTCTATTTGCCACATTTTATTATGTTTAGGCTATTATATATTTTTTCTCCTTTTTGCATATTTCTAGTCATACTGTTTTTCTAAGCCTAATTCGCTTACTTTAGTTCAAGTCAATTGATTTTGGCGTCGGTGTTTGATTTATCAAAATTTACTTCACCTACCTTGCTGGATACGACCAACGATAGTCTGGCATCCGGGACCATCGGACTCTCCCCAATATCAGTAAGAGAACCTCCTTAGCCTTGCCTGCGTTTTTTTCTTGTGACGCAGCTAACGCGCCGCGGTTGCGGATCCATATCTTTCCACTGAAACAATGGACATTGAATTGAACTATCTATTGTCACTTGCTTTTCAACAGAACTGTTCCGTATGAACTGACGTTTCGCGTTGCAATGATTACGTATCAAATTGAAATGGTTTTTCTGGCTCAGTCCAAGCAAAGAAACTTCAGTACTGGTTTATATGTCGATATTTTTTAATGCTGGAACCGGGTTCCAGCACTAAACATTTTTTTAACTTGCCTGTATTCGGTCATTGAAGGTTTGAAATATAAAATGATCTTGATTTTTAAACTGATTACCTCGAATGTTACCAAATTTATTTCAATGCATGTATTTTCTTATAGAGCCAATGGGGTTCTTACTTGGTTGGTCTTGAAACAGAATATTTCTTGTGATAAGTGTTTTACAGAAATTTTGATATGGAACTGTGATACACGAATCTTTTTGATATGGAACTATAATCGATGGTATTTACTATCAATACGGTCAAGCATCGATTATTCTGTTCAAAGGATATGGAACTGTAGCCCGTGCCATTAAGTTAATGGCACTAAGCTGCGTCTAAATGGTGCGATAGCTGCGTCACAGCAAGGCCACATTCCTAATTTTCAGTCTGGATTAGTTTCTGACAGCTTGTTGAAGTTTGCTTCTAATTTTTTGATTATAGCCTTCCAAGAATTTCTCTTGCCCATCTTGCTACTACAATATAATCTTCATTCTGAAATCCCAAATGGCAGGCTCCAGCTTTCGATAATCGATAAATAATCATCAGTTTTGCTATCAACCTCACTAGCCATTGTTCAGAAGCAGGCTGAGAACTCACTCAAAACTCTAGAGAACTGACATTGCTACTGTAAGGAGTTCATTGTTTAAATATTGCGCCGAGTGGAGCTGAACCTGAAATGTAGCAAATTTCAGTTTGACTTATGCTAGATTTGACATTATTAATTTCATAGGTTTTTGAGTTGAAGATTCAATCAATTACATACTCCAATTTGTATGCTTATTAAAGGTTGGGAATTCTGGAACAACTACACGTTATTTTGTCTACATCATTTTGGCTAGTAGGCCTAATACAGATCTATTAGATAGTTCATAAAAACGTTATCCTGTGAGAAAAATTCAAGTTGGTATGGAATCAGGAGAGCCAGTAAAATATGATAGCATTTAAAAAAAAGCTCAAATTTAATGTTGTTTTATAGTTGTACTGAGCATGTAGAAAATGTGAGCGCGCTTGAAAAAGAGGAGTATCGCCGTGAGAATGCTCCCCTTTTAAACAATGCTTCGTCACACGGGCTTCTTGAAGTGGCCTCGAGGGGATGGGCTCTCAGTGTTGTTAAACCATAGTCAAGAAATATAAGGCCTCGTCCATGATGCAAGTGGCAGGACGCCTTGCCACATACTCCTGACATTCAATTTTCTTCTGCAGCTCGCCCCTTGTATCGTGGCTGAGCCCTAACGACATTATTTTTTAGCACAGAAAAGAAGCTCTCTTCCTTTACACAAAAACTCTAATGTAGAATGCGCAATAATGTTACCTTCTTTTTGATCCATTTTTTATTTTGAGGAATTTAGTTTTCAAAAATATAGCAACTTTAGTTTCGAATGATAATGATTAGTATCCTATTACAATAATAAGATGAGATAAGACATATTTATTCGTCATATCAGTTTGTAAATAAAGTGCAAAAAATAGTTGAAGGTTATAAAACTTATATCTGAACTCGCAACATTAATGAGAACCAAGAGCCGTTTATGGAAATGATTAGGAGATTAGCTGTAAACTTCAAGTTGACAGGAATGTTTGCTTTGTTCTAGATGTTTCGTCCAGTATTCAGGTTAATGGATGCCGTTGGCAAAATTCTGGCCGGTGCATCATGGTATAAAGAACGGGTGAGAGGTGTTGGAGTCTGGAGTGTATATTATGCTCGAGTCCACTCCAAACCGTTCTGTGTTAGCCCTTTGCTAGGATTCGCACGTAGCAGTAGTTGTGATCTTTAGCCACATTCCCACATTCTATTTCAAATTATTCAAACCATTGCCAATACTCCCGCATTTTTATTATTCCACCAAAAATCGGATGAATCCATTATGATTTTAAGACATAACTATTTTGTTGATGATAATTGGCATGCTATCGTCCATGTCTACTGTTCTTTTCCAATTTATTGTATCACACCGTAGTAGATGAGTAATTAGCTGATTATGTTCCTGAATTAAAACTCCTATGTCTGAATTTTCAACCGGTTTCAGCAGAATGTCCCTGTGAAATATGTCCGAGAGCATGTAGTAACTTATGTCGAGATGGGAAAATAATGATAATTCCTAGATAAATTATTTGAATGTAACATCAGAGATGTTCTTGATAATCCTTAGCAATATAAAGTTTATTTCAATAAATCTACGATTTCAAGTGTTATGACATCCGAAACTCAAGATCCACAAGTTATTACATTATTTATAATCATTAAAAGTTTATTCCAATACATAATGAATGAAGATCATAAGATTCTTATTTGTTAATGTTCTTCTTGTCCTCTTTATATTTATTTAAAAACGTCTATAAATTCTTGACACTCAACATTAAATTCTTAAATAATTGTATGAATTGAACATTATTTTTGCAACGTTTGTATTGTATTAATAATTCAGTGGAATAGGCAAAATTTCCAATGCAAAATTCGTGATTGACTCAGATTTACACAAAATAAGTTTTTCAACTGTACTGCTATACTGTGGTGTCTTTCCAGTATATGTTATTTTACCAATGTATTTTACAATACATATTTACAATATGATACTTATAGTATATTTTAACAAACGTATTTCCAATGTTATCAAGTATGCAAAACTCGACTTCTAAAAATGTTAAATACTGAAGTCTCGGTCACACGGTCACAATACTAGCGGCATACGACAGGAGAAATAGCGGCTCATATCTTGGCTGAGGCCTAAAAGTGTACAACTAAGCATTCATATGAAAAAAGTAAGAAAATTCAACAAGATACATTATAAAAATCGATAAAGAAATTGAAATTTCAAATAGGATTGAAATAAAAATATTGTTTTGATAAAGTAAAATATGAATTTGATATCGTACTAGAAATAAAATAGGTGGACATAACAGAGAGTGCTATTAACGGACTTAATCATGAAAAAGCATCATATTAAAACGATGTTGAGAGCAAATTTATAAAAAGGCTTCACAAGAATGTTTTTTTTTTTCAATTTAATTGTAAATTTATTTATTAATTATTTATGAAATCCGTTTACTATTTCAATGTGTTGTTGCAGCCTGATGCCCACGAAATGGCCACTGACAAAGTCTCACTGTCAGACGCCCTGTCAAATGTGGATGTTCTAGATGAACTGACTCTGCCCGATGAACAGCCTTGCATTGAAGCTCAGCCATGCTCCATTGTTTATCAAGCCAATTTCGACACTAACTTCGAAGACAGAAATGGATTTGTTACTGGAATCGCCAAATACATTGAAGAAGCTACTGTTCATGCCAGCCTGGTAATTTCCATCCACATTCATTATTTTTTATTCATGTTTGCTCTTATAACCTCGCAGTCCCGTGTTAAAAGTATATAACTACTGCTGATGTGAGACAATTAAAAATTTAATTGAAAAAATCCCACTAGTGTTTTCTTCTTTTTAAATGGTTTCTATGTCCTACATTAGCAGTAGTTGTGATTCGGTAACTCTTAATGAATCAGTTTTAAATAGTTATAGTTCATAGATAATTAGCTTGGTATAGCATAACTTTCAGGAAAACACTTGAAGTATTCATAGTAAAGATAAATATTTGTATCAAATATCAAGTGATGATTATAAGTTGATGTTGAATTCTTTATCACTAGTCAAATCAAAAAAAGAAAATTTTTTTTTTCAAATCAAATTTATTTCCTTTATGTTATACATAAATAAACAGTAATCAATATGAAATAAAACATGATGCCGTAATATAACAATATAAGGAAAATAACCTGCAACGGCTAAGCCTGAGCGCAGGTAATCTAAAAATTAATACTATGTTATAAAGACAAATGATATAACTGTTACAATATGAAAGGAAAGAGAAGAAAGAAGAGAAATAATATTTAGCTTTCAACTTGAACGTAGATATGAAGAGAAGTAAACATACTGATAAAAATAAGGAAATCATAATAGTTGTTACATCGATTATTGAAAAGAAAAAAAAATGATGCTATGGTAGGTCGAAATGAAACATGATTTATCTGAATGTCATAGCTGGAAGAAACTTCGGTATAAATATTTAGAAACTTCGGTATAAATATACTAGTATATTTCAATATAAAATAATATTTCGTGAACAAATTTTTCTAAATTTATTCATATTCAAGTGTCTACTTTGTTAAGCTTTTATGTTTTTGAAATGTAGCACAATCTATTCCAGGTCCTGCATTTTTATCGTAGAAAGTTATTATCAGGACCGAGTTGTGCTTGAACAATCATATTGGTTGCATTAGTTATGTGCAACCAAAGTACCTTATCAATCTCATTACTATTGCAAACAATAATTGCCGCCTTTGTTCACATTCCAGGCCCTGATAAACACTTTCTTAATATTCATGAACAAAAACAAAATAATTCATTCATTCCTCACATAACCATTGCAAAAATGGTGGTTTTCACAGGTTTTACTCTAATTATAACATTTTTCATAAGCCTACATTAAATTCCATAGACATAGACGTGGCATTTTCTTCAGAAGTATTGTAGAACCCCTCCATGATGTGAAAAATAATAACAAATAGGCTATTGTCAATTCCACTATAAATTTTAGTCCTAAACAAAACCTGTTTTAAATGCTCATGACATTATCTCAGTAGGGCGTCGATTGGAATCGAATCCAAATTTCGTTTCTAGTGAATTTGACGATATTTTGTTCCATCGTACTTCTGATGTAGGCTATATATTTTGCAAATAATCTGTTTGTTGATTTATTGGGAACGCATTTAAACAATTATTAAAAAGGCCATGATGATTCATTGGATACAATTTTGTGGGATATCAAGTGTTTGATCAATTTCTTATCTCTGATAGAACTTTCTGAAAAATTCCAGAACAAGCTGTTGGAAGAAGGCCAAGAACATGCTGTTATGCTCTATACTTGGCGGTGCTGCTCCCGAGCGATACCACAACCAAAATCAAACGAGCAGCCCAACCGTGTGGAAATCTATGAGAAAACGGTTGAAGTTCTTGCACCGGAAGTCAATAAACTGCTCAATTTTATGTACTTCCAAGTAAGTAGATTTCTAAATGAATACTCATCAATAATCAATGATCACATCAAAACTGTTCCTCATTACTTTCTTGCTTTTTTATAAAAACAAAAATGGGTTTTGTACTATTCAAAAGCGATTTTTTTAATTTACAAAGAATTTAATAGTTCCCATCTTATTACTACAATATATAGGCAGAAAACGCATGTACCTGATCGCTAATATTTAAACTATAATGAACAATAAAAAAATATCTCAATAATTTGACAGAAAGGAAGAATATTTCCAGACTAGTAAAGACCAAGAACATTTACAGTCATAAGTCATCGGCTCAGTATCACGTGCTCAGTAAATCTCTATCTATAAAAGGATGATACCCTGACTTACTCATCAACGCAGAGCCAAAACTACTAGGCCTATGAACTTGAAATTTCGTATGAACAATCCTTAAAGGATTTCACCGTGCAATAAGAAAGGATTTTTCGAAATTCGCAATTTTAGGAGTGTTTTTAGGGGGTTAACGTTTTGCCTATAGAAAGCACAGGTACATGGCTAGCTAGCTTACTGGGATCTTTTAATCATATGGAAAATAATTTGAAATTTTTCGATCTGCTGTACGGTACACGCTGTTTCGATGGATAAGCTGTTCGTGTGTTTTGCAAATCATCATTCACCTAACCTACTGAACTTGCCGGCCAAACAGCTTAAAGGAACAGCTGATAAAAGTCAACAGTTTTTAATCATATAGCAGGCCCCTTAGCGGCGTTATTTACGCTGTCTGGAGCGCAAAAACTTTGCATGTAGGATACCGTGCAGCCGGAGCCTTACAGTTTGTTGGAAACATATGACTGGGTATGATGAAATGTAATTATGCGGGTTGATGACATCTGTTAACCAATGCAGCTAGAAATTTGAAATGTATTCTCAGTAGGAGGTGGCGAATAATAAAATAAAAAACCTAGCTTCTACCCTAATAGTTGTGGAAGGTTTAAATTTGAAACGTTCATTGAGAGGTGGTGAGAAAGGTCTTACTGTGTAAGAAAACAACGAAGGAGGCCTCTGATCAGCTGGAAGAGCCCTGGGACTAACTTCTTCCCTGATAGTCCTAGAAGGTTGAAATTTGAAATATAACCTCAGTGGGAGGTGACAAATAATAAAATCAAGAATTTTTTATGAGAACGCAGCAACGCGCGTCGGGCCAGCTAGTAATTATATAAATCATTCCTGTTTTAACTAATAGATAAGTACATGATGTCAAATTTAATAATTAAGGAGTTGGAATACTGTTGTAATACAATGTACTATCCAATATTATTTTAATCAGGAGCTAGCGATGTTATAAATTATCATTAGTTTTCTCAATAATATCAAAATAAAAAAAAAATAAAAATCATTTATTTATCCTTTTCACAAAAAAGAAACATAAGAATATATATGAAATACATCTGAATATACAATTTAAATATAAAAAGCACTAAATTAAAAATATAATAAGGAAGGTCCCTGCAAGGTTAAAACCTGTGCGCAGGGGCCGAGTGTTATACAATTATAATTTCTGAAAAGAATTTGAGGAAACGTTAAAACTAAGGTAAAGTTTTATATATATTTAGCCATTACAATTAATTATAGGACAGAAGGATTGAAAAACCTGTAGCAATAAAACAAACTAAGGAAACAGGGAAGGGGAAAGGGAGTACGTAAAAGAAAGGAATATGGAAAGGCGAGACAAAAATGTAAAGAGACCGCAATAAATTAACAGTCCAAAAATAAGTCAACACTAAAACTTCTACACCAAACTAAGGAGAAGTTCTGTCGAAAATCAATAATTAGAATACAATAGGATTATTTAAAACTATCCATACATTTAACTCCATAACAAGCTTTTTACTGAACTTACTTGAAATAAATTGATTTGGAATATTGTTTATGAGTTTAGATGCAATGTACAAAAACTGTCTTCTACAAATAGATAAATTATTATCTGCAACTTGAAAAGTAATGGATGAGAGTCGAAGGTTATATGCTGATTCACGCAAGTTAAACAGATTTTTATTTTTATTTTTATTTATGTATATGATTAAATTCTTAATGTATAGCTGTCGGACAGTTAGGACCTTCAGTTCACAAAACAGATTTACACTTGGATAACGTCTAGGTTTTCCCAATATAGCTCTAATCAGGTGTTTCTGAATGACAAAAATCTTTTCCATGTGGTTAGAATATGTCCCACCCAAAATTTTTATTCCATATTGCAGGAAGGATTGGATGTAGGCAAAATATATTAGTCTTGAGACCTCTTTGTCACTCAATTGGCTTATATTATGGAATTTACTAATCCAATGTTTGAGTTTATTACAAGTATAGTTTATGTGTACATCCCATCGTAAATGTTGATCAACCATTATGCCTAGATATTTAACGTGTTTTTCTCTTTTCAACTTGGAACATGAACAGTCAATCAAGCCTAAATTATGAATAATAATGTGATCTAAACCTTCCGGCTGACCAGCAGCATTTGGTGAGAAAGTCATGAAGTTGCTTTTCTTTATGTTGAGTGTTAACATATGCTCATCTAGCCAGGATTTTACAGTTTTGAGACCGGTTTCTGCTGTTTTCCTCACCTCCTCCCATGTCACTCCAGTAAATATCAATGAAGTGTCATCGGCAAAAGCGATTGACACACCATTTTTCAATTCCAACTTGAGAAGGTCGTTGATATATAAGAGGAAAAGAATTGGCGACAATACTGTCCCCTGTGGAAGACCGTATTCCGTCAATTGTTTGCAGCTAATTTTATTGTCAATTTTGAGAACTTGATATCTGTTGTTTAAATAACTGGTGAATAGTTTGAGGGGTACTCCTCGAATGCCCAACTTTTCCATTTTTATTAGAAGCTTTGAATGTGGAATAGTATCAAACGCTTTGGCGAGGTCTAAAAAGGTAGCTATTGTTTTATTATTATTATTATTAAAATTATTTGAAATTGTCTGGGTTAAGAGAGCTATTGAATCTATTGTACTCTTGTTTGACTGGAAACCATATTGGTGATTGTGAATGATATTATGCTTCAAGAGATAGCTAACTAGACGGGATTTAATTAACTTTTCAATTATTTTGGAAAAACTGCTCAACAAGCTGATTGGACGGTAATTAGATGGATTTAAGGGATCACCAGTTTTATGTAAAGGTATGATATTGGCCAATTTTAAACTTTCAGGGAAATAACCCTCCAAAAAACATCTATTGGTTATCACTGTCAATGGCTTTACAATATATGGCGAAATAATTTTCAAACACTTATTGCTAATCCTGTCTATACCAGGAGCTGAGTTGATATTCAAAGAGTTTAGTATGGCAGAAATTTCATTTTCATTAGTTGGCGTTAAGAAGAAAGAGTCATAGTGATTCAGACATGAATCCTTAAATTTATTCCCAGCCGTTGAGATTGGATTATTTTTTTTCAATTCCTCAGCATAAATTTTTCCAACTTGAGCAAAGTGTTGATTAAGTATATCAGCGTCTATTCTGGGGAATTTAGTATTTCGTTTCCTACCCAACAATTCATTTAGTGTGTCCCAAATTTTTTTAGTATTATTTTTATGTTGATTAATTTTGTGTTTATAATAGTCACATTTACACCGTTTAAGCAAATTGTTGAGAATATTTCTGTAAGAGATATATTCATTTTTCAGACGGGTATTGAAAGGCTGCCTTGAAAGCATTTTGAACAATTTATCTCGCCTTCTAATTGAATTAATAATAGTCATAGCACGGATAAATATTACATTTAAACTTCTCTGTAATGAAATCGATTATTCAGGCAAAACATTCGTTCCGGAGAGTAATTTGCCAATGGAAGAACACCATAAAAATTCTTTATGTAGAGGGTTTTGTTTTGTAGAAGTTCATATTTACTATTGTCTGTGATAATGGATCAATGCTTATATGTTTTTGAAATTATTTAATTGATTTAACAAGTGATGTTATCAAATGTACTTATCAATTTTCAGAGAAAAGCGATCGAACGATTTTCAGCTGAAGTGAAACGATTATGTCATACGGAGAAAAGAAAGGACTTTGTTTCTGAAGCTTATCTATTGACTCTTGGAAAATTCATCAACATGTTCGCTGTTTTGGATGAACTCAAAAATATGAAGTCAAGCGTAAAAAACGATTATTCTACGTATAGAAGGTAAGTTAATGTTATGTTAATTGCAGCTAAATCTAGTACATTGAATAAATTATACTATTTCACCGGTCTTTGTGGAATTTATTCTATGTGAATATAATTAATATTTATGATAATTACTATACAGTAATTCTTTTCCTTTATGAATGTCCAATGATTTCTCCTCTGTACATTGTTGTCAAGAATCAATAAATATACAGGAATTCAATCGAAGAAACATAAACTTATTGTATGTTTGATATGAAATCAGTTTGGTTGAGTTCACTGTATCAAGAAGATTTTTAGATCTCGATTTGTGTTATTCTTTACTTATCCATTCAAATTTCAATATTTGTATGTGCATATTGGGCATTTTCGGATATTATGACTATCATCTGATCTCATACCTCAATTTTATCAGTATATTTCGGCATGATTTTAATTGTTTTAATTCAAGTTGCATGTAATTTTTTCCAGAGCTGCCCAGTTTTTGAAAGTTATGGCTGATTCTCATACTCTGCAAGAATCCCAAAATTTGTCAATGTTTTTGGCAACCCAAAACAAAATTAGAGACACTGTGAAGGAAAATCTGGAAAAAATTCCTGGCTACGAAGATCTTCTGTCGGATGTTGTCAATCTCACTGTGCACATGTTCGAGTCAAAAATGTATCTGACACCGAGTGAGAAGCATATGCTTGTAAAGGTAGATAATGTTTTTATGTCTCTTTGATATTCTTTCTTCACTCCACTTCCGTCATTATACTTTCTTATCATTCTTTTTATCGCATAATTATTTATGTTGCGAAATTCGTAGTACACGATTGAGAAGAACATCTTTTCGTGAGTAATGTTAATCTTTCAAATATTCATTAACTCTATTGTGGAAAGTGAAAATCTAAGCATTTATTCGGTCTGACTGACTTGGAGTTCAATTGAAGCCGAAGGTGTTTGCAAAGTGGAGGGAGTGTCCAAAAGCATTGTGGCAAATTTAAACACCTGCTGTGAAATTGAGAAAGATAGAATTGAATTGAATAACTGCCTTTATTTAAACCTGGGAGGGCGAAGTTAATGCTGTATAGAGATAGAGTGGAGGAGTGAGCGAAGATGTGTTGAATTTTGTCATTCTACACTGAAAGCTCTTTAGAAAGTATGCTTCATTTGTAGTTTTAGCATTTAGAAATTTTTATCAAGTTTAAATTTAACATTGTACTCAGTGACCGCTTATGTGTTCAAATTTCTATGTCTTAAGAGCTTCATCTGTGATTCATATATTATAGTAATTATAGGCACTATATTATACTGCATGATGTTTGTTTGTATTGGCAGGTTATGGGATTTGGTCTCTTTCTGATGGACAATGAAGCGTGCAATATCAATAAACTGGACCAAAAGAAGAAGTTGAATCTAAGCAAAATAGATAGGATTTTCAAGGTAATATACATCATTCCAATAATATTCACTATTATAAATTACAATCAAATAACTAATAACATTCACTGCAAACAGAAATTTCATTCGAAATTATTTGGGAACAATCTGGACAGATACTTGTAGCTACTCGAAGTAATTCAAAAACTGAATCTAAACTTGTCCAATTTCTGTTTGAATTTTCTGAGTTGCAATTTTTCTATACTAATAACAATGAATTTGTAGTATGTTCTTCTTGAACCATCAATCTAAACTTAATTTTCCAATCTATTGTATTGTAATGGCCCAAAAATGTCGATACTTCGTAGACATTATTTTTAAATACTGGTCGTAAATTTCAAAATTGAATTTAATTTCTAGTTTTAAAATTTCAACTGAGTTTTTTCAAATCATTATCTATTTTAATCTTTGACAGTTTTGTGCAATATTCTTTCATTGATATTGTGGAATACAAAATCTTTGCAGAATTTGGAGGTAGTGCCACTTTTTGGAGATATGCAAATTGCTCCATTCAATTACATCAGAAGATCGAAACATTGTGACCAGGGGAAGTGGCCTCTTAGCAGCTCAATAACTATCAGTCCTCAGGCAGATCTTATGGTGCATTTGCCTCAGATAAGAGAGGATCACGTGAAATACATATCTGAACTTGCTCGATACAGTAATGAGGTAAGATTAGTATTGAATTTTTAGAAAACTTTTCATCAAAATAATCTGAATGTAAACAAACCTCTCTTGTGATGCCTAATGCACAGCTGACATGACACTACATGAAAAATTCTTTTAAAAAAAAAAAGGTCGAATGACCGCGCCTAGGTCTCCTCAGTCTCAACCAATGTGAGTGATCAGTAGCTCAAAATAAAGCGCACATTTCACTGAGTGTTCTTAAATAAAAATGAAGTAAGGTCATTAACACCGGAGAAACTGAAAAAGAAATGGTAACGGTTCGTTTCAGATCTCCATAAGAAATGTATATGAGAACATTTTTGATTAGACCGTGAAAAATAGCAAAGCTAAGTGACTTTTAATACTTGATGCCTGGTCTGTAAACGAATACCTTTCATTTAAAACAAAAAATGAAGGAAATCGGCCGGATAGAACGTCCGTACTGACTGCCATTAGATTTTCATAAATATTTTTAGTATTTACTTTTTGTTGTAAATTTAACGACTTGCAGTCAGTTTTATATTGCGAATATATAATAAATGTACTCACATTCGGCCGAATGTTTTCGAGGTATTGAATTAAAAAGTTAATATTAACAACGCAGATCGTTATGGAACAAGAAATCCAAGAATTTTTTAATATATAGATAATAGGTTTTTTATTTGGCACAGTTAGTTATAGCAGTTTACTTGAAATAATAATGCAATCGCATCTTTTATTTTAAAAATAAATTACCGCTGTGACGTCATCACTGTCATTTTCCCACTCGAATGACTGTCCATTAGAAATAACATCAATCATCTCTCCATTAACGCCCTTGTACTATCATTCTCATTAACACCTTTGAAAGCTGGGACTTCATTTGAATTAACCAACCCTGGAAGCTGCACAATACATTATGATTGGCTCCGTGTATTTAACCATAATAATTCTTGAGGTCTTCCATGTTATAAATCATCATTGAAATTCTCAACTCTTAATTGGACAATTTAATGTTAGGTCACAACAACTTATAAAGAATCAAGAACGGATGTTGAGAACAAAGAAACAGCAGACCTAGCATTGAGAGGACTGCAGCTGTTATCAGAATGGACCAGCGTTGTCACAGAGCTTTACTCATGGAAACTGTTACATCCCACTGATCATCACCAAAACAAAGAATGTCCTCAAGAAGCCGAGGAATATGAAAGGGTAAGCAACATGTTACATTCATTTTAACAAATATGTATTTCAAAATTTTATTTCTAGTACAAGTTTATAAATATAAAACGGTAGTGTCATTGGTTTAGAATTTAAAATTTTTACTGTACAATATAAAAATATCATAGCAAGCTTTTGTTAATTATTTCCAAAAAAATACATAGAACTCGTCTAATTTCATCTGAAGTTATCATGGGGTTTCTTACTAAAAATTTTCTATTAAATGATTGTATCAAAATTCCCCCAAATTCAAATAAATTTGTTGTCCTTATTCCTTGAGTTTTATTATTAACTTCTATGGAAAAGCCCTTCTTACAAGGCTATTGCACTACTAGCAAAATAGGTTACATTTCAACATAGGTGGCCGGCCAGGGGAAGGGCATGAATGAGTTTTCACCTGTTTTATTCATTTTTTATGATTAATTATTTTATTGTAATATTTCATTTAAATTAAACTTTTTGTTTGTCACTTAATTTATTTCAAAATGTGTTTGAAAATTGCATTAAAATGAATAGAAATTATCAGAATTCCATTACTCTAATGATCAGAACTGCAATGGAGCGCTCTACAATTAACTGCTGGCTATTGGTAAGCTGGCTGAGGTCTGTCAACTTGAGGGATTTTGTTCAGTCTGAAGAGTCTTTCACTTGATTAGGAAGCGGTTGCATGTTTGTTGACTGGTTATCTTAACAACACAATGTTTCTTTTTATTGGAGTGAAGGAATACAAATTTCCCTGCACCTGCACTTATCACAAACTCTCACTAGTAGCGCTGTGGACAGCGGCATTATGACTGTTACGTTCGTTCGTAGGGAAGCAGTAGCTACCGGCATTGCAGCAATAACATAACCTGAGTTATTACTGCTCGTTTTGCATATTATTATTGTCATCATTCTTATTTAAGTTCAATTCTAATATTGGAGTATTGAATAAGCTATTGAAAAACATTCAGTAATAAGGTATTATGTTACACTTTGATACTAGTAATTGACTTTTTGACTGCAGTTCTGTTTGTAGTCCAGTGAAATAATCGATAGTCAATAAGTTTTGTTTAGCTGTGGGTTTGGTACAGATCAAGTTTTGAATGGTTCATCAAGGCATGCATAACAAATCAATTTAATTATAATTTATGATAGTATTTTGACATATTAGATTTATTATAGTTCAAGTTTTGTGAGTTTGTTCATGTAGGTTTAGTTGGGTTTGTTTTGGGTTGGGTGCTTTTAGTCATGTGGTAGAATTTGAACAGTTAGCTACTATTTTGATTAGTATCAAACAATGGATGTTCCCAATGACTTAATATGTTCCTTGTTGGAAAATCCGTTTTCCTGGTGGAGGGAGGAAGATAAGAAAAATCTTCTAAGCTCAGACGATTTTCGGCCAACCCCACTTCTATTCTGCAATAAGCGTGTAGCTCGTCCATCCGGAAAACATCCAACATTCATTTCAAACGTTCATGGTACATAGAGTATCGGTAGTTTTGTGGCACTAATATAAATAAAATTTATTGCTCACCCTGTTTACTTGTTGGTCTGAAGAAAACTGTGTGGAACAGTACAGGTTTTGATTACTTTGTCAGTGCTACTTGCACGTTTCGCAAACATTCAGACTCAGCCGAACATTAGTGCATGTTGAATTTCAAACATCTCAAAACCAAGCTGAATAGGATAGGCGATGTCTTATCAGAATATTCAAGGCTTCATATAGCTAACTTCAATGAAAATGTCTGTTTGAATCGAATAATTATGAAACTTGTAGTTCAAGCTGGCCTTTTCCTCAGCAAGCAAGAGCTGGCATCCGTGGACGCAATGGAGAAATTTCTTCCTTGAATCGTGGCAATTACAAAGAATTTTTCATTTCCTTCATAGAAATAAGCTCAGAAGAAATAAGGAAACATGGAAAAATCAGACCTATTTTTATCGGCGAATCTAAAACTACAAAACGAATTTACTGGATGTAGGCCTATTTCAAACTAAATCAGAGAGATTGCTGAAACTTAAATCTGGGGTAGTTCATTTTTTTCTGTAGAGGTTTATGAAATGACTGATATCCCTCAAAACACATATTGCTCAATAATTGTTAGGTATATGACAACAAAAGGTAAATTAGTTGAGGTTAGTTTTTAGGCTTCTATGATACTATCTGTAACAGAATATTTCATCCTCAACCTATGCAGAAGTTCCATGGACTTCAACATATAATAAAATTATTTATTTGATCCAGACCCCAAGAAGTCTTATAATTCTGATGATAAGTCGCCAATTATTTGTCCTTCACCATAATTTTGGAGAAATTTGGAGCCGCCACTTCATTTCAAATCTTGTTTCTTTATGTAATTTGGAGAATCATCTAGTACTGATGTACTGGCAATGTATCGCATTATAAATGCTGATCTAATTGTTCGTCAAATTGAAAATCAGATGATGTAGAGATCGTATCTCTGTAGATGTCTGGTTCTGTTTCAGTTTGGCATTATTGGTACGATTCCAGCTCGACTCCTTCGAGCTGTTCATAATATTTCGAGAATAGCATATATCTCGTTTAGCATATATGAAGTATATTTTTGAAAAAAATTAATAGAGGGTACTGTAAATATTGGTTTACACTTTTATAACGAAAACCCCATCAGCTAACAATTCTTTTTTTATATTCAATAATTAAAAATCGTGATTAACAATGCTGAATAATTGTTGCAGGCAACAAGGTACAACTATACTGATGAAGAGAGGTTTGCTTTGATTGAGGTGATAGCTATGATCAAAGGCTTGCAAGTGCTAATGGCTCGTATGGAAACGGTTTTCACTGATGCCATCAGGCGAAACATTTATGCAGAGCTCCAAGATTTCGTACAGCTGATGCTTCGTGAACCCCTAAGAAAAGCTATCAAGAATAAAAAAGATCTCATCAGAAGGTATGATTCATTTTTCATAGTAGAAATCGTTACAGTATTGAGATTTATTTTATGTAGTGTTACAGTAAAATATCCCAATTTACAGTTGGTTACAGTGAGTTGGATCAATTTAACAAAATTACTTTTTTATGTAATTTCAAGACCAAATTGAAATGATTGATTCAAATATTTTGAAAAGATTTACCCAAAAACTATATATATAATCTACAAATGTGTTATTTTTACAGTATTATAGTATCAGTACGAGAAACATGTGCTGATTGGCAGCGAGGAGTCGAACCATCCGAAGATCCTGCTCTTAGAGGAAAGAAGGACCCAGAAGCTGGTTTCGGCATTAAGGTTCCTCGTCGTAACGTGGGTCAGTAATAAAATAATAATTCTATAATTCAACTGTAGTTCAGTTGTACATGTCTTATTTTTTGTTTAGCTTCTAAAATGTTTAGTGTGTTCATTGCATGATCAATATTATGAAAATAAATTTTTTGGCTTATATTCATATTTTTGAAGCATTCAATGTCTGATGAATAAAGACAATCTTTATTATTGAATTGAATATTACATTTTGATTGTGTAGGTCCGTCTTCCACACAACTATACATGGTGCGCACAATGCTTGAATCTTTAATTGCCGACAAATCAGGAGGCAAACGTACTCTTCGAAAAGATATTGATGGGCAGTATCTTGTTCAAATTGACCAGTTCCACAAGACATCGTTCTATTGGAGCTACCTCCTGGGATTCAGCGGTGAGATGATAATCTTTAGTATTTTATAAGAGCTGTTCTGTTTGATTTTAAGATTTGAATATATTCTAAGGAATTTTAATTCCGATTTATAATTACATTTTTTAGAACTATTCTTCTAGATTTTAAAATTTGAATCTACTCTAAAAAATATTTACAGTTTGGCACACATTCGATGTTTCTAAGACGGTTTCAGTCAAATTGTTTGGAACTGCAATTAGTTCTGAAAATTATCAGCTTAACTTTATAATATGAAGTAAAATTGTGACTAGCAATTCAAACCCAGATATCAAATTATAAAAAAGATTTCCTTGAGAAGATTTATGAATATTTTCATCTTAATGTAGGTAAGAATCTTAACATTTGTCAATTTTCTTTGTTATTGGACTAATAGAGATTCATATCTATTGAAGAAATGCAGTAATAATTTCACAACAGTAACAATATATTTATATTGTGTTTCAAAATTACAGTGTAATTTATATTTACAGAAATTTCATCTCGAATTTTGTTGCCTGCTATCATTTTCGTAAATGTATCGTTTTGCACTATGACATTAATCTATAATCTATAATCAAGTTTGACTTTAATTCATGATCAAAACGGTTTGTTTTTTGCAGAGTCGCTTCAACAATGTTGTGATCTTTCTCAGCTATGGTATCGTGAATTCTACTTGGAAATGACGATGGGTCGTAGAATTCAGGTAATTATCCTTAATTACGACATGTTAATTATAATATCTATTGAATTGTATAATTGCCAGATGCTAATATTAATTAAAATATACTCAACAAATCGTAATATCCAGCTACATGAAACTTTCATTTGATAAACTAATGGTTCCATGATTTTTAATTCCAAAAATTCCTCGAATTTTTGTGATTTGAATCATAAATTGGTATTTGCAATAAACAATAAAGGGGCAAAAACTTGAAAACAACAATAAATTATAGTTAGTCTAGAGTTTATATAGAGATGGAGGGATAAATGATAGTCTAGAGATAAATCATTCTACTATCTTCATTCTTGTTACTATCTTCTACTAACTTCTACTACTCGATCATTTTACAGAATAAAGATTCTTTGCTATTCTAAATAGAACAGTCCCCAATAATTTAACATATTTTATAATATTGTCTAAACGTAGATTGAACACTTTTGAAATTATGTTACTTATTTGCCTGAGTTAGTTGCCAACTTGAATTTATCAGGACCTTGAAAGTTTTTAGTAGATGAAAAGAAACTCCCATAGTTCGAAAAGCAATAAATTATCGACCTTTTCTCGAGAATAGGAAATGTGATCAGTATTAGACAATTAAAAATCAAACAACTTTTCTGACTTCAGCATAAATTAAAATTTACATGTTCATCAGAAACTATTTTATTACAATTTATGATGAACTATGTTTACATCTTGTCTGGGAAAAGGTATAAATATAAATTATATTGAGCTGCTGCAATGGTAGAAATTTTATTAAATCTAAGTACAGAAAGTCAATTGAATTGATTTTGGAATTCCAATTTTGAAGAAAGCTATTTTCTAGTGAATCAACATCAACCTCAAATTATGAGAGTACAGTATCCCCAATTGAACAAGTTCCCAATAAACCTAGCTTTTTTTTATAATAGAAACTTCTAAGAGAATGTATGACGCCACACAAGGAGTGTTCTTCGCCTGATCAAGTTTATTCTGAAACTTCTGTAATACTTGTTCAGCTACTAAATGCTGTGATAACCATTATTGAAAGAGTTGGTCCGAAACATAGAAATAATTCATAAAAATTCTATTTGTTTTCTAAAATTTAGTTTATTTATCTAGTGAAATCTTTTCAACGTGTTGAAAGTTTGTGTATATAATACTAAGTGAATGTGTTATGGTGTAGAAATGCACCGTTCGCCACCAACATAATGAGGAATGCAGCGATTTGGTGACCATGGAAAAAAGAATCCAGGTATTTCCCAACAAGACCCTCTAGGCCTGATATCAAATAACATTTTGTTGATGCTCTTAGTACATGGTGCCAGTCATTACCCTATTATGTATCACTTATTTTTATCACTAGAACTTTTCAAATTTTTTAATCTCACTGACGAACTTTGTTCAATGTGTTTATTTTTTCTTTACTAAGTTTTATTACTTGAAAACTTCAAATCCCTTTTTTGATTATTCTATAATTTACCTTACTTAGTATCTTAACTTATTTCTTCAATTCAGTAGAACACTATATCTTTTTACATCATTATTATTCAACAGATACAACTTTTTTCTATTTTAAGATCAAGTTAATGGCATTAATAAAAATTTCGTATATGATGTATTTATTGGCAGAAGCGAACATGTTTCATATCTTCTTGATAGTGAGAATAAGGAGCAGTTGTAGGTTTCTGCCAATAAATACATAATCAACTTTTTTCGTATTTAAGTATGACTGAATATCTCACCGTATAATGTCTCAGAATTTCTAAAATCTTTCGTTTACCAATTCAAAAACATGACTGGCAACCAAAGATCGGACTTGTATTTTACCATTTTGCTTGATTAGATCATTTTGATCCTGGACTACTGGTTTACTTGGTTTTTCAGCATGTGGTGTGCCTCTTCATTACTATGCTATTTGCTATGCTGTTGAAATCATAATTTTCCAACCCTTCCTCATCGTTTTTTAAAAATTTATAATCTTTCATGGTACTTCTCTGTTTTTTTAGTAATTTAGGTTTCTGACGCTAATATTGCGTTTTATTGTACCAGCTACCCGTAGAATTCATATATAAATTCAATCGAATTTGTTTTTCTCTTTACAAGTCGATAAATTTAATAAGAATCCTCATGCATGGCGTTCCTCTCATGACATCTCAAAAATATTATTCATTACATCAATCTCAACAAAAGCATGTGCTCTTCTTATTTTAATTCAAAGCATTGACAATTATCAGCCAGAAGTAAGTTATGATAAATAACATTTTATTGATTATCACCGCTTTAAATGTGTATAACCCTGAAGTGAGAAACCCACGAGGAAAGGGCCAAGCTCTCAACTCCTTCCATGCAACCGTCCTGCACGCAAGCCAACATGCGTTTTACAGGAGACTGGTGACTTTCCGCGCGTGCGAGACACATTTGAACTATTGCTGCAACTTATTTAAGGTGGAATGCAAGATTGAGTACACTGCCCTGGGCTGAGTCAATGTTTCTTCCAGCATCTACCAAATGTATATAGCTTTCCAAAGAAAATCATAACTCAGTCCAAGATTGAAAAATTTCGATTTAATTTGTGTTCATATGTTATTAACGACTAGTCCCTGTTTTACGGGGTCCTTGACCCTGCTTCACCGCTTTAAATGTGCTAAGTCCATTCTATATGGACCTAAAAAGCGCGGCAGAAAGGCTTGGCTTAAAACCCATGTTGACTTAAATGCATTTGTCGGTGCCAAATTTCGCTCCATATTGTTTCTTTGATAAGGTTACATGGGTACTGTATGGTTTCTGCCGCGCTTTTTCGGTTCAGTTTAGAATGGGCTCAGAATAAGATAATCAGGAGAGCACTACCTAGGATGCGTCAACAGAATTTCAATCGGCTTATTAGCATGTATGATGGACCTTGCCACTCGCTCGTTGAAGATGGTTAAGTATATTAGTCCCGGGGTGTATTTTTTGCTTTTTATTAATGATCAAATAATGAATTAGTATTGAATCCAAATCTCCTGATGTGAAAGGGATTATGAGCCGAGTAGAAGATTTTCTCAAAGCCGAAATCAGCTTAAGTTGGCATACATATTTTGGTCTCCTTTCCATCTGGCATGCTACGAATAGTACTGTTCTTTTTGTTGTATTTTATGAGTTGTTAGAAAGTCGCTGCAAAATACATTAAGTGTCATCTTTAATCGGACACTTCTTTCATTTACTGGCCGCATTACACGTATGAGATGTGCGAATGGTTCATTTTCCTAAGATCCATATTATACGCGATAAACCTGTGTATGAGAATCACCCGTGAGAACCGGCTTTTAGAAAAATTGACCACTCGCTCAGTCACTGTCTCGGCACGAGTATAGAAATTACTACCGTAGTAAATAAGTAATGAAGTTGCTGATTTTAGTTCGACCAATATCATTAAGTAGTTTTACTTATATGATGGAAATTGTTGACTATTGAGCTGTAGTAGTGATTGCTTCCTAGTTGTAATTTCTAAATGCACTCATCGCTTTGAAAGTGCATTACATTTTTAGCTTTAAAAGTAGGTGCTGTAGTATTCATATAACTTGGCAGCGTGCAGCAGATGGGATATGCTACATCTGAACCCTACATACTGCTACCAAGTTATATGAAAACTACAGTAAGTTTGTTTTGCCTTATTTATTTTTTGAAAACAGTTTGAATTTCTGTTTTCCATGAATCCTTTTAATTTATTGCATTCTATTGATGCGAGCGCAGCTCAAATATTACATTCTACAATGAATTCTCTTTGTGTGTTCAAATACTTCAACTTGTAACTTTTAATTATTCATAGAAAGAAATTTACTTCTCAATTTCTTCAAATTGGATTATACCTGTACATAATATTTTCCATGGCTGAAGTTTGAAACTATACTGGTAATATAATGTTGTGGAACTATATTAATAACGTGGACAGGCTTTTGATTTCGATCAACATTTCTTTTTAATAGTCGATTTTTAATATTTTGTTTTCAAAATACTATGGCGCATGATGTATTAAAATAATAGCATGGTAATAGCGGATATTAAATTGCTATTTTCAGTAGAAATCAGGAGAGTGAGCTTTATAATAAATATGTATTTTTGTTAGATCATATGTATGCTTCAAAATTGTTATTTAATTCATGTATCTTTAATCATCATACATTATTTTACTTTTCATAAAATCGTAATGGAAACCTTCAAAAATTAAAGCAATTTTAATCCACATTATTTTGTTCCTTGCTTCAATCTTTTGCAATTTATTGCTAATACAGTTCTTTCGCTCATGAAACAATGGAAATCGCGCTTCAAAATGTTCTGAACAATGCTGAAAAATTATTGAAATGTTGATAAACAATTACTGGATTTATGACATTTGCAAAACTCCTTTTTTATTTTCGATTTACTTCTTATTTCATGAATAAGAAAAGTTTAAACTGCTATTTCAGGCGGTTAAATTTAGTCTCTGCCTAGTTTATGAATTTCTTTGTTAATCAAATAATAAGTTTAGCGATTTCTCATGTTACCTCTTTTCTTACATTCTTTTGTATCATGTGTCATTCGTCTACATTCTCTACATACGACTAGTACTTTAATTATTATAAGTATAGACTATTCACATCATTATTTCATCTAAATTTCAGACTTCCCTTATTCCATTTGATAGACCCGAGTACTTCATGCAAATTTATTTTTTCAGGAGTTATCTTAGCCTACATCTCTTATTCAAGCCATTCTAACTATTCTATAATACTGTAACTCATCATTCTATCTCAATATTCTGATCGAAAGATTACACGGAGGACACGTTAAGCCCATCGGTCCCGGCTGCCTAAAAAGGACTCTTTTAAGTCGCGCCAGAAGCCCTGAACTTATTCAGGTGCGACCTGATAACTCTGACACCAGACCTGACCCAGCCAGGTCACTCGATATTATTATTATTATTATTATTTATTATTATTATTATTATTATTATTTCTTAAGTCTTTATCCAGGAAGTGGTAATTTCTTTCAATATTAATGGGCTTCTGTCTACTGCTTTATACTAGTTTGAATTCACTTGATCCAAGCTTTCTCAAGATATCCAAATATATATAAGTAGATTTTGCATCACTTCTAACAAGGAATAATCATTATAATCTCTTCAACTTCACTAAATTCCTTTCCATGTTACAGTTTCCAATTGAAATGTCAATGCCATGGATTTTAACTGATCACATCCTTCGCACAAAAGAACCATCAGTGATGGAGTAAGTATTAGGCCTATACATTCACTTTTGTCAATACTCAACAATATAAATAATATTCTATGTAACATTAAATTTATCTTAATCGTTTCTTCTGAAATATTGCCAACTTAAGAAGCTTGTGCATCTATGTGTTAAGTAGATTTCATTTTTCCAACTCTTTCCTTTCGAGCTCAGCCAGAACTCGATGGAAGAATAATGTTCAATATGCAACTTTATTATTATTGTCTCAATAGCATAGATTGCAGGAAAATAATTTTAATTAATATTTTTAAAAATTTAATTAATTTTCAAAATTTGTAACTTAGTTTTTTAAAAGAAATTAAAAAAAATTCTATTGAAATAAAATGTGTAAAAAGAGCATTATGGCTGTGATGGCTGATTCTATGTTAATAAATTAGTTGAAAGTTCGAGTGTTGAGTCTTCATATTTGCTGACTAAAGTAATTGCTTTTAATAAATGATGAAATGCTATGAAGTACAGTATTATAATATGTTTCTCTTGAACTATTACATCTCAGGAAAAGGTAAAATAAATTATTTTAATTCGTATAACGTGCAATTGTAATGTGCTGTTTGTGTTTAATATTTTCAGATATGTTCTGTACCCATTGGACTTGTATAATGACAGTGCTCATTATGCACTCACAGTCTTCCGTAAACAGTTTTTGTATGATGAAGTTGAAGCCGAAGTCAATCTGTGCTTCGATCAGTTTGTGTACAAGTTGAGTGAACAAATCTTTGCTCATTACAAACAACTGGCAGCAAGGTATGTGAAATTTTCTTATGAATTCTGAATATCACAATGCTCTAATGAACCTTGTAATTAGATATAACTATGTATGTAATAAGTTATAGACAAAAAATCAATATCATCTTTTAATGAAAAATATTGTTATAAAAGCAAGCAAAGCAGTTATTTACGCACATAGAATTACGTTGTTCTATGTAGATCATTCCATTCATGGTTGTACATGAATTGAAACCCAATCTGTGTTCTCTTGCTCTTCACATGTCTTTGTCACTCTTATTCTTCAAGTGTGCAACTCTCTCACTCAATTGAATTTCTCGAGATTTCTTCAGACTTCTTGAACAATCGAGATCATGTTCCGTGGCCTTCTCGAAGCTTCTCGTATATAAAGGAGCTCATGTGAACCATTGAATTGAGTCTTACAAAAGCTTGCGTGACAGTTACGTTTACAAACCCACATGTCAGATTGTGTTACAGATCTCGTGCCAGTGGAGTAAACAATGCCTGATTCCAGTGTACAGCGCAGAGACAAGTGTTTACTGGTTGTGCAGCTTACTTATAGTTTTAAAACGTTGTGTTAAGTGATATTATTTGGGACTGTCAAATAACGAATTGGACTGTGTTTTATAAGTGATAAGTTGCTCTTTTTTTATCATTTCTTTCTACATTATTGCACAGTTTATTGGACTCTTGTTTCTTTTGTTATTGATCAGCCTCTAATTAATTATTCATTAATTCTTGTAAATAATTTCTAAAAAAGAGTATTAGCTTGTCATTTTTTGATCTGTTTTTATTTATTAATTGAACTTACAATTAGTGTGTTTAAATGGACTAATTTGTGTAAATAAAGTGCAAGTGTGAACTTTAGTGTTGCCAGCCTTATTTTAGCTTTAGAACCCGTAACAATATGATAATTGCATTATTATTATAATCGCCAGGATATTGCGTACTTTTGTCATTTAAACTCAATAAAACTGTAATTTTATAACTATAAGTAAAATATGAATAATGCCCTTCCAAATTAAAGGGCTTATATGATATGTTACTTATGAATCATTATCTCATAACTAGATAATTTTCTTGTAACCGTTATTTAAATTTCAGGTTGTATGAAAAATTTCAAATAGTTTCAACTTAGAAGCTACTGAAAATAAAAAATTGAGAATGGTATTACTGTTTTTGAATGTAAATACTGTAATTACATTACATTCGCCTCCTCTCCTTGTGTGCTGAATTTCACATAGTATGTAATTTGATAATTAAACATTTCCTTAAAATCTAAGTAAGATGTAAAGTTTGTAATTAACTAACACAGACATTCTACAACTATCTGACTTTCTACAAGAAACGCTACTTCATTTACGTTTTTCTTTCAAAATTCAATTCAATTTTCAATTTTCTCTGAAAAATCCTGTCCAGAGGAGTTTATTTTCATTTGATACATAATAATAAATTTTTACAATGTCTGTGTATAAATATTTCCAAATTGATTACTCATGAATACCCCACTATATAAATATGTAAATTTTCAATTTATGCCAAATTCCTGTTACCTCTACCACCTTTCTAACTCCACAAACTTATCATTACTAACTAGACTAACTAACAACAACAAAAAACACTACAAAAAATAATGTAATATACTGTTACGGGTTCTATGTCTAAAATAACGCTGGCAACACTTAAATTTATCACTCGCACTTTATTTACACATATAATCCACAACACGCACTGGTCAGTAATGTCTTACAGAAAAATAATCAATTAAAAACAGATAAATCGATATTGTTTAACTAATAAAGAGATTTCAATATTATACTGTACAAAAATCAATCACTAAATGTTAAAAGGCCGATCTAATATTAAATAATAACTGTTTAATAAACTGTCCAATAATTCAAGAACAACGTCTAAAAAGAACAATTAACTTACGTAGCACAAGTCCGTAATACAATAATAGCTATGAGTAGTCTACTCGTACAAATTTAAATGGTAAAATAATTCTCACTAATTCAAGCGATTATCACTACAGAACTGTCACTTGTTGTCTCGACGAATTTCAAACAAGAATAAAACTATCGTTTACCTACGCGCTCGCTTTAAATAGGCTATTATCTGAACTAGAAAGATGGAGATTTTTCTAAAATGTTCGATGAAATTCTAAACAAAGAGATAAGACGTTCTAATATATTCGATAAATTTCCATGAGGTTCTAATAAAATATTCTACAAGTGTCAAAAATAAACAATATAAGAGTATAATAAAATAATATAAGAGTAATTAATTGCTTCCGGAAATCAATATTGACACAGCAGTTAACGCTGAAAATCACTGTTCTTTCTATCTCCTCAACAATCCCATAAATAAATAAAATAAAAATATCTTATTACATTTTCAAAAAAGCTTACTCAGTAAGCTTAATTGGCGAAATCTATTATAGCAAAGAATACGTTCTAGAGAGGTATTTTTTAATGAGAAGTTGTCTTGCCAAGATTGCAATGTCCAGGGATACCATAAATTTCTTTATGTAGAGAATTTCGTCATTTGGAAGTTCGTTATGAAGAGGTTCCACTGTGATTTTTTCCAGCATTCTTTTGGATAAACGATTCAGAGTAGAATGCGTAGCGATGGGTACTTACCTGCTACCTTACCCAAGGGCGAATCGGTATGAAACGCTGCTCAAACAGAGACATGTCCAGTTGCTGGGAAGATCCATCGATTTGAACAAATTGATCACTCAACGAATCAACGCTGACATGCAGAAATCACTCGACCTGGCTGTCAGCAAATTCGAAGCTGGCGATATAACTGGAGTAGTGGTAAGTGAATGATCCGTATTTATGAACGCACTTACGGGTAAGGCCCGTATTTATGAACGCACCTTCAGGCTTTCATAACTTGAGAGAGGCTTGAAATAACATTAATTTAAAAGGAATTTTGAATTTTTATTTATTTTCACACAACATATTACAATCATAATAGAAGTACAATTAAAATAGAAAGAAATATATTTCCCCACATGGACTACAGATCCGTGTGTGGGGAAAGAATTCTTATTTACTAATGTAAGAGATACTTTTACATTTTTTTTCTGAGGATGAAGCCCACATAGGTCTTTGACCTGTGCGTGGGTAATGAGTTGGATGATGGTAATTGATGAGTTGGACCTACAGTTTTAGGTGGGTTCCGAACCACCGGGAAGTGATTTTACAGCAGAGAACAGTGTCTCTTTGCTGGCCAATCTAATCCGTCACCGTTACAAACAGGACCTACGAGAACGCAGCTTATCTCTATCTGATTGAACAGATACCTGCTACGGCTCGCAGCTATCACTTCCCAAATTATTACTAAATGAGTTACTAATAAAATTTGGAAAATATACAATTTGTTTTTTAATTACAAATGAAAAAAATAATTTTGAAGAATTAAGAATTCCATACCCGAAGAACTGAAAGTGACTAGTCCAGCAATGATCGATCAATCTACTATAAATAAATACAGTAATTGGCAGATTCTCAAAACACCCTGGCAGCGACAGCTTTTGAATAATGCTCAGCAATTAAGTGTAGGCTTTTAAAGTCTCTCTTGATTCAAGAGAGCCTCAAGGTGTATTTATAAATACGACTCTTTATCCTCTTATTTGTAATTCAAAGTGAAATTCTTATAAAATTTGCAAATCCCGAAATGCTGTGTTCAAAAATTGAATTTCGTTGCATCCCTTGAGGTATAGTGATCCCTAAAACATTACTTATTAATCTAGATACTTTGTTTTGAAGCACACTATATAATGAAGTATACTTTTAGGGTATTAAGGCCTACCAACATCCCTCCTTTGATAGTACTGCACTGAACTGGAAAAGTCTTCATTGGGTGGTCTCGACTAAAATAATCTTATTGTTCAAATCCCATCATGTTTTTTTTTTCTTTGTATAGGCCTACTACGGACCACAATAGTTCACTGGATATAGCATTCGTCATTCCCAATTTGTCATTCATCATCGGCCTCTCTCCTTCTTCTCCATCTTTCCTTCATTCTCTCGCTTTGAGCCAACCTTCTCTCTCTGGACCATGTTTCTCGCTTCTGTTCTTCTGAAAAAATACCAACCAGTAATTTATTCCTCAACTCCATTCTCTGACTGATATCCTGCTCCATCATGTTTATATTAAACAACTTCTTTAAAATGCAACATAAGTATAGATGCTGTTTTGAAAATATTCCTGCTAATATCGATTCATGTTTATAGTGAAACTTTTTAAAGAGTTAATTGCATAGATGCAGACATTACATTTAATTATGGAAAATCTGTGTATTCTATTGAACTATGTGAAACTCATTTCAATGTACATATCATATAGTGTAAATTCTAATCTCGGTGGGTCCTTTCCATAATTGAAATGAATTGAGAAGTCGGTTCCAATAAATTAACTATATGAGTTTTGACAATACTGTCAACGTGTATTGATAACTTTTCAATTCATTTCAATTTTTTCCCGACAATTTTGATTCTTTCAGGACGAATTATTTGAAGTCGCTCTTTGAAAAAATACATGTACAGGAATAACTTATAAATTTCACTTAAATAAAGTATAATATTAGCGATAAATTTAAGAAAATTCTGAGTGGTTTTGGGATCATAAAATTGTAGGTGATTGCTGCTAAATAAAATAAGAATCTTGTTTGTAAAAATATTCCTATTTCTTTTTACCAAATATAATTTCAGTTGAACTTTGTTTTTTCAGGAATTGGAAGGATTGTTGCAAGTTAATAGGCTGTGTCACAAACTGCTAAGCAAGTTTTTGGCTTTGGATGAATATGATGCCATGTTTAGAGAAGCCAATCACAATGTTCTGGCTCCTTATGGCCGCATAACATTGCATGTGTTTTGGGAGCTCAATTATGACTTTCTTCCCAACTATTGCTACAACGCCGCTACAAACAGGTAATAGAAAAAATGTTTAATAATTGTTTACTACTAAATTCTTCTACAAACAGGTGATAGGCTTCACTTTCATAGAGTTCACTTTCAATTTTAAAAAATGAACTAAATAATGTGTTGATTGGCCGCGTGGTGAGAGCGATATCTGTGAGATCGTGTTAAGTCACGAACGCTCATGACTGCGATTGAATGGGTAACCGGCAGTTATGACTTTCTGCTTTATTAATTACAAGGTTGCTCAAAACTCACTTGAACTATTTATCGGTTCACCGAGCTTATGAAAACATGACTCAAATAATGGTGAATTGGTACCGGCTTGGGTCTCACCCATCAATAGTATCAAAAGCCAATTATTGTAATTATTAACTTAATGAGTGTGTACTTAGCATTTAATTGTTTGAAAAAGTATGAATAACCTCTAAAATATGACCAAAGAATCATGAAAGTATTTAATAAAGGTCTTTTCATACCAAAACTTACCTGCATTATGATTCTGTATGCACAATCATTATTCAATTCCATTGAAGAAGGACATAGTATTATCTTTCTGTTTTTTTTTTCAATTTTATTTTACTGAGGTTTTGTCCAGAAAGTAATAGGAATGAGTCGATTAAAAAAAAAATGTATAGAGCCAATCGTTACAATTCTTGAAAAACTTTCAAAATAGGCTCCTCCTGCGTCGAAACAGCGCTGCCAGCGCGATTTCCAAGCATTGAAGGCGTCACGGTAGGCATTCTCCGGAATAGCCTTTAGAGCCGCGGTGCAAGCTGCTTGGATCACGATTCTGACGATTCTGTCGTCTCAAAATGCTTTCCTTTAATCGGTCTTTTCAGGCGTAGAAACAAAAAGAAGTCCGGGGGGGGGGGCTAAATCTGGGCTTGGGCTGTTGGGCGGCTGAGGAAGCGTTTGGATGCCTGCCTGGGTCAGGTAGCTGGTCACAAGAAAGGAGGTGTGAGCAGGGGCATTGTCGTGGTGTAACTTCCAGTCAGCTGCGATGTCTCTTCGGACCCGAAAATGCTCAAATGCTCAGTCACAATGTCATGAACAGTTTTTGGTAAATTTAACATCTGGGCAATTGAATAAGTACTCAGTCGACGGTCTGAGTTCAAAACTTCCCGCACACGAGTCACATTGTCGGTGTTTGTCGAAGTCGAAGGTCTTCCAGCACGGTCTTCATCGGTGACCTCTTCCCGGCCCTCCAAAAAGGCCTTGTGCCACCGAAACACACCTCTTCTTGCTGAAGTATTATCTGGGTAAGCCTGCTTGATCATATCAAACGTCTCTGTCCCAGATTTACCGAGTTTCACACAGAATTTAATCGCCGACCTCTGCTCTAAAGAACGCTGCATTTTTTGCTTGCACCACTCACAAAAACACGTCGCACTTATCTAGTATGTCTTAAACTTATCATTTAGTTATGAGTGCAAGATGTTGTTGTTGAGTTCTAATGGAATTTTGAATTTTACTCCAGATTTGTGAAATGCAGAGGAGGAATCATGTTCACCCAACCAGTGCACAGAGATAAGCCACCTCAGATGGGGCATCACTATTTGTGGGGTAGTAAGCATCTCAACTTGGCTTACACTACAATTTTCGGCCAATATACAGGTGAGATGTCAATATTATTTTCTATTTAAAAATAATAAGTCCAATGAATAGATGAGTTTCAGATTACACAGACTTGACACGGGTCAGGGGATAGCATCACTAAATCATGAATCAATTGAGGCCAAATTTATAAATTTCATCAAATTAATTTTTCAAAACTATGTTCTCGGGGGAAATGCATGTCTATTTTGCGGCTTTCTGGTTTATCAATCCTATTCATATGTATTCAAATCAGTTTTTACGTTATTTTTAGTACTGTAGATCATCTTTTAATGTATGTGATTACTGTATCCATATTAATTGTAAAATATTAATATTGTACATTCTTAATGTAGATTACAAATTTGCTACCACACTTGAGGTTGTCTTCGATTTTGAGTTTTTACACTGTTATTACATAACCTGAATTATTCTGATAATAATTATTCGAAGCAAATAGAAGCGCATCTGCTAGAACGTATTTAATATTTCTTATGTTATGAATATGTACATGTTGCATTATAATATTCGATTTAGGCACAAGTTCCAAGTTTCCAAGAATTCAAACAGTCAGCTATTTCAATACATCACAATTACAAAACAAAAATAATAATAATTATAAATAAACAATAATTGTGGATAAACTGAAAAATATATTCCTTCAACACATTTCAATAATTCCAGAGCATGAATAAGCAAACTTTTGCATGAACTTTCTCATATGAGTGTGTTTTAACAGGATTTGTTGGCGCATATCACTTCCGCACAATGTGTCGTCTTCTCGGCTATCAAGGGATTGCAGTTGTCATGGAGGAACTTTTGAAAATAGTCAAGTCACTAATTCAAGGAAACTTATTGCAATTCACTAAAACTCTCATGGAAGCAATGCCCAAGGCTTGTAAATTACCAAGATACGACTACGGTTCTCCAGGTTTGTAATTTTTTCAAGGTTTCTTTTACAACGTGTTAAATCAAGGTTTTCAATGTTCACAATATTTTTCTAAGGCGAATGTGGATTTTTTTTCTGAGGATGAAGCCCATATAAGTCTGGGCCTGTGCGTGGGTAATGAGTTGGATGATGATATTTGATGAGTTGAAAATACAGCTTTAAATGGGCTCCGAACCATTGGAAAGTGATTTTACAGCAGGGAAAGGGGTTTTTGCTGGCCAATCTATCGGTCACCCTTAGGGGTCAGGAGTTTGTAGCTTATCTGACTGAACAGATAACTGCCACGGCTCTCGGCTATATTTAGTTCTGAATGTAACTAAGTCTTTTCCAAGACAGGCTGTGAAATGTAAGAAATCAACTCAATTAGTCATTATGTGAATTTTTCATTGCATTCAACAAGTATTTTTGAATCAAACGCTAACATCTGGAAAGACAAACTGGAACTTGAGACCATAGTTTCGTAGGACAAAGCATGAGCAACGAACTTCAAGAGGGAAATTTCACTATGTTGCCAAAAAATTTACAGTTGTTAAAGGAGGCTTATTAACTAGGAATAAAATTGAAGGGATATTCCTTTCTCTGTACTCCTTGCAAGAGTTTACTAATTGAATTCATAATACTCTCAAGTTGTTCACATTTTGCTTGCCGATAAATGTGGTTTTTATATATTTCTCATATATAAAATACACAATTTAAATTTCCTATTACATAAATAAAAATGATTATATCAATCAATAGTTGTGTATGTGCGAGACTGTACATCCAATTTAAAGGTTTTTCAAAAAAGGCAAAATTGTAATGATCAATGGAATATGAACACAGGAAATCATCAAATGAGGGAAAATGTATTGAAACAAATGTGTCTTACGGATTTCACAAGATCGGCAACGATTCGGAACACTAAATTCGGCACATAGCTTCCTCTAAATTCGATTCAATGCACCTCGAAGGTCAATTTTTTATTTTCCTTTCAGTCGTTTCAAAATTAATGTTCAAATTTCACTTATGGGCACTATTGCTGATTTAAAATGTGTTTGGATGGAGGGAGCTCATAGAACAGGTACATGATACATCACTATGATGCAAAAAGCTTGATATTACAAGCCGAAGTAAAACATTGACATGTTTACTATAATCATACCGTTTCAAAGCATGTGATGTTTACTCTAAACTCAATTCCGTCGCCATTTCTCATTTCTTTTCACCTTTTTCAAAATTAATGTTGAATTTCAGCATTTTTGTAAAATGGATTAGATGCAGGAAACTCATAAAGTAGCCAAATCACCATGATGCTGATGTAGATGACACGCCGATATTTCACAAGCCAAAGCAACAGATTAGTTCTGTATCAATGTTGCAGCATCAAAAAACACAGCTTATTTGTGCACTTCTCTTTTCTAACAGCTGAACTGTATGGCTAGCAACACTGCAATTTCACTCGCCCTTCCCAATTTCGTAATTTTGTGATGGCTATCATAAGTTATCTACAAGAAAAGTGAAACTCCAAACTGGATTCCCGGGCAGGACCGGGTAAAATGCTAGTAATCAGTAATTGGATAAGTGCTCGAATACTGACTTATTAATATTATTGTTTGGTTTTTATTATGAACTAACAATCATTACTAATAAAACTTATATGGACATCAACAATAAAAAAACTTATTATCGTCTATTTCAATAGTTTAAATTTATTTCTTTAACATTTCAGGAGTACTGGGTTATTACCATGCACAGCTGAATGACATAGTTCAGTATCCGGACGCAAAGACTGAACTTTTCCACAATTTCCGAGAATTGGGCAACACTATTCTCTTCTGTTTGCTCATGGAACAAGCACTGTCGCAAGAAGAAGTTTGCGATCTGCTTCATGCTGCACCTTTCCAGAACATTTTGCCGCGTCCTTTTTGTAAAGGTATTTATCAAAACCCACAACGGTCTTGCATTCATTTTTTTCAAGTTTCTATTATGTGTTCTAACCAGAATATATTCATTTCTAGAAACCATCAATAAATATGATGTGCTAAATTGTTTGCAAAGTAGTCTACATCACAGAATAGATGAAGTATATAAATATAGTATATCTATTCTGTGTCTACAGTTTATTTAGCAGTGACTCATCGTTACAGCACGCGGTAGAGACGCACGCTGTAAGTTAAAATTGTCATGTGTCTGGCCACCTGACATTTCCAGCCAATAGCATACGTCGCTGCCACATGCAGTAACGATGCAAACGATTGCAAAACTAAACTGAATTAGACTGTAATGATAGTCCTTTGAGATATTTTTTTTTTAAATAATTGCAAGATCCAACGAATGAATTTTGGATTTCGTGATCTATTAACCATATCTTGATTTTTTCTTCAGGGTATGAACTGGGATGATTTCTCTAATTTTGAAGGGTAGGATATTGTACATGTTTGGTCCCAGATATACTATTGATCTCTGAGCAAATAAGGTATTCATCCTAGGAATTAGTAAATCGATGTTTCTTTTACGTGTATTATGAGTATGCTCAACATTGAAAAAATTGTGGGTTTCTTTTGATGGTAGTAAGAATTCTGCGATCATATATATATATTCCTAACGCTTGAAGCGTAGCTTTCTGAAAAAAGATGTACTGATGGAAAAGTGGATGCTTAATATCTATTACCTTTAAAATATACAGAACATAATTCATTAATCGATATCCATAAACTATTCAATGCTGTTGTCAATATCCGCCATTGCGTAAGTCTTCAGTATAACTGATAGATTTTTGAGGAATTCGAAATTAATAACTTATGAATGAATTTTACTCACTGAAAATTACAGTTTGAATTTGTGAGTAAAACACATATTTTATGGAGGTCAGTGATAAATATTTAATTTTACAGAGGGAGAAAGACCTGATAGCAAACTCAAAAAGATGGAAACAAAGTATCAGCCTCTTCAAATTGTGCCCAACATTGACCGATCAGGAACGGCAAAGGTTAGTAAGCATAAAATACATTATTTTCTAGTGTAGATGAAACTTTGTTAATGTTAATGATGTGTTAATGTTTTCATATGTATTTGTACAAGTGTGTGTAAAGGAATAGCAATAAATTTATTTCTTTTCAACATTTTGAAAATTATTTCTAATAACTATTGTTTTTATCTATTATTTTTCAATTCTAGCAAGCGATGATAGCGAGAGAAGGCGATCTCCTCACAAGAGAGAGGCTGTGCTGTGGACTGTCTATCTTCGAAGTTGTGCTGTCGCGGCTTCGTGGATTCCTCGATGATCCAGTGTGGGTCGGTCCTCCGCCAGCTAATGGAGTCATGAACATGGACGAATGCACTGAATTTCATCGGTTATGGTCAGCCCTGCAATTTGTCTATTGCATCCCGGTTGGAGACACGGAGTTCACTGTTGAGTGAGTAATCGATTTCACATAATCGAGTACACATTTTCAAATACATGATTTTCCCATAAGATCAGTTTAAAAACATATTTGCTACGTTGAAATTTTCCAGCGTATGTTTTAGTAGTTTGTGGATGATGAGTCCGGAGACTTGTGCTTGGGTAATGATGTGAATGGGTGAATGATGAGGAACATCCATGGCTGAATGAGATTCAAACTCAAGGCTGTAGGAAACGAAGCCAGCCAGAGCCCCTTATCTTATCACAGACAAGCGCTCCAACCAACTACGCTACCAGAGCCTTGATTCCTTTGAGTCAACCAGGAATCCAACTACGTTCATTGTACTGGTACATTTCGAGGTATAATCAGGGTGACTAGCGACCGGGAAAATCGGAAAAACCGGGAAAAGTAATGGAATTTTAAAAAAAATATCGGGAAAACTTCGTAGTAATTATATACCTAATAATAATTATACTAACCCTCAAATGAAATGCTCCAATATTGAACTTGAAATGCGTTTTTAGATGGTCAACCAGTCAACCTAGCTTGTAGGCTAACAAACATAACATTTTTTGATCATTCGCTAAGGTCTTTTTGTTTTTCATCTATATAATAGCCAAATACCCCTGATTCACTGACTCTTTCATCGGCATTTCTCGAAAACCACATGGCTAATTAAGTTGAAATTTGACACATGTCCCGTTGGGGCTCTAGGTGCATGCTAAGAGAGAATTTTGAAAAATTCCCAAAAATACGACAAAGTGAAAATTTTTAAATTAGATATAAGAAATATGGAGTTGTGAATTGAATAACTGTGCCCGTATCCATGACTACAGATGATCAACAAACAAAAGTTCTGGATCGATTCACGATTTTGTACGAATTTTAAACCACCCCCTGGGGTCCAGGGGGGACTCTGCCCCCTGGCTAGACGGTTAAGGCGAGCGAACCGAGCCTGCCGGCTAGTTCCTTATATTGGTCGGGAAAAATTTTATTAAAGATCAGGGAAAAGTCAGGGAATTTTTGTAGCTTACTTTGCTAGTCACTCTGTATATTCTGATATTCCAGATTGGCAAAAAAGCAAGCAGTACTTACTTGGCTGCTACTGTCACGGTTACCACGATCTGCATGTAATTATCAAGCATTTTGGTTATTGATGGCTGAATAGTATATATTTAATATCAAAACTGACACTGTATTTCAATTAAATATATGATTTTCATTCACTTTTTACTGTAGATACTGTAGGAATGCATGTCACTTCTAAAGAGAAGCTTCGTGTGCCTTCGTCATATATTTAATTGAAATACAGTGTCAGTTTTGATATTAGATTGTTCATCAAGTATTTCGTCATGGAAAACATCACAGAATATAATTATATTTGTTTACAATATCATAAATATGTGGCAATATCTATTTAAATATGTGGTATTATTAAAATAATGATAATGATGGTTTGAAATCGACCTTATACGGTAACAGTCAACATTTTATTGAAGAAAAATCAATTTCTGGCTATTTTATTAATTTCTTAAAGATTCCATCTTTGAAAATTTAATTTTCTGTTGTCAGTCCTATAAATTTTAACGATAAACAATCGTTTCAGTTTTGTCTTTGGTAATTTTATCTGAAGCTGACATGGAATGCATCCTAACAGATACTTTACCCATGACTGGAAAATTGGAACAATTCTTCATAAATATACTAGAACTTCGAAAAAATAATGCTAGAAATAAGTGAACTTACGAGTATAAGATATTTATGTATTAAAATTTAAAGAAAGGTAAAAACAATATTGAGAAAATAGCTATCAAACTTTTTTCAGATTTCGCAATATTATGAGGGTGCAGTACTTCATCAATAGAAAATATTAGATTCAATGTCATTAGTCTGGTAGAAATCGCTTGTTAATCTTTGGTATGTTCAGTAATCTCAATTTCACGTAATCTCCACTATTATTTCTGTTTATATTTCATTGGCCTGCAATAATGTACACATATTATTGTTACAAATGATAATTATACTAATAAAGCTATTGCAATGTTTCAGGGAGCTGTTTGGCGAAGGCCTGAATTGGGCGGGATGTACAATGATAGTACTCCTTGGTCAGCAGCGAAGATTTGAAGCGCTAGACTTTTGCTATCACATATTGAGAGTTCAAAGAGTGGATGGAAAAGATGACAATGTCAAAGGAATTGTAAGTATCGCTGTCAGCCACAAAAATGCTTTAAATTATCATTTTTAGTGATAATGGTTTATGTAATCTTCTCTTCCCAATTGGCTCTTAGATTTGGGCTCTTACAGAATAATATTCATTATTCCTTGGTTTTGTTCTGCTAGTTTCATTGTAGTTTGGTTGAAAACTTGGGCTTCAGATTTTTTTAAGTGAAACTGGTTAAATGGAAATATTGAGCTCATACATTTCAAGCCTTACAAATTATCTCACTTTTATTTTGCTCCCCCTCTCAGCATCAGTTTTTGCAATTTATTTGTCCATATTTAGCCACTAAACTTTACATTCTTTCAAAACTTTGTTATTTCCTCTCCTCTTCAACTGTACACATTTCATTAGAATATTACCTGTCTATTATTTACTCATAGTATTCGTAATATGCGATAACTATTACGAAATACCATAAAACTTTGAATATAAACTTTTTGAATTCATCAAGCTATCAAGCATAAATTACATTACTAGTATTGAAAATGTCAGTGAATCGCAATCTGAAGAGCTTAAGACGAAAACTTACGTACTATGTTACTTGAATTAGAGCAATTATTTACTCATGGAACAATGAAACTATACGTCTAATTGTAACATCACAGTTTTGTAATTGTAATTCCTGGTTATACCCAGATTACATTAAACGAGTACATTTATTCACTCATTTTTACTCGCTAATAGCCGTTGGTTTGGAGATCTGGCGAGTCAGATAGTGGTATAGTCCTCTGCATATGAAACGTCTCGCCGAGTTAAATCTCTCTTTGTTGAACCGGGTTAACAATAAACTACTCGCAGCTAGTCTACTAGCAACCATGATTACACTCGGATAGTTTACTAGCTACGAAGCTGACAAACCAGCGAGTAGCAAGTAAAGTAGTCGGACTATCAGATTTTTGTAAATTGTAGATAGTCTGCTAGTTTACGAGTGAGCACTGGGCAATTTTTTTCAATAAGATTGTAAATTTACTAGCGATTAGCTTGTAAACTCGCTTAATGTAATCGCTTTTTTGCCTACTTGAACTTATTTTATTTAAAATTGTCTTTTCATTTTCTTCTAATGGATATCATTCATTGAAAGTGTTCAATTTCGTTAGCATCTCTGAAAAAAGTAGTATAAAGTAAGATGCGTGTTACTGTACGTGTTCTTTCAAGTTAATTTACCGCTTATCATTTTTCACTTTATCACAAATAATTTTTAAACCAGTTAATGGTTTTGATTATAGTTTCTCTTCTTTTTGCAGCACTTGAAAAGGATGGTTGACAGAGTGAGAAGATTCCAAGTGCTTAACTCTCAAATATTTGCTACATTGAACAAGTACCTGAAATCGAATGACTCAGATTCGTCATCTGTCGAACACGTTCGTTGTTTTCCACCTCCAATTCATCCATCACTGGCTCCTCAAGCACATTATTATCGACCGGACAGTATTAATCATGTGCCAAATTAATGAACCGAACTGAAACTGATCGTCATAGTGCATGACTAAAGCATACTATCTTGTCTATAGCTTTGTCCACACAAATGAAATAATTTTAATCTGGCTTTTTATCTACCCCTTTCTTCTTTCAAAATCTTCGTCCTTCTTTCTCTTTCCTCTTTCAACATTCACGTCTTGTGTTAAGCCTGAAATAAGACCTGGACAATAGAAATAATACCTAGAGCAAATTGAAGCATGCCTCTGACGGCTGAATGTTGAACTACTGTGGTCAGAGCAATTATCAATTATTATTCCATCATTTATCAATTTCTCATCCGCGTTTCATACATTCCCACTACTATTTGTACAAAAATAATTCAGAACGTAAAGTTTTAAGGAGAAATCTTGCCATCAAAGCGCTCTATCTCATTTGTAAACATTAAATCAAGTTCATTTCTATTAGATTTGTATAATGCATAATTGTGACGCATGATTAAAACTACAGTTAATAAATAGTTGGTAATTTCAAGTCTTTTAAAACGCTCCTTAAAAAGTTGAACCCTTTTGTGATCCTGTATATTGTTTTATATATCCGTATGGGAAACCTTATTAACTCAAGGGTAACCAAAAACATGACTTATCAACACTACTGTAGAAAAATAATAGTCTTAGCTCAGCATTCCCAGCATAAAATATATTTTAATGCTCTAAACATTTCATTTTATCTCAATTACAGTGAGTGAAGCTTTTTTGTTCTAGAGAAAGATGGCTGATGACATTTGAAAAAAAATCACTTTTTATTTAGAAAATATTTTTGAAAATTCAGTTTATACTTTTGTCGCAGTTGAGTTTAAAACGGTGAAAGGTCATGCTTTGAAGTGTACGATTTTTAAACCCTCTAAACTATTCAAGTGGTATTAATTGCTGGTAGGAAGGTACGTTATTGTATCCTACAGCATTCCGAGCTCCAGCATTAGTTATTAATCATTATTTTTATTACTGAAACTTTGTCAAGTACGTGTAATCATCGCCATTAAAAGGTGTGATCATCTTATTCATCACCATTAAACGATTTGTGGGGGTTTTAAGACCAGTCTCGAATTTCTAATATTCTGCTCTGGTTAAAACTAAATGTCATCTCATAAAAGCTGCTAATAATTTATGGTAAACTGGAAACCCTCTTCCAATTTAAAAATTATTTCTCATTTTACTAGGCTTCTAGTTTTTATTACGAAATTTCAGCACCTTTTTATAGATGAAACAATATACACTTGAATTCAACGTAAAAGGTTATCAATAAAATTGAAAGACCTGCATTCTATGAAAATAAAATGTCTTTCACCTACCACTTCCAAATAAAATTTTCTCATGTGAATAAACCTACTCTAGAATTTCCCACCTATATAAATAGATTATTATATAGTAAAATTATGTAATAATTTAATTTTTTGCGCATACGTTTAGATATAATTTTATTAATGTGCACATTCTTTTTATTCTCTTGTTTATTAAGTAAGGAATTTGATAACTGTTGCTTATTTCTAATGTAAAACCATGAATATTATCCTAATGAATTGTAAGCTTATTATTATTCTGTATGTATTTAAGTAACATTATTTATTACATTTTATACTATTATGATAGATTATTGTTTCATTTTATATCTGTAACCAGTGACTGGGAAAATAAAATTGATTAGTACATAGTTTATGAATGTTTTTATTTTCTTTTCCAATAATGCCTCTTCCTAATTTTGACGTGTTAAGAAACTTTTGCGAAACTATTTCAGTTAGAAGCATATAATTAATCAACAATAACGATCTTTGAAATAAATGTAACAACTTTGAACGTTCAATATTGTTTGCTAGAACCCGTTTAATTTATACAAAATACTTCAAACCTATAATTTTTAAACAGCATTAAAATGTTTGCATTATTTCTAAAAATTGCGCTGTGTTTCGAAATATATGTTTATTTTTGAAATACTGTACATAGAAGTTTTTAAATTTCACTAGACTTTGAGTAGAGACAAATCTGTTTCTGATTTCTCAGAATTACATCGATATTTGATTCCATGAAACCGTGGGCTTGATTAATCTTATTCAGAATTATTTATTATTTTTCTTCTTGTCAATCAAATGATAAGGCTTGATCACAGAGTGATTAAAATATCGTTCGAAATTCTCTTCGATTTTCATAAGCTGCAGAAAACTCTTCCATTCGTGCTCCAAAATCCTCAGTTTTTGCCAGTCTACTCCTTTGACGAAATCGAAATCTTTTTGGAACGGTATTGGCATGTAGATGCATGACAGATAATCTAACTCCTTGTATCTCGCATCATACATCCAAATTGAATTGGCATAATCGCTTTCTTTTAAAATAATTCTGGTATTAATGGGATCGTTGTTGACTGAGCTGGTAAAGCCGCATGTGAAGGCCATGTTTTGTTTGCCTTCACAGGGTGGTACCATTAATTGTTGATCGTTTTTTGGCACACCGAAGTTTGTTGTATTAACTATTGATTGGTGCCTTGTGGGGAACACAGTACTAGACAAATACGATTCTATTTCTGATATTTTTGAGTTTGGTGCCATCGCTTTCCAAGATCTCATTGTACTACAACTTTTTCTGCTAACAGATGTCTTTCTTCTACAAATTTCCCTCTTATTTTCTAAAATTAATGATGGTGCTCTAACATTAAGGCAATTTATGAAAGCTGAATCATCAACTTGTTTTCTGCCACTTTTTGTTTTCAATGGCACAGCTGCATTAAAAGTATCTTGCCATTCAGCTTCCACCCTCACAAATGTGCCTGCAAGGGGAATGAAACTGTTCCACACTTTGCTTGTTCTGGAGTGATATATTCTGGTTGAACTACTTATGGTGCTGCAATACGTTTTTACTGAGCTTCCTATGGAAATTTCTGAGTCAGAAGAGTCAATTTTTGTTGACCTAGCACCTGGTTTCCTTCCAATTTTTGAGATTCTACTATTATTAATTATTGTATGCAAATTAATGTGTGGAAAATGGTCTAGATTACAAGTACTTTCACTGTTTGCTCTCTGGCACAGAGAAGTATTAATTTCAGACATCAACCTATCTTCATAGTCTCGTAAATTGTCCTGATTGATTCTCAAAGATGGTTTTATTTCATTAAAACCTTTCTTTAGGTTTCTTGCAATTTTCTCATCCAACCTTGCTGAAATCTGCCCAGTATCAAAATCGTTTCCTTGCTCCTTCTTATATTTCTGCATTTTTGGTTCCTCTGCAACTAAGAGGGATGCACTGGAATCTCCTTCATCTACGTCTTTTGAAGAATCTACATGATTTCGAGTCAGTACTTGAACATTGCTGTGTGTCTCACTAATACCAGCTTGAGGACACAATTCTCTCATTTGTTGTTCACTTTTCTTGGAAGAAATCCTGTGGCAGGATTTTTCTGCTATTGAATCTTTCCAATCTTTTATAGGAGATCTCTTGTAGCCTACAACGTTCAGTAATTGCTTATCCAAAAGTCCCACTCTAGAACTTTGTGACTGTAACTGCAAATGTAAGAAATTTGGTGGTATTACTTTTATTCTTGATAATTTATTCAACTTTGAACCAACATCATGTGAGATGTTTTTTACTTTATCGTATTTGTGATCCATTGAAATGAGGCACTTGATATTTTTGTAAACCTTTTGTATATCTCTGTAGCTTCTATCAACTTCAAATGATGGTAAGTGATTAATGTATCTACATCCATTATGCCTTTGTAATATGGCAACATCAAACCTGTATGCTTTCGACCCACAACATGGGTAGATTCCTTCTGGAGACACCAGCTTATCACTCAAAAGTTTGAAAATGGGATTTTTCAAGTGTGTGGTACACTGCTTTGTGAGTTTTACTGAATAATATTCATTGCACCTGCTGCATTTGAGGAAATGGCAATCCGCCCACATATTCCAATACACTTTTTCCCAACTGCCATATTGTTTCATTAAATTCTTAATGTATTTTGTGATATTCCAACCAGTATCTATCTTGTGATTAGTAATAACATTTCCTCTGAAATCGATTCTCTGTTGCTCTGGTAGGCAAATGATGTTATTAGAATGCTCTTTTAGAACAATTTTATTACAAAGAGCACATTTGAAAACAGAAGGGAATGTAACAAAATGCCCTCTGCTTGGCTCAGGCTTTGATTGTGCTAGTGACATTATCATCTCACAATAGAGACGAGAGATGATTTTGTCAGACTCATCTTCCAGACGACTCAGTTCAACATTAGAGAACATACCAGCTAGTCTTGAAATAATCTCATCATCAAGGCTGCCGAGATCTGCTGTGTATGGTATAATGTCATTTAGATTATACATGCAAAAATTGAGACACAGTTCTATCAAAGTTGCAATTTGGAATTCAGATGCTGATATCAATAAAGGTATAACATTCAAGCAAGTCAGTTCAGGCTTAACACTTTTCAACTTTGATGATTCAAATTTTATCCATGAAAGAACCCACCTAAAAATATCATGGTCAGAATGAACAGTTATTTTAAAGTCTTGCAGATTTTTAGTGCTTGATACTTGAGCGAAGTATCCCATCCTGGAGATCAATAAAGTTTGTGAGCATGTGTACTTTTTAAGGATTCCGCTATTGTTGTAAACATTTATTTCAATTTCATCATCGCATGATGATGAAAGTGTTGAGGTGGAGGATTGTTTTCTCCCTTTATTAATAATTGAACTGCATTTTTTAAATTTTATTCCCGTTCCAGAAATCATTCCACTTCCATCTGCTAAAACGTGTTTCGGCTTTTTCTCATGTGAAACATTAATTGATTTTTTTCTTTTCTTATTCAATTCCGTATCAGATAGAGGACATACAACATTAATTTTTCGTTGGACGTTCTTCAGCGTATTATCACTTGCCAAAGTACTTACTTGACCCATGCAAGACTTGTTTGGCCATTTACTTTTAATTCTGTTTTTATCCAAGATTTGGCGTCTACATTTCATACTCAAATTTTCACTATTGTTCGTCTCTACCGCTTCCTGGTCTGGATGTATCTCACATTGCTTAGTTTCATGTAATGAACTTTGACTTTTTTCCAATGTCAATTCTACCTTGATAGAAAACGGTTTATTTTCATATTCCTTGGCCGATAACTGCAGCATTTCAGGACTAGGTGTCTGTAAAAAAATATGTTTTAAGCTATCACCAGCATTACATAATATATCCTTAGTAATTGACGGGATCTCATTCAATATTGATAATATATCATCAATATCCACATCAACTAAGTTTGAAAATCGTTCACAATATTGCTCATCTCGCCAATCAATATGACAGTTCTTTGAATTTGATCCTAAGTAAGCTATTGACAAAGACTTTAGAAATTCATCCAATAATATAACATTTGATGAAGTTTTGTTTTGCTCCGGGAAAGTGTTCTGAAGTTGTAAACTTTGTTGAGTGTCTTTAAACTGATTCAACCCCGGCTGGTTCAACTTCTCAGTTGATAAAGAATGTTCTATGCTATCTATAGCATCTAATTTGGTCTCTCTATCCAGATATTTATTCATATATTGATTTAAAATCTGTGTTCGAGCAGTTTTTGTCTGCAAGGTCCAAAGACTAGTTCTCTCGATTGTATTGCCATTCTCATTTCTGTTAGTCATAACGTAAACTCTGTAAATAAATGGTTTTTGTTGTAATATTCACGTATTTCTCATCATGTAATCATACATCATGGAATATGGGTTCGCCAGAGTTTTCTCTCGAATAAATACTTTATAAATTTATTCTATTGCATTTTAAAATTAATAAATGGTTTTTGTTGTAATATTCACGTATTTCTCATCATGTAATCATACATCATGGAATATGGGTTCGCCAGAGTTTTCTCTCGAATAAATACTTTATAAGTTTATTCTATTGCATTTTAAAATTAATTATTTTTGCGTTATCTTTTCTTTCTAGAAAAGCATCAATACCTAACTTACTCCACAGTTTTTGCTTTGAATTAAGGATTTATGCATTATGAGTTAGTCTCTTTTTCAAAGGTTCACTGTTTTATTTTTAATACTGTAAAGTTAGTTCATTAATACTGAAGATTTATCAATTCGTGTTATTTCATTAAATCAATGTCGCATTTATAAAGACCATTTGAAAATTTATTCTTTTCGACAAAAATGGCAATAAACGATTTGATTGGTCAAAGTGGTTTCCTCTTCGACCAATAGCGTGTGAATTCACAACCGAACAGCTGTGCAAGTGCACCCCCTCTCATCAACAGGTAAGCAAAGTAGTTTACGCACTCACGTACACACACAGTATACAGAAAAGAAACAGACAATAATCAAACGGCTGAACTCAACAACTGCAGTGAATATTTTGGATATCAAAATATATAATGACAAGATCAAGGTCTAAAAGCTCTCTTTAAACAACGAATTCATGAACTCTATAAATCGCATTCGTTAGATTCGATTGCACAAACTTTGTCTTCAAACTGCAGGTAACTCACCAACATTTTCAATTTTTTAAATTATTGTAATTTATAACAAGCTTGCTTGCACGTTTTTGTTAGTTTTATAGAACTTCGGAACACCCCTTCTTGATATTGATTATCTATATTGAGTTTCCCAATTTTTTATTTGTGGCCTGTTTTATAAAGATCGTAAACGAAAACAGAGTTTCATTCATGTGATTAGAACCGATCTAACCTATTGCAATACAATGTTAGAAATTCGTTCATTAATAATATTATTTGACAATCAAACTAATCTATCATCAAAAATATTTAATTCATTTTTTTGCATTTTTCTAGAATAGTAATTTTGTCTAATGAAGTTGGTGTGGAAAGGTTTTGCGAATATAACATCGTTGAGCTCAGAGGTTAGCTTTCCAGAAAATTAGCCAAACCTTGGTGTAGCTTGTTTACAGTACCTCTTATAAAGAAGCAGACTTTAAAATTAAATGTTTCAGTTTATATTCTGAACGTAGGCATGTAGGTTACCGAAATGTTTTCCCCAGAGTGTCCCTGACCCTGAGAGAGTAAGACCTTTGCTTCAGGCCTACCCCTAATCCCCTATATTACTTAATGTTGAGCTTTGGGTTAGCTTATGTGATCTTTCTAATTTGTAAGTTTTATAACTTGAATTTCGCATATGAGTATGGGTGCTGCATATGCAAAGTTACTTATTGCACTTGAAAGTATGGATAGACTACATTGAATTTTTGCTAATGAATAACATTCTCATAAATCGATTCACTTATAAATTGACTAGAATGTTTACTAGTAGTTCTGCGAAATTCATCCTCAAAAAAGAGACCTCACGCCCAAGACTAAGGGTGCTTGCACAGAGGAACATACTCGATGTACTCAATTACCATCGCAAAATCATTAGAGCTAACCCTTGATTCATTTTGCGTAGTCTAGTTCATGTCTGTTTTCCACAAGGTCATTCTACATGACATTACCAAGGCTGTTTCTATTTTATAGACAGCTGATTGCTCAAATCAGAACAGACTACACATGTCTGATGAATGAATTTATAGAACAATAAAATAATTAAATTTGTATAATAATCATTTATTTAGGTAATCACTTGTTATTATACTTGATTAAAATAGGGAAGTGATGACCGCGACCCGTAGCAGGTATCTGTTCAATCAGATAGAGATAAGCTGCGTTCTCGTAGGTCCTGTTTGAACGGTGACCGATTAGATTGGCCAGCAAAAAATACACTGTTCTCTGCTGTAAAATCACTTCCCTGTGGTTCGGAACCCACCTAAAACTGTAGGTCCAACTCATTAATCACCATCATCCAACTCATTACCCACGCACAGGTATCAGACCTATGTGGGCTACATCCTCAAAAAATATATATCCTAGCTGGCCCAACGCGCGTAGCTGCATTCTCATAAAAATTCTCCTTGATTTTATTATTTGCCACCTCCCGCTGAGGTTAGTCCTAGGGCTCTTCCAGCTGATCATAGAGGCTTCGTTGTTTTCTTAATCACCACCTCTGAATGAAGAAACATTTCAAATTTAAACCTCCTATGACTATAAGGGTAGAAGCTAGGTTTTTTATTTTATTATTCGCCACCTCCCGCTGAGGCTGCATTTAAAATTTCTAGCTGCATTTCAAATTTCTAGCTGCATTGGTTAACAGATGTCATCAACATTCATTTTACATTACATTTCATCATATCCAGTCGTATGTTTCCTACATATTGCAAGGCTCCAACTGCACGGTAGCCTACATGCAAAGTGCAAAGTCTTTTGCTGTTCAAAGACAGCGTAAATAACGCCACTAAGGGGCCTGCCATATGATTAAAAACTGTTGACTTATATCAGCTGTTCCTTTAAGCTGTTTGGCTGGCAAGTTCAGTAGGTTAGGTCTATAAAATGGTTTAATTAATAATAATTATTAGCTCCCCTATTGAAATTTATGGTCAGAAACCATCCCCAATATTCACACAACATATTCCCAAAGTTTCATGCCGATCTGTCAAGTAGTTTTGGAGTCTATAGGGAACACACATACATACATACAGACAGACATTCATTTTTATAATATAGAGATTAGAAATGATTTGTTTCTTACAAACAAATATGTTACTATGGAGACTCAAACAGATGAATAAGAGGGCCCTAGGACTTTCTTGAAATCTGATTCCAATTGCATATTAAGATGGAGAAGCTCATTTTTAAAATACTTACACACACACACACACTCACATCGCTAGGCATTCCTTTAATGAAGACTCATTCAAAATTTCATAGAATTTGTTCGACGCGTTTAGCCGTAAGTGCGTTACAGACAGATGCAAAATGGTCGACTTGAAACAGAGACCTCTCTTCGTTCGGTCAATAATTACTCCTGAAGTACGAATTGGCCTAGCTGCTAATTCCAGTATGTAGTTGAATATAATAAAGCCTATAACTAATAGTTCGATGAACAGTAGACTTCACGCCCAAGACTAAGGGTGCTTGCACAGAGGAACATACTCGATGCACTTAATCTTAACTACCATTGCAAAATTGAACACAATCATCAGACCTAAACCTTGATTCAATTTGCATAATCTATTTCATGTCTGTTTTCCACTAAATGTCACTCTGTATCAAGTCATCAAGGCTGCGTTTCAATTTTCATCCAGCCTGTACTTATATTGTTCAAGACAGCTGATTGCGCAGATTAGATTTTACATGTCTGATGAATGAGTTAATAGAACAATATTAATTGAATTTGTATAATTATAATTTATTTAGTTATCAATTGTTATTATACTTATTTAAAATATTAGAAATGATTTGTTTCACTCAAATAAATATGATATTCTTATGAATGATGACTTGATTCATATAATGAATAAGAGGGCCCGAGGGAAATTTGGAATTTTGCTTCCAATTGCATAGAATGGAGCTCATTTAAAAAATCAAATCACATACATCGCTGGGCATTCCTTGATGCCAATGACATGTAACATTTCTTAGAATTTGGTCCACTCGTTTAGCGTAAATGCGTTACAGACAGATAAATGCAAAACGGCCGACTAGAAACAAAGACCTCTCTTCGGTCAATAATATGATAAAATAAAGGGTGGTAGGAAAAAAGTGGCGTTATTCAACGTTTAGAGTTTTATTGTTATGGATTTAGGTTGTGATTTTCGAAATTATTAAACTTGGAAATTAAAGATACTGCACAAAAAAGAGTTCACCAATGAGTGAAATGGCAAACCCTCTCACACTTATCATGCAGAACCATGGCTGTAGGTTTCCTCACAAAATTTAGTAGATGTTCTCTGTTACGACGTAAGGTCTTAATACATAAATAAGCACTAATAGTTCTCATGTATTTACATAAAGCACCTCATACTTTTACTGCAACTGAACGTAATTGCAACTACAGCAACTAACATGCATAAAGCGAATTGTCAGATGAGAATGAGGTCTGTTAAGTCGTAAGGTATCATAGGATATGCTCTCCTATGATAATAAAATATCATAGTGATGGTGATGGCATATCATAGTGGTTTGTGTTGGTCAAAATTCTCATCTGACAATTCGCTTTATGCATGTTAGTTGCTGTAGTTGCAATTACGTTCAGTTGCAGTAAAAGTATGCGGTGCTTTATGTAAATACATGTGAACTATTAGTAGTTATTCAAGTATTAAGATCGTAAAGAGCGACTTTATCACTTGAGCTAAACAGCTAAATTTTACGAGAATTATAAAGAAGCTTTACACTCGAATTACGTACAACATTTTTTCTGCAACTGCATTTTTAGATTTTCATTCAATAATTTTATGGAATTATCATTTCTGTACAATGCGCCATCATTGAGTTTATTAGAAATTCATCTGACAGTAATCAGCTGGTAAGCTTCAGTGTTGCCAGAGGTTTGATAATTATGCTATTATAGTTTTATGCGACAATTTGGTAGGTGTCTTGTATCCTGTAGCGCCTGACCAAGTGATTTTTACAAAACTTTCAAAGAAATTTCATTCTAAGAAAATATTTTTAAAATAATTGAAAGCTAGTTATTTTTTATCAAATCAAATGAAATTTTCTGATAAAATATTTGACAATAAATTATGATGATTTTGGACATCGAGTACGACAATTTATTGTAGAATGGAAGGTTGTCAAGTTGCCGAGTGCCGTAGCAGGTATCTGTTCAATCAGAGATAAGCTACGAAACTCCTCGGCCATCTTTGTAATGGTGACCGATTGGATTGACCAGCCAAAAAGACTCTGATCTCTGCTGTAAAATCACTTCCCGGTGGTTCGGAACCCACCTAAAACTGTAGGTCCAACTCATCAATCATCATCCAATGCAAACACACGAAAAAGTAATGCTCTGACGGCAGCAAGCTTAAAGTACTTCAATAATAGTTGAATATCATCATCTCCTCTAGTCTGATCTGATAGGGACGAAATGGTCAGTTCTTGCAGGAAATAGCTTAAAGCAGGCATATCAGGCATTACTATTTACTACCAGGCAAGCTTGAAGATATTATGTTATGATGTTTTGTCTTAATCCTTGCCAGTAAAGTGATCATTTGGACGTGTTAGGTGAGAAGTAATTTACGACAATCCTTCTCCTGCTTGTCTGAAGATGAAGCTTGCTATGCTTCTCAAGATATGGCATCTAAATTTTGCACCCAACTTGACTTTGCCACTGCACTTGCAACTTGCACTGACTTGCATTTGCAGCTGTGAAACATAGGATTATTTTATTGTAGCTGATGTGTTGAAAAGTGCACAACTTATACAATAGGATTTGTTATAATGTTGCAGTACTAAGATATCATATCCGTCAGGTCATTATGTATTTTTGTCTAACAAGCTAAGTTGATAAATCGTCTTATGTCTTCTTATTTATTTATCATGTCCTCTTAAAATAAATGTTCTATTAACGATCTGTCTAATTTCAGGTTAAAGGTGAATTGAACATGACGGGTGGTCTTGATTCTTCCATGAGAGGTCGACCTAATTATGAGGAACTCAATCTCATTGGGAATGGTTAGTATTTATATTCAAGTATTGCTTTTCAAAATTATTTATTCAATGTTCATTCGGCCTTATCAAAAGTTTCTCTGCTAAGATTTTGGACTCATACATTTTGTTATTGCATCGTTTACTGAATGTTAGTAGGTTTATAATTGATAGTTGATTTCTAAAACTGTAAAAATATTCGGTATTGAAAATTTTCTATTCTATATTTGCAATTCACCTTATGCTTCGGAAACATAAAACATTCAGTAAACCTCGAGACAATCAAAGCTTCGCTTCTAGTAGTTGAACGAAGAATGCAATGTCAATTGTTGTAGTGAAACAGCTAGAACATTGAAATTTACACTAATTATCTGTTTATTGGCATCCTTTTGTTTCTTGTTCGCCTAAACACTTGGAAAAATTTGAGAAGCTCATTCTTTTGTTTCTTATCGGAAAGCCTCATCTTTTCTACATACGGAATTCATAATAAATGTCAATGAAAAAAGTTATTAATATCCGTTTGTATCTAAAATGAACGCATGAATATTGATAACGAGAGTAGAATGACTGCATAGAATTGAAATGAGATAATAAATGTAAGTAACAATTCAATTTTTTATGTTATGAATTGAACTCATTTACACTTACATTGCGATTAGACAAATCTGTTGTTTCTAAAATTGTGAAGCTGTTTAATTTTGTACCGTATGGGGAATATAATATGCTGATAAGTGTGTCTCTGTTACTTCAATACTACTTGGAATATCTTTTCAATTTGAGAGTATGACTATTTTACTGTACTTGAAAATATTGTATAGTATTTTTCTAATCTACTTAGCTCACCATAAAATATTTTTTAAAACTTACCTGTTCAATTGATCACTGTGATAATATCACAAGCGATGTCGCTCTTCCAGTCCCTGTTTATCTAGTTGAATCTATTCAACTGATTTACTTTAGCTTCAAAACTGATAATAGGGATCAGATAAAAAATAATGAAATAACTTTCATTTTTGTCCAAGAGAAATAATATTTGTTTTGCACAATAATTCCACTATGCAGTAAGCTTGATAACCAACGAGACTCAGCTGATCAAATTGCTCAGTCTCTGTGACCGTTCAATTCAACAATTTCCTATCGATTCTAGATATCAAAATCCCATGAATTGGTTTGGTATGTTGCTTGATAACGAGAAATTTTGGTTATCCTCAGCAAAATTCCTTATTCACTGTCAAGTCTATGTCAACACAATAAATCTTTCCAAAAATTGAATTAACAGCTGAAAATTATGTTTGTACATCAATTACTCGAGCACTGTTGAACCAAATTCGATATTTTTTTAAAATGAAAGAGCATCATTTAGCGGTGGTCCCATCCAGTTAGCAAGTTTAGTAAGGATGGGCCTAATACTTAGCCCAATATTAAACAAAAAGGAGATTCATCAATGTCTTGATTTCAATTTTGTTCGAATAGGATAGTTTCACACATAACCGCCAGTCGGATAACCGGTGTCGTTTACCAAACCAATCATTGTATCATATGGAGCGCTTCACACCTACCTGATTTTCGAAATCATGTGATGCAATGTAATAATTATTATGCCGGGTAAAAGACATCGGTTACCAAAGCCGGTTATGTGTGAAACAAGCCTGTAATGTCCCGTTTTGACCAATCAGGTGAACTTAATTTGAACTAAAGCCTGGCACACACGTATGTCAATTGCAGTTGAACTGCCGCTTAGTTGCCGTCGAAACCGACTGCACTTCGACTTCATTTCTGACGTCGGGCTGACACTGGCTTGCAGTCCTGTTACCGCCGTGTGTGTGTTGACTCGACTGCACCGACGGCAGTTTTGCAATCGTCTTTCTGACAATACCGGCGGCAGTCGCCCATTGAAGCAGGTTGCCGCTCTGTTGACGTCTGCTATTGTCAGAAACCGACGACAATTTTGCAGTTGAATTGCAGTTGGATTGCCGTTTGTGTGTGTTGGGCTTAAGAATAAAAAGAATATAATTTCTCTTTTCATTGAAAATAATTTAGTTGATATCATGGAGTCGGGGTGCCAGTTTCAGTCACAGTGTCTTATTATACAGGATGTTTCGGAACTCTCTACCAATACTTCTAAGTAGTGTTTCTGGACCACTTACTAAAGTAAATATTGTAATAAATTTTTTCTAAAATCCTCAGTTATTCACACAGCCGCCATTTTGTTTTTTTATTCAAAAACCTCAATGTATAATTTTGAAATTTTTCATACAGCTTTATAACAATTAAAACATCTAAAAAAAATTAATCAAAATTTTCCGTTATCAAAAAGCAAAATGGCGGCCATTTAAAATCTTTGAACAGGATTAAATTATTAATGGCTAATGATATAAATATTTACTAGAATAACCTTTTTTAGATATTTTTATTGCTAATCTAATGATACCTCATTTTTCAAGATTGGCCAACAATTAACAGAGATGTGCTACTTTTTAGGGTGTGTCGTGGTTGGGAGCGGGTTGCAGTTTTCGGATTCCAGCCACCGCACACCCTAAAAAGTAGCATATATCTCTGTTAATTGTTGGCCAATCTTGAAAAATGAGGTATCATTAGATTAGCAATAAAAATATCTAAAAAAGGTTATTCTTGTCAAATTTTGATATCGTCATTAGCCATTATTAATTTAATCCTGTTCAAAGATTTTAAATGGCCGCCATTTTGTTTTTTATATCGGAAAATTTTTATTAATTTTTTTTATTGTTTTAATTGTTATGAAGCTGTATGCAAAATTTAAAAATTATACATTCAGATGTGTTCGAATAAAAAAATAAAGAATGAAAAAAACAAAATGGCGGTTGTGTGAGTGACTGGGGACTTTGGATAAAAAGTATTACGATATTTACTTTTGTTAGTGGTCCAAAAACACTGCCTAGAAGTATTGGTAGAGAGTTCCGAAACACTCTGTATAGCACGATCAGTTTTAGATCAAAATAAAACTTCACCATTTGAGTGTTGTTTCTGGATGATCAAAAAATATTTTTTTTCCAAAAAAATTAAAACATAACTAGCAAGTGGACCAATTTTCAAATTTTTATCTTGAAAACTGCAAATGTATGACTGAAAGGATTAACTGAAAACAAGATAATTAGAAGACAATGTATAGTAGTGTTCACGTCCATTCATTTCATCTCAGTTCATTTGTCAGCAGAGTCAGCTGATGCAGTGACGTCATCCGGGTCTCTTCACGATTTCGTTTGTCTTTTACATGTTAAATTGCATAAATTTATAAATATTTTTCTTAGAAAATATATGCTTTTTAAGAAGTTTTGACGTCTCCTATGGTTCATGGTTTATTTAGCTGTTAATCTAACAGTACTTTTTATAGGATTGTATTTTTTCATACAGTTGATAAATTCAGAACACTCGATAATGTAATAGCATTTACGAGCATGTAATAGCATCACTACACAAAACACTCGATAATGTAATAGCATGTACAAGCATGTAATAGCATCACTACCCATCTGCATAGTTTTGTGCTTAGTTCCTTAGAATAATGTATTACAGGAAAAGCTCAATACACACAATAAGTAGCGCATTGCGCTGGGTAATTAGCAGTTGTAATATTGATACAGAGCTAATCTGTTGCTTTGACTTAAGGCTGTGCACAGGGTTTTTCAGCACCTTAATAATATCCAATACAATGAACTTCGAAAAAAAATTATGACCAAAAACCCTGTGCACAACCTTAAGCCAAAGCAACAGATTAGCTCTGTATCAATATTATAACTGCTAATTACCCAGCGCAATGCGCTACTTATTGTGTGTATTGAGCTTTTCCTGTAATACATTATTCTAAAGAACTAAGCACAAAACTATGTAGGTTGGTAGTGATTTACGAGCATGCTCGTACATGCTATTACATTATCGAGTGTTCTGAATTTAATAATTGTATGATCGTATAAAAAATACTGTTAGATTAATAGCACAGCCTTAAGACATATCGGCGTATCATCTATATTATCACCACAGTGACGTATCATGTTATCAGCTGTTCTATGAGCTTCCAGCATCGAAACACATTTTGTAACAGTAATAGTGTTCATAAGTAAAATTTGAAACTAATTTTGATTTTTCTGAAAGGAAAATAAAAAATCGGGCTTCGAGGTGCATTGAATCGATTTTAGAGGAAGCTATGAGCCAAATTTAGTGTTCCAAATAGTTGCCGTTTTTTGTTAAATCCGTAAGACAAAAAACACAAACACTCCCTACTCTCTCTTATTATAAATATGGATTCACCCATTTAAAAATACTTTGCTAGTTTGCTTATAATTCCTTTCAAATATATTTATCCAATTTTTTAATTAGTGGTATTAAATCATTATTGACATTATACGATTTTTAACTTTAATAAATAAGTTGATCGTGTATAAAAAATATAGTATCAATAATTTAATGGTCAAAATAAATTATTGATGCTGGAGTGAACAAAACCTGTGATGATGATGATAATGTACAATAGTGTGTGATAAAAACTTGATGTTTTGTGATACTTTTGATGTTTCTGTATTTTTTATTTTCAAAACTATTTTCTTTTTGTTTAATAAACCTACGGCAACTTTCAAACTATATTTTGGTTGACTATATTTATTTGATTTTGTTCATGTTGAATTTAAAAAAGATATTGAGTAACTTAATGCTGCTTGGTTGATTAATTAAATGTCATCCATTTTCCAGGTGCATATGGAACAGTTTACAAAGCTCGAGATCTATCAAATGGAAATCAAATCGTAGCAATTAAAAAATTACGAGTGCCCCTAACCGATGATGGGGTACCCATGTCCACAGTTCGCGAGATTGCACTACTGAGGCACCTTGATGGCACTGTTCAACATCCCAACATAGTGAGGTAAGAAGTTACTATCTAAGTAGATATACGGTAATATGCATGTATTACAACCACATCTTTCCAGCGTCACGTAATACCAAGTAATTTATTCTAGGCGATGCTTGTAGGGCGCTTACCCAACGACCATTATTCGAGTGTCGTGTAACTCATTATTTGGATCATTACGTTGTATCGTTTGAAGTGTTGTATAAAACGGCCTACGATCTATTGGGCTGCTATGAACAGACGCTCAAGTTTAGAATAATGAAAAAAGAATTGAAAAGTAAGATAGAATAATTATAGAGTATCAAACTATGCTATTGAAATGCCGGAGAGAATTGAACATATTTCTCTTCCTTTTGCATGTAAATAATCTTCCGGTTGGAGCGATAAGCAGCATGTTTTGTTTACTCCCCCTGTTCACACCTCGCCTTGTAATCTATTCAGAGAGTTCTAGAAAACTCTTATCTGTTTACATAGAATAATCTCGAAAAATAGAGAACCCTCTGGTGTTTACTGGAATGTCACAAAAACTTATATATAGCGGAAGCTCTTGTAAACATTAGTTCATTCGGTGTTCAAACGTTGTCGACGATTGTTCATAACGAGTGGCAGTGCTGTGACAGACAATACAGACCGTTTCTGGTGAGCGCTATTACAGACTGTGTTATACGAACGTTTAACGTGTTAATGTGATAAACGCAGTATATTGTGACAGATTATTCAGGCTTCTTCAACTGTTTTTTCAGTGACTCGTAAGTGTTTTAACTGTAGTTGTTTTTGACGTTTCTTTCTGAATTATTGAGCAGTTGTTATTTGTTAAATATTTGATGGGCCTTTTGACAGTTGGTGATTAATTTTTGGAACGGTAATATAGCAAATTCATTATTAGCTGAACTTTATCGATTTATCTGTTTCTGATTGATTTAATTTGTGTGACATAACTGAAAGTATTTTGTAAATAATTTGTGTGAATAAAGTGCAAGTGTTAATTTTAAGTGTTGCCAGCATTATTTTAGAGATAGAACCCGTAACACTATATTTTGTAGTAGTAGTTGAAATTTTAATGATATTTGCCTTATCTCTTTCAATCAGTCTTTCATATTCTTCAATATTTTCAGGTTGTTGGATGTTTGTCATGGCCAAAGGCTAGAGAGAGAACAACAATTGATACTTTTTTTAGTTTTTGAACATGTTGATCAAGATCTTATGACTTATAAAGAGAAGTGCCCCGCTCCTGGATTGAGTGAATCACGCATACGGGTGAGTTTATCATATCTACTTTATTTATTTATTATTGAGACAAAATAAATGAAATGTGAAGATGCAACAGGCTTAAGCCCAAACAAAATTGAATGTAATAGAACGAGAACGCATTATGAAATAAAATTGAAGCGGAGAACTTTAACGCTTTTCCGTGAAGTGGTATATTATTATTATTATTTATCGTATGACAACAACGTTGGTCACGCGGTGAGCCTGGTGTTTATGCAATCGTGATGTTCAGTCACGAGCGCACAAGACTGCGCTTGGATAGGTGACCGTACTTCAATGACTTTATGTTATAAGCTTTATTATCACTTACCCGGTAGTTAGGAACCCACCTAAAATAGTAGGTCCACCATGTTCCCCCTAACATGGCTCAAACGGCGAGGTGGAACTACCCGTAAGGTTCTAACAAATAAAAGCCATACTCTTATTATTATGCGAAGTGGTATAGTGTGCAATCTACAATCTCTACACTTGAAAATTTCGTGTCGAACTTCACAACCCCTCAACTGACTTGGATACTTCTTGTTGAGTATTTCAGAATTTCCTCTGTGATTCCACTTAGATATGTTTTTGCTTTTTAGTATATATATTTTTTGCTTTCAGGATCTTATGTTTCAAATATTATCAGGCGTTGATTTCCTTCATTCTCGAAGGATTGTACATAGGGATTTAAAGCCACAAAATATTCTTGTTACCAATGGCGGTGATGTGAAGATAGCGGATTTTGGTCTGGCCAAAACCTACGATTTTGAAATGCGTCTTACATCAGTTGTAAGTAAACTTATTATACTCTGTTAATTTATCTATTTATTATTATTTTCTGCCATTAATTTGCTGTTATCAATCAATTAAGGTTGATGATCTCTCGAATCAATCGATCTCAGTCGATAAAACCCTGACTCGAAAAATTTTAGATTTTTTATTGAGTTAATTCTATACTCATTAATATCTTTTTAGACGGGTCCTATCATTCATAGAAATGGGATACAATGTTGAAGTTCGGCTAATAAAAAAGCGTAAGTAATAAGTAATGTAATGAAGTTATTTTGTTGATTGCTTAGTAGGAGATTAAGGGCGCTTTTGTTTGTACACTTGTGCGATTTTACTGCAACCTTTTGCCACACAAATTAGATCCCGATGCTAACTTAATTCGATGAAAATCACGAATGCAGGTTCGTTCTGAAGGTGACTTCAGAACGAATCCACTTTCGCGATTCGCATTGATCTAAATGGTAACATAGGTAGAGCAACATAAAACTATCTAAATCACTTCGATCAACTTCAGTTCTTCTGCTTTAACATTATTTTGTATAATATCTTCATCAATTTAATTTACTGATATATTAGTAATAAGCTGTTTATTGAATTTTTGTCGTATTTGTTCGTTCATGTTTTCAATTCAGATTTGATTATTTTTACTATCAAATTGAACTACTTGAGAACGTCCATAGCTGGTCCTTGGTATTGCAACTAAAGCCTTATTGTCCATATGATACTAGTTATCTCACTTACTTTTCGTCTTCTATTTTTCTGTGTACCGTAGTAAGCTTGTGGAAGATTTGTTTTTCGTTATACTTCATATTAGCCTCATGTTGTAATTAAGAGGAAAACAATAGGTACTTTTTTCATTCATTTTACTATTTGGCTCTTGGAATAATTCTGTGTATCCAAATTCTGGTCCTCTATGTACTCGTCTGCTGGTATACTCGTACATTATATTAAATGATAATTACTATGATTATTCTACTGGTCTTTTATGTATTTTATAATAGTCGAGAATGAAATTCTAAAGTAAAAAATTACTTTTCTTTTGTGGTGGTTAAAATGCTCAAACTTGAACTGCTTTCACATCTACAGACACTCAACATATCGTATCAGACCAAGATTAGTAGAGAAAAGGTTGAACCCTAGCTTATGTTATTTCTGATGAAAAGTCGTTAGAGTTAAGAGGTCCCACGCACAGGTATACCTAACTGGGCTTCATCCTCCGAATAAACATTACAATTTTACTGTAACGTTAAATCTATTACAGGACCATGTAATCTATCTCATGTTAAATCTATTACATTGCATGTTTGTCAGATCGATATTAAGTGAAACGAATGATTTTTTTCATCTGAACCCAGCCGCCTAGTGGAATTAAATTCTGCCAGGCTACAAACTGTATTTCCGCCTGTGGTACTCGAAATATACGTCTTAATAGTGTATGGTAACGATATTGTTATCAATGCTATCCTATATTTGAACAAGTGTGAATTGAACGGTAGAGTCCATATTACATAGTCAATTCGCTTGAAAATTATCAAGGATTTCAGGACCTAAGGGGAAGACTTAAGCCCCAGAGCTCCCACGTTAAGCTGGTTATGAACATTATTCTACTTGAAAAAACATGAAATGTACATTAACCAGCCTGGAGCATATAGGCTACTCCCTACAGTCAATTTGCTTGAATCAACAATTTTTCAAGGACCTCAGGTTCTTGGGAGGGGGGCATAAGCCCCCTAAGCCCCCCCTGGGTGCGCCAATGGTGTCAGTTCAACCTTCTTCTCTACTAACCTTACCCTTGGTATCAGACAAGGGCATATTTTTCTATGGAGTTTCATGAGTGTATTCACATCTACAGACGGACCGTAATCTGCCAGACACGTATCAGATCAGACCTGTGGTGTAATATACACAGTCACTATTCTCTGAGAGAATCTGAGTTATTGGTCGAGTTCCTGTGAGCTTACCGGTAACTGGTGAATGTTATTGGTGGCGTCTAATAGATTTAATCGAATTTATAGACGTTAAAAAATTTGAATTGACCAATCAGTCGCCACCGGTAACATTTACCAGTTACCGCTAAAGCCCCCAGGAATTCAACCATTATCAGGGGTAGGGCTCTGGAAAATGATTCAAAGTTCACTATCCTGGACTGATGCGTTACGTGTCTGTACATGCTAATAGAAAGTGCCATTTTGTATCTGATAGATAAATTGTTTTTATTAAGGTATTAAGGGCGAAGTTAGGACTCAAGACCCTCTCTTTTACTCATCCCATGAAACGTTGAGTGTCTGTAGATGTGAAATCAGCTTTATATGAAACTTTTGAAACTTTGCAATATTTTTTTTCAGGTTGTTACATTGTGGTACAGAGCACCTGAAGTACTTCTGAATCAATCCTATGGAACACCTGTGGACATTTGGTCTTGTGGTTGTATCATGGGTGAGCTCTTCAATAAATCTCCATTGTGTGCTGGAAATTCTGAAGCAGATCAGTTGGACCGTATATTTCAGTAAGTAGAATGTGAAGTATGTTATAAATGCTAATTGATTCAGTACCACAAACAAATACATTCAGTGCAGGTATGATAACAGGTAATATGTCGGCGATATGTGTTGAGTTTTCAAGAATAACTAGTCATCATCAATTTTTTAAGGCTGGATGCCTTTCCTGACGCTAACCCGTGGCCTCCAGGTTAAGATAACTATTATTTTTCTGAATATGTATTGCAATGGTTAATGTAGATTCTATTTAGATTTGAAGTAGTAATACTTTTCCATGTTTTTTAGATAATACTACTTCTTATTTCTTATAATAAATATTCAAATTTAATTACCTTTTTATTTATTTATCCACCAAATACATTGAATTCATACAGGAAACACAATGCACCACATATTTATGATGTTCAAGTACCCACAGAGGTATACTATGTTACCTGTTCAGGTTAGGAGTAGTTACTATAATTATAGTCTTATTTCCTATTAATAAGAATTATGTTAAATAAATCATGTTAATAATATCATTCTTAATAAGATAGAATACTGCAAGGAAAAAAAAAGAAGTATGATAGTTGATTTACACTACCGTACGAATAAAGAATAATCTCATATATTTGCTTTGCCTCACTTCTTTATTTTTATTCTAACTGAATTCCTATTACTTGGTATTTTGAATCTTTAGATAACTTGTTATAAGTTAATATTGAATTTTTGTAACTGTTTTTGTTACTCCTTGTATTTATTTTTGGCAACCAAGTGCTATATTTACACTTGATGCACCACTGAACTTAATTTTAAGAACAGAATACTGGAATTTAATTGACTGAAAAGCACACTATTTCCTATTACTTGGTATTTTAATATCTCTTGGAAACTTGTTATAAGTTAATATTTAAATTTTGTAACTGTTTTTGCTACTCCTTGTATTTATTATTGTCAACCAAATGCTACATTCACACTTGATGCACCACTGAACTTAATTTTAAGAAAATAATACTGGAATTTGATTGACTCAAAAGTATACAGCTGTTTAACATTGAAAGGAAGCGTGTTAATTTCATCTCCATTTTTAACTATAATCTTCAATATTTTATCTTGTACTGCTTGGAGGGAATTCAGGGTAGTAGAATATGATTTTCCCCACACAATAATTTCATAATTAGCTGTGCTCTGGAAAAATGTATAATATTTTAAGTTAGTTGGTCAGCATAAATTTAGATAACTTACGAAATGAAAAAACCTGGTATTTAGCTTTATTTACCAATTAAGTTAAGTTAATTATAATTTATGAAAAATAAATACAGTATTAAATTGTGTATGTTGTCTAATTAAGCATGCATGCGAATTTATAGATGGACATTCTATTAATTTTTTTGTTGAAGTTTCATAATATTTCTACTTGATACATATGAAATTAATAGTAATAAGCGCACTCATATAATGATAATTTACTGAATTATTTTGCAGAGTAATTGGCACACCGTCTGAATCAGAATGGCCCGAAACGGTGTCTCTGGCTCGAGACTCATTTGTACAATCGCCAGGAATCTGTTTTACCACATTGTCATCAGACCTCAGTACAGATGGTCAGGAACTATTAAAGGTAGTAGTGCTTTGCTGCTTTAAGTAAAATTCTGACTGATTTGTAACATTAATAATTGAAAAGTTGTTTATGATTGAATCAATTTGAACATTTTGCACACCAATAGAAAGGAAGAAAATATTGGCAGTCAAATGGATTTTGTGACAAGAAGAAAGGCAACAATATTTTCGTAAATCAGATAGTCTGTTCTAACTGCAAATTTTGAAATTGCACAGCATGCAGAGTTACAGCTGGAAAACTAACGAATAAACAATTTTTTTGATAAAGGATCAACTATTTTTCTTCTAGATTTTATTGGTAATGAATCCATTGCTTAATAAGTGTAACTCTAGTAATCATGTGGTGTATCTGCAAATTCAACATTGTACTCTCAACTCTCTGTTATTATAACGTTGAAACTACTATAAAACTAAGATTTACAGTAATTGGCCTGAAAGCTTTTTTGCTGTCAATTTGACCTATCTACTGTAATGCTTGAATAATTTTATGTTTGGAGTACACATCAGCTTATTCCTTTTCTTCCTCCTAAAATTTGTTTCGTTTACAGATGATGCTACAATTCAACCCCATAAGAAGAATAAGTGCATTGAATGCATTACAGCACCAGTATTTTGCCAGCAATGGATATACATGCAATCCATACTCATTTCCTGTTTGATGAAGGAATTGAAACACAACACAGCTGCCACATTTTGAAAGCCATATTTTCTTATAAGTGTTGATATGATTTATCGTACCTGCCTGATATTTTAAATCAGATTGATATTTTCCAAGTTTCGTATTTAGTGGTTAGATGTAGAACATTATTATTATTATTTTATTAATTACTCGGCCTTTCTTGTGGGTCATAGAATTGTAATGTCATGAAACGATGAATTTTCCCAAAATAAATGCTTCTAGTTTATAAATTTCATCTCAAAATGTAAAAAACATTCTGAAAAATTCCATTTTACTATTATTTTAACATTTATGTTGTTAATAGTTTCATTAAAAGATGACGAGCCTCCTAGAAAAATTTACATTCCAAATGGCTCTTATCAAATGTATTATTTTCTACTATTTCCATTTGAAGTAGATGACTATCCTCGAAATTGTTGCATATTCAATTTTTAAATTTTATATCGGGAAATATTAAATTTTTTAAATCATGCACTATTAACGTGCTGGAATAGTTTTTAATTGAGATTAAATTAAGGTACTGAATAGAAAGTATGAATATAAGCGGGTTTCTTAGAATGTAAAACATAGTTTTACAACTACATGATTGAAGTTTGTATGAAAAATTTCAGAGATAAATGAGAATATCGCTGCACCTAGAAATATTATATTTCGATTTAAAATCGAACTGACTCTATATTTATACTAGTTAGACACGAAATAAAAGTTGAAAGTAGAATAGATATAAACACTTAATTTTTGTGTACTGGGTACATTATTTATATCTGAAATATCCACGAATAATTAATTCAATTTTAAAGCCATACATTTTTCTAAAACGTGTAAAACTGAACTCCATTATGTTGGGTAGTCTAACTCCTTGTCCTTTTATTATTTGAAGTCCTATTCGATTGTACTATATGGAATGGTTAAATTATCCAAAAAATAAATTAAATGTGTGGGTATTATGTTGATCAATTAACTATCATTCCGGTATTTACATACCAGAGATAGAAAAATATCATTACGTTACCTTGGTTCTTTTATTTACTATTCGCTAATTCTAGTATTATAATAATAATATTAAAAAATTACCATTTAGGGGAAAAAATTACCATTTGCAAAATTTATCATTTTGCAATAATACATACCGTTTTTTAGACATTTAATTAGTACTTTAATTAGTTTTTTTTCTAAAACTACTATAATATTTTCAACAATAGACTTCATAAAATAATTTTCATTCAAAATTGACATTGTGCTAAATCAATAAATTAATATGTAGTGGTTTCAGAGTTGGGTACTGAGGCAAGTAGTTATTGACAACCTTCCTCACTCCTCATTTGTATTTTCTGCTCTTTGGACTATTAAATGTTTGTTAATTCATAAGTTGGAAATTTATAAAGCCTATAAAAAAGTGAAATAAGGTATTGATAGAAACATTATTGTCAATTTTCAATAATGTGCCTTTTATTTATGTGCCTCTCAATAATGTGCCTTTTATATTACATGTGCCTTGAATATGGGCGAATTTAGCTAATTAAGTAAGTAGGTATATGTAGTTAGTATTTTTATAAGTAGTGTAGCAGTTGCTTTTTCATAGTTACGTAGAATTATTGCATTGTTGCCTTCGGTTAAGTTAGGTTAGGTACTGTTCATTAGATTGTAAGATGTATTTGTTATAAAAAAATTTATTGAATCTGTATAAATTGTTTTAAATTTGTATGTTTACTGAGTTTTTATTTTTATTTCCTCTCCGATTAAGTTATTCAGCTTATCTGGCAAATTAGTGGCAGGAACTTTACATACACTTCTGTGTATTAATTGTTGATATCTTCAAAGATCAAATAGGCAATGATTGCAAGCTGTCGATGCCACATTGTGTATTGAAAAATTCCATTCCACTTGAAAGATAAATGATTGGTCATACTAACTTGGTTGTCATGTCTAACTGCAGTTATAGGAATGGGTACTGTAGATCCTGTACTACTGAAACAGCATCATAGAACGATTACCCATTCTACATTCCCAATATCATGTACTTTGCTCCAACCACAGGGAAAATCAAGATTTTTTTGTTGTGAGTAAATATTAGCTACAAAAAGGTTCTCATCCCCATAAAAGACTATTGTCGGCTAATAATTTCGGGCGTATACATACCCAGATACCCCCGCATTGGATTCGCTCTGCCTCCTACGTAGCTTATATTCAGTAACCTTGGCTTTATAAAACCAATTTCGTCTTCTCATTTATGTTGTCAATTGAAAGTCTTCAAACTACCGTATCTACAAACTCAAATCAAACTAAGGGATTCCATTTTTGAACTCTTTTGACTGTTGGGTAAAGATGTCAAATGATGTTTTCGTGGTTGATATTTTTGTGTATTTTCTGGCACAGTTGTAAAAGTACTGTACAACAATATTTGATGTTCAATTCAATTGATTATTCAGTTTTTTTAAATTTAATACATTCAATAAACTCCAAAACACTGAACAACGGTTGCTGAACAATCAAAAAACTTTTGGATGGGCCTTGAACTTTTTCCTGAAATTATTGTTACTGCTGTTGCCTAAACGGTGTGTTTGTGATAAAATAATCAATAATCATTTTTGACCGAACGAAGAGAATTCTCTGTCTCAAGTCCACCGTTTTACATTTGTCTAAACGCGTGGATCAAATTCAATGACATTTTGCATGGGTCTTCCTTTAAGGAATGCCCAGCGATGTAGGTGTAACGATTTTCGAAATTGTTTCTTCTCCATCATATGCAATAATTGGAATCAGATTCATACAATCTATGATCTATCTGATAGTAGCCCAGTGAAATTAGACAAAAATATATGGCCATCGAGAAAAAATAATTGATAGAGAAATGGGTTTTTCGCCAATCGCTTCCTAACCTTGGGTAATAACAATAACATAGGCCTACCAAATGTCCCCAAGGGTGGTGGGGGTTGAGCTCAATGATGGAAGGGGGTGGAAAGGTACAATTTATCTGTTTTTTTCTTATATATCAGTAAAAAATCCCATGCATTTATTGCACGAAATTGGTATGCTTTGATGAGCTGAGTAGATTGAGCCATCACTCGATGGGGTACAATGCATCATCCAATAGTTTACGCGGGGGTCAGAATAACCGCTCCTTCTACCCTCTCCTACAAATATTGACTAGTTAATGGGTTGTCAAGGAGAGGATCTGTATAGAAAAAGACGTGTTAATTTTGTCCATTCAAATAAATTTCCTCCTAACGCGCTCGCGATTGGTTCTACAAAAAATCAATGGGTTCTTTTTTGTAGAGAATTATGTGGACGTCAATTTTGATAAGAAAAAATCGATTTGAGAGTTATCGTTACTGATTTATAAGCAAAAAACTGAAAAATTTTACCTTTCCACCTTCCCTTGGGGGACTTTTGGTGTGTTCCCCAAGATTAAAGGTAGCGATTAGCGAAATAATCATTTCTCTATCAATTATTCCTCTCGATTTTACTAATTTGACTGGGCTATAGCCCTCGGGCCCCCTTATTCGTCTGGTTGAGCCTTAATGCTTATTCATAATTATGAATAAAGTTACCATTCATAAGAATAACATATTTGAGAGAAACAAATCATTTCTAATACTTCAATTAATTATAATAAGTGATTACGGTACTAAGTAAATTTTTTATTTATTTTTTTTTTTTTTTTGAGGATGAAGCCCACATAGGTCTGAGACCTGTGCGTGGGTAATGAGTTGGATGATGGTGATTGATGAGTTGGACCTACAGTTTTAGGTGGGTTCCGAACCACCGGGAAGTGATTTTACAGCAGAGAACAGTGTCTTTTTTGCTGGCCAATCTAATCGGTCACCGTTACGAACGGGACCTACGAGAACGCAGCTTATCTCTCTGATTGAACAGATACCAGCTACGGCTCGCGGCTATCACTTCCCTCATCAAATGATTTGCAAATTTAATTAATATTGTTTTATAAACTGATACATTTATGATCTAATTTGAGCAATCAGCAGCTGATGCCTGGCAAATAGAAAACACAGGCTTGATGTGATATACAGAGTGGCCTTTTGTGAAAAACAGACATGAAATAGACTATCAAACGGGAATTGAATCAAGAGTTCGGTCTGATGACTGTGTTTATTTTTGCGGTGGTGAATCAATAAATAATTATCATTGAGTAGGTACATTGAGTGATATGTTCCTCTGTGCAAGCACCCTCATTCTAGGGCGTGAGGTCTTCTGTTCACAGAACTACTAGTATATTCATGGGTTATGCACATTAAATACAAAAATACAAGATTATTTTTAAAAACAACGTTTGTGATAATTGTTCTGTTCAATGGGACGTTGTCAAGGTGGACACAAGACGAAACATATCTCAAAAGATACAGAAACAGATGATACAGAAACAGATGTTACAGAAACAGTTATCATTACGTATCACATCAAGTCGTGATGGTAATTACCTGTTTGGGCTTTTGTTTTATCGTTCAATTTTTCGACACTTGCGAGTTAGAGCGCTGATATCGAAAAGATTGAGGTTGAGTTGAGACTGAAAGAACAATATTATTTCTCTATTTCGTGCTGCTTGTTCTAAATCAGTTAGTAAGGATCAGGAGTGGATGTATGAACCTAGAAATAATTGTGCTGAATTTTAGTTGACGTGTTAATATGCTTTGTTCTTCATGTTTATACAAGTTTAAAGTGTAAATCTATTATCATTTGGTTGAAGTGAATTTGGATTTGTGGTCTGGAGAATATACAGCCAGGTAATTACCATATTTTCAATATTTCTGTAAGCATTGAAAGATATCATTAGTGTGTTCCCGTCATGAACGCCCACATTTCAATATTTTATTTTATGCCTTCTGCTTTCTATACTGTCAATTTCTCAGTTGTTCACAACGGATATTGATTTTTTAGTTGCAGCAAGTTGTATTTACGACTTGAAACTTGATTAGTTTTAAAGCGTTTGCGTAAATGGTGTTTAGGTTATGAACTTTTCCTATCAAATCTACTCTTCGGTTTGAGTTCTTCCCATATCTGGGGCATTTGCTGTGGTGAACAATATAATGAATGTTCATTCATCACTATTCTCTCCAGTTAGCTTGAATGTAAGTTACTAATGTATCAAAAATACAGCCTTTTATTAATGATCTATTGACAGTAGAATGAATCATTTTCTTCTTTGGATCAAATTAGACAATGATGAGTAAGTTATTGCGTGTAATACTTGTGTATTTTATCAGACTTTGTGTTATTGATAGTATGAATCAAGATCAAACTGAATCAGATTACTGCTATCTCAAATAGGACATCTTACCAACCTGTATTCATGTCAAACTCTGCAAAATAAAACTTGTGATTCTCCAAAACTCCTTTATCAGAAGATATTAAATCTGTTCAGTAGAATAACGTGGAAAATCTTGTTCATTGACTTACACAATTCATAGCTCTGGTTTGTGCTTAGTTGCTCAAGGTTGGAATTTTCCTCCACATTCTGGGTAAATATTCAGAGCAAAATTTCATTAATGAGTTTTTTAATTTTGCCTCTGTCTTTCATCAACCTTGATAACACCAAAAGTTACCCCCTTAACTTATAACGTTAAGGATTCCTTGTCATTTATCAAAGTCGGAGATTGTCTTTTAGAATATGTCACATATTAATGTGTTAATATTTGGACTGAGTCTACATATTAAACCTGCCAGAAGCTTAATTAATTATTGTATTATTTACAAAACCGCTTTGCACTGCTCAAGCCAATAAGGTACATATTCGTTTTCGAAAATAGCTTTTTGAAATAATTGAAAACACGCTCTTAGCCGCTACAGAATTTTTTCTTAACTTACTTCTCTATTCTTTCTGTAAAATCTGTAAACAATTGAAGTCGTTCAAAAAGAATTCACATTTGGCTACAATATTACTTTTGTCCGTCAAATTTTACAGGTATCAATTATTAAGCTAGGTATAAACATATGAAGGAGCACAATTCATAAATTGTTGATCGGTGTTCCAAAAGGACCCTTGATTAGGATTAAATCTCTGAGATTAATTTATTTTTCTCCATCTTGTTACCGGTTGTGTATATAATGTGAAATATTGTAATATTGGTTTTAAAATTTATTATTCAGTGTAGTTAATCCACATTATTGGCAGTGTACTATTTGACATTCCAAGTTAGTAATTTGCAGGAACATTAAGTAGTTGTTATTATTCTTTCTCTTTTCACTAGTACACAAATTATTTGGCCTGTTACACTAGCTTTCTCATGCTATTTATCTAAATTTGAGATAAACACTCAAGTTCGTATTTTGCAATCAATTTTAAAACTGTTCGTTCAACAGTGTAAATAGAGCACAAATTCATCATTCATCACTGTTTTTAAAAAATGGTTATTCACTAATGAAATTGAAAAATATTAGCGTATGAGAAGCTAATGTCATGTCTTGATTAGTAGTCGGTAAACATTATTCATTATTTCCCTATTAACTTAGGAATCTAGAAATAAGATAGTGGAGAAGACTTTGCTAGTTAAATTTAATTATACTTCAGGGCATTTGATTCTGTTAATAAAATACCATAAAAAATACTCTTGTAAGATTGAATATATTAATGATTCATCAGTCTGGAAAACAGCCATATTTTGAAATTTCTGATGATATATTTGAAAAGGTAGGCTATAACTTAATAATATAGACCTAATGACACACAAGTAAAAAGATTTTGTCTTTTTATAAACATAATTTTACTAGATGTAATGAAACATTAGAATGATTCAAAGTGTGCTCATTAATTTATATTGAAAAAGAGCTTTCTATATAAAATCGATTGATGCATTTCAACCAATGATCTCAACTTAACATGACATTTATATGACTGCCTGACATGACAGGAAATTCATGAAGGCTAAATTTGAAGAATAGTATTATTTTCATGAATGTTCTTGCTTTCATGTTCAACTTCACTTTGACCAAACTTCAAACTTTAGTTGAAAAAGCTTATAGTAACTTTATTAAAATTTATTGAAAAAAGAACGTATCGCTCATTTTATATTTAATGCGCAATTGATGTGGTACCTATGTATTTCTTATTGATACACTTGAAGTTGTCCTCGGATTTACCTTCAATTCAAGATAGGGTTAAATCATCTAATTATTATCTAGCAAAAATAATGTTAAATTATGCAATTAATTATCTAGCAACAAGACTTCTCTGCTCTGAAATCACTTCCTGGTGGTTCGAAACCCACCTAAAATTGTAGGTCCAACTCATGAATCACCATCATACAAATTTTTACCCTCGCACTGGTCTCAGACCTATGTGAGTTTTATACTCCGAAAAAATTGAACTTAATTTTTCAAAAATATAAACAGCATTTACAAACAACATCTGCTCTACTTCTAGTAAGAATAAATCACGTCATTTTGAATAAACTGAGCATAACCAGACTCATTAAAAAAATGCATAATGCTTGTAAGCAGTTATGTACATATACAGCTTTGAACATGCATTCAGGGGCGTGGCCAGGGGGGGGGATACAACCTCCCCGAATATCGGGATACATCCTCCCCGAAATTTTGTTGTCATTTTTCACAATACTGATAACTTAAATATTTAATTAGAACAGTTGAAACAAAAATTACTCCTACAGTTAGACCTTAGTTTTATTCAGCACAAGATTTTGTCAAGGGAATCACAAAAAGTATACAATGTTATTATGGTCTGCTGCGGCGCGTACAGTTTAGTGAGCAATGTGGCAATGCAGTGTTTTCGAGTGGTGTCTGTCATTGACTCTTCCGAGTCAGAGATATATTTCATTTAAATAAACAATTGCTTCAATTGAAATATCCAAGTAAAAATGATGAATATTTTTAAAAAATCCAGGGGAGGGCCCCCCGACTCTTATCAACTGGGGGGCATTCCATTCCCCCCACACCCACTGGTATCCCCCTCCCCCCCGAAGTTCAATCCTGGCTACGCCACTGCATGCGTTTGCTCATAATGTAGATAAAATGGGGCTCTCATACCGTTAGTACAATATATGTAAATTGCATCTCGAAATAACTACCCTTAATCTACATTAAAAATTCAATTTTGTCGTATGGACAAACACAATGGAACAATATAAAATAGAACATGATGATGGTCTACTACTATTCAAATTGTGATATGCAGACTTTCAATCGGGGACATGCCTTTTCATCAGTAAGCTCTTAATACACTAGTAAGATTTGTTTTATTCGATTGTTCTCAATGAGCTAAATATCTTAGTTTTGTGTTTCACATATAGTCTACTTGGAAAAAGTCAGAGAATTTTTAAGCTCTATTTTTGCCATGTTGTTTCAATGGAAGTCATTACAACTGATTCTAAAAACTCGCCTTGGAAAATCTCAAATAATAATGTATAAAAAACACATTGTTTTAGCTTCTAAGTAAATTCCAAATAACTTAGTTCAAGTTACACCGTGACTCGAATTTCACATCACTAACTAAGCTAGATAGGATAGTCAGCAACCTATTTAAAAAAATGTATCTTCATGTGGAAGGGTTGTTTACCTTCTTTTATATAATTAACATATTTCTTGCTGATTTTTGTTTTTATTTGTTTCTTCCTGATTTAGTTTTATTTCAAGTACAGTAGGCTCTTTGATACTTAGTTTTTGTTTTGGAGAAAATTTAATCTAAAAAGAAATTATTAGGCCTAAACCATTTCAATTTTTTTTTAAATTTTCAACTTGAAGCATTCAAATAAATTAATTTGAACAATTAGATCTTCTGAAAAGTTCTTAGATCGAACAGTTTTATTATCAAATCAATTTCGCTAAATTCACTATTCATGTGTTATATATAGTTTGGATAAAATTGGCTGTTTTAGCAAAATCGATTGCAACAGTCCTTAACCTTCAAAGACTTTCAGGCCCAAACTTTACTTATTCACTGAGGTATTCAGAATTCACTTATACTTGTTCACAAGTATTCAGTATTCACTGAAATACGTGCTTACCACGTTGGTCCTATCACAACTTGATCATTACACAAGCCATTGATGATATAGTACTACTGCCATGCCAGGAGCATACCATACAAGCTATGGCAAGAATAATGAATAATATTGAATTTATCACTTACAATTTATTACTTTGTAATAAACTATGTACGATATCAATAAATTGTTCCAAACATGGAATAGGCATTTGATGACTCACCTGAGATGGTACCTGGTACATTAGTAGTTACCGTTAGGTAACCCGTTCATTAGGCTACCCTAAAAATGGTACCTGATTAACTGTGCAATTTAGTTTTCTAGTAATTACCATTCCCATCTCAAATTACCTCCGATTTTTTCAATGGCTTACAATAGTATTTTTCAATATTTTTAATATCAGGACTGTGAACAAAACAAACTCCACTTTTCCTCGTTACCTCTTGTATAATTTATAACCGAATGTGTAATATATTTAAATGTTTAGTGTTGAAACGTTATTTGAACAAAGGATCAGTGTTGTTTCTTTTTTCAATGTTAAGGGTAGATTGAGAGCAGTCAGTAGCCATGGTATCGCCAGAGGCGGCGGTCTCTGAGTGTTCAAAGGACGCTCCAGGTGATCGATCATTTTGTAGCATGTACAAGCTTGTTTGTAGATTGCTCAATGCTCATACATGATGTCATTCACTTTGTGTAGCATGTGGTTGATTGGTTTGGAGATTTGCTGCTCTTGGTTATTTTGTAAATATGTAATTAATGTGTTATATCATTCACACTAGTTTTGTGTTGTTATTCACGTTGATTTTTACTCACTTAAAAATGATGTTCCAAGTTTTGTATTAAATTTCACTGTTTGCTATTTATTTTATTTACTCATTTGAAAATGATGTTCCAAGTTTTGTATTAAATTTCACTGTTTGCTATTTATTTTTTAAAGTTTATTTTCAAATTAATGTATGTCATAACGTTTAATTGCTTCAATTGTTTAATTGTTCGTTTACTAATGTGTTATGATAGTTTTGTTTGAACTATTAAACTGATGAAACTTAATAGTATGGGAATAGGTATGTGGATACTCAACTCTTGAATATAAAGAGCTGGAAATGTTCCAGGTATTTGGATTTCTTGAATATATAAATTAGTATACCCATTAATTTTTTTTATAATTTCAAAATGTTGAGGTTGAAGTATGTACTTGCTTTCATTGGAAGATAGTTTTCGTTGATCAAGTAATCCCATTGTATTCTTTCTATGTATTATGATTGCATTGTAGTTTCATCCTGCTTCCAACAAATCATTCATATATAAGTTATATTAAAAATCATCGCTCTAAATTAGCCTGGGATTCTTTACTGAGAAATTTCTAGAATAATATATGAACACAACTTGAAAACTGATCAATTATAGGAATTTTTGGGGGATTTTCTATTCAATAAATTACTCTTAGATGAATCCACTTATTTGCAATGTTACATCGAGCATCATAGTTTCCTCTTCTTTCTAGCATTGGCTTTCTTTGTGAATGAAAATTAATGGAATTGACTGGAAACTATTTTTGGGCATTCCACTTCACTGTTGTAGCACTGTCACTGTTGGAGCTCAGGGGCCAACTTTCTTAGAAAAAACTTGGAACCACCGGTGGAAAGCACATAACAGTAGGTTAGTCAGTGCTACTTTGGTCACCCATTCAATTGCAGACTGAAGAGTTTGTTACTTGCCGCCCAAATGTCAGGCAAGACTTGTGATTTATCGCCTTTTTATAAAAACTTCTACTTGGGTGTGATATTAACACGATCAATACTTTGAAAACGCCCTTTAAACAATGCCCAAATCAGATTAAATATTGAAGATCATTCACTTACATTCTCTAACAAATATCCCTTTTTTGAGAAATTGATTACTTTCATTAAAAAATTATAATTTAGTTCGGAAATACATTTTTTTAGCTTCCGTAAACTAGTGTTTTCACTTCAAAAAATTGTAATGAAACTTCTTTATTGCCAAGTGTTTAGTCAGCTGTTATGTGCAGCTGTCGATTCGCAATGCTCACCTTTACTAAACCTTTCTTGTAACAATGCAAGTCAATTTTAAACTTGAACAACCGAATATGGCTGCATTGATCTATTCAAATTTTAGTAAAATAATTTGTAAGTTTTTGTAATTGTACACTGCATCTCTTGCATGCCGGCATCGAATTCAACCAACATTGAGTATTAGTGACAGTTTTTTGAGTAATCATTGGTTATTATTCCATGACCAAACAAGTTGAAGCAAGAATGCATTTAATTTGTAACCGGCTTCCAAAACAGAAGGAGGTTCTCAATTCGACCTGTTTTTTTATTAAAACCTAATCGATTCGTTATTGTCTCTCAGCGTTATTGTGAGACAATAATATTGCATCATATTGACAGCCTTCCAGTGAAGCCACTCGGCGTGATTTAAAAATATTTTTAACTTTCTTATTAACAAAGCTCAGTTGCTTGAATTATTTTCTCACCTATTCGACAACGTTCAGATGTTAATTAAGGACTTCATTTTGTTATTTCTGAGTACGGTAATTAATTAATGTATGATCACACACACAGCCATAAGACGTTCACGGTTGATAAGTAAATGAATTTTTTATTGCTTTGCAGTCATTGTGAAGATTTTATTTTCAAACGTGTAATAAACTTGAACGGTGACCTACAAAAACTATATGTTAGTGCATTCTAACAAATCTATATTGAAGAAAGTTTGATATTGATTTAATGAATTTCTAGAAATTGAGAAGTTTAGAAATGTTTTCATCTATGAGACTAGAGAAATTTCATCATTTGTGCCGGTGTCTGCCCTGGATAGTCAATGAAGCCTTAATTTGCAGGCTCCATGCACATTATTGCTGTTGCCGTGTTAGTACAGCACTTCCTGTGAACTAGAACAATTTCATCCCAGTAGGCTGAGCATGTAGAAACTCAGCCAAAATGAATACACTTCTATCCTTCAATTTCATTCAGCTTTCTTCTACTTGAGCGATAGAATAATTCAGAAGCCATTTGATCATGCTAACTCTCATGAAATACTTGAATTCCAATTGAGAAATTTGATAGTGTCGTAGAAAAATGAAAACATCTTTCTGCGTGTTCTGGTTTGATGGGGCAATTGTTTCTTATAGTTCAGAGATAGAATAATTCAGAAGTCATGCGTAGTCCTGTTATTTCTCATGAAATACTTAATTCTCAATTGAGACAGTTAATAATATTGTATAAAGTGTGTCATTTTGAGCATCCTTTGGCATCTTGAGGTTGGCTGGGGCAATAATTATTTAAATTTAAAAGATCTCATGAAAAACAAGTTTAATAATATCAAGGTGCTACTGAGAAACTAATTCAACTTGTAGAAGTGATATGAATAAAATTAAAATTTGGTATTTACGAAATATTCTTATTAGGTAATTGGTAGAGGGTTCAGATTCAGATGACTTTATTTGTGTAAATTTACAATGTTCATGAATGATAAAAGTATTATTAATATTAGCAACTCTCAGATCACATAATTCAAGTGATTTACAATGAACGGTTGAATAGTTCGAATAGAAAATATTATAAATACAACAAATATATACTTTAAGGTACTGTACAGCAGAAATTATTGATGTGATTGTTAAAAAGAAGAAGAAAAATAGAGCTTGGATCTGACACAAAAAGACGAAGTCTTAACCATTGAGGCCATTCTTACACTTAACCTTTTACCTCAAAATGTCCTACTAGTTTACTTTGATATGGATTAAATTGTCTAATACGGATTATGTAAGTAAGATAAATCAATTCAAATGAGAAATATTAAAATTTAAGAATTTTACATGTATACATTAGAACAAAAATGAAAGTAAATTAAAAATAATTTGTAGATTAGAAAAAAAATAATTATAAAAATAAAGCATTGATCATGCAGTTGCCTCAAGGCCGGACAGACACTGCCATTTTCTCTAATAGGTGTCTCCTCAGAGACAGGGAGAAGCCTGGGTGTAGGCTGGTTACACCTGAAAGTTACACTTTCAGGATTTATGTTTAGTACAATTCAAGTTCTTATGCAGAATCTGTCTGAAGGATAATAGATTCTTTCCCATAGAATAATTTACAATATTTACGCCTTTTCTTCTTATTTATCATTGGTAGTAAATGGGAGAAAATTGTTCTACCTCAATACTTCATTGGTCGTTTATGGTTGTGTTGAATCAAGATAAATGTTGAGTTAGTGGCAATAAATTTATCTTAAATTAATTAATTAATTAATTAATTAACGGTTTCTTGATGTCTTACAATACATAAACTATGTAGGCTATAAAGGATGTAAAATCACTTGAATAGTCTGAATTACTTGTTTTGTTTTGTTTCTACTCCTTAAGCTACTTAAATTCTAGTTAAAATCCTTTTTATTGCAGTACATGTTCCTTCCTGCCTTCTAGTTTGGTCTCTATACTCATTCGCTTAATTACGCCATTTTCATTATGGTATTAAAAGCATCCTTTCGAATTCTTTAGGGTTTTCTGGGACAGTAATTATTTAAGAGATCCCATCAAGAGTTGTCAAAATCTACTTTTAATCTTTGTGTCATCAATATGGTTATTTAATTTATGAAAATTGAAACACATTAGTTTTTGTAAGGTATTTAACTCTATTATAGTTATATTTACTATCTTAGCACTTTTTTATATTTTTGAATGAAACAGATACAGCACATTTACACCTAATTTTCCTCATTCAAATGTTTGTGGTCTCAAGGCATTTTCAAGGTTCATTAAAAGAAAGCTTTTTTATTTGAAATATATTTTTTGAAATGCATGTTGGCAACGGCGCATGCTGTATATTCCTCCAATACAGCATTAAATATTTGGAATACCAATATCAATAATTATTTATTGCTTATCTTTGCAATGGATGTCTTCCACATTCGAAATAGTTTTTAGTCTGCAATCTGTTTTTAGTAAGTAATACATTTTTTTGTCATTCTCACTTTAATCTATAAAATAAGTATTGCTGAGGATCACATAAAAAATTGAGATTACTAGTATTTTAAGTGCTGTCGTTTTCCTTAGCTCCAACCAGTCAGGTATTTCCAGTCAGCTATATACAGCGTGTCTCAGAACTCTGAGAAAACGTTCAGTTATTGCTCCCAATGCAAAACTGATACAGAATAGCCATATTTTCAATGGAATACCACAAGGAGCAATACCTAAAAGTATTCTCAATGAGTTCTAAGACAACTTTGAGCTGTTTATATCACAACATGAGTAAGCATTCATGCTGCAATATGCTTCAGCCATGCTACACTCATACTAATGTACTGTATTTTCGATATTTTATTCTATCGTAAATAAAATTACTGGAAACCATAATTTTCTCAATGTTACTGCTCCAGTATAAACCGGTAATTTGTGTGATAATTTTAATGTTTTAAATAATTTCGGTGTAGAGGTGCAGGGGTGTTGTGAGGGAGAATTCGATTACTATGTCATTTGTTTGTATGGTATAGATTGAACTATATCTCAATCCCAGAACCCATCTCAGAACCTTTGAATAGATGATGCTTTGATAGATGATACAGTTCAATATATGGTTTATATCATGATCAACAAGATTAATCAGACTTGGACTTGTAGTGTGAAATTCGTCAAATTTGTCGATTGAAACCAATTGAAATTTGTCTAAACCATTTAATTCTCATGAGGAAAATGTAATATATTTTGATTGAAAAAAGAAATGTAATTATTTTATACAAACTACATGCTATAATATTTCATAAAGATAATGAAAGTGATTGTTTGCTTGTTCTTTAAGTCTGAAATGAATTGGCTAAGTAGAATAAAATTAAAAAAACTGTTCAGGCACTTTCTTGTACTGTAACGCAGGAAAGACGTCACTTACATTAAGGATTTAACCAGGCATTCCCCTTCCAGAAAACTGGAATGCCGACAAAGCGTTTGACACAAAAATTTCAAATATGTCCCAGAATAGGTTTTTGGTACAGCTTCCAACTATATTTAGTTTTGGTGCACTCAAAATCTCAGTAAGCTACAAATGAATCGTCTACATACTTTATAGCTTCGAAACTACATTCAAAATTGGATTAGTAGCCCACTTAAACTAGTATTGTTGTAAACAATACAATTATCTACACTACATAATTTGTTATATGTATAGTATAGTTGAACCTGTTAGATTTAGAACTACTTTTTCAGACATTTGATGTTCAGTAGAATAATTTATTGTATTTATACACTTTTCATTCAATTTCAATAAAGATTTTTTGAAAGAAACATCATTTTAAATAAAAATCTAGCTAATTTTTAACAAATTTTAAGTAATGATTTTATTTACCTTTTATTGCTGCATATTTACTTTTAATTTATTTTCTAGACAAGATCCTTTTTAATGATACTCAGTCAATTGTACTATTAAAACTATTACCTTATCTCAGCAATTCACATCTTCATTTTTTCATTGACTTCCTTGTTTGGAATCAAATGAGTGTATGTCTGTTAATGCAATTTATTAAATATTGTTTACTGTTATTCTGCTTATTGTACAGTATATTGCCTGTTTTAATGTGAATAATGTATTATAGTATTCATAGTTGTTTTGTCTCATTGATTCAATGTTAGCTTGTAGGTAATCGCTTCATAGTTATGTTCACATTCAGTAGGCATATTCATGTTACACTTTATGCGTTTTTGGGGGTGCATTGATACTGTCTTATGAGTTCGCTTGGCTTTAGTTGTATTAGCAAAAATATTAACATTCCTGATTGTTAGAAATTATTTAAAGTGGTGTATATATACATATTTCTCGTACATTCCAAATTTAAATTTGATAAATATATATAATTTTTCCTGATTGTTCATGGTATAAGTTGTACACCAATCAATCAATTTTTAAAAATTTCCGTCTTTTAATCTCCGAATTTACGCTTTTTATCTCTTTTAATTTACGCACTTTGGACTAAAACATATCGTTGAGGTCTGAAGAGTCACCTACAGTCGAATCGGCTATGGTACTATATACATACATAATCTCCGAAATGACAAAACATAAAAATTATAAAATACATTATTTACCAAAAATAGAGCATAAAACATCCTGATGTGAAGGAAACATGTGTTTGAGAAAATAGTACAGTTTGAATACCTTGGTATTTTCATTAAGTAGTTACAAACACCTTCTGATTAGTTTCGTGCGAATGAAACAACATTTAGGGCATATAAAATTGAACAAGAGTGCTTTAGAACAATTACCGATATTTTAATTGTGAATCAATTTAATTTTTCGACCTGAATTGGTTTAAAACCTGTAAACGCCACGTAGATACACTAGTCTCTGTAAGAAGTATCAAGGCATGTATTTCATTATAATATATGTCAATGCAAATCATTCAAAATATTTATTTAGAAATTGCATAAAATGATGAATTTATTAGCTTTCTAATGAAATTAAGTGTAGGCTGTGATAATACATGTTCACCACAAAACAAATAGAAAATTGGATTAGAATATTTTCACACTAGCTTTGTACAATATTTTTGTGGCGATCCTTTACTTCATCTGCTGTCTACTACTGCAATTATTAGTAGACAATCAATGGATTAAATTACCTTCGAGGTCTCGAAGCCATGATCATGGTAAATTACTGATAGGTTTTATAAAACCAATTTAATTTCTAGCGCCTTATAATACGTGCTTTATATGACATTTATCAAAACCATTTACTTTTAAAAATTTGATGGATTAGGATATCGATGCGGATTAGTGCATCAAGATAATTTTCTCCTGATAAGAATAGATACTTGGGTAAAATAAGGACCAAGCTACAAATTCGGTAGGAATAATTATAAATTTCAAGTTAAGTACCATGTTAAAAAATAAATAGTTTTGGTTATAAATTATGACCATGTTAGAAAATCGATAGGTTTAAGTCTGAAGCTGCATGCAGATATGACGTGGCCTTGTCAATCCACTATTATTTTAATGATTTGTTGGATTGGTCGTGAAGTAGCTCACAAGTTGGTGCACTTGACATCCTGTGACTGTGTCTGTGACCTGTCACTTCACCTGTTGGGACTCTGAAATGCCACCGCTGCGTTTGATGTAACGGTCGGCTTACTTTCTTTCCAATGGTTGGAATGAATTTGAGACCGGCTGTAATGTTATTTTAATGCAGCTTGTTGATAACACTAAACTTGACGTACTTTCTACCTTGCTTCGGTTTTAAAATTCTAAATTTTACTCCCTTGAAATTTACCAATAAATACGAAAGCTTTTTAAAATACATCGGTGATTAAATTTCAATTAATCTTTCACATCGTGGCATTTTTTAATACATAAGTGATAAATATCATGTATTTACAAAAATCACTCATCATTTATTTATTTCTTGTGACAAATTTACAACGAGTGTGAAGGTGCAACAGACTCGAGTCCAAAACTGCTCCCTTCACAAATTTTGAATATGTTACATTGTCCAAAACATTGAGGCTCCGGCTCCACATGCAGCATTTTACTGCCTGTTTCCGCCGGTATTATACTGCCGATAATAAGCTGCTTGGTGGTGGCTTCACGCGCAGTTAATATACTGCTCAATATATGCAGTAAAATACCTGCCATCAAGCTCCGCACTTGTTAAAGCAGCATAAAGCAGCTCGGCACGGGCAAGTTGATTGTTTTTATCCCAGTTGTGCAAGTTGTTTGTGAATTCTCATCGAAAATGAGGGGGAGATTTTATAAAACCAGTTTTCTTTTTTAGGGTTTTTATTTTAAACTTTTCTTTTATTTGAATTCGTGGTTCTTTTCCTCGATTTCGTTATGATAAATTAATAATAATATGTTGAAAAATTTATTTACCTGTCAGTTTACATTATTATTTTTTTTTAAATGTTAGTAATTTTAGTTCATTAGATACATCTAATTTCGTGAAGTTAATAAAAATTTAATTTTAATATATTTTTTTCAAGACATATCATTAGGTTTAACTTATTTATTTAATTTATATATTAATGGAGTTACAAAAAAATATCTGAAATAAATAAATGTAAGAATTTGTCCAACTTCAATGTAAGGTGGTTCAACTGGTTTAGCACCGATTCAGGTTAATAAAAAAAATGTTGAACAAAATAAATTTTTTTAAAAATATATATACTTGAACTTTTAAATTTTAAGTTAAAAGAAAGTGGTAATGTTAAAATAATAAAAATTGATATTAATAAAGCTACTACTCCCCCCAATTTTTTTAGGGATAGAACGTAAAATTGCGTAGGCAAATAAAAAGTATCATTCTGGTTGAATGTGGGGGGGAGGTAACTATTCAGAAATTTGTGGAATAAACCACAGATTTATACCTATTATACTTGAAGCAATTAAATTAAATAAATTTATTAAATGAATTAATTAATTTAATCTCCATTAAGTGACTGAGTTAAGTAATGGTCTCTTAAACCAATTTACGGTAAGTTAAAAAATACCCTTAATGGAGAAGTTAGTTTAATTAAAACATTAATATGTCAAATTAAAATTACACTAGTATTTCTTTATACCACAAATATCCCCATGTTCATGATTTTCACTAATTCTAATTTCAAATTTAATAATTAAATTTATTAAAGTAACAATCTTTTTTGAAAAAAAATTTTTAACTAATTTATTTTCATCATTTGATCCAAGAACTACTTCCCTTAAACAAATTAATTGAATTTCATTAATTTTAATTTTAATCATTATACTAAATAAGTTTTGATTAATTGAATCTCGAAATTCCATAATTAAAATTATTATTAATAACTTTATTGTGAAAGAAATAAAATTTATTTATTTTAATAAACACGTTATTTTAAATTTACAGTCTATATTTACTGTTATTTTAATTATAAGTATTATTGGGTTAGTACCATATGTATTTACACCAACAAGTCATCTTTCTATTTCAATTGCTTTAGGATTACCTATATGAATTTCAATAATATCATTTAGATGAATAAAATTTACAAACTTAATATTTGCCCATCTATTACCATTAAATACACCATCATTAATTGCACCGTTCATAATTTTAGTGGAATCATTAAGTAACTTAATTCGACCAATCTCCTTTAGTGTACGACTTTCAGCTAGTATAATTGCAGGACACTTATTAATAACACTATTAGGTCATATTAATGAACTAATTACCATACATTACCATTTATTTTTATTATTCAAATTGTTTTAATAATATTTGAGTTATCAGTAGCATTCATTCAAGCTTATGTATTTACTATTCTATTAACTATAGATTATTCAGAAATTCCTTATGAAAAAAATCACCCATTTCACTTAGTGACTAAAAGACCATGACCTATCCTTTCTTCTATTTCAACTATAACATTTTTAGTTAGAATTGTAATTTTTTTTTTAAAGAATTATGATTTTTATTAATTTGCTTGATATCTTTAAATTTTTATCAATGATGACGAGATGTCAAAACGAGAATCCGCTATTAAAGGTGACCACACTTCAATCGTAAAAAATACACACAAAATAAACACAAATTACAGAATACTGCTAGACAATTAACCAGTAAATTAACTGCCTGTGTAGCCACTGACACGCGTCAATCTACTGCTCGAAAAATGGAACCAGTTCTATTCCCTCGCCGCATGACCTTGATACTGTTCCGTCTTTTCTACTGCTGTAGGCTAATTACTGCGCGTCTAGCCACCTTCCATTCCCTACAATGGGATCTATTTCTAGCAGTATAATATCGGCGGAAACAGGCAGTAAAATGCTGCATGTGGAGCCGGAGCCTAACACAGAATAAAAATTTAAGATACCGGTATGCTGAAAACCTTCACTCGAAAAATAATAAAATGAATTTTCTCACTTGATCACTATTAATTTAAGCGTTCACTCGAAACGAAACTCTAAAACCGTTAAAAATAGTTAATAATATTAAATTTTTATAAAAACTTTAGAGTCGAAAATATTATCTGGTTGCTATGGTAAACAACAACATTCAACAACATTTTCAATGATATCATAAAAATGATAAATTATATCATGAAAAATCATTTACAAAATCATTCTCATTTTGGATTTGGGAATTGATCTGAAATTTTATCAAACAATAATTTCAAAATAAACAATAAATAAATGGTAATTGAAACCAACAATCAACATATATCAACAATTAGTTAACTATCAAATCAATTATACTCACTAAAAATGATATTTTTCAGTACAAAGTTGGTTTTCTGTGTGAATTTCAGATCGTCGGTGAAAGTCATGTACTGTAGTTGGTCTGCTTAACTTGGTGCAGCCTACTTAGTTTTGTACTAATTTTAAATTCAGTAATTGAAATATCAAACTTTATTTCAATTTTTAAAATTTCTAGTTTTGAAAGTTATTGAAGCAAGTGGATCAGAATCTTACCATAGTCATTTTTATTTCACAAAATGTCTGCTCTGATTTTAGAGCTAGATGGTTCAACATTTAAATGCAATTGTAACCACCCATTTCCTGTTTTCAAATCAGTTTCTTCGTTCAACTGGAAAATTTTTGTCTTTGATTAATCCATTGTATTCTGTTTGTTCCTCAGTTGAACCGACTGCAACTGTCGATTGTACTAGCCAAGTAGTGAATGGTGTATTAACATCTCCCAATGCAGCAAGGAATGGGGATGTAACTAGCTGTCCTGTTCAGATCAAGGTATAGTATATATTATTAAATCTTTATGACTTTTTATTAGCATAATACTTGAAACTGAATCAGATCGAAACCAATGATATGAAATTCCAAAGAAATTGGATGGTTTGATTGAATATCTATTTGTGTTTAGCTCTGTAACTGCGGATTAAAAGTCCCAATATCACCGCAGAGTGGTTTAGTAGTAGTATAAACATCCAAATTCACGTTTCTTTATTGAAACGATTTTGACAATATATGTTTTAAAAATTGAACTTAATGTTGTAAACATATTATTACAAACATACTATTATTATATTACGTCATAAATATTATTGATTGTGTTTGTAATAAATAAATACTGTACTGTCTTAAAAATCATATATCCTTATTCTTTTGCTGTTGAATATTAAAAAATTTATCTTTTTCAAACAAGTAGCTGTTTAATGGATTATTGAATATTATTATAGGAAATTAGAACAAATCCATTACCTAACATACTATAACTTTTAGGCTGGTTTCGATAATTCGATTCATATATACAATGGTTCTGTTGAACTTATTAAAGATTTTCTAAGGATACTCATGTATTATTAATAATTATAATGATCTCAGTTTTCATTTCAGGTAACACGAGATCAGGAAGTGAAACAACCATCTTATGTGAGCCTTGCTAGATGTATAAGTGGCTATACTCTGTTAACAACTTATGACAGTAAACAGAGAGAAGGGTTTAGGTCCCGAGATATAAGTCCTGCAAGAGTTCCAGGTAATATTTTTTACTTCTGTTGTATTTTTATATCATTATTAGTTCTACAACTACTAATAATGATAATAAATAAATTATAATTTTATCTACTTTTTCAAATATACAGTACACAGTATTTTAACCAAGTGGTTCAATATTTACATTACAGGTAAGATAAGTTACATAATATAATAAATAAAACATATACTTGAGAAATCATCCTACCCCTCTATGGCATGCCATGTTCTAGAGTAGGTGTTAGTAGAGGAAAAAGGATGTTTAGTTGAAAATAGGATATAGGATTAAGGATTGGTCAGTTTTCAAAATTACAAGTTTCCATCATAATAATTGTTTGAAAAAATCCTCTCTATATGTTGTCTGTCAATATTTATTAGCCAGTTATGAAGCTGTTGCTTGAATTTATTGATGTGTCCTATTGCTTTAATGTTTTCAGGAATTAAGTTGTAGATTTTTGGTGCTAGATGATTGTAGATGTCTTTGATAGAGAGCCTTTTTTGCCCTGTTTGATATGAGGAGATGCCTGTATCTGGTGTTGTGATGGTGATTTCTATTCTGGAAGGCAGATTTGTCTTTGTGCAACCTAGACGCTACTTCCTTTGCATACAGCTGTCTGAGATACAATACTTTGAAATCACTAAACAGAAGCTCCGAGATATGGCGTGTTGACTTCTTTGTGATGATCTTTATTATAAGCTTCTTTACTGTTTTTAGGGGGTTGATATGTACAGTGCAGGCTCCACCCCATAGCTCCGAGGGATAGCGTGTTGACTTCTTTGTGATGATCTTTATTATGATGATCTTTATTATAAGCTTCTGTACTGTTTTTAGGGGGTTGATATGTACAGTACAGGCTCCACCCCATCAAACAATTCCATACATGAGCAGTGACTGCACAATGGAACAATAAACCATCCGCATACATTCCAAGTTGACAACTGGTCTCAGCATCCTGAATTTATAGATGGTTCTTCGTAGCTTTTTACAGAGTCCATCAATATGCTCATCCCAGCGCAGAAATGCATCAATTGTCACTCGCAGATACCTTTGTGACTGCTTCCTGAGGATCACATTTGGTGCTCTACCCGGGCCATGTTGTACTTCTAGACTTTCCTTAGTGGGTTGACCATGTCGTGTAGCTATGAAACATAGGAAGATCGTATTCTGATGATTTATTGTGAGTAGGCTCCTGTTGAGCCAATGTGCCACTTTTGCAGACCAAACTCAGCTCTTTCCCAGCAAATATCCCTTGTTGCCCCTGAAAACAGTAGGACTGTGTCATCAGCAAACGTGGTGACTGTTCCATCAATCTGCAAATCACATAAAGGGTTGATGTACAATAGAAACAATATTGGGCCCAATGCTGTGCCTTGAGGCACTCCATACTCCACCACCAGTCTGCTACTCAAGTGCCCATTTACTCTTACACACTGAGTTCTGTTTGTTAGATAGCTTTTGAATAAATTCCAAGCTATTTTATTTCTATAATGTCATATGATGACCGACCGGGTTGGGCCAGGTCTGGTGTCAGAGTTGTACTAATTACACTTTAAAATTGAAATAATGTTTTGAATAAACTATTTTGATTTTTATTTTCAAAATGTATTTTAAAAAATAAACAAGTTTCTGTAATTTTGTCTACACATTTTTATGACTCTTGAAGAACGACAAAGCGTTTTGAACTTTATAAGAATAACTTCTTTTAAAACTCCTTTAGTCGCCTTCTTCAAATTGCAAACCAACATTTTATTGTACTTGATTGGAAATTTAATTTCAAGTGCAACTACTACTTCACTAGTCTTTTTAAATTCGATGACCTGTTTGAGAGACTTGGGGATTTAAGAGTATTGTTTTTCAACCGAAAGTTAGGATTTGATAAAAACAATAAGAATATCTATCTTTAGCACAAATTTATGCTATTATTTTATCACAAACATTGGAGAAAATTGTTCAACTCCTTTCTCTTACTTACGATCAAGTAATTGATAGCATTAATTAGAATGAATCTCAATCTTCAAGTAACAATTGAATTCGAAGTAAAAATTTACTAAAGTATGATTTCAATTATTTTTTATCAAGTTTGTAATAAGTGAAAAAAAACGTTAATTAAATGAAATGTGATTAGATTATATTTTTACTTCTTTAATTGTATATAAGTTGAAAATTATATTAACTTTCCTCCAGTGAAGCAGATGTCGATGTTTCTTTCTTTTACATTCTTCTAAAAACATTCAAGCAGTCAGACTGTGCACAATTTATCCGGTCGTATAATTTTGTTCTTTAATAACACAGGTTCTAATCTACAATATTGCAATATTTCTTTATATTTGCGAATGATGTGTTTTATTAGTTGAATGAGCTGTATCTAGTAACCTCTTATTACTAACTTCAAATATAGTTGATCATGTGTCTGAAAAATCTCAAACAAAACTATAACTAATCTTTTTAAAAAGTATTTTTCAACTGCTTTTATTTAATTTCTAGTTCTTCTCAATGTCGGTTCTCCAAGCAACGGTCAGGTAACTGGCGGTCGCCATTCTCTCTCGCCTGTCTCGCCATCCTCAGCAACCTCGAAGCTAGTTCCAAACTGCACTTCACCTACCAAAAATATGGACTCAAAAAGTAATGTGTGCTCACTGCTAATTACTTTATACAAAAAATATGGCTATAAAGTTTATAAAATTATTTATTGATTTTCAATCAATGTTAATCTGGTTTCTCAGGTATATCATTGAATCTTTTACAATATTTTCCAGCTCAAAGTGTAAAGCGATCTTGAATCTACGACTGAAACATGTTGGCTGTGATGAGCCACTGCCACAGATAGTTACTCTACACTAAAAAAATAGTTTTACCCAAAGTATTATAGTTATTTTTTCTGATTATACGAGTGATTTACTATAAAATTAATCACTACCACAGTTACTCTACACTAAAAAAACAGTTTTACCCAAAATATTATAGTCATTTTTTCTAATTATACGAGCGATTTACTATAAAATTAACCACTACCACATATAGTTACTCTACACTAAAAAAATAGTTTTTCCAAAATATTATAGTTATTTTTTCTGATTATACGAGTGATTTACTATAAAATTAACCAATTCAAATTCAAATCCCATCATCTCTATCGAAGTTAATTCTCTTGAGTCTTGTGGTACTAGAGAACTCTCCCCTCTCAATAGAGCTGGAAGGCGGTACATCACAAGATCTCATTTCGAAAACTTTTTTATTGTGGGCTAATTTTTTTAATTACAAATCTTTATTATCCTCAAGGTGGCACTATGACATGGATGATATGTCTACAATCTCTTCTTCATTGATTTTTTCTTGTCATTAGATATATATTACAAATTGTTTAATAAAGGCCATTATTTATTACAACAATGATGTGCTCCAACGGAACGGTCGAAAGGACCCGATGAATTCACATGAAACTATTGTTATCAGTTGTGCACCATTTGATGTCTAAGATTTCTTTAAAGATCTAAGCTTCCCTATTCTCAAAAATGAACAATAGCAGCTTTATATTTATTTATTCATTCATTACAAAAACGCAGTAAAGTAAAGTACTACAGGCATTCTTTACAAATTTTCAACTGAAAAATCTAAATTTTAGGTTAGGTCCAAACTTAACTAGAAATTTTACTTTAAAGCAAAATAACTGATTCTTTCCTAAACAAGAATAACATACTTCTACATCAGAAACGCATAATATATGAAGTGTTTGTTGTATTCGAACATCAGCTGCGCAATGTTATGATTTAAATGGTTCGGAACCCACCTAAAACTGTAGGACCAACTCATCAATCACCATCATCCAACTCATTACCCACGCACGGGTCTAAGACCTGTGTGGGCTTTATCCTAAAAAAAGCTTAAAACTAACCTAGTTTCTATAGTGTCAACCTATTTTTCGTCATAATTGTATGACGAAAAAAATACTTATATTTTACCCCCAAAGTCCAAAATTAATAGGGATATCACCTGGACTACGAGGAAGTCATACGAAGATTCAAAAGTCTAGAATTTCTCTTTCAAGAGCTAGAGCCTGGACGGATGTTCGGACAGACAGATAAACAATGGCACGATTTCAATAAGGCCCTGTTGGGTCCTTAATCATTATTCAACTACAGACTGACGAAATAATATAGTGCTATTATTTGTACTTGTTGAATAATACTTTCATATGAATTGCAAAATAAGTAAGCAAAAAAATTGTTTGGTGTACAGCTGAAAATTATGCTCGAGAATGCGTCCGCTAAGGTGGTCTTTACTTCGTCTCTATCTACTGATGTACTCAATTCTCAGCCAACCTTGATAGTCTATTGAGAACGTACAAGAGCTGAAACTCTGATGCTCGGTTTTTCAGACGTTCAGTAAATCATTGAGTAGCCTATTGATCCAATAGCGGTCCTAAGGCTTGTTTCACACATACCCGGGTAACCGGTTTTGTTTACCTACTGTAGGGATATTGTATCATATAAAACGCTTTAAACTTATACGATTTGAAATCATATGATACGGTGTAATCATGCTGGGCAAATGCCACCGGTTACCCAACTGCCGGGTATGTGTGAAGCAAGCCTCAGGGCCGCTATTAAATCAATAGCTACTGAATGATTTAGAACTGAGAAATCCTGTATCAGACTAACAAGAGCAATTGAAGAATATTTTCTAAAACCTTTTCTGTCTCTTTGTCAACATGCAGGTAGAAAACACTACCATTTACTTTTATTAATTAAATTTTTGATTTCACTAAAGGATTATGAAAAATTTATAAAGAACAGGGCTTTTTTCAGCCGGAACGCTCCGGCTGAGTATTTTATCAATTATAGTTCAATGTGTTTTAAATTTATATTTGTAAATTTGAAATTTTAAGTAGATATATAGATATTAGTACCAAAATTTGCTATTCATTTATTTATATTAGGCCTACATAGAGAAAATAGTCGACAAATAAGTAGGCCTACCCTATAAAGTATAGACTAAGCGTGGTTATGCGAAAATTTTAGAGTTCCTGAACCTCATTTTCTAGAAAAAAAAGCGGTAATAAAGATTATAAAAATTTAGTAAAAACAAATTTTATTACATATCGTGCGTTGTAGTTTACGGTAGTTTGTGTCAGCTTAATGAAGATTTCAGTATATTATAATTTTGTTCTTTCTCTTTTTTTATTTTTATTTATTTGCAGAATCAATTGCAGGATAACAGGAACTAATTAGTTCTGAACTGATACTCTCACCCAGCGGACAGGAATTTCCTTTGCTGGGTGGTGCCAAGTTTTACTTTACTTTTTTTTTAAATTGTGTGCGTAAGAAAATACTTGTATACAATTTCTTTGTTTGATCACAGCATACAGATGTATTTTTTTGTATTATATATCAATGCAATATATCTTGTTCTTATTGTGAATTTTTGTGGCAATAAATTGATTTGATTTGAAAAAAAATTCATGTGTATATTATGTTTTTACAGAATATACAAGAATTTCCTCAACATCAACAGATTATACAACGATCACTTCGACATCAACATGCTCTTCATCATCTGTTCTGCAAAGAGTGGAAAGAATATTCGGCCCTGGAGCTTTGGCTCAGGGATTCTACGCTAGAAATAGAACCAGGAACTTAATACAAGCTCGGGTCAGTTTATGCTTCTGCATTATTTTATATTGTAGGTTGCTAATACTTCTTCATGTCATTTTCTCTGTACGTAATGGGAAATTAAGATAGATGCTGAGATTTTTCAAAATAGTCTGCTCCATTCATGTATTGATTTATTGAGTAGCTCAGCTCATATCAATGTCCCAACCTAAGTTTATCTTTTAGTTTATATTTGAAGTGTTTATTATATCATTATCATCATCATTTATGTTTCTCGGGAATAATTGCATCTCCCGAAGTTTTTAATTGGTGAATTTTACTATTATAAGCAGGATGAAAACCGTGATATTAAATTATAGGAGGAATATGAATACTGCAATTGAGGTTGACGCTAGAAAACTTTTTATGATGAAAAATTTGAATTATTGATCATATCATGAGCAAAAATATTTTTTTTTATGTCAAATGCTATTCTCATCCTTTTCTAAATCATTATGGAATTATTCTTAGTGAATTTTTCTCCATTTATTTCTCCTCTGTAAATATTTTCCAGTTTTTTCTAGTCCTAATCATATCATTTTATTCGCTAAACTCATCTTTCATCAATCTGTCAGCACTGGAGATGAAACCAGCTGCTTTTCTTTTTTCAAGGAAGAACCTTGAGCATACAGACTTTCTTGACATACAAAGGACATCCCCTAAAGAGTAATCTATATTAACAAAGTGTATGTGTTCTAACTTTCCAGGAAGAACCAAAAGAGAGCAATAATAATGTTTCCGTGTCCAATTCAAGCGAAGAATCTCTGCCAGTGCTTAAGCTCTTGAGGCCAGAATTTAGAGCTCAGTTGTCTGTTGCTAGGCATAGATATAGCAACAATAGGTATGTATCATTCCCATCAATCAATAGTTTTGATTAGCTAGCCATTATCTATTCACCATTTTAGTAGATTCCTTGATGATACTTGGAAAAATAGACTAGCAAATTTGTAATTGATTCATTGACGAGCTCGTGGTGCTGGGATAGACCCTTCCAGAGCTCTCGTTTATTAAAAAAAAATTATTTATAGTCGTAAAAAGATAAATGCTTTTCAATTCAGATAAGAAGAGATCTGAACACCTAAATTTTAATTCTTGTGAAAATGGGGTAGACGGGTGCCACACTTGGCCTTAAGGCGGCGTCCTAGCTGGACGATGAAAAATCGCTCGGTGCGAGCGAATCTTGTCTGACGACGGAATTGAGTGTCCACAGTGGGCCGTGAAGTTGTCGCAGCGACTGACGACAGTTCCCTCTCCATTCGACCATTGTCACCATGTTATCGGTTGAGAAAACACGTAAGCTCGTGCTGCTGGACAATCTCTATATCTAACATCATTTTATACAGGACTAGCTGGCCCGACGCGCGTTGCTGCGTTCTCATAAAAAATTCTTGATTTTATTATTTGCCACCTCCCACTGAGGTTACAATTCAAATTTCAACCTTCTAGGACTATTAGGGAAGAAGTTAGTCCTAGGGCTCTTCCAGCTGATCAGAGAGTCCTCCTTCATTGTTTTCTTACACAATAAGACCTTACTCACGACCTGTCAATGAACATTTCAAATTTAAACCTCCTACGACTATGGCCGTTTTCACACACACCGACACGGCACCGGCAGCCGGCAGCCGGCTGCCGGCGCCGGCATGTCGTTGGCAGCATCGCTCCCGCCGGTGCCGGCGCCGACACTTGTGTGTCGTCCATAGTTTTGAACAGAATTTGGTCATTTTGTCAACAGTTTGAGGTTAGGTACTGAAAAAAAACGTCTGGTACAGTACGATGGCTGATAGGTATGATGCTGTCACCCTAATTGAATTAGTCGAATCCGAGCCCTGTTTATGGGACAAAACTATAGAAGAAAATAAGAACAAAATCTTTAGAGACAGAAGCCAATCTCATCCGAGTGTCTTGTTTTTTGATTTCATCACTTAAATTCACTAATATGTAGTCAAAAGTTTCCTTACAGTACTCATACGAAAAAATTTTTGTTGGGTTTGTCACAAAGTTTGACGGATGGTTCGGTCGTCCTCTTGGAATGACGTCATTTGCAGAATGGTTTCTCATGGTAGAAATCGACAGGAATGAACGTGTCTGTTTACAGTATTTGATAAACGTGTCTATTAATTCAATTTATGATCGCGTTCGCTTCGGATGTTTGTAATATAATTATGTATTTACAAATTCTATTCTTCTGTTTTTATTAATAGAATGCTTTAAATATGAGTTTTATGTTTATCGGTGAGTTTATTTGTTATACAGTAGTACAAGTTCATTAATTTTTTTTATCCCTGTTATCTAGTGTCACGTCTGTTTATATCAACTTATAGGTTGTAGATTAGATTGAACAGCAAAAAAGACACTGTTCTTTGCTGTAAAATCACTGCCCGGTGGTTCTGAACCCACCTAAAACTGTAGGCCCAACTCATTAATCGCCATCATCCAACTCATTAATCGCCATCATCCAACTCATTAATCGCCATCTCACAACTCATTACCCATGCACAGGTATCAGACCTATGTGGGCTTCATCCCCTAAAAAAAAACTTTACATGCATAAAAACCCGCCGGATGGTTCGGAAGTTTTTTTAATCCGGACGGGGGTTTGTTCCTGAGGTGTCCGGATTAGAGGGAGTCTACTGTATTTGGAAAAATCTTGAAAAAGTAGCTTGTTCAATGAGAGGAGCCTTTGCCGACTCCATGGGCACAAGGGGTCTCAAGTCCATACTAATCCAGGGGACTCAACTGAAGAAATTATTTTAAAAGCATTAACCAATGAATATCCTGCTTTGAGCCACTAATTCATTAAGACTTCTTTGATTTAATCAGCTGATTCTTGAAGGAATTTGGAAAATCGCAGTGCACAATCAATTATTGGAAGCATTTAAAAGTGTTTTCTTTGTGAAAATACAATACAGTATACGGTATACTTTATTAAGAATACAGTAATTGTACAAATTTATCGTTCATTATCAGACTCTAATAGCACTTTTTCGTTTTTTATTTTTAGAAATTGTAGTAAAGACGAACCGGATGCACAGGCTCATACCCAAAAAGAATATAAAATACCTATTACAATTGAGGCTGAAACCCCGAAATTAGATTCTAAGAATGGAAGAATACAATCTGAAGAGAAAAATGGAAGAATAGAATTGGAAGAAAAGAATGGAAGGTATTTCCTAAAGGTAAGCTTTTACTTACTGATTATCATTCTTATTATTATGTTATTTTTGTAAATTTGATGTCGAAGTTTGGATGTGGGCTAAGCCCGTAGTGAAGAGAAGGGAAAAATGAAAAAGTCACTAACCTGATTTCTTGTATCATTAGTCTGTTAGATTCTATAAACTTATTTTTCTGTTAGGCTATGTAAAATTGTGGCACAGGCGAGATCGCATGCATCTACTTTGTTGAAATTTTCCTTTTTTTCTTCACTTTTACTTGAAACTTATTCTTATTGAAAGCTTTTTCGTTGTTCCATCAACAACCTCTGACCTGCACTCTAACCACACTTTACTTGTTCTATCTTGTTACACTTGATTCCCATAGTAGCCTTATTGGTCAATAGGAGCTCGGCCTATTGGTAGCCAGATAGGTCTCCTTAGCCGGGAACAATTCAAAATAGTGCCTCCCTTCTTACTTTTGAAAAATGTTCATGACAATATACATGGTAATTGCGATTATAACTACATAAACATGGAAATCCGTACACTAGATTCAAATTGAGTCCTTTAACAACTTTAATTCACGAAGTCCACCATAATAAATTAATTATATATGATTTCTATTTCTTGCTTCATTTATGATTATGTTTACCATAGTTTCATCTGGAAATGTCAATATTTTATTCAAGTTAGCTTGTAATTTTTCTCTTATATAACTGTTTATATACATTGTTAGTACATTGTTATCATGCCCATCCTTTTTTGCAATTTTCTGGATACTTCTAATTTTGCATCGCATCGCAATTAGTATGTTAATTTCACTTTTATTGAAACCAATTGTTCGTAAAGCTATGTTTTTTTTTAATAAATTGGTAAAACTGATGGCACTACTTCCATTTATTTAAATGAACTATGAACGATGCGTTCTTTATAATTCAGTTCTTTCTCTCTTAAACTGTTATATTACTAAAAATAAAACTAAGCTATCTTCGGCTTAAAATGTCTACTGACGTAAAGTAGACTATTATAATAGTCAATAGATTACTAAGTCTAAATATATGACATGTTATATGATGGGTAATGTTAAGGCTAATATGTTAATTTACATTTTTTACATAATTTATTAGACTAAATTCATTCTGATTAACATTTTGTTAGTTTGTAAAATGTTTTTCTGCGACTACGTTATAAGATTAGAAAGTGATGTCGAAAAAGCTTTCTTTATTGACGCTTGATCAAAACAGCTGTTTAATGAAACTATTACACAACAGGAAAAATTTTCGCCATGAGCTCTGGACCAATCAGAACTCAGGGTTTGTTCAGAACAGTATCGGAAAAATATTATGCAATAGTCATCTCAGCTAATTTAAATATTTCGAAATAAAATTGAGACTCAATTTGATTTCAAACCCTCAACCGATAGGCAACAAGCAAGCATTCTAGGTTATGTTAGTTTGAGTAAGTTATCCAAGTGATTGATAAGTAGAATTAAAAGTAAGTTATTTGCAGTCGAATATAAAATAGTGTATGCAAAGAAGACTATTAAATTTAACCTTTAAGCTACTCGTGAGTTATTTAGGACACTCGTTTCACTCGTGTCTTAACTTACATCTCACATGTGGCTTAAAGACAATAATAATACATTTGTTGCAGAAAATACTATTATATACTTCGTTATTACGTTATTCCTGTGAAAGAATTTATTTACATAATTGTATAATATATTATCTTGTTTTTTTTTAAATATTCTTCATCATCTCTATTTATTTTATTCATTATTCATTTTTCCTTTTCAACTTTAATTTTATCATTCTTTTTTTCTATTTTTACTTTGTAATCTTTTCTTTCATTTATTAGCTCACGATCAGTCTGATGTCTTGTGAGCTTTTTTATTATTTATTATTATTAATTATTGTTTATTAATTATTATTATTATTATGTAATTTATGGGAATTGTATTAGTCAGGAAAAATTAAGCAGAGTAATTATTAAAATTAAAAATCAATTAATTACGGCAAATATTTAATTGAACAGCATTTCAATTGCTATTCTCATTCAATTCCAAATCTAGTTTTTCACTCTTCCAAATGCTAAATTAATGGTTTTTCAATATTATGATTTTTGGCCCCTTGACATGTAATTCACACCCGGGCAATTGCATTTTGTGCAATTTGGTTTCGAGATCATATTTTTCCAAACAAATGATACGTTATAATCATTATTTTCAGGTGTTGCACGATGAGATGGCAGCACTTGAGAGGTTAGCGAGTGAAGTGGAAACAGAATTAGCTAACAATCCTGTTCCTGAAGAACTGGAAGGCCGGTTGAGATCAGCTATTGGCAAAGCTCGTTTATTGGTCGCTCAAAAGATGAGACAGTTCGAGGGACTGTGTCATAAAAATATTGTGAGTACAAATCTTTTTTTTGAAATTTATTTGCTTTCATAAAATTGTGTTCTAAATGGTAACAAGATATAGGCTTCAGAGTAGGCTTAAGCTCACATCTTACAAAGTAGGGAGAACCAGCCTTCAATGTATGGTCAAGAGCACCAACTTACATTACTTGGAGAGTAAGCCTAAATGTCTGTGATTGGCTGAGTAGTCGCAGTTAATGTCTCTCAGCCAATGACAGTTATTTATTTACGATGCTTAGCGTCCGATATGCTTGGCAAACTCAGTGTGCGCACAGAATAACTCTTGGAGTAGCTGGAGAGTAAATGAAGAAATTATGGTAAATTATTCTTACTCCTAAAATTCAGTACCGGTAGTGAATGACTTCAGTCCTACTGATTCAGATCACTTAGATTCCCCTCCAGTTCTAGAGTATAGTGTTGTGAATTAAACACGGAGTAAAATAAATTTGAGACAGAGTGAATGACATTTCACTTCCGTAGTAGGTTTCAGAGTAGAACAGGGAACATTTCATTCCCTTAATACAGCAAGTTCAAAATTTAAGAATATGCGCTTCGATGATCATCAGTTATCGCTCGTGTTACTTTTCCACAAAAACAAAATATATAATTATAGTGAAGAGCATATTATATAGAATTTATAAAATATAATCTTTTCATTAAGTTAGCATTTTAACATTTTGAAGTTTTTAGCAATTTATTTGTCCGAGAAGGACGTTGGTGTAGCATGGAAACAGGAAAGATTCAAGGGTGAGACTCAAGAGATACTGGAAAACATCAAATTTCGGAGGCAGAAAAGAGGCAGCTAATAATTATTATTGTTTGTGGTCGTCAGCGAAAGGTCGAAATAGAGAAGAATAATAGGATCAAGAAGAAGAAAATGGGATAAAACTGTCCTGATTGAAAAACAATCTAGCAGGTTTTCATTTCATGAGAACTAACAAATTAATTTTTTGGAGTTTTAAATTTAATAACAGTGGGTACAAATTTAGTAATCAACTACTCTTTTTTCCAGAAATTTATAAACAGTATACTAGTATCAAACTAAAATTTATATACATTATACTAGTATCAAACTGAGAATAGGTAAAATGAATCGGCCTTTGACATCAAGCTATTATGCTTTTACTTGAATGCCTTGCTTAAATGACTTTCGGTTGAAATACTTTCAGTTATCTTACGAATTATGAGTAAATCAACTCGCCATGAAGTAGAATACGTTTAGTTGCTAGCTCTGTCGTATTGTTTATCTTTGATTAAAATTCATATTATTTGTGAAGAATTGATGTACCGTCGATTACAATAGAATATCCCAATTTTGAAGGGCTTCAATTAAAAAACGCAGATACTTACCCAACACTTTTAAACCATTCATGTGAAAAAGCATGTTACAATTTTTTGAAATGATCAAAAGTCTTCCTAATTATTCTATGATACCATCATTAAGAGCCAAAACAATATTCTTATGGTAATCGAATTCTTCCCCGTACTCGTAACATGTCCGGTGTTACAGTTTCAATGACTGCAGTTATTCTTGTTAAACGTTATCAGTGTTGTATAAACTTCATCTTCCATGTTCACTCTGAAGAAAATTTCATAGCGTGTTTAACCAGGTATCAATGCTTCTTGGAGGGCAGTGAAGAAAAGCCTCATTCGAAACGTTACCCAATTGGTCATCAAAGAATTCTCGAACAGATATGTGTGAATGTGGTGATGCTTCACCCTGCTGGAAGCGTCCCTCTTCTTCGAATTGAGAAATAACTAATAATTTATAAGTTTGTCCAAGTGTAAAGATATTTAAAAAAAAACCAATAGCTGCAATCTACAATCTTGAAACCGTAGCAACATACTTTTTGTTACGGTGTGGGGAAAATTCAATCAACTCATTGGGCTTTTGGTGGCAGTCACATTGAAAACTTATGAAAAAATATGATCATTTATAATAATTTTGAATTTGGTTTTTCATATAAATAGTCAAGAAGTTTTGTAAGTACTGTAAATGCAGCTCTTCAAAATTAGAGCATTCTTTTTAAATCACCCTTTAATTTGTTATATTTATATTATCTAAACTGCCATCTTTTGAGAACATTATTTCTTGCATTTATTCACTTATTGATAATAGATTATTGTTGGTGCAGTTTGCTAGATTTTATTTTTGTATGTGTATTTTCCAGTCACAAGATCCAAATGATAATTTCAAAACAACAAATGAAGATTTAGCCGGTTTCTGGGACATGGTCAGAATTCAAGTTGATAGTATGCATAACGAATTTGATTCAATCTCCAAGCTCAAAGCGAATGGTTGGAAATTGGTAAGTATTAGAACAATATTTCTCGTTCATTATCAAATTAGTTGATTACAAATTTAAAATGTGATAAAAAATTAATGTTTTCAACTCTTTAAGACATATTTATGATTTAATGCCTTCCCTTTAAAGATTGGAGTTGCTTTGTGACGCAACTTTGTTTTATCCAAAAACCTGTTAAATTTATTATAAATGTATAAACACAGTAGTTAGTTTGAAGTAACTGACTATATAAAAAACTCACAAATATACAGAAACAGAATTTATTAATTTCGAATTCCTCAAAGTGCTACTAATTCATACTGAAGACTTCCGCAATGACAGATATTGACAAAAGCATTGAAATTGAATAGCTGATGGAAATCGATGAATGCTACTGTACAAAAACATCAGTCACGGACGGGAATCGAACCGCGGGCCTCCAAATTGCCGGTCGGGCGCCTTAACTACTAGACTACAGTGACTCTTCTGCACAGCAGCTCTCATTTTAGACTTGGCCATATAGGCTCATATCTCACAAGTTCGTTTGAAGTACCGGTTTGACAATTTATCAAACTTACAAAAATAAAGAAACAGAATTTATTAATTGTGGGATACGAGCTGATATGGCCTAATGACTGAAATTAGTGATGCTGTGCAGAAGGGTCACTGTAGTCTAGTGGTTAAGGCGCCTGACCGGCAATTGGGAGGCCCGCGGTTCGGTTCACAGCGGTGACTAATATTTTTTGCATTCATCGATTTCCATCAGCTATTCAATGCTGTTGTCAATATCTGCCATTGCGGAAGTTTCAATATGAATTAATAGCACTTTGAGGAATTTGAAGTTTATACATTCTATTTCTATTAATATAAAGTTTTTTATAATATTTATTATAATAACAGCTTTTGGATAAAACATAAAGTTGCGTCACGTAGTAACTTCAACCTTTAAAGGAAAGAGATTAACTCATAAATATGCATCTTAACAATTATCAAGCTGGTCGTGTTATATGGAGCAGAAACATGGGTTCTTTCAAAGAAAGATGAAGACCTCTTGAATATCTGGGAGCGAAAAATCTTTAGAAGGTTATTTGGGCCATTGTGTATTGATAGAGACTAGAGAATCCGAACAAATCAAGAACTGCGTGACCTTTTGTAGGAAAACACAAATTATGGATGAAATGAAAATAAGGCGTTTGAGAGGTCGCTTAGAGAGAATTGATGACTCAAGGGCTGTAAAGAAAGTATAAGGGAAAATCCAGATGGAAGGAGGTTGAGAGGGTGACCACGAAAACGTTGGTTGGAGGATGTTGAGGACAACCTGAGAAGGCTAGGAATTATGAGAGGTTGGAGACGTAATAAGGCAGCTGATAAAGAAGGAGGCCAGGGCCCTGATGGTGCCGTGTGTGTAGCACCATGGAGTAAGTTAAATTTGTTCAATGCCCCTTATTCGAAATTTGGTTTTGAAAATATGTAGAAATCTTGCTTCATATCAATGAAATAAGTAAGTTATTTTATAATATACAGAAAGCATTAAAATTTATCAGTAGTTGTCTTCATAATATGCTGAAATCAATTGAATAACTATACAAAATAGTGCCGGAAACTGGAAATTTTGACGTTATCTACATAAATACAGGCAAACATGATATATTAACGAAATGCGCATGTATGAAATACATTATGCTAATCGGAATAATCAGAAAGTAATAGTTAATTTTTTAAAGATAACATAAAATATGTGTTCATCTGGCGTTTGTATATTAAAAGCTTATCAGTTCACAAAAATGCCCCGTGTTGAATGTTTTGGGGAATGGGTTTCCTTCTGTGTTTTTTCTTCTTTTTAAATCTTGAAATTGAACCAAATCACTCTTTTAATTGCATGCACAGATAAGCCCATGACGTCGAGGCTGGTAATGCTGTCAAAATAAGGTTTTGGATGACAGTTGCACTCACGATTTTTACAAAATGCTCTCACAGCAACAGCACATTCCGCTCCAGTTTTAGTGATCTCGTTTACCAAATGGCACTTTTAATTAGTAATGATATATTACTAATTACAGTGTCATTGTATATATGATGATATTATAATAATAACAACATCGAGTGACCTGGCTGGCTCAGGTCTGGTGTTTTCAGGTCGCACCTGAATAAGTTCAGGGCCTCTGACGTGACTTACCGACTGTTTGTAGGCAGCCGGGACCGACAGGCTCAACTTGTCATCCAAAACGCGAGATTGTTCCGAGGGAAAATCTTTCGGTCAGAACTGGGATCGAACCTGGGACCTGATTAGCAAACCAGCACTTGACCTACTCGGCTACGGCCACTCCATATATGATAATATGCAATGGTATACATATAATTGGCATAGTTTAGATGTAAAATGAGCTGAATATGTAAAATTTAATTTGTAAAACATTTTATAAACACCTGGTAACTAATTGGTAACATAATAACTAGTAACTGTTCATATTTTCTTGCTCTATAGGGCTGCCAACTGTAACATACAAAATTTCCTGTTTCTTGACAACCTGTATAATTTAATAAATTCGTAACATGACTATGCAGTATTATGGTCCTCACATTATATTCCCTACGTATGTAAAAAACCATGTTCGTAAATTACAAGGAAGGCACCTGAGGCTGGGTTCACACGGCATTGTACTGCACGTTTTTCCAGTATTCGATTTTAAACGTACAATCATTCATACGGCTGTTCATGCGGTAAAATTTTCATTCGATAAAAAATCGAATAGCCGCAGCTTTCAGACAGTTTTCATACTGAGTAGTGATGGATCCACGATTTGTTGCACTTTTATATTGGGGTCGTAAACGGTTTTACCGACAATAAAAGGTTTTGGGTACATCCTATGAATAAAGAATCAGTGCGTACAATAATCATTAATAAAAAATACATACCATAGGCTTGTCTTGCTTTTTCATCCTTGGTCTCGAAATTTGGATCCAATACTAACATGAATCCAGATTTCCAATAATCCAAACTCCAAATTTGGATCCAATACTAACATGATTTCCTTCCACGCCGTTTGAGTTGCGACTCGATTTTTATAAAGTTCAGTAGTTTTATCCCACAAAACTGAGTTTTGCTCCACTAATGAGATTAATAATTCATTATTTATAGATTCTTCAGCCATTTTAAAATGACAGACTTAAACCACGTGCAATACCTTTAAAAGAAGCTACAATCAAAATTATGCTCTGATCAAAACTCAACAATATGTTCGGTTGCTATGCGTTGTAAAACGTATGATAACGTGCCGTGTGAAAGGTACATAGGCAGACTATGCGCTACTGCAAACCGAATGTGTTGAAGTTCATTCGATTTGCTTGAAAAGTCCGGTGAGTATCCGTTAAACGACTAAACGTATGTACGATTTTTTGCAGTACAATAAACGTGTGAACGAATCTATAGAAACGTATTATGTTCGTTGTTTTATTCTTTGAAATATACACTGCAAAAAACGTACAGTACAATGCCGCGTGAACCTAGCCTCACTCAATGTAATATAACTTCGCTACTTATGTTATATCGGGGGTTTTGATTAAACTGGATACGCCCAAATTTAAATTCTTAATCTCAAATTGAAATAACGGAAAAATCCCTATGAATTTGTTGCTCAATACCTTCTTACCGTTTCCAGGTAGAGGAATCTCCTAGCAAAAAAGTATCGGAGTCAGTAGCTTCGAAAGCGGTTCCCGGGAGAAAACAGCAACAAATCAACAGTATTTCTACTAACGGTAGAGATTCGTTGAAGACTAATAATTGTAATGGAAATAGTAATGGTAGTAATAGTGGCAATTCTAAGGCTAGAGATGAAGCAAGAAAGAAGATGCTGCAGGAGCGAAGACTGGCCATGAAGAAGAACATGAACTCGGCAGCTAACCAAGATCAGGTCTTCGCAGTAAACCAAAACTCTTGCTAGTTTTAAAAGTATTCAGAGATTTCTTCTTGTTAACCAGTGTGACCTGGAATCTGAAAAGGAATCAAGGAATTTTTTGACAAATTAGTTAAGAATATTAGAAGTTGCCTTACGCTGTCGTGTCACCAAATTTATTTGAAAAAATCTGGATTTTAGGCTACTCGAAGATAGAAATATGATCTACCCATAATAGATCATGTTATTAAGGACTCATTGTCGTACGACTTGGTATTAGAAATACGCTTAATGAATTACAAATCAAGAGATTTTTAAAACTTTTCATAAGAAAATATTTTTCATGAGTTTCAGAAAAATGTTTTATTAGGAAACAGAAATTACTGCTTGAAAGTATAGATTTGGAACACAAAAGTAATCGCCGCAAATATTGACATTTCCCCCCCGATTTGAAGTTTATGCTAGGCTTCTCACTATTGTAAACGCACAATATTATTGCTTTACTGCTTGTAAACTGACATTTTTCGTCATAGAATCTTATTACACTTAACTCGAAAAAAACTCCTTGATTTCTTAGACTATGGTCACCATCCTGTAACACCTAAGACGCAAATTTGAAATGTTAAATTATATTCTATAAAAATACATAGTAAAGGTTTTGCAAAGATATTTACATTATAGAGCTGTTTGAAAAGCTGTATAGCAATCCTAAAATGCTATTGTAAATTAGAAAATTAAAGTAGCTATATACGACAGTACTTTTATATTATATTCGTGTTTTCTCAAGTTTGATGTTTTTCAATTTAATTTTTCAAGTTTTAATTAGCATTTCATTCTGTTTTAAATTAACTTTGAAACTACGATATCTAATTCTGTTCTGTTAATTTTTGAAGTTTTAATTTGTGTCTCATTCTGTTTTAAATTAACTTTGAAACTACGATATCTAATTCTGTTCTTTTTTTAATATTCAGGAGCCGTATTATTTATGTTTTCTAAACTTGGAAAAGAAAACATTCTTCAAGTTTAATGAGTTTCAAATTACATTTGAATTTAAAAGATGAAGTTTTTTAATTCTCTTTGCATAGCCTTAATCAATGTTGTAAATTATATAGTCAGAAATACAATTCTATTTATTTGTTGATGAAGGGAAAACTTGTATTTTATATTATTTATAATCAACTGTTGGAAAGTGCTTGCTTTAAAAGATGATGAATATTTTACAAAGTGTAAGCTCATATATTTTTTATAAATGAATAATCTGCAGATATCGGATGTATCTAGCAATTGATATTGTGGTTTGCTCATTAGAAATTGTTTACTTCGTGTTAATAATTATTATGTAACTGTATTTATGTTGATATTTTATAGAATATAAATATTCGAACCAGTCTTATGTACATCACAGTTTGGTTGAATCAAAATAATTAATATTTTCAAAGTAATTGTAAGTTTAATGAATTCAATAACAACAGGATATAAATAAATAAATTTATTTACACATTTTAAGAATAATTTTACAAAATGACATCTTTGAAAATGTAACAAATTTTATATCATTAAAAAGTTTGAAATATTCAAAATAAAGTGATATCTTCTATGGAATAGGATTTTTAAAAATCTGATTGGAAGCTGGCACTCAATTCAATTGAACGCATAAGGAAGAAAAGACAAAGCTCAGATGGCGAGTACAGAAAAAATATGCGTATTTCATAAGTAGAATTAGAAAAAATAATAGAATAACTACACACTCTTTAAACCCAATGACACTCGTGGAGGAATAAAAAATAACTATTGACTTAACAATAACTAACGATAACTTTATAATTATTCTTTATGTGAACGTATATTTAAATAATAATTTTTGTCTATTTTCCCGCGGCCATTTTGTCAAAATAGTTGATAAGCAACGACCACAACATTGGTATCATGATAATAGCTTCAGTCAGTACATCACGCATTTATAAAAACGATCTCAGTTGAATTTAAAAGTAGTACTGTGTTGATAGAATTTCGTGAGCTTCGAATTTTTATATATAGGAGACAATAAATCAAAGAGTGATCGGAAGCGACAATTTGATAGATCCCAGCAGAAGATGCTATGTCATCTAGAGATCTAGAAAACCTGAACTATTGATGAGAAACTCTTTGACATAACTGTGGTTTGAGCGTAAATTAGTTGAGTCCAAAACTTGCCTTATGGGTGAGATATTCATAATTTTCAGAAGTTACTTCCTTTACACAAATATCTACATCTTCAAAACAAATAAAATCTTTATCACTATATTCTCCATAAATGAATAACTGCAATTGAATTTTAGTCAAGTAATGCTGAATTCCACAATTAAATGTTAATCTATTAATACGTTATTGAAAAATAGTTGTACTTCTCAGTTCTGTTTTATGTAGCCTTCATATGTACCGATTTTCCACTCAAGTGTACATCAAGTATTCGATTGTTTTTGAAAATTTAAAGATGGAAGACCAACAGTCAGTGATACTCTTTTTTTAATATAACTGCATTAATGAAAACACCAATAGTCTTCAATTTATTAGGTTGTGAACAAGCTATAACTATTATAAATACAGCTTTAAAAGCTTTTAAATGATGGGCACTAATACTCAATGTTCGCCTACAGTAAGAATGTTATTGATGAATCGTACTATGAGTAACTATATGAAAATGTATCATTATAGGCGAGAAAAATGAATTTTAGTTTTAGGCTGTACTTGCGGATGAAAAAAATTGAATCATATTGAATTATTTTAAAAGTTTCACTCACAATTGAAGATGTGAATGAATTTGTAGAATTTGTGTTAAGTATGCTATAATAAGAACTTTTTTCATTCAATATTTGATCAAGATTATGATGTATTTATTCAACATTAATTCTTATGTTTTCTTGATTATTTTGATAAAATTTGAACATTGAGGAGATTTGAAATAGCTCATGACCAAAGACCATGTAAATGGCTGATTCTTGATGTCGTTAAATTTCAATATTTGTAAATAATGTGTATTCAATTATATGAAAGTTTGAAATATTTTGTCAATCCCTTTCTGAAGAAAATATTGTTTGTTTACGTCACTAAACAAGAGAAAAAAACTTGTATTTAATTGAGAAACAAAAAGCTTGCGAGCCAATAGCTGAACTACAATGTAAAGTTGAAAATTGACTAGGCTTTCTCCACTCAATCGTACCGTATAACATTGTTTTCCTATTTTTTGAAAAATGTCAATATTTATCCAGAAACAATTATAGTCTAAATATTTGACTATTAACAGGTATTGTCAAACTAATTGAAACTCAAATTTTTCACTAAGAACTCATCTGCGTATTTGGTAAAGCTCTTCGACAAAACTCATCTGTGCACTGTAATTTGATAGAGAATATTTCACTACTTTATAAAAACAAATTTTGATAAATTAATTTTATATCTCATACATTAATACAGTAAGTTAATGAAGGCAATTATTGAAAATATCATTGTGAGATTTGAACATTTCAAGTATGTATTTAAAGAGCAGAACTTCCATTACTTTGTGGGTTTTAGAAAATAATTTAATGAGGGCAATTCATATTAAATTAGTTAAATCATGGATTTAACTAATCATGGATATTGCTTTCTTTGATCCTTCTGAGTAAAGTATTTTCATGGTGATGTTATCATATTTATAATTACTCTCAAATCACACTGTAAAGTTATTTTGGCTTCATCCCATTTTTCTTGAGATATTAATTAATTTAAAACCAAACAAGCCAAAGATATTCCACAGCAATGATTGTTATAGGACTGCTTTTTGTTTTTAATAGGCTGCTTGTTAAGTATCACTTCGGTTAGTTTTCCAAGGTCTGTAGGTGATAGCCAAGCACCTCCGTTTCATTGTGATAATACTCATATTACCTATGTTTTTTACTATGTTGTTTGTTCATGAACAGTATTTTTATTAAGTTTTAAATAATAAGACTGAGGAAGTGCCTCATATGTGTGTTTCTCATATTTTTATTGCATTGGAGAACAGACTTTGGGTCTAAACATTGGAATAGTCGAAACATTGAAATTATTGTAAAATAATATTTCTGTGAATGGAGGTAAATAGAAATCATTTCAACTATTTGTTTTCTAATAAAAATAATAATAATGCTATGTAATTCTATCACTGAATATAGATTACCTCACATAGGAGAAGTATATAAAAGTTGATTATCTCATTTCAATGTTGGTTGATGGTTGAAGTCCCTAGCTGTGAAGGTATTTAGAATATTTCTGTAATTATTTAGTTTTATATTCTAATATTTCTCCCCAGTCGATGAGCTGCATATAATATTGAAATTACTTTAATAGTTAACATCATTCCAAATTATTCATGTGTGTTGATTTTAATACATTCATCCGAAGCCATTCTCAAATAATTCATCATTACTTTGAGCTGAAAATGCATTTAATACTTGGAAGCTTAAAAGGATCTGCAATAGTATATGATAAATTTTATGCGAGCAATTGTTCACTTAGAATGTTTAGAAACCCTTCTTTACTTCTCTACTTGCTTGTATTCGAATGTTGTCATTCAAATATGATGCTTAATTTATTAACTGTGGTGCAGTCGTCAAACTTAATTATAATACGCTCGAAAATTCCCTCATTTCGAATGAAAAGCATAGCTTATTAAAATTTCCATTTTTTCTCATATATCTCGGATATTGGTGCTCACTGTACCACGAATATGTTTTAATTTATGAACATAATCGTTATTATTGACTTGACATAATTTTTATTTACGGATTATTTTTAAATGCTGTTAACAGTCGTATGGCGCAAGCTATGTCATCTGAACCTGGAAAAATATTCAATTTTATGGTGCAAAAAACTTGATTTCTTTTGGAATTTCAAAGCCGATGAGTGAGAAAATCCAGTGTATTAGGTTTACTACTACTTGAACTGCCATGGCTATAATAGACAATATTACTTAAACAGTTTAACCAATTAACAAAAAAGTAAATGCACAAACAATTTTTTATTATTATTGAATTCATTCGATTTTTATTTCTACTAACCATTGTAGTTCATTAAATACTGTCACTTAACGCTTAAAATGTTTTATCATATTTCAGAATTACAACAATAATTATTTATATTTAGAGAAATTCAAAAGACCTGGCGAAGGTTGCAATTTCAAAGAAGTGAAAAATGCTATCATCAATGCCTTATAGTATACTGTAATTAATTATGATTTATCATTTTGAATTCTGGAATCCGTTCACAATCGAGCTTTTGGAATGTCTCATCTATCTAACACTTTCTTTTCTTAAAACTATCATTCCACATTTAATATGTTTTCAACTACAATATGTTACTTATTTTTTATGGCTTTCCATGTCTTTTGTTCATTAGATCATTGAAGCGACGAGTAAAAGGAAAAATTAAAATTGCCATGCTCAATGAATGATTATTCTGAGTTCCAATTTGATAGGATTTTTATTATGTAAGTTTGATCCATAATCTTGTTGTAAAAGTTGTAACAAAAAATTTGTAATGTTAATATTAATACGAATTTTTACATATTCATTTTGTTATCACACATTCAGATTGTTGATTATTGCAAGTATTAAGACCTGTCCAAACGGTGCAATTTACTGCAATAGAGCTCTTTTGTAGAGCAATCTACACTCTTGTTACACAAGAGCATAGATTTGTTTGGCGAAAATCTAGATTGTCCTATGAGAGTGCTCTATCGCAATAAGTTGCACAGTTTATATGGGTTTTGAGGCGCTTGTAGGGGAATTAATTTATTTTTTCTATTCTAGTATAAAAAGCTTTTGTATGATTTGGATAATATGATATTAAAATCCTTCAGTGAGGAACTACTTATAATTAGATTGTTATAACCCTTGTGTGCTTTATTAATTTATTTAATGATTTTGTAACAAGACTTGTGAGTTTGTAATATTTTGAGCTCTTATAATTTATTTGTAGTAAACAATTTTCATAAAAATCTTATTGATCTCTTTCGTTGAAACCCAAAAAATTCTTTGAGCCCTCGGTAAACAAAATGTTGATTCCATTATGAGAACGAATCTAAAATCAGAGTTCTTGGAAATCAGTCTCAGAACTATTTTTATCAAATAAGCGAAAATTTTTCATATCATACTATAACATTGAAAACTAGTTTCTAGTGACTTCAAATTGGCCTCAATATCAGTTTCAATAAATTACTGTTGATTGTCATCAAAAGTCTTAATTATTCATGATTGGTGTATCTGATTACAAACTTGATGCAGGATCCGGAGATAGAGATTGATGGCCGAACTATTAGGCCAATCATTTTATGCATTCCTGCCTGCAAAACTTATTGTTGTTCTGATTTTCTTTTATATTGTTGGATCACATATTAGTAGTCTAAAACTAGGTTTCACCGGTGAAAGCCCTGTGCTACCCCCACAATTTTCATAAAACCTCGGAATTTTGGCAATTTTTTGGTTTTTGCTAAATATCTTCAAAACCACACATTGGAGGAATTAGCATGACGTATCCTAATTCAAAAATGACAAAAATCCTTATAATTTTACAATAAAACAAGTTTAAAATGATAGAAATTGACTGAAAAACAGTATTTCTAAAAAGGCTTTTTCTAAAAGTGATAAATTTCTATTTTTTGTTTCAGCACGTATTTAATGAATTACGTAACACACATTGGTAACTCACTCATGGACCTTTAGAGTACGTTGTACGGTACAATTTGAAACTAATTTGACATTTCTATCTGCAATAGATTTTGAGTTAGAGCCGTTAAAAGATGTTGATAATTCAAAAACCCCGTGAAATTTGAGTAAGTTTCAACACAAATCCTTTAAAAAATTAGTTACAGTATTTTTTGTAGTATTATTGCTTCCACGACCTCATATGCAACTCTGCTTCTCAAAAATGTGCTTAGTTTCAGTTTTGACAGGGGTAAAGTGGAGAGCAACCCATGAACCCCAATTTTGGACACATGAACTATAGTGTATTAACTCATTCTACTCAGCTCATCAAGGCGATCCACATTCATATGCCACATATTAAATTTGGACCATATTTTCTTAATTGGAAGGGACGCATTCATGCTTCCCCTATACCAGGGGTTCTCAAACTGTGGTACGTGTACCCCTTGGAGGTAGGCGGAAATTTTCAGGGGGTACGCGGGGTAGGTTAATAAAAAATTGAACCGTTTTCATTTCTTTCCGTTTCATAATCAAGCAAAGTTATAATTTAATAATGGAATCTAATTGAATACTTGTGCGGTCGAGTTACTTGCAACCAACATGTACAATGAGTTTGTCTCAGTATTTTGTAGAAATAGTGAGCGCCGCTTGGCAGCAGTGCGGGCCGCATTGGGAGGAACGATGTAAAAAGAAGCAAGCTCATCATCCTTCTCATTAATTTTTGTTATGTTCCGTATATATTTCCAAATATATTGTGCTTTTGAAACGTAAAAATGTTTTCAATTGAAGCCCCCCCTGCCAACACATCCCCAACGATAACAAGGAGGCACGCAAAATTTAACTTTTCTTTAAGGAGTAGGCTACAGTCTTTGAAAAAGATTGAGAACCCCTGCCCTATTCTTGGATAGTGGTGACTTTCTTAAATCGGAAACTACATGAAGTAAACATGTAAAATGTGTTTCGTTTCAAGTGAACTTTTAAATTAATAGTGGTTAAGTGAGAATAATCATTTTGTTATTTTTCGAGTGAAGGTTTTTAGTAAATCTTAAAGTTTTAGTCTGTGTTAACCTCAATTTTTTGGACAATGTAACATATTCAAAATTTGTGAAGGGAGCAGTTTTGGACTGGAGTCTGTTGCGCCTTTGCATTCGTTGTAAATTTGTCACAATTAATAAATAAAATGGGTCTCAAATTTTAGGCTAGGTGACAGCTTATATCATTGGCATCGATACCTCTAATGACCCCTTAATTTGTGGGTAGCACAGGGCTTTTGATGGTGCAAAGCTAGTTTTAGACTTATCATGTGTCCAAACAACATACCAAAATATCATAACTATTTTAATATCATAATTATTCACTTTCACTTTTTTTCGAATGATGCTCACATGAGTCCGAGACTTGTGCGTGGGTAATGAGGTGAATGATGACACACATAGATGCCAGATGGAGAAGCGGGATTCGAACCCACGACCGCTTAAACTACAGCAAGCTGAAGTTGCGACGCCCCAACCAACTGCGCTTAGCGGCCCGCCAAAGCAATAAGTTTTGCAAGCTCTTTTTCATGTATAAAATGACTGGATTATATATAACTAAATTTAAACTTTAGCTTTAGTTCGGCCGTGACTCCTTTGCACTTTTTAACAACCTAAATAGATTCTCTCTGAAGATGTATTGAATGATTAGCTTGAGGCTTGAATGAATGATCAATCCATAATCAGCTTGACTTCGATAGCAAGCCATGGTAATTTAAATGATAGCAGTATGATAATGATAATACAAAACGTTGTAAATTATTAGTAATTTTTATTTTATTGGTAATTAACAATTAGTTATTAATAATTAGTAATTATTTATTATCAAAATTGACTGCGGGTCGTTGAATTTACCACAAAATTTTAATATTAACAACGCATATCGTTATGGAACAAGAAATCCAGGATTATGATAATTATTGTTGCTGGCATAACTGCTATGAAAAAAATAAGTTTTACCGTTTCTAACGAATTAGATATACAAAACAGCTAACTGCACTTTAAGAACTTGAGATTATTTATTTGGTTGTAATACAGAAGTAATAAGGAACGAACGTTCCTTAATATAAACGTAATATAAAATATAAACGTCCCATAATAAAAACGTTTATTATGCTGTAGCATTTCAAAGTTGCTTCTCAAAAAAAAATCAGCTGGAAGGATTACTATTTTTAAGACAGCGATCCAGCAAACATACTTTTTGAATGGCTGGTTACAAAAACAAAATTTTTAAAACGAAGGTTATTTCAAAGTGTTTTTCATAGTGCTCTGATACTTTGCCATGACACTTATATTTGGACAATGTTGATAAAAATTTACAAATTGAGCATCATAACTGGTAATTTCAACCAAGTTATTAATTTACAATGTTAATGAATTATTCAATGATCCTATGGTCTATTGAATGCTTGCCTCTTGTATTGTTCTCTAGAATTGAGTATCTGATTAGTAACTTCAAAAGCTATTTAAATTGTAGTATTTAATTTCATTTAGACGTATTGTCTTAATATTCATTTAGTGAGTAGGTTGAGATGACAGCTATTTTAAACTGTCTCCATTTTACACAATATTGTAAACATAACCATAAGCTACAACTGTGGCACTTATCATCTTTATCCATTTGGAACACCTCCTTTTTTCATTTGGTTATCTTTACTCACTAAAATGTGCGAACACTTGTTAATCTTGGGGTTTCTACAAATAATGGAAATGACACACCCTAGCATAGAAAGCTAGCTATTAAATTTTTTTCTGATCGAAGAACGGTGCTTAAAAATGTACTAATTGCATGTGTCAATGAATCATACAATAATAATTACATTAATCAATTAAATTCGAGAATCCAAAAATACACAAAAATTGAAAATACAGTAAAAAGTTTTTACTCAAAATGTAATAGTTTATAAAATTATTCTTTATACCTATTTCTTTTTGAATTCTTTGATTCTAAAGCTAGATTTTTGAATTCAAGTAGAAATAAATTAATAAATTTTTAAATTATTTATTAATTTATTTCATACACTTAAATTATTTATTAATTTATTTCTACCTGAATTCAAAAATCTAGCTTTAGAATCAAGGAATTCAAAATTAATTATACCATATCAAAAATAAGTATACTTTACCGTAATTTATTATTTTATTTCTACCTGAATTCAAAAATCTAGCTTTAGAATCAAAGAATTAAAAAATAATTACATATTGTCCTAATCTACGAAGATTTGGTTTCCCTAGCTGAAATTTTGTGAAGAAATCGGTTGTGGGCTAATGGCCTGTTTTATCTTCACTTTTTATTGTATATTAGCCATGAAATCAATTATAATTTCATAGAGAATTTTTGTATTTTAAATAATAAAAAATAATAACATTACTTAGCCTATATTAGCCTATTAATTTTTAAACATTTTCGGTTTCTCATATCCATTAATTTTAGAGCCAGATTTTGAAATTCGAGTGATAGAAAATTACTGTTAAAACATTCATAGAAATTAATAATTAATAGAAGTTGACTCCTAAGGTCTTATTTTGCCTGAAGTAGGAAATCAGTTCCCTAAAAGTATTTAGTGAAAATCTATTCCCTGGCTTTAAATTTTCCTAGACTTCCTACTTGCTAAAATAAACGTATAGCTCAAGTTAAGTCACAGATTTTCTTTTTTTAATTTCGAATTCCTTTAAATGCTATTAATTTATACTGAAGACTTCCGCAATGTTGGATATTGACAACAGTATTGAATAGCTGATGGAAATCGATGAATGCTACAGTACAAAAATATCAGTCACTACCGGGTATCGACTTGTATCAAGGGCGCCACCAGGACATTTTTCAGGGAGATGCCAGTCCTTTCGGAGGGTTTGGGGTATGGAAAATTTTGAAAAATTAGAGTAAAATTGGTGAGTTTAGAAGCTTGTATTATGACTTTTACACCTAATGTCCTGCAATAGAAAAAAGATGCGGGCAACAGAAACATCCCAAATTTATCAGTCTGTAACAATTTAGCTTTATTCATTAATATTTTTCCATTTACATCAAGCTTTATTTAAACAAAAACTGAACTCTTGTACTTTCACTGGCAAACAAATTGATTGAATTTGCCACAAACTATTTCTTTTTCAAAAATTTTCTGTGTGCAGACATTTGGCAAAGCCCACTGAGCCTTTCATTGCCTGTTTTATTTCTAGCCCCTTGCCAACTTTTGAACTTCCCGCAAAATAATGTTACGGGTTCTATATCTAAAATAACGCTGGCATCACTTAAATTTATCACTCGCACTTTATTTACACAAATAATCCACAACACGCACTGATCAGTAATGTCTTACAGAAAAATAAGCAATTAAAAACGATCGATTAATCGATATTGTTTAACTAATAAAGAGATTTCAATATTACTGTACAAAAATCAATCACTAAATATTAAAAGGCCGATCTAATATTAAAATAATAACTGTTCAATGAACTGTCCAATAATATTCAAAAAGAAACGTCTAAAAGAACAATTAAACTTACGTAGCACAAGTCCGTAATACGATAAAAGCTATTAGTAGAGTCCACTGGTATGAATTAAATAGGAAAAATAATTATCACTATATAGGCACAGAATACTGTAATTAATTATCAGAGAACTGTCACTACTTGTTTATCACGACGAATTTCAAACAAGATTGAACTGATTTTACAAAAGTCTCTCTCTATTTATATAATTTTCCATAATTGAGATATCTCTCGATTTTTCTACCAACTTCTACTGAATTCTAAAATAAACATTCAAGGACCCTCGCACCTTCCACAATATTCGATAAGATTCCATTAATTTCTAATCAAACAACTAGAACATTCTGCAAAGCTCCAAGTAAACACCATAAAAGTGTCAAAAGAAGAGTAATTAATTGCTTAGAAGTAAACATTTACATAGCAGATAACACCGAGAACCACTGTTCCTTCTTTCTCTCCATTTTCATTTCCACTACAATAATATTGCGCGAAGTATGATACTAATACAAGTCATACAGAAATAAGTACTTGTAAACAGTTTTCAATCCTTTAAAATACTTTTCACTGAAATATTTTTTCTATGAAACTACAACTTTGAAATACGTGATGAATGTTATGTTATTTTTTTTCTAACATATTATTTTTTCCCTAGGGGCCAGGGGGGAGCCGCAGCCCCCCTTGCCCCTATGTGTTGGCGCCCATGACTTGTATCTCACAAGTTAGTTAGAAATGACTGACAATTTAACACCAGTTTTTTTTTTAAACTACCTAACCTGTGATACCGAGGGCTGTCGGGCTAGAATAGCAGTCCTAGCGTCCTAATATCCCAAGGTGCTAGAGTGGTAAGACCCCACCAAAAATCCGGGTACCATACAAATTTCCTGTCCTTCCTACTTATTGTCCTCTTTTCCATTTTCCCCCAAACAGCTCTTTCTTGACACTTTTCCTTTGAAATCCTTCTTTCCCCATCTCAATAGAACCCCATGGCCTTTCTTGGCCCAGCCGAACTACTTCTCGGGATAAGGAGGAAACTTTCATCAAGTGCCAACAGTCTAGGGTGGATGAGCGGATGGAAGATGGGCAACCTATTGTCCAAGGGACATGAAAGTGCCCTAGAAAACGGAGGAACCATAAAGATGGTCAACGGCATTAGGATGCAGAAGGCAAAGGAGAAAACCACTGCATTAAAGATCCTCATGGATATTCTCACAGCAGCTAAATTATCATTATGAGTCCATCTGTTACTAAATATTCCGGAAGTAAAATAGTCCCCCATTCGGATCTCCGGGTGGGGACAGCATCAAATGGAATCACCAAAAAAGATAAAATCATTAGAATTGCTACTTGGAATGTAAGATCATTGGGTATATGTGGAAAATTAGAAAATGTAAAACTTGAAATGAGACGACTGAATGTCAATGTCCTTGGAATGAGTGAGATTAAATGGAAAGACGAAGGAGACTTTTGGAGTGGAGATCACAGGGTTATCTTCTCAGGTGACATAGCCAGTACAACAGGAGTTGGTATAGTGTTGGATAAAAAATGGGGAAGAAGAGTGAAAAGTTACATGTTGTTCAGTGATAGAATAATGTTGATCAAGTTGGAGGGTGAAGGAGAACAGTTGGCTGTCATGCAAACATATATGCCAACATCAGGCTATAGTGATGAAGAACTAGAGGAAGTATATGAGCAAATAGAGGAAGTATTGAGCTATGTGAAGGAAAGTGAAACTTTGATCATCCTTGGGGATTGGAATGCTGTGGTGGGTGAAGGGAGTGATGAGGAGGTGATTGGAAGGTATGGATTGGGAAACAGAAATGAGCGTGGTCAGAGGCTTAAAGATTTTTGTATGGAGAGAAATTTTGTTATTGCCAACACACTTTTCCAACAACCTCTAAGACGTCGTTACACATGGATTCAGCCGGGTGACATAGCAAGATATCAAATAGATTATATTATTTTAAGGAAAAAACACAAACGATGCATACAACTATGCAAAATGTATCCCGGAGCTGACATCTGTAGTGATCACAATGCTGTTGTAATGGACTTCAAGTTACAAGGTGGAAGGAGAAAATTTAGACGAAGACCATCTAACAGAAAGTGGGCAGTAGAAAAATTGAAGGTACAGGAGAATGTTGATAGATACAATTGCACAATCAGACAAAGTTTGAATCGGGTGGAACATCCAGTACTAGACACACATCATCAGTGGGAAAATTTGAGAAATGCAATTGTGACTTCTGCCAAAGAAACCTTGGGGTACCAGAAGGAGCAACCAAGAAGCCCTTGGATAAGTGATGATACCATAGCTCTAATGGAATTGAGAAGGAAACACAAAAGTGAAAAGAATAGGAGTGAGTATAATAGACTCAGAAATCTTGTAAATAGACATGCTAAGAAAGATAAGGAAAAATGGCTTGCTCAGTGCTGTAAAGAAATAGAGAATAATTTTGAGAGAGGAAATATTGAAAAATCGTATAATCTAATAAGAAAGATGTTTGGCAAGCGTACTGTTAGAAGCAACATTATTAAATCAAGTGACATGAAAATTTTGATGGATAATGATGAGGTGGCAGACAGATGGAAACAGTATGTAGAGAATCTCTATAGTAGTGCAGAATGTTTTGAGGAAGTAGAAAGAGAGGAAGACATACCTTTTGATGAGCTGGGACCACCAATTACTTTTTCAGAAATGGAAAGGGCATTGCATGAACTCAAGTCTAAGAAAGCATATGGAGCAGATGATATTCCAGCAGAACTCTTGCAAGCACTAGATGATAAAATGAAAAACACTTTATTTGTCCTCTTAAATAACATCTATGTTACTGGAAAAGTCCCACCTGACTTCAAGAATAGTCTGATGGTGTTATTGCCAAAAAATAATAATGCAACAAGATGCGATGAATATAGAACATTAAGCATTCTATCACATGCATCAAAAATATTGACAAGCATTATCTTGAGAAGGATTGAAGGTAAAATTGATGCAAACCTAGCAGATGACCAATTTGGCTTTAGAAGGAATAAGGGAACAAGAGAAGCGATATTGTGTTTGAGGAACATTGTGGAAAAGAGCTTTCAAGTAGACAAGAAGGTGTATATTGCATTTGTAGATTTACTAAAGGCATTTGATAGGGTGAACTGGAATGTTCTTATGCAAGTACTTCAAAGGATCAAAGTAGATTACAGAGATAGGAGGATTATAAAAGAGCTGTATAAGAATCAAACAGCATTTATAAAGATAGGTGAGCAGCAAAGGGAAGCTGCCATCAAGAGAGGAGTAAGACAGGGTTGTAGTTTGTCACCATTACTTTTCAACATATATATTGAACAGGCTATTAATAAATGCAAGGAGTATTGTTCTGGAATCAAGGTTAACGGATTAAGAGTGCAAATGCTACGGTTTGCAGATGATATTGCAATAGTAGCACAGGATAAAAGAAGTCTAGAGAGGGCACTGAATACCTTGAATGATATTTTAATAAATGAATATGACATGGAGATGAACAAAGTGAAGACTGAAGTGTTGATCTGCTCCAAAAATCCTGAATTTGAAATGGTAAAGTTGGATAACAATGCCCTAAAGCAAGTGAAAAAATTTAAGTACTTGGGTAGCATTATATCAGAGGATGGAAAAGACAGAGATGACATAAAGCGCCATATAAGAGAAGCTAAGGCCATTTTTATTAGTAAGCGGCATGTGTTTTCCTCCAATAGTCTCAAGTTAGAAATGAGAAAGAGACTGATAAAAAGCTGCATTTGGAGTATTGCACTCTATGGCTCAGAAACATGGACTATTGGTAAGGTGGAAGAAAGAGCAATAAATGCATTTGAAGTGTGGTGTTGGAGGCGAATGCTCAGGCTTAAATGGACCGATAAAGTCACAAATGAGGAAGTATTTGAAAGGGCCGAGGAGAAACGATCTCTGATGAAAATTCTCAAGGACAGACGGCATTCTTGGATTGGACATATAATAAGACACAATGAATTCACGTTAAGTATACTGGAAGGATTAGTAAATGGACAAAGGGCTCGTGGAAGACCCCGGCTGCAATACCTAAAACAAATAACCAAGGATCTTGGAGTTCAGAGCTATATCGAACTGAAGTGTCTTGCTCTGGACAGAAAAATATGGAAAGCTGCCCACCAATCATACGATTGAAGCTAAAGAAGAAGAACCTGTGATATATCGTACCGATATGGCCAAGTTAAAAATGAATGCTGCTGTGCAGAAAGGTCATAATAGTCTCTAGTGGTCAAGGCGCCTGACCGGCAATTGGGAGGTCCGTGGTTCGATTCCCGTTGGTGACCGATATTTTGTACAGTAGCATTCATCGATTTCGACCAGCTATTCAATACTGTTGTCAATATCCACCATTGCGGAAGTCTTCAGTAAATTGAAGGAATTCGATATTAAAGAAATAAAAATTATTTTTCTTTTATTTGTTACTTTGTTAAATTGTCAGTCATTTCTAACTAACTTGTGAGATATGAGCCGATATGGCCTAGTTAAAAATGAATGCTGCTGTGCAGAAAGGTCATCATAGTCTAGTGGTTAAGGCACCCGACCGGCAATTGGGAGGTCCGTGGTTCGATTCCAGGTTGTGACTGATATTTTTATACAGTAGCAATCATCTATTTCCATCAGCTATTCAATACTGTTGTCAATATATGCCAATGCGGAAGTCTTTAGTATAAATTAATAGCACTTGAAAGAAATTCGAAATTAGAAAAAAAAATTTTTTTTGTATGTATGTCAGTTTGTTAAATTGTCAGCCTAATCAAGTATCCGTGTTAAGTGTTCGTATAATTCCATATAAGTCAGAATTATTGTTCCATATCATGTCATTATTCAATTTTTTCCAGTGTTTCTCCTATTATATATCAAGGACACTGAGGGAACTCTAAAATTCGATGAACATCCCAGTTCTGATGAAATGATTACTAGTTTTGATCACACCAACCCTGGTTCAAAGCTATGCAAATACTTGAATCGGAAATCCGCTTATATGGTAAATGACAAGCTTAAAAAATCCAGTCAAACTGATAGTGAGTTACAATCCTCATTAGAAACAAATTTGTTTGGAAATGAACTTGGAAAAAGATTTTTTCCACAGCAACCTCTGAACAATTTTGAAAAACGCAGTGCTAATTTAATGAAACTAGAATCTTCTAATGGTTCTCTGCAACAAGGTGTGAACAATATAGAAGAAAGTGATTTCAACAACAAGAGTACTTTCCAAACATTTGCTAATATGTTCAATGTTTTACATTTGAATGAATTCTCTGCTAATAAAACTGATGGTGATCTAACACCAGATTCTAATGAAGCTTCTTCATTAAAGGCAAATTCTTTTAATACCATCGAAACAGGATTTATCAATATTAATAGTGGTTCATCTTTCAATGAGGCTAGAGAGCACATTAATAATGCTAACTACTATCATTCAGCTCATAACATCCTTGAATCAATGCGACTATCAGGTACAACAGAATCAACTGACTATGTTGTCAACAAAGAATCGGATTCAAGTAAAAGTCATATCATTGAACCGGAAAGTAGAAGACCTCTATCTGATTGGGTTTTCTCATCAGATGATAACGTAGCAGAGACAAAATGTAAAGAAACGAGTTTTGGGACATCAAAAACACATGAAAATAAAAATCCACCGGACTGGATTTTTTCGCCTCCAGAAAATGTGGCACAATACAAATTAAATTCCAATGTTGTAGATGATTCAGATAATGAGAAGTATTCTGAGTGGGATGTCTTCCCTGTGGAAAATTCTGAACTTGAAGCTGAATTCGTTGATAATGCTATGGGCTATGAAACACAATATCATAGTGAGGTACCAAATTCAGTTGTGTCTTGTAATAATAAAAAAAGATCAGCCCAGACTGAAGAGGAGAAAGCACATCTTAAATCAAGCCACCATTATGCCATATCTCATCCAGGGGAAAAGAAGAAATTATTTGATGTGGGAAATGAAAAAATGAATAGTTATTTAGATTTATTGAAAGATAATTTGAAAAATTTTATTATGAAAAATTATGTTTCTCTTAATGACCGAGTTGTTGACAAAAATGAACACAGACCTATGACTACTAAAAGAAATATTAAAAGTAATAGTACTAAAGAAGCTCTTCATCAGAAAAGTGAAGAAAACAGTCCAAAATTGAATGTTTTTACTCAATTTAATAGAACCTACACAAATGATACATCTGGAAAAACAACACCCAATCCTGTCAGTAATGGATTTCCCACTAACATTAATAAAACATCTTTATCCAAGAATGCCACTGACAGAATTACTGTTGGATCCACCAACAAACCAATTACAATTAGACTAAAGTCTGAGCCAGCTCTGAACTCAAAAAACTTGACACGTCTAACTCTAGTAAAATCTAATGATACAGTTCCATCTTATAAAGAAAGTGAGTTGTTTAGAAGTATTGTTAATACTCAAAGTGAAAAATCACATTACCACCCACTACAGAAAGGTTACTCAGTTAATAATAGGGATTACCCAAAATTTCATGTTGATGAAACGTATCTAGATCACCTATTGAAAAATAATAATAATGAAAACAAGTTCAATGTATCTGATGAATCTTATATTGTTCTCCGAAGCAAGGAGCTGCAAAGAATGAAAAATGTGCTATTAAATAATTTTAAGCAGATGATAGTCAATAATGATAAGAAAGGTGACCAAAGTGATACCAGCACTTGCTATTACCCATGGGAACTGAGCACTATTGAAACATGTAAGACGATCTGCGATTGCAATACTGGTGCACAATCTGTTTCACCAAATGATGTCATTGAAGGTGTCTCAACGTCATCAACAAATCCTCAAGATGTTGATTGGTCAAGTTACTCTTCATCAACAAATCCTGAAGATGCCTCTACTCTATCAGAAAATTCCGAATATGAAGATATGCTTGCCTCTACATTATCAGCGAGTCAAACTGATGATATGTTTGTTTCTACCCCATCAACTAATTCTCAAGATGTTGATATGCAAGGCGATAAAAAAACAGATCAACTCACGGATTCAAGAACAGAATCACAAATTTCCTCCGCTAGTACAAACTATGCGGTTCCCTCAGAATCAAATGATAACGATTTAAATAAGAAGATTGATAACGGTTCAAATAGGAACCTTGATAACGATCCAAATAAGAACAATGATAATTTTGATTGTCAAATGGAAAATGCATTCACCGAAGGTTTGTATTATCTGGTACCTGCTAAAGGTTTAAATGCAATAAAATGTGCTGTTGATAATAGTAGAAAAATATATATGGGTTCAAGTGTAACCGGGAAATTCATAGCTTCAATTGATGCACCAAATATGGTGGGTAGAGATGCTTACTCAGATGACCCTTATACAAATTTCACTTTAGCAAATGATACAGTCCTTCGAGAAACAATTGAGCATATTCTTAGAAATAAAAAGAATGGCGAGACTGAATTGCTGCATGACAACTATAACAGAGGAGAGAAAGAAGTGGAGCAATCCAGTATTGATTGATGAATTATTAAATTATGTCTTGGAATTGAAAAGAATAAATTCTTTAATAATTTAGAAAAATATTTGTGAAAATTTCTTTATTCAGTTTTGATATTTACAATATTCTGAACTAGCTCTGTGAAGAATAATATCTAGAAGAGGAAAATGTAACATTCAACTGTAAATGGGAAATTTCAGTTTCTCTATTTTGAATCAATGTCAATATTGAATTTATTTCTTTTTTCAAAAAGAAATAAATATTGAAGTATTTATCGATTTATTGAGGAATTTCCTTAACATGAAAAGTTGAAGACTTCATGAATTCTATTGGTTCTATAATAATAATTTCAAGTCTTAATACGCCTAAATAAATAATTGAGTATAGACTGCATCAATTAATTCTTCTAATTAAATTTTCAATTTAAGATCTGTCGAAGAACATTCTATTTATTCCTTTTCTAGTCAAATAGGTTAACAAATTAAGGACCATATTCTCATTCTCAGTTTAAGCTTAGTTTAACTTAAACGCCAGTACAAGTTATTCTAAGTTTATTCTCAGCTCTATATTTGATATCAGTGGCGGCTCGTGCATGGAAAAAATGGGTGTTCACAAAATATTTGGTATACACTCTATGAATTGCATTGCTCGTATTGCATGAGTAATTCTCATGATGTTCCACCCCCACCCCCCACCCAGACGCCAATTCCTACAAGCAAAGGTTAGAGGAAGAATGATGGCAAAATGTTAAGCACTTCAACTTTTAAAAAATGTATAAGATCATATTCTACTCACTACTGTCATGAAGCAACACTGGCCATTGTTTTGTCTGGCAAAACAGATGCGTCAGGAGCAGGGAACTGATCGGGCAAGATGCTCAAGAGTATAAAAGATCATTCAATAGTACCAAAACGCATTTGATGCATTGCACATATGATAGAGTTCTTGAATAACCAAGATGCCTTTCAAAAACGTTTTGTATTGCAGGTGAAAATATCAATTTTTTAGAAGGATTACTAAGAACTAAAAAAGTTAAAATTCTTGCGTTTGATTTTCAGATAGAGAAAAATGTGAATTTTGATATTATAAAATTCATTTTTGATTTCCACTCACAAACTGGTGATGCACTGATTACATCATTTTTGTGGCAAGTTTACTTGCTTGATGATTCACTGATGATGTTTTTTGTTTTTGAAAAATATAAGAAAAACTAATAGTTTACATTTGGTTTTAGTATAAAAAATAAATTCCGGTTTTATTTATATAGTTTTTTGATTTCCACTCCCAAACATTCTCACTGATGTTTTTTGTTTTTGAAAAATATAAGAAAAACTAACACTTTACGTTTGGTTTTAGTATATATAAAAAAATTAATTCCAGTCTTATTTATATATTTTTTTGATTTCCACTCCCAAACATATTCACTGATGACGTAATTTGTTTTAAAAAATTAGAAAAACCAACGTCTCTCGGTAAACTCACTATTCATTACATTTATCCTTCCGTGAATCTTCTTTCCTTCAGACTGACCTCTCTACATCTCTAAAAATTATTCTAGTCTCGTCGAAATCATGTGGACTACTAGGAATAAGGAAACTACTAGGAAAACTCCATAACAATTAATAAAATATACCAAATAATATATACGGTATATTTTATAACAGAATAAAAAATTAGTTTTCGGTATGAAACTACATTTCAATAACCATGAAAACAATAATTGGAAGGCATAGTGAGGAAGTATGGGTAGATGCTAGTCGAAATAGAAGGGGTTTCCCCATTCCACGCTTTAGTCTTTAGCGTCGATGACACTGGGCAAGTTAGTAGCTACGCGAGTAAGTAGCGAGTAGAAACGTTACAGACCGACCGTGCTACAGCCCAGTGTCATCAATGCTTTTCTGATACGGTACTGCTGCCAGCGACTCTAGTAGCGGAGCACACAACTAGCTGTGAACGGATGGCAGCTTTTCCCCCATGTTAAAAGTCCATACTACATGTCACCAATTAGCCGCGCATGCGCAGAAAGGACCCAAAAGGAGCACATACCGATTGTGCACTCGTCCACAGAGAATGATTGCTTACGCTACGAATAGATTAACAGTGAATTTAAAATGAGTCTAATATCAAAACGGACACTGTATTTCTATTTGATATAGTTAAATATGTTGGATCAGTAACGTTTTGTACTCTTTTGTGGTTAAATAGGTAATAAATAAGCTAATATTTTTTTGAATATTCAAATTTATGGGGGTGCACGTGCACTTGTGAACATTATAAGAAGCCGCCGCTGTTTGATATACAATCAATATTTTACATTTGATATAACTGATATACCACCAAAATCGGCCGTTTAAACTAAAATGCCAGTTGAATTTTGTGTGCGGTTTAAACCAAGATTGTTAATCTTATAAGTTTGAACCAAATTTAATCTAAACGTGGTTTAAACTGCAATTGAGAATCGGTCTAATGTATCAAAGGAATTGACAGTATCATTTATTCAATCACATAGAAAAGTTCCATGATGTCAATTTACAGTTAAGCTCCACAACAGAGTTCTTGAAATAAACTTGTTGTCAATAAAATTAAAGTTGAACAACAGTGGAGAAATCGTATTTATTACTTGGAAATATTTTTGACTGAACGAAGAGAAGTCTCTGTTTCAAGTCAACTATTTTGAATTTTTCTACCAGTCTGTCTGTCTGTCTGTCTGTAATGCATTTACGGCTAAATACGTGGACCAAATTCTAAGTAACGTTGCATGGCTCTTCCTATAAAGAATGCTCAGTGATGTATGTGTAAGGATTTTCGACATTTTCTTTCATTTAAACGAAAAAAATTAACTGATAGGGGAAAAAGAAAGGTACTTAGACCTTCTTCCATGGGAAACATAGTGTTACGAACGCAAACAAAGCAGTTATTTGCGCGCTTGTTCTATTTACATCGGTCCATTGTTTTCATGGACAAGTGTGGCTTGCAATCTGATTCTTCTCGTTCTCTCTCGTTAGATGTCTTTCTCACTCCTATTCTTTATATCTGCGTCCCTTGCATTCAATTGAGTTTCTTGAGAATTCTACAAACTTCCTGAATAATCAAGGTCGTCTATTACTATATTCTGTGACCTTCCACAGCATTCTTGAAGCATCGAGAAGCCGCCAATTCTTGGAATTATACAACTATAACAGCTATATAAAGAAGTCCACATGAACAAGCGAGTTGAGTCTTACAAAAGCTTGTGTGACAGTGTTACAAAAGCTTGTGTCACAGATCTCGTGCCGTTGAGTAAAAAGTGCTCAATTCCAGTGTCAAGTGCAGAGACAAGTGTTTACTGTTTGTGCAGCTTAATAGTTTAAAGACGTTGTGTTAAGTGATATTATTTGGGAATGTCAAATAACGAATTGGACTGTGTTTTGTAAGTGATTAGTTGCTATTTTTATCATTTCTTTCTACATTATTGTACAGTTTATTGGACTCTTGTTTCTTTTGTTATTGATCAGCCTGTAATTAATTATTCACTAATTCTTGTAAATAATTACTGAAAATAAGTATTAGCTTGTCATTTGTTGATCTGTTTTTCTTTATTAATTGAACTTACAATTAGTGTGTGTAAATAGACTAATTTGTGTAAATAAAGTGCAAGTGTGAACTTTAGTGTTGCCAGCCTTATTTTAGCCATTAGAACCCATAACAATATGATTTTTCAATTGAGCTTCGCTCCATCACGTGCAATTGGAATCAGGTTTAAAAATAGCACTTGGGCCCTCTCATTCATCTGGTTGAGACTTTATATGAATTAAGTTATCATTTATAAGGATAAAATATTTGTTTGAGAGAAACAAATCATTTCTAATATTTCAATTAAGTATAACAAATGATTACTAAGTAAATGATAATTATACAAATTCAATTAACATTGTTCCATAGATTCATTCATGAGACATGTGAAATTTGATCTCATTTGAACAATCAGCTTTCTGGGAAATAGAAACACAGCCTTGTTGATAAGATGCATAGTGACTTTGTGGGAAACAGAAATGTACTACAAAAATTGAATCAAGGGCTAGTAGGTATGATGATTGTGTTTAATTTTGCGATGGTGATTATCATTGAGTTCATTTGAGTATGTTCCTCTGTGAAAGCACCCTTAAGCTTGGGCTACTGTTCACAGAACTACTAGTACAAAATTCATACAGGTTCAAAACAATAGAGGGTGAAAATCAACTAGTTCAATTTATTGATCCAACTGCCTCTGCCTTGTCATGATGGCTAGATTTTTCAAATGCTTTGTGATGACGTCGATCATTATTAGAACAGAACAGAACCGAACAGAGAACATAAATAATTAATAAGTTAAACCGAGTTTAACTTGCATTGCGTTTGAACCTTAGCTTTAAATTAAACTACTTGTGAAATTGCATTGATAGTACGGAAGTAAGATTAACCTTAGTTTAACTTATATACAGGAGCATCATAGGATCCTGTATAATATCCTGTTTATAATATAATAAATAATATGATATATAATATAGCCATGACCATGTGTCCTTTTTTAACTGTAAAATCTTTGTCAAATGTTTTTTCCATAATCCAATTATAGAACTGAATGGAAGTGGAAAAGTGTCATATCGTGCTTAATTTACATTGTTGTTGTTTAAAAATATATTCGAGCAGTCACTGAGGGCTATTTTGTATACTGAGTGTGATAAGAAGTGATAACACAGATGTGATTACGGTCATGTTTGCTTAAACTTACTTATTATGTCAATCAATATATCTATATTCATTTAAATATCTCTTTATTTTGATCATAAATGCAAGGTTTTTCATTATATATACTTTTTTCTATGTATTACTGGCTATAGGCAGGGCGTCTCCTTAAGATGGATGACGTATTAGACGAGGCTGGAAATGCTAGGAATGTGAATACGTATGTGTATAATAATCTTAACGAGTTTGATTTTTTCTCTGAGGAGCGGTGTATTTCAAATGATATAAATATTATATGCTTAAACATTAGAAGCTACAACAAGCATATTGACGAATTGATGGTAATTCTGAATAGTTATAATAAAAAGTTTGATATAATAGTTTTGTCTGAGACGTGGACGGATGTGAGTTGTGCGACTGTAAGTATGAATGGGTATGACATTTTTATGAACAAAAATAGCAGAAATCAGAATGACGGTGTGATTGTTTATGTGAATAAATGTTTTGCGGTGAATGCTGAGGATGTATGTTTGTATGGCGCCACAGCTGTGAAATTAAATATTGCTTTTCGCGGGGAGAAGTTTGGCCTGCTGGCCGTATACAGAAGCCCCTCTGCCGAACTTAATAATTTTATTGATGACCTTGAGATCTATTTAGAAAGCAGGAGTAAAGACCAATCACATTGGTTGGTTGGTGACATGAATTGCTGTATATTGACGGGAAATCAGGATCAGCTGGCTCAGCGGTATCTAGATGTGTTGTATGGTGCAGGATTTGTAAGCTGCATTAATGAGCCCACCCGAATAACTGCCAACACAGCTAGCTGCATCGACCATATTTTCACGGATACGATGAACACTAATGCGGTAAGGTCAGCCGTACTTAGATGTGACATGACTGACCATGACTTCACTGTCTGCCAAATCCCATGTGTAAGGAAAAGCAGCTCTCAAAAAGACTGCTGCGGTAAGTCTGCTTACCTAGATGATAATTTAGCATCACAATTGTTATCTGAATGCTCTTGGTGTGATGTAACTGGCGTAGAGGATTGTAATCTGAGTTGTTTAATGTTTATTGAGAAAGTGCAGAATATTATAACTCGGGCTACTAAATTCAGGATCTTCTCGGCCAGAAATAATCCAATCAAACCCTGGATCTCTAGTGGTCTGATAAAATCAATCCATTATCGAGATAAACTTAGTAAGCTTCTGAAAGAACAACCCTTCAATGTTAATCTAAGAAACATGTACAAGAACTACAGAAATACTCTCACAAAATTGTTGAAATCAGCTAAAGAGACATACTTCCAAAACAAAATTCACCAAGCAGGTAACAGTAATAAGAAACTGTGGAAGAGTATTAGTGAAATTACAGGTTTAGGTAAAAAGGTAGATAGTTTCCCAATTGAGAATTTTATTAAAAAAAATGATAAGATTGAACCTAAAGACATTCAAGAAACAGCTAACAAATTAAATGAATATTATGTTGGAGTTGGTGCTAGCCTTGCCGGTGCTGTTCCTCCAGTTTCTGTGGATGTGGTAAATGACGCAGACCATAAAATAGATGCTGTATTCCGTCTCTTACCGATTGATGAGGCCAGATTAGCCCTTATAGTTTGTGATCTCAAGGGAGGATCAGCGCCTGGCATTGATAGGATTCCAGCTTCAATCATCAAGAGAAATTTTGACTTCTTAAGAAAACCTTTGTTACACATCATCAATAGTAGCTTCAAACAAGGGATTTTCCCAAACTCTTTAAAGGTAAGCAAAGTAATTCCTATTTATAAATCCGGTCCCAAAAATCAGTGTATCAGTTATAGACCAATTAATCTGGTAAGCGTTATATCTAAAATAATAGAAAAAGCAGTTAGGCAACAACTTGAACATTATTTAATAGCTAATAATATTCTCTATGAAAACCAATTTGGTTTCAGAAGGGATAAAAATCTTAATGATGACCTTTTCCTCCTAACAAAGCAAATTCATGAATCAATCAGCCATAACAAAAAGGCATTGTTGGTATTTATAGATCTAGCAAAAGCTTTCGACTCGATTGACAGAAAATTACTCATAAAAAAGTTAAAATTTGTTGGTGTCCAAGGATTGGCTCTCAAGTGGTTTGAGAACTATTTGAGTAATAGATCTCAGGTAGTGTCAATCCTGAACCAGGTAAGTGAGATTATGTTTTGTGATTATGGTGTGATACAGGGAAGCACCCTTGGACCTCTGCTCTTCCTGGTTTACATAAACAACCTTGGTAAGATTAATGTTGAAAATGGACATATATTTTTATATGCAGATGATACTGCTCTACTTTTTGAAGGTGATAGCTGGGAAAATGTGTATAATTCTGCGGAGCAAGGTTTGACTACTGCAAAGGATTGGTTTGATCAGAATCGTCTTACCATGAATCTGAACAAAACTAAATTTATGCCTATATCAATAAGAGCTGATGGCGGTCCGGTGGCTAGAAGTTTGAGACTGCACAACTGTGGCGCTCCAGAAGGATGTGTGTTGTGTGAATGTATTGAAAGGGTGTCAGAATACAAATATCTTGGTGTCATTTTTGATGATAGATTAAGATGGTCCTCTCATATTCGGTATATCAGAAGTAAATTGAGAAAATTTATATATGTATTTTCAACTCTTGGTAGTATCCTCACTCATAAACTGCTTAAACAGGTTTACTATGCCTATATACAATCGATTCTCCAATATGGAATAATTGCTTGGGGAGGTGCATACCAGTCAATTCTTACACCCTTATCAATCATACAGAGAATTGTTATGAAAAGTGCACTTAATCTTCCTCGTAGGTATCCGACAGAAGACCTTCTCAACATATTCCAAGTTTTTAATGTAACTCAACTATATGTCAAAACCTTAATTTTGTATATTTTCAAACATAAAACATCTTTATTTTCAAAAATTCGCCATAATTATCAAACCAGATCTGCCACAAATACCGGAATCACCACCCCCAGGCTACTTAAATCTTTTACTACTACTTCCTCACATTATATAGTCAATATACTATTTTCAAAATTACCAGAACACATTAAGAATCCCCAAAACAACAGAATAGGCCATTATAAAAATTTAGTAAATAGCTGGATTTTAGGAACAAACAGGCAAGAGATTGAGAATTATATAGTCTCAATATACTCAGATTAAAGAGCACTGAAATTACCGCAGGAAATGCATCACTGGGTCCCTTCTAAGTTGCGTGTGTGTGTGTGTGTGTGTGTGTGTGTGTGTGTGTGTGTGTGTGTGTGTATGTGGTGTGCTAAAACTATTTGACAAAACTATTATTATATAGACTATCAGTCTTCTCATAAAATTTCAAAACAATCAGGTTCTGCCATTGCTTGTATATTTTTCTATTTGTTGTAACCTGCTATACTCTAATGTACATATTATATAGTTCTTTTTCATATGGTTTCTAATATTGTATTTTGTTATGAAACCGCTTTGGAAAATGTTATTTCAATGAAGTGATGTATCGATTTTAAGTTTTAATCATTTTGTATTGTTTACTTTGTATCTGATAGGAACTCTTTCCTCTTCCACAGGCTTCGGCCCATAAGAGGAAATTCTTCATACAAATTTTTATGTATATTATTGCTGTAATGTATTTTAATGAAGAAATAAAAAAATTTCAATTTCAATTTCAATTTCAATTATAACTTAAACAGGCGTTTAAATTAAACCAAGCTTAAACCGATGCGGCCCTACATGAAATAAAAAACATACACTACACTTACGATAATTACTTCATATCCTCTTTGGTGGAACTTACCAATTTACGGTCTCTATGGTACCCGTAACTGGTGAAAATACCCGTAATTTGGAGAAAATAAAAAATAAAACATATATTGAAATGTTTTTCTACTATTAATATTAAAGGCTACTTTGGGAAGGAAAATATCAGTAGATTGGCTAGGTTACCTAATACAAATGACAGCCTGGTTTTTTCTGGAGGATAAAGCCTACATAGGTCTGAGACCTGTGCGTGGGTAATGAGTTGGATGATGATGATTGATGAGTTGGACCTACAGTTTTAGGTGGGTTCCGAACCACCGGGGAAGTGATTTTACAGCAGAGAACAGAGTCTTTTTGCAAGTCGAGCACTTTCCTACCATCAAGCTTGTCTTGATTTTAGCGAATGGAAGATGAAGAAGAAAGATTCTCCAATTCCTTCTAAGCCTAGATGACGTACGTCATCATATCTTTCCCAGTCCCAATGTATTTTTCTTTGTTGTTCTCTTTCCCTTTGGCTGGCATCTCTCTTCAACAAGATGCGCAAATGTCTTTTGATTTCTTCATCTGACGTCTCGCAGTGATTTCCCTTGACATGCTCATTAAGACATCTCCAGTCCAAATCAGCATTCATTTATCATGTTCAGTCCTTCAGCTACCGTAGCTAAACAACAGTGCATTTTCCAGCCAGTAGAACATTTTCACCCCGGGCTACTGACAAAAGTCTGGAAAAATCTGGGTACAATACTGTCCTCGCAATTTCGGCATTCTCACCATTCTCACAATGTGCACGAAAACATTTACCAGACATAACTGTCCACATACGGATTTTAAACTAGATATTGTACTCTTGCGTTAACAATACTGATTGTTCAACGCAGTAATTTTCATTTTCCACAAGAACTCATTCTCATTTATCAAGACGTTGTTGATATGTGAAATATGGCTAAAACTCGTATGAAGTGATCTTTATTTCCACAACTTTACAACACAAATTACATATTAACAATTACATATTATGGTTACAAATTAACACAAAGGAAATAAAAAAAACCTAACTAACCAGAAATAAAAAACTAAAATTTTGGTTCAGGTACCACCAGCAAAAGAAAAGTCTTTGACCGCTGGTGGGAGTCGCGTAAAGTCCGATTCAAATTGCATTCAAGATAACAATTTTTGTATTGGAAGTTTAGCCATTCAAGTTACAGAATTTCATAGAGAATAGAGATCTAGATTGCGACTTTCCGATTCATGTATCACTCAACCACTTTTCTCTTCTTCATGATAAGCTATGACATTTTTACAATTTATTCCTATTAGTGTATTTGAATAATTGTTATACTTCAAAATCCGATAGGGCATTTTCATAATAGCCAATCATTTATCTCGAAGATAAATTGAGCTCCAATTTTGAGATGATTCTTATTTTTATAAGGTTCAATAAGGATGAAAAATAAGAATTGAAGCTCATAGATCCTACATGAACTAGAAATATAACTGGGTCAATATTCACATTCATTAATTCATTCTATGAGAAATTATTTGGAATAATCTCAACTATTATATTAATTCACTGAATTAATAGAGATTTGAGGGTTGATAACATATAGATGTTCAGATAATCATAGAGATACGTATACATGATACATGCATAGGCTACAAATATAACAGATGTGTACATATGAGATGCAGGTACTTCATTAGAATGAGTTCATATCTGGGTCAATATCAAATGAAATGGGTATAAATTCTTTTTTATGAGAACAAAATGATCTCAATGGAAGAGATTAACATTTTTCTATGTTATAAATACGCAGGTGAACTGAAATCACTGATTGTTTCAAAACAATGTTAACTATTAGTCTATAATTAATATTTTTGATGAAACGAAGATCAAGAAATGGGAAATAATGATGTGTATAGTATTGTATAATGACATTCAACGCCAGTAGTCCAATATTAAATTTATTGATACATCAATTCAACAATGATCTTTCTTGAAAATGTTTTACTGAAACCGTAGGCTATCTCATTTTCTACGGTGTTAAATCGAACGATAATACAAATAAGAAAGTGCTTCAGTAGAGAAGCTCATTTTCAAAGTAAAGATGTGGAGCAAGAAAAAAGCTATACAATTAGGAAGTACAAGAGTGGCAGTATATGGCTTGAAGCTCAGACTACCCGCAGAGCGGGTAGAGAAAAAGGGAGTCTCCTTCTTCTCACTCCAGTAGTAGGCCGTTCAACTTGAGTAGTAAGATGTGCTCAAAAGAAGAGCTTCACCGTGTTTGGCTTATTGGTAGAAATGAACATTACCTTCTACAAATGTTTTAAAAGAGTTGTATGATCTTGATTCCATCTAGCTTCTAGCTCTTATGTTTTCTTATAGGTAGGTGAAGATCAAACTCAGTTATCAAGAAAATAAGGAAAGGAAGGAAAATCCTCTAATATTAAAACTGACACTGTATATTTTACTCACATATATTAAAGATGCTTGAGGGATGCATTACGCTTCTGAAAAGAAGCTTCGTCAGCCTCTGAAGTGAAATGCATCTTTTCAGAAGTGAAATGCATTACTCAAGCATCTCCAATATATGTGGGTAAAACATTATATAAAAGTTAAATACAGTGCCAGTTTTAATATTAGATTGTTCATTAAGAGTTTCGTCATGGAAAACATCACAGAAAATCCTCTATTAAAAATAAATTAAAGTACCATACCAGCAATGTGTTTATCAATGAGATTCAATTCATTTATTTATTTAGGACTCGCTGAAAGCCTGGATTCCATTATAACTACTGTATTAGCTTAGTTATTGTTCAAGCTATAATTAATAAGATATTGAAACAATCTGCAAAAATTGGCAGCCGCGGTGGTGCAATCGGTTAGATAGCTGAATGACTACTATTCCTGCGGTCGCAGATTCTATTTCTGTTCAGCACGGCATATTTTGTTTAAAATCATTCACCTTATTACTCACGCACTAGTCTCATACTCATACGGGCACCATCAGCATAAAAAAAAAACATTAATTAGAAAAGTAATAGGTGTATACTTTGTGGAAGTGAGGCTGCGATTACTTGGCGACAATCATCACCATCAGTGACTGGGATTTTCGTTCTCAGCTTCTCAGTGAATTTGTTTGCTTAGTGCAGTGTATTGGTTGCCATTTAGTGCGAATAATGCTACAGCTTTGATGTTAGTAATTAAAGGTCAGGCAGGAGTGGTGCAAAGTGCGGAGCTGGTACAGGGTACTCTAGGTGGTGTTAGTTGTTGGTGCTCAGTGGCCGCGGAGTATGAGCAATAAAGAAGTTGGGCTGACATATTGTAGAACGTCTCCTAAGCTGCATTAGCATGACAAAGGGCGTCGAAGGCTATTCAGGCCATCAGCCGAGTCGGGCACCATTCACAGGCATAGACGACCGCTGCCGCTTTTCCAGGCCTGCATTCCGCCTCCAAACATTTATTCTAGCACAAAAACCTTCTCTCGTTTGGAAAACGTCAGAGAGCACCAGCAGGAATTTATCTCTTGAATTTGAACGACTCAATCGGCACTAAACCACAGCTGATGAAGAGCGCAATGCTAATCGCTTCAATTAGATAAAATGCATTCACTATCACTCATCTTCCTTTCCTTGAGCTGGCTCACCTTGACACCATATTGGCAAGGTGAAAGATACATTTTGATCAAGTAAAATGAGGATGCTGTTTAACTGTTGTGCTCAAAGCAGTTGCTGCTACATCAACATTTTAGTATGCAATGAGAAGCATTGCTTTAGATCCTCCGATTCATCTAAGTGGGGAAAGTAGTTGATTTTACTGATTATTTCCTTACCAGCCTGAGACTATAGTTCAGCCTATGAAATACTCCCGGTGGCGCTTCGTCATGGAGACTAGACGACAATTTTTTCAATTTTCTGCATAAAAGAAATGTTTAATGAAGGTTTTTATTTATTTTTTTAGATTGAAAACAGTAACGTTGGGATGGCTGTCAGAGGAATTCATCAAACAAATTAAGATATTTGTAGGTATATCTCAGTGGCGTAACTAACGACGCTGCAGGCGCTACGGTTCAGCGGGGCACAGGGTCCTAGGGGGGCACCAAGCCAATAAATTTTTTTCGCAACACGTGCAAAATAAAATGAATGTGTAAAAAGTATAATAAATAACCTTCTGTATTCCGTTTTTTGTAACTAATAAATAGTTATATATTAATCCTCTTATTAAAACTTTATTCTCACTGTAAGCTTTGTTATATTAGAAATAATAATAATGAAAAACTTTATGCCAATAAATTAATCCTACAACAATGCTTATATTTGGTGAAACCTTGTGGGTGTTTATTATGTAGAAGTTATTGGGGGGGCACAGTTTGCAGCGGGGCACCGCCTAGCTCAATTACGCCACTGGTATATCTGTGACTGCAGGCCAAGCTATTTGCGAATAAATGCCTTCCCAATTAAGCAATTTATATAATGATTATTGTGGTTATAGCCTATCCATTCTCGTGATCTGTAGTGTAAACTATTTTAAAAAGGCCTTAAAGGCCTTAGAACAGTTTCAGGTTTTAAAAAATCCATTTCAAATTCGAAATTTCATACTCAACTCAACCCAACTCAATTTAAAATCTTACACCTCACATCTTCTTCAATTTCATCTTCAAACTCTCCTGAAAACTACTCTACCAGCTACCACACCTGATCCCCCTACTTCTGCACTTCTACTTCCCAAACAACCACTGCCATAAACCTCACATAGGTACTTGAAAATCAGTTTGCGCCTAAGCGCCGAAGAAGAATCGAAAAGCGTCTGCGATTCACAAAAACTTTAGTTTATTTCAGAACGGTATATTTCAAGTTTTGGTAACGGGATTTTTCGAGTTCTTCCGACAATAAAGGCAGTTTTCAACTAAAAAATAAGATTCTAATAAAAACAAAAAACTAATTTTGTTTAAAATCAACAAAAATTGCGTATTGTAATACTACTTTTCAATTTCTGACGGTAGTTTCCGATTCATAGCAAATGCGTCCTAGAGATTAAACGGTATTACTCGTGCTCTTAAGAGAATAACGATAGTTTCCGTCTTTCCGATTGAAAATGACGTATTTCTTCATTACTTTTCGATCAAAATCAATGGAAAACGCGATACTTTTCGATTTATAACGGCATTTTCAAATTCAGAACAATTGCATTCACGAAACCCAACGGTATTTTTCGACTTCTTTCAAGAATAATATTTTTGAGTGAAAATATCGAATTTCTTTAAAAATAGCACTTGTTGATCAAAATCAACAAAGAATGAGATATTTTTCCGATAGTTTCCGATTCATAGCAAATGCATTCACGAAATGTAATGTCACATTATTCTTCAAATATCTTCTATAATTACGCAGTGGCCTAGCGCTGGGGGGGGGGGGGGGGTTCTGGGCTACAACACCCCCCTTGAGCCTGTAAAAGAGGCCCCAAAAACGCGTAGAGAGGCATCAATAAAAATACGATAATATCGGCTACAGGAGGTAAATAAGTTTTCATACGTGAACTGTTACGGCTAGAAAAAATATTATAATTTCAATACTTTAAATACTTTAATTAACTAAAAAAATGTAATCAAGTTTACAGGGGAGATAGGGCGAACAAGGCAAGTTTTCTTGGGCCTCAACGTCAAGGGGCCATATCATTTTAAAAAATGTAAGCAATTAGAAAACAAAAATTAAATAAGGGGCCCCAAATTTTTCAACTTTTTTCTCCAGTTTAGACCTCTAGAGGCCCCTGAGTAGCGGGCCCTTCGGGCCCGTTTTTATTGCCAGTATAGTCATGTGAAGTAGAGATTTAAGTAGCCTGCATCTAGAATATTTCAACGTTCATAAACAAAGTTTCCGTAATTGCCTCGGTCATGGCCGATGGCAAAGGCCCCACGATGCTGGTGGGTTCCAGTATTTTTGGAGCACCCAAACATGGGCTTGAAGGTCCCCCAGACCACTTGAATGAAGTTCATGCAGTAGGCTTGAAAGGAGAAAAGGTCTCTTAATATTTTTGCAGAAGGGTTTCAAATGCTTATTTCTGTTACCGTTTATGGTAGCCTACTGTGCAGATCTGATACCCAATAGAGTTTATTGTGATCGTGAAATTTGTCACACCATGAATCAATCAACAAATAACATGAGGGAAGAGCTTGATAACCACAAAAACAAATCTTAGAGTTGCACTTTCAATACCTGGGAAAATATTTTTTCTCCGGTGGAGAACCCTCAGAATCCCCAATGTTTTGGGGTTCCGTCACCATCTATGTGTACAATGTAAATACAAAATTATTAAGTATAAGTTAAAGCTTGGAATTGGATGCGTTATTAATTCATTCTCTCTTTGCAAGTTGAATCAAGTTCCATTCAAAGTCATAATAATTTTCATATTTTTACACATTTTACATATTCCAGTATTAATGAAAAGTTCGATGCTAATTCAAGAGATTACACAAAAATAGAAGAGAAGTTTATTCAAATTAGTTACACAGATTCTTTTGAGTAAAGTAGGCAACTAGTCATAGCTGGAAGACTTAATCAATGCTAGTTGGGAAATCGAGTCATTAATTGAAAAGAACACATAAAAGCCCTCACCCAACCACAGACAAAATCAAATTATGCTGAACATTTACTCACAAAAAATCATTCATTCACCAACATTGATCAAAACCTCCACATCCTTCACATTGCCCCCAAAAGTCAAAAACTCAATACTCTTGAACAATTCGAAATTTACAAACATTCCATTTCACATCCTCAATTCATACTCAATGACCAACTTAATTTCAAATCTCATACCCTCTTCAACATCATCACAAATCCCTCCTAAAAACACCTCCACCACACCCACTTCCCCCACCACATCCACTCCTCCCACTACCTTCCTACAACCACCAGACCTTACATATCAGAAAACTAGTCAGTCTGCAACCAAGCGCCGAAGAAGAACAACATAGTTCGAAACGCGTCCGCCGCGACTCAAAAAGGTCAGTTCTGCACAGCAAGATAATACATATGAATAGTTCTACTGCAGTTCACGAAAAATGGATAACCACAACAGTTAATTGAAAATTGGTACCTATTTAGGGTGAAGGTGTAAGGGAGCCTCCAGCCTCAAATCTGCCCCGGTCCACTAAAATGTCTCTGATTTTAATAGTAATTTAAAACCTCTACAACTTGTTGAATTGTCTTTATAAAAAAAGATTTTAGATTTTTAGATTTTATACATTAAAATTTGTTCACAACTAATTAATGAACTAACAATATACGAAAATTTCCGAACAAAGCAAATGCATCAACGAAGATTACGTTTTTTTTTTAATTTTCAACGATTGATTTTTAGCTTGCGATTCATAGCAATTTCCTAGAATTCTACTTTCACAAGAAACGCGGATCTTACAATATTTACAATTGTGTGAAACCTTTCTATAGTGTGGAATGCTTACAAAGTTTGTTCCAAACAATACCAAAACATCAACCTTTAAAATATTATGTGCCGTTATCATTATCACACCATGAATTATTCTTCAGTTCGAATCTGTAGTGTAGCATTGTGGCAGGAGGGACTTATTACTTAGCCTAATATTGTCTCAGCAAGATTGCCTTTCTCTCAACTTGGAATTTTGACAATTTACGGACAATACATATTCGATGATATCATGTTTTTTAAGAAGCAGCCCATTTCAGAATTAAGAAATCCGGCTCACAATTACAATACCCGTTATGTCCGAATTTCTGAGAGACATAGGTTAGACCTTTTTGAGAAGAAAGCAATTTACGGGGGAAGGAAATTTTTTACAACGTTGCCAAACGATTTGCAAATATTGAAAGATATTAAAAAATTTGGAAAAAAATTGAAGGAATATTTGGTAGGCTTATCTCTGTATTCTTTACAGGAGTTTGAAGATATTAATCATTAATTTAATTGACTTTTGTTTGTACCTACTAGTTCTACATAACTTTTGAGATTTGACACTATTCATGTGTACATGTTTGACGAGTAAAGATTTTTTCAATTCAATTGTCTTAATATTGTCTGATGCGACTGTCCCGGATGAACTATTTCACTTTCTTTCCCACCAGCCCCCCTCTGCCTGAAAAATGGTAGTAATTGGCTTATAGCCACCCCTTGAAAATTTATTGGATCCGCCACTGTGCACAGCAACAAAAGAGATATCAATTTTTTTCTCATACATTTTTCTGTATTTATGTTATTGTATTATATTAATGTTTGTTCTTGTAAGGGAAATGAAAATGAAAATTCTATACTATTCAATTACAATACACATAAAAACAAATATTCGCTCTTAACAATTATGTCTATTGATGATCATCCAAAAGATAAAATTTTTCTTAATATAGCCAACATCATCAAGATCTCTTTCACCCGTGACAGCATTCGTGGATAACGTTGTAGGTTGTATTTGATGATGTTCTTTACGAGAGTTGTAAGCGTTTCGTCAGAGGCCTTTGCCTTCGGCTGAGGCTGAGGCTGAGGCTGAGGGCAGTAATCTGTAGCGTTCGCGGCCGACTGGCCAAGGAGCTCGAGAAGGAGTATATCCAGTAAATCTTGAGCTGCCGGTCGAGAGGTTTTAATTTGAGTGCTGAAGTCGGATCGGAGCCAGAGGAATAAGAGCTTGCGGAAAAATAAGTGCGGTGAGGTCGGTCAGCTTGAGAGAGCTCAGGCTGATGGAGAGTTAATCAGTGGCTGCCTCGGCAGCATCAGCCTCCTGTGTGCGGGTGCGTGCGTGTGTGCGTGCCGCTCGTAATCCCGTGGCCCTGGTTAGTGCGATTGTGGGATTAGGCCGGTGCATGGGTGTAGGGGTGCAGGGGTGCAGGGTGCAGTCGCGTAAACCATCACCGGGTGCTCGTCGTTTTTTTTCCCGCTCTTTTATCTTTGCAACCCCCGCGGATGTCGTTTCCAATCTGGCCCTGGCCTCCCCTTTCTCCTGTCAATCTCTCTCTGTACCCTTCCCCCAACCATCACCCTCTAACGTATTACCACTCCCGATGCCCTTCTTCAATTAAAAGAACCCGGGTCTGCGGAGTAGTGAACACGCCCCCTCCCATCTCACCACCCTTATGTCACTCGCTCACTACTCATTGTCATTCACTACTTCCTTTTTTTGTGCACGGAGATTTGCACTTTCCCAGTCTGGGATATAATTTCAACCCAACTCGCACGGTTTGACTTCCTTTATTTGATCGACCACTCACTGACTATTTAACTCCACCATGAGCTCCCTCTTGATAGTTTCCTACTCAATCTTTATCCTTGCACGTCACTCCCTCTCCCTTAACACATATGCCAATATCAGTACTGGCTGAGAACATGAACATCAGGGATTCAGGGTTACACTGAAGATCTAAATTAAATCAGCAGGAGACAATACGTCTCAATTGCAATATTTCATGAAAAAATTTATTTGGTAGTGCTACGAAAACATTCAATTAAGTAACGTAATGCATAATAAGACTGGCTAATACTAGTATTATTAAATAAGGGACTTCCACCCAACTTAGAGTGAAATTTCTTCCTATTGGTCATAATATTGAAAAATTGAGTTGAATTGAATTGAATATTAATACTGTACATCCTTTTCCATTCCATGCTCTGTGGGACACCTCATTTTGAAATAGAGTACATTTTAACGTAGAAATTGCAAATTTGTTAAAGTTCTGTTTTGCTTTATTTTTTTCTCCATTTTAGAGCTTAATTGACACAAAAATATAATTTTGTTTTATCATTGGTTGTTTCACCATTAATTAACACGTTAAGGTTACCGTACAGTACAGGTTCCCGTACGGATCGCTAGACTGTGCTATGCTATATATATGAAAAAGTAGCCATGGTGCTAAATGCTTTTTATGCATTATTTCATTATTAATTGAGAAAAGATTAGCCTGTATAATATCATTTACATTGACATCTATAACATTGAAAGCATGGACATGCCAAATAATTAGTCTGGAGTTCAGAGTAGGTTTCACTCAGTGATGTAGCTAAGATTTTGAAAGGGGGGGGGGGAGGGGTGATAGATTGACCGGAGGGTCCGGGGGTACTTCCCCGGAAATGTTTTGAAAAATAGAGGCCCTAGAACGGTTTTTTTAGCTCTCCTGGCATTGAAAATTAACACCAACGTCAGTGCTTTGTCTTAGTATGTCCAGGCGTTGCCAAACTTCACCGATATAGCGTTGCCAGATTGTGCACTTCTGCATTTTCATTTAATTTTACTTATATAATTTTACGTTTAATTTAATGGAAAATTATAAAAAAATTAGGACCGGAAGGGGGGTCTGGACCCCCGAACCCCCCCCCCCCCCCCCCCTGGCTACGTCACTGAGTCACTAATCACTGTTCATCCAAATCCATCAAGCCTAAAGCACTACCCAAAGACTTGAGGTATAGTAGTGATGATATTATTTGACGGCTCTCTACTGGATGGATTGGACAATGAGTAATCAAGGAATAATATAAGAGATAATTCATACCACTGATACCAAAACTCCCAAAAATAAGCGTGCTACAAAATATGAGACTGTTAAAACGTGGAACCTTTAAACAAGGTTCAAATGAACAGAGATAGACGCGAGGGGAGAAAAACTATGACTGGGATTTGGGAAGAGGATTAAGGGCTGGCGGCCGGCTATGCACAGCAATGAATATTCAAATTATTTAGCGGCTACTGTGGAATGAAGCCTGGATGGTATATGTGTGTGAAATATTAAGAGGAAGCTATCGGAAATTATGCTGCAAGTTAGGTGTTGGAATGCGTTGGAGTGGTGAATGGTGAAGGGGGGTTGCGGCAGCGACTCTCGTAAACCAAATACATTACACTGTTTCAGGACGGGCATTAAATTAACCGGAACGAGAGTGAAGGCAAAATATCGAATCGGGAGAATGGAGGATGCGGTGGCAGTGGCGGCGGTTATCAGGAATATTTTCAGGCGGTCGGCAAATGAACGGAGTGCCGTAAAACAGTGCTATGATAAACGGCGCGTCACAACAGGGGACACGCCACCCAGATGCTCGGCTCGCCACGGGGGCAGAGCCCCCTCCCCATCCCTCACTAAACCCATGTTGTCATACTTGAGTGTGTTTACAGCGACCCGTACACATGTAGCTGCTATCGCGCGCTACAAGAAGCAACATCGAGCAGACGTTCTGCGAGTGTGCACGTGTCCTAATAGGCGGCTCATTCAGCTGCTATTAAATGTTATGCAGTGCAGACTGCACCCACAAATGCGGATTCGTTGCGTCGATTATAGCCGCTTTTCATAATATCATAGCTCATGATAGAAATTTTATTCGCATAGCGAATACTTTACTACATTTTTTTATTGTGGATGATGCCCACATGAGTCTGGAGACTTGTGCGTGGGTAATGAGTTGAATGAGTGAATGATGAGAAACGTCCATCGCTGAACCCAAGGCTGCAGGAAACGAAGCCAGCCAGAGGCCTATCTTATCACAGACAAGCGCTCCAACCAACTGCGCTACCAGAGCCGCCTGCCATTTGTTCTGGGGAAAGTGATTCCACTAGGTAAACCCAGAAAAGCTTAAAAGCATGAGATTCTCTGATATTGTATGTATTTTGAAATTTCTGATATTGTGCAAACATAATACCTAAGTAACACAAATAATAAGATTTATGGGAAACTAGAGTATATTGTAGGTGGCGTGGTTTGGGTGTGTGCACAGTTGAGTATCAAATACTCGAGGATAATCATCTTCAAAAAATCAGACCCATATATTGAGGGATGGTGCATGACAGATTGGAGGAAGATTGGCGTGAAAACCACCATTCCATAGCAGTTGTTTGATTAAATCTAGTAGATAATCAAGGTGATTATCTAGTAGTATTCGATGCTCAACTGTGCAAGCACCCATACAATATAGGTACTAATTTAGAATTATTATTATTTCTGTTACTTAGGAATTATCTAGGCATTATGCTTATAACACCTCCACTGTGTGTATGGCAAATATATAGCATATACTACGGCAAATAAGGTCAGAGAGAGTAATTTTTATTTTCTGCGAAAACTAAAAAAAAAAAAACAATACAAAGTTTCATTCACTAGTTTGTTTTATAATCAATATATTATATATATTATAAAGCTATATAATTCAATTTTGAAATTATTTGTTGTTGAAAGGAAAAGGAACGTTAGGGAATCATTCTTGTTTTGACATTTCGTTTTCAGATTTTTATCCACGATTTAAACGTATTTATGGTAATGTGTATGTAAGTATTGCTATATAGGTTATTTATTAATTTGTCATACATGGATCTAAATAATTAATGATTGCAGAGTTACGAACATGTTGAGGTTTTTAGTTTGTAGACTTCTTGCTAGAAAATTGTCCGCAACTAAAAAAACATTCAGTGCAGTTCTAAGTACCTGATAGATTCACCACAATAGTCCTATAGATTCCACACAGCATGGTGTTCAAAGCATTTCAATCAGAACAGTCGTTGTTTGGTCATATGCAACATAGCTGTAAATCTAAAAAATGAGTTATTGAGTGTTCCATTGTCACCAGACAGTATTCATCATTTTGGCACCTGAGATGACCCACCCAGATAAGCATAATCGAATAATAAACAGTGATCGTCCTGCAGTCTCTTCTCAACAATGAATGAACTGTCATCTATATCTGATGACCCCAGCCGCTTCCTAACATTGCGAGTCAGTCTGGGAGACAACTTCTCTTGGAACAAACAAACGATTTATGCCTCTATCAAACCAGTGACATTTCTCTGGTATGTCATTTAAGTTAGGTATAAATTCATTCGAAATATTTTTTAAACCATGACTAAATAAATTATTTTTTCAATATAGATTTTTACATTTCTTTCTTCTTTAGATCTAATGATATCCTACCCATATAAATAAAATATTATCAATTCTAATTTCCAATTCACTCAAAAGTTGTATGCATGAGGTGAGCTATACCTATACTATTATGGATAGTAACAGTCAATGTTTTATTAAAAAAATTGTGCGTTCTTCAATTCCCTATACTTGAAATAGCATAATTTATTTTTAAGTTTAAAAAAATCCCCATTGGAATCTAGGAAGGAGATGCGAACTCAAACTATCATTTATTTATTTATTCATTCTTGGAGACAACAGATAACCCGTTATACGCCTCCTTGACATGTACATGTACCAGCATCTGTGTAAAAGAAATAATTACAAGAAAATAACTATTAGCAGTATAATGTGGAACATCATTGTTCATTTTGCATGTTAATTGGAAAACACATTGAAAAAATCTGAATAAATCAAATAGTTATTAAAGTAATGATTAAGAAAACTCCAGAAAGGATTTGAGAATGAGAAAGGGAAGTATAATTTTGGATAATTGAAACTAAATGAATAATAAATAAATGAATGAATAAATAAATAAATGAAAGTCGAACTAAATGAATATTATACAAAATTAGCTATACAATAATAACTATGTAGATTGTTGAAAAACCAATCAAAATCGTTAATGAAAGAGTTATTTTGGATGTAGTTCATGAAAAACTGTACACATGCAGATAGTCTCAACCATCAAAAATGCTATTTTCAAAATACTATTTTGACAGAGAAAAATGAGAGAGTGTTTACATGTTTGAAGGGATGCAAGGAGTGGTTGAGAAAGTAGAGGAAGAGAGCTACACACGGATGACGAGTGGAAGTATAGTTTGTAGTCTAATTAAAAATGAAACAAGAAAGTAATGACCGGAATATAAATAAGTATTACGGCTAATTTACGAGATGAATTTATTGTTTCTGGAAAACAGTTGTAAGGTTTAATGTTTCATCTCATAGGTTTTTAATGGTGTTAGTCGCTCCTGAGAATAAATTACTTTGGTAATGAACAAAATGTGTACGTGTGCGTATACACCCGTTGGCCATAACATGTCAGAGCAGTACGTATTTCAACGAGGGCAGGCAGGGTCAGATGCGGCCTAGAGGCGGGTCGCAACGTCAAATAAAAATGGCCAACAAGTGGACAGTTTCCCAATTACTAGAGTTTACAGCTTTCATCTGCTCTTCCCGACCACACAGAACCCGCCTTTGAGAGCCAATAAATGTGCATGATGATGGTTTATTATCATGCAGTATCCAGTATGCAGTGCAGTGCATTACCACCTGAAGCAGACCCTTCAGTCGCATCGCAATCGGAGGTCTAGACGTTGCGCACTTGCAACATTTTTGAGAAAACTAGCATTTTTGCTCATATCAGATTGAAATAATACAGTACCTTACATCATTATCGTAATTTGAATTAATTTACGAGAATAATTATGTGCTGGTAACTCTTGAGCAAAAAATGGTTGAAATGAAATTTAAAAATCGAGAAACATTGAAAACTCACCTTCAACACACTTTAGGCACTTGAGCTGATATTGGAAGCTATATGATCATATTAAAATGCAGTATATTTTAAGGAATTCACAGTTAATTTGGTTGCTATTGCCGCCAATAAGTGTGATTGTGACTTTATTATTTGAGAAATCAATGTAATGAAGCAATATATTGACTTCGGCTTTTTATTTTATTTATTTATTTTCTCATAGCATCCATTGACCTCCCACAAAAGGGGTATTTGGAATTGTCAAATTTTAAGTTTTCATAATATATAAAACCTAACTTATTGATCTGTTGTTTTGCAACTCACAATGTGCCCTAAATTCTTCACTCGAATATGCACAAACTTGCAGGAGCTCTTTCTTAAGCTGAGCTCTGAATATTGTTCACAACTCATTTCCTTGAGCCGTGATGGTAACAAATTATACAACCGAATACCCGAACTCTTTACACCACGTTTATACAAAGCTGTATGATGTTAGTCATCTCTTAGGTTTCGCCTGAATCTAGTTCTATAATTATGAAACAGCTCTCCGGTGTTGAATTTATGTTCATTTCTTTTTATGAAACATATGGTTTCAAGAATATATAGACTCGGAAGAGTAAGAATTTGTAACTGCTTAAAAATTGGTCGGCAACTTGTTCGGATAGACTCTCCCACCATCACTCTCAATGCCCACTTCTGGAAGCTAAATATTTCTATTACGCGGCTTGAGTTGCCCCAGAAGGCTATTCCATAATAATGTCAAGAGAGAGATAATTCAAAAGCGCAAAATATACACCTCGAAGAGATCCAATGTCAAGAAGTAATTTTAAATTTCTGAGTGCAAAAACTGCTGAATTTAGTCTATTCTTCAAATATACTCAAGATGGGATTTCCAGGAGATCTCAGAATCTATCATTATGCCGAGTACTTTTATATACTTTACGGACTGTATGATATAGTGTGGTCTCGTATATTGAAAATTGCGTTGATCTAAATGAAATTTCTTTTGTTTTTTTTTTAATAATTCAAACTTAACATATTAGCGGCTAGTCAAGTGTCTAATTTATCAAAAACATTTCTGCATTGAATTTCCAAATCGTGTCTCGGCTCTCGGTGTCACGCTTAACGGTTATTCTCATCCCGTCCATATTATAAATGCTTGCTGCCGTTTGCCGTATGTTACAGGAGCTGTATGGATGGTGAATAGAAGTCTCAATATTTATTGAGAAACTATATTGTATCTCCAAGATAGGTATAGAGGCAGCAAATGTGCAAATGAGGCAAAGAAAATGTGCTTTTTATTATAAGTTGAAAAGCTTTCTGAAATTTATGTCATTTTTTTTTTGTAGATTACGTCTTGGAGACTCCAGTTAAGGAGTATAAGACAAGTCAGATCAACAATATTATACACTAGATACCATAATTACTTCAATTAGTTGAGGTGAGGCTTAATTTTGATGTGAAAGGAACTCTTGTACACTATAAAAAGCTTTATCAACTAAATATTTCTTCAATTGTTTTTTAAATATTTCTATATTTTCAAGACTCTTCCAAAAACTGCGGTAGCTTGTTGTAGAATTTCCTACCAATATAACTAGGTTTTTGTTTGAATAAGCTACTATTGTGACTCACCAAGTGATAATCTCCTCGGCGTCTTGTATTATAATCATGTACATCAAGATCATTCGTTTTTACATATAGAGTAGCTTCATACACATATAAGCAGGGTACAGTTAGGAGACCAAGTCTCTTGAACAACGGCCTACATGAATCTAATCTATTTACTCTTTCTATACACCTAACCGCTTTCTTTTGGATCTTAAACACCCTATCAAGATTTTGTTTTGATGAATTACCCCATACTAAGATAGCATACCTAATATGTGACAGTAAGAGCCCATGGTAAGCTGTAAAAAGTTACTTTTTGTCATTCAATCTAGCGAGCTGTCGCAGGACAAATACCCCAGATGAAATTTTACTACATATTTTCTCAATGTATGGAGTCCAGGTCAATCGTCTATCCAACATAACTCCTAGAAATGCAATTTTTTCTTCCCGGTCTAATTGATTATCGTTTATAAACACGTTTATAGCCCTATCTTCATTTAAATTATGTTTGTTTTTGAATTTTTTACTATTTATACTTAATTTCAACTGATTTAAAAATTGGACAATGGACTGCACACCTATATGGGCACTTATTTCTAAATTATCTAGAATGGAATTGCTGAAAATGAGTGATGTATCGTCAGCAAATAAGAGGGCTCTACCACTAATTTAAATATCTACACCCAAAACTAATTTGGACTACACCTAAAACTTTAATACATTAATGGTACAGCGAATATTATTAATATTTATGCAAAATATGCATAATACTTATACAAATATAACAAATGTAGCTCCACTTGATATTTAAATATAAATAATTATTTAAAATAAACTTTACTGGTGAATTCAACACTTACTCGTGTGATAGCCATTTCGAATGCTCTCTTTGTAGATTATCTTACTTGCAACATTTGAATCTCATTGTTTCAATGTTTTTCTTATCAATATTGAATTTATTAGTCAAAATAAACGTTAAGTTAAAAACTTGGAACAGTTTAACATTTGATTAATGATGGAAGACTTATTCAAGCACCAGACTTGAATGTCATATTATTCCAATAATCTTGTTCTTTAGCAATCAATAATTTATTTGTAATGTTTAAGCTTCTATAAATAAACTCCTCTGGATGTGTTTTCCATCATCTAGAGAAATTATTATTACTATTATTACTATTATTATTATTATTATTATTATTATTATTATTATTATTATTAATTATTATTGTTGAACAAAATAAAATGAGAAGAAATTTAAAACATTACTTTGAAAATCACATTCGTCGTTGCATTGAGTTACATAAGCTATTGAACAATTTTTAGGAGCTGCAATGTGAACAATAAACAATTAATCATAAATTTTTTTTACATGAATTAACGACTTTCAATCATTAGTTCCATTTTAATTTCACATTTTCTCATGAAAATAATTACTGCAAATCGTTAGTAATAGTTAAAAACTAATATTGAAGCACATAAATCCAATAAATAGGAAATATACAGAAATACATTAAAAAACTATTGAAAAATAAATAGAAACACTGTAAAACATTTTAGAAATGTTCAAATATTGATAGTTCAGTAGGAAAACCAGTCATCGCATTACTAATAATGTTTCTTTCAAATGAGAATCATAATAACAATTGTCATACATTTTTTCTCTATTCTTGATATTCTCATTATACTCTTTGCTATCCACTAGCGACATTTCTTAGTCTCTTTTAATTTCTTCATCGCGATTTTCCGCTTATGCATTACTTGACTACTTTGATAGTTCACTTCCTCCTCTAGAGGAAGGATAGCCCTGGAATGCGCATTGTCACTGCGAGGGCCGAGGCCAAGGGTCTAGGGCTGGCGGCCTATGGGAACTGGGATCTAATTAAATGAGTATCCAATGTGGTATAGGTCGATCGCCCACCTGCCAAGGCACCAAATAACAGCTTCGGCTATTAGAACTTACATGAAATGCTTCTTTGACCTCTCACTTGGAAACCTGTCATCGGCAGACGTCAAGCTCCACGTCATCATATCACAGCTAGCACTGGAAAGCTGGCTCACGCTCACCACATCATCAGCTCAAGTGCATACGCCTACACGCCCACACCAATCGAGTGGACAGTCAAATAGTCGTTCCAACACTATTCAAATAAAACCAAATTGCTATAAAAAAGTTGAATCAATTCACCAGCTGGAGTCAATGTCTGTTTCTTAATTTATTTAATAGAGATTAAGTTTTCTTAATAGCTCAATTAAAATTAATAATGTCCCATTTATGCTAAACATAGTTACTAGTAGTTCTGTGAACAGTAAACCTCACGCACAAGAATAAGGGTGCTTGCACAGAGGAACATACTCGATGTACTCAATGATAATAATCATCGCAAAATTAAGCACAATCATATTAATCATCAGGGCTGAGTTTCTATTTTCCATACAGCTGATAGTTCAAACAGATGAGATTTCTCATGTCTGCTGATTCCAATTGCAAAATCTCATTTTAAAAATCATAAGTTCCTATAGAAGTAGGCGTAATGGCCTCACTTTTTTGCTTTTAAATATTCTTAAAATGCAAGCAAATTTCGCTGGGCATTCCATAAAGCTACATTCATGCAAAGTTTCATTGGATTTGGTACTCGCGTTTAGCTGTAAATGCGTTACAGACTAACAGACTAAGGTAGGAAACACGGTTAAAAAGATAAAAAATCTGAAAGTTGAATTAATTAATTGACTGAAAAAATTATCGAATTCCAAAAATTTCAAAATTTTAAACATTTGATATATGAAATAAGACCGCCTTGGAGCGCTGAGAAGAATGAGTCCCATTTCATTCTGATCCGATTAAGATTTAAAACGTTAGGGTGATTTTAATGGTAAAATTTCCGAGTAAAGGGAACTAATTTCAAAATTCTATATTATAAATGTCACTCGGCTATTGAACAAAGTATCTTCATAACAAATTTGAAGAAAAGCGGTCAATCCGTTCGGTGGAACTGCCGATTTCTCGAGTTGAATCAGACACCTTTCTTTGTTCGGTCAACTAGGCTGATAGCAATGGTTGACATTATTCATGCCCAAATGCATATTTGCTTTATACCCCAATAGAAAATAGGCCTACATCATATTCATCCTTGAATTTTTCAAACATATATAAATTTTATATTCTAGAGTTCTTTAGAGGAAAATTTTTTATGAACATATTTAACATGATTTGCAGATTTCAGCCAATGTAAAACTTTTAATTATGCCAAATAATACTAAATTATTAATATTGGTTCATCTATTATCCTCATACCGTACTCAATTCAATGCTATAACAAACATCAAGTCATCAGGTGTTTTGGACACCTTTTACAGTAAGCAGCACATCAAAGGAATATATTTTACAAAAATAACTAACGTCTGACGATGCTCTTGACAACAGAGTGAAACGGCCGTCACGTCATAACGTGAGTCATAATTTCCACTTAAAAGTGTTTTTTAAGTTTTTATTATATTAGTGGAAACAAGATGGATCTCCAACATCACAAAAATAACTATTTTACATTTCTGTTTTGGGAGCTAATACATTCACAATATTGTTAATTGCCCACCAGTATTAGAAATGTTAACGAGCATGGGTTGATGCATTAGAAACTATGGGATTATTGGAGCGTTGGAATGAGTTGTGTGAAATCGTTACTAAAATTAAAGTTGTATTGGTGCAGGTGAAAGTATTATTGATAACTCAAATAAATATACAGTAATAGGACTATTATATAATAATTACAGATACCAGGAGAATCCGACTGGTTCTGTTGGCATTTTCTCAGCCTTTTTTATGACAGTATTATGCTTATTCCATTATTCCATAAATTTTATTTCAATTAATTTTTATTGCAATGATATATTCACTAGGTTCACTTACCTCTTATTTATAAAAGAAAAGTTGGTTTAAAGTTCAAACGTCTACTTTTTTGTTGAAATTCCAACTAACTTCAACACTGCTTTAATAACCAAAAAAATTCTCTCACTTTGGTTTTTTATAATTTTAACCTTGAAGATGTGCTTTTTCAGATCTTATATCAGATTTATTCCAACATTTCTTAGTGACTTTCACTATTGAGTTTGAAGAGGGATTCAGAGTCGGAACATTGTTCATTTCTATTACGTTACCAATACAATATCATATCATATCATATACTGTAAGAAGAAAACTTATTTATTCCTGGCACAACACTCATTGAGAAGGTTAAGAGTAATCTATAATTTTATTTGGAATTCCCACCATGAATGAAATCGACTTCAACGAATAAGGTTTTCCATGACATTGGAGCTTTTTAATAGCGAATAAAGCAATGAATTGATTCGCATGAAAAGATGTGCAGCCTTCGTGATATGTGATGGAATTGGGAGTAGGAAGTTGGAACATCGTTTAATGTTCACATAAAGTGTCAGATTGTCTGAGAAGATTAGTGAGGGGGAACTACACGTTACCATGAATGAACTGGCTACTGCAGGCTGCAGGTCTCATTCTAATCTTGTTTACTGATCAGCTAAAGAAGATACGACGGAATCATTTGTAAAACACACCAAGCAACATAAAGATAACCATACAACATATCTTGTCACAAATACATTCTCCACATCGCTCTACAAGGTTCTACCGGTTTTAACCTCTGTTTTTCTTTATAGCTTCATCCCCCTTCCATGATCGCTTTAGTCTTTTTCTTTTTCTTTTAGTCTTATTTTTCTTTTTCGAGTTTGTCCCTCTCTTTCTTGAGCTGATCATTTCCCATTGAAAAAAAATATCTCGCATGATTCGCAAGATATTTTAATCCCCCTATTAGTTCGGATTACATATTCCGTGTTTTTTCTTAGTAAAGAATCGTATCTCATGATCTGAAGAAGTTATTCCTGGAATATTGATTCCCTCATATTTGTTCGCATTACAAAATAATGTATGCAATATAACTGCAAGCTGGAATATTTAAAAGATTAACGTCTTGTATTCTACTAGTTAGCCTACTAGAACAAACATAATAATTATTCTCTTATTACCTTGGAACAAACCTGCTGCAGAATAATTTCCTCTTGCATCTAAAAAGGCATTATTATTATTATTATTATTATTATCATCACCAAGAATGAACAGCGCAATTCTGCCTTCTACCTTAATCTTCACGATATATGTGCAATACACACATATTTTGTGGTATCTCTCATCAAAGTTTAACTTCTCCAAACAGCTTTTTTTTTTTTTTAGATTACGTCTTGGAGACTCCAGTTAAGGAGTATAAGACAAGTCAGATCAACAATATTATACACTAGATACCATAATTACTCTATCACCACTTTTGAAGATTGGCAAGATCTTCCCCTCTTTTAAATTATCTGGAAAAACACCTTGTTCTAATGAATGATTGATCAGATGAATCAAAGGGTCTAACATTTGATCTTTACATTCTTTCAGAATTTTACTGGATACCCCATCCGTTCCTACAGTTTTTTTATTATTTAAACTATCAATGATATTTGACAACTCGTCTTGGCATACTGGGTGGAATTTTAATTCGCTCTGAATCCCCTCAGTATTCCTCATGTTTGCATCACTAATACCTGTATTAAGAGATTTTTGAAGATCCTTAGCAACCAGTTGATAATATCTGTTAAAGAAATTACAAATGTCTACACTATCATCAATATATTTGTTATTTTCGTTAATTATTCTGGGGACACTAGTATTATATAAGCATCTACATGAGCTACTTGCCTATTTTTGTTTATTACATTCCACACTGCTGTGTTAAAGTACACATTATTATTCAAAATTTCAGCTGTTTTCTTACATTTCGCTCTTTTCACTTCTCTTGTATAATTTTTCTTTAGAGCTTTGTAATTATCTTCACTTAACATATTTCTAGATAGTTTGAATTCATCATATGCATCTTTAACTCTATTTCTTTCTGCAAGGATATCATCAGTTATCCACTCTTCAATCTTGTTTCAATCCGCCTAATCTTGTTTTAGAGTAATCTATATTAGTAAGGATGTTATCAATTATTGTTTGTGATGTTCTTGTGACTCTGGTATATTCATGAACTTTTATTTCCAAGTTATTCATGTATATAATATCCTTTAAATCTTCTGTCATTTTATTCTGTGTTGCAAAGTCTGTATTGAAATCTCCCGCTACAATAACGTTTGTAAAACGAGTAGTTAATCTCTAAAATCCTATTGAATAGTTCACAAAAATTGTTCCATTCCCCATTTGGTGACCTATAAATACCTAACACCGCTACTTCGAAATTATTGTCGATTTTTACTCTTAACCCAGAAACTTCTAAATCCATTTCCACAGCAAATTTCTCTACATATTCTAAATTAAATGTTTGCATATTCTTATCATTTTTAGTGAAGATAGCTACACTTCGATGAGATGTCCTGCAATACGACGTTTTCAATGAATAGTTTGGAATATTAAGTTGTGACAATTCATCTTCTTTTAAACCATGCTCTGTGAAAATAGCTATATCAGGAGCCTCTTCTTTAAAAAATACTTCGATTCTATCTATTTTGTTACGAATGTATTGAATATTCTGATGGAACACAGTGAGTACCGGTACTTCCCTATCATCCCTTATTACTTTATTGTTGTTTTTGCATATTGAAGTAGATTTACTTAATCTCTTAGAATCTTTAGAGCCTATCAGATTGCTACAAGAGTTCCTTCCACTAATGCTATCCTGATTTTTTGATCGATTAACGTCTTTTAATACAATTGAAGATATGAATTTATCATCCAATGGCAAGACCTCCATGGCAATGTCGACCATGATAATGCATCCATGGTATGCTTCTATGAATTAATTAATTATAAAATTCTATTCGATAGGTGAAGCGTGAAGGCAGTGACGTTAGAAGCCTCAAATAATATCAAATCCTAGGTAGGCATTATTATATTTTCATAAAACTTTTTGTAAAACTCCTATTTGCATGAGTGTTCTTTGTTTACATTTACTTCAATCCCATACTAAAGGTGCTTTTGAGATATGAGATTAAGTGAGGTTAATTGATAATTCATTATTGAGTGCTATTCTATAATTTATTCGTATTTAATTATTCATTGAAATTATTGAATTTTTCATTCTTAAAAACTTGTAACCTGTGGTATATTGCTACTACAAGTTGCCCTTGAGTGAGTGTACAGTAGAGATGATCGGGAAATGAACGTGCAGTTGGTTTGATCAGATTGGAGTGCTATAGTGAAAGGGTCTGTGTGGTATGAATGAAATCACCGCGCCCAGATGCTGGATGAAATGCAGCCGGAAGTACGCGTCTGTCCGGTGTAAGACGAGAAGCCGACCGCAGTAGTTGTGACGGGTTAGGCTTGGTAAAGTGCGAAGGGGGGGACCGTCACGGGGTCGCCGTCCTGCCCTTGCCGGTGGAGGCGGCTATTTTTCTGCCGGCTACGGAAACCGGTCAGACTATATCTATTAATTAGGGCCCACAAGTGACAGGGACGATACGATATCCAAGGCCCCCCGGGGCGCGAGCAGCCAACAGCCCCCCTGGGGCGGCCACCTCGTAAACTCTTGTACCTTCGCACCTTGCTGGACTCTGAATGCCTTCCTTGCAGCCCCCACACGCTGTCTTATCCTGCCTCTGTTCTTCCACTATTTTTCTCACTCACCTATCTTTGCAACGCTCTGCATGCAGCCCCACTATCTGGGAAAAAACTTTCACTCTAATTCGTGGTAGTTCCCAAAATCAATCTGTCACTTACCTTTCATTTTACCTCTTCTAAGACAAGTTCACAGAAATCCGACCTATACAGCCGTACAGTAATATCTGGCCACATAGAAATATTTTATCTTAATACAGAACTTTAATTTGCAATGACTAATTTCATAAACAGAATTTATTAATTTCGAATTCCTTTAATTGCTATTACTTTATACTGAAGACTTCCGCAATGGCGGATATTGACAACAGTATTGAACAGCTGATGGAAATCGATGAATGCTACTGTACAAAAATATCGGTCACCACCGGGAATCGAACCACGGACCTCTCAATTGCCGGTTGAGCGCCCTTAACCACTAGACCATGGAGACCCCTCTGTACAGCAGCATTCATTTTCAACTTGGCCATATCGGCTCGTATCTCACAAGTTAGTTTGAGGTGCCATAGTTTGAAGTTAGTTAGTTAGTTTGAAGTTAGTTTGATATCCGCCATTGCGGAAGTCTTCAGTATAAAGTAATAGCAATTAAAGGAATTCGAAATTAATAAATTCTGTTTATGTATATTTGTCAGTTTATTCAATTGTCAGTCACTTCAAACTAACGACTAATTTCAATTCATAAATAGCTCTGGTTCAATAGTTCAAAGCGTGACCAAAAAGATACTACAGTATCGTAATTAGTTTTTATCACATATTGTAGGAAAAATGTTTTAAAACTTGAATATTTTTTTATTTTACTATTTTGTCTTTTCCAAAACAGTTTCTTAGGTAACTCATTCCATTAATGGTAATAATTTTTGTTAAAGAAGAAAGCTACTTCAATTTTTCATCGCATGTTAAAAGAGAAATGTTTTATGAATTATTTTAATACTTAATTTATTTAAAGATTATAGATTTATAGAACACATATGGGGCCACTCAGTGGAGCACAACTCTTGTGGCCTATGAAAATCCAACATTACATTGAATTTAATGAGAAATTTACATAAATATATGGTACCTACAAAGTTCAATTACTAAACGTGAGCAAAGCACATAAGAAAATTTTACAACCTTCATTAGAAGCTTCAGGGCAACACTCTCAATGCCTTCAAAAATTTAATATACTTGTTATGGATAAATACTAATATTGTGACGTTTATGATTTTTCTCCTCCACCGTTGTGACGGTTTGTATCTCAATGTGAGCAACCAAATGAATTGATCCCCAGATTACTCAAATCGTTCGTTATTGATTAATTAATTCAATTACCACATGAAACGCCTCTCTTATAGAGAAAAACACAAAACTCAAATTTGAAAATAAACTTATCTAACACAAGGTGTTTAAGTTTTCTGTGGAAAAATGAAATGTAGTCAAATCGTTAAAAATGTATGTTGTTTTTATTATTTTATTTCTAATTTTAAATAAGAAAAAAAAATATATATATAAATAGAAAAATCTACAAACGGGTGAAGATGAAATGCAAAAACAATGCACTTATAACAGAATTATATCGAATAAACAATGCAATAATAAATAACTAAAAAAATTGGGAAAATTTTCTCTTGGTAATTATTGTTATTACTATTATTATTATTACTATTACTATTACTACTACTATTATTATTATTATTATTACTATTACTATTACTACTATTATTATTATTATTATTATTATTATCTTTAGGTATTAATAACTTTAAATTTTGTGAGAGGAAAAAATATGAATATGAAAATCTGAAGCTTACGTTACTGTGAACGGACTTCTGTCGGGTTAGACCAAGACCAATTGTCGGAACCGCTGCAGCACATGAAATGAGCGTTTTTGGCTGGTTGAAAAAAAATTTAGTCAGCATAAATGCTGAGTGTTAAATTTTTGCAATTGCATGGCTTGAACGCCTTACCAACAATTTTTAAAAAGGAGAACGTTTTTCCCTTCTTGCTTTGCACTTTTTGGAAAATCACTAATTAAATATCTTAATTATTTAATGTTGAATGCTCTGTTACTATTGTGACAATACTATTAATAATAGTAGTCTATGATGTATTAAAGGTTTCATGTTAGCTTTTGAACAGGGGTAGTAGACAGAGTACATTCTCTCGCATGCTATTAGCTAGCGTTCAAGTTCAATAAATTATTCACTATTATATGCTTGCGGAAACCTTGATAGAACATTTATGATGATTGGATGTTGCTAGGTTTGGATCAACCTGTTACTTTCTTAGCGGGTAAATTGTAAACGAATAAAACACTGTTTGAGAAGTTTAAATTCTTCTAGCTGACGACAAGTTATGACCGACATAAACTGGCAAATAATCTTCTGGCGAAATTCCGTAATATTGAATACATGCATCAACGATAATGTATTTAACGCTTTTTCTGCAAATTTCACGCTCATAACGGATAAGATATGTATAAAATTTAATGAGTTACGTGAGTGTGCATCTGATCAACGGCGCATAATATCACATCCAAAGACTTAAAAATAAGAAGCAAGACAATTTCTTGCCTGCGGTCATTTCCAGTTGGACTCATTTATTCTTAGCATCGTCCAAGTATTAACAATGTTGTAATCGCTTGAGGAATAAGGATGATGACAAATGTGATTCTGCTACCCTGATCTCTTCGAATTGAAAAAAGCAGACAAACATGCATGTCTAATAGAGACAGGTGAGACACAGAGAATTGAGATTATACGAATAATCTTAATAAATTCTGTCACTGATCCGGCATAACTTGTCAAATATATTACAGAGGAGTACAAGTTCACGCATAAACTGAAATACCACATCAATCGATTTAGCGAATTGCTTTCTGTGGAACACAGCCATCAAAAAGTCTTGAATATAATCTAAATGAGACCACAAATAATATCATGTATAAATGTCTTTTTTGTGGTCTGTTCTTGCTGAAAAAAGAATAATTTTCTCAGTTAACTATAAGGATAGAATAAGATGGGTATTTGTAATCTTATTGTGACATGTGACTAGTAATCAATCAATTATGATGAATTGTATATTATCTGAAGACCCAAAAGGGAGAAGGAGACAATCTATTTATTCATTTGAATATTAAAACATGGTATTATTTATCTGTTATTGAATTATTTAAAAGGAGAGGTTACAACTTACTTGTAAAAGTATGCTGTAGTGTATTTGCTTTGATAATTTATGCTACTGTTTAGTCTGTAGTCTATAGTGTAAGCTTACATTTGCAATGCACTTTCAAGGAATGGAGATAACATAATGATATGCTACCTTTATTGTATTTCCAATGCTAGTCTGGCGGCTCTGGCAGCGCAATTGGTTGGAGCGCTTGTCTGAGGTATAAGATAAGGTAAGAGAATTGAGATTATACGAATAAATTCTGTCACTGATGGCTTCGTTTCCTGCAGCCTTGGGTTCAAATCTCATTCAGCCATTGATGTTTCTCATCATTCACCCATTCACCTCATTACCCAAGTACAATTCTTCAGACGCACATCAGCAATAAAAAAAAACTCTTGTAGGAAAATTTAAGAAGCAAGAAGGGTTTAAACGTTTAAATGCTAGTGATAATTTTGTGATAGTAAGCAGCAAACCCTCATAAAATGGATTTTTTCAAGGAAATAAAATAACATCTTAGAGAATATTAGAATGTTTCATGCTGTACAAATTTGAGGAAATCGGTTTATTTTGAAGAAATGTATGCAACGCAGGAAAAACAGTGTAGACACACATGATTTGCTAATTTGTTACGGTATTTATTGCACTATTACCTTATGGTTTATGCTTATACGAACAGAGATTTTTCAATTCTACTCACAACTATTGATTTTCAGTAGCTTCAGTAGTATTTTTTTTAGGAGCAGAGTAATACAGTGTTCATTGCAATTGCAACCAAACAATGAACAAAAATAGGCTAATCCTATTCAGAAATAATTCTGTAATGTTTTCCATGACGAAATACTTGATGTAGACTCTCACAAACTGTGTTATTTCTTGCTGGTTATTGAATACTGTTGTGGAAGAATGAAAAGTGATTTTCGGTGTTATCTGCTTGTGTCAATAAGTCTTCCAGGCAAAGCATTGTTTACTTCTTCCCCGTACTCTCTTCACCATGTGGTTTTATCTAAATGTCATTGAAATGTTTACTTAGAACTTTATAGAAATTTATCGACTTAATCGGATGTTAATCATGGCAATTAAAGTAACCTGGATGAATGGAGAACATTCCATTTGTTGACTTAAGAAATTGATAGAAAAATAGAGAGATATCTGGAACAAAAAAATTTATTTAAGGCGAACGCTTAGGCAAACATGAGTTCAGTCTTGTTTGAAATTTGACAAGATAACAAGTAGTGATAGTTCCTGTTTACCAGTGAGCGCTTATACAGACTATGTTAAACAAACGTCTGTTGTTAAAGTGTTAATCGCAGTATATTGTGACAGATTATATGGCTTACATGACAGTTTATACAGTGACTCGTAAGTGCTTGTATAGTTTCAACTATTATGATGAGACGCTTCTCCTTGAATTATTGAACAGCTATTATTTAACATTAGATCGGCCTTTTGACATTTAGTGATTTATTTTTGAACAGTGGTATAGCAAAATCTTTATTAGCTGAACATTATTGATTTATCTGCTTCCGATTACATTATTTTGTGTAAGAATAACTGAACAGTGCAAGTTGTCGATACTTTGTGTTAATAAAGTGCGAGTGTTAATTTAAAGTGTTGCCAGCGTTATTTTAGAGATAGAACCCGTAACAATACTTACTAAAACTGGAAGAATGCTTCTGATGAGAATAAGCTTCACCAGCCAATCACCGGGGGTTGTGTTTTCCTGCGGTTGAAAAATAATAGCTAACTAGAAATACAGTATCAGTTTTAATTTAGAATTGAAAATAATTGTTTGAACTGAAATATCATAAGTTCCAGTGCAATTAAAATTGTAAGTGTAGGGACTTGAAGCCTCTTCTAGTAAGAGAGCTAGAGAGAGCTATATAAGGAATCAAATCAATATATTCAGCCAGAAGGTACAAACATACATGAGGCTACGTCAAAACATTAAACCAACTAAATACAATAGTTCTGATTCATTTAATAATAAAATTAATGAACTAACCTATATACTTGAATTCGTCTGTAGAATAAAAAGGATTTGCAACTAGCCATTTTCTCCAAGGCTTTAAAGAATAAGGGTAGGTGGAGGTCTCGAAAGGAAGCTGGCAGGAGGTTGAAGTATTTTATACCAACAAACTATTGGGAAACAGGATAGAGATTTACCCAGCCTATACAACTATAAGAACGTGAAGATCACCTCTGGCCCTAGTTGGATAATCATAAATATTGCTGCCGACTATCAATACATTTTGTCTTAACTTTATCTCTTTCAAACACTGCTCCATATATGAATTCATTAATTACAGTCAAAATTGAATTCTCCTTGAATATTACCTAATGGCTTACAGTGATCCAGATAATCTGCGTTACTTATAATTCTGACAGCTTTCTTCTGTAACACTAACACTTTTTTTATACTTGAAGCATGACCCCACAATCTAATACCATAGGACAAGACGGAATGACAGAAAGCATAATACGCTTGTCTAGTGAACTAATACGAAGTGAACTGGCAACTCACACCTAGGTCTTCTTAGGAACTAAGTAATCAGCTGAACTAGTATAAAAACTAAGTTTAGTTCTTGAGGATACTAAACTTTTGATGAACAAAAACTGCTCAACTTTTAAGAGCAACTATTATCGTAAAATGGCAAAATCATCTAATATAGCTACTTTTAATCTATTATTCAGGAAGTGGCTCGGTTAATATTTCTGTTGGCTGCGTTTCTGAGCTGTAGGCTCGCAGTATACCATAGTGAATATCGCACGCAGCCAGAACAAGCGAGCGAGCTGCTAAACTGTGCGACATATGCTCTCTGCTTAGCTCGGCTCATATAAATCACCTGCACAGGCCATTACCAACTAAGAAGACTATGAATCACAAAAGCAATTAAATGTCTCTAGCTCTGTAAAAGTCCGTTATAGGCGATTTTCACTTTTCTCCGCTTACCTTTTCAGGTTAGCGCATCCGCAAGAATCTTATTCATGATCCTAAGCTGTCGGAAACCTCTTCAATTTCTTCATGTTATTGTTGTCGCCATCATAAAGTTTTCATAAATGACGCTATAAAATATCTTACCACTGATTTTTACTTGAAGCTTATTCAATTTGACAGTCCAGTTGAGTGGTTGAAAAAACTGTAATCTTCAACTGGGAACAGTAGCATAGGCCTAATACTTCTTTGACAACAAATCAAGTTGAGACCTTTTTCTGAATTGCTTATCAACTTTTCAACGAATAAAGTGGAAAATGTTTTAATTAATTTACCAGTCTACTGATACAATAAATTTGTTCTTTGCTGTCATCAATAGCAGCCTATATTTCTCTACCTTTTATAATCATTCAACAATCTAATATTATAACTGACACCTGTATTTCTAGTTAATTTATGAGTTATACTTACTGAAGCAATGCAATTCGCTTCTGAGGAGAAGCTTCATCAGCCTGCCACCGAAGGTCGAGTTTTGTTGAGGTTGGGATGAGCGCCATTTAATTGCTGTGATTCATAGTCTTAGTTGGTAATGGCATGTGCAGGTGATTTATATGAGGAATTGAAAATTACGTTTGATTTAAATTGTGTTTGAACAATGAGTAAGAATAAGTTGGTTCTTGTTTACAGTGTTTGAATATTTCATATTGTTCCAGTGTATTTAGTTTGTAGGTTTTTTTAATGTAGAATTTCTGAGTCATTTTGGTTTTTTTGTGTGAATGCCAGTGTTAATTAAGTGCTGCAAATGTTGAGTCAGTGTTGAAATGCTTTGATGTTTTCTTTCTATCGAGTATTGAATGATCTGCCTGTTTGTCTATTTAGTATTTGAGGCATGTGTTGCATTTAAGTTTATATATTCCTGGTTTTTTGGATTGTAGGCTACTGATAGTTAGGCGAGATGTTTTTGTTGGAGTTGGTGTTTGAGGCTGTTTGCTGTTCTGAATGATGTGTTAAACAGGATTTTTAGAAGATGTGTGCTATTTTGTTGAAGTATGTGAGTGGAAAATTTTATTATTTGCTGATATTGGATTTTTGTTTTTAATTTTATTCAGGATTCTGTCAATTATATTTGTGTTATATCCGTTTTGTTGTGCTAAGTATTTGTCTTGAGGTGAATGATTGAGAATGAGTGTATCTATCTGTAAGAGTTGGTTTCATATAAATTTTGAATTTGTGCATGTTATTTAGTTTTGTGAAGTCAGGTCTAAGAAGTTTAGGGTGTAATCTGTTCCATATTCTGTTGTGAATTGTAATTTTCTATGGGTTTTGTTTAGTAGTATTAGGATTTGTTGACATTGTATTTGGTTTCCATTATAGATTACAATGACAATGACGTCATCAACATAGCGGTACTAGTAAATGATTTTTTTTTGAGTGTTTTGTGTTGCTTAGTACTCTCTATGTGTTGTAAAAATATTTCTGCTAGGATGCTGAAAATTGGAGATCCCATTGGAAGTCCATCTGGTGTAATATGTTTTATTGTGGGTGAAGTAGTTTTGTGATGTGATGATTTTTTATGTCCCTATTAGTTTTTTTGTGTGTTCAGGTGGATGTCTGTATAAAGGGTTTTTATGTCAAATGAGATGCTAGTGTGAAATTCTGTGGAATGTGTGTATTTTTTTTTTGTTTATGAGGTGTGTGCTGTTATGATATTGATGAGCTTGCGTAAATGTACGTCTATCAGTTTGGTTGTTTTGTATTCTGATGCTTTCCTGTAATTTATGATGCGTTTTCAATGTATTTCAGGTAGAGCTTGAAGATTTTGTGCAGGAGGGTGAATTTTTTCTAGGTATGGTTTTTCTGTTTCATCTAAGAGGTGTTTTGTTTTGTGATGTTGAAGATCCATCTTGTTTCCACAAATATATAATAAAAACTTGAAAAAACACTTTTAAGTGGAAATTATGACTCACGTTATGGCGTGACGGCCGTTTCACTCTGTTGTCAAGAGCATCGTCAGACGACCCACAGTACACTTACGTACGTCTGACGATGCTCTTGACAACGGAGTGAAACGGCCGTCACGCCATAACGTGGGTAATAATTCCCGCTTGAAAGTGTTTTTTTATTGTGTTTTAATTATAAATTACAGAAATTTATATCTTGATTTAATACATATAAATGTAAGTGTTTATTTCCACATCAAACTGTTTTTTCTTGGCTTACACCTCGAAGAGTCTTACGATTGCGCGGAGAAGTATGCGTGTGCTCACATACGCCTCTCATAAATTCCAAAATTCGCCTAAGCCCATTAAATTGAAGTAAACGAGTGGTTTAGAGAAGTGGTTTAGAAGTAGCCATAGAAAGTAGTAGAGTAGAAGAAAAATGTGAAATAGCTACCGAAAAAGGGAAAAAATGTCATGATTGAAGAAGGCTATGCGAGGGAAATGAGCAAAGAATAATAATTTGACAAACCGGCAGCAGGAAGTGCGCATAGCCTTTTCACCACATCCTTTTTGCAGTTTATTTCTGGGGTTGTTGAGGCGGTGGTGGAAAAAGTAAAGTAAAGAGGATAAGCAAAGCAGGAAGGCGCTCGGTGATATTTATTTATTATAATGGACGCGTTTCGTTACGTTAAGTTACCAGAAAAAGGAATCGGCGTCACTTCTTCTCGGTGGTGGCTTGAGCGACGCTCGACCGCGGATATCACAGCTAACAGGCCCTAATTAGAGGGCCAAACGCCACCAAAGCAGCCAAACGCTGCTTGCTGCTCCGCTGGATGGCTTCACCCTTGGGCGACCGCTGCGCTGCAATGCAACTCTTCACTTCCTCATTAGCGGCGCCCGTACACTCTAATTAATTCAGCCACAGAACGTCCCCGCATTATTCATTCACTCACTGTCGTCATCACCGCCCGCGTTAAATAGCGCACTTTTTTCAAACTCAAAAGTTGCCTGCACTGATTTGCACCATCAAGAAACTACCTCCACTAACTGCAATCTTCAGTGGAATTGGAGCTAACGAAACTTTATGCCACTAAAGAAAGCATTCAATGCACATCAAAACTGTCTCACCATCTCCAATTACAGTAATTATGAATGCCTGATAGCTCAATCTATCATTAGCTGGTTTCCAGTGGAATTTTCTGTCCTGATCTATCTGATAAAGTAGTGTAACAACGAGCCGGAAATGACTTCTAGCTTGGCAGCGCCTTATTTGCAGAAGGGTCATACAATAAACAAATCATATTTCACAAGTTAGTTTGAAGTGACTGACAATTGAATAAACTGTCAAATATACATAAACAGAATTTATTAATTTCGAATTCCTTTAATTGCTATTACTTTATACTGAAGACTTCCGCAATGGCGGATATTGACAACAGCATTGAACAGCTGATGGGAATCGATGAATGCTACTGTACAAAAGTACAGAATACGAGCCGATATGGCCAAGTTGAAAATGAATGCTGCTGTACAGAAAGGTCTCCATGGTCTAGTGGTTAAGGGCGCTCAACCGGCAATTGAGAGGTCCGTGGTTCGATTCCCGGTGGTGACTGATATTTTTGTACAGTAGCATTCATCGATTCCCATCAGCTGTTCAATGCTGTTGTCAATATCCGCCATTGCGGAAGTCTTCAGTATAAAGTAATAGCAATTAAAGGAATTAGAAATTAATAAATTCTGTTTAATCATATTTCATTGTCTGTTGCCTTATCTCAAGCGAGCACTTGCCGTTTTTATTTTTCGCCTTGGCTCCCTCTTTTTCTCTTATTTGTCAAATGAGCATCTGACATTTTTGAGCTTCTCTAAGATAACGCTTATCTGTTTTGATAGAAATATCAGTGTCAGGAACTCTCTGGAATGGAGGTTCCTAGAGCAATCAAATTTATAAAAGAATTTGTGTTTGTCAGAGTTATTTTCAATTCAGCAAGACTTGTGATAAGTTTATGTGGTAATTCTTTCTGTAGTCGCAGTATATACACAGTGCTACTCCAATTCCGTGTATTAAGTGTGATTGGTAATATCCGTGAGATACTTGTGCTTTTTAAGTGCTTAATTTATTGTTGAGTTTATTAACAGTTTCTTAGGCATTTCTTAATTAGTCATTGAACATTTTATTGGACATTTATCATTAAATTATTGATCGGCCTATTGACGATTACTAATTAGTTTTGTTCAATAATTAATCTTGTCATTGAAATATTTATTATTAGTTGAATGTTATTTAATTGTTTGTTTGTTTATTGATTTTCTTGTGTTATAATAACTGGTTATTGTGTTATGAGTTAATTGTGTAAATTAAGTAGTGGATAAGAAGACTTATTCTATATAATAAAAATAGAACAGAATATAATGAGGAGACTGCCCGCAGAGGACAAGCCTGCGCAGGAGCCAAGTGTTATGAAAATCTATATTCAACATATTTCAGAGCTGATATGGATTTACTAGTACATATTTTAGAACATAAACATTTAAAAAAAAACTATCCAAACATGTCTGAAATAATATACTCAATGAAAGCAATCGAAAGAAAGAGACAGTAGAAAGTATAAACTTCTAGTCAATCGATACATAAAAACATTCTAATTTCAATTCTACGGTTTTTAATTTTTCTCTGAATAAACAATTGCTTAGAGAAACATAAAACCCAGCACAACATTCTATTTTTTTGTTTTGAGGATGAAGCCCACTTAGGTCTGAGACCTGAGCGTGTGTAATGATGTGATTGATGAGTTGAACCAACAGTGTTTTTTTTTGGAGGATGAAGCCCACATAGGTCTGAGACCTGTGCATGATTAATGAGTTGGATGATTGTGGTTGATAAGCTGGATCTACAGTTTTAGGTGGGTTCCGAACCACAGTGAAGTGATTTTACAGCAGAGAACAAAGTATTTTTGGTGGCGGATCCAATCGGTCATCCTTGCAAACAAAGCCCAGGAGTAAATTCCATATTCAAATTTATTCAATAAATTTATATATTTCGATTCAATTTATTCTTCCTAACTCAATACAACACATTTTATCATTTCATAATACAATTTTATACATACCATAATACATGATACAATTTCATTATTAATAAACTTAATTATTAAGAAACTTAATATTAACTTTTCATGTGAAATTTAACGACATGCAGTCAAATCGATTTGACTGCATGTCGTTAAATTTCACATGAAAAGTTAATATTAACACGCAGTTCGTCATGGAACAAGAAATCCAGAAACTTAATATTATTAGTGTAAGGATTAATGAGATTTTTTTGGAAATGTCCCTGATGAGGTAATGGCTAAATATTACTTTACAGCTATCTTCTTGGAGGATGCATGACTGAAGGAAACAAGAGTTGAAAATAATTTAAAGCGAACGATGTTGAACGGCTCGTTTGGAGAAGTATCGCAAGAAGTGGTGGTATTGGTGAGAGGGTGGTCACGGTTGTGCATTGTGACACCGCGTAAATAAAGCTAAAACTGTTTGCCAGAAGTGGCCTGACCTCTGAGAGGCTCCCGGTAGCGTAAATTGTCTGCTGGCGGGAGTTCTCTCCTTGCTGCGTTGCCCTTTAGCGGGCGCGGCGCGAGATGACCCGTCGGGCGACACTGGAAAATATCCAATTTCATAAATTAGATAAACCTACAGTAATAACACCTCTGAGAAGCCACCTTCCTGCAGCTGTGCTCGTTGCGGCATGACGCAGCGCAGCAGGATGCAGCGGGGGAGTCGCTTCCGTCTCTCAGCTCCGATCTGCCTGCGTAGCTGCGTGGCTGCGTCTGGTGACGTGCTGAGCGATGAGCGCCGACAGTCATTGCTTCTGCCTCTGCAGTCGCTGCACCGTGAAACAACAGGTCATGAACAGCACCTACCGTTCAGCCAGGGGTCACGGACAACTGAAACAATGCGTCAACACCTATTGAAACACTTGCTGCGATCACTCTATCCTATTTTGTCTTTAGTCGTAATAGACTATTCGCTGTTCGGATTTTATTTATAGGAGTTGGTGTGGCTGATTGAAATGAGGTCTGTCGAGCTATGCATAATACAATATACAAATTTAAATTTAAATTCTTCATTTTCAATCAAATACAGTAGAACTCTAGAACTTCTGTATAATGAAAGCAATTATTCTGGCAAAATATCCGTTCTAGGGATGGCATTCATTACAAAAGATTATAAACTGTAATTAGTTTTAACATTAAAATAATTGGTAAGTTTTAAAATACTTTGATAGGTTTTAATAGCGATTTGAGGAATTAGAAATTAATAAATTCTTTATATTCATCTCTGTATTTTTTAATAAATGTGGTTGTGACAACTTCGTCTTATTATTCATTATAATAAATTCTGTTTCTGTAAATTTGTTAGTTTGTGAAATTGTCAGTTTTCAAAACTTACTTAAAATAATTCTGTGATGTTTTCCATGACGAAATACTTAATGAACAATCTAATATTAAAGCTGACACTGTATTTCACTTTTTTATATTGTTTTACTCACTTATATTGGAGATGCTTGAGGGATGCATTTTACATCTGAAAAGAAGGAGGCTGACGAAGCTTCTTTTCAGAAGTGAAATGCATCCATCCAGCATCTCCAATATAAGAGAGTAAAACAATATAAAAAAGTGAAATACAGTGTCAGTTTTAATATTAGATTAAAATAATTATTAATACGTCGTCTATCCAAGCTTGTTATGTCAAACGACAGACACAATTATCAAAAAATTCTATATTGGTCCAACGTTTATTATGGGGCTGCTATAGCTTGAAACAGCCCATCAGATTGAAGATCATTTTTCCAAACTCACAAGATTGTAATTAAATTGTTAAAATTACAAGTTACTGGAAATGTCATTGCTACTCCTAGAAGATCCTGAATTAGCTCTGTTGATGTGAAACAGCAAACCAATACTAGTGAATAATAAATACTCAACTTAAAATGAATACAATAAATACTTAATACTAATGAATAAACATATATTTAATATGAACTTAAAAAGCACTTTTAAGTGGAAATTAACTCACATTATGGCGTGACGGCCGTTTCACTCTGTTGTCTAGAGCAACCCACAGTACACAGTGTACACAGTTAGTTTCCACTTAAAAGTGCTTTTTAAGTTTATATTACATATTAGTGGAAACAAGATGGATCTTCAACATCACAAACATATATTTACTCATTTTACATCAGATAAACAATAAACATTTTAAAGCAATTCTTAGTAGCAATTTACAGTCATAAATTTTCAAAATACATTATTCAATTTTGAACATACGCTTAACATGTATTAGATTGGACACATATAAAAACATGTTTGAGGTACATCTTCTACTTTTCTAGGTTCCAATTCCAATAAAAATCAAGACCATCAAATTGGTAGTCTCGTTTCTTCAATGCCAAAATGATCATATTTGAATAGTCACCTTATAGATATAGGTACCATAAAATTTGTTGGCTAAATGTATATTTATTTTGTTTCCTTGTTCTCTGAGTACTGGATATTTTGAATTATTGCGTTAGAAAAAACTGAAAATTAAACTCTAAGTTCTTAGCCAGACTAGAGAACCTAGAATCTAGTAGAATGCGGGCTAACGGATTATGGAAATAGAAACTAGTGTAGCACACTGCAGTAGTTTGAACTTATTGCAGATGTACGAACTTTATAATCTGCAGGTCTGCAGTTGTAAAGTCTTCTACATCTTCAACTGTATCAGTGTTTTCACTGTTTCATAAGGACGCTACTTTGCTACTCCTACTTCTTAAAAGTTGCTCCATGTGTATTACAAAAAGTTCTTTATATTTTTTGCTATTATAGTTTTAAATAAAACTTTTTTCATAGATCTTTTATGCTAATTTAACTGATACGGGACCTACTGTATATTTAAATATGGAAATAACGATTGTTTTCATCTTATAAAGTGAAGAAATTCTCATTAAATTCATGTCAGATTTTCAAAAGCTTGCATAAATTTTCCTGATTTTAAATGGAGCTACCAAGACATTTCTTATTCACTGATCACTTTTTCTTGTATGCAATTATATCCAATAATGTACCTTTATTGCTTTCTATGATCGACAACTTTGGATTTGATTGGTCTGTTCTGAGTAGAATATAGAAAGAAATCACAAGTTTATTTGTAAACAAATAAATAATAAGAGAAGCAGAAAATACTTAGTACCTGATTAGGAAATAGTACCAGCATTAGTAAATACTGAAGTTATAGCGACACTTAAACCATATATAAATAGAATAATGAACTATTATTTAAAGCATACTCTCTGTGGTCATTTTACAACAATAATAACAATTTTTTTATTAGTATCGAGTTATTTGATTGGTTGTTTGCAGCTAACACATTGGTTTTAAATATGTGTTCACTGGTTGTTTGGTTCACAATGTGTTGAAAATGGTTAATATTTATTTAATGTTGACTATCCCCAATTATTAAATAAAATGATTCATTTTATCAAAGCAATCTCTATTTATAGTTGATATGCATTCTCAAATAGGCAATAAAAATTGTGTACTAGCATTGATCAGGGATAGTAAGTTGATGGTAACTTGATGGTTCGTCTATGGTACTAGTCACTTGTCTCTGGAATGGCTCTTTTGACTCTACAGTCAAGATTCAAACTAGACCCTATATTGAATGTTGTGGATATCCATTTCATTGATCTGCAGTGTAAACGTTTGTTATGTAAAACCTGCTATGCATAACTGGCTTAAATGAAGGTGGATTCTGGCAATTATAGTACATGGCAATTATTTAAAAAAATCAATTAATAAAAAAATGTTTAAAATAAGCTGAATTATGAAATAGTTGAATGATGAGGATGAATTATAACAATCTTGTAAATCCATTTTAACAGGTCGAATAGATAGAGAAAAAATATGAATATTTATTCTATAATCACAGAACTTTCTTTACAAAAGCGACTAAGTAATGTCAACAGTCAACACCGGCACCGCCTCTATGTTCCCTACTCTTGATGTTTGTTTGTCTTTCAGTCAACTGATTCATTTTCACAGTTCTAGAGCGACAACAGAGCTGTTGGAAGAGTAAAGTTAATTTATTAGTTTTTCAACAGGAAAATCCGTCTAGGAGAAGGCAGGCGTTTTGCTTGTGCCTTTGTCTTGGTGCCAAATGGTGCCGGCAAATAATGAAGCGACGCCCCCCGCAGTTTATTCATTATAAACTTTCAAAGAGCAGCATGATCTGCTGACGGCCTTTCCAAAACTCCTGCAGTTTATTAACTCCTCGCTCGCTGTTCGCCTCTTTCCGTTGCTAATTGCCGCCAAATGTGAGTGCCTCTGATGTCCCCCCCCCCCCCCAACCACGGCTCGCCCTAGAATTAATAAAACGCTCGGAAGAACGATAAAAATTCATTAGCCTCAAATTTACATCTGAAGATTGCGCTTCTAGAGAGGTGTTTCGTGTAGTGACAAACTGTGTAAATATTATGGCTACTCAAGATTATCAACCCATTTGTATACATTTAGTTGGAATGCTGGTTATTATCTAAGAATTAAATATTAAATTATGTTTTCAACATTTTTTCAAGAATTTTTTTCAAAGAATCTTAACTTTGCCTAAATATAGAAAAAAAATGTATGTCACATACAACAATCTAAAGTACCTGTGAATGAGTAACTAACTTGGTAAACAGGATATTTCTTCCTACACTCTACAGCTACATTCTATAGACTAGACCAGTGGTTCTCAAATGGTCCATGGGAACCCGCTAGGGGTCCATGTCAGTGGAAAATGAAATTGGGAGCCTATGATATGTTAATGGGGGTCCATGATAGCAGATGTCGATGGTTCGGGGTATGGTATAGTCCCTATGTACTTGCATAATACTGTTTTATAAATGCATACATACAGTATATCTGTTTTGATTAATAACGTTTTATATCAATACATTTTTAAAAGATCACGGAGATTTTATACTTAATTTTGCATATTTTAAAATTATCAGAGATTGAACTATCAAACTAGTACCGACTTTCCTTGAAATTGTAGTATTGCTTGATGGAATGATTGTTTAAAATTGTTCTAATGGAAAACAAATTCATGCACAATAGATTTAAAATTGAATCTATCCATAGACAAAGTAAAAAAAAATATGCACATTGATTTTTAAAGGAAATTTTAGTAACAGTAGTAATTTTTTATTTTTCATATTCCATGTTTCCAAGAATTTTTAATAAGGTTTAATAAACTTCCTTTCATAACTTTACCTCCTATATTTAAATCAATATTGATTTAAAAAATTTTGTAACCGAGAACACTTAATTGCCATATTTTTATTGTACTTTTAAAACATATACAAAAATTCAAAAATTACAAGAATGTTTATTATATTTATCATATTTATATAGATTATATAATTTTTTTGTTTTCTACTTCCTCCCTCTTAATTAATTCTCTCTGCAACATTACAATATCAATGAGTATTGTGTTTTCCGTAATTGAGCTGGTTAAAAGATGCGGTTTTTAATAAAATACTAGCCATCAATTCTTTTTCTCTATTAATCACAACATAATTACATACGATTTGGTTAGTTCCTATTCAAATAACAAAGATATATATACTAAATTTAAACATGCGTTTTGAATGCTTTATGCACTACAATGCAGAATTGAATCTGTACAGTTGGTAGTAGTAGGCCTACTATGCCAGCTATCAAAAACGCATTTCAAGTGAAGAAAAATAATTAATGACATCTATGCAGGGGGTCCACCCAAACTCGAAAATTACGGTAAGGGGTCCCTGAGACAAAAAGTTTGGGAATCACTGCCATATTTGCTTGAAATTACAAAGTTTACTACAATACTATTTCTACAAGCTATTACAATCATATTACTGTATCATACAAAGATTTTGAAATCAGTATTTTTTTTGCCAGATCTTTGTTATTATGTTATTAGAAGATTTTAAATTTAATTTAATTCTTGCTCAGAAATAATCAGTGCGAATTCTAAATTGTACCACTCTCACCAAGTGATCAATTTTTTATAAATTATATTTTCTAATAAAATGTCTAAATAATGAGATAAATAGCATTCAAAATTTTATTTTATCTTAAATCTTATATTGTTCTGTGAATGCATGTATTTTTATAATATTGATTTTTATTTTCATCAGCTCACTTCAATGAAAAAACTTCACATGTTTCACAAATTCCAGTTGATTTATTCTCATAAAAATCACAATAAATCTAAAGCTTGGCTTGACTTTCAAAGTTGATAATAATTTTAGAATTTTAGTGTTGAATTTATCATCCATATTTATGGAGAAATAAGATTCATAATAAGACATATAAATAAGTAATTAGAAATATTTTATTTAAAAAAATATATTTAATTTGGACATTCATCTTTATTTAATTTTATTTGTTCGTTTATTCTTTATTCAACTTCCTTACGCCTTTCAACTTTATATGGACACAGCAATACTACGTTTAGTAAACATTCTTTTCTAAAAGCCTTTGTAATTTTCTTGGTATTTTTTAATACTGCTTATTTTAATATTTTTTTTTTAATTCAAGCTACAACTAAGTTGTGAATTTACTACTGAACGGATTGTATGTAGAATAAATTTTATTTACTAATGTCAAAATTAGATTACTCATTTTTGTTAGTTTTATTTTCTAGGATGTATGTACTTGAGTGATGAGTTACCAGTTTTCTGAACAGGAGAGTCCAACAAGATCTGTTTTATCTGCTGTTGTCAAATACCAGCACAACTTGCTTATTAAATAAAGTGCAATTATTGGTATGAAATGTATATTCATATGATTTCTACATACGCTAAATTTCAATTCATAAGCATTAAAAAACTTAGAAAAGCAGTAGGCCTAACAATCAATGTGAAATTATCAAACAAGGAACAAAAAAGATTCGCCCCCGGGTGGGCTCGAACCACCAACCTTTCGGTTAACAGCCGAACGCGCTAGCCGATTGCGCCACGGAGGCTATTAAGGAATCTGGTCTTTAAAGCTGCATATCAATCTAGACTATGATTTTACACTTGAATCCTCTAACCAATTTCAAGTCAACCGGTTATTACGAACTAATACCTATACGATTGATAAAGATAACGAAGATGGAAGATCGATCAATTTCAATAAAAATTGGGAGCCTTATCATTTACTGGTAAATGAAATTTTACCGGAAACCAAAAGGTATCTGACTGGTCTATTCAAATTCAAAGACGTTCAAAAATTTGTCACCAATGGTTCATTTCATGTTCATGGAAACCTTTCCGGGATCTGAGGGGGTTTCTGTTGGAATTTTGCGTATGGTGAGTTTTTTATGGTTAGTAGTTAGGAAGTAGCCAAATCGCTCGGGCATTCATTCGGTGCCTTGTACGTTTTCCCGCATGAACGGAATCAAACAAGGAGGCCGCTCTCACTAGAAAACTAGAAAATATATAATTATATTTCTACATAGCTTATATCGATAAACAATTTTTTCTCAACGATTATGAATGTATTTTGAAACGCTGAATCCGAATATCATATCCCCCATTTCTTGAAAGGGTTGCTTCACCCTCAAAAATCGAGAAAACCTCAAAATTTCGCCATGAAAAAGTGCATTTTTCAATATTTTGCAATTATCTCAAAAACTATGAACATATCGAGGTAAACATTTTCTATACAAACTTCAAGAACAAAAAATTTTCTTAAAAATGAGGGGTCACGTTTAAATTTCCGATGAGCAGAGACGATAGAGCGTACTATAAGCAGATGTCTGCCACTCATAATAATGTTCTCATTGGTATAGTAAAAATCTATGTTATCAAAAACCAATTTGCTAAATGTTGAATCCGAATTTCACATCTTCCATCCCATAGAAAAGTTTGTCCACCCTAAAAAATAGAGAAAAAACATAAAATTTCGTTATGAAAATTAGGGCGTTTTCCAGTTTTTGCAATTATCTGGCAATCTACAGATTTTTTAAGACGAAGTATACTATACAGACTTCATGAACACGAGCATTTTCTACAAAATGAGGGGTTAAGTTTGAATTTCTGATGAGCGGCGCCGAAGCTAGAGCATATTAAAAGATAGCTGCTGTTTGATCACAAATTAAGAGCCTTTGCACACTGGGCCCACCATGGCTGTGCCACCACGAGGTAGCATTGTCTCTTACAGTGACGTAGCCAAGATCTTGAAATGGGGGGGTGGGGTCAATTGAGGGACGATCGGGGGTACTTCACCGGAAAAGTTTTGAAAAATAGAGGCCCTAGAATGGTCTTTTTTAGCTCTCCTGGCATTGAAAATTAACACTCAACTTGTAATTTTAATAGTAAGAAACAAGGAAGAGTATTGTTATATAATATTTTACGTTTAATTTAATGAAAATTATATAAAATTTAGGAACGGAAGGGGGGTCCGGACCCCCCGGGCCCACCTCTTGGCTACGTCCACTGTCCTCTTAGCACAGCACGGAGCACTGCACACTCGTCGCGCTTCCAGAAATGTGGTAGCTCGAGCCGCCGATTTTGGTCGCCACCGGACTGTGGCGCGACCACGTCATACAATTGTCTCTTATCTGACACTGCAAAACTAGAGGTTCTTGATGGCGCTGCTACAAACGTTAAGTAACTTCTCTGAAGGCAATCTCTGAGCCTTGTACTCTTTCCTGTAATTTTTTCTTTTAAACACATGAGAAGCTTGTCAAAAGTAGGAACACTCATTCTTGCATAAGTATAGAACTTATCTGGATTATTTCTCAAGTCCTCATAATGGGTGAAAAATGCTCCCCTTGTACTCCTGTCACGTAAAAACGGATGTATCCAGAATTTTCGTTTTTTGCGACGACGCCTTCGTGCACGCAGTACAACATACACCAACAGTCCTGCTTCTTTCACATCCATTATTCTGGTGATTCTGGTGTAGTCGAGTGGTGGCTGTAGTGGTGTCTGGATTGTGCCAGCACTCCTGATGGTGGCGCGGCATGGTGGCCCAGTGTGCAAAGGGCCTTACTCATTAATGCAGTAAAAGTCAGTTTATCTGAAACGAATTTGATAAAGCTCTTGCATTCTGAATGTATTTCATGACGCTGAATCCGAAATTCACATCTTCCAGCTCTTAAAATCGTTACATTACGATACCCCTAAAATCTAAAATTCCATTTTCATAGGCTATGTATTTTTATATTAAACAATTAACTCTTTTTTCTCAACGATTCTGTACGTATTTTGAGACTCTGAATTCGAATTTCAAACTCCCCACCTCGTGCGACGGCCGCTTCAGCCCTAAAAATGCATAAAATTCCAAATTGCTATGATTGGAAATTAGAGGTTTCCCAGTTTTTTGTTTTCATATCTAATACCTTTTTGCTACTTGCTATTATAATAATTAGATTTAATGTGTTTTTCAATGTCATAAGGAAAAGGCTGAAGTCGCTGTTGGGAGGTCTGTATTTGCATAAAATAAGGCAAATATTTTGGTAGAACACTGATGCTGCCTCAAATCTAAGAGAAGAAAAGTCATTTGAGACAGACACAAAAGACGATATATTTTTCCTAGCATTTTAATTGTCACACCTCCTTTGTCACACGGCCCGTTTTTAATTGTTCGTCGTATTATTTGAAAGACATGAGATTAAAACTGTGAATATTTTAAATCTTTTGATTATAAAGCCATGTCTCAATAAGACAGAGAGAATCCGATTGAGACAAAATATTCTTCTCACTCATTGTCTCAAAGTCTTAATTGCAAAGCAAACGAATCACCCTTAAATCTAATATTAAAATTAAACAAACTTAACTGCTCAACATAATTATTGATGATTTTCCCAGGCTTCTCCATATGAAGATACTCCAGACATCAGTAGATATGTTTTGAGACCTCTGGCGCACCCCCCCCCTTCCCCCTCTACCCCCCCCCCCCTGCAAAATGTTCCCCTCCCCCTCCCCTCTACCCCCCCTCACCCTCCCCCCCTACCCCCTCCCACAAATACCCCCAAAAATTGGCCCCTCCCCCAAAAAGTGGCCCCCCTCTCCCTAAATGTGGCCCCCCTCCCCCGAAAAGTGGCCCCCCTCTACCGAAAAATGGCCCCCCCTCGCCAAAAAAATTACCCCCACCACCGAAAAATGGTTCCTATACCCGAAAAATGACCCCCCTCACCCTAAATGTGGCCCCCCCTCACCCTAAATGTGGCCCCTCCCATCCGAAAAATGACCCCCCCTTCCCCGAAAAGTGGACCCCCAGTCCAAAAAGTGACCCCTCTTCCTAAAAGTGGCCCCCCTCTCCCTAAAAGTGACCCCCCTCATCCTAAAAGTTGACCCCCTCATCCTAAAAAACGGTTCCCCTCACCATAAAATTGGACCCCCTTTCCCAAAAAGTGGTTCCTTTGTCCCAAAAATCGTACCCTCATCCTAAAAACGGTTCCCCTCTCCCTAAAAGTGACCCCCCTCATCTTAAAAGTGGACCCTCTCTGCCGAAAAATGGTTCCCCTTACCCAAAAAGTGGTTCCTCTTACCCAAAAATGGTACCCCTCACCCTAAAAGTTAACCCCTCATCCTAAAAACGGTTCCCCTCACCCTTAAAGTGGACCCCCTACCCCAAAAAGTGGTTCCTCTTTCCCAAAAATGGTACCCCTCATCCTTAGAATGGTACCCCTCACCCTAAAAGTGGACCCCTCACCCGAAAAATGACTCCTATGACCAAAAAGTGGCCCCCCTCTCCCGAAAAGTTGACCCCTTCATCCTAAAAACGGTTCCCCTCTCCCTTAAAGTGCTCCCCCTTGCCCGAAAAGTGATCCCCTCATCCTAAAAACGGTCCCCCTCTCCCTAAATGTGGACCCCTCATCCTAAAAAAAGGTCCCCCCTTACCCGAAAGATGACCCCCTTAAAAGTGGTCCTCCTCTCCCTAAAATTCCAATGGATAAGTTTCAACGAGAGAGATCCTACATCATCAACCTTCTCATTCCAGTTGTGTCTGCTCATGACTCAATAGTTTGGGATCCACTTAGGTAGCCCATAGCATGACTATGCATATTCAATACTGATAGGCCAAGGTCAGGGGCCTTGGGTGGGGGCCTGGCATGAGTATATATGGGGGATCAGTTGCTGGTAGAGTCATAGTATCTCAGTGAACATCTACGAGTGCTTACACTGTTCAACCTACCAGAGGACATCATATCTACAAACCAATAAAAGTATGTATCTATCCCCTCACAATTAATGTCTTTCATTTCATCATCAATGTGATGCAATAACATAGTAGTACTAATGGAAATGCACTATCTGTTTCAGATGAACAAGGCCAGCCGATGCCAGATGACCAAGGGCTCTCAGGGAGAGTTTGTTGTGATGGAGGACACCTTCAACTCCTGCCTCCGCACCCTGTTCTACAACAACAACTGCATGAATGATCCAGCCAAGGACTTCCACTCCCTGCTCAATAGCCTCGAGGACAAAATCATTACGGCCATCTCTAATGAGTTTCTGCATCACGGAACTGTGAAATTCAACTTGGTGTTGGAGGCTACCTACTACAAAAGCAGCCTCGACGAGCAGAACCAGGAGAAGGAGGAGTTCCAAGATGTGGCCTTCAAGACGCCCAACTATTCGGTGGTCAGCATCACGGAACTTGCCCACATTGTTAAGGCGGCATGCCAGAAAATGTTGGAGGAGGAAGCCAAGTTTGAGGGCAATTCTAGCGGATGGACCCTCCTCAACATCGATGGCCTACTCATCCGCATCAGCAAGTATTCGCCGCTGCGGGGATCATCCTACATCGAGCTGCCTACCAAGATTGCAGCAAGGAAAGCCATTGTGAACCCGAAGAACAAGGACCAGCAGTGCTTCAAGTGGGCCATGCTTGCCAAGCATGTCCAAGGAAAAGACCCACAGCGAGTCAATGACCGGTACTACCGGCTGACCGACAAGTACAACTTTTCCGGATTGTCTTTCCCCACCACCATCAACCAGATCGATACTTTTGAGAGGAACAATCCCGGAGTATCGGTCAATGTCTATGGTATCGATGCCGACAACAACATCTTCCCGCGACGAGTTGGCAAGGAAATCAAGGCCGACCATACTGATCTTCTCCTGCTCTGCGAGAGTGAAACAGCGGATGGTGATGACTTGGAAGTGAATAGCCACTACTGCTGGATAAAGAACTTTGAAAAGTTGCTGCGAGCCCAGCTGACAAAACGTAGAGGACAGATTATCATCTGCAGACGCTGCTTCACCCACTACACAGTCGCTAACGATGGCGAGCACAGGATGAAGGAGCATCAGGAGTTTTGTGCCACAAACAAAACAGCAAGGATTGTGATGCCCAAGCCCAATGATGATGGAAGCCCACCTACCATGAAGTTTGAAAAGCACTTGAACAAGTATAGGTTACCACTTGTTGCCTATGCAGACTTTGAGTGTTTGTTGGAGCAGCCCACTCCTGAGGAAGATGGTGGAGCCCCAGAGCGATGGATTGGAAAGGCTACAAGAGTTCTCCAATACCATAAGGCAATGAGTTATTGCCTCTACTTTGTGAGGGATAAACAACAATTCCCCTCATGGCTCACCATCAGCAACCTCATTCCCCAGGACCCAATTGTGTACCGTGGACCAGATGCTGCTGCCCACTTCATGAAGACACTGACTGAGGTTGCAACCGATATTGCAGAAGCCATTGAATGTCATCAGACAAGGATGTCCCCGCTCTCTGACAAACAAAAGGTAGATTTTGATGCGGTTGAGTTCTGTGAAGCTTGTCACAAGAAGTTCACCAATGACAAGGTTCGGGACCACTGTCATATGACTGGGTTGTACCGGAATGCATTATGTAACAAGTGCAACCTGCAGAGACGTCGTCAAACCTACATCCCTGTATTCCTCCACAATTCCTCAAATTATGATACCCACTTGATCATTCCTCATCTTGGATCTGACAAATCTGAAATTTCAGTTATTCCAAACACATCTGAAAAATATATATCCTTCACCAAGCACATCTCAAAGAGACTCCATCTGAGATTCATCGATACATTCCGGTTTACACCCGACAGTCTGGACAACCTGGTAACGAATCTTGTCAAGACAACTGAGAATGCCTCTGATCTTGCCAATGTATTGGTGCACACCTCTAAACAGTTTAGAGATAAACTGGCTCTTGTGTCCCGTAAAGGTGTGTTCCCGTACGAGTACTGCAACTCATGGGAGAGATTGGAGGAAACTTCGCTGCCACCAAAAGATGTATTCTACAGTAGGCTAACAGATCGCGGTATCAGTGATGAGGACTATGTACATGCGCAATGTGTCTGGCGCCAGTTCAGTTGTAGCACCCTGGGAGAGTACAGCGATCTCTATCTAAAATCAGATGTGCTCCTGCTGGCTGATGTATTTGAAAGCTTTAGAGACGTGTGCATGAGGACATACGATCTGGACTGTGCTCATTATTTCACATCACCAGGCTTCTCCTTTGATGTTATGCTCAAAAGTACAAAGGTGGAACTTGAGCTGCTGACCGACTACGACATGTACATGCTTATTGAACGAGGTATCAGAGGAGGTATCACCACCTGCATTCACCGCCATGCCATTGCCAACAACCAGTATACTGGGGCGCCTGTGGATCCAGAGAAACCTACATCCTACCTCCTGTACACAGACGCCAACAACCTGTATGGCTGGGCAATGAGCAATCCACTTCCTTGCCGGAAATTCCAATGGATGGGCAAAGAGGAACTGGAGGCAGTGACCAGAGACATTGCAGGTGTTGCTGATAGACAGCAAATTGGATACATCCTCGAGGTTGATGTGGAGTACCCTGCCGAACTGCATGATCTACACAATGAGTTTCCATTCCTACCAGAAAACCGGAAAACGCAGAAATCTGGATATGTTCGCCTGATGACAACACTGAACTCGCATACACGCTACGTCTGCCATTACCGTCTTCTCAAACAAGCTGTCCAACATGGTTTGAGAATAACCAAGGTCCATCGAGGTGTGAGATTTGAGCAGACCGACTTCCTAGCTCCATACATCCAGCTTAATACCAGTCTCAGACAGCAGTCAAAGAATAAGTTTGAGAAAAACTTCTTCAAACTAATGAATAACGCTGTCTTTGGCAAGACCATGGAGAATGTGAGGAAGCGTATGAACATGGAGTTGGTGAACTGTGAGAACCGTCTAAAGAAGCTTGTAGCCCGACCATCATTCAAGGATCGAATCATCTTTGGGGAGAACATCTGTGCAGTGACCCTACATCAGGAGAAAGTTAATCTCAACAAACCGATTTACGTTGGACTATCTGTGTTGGACATCAGTAAAACCCTAATGTACGAATTCCACTATGATGTGATGAAACCCATCTACAACGATCGTCTCAAGCTATTGTACCAGGACACAGACAGCCTCTTCTACCTGGTTGAGACAGAAGACATGTACAAGGATATACTCAACATCAAGGAGCTGCGAGATATCTTTGACACGTCAGAATACCCAACCGACCATCCTTGCTACTCTCATACAAACAAAATGGTGTTGGGGAAGTTCAAAGATGAGTATTCGGCCAGAGCTCCTTATGAGTATGTTGGACTGCGCTCCAAGCTGTACGCCTGTCGATGCTACAATCCTGATCCTAGCCAGGCAAAGAGTGGACTCATCAAGAAGGCCAAGGGAGTACGGCGACCTGTGTTGGGTCAAGAGCTATCAAAGGATCATCCCGATGCCAAACGCTACATCGGCTTCCACGACTACCTGGACTGCCTCTATGGAGATGAGGCGATCTATAGAGAGCAAGTCATGTTCAGCACACGAAAACACCAAATCATGACGACTGTGCAAAAGAAGAAGGCCCTTAGCAATGCTGATGAAAAACGAAGCATAATGGATGATGGCATCAGCACTATGGCATTTGGGCACCATCAGCTCAGTAACAAAAGAACTTCCAGTGATGAAGACCAGCCTCCCACAAAGCGGGCTCGTAATGATGATGACGTCATGGACAGCAGTGATGATGACGTCATGGACAGCAGTGACGTCATGATTACTTCCAAGAATTAATGAGCATTGAGGCTATAAATGGACGTGCATCGGCGGATGACCTTCAATCATGATGCAGGCAACATACTATCTACTTGTGGCAGCTGCTGTGAGCGTTAGCTCGTTGGACCCAGAGTACAGGACTGAGGAATTTCTAACATCAAGGGAGCATGGACTGGATAAATCAAATGTGTTCCACATACGCCAGTGCCTGGTGTCAAGAATGGTGCTACACCGGAATACTACACAGGAAGCCATTGATGCAATGGGCCATGACGTTAACGAATGGTACATGAAGCTGGCTGCAGAACGCAATGTGGAGGAGGACCTGTGCCGACGAGTCCATTGCGCATACAATTTGCGCACCTGTCTCCACCCATCCTTCACATCGCTGGGCTTTCTTGAAGCCATCATTGCTGCATCAGACACGGTCTGTACACCACACTGTCCTACGCTCTCTACTACTACAGCTGTACCGAAGACTCTGGACAACTCACCGCCACCAGCCATCACCAGTGGAGCCAGCAGAGCGATATAATGTGCGATTGTGGAGATTGTCAACATGTTACCAGCAACCACTGGATTCTGCAACCACTATTCTGTTTCGGCTACGAAGAACAACCTGAACCATTTGGAACATTACAAAACTTTGTGGAAACAGTGTCATTATGCTTTCCTGAAGCCTTCATAAGTAATCTTTACAATGATGCTATTATTTTACAATTCCCTCTTGGCAAAGGACTGTGTGAAATTGCTGCCAACCTGGGACAGCTGTACCATTGGGTGCTTGTCGATATCATGGACTAAACTGTATGTATATCATTTCTATTGTCAATAAATATTGTATATCCACATGCCGGCTACTAATTTCTAACCCATGATTGACTTAAACTAGCCTTTTGGCGCCATACCAATGAAACATGTCTGTGGAATTGCGCAATATTATGCAAATGTGTTACGTAATCGCTGACCTTGACAGCTTCATTGGTATGATGCAGGAAAAAACATGTTTGTGTGCAGCAGTACTGACCTTGACGCCATCCAGGAAAAACGTGACTGTGTGCAACAATCACTGACATTCTGGCGCCATTTCAATGCCTAGTATATATATTATGTAAACATATATTATGTATCAGTATGGAGAAGGCTACAATAGCAAGAGAGTTGCACAGGTCAGCTCGTCGGAATTTCCCAACACGTATGGTAACTGTGAAGGGGCTAGATGATCTGTATCAGGCTGATCTAGTTGAGATGATACCGTATGCACGTCAGAACAAAGGATACAGGTACATTATTACAATTATCAATTGTCTGAGCAAGTATGCTTACGCTATTCCGATAAAGAACAAGTCAGCCGATGCAGTTGTCAAGGCAATGCATCCTATATTTGAGCAGAATCCAATGAAACACTTGCAAACTGACGATGGTAAAGAGTGGTTCAATTCAAAGTTTCAACAACTTGTGAAACACTATGACATCAATCACTATTCAACGTATTCAGATAAGAAGGCTTCAATAGTGGAACGTTTCAACAGAACACTTAAACATTTAATGTGGATCAAATTCACTGAGCGTGGAACCTATCGCTGGACAGATATTCTAACCTCACTTGTCAAAGAGTACAATGGAAGAATCCATAGGACAATAGGTATGCGACCGGTTGATGTTACAAAAGAGCATGAGACATTACTGCTCTCCAGACTTGGTGAACAACGTCAAGAGTATCAACAGAGCTTGTTGGACAAATCTGAAAACCGGTTCTATCCAGGTGTTCACCAAACAGTCGATCCAGGTGATAAGGTTCGAATAAGCAAGTATAAAATGACATTCGACAAGGGCTACCTACCCAATTGGACAAATGAGCTGTTCACAGTAACACGTGTGCGACCTACAGTGCCTGTAACATACGAGTTGGAAGATTGCAGAGGACAGCGTGTGCAAGGAGGATTCTATGCAGAAGAGATTGTGAAAACCAAAGTACCCAGTGTTTTTGAAATTGCCAGAGTGCTGAGAAGGAAAGGTAATAAACTGTTGGTGCGCTGGAAAGGATACGATCGCAGTCACGACTCTTGGATTGATAGAGCAGATTTAGTGTGATGAAGCCGGTTGTGCAAAGGAGTCACAGGTTCAATATAATTGACTTTGATCAAGTGGTGAGAGGCTGTGGTCTGACCGACCCAGAAATGAATGCAAAGAAACGTCATGGGCCTTTGTTCCCCAACCATATGCGCTGCATTATATGTGGACCGTCAGGCTGTGGAAAAACCAATTTACTGTTCAACATGCTTTTTGATCTTAAAGGAATCTCATTTTCAAACATCTATCTCTACTCAAAAACTGCATTTCAACCAAAGTATCAGCTACTGCGCACCATTATGGAAGACCTTGGACCTAAACTGAGCTACACCGAGTGTGACACATGTGAAGAGATACCTGCACCGCATGAGTTGCCCGCCAACTCGATAATAATTTTCGACGATGTGATCTGTGAGCAACAGGAAGCCATCAGACGTTACTTTACCACTGGTCGACACAGTAACGTTGATGCATTTTATCTGGCACAGACTTATAGCCGTATACCAAAACAGTTGATACGTGACAATGCCAATTTTCTAATCATGTTTAAACAAGACGAACTGAATATGAAACATTTGTACAGAGATCATGTGGGATCCGACATGACCTTTGACGAATTCAGAAGAATATGCAATGACGTATGGTCATCATCTGCGCATGCATTCCTTGTAGTTGATCAGTCCTCAGACAAGAATAGAGGGCGCTACAGGAATGGCCTTGATACATTCTTAGTTGAAGCACAGCAGTGATTTCGCTCAGTCTAGCACTGAACGCCGAGTGAGACGGACGAGGAGATGAAGCAAACTGTGGAAGAGATTGCACCAACCATCATGGAGATTGTCAAGCTGAAGCGTAACATCAAGAGGAAGCATAGAGAGCTGACACTGGGCAGGGAATTGACAGAGGAGCAGCATGCAAAACATTTCAAGCCGCTTAGTGATCCACTTGCCAATATTGTTGAAACACTCAAATCTTCTAAACCACTGGCTCAACAACAGACACATCTAATGACTACACCATTTTTGGATGCACCCCGTATATTGCCTACACCGCCAACAACACCAGCCAGCAGCAGCACTCCCTATCCAGGAAGGATGAAGCATAGACTGCAATCACTGCCAGATATTAGAGAAGAGGAGTCACCAATCTTTGAAACATATGGAACAGGTGAAGGTGCAAGTCCAGCTGCAAGTACTTCGAGTGTTGCACGACAATTGTGGAAGCGTCAAGACATGGGTGATGACGATGATGATGATGAGGAAAACCTTAGTGTTGAGAAATTGCTCGATACTAGCAGTCATGTGGCACAACAAGCGTTGGCCCAATCTGATCTGGCTTCAAAACCAGTGGGGGAGTACATTATGCAATCAGTGCGCAAGGACTTTAACTTTGATGATGCATTTGGACCGAAAGTGATAGACAACTTGTACTATCTAGGCAGTAAGCTGCTTACCTTTGGACCTAAAGGTAACAAGATTGTGCTGTCTAATCCTGCAGATGGTAGGATTGAAAAGACTTTCAGAGCTACACCAGGCCTTTGTGAGCTGGTTTTCATGAAAATGCCTGACAAAGGAAAAGTGAAGGTAGACGACTTGAACACCTATAAACTGCTTTTGGACTTTACCAATGTGTACCGAGAAAACTACAGTCCAAATGGTAAGATTGCAAACTATAACAATATCAAGTATAAGAGGACAATCAAGGATCTGATAAGAGGAGGAGAAGCAGTCAGTGGGAAAGGAGCCAAAGTTGCTGGAAGAGGACTGTTGGCACCTTTCAATATGGTTGCAAGTAATGGCAACAGGATTGAATATGTCTACTACAACGATCCCAACGAACTTGTGGACAGACTGAAGCTGTTGGATCAGTCTAAAGCAGTTGGCAACACTGGACATGAGAATGAAATCAACTCAATCTTGGAAGAGTTGGAGGAAGGCGGTTACATAGTTGGTAAGCCTGCACACACTATATAAGGCGGCAATGTTGCATTGATGGGCAGTAAGTCTCTTGAGAGCAGACATGAATTCTTTGGGAAACATCAATGCCCGTCATAGGCGTATGATCAATTTGGCAAATCCACGCAGCAATCGTGATGCTGTGAATCTGATTACATGTAGAGATATAATGTCATTTCATTTGCCAAAGAGAAGAGATCCCGATACATTGCAATTAATGACAAGCCTTAAGAAATCAATACTGACGGATATGCAAGATCCAATTCAACCTACAGATGGAGTGAACAAACAGTATTTGGAGAAAAGGATGGATGAACATTCAAAGGATGTGGTTGAAAAGTGTCTCACTGTCATGTTGGATGTTAGTTCGTCAAGTGAAAACCGCAATTTGACTAAAGAACAATTGAAGGATAAAATGTTAAAGCTTATGGGAATCTCCAAACCGTCTAAGGGTATAAAATGAGATGACAAGGCCGCTGATCAACATTCGATGGCTGTATGCAGAGGTAGACGGAGGTACCAAGGAAGAGGAGTACTTTCAGCAATCACAAACGCAGCGGGTACAATAGTCAACAAAGCGATAGACGTACTGCCCGTAGAACTTCATCTTCCCGGCTACCAGTACTGTGGACCAGGTACAAAGCTTGAAAAACGATTGGCAAGAGGTGATCAAGGAATCAACAAACTTGATCAGGCCTGCAAGCAGCACGACATTGCCTATTCGAGGAATAGCGATACAAGGAGCAGAGCAGCAGCAGACAGAGATTTGGCTGAACGGGCTTGGAGTGTGGCAACATCTTCAGACGCTGGATTGGCAGAAAGAGCTGCAGCATTAGCGGTGACCAACATCATGAAGGCCAAGGCAAAGTTTGGAGGAGGAGCGAAGAGGAGAGCTGCACAGAAGAAGAAGAGAACTACAGCGGCTTCCAGGAAAAGGAGTGGTAGAGGTCTGTACCTGAGACGTCAGAAGACGGGAAACGGGGTGCGTCGCCGTCAATGTGGCGGCAGAAGATGATTGTTGCTCTACCCGACCGAGCGCTAACAGATGCCGACCTCTACAAGTACGCCTGCCGTCTCAAGCTGAAGAAATTTCGAGGAGTTTTCATGCGAGATGCTCTACCAACCAATGGACCACTGGATCAAGAGTGTGGCATCATCAACCTGGACCAAAGTGATGGAGCTGGCACACATTGGGTGTGCTATGTGAAGAAGAAGGATGGCATCGTTCGCTACTTTGACGGATTTGGCAATTTGAGACCACCGCAGGAGTTTATCGACTACATGCACAGAGGATCGAGTCCAGCAGCAAGGATCGAGTACAACTACGACCAGAAGCAAGAGGATCTCTACTCTCATATATGCGGACATTTATGTTTAAAGTTTTTGCTTGATGAAAATAAATAACAATGTACAACAATTATTGTCTTTTCATTTCTCCCACCCACTTAGTATAAAGGTTCTAGCCTATACTCTTATCAAGTCATTGTGTAATAGTACACTGAGCAGTCAAGACCATGATGCTCTGCTTTGGAGGTAGAACCTCAATATTGAAAAGTGAATTTTACCCGCCACTTGATACAAGCAATGGCGAATGGGAAATTGGACTCATCAGCTTTACTAGCTGCAACTCTATACCAAATGTTGAGAATGGCTACAACAATGCACTACATTTCCTGGCTCCAAAAGTGGACCAGAAGGACGACTATGCAATGACTCATGAGGAAGTTACAGGTAAAGTGTTTGCTCAGCAGTTGTTTAGTGATACTGCTAACCAGGGTACTCAAAGGAAGCCTAGAGCTGCCCAGGCTGGAGGAGAAAAAGCTCCAGTATTGGTTTGGCAAAAGGTAGTATTGCCAGAAGGTAGTTTTGAATTTCAAACAATTGCCAACCTGCTGGAGGCAAGGATGAAGAAACGTGGAGTCAAGTTTCAGATGGCTGTGGACCCATCGACCTTGAAATGTTTAGTATTATGCGACGCCATGTTGGACTTTAGACAACCTGATTCAATAGGAAAGCTGCTGGGATTCGACCAAGTTGTAGAAGCTAAAGTCGAGACTAGAGGTATCACGACAGTGCAAATCAGTCGTCCCAATGTGCTGCGTATAAAGTGTAACATTGTGAGTGGATCCTACTCAAATGGAGTCAAGGATCACGTGATCTATGAGTTTTACCCAGATGTTGATCCAGGGTATAAAATGAGTGTGACTGTACAAAATGTCATCTATTTACCGGTAGACACCAAGCAGATTGGTAGCATTACATTGGAGATTGTTGATGAGAACGGACGTCTGGTGGACTTTAGGGAGGAACCGATAAACATAACCTTACATTTGCGACAACAACCCAAGTGATGGTGCTATTATTTGGCAAGTGGAATCAAGGATTGGAAGCAGCAATGTCCCCCATGGAGGTGGTAGAACAAAAGTCTATTAATAGGGCACCATTTGTGAAAGACGTCATTCGACCATTGGACTCTGTGGTGTTAACATCGAGCAGCATCAAATATCTGCAGAAGAAAGGCTATCAAGTTGTAAGAGGAGGAAGACGACGACAACAACAGTGAAAAATGGGAGTTTTGGATGTGACAAGGGCTGGCCCTTCAGCGGAGAACAGCATCACTGGCTATGAATATCATTCTCATGCACCGTATACTACAGGCTTTGGTGCCAACGATGAGATTCGGATAGCAATTCAGCAGCAGGACATCTATACACTGCCATCGGAGAGCTATCTGCACATGGAGTACAAGGTGACCAATGCATCAAATGCAACCTTGGGAGGCTCACCTTGTGTTTCTGGATTCTTTGCCCACCTGTTTTCGGAAATACGCTACGAGATCAATGGAGTTGTAGTGGACAGCATACGTAGCCCTGGCATTGCCAGCCTGATGAAGAATGCCATGACCTTTGAGCGGGAAGAACAGCTCAAGATGGATGGAGCCGGCTACAGATATGATGCCCAGGCAGGGTTTGGCACGTTTGATGCCAATGGTGCCAACACAACCATCATGAATGTGCCACTTAGATACCTGTTGGGCTTTGCTGAGGACTATAGGCAGATTATGCTGAATGTGAAACAGGAGCTGGTGCTGAGACGCAGTGCTGACACTTCAGACTGTTTGAATACAGCAGGCAAGGTCACAATTGAGAAACTGGTGTGGAGGATGCCCTATGTAGAGGTGTCTGATGAAGCTAAATTGCGTCTGCTGAGACTGGTGCAAAACAACACGCCCATCTCAATGCCATTCAGACATTGGGAACTGTACGAGTATCCATCTTTGCCACAGACCACAAAACATACGTGGACTGTCAAGTCGACTACTCAGCTGGAGAAGCCAAGATACATTGTGATTGGACTGCAGACTGGAAGAAGAGGAGCGGCTACTGTGAATAGCTCATACTTTGACATGTGCAAAATGAAAGACATTCGAGTGTTTTTGAACAACAAGTACTATCCATATGAAAGCATCAATGGTGATGACAACCAAGTGTACAATATGTATGCAGCATTCAATGGAGTCTACAATCGTGATGACGCTCGAGCAAGCAACCCACTTTTTGAGAAACAGGCTGTGCGGGATGGTAAGATGTTACTGTTTCCCATTGACTGTTCACGTCAAAACGAATCGCTCAAGACGGGAAGCATTGACATCAGAGTTGAGTTTGAAGCAAGTGACAACATTCCAGGAAAAACACATGCCTATTGTCTGCTGATACACGAAGTGGTTAAGGAGTATCAGCCAATGACCGGTCTTGTTCAATCAGCCTAGAGAGAGAGAGCGGTGGAGGATATAAAGGCGGTCAGCAAGCAGCAGTATGCTCATAGTTGCAAGAAGCATCGAGTGAAGCAGTCATCATGTCCAGGAGAGTTCTACGCTTTTTGGATGAGGAGGAGGGGGAGTTGCCACCCAGCGATGGAGAGGATGTTGTGGGCTGCTGCCCAGGCTACTACACTCAACATGAGACATCGTTGATGAAGGATGCTTCTACAAGTACAACCGACCTCAACCAGGCTTCCACTGATGATGACGACGAAGATGGCATCACACCAAGCAGGGCTACAGAACTTTTTGGACCAATACCAATCTACTTGATGGACTTTCAAGGCTTTGAGGGATTGAATAACCAGTTTATTGTCAAGGAGATGGCAATATTGGAACGTGACGATGAACATCATGTGTTGACTCACCACTACTTTTTCAAGTCACCATACCCGGACATTTTGCTGAAAACAAGCGGCCTGGTTGAAAGCAATCAATTACAAAGAGCTAAACATGGACTGAGATGGTCGGGCAATGGAGCCGGCCAAACACACCTCTCATATTCGGCCTTGAAGCAAATTGTATGTGACACAGTTGGAAGATGGCTGCACGAGAACAGTGAATCGGGACGGCCAGTCAAGATCTTGGTATATGGATATGAGAAGATTTGTCTGCTGGAAACGCTACTGCAGCTGAACAAAAAGGAAAATGTGGAGTATGTGGACCTGAGTTCGCCCTACCTATTCCATGAGACGCCCAACTTGGAGGTGCTGATGAAGACTACTACAGTCTACTGCCCAGAACATTACCTGCTCGACTTCTTGGAGACTGTGAAGATGAAGCTGGCTGGTGACAATGGAGGACGAGGACGCTTGGATGTACCGCCATTTTGTGCGCTCAATGTAGTAAACATCCTGCACAATTGGATCATGCAAGCATTACAAAGAGATAGATATTTTTGTCGAAGTTTATTTTTGTCAATAAAGAATGAAATGTGAATATTGCGTCATCATTTACCCCACCACCTCTAGTATTTAAGAGCCTGCTGCTGCTCAGTATAGTTTAGTTTAACACCTACAGTCAAGATGATCTCAAGGATTTTGAGCTCAAGGGCAGCCGAGACACGCTTGAAGGCGGCAGTCATGGATCTAGAAGCTGAGCTACTGCGGCGGCAAGACAGCTTGAGCATGGACAATTTTCAACTTGAATCTGGGCATGCAGAGTCATGTGACGTCAGCTCTGAGAATATCCTTGAATGTGATTGTACTCGTCTCAGGAGACTACGCTATGCTGTCATCGATGCAGTACCTAGTCAAGGGTTTATACAATGGGTCAGAGACAAAGACGACTTCCCAGGTGAAAGATTCTGTCCAGGTCCACAATCTGCAAACTTCAACCGTACTAGTGTCAATTCGTTCCTGAAAGATATCTACATGGGCATTGCATCGTATAAGGAGGATAAGAAGCAACGGTCTCCAGCATCATATGTGGATAGACTGCCATTCATGGTGACAGCCTGTTTTGATAATCATTGTAGAGTGCCATTAGACACAATATACAAGTTAAAGAATAGCTTGGTAGCCATAATGGACTTGCGTTCAGTGCCTGGATGGAGGAACAAGGATGTTAAGCTGGAGATTGATTTCAACGACAGCGATGAGACTTGGTGGTGTGACTTTGAGTGCGGTGACCAGAGTCTATCTTTGGTTGGCAGAAGAAGGATTACATTTGCCGGCTTTGACTACAACTCTATGGATGGACGTGTCAGATGCATTAGGATTGAGGATGGTCAATCAGGCGATCCTGCTCTACTGGTATCAATTCGTAAAGCTGAGCAACATTATAGATTATGGCCGCCAGGTGATGTGACCGATGGCGTGGGCCGTGTAAAGGAATCTCTTAATAGGTCGGCAGAGACCTATGGTGTTACCAGAGACTTTGAAAGGGGCAATATTGTAGCCAATTTCTATGTATTGTTTCATACTTGAGATTGTTTAATAAATAATGTATTGTAAGAGTATATACTTTTCTTTTCAACCTTTTTTCTTTGAAGCAACAGTGCACTAGGTGAACACTTGGTGTAAACTTTTAAGCCTAAGTGAGCACTAGGTGAACACTTGGTGAACACTTAGTGATCACTAGGTGAACACTTGGTGTACACTTTTAGGCCTAAGTGAGCACTAGGTGAACACTTAGTGAACACTGGTGATCACTAGGTGAGCACTAGGTGAACACTAGGTGAACACTTGGTGTACACTTGTAGGCATAAGTGGACACTGAAACTATGGTAGGGGAAAATGAATAACAAATCAGTTGCAGATGTCACACTTTTATTTTTTCATTCTTTAATCAATTGGATTCTATGGGTTCTCCCAGCAGGATGGCACATGAATTTATATGATTTCATGTCGACGGTTCCTACAGCAGGGACGAATTTGAAGGTGGTCCTGCAGTACGACTCTGGAAGTATAACCCATATGTGTGCGTTGTCGGAATCCAGTGTGACTGCCACCTTTTCACCATATTTTGTGGTGACTCTCTCTGCGCTGATCATTTGGTACGTGTGCCCTGGCTCGAGATCTTTCATGGATACGAGGTCTAGCGGCTTTTGGGATGCAATTGTGTTGTAGATGGCGTCAGCGGCATCATTAGTGGATGACATCTGAAAATGAACAGGTATTAGCATAATCTTACAGTCAGCATTGTGGGTCAGCCATTCATGTGGATGAGATTTCATGCAGTAGATGAATGAGATTTCATGCAGTAGATGAATGAGATTTCATGCAGTAGATGAATGAGATTTCATGCAGTAGATGATATCATGGTTAGCCATTTGAGGTTAGATTTCATGCAATGGATGAATGATAACATGGTTAGGCATTAGATTTCATGCAATAGCTATGGAGGTTAGATGATCTAGCAAGAGACAAATACTTACTGTTATTGAGTCTTTAGCAGGATTCACTGTAGAAGCTAGCAGTCGTTTGCTGAGATACTATGGATCTACAAGCCAGAGGTCCTCTATATATACTTGGTAACCGGATCTCCCCAAGGTCAACTGTGCTCCCACCTATTTCTTGAACAGCCATAAATTAGTTGCATACGTTTTTTCCTGGATGGCGCCAAGGTCAGTAATGCTGTACACAGACATGTTTTTTCCTGCTTCATTGGTATGGCGCCAAAGGCAAGTGATTACGTAATGCATAATGTTGTGCAATTACTTGTTTTCCTGCTTCATTGGTATGGCGCCAAAGGTAAGTGATTACGTAATGCATAATGTTGCACAATTACTTGTTTTTCCTGCATTGGAATGACGTCATACAAAATTTCAAGGCCGGTAGGCTAGTGAGGCGGGGTATTGGATGGGATCCTTATAGGTTATAGTCCAGCAAACTCCCACATGCCCCTCCCCACATGCTCCCATGTATGATTAAGTCTAGAGATCATTCTTTATAGTCCAGCAAATTCCCCCCATGCCCCTCCCCACATGCCTCATGTATGACTAAGTCTAGAGATCATTCTTTATAGTCCAGCAAATTCCCCAGATGCCCTAGCCCCAGAATATGACTAAGTCTATAAATCATTCTTTATATGTTATAGTCCAGCCCCACCCAAGGCCCCTGACCTTGGCCTATCAGTATTGAATATGCATAGTCATGCTATGGGCTACCTAAGTGGATCCCAGTCATGGTCATGAGCAGACACAACTGGAATGAGAAGGTTGATGATGTAGGATCTCTCTCTCTCTTTCTCGTTGAAACTTATCCATTGGAATTTTAGGGAGAGGAGGACCACTTTTAAGGGGGTCATCTTTCGGGTAAGGGGGGACCTTTTTTAGGATGAGGGGTCCACATTTAGGGAGAGGGGGACCGTTTTTAGGATGAGGGGATCACTTTTCGGGCAAGGGGGAGCACTTTAAGGGAGAGGGGAACCGTTTTTAGGATGAAGGGGTCAACTTTTCGGGAGAGGGGGGCCACTTTTTGGTCATAGGAGTCATTTTTCGGGTGAGGGGTCCACTTTTAGGGTGAGGGGTACCATTCTAAGGATGAGGGGTACCATTTTTGGGAAAGAGGAACCACTTTTTGGGGTAGGGGGTCCACTTTAAGGGTGAGGGGAACCGTTTTTAGGATGAGGGGTTAACTTTTAGGGTGAGGGGTACCATTTTTGGGTAAGAGGAACCACTTTTTGGGTAAGGGGAACCATTTTTCGGCAGAGAGGGTCCACTTTTAAGATGAGGGGGGTCACTTTTAGGGAGAGGGGAACCGTTTTTAGGATGAGGGTACGATTTTTGGAACAAAGGAACCACTTTTTGGGAAAGGGGGTCCAATTTTATGGTGAGGGGAACCGTTTTTTAGGATGAGGGGGTCAACTTTTAGGATGAGGGGGGTCACTTTTAGGGAGAGGGGGGCCACTTTTAGGAAGAGGGGTCACTTTTTGGACTGGGGGTCCACTTTTCGGGGAAGGGGGGGTCATTTTTCGGATGGGAGGGGCCACATTTAGGGTGAGGGGGGGCCACATTTAGGGTGAGGGGGGTCATTTTTCGGGTATAGGAACCATTTTTCGGTGGTGGGGGTAATTTTTTTGGCGAGGGGGGGCCATTTTTCGGTAGAGGGGGGCCACTTTTCGGGGGAGGGGGGCCACATTTAGGGAGAGGGGGGCCACTTTTTGGGGGAGGGGCCAATTTTTGGGGGATTTTTGGGGGAGGGGGTAGGGGGGAGGGTGAGGGGGGGTAGAGGGGAGGGGGAGGGGAACATTTTGCAGGGGGGGGGGGTAGAGGGGGAAGGGGGGGGGGTGCGCCAGAGGTCTCAAAACTATACTACTGACATCTGAAATCATTATCACCACCGATCAGCCCTGAAAATACATAGTGTATTTTTAAACACTTATGCCCGGTTTCTGAGTTGTTCATTAAGTTTAATGGATCATTAACCCATTGCTCCAGCTGTGAGTTAATGATCCATTAAACTTAATGAACAACTCAGAAACCGGGCATTAGTCTTTTTTAAACAATAATGTAGCCTACAAAACATTTTTATCGCATTCGTTCTTTTATTATACAATAAACTAATTTAATGTTGTTGTTTTTCAGTACATTCAGCCATTGTTCAACCGCTGTCGTCAATTTTACGGCTTATCCGCGAAATTCAATTATTTGCGGTATCCGCGGATAATCGGGAGTTCACTATATTTATGTTATTTCCCTCCTGAATTATTCTGTGCACAGCTTAGAGGCATCAAAATACGCTAATGTCGCCTGAATGATTTGACGAACACATTGCTTGTCGATGGTTGTTTATGTAAATGGCTTTCACAGTCACAGTCCCCAGTAAAGCACACTCTAATCGTATACAAATTCACTTGATTCTCAGTAGATTCTTTATCGCCTGGTAACTCAGGAACACTGTTTCAGTAATTCAATAACGCGTCCAACATTTATCACCTCAAATAAATTAATCAGAAGTGGAAGCGGAAAAACAAGAATAGAAAATAATAATTGCATTCGTCATTAATCACATGTAGCACGTAGCCTAATTTTGGATATTGCCTTAGAATGAACAGTTGAATTGTCTCTTCAACAGTGGCGGCTCGTGCATGGAAAAAATGGGTGTTCACAAAATATTTGGTATACACTCTATGAATTGCATTGCTCGTATTGCATGAGTAATTCTCATGATCTTCCACCCCCACCCCCCACCCAGACGCCAATTCCTACAAGCAAAGGTTAGAGGAAGAATGATGGCAAAATGTTAAGCACTTCAACTTTTAAAAAATGTATAAGATCATATTCTACTCACTACTGTCATGAAGCAACACTGGCCATTGTTTTGTCTGGCAAAACAGATGCGTCAGGAGCAGGGAACTGATCGGGCAAGATGCTCAAGAGTATAAAAGATCATTCAATAGTACCAAAACGCATTTGATGCATTGCACATAGAGTTCTTGAATAACCAAGATGCCTTTCAAAAACGTTTTGTATTGCAGGTGAAAATATCAATTTTTTAGAAGGATTACTAAGAACTAAAAAAGTTAAAATTCTTGCGTTTGATTTTCAGATAGAGAAAAATGTGAATTTTGATATTATAAAATTCATTTTTGATTTCCACTCACAAACTGGTGATGCACTGATTACATCATTTTTGTGGCAAGTTGACTTGCTTGATGATTCACTGATGATGTTTTTTGTTTTTGAAAAATATAAGAAAAACTAATAGTTTACATTTGGTTTTAGTATAAAAATAAATTCCGGTTTTATTTATATAGTTTTTTGATTTCCACTCCCAAACATTCTCACTGATGTTTTTTGTTTTTGAAAAATATAAGAAAAACTAACACTTTACGTTTGGTTATAGTATATATAAAAAAATTAATTCCAGTCTTATTTATATATTTTTTTGATTTCCACTCCCAAACATATTCACTGATGACGTAATTTGTTTTAAAAAATTAGAAAAACCAACGTCTCTCGGTAAACTCACTATTCATACATTTATCCTTCCGTGAATCTTCTTTCCTTCAGACTGACCTCTCTACATCTCTAAAAATTATTCTAGTCTCGTCGAAATCATGTGGACTACTAGGAATAAGGAAACTACTAGGAAAACTCCATAACAATTAATAAAATATACCAAATAATATATACGGTGTATTTTATAACAGAATAAAAAATTAGTTTTCGGTATGAAACTACATTTCAATAACCATGAAAACAATAATTGGAAGGCATAGTGAGGAAGTATGGGTAGATGCTAGTCGAAATAGAAGGGGTTTCCCCATTCCACGCTTTAGTCTTTAGCGTCGATGACACTGGGCAAGTTAGTAGCTACGCGAGTAAGTAGCGAGTAGAAACGTTACAGACCGACCGTGCTACAGCCCAGTATCATCAATGCTTTTCTGATACGGTACTGCTGCCAGCGACTCTAGTAGCGGAGCACACAAGCAGTTGGGGATTTGTTTTCTAAATGAAAGGCTGAAAAAACAAAACTTCACTAATCATGGTCTACATCTAAATCAATCTGGCAAAGTAATATTTTGTAATAGGCTGGCAGAGCTGATTGAAAGTCGTTTGCAATCTACTGTCAATAATTCTCCTAAACAATCATCTAACGAACCTTTTTTAGTAAAGTGGCTCAAAACCGGGAAGGGAAACTAGTTTCAGATGATAAATTCATATCTTCAATTGTATTAAAAGACGTTAATCGATCAAAAAATCAGGATAGCATTAGTGGAAGGAACTCTTGTAGCAATCTGATAGGCTCTCAAGATTCTAAGAGATTAAGTAAATCTACTTCAATATGCAAAAGCAACGATAAAGTAATAAGGGATGACAGGGAAGTACCGGTACTCACTGTGTTCCATCAGAATATTCAGTACATTCGTAACAAAATAGATAGAATCGAAGTATTTTTTAAAGAAGAGGCTCCTGATATAGCTATTTTCACAGAGCATGGTTTAAAAGGATATGAATTGTCACAACTTAATATTCCAAACTATTCATTGAAAACGTCTTATTGCAGGACATCTCATCGAAGTGGGGGAGTAGCTATCTTCACTAAAAATGCTAAGAATATGCAAAAATTTAATTTAGAATATGTAGAGAAATTTGCTGTGGAAATGGATTTAGAAGTTACTGGTTTGAGAGTAAAAATCGACAATAATTTCGAAGTAGCGGTGTTAGGTATTTACAGGTCACCAAATGGGGAATGGAACAATTTTTGTGAACTATTCAATAGGCTTTTAGAGATTACTACTACTCGTTTTACAAACGTTATTGTAGCGGGAGATTTCAATACAACTTTGCAACACAGAATAAAATGACAGAAGATTTAAAGGATATTATATGCATGAATAACTTGGAAATAAAAGTTCATGAATATACCAGAGTCACAAAAACATCACAAACAATAATTGATAACATCCTTACTAATATAGATTACTCTAAAACAAGATTAGGCGGCTCGGAACTATCTGATCATGACTATCAAATCTTAGAGGTGGGGTTGCAAGGTCATAAATCAATTAAAAAGAGTAGAGTAATGAAAGAAATTCAACAATGTGAACAGGGGAATATCGATTGTTTGAAGCAGAATCTGCTACAAGAAAACTGGAGTAGGTTTTACAATAGCAATAGTTTAAATGACAAATATGATAGTTTCATTAATATTTTAAGGTTTCATATTACTATGAGTTGTCCAGTTATAAAAGTCCCTGTAAAGAACAAATTAGACAAGATTGAAGAGTGGATAACTGATGATATCCTTGCAGAAAGGAATAGGGTTAAAGATGCATATGATGAATTCAAACTATCTAGAAATATGTTAAGTGAAGATAATTACAAAGCTCTAAAGAAAAATTATACAAGAGAAGTGAAAAGAGCGAAATGTAAGAAAACAGCTGAAATTTTGAATAATAGTGTGTACTTTAACACAGCAGTGTAGGATGTAATAAACAAAAATAGGCAAGTAGCTCATGTAGATGCTTATACTAGTCTCCCCAGAATAATTAACGAAAATAACAAATATATTGATGATAATGTAGACATTTGTAATTTCTTTAACAGATATTATCAACTGGTTGCTAAGGATCTTCAAAAATCTCTTAATACAGGTATTAGTGATGCAAACATGAGGAATACTGAGGGGGTTCAGAACGAATTAAAATTCCACCCAGTATGCCAAGACGAGTTGTCAAATACCATTGATAGTTTAAATAATAAAAAAACTGTAGGAATGGATGGGGTATCCAGTAAAATTCTGAAAGAATGTAAAGATCAATTGTTAGACCCTTTGATTCATCTGATCAATCATTCATTAGAACAAGGTGTTTTTCCAGATAACTTAAAAGAGGGGAAGATCTTGCCAATCTTCAAAAGTGGTGATAGAGAAAAGGTAGAAAACAATAGGCCCATTAGTATTTTAAATGTAATAAGTAAAATTTTTGAAAGAGTAGTTCTAAATATGTTACTTCTGCACCTTCAAGAAGCTAACTTTATCTGTGATGAACAGCATGGCTTCCAGAAAGGGAGATCAACAAAAACAGCCATAGTTTCTCTAGTTGAAAAACTAATAGATATAATAGATTCAGGTGATAAAGCTACTGCAATCTTCTTAGATCTGTCAAAGGCATTTGATTGTGTTAATCATAGAACTTTATTGGAAATACTGCAAAATGTAGGTGTAAATGGGGTTGAACTGAAATGGTTTGAATCATATCTTATTGGGAGAAAACAATGTGTAGAACTAACTACAGTAGTTGGTAATAGTATAGTAAAGAATAAATCTAATAAATTAGAGGTGCAAGCTGGAGTGCCTCAGGGGTCAATACTAGGTCCATTGCTTTTTTTGTTATATGTCAACCGTTTACCTAAAGAATTAATTATTGGTAGAGCCCTCTTATTTGCTGATGATACATCACTCATTTTCAGCAATTCCATTCTAGATAATTTAGAAATAAGTGCCCATATAGGTGTGCAGTCCATTGTCCAATTTTTAAATCAGTTGAAATTAACTATAAATAGTAAAAAATGCCAATACCTTCAATTCAAAAACAAACATAATTTAAATGAAGATAGGGCTATAAACGTGTTTGTAAACGATAATCAATTAGACCAGGAAGAAAAAATTGCATTTCTAGGAGTTATGTTGGATAGACGATTGACCTGGACTCCATACATTGAGAAAATATGTAGTAAAATTTCATCTGGGGTATTTGTCCTGCGACAGCTCGCTAGATTGAATGACAAAAAGTTACTTTTCACAGCTTACCATGGGCTCTTACTGTCACATATTAGGTATGCTATCTTAGTATGGGGTAATTCATCAAAACAAAATCTTGATAGGGTGTTTAAGATCCAAAAGAAAGCGGTTAGGTGTATAGAAAGAGTAAATAGATTAGATTCATGTAGACCGTTGTTCAAGAGACTTGGTCTCCTAACTGTACCCTGCTTATATGTGTATGAAGCTACTTTATATTTAAAAACGAATGATATTAACCAAAATCTTGATGTACATGGTTATAATACAAGAAGCCGAGGAGATTATCACTTGGTGAGTCACAATAGTAGCTTATTCAAACAAAAACCTAGTTATATTGGTAGGAAATTCTACAACAAGCTACCGCAGTTTTTGAAGAGTCTTGAAAATATAGAAATATTTAAAAAACAATTGAAGAAATATTTAGTTGATAAAGCTTTTTATAGTGTACAAGAGTTCCTTTCACATCAAAATTAAGAGCCTCACCTCAACTAATTGAAGTAATTATGGTATCTAGTGTATAATATTGTTGATCTGACTTGTCTTATACTCCTTAACTGGAGTCTCCAAGACGTAATCTACAAAAAAAAAAAAAAAAAAAAAAAAAACAACTAGCTGTGAACGGATGGCAGCTTTTCCCCCATGTTAAAAGTCCATACTACATGTCACCAATTAGCCGCGCATGCGCAGAAAGGACCCAAAAGGAGCACATACCGATTGTGCACTCGTCCACAGAGAATGATTGCTTAGGCTACGAATAGATTAACAGTGAATTTAAAATGAGTCTAATATCAAAACGGACACTGTATTTCTATTTGATATAGTTAAATATGTTGGATCAGTAACGTTTTGTACTCTTTTGTGGTTAAATAGGTAATAAATAAGCTAATATTTTTTTGAATATTCAAATTTATGGGGGTGCACGTGCACTTGTGAACATTATAAGAAGCCGCCGCTGCTCTTCAATGTATGTGTATTTATTTGGATGAGTGTTTTGAATATATCAGATCAAAAAGCTGATTAAACCCCTCAAATCTCAATTGCTCCAAACAGCAATTGTTGAATAAATTCTCGAGAATCAGATGGGTGATATTCTATAAAGTTGTACATTATGAGTAGCTTATTACCAATCAGTACTTACTCTTTATTAAGAATTCTATATCGTTGTATCACGTTTGCTTTATCTACAGAAAATAAATTTGTTTTAATTTTTGTAATTGTGATTGTGTTCTAGGCTAATCATATAAGGCCTGCCAGTAGATTCATTAAGCAGAGAGGGAGGAAACCCGATACGATTATATTTTTGATAAAGGGGATAGTCTCTTTCCCCAAAGTCTCTTCACAACAATAGATTAGCTGTCACTTGAAAGAGATGAGAAGCTTTCATTAATAGTAGCTAACATTTCTATTGATACACCCCTGAAGAAATTCCTTGGTTAAATTATTAAACTCAATATTCATAAACTATGTAAGTCAGAAATCTTCATCTTTGAATGTATCAGACATTTATCAGAATTTTGAAAATCATTACTCAGAGAATTTCAAGAAAAACTATTTGAAAATGAATATTGGAAATTTCAATGACTCATTTCCAATTTTTTTATTGTTCTGATTATTCAACTGACCATCGTGTATTTTTTAAATTCTTGCTTTTTATGCACTATCACTTGTTTCAGGAAAAATTTGGGTACGGAACCGTTTGTATTTGTTTTATTTATTTAATGTGTCAATATTTCTACTTTGGAGAGGGTAATTCTGTTGGAAACATTCTTTGTAAATAAAAAACGGAAGTTGACATTGAAAAAAATATTCATGATGCGAGACTCAACAACGGGGTTGGTGGCAAGAAAAAATGTTCTTATGGGATGTTAGAAGCCACTTGAGTTAGTCTGTTCTGCTCTGAGAAGACAAGCAGCGTTGGCGAGTGCTCAGCTTCGATTGTTTGATTAATGCAAATCAGTTGGGATTATTGCTTGGTTAGGGCAAGGAGGCTGAAGGTTGGAGTGGCAGTGGATCACGCAGTAACAAGTTGGGGTTGTGAGAGCAGTGTAGTGCAGCGCAGGCTGGTCTGCGAGCAAATATTTGTAGTGAGGCTTTCGGATTAAAACTACCCTGAAACACTCGTCGTCGACCCTTCAGCAAAGACGTTCCAAATACTGTATTACATGCACTTCTTGTACTCCAGACACTTGGAACGATGTTCATTTCCCCGCATATTATTAATCTGAATTATATTAGTTTAAAATTAATTTAAATATAAAGGATAAAATAATATTAGGAAAGTTTAAGTTACAAGTTTTTTAACAACGCCATGCACATTCATTCATCAACATGTAGTCTAAAGTGCAGTCTACTGTAATACACTGATCCTGTAAAGTTAACTTCGCAATTGGTCATTAGCTACTGCTTCACATTGGTTCAGTAAGTTTGCTCCAGTTCTGTTCACTGTAAGTACCCTCGAAGCTATAAAAATTCTGGATAGTTCTGAAAATAAAATAATAACTTTTTTGAAATTTAGTACTATTATTATCATACTACTTCAGTAAAAATAGGCTGAAATCATTATTTTAAGTTTCTCTTCTTTGACATAGAAGGCAAATCTAAAAAATCTATAAACAAGAGGGCCTGCAGCTTTCAGTTGTAATGTTTGAGTTCTTTATTTCCAGAACTAATTCTTAATTTGAATTCCCGATGATCTGGAATACATTCACCTTAAAAAGTTTTCTGACCGACAGTTTAAAATTATCGGCAGCATCCAAATTTATTCATTATTTTTCAGATTTATACTCGTACGTTGTATTGTAAAATGCTATTGTATAATGCCCATATGAGCTGTAATGAGTCCACAAATTTCTAAGACCTGCACGTGGGTAGTGAGTTGAATGATGATGATTGATGAAACCAGGCCCAACCAGTGGCGTAGACCGGATTGAACGTCGGGGGGGGGGGGGGGGATACGAGGGGGTGTGGGGGAAATGGAATCCCCCAGTTGATAGGGGCCCTCCCCCGGATTTTTTTTTATATTTATAATTTTTATAATGTTTTTTTTCAGCATTTAAACGTAATTTTTACTTGAATATTTCAATTAAAGCAATTGTTAATATTTAAATAAAACAGACACCACTCGAAAACACTGCATCGCCACATTGCTCACTAAACTATACATGCCACGGCAGAGTAAGAGTATCATAATAACATTGTATACTTTTCGCTATTCCCGTGACACTCTTGTACTAAATAAAACTAAGGTTTATTTTTGTATCAACTGTTATAATTTAATTTGTAAGTTAATAGTTTTGTGAAAGATGACTTCAAAATTTTGGGTGGGGGGGGGGGTGGGTGAGTATCCCGATATCCCTCCCCCCTGGCTACGCCCCTGGGCCCAGCTAGAATGATCAGTTGTAAGCCCAGGCTTCTCAAAGAATACTATATCCGGTGCTGCAGAACGAGTGAAACGTGGAAATCAAGCTTAAAGTTAATTTTACGATTTTGTATAATATCAAACTTTCAGGGGGAATCATAACAGTGCTTTGATTGGTTGATGCTAAGAGACCCAAAAAGTACATGAAAACTGGGGAAATTGAAATATAGCGAAAAACTTTCCTGACTGTCCACAGTTTTTTGGTTGAGTCTACTTAAAGGAAATGTGCAATAGAGTGGTGTGTTGATATTGGGATGAGCAGCCAAAATCACAAGGCTTGCTGATCGCAGGGGTGCTGGTTTGGGAGGGGGGATGGGAGAGAGGTTGCAGGGGTTGTTTTCATGAATAAGCAAGGTGTGGCTGGAAAGGGGGGGGACACAGTCCCTGTATGTGCAGACCAGTAGCGAGTAGCACATATCTTGCAGGGCGCCGCGAATGTAGAAAACGGTCATCGGGCAAGGGCCGCTCGGGGGTTGCGACCCTTGCGTAATATATTGCGCGTACAGGAGCAGAACTATGAATAACAAAAGCTGAGGGGATGAGAGCGAGCTGCCAGCGCGCCCTTATATCGGAACCGGAAGCTAACGTTGTAGATGGGTCCCTGTCCCTGTCCGACCGGAACTTCCGGACTATAAAACTGCGTAGTTAGAGCTGGCAAAAAGTGCGAGATCACTTCTTCTTAGCCGATCTGATGACGTCAGAGGTCAAGATGGTGTCCATCCGTTTCCGCAAACCACCGATGACGATGACGATAACTCAGCGCTGGACAAACGAGCGGACAATTGCCGCCGCCCTGGTCGCCAGACCCCCCCTCCCAGTCAGCCCACTTGTTGAGCCCCGAAGAGGCTGAGGACCTGACTTCAAACCTGCAAAAAACACATTATTTTTATATCCTTTATAAAACAATATATTTTTTTTTTAATTTCAATACATTTATTCATTTACACACACAAGTAAATTTGAGTAAGTACGATAACAAATGAATTGAGGAAGAAGAAAACTAAAATTTTACTCAGATAAAAGGCTATGTGAAACTTGTGTTGTAGAAAAAGGGTATAGAGTTTAAAACCATGGTTGCAAATGTACCAGGAAAGAAGGAAGTAAATAGCCAGAAAATCCCCTACCAGAGACTTTTCTATAAAACAAGAGAGTTTTCCAAATAAAACAATAATTTGTTAATTTCGTGAAATTTATCTGGATATTAGTCCAATGCAATAGTGAATGAAACCTTATTTCTTATCAGAGGAATTCATTAATTATTCACTATGCTAAGAGGTGTAATTTTATAATCCTTGAAAACCAAACTGCTGCATGGTCGTTCGGTCGTTCCTGATATCGATTCTCAAGAATTGTATGATTATTTTGACATTATGTTTGATAGATGTTTATATTTTTTCATATTTATAGTGGCAGAACTATTTCGCAGTAGCTTACACGAATCGTCGACGCCAACACTTTATAAAAATATTTATCTTTTATCCAATTCCTCTGCTTACAATTTAGATAATACTTCCTGTTATTGAAGTTATGCAAAAAGTAATTCAGATGGCATCAATTTATCTTATTTGTCTTTGCATTGTAACTAGGTTGGAATATTCAATTGCATATCTGTTCACAGAGTTATTTCTGTCATTTTAGACATTTTAAATGTCTAAGGACATTTACATTGTTTGGGACATGGAAAACAAAACTATTCCTGTTTCTGACTAAGCACCTGAAAAGACTTTTTGTATATACAGTAATTGCCTCACAGTCAAAACATTAAACATTAAACAAAAATATCAAACACCTCAGCACTAGGAAACAAACGATCAGTTATTTATAATAGACTAATATCACTTATTTTGTCAAGCCACCACTTGGTGGATGGCAATGGCGTCTCCGTCTGCAAGCCTTTGTCCTTGTCGTACAGCGATGATCGTCATTCAAAATGACGGATGCTGTGTGCTGTGGTTCAATTATTAACGGTGCGACGGCAGCGCCCAGGTGAAAACGGAGTGAGATAAGGCCTCTCTATACTACTGTATACCATTATCACTGTACCAGCAGGTTGCCCGATTCAAATGAATAGGAATTTCTAAAACCTTGATCAACATATTTACACATTTGAAAGTCTCTTTTTTCTTATCCCTTCCTCATCTCCTTCTTCCTTCCTTTATCATCTTCTTTCTTTTCTTTTTTCCCTCTACTTCGTCGTCGTCCTCTTCTTTCTATTTATTTATTGAGTTTCTTCTTCTTCTTCTTCATCTTCTTGCCCTTCTTCTGTTTTCTTTTTTCTTCTCCTGTCTTCTTATATTTTTCTCCTGTCTTCTTTTTTTTCTCCACCACCTTCTATCTTCCTTTTCTTCATTTTTCTGTTTATTGTTCTTACTTTCCTCTTCCTTCAATCTCTTATTTTCCAGAGCTAGAGTTTTGTCGAAAGAGGGCAGCATGAAGACGCTTTTATAATAGTTATCACTGTATAAATATAGTGAGGCTTCGAGTGAGAGGTCAATGGCCGAGGGATGAGGAGGGATGTGAGGCGGCGGCCGCAAGGGATCGCAGCGGGGGTAATCATCCCAATATTACATTCTAAATTTCCAATCGGACGTATCTGGCGCAGATCTCTTTCTTTCTCATCGACACACACGACTCACCTATCAGCAGCAGCAGCTCTTCCCAGTAGGCGTCGTCGTCGCTCGGTGAGCTAGGTGAAAGGGGCAAGACGAGGGCGATGTTGGTACACGCATGTCGAGAAGTGAAATTCAATAGCCTCAAACTAATTACGCATTAAAAATATCTCCTCTACACGTACACCAACTCTCTTCCTAGCTTTCTTCCTATACTCTCGACTTATACAGAGTGTCTCTGAACTCTCTACCGACCTTTTCAGGTATTATTCCTGGACCATAGACAAGCCAAAATATCATATTCAAAATTTCGAAAACTCAAAAGTTACTCGTATAGCCGGCATTTTGTTTTTCCACATAGGAAATTTTAATTCGAGAACGGCTTCTTATAATTAAATGAAATTTATATGAATTTAAATGAAATAATGATTTTAAAAAATTATTTTTTCTCCTGTAATTAGATCTTTAGGTAATGAAGCTAAATACCAAATTTCATTTAATTATAACAAGCCGTTCTCGAATTAAAATTTCCTATGTGAAAAAACAAAATGGCGGCTTACGAGTAACTTTTGAGTTTTGAAATTTTGAATATGATATTTTGGCTTGTCTATGGTCCAGGAATAATACTTGAAATGGTCGGTAGAGAGTTCCGAGACATCCTGTAGATCTTGTGGTACATGTGGTGGATACAAAATGCTGTTATATCCATATATAAGAGATAGTCTTCTACCCATGAGGATGAGGTGGCCCAGAAGAGTAAATAGTGACGTGATTTATGAAAACGTCAAGCTGTGAAAGATTACATTTTGTCTATGAATCCTGCATAACTGCAAAAAACTTTAAAATAGTGAACGCTATCTATTTAACAAGTTACTAAAGAGTCTTGGAAATATCGAAATATTAAAGAAAAAAAAACAATTGAGACAATATTAAGTTGATAAAGCTTTTTATAGTGTAAAAGAGTTCCTTTCAGATCAAAATTGAGCCTCACCTCACCTTTTGTTTATCATGAACAAACTGTGTTCAACATCAAGGAACGCTACAATCTATTTTTTTGCGGAGGATGAAGCCCTCATAGGTCTGAGACATGTGCGTGGGTAATGAATTGGATGATGGTGATTGATGAGTTGGACCTACAGTTTTAGGTGGGTTCCGAACCACCGGGAAGTGATTTTACAGCAGAGAACAGAGTCTTTTTTGCTGGCCAATCCAATCGGTCACCCTTACAAAGAGCTCCTGGGAGTTTCGTAGTTATTCTACCAGCTTCTAAAGAGTCTTGGAAATATCGAGATATTAAAGAAACAAATTGAGAAAATATGAAGTTGATAAAACTTTTTATGGTGTGCAAGAACTCCTTTCAGATCAAAATTGAGCCTCATCTTAACTAATTAAAATTGTAATTGTGGTAACTAGTGGATAATAATGGTAATATTGTATATAGCTGTTGATCTGACTTAACTTATTCTCCATAACCGGAGTCTTCAAGACGAAAACTTCGAAAAAACCTCTTACCAATTGAATAAGAGTAAAAAACATAGAACCACCAATAACAACTGGTCCCATGAGATGAAAACTTCTGATCTCATTGAGATGAGACTAGTTTTTGTCCGTGCTTCTAAAACTTTTGCTTCAATTACAGAAACTAAATTCTTTATCCATTGAGTGACTACTACCATAGACGAACCATCAAGACTTCTTTCCCTGATCTATGCTACTACTGATATTTTTTATTTGATAGGTTTATAATTGTTGAGACGATTTTTTTTTCTTTTGAGGATGAAGCCCACATAGGTCTGAGACCTGTGCGTGGGTAATGATTGGATGATGGTGATTGATGAGTTGGACCTACAGTTCAAGGTGGGTTCCGAACCACCGGGAAGTGATTTTACAGCAGAGAAGTGTCTTTTTTGCTGGCCAATCTAATCGGTCACCGTTACAAACGGGACCTACGAGAACGCAGCTTATCTCTCTGATTGAACAGATACCTGCTACGGCTCGCGGCTATCAATATTTGAAAAATACTTGAATTTAAATAATCGTTTTTGGCAATTGTATAGAAAATAACTTACGTATTTTTTGTGGTAGAACATCATTGTTGGTTGATTTGAAGGAAGGAAATAAATTATATGAGTAAAATATGAGAAATGCTCTTTTCTAATTCTATTTTTGGAAAAATAAAAAAGTTGTAAAAAGTTTTTAAATCTACAAATAAAAATTTGAGAGTCAGTGACAGTCTGGAAGGGATTCAGTCATCCCAATTTGGTGAATAGACTACCATTACCGAGAGACATATTTTAATTTAGTTGTCACCGGAGTGTACTTGGACTTTGACAAATAGCTGTCTGTGTTGGGAGACTGGCTCGATAATGAAGACAAGCGATGCAGGTGTGACAGCTCGTGATAAAATGGTAAATTTTTTTAGGTTTCCATTGCGGGTCGAGCATATCAACCCGCAGGAGGTCAACTGATAGATACCGAGCATTTGTTAGTCATGACATCATCAGATTCAACCAATTAATAACCAGGTAGAACTGGACAAACCATCACCGCAAAGCCTGAGGAGTGAAGGATCCCTTATTTTTTCATTACAGCCCTCAACTGGAGGATATATCGGCTATCATTATAGGATGGAAACAAAATGAGATATTTACACCTAAACAAGCCCAAGAGTTATACAGATTGTGAGGTTGTAAGAGAGATCCTGAGCATCATACGTTGAGATTAACCAAAATAGATTCAATATGTGTAGTGATGGTTTAGTGATTTACGCTCAAGTTTGCAACTGGATGGGTAATAGCGGCAGCACTGGCAAAACAATGAATATAATAAATTATGTAGAAAAGGACTAATTATAGAGAATTTGTGCTCAAATATACAATATAAAAGAATTTGTGCTCAAATATACAATATACAAGAATTTGTGCTCAAATATAACAAGAACTTGTTAATAGAATATGTTCTCAAATATAGGCTCGAACCGATTTTCTATCGTTTAAAAAGAAAAGATCTCGAAGAGATCTACTATACTACTCTAGTATAATCGCAGTAGAAAGGATTACAGATTTTCTACAAATGTTTGAACTAGCAGTGATATTCTGGTGAGAGCTACTGTAATTATTATTTTTACTTGGTATTTTATCATAAAACATTTCTTATTACCTCCTTAGACTATATTGAAATAAAAAGGAGAAAAATTATTGTTATAACTCAAGAACTTGTTAATATAGTAGTAGTAGTAGTAGTAGTAGTAAAAATGTCTTTATTTGTAAATAAAACACTATACAAAAAAATGCAATTCATACTAAACATAATAAAAAATAAAATAAGAAACAAATCAAAATACCAGAATTACACATCATTCAACAATGAGAAAAAAAACCAAGACATTATTATGGCATAACCTGGAAGGCTGTCTGCCAGGAGTCGGTCTTAATAGTTGAATTCTAATATTAAATCTCTTCTTAGTTTCAAAGCTGTTTTCAAATAGGCCGTCATTTTTCTCCAATCTTTGCCATTCAGCCACTCAATTAACTCTGACTCGGTGAGTTGATACTTTCCCAGCCATATTTTACGGACACCCCCCAATACCGAGCAAGCCCCCATAAAGTGAAGCATGTCCTCTCTCTCTCCCATGTTACACAATGAACATCGCCATTGTCTTTCTTCTCTGCCGTGCGAAAAGTTAAGGTGAAAAAGAGATCCCCTAGCTTTAATTATTAAACTTATCTTCTTCCTATCAAAAAGAGACCTAAGATAAGATCTACTATCGTTCTGCCGCTCTAACTGTTTATACAATCCATGAAATTGTGCTTCATTCGCTCTTCGCATCCATTCAGCTCTCATTCTCTCTTTCATTCTCTCACACATACAACTAAATTCATTTTTCCATTCACTCTTCTCATTCAAACATCTCACTAAATTACACCCGAATTCCTCATCCCAGCTCCTCCATTCCTTATACCACGATATCTTACTTCTTAACATTTTTTCTGCTAATACTCTCGGTAGCCTTCCCTGGGGCAATCTCATGATTCTAAAAATATACTCAACATGCAATTTTACAATAAACAAAAAAATTGGCTCAATATCCAGTTCCAAGTGTACTATGTAATTTGGAGTTGACTGCGGTAGCATTAAAAGTCTTTTTACGAAAAACCTTGGCAAGGTTTCTAGAACATCATAACTTTTAAAACCCCAAACCTGTGCTCCATAAGTTGCCACTGTTCTTACCACCGCTCTATAAACTTTCCACTTTACATTCATATCTATGTTATTGTTAGCAATAAAGTTTCTCCAGATACCATTTATCCCGAATTTCGCGAGTGAAGTCCGCTCCTTAATATGCTCGGCAAACGATAACCTTGATGTTAGAATAACGCCCAAATATTTGTACTTATTCACCACCTCTACCTCTTCACCACCCAGAAACCACTTCTCATGCTCCGCCATGCGTCCTCCTTTCCTAAACACAACTATTTTAGATTTTTCTCTATTTATCACTAACCCCCACTTCTCACAATAACTCTGAATATCATCGATCATTCTCTGCAACGCCTTTGGTGTGGAGGCCAATAACACTAAGTCATCCGCATACAGCAAAACCTTAACGTTTAATTCATCCAACCAGATTCCCTCCCTTAAACTATCACTCAAGTCATTAATGAACAGTGAGAAGAGCAGCGGTGACAACAGACAGCCTTGTTTTAATCCGCATGTAGTCTTGAAAAAATTAGACATTTTATTCCCACACCAAATACTAGCCTTTGTGTCTGTGTACAAACCAGAAATAACTTTAACTTGTTAATATAATTATTATAGATATTCTCTTTCACTCATTACGATTTTTTGTCATTCCAATACATTTTATTAATATATTAGAGTTGATAGGGAATTGGGGTTGTTCCGCTCAGGAAAACTTATCTCCTTGTTTTTATACTGAATCATCTAAATTTCGAACGCAACGTTCTAGAGAGTTACTGAATTTGGTGGAGGAGAAGTTGAAGCTATATATTTTCATTATAATGACACCTGAAAATCATATGAATAAGTTGGAGCTTATGAGGCAGTCACAAACAAGAGGAACGATTTTTTAATGAACGTAAACATTAGACAGGCGTAATGTGATAAATTATCCACAAATCGTTCCAAAGTGAGCAGCATACTGCTCTTTTCAATTGATACGACAATGCATTTTGAAACAAGCACAACAGAGAGACTTCAACGCTTCTTTGGTGGTAGGATAGCGGAGTCCGATTTACGAGTCATTGTTAGCTGGAAAAGGAGCGTACGTTTTTTATTGTGAGAGGGGACGAGTGAGAATACAGAAATTATCTCTCATGAAATTGTTAGCCTTCCTATCCGGTAGTAGTAAGTAACGTGGACTTTAATGTCAGGAGCATGAGGGGGCGACTTGTGAAATATGTGCCGGCCAAAGGGGTATTTTGACAAGCAAAATATTTATAACGGAACACGGCCTGGTAAGTGTCCTCTTGGAACAAGGGGGGCGGATTTCTGTCGTGGCGATGCTAAGATTTCGAATCACGTTTGGGAAAGAGTGCAAACGAGTGGAGAGAAGCTAGTGGAGAAGAGAAGAGAGGGAATTCATAACGAACCAAGTTGGTAGTGGAATGGAAGGGTGGAGGCAAGTCACAATGGACCGCCGCGTATCCGATAAATAACTTCAACACGAGGCCCACGCAACCGCGGCCTGCCGTAATTATGCTAATAAATACCTGACAAATATCACTGCTATCCCCTCCCCTCACCCCACACCCTACCGTCCATCCATTCCTCCTCACCAATCCCTGGCGGACGCAATCAGCTCCGGATGATGGTCCTCTTCCCCTTTCTGACTCTCGCCGCTCGTTACCGGATGCCGAAAATCATACAAAATAATAAATTGCGCCCAGCCTCTCCCGATCTTGAGAGCTTCTCTCAGCTACCCAACACGCAAGAAACTCTATTATTGATATTTACCAACCATTAAAACAGTGATGGAGATCTGTCGTGATCTTAGTGCAACTCAAGTTCTACAATATATTATTGTCTATTAAAAACATTCTTCAATATATTTTTTACTTTTTAAAGTTTGTGAAGAGGTTTTTCGTGCACTGTAAAATTATATGGAAATTGAAATGTGAAATTTCTGTAATACTAGTCATGTACCAGTCCTTCAGAATGAAAGATTGAGTTTAACACACATGATTATGATGACACCAAATTCATACTTTCTTTATAAACATTCAAGTAGAAAAAGGATAGTTATTATAAATCGATCATATCATAGAGCATAGACATAATTGAAGTGTAGAAATAATATACTCATGTGATACTACTTACTTATCACATATATACTATGTATTAAATGTTCAGACAATACATTTTTCAATCAAAACCTTCTGCAGTTATAAGAAATTAATTATGTGACAGTAATGATCCACACATTGAGATGAACACATAATGATCCACTTAAGTTCTATAAGTAACTGAAAATGATAGTCAAATATCAATAACCAGCATTTTACCCGGTCTTGCCCAGAAATTCAGTTTGTAATTTTTTTCTGGTAGATAACGTATAGTAGTGGTCACAAAATTACGAAATTGGGAAGGGTGAGTAAAATTTCATACAGTGTTATGATGCGAATTTTTAGTGGTTTCTATAAGTAAACTACTTAATAACTTTAGTAACTTTAGTAGTTTTGTTTTTAGTTCTTTAGATTTATGTATTACTGGAAAAGCTCAATATGTACAATATTCTCACAATGTGCTCTCAATATGAGCTCTCATGAGGCTGGGTAAATTATGAGCTGTAATATTGATGCAGAGATCTCTGTTGCTTCGGATTAAGACATGTCGGCGTACCATCTATATTATCTCCATAGCAACGGCGTATCATGTTTTTAGCTGTTCTATGAGCTTCCTGCATCTGAACAAATTTTTTTTCGGAGGATAAGTCCATGAATTGGGTGATGGTGAGTGATGAGTTGGACCTACAGTTTTAGGTGGGTTCCGAATCACCGGGAAGTGATTTTACAGCAGAGAACAGAGTCTTTTTTGCTGGCCAATCCAATCGGTCACCCTTACAAAGAGCCGTAAGTGTAACGTAACGTAACCGTAACAGTAATAGTGCCGATAAGTGAAATTTGAAAATTAATTTGGAAAAGTCTGAAAGGAAAATCAAAAATCGGGCTTCGAGGTGCACTGAATCGAATTTTAAAGGAAGCTATGTGACAAATTTAGTGTTCCAAATCGTTGCTGTTTTTGTAAAATGCGTAAGACAAACACACACACTACAAACTTACCCCTACTCTCTCTTAGCCTACATGAAACTAGGAGATGTATTCTATTACTATACTATTATGAAATAGGCTACTAAAATTTCTTACTAAAGTTTTTTTTTATCCTGACAACTCTCAGTTGGTGCTAATTTCAAGTATTTTGTGAAGGGAGCAGTTTTGGACTTGAATCTGTTGCACCTTCACATTCGTTGTAAATTTGTCACAATAAATAAATAAAACCTGCAATGAAACTCAGTAACATAAACTGCAACAAATACAGTGTGAACAATATTCGTTCAATGCCTGTTCTCTGATTAAATGATTAGAAATCTTGTCTTATCATGCAAATTGGATACCTAGCATGTTTCAGTGCTTAAAAACAAGGAATCCTATTTTTTCGGATATTTTTTTCGCCTCAACTGTTCTTAAAGATGATAGGGAAACTTCCTTTGGTGATTACTATCATGCAATGGGAAACCTTCCATGTTTTAGTGCTTGAAAACAACGAATCGTATTTTTTCGGTTGGGGTTGTCTGTGTTATGTCGTGAAAGAGGAGCAGTCTTCGAAATTAGAGTCTACTGGAATTATTGGAGTAGAGGAAATAGAAGTCGAATCGGAAGGAGAAGCCAGTAGCAGCAGTAGTGAGTGGATGGCGAGCGTAAGATATGTAGCGCAACATTAATGGCGGCTCCTGTGAATGGTTGGTATCTCCCTTGAGGAGGAGGGGGGCAAGCTGACAACGAGGACGACGCCGACAAGGACGCCAACAGGGAGCTAGCAACGGCAGCGGCTCTAGATTTACGGGGCCATCCGGAGTCGTGTAAACAAGCTATCCGGGGCCCACTCTAACTAAAGGCACCTATATATATCCCAACCGCCCCACTTGTAGAGCAATATATTTCCCGGCCACCGGTCAGCTACCCTTACCGTTGTATGTGTTTTCCGCTCTACCAGGACACAGGAGCATTTCCACCAGCCCCCAACCCATTGACCACTCCACCCCGAATTATTACCTTCGACCCCCTTCCTACCCGATTTTTTAAACCTCTTTCGCCCTTTTCTATTAATCCGCTCGGCCAGCATAAAATTCGAACAGAAACTGCGCCAAGATAATATTTCAGCGCACCCCTCTTCGCTCGTACAACTGCTGCCTTTTCCGTGGCTTCTCTTTCACCAGTGGATGTTGCCCATAGGATGGTAAGAGGGATGCAAGCACTAATCTCTTGTTTGAAATTTCCACTTTAATCCAGTTCGCATGCAAACAACTCTCTCGAACAACATCAGTCGGTCTGTGTTCACCTTGTTTAATTTCAATCTCATCCATAAAATATTATCTATCTATTTTATTTCATTCATTAAACTAGACTAGAAGACTGGATTGAAAATATAAGGCTAAAAAATACAGATGAAAACTTTTGTGGTTGTTAAAAAAATTATAATGACGAAAAACTAATAATAGCTCATGACGTTCATAACTGATAGCTCGAGGGTACGGTATTTATAATTATTTATTTATACTTTGAGACGAATTGTAGTTATGACGAAATGAGATTGATTTGGTCATTCTTCTGAGCTCCTGATGCGATACGGGAGAAACTTACTCATCATTATGAGATTGGCCTGTTGGAAAAATTTCCAGCTATAATAATTTATAACCCAGAATTTACTTTTTTGCTGATACTCTAATTTTTTTAAACGTTTTAATCGTTCAAAATGGATATCAAAATAAACGATAATGTTCTCTAGCATACTAAAAAGTGAAGATTGCATCATGAACCTTCATCCACCCTCCCATGTTTACTCATAATTAAAATCTCATTAATTCTGAGACAACTTAACAAGTAATTGAAATGCTCTGGCTTCTGGAGTTCTAAAGAACTTGAGAACGCTTGTATTCTGTGACATAATTATTGTCCAATTTGACTAAAGAACCGATTTACATTTCTTTTATACTTTCCTTTGGTAAATGGAGAAAGTTTCAAAAAGCATTTCTGTGAGAGGGCACAGACCGATAAGGAACAATTCCAAATTTTCAGCCCGTGGAACTAATCAGAAATTTTCGGCTATTATGGCCCCTAAACTAATCGATTTGTTTTTGCCAGGCAACAAGCCGCTTTATAAACAAACATGGGCTACGAAATCGTGGGAAAGTTGTCAAAAGAATAGAGATAGTTGATTTTTTGTGCGTTGAAATAGCTGTTAAAGTGACAAGAAGTGTCATGAAGTTGTATATCAACACTAACATACCCTTGGCCCAAAATTGGACACGGTATCTTCGTAAAGCTTGTCAAACATTTCGGACTGACCATGGAACGTGATGGTTTCAGAAAATAGTGGTTTAGTCTACAACTCTGCCCTCAGCTTTCTTTTCCACAAAACACTCGTTCCAGTCAATTTTGTAGAATGGGTTCTAGGAAAAAACTATTTCTCAGGTTCAAAAATGTGCAATAAGATTTTGGGGAGTGAAATATGGGTTTGGGTGCAAACCTATCTCACATATTTATGAATTGCCCATAAGCTTCGGACTCTAGCCTCTTGACCATTAGATCAGTTGTGAGTAATGAATGAGTAATGAACACAAATGCCGATAATATTCTTTATTTAATATGTATATTTTATGGAATTTTCAATGGAATAATTTTAGTATTTCACTTGGAATATTATGTGATTTGATAAAACTTTGCAAATGCCTATTGGAAGGGCATTGACTTTCTACTATTAGTGCAAATTTTTTCATACATAAATGAACTCACATTAGTCTTAAATCGAACTAATCACTTGTGGTAAACATGTAAGAATGCATGAATAAAGAATTACATTACAGGAAATTATGTTGTGCCATGAAAAATACAATAAAGATAAAGGTTAAATTAGCTTTGAAGTTATTTTTTAAAAATAGCTTTTGAAGTCTCTATAACTCGCAGAGTAATATTATTATAATACTGGTACTCTTGCAGAGATCCAAGTTCTTATCATACCGCTCTAGAATCTAGAATGATTTGTAAAATGGACTCATCTGCATTTTAAAACGTTAAATCTTATAAAATTCACGCTCCAAAGCATATCTGCATTTTGAAACGTTACATATTATAAAATTCATGCTCCAAAGCTTAGATGTTTCTTCAAGAACGAATCATAAAAAACCTGGGACTGGTTTTTCAACACTTTCCCCTTAGTTATTGAGTTATTAAGACTATTAAGAACTAATAAGCATATCCTCTAGTAAAACTTGTATATTCTTAATCGGGTTGTAAAAGCAAACCTGAGTGAGCATGGGCTCATCTGCAAAATGTTAGTTTTCAAATCCACTGCACAATATGAGGAGCGCATAGAGGTGAACATTGATCAACATTTGATCCTCTAAAGATTATGCTAGTATTTTATGTTTGTTAATTCCAATAACGGAAGAAAAACAGTACTTAACGATATAGAACTCTTGTTCAAGAGTTATTGAACATTGTTTATAGATTAAATCAATACCAATATCACCAATAATTTATTCTTCATACTTAACATTTAATTTTTCTCTCCTTCAGAGATGTAAGCAATATATTTCACATGTACCATATCAAACAAGAACCGACTACGCTTTTTGATCTGACTTCATTCATAAACTCAACATGAATTCTTCAGTTAACATTTTTTATGGCCAGGTATAGGCATAATCTGGCAAGTTTATTACTGTTTATCACTGATGTGAATGGTAATGTAGACCCGCTATACAATTTGAGAATTTCGTAATCTTGAAAATAGATTTCATTGTTTTACAAAATTACAATGGTGGTACGACACTCCCTATGTCTTTTTTGTTCTAGTGTCTTCACTTTGGGCTAAAATTTCGAACTCCGTTCACCAAAAGCGTTGCAGGATAATAGCCACAAAAGGCTAAGACAGTTGTCTGATTTAAGTTGATTTATGGTGTTCTCAAACAAAAATGTTCAGACCTTACCTATGGTGTTTGTTGGACAAGCAGCTCTATGCCCTGTTTGGTCACTGTCCAGTCCTTCGTTCAAAAAGTCAAACAAGAGTGATGTGTTTTGAGATCCCTCCCATTGTGTGAAGCAAAAACAAGTGGAACTACTCTAGCAAAGATGTATGTGGATCTGTTGATATTTTCTCAAACGTTTTTAAAACTGTTTCTTCTTGAAACAATATATCCTGACATTTTACGGTGAGAGAAATGAAGCCTTTGTATTAAAAGCAATGTTGTTAAATTATACAGAATGTTTCTAAAATACCGCTTAAATTGAGTTGGAGGTGGCCGCCTCGTGGAAGATCACGGGTGGTTAAAAGGAAGAAATTGCCTCTCCCAAGAATCAAGATAGTTTTTTTTAAATTAATTTCTTCAACCTCCAATTGTAGAATACATCTATTGCTGATTGTGTAGTTTCCTATTCTATACAGGTAGTATAGAAGCATCCTCTGAAGTATAGTACCTCTGAAGAGCAAAGGATTAGTTTTATGAATCGATTTATTTATCCTTAATTTTTATATTTTTTAAAACATAGATATTTAGTCAATGTATACGTAATACTCGATTTTTTTTAAACTGATTATACCATTCTGAAATAAGTAACAACTATAATCATCACAGGTGTAATTTTCACTCGGAAATAATACATTTTTCCTCTACGTTGTAATATTTTTTGTTATTCATTGGAGATTTGGAATATTGGAAATCATATTCAATTTTAATCATATTCATATTCATTTAAATTTAATCACATTCAATGCAAATGAACCGCACTGCTTTTTTAAAACAATAAATCATCGAAAAACTCAATTTAATTGAGGGAAGGTCGTGGAATGCTCTTGGTGAAATATGAGCAATCTCAGTCAACATCGATGCCAACCAGCTCGAAGAGCAAGTTTAAGTTTCGACAGTAGCAGATGTTTTAAATGCAAAGCATCATGACAATTTAACTCTCCCCAGGAGGCTTGGCTGATGGAGTGCCTGCCTTTTCTCCTCTCCCATCTACTTTGGGCGACACGCAGTCTAAGATGAATTTCCGATAATAAATTCTCAACACCAGAAGGAATGCTAAGAATTTCTAATGATTAGATCTCACCTGTGAAGGCGGAACGTTTGTGGACAGTAGAGGGGAAAAAATCGGCTATGACAAGGTGTGGGGGTGTTGGGTGTTGGTGTTCTAGATGAGGAGATTGCTGGCTGTAGAGATAGATGTCCCTCTTTTATCACGAATTTTCTGAAAATGTCTTCAGTGACGCTTCAGATTCTTATCTCTTCCTCCTCCTTCTTGTCCGCCTCCTCCTCCGCACTTCTAAAATATTCCCAATTCGCAAAATCTCCTATTTTTCATTTACCAATACATTCATCGCTGAGAGGAAGTTTAATAGCACAAAAAAGAGACCAATCTATGGAGGGCAGCTCGTAAAGATAACAACAATAATATTTTTCTTCTAGTACTAAAACTTTTTTCAAAGAAACTTTCCAATATCAATACGTAACAAATAGACTCCTCGTCTTATATGTATTATGAAGAGCAATACAAACATGAATTGAATTCCTCCTCTATCACAAAGGAAAACAGCCAAAGTTGGAAGATAAATTATATTTCGAATTTTTAGAGATTGCTTTATTAGTATGCAAAACATGGGTGCTCATAAAATAGTAGTATTTCATGTACAAAATACAATTAGAGTTGTTTATTGCTCTCCCCTCTATCATACTCATACGTTCAACTCAATAGGATGTATCAGAAGCATGAAGGAGTCATATTCAGCTGAATAGAAATCTATGTATTCTGTCTTTTATGCGGTAAGTTATGTCTTTGAAAACTCCTAGGAATTCTTCCTGTTTGGGAAGACTACTCCAGAGAAAATGTTGAGTCTTAGTGACCGCAATTCAGTTTAATCTTAATAGGCAAAAGAGAAAATTACATTCATAGTGATATTGGGCTTTTCAACATCAAAAAAAAGAAACTGATAGAGAAGCTTCACCAAAGTTGAAAAACTTTTACTTCATTATGGCTTTTTTACGTAGAGGATTAATGTATTATGTGAACCTTATTCATTGTATATTATTAATTCATTCAATACCTTATTGCATATACCCTATATTCATTCATTTACCTTATTAATTGTTTGAAGTCCAATTCGATTTGGACGTTGTCTAGTAATCCTATAATTATGTATTAATAACATTATTGTATACCTTCTTAAATGTTTGAAGTCTTATTTGATTCCTTGTATGTCTAGCAACCCTATAATTATGTATTAATAAATGACCGGTCGGTCGCACCATCTATACCTAGTTCTCTACTATAAGTAAGAATTTGCATACCATCCCACACAGGCTAGGCCTCGGGATGTTTTTTCTTTTATTCATCTAAGGAAAAGAATCTTGTCCTTATTACGATTTTTATTGTTTGTTTTTTTATGTATTACGTAGCTTGTTTTTTTTATATAGCAGAGTTTTATGTGTTATCTATATGGTATATAGATCTTTTTCATTGTGATAAGAGACTGTTTTTCTGTTTATTGTAAATTGTTGTGGATGAATAAAATTTATTTCATTTCATTTCATTTATTTCATTTCATTTCATTTCAATCAGTATAATTAAGTAATAATAATATTAATCAGGGTACTGTGTAAAAAAAAGAATATAAAGGTAGTTTTTTTGAGTTTGGAAATGGTTAGAAAATTTATGAACTATAGCTCGTATTGGTGGAATCTTTTAAATAGGCCTGATGTTGAAATAAATAGATAAATGTTATGTTGCCTTTCTTAAAAATATGACGGAATGGACATTCATTAAATTCTATTGTAATTTTATACAATAAATAAATAGCTTTAAAAGACATAAGAAGTCTCCTCCCCAATGTAGCCTAAATTTATTATCTGTGATGTTTTCCATGACAAACATTGATGAACATTCTGGCGGCAGGCTGGTGAAGCTTCTCTTTAGAAGTGAAATGCATTCCTCCAGTATCTCCAGTAAAAGTGAGTGGAAATTATATATTAAATTGAAATACAGTGTCAGTTTTGAAATTAGATTGAATTTATTAACTAATAATTTATATTCTCTCTACATACATAGTTTGCCAACCTTCGTTTTCTAATGTTATCAATTTATTATTCATTGTTGATTTCAACATCATGTTTAGGGTCTGAGAGATTAGCCTCATTGAATAAAATACTGACACCTGAATAAAAATTACTTAGAAAACCCTTTTTTCGTTTGGGTAATTGCCGTTTGGACTATCGACGCCCTACTTTATAGCACAGTTTTATTATGATTTCCAATCTCATATTGTTAATCTTAATTTTGAAATTGACTGCATTTTTTGTTGGGCTTTGTCTTCACTCACTCAATACTGAACAAATGCAATTTGATTATTTCTCTCTTCAGAAGAAGTCCTTTCAAAGAAGTCTGATCAGAAGTAAAATGCATCCCTCGAGTTTCAATTTTGTGAAAAAATAAACTGTAAAAAAGACAGTATAAGTTCCAATGTTGAATTGTTTATCAAGGCATAGAAAGCATCAAAGATCCCATATCGGGAGTATAACATAATATTAATTTTCTGAGGAAAACGTGTGGGTGGCTTGGGTTGTATTGAGGAAGCGAGGCCATTTGGCAAGCAAACGGTGCTTGAAAGTTTGATGGAGCCGGTAATGAGGCGTGAGTGGTTAGTAGTCTGGGCCTGGGGCCACCTGTGAGCTGCCCTCAGCCCTGGGGCCAACGGGGCCCAACATGCGTTCCTGGAAGAGTGCGCCCTAATCCGCATGACGGGTCCCCGACTACGTACAAGGCCTCACTATATGCATAGTCTAGTGAGGTCTTGCTACGTAGCCCTTTGTGGCCGCACACACATCGTGATCCCATTGCCTTGCAGAGGCATGAACTGAGCGACTCAGCCAGCATCCCATCCGCTATGGTCAAGCGTTTTGTCTGCCGACTGCGCTAATAAAACATAATCCACAGCGCACACAACGAGCGAAACGCAATAAATCATGCAAGGACATCCGCCGACATGGCTACTGTCGAGCAAGAGCTGCGCTCACTCGTGTCTTCTATTTACGAACTCGTCTAATAGGTTATGGGTTATAACCTGCTTCAAACTTTGTTTTCTACAATATGCTTTTACAGCTACTCTACTATATCCGCATTCATTAATCACATGAATTTGTAGCAGATATTTGTTGTAGGTGATCTTGCAACAGTTGAGTCAAAGATCCCTTGGTGGGCTAGATTGAATTTTAATAAATTTGTTAGCTTCATTTCTTAACCTGGATTGATTAAATTTTATTGCCGTTGCTTTCACCATTTGACTTATCTCATGGTAGTAGTGTGGTATTGCAGGAACGGCCTAACCAATCACAGGCCTGCATTTCAAGGTCACCCTCCTTAGGCCACGCCCCCCCCTGGCCAATGGGAGAAGACCACGCCCCTTTAGGGGGGGAGTCGGCCATTTTGTAAATTTTTGAGGCACGCCATTGGCTGCACATGTTGGAGTGGGGGACCCGTTTACCCCCCCTCAAGCCCCCTGGACCTATCCCCCTTCAAGCCCCCCTGCCCCTGTCCAAAGGAAAATGGCGCGCGCGCCCACGGTCTTTTTCCTTTTTTGTAGGTTTTGCCCAAACCTGTACTACATGAAAACAGCCATTTTGAATTGTTTCCACTTTTTTTTGGGTGGGGGGGGATAAGTTTAGGAGAGAAAAAATAAATAACCTTGTTTAAAACAGCCATTTTCTTTTTGTAGACATCTCCCAAACCTGTACTACATGAAAACAGCCATTTTGAATTGTTTCCACTTTTTTTTTGGGTGGGGGGATAAGTTTATGAGATAAAAAAATGAATAACCTTGTTTAAAACAGCCATTTTGAATTGTTTCCACTTTTTCTCTTTTTTTAGGCTTTGCCCAAACCTGTACTGCATGAATTTTTCTTTTTTTTTAGACATCATTCAAGCCCGCACTGTGTGGGGGTAAGGTTAGGAAAGAAAAAAATAAATAACTATGTTAACAGCCATTTTGAATTGCCTCCTCCACCTCCATCACCTATAAAATGGAAGTCCTATCTCTCTCATTGCTAGAACTTTCTTTGTCTAAAAAATCTTTTTATGAGTAGTTTTTATAACGATTTATTAACCGTTGTTGCTCTGGTGTTGGAAACTGGTTAGCATCATATTTAACCTCTGGCTCTGACATATTAATCCTACGAAAAAACTCATCAACACAATGTTCTAGTGTAAGCCCACGACTTTCCAATTCCTCCCAGTTGAAAGTTCTCATAGCTATTAGACACTTTCCTATCAAATGATAAGCATATCGATACATTATAGTATTTAAATAATTCTTGTAATCCTGACTATTATGTACATAATCGATTAAAAGGCTTTCTAATACTTTTATACTTGTGTTAAGATTTTCAAAGGAGACAAATCCGGCTTTCTCATTTTTAAACTCTGTTCTACTCAGCAAATTATCTTTTTTCTCTTTATTAAAGTCATCTTTACTGAGTAGTTTTTCTCTCTCATTTTTGAATTCTGTTCTAGTCAGTAAAATATCTTTCTTAGCTTTATTAAAGTCATCTTTACTAAACAGTTTCTCTTTCTCATTTTTGAACTCTGTTCTACTCAGTAAATTATCTTTTTTCTCTTTTTTGAAGTCTTCCTTACTAAGCAGCTTTTCTCTCTCATTTTTGAATTCTGTTCTAGTCAGTAAATTATCTTTTTTCTCTTTATTGAATTCATCTTTACTGAGCAGTTTTTCTCTTTGCCCCTTTGCTTCTTCGATAATTATTTTCAAACTCGAATGAAGATAGTCAGTTGAGACTAAAGCTGTTTTTTCTTTATCAAAATTTGATCTAGTCAAAATTGTTTTCTTAAGTTCATCTATTTGTTTTTCACTATCAATAATATGTTTACCACGTGAAACACGTCCGAACCTGTCTACAGACATGATGTAACTAAAAATCTGAAATTACTTGAGCCTAACTGTTGTGAAAAACATACTCTACCATCAATCTAACAATGTTAGCCCTTTCTGATACATTTCAGCTCTGCCAGATCGAAAATAACTTCCCACAACTGATTAGAATCTGTAATTGTAGTAATGGGATGATCATTGCTACATCCATAGTGAAAATGTCCACGTTCCTCAATTACAATATCTAAGAGCTCATAAATTTCAGAGAGGATGGAATATTTTGAACTAGAATTTTTCCATGAGTCATCGCTATCAGATGACACCTTATCATCATAATCATCCTTATCTTTCTTAACATTTTCAACACAATATTGTGAGAATTTTACACTATTAGCTAGCTCTTTAAACTCATCCAAACTTATACCCATTAACAATCTGGATAATTTCTTGAACTTTGCAAAACTAAAACATTGAGACATTTTTAAGGTTATGTTTTAAAGAAGCTCTCACTGCGCGCTGCTACTACTACCTAACTGTAGCTCTAACAAACTTATACTAAATCAAATGCAATACTTACCTAATATTATATATTCTTCTCTTTCCACCCGACGGGAGGATGAATTCAATTAAACTTGATAGTTTGCTATCAGGTTTAACTAGCTCCATCTTTTTGCCGTAAGAATTTGCGGGCGTTAGCACTCTTAAAGCGCTTCCCCATCTCAAAACTGAAACATTGATTTTGCTTCTACACTAGACTACTGTGAAAAATATTTTTCATAATAGTCTAATATGGAAAATCTCAATTTATATTCAGCTAAGAAACAGGCCTATACTGCAGTCTACTTATCCTATATACTCACTTTTATTGCTTCGCTTTCCACCCGACAGGAGGATGAATTCAATTAAACTTGACAGTTTGCTATCAGGTTTAACTAGCTCCATCTTTGTGCTGTACGAAGCTGCAGGCGTTAGCTTAAAGCGCTTCCCCATCTCAAAACTGAAACATTGATTTCGCTTCTACACTAGACTACTGTGAAAAATATTCATAATAGTCTAATATAGAAATCTCATTTTATATTCAGCTAAGAAACAGGCCTATACCACTATCTTCCGCATTGCTCTAACATGCTGCATTATCCAGAAGAATCAGCGATGGTTTGTCCTCCTGATGAATACATCTCATAACATATCTCCCGCTATTGAAACTTTCCAAAGTTTGAGCATTCAACTCGGATAGAAACTTTTCCGGCAAATATACATCAAAGTACGAATGTCCACCATGATTATTAATTTCATATAATCGCAGTATAATTCTTGTTCCAAATTGTGTGCGAGCTAACCTTGCTTTTTGAATAGGATAACTAAAGTCAGATTTCAATCCATGTATTTGTACAATAGGAATATTCTCCCGCGATGTCTCATTGAATCTAGTCAAACTGAATGGACGCGATTCCTGCTGCTGCTGCTGCTGCTGTTGTCGCTGCTGATACATGGCGGTTGAGAAAAGCACAACTGTACTCGACCGGCGAAAAACTGGTAATGATGAAAAATATGCTGCCGCCTGCAATCACCCGCCGCCGGTTTCCTTATCCCCACCACCAGATTTCTTCTCCGCTCAAGGACAGACATGTTAAAACATGTCTGTGAGCAGTCAATAACCTTTTGTTTCACATATTGCGCAACACTTGATCTTCAATTTGTAATAGTTTATAAACGCTTAATTTCAACGGTCTGTAATAACGTAGATAATCACTTAATTCATTAATATCGACAGTATCTAGAAAAATCGCCTTTAATTGTTTTGCAAATTCAACATCACCTCCTTTACTTTTAGTTTTTGCGATAGCCTCTTCACACACTTCAAACCAATCAATATAGTTTTGTAATTTTGATTCCAATTCACTATCAGCACTTAACCATTTGCTTGGATCCATAGCAACACTGTTGGCTTACTACACAATACTAAGCAATTTCTGTTTGCATTCAAGTATTTATATGAGTGGTAAAAGAACAGAAAAATTCACCGGATTAGCAACATCGCTTGTTAGATTGCAGATTCTCGCCCTGTGCAAGTACAATTGATATCCACACCATACACAAACCACTTCCTCTCCATTATAATAGAATCCTTGGCGTGCATACTTGCGTTTATTCTCCTTGGTGTAAAATGGACATGTCTTCATACTTTTCATCCTATCCCCCTCGCACAAATAATCTATTTTCCGATCAATTCCTCTCTCCTCCGCTTTACACAACATTGATGATAAATAGTGTTTAGCACTGAATAATGCGCACCTACCATCGGCAATCTTATTATGAATTTTGCAAGCATCAAAAGTCCAACAACTAGAGAACTTTCTATAATCAGGTCTTTCAAAATTATCTGGTATTGTTTCAACTTTATTGTGAAATTTCTTCAAAAACTCTGCTTTTTCTCCACCCTTTGTGTATATTCTATCATAGTTTCTAAGATAAGCTCTTATTGTATCATCAGAATAATCGATTTCGCCCAATTCCCATTTTATTTTATGATGATAAAATTCCAACCAACACACTTCGCGATATGTCTTCCATGATAGCTCTGATTTTGGAAATGGCGGTTTAAAATGTAGAATAATGTAAGTATTTTTTGGATCAATCATCGCAAATTCCTTTAAAATGAACTGATTATTTTCATCCTTGAAACCGTGAAACTCAACAACAGCGAACGAATCATCACTTCCACGTTTGTTCTTCCTCGAATATCCATCACTCACTTCCCCCTCCTCCTCCTCCTCCTCCTCTTCTTCCACCCGCGCACATTCAACCTCCTTGTCTAGATCACACTGCGCTGCCGCTTCCGAATACAGTTTCCTCGACGGTTTCGAAGAACAAATTTCACCCATGTCTTCTAATCCTGACAATAAATCACCGGTATAGCAAGATGGTAATCGCTCGTAGATATCCTCTTCTTTCCCAACTAGATAATCTTGAAGTAAGGTTGAAGAAGTTGATTGCGATAGAGAGTCACACGATGACGAACTTCCACTCGATAGCATGGCCTTTCACCTACTGACATAAAACCTACCCACTCCAACTTATATAGCCTACCTGCTGCACTCTATCGGAAAAACTACTGCACCTCTCTCACCATAGATGTTAATGGTGTATACTCTACAACATTATCGCTTATTAAAATACAATAAGCAGCAGTTGCAGCCGGCACATCTTTTCCAAATTCAAACTCAAGTCTGACGTCTACTGAACTCTTTAAAGTTGTTGTCTGGTGTGAGCAGTCAATCACCATAATCGGTGTATCTTTAGTGAATGTACTAAAATCAATTTCATTCCCATGTTCAGAATTTACCGGCGAATTAGAATAGCTTCCTGCAAAATCTAAAAACATTCTATACATTAACTGTTTGTTACCGAGAAGGTTATCATAGGGAAAGTAAACAGAATTTAAATACAATTTTACATTATACAACTCGCACAGGTCAAATTTAGCCATTGTAGAATTATATTTCAATTTTCTATCTGTTTGAAAGGCTAAAATTACAAATCTCGGCGCATCTGAATACGAAGCGGTTTTAATTGTCCAACTGTGTACTTTTGTTGCCGGTAAAACAGGATATTCGTGAATTTCCCATTTTCTAAAAGCAAGTTTTAACGGACGATCGCTATCAAGTAGGCGTAAAAATCTAAGGCGTACATGATCTTCAAGTTGTAAGTATGGCACTTTCCACTGTAATTTTGTAATGTCTATCTGAACACTTGAACCAGTTGCCGATTCGATGCAATTAATATCCGACGGCGATCTTAACAGTACGAGTTCTTGTTTCAGATTTAATATAATTTGTTGAAAATCTTCAAAAAAAGCTAAAAGTAATTTTAATGGAATACAAAAACTGAACTTGTTTTCGGTTAGAGTATACCCCTCCCTGTCGAAACCGGCCAAATGGTAAGTATTTTTATCAAACACGCTTTTCAACAGTAAACCTTTAATAGTACTTGTGAGACCTACAAGACGCGACTTTGCTACAGGGTGACCAGCCAACTCATATCTTATTTCATCAAACATAAACCCGATTGCATTACTTACTAGTTTATACTGTGCATCTATAATGTTACTCACACCGTCTACACCTATTGCAGTCTTTTTACACTTAACTTCACCTTCGATAAGTAGGAACGATCTGCATGGTAGGCTATAGTTATCTTGCGAATTAATTGGGATTCTTATCTCATCAGAATTTGATAATCTTTGGTTTGCATAGGGACCGTGGGAATGGTACTCTAGACTTTTTATCTCGTTAAAAAAATGTATTTGCCTTTCAACATCCAAGATCTCACTTATTGCCGCTGTTGACGACATTATTCCAATTCACTTGGAATCCTAATTTCTCTAAAATCTTTGCGTTTTTAGATGTTAACACGGCGGAATGTGAAACTCTACTAACACTCTTTTGAACCTTTCTCTTCCCTTTCCTTTTCATCCTTGTTCTCTTTCCATTAAGATCACTATTTTCATATTCGCTATAGCTACAGCGAGCTGAATACGGGTTGAATACAATGAAACCCATTTTACTTCTTCTTCTTCTCTCGAATATGTAATCTAACCGTTAATCTGTCTCCTCTGAAATCGACTAATGAACCGTTCTGGTCCGTCACTTTCACATTAATGCTCTGAAACTTGTGCGTATTTAAACGTACATAAACAATTGGATTTGGTGATTCATTAATTAAATATCCTGGAGGAACTCTTGGAAGAAACTCGTAAATGGTGTGTTTTTCTTTTCCATCACTATAACTCCCACACGCCAAATTACATGAAACTTCGATTGTTGTAATCTTGGATATTGAAACAAGTCTTCTGGAATAATGCCAAATAAGCGGTGCTAAGACTTCTCGATTAAAACCCATTATTTTGCCAATTGAATCATTATGAGTTAAATCAATCGGTTTATCAGAATAGATTTCGATTTTCATAGTATTATTATTCCCGCGTATAATGAGACCGTCACCAGCTACATTCAATTTTTCCTTGATCAATTTTACAATATTATCAATTTCATAAGAACCTGTTTCGAGTTTGACTAATTGATCGCCGTATTTAAAACTAGAATTTTTATCTTTAATCACATTTGGAATAGAATTAAAAGTCCACAAATTGACTAATCCAATTTCATATTCACAATTTCTATCTAATTCTATAACCTGCGGTAAATGTTCGTATAGATCGCTGCTTGTACCGGTCAGCGATATTACAGCCATAGCAGTACTTACCTCTGCTACTAAAAAGTTACAACTGAGCAGACAAGAATAACAAACACAGATGCCCGCAAATATTTGTATTAGGTTTTTGTATTTCATCAGCATTATAGAAAACGTTTACCCTTTTCTGTTTCTTCCAATAATTTACCAATTGTAATGGAGGTTGTAGGTTACCGATTGGATCAAAATAGAATACATTTATACCTTGTTTGTCATAGCACACCCAGTGTGTACCTTTTCCTGAATAATTATCCAAATTCACAATCGCCATCTCATTGAGACGAATTCTTTCTGGTAGTGTATCCTGCATATACACACCGCGCAATGGAATTTTCAATAAGTATGCCCACTTTTGTAGATCATGATCAGACAAAGCTTTATTGAGTTTTAAGTTCTCAATATTAACCGCATTCATGTTTTCCTATTCTTTTTCCGCCTACTTCTAGCTTCGCGTTTAACCGGTTTTGAATGAGTCTTCTTCCTTCTTCTCTTGCTTTTCATAGACGACAATAGGCCGTGTGCGTTATGCGGAACCGTCGAAGTCGAGGAGTTTAATATTCTCCCACCAAAATATTCTGGGTATGGTCGGAGATAATATCCCCTTCCCATTACATGATTTGTCAATCGCTTAATAGCTTCCCGTCGCATAGAATCACTATTCCTTTTTTTACCCACTCCTTCTCTTTTCTTTCTAGATGTTTTTCTCACTCCTTTCCTTCTTCTACCACTACTACTAGAAACATGTGGAATTTTCATTCCAGATCCAATTACCGACTTGGCTTTCATTGCCAAAGTAACTAAATACGCTAATACCTTCTGCTTGTAGTCTGTCTGAGGATTCTTGAATATCGACCAAGCGCTGTCAGCTAAAATTTTATCTGCTCGCGAACGTGTCAAATTATCAGACGAGCGCGAATAACTTATGTCATGAATTTTGCAAGCTTTATCGAGTGAATTAACTCCCGGATCACCTCTCTTAAGCCTTTTTTCTAGCTTTGTACCAGGTCCGCAGTACTGGTAAGAATCAAATTTACCCCAATTAAAATTATGTGGTAAATGCAATTCTCCAGGTAATGAATCTATTGTTTTATTAAGTAGGGTGGACGCCGCGCTACCCGCTCTATTCACAACACCTTTCGCAATGTTACCTAAGACAGATAATAAGCCGCTTCCTATTATTCCTTTCCTCGTTGTTGCTGTTTTTCTTCTTCCTCTATGCTTGCCAGATCTTGTTTGACTGTTTTGACAAACCATCTTTTCGTCTAGACAATCTCTAGAACACTAAGCTCATGTTGATCGTGCCGCCCACCTACCTAGATAATTCTGCAAACATGTTTTGTTCTATCTATAAGCTTCTTCACATCTTCTTCTGTTTGACTTGCACAATTGTTAAGAATTTGATAAGAATTGTAAAAATTACATACGTGCGAGTAAGGTGAGAGTAAAGTCGAATACCAACTTTCAAGTTGATAATCAAACGATTTTGGTATATTATTATTTAAACCTGATCGAACACAGGCATTAATAAAGAAAAGTGTTTTATTTTTAGTTCTCTCCAAATCCAATAAGTGTTTAGAAAACCAATCTGATTCGGTATTATCTTTGTCGAGTAGTTGATAACTTGTATCTTCCTTTTTGGAAGATGGTGTATCATGATTGAAGCTAGAATTCATAGTTTCCTTTTCAAATAGTACAGCACTTTGATTGAAATTTAAGACGTTTTGCAAATTTGGTGTAAAACATTTTTGATTAACTAATTCGGAATAATTCAGATAAAGAAGAATTAGAATTGAAAGCCAATATGCTATGCACGTAAAGATGCAAACTATCTTAATCACATTTGCTGTTGATCTTACACAAACCAATTGCGGTCTATATTGATTCTCATTATCCTCCTCTGTAAGACTCATTGCTGCACACGTCTGCTTTGTTCGAATGTATACAACAGACTATGATCATAACCGGTTTCAGTACTCGCAAACATGTTCAAACATGCACATGAAAATCAAATGTTTTATTTTTTGTAACACGATTTGGAAATTTTCTCTATAAATAGCCGGGTAAGCACACGATTTTCACCAATTACTTCAGTCAGTGTTTGCAAATACCACCACGCTGCCGCCATCATCATCATCATAGCTGCCATTCTAGGTAAGTGTTAGTATAACATAGTATAAACACAAAATAATACACAAATTTCAATCAAACCTTTTTTTTATTAAAAAAATATTAAAATTTTGTCAATTTAATATTGGTTGTGATGTATTGCTTTGCTTTGCTGCCCTTTTTCTTTCTATTCCCCACCACTTCTTCCACCTTAAATATATGTCTTACCTCCAGATGATATTGATTCCTATTGAAGGAATCAATATTTTTAGAGGTAATAACATATATATAACGGTGTGGGAGGAAAACCGTAATATTGCTGCCTTCCTCCCCCCTCATTGACAGGAGCACCCTATCACCGTAGATTGTTTTCACAAGCTTGGCGTGCTCCACCCGATATTTACACCGCTCAGAGAGCTCTCTGAGCGGTGTTGCTCGCCGTCGTTGATGGTGACGCGGTCGGTTGAATTCATTGATATCGAATTCTTGAGCTTCGCCAGCTGCGTCGCCATCATCAGAGTCGAGGTTTTGCTGCTCCTCTTCATCGGATGAAGTTAGCGACAGATCGATTGGCTGCGTTTCCGCAGCCAACATTGCCTCTTGATAAGTGGTGGAGGTGGAGGGTGTGGGATTGGACGCAGCCAACATTGTCTCTTGATAAGTGGTGGAGGTGGAGGGTGTGGGATTGGAGCAGACTGTCGCCAAACCGCGTTGTTGCCACTCACGTTCCAGAAGCCATCGCTGAAACAGTGATGGCGGCACCGACCATGCTGGGAGGTGTGGAGCCGGTGTGTGAGCGGTCAACGAAGTGTTAGCCTCCGCCTCCATCACCTTAAATCAGAAACACACATTCAGTTAGACATGGTTTTTAGGAATAATTTTCCAAATTTTTGAAAAAATTCTTCCAAATTCAAAATTTGCAAAATTATTAGAAGTCCAAATTTTTTAGCGGTGATGACGGTAACGTTGTTGAGCCGTCTTAAAGTCAACAAGGGTTGAGAGCTACATTGATTGTGACGTTCACATACTACTAGTACTACTATGAGCTGTGCTAAAGTTACACTTTTCATACAATTATTAATGCTGTATCTGTTTATTTTTAAAATTGTAAGACAAACGAATAATTTTCTATCTATCTAACGTATAAAACTTTTCCAGTGTAGCACATACATAGTGATAAAAAAAACATCGTTTTTATCTAATGATAATTTCGATGTTAGTATAACATTCAAAGAAGGAAAAAATTAACTCGAAAGAAGAAGAAGATATCATTACTAATGATGTATGTTTTAAAGTTTAGTGTTGAGATTTTTTAAATAATATTTCACAAGAAAAAATATTGCAAAACATACCTGTGGTTGAATGTTGGCGGTGGTGTTGCTGGGTGTAGTTGAAGAAACCGTGTTCATGTTGCGTGCGTGCAATTTGCAGGATAACTGATAATTTGGCATTCGAACTGTAGCGCTTTATATACCCAAAATTCGTCCTTCTTCAAAGCCGGTACTAAACACCGGCCATCATTATGTGTGTGTGTGACTTTCACAAAGGACAATTGCGGCGGCGGGCCAACACCCGAATCGGGAAACGGGAAGAAATTCTAGTTGTCCTTAAAATCGCGTCGGGCTAACGCCTACACCAGAAAGATATTTTCATTGTCTCATCACACTCTGACGTACATCATAAAGAGAATACATCCTTCTGCGGTGTGACGTAAATTAGAAGGGAAATAACTTTGCAAACATACAAAGAAACCGTTTATACTCGCACCGCTGTTATAAATAGCTTAGTTCTTCTATTGACAGTTTCATTGTTGAATTTTGTGCTGTGAAAGACGTCTAAGCTGACGTTATTGTTTCAGAATCAACTTCTACCACAACGTGAGATATCCTTCTCTACATTTGTATTAGCATTTTGAGAGGCTGACTGTCCATCCCACCGTGCTGACGACGTATTTTCTCTACAATCACACACGCAGATATCCTTCTCTACAAACAGCCTGAGAGGACACGGGTCATCCTTCACACCTTCTTCATCCATCGTTCGACAGAATTGAGGAGAATTCAACATCGTCTTGAACGACATTCAGATTAGACGGCTCAAAGCACAATTTCGGTGAGATTACATCTGATAATTTGTTTCGGAACTTTTGTTATACAATTATTCAAATGGAATACAAACTTGAATGTTCATCAGCTGCGATTAGGAACGTATAGATTTAGATTCATTAATAACGAAATAGATTTAGAGTTACAACGTTAAAAGATAAAATATTTGAAATTTTAATTAATCAATCGAGACATTTTGACGGAAACCTTCGTTGGTTCATCGCTGCTACCGTTAATCTTGTAAAGTTATCTGCGTTAGCTGACGTTAGCGGTGATGGACAAGAATTGAAGGTTGAAACTAACGCAACATTTCACAGTACGTCTCATAATATCGTTAATATAAGTTTAAATAAGGATGAATTACTCAGTCAGTATGAAGCGGGGTCTAATAAGTTACAAAATGCTCTTGACAGATTTTTGTGTTTTGGCTCGGGATGGGTTGTTAATCGTATACAACATTTAGACCTTAATTTTGCGAGATACAATTCCATTTATGCAGGGTATAACAATTCATAATTTACTAGCACACCTAAGGCAATAATAACCAAAAAAAGTTGTAATTAATATAAAAAACTTACACGATAAGAAGTGCTTTCTATGAAGTGTTCTTGCATATCTGCATTACAGACGTAATAATTTGAATGTAGAATATTTAAAACAATACGAAAAAGAGTTAAATATTAATAAACTTTCCGTCAAAAATCATAAAAAATTCGTCGGATTACGATCAAATTTATATTCGTTTGAGTTTCTCAATGAAAATAATGAAATTCAAAATAAAAATGTAGCTAAAGGCGTAACAAGATACATTATTGATTCAAAACTGAGATTTTCAATGTATGAAAAATGCTTATTTGAACGATGTGTTCATTACGAATCATCAAATTTGATACGTTCCTATTTACACCATATATTTCAGGTTCGAGTGGGTAGAATTTGTATTAGTCTGCTGGATGATAAGCGTTTTTTACTTCCATGTCGAATTAAAACTTTAGCGTGGTTTCATAAAGACATACCTAATTTCAATGGAGAGGAGGAGGAGGGAAGCGCGGGTGAAGGTAGAACTTGAGGCCGATATCGTCATCAGGAAGTATTGGATAGGTCAGGTTTTGTTAGACGAGTGAAAGCACAGTTGAGTTGCAGACGTGTTGTGGAAGGTCAGTTTTTGCATTTCGCGTTAGCCGGCTTGTTGCAGCAAAGGTGAAGGACTCGAACGTGTTTTGCGTTATAGCGTGCATAAAAATCCGGCTGCATATATTATTTATTACAGCATAACGGTGGATGCGAGTCAACATTGAACTAAATTTTACACTCTTCCTTATTCCGAGTGCATGGTTATTACAAAATGAATACTGTTCGTCAACGTTTAGCTAAGGAATTACACTCGAGTGCACGTAAAAACTTTAAAAGACGGAGTTATGTTTTAAAGGGAATTTTGGACATGTTGCAGGCAGATTTAATTGAAATGACTCAGTTTACTAAAATAAACTCTAACTACAGATTTATTCTATCGGTTATTAACGCGTTTTCGAAATACGCGTACGCCGTTCCTCTCAAATCGAAATCTGGTCACGAGGTGAGCATAGCCTTAAAACCAATTTTTGAGAAAAATCGTGGTGTGCGTTTGCTGTGCACAGACCAAGGGTCGGAATTCTTCAATTCGCATGTGAAGGCGTTATTAAAGAAATATAACATACACCATTACCATGTCTACTCAGACAAAAAGGCTGCTATTATTGAACGATTTAATCGAACATTAAAGTCAAAAATCTACAGACATTTCACCAAAACCGGGAATTATAGGTGGATAGATATGTTAGACAAGATTGTAAGCCAGTATAATGACACCGTTCATTCGACGATTAAGTTAAAACCTGCTGAAGTTACACTAAAACATGAACAAAAAATTATTGCCGAGTTAAATAGACAGAAATTACGTAACCTGAAAAAGAACAAAATTAGACCTAAATTTCGTCTAGGCGAAGTAGTGCGCATTTCGAAGCATAGAAATATTTTTGATAAATCTTATCACATCAACTGGAGCGTAGAATTGTTTAAAATTGTTTCCGTATACCCGTCAGATCCGCCAACATATCAATTGAAGGATTTTAACAATGAACTTATATTGGGGAGGTTTTATGAACAAGAATTAAAGAGAACTGAGTTGGACGAGAATGATATGAATGTTTATTTAGTTGAGAAGGTACTGAAACGTAGAGGACGAAAGGTGTTAGTACAATGGGTCGGATTCAAACATCCTAGTTGGATTAATAAGACGGATCTTCTTGTTGATTAATAATACGTATGTATTTTTCAGAGTATGGCGTCAGCAATGTTGGAGTCGCGCCGCAGTTTAACAACTATTTTGAGTGACCTTATAGTAGAATTGAGAAAATATACAAGTGCAAACAGCTACACTTTGAATGAATTTATATGGTTTTTGGATGATGTAAAAGGTGTAGAAAAATTTGAACATTGGAGTTTTTGTTACACGTCAAAAGCGTCCAGCACATGTGATTGTTCACTATTAGCAATGAAAATAGAAGCGGTTCGCGAGTACCTTAGCGATGATTATTTTCGTGAACGTCTTGATAGTTGGTCTACTTTCGTTCGGGACTTGCTTATTATGTGTGGTGTAGAGGCTGGACTGTTTTATGACGAATGCTAACTCTTAATATTAGTATAACCGCTTAGGTTAGGAGAGTTAATATAAAACATTTATGAATATTGTATATTTTTTCAGATTATGTCATCATCATCGCTGTCGTTCAAATTTGAACCTCACAATTGTAAATTGACAAGGCTTTTAGAAAAACTTGTAGATGAGTTAAAATGTTGTTGTACCGATTCAAATTTTACTTTGAATGATTATTTATTATTTTTAAGTGGGAAATGTGAGACAATACAACAATTTGGACATTTAAGCTTTTGTTATCTATCAAAAATAGATTTTGATAGGTTGAAACGTGAGGGAAAAAGATTACCAGACGTTGTTGATACATGTCCTTGTACTAGATTGGGTATGATGGAGAGTGAAATACGTAGGTATGTTAGTGAACATGAAACTTTAAACTCTTTTGGAAAGGATATTATTGACGCTATGTTAGAGAGGTGTGGATTAGAAGCCGAGTTAAAACGTGATTAAGTTTAAGTTGCTAGATAAGAACATTTTCTTTCAATTGTTGAATTATTGTTTAAGAAAATAAATAAGTGTAATAATTTTTAAGTTAGTATATATAGCTTTTGGACATGTTGTATTATTGTTGTTTGAGAGAATATAGTGCGACATCTTGTTGGTTGTTTTATTGTGTGAAAAAACCCATGTTTTATCTTTTAGTTGTAGTTATGACGTGTGTAGGAACGCACACACAGACACACACTGTTAACAATGATTGAAAATAAGGTATCAAAGAAAGATGATGTTAAACCTGAAATACCTATTTTAAATTTCGACGAATTGATTATCAGCAGTACAAAGAAGACATCAGGTGAAAACAATAAGCATGGCGATCTTTTTCCGCATAATGTACGCGGCTTGATTATTGGGTCTTCAAATTGTGGAAAAACGAATATTTTGTTGAATCTAATTTTTAATAAAAAAACATTACGCTTTCGCAGTTTGCATGTATTTAGTAGTGATGAGCGTTATTTTGTTATCTGTGATTTAATAACGGTTATCGAAGAATAACTTCAAGAGCAGTTATCGCATCTGGCAAATAACTGTTATTGGGTTTAACCGTTTAACTCTTAACGAATACTGATCAATCAGTGATCAGCTGATCACGGTTTGCAATTCACGGAATACAAGCAACGTAACACAAATAATGTGTAAACGGTTATAACCATTTACGGAACTAACCATTTAGTAGTACAATGTTTTGCCGCTAGGTAGCGTGGTCGCTACTAAGTAGCAAATAACTCTAACAAAAATAACTTCACAGATTGGCTAAAACGTTATAGCAATAACAGATTAGCTAAAACGTTATAGCAATAACGGATTAGCTAAAACGTTATAGCAATAACGGATTAGCGAAAACGTTATAGTAATAACGTATTAGCAAATAACTCAACTGAATTGATGGAACAAAATGGGAAACAACCGTTTGGTAGTACAGTATTTTGCCGCTGTGCAGTGAAGCATTACTGAATATCAAATAACCCTTTACAATTGCGTCATTGCGAGTTACTCCTCTACTTCTATTAAAAGGTCAGTTTGTCACAATTCGGAGTAGTTACTCCTCTACTTCTATTAAAACGTCAATTTGTCGTGACACAAAACTAGCGAATTGTGGAGCTTTTTCACTTCTTTAAATAAAGAAATAGCATCATGTAACATGTGTAAATGCCAACTTTCATACAAAAGGACAACTTCAAATTTTTAAACTTTAAACTTTCACATGAACTTATTATTAAGACCTTTAATATGGCACTGGCTAAATGGCTAAAGCAGTGTCAAAGTAATAAATTCTTGATTTTGATATTCCATCACAAACTGTTTATAATTATTATCACTATGGGTAAGTTTGACTACTAAAAACATTTTTAATTTTTAAAATACTGTAATCTAAAAGAGTTTTTCATCCGAGACATAACCAGATTTCAGCTGAAAGCCATCATATTAATGTCTCAGTTCAAGTAAACTATTTAGATTTTCTTAAAAACTGTTTTTAGTGGTGAAACTTACAAACCCATAGTGATAAATCTCTTTTTGATTATTTTTTGTTCATATATTTTCTTGAATAAGATCTCATAGATTTGTTCTGTTCCAATTATGTTATATTGTTGATTGTTCATTTTATTTGTAAAAATTGTGTTAGTGGTTTTTTCATTTATATACTGTTTTGAATAGAAATATCTCTTACAAGAAATTATATTAAAACAATAACTCATTTTCCCAAAAAAATTTGGAATTCTAATTGTTTTTAAATATTTGCATGTAGAAAATAGTTTTTCTACAAAATAAAATGTTACTCATTTTTTGGTATCAATACTGTACAGCTGTTGTCGTGCACTACTTCACTACGTGTACCGATTGATAAATAATAGTCGTTATTAAATAACGGTTTAAAATAACCGTTAAACAGAAGTAGCAGTAACTGTTATAACTGTTAACTGCAAATAGCACTTTAGCTCATCACTAGTATTTAGTAAGTCGTTATATCAACCAAAGTATGTATTCTTGGAAAAGATTTTCTCCACGCTAAAGTTTATAAAGTTTTTTATGTCAGATGATATTTCTAGCATCCCGAACCCGAATGATTTAGAAAGACATTCTTTAGTAATCTTTGACGATTTACAACTGCAAAGAGTTCCACAGATCAAAGATTATTACAGTATGGGACGACATAAAGAAATTGATGTGCTGTTTCTGAACCAATCGTATGCAAGTATTCAGAAGCACATAATTAGAGAGAACAGTAATATAATTTTGGTCTTTAGAGTAGATATATTATCTTTGAAACTCATATATAGGGATTTCGCTGAGAGCGATATGATATTTAATACTTTTAAAAATATGTGTTCCGAGGTTTGGACTAAAGGTGAAGGTCATAACTTTGTAACAATCTGCACGGAATGTAAATTAACCGATGGTAGGTACAGATTGAATTTAGACGTATTTTTAGACCCGAACCAGTTCAAATAGACTAGTATATAACAAACGCGATTTGGCGGTTAGTTGTTGAACGGCATTCTTATTGAGTGTTTGCAATTATGAAAGGTGGTAAGAAAACGGTAGGACAGAGGAGAGGGAAGGAAAAGGTGAGAATAAAACGGCGTGGAAGGGAAATAAAATCGAGAACAAGTGTGAACGCTAGTAGAGATCTTTTAACGAATAAAATTCACGATTTGAGGAAATCCATTGTTGAAAAATTTAATACTTTACGCGGAGTACAGTCTGAAACAGAGACAAATTTGAAAAATAGGTTGGCACCAATTATAAACCCGCTCCAGGAATTGAAGGAATCTTCACATAAAATTGAAAAACAAATCAAAGCTGAGAAAGATGATTCTAATGAAAAGGATTTCTATATAAAGAAAGGGGAATCGACAGCTGAAGAGGAGGAGGAGGAGGAGGAGGAGGAGGAATTGACAGATAATGAGTCTGTTTATTTCGACGAAGGTGAAGAAAAAGTTGACAAAAAGTCGGATTCATCTACTGTTTTAAGTAAGTCATTTTCGCTTAAGAAAAACCCGGTACAAGTTTTGCTTGATTCTTATTTAGACAGTTTTCACACATTAAAGAAAAAAGGTGTATCATATGGAATTCAATATAATTTGGAAAATGGTACATACTTTATGGGAAATAAGGTACCGATTGAGTTTGTAGATAAATACATTATTGTTAGAGGTAAAAAATTTAAAATAACAACTGGTTTGTTAGAATTACTTTTTGAATCACAACCGAATGACGACGAATGTAGCACACTCGACTTTCGAAATTATAGAAAAATTTTAATTGAAACAGGGGCGCATTTGAATAAAGATGGATATGTAAAGAGAACTAGTGGAATTAAATCACGGTTAATTCAAAGAATGTTTCCATCAAGAACTACTTTGGCTGCAAGACCAAAAAGGTGAGACGTATGGTTTGGTTTGCATTTTTTGAGAAATACAAGTCAACACAGATCTTATATTTTCTATGATAATCCAAATGAGTTAGTTAGCCGGTTAGTATTACTTTTATCTTCCAGAAAAGCTGGTAACCAATCACATTCGATCGAAATAAATTCAATTTTGGAAGAACTGAGGGAATCCAACATTATAACCTAGACTAGGCGTAGGCGTGAAGCAGGTGCGCCGATAGCACGGTAGGTTGAAGAGTAGGAACAAGCGACCTACGAATAACGTAGAAAGGGGACAAGTCGAGAACATGATGTGGGTTGCGAGCGAGCCTTGAGAGCTGCGACAGTGAAGCGGTCTGTCGGGTGAGCAGAATACGAATTAGCGCACAAAGGAGACAGGCCGAAAACATGCTGCGGGTTGCGGCGTGGGGGGTTACGGGCAAGTGGAAGGAAACTGGCCGATAGGCGCCCAATATAGTGCTAGCATTTGACGTTGGGTGGGGTAGCCTATTCAGGAGACCGAATAACATTCTGACCGGCAAGTCAGTTCTACGGCAGCTGCCGCTTGACACGGAGCAGGTTCTGTGTTCTTTTTTCTTCTCAACATAAATCGCGTTGATACGCCGGTCGGGCTCTTTGTTCTGCAAACAAAATATGACTCAAGGCTTCGCTCTTACTATCTTTGTTTTGTTTTTTTAAACTTGATTCTTGTCTCCTGCTGGAGATGGAAACAATTCAAAATGGCTGTTTTAAACAAGGTTATTCATTTTTTTTCTCTCCTAACCTTATCCCCCCACCTAAAAAAAAAAGAAAAATTCATGCAGTACAGATTTGGGCAAAGCCTAAAAAAAGAGAAAAAGTGGAAACAATTCAAAATGGCTGTTTTCATGTAGTACAGGTTTGGGCGAAGCCTAAAAAAAGAGAAAAAGTGGAAACAATTCAAAATGGCTGTTTTCATGTAGTACAGGTTTGGGCGAAGCCTAAAAAAAGAGAAAAAGTGGAAACAATTCAAAATGGCTGTTTTCATGTAGTACAGGTTTGGGTGATGCCTACAAAAAGAAAATGGCTGTTTTAAACAAGGTTATTTATTTTTTTATCTCATAAACTTATCCCCCCACCTAAAAAAAAGTGGAAACAATTCAAAATGGCTGTTTTCATGTAGTACAGGTTTGGGTGATGCCTACATAAAGAAAATGGCTGTTTTAAACAAGGTTATTTATTATTTATCTCCTAAACTTATCCCCCCACCCAAAAAAAAAGTGGAAACAATTCAAAATGGCTGTTTTCATGTAGTACAGGTTTGGGAGATGTCTACAAAAAGAAAATGGCTGTTTTAAACAAGGTTATTTATTTTTTCTCTCCTAAACTTATCCCCCCCCACCCAAAAAAAAGTGGAAACAATTCAAAATGGCTGTTTTCATGTAGTACAGGTTTGGGCAAAACCTACAAAAAAGGAAAAAGACCGTGGGCGCGCGCGCCATTTTCCTTTGGACAGGGGCAGGGGGGCTTGAAGGGGGATAGGTCCAGGGGGCTTGAGGGGGGGTAAACGGGTCCCCCACTCCAACATGTGCAGCCAATGGCGTGCCTCAAAAATTTACAAAATGGCCGACTCCCCCCCTAAAGGGGCGTGGTCTTCTCCCATTGGCCAGGGGGGGGCGTGGCCTAAGGAGGGTGACCTTGAAATGCAGGCCTGTGATTGGTTAGGCCGTTCCTGCAATACCACACTACTCATGGTATTTCATATAGAATTTGTATGGACTCATTCATTTAGTAGGCTACATGCAATCTAATATTAAAACTGACACTGTATTTCACTTTTATGTACTGTTTTACTCACTTATATTGGAGATGCTTGAGGGATGCATTTTACTTCTGAAAAGAAGCCTGACGAAGCTTCTTTTCAGAAGTGAAATGCAACCCTCATGCATCTCCAATATAAGTGAGTAAAACAATATATAAAAGTGAAATACAGACTCAGTTTTAATATTAGATTGTTCATTAAGTATTTCGTCATGGAAAACATCACAGAGCTATATGCAACTCATAAATTACTTCAATATATAATTTTCTTAGTACACTTACTCAGGCCCGCCCAGAGAAATTCCGGGCCCCTGGGCAAACTTGAGTACGGGCCCCCTTCACCACTTCCAATATGGGCCTATGCAACCCTGTATTTTGTTTGACATTATGAATAAAGTATTGTTACATTGTTATTCTAAGGAAATAATCTGCAGAATACACAAAAACACAGCACATTTTCAACACAGGAACCACAGTCACAACACAAGAAATAGGCACCTTCACCTTCTTATTGCAAATTTGGCTAAGAAGGCTTTATACCAGAGACACTTCAATCACTTAGCACCAAAACTTTACAATCTGCTTCCAAGAGACATACAGGAAATACCACACAGCAAGAAATTCAAAATCAATGTACATCACTGGATAATAAACATAGGAAGACAAACCATACAAACCATAATTTCAAACAATATGTGAGCTCACTAACCTGATATTAAAACACTGAATCCTGAAAAATTTAAATTGCAAACCTGCTCTAGAACATGGCATGCCATAGTAGAGTAGGTTAATTTCCACGCAAAAAAATGTTTATAAAAAATGTAATCTTTGGTAGTTTTAGTCATGTAGTATTATATGTATATGTATTTGTTTAGATTTAGTTTTAAATGGAAATAAAATATTTATTTATTTATTTATTTATTGTTATGGAATCAAAATCAAACCACATTTGTTTATGAAGTTTATCATTCCCCAACTGACATAATGATAACATTTTTAAATAAATAAGACATCTTGATAAGCTCTTCTTATTGGATAACTATGTTCTGATTCTTAATTAAAGGCAGATTAATTTTGCCTTTCATTACAAAGATATTCATTGGAAGCAGTGGCGGATCCAGGCTTTGCGGGGCCCTGGGCAATTGACTTTGGAGGGGCTACACTTACCGGTGGTCTGGGGATCCTCCCCCATGATTTTTTGAAAAATTAGCCCTAAAAATGCGTTTTTGATGCGTTTTTTCAACTAGTTAGCTGTGCTATGATCAACTTATAGAACCGACCTTATTTGTGTATTATAGTGTAGTTTCCAATGTACTAAATTAATAGCCTAAAGGATTTCATCAGTTTGGCACTATAGGAAGTACGCATTGGCTGATTTTTTTATACGAAATAATGCCTTTTATGTGTATATCTTTCATGTTTAACGTGCTGAAAATGGTTAGCTAAGCCCAAACGCCAAAATTTGACATGGTTTGTCATAAAATATGCCAGGTCAAAACTGTAAAGTATAGCCAATACTCAAAAGTCGATACATTACGTTGGGTTTATTTTTTTTTAAATACCACCTTCTAATTTTATTTAGTCTTGCACTTTAAGCTATGCATAACAAACCTGGTTTATGCGGTTCACTCTGCTTGCTTATGGGGCTGGTTTAAGGGGTCGCGCTTCTAAACGACCTGCGTTTTTCAGTTAGGTCCGGACCGCAGGGCCCCGCTGACTCGCCCGGTCCATTTTTGTGGGCTTCTTTAAGTACTTCACACTGACGCAATAATTTTGGGGTGAGAAATTTCAAAAAACAGATTTCTATGTCTCTTTTTCTCTTCGCTTGCTTGAAGGCTAGTAGCTCAACCAGGGCCTCGCGGTTCTTTCCGACCCAACCAACCTGCGTTACGTTAGCCGGTTGCTCGGCTCGCCCAGCCCTGGATCCGCCCCTGATTGGAAGCTCAGAAAATGATGCAAATAGCTAAATTTAATGAGTTTCAACCAAATTTGATTGATCAAATGATTTTAAAGAAGAAAAAAGTATTTCAAAATTATTAAGAAATACATTTTTCTAAAATGAGAAGAAAGAAGAAATCTGGAAATCTATGAATTATGGATCTCATTCAAAAGTTGTTAAAACAGATTTTAAAAAACATGCTAATGTCAACATAAGTTTTTATTCAAAATCCGCACTTGAACATATTCTTGGCAATCCTAAAAATAACATTAAAATAATCGAAGAAAAATCTGGAATCTATAAAATGTGAATGATGAAAAAATTATATGTAGTCCAAAGCAAATATTAAATATCAGTTTAAAAGAACACTTTTTTAAAGTATCAAATTTTAAGTACAACCAACCAGAAAATCAGGCATTAGACAAACATGCTTTAGAATCTGGACACTCGTTTTCAAAATTAATTTGTTGACAGAAGTAAACAATCATGAATATCTTGATGCTCATGATACAATAGAAATGAAGAAAAAAGAGATTATCCTATCAATGGGAATAATGGAAAATTCACCTTTAAAACAATTACTTTTCAAGCCTTTTTGTTTGCCAAGTCTTCAATAATTGAAATAAGATCTTTATCTAAATCTTTATATTTTATTAAATTTTTAAATGAATTAAACCTTTTATCTTTAGAACTAACTAGGCCTACCGAATCTGATCTGTGTATGTTTAGTGTTTTTGAAATAAACTGTTGTTCGTTTACAGAGCCCAGGCCCCTCGAGAGCCAAGGCTCCTTCAGAGCCCGGGCCCCTCTGGAGCCCGGGCCCCTGGGCAATTGCCTTCCTTGCCCCCCCCCTCTGGGCGGGCCTGCACTTACTGCTATACTTAGTATACTACACTTAGCCTACTATCTATACCATAAATGATGAAGTTCTTTTGCCATTAGACGTCTCACGGTGTTTGATAGAGAATTTAGATGCTGGATAATTTATTCCATCTAATTTACATAACTGAATTCATAATATAACTATTTGGGGGAAGGTGAAATGAAACTATAGTATACCACGTACTACCTAGAGTTAAGGCACTATAAAGACGGGGTATGCTCACCCTCCATCTTGGTTCGTGGCATTAGGAGCCAAATTCGAATTCATATGTAACTCTGCACTCAAACATTTGATGATTGCAAGGCAATTTACGTAAATCTATACATATAGATGGTGAGAATATTCTGATACCTGAACTATTTTTTTAGACTAGGTACTGTACCATATACAATATTGGCATACGTTGAAGATAAAGCTATTTGTGTTTGATCAATTTGCTTGTTGAAAATATGGTAGGCTACATCTTGAATCTGTCACGTATTATTGCAACCCATTATCTTCATGAAATTAATATCAGTAGGCCTATCATTAATAGCTGAATTTGGTCAATTACATCAACAATGACCTATCCAACGAGTATATAAAAGACAATAATATAATATTATAATTACATAGCATAGTTTGTTAGTTTTTGTTCATGTGTAGACCAGCGGTTCCCAACCTTTTTTCTTCTGCATACCCCTACTTAAACCAATTTTACAGACATAGTACCCTCAAACTACTAACTCCTGAACGATATTTAAGGAGATAAAATAGTAGTTTTTTAAGTGAATTCAACGACTTGCAGTCAAACTTTTTTATTAAGAATAGAATCAGTAGAATTTACTTACTCTGTAGGCCAAACGTTTTCTAATCTTGGAGATCCATTTTCAGAGGCCAAAAATGGATTTTGAAAAATACCAAAAAAATCCATTTTTGGCCTCTGAAAATGGATCTCCAAGATTCGAAAACGTTCGGCCTACAGAATAAGTAAATTCTATCTATTCTTAATAAAAATTTTGACTGCAAGTCATTGAATTCACTTAAAAAGTTAATAATAACAACATAGTTTGTCATGGAACAAGAAATCCAGGAGATAAAATAGTATTTTAATATAATAAACTTTTTTTAATTCCTCAAAGTGCTCAAAGGTCGGGCGCCTTAAACACTAGACTACAGTGACCTTCTGTATAGCATCACTCTTCAAATGTTTTAAAGAACTTTTAAGGAACTTGTTATCAAATCTTTGATAGTGATAATCTATGGACACTTATGCTCTGAAAAAGCTCCTAGTGTTAGGCCTATTCACTAAATTTAAAAAAAAAAAAAATTTCTCATTTGAATTTGTTAATTCTTTATTTCATAACTCTGTCAACTTATATCAATGATTAAAATTGTGAAGGTAAATATGAGTATTCAGATATGAATGGAGTAAGCAGAAATCAATATTTTTATTACCTACACTTAGTAGCTCTGTAATACTTTATTCTGTGCATTGTAATACACACGTTTCTGTCATACCCCTGAGCATAATAGACATAGTAGATGACAAATGAAGTGAGGGACATGAGAATGAAAGTCAAGTGCTGAACAGTAAAACATTTTGCACTTTGAATTCAAACACCATCCACTCCATCTATCTAACTCAAGCTTTTCGATCGAGTTCTACGAACCAAGATGGCGGCTGAGCATACCTCCTTTTTACAGAGCCCTACCTAGAGTATAGTGTAGTTAAACGTGGTCAACAGGTAGGTTTCATTACGATAATCTATCACATCCATTTGTTGTGATACTCACTCCCCATTTCTCCAATGAATTATCTCTCCTTTTCATAGAGAGCGATAGGGGGATATGCCCACTCTTATAGAAGACTCATATTAGAAGACTCCGAATCAGAAATTGAATTGGGGTTATTCTTCTCATCTCCCATCCGGTGGGATCGAATCACACTACTGGAGGATATAATATATAACTCTACGTCTATAAATCAGGATGCGTGAGAGTTGCCCACTGTTTCATCACGCAAGAGAATCGAGGATCGAATTATTATTGAATGAGTAATTTAAGATTGGATGAGTATACTCGTAGAGTATATACGTTAGCATTAAAATGATAATGTTCACGGTCTGCAGATCTGCGCTAATTTTAACTTACTTAAGAATTTTTGATATGGTTTTCTAAATGAGAAATAATTTATCCTACTCGAGATAAAGCAGACGTCTGCGAATACCGCGCATTTTTAATGCTTGGCATTGAAATGGGTGGTAGTGATTGGCAGAGTAGTGAACTATAACACAACACAGATGACCATGGTTCAACACAAGCCAAGTTTTATTAAAGAGAATCGAATTATTATTTACAAGTGAGGTGACCCTTCAATAATAGAACTATAGGGTTTTCCTTGGAAGAGATGATCCTATAGTTATTATATCTTATATTTAAATATTTTGAATTTGAACCATAAATAATGGTAATTAAAACAAATAGTTATGTAATCTTTGCATATAATAATGCAATAATGCTTATTCAATGCATATTTTGATGAAATCTGATCAATTTAACTATTATTTCTACTAAATGATAACTTTTTATTTATTTTTCAGACATTCATGGGCTGCTGCCACTTACTGTTGCAATTAGGCATTGTATACATCAAAGTACAGGATAGAAAACGAGAAGTTTTCTCAAATTCTCTGAAAACTTTATAGTGGATAACAAATTTCAAATCTTTTTTCCATTTTTCTCTCCAGAAGAGCTTTTCAATTCATTAGGTCGTTAACTGGAATATATCATTTTTAAGTTCAATATTTTACTGTTTTTTACACTTAAATAATAAGTTAAATTTTTAACTGTAGGATATAATCACTGAGGAATGTTATTTGGATTGAGTGTGAGAGTCGGTTATTTTTTGTTTGAATCTTCTTAAATGAACCAGTAATTTCTTTAAAGAGCTACTCGTGTACTGTGCACACTTGTGTAGTTAAAGGAGGAGCTGGGAAGATAATTTAGTCAATGGTGAGTTGATAGAGGAGTAAGCAAACATGGAGGAGAGTGGGCCAACAGAGTCAGGTAAACACTGATCACTCTGCACACTTCCAATACGGCTTGAAAATGTGTTAGTTGTCAAGTGCCTCCTGCTTCAGATGGAAACTTCTGATCTGCCCACGGTTGGATACCTTCTTCAGCACGGTTTAGACATTATAGAAGATATTCTCTCGAGCTAAACAGTATAGATATATTTGTCTAAACAGAAACATCTAATCTGAGAGTCCAAATACCATTTGGAATGATGGAACATTACAATTCGATCTAGTCAAGTTCATTTTAACCAACTCATTTTGTAATCCACACACATTTTCAAATACACGCACACATGCTTATACTTCGTCCAGTAGAAAAATTGAGTGGCTTGAAGAACATTTCGATCGGGTAACGCCTTTAGACGTTTAAACGACTTCCAGACTTGTATTTCTGCCAAGTGCCTCATGTCACCATTAAATTATCCCTAGGGAAACGCGACTGTCATTGTCGCTACGATTCTGCCATAACCACTGGCAGTAGTTGTGCCCCTTTCCAACCAAACCTTCGTAAATTTCCTAAACGTCTCTCTTATTTTCTCTATTATCTCTCTTCTACTCTCCTTTCCTTCACCCACTCATTCTTTCCGTATCTTCCTCGCACCATCCTACCTTCTTCATCTTTTTTTACTCTTCCCCTTTTTCGCTGGTTTCTTCAGCGACACGGTTATGCTTTTGTAACGCTGGTAGAATTTATTGAAATAATATTCATACTGTAGCTCACCACCGCAAGCGAAATATCGCCCAACGATGGACGAACAGAATAAAATAATTCCTTGACCTTATTCCACGTTAAATCATGAACGCTCGGACGAATTGCATTTTATAAGATTTATGCTTTTCCAGACAAATAATTGAAATGGCTTTGATCCATTTTGAAAAGATAATATTCTATAGACATACAAACTATAACGTAATTAGAGATTGGAGTAGAGAGTACTTTACCACCTGATACTAGTACAGTTTTTAATGTCTTACTACATTATTCATACAGATTTTGGATCATATTTTTGTCAACCCCCACGCACTGTCACCCGAGTTGGTACACCCCCCCCCCCCCCCCGCCCACCGTGATACGCCACTGCCCATCACATCTGACTATACATCATAAGTTCTATGCTTCTAATCTATCCTTCTCCAAGTTTAAATAGTAACCTACTGTCCAATTGATTAGAAATTTATCATATTCAACAATTATTTATCAACAACCTCCAAAATCTAGCAATGGGAGATATTATATTTGAAGCGGATCGGCGAAAAAAAATCTAGAGGAAGTCTTCTAATTAGCGGAGATGGATTTTTTAAAAATAAAAATAATTCTGGATGGGAGAATTTGAAGTGTTTCCAGAGCTTTGTAAAGGATGATCGTAATCTGGTACCATCCTCTGTTTATCCTTTCAAAAGAGTATCGCAAGGGCGTAGAACAGAGCAAAGAGAGAATAGGTCAGCGTTTTACGAACGAGAGGATGCATGAAAATATTGTAAAAGAGCGCCAGCCAGCGGCCAGTTGTGTTTTTGTTTCCGAGCAATGCCCAAATACAAGAGCAATGCCGGTTGTTTTTTTGAGTGGTCAATTGACTTACGGTAACGAAATTTCAGAGCCGGCTTTTTGCAGTCGCCAGCGCTGCCCGGTGCTCGGTCCGTTTTTCCGCCCAAGATCAAAGCTCGAGACGTCTCATTAACCATTGGAGAGCATTCAATTACACGACCGGACTACGCGCCAGCGCTCCGTAAAAACAATTACGCCCTACGTCCGTACAGAGACCATAGTGCAGACCCATGACCGCCCACCTCCCGCTAAATAAACTACGTTTGACTGTCCGTCTCTTTCATCCTCCACCTCCCACTCCATCGTCTCTTTATTTCTCCTGTTACCTACTTTCAAGAGCACTCTCCTTTCTCTCAAACAAACCATCACGCTGGCAATAGCGAATTTTCCTCTTTAATTGAAGTTATATTCGCTAAATTAACATTCGTTCGTTTCTTCCTACCGACAGAACGACGACGCACTATTGTTGCAAAATCTGCTGCTGTTCTGTTCAGTGGAGCGCTTTCTCAGTCTGCATGACAGCCAACTTGTTTAATTGGTAATCTTCTCCATCACGGCCACAATATTCGCTCACGTGAATCGTTCAGCTCCTTCTCTCCTGCAAGCCAACATGAATTTCGGATCGTTCTATGCTCTGAAATAAATTAGTTTTTAATCTACAAAGGTAACGAAACTCCACGAAAGTGAGAAGTTGAAATCTGGAGTTCATCAATGGAAGTTATAATTTTATCTGGCGTTCTAAATTTCATTCAACATACATAAAATTGTGTCAACTCTTTCAAAAACTGGTCCTCCTGTTCCATTTCCCACAAATCATCATCCTCTTCTTACAGAATCCAGGCTATAGCGTTCAGTTTGATTCAAGCTACTGGTTGGGTCATCCCACAAGGTGTCGCGACAAAAGCTACCAGCGACATAAGCTCCCAACTGTCAGTGGTGGGTGATAGTGAAGGGTTGCAAGTGAATGACTTTGAGGAAAAACGATCAACATTCAGGATTTTAATGTGTACCGATTTCCATCACACTTCATCCAGTCTTTAGACTGGCTAAATGAGAGAAACATTTGTACATATTATGATTTCTTTCAATTAGTTTAAAATCAGCTTGAAGAAAACTTCATTTTTTACATTTGGTAGTTTTTTTAAAGTTAATCTAGTTTAAGCTTTTTTATTTATTTTTATTTTTAAATTTAGCTTGAAAAAAGATTCATTTTATAAATTTTTTGGTAGGGTAGTTTTTTCAAAGTTAATCAATTTTGAGCTTTGTAATTTTTTAGATTTTCAATTCAGCTTGAAAAAACCTCGTTATTTTTCACTTAGACAGGCTCATAATTAGCTTAGAGAAAGCTTAATCAATTTTTACATTTTTCCTAGCTTGAAGAAAGCTTTGTCAATTTCTAAATTTTTTTGTTATATGTTAGGGGACATGGGCGCCGGGATTCCCTGTAAGTTTGGGAATCCCACGTCTTGTTTACAGCAAAGATGTTGACCGCGGGTAGCTAAAGGCAGAGGGGGTAGTTGGTAGCTTATGTCGAAAATTTTAGCATGGGAGCTTTTGTCGCTGATAGCTTTTGTCGTACATCCATCCACAAAGTTTCATCGAAATTGAATTCCGTTAGTTCAGTTAGTTGTCAAGTGCTATCAGTTTATAGAATGCGATTACGTGGCGTGCAATGCAATATTTTATAAAATAGAAATATATTTAACAAAAACTTGAAAAAAACTCTTTTAAGTGGAAATTGTAACCCACGTTTCTGTGGACTGAGCAGTGTACTGTGGGTCGTCTGACGACTTATCGTCTGACTAGTCAGAGACGTCGAAGCGTCAACATCGTTTTAGTTAGTAGTGTAGAGTAGTATAAGAGTAGAGTTTGGAAATAGTCAACAACGGTAATTGACCTAGATTGAGTTTTTTATACAACGATTCAATCAACTAGTGTCCAATTCATGAGGTCGCCTCCACATGGATTGATACCAGAATACGAAGAGGAAGAACATGAGGTAAATACACAGGATCAAGAAGCGGAAAAACAAGGAACTCAGGATCAAGGTAAAATGAACTCTTTTAATAAAACAATGGAGCAGGAATTCGCAAAAGACATTGATAGTTTACAAGAAATTAGATTATTAATTAAGAAATGGGCAAAATCAGAATTTGAAAAGAAAAAAGTTTTGAGGGCTGATTACGACAATCTTTTGGAATTGACAAATCAGCTTTCGGAAAATATCATTAAAATCGAAACACGTGCAAAAACATTAAGTTTAATGACCACAATTACAACGGATCCAAAAATGGAACAATCTATTAGGAGCCTAAACGAGTCCATGCAAGCATTAAAAAAAGAAAATAGACCAATCAGTTTCGCAGATGTAGTTCAAATTCCAAAAAGAAACAGCAAAATAGCATCTAAAACAGAACCTTCGCAACCAACCTTCAAAAAACTTCAACCCAAGGACCATGTAGTTCTTTTGAAGTCCTCAAAGACAACTGGTGAAGATTCAGAAAAAAGCAATAGTATACGGCAAACACTTAAATCCAATCCCTCTGTTAATAGAAGTATTAAAGTGAAGAAAACAGTAAATGTTCGTGGAGGGGGCCTTCTTGTAGTCTTGGATTCGGAGGAAGACAAGAAAAAGCTTATAGAAAGTAAGGTCATGAAGAATGAACAATTTAAAGTAATTGAAACCCAAAAGAAAAAACCCAAAATCATAATCTATGATATTCCCTCTGATTTAAGTAACAATGAGGTTGTAGAAGAAATTTATAAAAAGAATCTCACACTTGCTATGAAAAAGGAGGAATTCATAAATGGGTGTAGACCAATTTTCAAGGTGGGGCCCAAAGGCACTGATTTTGTACATTGGGTATTTGAATGTGAGCCTGGTATACGGAAATTTTTAATTAATAGGAATAGAGTATATGTAGAATTGACATCTTGCAAAATAAATGATTATATTATTGCGCAAAGGTGCTACAAATGTCAGGGTTTTGGCCACATCACGAAATATTGTAAAAAAGAAAAAGATATCTGTGGTCACTGTGGAACTTCAGGTCATAATATTAAAGCCTGCCCAAATTTGGAAAAACCACCAACATGTACTAACTGCAAAAAAATAGATAAGCCTGCAAATCATAAAGTTAATAGCACTGAATGTCCTTGCTATGAAAGAGCATTGCAACAAACAATTGATCGTACTAATTATGGGATTGTTTAAAAACATAAAAAATAAGCTGGGAATACGACACAAAGTTTTCCAACCGAATAATCCATATTTTTCCAACAGATCAATACAAAATATTCAGAACATTTTGAATAGTATAAACAAATTACACGCCAATAATCAAACAGCAAAAAGTAGAGTAGCATTGATCAATAACTTTGGAGAATTAGCAGATGTAAATATATCATTTGCTTACATAGGAAAAAAAGAAATACGAATTTCAGATGGAGTGTCACAATTACTACGTATTAAATCGCTTACTGTGCAAGAGTGGAACGACCTTGCTGAAGTCTGTTTACAAAATAGTAAATATTCAATGTCTTGGAAAATATTATTCACCGTAGACAAACAAAATCCCGTCTTTCTTCTAACAGTTAATAATCAGAATACATTAACGGAAACTAAGAAGATCTTAGAAGAAATAAATAAATGGTCATCAGTCAACTACCCTCTCGTGGTTGGAATAGATCAGTTTAGCCAATTAGCGGACATATCTTCTATTGAACTCCTCAGCAGCGTGCTTTCAACAAAACACTTAAAATATATATTTCATTATCGAGGCACTAGCAGTATGGATTTTCTTAATATCCCCCAGTCAAAGTTAAAAAATGAAAAAGAATGCCCTAAGGGATACCTGCCAGAGGACTCTGAGCATGATGCATATTTAAACAGCATGATTGAAATAAGGAATCTTTTGCAGCAGTATGACGTAATGAATGCTGAGATTTTCCGTGGGGTTCTGTGTGCAGTTGGAAGTAAAAGTATTCATACATCTTCAGCTATTTTTAGAGACATGGTTTCAAAGGATATGAATATCTACGACAACGAACTGAAATCATTTCTGATGCCAACAAGCTCAAAATATCGGATGGGGTTTTGTCTAGAAGGAGGAGGATCTTATGTACCATTTGATCAGAAAAAATGCAGATTTGAAACACACGAAAAGTATATCATTGTCAGTAGAGACACGAAGCTGATGTTGAATAGAGAACTACTGGATAATATAAATAAAATAGATGTAGCAACCTGCAAACTGCCTAGAATTAGATGGATGGATGGAGTGCCAGGCTGCGGGAAAACTCATGCAATTCTACAGCATCATCAGCCAAGCAAAGATCTTATACTAACTCAAACTAGGGCTGGAATAAAAGAAATAAGATTAGCTGTAAAGAAAAAGTATGGGGCCAAATATGATGATATTGTCTATGTTGATTACAGAACAGTGTCATCGTATATAATAAACGGCACACATAAAAAATATAATCGAGTTTTCATTGACGAGGCGGTCCTTATGCATGCTGGTTTTGTGGGATTTGTCTCAGAGCTAAGCAGTGCGAATGAAGTGGTGCTGCTTGGTGATTCAAAACAGATACCTTACATAGAAAGGAGTAATCTTCCGACAATATGGTCAAATATATCTACCATCACAAAGCCGGATTCATATAATTCAGTTACTCGGCGATGTCCAATGGATGTGTGTTATATACTATCAGACTTTTACAAACATATATGCACTACAAACAGGATTCTACGATCAATAAAACCAACAATTAGTAATGGTGAATTTCTACCTTTAGAATTGGGAACACTCATTATAACTTTCACTCAGGCAGAGAAAAAACTGATAATAGATGTATTGAAGAACAAAGCTCCTCCCAATTCTTACCAAATATTAACAGTTCATGAAGCTCAGGGCCTAACATACAAAAATGTAGTTTTAGTGAGAGTTGATACGAGACCTCTAAAAATATATAATAGTATTCAGCATGTTATAGTAGCACTAAGTAGGCATACCCACTCATTTAGATATGTAACTATAGGAGAAATGGATTTAATGCTCTCATTAACAAAAAAAGTTCAATTAGTGGAAGATATTATGATCATGAAAAAGCTCAGGGAAACTCATAAAGAACAATGAATAGTAGCAACATTTCTTTTTCTGAGGAACTGGATTCATATGAGGAGATAAAGGATTTAGTTATAAATGAGAGTCACCAACTTTGCGGAATCTTGGATGAATGTGATTTGAATATTTTCTGTACAAATATAAGAAGTATCAAGAAAAACTATAATGATCTTATGGTGCAGCTACACGAAATTGATTTCAATTTTGATATCATCATACTGACCGAATGCTGGCTTAAAAACGATTTCACACCTCAAGCTATGAATGGATATAACATTTTTTCCACTTCAAGCAACAAACTGCAAAATGATGGAGTGGTCATATATACCAAGGATAATTTAAACATTCAATGTAAAGAACGACAAATCGAACAAGCAAACGCTCTACACCTTATTTTAGAAACGAAAAAACAGAAGTATAACATCCTAGCAATTTATAGATCACCATCTTTCAATGATATTACTGAATTCTTAAAAGGCTTGGAGCTGGAACTAAATAGGTTACGAGGGCAAATTGTAATATGTGCAGGAGATATGAATATCAATACTCTTCACCCTCAACATCAACAATATAATGACTATTGTGATCTACTAAGTGAACATGGACTCAAACACTGCATCACACAAGCAACCAGAACCACAACAGAAACAGCTACATGTATTGATCATATTGTCACTAACTCCAGAGAAATGCTTTTTCCAATAATATATCAATCAACTATCACTGATCACTCTAGCACAATTTTAGGATTAAAATTCGACTTAAATACCAATGCCATGCGGAGTGAGTTACAGGAAAACGATAACCTGCAAGAGAAAATAGACATGATCAACCTCAAAAAAGAATTGCAGGAGGAGGAATGGAGTGAGGTTCTTCACAGTGGGGATCCCAATGCATCTTATGATAGCTTCATATCAACTTTGAAACTTCATTTGCAAAACAATACCCATCGTCATCGACGAAAAAAGGAGTACAAGCCTATCAAGCCATGGATCACAAGAGGACTAGTATCAGCAATAAGAACCAGAAACAAACTCAACCAACAAAGGAAGTCACATCCAAACGACATTGAATTGAGCAACTTCTACCGCAGGTACAGAAACACTCTGACAATTTTAATAAATCAAACAAAAGAGCAATATTACAAGGAAAAATTGAATGAAGCTGGAAAAGATCATAAAAAAATATGGAAAGTGATTAGAGATGCCACAGATTCCATGCAAAATACAAAAATGAAATTGGAGAGTATAAAAATAAATGATGATGTTGTAACATTGTCAGAAAATCCGGCAGCTGTACTGAATCACATGAACGATTTTTTCTCCAATATTGGAGAGAATATGGCAAAAAAGATAGCAGACGATTTGGAGAAGTCGGTAAATCAATTAATTTCAGAAAATAAACCTATTACAAGAACTGTGAATTCCATGTATTTCCATCCAACAAATGAGCAAGAAATACTAGAGACTATTGACACCTTACGTAATGACAGTTCTCCAGGACTTGATGGTTTCAATAACAGGACAATAAAGAGTATAAAAGATTTTATTGCAAAGCCATTAACTCACATATTTAATTTAAGTTTGTCAAAAGGAGTGTTCCCAAGAGCTATGAAAGAAATATGTGTTAGACCATTGCATAAGGGAGATGATAAACTAATTGCTACTAATTATAGACCTATTTCATTAATAAGTAATATTTCTAAAATATTGGAGAAATTAGTAAAAAAACGTCTAGTAAATTACTTGGAGAAAAGCAACTTATTGTCTTCAAATCAGTTTGGCTTTCGTGAGGGAATGAGTACAGAGGATGCAGTTATTGAATTGTCAAAGTTTGTTATAAATAAATTGGATAATAATAAAAAATGCGCTGCAATTTTCCTAGATTTAGCCAAGGCTTTTGATACTGTAACTCATGGCTTGCTGTTGAAGAAATTAGAAGCTATGGGGATAAGAGGAATTCCATTGGAGTGGTTTAAATCGTACCTCAGCAACCGGCAACAAAAGGTCAAAGTAGAAAACCATCTAAGTGAAGAGAGAACTATAAAATTTGGAATACCTCAAGGGACTGTTCTAGGACCTATTTTGTACTTGGTATTTGCAAATGAGCTGTGCTCAATTCCAATTCGAGGGAGAGTCATAGCTTTTGCCGATGATACAGCTCTACTCTTTGAGGGGAATACCTGGGATGAGGTTCTCAATACAGCTGAAGCTGAAGTAACTATAATCAATAAATGGCTGAAGAATAACCTTCTAACAATTAATGCAAACAAAACTAAATTTCTAGCGTTTTCTTTAACGGATCACACAAAGCCATCAAGAACTTCACTTAAGCTGCATCAATGCACAGACATAAGCCAGCCGTGTGATTGTCCTACACTCCAAAGGATTGATAGAATAAAATATTTAGGCACAATAGTGGATGATAATCTGAAGTGGGATTGGCACATCATTCAAAATGTAAAAAGGATCAGAAAACTAATTTTCAAATTCTACCAGCTTCGCAGGATCCTGAACCATGAAACGTTAAAAGCAGTTTATTATTCGTTAGTAGAATCTATTCTAAGATATAACATAATTGTTTGGGGAGCTACAAATTACACTCATATTGAACCTTTATTTGTAACTCAGAAACGCATACTTAAAATAATACATTTTAAAAATAATCAGTCTCCAACAATTGAACTATTCAAAGAAAGTAGAGTACTCAGTGTTAGACAACTTTTTATTCAGGCAGCGCTCTCATACTTGAAGAAAAGACCAGAACAATTTAGATTTGTAGATCACATTCATCATACTAGGTTAAGAAATGTAAATATTGTTATTCCCAGAATGAACACAGCGTTTGGGCAAAGATCTTTTATTTACATAGCACCAAGAATGTATAACATTATTCCTGTAGATATAAAAGTAGAAAGAATTATTTATCGGTTCAAAAGAAAATTAATAAATTGGATGATAGATCAGGAAGTAACGCAATTTGAAAATTTAGTAAGAGTACATATCAATTAACTATTATATTTTTGTTTGCATTTATAATTTTCTTGTATTATTATGATGATATATTATTATCACTGAGTAGCTATTTCGTATAACTCTAGGTAATTTTTATTATTTTTTTAATTTTTCACATTTATTAATTTTGTTTAATTACATAATATGCACTAACATTTATCATAACATTTTAAACTACTAACTTCATTTTTGAAAAATGTTTCAACTATATTATATAGCACTAAAAAAAAAAAAAAAAAAAAAAAATAATTATAATATTGACAGACTCATATACCCCAACACATAGTTTTTTATAGTGGGGTTTCTAAAGGTGTATTACTGACATAGAATATACTGTATTTATGAAGTTTAACTAAATTTTTTGTAATTATTATATTATTGATTGAATAAATTTTGATTTGATTTGATTTGATTTGATGCTCTTTACAACAGAGTGAAACAGCCTTCACGCCACAAAGTGAGTCACAATTTCTACTTGGAAGTTTTTATTAGGCTATATATTATTGGAAACTAGATGGATCTTCAACATCATAATATATCTAAATCAATATTCCATGTTTTAATGTCACTGAGAAACCTCTGATGAGTTCTATAGGGAATGTATCGGACGTGTCAGTTGAAGATGCTTCATTGAGCGTCAAAGTAATGATTATTTGGGTCTCCCAACAAATTGCAAATAGTCCAATAATTATTATTGCAGTTCTCTAGTATTCAGGTAGTACAATATTCTTAGAGTATCCTAGTTATGCATACTTAGACTATTATAAAATAATTTATTCTAGGCGTTTTGATCCATTAGATGGAAACACAAGATCCTTAGACTACTTTTTAACCTATTTAGTGGAGAACTAATGAACACAATTTTGATAACATTCGAAAGGGCAGATGCGCTGCATCTTACAGTTTGTCTGTCTTTAAAATATTAGAGTCTAAAGTCTAAGCCATATCATAAAAATTATGACCAGAAGGTTGATTGAATGATAGAAGCAATAATTATACAGTACCTTGATCATTACAGGTTAAAATAAAAGCAATTCACAAATTTTGTGACCACTCTATAGATAGGATTATTATTCATCTCAGATTGTAAAAATATGGTAGATAGAGAAAAGCCAGATTATCAATTGAAATACAGTATTAAATTATAATGGATAAACTAGTGGAAGCTTTCCGCAATCTTTCATAAATATGCTCTTTGAAAAAAATCTTAAATGATGGCTATAAGAGCACTTACTGAAAGGCCTATAAGAATAGCAACAGCCATAAAACAACAGTTATTGCTCATGAAATTTTTCATTTGAAGCAGGATGGGACAAAAAATTCGAAATGGATGATGAAATAAATGTCTAGAAAAATTCATTCCATTTTTCAACCAGCTGCTTTACGTGCTCATACTGTCAAAAAATCTACAGCACCTAATTTTAATCAGCTATTTTTCAAGAACTTTAGCCGTTTTGTTCTGGAAATAAGTACTTCTGTGTGGGGCACTACATACTTGTATGTAATTCAAGCGAGAAAAAACTATAAAAAGTATCAAATTACAGAAAGTAATAGACAACTAGTACTTCATATAAAGTTATATTCAAAGTACTAAATTACTAAATAAATACCTCAGATAAGAGAAAAAACCTCAAAAATTAAATGAGTCTTGAATCAAATCTAGATCATTTGTGCGGGCAAATTTTATAAAAATAATTCTTCACTTATTTTACAGAAAATAAACAGTTACAAATTATGCGCTGTTCCTCATCATGTTAAGAATTCTAAAAATTCAGAAAAGAAAAAAGAAAACTTTTTAGTAAACAAACCTATATAAACCTAAACATAGTACAATAACTACTATGAAGAAAACAAAATTATATCTTATGAAAATGTCTCTACGTCATCGATATTAAAACGATTCGATTCTACGTCATCGATTATTAAGTGACGTTAAAACGATAACGGTAGAGTTCTATTGTGAAATTGTTAATTCAATAGGCTACAGTTCAATATCCAGTTATGTCTAAAACTTCTAGTCAATCAAATTTCAAATGTACAGAAGAATATAATTATTCAACGGCATGTCGGTGTACCCGACCAGTCAGTGTCTGGGCTCTGAGGATACAGTTTAGAAGAGATTGTGCTCTAGAAATGTATTTCTCTTCTGTATTATAATTATTTTAATCTTCATAATTTTATTTTCTGTAAACTACGGTATACATAATTCTGAATATTTTTACAATATCCACTGGTCTTCTCCACTGGTCATCCGTAGTTTGAACTCCACCTGAAACTGTACATTCAGTAAAGATAAACAGAAAGCTAATAAGAAAGTTATTTCAAGAGCCTAATACTATAGAGTTTATCCATTCCGATGCACAAAATTATAACTACTGTATACTAATTTAAGTAGCTCTTCTTAGTAATCTGGATGGTAAATCAAATCACAAAACATTCCTATTATACACCCTATTATTTGTAAATAGTTTGGAGTCCTTTAAGTGGAATAATAAAATTAGATCATTTTGGAGCCAAAAATAAAAATCCTTTCAGCCAAGAAACGGTACATACTAGATATCTCTACGAAAGAAAAGTGTGACAACATTTTTACCTGAGTTCCATTGCCTGACCATCAGCCTACAAGGCAATGACCGCCAGGCTCAGGTAAAAATTCCAACCCTTTCTTGCCACTTGAGGGACAACCGTTTCTCAGAAAGATTCTCTAGGATTGAAGTGATATTCCATAGGCATTTCACATACTGTACAACATTACAATCTTGTTTCAAACTAGCTTCATGGTTAGATTCAAGTCGGTTGAAATTTATGGCGTGGATTTCTCTTCCTCCCTGAATTTATGAGAGAAAACATGGACTAGTATGAAAAAACACGGTGTTAATTAATTCCACAAAATATGATATTCGCAATTTCTTCTCCACAGAAGCTGCAATTCAATACCGGTTATGATATAGATTCTTATTTACCTTGAAATAATATAAATAATGGGAATTGAGCTAAGGAATCATTGCTTTGTTTTAAACTGAAGTTTGACCCCAAATAGCCTTTCTAGTGTAACTTTAACACTCACCTTGTGTGATGGCCATTTCGCACTGGTATTGTGCTTAATCAGACACGGTTAGTATAGTATTCTTATAATTCACTGTGAAGAAGGAAATGAAACTACAGCAATTATTGAGCTGTAACAAGGCTTTATAATTCAATTTTGAGTTTTGATTGATTTTTAATTGCCGGAGCCGGAAATTTTTATATTAATACTTAACACATACAACTTTTATTTAATAGGAAATAATCTCTTGACATCCTTCCTCTTTGGTTGAGTTTATCAATGCTAACGCACATTTGAAAATATTTTTTAATAAGAAATATTGAATTGAATGTAAGACTATTTCAATAGCCATTGAAATTAATTGTAACGGTCTTTATGCTTTTTGAATCTGATTCGGTTGATCCTTCCAATTGAAAGCCGAAATTTCTCATGCGTATCCTCACATTTATATTTCACCACCAAGAATGCTTAGAAACTTCTTCCAGTATTAAATAATACTGTTACGAGAGCAAACAAGCAGTTATTCACGCATGGACAGACGCAACTGCAATCTGATATTTTTCATTCTCTCTCATTAGATGTCTTTGTCACTCTTATTCTCCAAGTCTGCAACTCTCTCACTCAATTGATTTCTCGAGACTTCTCGTGATTTCTTCAGATTTCTGGAACGATCGAGATCATGTTTCTTGAAGATTCTCGAGGTGTTTGGTGAGCTCCAATTCTTGGAATTATACAACTACAACAGCTATATAAAGGAGTCCACATGAACCAGACAGTCAGTTTTTACAAAAGCTTGCGTGACAGTTACGTTTACAAACCTGTGTGACAAATTGTATTACAGATCTCGTGCCAGTGGAGTAAACAGTGCTTTATTCAGTCTTTAGACAGTGTCAAGTGCAGAGACAAGTGTTTACTGTTTGTGCAGCTTACTAATAGTTTAGAGACGTTGTGTGTTAAGTGATATTTTTTTGGGACTGTCAAATAACGAATGGGACTGTGTTTTGTAAGTGATTAGTTGCTATTTTTATCATTTCATTCTTCATTATTGTACAGTTTATACTCTTGTTTCTTTTATTATTGATTAGCCTGTAATTACTTATTCATTAATGCTTGTAAATAATTACTGAAAATAGCTATTAGCTTGTCATTTGATGATCTGTCTTATTTAATTAATTGAACTTACAATAAATTAATTTGTGTGAATAGACTAATTTGTGTAAATAAAGTGCAAGTGTGAACTTTAGTGTTGCCAGCCTTATTTTAGCTATTAGAACCCGTAACAATACATTTGCTAACTCTGTTGAATTCGCGTTAAACCTTTAAACTACAGTGACATTTCAACTTCAACAATATTGAAGTAATTAAAAAGTAACTGTATAAAATCACATTTGAAGGATTAAATAAATTATATAGTTAACATTACTATTTAAATTTAAGATTTTCTATTTTACAAAATTAAGTACAACTTATACTAACCGTAGGACTAAATAAAATATTGGACACCATTTTTTCGTTTGAAGTTTTGAAATTAAATGCATTAGATTTCACTTCTAATAATTAGAACTATAGATTATTTATAGTTAGGCCAAAATGCTTGCTTCAGCCGCGAGCCGTAGCAGGTATCTGTTCAATCAGATAGAGATAAGCTGCGTTCTCGTAGGACCTGTTTGTAACGGTGACCGATTATATTGATCAGCAAACAAGACACTGTTCTCTTCTGTAAAATCACTTCCCGGTGGTTCGGAACCCACCTAAAACTGTAGGTCCAACTCATCAATCGCCATCATCAAACTCATTACCCATCAAACTCTAAGACCTATGAGGGCTTCCTCAAAAAAAGTCAAGAAACTATAAGCCCAGTCAATAAAGGATTTTTCAGGAAAAAAGTTATAAAAAGCTAAATTTCACAGTATCAATAAAACACTACAAAAGGGTAATTTTTCTAAAAGTCCCAAAAATATGACTGCAGCTTCCCCCCCTAGTCCCCTTCAAAGTTTTAACGAAAAACTGTCACTTTACAAGAAGTAAAGTATAAAGATAGCCTATATTGACCTTCGAAATAGAATTAAGAATTATAGGCCAAATGTGACATGTTACATACGGATTTGGAATGCCTCAATGAGCTGAGAAGAATCAGCTGTAGGTCGATGAAGTATGACGGACAGTTCTTAAGTCAGGAATTCAAAGATTTTGACATGGTGGTCGTAAAGTATTTCCTAGGAAAAAAATGATAAAAAGCTGAATTTTACAATATCAATAAAACACTACAAAAAGGTAATTTTCCCTAAGGGTGGTATTTTTTGGGACTATCAACCACCCCCTTCTATCTTCAAAACTCACAGTTCTACGAGTGGGAAAGCTTGAGATTCGAATTCAGTGCTTTAAAATACATATAATTACTCATTAAAAGAACTCTTTTTTTTTAATATTGATTTGCTTGTGCAATAATTGTTGTTGAAAGGGGGACCGCGTAACAGCGTAACGCGTCGCTAATCCCCCTCCACAGCATCATCCACGATAGCAAGTATGAAGTATGACGGAGTATCTATACACATCAATGGATTCAGAAAAAAGTACTACATATTTTTATTCAAACCTTTTTCCTGTAAAATGGCAAACGAGAAAGTCTCTTGCGAAATAAAATAAATCTAGTTGAAAAGATTCTACTTTTACGGATTTTCTAATCTTTATGAGGAAAACTATAAGGTTAATCATGGAAATAGATAGGTCCATTGTTGTAGCCCATTATATGACTAACATGACGGTATACGAGTCAACTGTGTCCAATGAATGGTTACAGAGATATCTAAATTCGCGTCATCACTGATATTTTGAAACTATGAGGGGGGAAGCTTCAGTGGGATTTTTGAGGACTTTTGGGAAAATGACCATTTAGTGGTGTGAAATTTAGCTTTATATCATTTTTTTTCTGAAACAGTGTTTTCAGACCTTTATTGACTGTGCTATATGTAGTTTTATCGCGATACGGCAATGAATGCGATGTTGGAGTATTAAAGTAGCCTATATTTTGGTGAGTGTAGTCACCAGCCAGCTCAGCTCTATTTTTATGATTGCTGCTTGGCCTTCATTTTTCATGACCTTCTACTTGCAATATACGACAACTAATAATGCGCCCTTCCTCCTTCTGGCTAAGGGTGGAAAAATCTGGCCATCCGATTCTCGGCGTCCATCAATTACACTCGACCATTTGTTACAGCTCAACTCAAAGTATAGGAGTCCGCCTTGCTCTCTACAGTCTACAACCTACTACCATTTTCCACTCGGTTCCTTTCTCCTTTTTCCGGCACCCTTCCTCATTCCTCATTACTTTCATCGCTTTTTTGCATGAACTCGATGCAATTTATTAAAAAAAGAACAGAATGGGCTCGAAACTTTAATTGTATCAACCAGAGTTTGACATTGGGTTCTCATTTTTTCTAGGTTTCTCCAAAGGTTTGCTTGATTCCTTGCTTCTTTTTCTTCCAAAATGAATTCTCTTTTTCTTTTAATATACTTTTTATTCCCAAATAGTGAACCTATTCTTTTGATAATAATTATAAAAATAATATTTTCCACAGATGATATTTTATGACATTCCACTTATTATATTAACATATAACTAATAGTTCATAATGTATTTCCTCATGGAAAACATCACAGATTAAATTTTCACCTTCTGCTTTGGAATATAATTTGTTTTAATATTGGAGGTGTGTGAATAAAGTTGAGTCTCTTGAGTGAATCTTATTTTAGACTGGACGCTTGGGATTCTTGTCTATATATATAAAAATGAAAATGTCTGTATGTATGAATGTATGTTCCCTATAGACTTCAAAACTACTCGACAGATCGGCATGAAACTTTGGGAATATGCTGTGTGAATATTGGGGATGGTTTCTGACCATAAATTTTAATAGGGAGGCTAATAATTTTTATTAATTAATCCATTTTAAAGACCTAACTTACTGAACTTGCCGGCCAAACAACTTAAAGGAAGAGCTGATAGAAGTCAACAGACAACAGTTTTTAATAATATGGCAGGTCCCTTAGCGACGTTATTTACGCTGTCTGGAACGCAAAGACTTTGCATGTAGACTACCGTGCAGCCGGAGCCTTGCAGTATGTAGGCTACCGTGCAGCCGGAGCCTTGAAGTATGTAGGCTACCGTGCAGCCGGAGCCTTGCAGTATGTAGGAAACATATGACTGGGTATGATGAAATGTAATTATGCCGGGTTAATTACATCATCTGTTAACCAATGCAGCTAGAAATTTTAAATGTAGTCTCAGTAGGAGGTGGCGAAAAATAAAATCAAAAACCTAGCTTCTACCCTGATAGTCATAGGAGGTTTAAGTTTGAAATGTTCATTGAGAGGTGGTAAGACCTTACTGTGTAAGAAAACAACGAAGGAGGCCTCTCTGATCAGCTGGAAGAGCCCTAGGACTAACTTCTTCAATAATAGTCCTAGAAGGTTGAAATTTGAAATGTAACCTCAGTGGGAGGTGGCAAATAATAAAATCAAGAATTTTTTATGAAAACGCAGCAACGCGCGTCGGGCCAGCTAGTTATTTAATAAGAATGGCTGTTTCTTACGGCTGTTTCACATCTGTTTCTACACGCCTTCCGATCGGATTCCCATCGACTCAACAGATCATGAGTCGACTCTTGTCACTCAACAGAGTCCACTCACTCAACTTACTTAACCTACTCAACTTTATTCACACCACCCAATAACTTAAGCTAAGAGGACTCATCAAGCATGTATAAACTTTATTAAAATTGTCTCTATTGGGAGAGCTTTGGTTTAAATCTCCGTCGAATTAGGGCCCGGTGATATTTTACAATTCAAAATAACACAAAGAGTTCGAACAGTAAATACAAGCCAAATCTTAGTTTAGAGCAGTGATAAGTCGAATCGTGACGTATCTAATCTTGAAATGTGGAATACGCTGATTTGTCATGGCAATGTGGAACAAAGAAGAACTATGACGAAACAATGGCGATGATTTTCAGGTCTATGTGGTTTGTCACATAAAAGTCTTCTCATAAGAAGTGAAAGTCTCTTAAAAGGTGCGTTTAGAAGCAGTTGCGAAGTTTATGAGTGACAAAAACAAAAACTAAAAATACTGGCTATCGAGTGGTTATCGACATTACCTTTGTCAAAAAGATTTCAACAAGAACAGTTGACCTCATCTGACAGAAAAAACAACTTTTTGTTGGATTCTTTGTTAAAAGACTGTTTTTTTTTTTAAGAGAAAATATGGAGAGATCTAATCACAATGAGAAATTATATTTATTTTTCTATGATGTTGACGATCATCTTGTTTTCACTAATGTGTAATAAAAATTTAAAAAACACTTTTAAGTAGAAATTAACTCACGTTATGGCGTGACGGCCGTTTCACTCTGTTTTCAAGATCATCGTCAACTAATGCCTTAAATCAGTGTACTGTGAGTCGTCTGACGATGCTCTTGACAACAGAGTGAAACAGCCGTCACTCCATAACGTGAGTTAATTTCCACTTAAGTGTTTTTTAAGTTTTATTATTTATTTTTCATTGCGCTCAAAAGAGGTATATTTATTATTTTAAAGTTTTGTACTAAGTTCCACACTTAGGCTACTGCTCATGATTACTATCGAACAATTGGAGTAAACGTAGTCGTAACCAATACTTCCTGAGTAATTGAAGTTAACGTACACTAATTCGATTTTGCTCACTGATCATTCAATTATACCCTGAAATTTTATTGGTTGACTAATGATTAAAATGAATTGAGGCCTTTTGAAAGAGGTAAGATTTATTAAAGATTGAGTGGAGTGTATGGCCTACCGTAACACTTCTCGGACATTTCGATAAGAATGATGAAACATTCAATCAACCTTATGATGGACATGATAAATATTGTCATGTAATAATCTATTGAGATTTGCATGGAAGTTGTATAGAACATTTGCAAGTGAATAAGCTAATAGTATTGTACATGTAGTACAGGGAAATCACGAATCAAAGCGGAAATGTTATTGGAAATTCGGCAATGGGATGACACATTAAGATGAAAGGAAGTGAAAAATGTTTTCTTAATTGATGTGTTTCATCAACATAACAACGAACGAGGGTCGTCACTCGACGAGAGATGAATTTATGTGTTGTACGTCGGCTGGCGTTGTTTTGCTAGAGTTGGGGGTGGACAGACGTGAAAAATTGAGGCAAAATTTACGAGCCCCGTACAAGGACAGGACAGACACGGCTGTTTTAATTGATTTATGTGGTCGGCAGCAGGTAGAGCCGGGTCATCCATCAGTCGCCCTCATACATCATGCCTCCTGGTTTGTTGAGGGGGGGGGGGTTGACGTGGAGGAGGGGTAGTCCAGTCGAGAGATAACCAACCCTCCCTCAACCCATCCGAAAGGGGCATGCATCTCCCAAACGAGCCAAGATGTGATGTCTGTACCTTTACCGGGAAATTCGACGGGTGGCTGACAGGGCTAGGCGACTCTTTCCGATTTCAACTGCCGCGTCTCTTGTCGCTGAAAAACCAACCACTTTACCTGTCTCTTACCTTAGTCTTATACCTTTACCAGTTGGACACCCTGATTCCTACATTCTGTATCCAGAATTTCTTGTTCGAATGGGTAGGCAGCTTCTCATGGCGGCGATTACTCTTGTACTATCCACCGAAAACCCGCATAACTCGTAAACCTGTTTTAAATTTTCTTTCAACGTGTTTTATACTTTTTATTTTGCTAGAGACACTCAATAAAATTCGCACCTAGTTGAATTCAGTAGTTCAATGGAAATCATGTTCATTTATAGCAATCAAATCTGATATTTTAAAGTAAATTTCTAATGGAAATGGTAAAACAAACCTATTGTATCACTTAACAACCTAATTTAAATACTGAATTGTTATTGTAAAACCGAGACGCTTCATTGAACTTCTTATAAGATATTTCGGTAAAATTCACATTATAGCAATTTGAACAGTATTTTGTTTTGTTTTCAATAGCTTAATTTATTTGTATGATGGTTTGGTAGTGTAGTACAGTAATCAGTTCAGTAAAAATGACTACTCTATTAGCTACTGATACAAGAAGACTTGATTAGACTTTAGCTAACAGAGGATGTAGAGTTGCTTGCACAGTATCCAATACTCCACAGTGGAGCATCCGATGCTCGAGGATGATGTCCATCGCATCTTATACTCGATGATAATCACCATCGCAAAATCAAACACATGCTGTGGAATGGTGTGAGACAGATTGGAGCAGAGTGAGTACTCTAGCTGTACCATTCCTCATAATGTGTATGATTTTTGCGATGATGATTATCATCGAGTATAAGATGCGATGGACATCATCCTCGAGCATTGGATGCTCCACTGTGCAAGAACCTTGAGTCATCGTGATGTAATCTGTTTCATTATAATTTTGTCTCAATAATATAAATGAGGATAACACTATACTCTGTTCACGCAAACGGGAGACAAACCAAAACAAACGTTTGCGTTGTGTGAGTGAAAAAGTGATGACTCATCACTGTAGACCGATCCATTAATTTCTACCAGTTCACACTGAGTTCTGTATCACATTCGCTGTCACAGTTACCGGTTCACTTAATTGTATTTCTGTAGTTAATTGTGAATCGGTCTTATTGTTCGAAGATACACTCTAGCACGCGCATCGTTGTTTACATCGTCTCTCTTTCCCGTGAACAGAGTATAGTGCAAATGCGTACCCATCGTACCCTAGTTGATAACTTAAACTTTGATTGAAATAATTACTGATCGAAAAGAAAGCATAAGTTTTTAGCGCGCAAAAGTGAATGAATAATAAACAATTTCATGGCGATTGGTCGGCAAGGATTCTTGAATGAAACTTCCCTGATCGGCTGTAGCCGTTTGTGAATGAAGCACTCGCATGTTATTAATATTCAAAGTATTTATATTTCCGTTTCATATTAATTCAAGCGGCCAGAAAAAAGTATGGCGATAAACCCCGAATGTGAGTAAATAGAGCGGGAATCAGATTATGATAATTCTAGTTTATGGGAGACAGGCCGGCAATCATAAGGGTTGTTTACTGCGGGAGACCTCCCTAAAACCTGTCCGTTATGCAAATGGGAAATAGCGCAACGCACGAGGTTCGAGCTCGACTCCTATACAGCTACTACACCTATATGTATATACATAATACATAGGTACACCTCTGTATATGTACGCCTATGTAGGTGGACAAACACCAGTAGTATGTGGACAGTGCTTTCTGGCATGTCACTGCAGGTGTGTGTGCTAGTGTGTGCGCCAAGAGAGCATTTTTTATGAAGAGTCCGGCTTCCGAATAGATATTAGAAGGACATTCAGCAGGAATTCCTTCACGACTCTCTGTTCTAGAACGAAAATTCACTCTTGATGCCTGCTTTTTCTTCAAAGTTTTCGGTTTGACATTTTTTAGTGGCTGTCAATTTTGTCTCTCATAACAGCTCTTGAGACAGCCATTAAAAATGGACCGATATAAAAAACAATTGCCATCAAAATTGCTTTGAAAAGCTTGAGAGGTATGAGTTTGGAGGAGTTTTCTTGAACTTAATAAAAAGCTATCTTCTTAACAGAACCCAATCCTTAACAATAAATGATACCAACAGCACCAATAAGCTAACAGATTATGGACTTCCACAGGGTACAGATTTATCTTCTATATTGTTTATTTTATATGTAAACGACCTTATGAAATTAAATTTAAACGACTCCACTTTAATTTCTTTTGCTGATGATACAGCAGCAATATTCTCTGGTAACTCATGGAATGAAGTCTTTGGCAAAGCTGAACGTAATGTTTCTAAAATAAAAACCTGGTTGGATAACAATAGCTTATGTCTGAATATAAATAAAACAAATTACATAACTTTTTCTTTCACAAAAACTGGTAAACCTGACAGAAATAAATCACTTAAACTTCACAAAGGTTGCAATTCTGATCCCAACTCTTGTAGCTGTCCTTGTTTAAAGAAAGTTGCAAGTACAAAATACCTAGGTATCAAAATAGATGAATACCTCAAATGGGATGCTCATACTAAATTCTTGTGCAAAAAAATGAAATTCCTCTCCTACAAATTATATCAAGTTAAAAAAATTCTGAGTTTTAATCAATTGAAAATGCTTTATTATGCAATAGTTCAATCTCTTTTACAGTATGCTATAACAATCTGGGGTGGATGTTTCAATAATCACCTAAATGAATTATTTACTACACAAAAGTTAATAATAAAAAGCATATTAAATAAACCTAGGCTTTTTCCTACAAACCTTCTTTTTTCGGAATTTCAAGTTTTGACTCTAAGGCAGTTACACGTTAAAAATGTTATCAAGTACATAGTTATAAAATAAGTTTTCCACTCACAAACAATAACATGGTAGGACATTACAGTTTGAGGCCTTCAACAAATAAGTACAAAGTTTACAATACGAACATAGAATCAATTAGGAGACAATTAATTTATATAAGCACAAAAATCATCAATGAAGTTCCAGAAGATTTCTTGCATCATAAGTCAAAAATTTCTAAAATGATAATTGAAAATTGGATTAGACATAGATTCTTTTTCAGATTGTGAGCTTTCTTCCAAGATGAATAGTTTTTCCCATACAATCCAACCTTTTTTGATCCCATCCTTATCCTTATACCAATTCCCTAACTTGACCTATCCTAGTACATGTAACCATAGTTGGTTAGGTCATTTCTCACTCCATATGTTACTGTTATTTTGTTAATGTGTTAGAATTTTTATATTTTATTGTATTTTCTTAAATGTATATTGTCAGTTGTAATGACTTTGGTGAGAAATAAAGAATTGAATTGAAAAAAAATATATATTTTAGAAATTTAAACTTCCCCTGACGCTCATAATCCCATCAACAAATTACAATAGAAGAAATCGGTTATGAAAGTCTTGAATCAAGGTTGGTTAGGAATTTTATAGGATAACTCCTGAGGGTGCTTATACGTTTTTCATTACATTTAGATACATTTTATACCAATGGGATATGCCGAACCCTTATACGTTTTTCACCTCACACGCTCGTACATTATATTAATTTCAAGTTTTATGTTTATGCGTTTATATACGGTACCTATTCTTTTTACGTTACACCTATACCTTATACGTTTTCCATTAAGCCATATTTCATCTTACATGTCATGAACATAATCTTGTACTTGTACAAGTACTTGTATATCCTCAAGTACCCCTACTACCAAAGAAATTCTATCATATGGGATAATATTTCTTTCAAAATGCATGTAAAGCCCTTTTGGGTTCTTCTAAATGAAAGTATGAAATAATAATTGACTTGTCTAGAGTCTTATTGACAAGAGTCGAAAACATTCCATTTTCGAATGCAGTAACTAGTAGTTCTTTCAAGGGTGGGCTTCCCTCCAACACTCGTCCAACACTCCTCACTCAATAAGGGATGATAGTCTCAAAAACATTCATGACAATCGGTCAAGGCGTTTGGCCGTATTCGTGTAACAGACCGAATGGCGGACAGACGAAATGCCGAACGATCGAGTTAAAACTGTCAATTATCAGTTTTATCGTTCCTAAACAATGTACTCAAAGTTTGCAAGTCTATGGTCTCCCAGAGTTTATAGGTTTGGTTACGTTATGTTAAATAGGCTTTGATTGCTACTAATGCGATAGAGCCCCTGCAACTATTTACAATGATTTATAGAAAAAAAAACATTCCACAACCCAATATTGATGGAAATAGCTTTTTTAATTTATTTGATTATATTTGAAAAATATAATGTTTTAACTATGAATAGTGTAAAAAATGTAAAATTAGTAGAAAAATGTTTTTACCTTTGAGGGAGAAGTGAGTGTTGGATAATTTTCAGTTCTTTAGCCTTGTCTTTTAGATGTTGCTGACAAGTGACTTCGTTCCTTATGCAGGTCTACTACAGGGTCGAAGTACAGCTGTAAGAAACTTTACGGCTTTCTTTGCTTCATGATGACAATGAAAAAGGCCATAACGCCGATTTAAAGACTCGCCTTGATTTACATTCTGAGATGCAGATTCAGACGCGCGTGTTACTGGAAAGTTGAGCTTTTTATATCTGTTATTGGAGCATAAAAATGTGCAGCAGCACACGTTGCTTCTGGACAGTTCATTTTAACACCTGCAGACAGCGTGCTTCTTCAGAAGGCAGTTGTAATTAAATGACAGGAAGAAAATAAATTTTTGCGACCATCAGTGAAATATGCGTCGATCGATGATCATGCCTCAGTGTAGTAAAACTCTGAACAATTGACTGTTCATCCACATAAACCAGCCAAGCCAGTGCTATTCTGTGGTTTTTCTTTTTTCAACGACTCCTACAAAAATATCAACAGTGAATCATTCTGTTATGGTTATTGTTGTTAAAGTTGTGTCATAATGTGGGTATTACGGCATAAAACAGAAAAGGTTTGGGCTTACATTGAATAATCGGTTCTATTGTCTGTGATAATATTCTAATCAGGCAAACAGTGTTCTATCTTTTTGAAAACGAAGCTATATTGGAGGGGAAGTGGAAAAAATATACTTTCATCCACTCAAACTCATTAACTTTACTGATACTGAATACTTGATGAATAGAAAAGCTTACTGTGCATCGAAAAATAGGAAGTACAACACAAAATCAAATAGAAAATTTTTTTTTTTAATGATTTTCTTCAAGATTAAGCTACTCTTGCCAAGTTAATACTATACATACTACAATTGAAAAAATATTTACTTGGTAAAACTTTTTATAGTATACAAGAGTTCCTCTCACATCAAAATTAAGCCACGCCTCAACTAATTGATATAGTAATTATGGTATCTAGTAATTGTTGATCTGACTTATACTCCTTAACTGGAGTCTCCAAGACGTAATCTACAAAAAAAAAATTACTGCAATATTAGAAGCAAGAAAGTTTCAATTTCTTAGTAGCTTATTTACAAGATGATGGACGCTTCCGGAAATTGATACATAAATTCTAATAATACATTCCCAAATATTGAAGAAACTTAAAATACCGGGTGATTACAAAAGAATGTCTAATTTGAACGGCTCTAATTACAAAACGCAGATACTCATTCATTCATTCGTTTGGTTTTTGTATGATGCTTGGCTCAGCCTAGTCTTTTGAGAATCAGGTCTCAGACCCTTGTCTATAAAACATAAAATATTAAGAATAAACTTTAAATAACATATAAACATATAAAATTAAAACATACTGTGAAATAGTATGTATAGATTAGCGAAAATTTCAGTTAATCAACAAGAGACCCTATCACAAATCTATTCTCAGCTGTCTCAACCAATCAGCTGCTGCATCTGTGGCTTCATGTAGCTCTTTGAGGTCCCCCTCGAAGGAATGAATGGGGCACTCCTGGGTTATGTGGCGCATAGTTTGTATTGATCCACAGTCACACAAATCTGACTCCTGAAGGCCCCATCTCTTTTTCTCATAGGCACAACATCCTTTGCCAACACGAATCCTATTGAGAGCACACCACTCCCTCCTTTTGAGATCAAATCCATGCACCCGTTTTGTTGGATCTGTAATAAAATAGTTATTTGTGGGCACATCTTGTGCCCACCTAGCTCTCCATCTCTCTCCTATGTTGCCATGTTCTATTAGCTCAGGGTACATTTTCCATGGAGGATTTCTTGATCTGAGCGTACTAGGAGGAAATAGTGGGATGTCATCGTGCAGAGTTGTTTTTGGGTTGTGTAGACACTTCTCCCATTCTCTTTTCAAATGCTCTTCTCTGCGAAGCTGGGCTGGCGCTATGTTTGCTAAAACTGGAAGCCATGGAAGAGGAGTTGACTTTAAAGTTCCTGAAATTATTCTTAGAGCACTATTGATCTGGGAGTCCAGTTTCTTTGTATGTGAGCTGTAGAGCCAAACTGGTGAGCAATATTCAGCTGTTGAAAAAATTAGTGCCAGGGATGATATTCTAAGGCACTCAGCTCCAGCTCCCCAACTAGTGCCGGCCAGCTTTTGTATCAGGTTGACTCTGCTGCGCACCTTGCAACATACCCTTTGGATATGGGTTTTGTATGACAGTGTTCTATCCAGGACTACTCCCAAGTACTTTGGGTTACATTTGAAGGGTACTGCTTGCCCACAGAAGTCAACCTTAATCTGGGCTTGTGCCATATGGGTGTTGAGATGGAAGAGGGCACATTCAGTTTTGTTGGGATTTGGTACCAGCCTCCATTTCCTAAAATATACTTCCAATGCAGCCAGATCCCCATTGATGACACCTTCACAGTTATCAAGGTTCTTGCTCTGACATGCTATGGCAATGTCATCTGCATACTGGAAAATGCGACTTTCTAATGGGGTTATGTCATGGACATACACATTGAAAAGCAATGGGGCTAATACTGATCCCTGTGGGAGGCCATTATGTACAGTCTGCCAATGGCTATGTTTCCCGTTAATGTGTACTCTGAACCTTCTGTCAGATAATATTGAGTCAAAGAGATGAACCAGCCTTTTGCAGGGGATCACTTGTGACAGTTTAAGCAATAGTCCCTCTCTCCAAACTGTATCATAGGCTGATGATAAATCTAAAAATACAGCAGCTGTTTTCTGACATTTTTGAAATCCACATTCAATGTAAGATGTCAGAGCCATTACTTGGTCACAGCATGATCGGTCAGGTCTGAACCCAGCTTGCTCCTTGGGTAGTATATCCTCAACCAATGGTGAAATACGGTTGTACAGAAGCCGCTCAAAGAGTTTGTAGGTCACACTGAGGAGGGATATTGGCCTGAAGTCTGAAGCATCATTTCCAGACTTCCCTGGCTTCTTTATGCCAACAACCTTGGCCTGTTTAAACTCTTTTGGGAGGTGGCCAGTACATAAAATATTGTTGAATAGTCGCAACAGGTAGGCTTTAGCATTCCTCCCAAGGTTTACCAAGAACTCAGGGTATACTCCATCATATCCAGCTGCTTTTCCCATTTTAAGGGCACTAATCCCACACTCTAGTTCAAGCAAGGTGAATGGGCCTGAGATGTCATTATCTGGTTGCAATCTCTTCTTTGTTTGTCTCACAGCTTTCCTGACCTGACACTTCCAATCAGCTTCAATATGAGCTTTTGAAATCCTTAGCAAACAACTTGCAATCTGGTTGGGTGTCGTTTTAGAGGTTCCCACTCTCTCAGAGGCATCAGAGCCCAGTTTCTTCAGAAGGCCCCATGCTTTTCTGCTTGAATGAGTGAAATTCATGTCAGAAACAGTCCTCACCCATCGATCCCTTCTCTTATCTCCAAGCATCTGCAGAAGCTCCTCACCAACCTCAGTCTGACCAGTCTCCTCATACTGCCTTAACAAGGTTTCACATTCATCATCCCAGCCTGGGACATAGTCCTTACGCATACCTCTTGGGATATAGGATTTAGCTGCTGCTACCACTGCCCTTGAAAAACGGCAATAAGAATCTGGGGTATCTGGGATCCAGCCCACTATGCTGTCAAGTTTACAAGAGTATCCTTGCCAGTTGGCTTTTTTGAAATTCCAGCGGGGAGCATCAAGTGATTTGATTTTTTCCTTACTGATGTTGGTATTGATTGTGAGCATAACTGGTCGATGTTGACTATGAGGAAAATCACTCAGTACAGTTCTCACAGCATTAGTCTGTTGCCCTGGTAGTTTGGAGACGCAGATACTTACAAAGCTTTTTGACAAAGCAAATTTGAAAGTTCTGCATAAAATATCTGCCAACAGAAGCCTAAACGGCATTTAATTCTTGTCACATTCCTAGCAACATGTTTAGTGTTCTGGTTTTACTAGCTGCAGTTATTTTTGTTACTTGCTCACGGGTTGATTGTTTTATCAATTAGAAAACACATTCTCCCAGCTGGATGAAGCACAACTACATTCGCACCTATCTGTTTGAGAATTCTTGGATGAATAATTAGGTATCGCTTCAATAGGTCAGGTGGAGAGGAATTGACAAGAGGCTCTTCTTCACTGCTCTCTAGTAAAGCCCTGATTTTATGTCCAATGATTTATTTCTAATGGGTCCAAGTGAAAAATGGAGTGTTTATTCTACACCGATTAACTATTAACTAACCGATTAAGCAAAAATAACTGGAGTAGTCGAAACCGTAACATCGGATATGTTGTTGTAGGTAATGAGTAAATTCGTTAATGATGGAATGGTTGGATATAAAAGTTAATAAATTGCGGAATATAATCAACTATTTAATTATAAAAAATTCTAAAAAAAAAAACACTTTCAAGTGGAAATTATAACTTACGTTATGGCGTTACGGCCGTTTCACGCTTGTTGTCAAGAGTATCGTCAGACGACCCACAGTACACTGATTTAAGGCATGATTTTGACTCACTCATGAGTACTCAAACTCATGCCTTAAATCAGTGTACTGTGGGTCGTCTGACGATGCTCTTGACAACAGAGTGAAACGGCCGTCACGCCATAACGTGAGTCATAATTCCATAAGTGTTTAAGTTTTTATTATATATTAGTGGAAACAAGATGGATCATCAACATCATAAAGATTTATTTTGATGTTAAAATGACAAAAGACTCTGGTCTTTACTGTAAAATCACTTCCCGATAGTTTTACCTAAAACTGTAGGCTCAACTCATCAATCACCATCATCATTACTCACGCACAGGTCTCAGACCTACGTGGGCCTCATCCTCGGAAAAAAATCACATTGATGATTTTCGCTCATATAGTACTTTAATGGGTAGCTCTAATATATAATACAATATAGTTGATGGGTAGTAAACTCTCCTGTTTGCCTCTTAAAGACTATTTGGGCCTACATTAGTCGGACAACACGTTTTGGGGGAATTTAATCATAATTTTAAACATGGATAATTTCTTTGATGAGGAGTGATGACAAGTTGAATGAAAACTGGCTTGAGCAGGTTGAGTTGAATGATTTTGGTCCAAGTCATTTATGATTATGGTTCCGAATGTAAAATGCCGGAACAGCAGATTAGAATTGTCCAGTGAGATTATACTGTGCTTTATAGACCCATTTGTAACGCCCGATTATGTGTGCGTTTTGTTGGTTCATTCAGTTCTACAACAAGCTGGAGATCTTAGGAACGGCATATCAAAGAGCAAGTCCAGTTTCCTCTTAACTTCTAATGAGCAATATTTCTCACTTCCATCACTTGGAGTAGTCTAATAGTGGACATATAGTCAGACTCATAGCAATAATAGTTGAAGCCATGAATCATAATTCTAGACAAATCTTGCTTGTAGTCAGACTTTCAAAATAATCAACAAGATTTTTTTAACATGCTGATGATAGTCTATGCATACTTTCTGTAACGGTACTTGATTCGACAAAATGGAGTTGATTGGCAAATCAACTCCAATCAACTCTTTTAAATATAATAAAATGTTCTACTCTGTAGTAGGATTTATTTTCCTACTGATGGTGATAGTGATAGTGAACATTCTGTTGTCAAGTAAGTTGTTGAGATGGTTGAATCAACTATAAAATTGAATTTCATAGTACAGTAATACCTGTTCTTCTCAGATCGTACCGCAATACCAGAGAATACCAGAGTATAGCTAAAGTAGCTCTACTTCCCCATTTTGATTAAGTTGATGAGGAGAATCTAATAAGTCAATCCATAACTACAAGATAATAAATAAGCATTTTAGAGATAATGTTATGAACTTCGTTATGGTTCATGTTCTGTTCTTTCTCCTCAGAGATTTACCTCAAATCTTTTTCTTTCATTGCCATACCAGATTCCGGGCGTTGGCTATAAACATGGCAAGTTTTTTTTAATTGGCTGCGTTGTGAAATAGTTGGAATGATGAAGTTCCAAGCCATTTTCTAAAATTTCCAAATCCCTATTTCCCTCGATTTTTCCTTGAATAATATTTTCGAGGATCCTATAGCCTATTTGGCATTGCTATGCGTGATGTGGCCAAAGTACTCCAATTTTCTGCGTTTAATATTGAATAACATTTCTAGCTAACAGCTCATTCTCTGGAGTACTGCCTCATTCGTCACTTTATCCATCCAAGAAATCCTCAGTTGCCTCCGGAAAATCCACATTACAAAAGCTTGCACCTTTTTTCTGTTGCTTCTGTTAAGGTCCAAGCCTCGACTCCGTACTGTAGGACAGAAAATATGTAGGAAGTAACAATACGCTTTTAAGACACAAATTTAAATCCCTTTATTCAGGCTTTATCTGAATGAAAGTAGATCAGGCTTTTTCAATCCTGCATCTTATTTCAATTGAGGATTTCCATGTCTCATTAAAAAAACAGCCATGATAGGTGAATTTTTTTCTCTCAATATTTTGGTTTCTCATGGACAAAACTCCTGGTTGGATTTGATTTTTACTTATTACAATATATTTGGTATTTATAACATTCAAATCCAACCCATACTCTGCACTAACGTTCGCAACGTTGTTTAATAGCTCTTGTAATTCCTCTAAATCACAGGAGCTATTAAACAAAGTCTCACACCTGACATATCTGATCGAATTACCTAATTATCTTGTCTAGAGTTGAAACTATGTATTGCATCATTAACTATTGACTGATTATTAACTGAAAGAAAAAATATAAACATGATTAAAAAAAAATGTTGTATCTTGTCAGCTACTGGGCAATATATACATTTTTGGCTGTTAGAATCACGTATCTATTCAACCCAGAATAATTTTGAAAGTAGAAAAAGGAGAGTTTAACATAATATATCTACAGTCAACAACTGGCATTCCCAAAAAGTACATTTAAACAATTACAACAAATCTTAATAGACCGGAATAGTGTATGTAATGCAGAATCATTCAAGATAAGCTCAAATGAACACTTCTTGTGACCAGTGTGTTACTTGATAGCTATGTGTCATGCGATCCATAACCCTCCTTGCACACAGTTTTCCAGTCGGTGCACTCAGACAACTCGGAGTCTGAGGTACTCTGTATTTCATAAGTGCATACTTTAGTGACTGCATGAGAGTCACTCTATTGCATTATGCATTGCGTTATGCATTTGCACGGAATCTGGTAGCTGTAAAGTGCAATTATTACTGAGCGTCGATCTGAATGAGGATAGAATTAGCAGAAAGAAACAGGGAGAAAGAAAAATTCATTGTCACTTGTGAGAGAACAACTCGAACACTGAACAACATCGAAAAACTGATAAGATAAAATTATTCGCAAACAATATAGTTTAATAATGATATAGTTCCTCACTATAATTTGTTTATATCTTATTTTATTTAATCGATAACCTAAACTTTCATTGCATATCACTTCGCATAAGAATTAGGAAGTACAATAGCACCTCTTTTATCCAACTATGGTTTATTCTACAATGTTATCCAGCCGATTTTGTTTTCGTTTCTTAATTATATGTTAACAAGATAAGTTTTTATCAGATAGTTGAAGATTAAGTTTTTGACAAGCGCATATATAGCCTACCCCTTTGTGAGAAGGACAGTGGCCGCTCAGATATCTATCTATTGAACACCTTTCAATTCTTCATCTTGATTTTGTGCAGTGTACTCTGTCTGTGAGTTACAGAGAGGGGTTTTTGTTTAATACTTTGTTTTAATCCAAATGAACTTAGTCTACTCCATTCAGCGGAATGACCTAATCAATTAATGTCTAAAAATCTTTCACTGCTACACTGAAATGCCAACCATATAATTTTTGTATTATTGATTCATAGGAAATTCGCAAACTTTATCTCTGAGAGGCTATAATCTGACTGGGGATTAAATTTAATAATGATTCATACCAAACGAACAGTAGACCACGTTCAGGCGGTAGCAGCAGCATAGTATATACGGGCGTACAATGGCAATGCTGAGAGTGGAGCAGTACACAATATCAGGTGTGTCGGTGTAGGCCTATATGACCCCCTTCGTCCCCTCACACTGTAACCCCCTTCGCCATCCCCTGCACACTGACTTCCGGTTCCGGCTGCCGCCCTCCGTTTCCTGCGTCACCGTGAGACTCTCCACATCTCCTGGTGCTCGCGTCCAGCAATTATTATTATTATTACTATTATTATCGCAACTGCGCTGCGTAGCTATATGAATACTGTACTGCCCTAAACTTCCTCGTGTGCTATTCCTTCCAATTACTGTTTTCAATCAATTCGATAATATTGCAATACCCAAACATTTCAATTCAATAATCTCATTTTGTCTTTCCCCATATACTTTCAGTTTTTCCTTTAGGCGATCTTTGAAGGCTCCTCTAAACCGAAACTATGGGGTAGCTGGATATGATGTGTACACAACACTTCGTGATCGATCTCTCAATTAAACATTGCATTTCAGCTGGACTTTCAATTTGAAAATGTCTTTGGACGGACCAAAGGGTAGAAATTTGGGTTACTTCAGCTCCGTAGATTGGAAAACCCTAGAATTCCTGGGAAAATAAGAAAATGTCATGCGTTATTGAAATTGAAATCACTTTTCTATTTTTAAGAATAAAAACGATGGGAAGTATAACTGTAGATAGTATTTATATTGTCATTACTTAAATCAAGCATATATCATCATTATTACATTCTTATCTGTTTCGTGTTTCCTTTCTTTTCTTCTCAACAATTCGCCTCATCTCATTGACTGACTTCAGCTCTGCTCTTTTGTAGAAATACATAATCCCACCGATTCCCCTATTTTACAATATACTCGATTTCAAAATCTGTTCCATAATTACACAGTTATTATTGCTAATTCTAGGAGAATTTTATACAGTTCTAGTTGCTCTTGGATTACTAATGTTTGCCTTGATGACATGATAGCGCATTTCTTATATAATATCTGTAGTGAAACACTTTTCATTCCTCTTATACCGAATAATACCTGGATTTGGGTTCGTCAAGGTTCTATTTTCTATGCTTTTCACGCGTGTTTGGAAATTACTAACATCATAAGGAACAATGTACAACAAAAATTTTTTTTTTCGGACTTGATAGTGTTTGTTTGAAATTAAAAAAAAATAATATTCTTTATCTGCAAAAGACTTGTGAATTATTGTGCTTCAAGGTGAAATTTCAAGTGCAACAGCGACCTAGCCTAAGATTTTTATCCTACTTTAAAATTTTGTGAAGAGCAGTTTTGGGCAATAGCTTGTTGTACTCACATTGATTGTATGCTAGTTAAATGAATAAATAAATAAATAAAATAACAGTGAATTTTAGAAAAATTGTATGTAAATATTTTAATATGAAAAATATTGAATTTTAAAAGGCGTTTACAAATTATACAATGTTAGGAGCGTGATTTATAGGTGGAGTTGGCAAGTGAAGTTTGGCTTTTCCAGGAAAGTGTGCTCGAGAACTTTGAGTCAAGAGATGAACGCGACTACAGGTGCTTAAGCCTAATAGCCTGTGCGTTGTTTAAGCCCTCTCCTCGCGCACTTGGTCTCTAGCGATATTTTTTTCTCTCTTAAAAAGCGCGTGTGTACGTGCGTGTGTGTTAGTGTCGAGGTCACGTATGCGATTTGTCACAAGGAACAGGCCGAACACAATGGATGCGAGATGAGATCAATTCGTTTACCGGGACGCTGTCCCGTCCCCTGTCCCTGTCTTTGTCCCATGTACTCTGCCCGTTGTCCGCTGTCCCCTGTTCAGCCTAGCTCTCCACTATAACTCAGGATTAGTCTGCACTCATTGCCACAAGAGCTCTGTCTTCTGTCCACTCTCAGTCCACCACTCTCCTTGCTTTCCGCTCTCGAGAAAGTGGCAAGTTGATTAAATACTTTGGATTCTTCTTGAAAATAATGACGGACCACCACCTCTCCTCTTGTTCAGCGATCTGAGCAACGAGCTGCCTGTGAAAAATTTTCTCAGCACACGTCTCATGGTAGAGGTACAAAGTAACGGAGACAAACTAGAATACAGAACCCACTGTTTAGTGAAGCGATTACGAAATGAGAGCAGAATTACGTATGAAAGAGATTGCTTTGCTGGAATCATTGACAAACTTCAGTTATGAAAAAGTATCTTGATAATTCGATTGAACCTCTGTAGGAATGAAAAACCAATTATTAAAAGAAAAAATGTTTTTAAAGAGGTATTTGTTGATGAGAGATCTGTAACGTCAAGGGGCAACAGCATAAAAATTCTTTACGTAGAGGATATTGCTATTTGGAAGTTTGTCATAGCCTATATACAGATTGACTGAAATTAAAACGAGAAGACGTGATAAGAAGAGAAATATTATTATCTCTCTCGTCATTGAGATTGAAATTTATTCACAAATCATACTTCATTGTTGTTTGCTGAAAATAATAAAATTTAGATTTGTCCACATCGAAAATATGCAGAAGTTATAAAATACACATGCCTCTGGACTCTGGGCGAAGGAGAGCGTTTCGTAAGAACCACATTTAATTAAAGGTGATTCAATAGTTGAGGTGATTATTATATCATTCAATGCTCAATGTGACTGTATTGAATATTATAATATTAATAAAACAAAAAAAGAAACCGACTTCAATGTAATGATACTCAAGCATTAAATACTCGCGTACTAAAAAGTTTAAAATAAAGTATTTACTTTAAACTAAGAAAACTTTCAATTTCATACAAGTAATCTCTTGAAGTCGGCGCCAAATTTCCCATAAACTTCTAAAATATAACAAAATTACTCTGTGATGTTTTCCATGACGAAATAATTGAACAATCTAATATCAAAACTGACACTGTATTCCAGTAAAAGTGAGTGTAGATCGCATATATTTAATTGAAATACCTTACAGTGTAGTTTTGATATTAGATAGAATTTCTTGTCAATCACTGTATTTCAGGAAAAGTGAGTGTAAATCACATATTTAATTGAAATACGAGTCGGCGTAGCCGAGTTGGCTTATCGCTGGTCTGATAAGCCAAAGGTCCTGGGTTCGATCCCAGTTGAGTACAAGATATTTTTCTCGAGCCACTCCCGTGTTTCGGAGGACACGTTAAGCAGTCGGTCCCGGTTGCATATAAAAAAAAAAAAAAAAAAAAAAGCAGTCGTTAAAAAAGCGGCGAGGTGGAACTACCCGTACGGGTCTCCCCACCACGAAAAGCCATACGAATTTACTTTAATTGAAATACAGTGTTAGTTATGATATTAGATAGAATTTCTTAACAATCACTTCCAGGTGGTTCGGAACCCACCTAAAACTGTAGGTCCAACTCATCAATCACCATCATCCAACTCATTACCCACGCACAGGTCTCAGACCTATGTGCGCTTCATCCTCAAAAAAACGTTAATAAAATATTTGGCGCCGACTTCAAAAGATTACTTGTATGAAATTAAAAATTTTCTCAGTTTAAAGTAAATACTTTATTTTAAACTTTTTAGTACACGAGTATTTAATGCTTGAGTATCATTTCATTGAAGTCGCTTTCTTTTTTTGTTTTAAAATTTTTTTATTTTAAGCTTTTTAGTTGAATTTTCAAACTTTGAAAACATGAGAAATTTCTTAAAGCCTACATTATGAAATATTTATCAAATTAGCAAGCCAATAATTAATTTATAACATCCAAACTTAAGTAACTAAAAATCCACTTATAAGAAAAGATAAACTAAGGAAAATTCTACAACGTTTTATTGAATGTGGAATATTGTATTTAGGAAAATTATAATAGCGAAAGGCTTCTTAAAAGTGAAATGGCTTTTGATTCATTTTGATGTGGTCACTTTCAGAATATACCTACACTGAAATAGTAGGCCTATATTACGTTACAAGTGTGGAAAATTGTGTTTACTGAAAATATGATAATTTAACGCAGGAGATGAAGTTGAGTGAGGTATTATCATACGAGTATGGTAAACATCTTCCCGGACGAGTTATGTACGATATTTTTCGTGATATTAGTCACATATATTTTTTTTAATATAAAAAACATAAACTTTGAGCTAGTACAAAAGGATCATCAAACATAACCTCAAAATAGCCTATTGTATGCACATGTATTTAATGGCGAATAAATATTCTTAATCCATCACAGCAGCGAAACCAAAAATGGGATGATATAATGTTATACTCTGAGATCAGCTGTTTTTCCAAATTCTCCAACTTATGATTGAAACTAAATAACCTTATTCCTATGACTCAATAACATCAACTAAATTATTTATAATTTTCATATGACCACATGGACAGAAATATTATATTCTTCTTATTCTCGATTCAAATTAAGTTCACGTGATTGTTCAAAACGGGACATTACAGGCTTGTTTCAATCTGAACCAGCTTTGGGTAACCGATGTCGTTTACCCGGCATAATTGCATTGCATCATATGATTTCGAAAACCGTCTAGATGTAAGCGCTCCATATGATACAATGATCAGCCTGGTAAACGACACCGGTTATCCGATTGGCGGTTATGTTTGGAACTATCCTATTCAAACTTGATTGAAATGAAGACATCGAAGAATGCTCCTTTTTGTTCAATATTGGGCTAAGTATTGGGCCGATCCTTGTGAAACTTGGATGGGACCACCACTGAGCGATGCTCTTTCATTTAAAAAAAAATTCATCGAAATCGGTTCAATATTGTTCGAATGATTAATGTACAAACATAAAAAAAACAGGTCGAATATAGTAACCGTGTTCTTTTTGGAAGTCGGTTAAAAAAGGAAAATTGTAAAAATCCAAATCATAATGTTTGACTATAGCCAATTGAACATAAATAGAATTGAAAATGAGCATAGTGAAATTACAGTAAAAGTATGATAGGAGTATAAAAAATCATAAAGTTTTACTGGTTCTGCCGAATTGTAATAGTCAATTTGAAGTTTTATTGAATTGGTAGCCAATTCATTCACTTTTCCAAGATAAATATGCAACTGGAGCTAAATTTTTGTAAAAACCCAATGATCACTGGTTCCCAACAGACTAGTCGACTGATAAACTGTAGGTCTAAAGGAGAGGGTCTTATCGAGGAATTGGATCTTGAGGCTTGTGGTAGATGAAGAGGCAGCTTCTGAAAAGGGTCCTGTTGGGCAATGGGCATAGTGCACATCATAGGTACCTGGGCATGGACCGATGGGCGGGACGCCGCCTGCATAAGGAGAGCATTGCCGGATAGCCGGACATCCGACAGGAAACTGGCATTCGGGCTTCCTGCGGCCTTCGCTAATGACAGCCTCCTCTCCTCACCATCATCTATAACCCCCTCCCACCCCCCCCAGCCACCTAACCGCACCACACCTCACTCCAATAATAATAATCTGGTCATCTTCGTCTGTTGAGGGCTATCGAAAATCTCGGTGGAGCTCTGAAGGGTCACTCACCACAACACTGATTCCACTACTTAAATAAATCAAGCAGCTCTCTGCCAAATATAAGACTCGGATGCTTGTGATTTGCACTGGATATAATAAATCAGTCAGTCTAATCTAGCAAGTAATTTTTATTTGACTTTTGCAAATCATTGAATTGCTATTTATTTATAAAAATTGATACCTTCATTTTATTTTATTCAATGCACCAAGTTTTGTTTGCCTTGTATTCTTTTACAGATCATTAATATTGAAAATTGCACTATTGTTTACGCACCTTGACCTAACAGCTGATTTATTTTTGAAGTACCACATCCTGAGGATGAGAATCAAACAATTTCGATACAATTTACAAAATACACACAACATACTTGTGGAGAGTACTCACATGGTCACATGCCTCTGAGTGAGGAGCGCGTTTGTCAGCTATGTATTAAAAATTATGACTTTGTTATCACTTATAGAGTTCTAGTTCTAGAGAAACCTTGACCTATCTGTTCTCCTTTAATCAGGCATCTTTCTTTTTTATATTTTATTGAAAAAAAAACATTATAAATTTGATCATTTTTGATTAATGATAACGCTCATTGAAAATGTTAGTAGAATTCTATAAATGTTACTTCAATTTGTACTAGAAATGTCAGTTTTTCAAAGAAAAAATCCAGCTATTGAACAGTTTGTGGTACGTTGGAGCAGCTTGAATGCTTTCATTCCACTATTCCTTAATATGTGTTATATTTCGCGATGGCGGTTATCATGGAATATTGGAAGCTACACCATTCAAGCATCCTTAAACAACAAACTACACTTAAAACTCATGATAGCATGGAATTGGGGTAAACATAATAAAAGCCTATGTTCAGTTAGTTAACCTTTAACAGACGCACTGAAAACAATGTTTTGTATTCTCTGTCAATGTGATGCTTAGGGATTTTTTATTGCCCTTTAAATTAGGTTGATACTACGGGTCAGTCATCCACCACCTCTTTTCCACCAGTTGAAAACTGACCTTGGAGTTATTGTGTTGCTTCCGTGGTTTGGGGTCCACCAAACCCCAATGTCGTGGTTGTAATTTTTCGCGTCTTGAACTTTTATATTGCCAAAATAATCCACTTTTTTGTTGTGTTTTCTCCAAAATGAGCCTCTCATGGAATGTTAAGTCCTATGCCACATATTATGCCAAAAGACATGTGTTCAGTTGATAGAGTTTTTTTTAAGCAGTAGGACAAAAAATAGGTGAAATTCAAACATTCACTTGAGCAAAGTTTTTTTTATTTTTTTAATCAACAGGATACTCTATTTAGTATTATATAGATTATATTATAAAGAAATATTCGAATTTTATAAATATGAGTATTAAAGAAAGAGTTATTCATACTTTTCCAAAGATTAAAATACAGCCAATTCCAGCTGGTCAATGAGTTTTTAAATGTATGATGCTATCTTGAAAGTAAGAATTGATGTTATAATTATTAAAAATTAATAGAGATAACGCTCATTGAAAATGTTTGTACTACTTGACTTCAATTTATACTAGACATGTCAGTTTTTCAAACAACAAATCCCCAGCACTCGATTTTCTTCGAATTTTCGTATTATGTGACTTGAGTTTTGAATACTCTTGACTTTTTTGTTCTCAATTCCAGTGTCTATATTATGGACGTATGCTAATGAATATAGTTTGAGCCTCAACGGCCTTCACAGGACTTGAACCGATTTGGAGTTGGATTTTGCCTTCTTGGAAACAGCATTGAGTGCATTGTTCACAATTGGCACGTGCCTTGTCTTGACAGTCTGGACAGTGTTGGCGTGCACTTGCAGGAAAGGCCTAACTATAGTACTGTAGTATATAGCGAAGCCTTGCATTGGAGAAGTGTCACACTTGAATGATGAAAGGACGGGGGTGCAGCATATATATAATGTTGGTTTGTTCTAGTGACATGTGTGACAAGTGGCGCCTTCCATAATGAAGCATGGAGATGTTTAAAGTTTTCGGCTGGATGCACTGGAAGTGTTTCCAGGAAGGTCAAAACCTCCCTCAATAGTCCTGGCTGGAAACGAACACTGCTAATTGACTTCCAACGAAAACCAACAGCACTGCTATCGGACCCTACAAAAATAACGGCACTGCGCTCCTCCAATTTTAGAAATATTGAAGCTCTTGTTCAAGCAAGATGATAAGACTAATAATAACACTCAACCCATTTCTTGAGCTGGAAACGGATACAAGGGCCTAATACATATTGAGTTATGTTTTTGTTCAATTCATGCTCAGGTTTGATTTTTATAGTAATTATAGTGAAAATTCATTTTTTTTAATAACACATAGTGAGTACAATGAAAGTTGAAACTATTTTTTTTACATTAGAACTATTCAGTGACGTAACTAGAGGTCAGTCTAGGGGGATGGCCATTGACCAATAATTTTAGTGGGTGCTGGGGGGAGGTGGTGTAGGCTTCAGGCATATATAGTGCAATTTAGGATGAGAAAATCGGTTCTCTAACAGAAATTTAAAACTTTATTATACCACACCGGAAATGTTTTGAGAATAATCCTTTTAATGAAGCCAAATTCTAAGCGAACGTAGACATGAATTCATCCATTCTAACATTATTTTAAACCAATATAATTTTTTGTGTTAAAATAATGTTATCTTTCCTGAATAACATTAAAATAAAATAGTAGAACAATGTTATACATAACTAATAATTTTGACGGACTTTGTAAGCCAAACTTTAAAGCCAGCCTACTTAAAAGTATTTTCACTATGCCAGTTTTGATCTTCCAACTCACCTGATTGGGGTACAGTAATCCCTTTAAAACCCCATTTCAAGAGATTAAAGGCATCTCCTTTTAATGTTTGTTAAACATTGTCAAAATAGCCTCTGAGGGCTTTTAAAAATTCAAAAATTTATTTTGTTTTTGGGACTCGGGGGGGGGGGGGGGGGGATCTATCCCCCTGACCCCCCACTGTAATGCCACTGTAACGATTGACGATTCATTGATTGAAATAATGAACAAAATAGACAAGAGTAAATAAATAAACGGTCGCACCATCTATATCTAGTTCTCTACTTTAAGTAAGAATTTGCATACCATCCCACACAGGCTAGGCCTCGGGATGTTTTTCTTTTATTCATCTAAGGAAAAGAATCTTGTCCTTATTACAATTTTTAGTGTGTTTTTTTTTATGTATTATGTAGCGTGTTTTTTTTATATAGCAGAGTTTTATGTGTTATCTATATGGAGAATGATCTTTTTCATTGTGATAAGAGACTGTTTTTCTGTTTATTGTAAATTGTTGTGGATGAATAAAATTTATTTCATTTCATTTCTTCATTTCATAAATAATGGCATGGATCTTATTTTTTCTAAATACAAGCAAAAAATCGTAATGTAGTCTCATCCTTCATATAGTACTTTTTTTTAAAACGACTAATTTCTCTAAATTAGAACGATTTATTTATCGTGACCACGAACATTTTTTTTATCGATGGCACTTCATCATCAACATTAAAACAGAAAAATTAAAAAGCTTATAATTTTTTGTGTTCTATTTACCGGTTGTCCTTCGTGCTGACTTAGTGTTATGAAAAATAAGACGAAATTGTCACAACCACATTTATTAAAACTTCGAGAAACTAGTTTCGGTTGTTACACCATTATCAATCTCAATCAAACTGAAAAACTGAAGTACAGAGAAGCCTTATATATACTATACATGAAATGATACTATTGGCTAAGAGGGAAAGAGGCTGACCTTAATCGGACGTTGTGATTGGTTGTCAAGTCACGCCCCCTGGTGGGAGGAGTAACAAGCAAAAATACGAGTCAAATCAATAACTAAACAATGTGAACATCAAGAAAGTAACAAAAAATTTGTAATAAGGCTAGAATTTAATCAAATTAAAATAAAAAATTCTTTTAAAAATTAGAAGCTCACTGAAATGCAATCAAGGTCAACTGAGAAATACACATAAGAATTGCATTTTAAAAATAGGCTGGAATTATAATGAAACCAAGTTAGTTGTATTGAATTGGTTAAAATAAATTTGGTCATTTAAATTAGTTATGGAATCGTTTTTTACCAACTTAGTTATCTCCAAAGCTTCTAAAATGTAACGGAAACTGGGGAAAGGTCATGGATAACGGTGCCTTACCTTGGCCCAGTTTCTGATAAATTAGGAAAACAACTGAAAAAGAACGGTTTTGATGTAGCTTTTCAAACCAAACCAATTTTAAAGGGCTTATTTGGGTGTAGTAAAGACAAAATTGATATCTGGGATAAAAGTGGGGTTTATAAATTGAATTGCGGTGATTGTAATGCTTGTTATGTGGGTCAGAAGTTTCAAATGTAGAGTAAATGAACATATCAGGAATTGGAAAACCCAAAAAGGAGATTCAAATTTTGCAGAACATCTCATTAATAATGGACACAAGTTCAAGGCTGAAGAAAATGTTGAATTTCTGCATTTGATTGGCAAAGGCAGACAATTGAACATTTTAGAAGCTTTGGAGATAACTAAGTTGGTAAAAAACGATTCCATAACTAATTTAAATGACCAAATTTATTTTAACCAATTCAATACAACTAACTTGGTTTCATTATAATTCCAGCCTATTTTTAAAATGCAATTCTTATGTGTATTTCTCAGTTGACCTTGATTGCATTTCAGTGAGCTTCTAATTTTTAAAAGAATTTTTTATTTTAATTTGATTAAATTCTAGCCTTATTACAAATTTTTTGTTACTTTCTTGATGTTCACATTGTTTAGTTATTGATTTGACTCGTATTTTTGCTTGTTACTCCTCCCACCAGGGGGCGTGACTTGACAACCAATCACAACGTCCGATTAAGGTCAGCCTCTTTCCCTCTTAGCCAATAGTATCATTTCATGTATAGTATATATAAGGCTTCTCTGTACTTCAGTTTTTCAGTTTGATTGAGATTGATAATGGTGTAACAACCGAAACTAGTTTCTCGAAGTTTTAATAAATGTGGTTGTGACAATTTCGTCTTATTTTTCATTATGGATACCTTCCACAATATCACCTTCGCCATTACTAAGAAACTGACTTAGTGTGTTTATTGCTATTTGGTAACAGTTCGACAATTTACTGACAGAAGGTTGAGTATGTATAAGGGTGGAAAACTAAGGCACCAGGATTAAAAATTAAGCGAACTATCAAAAGCCCATGACCAAGCCTAGTGACTTCTAGAACTTATGGCTCTCCTGACCAGTTTTTTGCCAAAATAATAGTTTTAGTTAATGAAACCCCGCAGTTCTTTGTACATTAAACTAAAATGTAAACTGTATTACAATTAAAAGTCTAAAGATTATCAAAAAATAATATAGCAAATCATAAACTGTATTATTGTTATTGCTATCTATTACTATACATGTTGTTATCATTAATTCAAGTCTATTACATCAGATAATAAGTCTACGTTACACATACGAGATCAATCTTTTAATCATTCTTTCTCTTGGTCAGAAAAAGTTGATACCAGAGAGAATAGAATAGTAACAGAGTTGCCTTGGGGCCGCGTAAAGTGAGCCTTACCACCACTTCGGTTGGGGCCTACCTCGCGGTCAAGCGCTTCATATTGCAACGCTTCGGTAAATCGTTCATATCTCAAGATTATCTTACGGTCACAAAGTGTCAGTTATTACATATCAATTTGAAAATCCAGAAACAAATTAAAAGTTTTATCTAAACATTTTGTTGTGAAACGCTGGTATTAAAGGCTATTGAAGAAAATAAAAACGTATGCAATCGTTAATACCTTATCCTTTGGATTTGTTTATAGATAAATTCCAAATTATGGCAATTACTATGAAAAAGTATATAGCATTAATTGTAGAGAATGATATGAGGAAGCCATTGAAATTTATTTCGTTCCAATATTTCGATTAGTAACTCAGATATGGACGATTTACGGAAACGTTGCAATATGGAGGGCTTGACCGGTATTGTGAGGTAGGTCCCCAACCGAAGTGGGGGGTAAGGCTCACTGTTGCAGTCCGTTCAGCTATAAGCAAGGAAGCTCATTACTATTCTATTCTCTCTGGTTGATACAAGCAAAACCATGGTCCCAAAGTAAATGAATAAAATATATAGAGAAATTAGATAGCATCCAAGTGTGATCAACTATACTGAAATTTCATTCGTTAATTTTTTATTTTACTTGACACTGTTGTATATGTCTTAGCATCTTCTGTATCTGTAGCACTATACTGTACTGTTTTTTAAGCTACTGATCTTGTTTGAAGCTACTATTCTTTAGTAATTACTTCCATTTGATGATTGCTATAAAAAGTTAAAACGCATAAATCCTTTGCTTGCATAATGTAGCCTATTATTTGCAACTTTGAAAAAATTTCCGCTATTAATTGGTTAAATTATTGATTTAGAGACGAAAGAGGAGATTGAGAAGGATCAAAACATCAATAAACGAAGAAAAATATTCTGTCACACTATACTGAGCTTGCTAAATTTACTAATCACTTTCCATAAAGGATTTAATTTTGTCCACTTCTACTAGACCATGACAAATGTAGGAACAATATGTGCCTAGGGGACTTTGCGCCCAATCCTCTCTCTACCTGGAATGTCATTAACGAGTCCTTCTGCTAGAAGCTAGACTACCCAGCAAACATCTTTTCTTTGAATGTCATTAAGCAGTAGCTCGATCCCGTAATGGGTATTTCCAACCCCACCAAAGGTTTCATCGATGTATTTACTATTCTACATTCTCAGTTTCCTTCCAATATCTGTGGATAGTCTGTGAAGTATCTACGATCTACTGCACTATCAACTGTCATATTATTGCAGTACTGACATGGAGCTGTAATCTAATTTAGAATTTTGTCATTTTCTCTTTTATGTGGAATAACCTAATAGTTGAAAACGTTCATAAAAATGTGTTTATTTGCTGAATATCTCAATACTTTCAACAATGTTCTAGCAATTCGTCCGATGGTCAGGTTTCAGGTAAGGGTCGTATACCTGTTTTTGGATACGGTAGAATTTTAGAAATGTTACATTCACTTTATCTATGTTGTTTTATGCATCAAAGTACTGAATGTATGAGGTGGTTCAGTCACATCTAGCCTTGTTAGCCACCCAGGGAAGGTTTGGTTAGGCACGCGGGCGGCGCACGTGTGCGTGGGGACGATAAGGTTTTGGAAATGGTACCTTCACTTGATTTATATCGTTTTATGGTTTTTAGAAAGTGGGAATGCGATGAACAAATAATAGAAGGGTTTCTGAAGTCGGGTAGAAGACTCAAGGATCGGACAAGTTGCTACTCGCTAGTAATGCTCACAGAAGTGTGAAAACCAATCGGACGAAATGCTACTTTTTCCAGGAATTTGGGTATCGGACGAATTACTACTTGGACGAACTGCGAATTGCTACAGAACCACTTTCAAAAGGTATTATTCAATATTTTGCCTAACATGATTCTTTCTGAGAATCGTTGAGTGCCATATCTTTCCAGAAATACTCAACCAAAAGCATCTCATAACGCCTGAACGATTTGGGCTCACCAGTCCTCTGTCTTTACCTGAGACATGGAAGACTCTTTTCAGTCTACTTTTTAATAGGCCTACCAACTTGTATAGCCAAAATACTATCTTCTGTATAAATAAGGGAAGACTTATAAATTAGCAATTCCAAATTTAGCTCCCTTGTAATCCATTACATATTTTAAAAAAGAGTTGACATATTACAGCCGGGGACGTAACCAGGAATTTGTGAAGGGGGGATCCAAACTGATTGATACCTAGGACTAGAATATATTATTATTTCAGTATGAATTCAATCCTCATGATCCTTACTACCTCATTTTGAAAACTGGAATTGCAAATTAATACCTAATACCTTGGTAGTATTGTTTGGGCAAACAAATACCTTACTTCCACACCTATTTGTTCTCCATAAAGTTTTCAAGTTTCAGCTGAAAATTTGCCTTTTTTATGCATAACAAAGGTGTGGGGGGTCTTCCGGGAAATTTTCTAAAAATAGACCTTCGAAGCATTTATACCAGTTTTACACACTTATCGCGGTTTGAAATTTGGTAACTTCTCCGAAGTGTATTATCATCTAGTGTTTGTGTCTTTGTCAAAGTCCATAACCCCAAAACCCCTCCCCCTTGGCTACGTCCCTGTATCACTTTTAACAACATACAATGAGACTATATTTTTACATAAGCAGCACTGAAATGCAGGCTACTCCTCATCATAGCTTTGATTAACAGCTAAAATTTTTTTTTATTGCTGATGATGCCCACATGAGTCCGAGACTTGTGCGTGGGTAATGAGGTGAATGAAAATGCCTGACGATGGAGCGGGATTCGAACCCACGACCACTTAAACGACAGCAAGCTGAAGTAGCGACGCCCCAACCAACTGCGCTAAGCGGCCCTTAATTTCTTTAAGCATTTTGGCTAGAAGCATCTTGCTTCGCTTTATGTTGCAACTTGTTTACACCACTCGAAGGATAGTGCTTATGAGTGACAAGACACTTGTAAAAATCCAACTCACTCACTGTGATCAGGGAAAAATTTAAAAGTGATTCGCTTTGCTAATCAGTTGTGCAGAGTTCGCTGTGGGATTGAGCGTTAGCAGGAAGAAGTAGGGCGAGCCAGCCCCACAGCCACAGTACAGGACGACCTAGCCCGGGCAGCCGAGCATCCTGGCGATCGCATAACGAGCAGCGTCCGTGGAATCACGCTTGCCTGGTGAACCTTGAAGCCGGTCGGTGTGACTGCTGCCTGCAGCTCACGGCTCACGTGCCACATCCGACCTTATTGCAAACGTTTCAATTTCTAGTCTAGCTAGCCACTCTCCTATTCCCACTGTCCGAATTCCAAATTAATTCAGCCTCACATTCATTCACATTCTGCCACCAATAAACATTGCCGTCTCATCTCATTCATCATTCGGCTTCCGTTTCACGCAAGTGGCAACCACCGTTAGTATAAATAGGACGATTCCATCATCCTTTGTGTTCAACCTTCACTGAAATTAACGCGCTAATTGTAATCGAAAACAATCAGGCATGCTCTAGGTCAAATATTTTTTTAATTTTATTTTTATATTCCATATTATGTACTCTAGTTATTTTTATATATTGTGAAAATAGCATAACTGCTCATAAATAACATTATTTCTATTATACTTCTCCGTAATAGAAATGAGCTGATTGCAATCGTTCAAAATAATCATTTCATGTTGTTCATCATTTTTAACTAATAGAGCATTTTTTTTTAATTATACGTCTTGGAGACTCCAGTTAAGGAGTATGAGACAAGTCAGATTAACAATTATACTTTCTTATACACTAGTTATCATAATTTATTTTTAAATAAATAAATAAATATTTTATTTCCATTTAAAACTAAATCTAAACAAATACATATACATATAAGACTACATGACTAAAACTACTAAAGATTACATTTTTTATAAACATTTTTTTGCGTGGAAATTTACCTACTCTACTATGGCATGCCATGTTCTAGAGCAGGTTTGCAATTTAAATTTTTCAGGATTCAGTGTTTTAATATCAGGTTAGTGAGCTCACATATTGTTTGAAATTATGGTTTCTATGGTTTGTCTTCCTATGTTTATTATCCAGTGATGTACATTGATTTTGAATTTCTTGCTGTGTGGTATTTCCTGTATGTCTCTTGGAAGCAGATTGTAAAGTTTTGGTGCTAAGTGATTGAAGTGTCTCTGGTATAAAGCCTTCTTAGCCAAATTTACAATAAGAAGGTGCCTATTTCTTGTGTTGTGACTGTGGTTCCTGTGTTGAAAATGTGCTGTGTTTTTGTGTATTCTGCAGATTATTTCTTTAGAATATATCTGTCTTGCATCCATCACACCAAATTCGCTGAAAAGTTGATCTGATGGATAACGCAGTGGTTTTTTAACTACATCAATTAGTTGAGATGAGGCTTTTGATATGAAAGGGACTCTTGTACACTATAAAAAGCTTTATCTACTAAATAGTTTTTCAATTGTTTTAAAACATCTCAATATTTTCAAGACTTTAAAAACTGCGGTAGTTTGTTGTAGAGTTTCCTACCAATATAACTAGGTTTTTGTTTGAATAAGCTACTATTGTGACACCAAGTGATAATCTCATCGGCTTCTTGAATTATGATCGTGTACGTCAAGATTTTCGTTAATATCACTCTTTTTTACTTATAAAGTAGCTTTTCATACACGTATAAGCAGGGTACAGTTAGGAGACCAAGTCTCTTGAACAACGGCTTACATGAATCTAATCTACTCTTTTCATACATCTAACCGCTTTCTTTTGGATCTTAAACACCCTATCCAAGGTTTTGTTTTGATGAATTACCCCATACTAAGATAGCATACCTAATATGTGACAGTAAGAGCCCATGGTAAGCTGTAAACAGTAACTTTTTGTCATTCAATCTAGCGAGCTGTCGCAGGACAAATACCCCAGATGAAATTTTACAACATAATTGAGCATTAAAACATTTCTACCAACAAGGTTGCGCTGTAAGGTGCTTGCACAGTGGAGTATCCAATACTTAATGATAATCATCATTGTAAAATCAAACACCTTCTGTGGAATGGTGTGTGACAGACTGGAGCATTGTAAATACCACCGTTCCACAGTTTGTCTTTGATTATGAGATGGTTATTATCAAAAATTTAATGCTCCACTGTGTAAGCACCCTTTCGTTTAAATCAATATTGTCTGAATTTCACCTTTAGGAAATAGGTGAACTCTATCATCGGAATTAAACCTATCATAGGAGTCAAGCAACGATGACATGGTCAATAATGAGATGTAATGGGTTGTCAAACTTTTCCAAACTTTTAACGCTTTTCCAATTGAATGTCAATGGGAGAATGCTAGTAAAAGGCAGTTTTCCAATCATAGGCAGTTCATCTTCGTGTATCCTATTAGTACTGTAATCACTATCCTTGATATGTTTCCTGTTTCATACCATTGCATCATATCATTTAGGCTATGCCACCACGTGTACTCATGTCAAGCTAGCTATGTAAAAAATTCATAGCTTTCATCATTATGATAGAATTATTCATGTCTTTTTTACACTTAGATAACTTATTTGTTCTTCTATGAATAAACATAGATTGTCTCATTCGAATTCGAAGTGTATCACAAACTTGTACATCAGATAATTTGTATGTTTCACATGTTTTTGGAGGTTGCAGATTGTAAAAAGGTAGATAGACCCACTCATAATTCTGTTTTTGTTTCACAATTTTGAAAACAATACTGTTTTTGTAGTGGACTGAGTTGGGTTATTTCTTGCTGTTAGCAACAGCCTGATATGTCTAAAAATAGGTTATCGTATTCTGTAAAATCTATTTTGTGTGCAAGCAACTGCACGCTCAAGTTTAATCGACTGTTTTTGAACGGTACAAATATAGAACAAAGCTCCATTTCCTTCAATTGAACCAAAATTTCATAAAACTAGATAGTTTTCACTTTGAAAACTATTCAAAATTAAAATAATATTCCCATTCATCTACATAGTCTCTAAGGATATGCAAATTGAAAATTATTCAATATCTCACTCAATGTATATATTCCACTGTATATTTATAGAGTAAGCCCAAATTGTTCATGAGATACTTACGTATTATACGGAGGCCACTATTTAACAAGTTCAACCTAACCTCGCTAGATCGTGAAGTCCCGTTAAGAGGGATGTTCTGAAGATTGCTTGCATTACATTATAAAATAGTGGCCTCCGTATATAAGTAACGTTTATGATAATTTATTACTCTATTGTGCTGTATTTTATTTTATTTCATAGTTTATTGTCACTTCATTGGATATTGCATTGGAGTTATTAAGGTAGAAATTTTGTGAATAAATCATCATGGTACTTCGAGGTATTTTTGAAAAATCTCAATTGATAAAATTGATAGAGAAAGTTTTTAAAGGATTCAGAAGAGTCTGGATCTTTCAGAAGCCGACTAAAAAAACTGCGTTGGTTTTGCGACTGGGCAAACTACATGATGTGGACCCCACCCTCATCGTGTGAATGCTCTTTGCTGTCTCCCTCTGGGACGAGTAGCATTTACCCTGTTAACTCGCTGTTAGAACAACGCCCCGAAGACAAGGCAATAAGATTTATAGGCTTTCACGGACAGATTAATTCACCATCGACCGCTACAACCACTACTAGACTACTAGAGCACACAGCAGCTCCTCCTGTCATTAGCTCGTTATGAAGATAGATAGGGTGCGCTGATTCTTTCATCACACATGTACATCATATACACACTCACACACGCGTACTCACATCGCACCCACACAACCTACCACTTTCAGCACCGTTCTTTGCACACCCCCAATCTGTTACTTCCCCAATGCATTTATGCTAATATGAATGAATTGAAATGTTTAATATGATGTTTCTATCTTTAGGGGAGTTTTCCAAGCGTATTTTAGGAGGTGAAGAGTGTTTCATAAAGTGAATACTCAAGGATAAAAACTATCCACTTTTTCAACAGGGTAATAGCAGATAGACCCATTGAGCTTTAAGGGTAGACTACCCAGCACCTACCCATCACAATTTAACAAATAATTGATAATAGTTAATTTATTGTTCTTGTATGTATGCATAGTCTCTTTCCCTTTAGCTGATTCCGACTGCGGGTGACTCTTCATACCTCCTCTGTTTTGGTCCAGAGAGCATACAACGCAAACAGGAAACAGGGAGTGAGGAAGGTTGCGATTGCTTCCTTACTGAGCACTGATCTGAGTTTTATCAGTATGCCAAGCCTACCGCATTGCTCATAATTTTTAAATTTTATGATTTTCTCTGTTTTTTGGCTCATTGATGTATTTGATGCATCTATGTGTTCTGTTCCTGTTTTGTTTTGAAAATTTTGTTTTAAGACTTTTAACTAACCTGTTACATTGTATTATTTTGACTTAATAAAATGAATTATGAATTCTGGCTCACTAAAGAATCAGGAACTAACCGAAAAAAAGGACCAATAAGAGCCATAGTGACACCGCTCCATGAAGAAAAAGCTTTATTAGCCATTACAAGTGAAATCTTTTTTCGGTAAGAATATTAAATTTTTTTGACATTTTGTTTTTTTAGTAGGTCCGATTAAATTTTGAGATCGAATTATTGAATAACTCACAGACAGAGACAAAGTTAAATTAATGCACAGATTTGAGGAAAATTATTTATAATTACAAATTATAACCTTAAAGTGGCTGGTTCTCAGTCACAGACTTCATTTCGGCAAGTTTCTCGGATGATAATAACAATAATTATCTTTGAATGCCAAGATTTTTCAACTGAATTTCTTCATTCCAGTCTTGATTTTCAGACACTCGGCCTATAGCCCCGAGATAGAATATTCTCGTAAGAAACCAGTTCTATGAGTTGATTCTGCCAAAAATATTCAAACTCATTCCACGTGAACTAAATCAACTTGATTTTTTGGGTTTCTGGGGAATAAATTCCTGATTCACTTTTACTTTCAACTTGACTAATTCCACTTCGTCAAAAGCGTCTGCTCTTTTATTGAAGGAAATGTGTTTCACCTGTTTCTCGTAAGGAAATTTCGTACAATTTGCTTCTCAATAATATTAGAGTATGAGCTAAAGGTTGATTATGCCTTTGAAATGTTAACTATAACAATTTTAACAATATTAATTACTGCTCTATGTGCAGAGTTGCCATACGACCGGATTTCATACATCTGTCCGGTCTGGCGTCCGGATTTGAGAAATGTCAAAAACACTGGACAAAAGATGAACAAAAACACTGGTAAATCGCATTGCCTGTTACGTGGGTCGATCAGTATGTATTTGTTAATTTATTGTAAACTATCTGCCTTTTACTAAATATTTAAAATATTTCAAAATTAAAGGATATAATTCATAGGGATAGCCCATCGTTCAGTGATTTTTTTAATTTTAGGAATGTGAGGATTAATTTCCCTCCAAAATCATAAAAAACATCGTCTTTTAGAGTTTTAAATTTAAAAATATTTTCGGGGCACCACCAAATCCCCTCATCCGGCCTGGGGGTATTCCTTACCCCCCCCCATCAGCACCCCCCAAAATACCGTCCATCAGGATATGGCCTTAAAACATAATGGTAACCTTGCTATGTGGAAAACTATTAGGTGTTCGGAAAATCAAAGAGTAGCATAAGGCCTACCAGTAGAACTAAACATTTATCGAAATAAGTGTAAATAAATTTCAATTTTTGTCGACTTGTGTAGAATTGGGTAAAGTTAAATTAAGTCGTAGGCGATACTTATAATTTACTTCAGATGATTCAAACGTGAAAACAGTAAATCCAATTTACTGCTTGTAATCAGCTAGTGGGTTCTAATATGCTGCACCCTATTCGAATGGTTTACAATAATAGACAAACTTTGAAATTTAAGAATTTTATGAATCATCGTTATCCTACACTTCTTGTTTATTGCCATCTAGATATACCCCAAGTGAATCATTATCTATTGAAAGGCAATTACTCCGTTTCTCTCCCATTTACCTACGTTTAGATTGAAGGTTTTGTTGTCATTCAGGGTTTGAAAGCCAACAATTAAGTGAAGAATATGTCCGAAATTCTTAAAATAGGATATGATTAGGCTATATATTTTTAAATATTTATATTTATATTTTAAACAAGAGTTTTAAACCCATCCTCATATAACTTAATATATTAATTTTTATTCTATTCGTGTTCGGAAAAAAGGTTGATGATGATAAGGAATTTATCAATGTTTTTATTAATGCTTTCAAGCTTCCAGTTCGTTTTGTCTTAGTGAAATTTTGAACATTTGGCATCTTTGCTCAATATCAATGTACAATTTTTCAACGATTAAATAGAATAATAATAATTTGAAAGGATTAATATTAGGAAGTATATTTTAATCAATCAATTTCATAGCATCCAAGTTGGAGCTATTGATTCGCCGTCTACTATTATGTTTTGTCTTCAATGAAGTACAACGTAGGCCTATGGTACACGACTCGCGACATAATTAAGTGTATGCATTAATGCATTGGCATATTCGATAGTCATCCCGATAGTATCTACAGTTTATAAACTCATTTAAAAAAAAGAGTACAAACTTCTATTTACTTCTACTCGGAACCTTTTCCATATAAGCGTTGACTTCTGAAAGATTTCTGTAGACAACACTAGCTCAGTTTTACTGAAAAAGGCTTAGCCCGTTTTCAAAGTCTCTTGTCAGTTATGTCTCTATTCATGAAATCAACTTCAGTACCGTGAAAGAGTCCAGAGCACATGTAATTCCTCCATTCCTAATTCAAGGACAAGCTCACATTTTCCGCTAGAAACGTTTTTTCTTCCTATGTTGTTTGTATTTCATTTGGCATTGCAGCTATGATGCAACATTCGAAGATAAACGACACTGGCAAAAATAAATAGTACTGTATCGAGTAGCTGAAGCTGATACTGATAGACTCATAGACTCATAGAGAATAATTTGATTCACGAGGGAGCCCAAGAAATGAGAAAAATTATAAGAAATAAGCCCAATCTGAAATCAATAGATAGATAGATATATATTTTTTGCCATCGGATACGGTCATCGGCAACGTCAAAATGGTTATTAAATATTTTTAAAACGTATGAGTAAAAAACTCTTCCAAGTAGTAAAAAGAATGACACACAGGGTTTCAAGAAGGGACCTCTTGAACAGAGAGGCGGGAAGACTTGTCAGTGATATTGGCAACTTAAAAATTTTTAGTTCCGATAACCTGTAAGGAGTTTTGTATTAGAACCCGCTTAAATGAAAAAACTGTTACGGGTTCGGGTTCTATCACTAAAATAAAGCTGGCAACACTTGAAAGTAACACTCGTACTTTATTTACACTTATTACTTACAACACACACTAATCAGTTATACCACACAAGAAAAAAAAAGTAAATTCGTATGGCTTTTTGTGGTGGGGAGACCCTTACGGGTAGTTCCACCTCGCCGTTTTTTTAACGACTGCTTTTTTTTATATGCAACCGGGACCGACGGCTTAACGTGTCCTCCGAAACACGGGAGTGGCTCGAGAAAAATATCTTGTACTCAACTGGGATCGAACCCAGGACCTTTGGCTTATCAGACCAGCGATAAGCCAACTCGGCTACGCCGACTCCACCACACAAGAAAAATAAATAACAAACAAATAGATCAACAAAGATTGAATTTACTATATCACTGTACAAAAACAAATTACCAACTGTCAATAGGCCAATCAATAATTTAATAAATAACTGTCTATTAAACTCAATTTCAATAAAATAACAACTGACTGATTGCTCACAAGGGCGGCCATGTATTTGTAGTATTTCAGGGAACTCTTGATTTTTCTATCAAAACGTGATCTTCAACATTCTCTATAATACTCGAATTTCCTAAGATCGCATTTGACATATGGGAATGAGAAAGACATTCAAGGAAAAAGAAAGACAAGATTTTACGACCTCTTTGCAGATAAGGCAAATACCTCTACGACCTCTTTGCAAAGGCATGCCGGAAGTCACTTCCAGCTCATCGCTGCAGTACTAAAACTGGAAGGCATTTTTACTCACGAAGAGATATAATAATATCAAGATATAATAAAACAAATATAAATATTATAATTTAACATGGCCGACTCAAGTGAAGAACTAGAGTCGGCCATGAATGTAATCAAGTATATCCAATCATTTATTGGTTTTTTGTAAAATTTATTAGACAATGTTTTGATATTATTATGTCTATTATTTTATTTGCTTCATTATCTTCTTCTAGTTCCTTGTATTACTTTGCATCAACACTGATGCTACTCAATCTAGCAATTTTTGTAAAAACCAAAAAACTCAATCTTATTATACAGAGCCTCTTCAGTCGCGGTCGCGAGCCACAATTTAAGGATGAATAATTACACCGGCCAGGTAAATTTGATTAAAAAATCAGCTGATGGTTCTAAACATGTTAATGCTTCATGTACTTGGATATTGTTGTTACCGGCCAGCCGCTCAGCTGATGTAATTTCGTCTCAATTATGCTAGTTCGCGACCGCGACTGAAGTGGCTCTGTATACTAGGGCCTTATTTAGCACAAGTAAATGCAACTGCTTACCATGTCTTTGTTCTATGTCCACTAATGCTCACTATTAGTATAGTCATATTACACACATACATACTAAAAGTGTACTAATAGAAGCAATAGCTAGCATAGGTAGATAAAATCGGTTTCTCACCTCTCTGGAAGTAGTCATACTAGTAAAACTATTAAAACAGATAACGTGATCTTTAACATTCTCTATAATGCTCGAATGTCCTAGAAATGCATTTGACATATGGGAGTAAGAAATACATTCGAGGAAAAGAGACTTAAAAAGAGATAATTAAATTATTTAAATTTTAAGACCTCTTTGCAGATAAGGCACTGCCATGCCGGAATTCAATCAATTTCTAAAATCACAGATGGACCTGTTGTTCGTTCACTGTCTGTAATTTTACCTATTCGTATTTTTTCCATGGGGTTTTTAACTCAACTGTAATATTATGATAACAATGGACTATAGCTCACAGAAACAATTGGGATGGAATTGAGAATAACTTTGAATTCTTAAATCCAACATTCGAGTTTTAGCTAGCTGAGTTGTCAACCAATCTGAAATTGTCTACACAGTGGTTTCTTGTTCAGCAGGGGAAACAGAAGACAGAAGAGTCTGGGTGTCTATAGCCGACATTATTCTTAGGCCTACGTTTTGGTTGCGAGACAGATAGAAGAGGTTGGGGACGAGGATGAGCTGAGCAACACGGATCCCGTCTTTGTGGTCTCTTGTGCTACCTCGGCGTCAGGTGGTTCCCGTCCACGACATTTCAGCCTTGTTATTATAAACACATTAATTTGGATCCGAACCGGTATAATTTCCATCACGAAATATCCATCCGTCTCTGACAGGACGAGAAAAATACAAGGGAACCAGTGAGGAGGGAGGTAAGGGTAGGGCGGGAAAACGAACAAGACACAACGCTAAGAAAACGGAGGCGAGAAAGAGAGAAAAGCAAGTGAAAGGGAATTCAAGTAGAGAATTGCGGGAGTAATGATACGTATTCGTATAGGCAGTTCATTGTCTACGAGAGCTCAACGAGGGGCTCGGTAGAAGTATCAGTTGTTTGAGGCATGTGTCCCGCTAATTGCTCTATAATTTTAAATTAATTTGGGATGAAAGAGCACACAGAGCTTCCGAATGCTAAGCTGGCCTGTGCGCTAGTTCACACAGACAGACTGTTCTCTGTTTCTGAGCTAGTGGTCAGTCATGGAGAATCATTTTGTTTTGCCCGTCTGTAGATGAGCCTTTTCTCACAGTAAGCCTACTCTACCGCAAGTAACTTATTTAGAAATGAAGAAATTGTGTTTAATACCAATAAAAACAAAAATTTAAATTCACAGAAAAAATAGAAACGTGCTTTTTAATAGATGCTTATAAAAATTCAAAAGTTTTGCAAAAGTGAGAGAATGAATACAAGGATGAGTATAAATAAATTCTTATACTTCAAACAATATCGCTCAAGACTAATAAATGAAAGAAGGCTATCACAACTTGCTTCCTGGCACAATGGAGATGAGGATAATAACAAAAATAGCCTTCAATTCTCTAAAATAACAGATATTTTCCTTTTCCAGACAACAGTTATATACCAGTAGTGATTCTGTGAGCACATGTGATTCATAAGACAGTCATGTTACGAAAACGGATCCAATAACAATCATGTTAACGTATGCAGGTACAGTATTGAATAATAAATAAGTGATTAAAAAAAGATATGCATATCTTAAATTAAAATTTCAACTTATATTACCTGAAATTATCTTGACATTGAACTCAATCAGTTTGCTGCAAAATTTTCGAAGTCGAAATAATGATTCAAGATTTGACAACTAACGAAATTCTGTTTAACTAAGAATCTGTTTAATTAATTGGGAAACAAGTTCACTCTTGAAGGAGTGTTGGAAATTTCCACATCATCTATAATCTAGAGTTTAGCGAGTAGTGAGAGTTCAGCTTACTATTTCCTATTTCTATAATCGTTGAAGCGGGTTTTCTTGTTTGAATAATAACTCGACAGGAGAGGCAAGTCTCATTTTAAAACAAAAGCGAACTATTCACCTCGATGTTGTCGACAAAGGCAGACGACATTCATGTAAATTCAACATCCGGATCCTTCTGGCCACAGATGACATCAGCCGACTATAAGTTGAATTTCATTAGCAAACAAACTGTTTCTGGCTTTTCAACATTGAACATTGAACATATTATTAGAGTCTATATTCTATATTAACAAAAGTCTATTTTATGAGATTATATACAACTTCAAATCAATTATATAAATATATTAAGGTATAATATAAAATACTGTAATACGTAATAAAAACATAAAACACTTTTAAGTGGAAATTATGACTCACTTTATGGCGTGACGGCCGTTTCACTCTGTTGTCAAGAGCATCGTCAGACGACCCACAGTGCACAAGATGGATCTTCAACATCTGTAATATGTATTGATATTCATACGTAGTCTGAACATCCACTTCTTAATTATGTTTCTGGACAGTTGCTTGCACAATGATGATAATATCAATATGGGAAATTGATTGACCACTCAGTGAGCGGAGTCAGACGATCGTGTTGTTAAGTCACAAGCAATCGAGACTGCTCTTGGATGGGTAATAATATGCCGGCTGTAATATTCTGCGTTATTATTATATCCGGCGGTTCGGAACCCACCTGAAACTGTAAGTACATCATGTTTCCATAACATTGTTTAACAATGGGCTGGAACTACTCGTAAAAATCTCTCCACCAGCAAAAGCTAAACTCAAAAAATGATTATCTCTATCAATAAAAGGATGATACCCTGACTCATTCATCAACGCAGAGCCAAAACTACTAGGCCTATGAACTTGAAATTTCGTATGAACAATCCTTATAGGATTTCACCGTGCAATAAGAAAGGATTTTTCAAAATTCGCAATTTTAGGGGTGTTTTTAGGGGGTTAAAGTTTTGCCTATGCAAAGCACGGGTACATGGCTAGCTAGCTTACTGGGATCTTTTAATCATATGGAAAATAATTTGAAGTTTTTCGATCTGCTGTACACGCTGTTTCGATGGACAAGCTGTTTGTGTGTTTTGCACACATCATTCACCTAACCTACTGAGCTTGCCGGCCAAACAGCTTAAAGGAACAGCTGATAGAAGTCAACAGTTTTTAATCATATGGCAGGCCCCTTAGCGGCGTTATTTACGCTGTCTTTGAACAGCAAAAGAATTTGCATGTAGGCTACCATACAGTCAGAGCCTTGCAGTATGTAGGAAGCATATGACTGGGTATGATGAAATGTAATTATGCCGGGTTGATGACATCATTATGTTAACCAATGCAGCTAGAAATTTGAAATGTATTCTCAGTAGGAGGTGGCGAATAATAAAATAAAAAACCTAGCTTCTACCCTAATAGTCGTGGAAGGTTTAAATTTTAAATGTTCATTGAGAGGTGGTGAGTAAGGTCTTACTGTGTAAGAAAACAACGAAGGAGGCCTCTCTGATCAGCTGGAAGAGCCCTAGGACTAACTTCTTCCCTAATAGTCCTAGAAGGTTGAAATTTGAAATGTAACCTCAGTGGGAGGAGACAAATAATAAAATCAAGAATTCTTTATGAGAACGCAGCAACGCGCGTCGGGCCAGCTAGTGAATTATAATATGTCACGCATTAAATCAGTTCATACTGCATTAGGAGCTATTATTCATTTACTAATTTTATCTACTGATAAAAAATGAATACCTTTGAATAAGATATCAATAATACATTTTGAACTGTACTGGCAGCTCTTGACAGCATTTACTCATTTTTTACGCAATCTGCAATTTTTACATTTCAAACCGACGTATATATAATAGACTATTATAATAAAATTCTAGTTATGGACTTTTCTAGACCGGAGAAGAGTCTAGTTCCGATGTGCCTAAACGCCAAACTAGAGGAAATCTAGTGTATATCGATATTCAGCGTCCCACTACGCCCGATCATCAAATAATCAGACTGGTTCCTCAACACCTCCAACTTGATGACTGATACGGTTCGTTTGAATAATTTCGTGTTCACGCTCTCCTCGGTCCTCAGCTCTCGTGCACCTCTGGTAGTTTCTCGCTCTCTTTGATCATCCTGCTTGCCACCCCTCTTGCCTCATCCCCTCCTACCTGATGAGGCTCTGATCAGTCCGGCTGCAATTATCGTGGCTCATCAATCATCATTTCGTTGATGCTGGGCGTTGCTCTGCGACTGGACCCAAGCCAGACTCGATTGCTCCGCCATGAATATAATTCATTACGGCGCTGGAGATGCTGCAGCAAGAGTAAGAGCAAGAGCTGCATCCCAATCCCAATTCCAACAAAAGGCCAGACAAGTGCAAACGTCGCGACCTCCCCTGATGGGCGGCCTACAACAGAACTCTTGAATTACTCCTTAACTAGGCGGTGAATGTGCTGTCCAACCAACCTTCTACCGTACTCAACTACAAAGTTTGGCATTATTGAAATCGATTACAACTACTGTATTTCTTTGTACAAAGCATAGTGGGTCATAATGCTTCATAATTCTAAATCTATGATTTGTTCAAATGAAGGTGCCGTATTCAAATGAGATGAAATAGTTATAAAATCATAATATTTCCTTCTCGAAAAAGAAGAAAATAGAATATAGGATGTGAATATTTGCTTCTTTAGAGTTGAGTGGATGAAGAGAGGACCAAGAGTCCCAACTCCGCGCTTGATAAAGGCAATCGATCAATCTCTCCAGTTTCTTTCTTCAAATGAATAAGCTTTCCCCAGTATGTGAGTTATAGTTTTTTTTCGGAGGATGAAGCCCTCATAGGTCTGAGACCTGTGCGTGGGAAATGAATTGGATGATGGTGATTGATGAGTTGGACCTACAGTTTTAGTTGGGCTCCGAACCATTGGGAAGTGATTTTACAGCAGAGAACAGTTGCTGGCCAATCCAATCGGTCACCCTTACAAAGAGTACCCAGGAGTTTCATAGCTTATCTCTGATTGAACAGATACCTGCTACGGCACTCGGCTATCACTTCTCTAAAAGTTGGAATGGAGTTTCAACTTGACACCCTAACAGCATAATTTTTTTTGTATTTACATACTTCTCTACTGTTGTTTTTCATTTTCCATTGTTTGCATATTGATGTGTGTGGGTTCCATTTGATAGAAAATTTGAAATTCAAAAACTTGCCGAAAATAATTCCCAGGAGAGAAAGAAAGATTATTTGTGCTCACTGCTCACCACCTCTTTTCATTAGATAATAAACCTTCCCGTCACCCTAAAAATCTATCAAATTTAAGATAAGGGTCCATGGAAAAATTATAGCCTACTGTAGTGCCTGATAGCTGTTTAAAGCTAGTAATACCCATTGTACCTATTTCCCCTAATTATGGGCTGCATCAAGTCTAAAGTGAATATTCCATTCCTAGAGTTAATTTTTCAGCCAGCTATTTATTCATTTATTTTCAGGAGGTGTGTTCAGGGTTTGACTCATATATTATCATTTTTATCTTAAACGATAAAGCTCTTCATTAGTCTGCAGAAGGGACTACAGTAGTGTTTTCATCTCATATTGAGCCCGTCATAGCCATGTCACTAATAGTTGATTCTGGATAATAGTTAATTTTGGAGATCCAGAAATGAAAGATAATATAATACTTGAATAGAGGCTGAATTCATGTGCTGGATGATGTAATACTGTATCTTATTAAGAATTTGGGATTGGGCACTACAAGAGATCACGTTGTAAATATTGTATTATATAGGCTACCGCTGATTCTCTAGTGAGAGCATGCTTTAATTATGGGATATAAGAGAATCAGACCTTATAGCACTCTTGATTATTGATCGCATTTTTATGAGCTTTGGAATAGCCAAAGAAGAGCTGGTCATTTTATTGACTGTCCTGTGACTATAACTTATATCTGTCCACCGGGTGTTTGCGATTGTAAAAAAGTGCCGACAGATATTGAGGGGGTTGAGTGTTGGAGGGTGGCAGGGGGGCAGGGGAAATGATCGTCAGGGTGGTCCGAGGTCCGAGTGGTAATCACTGCCGTTGTTTTATGCGATTGCCACCCCTGCTTGTGCACTGTGTGCACTGGTGATGGCCAAAGAGAGTGAGCGAACAGCACGCGAATCTAGCATTAGGTATTGTTGCATGCTCGGCCAGATAAGCATCCCCCGCGAACCACCTCCCTCGGAACCACTTCGTCTAATCACGTCCCTCCGTATGCCTGTTGTAATCAACCGTCACAACATTAAAATTTACATTCTCCCCACGGACGACGACCCCGCTCACAGTTCATCATTTTGCCGTTTACATCAGCCTTTATCGTTTATCTAACGCCACTATATGAGCTTGTCGGGTAACAACTTTCCTTCTCCCAGAGGGATGGATGAGTAACGATTGGCTATTGAGCACGTTCAGAAATGTCATCGACGACTATCTCTGTTACGACGAAAAAATCAGTGTCGTGTATGAGCTTCCTCAAAAAAGTAGAGATTCATTCCTGTGGATATTCCCCCGACTATTATTATGATTTCAACAATAATAATTAGGCTGATACATTCTCGACTATTATGGTCTCATCATCTATCTCTAAAAGGGTGATTATTCATTAATGTAAGGCGATTGTCATTCAACTTTAGCTTGCTGTCGTTTAAGCGGTTGTGGGTTCGAATCCCGCTCAACCGTCAGGCATTTATGTGCAATCATTCACCTCATTACCCACGCACAAGTCTCGAAATAATGTGGGCATCATCAGCAATAAAAAGAATGAAAAAATAGACCATGTTAACTATGATCCGTTGTTGCATAATCCATGTTTAATTCAATATTGTATACTGTATCAATTGAGAGTTTAAACAAAACTACGCTAACGATAACGCTAATTCTTTACTGTCACTTTGACAATTGAGAAAGTAATCGTATTCAGATTAATTTCTCAAAATAGATGGTGACAACCGTAAGGGTTCGAAATAGTATAAATATTCTTAACATGTCTGTGTGCCCCACTTTGTTGCATGTTCATCGTTTTTTCATACATTATCGAAGTAAAGTATATTGTTTCATTGACCTGTCACAGTAAAACCTGTCTCATCCGGATGGATCAATGTGGCGACAGACCGATCCGGATATGGAACAAACCAGGAGTCACTGGAGCATTTAAAAAAGGGCTGAAACGTTTGTTGTGTTAATTTTTCATGTATGATATCGCATAGGTTTATGTATTTACTGTACACACTGACCTGCTCAATTTTCAACAAATACTTGTGATAGTCTGGATATTAAAAGTAACTTACCACCGTAATTCGATTTTTTATAATGCCCAACTCTGACCCGTATGCACAACCAGCGTTTTAACTGAATTTTTCCGTTTACACTAATCTCAGTTTAATAGACGGCGTATATATGAAGACGCTGTTTAAACCACTGTTTACATATATGTTACATGTTAAATGCTAATTTAAACGCTAATTTATTCTATTCATTTTGTGGTAGACTATTGTAACGACAAGCTATTTCGATCACGTCAATTCGATGACAGTATATTTTCACATGAAAAGTTAGTATATTTTCATTGATTTGTGTAAAAACGTTAAATAAAAATCGTGTACAGATGTGATTACAGCTACTCGTGTCTGGAAAGAGCCGTCATCCGAGTGCGGATCCGATGACTGGTGGTGTGAGGAGGTGGTAGGTGGTTGGAAAGTAAGCTTGCTAGGCTTGAGGCGGCGATGACAAGCAACAGCTCAGCCGACTGTGACTGTGTGCCCGCATCCTGGGCGCTGGTTCCTGGGTCCTGAGGGGTCCTGGCAGGCAACTCGACACCGTCACAGCGGGAGCTCGCGTCGTTCCGGCTGGCAGGATGCTGCCGCTGCTGCTGCTGTACTCTTCCTCAGGCAGGAAGGCCTCTCCTCTCATCCGCGGACACCGCTGCACCCTCTCTTCGTCCACCCCGGCGTACCAGTCCAATGCATCGCGATGCGCTCCTGTTTCGCACAACACCAGCAACGAGTCTGCTCACTAGCCAGTTTGTTCTTTAATATAAAACAATCATAATCAACACCCCTCCCTTGAATTAATTTCCTAAAGTTAGGTTACTCTAATTTCAAAAATCATTTAATCAATTCAATCAATGGTTGAAACATCAAATTTTGGTTTATACTGTATAGAGAAAGCTGTATTTTTATAGAGAGAGAGAGATAGGGTGCTACAATTCAATTCATGAACTTATGTAAGCTTATATAGCATAGTTAAGTTCATTTTATGTTAATTTGAGTCACTGGTTTCCCATATTATTCTATACTAGAGGGAAAATAGAGGGTTTAAAAAGTAAACGCAACAATAATTTCATTAAAATTAAAATTATTTTAAGAGACCATGTGAAATATGATCTCGAATTAAATCACTAGGCTAAATAAGGTTAATTATGATGAGCAAAGAAATACTCATTATCAAAATAGGCATTTTCAGGTGAAAAGACAGGCATTTTAGAAGAAATATCTAGCGTATTTCTCTTTCTCTATGAAGAAGGTGAAGACAGGAAATCAAAACTTGCAGATTATATTAGATACACCATAGGGAATAGCAAAAGGAAAGATTGAGCATATTTCGAAGATTTGTTCATGTATTGTAACATAGAACTGGATTTTCTACAACTTTTCATATCAATTTGTGAAAGTCATAGTATTTTATTTTGCCGTTTGGTGATACCTAATATTAAAATGTACGGAAAAAATGAAACATTTTTCTGATGCCCACATGAGACTTGTGCACGGATGATGAGGTGAATACACACTATATGCCACGCTGAAGGGAAACAAACCAGTGATTGCAGGAGTAGCAGTCAATTCCTATCAATAAGTAGCCTACTCTTACAATTACAGGAATCGAGCTGCCAAATTTGCATTCAATTCAAATTTCACCATGCTGGTTGCGTAAAAATTTAATTTTCTAAATAATAATGATAATAACAACAACGATAATAATAATAATAATAATAATAATACCAATAATAATAATAATAATAATAATAATAATAATAATAATGGGCTTAGGGCTGGTGCAATTTAATTATAATAAAAAATGCTTGTCTCTTCACACAAAAATTAGACACTATAATACAGTAATAGAACCTTCAATGCTATATGCCAGTGACACCCTGAACCTCAACAGGAAAGCCAAAATGGAAAATTTGAAGAAGGAGGAAAGGAAAATAATTAGGAAAATTCTTGGTCCAAGATTAACTGAAAACGGTTATAGATTACAGAAAAATACCATAGTTGAAGAACATTCAAATATAGCAACAGACATGAGAAAAAGACGCCTTAAATTTTATGATCATGAGGCTTCCTGATCATAGAATTACAAAAAAAATTGTAAAATATGTAGCTTCGCTTGCCAATGGATGAGAATGGATTCAAAATGTTGAAAAAGATCTAGTTTTGGCAAAAATTACTGATAATGGCATTTCCAATCGAAAAAACTTTACAAAAAAATTAATAAATGGGAAATTATTCCAGAAGTTAATGCTCCAAGAGTCGGAACAAGGTGGAGTGAAGAAAGAAAAGTTGCTTTTTCTCAGAAAATGAAAAGCTGATGGGCGAACAGAAGGAACACCACCAAGTCCAATCAGTGATCATCATTTTGCTCAGCGTAATAGTAATAATAATAATAATAATTATGATAATAATAATAAGCGTATGGCTTCCATTGGTGGGGAGACCAAATAAATGAGTATATCGAAAATGCTTTTTCTGTCATGTTTTAGGTTATAAAACAACGCTATTTAACACTCGTAAATTCTGCAACCTGTCAACCTCTACTAACCGCAGAAAACACAGTGTCGGACATGTTTCGTGTTTAATGGACCGGAAAAGATGTTTCCATGTGAAATTGGGTTGGTCATTAGTAAAAAAAGAGTAGACAGCACAGACGGTGTTTGTTGGCCGCCAGATGGGCTTCTATTGATTCGTGCGCCCACTGCAGTAGACGACTATCCAAGGGCCAAGGGATAGGAGCTGTCATTTGGACTTTTGGTCTCCACCCTGCTAAGGTGCTTCCGATGTGAGACTTTCACATGCTACTGACATGCTCCTAGGCCTCAAGCATGAAGTTGCATGCTCGCCACCGTTCCTTGCCCCGCCCAGTCAGAGTTCCACACACCGGAATTAAATGAAGACGATTCGGCAGAACTCCTGCCTGCCAGGAAAGCCAGCAGAATGCATTTAGCTAAATTATTGTGTTTAGACCCGGCGGTTTCTCACATCACGGACGCGGTGGAAAATGGGTCACCATTTACAAACGAGCTCTTTCTCCCTCTTTTTCCCACACGCCTCTTCCTTTTTCCAGCGCTACAATGGGAAATAGTCTGATATGATACACAAAATGAAACCTTTCAAATTGAACACTCACTGAACCTGCCTGACCTCTCTTTAGTTTAGCATATCATTTCGATCCAAGTTTACAATTCTTTTGACCTGATATAGTGGTCAACCTATTTCATTCAAGATTTCAATTTCTTGTTTCACTTTATTCAGTGAGTGGTGATTGGTCACGCGGTGTCCCAGCAATCGCGTCACCAGAGGCTGCGTTTGGATGTGAGACTGAGATGCTATGAATTGGGTTATCAGCTTTACTATCACTTTTTCTGTGGTTTGAAACCTACCTAAATGGAAGGTCCACCCTTTTCCCCAATTTCTCATAAAACGCTCAAACGGTGGGGTGGAACTATCCATAAGAGTCACAGTAAAAGTCATACTTTCATTATTATTATTATTATTATTATTATTATTATTATTATTTTATTCAGTAGCATCAAAGTATTATGTCAACCTATTGAGAATAAGAGATTTACAAAAGATTCTACCAATATATAGCGCCAAAGTTTTACAATAAGATTCCAGAGGAGATAAAAAACAGAGAGATACCCGAAAATTTAAAAAATATGTCGAAGAAGTAGTTATTAGATAAACAGGATATAGAAATATTTTTTGTTGATTTAGAATAAGAATAGAGGTAGCGATTTAGTAAATAAGTCATGATTGTTGAAATTCTGTAGGCACAGGTATCAGTCGGAGGAATTCCATAATGACAAACCCGTTTAATGATGCAGTAACATAATTCCTGACTTTCCAACTTATTATCAAATCATCTTTTATTTGTATGTTTGTTTTTTCTTTATTTGACTGTAGCTTGAATGAATTATTTGTATGTTTTCTGAATTATTTGAGTTTTTAATTGTTTTTTTTGCTTTGGAAATGAAATTAAAACTTTTCTTGCTGGTAACTACCAAAAAGAATGATCTCGGAAGTACCTAATTTCTCTTGTCTTAGAAGAATTAAGTTTAGTATTTGAATTGTACTTTATTTTTAGAAGAGGAATAGAACATTTATTTATTTATAAGTGAACCTTACACTGTCTTTAGAGATATTGCAGACCTTTCTCATAATGCGATGGATTTATTTATTTATAAACACACAAATACTTATTATTTTACAGATATTTAGAGAATCTCTACTCAAGAAACTGTTATGAAAAGTTTTTTTTCAATTAAGATACCCCACTATAATACTATGTGTCGGGGAATGAAATGATATGTCGATTTCATCTGTACAAACAGGACATTAGTTTCAATGCTCGTGGCATCATCCTCAATAAGTTTCTGAGCAGAAACTGGGGCTCAAGGCCCAACAACCAACTGAGTAGGCTATGATGCCATGAGCATTGATACCCAAGTCTTTTTTGTAAAAATGAAATTTCAGTATTTTGATCAACATTTCGTTTCATTAATCATATTATGGGAATAAGTGGCTTTCAATAGACTATACAACTAACTCCAGTGTTCAGTTGTAAAGCAGTAGGACTAAGTGATAAATATCATCTTAGTTCTGCTAATCTAGATCAAGGTATCTACCAGATGACAATAGCTCTTTTCAGTAGCAATAGTTCTTGCTTTCCAATGATTTTCATATCTAGTGATATAAAAAATGGGAATAATTTCTTCATGCTTAGAAAAAAACCACACTTTTTACAACTCGATTTTGAAACTCGATATTTATGCCACTTGGACTATTCAAAGATAAATTGGAAAATCATGAAAATTTACAATCGATTTCACCATTTTAATGACGAAGTGGATGTACATTAACGACAAAGACGGTATGACCGTATATGCTACTATCTACTGACACTGAGTCTTAACACTCCACTTTTGCATACATTTTAACAGTCAATCACAGTTCACTCAGTTTTTTCTGTTTGATTATAATTATCACTCACAGTATAGAATTTTCTAGAGCTGGACTCTTGTGTAGGCTAAACATAATTTTCACTGTCCGTTTCCATTGGCAGTCTTTCTGAAACAAAACAATAATTCAAATAAATCAGTGAATGTGAAAAATGATTGAAGAGAAAAACTACATGAGATGCATATTCAGAACCTTAACAGATTGACCATGCACAAATTTTATGGAAGAAAAACAAGTGGGAAGATGATGATTGAAAATAGTAATGGAGGGCCACTGAGCTTACAATTAATTAATCTGTGTGAAGAACTTGAAAATGGATGGTGTATATTTGAAAGGCACAGGAACAATTTAGAGATTCGAAATGTAGAGCTGAAGGCATAGTCTTAGCGTGACCCTGTAAGTTGGGAGGCGGCAAACCGAACAGTTTGAAGGGAGGGGGAGGTACACAATCTGTATGATTGCAAAATGTTAATAATAGCCAATAGAGAATATTGTTTATAGGCTACTTAGCCATTATTATTTGTAATTTTCATAACTCGAAACATTAACTTCAACCTGGTGTTTGGCAACTTAATATAGCATGAGTCTTCTATCAGGCAGTTTGGCAAATCTCTCAATAATGAGATTGAGCTTATGAAGTCAGTTTGATTGCCATCCGTAGTCCAAGCAATGAATGTTTTGTGTCGTAACAAATTAGGGGAATTAGCTGAATTTTTGCAGAACTTTAATACAAAGTACTTACAACCAAAGTCCCGACCCCCACCCCGCTTGCTTCGCCACCGACCCCTTATCAACATTGAATGAGCAGTACTTCAGTTAAAGACTTATATCTCGGAAACTAATCACGGTATCGTTGTGATTCTCACCCCATTTGATGCTTAAAAATATTCTTTAAAAACATGTTAAATACATTTTCTATGCAGATAGCCTAGTTTTACAGTAATAATTAAATTTATACAAAAAAATGTCACCACAAACCACAAAAACCAACTTCAACTGATCATATTTTTTTATCATTGCGTTATTCGTTACAAAACTTATAGATAATTTAATTAGCTTTAAAATTATGTGTCTGTGGATTATTATCGTTCAAGTTATGGCAGCACAGCAAGTGATGAGCGGACACCGCTTCACCGAGCCCTACAGCACTATGTATGTGTATTGCATTAACTGAGAACATTAATTGCATTAATTGAGAACATTATAAAAAGAAGATGAGGAGGGAGATGAGGAAGTGGTGAAGAAAAGGAGGAGCGGATGACTGAGTGGAGAAGGAAGGAAGTGAGGAGAATTAGGAGTAGGAGGAAAAGGTAGAGTAATAGGAGGAAAGAGAGTGAAGTAAAGTTATGTGAAGAGTCATATAAGCGCAGGAAAAGATATTAAAAACCTAGATGATGGGAGTAGGCTTAAAAGGATTGAAAAGCTACAATAATAAAGTTTATATTATTTAATATATTTATATTATTCAATATAAATATAATATATATTTATATTATTAAATATATATAGGAAGGAAAGAATTAAAAAATCAGAAGTGATTAAAATTGTGTAGCAATAAATCAGAAACGAATATGTGAAAAATATGGGGAATATAATAATGGAGAATTTGATCGCTATTTAATTTTAGTTTGTAGTAGGAGAGTAGAGGACTAAGCAACAATGACCAGTGACTCGGGAATTTTTAACAATGAAATTTTTGAGAGGTCAGTAGTGAGTGGTTTTATTTTGGCACGGCATAAATAATTATTTCGGGCCAATAGCTGCTGGCTGCAAGTGTGATCGAAATGAATTTTCCTCTAGAGTGATCTCCAGAATCCAATTTGCGAGTCACGCGCTGCTGAAGGCTAAGTAAGCTTTGTTCTCGCCAGTCTTGCAGCCGAGAGATAACTGGATTCAGCCGACCCAAGTTTTCAAGTCAACTGCCAACTCTGAGCCGGCTGATGTGTCCCTCTTTTCACTCTTTTTTTATGATAGGCGCTGTTCTCTTCATTTTTAATAATTTCCAACTCGAAAGCAACTCGATAATTCCATATTTTCACATGCTCGATTGTCACTACCAAAAGTTCTCCAGGATAATTAATTTGATAATTCCTTGTTCATTTATATTGTTAACACTCAGAACAAGCTGCGTTCTCCTGGGCCATCTATCTATGTAAGAGTGACCGATTAGATTGGCCAGCAAAAAGACACTGTTCTCTGCTCTAAAATCACTTCCCGGTGGTTTGGACTCACCTAAAACTATAGGTCCAACTCATTACCCACGCACAGGTCTCAGACCTATATGGGCTTCATCCTCAAAAAAAAAAATTGTGATATCTTTCTAAATAACTTGAGGAAAACCTCTCCATTTTTTACTGATCATGAAGCTCTTCGGTAGTCAAGGTTCTGAAAATAGGCAGGGTATTTATGAATCTATCTTGAGACTTCCTTCTCAAGGGAAACTTAAAGAGCTTTTACTTGAAGTGACTTTTCAAGTTTATCTTGAGTTGAAGAAATCTCAAGGTATGCTCAAGTATATTTACGTGTCTTAATTATATTAGCCTTTATTAAGTAAGGTATATGGTACCATTGGCGTAACTATAGGGTCTGGTGGAAGACCAATGATGTTATGTGCTGCGAGGGGGGGGGGGGTTGGCTCCGGGCACTAAATATTACACCATGTATTATATTACATTGGAATATAATGTGTAATATCACACTATATATGTAAATATTACACTATGGTATTAGACCATATAATAAGAAGAAGGAGTTCTCTAACAATAATTTAAGGCGACATAGACTATGTATAGCTTTTTTATTCAAAAGGTGGTTCGAGAGAACTCCCCAGAAAATGTTTGAAAAAAATCTTGCTAAAACCACATTTTAAATGATTTCTGGCATGAATTAACCCACATTAGCCCACATTGAGTCAAAGATTTTCATCTAGTTTTTGCATCATTATGTTGATGTGAGATCCGGACTATCAAGCTAGAAATTTACTGTCCAAGCAATCAAAATTTTCATGCAGACCTTCTTAAAATTATTTTCACTATGCTATTTTTGATTCCCCATCTCCCCTGATAGGGTACCGTTAGGGGCGTACCCAGACTTTTGGTTTGGGGGATCTTCCCCAATGTGTTCGCTGACCTTTTTGCAAGATTAGCGCTACCACCCTTCCCACCGCTACCCTGTAGCTTAAGCCAAAAATTTACTTTTTCTCATAATTTAGCGATTTTTTAGCTTATCTCTTGAACAACTTGGCCAAAAAAGTTGAAATGTGGTACACACGTTCGGGTTAGGGCCCAAGACAAGTGGTGAGTAAGGGTTCCAAAATATTCCCTAAGTTATGCCGAAAACTGATAATTCTTATAAATCTAGTTTTTTCAATGTTTGATCCCAGAATTACCTTTTTCTCAAAATTACCCTTTCCCAAGAGCCAAGTGGCCTAGGAAGTTTAGTATCCAGAATCATTCATGACCAAGTAAAGCTTGCAACGTTTTCCCCCAAAAGGGCAATAATAATTCAAAAAATGTTATGCATACTCTCTCTTCCCATAAGCATAGCCTACATAAGCATTTAAATGAGTTAATTCTCAGCTGTGAGTTTATTTGTAACATGGTTCTACTGTAGTTAATTCTTCAGACCTCACCCCTTAGGAGAACTATCTTGCCTTAACTGACATAAATATTTTGAATAATTTATCCTGCTCAAATAAGAAAATTTTAGTACTTACTAAAAATTATTCTTGTGTGATATGAACAGTTCACAACCTCCCCAAATGATAATTGGTTGTAGATTGATAATATTGAGCTACATTTTACCACTTTTGGGCAGAATGGCTCACTAGTGAAGCCCTTCAGCAATTGTTCTGGGTATATTGAAGTGGTGGTGAGCATGAGACATGAGTAGTTGCTGGCGGAACAGCAACAGTGTTGACATTCATGACAGCTAAAATTAGCTGACCATTCGGCAGCAATTGTTTAGGCGGGAAGGGACACAATTAAATGCCTCGGGGATTGTACACCCATATGATGGCGTATAAACGACAAGGACAACAAATGCGAGAAGGGTGACAAGCTGGAGAGAGATAACAATATCAAGCGAAATGTATGGTAAGAGAGTGATGAAGAGAGAACAATATTGAGGGTGCCTCATAGTTGCGTGCGTATAATTCTAAGCACCTGTTGTTAAAAGTCATTAGACCATTGTTATCATTGCCAGAAGGCTTACAAACTATGCAAAGGATATGGATAAGTTTACCTGAGATCCGACCACCTTGCATGATTATCCGTCAGTCACCAATTTCTAAATTGGTCGTCAGGTTAGCCATATCATACAAATCGACCACAAAATGCTTTGCTTTCCCACCATCTCGGTAATAGAAGGGTTTGGTAAGCGACCCTATGCAACAGGCAACAGAAATATTAATTTCTTATTATTTCAACGAGTAGCGTTTGAATTCAACAGTGCATCATCTGATCATATGCTACAAAAATGTGAAGCATAGAAAAACGTATGCACCCTTTGCACATAGCAAACTGTGAAAAAAGAAATGAGGAGTCAGTAACAAATTTTCCATAGAATCACTACAATTGTGCTCAGAGATAAGACCTACCTCTTATTAGTGTTGATATGAGTCAGGAGCTTTAGAGGCAAAACTAGAAATTAATTTGACATTCTATTTACTTTAATCTCCCTCAATAATTCTAATGAAAAGGGCCGAATAATTCATTATTTAGGCCTGAGAGTTCAGCTAAGGTCAGAACAATAATTTTTGCATCTCATAAATAAACGATAGAAGTCTAAAGACACATTCGCCATTCAACCAATTACTATTTCACTTTAACTATTTCTATCTGTATTGTTTATAAATTAAATTTTGTTTATTAGCTTTCATAGTTGTAATTTGATCAAATGTTAATGGTACGTGTAGGCTAATTTGAGCAAACTCTTGTCGTTTTATTGCGGGTTATTTGTATCATAATTTTATCTTGACTGTAAAAGTGTGATGGCTTTGTAAATTATATTTTGTTCCATGTTTGTATGCTTTTATGTTGCAAATCGACTAAGGGCAATTTGTACTATCGGCTCAACAAAGACTTAGAATTTGATAAGTAGAAATAAAATAGTACTACAGGAAAGAGGTTCCCCATGATTTTTGTGATTGGTGTGAAGCTTGATCTTATAGAGCAAGAAAGATTCTCAGTGAAGTCTACCTATGACAAAGTTCTAAGAAAAATGATTGAGTTATCGCTAAATTAACCTACTCGCTACTCCGTAGAGAAGAAAAGAAATACATTACTCGATCGTAGGTAACTTGAATGATTCATTGCAGTAATTGCTTAGTGTGCTACATAAGATATATAGCCTATGGTTTTTACCTATATACACTCTTAAAAACTTCAGTCATATTCAATGCTGCCATTAACATTTTATCGAGAGCTTGTCAAGGATTTAATTTACTCAGCTTTGACGTTAAACGTATGATGTTTATCTTTGTTCACCTGTTAGATGCTAACACAAATGTTTACTCAGAGAAGCACATAGCTCTTATTTCGCTGCTCATCTCTGTCTTATTTCAAAATGCTAACACACAAAAATTCACCAGCAGTTATTGTCACACCTGAATCGTCTTTCATTTTTGAACCTCAAGTAATTTTTCCCAGCAATCATTAAAATGATGTTTGACATTTGAATAAAAGAATATTTAAGAATTTCACACCTCGCATGGTCCATATGGTTTTATAACCCAATAGAAAAATTAAAGAAATTATTAGTTTTATCCTTAATCTATATAAATAAAATTAGAGTTTTGCCTGTACATTTGTCAGAATTATATATTTTTTGGTTAATTTTACGTTTTATACATTAAAGAAGCCGAATCAAGTCTTATCTCAATTTTTGTCTGTCTGTCTGTCACGGCCCCGAAGGCATTTTACGCGGCCTTCTCCTGAAAAACGAGAGCATCGATCGGGATTAAAGTTATTTATCAGTATAGAAAACCTTTTTGACAATGTCTTTAGCTATAAAAAAACTAAATTAACTTTTTTTTAACATAATAATAAACGTTTAAAAACCAAGTATTGTGCGATTTTGGATATATTTCTTCTAAGTTTTATTACCACATAAGGATGTCTGTAAAAAACCATTAAAACCATACTATTACCATCTCCATTCACTTAATTCAAAATCGCACAATACTTGGTTGGGAGTTTAAAAGTCCTTGCTGAAGGACACAAAAAGGAGAAATCGATCCTTAAAGGAACAGCTGATAGGAATAAACAGTTTTTAATCATATGGTGGGCCCTTAGCGGCGTTATTTACGCTGTCTGTAGACTTGTGTAGTCGGAGCATTACGGTCATGTAGGAAACATATGACGTGTGAATCAAAGCTCAGCTTATGTTTCATCCATTATTTCTTTAGTGAAAAAAATCTAATTTCAATTTATCGAAACAAAAATAATTAACATTTAGGAAGGTATGGTTTGTGCTAGGCTCTTGGGAATTCGCCAGGTAGCACTATTATAACTAAAATACCATTGCAACGCACGGGTGAACCGCTAGTCAGTAAATAATAAAGTATATTTACTTTAAACTGAGAAAACTTTTAATTTCATGCAAGTAATCTTTTGAAGTCGGCGCCAAATATTTTATAAATTCTTTTTTAGGATGAAGCCCACATATGTCTGAGACCTGTGCGTGGGTAATGAGTTGTATGTTGGTGATTGATGATTTGGACCTATAGTTTTAGGTGGGTTCCGAACCACCGGGAAGTGATTGATAAGAAATTCTATCTAATATCAAAACTAGCACTGTATCTCAAATATGTGATTTACACTCACTTACTGAAATACAGTGATTGATAAGAAATTCTATCTAATATCAAAACTAACACTGTATTTCAATTAAATATGTGATTTACACTCACTTTTACTAGAACACAGTGTCAGTTTTGATATTAGATTGTTCAATTATTTCGTCATGGAAGACATCACAGAGTAATTCTGTTATATTTAAAAAGTTTATGGGAAATTTGGTGCCGACTTCAAAAGATTACTTGTATGAAATTAAAAATTTTCTCAGTTTAAAGTACGTAGCTGTGCCCGCCGGCAAAGGGCCAGGAGAGTACAAAAAAAGTTGTACGACACTACCCGCGCTGAAAACATTCGACCATTTTCCAAAAATTTCGAATATTGCTTTAGAATAATGTTCTTTCTATTAAACTAACTAATGTGCATCATTTTAGTCCTTTGCACTTTCAACGAGAATATACTCATTACAAAGATATTTGGAATTTAATAAAAACCAGACTTCATTCAAAAAATGTGTTCACATTTCATTCCTAACATAGCTACTGTCAAACCATTTATTAGAAATTGATGAAACTTTGGTACAGACAGTTTCACGGTGCTTGGCGTCTCGATGGAGCATGCGCGCTGAGCGCTTTCTCCCACTACTGTACCTGCTGCCTCGCAGTACAGTCAAGTTCAAATATTCCTTAAGTCCGCTAACGCTAAAACGTTCAGCAGAGAGTGTATTTGACGCGACTGTACTTGACGGCTGGAGGGGAAGCGTGGTGGGAAAGACTCTCTCGCACTGCCTCCCCTGCCACCAGCGAGACGCCATGCACTTTGAAACGGTCTGTAATATAATAAAAACAGTTCGAGAATGCCATAGCCATCGATTAAATCCCATTTCAATCAAAGATTTTCCGAGCACAAGACAATTAATACAGAAAATTTACAAATCGAAATTTTCATGACATTGAAAAGATATGTATCGAGAAACTTTTTTGTCCTCAATAATTCTCATATACATTCAGCATATGAAATGTAGAGAATAAATTGAATTTCTGTGAAAAAATCATCTGACTAGACCTATTTGGTGAGATTTTGCAAATATCTAAGTATGCGTATCTATATGCTCTATATAGGCACTTCCAACATTACAACAAAGCAACTTGTCTTCGCCTGTGCAGCAGACTGAAAACTGACTGATCTAGTTTGTTCAATTCAGTGAATGAAGTTGGATTATAAGGTTGCAATATACCTTTTTTTATGAATTCAACTTTATTCAAATTGAATAACAACAAAGAGGAGAAACACTTGACCAAAAAGTGAACCCGAATCACAGCCCTGCAAGCAATCTGAACGCAGTGTTATAAGTGCACTGACTGCAGTACAGTAGCGTAGCGTTCAATGATAGGAGTAGACAACAGACAGCGTATGTGTGTAGAAAGGCATTGATATCACCCGGCGAGCCTTACTTCATCTACATGGTATTTCAAGGACACGCGGGCACAGCTATATGGCGCTTACTGTAACTACTTTATTTTAAACTTTTTAGGACGTGAGTATTTAATGTTTGAGTATCATTTCACTGAAGTCGGTTTCTTTTTTTTTTTAATATGTTTTATTTTAAGCTTTTTAGTTTAATTTTCAAACTTTGAAAACATGAAAAATTTCTTAAAGCCTACATTATGAAATATTTATTAAATTAGCAAGCCAGTAATTAATTTATAACATCCAAACTTAAGTAACTAAAAATCCACTTATAAGAAAAGATAAACTAAGGAAAATTCTACAACGTTTTATTTAATGTGGAATATTGTATTTAGGAAAATTATAATAGCGAAAGGCTTCTTAAAAGTGAAATGGCTTTTGATTCATTTTGATGTGGTCACTTTCAGAATATACCTACACTGAAATAGTAGGCCTATATTACGTTACAAGTGTGGAAAATTGTGTTTATTGAAAATATGATAAGTTAACGCAGGAGATGACGTTGAGTGCGGTATTATCATACGAGTATGGTAAACATCTTCCCGGACGAGTTATGTATGATATTTTTCGTGATATTAGTCATATATATTTGTTTTTTATATAAAAAACATAAAGTTTGAGCTAGTACAAAAGGATCATCAAACATAACCTCAAAATAGCCTATTTTACGGACATGTATTTAATGGCAAATAAATATTCTTAACCCATCACAGCAGCAAAACTAAGAATACTTCTGAGATCAGCTATTTTCCCAAATTCTTCAACTTATGATTGAAACTAAATAACCTTATTCCTATGACTCAACAACATCAACTAAATTATTTACAATTTTCATATGAACATATGGACAGAAATATTATTTATTCTTCTTATTCTCGATTCAAATTAAGTTCACGTGATTGGTCAAAACGGGACATTACAGGCTTGTTTCACACTGAACCAGCTTTGGGTAACCGATGTCGTTTACCCGGCATAATTGCATTGCATCATAAGATTTCGAAAACCGTCTAGATGTGAAGCGCTCCATATGATACAATGATCAGCCTGGTAAACGACACCTGTTATCCGATTGGCAGTTATGTGTGGAACTATCCTATTCAAACTTGATTGAAATGAAGACATCAAAGAATGCTCCTTTTTGTTTAATATTGGGCTAAGTATTGGGCCGATCCTTGCGAAACTTGGATGGGACCACCTCTGAGCGATGCTCTTTCATTTCAAGAAAAATTCATCGAAATTGGTTTAATATTGTTCGAATGATTGATGTACAAACATAAAAAAAACAGGTTAAATATAGAACCTTGTTCTTTTTGGAAGTCGGTTAAAAATCAAAATGCAGTTTGTATCACCATTTCAAAATACTGCCGACAGACATCTATATTGTTAGTGCTCTTCGAGTAAGCTATAGAGGCTAATGTTTAATTAATATGCTTTGTTCTATATGTGATCTATTTGGTAACTATTTGGTAATTTTGGTAACCAATAACTTAAATCGCATATTTCTCAAATTAGGCTGTATGGTTTTTCCCGAATGAATAGGGAATTTTTAAGACAGCTCAAGAATCAAGAAATTATTTCTAATTATTATATATACTCAGCGCACACATAAGACCAGAACACCAAGACCATTGGTCTTATGTGTTCGCTGTATATACTCCCTAAGTACAGTATTTTCAATGTAGAAACCAATATCAGTTTATTCAGTAGCATTCATTTGATTTATCAGTGACAGTTGGTATCCCTTTCTGATTATATATATTTTCATTTTATTATTAGTAAGTTTCACTTATTAAAAACTTATTAAGCTACTTGTAAGTTCTTTCATTATTAGTAGGACTAAGATTCTGTGTGACTGTTCTATGAAAAGATGTTGATTTCTCAAGAATCTTGAATGTCTAATAAAATTCCCACAGTTATCTAACAATGCGGCTGTTAATGAGCTCATTATAGTATGCAAAACAGCTGATTCCTGCATTCTTTTACTTTGTCGCACTCCAGGTGTGCCAACTGTACGAAAAATTTAATGTATAACTCATGCTGAAAGTATCTTTGCTGCACTCCAGAAACTATTCCGCACTCGCCTTAAGCTCGTGCGTAATACATCTCTCTCATGCAGCAAAGAATTACTTTGCACACTAGTTACACAAATAACTATTTCATTACTCTATTTTTTTAGGCTACTGATAATTTTATATAATTGAAAATTCAAAGTAGGCTCCTATAAGACATTAATTTATCTAGCATTGTTATCTATTTCTTAAAAAAGTAGAAGCTTAAGTATCCTCAATATTTCACAATACTTGTCATTTAATTCTGGACTTCATCCTGTACCGTAAATTTAATTCTTAATTAGTCGCCTAATTACAATTTAGCCTACCTACTTCCAATCAATTTCTAAGTTTTTTCTCATCTAATACTAATACAATCTTATTGCCATCTATTCTCAGCTCTAATTTAATTAATTATTAGCCACTTCTATACCATTTGTAAGCTTCTTTCTCATTATCACCTCTTCTATGGTTTTCTTGTCAGGGCGATCATGATCCTCAGTAACGGATGCTCGGGACTGCGCTTGGTAGGGTGACCGGCTGCGATAACATGGCGTTATCAGCTTTATTATCACTTACCTGTTGGTTTGCAAACCACCTAAAACTGTTGGTCTACCATATAACACGATTGTATCATCATTCACCTCATTACCCACACGCACAAGTCTCGGAATCATAGGCGCTCCATCAGCAAAAAGAAAAGATAGGTACATTAAAAAAAGGTATTTGTAAGTAATAGTAGGGTCAAGGCTACCTGTAGCAGCACAGTTATCATTTCTTTAGAGCTAATTTGGAAATGGAATGTAAACAAACAAGTTGACGGCTTTGTGTTTGGAAACAGGAATTAGTTTTTATTCAAAAGTGAATTAGCATCATCTCTCTTGTGAAGCGAGTTGAGTGTCGTCAACAAAGAATGCGCGCCCAGCCCGGCGTAAGTCTAGTACAATACAATTGTGTTATAACAATCATTGACTACCAGAACAATATATAATCTCTCTTTATTGTATTGTAAAGTTGTGGCTGAGGCAAGTGCCGTCAGCTCATTCATTGCAGCTGGGTCTCATTCATCAGCCACTGAAATCCTACTGGTGTTGGCCAACTTTTACTATACACTAGTCTGCGCACCCAACACTCTCCCTATCCTGTCCTATCCTAATACAACAATACAACTTGTACCGCTCTTTCAATAGAAAAGCGGTGTCTGACTTGTAAATAGATATTAGGAATTTTACAGATTTTTGAAGTTATACACTGAATGAAGATCAAGGATTTTTCAGTTATTTCAAGTGATCTTAAGATTTCATTGTAGGCTAGACACCGAAATTTGGATTCACACCAATAATACAACTTTTTCAGCTTACTAGTTAAGTATGTTGGGTATAATCTCAATATTATGCGGCTCTGGTAGCGCAGTTGGTTGAGCGCTTGTCTGAGATAAGATAAGGCTCTAGCTGGCATCGTTTCTGCAGCCTTGAGTTCGAATCTCATTCAGCCATGGAAGTTTCTCATCATTTTTTTATGGCTGATGATGCCCACATGAGTCCGAGACTTGTGCGTGGATAATTAGGTGAATGATTACACATAAATGCCTAACGGTTGAGCGGGATTCGAACCCACGACCACGACAGCAAGCTGAAGTTGCGACGCCCCAACCAAATGCGCTAAGCGGCCCGTCATTCACATCATTACCCAGAATCATCAGCAATAACAAGAATCAAAAAACATGAGCTATGGAAATTATAACGGTTCTTTTATCCATAACATTAAAATGGTAACCGGAACGGGTTCAGATTAAACTAAAGGACTAGCAGGTAGAGTAATGCAAATAAGGTACCACTAACAGCAGTCCTTTCGACTTCCGAGCCACTAATGTACAATACTCTTTGTAATATACAATTCTTTTTTCATTTAAAAATCATGTTAAATACCCTACTATTATTTTATGGACTCCCTAATATTATAATACTTTGTAGTGTGATGAGTTAATTAATTATACAAAATATTAAATAATACCTGTTAAACCTCTGTAGGCCTAACTGTTAAGTGTGGCTATTAGGATATCAAGCAAATGAAACACGATTTTATAAACTTTTTCAGCTATTAGGTTATTCCATTTTACAAGAGAAAATGACAAAGTTCTAAATTAGAAAAGATGTCATTTCTAAATTGACAGTTCTAAAGTGATGTAAAAAAAATATACTATCTATGCAAGTTGTATAGGAAAAATTTCAATTCCTGAGAATGTAAAACAGTTAATACACTGATGGAACCTTTGGTGGGAGTGGCAATACCAATTACGGGATCGAGCTAATGCTTAATGACATTCAAAGAAAAAAGGTTTGCTGGGTAGAAATAGTCTAGCATAACAGGACTCGTTAATGACTATTGGAAGCAAAAGTTTGGAAATACGCAAAGGTCCCCGGGCACATCATTCCTACATTCCACGTAAATCCAAAATGCACAGTAAGAGTAGCCTAATTCCTAGTTTCCTCCCTCTCTGAATTATTGAAGGAGGATGTTGAGAATGAAAGAGGATTAATATTGGAGAAGAACAAGAAACAGAAGAATAATAGAAAAAAGTGATAACTTGATTTGATGATTAGATTATATTAGATTAGGCTATTTCATCAATGTAGATTCACAAATTCTGCTTTTGTGGGATTAAAAACAAAATTATTGATTAACATCAAATAGTTTATAGACTTGAACGACGCTATTCTCAACATAGTGTTACTGGTTTTATTGCTGAAATAATGCTGGCAACACTTGAAATTAACACTCGAACTTTATTTACACAAGTTACTAAACTTACAACACTCACTAATCAGTTATGTTACACAGGAAAAACCAATAAAGGCGCGTTGTCCTAGCTGCGGAATGTGAAATGCGGAGAATGGAGAGCGAAATACGCAAACCACTGGTTATACGGCTTTCCGTACGGGTGTTGTCCTAGACAACGGACAACGCACTCTTCCGACGGAGCGTGAACTGCTGAAACAATTCACTGCTCAAGAAGCAGTCATTTCCGTAGTCGGTTCCGAAATAGTGATGTAGCAGTTGATAAACTGGTTTCGCGAATGCTCACATCGCAGTACTTGCTCACAAGGTCATTTCTCCCCGCTGCTCCGCAGCTAGGACAACGATGCTTCTTCGTCAGCTGCGGAGTGAGCTCCGCAGACCACTCTCCGCATCCCGCAGTGTAGAACATTCCGCAGCTAGGACAACGCGCCTTTAGAAACAAATACATCAATAACGTTCAGCTAATAATGAATTTACTATATCACTGTACAAAAACTTAATACTAACTGACAATAGACCAATCAATAAATTAATAAATAAAAATGTTAAATAAACTGTCTGATTATGTAGAAAGTAATGTCTTAACTAAACACTTACGAAACACAATGGTCTGTCACACTTTTATCAATCACAATTACTGGTACTGTGTACTTTGCCACGAAGAAAAATATCCACTGTTAAAAAAATTTACCACAAACGTATCTATTCACACACATCGATTTCATCCGTTCGGTGGAATCTCGAACAGTCCACATTCCAACAGTGGCATGAAGAAATAAATAATGCTCTTCACTCGCATCGATATTATGCCGAACGTTAATGACAACCGTCCGTTGCCGTAAAGCAGCCGTCCAATGTCTCGACTAACCGTTCGGTAGGACACGGGTTGAGGTTTACTATACCTCTGGGCAGTTTCAAATACATCGAAATTGCCCGTACGATAATTTGCATTGCTTATTCATTGCATTGCTTTTCCTCTGTCTCTGTCTATATAAAGTAACTTTATCTTTATCTTATCTTATTTATCCCCATAAAACCATTTGGAGTTCAAAATTGGTTCACTTTTGTCCATTCCGTTCGAGGTCAGCCGAACGGCTGAAATTGTACGGCCGATATCGATATGTGTGAAACAGCCCTTGATATGCGTAATAACACTTGATATGCGTAATCCCAATAATTTATAACAATAGCACTGTTATGTCTATTTGTATACTGCCACCACAAACTGTCACTCGTTACGAAATGAACATAAAGGAAGTTTGAACAACAACTGAGCTCCTGCTCACCAGGGCATCAGCTTTTATAAGTTTTTTGTAGAACATTCCAGGAAACTCTCGAAATTTCGAAAGGCTTCTAAATGTTTCTATTTACACAGATTATGTTGTCTCGAACATTCTAGATGACCATTCGAGAGTAAGGAAGATAAGATAGTGCCTCTTATCGATAAATGCGGAAGTACTGTTGACACAATTGGCAGCGCAGAAATCTTCTTTTCTTCCTTGCGTTTCCTGACAATAGTTTAGGGAGAATAGCGATGACAGAGAGAAGTTCATGAGTGATATGCTTTTGCTAGCAACGCCTGTAATAATTATATTCTCCTTGTTTTTAATTTTATTTCAACTTTGCTAATGTTATTTTTTCATTCACTGGCTTTGTTGTTGTAATATTTCTTTTGTTTGGAGGTTAACATTTTTTTGTTTCTATTATTTGTAGATGGCAATAAAATGAATTTGAATTTTATATTAATGTGTTGTAATTTATTCCACTAGTTTATGTTAAATAGAAATACATATTTTGCGTTTCCTGTCCTTATGCTACTGTGTAAAATGGAGAAAGAGTTGCCACTATTTAGTTTTTGAAATAAGTGTACAACATTTTTTATTTCCCAGCCACAGTCCCAATTTTCTCATATCTGAGGATGCAATAATCAGTTGATAATTTTAAGTTTAATAAGTTTAACCATATTGGCGGGGCATTTGAACGGTCAAGGAATAATACAGTTTTAGCAATGTGGAATAAGCATTATACATTGAGCTTCAGGCAATGTGAGGCCACGAAACTGACACTCTAGGTATTCGGATAGTTGAAAATTATATTTGGGAAGTTCTGTAGTACAGCTTGTAAGATAGTTGGGTGATTGAATAGCTGAGTATAATTAAGGAATCACTAATCAACAAAAATAAATTGTAGTGTAGCGTTGATAAGAGGTTGTTTATTTCAGCCTAGCTTTCAGAATCAACAATCATGCGAAGAACGTTCAACGGCAGGCGTTGGTGAAGGCCTAATTCAGTCGGCCCATGGAAAATGAGGAGAACGACATAGACGACCTTCGTCGTATGACAAGCGTTAAATAATGTAGAGAGCATATTTAGGTCTAGAATTCGCCATTATATTTATTTTGGAAGATAATCAAAGTTTCTTTTGTTATGTGTGTTCAATTGTTATTGAGTAGCTAACATGCATCGGATTACATCCGCGAGGACCTACAAACTATTGGACCTGATAAGTGAGCGGCGGACACACTTTGGCAATGCTTTTGACGGCGCACGTGTTATTTGGCGCCAAACCTTATCAAAGCGCGCCAATTTCGAAAAGGGAATGGCGGACAATGTGCGTCTCCGACCGGGTTGAGCCTTGAATGTCGCAAAACTGACACTCGACGCGCAAAACTAATGTTCGACGCGGACAAACGACGGGTGAGACGGCGCCAAAGTGTCTGTAGCTGGTTTGGCAACCCACTCAGACGCTACTGGCACTGGCACTGCATAGCAGCAAGCAGCCTGTACGTGGGCGTCTGTCGCTGTTACGTGTGGGCTTGTGCGCCACGCCACTAAACGACCCTCGGCCGATGCGAGAGAGTGTGGTGAAAGTCGGCGACGCTGACCCGAGTCAGGTCAGGAACCTATCATAAAACGCGAGCATAAAGAAACTAACATTTAAAAAAAATTTGTAATTGAATCTGACTCATTTTTCATTTGAAAACATCAGTTTGCCTATCCAAACGGCAATAGCTACAGCGACACAACTTGTTTAAAAAGAATTTATTGATTGCTCATAGGTTTCATAGATTGGGTTATATAATTTCAAAATAGATTTGCAATAGGTCAGCTTTTTAGTTCCTACCAGATTGAAATCTATAATTAGTGCAAATTTTTGGAAACCACAAGAGGCTACCAGTGTGCCTTGGTTCTCTGCATTGCTTTTATTGGTTTTACTGTGCAATAGCATCTTTTTTTGAGAGTGACACAAGTATTCCAATACAGCTATGTGAGAAAATGATTGAAAACGCTCCTCTAAAAGTAGTATAAAATAAATTACGAATAATAAATGAAGTCGGCTTTATCCTCAGTTCTTTGAGACACTCGGCGTCACTTTGGAACCACTTTTCTGTACTGTAGGCTACTGTAAAATTGAGCATTGGAGCCAGAGATATAACTGATTTTCACCATAGCTTCAACTAAATTTATTACGTTCATATCGTTGATAATTTTGGTTTTATATTATACTAGTTCTCGCAAGTCGGACTGGTTGTACAAGTTGGACATTAAACTTTTGGAGAATAATGTTATTCATTTTAGTATTGAAAATTTAATTTAATTTCGAAATCAATGTTTTGTATTCAATGTTTAACCAGACTAATGAAGAACAGCGATGAATAATAGTGATGGCCGTTCAGCTTATGCAGTACAGTAGTTGATCACACATCGTTACCAGCAGTGCCACTTGTTATTTACGATTATAAGATCAACATGTGCTGTCTTTTCCTTCTAATTATGATTAATTGCAATACAAAAGAACGTCACTAGTAGATGATCAAGTGAATGTAGGTGCATAACATCTCATTATTTATTACGCATAGCCTATTTTCAGTAATGAACCAGGTATTTGAGGGTGGAGCGGTGGGCCCCTTCTACTATCAATAGTAATGCTTGATTGCCTTTAAAAAAAAACTATGTAAAAAACTCATAGAGGACATAAGATTGAAGGCAAGTACTGTAGAATATGGTGATAATATCTTTAGATCATAAAATCGATGAATTCAAGATATGGAAATCTTTGTTTTCAAAATGGACATGCCTTCACCCGCGAGGAGTCGCGCATGGTTTTTCACACCCAGACTTCATTATTTATGGTGATATGTTTGTAATTGTGACAGATATTGTATTCATCTCAACAGTACCTTCAAATAAGTTAAGCTCGTTCACCATAAAATCATGCATTTGTACAGTAGGATCAATTAGTCTGGGCGCACGGCCGTTTGGTAGTCAGCCATGGCGAGGGGAGTGTTTATCGCTCATTTCTAAAAACATGTGGCCCGTGCGACGCTGCAGATGTCTTCAAGGTCAACTAGTCAACTTTTAACAGGACGGCTAGTAGTGAAACCAGAGCCACGCGCCCAGACTAATTGTTTCTACTGTAGCCTTATTTCCATTTTCCTATGTCTGAAAATAGGTGTAGATATATCCGCTATATGTGACATTTTCCAGTTTTTTTACCTTTAGCCGTCTTTTAATCAAGTTTTTAAAACTGATTTTAGTGCAGAAATCACAAAAATATTCTTGAATTTTTCTATCAAGAATGAAAGCATTGATTTGTGATTTACATTTACATTCCAAAATTGTGCTAGCCATCACTACTGGTACAGATGGCTAGAGGTTCCATAATATTCTTTATACTCATTATTCTCATTATTTGTGAAACTTTAATGGAAAATAAAATTTATTTACTCACTTACTTACTATTTAGAACGTACAATAACTTTTTTATCTAGTGAGAAATTCTTTAATATTAAAATACACACATGATAGTACTTTGTGTTTGCCGCTACTTCAAGTGAAATTTTGATGTTTTCAAGTTTATTCATGCATCAGAGTCCTGTTCATTATATATAATAGCAGAATATTAGTGATAAAATGTCAAATATTGATGTATTTACAGTTTTTTACTGCACCTGGTCTAATCCACTAAACGCGAGCCCTCGGGTGATTCCTACTAGCGCGACTCCACGGTTCAAGGGTTCCAGCATTTTTTTTTCAGAATTGAACATGAATTACGATAGGCTACAGTGAACGACTTTTTCGGTTTTGTTTTCAACTGAGTTTTTTACTGCTCTTATGAAAACTTAGAGAAAACAGGCATGACTAAAAATTAATAGAAAACGTAATATGTCATAGTATTCAACTATGCAAAATATAAAGGTAAATCGCTTATTAGTAACGAAGGAGTAAGAATATGAATCTAGGAATAAGAGCCAGCTCATGAATTAAAACCAGAAAAGTTCCTCATAGATTTTTTATGGTGCTAGTTTTTTCCTTCATCCAATAGAGCAGAAGTGGCCATAGCCGAGAGGGTTCAGTGCTGATGGTTTACTAAGGTCCCTGATTCGTTCCCAGTTCTGACCGAATGATCTTTTCTCAGGCCACTTCCGTGTATCGGAGGACACGCTTAGTCTGTCGGTCCTGGCTGCCAATAAAATCCGTTGAGTCATGCCAGAGGACAGAGCCCCTGAACTTATTCAGGTTTGATCTGAGAACTCCGACACCAGACCTGAGCCAGCCGATTATTATTACCTATAATAATAATAATAATGATAATAATAATAATAATAATAATAATAATAATACGATATTAATAACATACGATATTTATTTGGTGATAATATTTCTGATTAGACTAATAGGCCTTTAAAGCCTCAAAGTTGAATGAAGCAACAATTCTCAAACTAAACAAATAAATAAATGAATAAAATTGTCTCAACGTCATTCTCTTATAAATACAGCTTCAGAATGCGGTTTCAATAATTATATCTTCAAGCAAATACGAAGCCTTGACATGTTGAAGTTCACGTGGTAAGAAAATTGAAACCAAGTGACTAATTACATTTTTGTACCACGGAGATTTTTTTCAGTTAACCTTGAGGTTAACCTGAAAGTAAACAACATATCAATAAGACAAATTAAACGATGAGAAGACCAACATCCACTTGGTGATAGACATTTAACCCATTCTGTCTATTCATTTAACCTACTGACACTGGGTAGGCCATGGAAGCCAGAAATGTCTTTGTAATGGGGCAAGCTGGAATTTGTTTGAGTATAACATTAAACGAATCCGATGCTGAGTGATTCAATTATCTGAAACAGAAGGGGATGTTACGTCTAGTCGATTTACCACGCTAGCTCAAGGGACTAACAACGTATGCTGGTTTACAATAACAAGGTGGGCCCAAAAATAGAGGGTTGAGCAATTGCCCCTTAGGGGATAAGACAGAGTTCTCCCATTACTAACACTTTAGTAGCTTTTTACGGGTCACTTAACGTTGTACCCCATGACATTACGTGGAAACAAGCATTATGAGGTGCCCTACTTTCAGCCTACTTGGCTCAGATTCAATTTTAGACGAAGCAAGACAAAAAACAATATTGAGTACTTCGTTTCAGTAGAATCATTCACGGGCGCCAACTTCGGTGGGTGGGGGACACGTCCCCCGAATAATTGGGGTTTATACCCCCTCCACCTAATAATTGAGGTCAATGTTCATTCCCCCTCATAAAATTGTAAGTGACCCGGCTAAAAAATCTAAATACAAAAATAAAAAAATCTGTGTAATAGGTCACATTACGCACTGAACCCAGATGAAAAGAGTGCTACTTAGAAGAATGCACTTGGTACTGACTTACCAAGGAAAAATGTTGATGATAAACGTTCTATGAGAAAATAAATAGACTTCAAACTGTTTTCATGCACGTACAAGCTTCAACAAAAATTGACTTAAAAGTTATCTATTTCAATCTTATCAGTGCTACTTACCAAAGTCACTTTTCTGTTTCTTATGTGAACTAATTGTTGAGGATTGGGGTTTTCATATGGATTATTGGATTAAGAATAATTAATATATACAGCCTAAACAGGAGCAAAGATTCGTTACGATTCCGTATGGGCGTACACCCGATCATCACTCATTTACTCAAAAATTGTATTTAATTAACTATAGTTAGAGGATTCCTTCTTTTGCAACAAATTGGAACAATTTATGGAAATGTATTCAGGAAATTTCTTAAGTTCAATTCATTTTCAACCTGAATTGAAAAAAAATTTAGATTGACAAGAATGAGAATGTGTGGAAGACAAATGGGTCGATAGAATTCGCCAAGTCGGTATTTGGCTGAGTCTATGTTAATACTGCCATAAGAGTCGAAACTGCATTGAGCCCATAAGTCTGAATTGACTGTTTCTGCAAAACCGGAATCCGCTTTTTCTACCAGCAGTGCCAGATAAAAGGGAAGTGATAGCCACGAGCCGTAGCTGGTATCTGTTCAATCAGAGAGATAAGCTGCGTTCTCGTAGGTCCCGTTCGTAACGGTGACCGATTAGATTGGCCAGCAAAAAAGACACTGTTCTCTGCTGTAAAATCACTTCTCGGTGGTTCGGAACCCACCTAAAACTGTAGGTCCAACTCATCAATCACCATCATCCAACTCATTACCCACGCACAGGTCTCAGACCTATGTGGGCTTCATCCTCAAAAAAAAAAAAAAAAAAAAAAAAAAAAAAACCAGTTATTGTGGGACCGTATCATATTTTGGTACTGTATCAAAATTGCGTATCTCCATTGCGAGTAGCGGTTGCAGAAATGGTGGGAATATGTATTTAGTGTGCAAATCGACCGGAAACGATAATTATATTCATGGATTTTTTCCTTTTGATTTTGAAAAGATAAGGAAATATTTCTATGAGAAAGGAACAGTATTCAGTACAGAATGTAGAATAATAGGAAAACATAAAGATAAGAAAAGTATTTACAAAGTGCAGGTTCACTTTTCATAATATTGATATTGCCAAATTAATTGAGACATTGTTTATAAAAGTAAACATTTACTGGAGACTTTCGTGAGAATATTTCCTGCTGCTAAGAAAGTCACAGGGCCGGATTTATCATATTGATGCCCTTGGGCCCAATATTTTTTCGCCCCTTAGTCTGGCCAAAAAAATATAAAACTGATAGTGCATGTTTTCTCTCTGAAAAATTAAACTACTTCCCGAGCTCTTCTAAATTATTGATGATAAGTTTCTTCTTTGGAACCTTTCAGAAAATAATATTAGGCTTATAAGCGAATTGGAACATCGCTTTACAAATGGATTTCATCACATTTTCAAGGAGTTAATTCGGTTCTTGGCTTATAAAATTGCCATTCTATAACACTATCAACAATTCTATATATTCATATCTGAGACTGTATCTAGATTATAATTATTTGCAAAGCAATAGATTTGGTTCAATTTAATTGAAACAAACAAAAACTCTGTAATTTATTTAGTTTTAGCCGCCAGAAATGAGATTCCTCAATTTATTGTGAGAAATCCGCCAAAAATGAGAACGTTAGGAATTCAAAAAGATGAAAGAAATTGGCGTTGTGAGAGACAGTGCTGTAATACATTGTCGAAGCAGGAGAGGATGTCAGTCACAGTCAGGATAAAGGTAGAGAGAGAGGAGAGTTTTGCAAAACTCATGCTTTTATGTTATAATTAAATAAACAATGGAATAAAAGATTCAATGAAGAATCACTAAATTTCGCTGAATCTGTAGATGCACTCACAAATTTGAGTCAAGAACAAAAACTAAGTTAACTTATTATCTCAAAAAATTAAAAAAATTGAATAAAAAATTCTGAGTCCAAGTCATCTAAAAATTATTTATTTTGCACTTGTACAGTCTATAACAATGTGGAAGACTGTTATAATTCTCATCTAGAAGAACTATTCATAATGCAAAAAATAATTATCATAACCATACTTATACGAGGTTTTCAAAAGCCTAGGACTTGTCCAACCAACTTAATTTCTGATGAATTTGATGTCATGACAGTTATACAGGAGTATGTAACTAGCAGGTTCCCGTGCTTCGCTACGGGGAACATAACGGAAAAGGTTCTTTTTAAAGATAGATTTTTTTAGTAGTGGACTGATCATCTTACTTGCTTCTTACGAATAAAAACAATATACTGTACATGCATTATTTTATTTCGTAGGACAAATAGACTCTCTCTCTCCCTCTCTCACACTCCCCCCTCTCACTCATCCCTCACACTCCCCCCCCCCGGTCACTCCCTCTCTCCCACTCTTCCTTTCACACTTTCTCGTAGCGAAGCAAGGGTACCTAACCGGTCTAGGATATGTCAGAGCGTCTTTATTATTATCCTCCAAGATCATAACTTTTCATTGTAATATGTTAGAATATCATTATGCTTAATATGTTAGGGCGTTTCCATTTATTTCCTTGATCATACCATTTCATAATGAGTATATATTGTATCCTTTTGGACCCTTAGAGACAAAAGATCTAAAAATCTGTTCTCAGTGCGCGTCTAGTATGTATGAAGATATTTGTGCGAAATTTCAAGTTTGTAGGCCTTTAGTAGTTCGGGCTGTGGTGTGATTGATTTTAGATGAAAAATTGCGAAAATGCCCCCTCTTGGACCCCCCTGTGAACCCGGTCAGAATTTTTCTGCATAGATCTAAGTTTTTTTGGAAGCTGAACAAAAAGTTCCTCATGACTTTTGCTGTGCGATGAGCGGTTAAAAAGTAAAACAATTTTGCGGGGCCCCAGCTCCCTCAAGGGGGCAAATTTTTGAAAATCCTGGGTTCCTCGAGGCTACCATTAACAAGCGTGCAAAAATTTCAAGTTTGTAGGCTCAGTAGTTTGGGCTGTTGTATGATTTCAGTCTGTCGGGACTTGGCCTTTTATATAATACTAGCTGGCCCGACGCGCGTTGCTGCGTTCTCATAAAAAATTATTGATTTTTATTTGCTACCTCCCACTGAAGTTACATTTTAAATGTTAACCTTCTAGGACTATTAGGGAAGAAGACTATTAGGGCTGTTCCAGCTGATCAGAGAGGCCTGCTTCGTTGTTTTCTTACACAGTAATACCTTACTCACCACCTCTCAATGAATATTTCAAATTTAAACCTCCTACGACTATTAGGGTAGAAGCTAGGTTTTTGATTTTATTATTCGCCACCTCCTACTGAGACTTCAAATTTCAAATTTCTAGCTGCATTGGTTAACAGATGTCATCAACCCGGCATAATTACATTTCATCATACACAGTCATATGTTTCCTACAACTGCAAGGCTCCGACTGTACGGTAGCCTACATGCAAAGTCTTTGCATTCCAGACAGCGTAAATAACGCCGCTAAGGGGCCTGCCATATGATTAAAAACTGTTGACTTCTATTTTTTTTTGTTAGGAGGTATTGCCAGTACTCAATAATTTTTATTAAACTGGAATAATTCGGGAAGACTTTACAATTTTTAAACTGTCTAAAGTTGATAAACAAATTGAATATTCGAATTTCCTTACTTCGAATATTCAATTTTTATTTGATCACAAAAAACATGTGTTAAACATTTGTTATTGGTTAAAGTCAGTATAATCCCGTATGCCCAAAAAATTACCTGAGCACTGAAAAAGCATGACCATTACAGATGATTGGCAAACAAACGTTTACCGGTTTGATAGACAGACGTTTTTAGAATGATGATTTACAAAATACAAACAGCTTGTCCATCGAAACAGCATGTAGGCCTACAGCAGATCGAAAAATTTCAAATTATTTTCCATATGATTAAAAGATCCCAGTAAGCTAGCTAGCCATGTACCCGTGCTTTGCATAGGCAAAACTTTAATCCCCTAAAAACACCCTTAAAATTGCGAATTTTGAAAAATCCTTTCTTATTGCACGGTGAAATCATGTAAGAATTGTTCATACGAAATTTCAATGGCCTATTACGATGGCCTAGTAGTTTTGGCTCTGCGCTGATGAGTGAGTCAGGGTATCATCCTTTTATAGATAGAGATATATAGATGAATGTAGGTGGTTAAATTTATAATCAAACAGCATCCAATGGCTGTTTTCGGTACCAAAAAGTACGTACGTAAATCGTTTTCCTTTCAACCTTCCATTGTACGTAACGGAAACAATGTACTCTTAAGGGTGCGTTCCAATTTATCTTTACCTACACGACCTAATTTAGCCGGCAGCTGATTGTGAACGGAAAGTTGGAAGGAAAACGGTTTACTTACATACTTTTCGGTACCGAAAATAGCTAATAGCTAAAATACTACTACAAAATTTAAAAAAAATAGAAAGATTAAAACAAATATTTATGATGGTTAAAAATAATTAGTTGAAAGTAATATAATAAATAGTAAATAAAATAGTATAATAAATAGTAGAAAGTAATTATTGGATGAATTTTATCAAATAATTGAATAAATTTTAGAATTATTCAAAGATATGAAGATGAGATACAATTTGGTAATGCTAATATGATTGTGATGTATCTACATGAAATGGCGAAGTTTGAAAATATGAATGGCCAACCTTGGAAAATGATATTCAAAGATACCATTCCCAATAACACTTGACCGTTATTAAAGTAAAATAAATTCCTAATAAGTGAAACTGAAAACGGAATTAAAATTCCTTTTCTAAGAGAGAGAGAGAGAGAGAGAGAGAGAGAGAGAGAGAGAGAGAGAGAATGAAGGAGAGTCGGAGAGAGAAATATTGGAGATCAAAATCAGAAGCAATATTGATGTAGCAATAATGTGTAGGACTAGTATTATTCCTAGCCAAGGCACTCAATTAATGAAATGGGAATTAGAAAAAAAACAATCTTAAAATTAATAAGAATCTTCATTAAAATACGAATTACTGTACTGGTAAAATGAGCAGATATGTATAGTCAGCGCGATCGGTATATAGTAGCCTAATTTATGGGCAGCACTTGATTTATTATGGTTTTATACACCATCATAAGTTACATCAAATGTAAAATAACCAAGCATATTTAACTAACTTTTCAAAAATGAGAAAAAGCACATTTTTGGCAGTTTCTCTAAATTTTAAGTGCGATGCGCAATCGGAGAAAGTTGACCAATTGAGTTTTTACCTAGCAGTTTTTCTTCCGATTGCAATACAAACTTTTCTAATCTCAAGCTTTAAAAAAAACTTAAATCAATAAAATAAAAATATATATTATGGATAAACGTATACTAGATAAATTTTAACTAGATCAATTTTTTGGCCCACCCTAGTATCTAGGCCATCTAGGCAGCCTATAGACTCTAAATAGTCAAAGTGAATTTTTCCCCATTATTATTCATGTAATTTAATTATTAAATAGGGGTATCTTAATATGAATAGACTTAACAACTACTGTGAAATTGATAGATTCTTCAATTTTGTTCCATTATTGAGTAAATTATGTATGAATAATCTAAATTCAAGAATAAAGTAATAAAAAATTTGCGTATGTTAGACATTTCAAACGTAAAGGTACGAACGTACAGTAGGTATTACCGTACGCATCATCTAGCGCCTGGCGTTGCTGGCCAGAATCAACGAGTTCCGATAGCCAATTCCGCCGGCGACTGAAACAGCGACTTCCTTACTTAGCCAATTCCACCATCAGAGTTAGCCAGTTCCGAGTTAGCGAATTCTGCGTTCCCAGACAAATGATCCAAAAAATGCCTTTTTATTTTTGAACCTCATTTCATAATAAGTTCTTTCAATTTAACTTTTAATTCTGATGTATTTAAAATTTCAAAACACAGTTCTATTTTGTTCTCTAGACTAGACTAAAGGACATAAAACTGAAGAGCGAGTTGCTCATTGAATTCCAGCATGCTGAAGATACAAAGTCTCCATCGAAGAAAGTGTATTTTTATTGAATTGCAATGCTCAGAATCGCTCAAAATGAGGTATTAGAGGAATTATTTTTTAAACATTTCCCGAGGGAGTACACCCGATCCCCATTTTTGAGATACTCATTTACTCATATATCGCTTTTAATTAATTATTATTGTAAGAGGACTCCTTCTTTTGCACCAGTTGCTCACAATATATTCTCCAGTTGGAGCACACCACTAGCACATTACCTTACCGGATCTGATCTTTCGATCAAGTGCAGTAATTGTTATTATTTTAAAATCCTTATTCTATTTATTTAGACCTCTTTATCATCTTGAAACAGTGATGCCAAAGGTATAAGGTTTATTTAACATTCTCTGATAAAGGATCCCCGACCTCCAATCATCAATTCCCCCAATCCAACACAGACATACTCGCAATAAATGATAGCTGATAAAGCCAATGGAAACATAACAAATTATTGCTCCTGTGTAGGCTGTATATATTTATTATTCTGTAATTATTAATCCAATAATGAATAATAAGACGAAATTGTCACAACCACATTTATTAAAAATATTGAGAACATAGTTTGATTGAGATTGATAATGGTATAACAACCGTAACTAGTTTCTCAATATTTTTAATAAATGTCATTTAAATTGTCACAACCACATTTATTAAAAATATTAAGAACAGAGATTGATTGAGATTGATAATGGTATAACAAACGAAACTAGTTTCTCAATATTTTTAATTAATGTGGTGGTGACAATGTCGTCTTATTATTTATTATGAATACCTCCCACAATATCACCTTCGCTACTACAAAGAAAATTAATCCAATAATCCATATATAAATCCCAATCCTCAGCAATTAGTTCACATAAGAAACAGAAAAGTGACTGTGCGTTTACTGCTATAAAAAAGCTTCCAACTAATTTTTTTCTCAAACGAGGAACAGATTAAAAGAAACGATTGATCAACTCGAGTAATTTAAAGAAAGCTGATTTGTTTCGGTATTTCACCTGTGTTTTTGTTATGTTGCCGGAATACTTTTTTATGAGTTACGATTGGCAATAAATCAATTTGATTAAAAAACTACGCTCATACAAAGAGTTTGACTGTATAAGATTTCAAGAATTCAAGTCTATAGAAACCAAAGGAAGCTGACGATCTTTGATCAATCCTTATTGAAGTGGTTCACTGGTTCTAAGCCTACGCTATATTGAACTAAAATTGTAGAATAGGGACGAGGAATTATCATATGGATAGAAAGACTACACGTATATTTTCATCAACATCAAAGACTCGTATTTTCATTTCATATTATAGATTATTATCAGATTGTAATAATTTATATACTCATTTTATATTGTTGGTTTTAATGTTCACATGAGTTAATGCCGTTGTGATGTGATGAATGACGATTCAAAGTTGCTACTGTCTTAGTGGCCATGCGAGTTGGACGCTCTAATAGTTATTATTTTAAACTTCATTTTAATACTACATCAAAATTGAAAGTATAATTCTCGGAAGTAACAGCTCTCACAGTCGTTAGATGTCAATTTTATGGCTTCGTTACATGGGCGATCTTTGCATCCGTTGTCGCAGATCAACTATGAATTATTTAATTCCCAACTGCACTCTTACTCTATCTTACTAGTATATAATCGTAGCACAAGCTATTATTCAAAAAGATACATTTGTGATGTTTTCAACCTCCCATCGACCAGCCTCTAATTGGACTCGAATCAATTTTTTTATTTTTCTTCAAATATACACTGACATTTTGTTTATATTGGTAATTGACACATAACAGCACAACACACATATTGCTAGATAAATGACGAAAAATTCCGAATAATTGAATAATAACACAGATATTGTCAATTTCTACTAGTTTTTATTACGCAAAACCAGGTTTCAATGCTCATGGCATCATCATCAAAACTAGTAGAAATTGACAATATCTGTGTTATTATTTTCAATCATGAAACAGTTCTACAATATCTCTGAAAACAGTGTTAAATTTATTAATTCCGAATAAAATTGAAGTAATATTCTTCTGTGTACGTAATAACATTAACATTGAAAGACACTACCGGCAAGGCAAAAACCTGTGATCCAGCAGTCGAAAAAGTTGAAATTTTACTCAGGAAATTGTACTATCTACTTCAAGTCTGTAAATGCAATTGGATTATCTAATTTTCTTAACTGTTGATATCCATATATTCAAAAAACTATTCATTTTTTGACATAATAATGCCCAGTTTATAGGAAGAATCTAATCTTATGAAGAAACTGAACTTTTGCTACTGAACGCATTTAAAAAAATATATATATTTGATTATTTCTGTACCCATATATTGGTTCAATCAGTATTAGACTATTATTCAAGGGCTAAGGACGTTGATTTTATAATCACAATGGATTTAAAATTTGAACGTTTCTGATTTAAAGCTAGTCAGCGATAGTTATTGCTTAATAATTGATCTTTCATTGTTATAATATAATTATCATATTTTGAATGATGATTTGAGGTATAATTTGAGAACTAATCGTTCTGAATGAACTTTCTTCGGTTGTAGCATTCCATTGGTGCAAATCAAGGTAGTTAGCGCATGCGTATGCGGGCAAGCAGGAACCGAGATTTTACCACATCTGAACATCTGCTCCGAACTCTCCGCCCCTCTGAAGGGATGCCCTCATACCTTTCCAGAGGGGTGCAGGGGTCCCACTCAACCCTTTGCAGCTTGCCACATTGACGGTTTCTACACCCCAAAGGGCTAGAGGCAGTCTCTCATTGGTGCTCAAGAATGGCGAACACATTACCTGAACATCTCATTTTTTAGTTACGTTTTAGGTTCATATATTATAGCTTGAAACTAGTTGTAATTTTTTCAAATATTTCACCACAATTTGTATATTAATTGCAGACTTATTAAACCAAATTTTCTAACATCATGGAATGTGCTACTTTGTCCACTACTATTGAAATTTTCAGTTTAGTTCAAATAATATAGATACGATGTATAGATAATATAGATACGATAATTACAAATATGAAACAATTTCAATAATCAGAATTTTATAATTTTTCTATTCAAAACATTTTTGAATATGTACTATATTTTCAAATTTATGTGATCTGAATTATCAAGTAGGCTACCAAAATATCAATCAGATTTTGAATGGGTTGATGACTATTATACATTCCTGGCAACCAGGAAGACCTCGTCGTGAATGCAAGTTATTAATTATCTTATTTTCATATAGAAATTACTGCAATGTCGTGAAGTTTAATTCATTACACTTCTCGGAGTCTATTATCAAAACATTTTATCAGAATCTAATCCTAGTAGGATTACTTCGGGCATCAGAAACTTGAAAAACTAAAAACGTTCATTGTTCCAACAGGAACTATAGAGAACATTTCAGATGCAATCTATGAAGTGTTTTTATAGTTTGAAAGCATTATCATCATTGTTTGAAAACATTATCGTCTTCCAATCCATACTATACTTAAGTTCAACTAATAATGTAAGCGTGCATAATTCCTTTTGCTAGAATTGTCGAAGTATGAAAAATGAACACAATTAATTAGAGAATTAGACTAAAGATTCTATTAATATGAATCGAGGAATGCTAGTTTCAAACGAATTAGAAAAAAAACTAATTTTTAAACACAATTATGAAAAACCCTTCATAAACAGTTTCTGAAATGCCCTTGTTGACATTATATACTATAATCGGAGAGTTTAACTAGGTATGAGTATGGCATATGCAAGCACTTTATTCGCTGTATGTGTTATCCATTTATGAAAGTAAACATGTAGAGAAATAAAAATCATAATATAAGTTGGTGGCTTTTATCACTTCTTGTGCATTTTCAACACATCTTAAACTTGGGACTCAAACTTGGAAATCTTATATAATATGAAATTTTAGCAAGGAGAACGCTTCCTCTACTTTGCCTATTATTATATATGCATTATCAGCATCAGCTGCAAGAGCAGCAGGAGAATCATGTGATGGTGCGCATGCGTCACTTTCTCCCCTCGATAGGAATGAGGAGCCGGCTTGAAATGCGTGGTGATATTCTCACGCAGAGAACTCGTCATGACGATGACAAAGGTATTTTTTGTAGCTGGCTGTATGAGGTTTTGACCGAGCGAGCGGTGAACATGCACGGTTAGGGGGGGGGGGGAAAGGATAGGGGAGAAACGACAACTACAAAACGTAGCCTACATACAAAATCCTCTAGTAGAAAAAGTGATCCGTCAACCTACTTCGTATAGTCTGCTAATTCAAACCTTTAAAATAATTAATATTTATTATCTTTTGGAAAATTTAATTAACATCAAGCATTGATGAGTAATAGACTGGCATATTTTATTTTTCGAAAAAAGTAAAAGAATACTGACTTCTAGATAAACCAACCTTTCAATAACTCTTCCTTCGGAGAGTTATCTCAACCAAGTCAATGGGCCAAGTGAATAAAAACGAGTATACTCTACTTATAGTGCAGTCTCCTAGTTAAGTATTCTCTCCTAAGTAAACTTTCGACTCTGAGTGAATAATCGTAGTACGCTCTGCTCTAGTGTGGACTAGGAAAAATCGGAGAGTTTACTCACCACAGTTTTATTCACATGAATTTCGCCTTAGTTGTTACTAAGTTAAGCTATTTATAGATGGGTTGGTCGCACATTTACCGCTCCGCAACCGAATATGGAAGGTTCTCATTGTCGATCAGAAGAAATATTTATTACTGGAAGAAATCTATTCAAGTAAATAGTTTTATCTTGAATAATTTCGAATCAAAAAACGATAGCTCTGATTGTATGATTGCTTGGCTACTATGTCAAAAATTATCAACCTACTTTATTGTTAATAAATTCCTCATCATATTATTCTTCATATTTCAAATGCATCAGTTCTCATTAAACTAGTTATTTCCATATTAGTGATCTTTAGATAATATTGTGCTTGATAACAATTGAATACTACAATTTTGTTCTACACGTACTGCACAGACCAAATGAATTTTGCTACCTGACAACATCAATCTAATTATAGAATCGAATAATACATTGAATTGAACCCTTAAATAGGGAGTTTTTCTGGTGAAGTGCCGGTTGATCCCAAAATACACCACCTTTTCAGTTTGTTGAAGAATCAAAAGCCAACAATCAACAAACAAACCAGAGTGACATGCAGTTTATTAATTTTCCTACTTGCTATTTATGATAATTCTAGTCAACTCCAATATACTGGAATGACGAAATAAGTTTGAGATGAAATAGATTGGAGATAGTCTATAGAATAGGCTAAATGATTAATTTTCTTGTAATAGACTTCAAATTGTTTGAGAAAAATTGAATGATAAACCGGGCTAGTCAGCTCAGACCCTACCTTGCTTAGTAACGACTATAGTAGTAAAGTCTTTACTCGGTTTTATTCACTCCAAAGTGTGTAAACTCTGGGAAAGTTAAAGGCTGTCTAGTGTTTACTAGACCCCGTAGGCATCACTATAGTCGAGCTTTTACTGCAACTATTCACTCGAAAGCTAGTAAACTGTCCAAAACCCCTTAGTAAAGTCTTTACTCGTTTTTATTCACCTTGCTCAATAAGCCAGTTAGTGAACCATTCCTAAATCTTTACTAAAACGATATGCTACTGAATTTATTGATAGTCAAAGCCCTAGGCTGCACGCCATATTTTGTATAACGTCCCGATAAAGATATTGGAATGTTCTAAAACTCGCCATTAACAAGTAAGAAAGGTCTCCCATGTTTTGAATAGTGAGAGATCTTGAATTTTTAAGCTATCAATTCCAGTAATAGATTATTCTTTCCTGAAGGTAAATTTTCTACTCGAAAAATGTCCTTTAAATTCCTAAAGGATTAGAAGGGAACCATCAAATTATGAAACCGTTTTCCAGTAGAATGGGAATAAGAACGGGTCGGTGTGAATGAGTGAAATAATGATCTAGAAACTATTATGTAAATGATTATTCATTCATGTTCAAGATTAATTACGTATTCGGATAAATTGCAATAGTTTTTCCTTGATATCGATGTATGGGACCAAATAATTGAATAACTTGTGCTATAAAGCTACTCCTAGTTTTGATATGAAAAACATTCAGGTGGTTGTTCTTGATTTATTAGCATGTAAATCAACCTCAGGTTTTCATATGTGAATCCAGTCAGTTTCGTAATATTTTAAATATTATTTATTTTTCTATTATATTAACTATTATTTATTTATTAAAAACAGCATACTAAAGAGAATAAAATTAGAAATGAACGCTGTAGAACATTATGACAAGAGCTGTTCAAGTTTATGTGAGATAAAATGGAGTTTTATGAAATTAAGTAGAATATGCCATGAACTGGATTCTTCAAAAAAGTTTCCAAGTAAAATAGGTGACTTGCAGGGCTCCAGTTGTTTTGTATTTAAATTTTCCGTTCATAGCCATTTTTTAAATTTACAAATCACTTACTGTAATTAAAGTGAACTGTCCAATAATTCATTACAGCTCAAGAATCACAAGATTTTCATGGATATTGCAAAAAGTTTCAGATTGTACTCTTGTGTTTTAATGTGTTATATGGTACCTGAAGTCACCTTCCCTTCTCTACTGTTTAATTAAAAATTCAAATTAGAAATTTCCACATTGATGGAAATACTTATGCGATCAGTTACACCGATTATGTGATACGTTACAGTTTAAGATTATATTTCTTATACAAAAATTATGCAATTATTTGATGTGTCCTGAAAATTCAACGCCACAAAACGAATAAGAATCAAATTCATTGAATTGTTCAACCATTCATTGAAGGTATGAACAATAACAATCAATAAGCAGGATAATCAAAACTATTGCAGTATAGAAATGTATGAATGAATGCATGTGTTGTAAATGAATAGACCCGATTGGTAAGGACGTTTTACTGTGAAACCTAGAATAAAATATTGTAACAGAAAGTAAATATTACTTTCCAGACTTGAGTCAATGTTGAGTCGTTACTGATTATTTATTGATGCATTACTGAGATTGATAAAGGTTTTTATTAATTTTGGATTCGAAAATTAAAAGATCCTATTAATTTTTTTTGTTTGGAATTCATAATAACATTTCTGTAATGTTATTCTTGTGGATCATTGATTCATCATCAAGTATATAATTCATTACAAATATTAATTTTATACTAATTGTTTACAGTGGAATAATTGGTATAATAAACTTTTATTATACTATTTTATTTGTAAATAAGCTTTTTCATCCTCTTTGTCGTAACTGAAAAGCCTAATTCAATCTAATAAATTTTTTTATCTATTTTAATTTCTCAATTTCTAAAAAACTAAATTGTTGAAATGTGTAAATGTGTAGAATGAGTTTTCAATTACAGTAATGAATGAACTTTTCTAGCCAAATCAAATGCTTTCCAGCCAAACTTAATAAAAACCTTTACATTATCAGGATTTTTCACTGATTTCGCATATTGGAGTTTCCAGGATCTCTCAAATGAAAAAATCATGTTTAGACTATAAACTTATTTATAATTTATTCACATAATTATAGCCACTGACTATTCAACACTGACTGTACAGTTTTCATATATAATTAAGCAAAAGAATTTGATTTGTACAAACAATAATGATATAAACACAGGTAAACATCGTTTAAATGGCATTTCTCACAAAAATAATAGAAACAATACGTCATTTGAATAGTCTAGATAGTAAATTCGGAATAGATAAGTCGATAAGATAATTCAACAAAACGATCAACGATTGGGGATTGTTTAGGACAAAACATTGTTCGTTATTTCTAGAAACTAAATACTTTAGATTTCTGAGTATCAGCATTGCATTTTGTAAACAGGATAATGGCAGAACATATTCCCAGACTTGTTGAAGGATGTTCTAATTTTATTAGCTAATGCTTGATGAAAGTGTATGAAAAATTTCATACTGAGGTGTCTGAGCGATGCAACTGAATAAAAATTATCAATAATTCGTTGCGAATAGTTGACTTGGTGCCATAAACTTCTTCATAGAATGAAAATTAAAATCAAATATCTTATTTCTTATTCACTAAGAGTATGGAGTATGGAATGATTTACGTAATGCAGAATGAAACAAGGCGAAATTTACTGACAAAATATGTTCTGGTTATGGGGGAAAATAGTTTTTACATGAGTCTACGCTCACCTTGATCAGAATTTTAGAACAGCACCTGAACCATATTTTTTTGTCAATCTGATGGAAATATGAAAAAATCATCCAAATAGATCGGTTTTTAATTTCAATAATACTGTTTTAAGTGTAAGGAAATAGAAGTAAAGGGCCTTCCATCAACCAAGTGTAGGATAAAATATTTAATACAAATTTTGGAAAAAACAACATAATAGCCTACATTACGAAAAAGAGAGAATTTCATTTAAAATTCAAGAAAATTTTTAAAAGTTGATACAATTTGATAAAACATCGAATAAACATTGTAATGATCCTCCATTGTAATGATCAAAAGGATTCACATAAGTCTCAGCACGAATAGAGTTCCAGGAAGATGGACAAATTGATTTGCGAGATATGAATGGAGTGTTCCATTCCCATTTATGGTTCTGAAAACAGAACTTTTCAGATTTCCACCATTGGACAGTGTATACAATTTCAGGGTGTTCAAGATAAGTCGTATATCGGTTTTATCAATTCATTTACAAGTTAATTACTTCATTTTCCAATGAACATAATAATGAAACTTGAGTTCGAAGTATAGAAATTTCTCCTAAATGTAGGAGGCTACACTACTGAAACATTCAGCCTATTGTCATTTTTTTCATTAATCGTAAAAATACTTCATAAAAAATACAATTTATGGTAGGAAAACATTTGAAACTCATACCTTTTACTGCTTTAGTCAATAATACATCAAGTTTTGAGGATTGATTGAGCTATTAAGAAATTACTGGTGGAGTGGAAGAGCAATTTAAGACCTAAAACAAGTTTCAGATTCCACAACCAAAAGATAATTTTCATAACATAATTGACTATTCTAATCAGCCCCTTTAAAGTTGATTCAGAAACCCGTACAAACTTGAAATTTTCGAAATGAATTTAATTCTGTAAATATAAATTTTAAGAAGTGGAGTTTTGACTTGAAACATTATTTTGAGTTTTAAACTGATAAGACTGAAAATAGAGTTTCAAAATCAAGCATAAAAATGTAGGCCCATGATATTCCACGTCCAGCGCAAAAAACATGAATTTAGTCTACAAGATTTGAATTAGTTCTTTGTTTATTTCTTATATATTTATTCAATATTTTTTTGTTAAATTCTATTCACTATCCATTCCTCAACGGTTGAAGTGTGGGTTTAGTGTAGGAATATCTTCCATGTATAAAAATTGAATAATGAATAGAATTATAAAAATTCAAGAATTGAAATTATAGGTACCAGTATAGGTATTGTTTTATAACGGTACCGATTACCATTTATCGTATGATACAGATTTACATATCCCTGGTCTCTGTATGTTGTATGGTATAGACAATTATTCTTCGGAAATTGTTTAACAGGCATTTATTCATTTGATTATTATAGAAATATGAGAAAAGATTGGATCGTTGCAGTAATTTGTCCACTTTGATTTGAATGGATCATGCACAATATTAAGACGATTTTGGAAGTGTTTCCGCTATTTTTTTAATGATAAATTATATTATACCGATTTACATAATTGATTAATTAAATTCCCAACTTGAATAATTCATAGCGTGATTATGATTATGATTATAATGAATAGTTGTGATGAGCAGTTTGGTGAATATTCAAACGATACGGTATATCAAATTTTAAATAATATGTGTTATACTTTCATGTTAATAAGGTACTGAATTATTAAAAACTGGGGAATGATCCACTACCCAATATTATTTTTCATCTCTATTTAAGCCTATTTATTCGATTTATGCAAGTGTTTTTAATCGATTCGAACCAGGAGAAACCGTAATTGAAATGCTTAGATAATTTAAGGATTTGAGTTTATTTCGTCTGTCATAATCTATGTTTTGTTGAAATATAAGGATATGCCAATAAATTTTAGCAAATGGAAAACTGGAAGATGCTTGTCAACATCAATCTTTTCTTAATATTGATGGAAAGAGGTATTATTGTGATATTAATGTGGAACTTCATTAGTACTGTATCTTGGAATCTCATCAAATGAATATAAAAACATTAAATAAGTCGATTCAGACCGCAAGACCGTAATTTATAGCCCAATGCATTTCCTAGGCTAATCTAAAGGCTACTGAATAAGGTGTTGATTGATAAGTGTGATGAAGCATCGAGTATGATTAGATAAAAATTTATAAGAGTAAAATAACTATCCGGCATTACATTGGAACTTATTTATTGTTTTGAACTTTGTTGTTAAATCATTTTTTCTTCGTTGTAACTTATTACCATGAAACTATATTGACAGAAAATTGTAATGATTTAATAGGCTTTGTATAGCTGGAAGCAGTGGCGTACCGATAATGGAGCGAGTGGAGCAGTCGCTCCAGGGCGCAAGGCTCTGAGGGGCGCACCGTTCTTGAGAGAAAATTGCCTTTTACTTAAAAAAAAATTTATTACTATAATGAAGGCCAAAAGGGTAAAATGCAACACAATTTAAAAAACCGTATGAATAAATCGCTGTGCATTACTGAAATGTCAAATTTAAAAGAAATCGGTTCACGCATTCAGCCTTAAATGCGTTACAACCAGACAGAATGCAAACCGGTTGAGTCAAAAGAAGCAAATAGTTGAAAGTAGCAAAGCCAAAACAATGTAAATTGGGTGACAAAAGGTATAATAATTTCAAGTAAGTTAATTGAATGAAGACTGAATTTATTCTAGAAAAATAAATCCAAAAAAGTTCAATGGTTTTTATATTACCAAGAACACGACTGAAATACTACACTTTTGAATCCTATTTCCAAAATATTAGAAAATTTTTGCAGGAATGGCTTGCAAAATGCTAAAAAATAACTGCAAATAAATTTATAGAAAAGTGAAAAAATCCAAAACAAGCTGTTTGGAAATTGATAAAAGCGGAATCTGGCCTGGCGAAAAATCATTAATGAGAGATTCGCATCTCTGACAAATACGGTGTAGTTAGAGGAGGGGTAAAAGCTGCTGATTCATTATAGATGAACTATATTAATATCAGCCCAATCGGTTGGTTGAGTGTGAGAACGATTTTTTTTTGTGGGGGGGGGGGGGGGGGGGGCATCGTAAGACACTTCCGCTCCAGGGCGCTTGAAACCTCGGTACGCCACTGGCTGGAAGATCAAGTCTAGGTTGATTCACTAGTGCAATAATATTTAGATTTAGAATTTTAGTGAAACTCCTGAATAGGAAGTGAGAAAAATGAATAAGACACAACCTTGTTTTGATAAAAAAATGAAAATAATAAAAGTAATTTGAGGCAAATGATTTTTCTTGGGCATAAGGTTTTATATTTCACTCATTACCACTACACATTATTGTGTAGGATAGAGGTAGTATTTTCAAAAGTGGTTGTAGTTATAAGATCTGTACTGTTTATATTACGCAGAATATAAAGTCTGAAAGATTTCATTGATGGAGGTTATTGCCATTACCATAGTCTACAAAAATAATCGATTCTAGGTATAGCCTACAACTATTGATATCAATATCGTTCAATGGCGGAAAAACATTTAATTAAAACTACAAAAATGATCATATTTTGCGCGGTTTTTTATTTCTGTTTTTTTTTTAATAAACTGTCAACTAATTATTGTAGAATCATTGAAATTATTAGATCTCAATTAACTTCATTGCATAAAATATGAGTTTCAATTGATTTCATGCTATTTCGCCGTATTAAGCAGTCATTTTCGATAACCTTTCTAATTGTATTTCAGCTTCGACTCTTGTAACTTGTTGGATTGATAAGGTGAACATTAAAAACTGATTTCTTACTAAGCTCATTCCTTGATAGTTCGTGATAAGATTTCAATAATAAATTGAAAAAATTATTCTGTAGTACTCAGAACAAAACAAACTACAAATTACTGAACATTTTATAGAATATGAATGGTGTACTTGTTCATGTTGATCATTCTTCAGGAATCTCTACAATTTTGGCGGCGAATCTTTCCAAGAAAAGCAGTGTTTGCAAGTTCATGGATGGGTGGATTGCTCTTATATCATGTTTAATCTTGTTCACTTTCATGAATGTGATGAATTGTTTTTTCTTCTTTTGTTGAGAAATTAGTAGTTGAGAAAAAGTAGTTGTGCATGAAATAGGCTATATTAATCATTCCACAAATTTGAGCGACACGTTTTGGTGATTTTATAGGATCAATATAGAGTTAATTAAGCGGGTGACAATTTCCAATAAATTGACTAGAAATGCTTCGTCAATATGCTAGAAATTCAGATTCAGTGGAAAATAGATTAAATGATCATGGACATGATCATGTCATGAACCAGCGGGAGAAATTGTAATGTAAGAAATAAATCCTACATGACACTAAATTTCAATCCAAGCTTGGGCCTAAAATTTGTTTGGAAATACAGTATGGTTTTTAAATTTTGTTCTTTCGGTTCATCAGTACGTCAAGTTGAAAACAAAAGTAATAAAATAGCTTTTGCCGGGATATACTACTAGGAAAATAAGATGATAAATGAAAATTTACTTCTTTATTTTGATGAATAGTGCTTGCTAAAAACCTAGGTCCACGTGTTACATGAGAATGAATAGAAAACGATTTAGTTCTAATGTAGTTCAGTTGAATCTGATTTACATAATATACATAATATACATAATATACATAATATACTTGATTGATGGAAATAGCCATAACTGTTAAACTGAATTAAAAAACATCACAACTAATTCATGAAAGCGAATCTTTCAGTACTGTATTTCCAAAATTTGAATTATGATCAACGATCAGTTTCACGATGAGTCTACTCAGTGAAGGTATTTATGATGATCAGTTCTATTTATTTCAGTATTCCAAAAGATAACTGTTGGAGAAAATAATTATAATATTTCAAAAGTATTTTATTGAAGGTTTATTGTGATAATTGTAATTAATTAATTATTGTGATAAGTGTAATTGTGAGGTTTGAAAAAATATATTTTATAGATGAATAAAATAGTAATAAATAATAGTAATGGTCCAAATAAAATTAAAGTCACAGTTTAGAAAACTCATAGTTCACTGAGCATACCCATAATATTTGAAGAGATGCATTGATTATAACTCAAATTACTAATTAATTCATGAATATTCTCTTGAATGGCATCAATAATTGCAATGAGGAATGAACTTAGTAAGACATGCAAGTTAATTAATGTTGTTATGCTTAATTTTAAAAATAAGTAGTCATATTGAAAAATATTTGCATACCAATCAATGCAGATGATGATAGTCCACAAAATCTTCAAGAGGCGTGGTGCTGATTGAAAAGCTTTTTTCTATTCGAAGATGAGCACTCACAGTCCTTATATGGTTCAAATAACGGTTGATAGAATCAGGTACTTTTACATCCTACTGAACAACTGAAGACCACAAGTCGTTGTTGAAACAGCAGTGCATATTTTTGGTAAGAATAAGAAATATTCTATTATGAGAACATTGAAAACTTCCCAATTTCTGCTCTTGAGAACGTTAAAATCTCCAAGGGACAGTCACTACCGTACTATAACGCGTGCCGTAGCAGTGTCCAATTTCAAGCTAATAGGGAAACAAGTGACAATAATCGTGATATTTCTACTGGGTATAGAATTGTGTTTTACACATAATTTTCAATGTCCAGCAATACTATGAAAGTTATAAATTATAAGGTGCTCTACTAGTTGCTCAATGTTCAATCTTTGGTAAAATAAGAGTTTTCAATGGCAAGATAACTAACTGGATTGAATGGGTTTTGCCAAAGTAGCGACAAACAACGAACAATGCTATAAGATCGAAACCTAATCTTTTAACGTAAAACATGTAGCAATCGCGTTAACAAAGTTTAAAAAGTATAGGCCTCACTGAGACAGAAAATATAACTAGAAAAAACGTACCGTTTCGAAAAAGTATCTCATTCTCACATTGCGTCCTAACATAAAAACGTATTCTAACTATAAACTTGAATGATAATGATAATAAATCTAATATACTATTTACACGCGTACACTTCGCCGGCACGCAGTTTGCTTAAAAAGTGGCCTCTACAGTGAAAAAGATAATCAGTAGTCCCTAAATACTAGATCAATATTTACAAATCAATTATATATATATTCAACTATTTATATATATAATATTTATAGTTTCCGATCGAGCGTGACTGCCGTGTAGAGGGCCGGTGTCGCGAATTGGCACATAGAGGTAGTGTCGTGTGTCGCATGAGTTACACTGGCGACGCACTCGGGCACTCGTGGGGCGGGCATCATCACTGAGGGGAGATCACAGGGCCACATGGGGCCGGAAGCAGATCACAAGTGGAAGAGGGAGTCGTCTTTGCAGCTGCCAGCAGTCGCCGCTGTCGCCATCGTCGTGGAAGCGTGGAAGCGGCAGTCGAACAGCGACTCCTACATGTGCGATAGCGGCATCGAGGGATCAGGTGAGGCGGAGTGTGGGTGCGTGTACTGGTGGTGCATCGGCTGCAGCCTCGGCTGCTGGTCGGAGCCCGGGTCGGGCAGGTACATGGAGATCATTTGTCGCAGGTCGCCGCCGCCAGCTGCTGGGGGGGCGCCGTACTCACGTTTTACCGTCACTGACGCGGCCGCTGCTGCTGCATTGGATGACGGCGATACCGGCTCAGACTTGATGCTGCTGCCACTCGGACTGTGTGAGCCGGGCTGCTGTTGCATGTAAGGTGAGCCGCCGCCTCCACCACCGCCCCCGTACATGCTGCTGTAGGAGCCGCCATTCATGTAGGCATTGTGCGACTGCATCTGCGACATGTCGTAGCGAGGGTAGCCGGCTGCAGCCATGTGCTGACCGTAGGCCGAATGTTGCTGGTAGCCGGTTGGATCATGATGCATCATGTATCCGTTGGGCATGTAGCCATTGGGCATTTGGTAGACGTCACGATGCACCACTTGCTGCACTCCTCCGCTGTTGGCTGCATTCGCTTGCCGTACTGCTGCGTCAGCTGCAGCTGAGTTGCCCAGCAGAGAGCCGGCTGCCAACGGGTACTTGTCCTTCTTCAGCAGCGTCTTCGTTTTGCGTCGGGGTCTGTACTTGTAGTCTGGGTGTTCCTTCATGTGCACGGCCCTAAGTCGCTTGGCCTCGTCGATGAACGGCCTCTTCTCGGCTTCAGAAAGTAGTTTCCACTCTGCACCCAGCCGTTTTGAGATCTCCGAGTTGTGCATTTTGGGGTTTTCTTGGGCCATTTTGCGTCGCTGTCCGCGTGACCATACCATGAACGCGTTCATTGGCCTCTTGACGCGGTCGGCATTCTGGTTTTTGTTGGAGTTGTTGTTATTGTTGTTTGGCTGCTGCGGATGTACGACGGCCGTCTGCTGCTGGTGCATGTGCTGGAGCGGCGGTGGCTGCGGCAGTCCCATCACGTTGCCACCGTGCACGATGGAGCCGAGTGACGCGTACGAGGAGACGGGATGATGGGGGGCCATGTGTCCTCCCTTCAGGTCCGTCTCCATCGTCAGCATATCCTCTTCCCTGGGCGCGTACAGTTTGACAAATACAGTATACACTACCGACTAACACTGGTGGCACTCGCGCTTCACTCGCTCAACTCTAATCACTCTACTCGGTTATCACCACACAACTACTCTGTCGTCTGACAACTAACTGAGAACTGAAGGCTCCCAACTGGCAGCGCCCCAGCGCCCGCTCCCATCGATTGGCGTGCACGCCTGCCATCATTGCTGCCAGCCAATCGCCGCCCGCTACGTCACAGGAGGCGGGGCCCCCCACATTCCTCCGCATCGTTTCACCTCTTCATCACTACTTGTTGACGCTCTCGCAGACTCGGACCAAACTCCAAACGGCAGCTACAAACTTAAGTCTCCAAACAAACTACCAACCTTACCTTGGGCGGCTACTATTCTCTAATAAACTGCATATCGTCTTGCCTTCCACTGTACTGGACAAATGTTTCATTGCTTTTTCAAAATCATTCCTAAAACTGGATTTTCATTTTCAATGAAATTAGACCTGGGACCACGGTGATAAATAATAATAAATACTTTCAATTCCCACTTTCTCTCCTGCAATCAGTTTTCTTTGAAAGAAAGAAATAGAAATAGAAAGAAAACAATTCATTGTTTTGAAATTTATTGAAAACAATTAGTCAATTTTTACTCTAAGGAATGAATTTTAAGCGAAATAAAGTACTGAAGTTCAACATATATCGTACACCGTACCTTTTTAAATTTTTGCTTTAATAGCCACGACATGTTATGAAACAAGAAATTAACCAATTATACAGGACATCCTGGTTACGCCTAATTGATGTCAAATAGAAAAATTAAAAAATAAAATAAATATTGCGTATATTGTAATAATAATAGTATTTTTATTCACGAAACACTACAAAAATTGAATTCACATACGTTTATGAATATAATATGGCACAGCCAGCAAAGAGAAACATGCGCGCTCGTTGCGAGTTCATCATTATAATACAATATTATTAAAAAGACAAAAAATAAACAATCTGACACCTATTAGAGAGAATTAAAAGAGAAAAAATTTATATTTTCATACGCAGAGAATACCATATAACAATAATTGACATTCTTTTTCACTTTGATTCAACTGTTTTCCTGGGTGAAATACTGAACAGGTTAAAAATAATGTAACAATTCTGTTAATTGATGGATGTGGTACGGATGTTTTGTATTACAGATTTTTCAGTGTAGTACAATTAATTTTTTGGCATTATTGATCATCGATTGATGTGAAATTGCCTGAAATAACTTCAAATTAAATGTTCATTACTTATTGTTTCCATCTCTGGAATTCTCAGCATTTATAAGGCAATTTCATCACTTCTAAATTCACTAAATTGCCGTGGAAATAGAGAATCAATTGGTACACACTTAATCCGGCTTGAGAAATTGAAGATGGAATAGAATAAAGAATAAATGTTTCACTTTTCGTAGACTTGGTAAAGTTTCGACTGAAAAGTCTTCTCTCCCACTTAACCACGCCCACGAGTTACACATAATTTCAAAATACAATAATAAAAAACAAAATTGAAGAAAATCGAAAGCAATTAAAATAGAAGGAAATTAAATTAGTTCGTCGTAGTTTCACGACGTTTCTTTAATCGACTTTGATAAAGTATCAAATTTGAGACCTAGGTCTGTGGCAATGGCTGACACTGAAGCAATGTGTTTTTTAATTAGGAAGTAATAATCATTATAAAGTAAATGTATAACAGAGAAAAAATGAGCAAATCGTACACATTTGCATTTGCATTCATGCTTCAATTTGTCCAGCTATGACATTATGAAAAACTTGATCTTTGACATTCTTATTTGTACTTGGAATCAAATGAAGATGTTTTTCAATCAAAATGAGAGCCTAATTCTATAAAATCGTCACATTCCGAAAAAATTACCTCAAAATGATTGTTTGTTTATTGCATCTACCTCTTCGTCATTGGATTGTATTGGCTGAGTATAGACTGGTGGCTGGGGGGGACGCGCAAAGAAAGAGGCAGCGCCGCGTATTGAATAGCGCGCGTCTGAATAGAAGCTCCCTGCTTTTACACAGCATTGTAAAAAGTCACGCAAAGTGCGGCTCTATTATTGAATGCTAGCAGGTTACAGCGACAAGTTGTAGCCACGCTGGTGTGAATGGAATGCCAACATCAACAAGGAGCCAGCTATACTATACGCTGTAGTTACAAAAGATTCAAGTAGATAAGCGGTCAAGCTTGTGAATCAAGTGCAAAATATACGAATATCATTGACCGACAACTGCAGCTTGCCTACTCTTCGGACATTACAATAGATTTTACAAACACAGCAATAACATTGAAACTTCTCGTGTGTGCAAGTAGGAAGGAGTGGTAAATGAGCGTTTGGATTTCAAGAAAAATTAGAACTTGAATAAAGTTTCTCATTGTTTAATTTAGAGGTTTGATTGCACTTTAGTGGTGGGTGGAGTATAATTAAAGTCTTAAACTTCTTGATCTGTCACAAACTGCTATATGGGCGTGACTTGTAATGTTACAATTAACAACTTTCAGTTATTGTTTATATGAGGAATTAGAAATTTACTCACTTGACTGCTGAAGCATGCTTTCGGATATTTATTTATTTATTTATCGATGTAACTAACAATCAATGTGAATACAAAAAGCTATTATAAACTTGAAAAAAACACTTTTAAATGGAAACTAACTCACGTTATGGCGTGACGGCCGTTTCGCTCTGTTGTCTAGAGCATCGTCAGACCACCCACAGTACACTGACTTAAGGTATGAGTTTGAGTAGCGACCCTCAAACTCATACCTTAAGTCAGTGTACTGTGGGTGGTCTGACGATGCTCTAGACAACAGAGCGAAACGGCCGTCACGCCATAACGTGAGTTAGTTTCCATTTAAAAGTGTTTTTTTCAAGTTTATATTACATATTAGTGGAAACAAGATGGATCTTCAACATCACAAAAAGCTATTGCCCAAAACTGTTTATCACAAAATGTTAGGTTACGTCTCTTTCACTAGAAATTTCACCTCGGATCACAATAGTTCACAAGTTTCTTACAGAAAAAGAATATTAATTTTTGATTTCATTTTTAACAATGCACTATCACAGTCCAAAAAAGTTAATATAATTTTGAGATTTTTGAGCCTGTAATCTACCCATAAATCTTGAAATTCATTCACAACCGTAGAAAAAAATCATTTTGTTGAGAATGGATTCCAGCAAAATTTGTCATATTATTTAAAATATAATTATGTATATTCAAAAGTTAATTTAAAAAATCTTTTAATCTGTTGAGAATGAACTCCAAGTAATCCGAAATAATATGCTCTAGGAGAGTGAGTAATTTTTTAATTTCTCATATAAACCATGCAAACCATATTTCTCATATAAATTTCTCGTTAATTATATTATTCAGAATTACGGATTGTAATTTCTGTATGCTTGATTGATTGATTGATTGATTGATTGATTTATAAAGCGGCCACTGACCACCTCTTAAAGGGGTATATGGACTTGTCATATTTTTAAAGTCATAATTTACACAATTTATTTTGTGTAGATAAATTATAAAAAAATAGCTTTGCTCGATTTCTGTCAGCAATTTGTGCTCACATATTTGTGGAATAAATGTGGAATGTGCATTCAAGAATAATCACTGTGACCAAAATAATTGATGAATTCCTGTTTTGAATAAAAACAATTAGCTTCTAACTCTGATTTCAGATAAGTTCTAAATTTTTCAAGTGGAAGAGTGGTTATTCGGGTTGGCAAAAGATTAAACAGATTTATGCCAGAACTTGTCACTCCCTTTGCATACAGAGCCGTGCGATGTGCTTCATCTCTGAGTCCATGCCTATACCTAGTTTCATAAGAGTGAATCGTATAACCTCTTTTAAATTGTGACTCATTCTTCTTAATCAAACAGACAGTTTCTAGAATATATAAACTAGGCAAGGGAAGTATTTTCAATTCCTTAAAATATGGTCTTCTAATACTCTCTCCCACCATCACTCGTATTGCCCATTTTTGCAACTTAAATATCTGGTTAACGTCAGTAGAATTTCCCCAGAATGCAATGCCATAAATAAGGAGGGAGTGAAATAGAGCATAGTAGACTTCTTTCATAATAGTAAGGTCTAACAAATTCTTCATACTCCTCAACACAAATAAAATTGATTTGCTTCATTTATAAATTGACTATACATTATTCATATAATTTACATACTATTGAAAATTAGAAAAAATATTTTTCACTTGGGCTTAAAACGTCTATGTGTAAAGATGGGTCTGGAATGGCATTTCAACAATATGGTTGGCTAGAACTCTTCAAAATAGGCTTTGATGAATTTCAAAGTGAAAGTGGAAAGAGCATCTGAAGCTACAGAGGAAACTCCTAAAGAAGCCATAAAAAACAAGTGGAATGGCGTTAGTACCTAAAAATCTTTTTCTCTATACAAAATAAATATTAATAACAATAACATTTCCCCAATCTATGGCAGAGATTAAAAATACCGCTTTATAAACGCTCAGTGCTTGAATGAGATTGATTCAAAATCGGCAATATTGATTAATCAATTGAATGTGATATTTATAATTTACTAATTGACTGGAGAATTGCTTTAAGGTTGAAGAAAACAACAAAAAGTTCATTAGTAATATTATTCATACAAGTTTTTGAATGATCATGAGATCAGTGTTATCGCATTATAAACCAATTTTTATCAAAAATGAATAGTGTTGACTGTATTAGCCTACTATCTGTAGAATAATGTGAAATGAATATATAGCGAAATTGCATCATGACAAAATTGTTAAATTGTTGAAAGCTGCTATTTTATCTTTCTTCTCTGTAATTATTCATTGAATTCGTATCCAGTATTGAGTAAGAAGTTAATAAAATAATTAATAAATGTGCATGTGATAGAAATTAGCATGGCTGATGACAACGTTGACCTACATAGCATTACCTAGCTCAATAATTGAAAAATCCTATTCATGTGAATGTTGGACCTACTCAATACCTTAAGAAACAATTGAGTTTTTTTCGAGGACATAAAACAATAGTTAAGCAGATTTGAATTTCCACGTTCACACTGTTCAGCTATCCGGTTTTTCTTTTCAATCAACAAACAAGACAGAATTCGTTATGGGGTGCATTGGAGTCTTGCCTTTCTGGCCGAAAGACGATTGTGGAGCTGTGCATTTTCTTTAGAAACACCAAAGGTTGTATATCATCAGTTGTTGTAACTCTACGAACTGTCGAGATGTGAAGTCGCTGCCAGGTATAAACTCCAGAGGTGAATGACATTTCGACCTTCATGCCTTTTGTTTAGAGAACTGTCAACCACTTTTGGCCAGAATAACATCTTGGTGTCATGACTAATTGGTAAAGGATTGATCCTTCACTAAAAGTTTCCTTCGCTATTCTTTCTTGAGGCGCAAATGAATCATTTTGACAGTAAACTGACCAAGTTAACAAGTTATTAAGCTCATGGAGAGTTGTAAAGAAAACCGATCATTTCAATTAAACAAGGTAGACTATGTTTACAGTACATTGATGGAATATTTCTTTGGAGTAAATCATTCTTCATAGAAATGAATGGAGTTGTATCCCACTGCAATATTTACCTGTATTATTCTGAATCGAGTGTGACTTCTAAATGTGAGCTTTACTGAGTCTTACGGTCAGATGCACGAAAGAAAATTAAATTCAAACACCGTAAGATGACGTCATCTTACGGAGCTCAATAGGGAAGTCGTTGCACTGGTTCCATCAAATGACGTAATCTTACGGTAATCAAATTTGATTTTCTTTCGTGCAACTGGCAGTACATGTCATAGATGTTGGGAGTCGTACTATATATAGTACTAACTCTAAATGAGAATTTATTGTTCGTTCCACTTTTCGAGGATCGAGCTTTAAAAAAATTAGTATTTGACCGATCCTCAATATCTCATGCTAAGTTTCCATTAAATGTGATTTTCAGTACTGTATTTGACTCCAGTTTCACCATTTTAAAGAGGCCTCAGGAAAAACACGAAAAAATACGTTTTCTCTTCTCTTTGTCACCATCAGACTTGTATAAATGAGTGAAAATTGTATAGTAATATTAAAGTGACAATTTAAAAATATTTAAGCACAATAATTGTAAATGTGTAACGATGCAATAGCAACATGTTATTTTGCCATCATAACGCATGATTACGGTGGTGGGGAACCTTTCTTAGTAAAATTTATTAGTTGTAGTTTATCGCTATCAAAACTACAATAATATCGCAACGGCTCAATTTGTTTCGTAGAAGTTGATGTCTGAAAACACCAAGGAATTATTCATTTGTTGTTCAGTTTTCGCCTAAAATTTCCACAGAAAAAACAAATACAAATGTTTGATTAGATACAACAAATAAAATAGTGGAATATCCCACAAAGACTTGAGTCTGAGCGTGGGATAGAGTTATAATAAAAATAGAATAAAATAGAACAAGACTTCCAGCTTCCTTAAAAAAAGCTATTAAGGATAAGGATAATAAAAACATAAAAAGATGGAAAGGAAAAAAGGAATGAAGTAGATAAGGGAAAAATGACTTTAATGTATGAGATTAAAGAATTGAATCTATTGAAATATTGCTGAATTGCTATTGGATCGTACGCAACCATCAATTAGATTTCTCAGTTGGAATGTCCTTCGGGCGTTTATTATAATTATTATTTGGCAGTAAATTAAATTGTTTCCAAGGAAAACTATCGCTCATGCCAAAATCCATTCAGTCTAAGAAATGTGTATGATAGAGCCAAGTTATTTCTCAAGGTTGTACATAATGTTGAGTTCCGTCATGAAGCAGTCAGCACTTCATCCATTGTAGATTGTAGGTAACCGTTTGGAGCGCTGCTTCCCTTCCTTTCCACATATGGTTGGTTGCTTGTTGGTTGTTGTGCCACATGAGGCAGCCACATTTACTGCGGGGTAAACAATAACGGTTCTTGCGCCTTCTCTTCTGTTGCAACCCACCCCCACCCAACCAACACTCCGACAAGGTCTTGGTGCTAGCTGGTACGGAACAACCCTCAACGTAAAGCAAGCTAACTTTGTATCGTTCGTTTGTTTTCACACCCACTTTCTTGTGTACTCTACCTTTGAAGGCTATTTATTCATTCTCTACGTCTCGACCACAAGTTTCTTCTCTGATCTCAGAAAATCCTGAACATTTTATTATTTTCAACGACAAACTGGACAATTCGTCACCAGTTTTATCCTATTCTCTTATTGGGCAAAACTATGTTCATGAAAACCTAGCCTGAACACTATGCCACTGCCTGCTCTATACCATCTAGCAGGCAGATGCAAAGAGTATTCAGGTTAGCGTTAACGTAGTTTAACCCGAACTCTCCAAAACATAGCCCCGTTCAAAATCATTCGTTAGTTTACATGTAAAATCATAAAAGCAGTCAAGTAAAATATCATTCTGGTGCACAGGCTATTTTGCTGATGCGTGTCTTATTATGTCATGGTATTATTTAAAAATATTGATTTGTATGTGCTTTCCTCTCCTTCTTCTTCATTATTTGGATTTTATCTATTAAAGATGAAAGCTGTAACTGTCGTTTGACAGTGCACTCACATCAATAGTAAAATAGTAGGATAATATCATTTCTGTATAAAAAATCAATATTTATTGAACAAAGTATTTTTGCACGTAATTCAAAATAATAAATGTAACTAAGGTATTTCTTTGTTTATTTGTTATTAAAAAGTCGGTATTCATAATAATAACAATAATAATAGAAATAATAATAACAGAATTATGCAAAAAGCTGCAGTGCTTAGTACAGCAAATATTGTACAAAAATTTCTCATTATAATATAGAAGGGTAAGATGAACCCTCATAGAACTGTCTCTACTTTGTGATGCAGCTTTGTAGTCTTGGAATTAATATCCCCGGCTGCAGATTGAAAAATTCGAAAAACAAAAGTGGAATAAAAATAATAATTATGGTGTGAACTGGCTAGCACAGGTCTGGTGTCGGAGCACTCAGGTCCACCTGAACAAAGCTCCAACGTGACTGTTTTTAGTCGGCCGTGATCGTGTCTTCCGGAACACGGGAGTGGCCTCAGTAAAAGTCTGGCGGTACTCATGAATTCATTGATGAAGAATAATGTTAATCTGAATTTGTAATGTTCATTATTTTTGTACATCATGTCTTATATGCTGTGACATATTGAAAAAGAAAATCACATAATGTTTAAGCAAACACAGTTTGTTTACGTTTAAAGTGATAAAATCTCAACCAAGACAAAGTGTGGGCCCAATGAAGCGGCATTAGTTTGAAGCGGCTGCTGGCCTAGATCACACTGTTGAATCGTAGTCGGACGAGTGCGTGATACTATAACTTTATCTGTTAACAATTCCAACATTAGTGTCAGAAAATATTTATCAGGAGAGACCAGCGCGAAGATAATAGAGGGTTATTGTGAGGCTGTGAGAAGGGCCGCCGCTGTTTGGTAGCAAAATCTGTTTGATGTTGCGTGCACCGTCGTATTAATTGAATTAAATGGCATCTCACACGCAAAACTGGCGGCTAAATGATAGGGAAGGCCCGCCCGGCCGCGGCTGGCACGCACGCTCTTCCTACGCACGCGAACGGGCGCGATACGCTCACACATAAGCTCAAATTTAGGCGTCGGTCGAGGTGTTGTTATAAAAGGGGTGTACGCATCTTTACATTGTACTCGAAAGACAAAGGTAAGCTCTGACACTGTAGATCCCGCAGCACAAATCCATCGAAATTCGCGCAAGAAACAGAATTACAGACATGTCTGTTGAGGTGTGCGCTCCAACTCCCGCGGGCGACCGCTTTCAAACTCCAACCGGCCGTCAGACCATCAAAAAGCTGTTCCTAAATTATCCGAGCCACATTTCGGAGTGCTCTGTCAAAAACAATGCTACAGAAACAAATTTCATAAATTACTAGTTGCACACAAGAAACAAAAATACAAATATAGCTGGCCACCATGTGTAGCTAGTCCGGCTATCTTTTAATAGAATTGTTTCTTTTCGTTCCACTTTGTTCCACTCTGCACTAACCTTGGCCATCCCTTGTTCACTAGCCTCTGTAAAATTTATGAGAAAAAGTGATTTCATTATCATAGTTCTTTTGAAAAAGTTCAGACAGATTCTCAAATTAGTCGGCTCCACTGCCACAAGGTTACTAGATCAAACTGTAATTCTATAGTACCTCCTAATAATGTCAATTCATTGATTTTTAAAAATAATAAATTAGAAGTTGCATGTGATTCATATGCCACCGAAAGTTTGAGTAGCGTATGAAACTTAGAGAGCTACTTATTGTTGAATTTATCCATAAAAAGAAATTGCATTAGGAAACAATAATAACATTTTAGTGGAATACTGGATAATTTATCAATCTTCAACTCATTATTAAGGACCCGACAGGGCCTTGTTGAAATCGTATCGTCAGATTCGTCTATGCCCAAGCTAGAGCTGGTCTGGGGAGATTGGGGCCCCTGGGCATTAACTACGGGGGGGGGCCTTACCGGGGGGTCTGGGGGATATGGGATACCCCCTCAGACCAAAGGGGGGTCCGGGGGTCCTCCCCCAGAATTTTTTTTAAAGTATTACATAGAAAATTGCTTTTTTAGTAGTACAAAAAAAGTTGCAGTACTCGACACTTTTTTGATTGTAATAATTACACAGACAACATAGATGTTTATATGGATCTAGTTTATTGCTAGAAGTACAAACATACACATTACATTGGTTAAATACTTGACCATGTAAAACTTGCACAACGTTTTTATTTATAAATCGTTAAGGATTTTTATTACATACTATAAAAAATACTGCTTTGTAGCCTTGATAATAATAATAAGAGTATGGCTTTTACTGGTGGGGAGACCCTTACGGGTAGTTCCACCTCGCCGTTTGAGCCATGTTACGGGGAACATGGTGGACCTGCTATTTTAGGTGGGTTCCGAACCACCAGGTAAGTGATAATAAAGCTTGTAACATCAAGTCATTGAAGCACGGTCACCCATCCAAGCGCAGTCTTGAGCGGTCGTGACTGAACATCGCGACCACTTGAACACCACGCTCACCGCATGACCAATCACCACCCCTTGGTGAACCCTCCTAACTATTAAAGTAATTTTTATTTAAGTACATCATTAGAATTAGTCAACTCATCTACAGCAATATTTTTGTCAATGTTTGTAATAAATCTCGTTCAACCGCCATTAGCATTAATGGTGACAACAAATCCTGAGAAAGAGATGACCTCAACCGGCTTTTAACAATTTTTAATTTTGATCTCGCACGTCGCCCTTCACAATGTTTTAAACAAATAAAATAATAAATTATTCAAAGTAACGTGTATTGTGGAATATAAGAAGTCGTAAGTTTGAATGAGAACATAAATACAAAAAAAAAATTAAAACGTACTTTTATATTATTCCGTTTTGGGGGCCCCCTACCTCGGGGGCCCTTGGCGATCGCCAGGCCTGGCCCAAGCGCTTGAAAGAAAGATTCTAGACTCTAGAAACTTGGTTTATAGCTTCCTCAAAGTCCAAGTGAGATCGCTATTGATCTTGGAGTTTTGGGGTCGAATATAAAGATTATTATGAAGTTAAACAGATTTTCACTTGATTAGGTTACTTGTATCGGTTCATTTGTGCATTATAAATAGTTTGTTTTTCAAAACGTTTCACTCCAACGAAGCATATTTTATAAGGTGGGATGTTCCACAATAATATTAGTTGTACGAACTATTTGGCACTTTGAATTGCTTTATTTGTTTCGGGCTATTTTTTATTTGAAATGGATTCCTCTAAGCACTTGTAATAATTTTTGTTCAATGTAAGTTGCAGGGTATAAGTTGAAAGACTGCATCAGGGCTATTCATAGATGAAAATAAATTATTAGAGAACTAAAGAAAAACTGCTATTAGTAGTATGTTAATTAGTGAACTATTTTTTTTTTTGGATGATGCCCACAGGAGTCTTGAGAGTTGTGAGTAGGTAGTGCGGTGAATTATTACACGAAATATCCAAGGCTGAACGAGAATCGAACTCGTGACAAGAGTAGTGGCTACTGTTGAAGTATATTGTCTGAATGAATTCACAAATTTATTTAATAATTTTATTTTATCTCGTGAATCTACTATAAGTATATCATTGGACTTTCTAATAATAGGCTTATTATAGAAATACCTCGAAAAAATTCGGCCGAATGTGAGTACATTTGTTATATATTCACAATATAAAACTGACTGCAAATCGTTAAATTTACAACAAAAAATAATATTAACAACGCAGATCGTCATGGAACAAGAAATCCTAGAATAAAAAATTAGTTAAACTTCAAATCTTTACTTGAGAACTATGAGAAGTGTTGGCCAACATGTGTGTCTTTTTTTAAGTTTTTTTTTTTTAGAAAAACCTTGAAAACCATTCTGTAGTGAGATGGAGTTGCAGCTCAGGATTGTTTTCACTGGAAGGGATTATGGCGTTCAGCTGCAGTAGGCTTTTCAAGGAGCGCTCAAGAACCTTGCTTCCATTGCCAAGGGCAGTTGCTGTCGGTAAATAGAAGGTCTGTCCTGTTTCTGGGTGGAGGTGCTTCACTGTGCACCCTGATAGTTGTTGGTGAGGGGGTGGGAGGGGTTGTTGCACAAGGCTAGGGGGTGAAACGAAAAGCTCGTAGGTAAATAATTTTTGCGCATCAATGAGCCGCTGCCTGTATTCAGTTTGCAACGAAGAGACAAGACGTGACGTGCCTTGACGTGAGCTCGTGAGCCTTTCTTTCTCTGCTCTTTCTCTTTGAACCACCGGTGGCGTCTTCGTGCGCCTCTCTTTCACCTTGTCTCTCTCTTTCTCCTCGACATTATTGCACTGAACAGTGTTACCAACTCTTGTATCTCTGTTTTACACTGTTGAAATGTGAAATTCTCAAATTTGCTAACCTGATGATGAATTTACTGGACTTGAAAGAGACAAGAAAACAAACGCTAAAACATTGGAATACGTACGGCTTCATATTTTTTTAATGAATACCTAAACTATCTTTAGGATTTGAAAAATACAAATATTACACCTACAGTTCACATTTAAATTTTTTTCAATCAACATGTCACAGTGGTTTCATCCGTTGTATTTAAAGATTATAAGGAATGGGGTAGCATATTCCTAGTCAGGCCCATAAGAATTTGAAAATATTATAATAGGAAATTTAGTTGAAAATTCTTATTTATAGAATATGAATTTCCTTGAATATGAAATTAACAACTTGTACATGATCTTGTATCAGAAATACAGGAAAACTATTTTGAAAGACCTAAACTGTACATGAAAAATGTGTGGTTTTCATTTTTTTTGTACAGGCCTACAATATGGATGACGTTCAAATAGAAATGTGAATTAAGATTTTGTTATATGATAAAAACAAGACAAAAATTAAAAAAAATCTGTATTTTGATAGATTAAAAAACAAAATAATTATTGGCAAACAATAACTATGGCCTACGTCATAGTGAAAGAGTCGGACAAGGAAGTACATAAAAAACCCGAAAAATCAATGGAAATAAAAACTGTTGCCATTGAGAGATACTAGTACAGTAGAGCGCCGATTTTCCGGATTGCCAATAAATTATTATCCTTTAAGCAGGGATCAAGGAGCTGAAGACTGTTCCGTGTGCTGGAGGAAATAAGAGATGATATTAGAGTTAATGTCCAGTACTGTATGTATTATTATTATTTTCAAATAGTCATTAATGCAGTCAACTGGCAGTCCACGGACCCCGCCGAAACAATGCGTCAAAAATGTATCCCACAGGAACATATCTAAGTAATTGAAGATGAAAGTATTAGTTGAAAACTACAGACATGAAGGCGAAATTATTCTTCACTATAATAAGGCAAAGAATTAATAATTTGATATGAGCATATAAATACAATTACGTAGAATAGAAAATTGATGAAAATAACACAAGGTGGGAGAAGAAACAGCGGAGAGTACAAAATTAAAATAATTAAGATAGACGTGTGTTCATGAAGGTGAGTAATAACAATGAATACAGATACTATAGTTTCTAGTATATTCAAAATTCAATAGTAATATATAGTAATAGTAATAGAAGTATAGTAATACTTCTGTATTCATTGGTAATAATATGTAGAACAGTAAGTAGGAATTAAAGTAAGATAAGCCACCAAGCCAATCGGCACATAAAAATATTATTTCTATTTCTCCCTCTGAAACCTGCGGTTGTTAATTTAGTAATTTAATATCATACGCTTGTTTAAAAAAATGAACAAATTATCACTAACTAGAAAGAACTACCTGCATATGAACTACGAATTGAGTGTACGCGAGATTCACATAGCTCGTGAGAGTTTGGAAACTGAATGTCACTTCGAATCATGACCATTGGGATTTAGTTGGAGTAATTTCTTCAGTTTAGCAGCCCTACTCAAAAGCAAGAAGAAACCAGCAGCGTACAACAACGCCCCTCGTTCAAGCGAGCAGGGCTGCATTGCAAAATCATAGAACCGGTTCTACTCCTCCCTACATGTGAATAACCGAGCACAGTGGGTTTCAGCTTACAACACAACCCTCTATTTTTTTATCATTTTCTACTTCCTTGTTCCCGTGTGCTGGAATTAAATTAGCAGGGAAGTAATCTTGTTATGAAAATATATATACGCTTGAATGCTTGACTGATTAACAAAATAAATACGGTAATAATTTAGGCTAATAGAGTGAGTTTCGCGCATTTTATAAAATCGGACAAAGCATTAGTTTATTTGAATAATAAATTTTTAATTAGTTTCATCAAGCATTCAATTGTGACTGTAATACTCAGTATCACTTTATCAAGTGAAATCTGATAAATTATTATATTAGCGATAGAATATAATGCATTATTTTCATTGGCAACATCAACGATTAATTCCATAACCTTCAAAAATAATAATTTGTAAATAATAAATATATCACAAGTTAGTTTGAAGTGACTGACAATTGAACAAACTGACAAATATACATAAACAGAATTTATTGATTTCGAAATTCCTTCAAGTGCCATTAGTTTATACTGAAGACTTCCGCAATGGCGGATATTGACAACAGTATTAAATAGCTTATGGAAATCGATGAATGCTACTGTACAAAAATATCAGTCACCACCGGGAATCGAACCACGGACCTCCCAATTGCCGGTCGGGCGCCTTAACCACTAGACCATGGAGACTATAATCAAATCAAATCAAAATCAAAAATTGCTTTATTCCACAAATCAATAAAATAAATTACAATAACACAGAAAAAATAACTTAAAAATAACAATAGCTTTTAAACATAATAAAATGATGTAATGGAATTATCCTACATGGGCAACTATGGCCTGTGCGTAGACTCGAGTTGAAATAATTTGGATATAGTATAATGTATAACGGAATTGGACAGACAGTGACGTCCAGTGGATTCAAGACAGATGAAGAGAATGGTGTAAGATATAATACAATAAAGATCTTATTGATAATAAGAGATTTTGCCACACAGAAAATAATGAATTGAAAATGATGAATGAAAAAAAATCAGCTTAAAATATAAGAAGAAGCAAAAAATGTAAGCGAGGAAGGAAGATCAAAGCAAAGCAGAGTCAGTAGTGAGGGGATGGACCCACACCGTCACAGTCAAGTCAGTCAAGCCGGACACGGCCGCCCCCAGCCAAGACAAGTAGCCCGGCCCCCTCAATATCAACTTCAAACATCCATTTTTCAGTCTTTTTTTTAAAAATAGGAAGAGAAGAAGATGAAAAAATATTATCCTATGAGGCGTAGTTGAGATAATTGCGGTAAAGAACATGGGCTAGGAAAAAACAATTTGTGGTTGAGAATGATTTGGTTAGCTAGATGGTGTTAATTCCAACTAATGAAACATATCTTGTATTATGAGAGTGTGAGGTAGATGAGAAAATTGTACCGAGGTGTTTATAAATATAGATTAGCAGATCTTTAATAAAAAGTTTTTTCAAAGGCAATATTTTAATTTCGTGAAATAGTAAGTCTGAGGGATATCTGCTACATCTTCGAAAGCCAGCTTTTAGAATTGACTTTTGAATAATTTCAAGCCTATTGATGTGCTGCACCCCATGCAAGAATCCTATAAGAGAGACGGGATTGAACAAAAGCGAAATATGCCGATTTTAATTCACTGATATTAAGAATGTCTCCAAGGCGCCTGAATGCAAAAATATATTTTCGCAAAACATTTGAGAGATAGTTTATATGGTCTGACCATTTCAGTCGTGTATCAAAGACTACACCCAAGTACTTGAATGAAGAAACCTGTTCTATATTTCCACATGCACAAGATCTATTTGAATACTCATTACAATTATTATGAATTATTAAATTTCCCAGATTGTAATCACCCTGAGGAGTCAGAGAAATTGGCATGAACTTGTTTTTTAAAATATTAAGAGATAAAATATTCTGATCCAGCCATTTATTCACTACAGAAAGATCAGAGAGTGCATTATTTCTTGCTTCAAACCATGTTTTTCCCTTGATAAAAATTAGAGTATCATCAGCAAATAGAAAGACTTTTCCACTCAAGTGTAGCTTTGAGATATTATTGATGTAAATCAAAAACAGCACTGGACCAAGGGTACTACCCTGAACCACTCCAAAATCCACAGGTAACTGCTTACCATTCTCCCCACATACTGAGACATATTGCTGTCTACTTGATAGTAGCTACTAAACCAATCAAGCGCCTTGCCCATCATACCTATGGCCCTTAATTTATTAAGGAGTTTTCCCCTATCCACACTATCAAAGGCCTTTTTGAGGTCCAGAAATATTAGAAAGGCTTTCATACTCTGTGAAAGAGCACAGTGCAGTTCCCTACTTACATCAAACAGAACATCAGAAACGCTCTTGTCACTCCTGAAACCACATTGGTGGTCTGTCAGAATATTATTTGCTTTCAAATAAGCAACCAGTTGCTCCCTAACTATTCTCTCAAGCCCTTGGAGAATATAATTAAAAGTGAAATTGGACGGAAGTTATTCTTATCAGTGTAAGTACCCGATTTATAAAGAGGGAAAACTTTGGCAATCTCAAAGATATCTGGAAAAACTCCATTTTCCAGACTTAAATTTATTATATACAGAAGAGTTTTAAGGAAAATATGGATGTTATCTTTCAATAAAGAGGCCGAGACCCCATCATAACCAGGCGCTGAACCCCCCCGCAGTGAAGTCTTATAATGTCAAGGTCAGACACAGCTTGAAATTTAAATTCTGTGCACGGCACAAAGTCAGCATCATCCACAATCAATGCACCACCTGAGTCAATCGAATCGGCCAGACGCCGCCCGACGGCCGCAAAAAACATATTAAAGTCATCTGCTACTTCTCTGCAAATAGAGGGGGTTATATTAGGAATATTAGGCAGAAACTTTTTGATTGGGAAGCTATCTTTATAAAAACTTTTCCCTGCCAATTCGTTAATCAGTTGCCAAAATAATTTGGGATTATTCCTGCACTGATCAAATTTAGCTCTGTAATAATTTTTTTTTTTTAATATTTTAAGGAATTGGCAACATGTTGCCTGAAGGCGTGGAAATGTATTTTTAGCTATTAATACTGTTGTCAATATCCGCCAATGCGGAAGTCTTCAGTATAAACTAATGGCACTTAAAGGAATTTCGAAATCAATAAATTCTGTTAATAAATATATGTTTAATATCAATAATAAATTACTACAAAGCTCAACATATATTTTATGAATATTGAAAGCTCGATGTCAAATTGAATTGTATTGGCCCAAACTGAGGGTACCGTATTATAGGTTTTGTAGTAGACCTACATGACGCTCCACACTTACGTGTGTTCACTGCAGTCTCTCCAATAATTTAAACACTGATTTTTGCAGATTTAAATTTCAGAAAAGAAATAAAATATTATTATCAATGTCAGGGCCGTCACGTGGTGTTTTGGCGACCGAGGCAGAATTTTATCAAGCGCTTCCCTGATGTGACACTAACACAGTAGCCATGTGCTACCAGTCATCTTTTGTTACAACTGAGATTTCCAAGACAAAACAATACAGCAGAAACTGAAAACAAAGAGGTTAAGCCTATGCTCAAACATAATTATTTTGAAATAATGGTTCAAGTGTCTCATTAGCATTTTTTTAATACAAAAACAATAATTGATGGCATCCCTGTTGATGAGATTTTTTATATTTTTTTATTTTTCTATTTTGAATTTTAAAATGAGCACTAACCATGTGGGTTTTCAGGGAAATCAGAATAATTGTTGATGTAATTATCTACCTTGAACTCTGAAATAGGAATAAAACTTTCATTCAGGCTATTATCATTCAAATTTTCGATACTTATATAATAAGAAGAGCCTCAATTTTAAATCTAGAGTAGCCTATCTAACTCTTCAAACTTGATGTTCTCAAAATTAAATAAGTGACGAATCTCAAACAAATTAAAAAATAATATTTATTTTGGAATTTATTTTAATAAATTTTATTCATATTTAGTTGTTTTTTTGCCGTTGCCTTTGGGCCCCTCCTGGCTGCGGCGCCCAAGGCGATCGCCCCACCCACACGACGGTCCTGATCCATGTTAGTATTGAATATCAAATCAAATCAAAATTTATTCAATCAATAACATAATAATTACAAAAATCCTTTTAGTTAAACTTCATAAATACAGAATATTTTATATCAGTAATTCACCTTTAGAAACCCCACTATAAAAAACTATGTGTTGGGGTATATGAGACTGTTAATATTATTATTTTTATTTTTTTTTAGTGCTATATCATATATAGTTGAAATATTTTTTCAAAAATGAAGTTAGTTGTTAAAATGTTAGTTGTAGGACATATTTATAGTACAAAGGTTATGAATCTGATTATATTAAAACTAACTTCAAAAAATATTAAATTTTATCAATCTATTCTACATAGGTATTTTTAATCGAAACCTATATTGGTTGAAACGAGTTCGTGGTATTCTTTTCTAGAACGATAACATTATTAATGACGATTTATTAGTGTGATCAACTGGAACATCTCTATTTCTGCTAGTGGAGATTCACTTCTCCAAGTGCCAACAGTAGCAGTGTGACATAATTTTCCTGGTACGTACCCTTATTAAATACACACGTATTTTCTACGCAACAATTCCAGCTCATCTGAATTACATATTGAACAAGTGTACTATCAATAAGGACAAGTGTAAGCGGCAAAATATTTAAAAAGAGGACCTGCACCCTTTGCAGATTCCTTGAAAAACGTATTTATGTTTCTTGTGAACATTGAACTAAGCAAATTCAAAATAAATTCTAACACATGAAATTAGTTATCAAATTATATAGGCCAAATAAAACTACTTTCCATTCATCAAATCTAATCAAATTTCATAGCTGAGGTAGGAGATAGAGTGGTCAATCATAAACAACAAAGAGAATATTATCAATTGCTCGAATCCAAGAAAATATTCAATGACATTGCGTTTGTAAAATATTTCATTCAGTCGAAACAGATCAGTTTTTGTGTTATAAGGCTATGTTCTATGAGCTTTGGGCGTAGAACGTTTTACGTAATCCTATAAAGTTACTGATAGCCTCGAGCTATCTTTTCAACCGCTTGTGAGAAATGGCCCAAAAAAAACTTGGGCAGAGCTTCTGGTAGCCAGTCATTCAGTGAGTGTGATGGTGGGACCACACAAAAATCAGACAGATGATCAAGACACTCAGTCTGCCGCAGGCCCTGTCCGTAACGTTTTTCGGCAGTGGCGGTTACTTGGTTATAGTTTTCAGCCCATTATTACCATAATTATCTTACTTCCCTGAAATTACGTCGGTCTCATTTGCCTCTTTGATTATATACACCAGTATCCATCTCGTTAAACCAAACACTTTACTGCAACTATTTCACTTAAGAGTCACACACGTCAGTTCAATTATAGGTGTGAAACTATAGCTTAAACTATAACTTACAAGACTAGCCTACTGCGTGCTACGAAGTTAACTCTTTCAATCTTGAGCTTTCTGTGTGGAATTCGACCCAGCACGGACTGTTGCGTGATGAATAATAATCGATAATGGTGATAATATTCTCGAGGGTTTTGTTTTTGGTTAGGGAGCTCCCATAATAAGCCAAAACAGGGAAACAGATGGAATAAATCAGTAATATAGGCATAATAATATTGATCTGGACAAATTTCAACGATAAAAAATCTACGCACATTTCAAAAAAGCCACAAACTAAATACACTGGAACAATATGAAATATTCAAACACCATAAACAAGACAGAACCAACTTACTCACTGACCAAACACAAATCAAGTCCAATGCAATTTTCAATTGTATAATGGCCGCTCATCCTAACCTCAACAAAACATGACCCCTGGCGGCAGGCTGATAAAGCTTCTCTTTAGAAGCGAAATGCAGCCCTCCAGTACCTCCAGTAAAAGTGAGTGAAAATCTCTCTTAAATAGATATATAATGTCTGTTTTGATATTGAATTGTTCATCAAGTATTTCATCATGGAAAACATCACAGATAAAAAAATACATAAACCAAGGATTGAATGTTAGAATAAATCATAAACGATGCAACAAGCAGCAGCCTGAATCAGTAAGAAATTATTTCTTTGTGATGCAGAAGTTTGGTCAAGCTTCAATTAATTCAGATAATAATCGGACCAGATAATGGGTGAGATACCAGACATGAAAATACAATAGAAAAAACTGTTTGAGAGGGTGTGTATATTCTGTTCATAGTGTCATTGTTTGGAATTCGCTTTTTCGTACAATATAAAAACTTTAAACCTAGAAGAAAAACACCAAATCTGTTTCCATAATCTGCTTGGAGGGTATACTAATTGATTAATAACACTTTTCCGTGGCCTTTTTTCAACATATAGGCATGCATGTAAAAGGTCTTAAATGTTCTTCATGAAAATAAAATCACTTGCTTTGACAGTTGCAACTTTGGGAAATTTGATCCAAAATTGACGACGAATCACGATTTTTTGTCTCACGTTGTATTCATATTAGAGTGTCAGGGTCACGGTAGGTAAAGATCTAATTCCGTATATTATTCCGTATTTTCAATATTAGTGCGTCAAAATCTAATTTGATGCACGGAAAGTAGTAAGAATTGATAATTTTGGATCCCGGGTTAGCAGAATAGAGCACATAGGCATCCAGCAGTAGGCCTTTCCAGTGCTAAATCGAGAAATTGTTTCTGGAGGTCATTCTCACCAGGTATAAGAATTTTGTCTAAAATCCTCCAAGACGGCGACAGTGTGAAACCATTTCTCGGAAACTACGAAAGTGGTTTTGGACAGTTCTGGTTTCAGCTATGAACTAAATTGTCGAAGCTTGTGTTTAGACTGCGTTATGGCGACAGAGTACTCAAAGCTATGCCTGTTCCTGTTGAAGATGTGCATAAATTGTATAAGTTTCTTGAACGCAGTTTCATCAAAAAACGTTTGAAATAATCAACTGTATAGACGTTTAATCTTGATTGTTGCGATCTAGTCTAATGATAGTTTTGAGAAATGTGGATTCAAGATCAAATTGCTTCATAACTGAAAAGGAGAAAAAAAGAGAATAAAAAGGAGAATAAGTCAACAAACAACAAGAAAGAAATTTATACCTACTTATAGTGATTGATACGCCCGCCCCAGGGGCAAATTGGGGGCTCAAAATAATGCAAATTTAAGATTATTTAGCAACAATAACACTTCATATTGGTCTTTCGTGTTTTACTTGGCAAATAATAATAATGACATGCCAGATTCCTATGGTTTGTCATGACCTGAGGGCCTGCGTTTGGGTTTTGTGGTTTATAACTGCACTGTAACTAATAGCATATTATATTTTGGGATGGGCATAGACTCACCCGAAAAAGATATTATTTGCAGATACAAGATAGCCTAACAGAAAAAACAAAATAGTTCACTCACACCTCCCAAAAAAGTACAGTATTGTGAAAACCTGCTGATTGTTTGACGAATTGAAGCAGCGTGCTTGAACGCTTTCCTATAATGACATGTATTTTCAGGATGGGCGTTATTGGCAAAAACACGTTTGACAAAAACGCAATAGAGAAGGTTCAACATGCCAAAGGCAGTCACTCTCGGCGTGAACACCAGAACTGCATTGAATAGTACCCTAAGCCGGCCCCTGAGCGCATAATTGAAGTACTGAATTTTTCATTGTGACTCGTTCCAAACCATCAACGTGTGTGGTCTGCTGGATGACAGCAGTCTGCTATCAAAAGCTCCATTATTATCATTCAATACATGTTTCACAATTATTTTGAAGTAAGCAATATTATTGTTCTGAGGTACGCTGGGCCTATTCTTGAAAAGAGTCACACATGTCAACAGCAGAAATCTTGAAAGTATAAATAGGAAGACTCCATTAACACACATCATTCACTTTGCTTGTCAAACACCATCTATGTCCAATTCAAGATTGTAATTCTACTCTTGACACTTGTCCAAAAAGATGGTACTCCTACTCTACTCAGCTAAATCTAAAAGTGAAAAACAACTCTACCAACAGCTTTGGAATATCAATGCTATTCAGTCAATCCAGGTTATTTTTCTAATTTCTTTTGTGTTTCATTTGAAAATATCTGTCTATTGAAGATTCGAGTTCAAAATTAAATTTGAATTCATAAACATTTCATTATCATAGCTCATTTCAAATGACTGATCCATGAAAATTCAAATGCATGTTCGGCTAAAGTTACACATTTATTCTATTGACAGACAAAGAAATTAAAGAGCCTATTATAAACGTTTTTAAATCCTGGTAGAACAGTTGAACAGAAAATCGATGTTTTAAAAATTATATATTTCAAATTAAATCTTTCAATTCAAATGTACGGAAAATTGCATAATTTCATATGAGCAAATCTCATCCCATTCTACTCCTGGAATATTTACTTTTTAAAATATCTCGATTAATTATGTAATAAATCATGTTCTCAGGTTAATTTGAAGTAAAATACAGATCATATATTTCAATAATAAGTCCACTTTTCAAAGGAAGTGGAATAAATAAAGGAAAAAATATGGTTTGAAAAATTATGATTCACCGTACAGGTGTTTCATTGTTAGTGAGCGTTTCATAGATTTCTTTAATTCTCGTTTTATGAACTCGTTAGATATTGCTTACTCACATGAGACTTTTCTCAGATGTTAAGGTAGAAAATTAAGGTAATTACAGCTTCTTGTCTATCATTATGTTAACCAATGTATTCGCGAATTGTAAAAAAAACTGAAATTAAGGTTTTTCGTATCGGTTGTACACTCATTAATACATGTAGACACTATTCATCATTTTTTCAATAGCCAACAAAATAGACCTTTGCAGGAAGGGTGTGAGATCATAAGTGATCTAAAGACAGAGATCCAATAGAGGCCGATTCACATCGCCTAGAAATCGACTGAAGCATGATGAAATGAAGAGGTGTCGACCTGCAGTCAATTTCATTTCCAAATCGTAGATGAGAGGCCTCCGGCAGCACGGAGGATAGAGCCCCCTCACATCCCTGCCCCTCACCCTCCCGCTATCAACACCCTGACACCAGACATTCGACGGCATTCTTAATTACTGTCAGTGGAAATATCCCTGCCTACTCATCCTCCAGTAATTGAATATCATACCATGAGTCCTGCATTCCGCACAAGACGCAAGTCGGCCGCACATCGCTCCCTTGCCAGCCTCTTCCTCACTCATCTACCCTCTCTATCGGTCTTTCTCACTTTCTCTTCCATTCTCTCTCTCCCACCGCACAAACTCATAATCATCAGCACCCACACTCACACTACACGAGTGATTCAATCAAGGCGGGGCCAATGACGCTGCTATAAAGGCCATTTCTTGTGTTTCAAGGAGCCGTTCCATTGGTTTCACTACTTCTAAACAAAACGTTTTCTTATTCATTTTTATAAACAGCAATCAAGTATTCAAATAAATAATTGTAAGTTGAACTCTTGCTTGCCTAATGCCTAGGGATATTTTCTGATAATTAAACCAGAACGAAACAATGATTTTTCAACATTTACAACGACACAAAAATATCATTCGAAACTCTCTGCTACTTGGAAGACCAACTTTATCATATGCTTGAAGAAACCTTCTGTCAATCAATCAGGTTTATTAGGCACTAGTGGTTTACCCGTGCTTTGCAACGGAATTTTTAAATTAAACGCCTGATACATGGATTTCAACCGCCAATATAAATACAATTCCAAAAAAGGAACTAGGAGCTGCAATGTTGATACGAAAAGAATGTGTTGCTTTGGCTTGTGACTTTAAAGCTGATTTGCATCATAGTGATATATAATGTGTTAGATGTTGTTATTCTATGAGGTTCCTGCATCTAAACAAATTAAAATTTTAAAACATTAATAGATTCAAAAAGTGAAATTTGAATATTAGTTCTTAAAAATATAAAAAGAAAAAATAAGATATCGGGGTGCACAGAGTTGAGTTTAGAGGAATGCCAAATTTAGAGTTCCAAATCGTTGCCGTTTTTTGTCAAATCCGCAAGACTGACGCACACACACTCACAGTCATGCGATTCACTTCTAATAATACTTTTGATCTATTCTATTAATAGTTTGACTGTCTGAAAATGTATGAAGAATTGGAAAGAATATTGCAATGTGGGAAACCAAAGGTGCTTGTTGCTTGCTCCCGAGAATCGTAAATCTCCATCAACTCAACAACATTCTATCTAGTAATCTAGCTACTATAAAAATTCATAGATAATAAAAATTTTCTTCATAATTTTAATGGTGTTCAATGACTGCAGCGATTAAATCCTTTGTGAACAAAGCTCATTTCTGTTCATTACCAAAATATGTCACGGTCATAGGATTCTCATAAGTGATTAAGAGACCTAAAGTCCTAGAGATTATTGTGAAACCAGTGCTAAAAATAAATTCGTATGGCTTTTAGTGGTGGGGAGACCCTTACGGGTAGTTCCACCTCGCCGCTTTTTTAACGACTGCTTTTTTTTATATGCAACCGGGACCGACGGCTTAACGTGTCCTCCGAAACACGGGAGTGGCTCGAGAAAAATATCTTTACAAAAAGCAGAACTACACAACCTAACTTACACCAAATCAGACAAAGGCAATAGCACAGTCATAATCCACACTGATGATTTGAACAGAAAAGTAGATGAATTCATACAAAACAACAACATCCAACAAATTCAAAGAGACCCAACACCCAAATTCCAGAGCACAATTAAAAACATTATAAATAAAACAAAACACCTCTTTAATGAAACAGACAAACGATATATGAAGCAAATTCACCCTTCTGCACCAACTCTTCAAGCCCTACCTAAAATACACAAAGTAAGCACACCAATCAGACCCATCATAAATTACAGAAAAGCACCAGGATACAAATTAGCCAAACAGATAGATACTCAACTACGCAGACTCATCAATATCAATCATCCATCTCATATAAAGAACAGCACAGACCTCATAAACAAAATAAAAAATACACACATCCCACATAATTCCACACTAGCATCATTTGACATAAAAAACCTGTATACAAACATTCCTGTAACTGAAACCATTTCCATAATAGAGAACATACTCAAAGCACAAAACAACCCACCTGAACACACAAAAGAACTAATTGAGACATTAAAAATCATCACATCACAAAACTACTTCACCCACAATAACAAGTATTACACCCAACCAGAAGGACTACCAATGGGATCCCCAATCTCCAGCATCCTAGCAGAAATATTTTTACAGCACATAGAGAATACTAAAATACTAAAAGACACCAAACACTCAAACAAAATTATTTACTGGCACCGCTACGTTGATGACATTATTGTACTTTACAATGGAAACCAAAGACAGTGTGAACAACTCCTAACACAATTGAACAAAACCCATAAAAACTTACAATTCACAGCAGAATATGAAACAGACTACACCTTGAACTTCTTAGATCTCACTATCAAAAAACTAAATAACATGCACAAATTCAAAATCTACAGAAAACCAACTCTGACAGACACACTCATTCACAACTCATCCAACCACCCAAATCAACACAAACTTGCTGCTTTCAACTCCATGATCCATAGACTCCTTAATGTTCCACTATCACAAGCTGACCACAAAGAAGAAATCAATACAATCAAATATTTAGCACAACAAAACGGATACAACACCAATCTAGTAGAAAAAATCATGAATAAAATGAAAAATAAAAATCCAAAACCTGCAAACCAAAACAGATTTGTCACACTCACATATCTCAACAAAAAATCACACAAAATAGCTTACATCTTCCAAAAATCCGGATTTAACACAGCATTCAGAACAACAAACAACCTGAAACACCAGATCCAACAAAAACCAGCTCACCTAACAAACAGCACAATTCACAAATTCAACAAACCAGGCATATATAAGCTTAAATGCAACACATGCCCCAAGTACTACATAGGACAAACAGGCAGATCATTCAACATAAGATACAAAGAGCACATCAAAGCACTACATTCCAACTCTGACTCAACATTTGCAGATCACTTAATCAACACTGGGCACTCACACAATAACATCCAAACTGACTTGGAAATTCTACACACATTCCAAAAAAGCCACAAACTAAATACACTGGAACAATATGAAATATTCAAACACCATAAACAAGATAGAACAAACTTACTCAACGACCAAACACAATTCAAATCAAACGCAATTTTCAAATACATAATGGCCGCTTATCCTAACCCAAACAGAGCATGACCCCTGGCGGCAGGCTGACGAAGCTTCTTTTCAGAAGTGAAATGCATTCCTCAAGCATCTCCAATATATGTGAGTAAAACATTATTTAAAAGTGAAATACAGTGTCAGTTTTAATATTAGAAAAATATCTTGTACTCAACTGGGATCGAACCCAGGACCTTTGGCTTATCAGACCAGCGATAAGCCAACTCGGCTACGCCGACTCCAAACCAGTGCTTCGTGTTTATAAATACTTATGCAGAATCGTACAGTGGCGCAACCAGAAATGACCCAAAGGGAAGTGAAAACTATTGGAGTTGTCAGTGTGTTTTCCTCCCGAGAAGGGGAGTCATGGGACCTGTTTCCTAACAAAGTTCAAATTACTAGAAAAAATAAGCATATGTCTTTTATTGGTGGGGAGACCCTTATGGGTGGTTCCACCTCGCAATAGTATTAGTACTTGTAGTTATTGCAAAGAGCTGCCGGGGGTTGCTGCAGGTAGTTTTTCAGGCAGTCCATTATAAAAGCCTGTCCTTGATTCCTACTCCCTCAAAATCTTTAAAAACGAATACACTCAAAACGAAGCTATTCGTGTTGTTTGGCAAGGCTCAAGTAATAACAAGATGATTAATAAAATAACAAAAAACCCAGCTTGATTATAATAAATGTAGAAGTGTATGAATTTCATGCATCCATATATTGAAAATTACTTACATTGCTGCATTGTGAAGATTATCGTGAAAGCTTCGTAAGAGTTTTCACAAAACGAAATCCAATTTTCTGGATCATTTGCGTAAAAGCACGTTGATAACCTGCTCTGAGTGAACTTCTATTTCTCTACGGATATAGATCATTATAATCTTGCTATTACATTCAGTCTGTTTTCTTTGATGGTGTCATTGGCAACTGGTTTACGATTAATAAGGATGACAAGCTTCCAATGACTTGAACATTACTGAATTCGTGAATCAGATTAGAGAATATATTTTTTAATTTTTAATTAAAGTTGATATTCACTGAACTTTCTATTTTCTTTAAATTTGGAGTTTTTCAAGTTAGTCTTTTATTTAAATCTTTGTATAGCAATTGGCTTGAGGGGGATCGCGTGAGCACTCAAAGCACCCCCCTTGTGTGCGCCAATCAAAATCGATAAATATTTATCAATAACTTGTAAGCTACAGTTTAGTCTTAATTCCAAATACGATTGCATAAATAATTTTTAGTTTATCAATTTTTTATCTTAGTCCGAACTTTTCTTTCGCTTTTGTAATAGTTTTGGCCTAACAATTTCCGTAAACAAGACTGTAATTCTCAGAAAAAGTTATTTCGAAAACAAAAAGAATGTTTGCGGCTGACTGAGAAGGTTAGCGCTAATAATTGAAAGTACAGTCTAGGCGGCCAACTGACGAGAGCGAATGGGATGCTATATAAAGAAAGAGATGATGACTGGAGATGCAACACGGACGGTGGAAGAGAACGTGTGGCACGATGTGAGATGGCAGTCGTCAGCAGCAGAGGCAACATCAGTGAGAGGAGCACGATGAAGAGGAGGAAGTGTAATTTTGTTTGGGACTGTACTGCAACCGCTCTCCTTTATGTCATTTGATGGGACGTCAAATTACACACCAGTCAAAGGCTAGCAAGACCTTTCACTGCACTAAAATGTACTCGGTCGACCACCGACATACAGCTTCAATATTTGCCCGGTGTTGTCGAATCCAGTCTCACTACTGCTATGCTATTTCAGAGCCTCAACTTCAAGACAAACACAGTTTTTGACCGACAAGTAGTCTTTAATGTTCAGCATTACAAAAGTGTTTTCCAACAGATTTTTTAGTGTTTCTCGGTAATTGAGTATACTATAAGTAGCATCATATCTAGCTGATGTGAATGAGTGCATGATAGTTGAAGAGCTAGTATAGGTATATACCTAAATAGCCTTGCCCATTCATGTATCCCAGTATATATTCCCTAGTGAAATAATTGATCGATAATAAATCAAAAAGGTTTTTGGTGGGAAATAACTGATAATAAAAAAGAAATACATTATCATTGAAGCCATAATTTTATTGTATTGTTGTCAAAGATAATTCAAAATTCCTTTTATTAAACTACAGTAATAAATAAATGGTTGATAATTTTTAATATATATACAAAAGAGGATGATGTTAAATAGATCACTTATAACTCAAGAACGGCTCAACTGATTTTAATGATCTTTGATTTGTTGTATTCATCTACGCTTCAGATAACAGAATAATCATTGAAGTATCGGGAATATTATAGCTATGACGAGAATTTTAAATAAATTATGAAGTTATAAATCTTAAAGCATGGTTGTGCATGCACTAAATTATAAGGTAGCGTAGATAGATCAATATATGAAATAGATCAGCTAAACATCTACTTACTCAAGTACGGGGGTGTCAGAGAGAATTGAAGTGGGGTTTGTAATTTGGGGGAATTTTAAAACTATATACTATGTGATAATTTTCTTATTGCAACTGAAAATATTTATTGGTGAACTGGTAATTGTTGAATCAATTTTAAATAAAAAAGTTTCAGGACTTTCTCTGTTACAAATTGGTTGATTAATAGAAAAATCAATGTTTGATTATTTTTCTGAAGCAATCTTATGGCTGTGCGCGGGGTTTTTTTCATAATTTTTTTCGAAGTTTATTGTATTGGATACTAATATGGCTTTGAAATGATATCTATAGCTGTGAGAAATAGTTTTTTCATCAATTAGTCCCACCCACGAGTTGATGATTTTTTATAACTGAAAGACTCCTTGGAGAATAGAATGACACATTTTTTTCAATTTAACAATTGTTTTTTTTTCAAAATAATTTAAAAAACTGAAATTTTACCAGTTTTTCAAAAATATATTTTGAGAAAACTAATTGTTTGATCGAAATGAAAAATATGTCATTTTATTCCTCAATGTGTATTTTAGTTAAAAAAATTATCAAAAGTTTAAGATAACTTGAAGGAGAGATCAATTCTAAAACCGAAAAATTTCAACTTTGAACCCTCATATTGCATAGAATAATTGATGAAAAAAATAATGTATTATGGCTTTAGATAACATTTCAATACCTTAATAATATACAATACAAAAAACTTGCAAAAAAATTATGTCCAAACACTATGTTATGTCTAAAAGTGAACTCAGCCTTTCATAATGTTTATTCTGATCTTATCTGAAACATTACGTTGTCGACACAAAAAACTTGATAAAGGAATAGGCTAAAAATTTCACACTACTTTTGAAAAAATGATAGGCCTAATATCTCATCATTTGCGAAATATCATCCTTTCAAGAATAACGGCCGGTTGCACGAAAGCCAATTATAATGGTATTCATATAACTTGGCAGCGTGTAGCAGATGGGACATGCTATATCTTAACCCAACTGCTGCCACGTTATATGAAAACTACAGTAAATATAATACCCGTAAAATGACGTCATTCTACGGAAATTAAACTTAATGGAGAGAATTTAGTTGCACAGAGGACAATTACAAGCGATGACGCCGATTAGGTTAACCGGCGTAAAATATATTTAACCGCCCGATCACCAATGATTAAATCTCACTAATGCCCGATAAGTTACATTTTATAGGTTATGTTTATTGTAACAGAACACGGAACTACAAATCAGGACTTAGGTGTTAAAAACCTTTCAAAATGAATAAAATCTATTAAGAATATTGAGATAGTTGAATAATGATTCAAATAATTCACAATGAAATGATTCCAATTCATATTTCTCTCAACTTCAGAATCAGCTAATGAATAATAAGACGAAATTGTCACAACCACATTTATTAAAAAATATCGAGAAACTAGTTTCGGTTGTTATACCATTATCAATAAAGTTTGATTGAGATTGATAATGGTGTAACAACCGAAGCTAGTTTCTCAATATTTTTTAATAAATGTGGTTGTGACAATTTCGTCTTATTATTCATTATGTTTCGGTTGTTATATCATTATCAATCAAGTTTGATTGAGATTGATAATGGTATAACAACCGAAACTAGTTTCTCAATATTTTTTAATAAATGTGGTTGTAACAATTTCGTCTTATTATTCATTATGGATAAGACGTTCCACAATATCACGTTCGCCATTTCAAAGAAAGTTTTCAGAATCAGCTGTTGATCAAATTACAGTGTTGCAAGATTGTGCCGTTCGGTTAACAAAAATATAACTAATGGATCTTTGTGCAACAGAAATAAACCCGTTACACTTACGACGGTTAGTTAACTGACATTAAAGTCCTTATTTAATTGGCTTTCGTGCAACCGGCTGTAAAAGTGTTAAATATAAAGAGTTCCACAAATAGCGCTTCCAGCATAACGAACCATACAAATGAGAGGATTTCAGTCCAGAGAAGGGAAAACGGTTTTATTCGACTTCACTGTACAATTTTCAATTACAGTATTGAATTCACAAATAAATAAGTGTATCCAGAGGAAGGATTAAGAGGTTATAACACTCTCCCATATTCTATCGACAATGAGTCGAGCAATGGATAAGATCCGCTTTGACCCTACATGCTACATGTGCATCAAAAAGGATAGATTCTTGAAATTCTATTTTCGATGGATTATTTTTAATTTTTTTCTGGCAGAGGAGCCATAGATCCAGATTTTATTATATGCCAAAAAACAATCGACACCAGAACTGACACTATTTCTTAAAATTTGTTTTTTAAACAATCTTTACCGATCTAAATGATTTTTTATATGATGAATTCATCTGTGCCCCAGATAACAGTCTAACCATTGCAAATTGGAGAATTTAACGAAATAATTATGGAGAAATTCTATGTTGTAGAATCAACAGTTTGTGCGTGCAGAAAAATTAAAATTCGCTTCAAGTTTTTTGTTTTTTTATTTTGTGTGAAGTTGTCACCAAAAAACATTCTTGCTCAAATAGAAATGGCATCGCCTGTCTGCAATGCATTCAATTCGGCTTCACTTTCTCAATGTTAAACACCCGCAGACCCAGTAGCGGATCCAGGAGGTGATTTCGGGGGGGGCAAACACCGGGGGGTTTGGGGGGGTCCGAAGAGGGGGGTCCGGGGGCCACCCCGGAAATTTTTTGGATTTTTTAATATAAAATGGTGTATTTTGACAGAGTTTTTAGTGCATAATGTTGTCATGGATAGCACTGTTTTATCAATATGTATGTACAAATTTGTATTTGTATTGGTAATTAGCATTCCTTACCGTTTTACCTGATATCTATTTATGTCATTGTATTTTTTCTCATGAATTAAGTTTTTAAGTTGTTACGTATCAAATTTCAAATGAGTTCTCACAAACAAATAAATAAAATAAAAATAAATTTGTTAATAGTCACGTTAAGCTGCATCTATCGAGCTAGGCTCGCACAGCATGTGACACGTCAATTCACATCAACTAAACTAATTCATCAGCCATTCATCAAGCGTTCGTTCATCTATAAAAACATATTAGAAAACAGATTCTATTCAACATTTTGTCTCCGAAAAACCCCATATCATTCAGCCAGAGAGTAAGGACAGGCATCAATAAGCAACTTCCTGAGTTCCTTCACGAATTTGTCTTGACCGTAACCTTTTAAAACTTTGGACAAACAATTTAAAATCTTTATACCCAAATAGTGTGGCGCCTTCTCGATCAGAGTCAGCCTACGCATGGGGTACCGAAGTGTTGACTATCCATGTCTTGTGTTGTATGGGTGAGCGATTATATTATTTTCATAATTACTCTGGTTCTTATGGGAATACACGGCAATCTCAAAAAAAATACAGTGCTGGCATTGTAAGCAGTCCTAATTTTCTGAAAATCGGTCGACATGACTGCCTTGCACTTAATTCTTCAATTATTCGCAACGCTTTCTTCTGCAATCTGAATATTGCATTAATATTTCCCTTGCTACCACCCCAGAATATCACACCATAACGAACCTGGGACATAAAATACCCATGATAGACCGCTAAGGCTGTTTTTTTTATTCGAAACATTTCTTAAAGTCTTCAAGCAAAAACCGCATGGGATAACTTTTTCCTAAGGCTTTTAATTTCATTATCCCATTTTAAATTTGACTGTAGCTCCAGACCCAAAAACTTAGTTCCCATTGTCGAATTGCATTCCATACCAGAATATAGCATTAATGTATGATTGAATTCATTGTTTATCATTGAAAATTTAATAACATTAGTCTTTTAGACATTCAGCTTCAGTCTGCTGCTATGAAACCAATCGGTAAGCCGCTTTAAAATTTCTTGAGCTTTCAAGAGGACGGTTGCATTATCTTTGCCCTTAACCAGAACAGTAGTGTCAGCATATAAAATTATTTTGGAGTCTATGTTGAATGGTAGGTCATTTATAAAAAGGTTAAACAAAACTGGGCCTAAAATTGATCTCTGTGGCACTCCGCAAGTAACCCTTCTCCATTCAAATGTGGTATAGCTGCCATGTCCTGTACTCACTCTAACTGATTGATATCTCTTATCTAGATAAGAAGAGAAAAAGTAAAAGTAAGAAGACACAAATTGGAAACAGCCAATTTTTGTTGCTTACATAATTTCGTCCTAGTTTCTATTAGATTTATGCCGTTTTTTTCTTTTTCTCTTGGATCTCGGGGGGGGCAATTGCCCCTTTGCCCCCCCTTGGATCCGCCACTGCGCAGACCAATAATGTTCCCGGGCCAGCTAGTATTATTATTAATATTTTAATACGGAAATACTGTCTGGGAAAGGAAGCGACTTCAATTTTTGCAGTCTCTTGCTAAATTATTGCTGATAATGTATTACCTTCCTTTCCCAGACAGTATTCCCGTATTAAAATATTAATAATAATAGTAGCCGGCCATACTATTGGCCATACTAGCTGGCCTCAATACTATTGAGGTGGATATTGATCTATTTTTTTATAAATCTGGAAACGAAAGTTTGAAAGAATGCTTTGAGATCTTGGATAAATTCCTAACCTATGATTTTATTCAATCGGCTTCATGTATAATATGGTTAGTATACTGTTGAAATAGATATAAGTTTTCCATAGGCTATTTTAAGAGCACGTTAATTTTGAAAATATACAAATAATGAAACAGAATATTCATGTTAATAAGTTTTTCTAATGGGATCTGAAAGGAAGTAATTAAAGATAAAGCGTCTTTTAGTTTTTTCAGACTAACTACATTACGGTATTTAGATCTTTGAATCTACATTACGGTATTTAGATCTTTGAATCTTGAAAATATTAATTCATCAGAAGTTCTTATTCCATCTAACCGACAAAGTAGAAAAACTACGAGTATTACGACCTTACACAGTGATTATGATACTTTGTAGTTAGTAGTAGTATTGCTACGTTGTGTTTTTCCCATGTTAATGAATTTTTCTTCCGTGATTTTTTGAAGAAATATCATACTGTATTTATATTATTTAAATGAAAACTTTTGAATGTTTTTCATTTTACTATAGAGAATAAATGATCTTAATTTTGATATGCCTACTATTGGATATTAATCTATTGGGTTTGGATATTAATCTATGTATTTTCGGGTAGGCTGACTGGTGCTACTACGTTCAGGTATTGAACCATTTCTATTTTAGTGCCTTAGCTATTAGGTTGGATATCGCATGTCAATTCGAGGGTGTGGGAATTGAACAACCTTTCTACTGGATTTATTATTGGAATAAGCTATGAAAAGCTATTTTTAAATATACGTTTTCCTGAGTAAACAAATTACTGGTTATATTGATCTGCCAGGTAGTTTTACAACTCAGATTGAAACAGCTAGGTTTTGACCTAAATAGTGTATCCCAGAATAATCAATCTGGGATTTTCGAATGTCTGTGGGTGGATAGTTATTGGTTCTATCAGGCTAATAATAAATTATTACCCGATTGGTAAAAACGAAGCTGGTAAAAGAGTAGTGAGTCATTACTTTTATTTCCAATCAGAAAGGAATTTAAAAAATTAAATAGTTCAAGAAATGTTATTTTAGACACTTGATTTCTCTAAAATATTGTCACGAATTATTTGAATTGTAGTTCAATTAAAGCAAACAACAATTTCTGAAAAAAGGTGGGCCTACTGTGGTATAACTGAAAGATTTTACAATATTCTGAGAACTTAAAAAATCTTTAGAAATATTACTTTTCTCTCTATTTGAATGAAGTTCAACCTAATATTTGGGAATTAATATTTAAGTTTTTGGAGTTTTCGAACATCTTTATCTCTATTATTTGTGACACATAATTTGAATTGCAGTTCAAAGCGAACAACAAAACTTCTTGAAAACAGTTACTGTAAAAAATATATAGATGGACAGCAGGTAGCCTACTCATCACATCGCTTTGAAATCAGGGTTATTCAAAAGTCATATTGTAATCAGTTATAGCCAAACGCTTGGACTATTGTAACGATTCAATAGAAAGTGAAATGCTCATTGCCTAATTTTTATTAAAACAGAGATGTTCTGAGTAATCACAATGTTGCTGACAATAGATGCAAATTCAAGTGTTTCTCCACAATGCAATAATTCTTTACAATAGTCTGTAGACAAAAACTTACAAAGTTTGTTTACATTATATTGTAATCTATAGAATACAATAAAAAATCTTATCAGAAGATGGCGCCAAAAGTTCATTTGAAAGAATGCACAATCGTAAAACGTTTGTTTCAATAGAATAAGTGGTGGAGGTCGAGATTTAAAAGAACAAAAAAAAAAAAGGATTTATTTTGAGTATTCAATGAAAAAGAGAGAAAGAGTGATTAGAATCACGATCACATTTGGTGATAAGAGAATGGCTATAATGTACAAGTTTTTAATTGATGTAAGATAATATGAATTTATATAATATAATATGCAGTAGAAGAAACGTGATGATGTAGAGATGACGTAATCCACATTCTGCCATCACCTGTCAGTGCTTGAGGAATAAACTCATGCAAATGGATGAATTTTTGTTTACTTGATTCCTTTTATTGCTTACACTTCCTATCGTTAAGGAAAGTTTCCGTCACTCTCTATACTTTATGAGGAAATAAATCAGGGCTTAATTTCAGCCGGAGCACACCGGAGCAGAGCTCCGGTACCTTTTAGGACGCTGGAGCGGAACTCCAGCTATCAAAATCGATAATAAAATCATTTATTTTAAACCATATCTGAACTAGATTATTATCTTATATATTATATTTAAAATGCACCAATTCAAGTGCAATTTTCAAACATTTTCCGGTGGAGGACCCCCGGACCTCCTGTTTCTATTCTATACCCGCCAGATACCCAGTAAATCACAGCTCCGGTACTTTTCAATTTAGAAATTAAGCCCTGAAATAAATTACCATTTTAGTAACAATTACAAAATGACTTAAGTGCTATATAGCCTGTAATAATAGTACTGCTGCCTGATCCAGAATAATTATACTGACTATATGACAATATTATAACTTATATTGACTTGGATCTTTGATTCATTGCTTACAAATACTGATGATGTAAATGAAATGTTCTCAAATTTACTACATTACGATAAGTAGGCCTATCTCTTTATTTTAAATGATTGTGGATAATTTTCTGTTCTATCATTTGAATTGAGATTTGATTAAGTGCTATGATCTATGTAACAAAATTCTGTTATATAACCGTTTTGTACTACTTTTCACAAAGAAATTTGATTTCTAAAATCCTGGTGTTATAAACAAAGCTTCTCATTTAGATCAATAGTTTGATCTCTAGATCTGATCTCTGATCAATAGATCTCATTTAGATCAAACATTTAGATCAATAGTTTCCCATCTTTATAAAATGTCATGTAACAACTTTAATGTAAAACCTTGTTTATGTAGCTTAAATATAACATAAATATTGTTAAATAATGTAAAAATAGCCTCGCTAAGACGTCTCATGTCTACGTCATGTCTCCTGTCAGATGAACGAACAACATGTAGCCGGTGATAATTGACCAGTGATGCATGTAATGTTGAACTCTATTAATCAGTGACTAATCACATAATACAAGGTAGTCGAGAATTTCTTGAGATAATAGAGGTAGAAAGATAATGAAGGTCATAGCTCTTGAATCAGCTGATGTGTTCCTTCAGATTCGCTGATGAATCAGCGCAGATTACAAGTCAAACCCTCTGTTTGCTTGCAATGATTTCAAAATAAGACATTAAATAGCATGTAGCTTGAATTGGATACAAACGTTGACTCATTCATTCATCTCGCTTATGCAACAGGCCTAAAGTAAAACTCTAATGATCCGAAATTCATTTTTCGGATCTCCAATTTTCTGAATCGATTTTGGGCTGTGATAAAAAAAGTGTTTTACAATATACATTTTATAAAAATGAAAATGCAACATGTCTGGTTTTCATGTCAGTTCTATCAATAGAATTCAGATTTATTCGATGTAGTTGTTGATTCTTCATGCACTACGTTCCTTAGTCTCTGAACCACTGTATATCATAAAACAAATTTTAAAAGAAAAATGAAACCGACTTCTATGAAATTATACTCAAAAACTAAATGCACACGTACTAAAATTGTAAGCTTGTAAGGTTGGCGCCAAATTTTCCATAAGCTACTAAAACAGAATTAATTATATAAAACAGAATTTCTTATTTACTTAAGATATTTAGCGCCGATTTCAAAACATTACTTGTACTAAACGTAAAATTTTCCAAGTTTAAAGTGAATACTTTATTTAATACCTTTTAGTGCGTGTGTATTTTATTTTTTAGTATTATTTCATCGAGGTCGCTTTACTTATTGTTTTAAAATTTGTTTTATTTTAGTCATTTTAGTGGAATACTCAAACTTTGGAAGCATGATAAATTTCTTATACATCAAGAAATTTGAGAAAATGAGCAAATCAATATCAAAGTTTAATATAGATTGTTGTAATTAGAAATCTGATTATAAGAAGAGTTAATAAACTAAAAAAAATCATAACTTACAACTGTTTATTAGACGTTGAATAGGTATTGTGTTTATAAAAATTATTATAGCGAAAGGCTTCTTAAAAGTGAAATGGCCATTTATTTGTTATTTTAATGTAGTCCCTTTCAGAATATACCTACACAGAAAAATTATTAATTATGCAAAATATTTTTTTTAAATTAACGATCTCAAAAACGTTTTTTACTCCAGTTCATGATTGAAATTATAATTACTTTATTTCTACTACTCCATAACAACAAATAAATTATTCGCAATGTTCAAATGAACAGAAATATTATTTTCTTCTTGATCTTAATTCAAATTAAGTTCACCTGATTGGTCAAAACGGGACATTACAGGCTTCACACATAACCAGCTTTGGGTAACCGATGTCGTTTACCCGGCATAATTACATTGCATCATATGATTTCAAAAATCGGTTAGTTGTGAAGCGCTTCATATGATAAAATGTGATCGGCCTGGTAAATGACACTGGTTATCCGACTGGCGGTTATATGTGAAAATATCCTATTCGAACAAAATTGAATGGAGACATCGATGAATGTTCCTTTTTGTTTAATATTGGGCCGATCTTTGTGAAACTTGGATGGGACCAACACTGAATGATTCTTTTTCATTTAATTATTTTATTGAAATCGGTTCAATAGTGTTCAAATAAGTGATCTACAAACATAGAAAAAACAGGTTGAATTGATAACCTCCTCCTGTTTAAAAGTCGCTTAAAAATTATCCGAATTCACGAGTATTTATGAATTGGCCCCATCACTAATTGAATCGAATAATTGAAGTTCTATTTAAATAAAGTATGAGATCTTCCACCAATATCTCAATAATCGATATAGAAACATAAAAAAATAAATCTTTATTGATTAATGCAGTAAAAAAGGAATTTGAAATTTACAGGGCATGCAGAAATTTAATCGCTAGGCTAACAGCGGGTAAAAACCAGTTTTCATTATTTCGCTTTGCTACAAACTAGTAAATGTATCAACAAAGTTTATGCGTGATGCAATTACTAATACACCTTGATAAATCGAACCTCAATAAATCGAAATCCTTGATAAATCGAATTTTTCCAATTCCCCTAGAACTTGCTATCCTACCACCATGTTAGTTTACCTTTATAAATCGAAGATTTCATGGATATTACCTTGATAAATCGAAGTTTTTGGATCTATTGAGCTTTAATACTAACCTCTATAATTCGAAGGTTCGGCAGAAAACCCTTTATTATTCGAAGTTTTGCAGTTTTCGGACCTTTATAAATCGAAGTTGTAATAAGAGAACCTTAGTAAATCGAAGTTGCATGCTTATTGGATAAGATTCTGAAAAGGTAAGTGTTTTGAACCTCTATAAATCGAAGTATTTTAAGATGGACCTTGATAAATCGAACCTCAATAAATCGAAATCCTTAATAAATCGAATTTTTGCCGTTCCCCTTGAGATTCGATTTATCAAGGTTCCACTGTAGGTTAATAAATGTAAAACACAATTAGGTGAAAAAAGATTTCTCTAGATAATTCTTTCATTATTATTGTGAATTGTTTTATTGTAGTAGCAAGTATTTTTTATAAAATTGAATCAATCACTCTTGTTTTGTTTTTATAGTCCATACTTCGAAGAAGAAACACATCATATGTTTGTTTTCTGTACATGAGGTAAAGAAGAAATGTTTGTATTTCAATAACAATAAACTATACATATTTTTTCAATAAAATTGAATATTTTGAATAGCCTATACTATGTACAAAAATCTACGGTTTTTGAATATCCATCGACAAGGCAATAACTGCAGTAGGCCTGTAACCGAAGAATAGAATTTGAAACATGCTCAGTACGATCCCCGGTACCAGCCAGAGTGCTAGCTTTTGGCTTCGATTGTACTTTATTATGCGGATGATGGGAATGAGATTTGAGAGCGCAAAACATGAGGCACCATGCTGAGATTCAGTAATTACAAAGCACCCCTGGCCTACACACATGCGCGTGAATGTGCGTGTGTGGGTGTGTGGTTCTAACCGCTCATAACAGGAGTTAGGTGTAGAAGAGAGAATGAGAAAAGTACAGCCTCACTGTTTGCTCCTCACCTTTGAGCTTTCCAAAACCACATACCACCCCATCCACATCTTCTACACTGGCACAAATCATTGTGAGTACATAGTACGCCCTGCCCTCTACGTGATTAAAAAGTTTACGACTCTTTTCCACCCCTGTAAATATAGGCCCACGAGGAAGGAGCTGAGATCCGACAATAGACTACTTTTCTTCCACGTAGACACTTGCAACTGACATACTACATTAAGAGTCGACAATAAAAGGTTATTTGCCACCCAAAAGATCGTTTCTATTGATTGAATTTTGTTCATTTTTGATAATTCTCATGGAATTACCTTTTCCACTACACTATTTTATTTGTCGGTTTCAATACAGTGGAATCTCGATTATCCGAGGTAATTGGTCTCAGACCTATGTGGGCTTCATCCTCCGAAAAAAAGACCATCTCGAATATTAAAAAACTCGGATAATACGGAGGTTAAATGCTTCTACCAGGAAAAGTCAAATAAAAGTTAAAAATCGTGACAAAACTTTTATAACAAGGTTGAAACGTAAAAAAACTATTTACACACCTTATTTTAACTGATACCACGACATTACATCACTAAAAAAAGCATAAAACGCATCTTTCAACCGTATTATTCTTAAAATAAAAAAGAGCTTTATTTTAATTTTTTAATTCTACTGCATTATGACTTTTCGATGATGTCTATACGGTATTGATTATAATTTTAAAAAATCATTCAAACAACATTAGATGGATTTTTCATGCTTCGTTCCACTTTATGAGCTTCGATAGATAGCCAAGAGTTCTTCTTAGATAAGTACAATAGTTTTAACATATTTTTTCAGATAAAGTCTTAATGCTGTGCTTTTAAAAATAACAAATAATAAGCTTGAATTCATATTTCACTCGTAGTTTTCAAGATACTTTCAATTTTTCCCCTATTGCTATTAAAGTTTTTGTAAATGACCTGATTTTATAAAGAAATTATGATTAACATCTTGGACTAAGTTGCGTTTCATTTTATAAAAATGAAGCTGGAGCTGTGACCATGTTTTACAGCGCGAAGCAGCATTTTTTCATAGATTTGAGTACATGATCTTAAGGAGAAAAAAAAAGGAAAAAATTAAGGAGAATAAATAATAAGCGTATGACTTTTATTGATGATGAGACCCTCACAGATAGTTCCACCTCGCCGTTAGAGCCATGTTATGGGGAACATGTTATACCTACTATTTCAGGTGGGTTCCCATACTATTTCAGGTGAAGAACGGTCACCCATCCAAGCGCCGTCTTGAGCACTCGTGACTGAACATCACGATCGCATGAACACCACGCTCACCGCGTGACCAAACACCACCAAAAGGAGAAAGCTAAGGTGATAGAGGCTCGCGTAGATTCAGCTGCCATCTATTGGCATATTCAGAAACATGTTCCGACCAGAACTGATTTGTTTCAGGTGTGACAGTGTCCTTGTTTCAGAACGTGTAGGCTTACCCCTTCATCACAGATGCATATTTGAAGGCTCTCTGGAAAATGCCTATACATTCTAATCAACTATTGCAACAGTTCTCTGATGTGTGATTTCCAAGTTTTTATCTCATATTTGAGGATGAATATAATATTTCAATTAAATTCTGTTTATCAATTCTAATTTTTATATCATTCTTCTGAAGATTCGTTATTTTGGGGTCTATTTGCAGCGTGGATTTGATGTAATTGGATCGCATTTTAGAATTTCACTTTCACCCCTTGTTCTAGTATAGAACGACAATTTGAACTGCATTGAAGATTATTAAGAATTATCAAAAAATGATTGATTGTGACATGAAAACTCCCAGAACATCTCCAATCCCATAAATATTAAAATAAGCGGCGTTGAAGGCTATAGAGAAATGAATTTTCAATCGAGTAAAAGTTGCACAATACAACATTAATTGCACAGAATTCATTACAATTTTTAATAATCGATATAATTTTCATTTGGTTTATTTCGGTATGAGTTTATCTGTCTATTTTCTATAATGTTCTCGTGAGAATATAATATTTTTATAATATTATTTTGTATATTATTTTTTAATAGAATACAAAATGTGAATCTATAATTGGAATAGTAGAATAATTATCCGATGTTTCATAAAATCATATTATCAAGGCCTAGCTGTACGCGTTGGTGGAGAGTAAACTTGAAGGTTGCCCAATATTGTGGTGATGGTCCTATTTGTGGTGAGGGGTCGTTATTAGCTGAATGAATATCGGATGTCTTGGCCTGTGTTGTCCAACACGGTATCTGATCATCGGCTTATGGTGACGTATCAAGGATGAGCACTATTGTTAGTGTGGCCAAATTCGGCACGTGTGCTGATAAGAGAGAGGTAACGAGTTGAATTTGGTGAGGAAGCTGAATCCGGATTAGCCCTTAAGCGGCGGCGGTTAGCATCGGCTGAGAGAAAAAGGGATGAAGCAGCTAAATGGACAGATCATGCTCATCCTTGTAACTCCGATACGACATAGGGCCGCTGCAATGGAATAGATGGAAGGGCACGCTGAAATCGCTGTTAATTGAAGGGTTGTTACTATTCTACGGGCGGTCGGTTCATCCCTAGGTAATTGGTATACCGTAAACAAATTCTTCAAAACCTCAGACGCAACTCAGTAGATCACCCTTGATCGAGATCGAGAGCAGCATCCCACTTGTTATCTCCTAGCTCAGTTAGTAATCTACCCCTTTCCATGAGCTATCAGCTCTCATCAAATTTTCACAGCCACTCATGTCCATTCCTATTAGATCCACTTATCTACACATTTTTGCAGTATTTATTATGACTATTCTTTGGGTCACTGGTCATCTATGTCTTTACGTATGCCACCATATGATTTAGTAAAATGACCCGTTAGAAACCGTACTCAGTAGATCACCAACAGAAATATTGCAGCACGCGGTGCAAAAATGTGTAGTTATGTGAATCTAATAGAAATGGACAAGAGTGACTGTGAAAATTTGATAAGAGGTGATAGCTTATGGAAAGGGGTAGATTACTAACTGAGCTAAGTATGAATACCACAGAATAATGATATACAATAGTAAAATGTGGTATGTGATCTAGTGTAGAGTGATGCAGCAGTACAATGCTGATATACAATTTAATGTATGTAGTTGAAGTATATAATGAAAATTTAGAGCAGTGAAATGCATGCTTTCGAGTGACTGATAAAAAATATTGTCACTGTTGTTGATTTACTATTGCTTACTTCTGCAATAAAAGAGTTTTGTAAATGGCTGTCATTAAAATCCTTTTTTGAATTTATTACTTTCATATAAATGAGCATGTGCAATCTTCTTAAAACTGAATTTTTAAAGAATCACTATGATGTAGTTTTAATTGAATTTTTATCTATGGAAATGATGTATAGTAGCTTATTTACTAACGTGTAATGTGGATGTAGAATGTTACGGTATAAGATACCTACAAGCGGACTGGGTCTGTCCTGGTCAGACTCTTTATAATGTTCATGACTGGCCATTATCATTCATTTATCCTATATAAAATGTAGACCAGGTATTTCGCTTCAAGGGTGATATCTGAAACTGTAATTTCAAGGTACAAACAATATTATAGCTTTAATGTTTTAAAAAGCCTGATTTGAAGATTCTGTGCTACATTAGATCTATTAAACGGTCATTGGTTTTAGAAAAAAATTCCATTCAACAAGAATGCGGAGTTAGTTTTATGCTTGTTATAATGTGATAATGTTTTAAGATATCATTATCTAAAATATTGATTGAGTTCCATTGCCGGCTGGAGGTTTTTTGACTAAATTGTGTTGCTTGAAGAATGTTAAGCTGATTGTCAAATTTATTCTAATATTGACTGATTTTTATGAAGAGATGGTTGAGGATAAGCTATATTTTTTTGAAAAATTAATTGGTGAGTCCTGGAGAGTTCTTCTGATTGAGGCTATACAAGTAGTTTTAAAATGTTCTTTGGGACTATAAAATTATCTTGCCTTCAATTTCACAACAGTGGATACGTTCTATCTCAAATATTAAAATTCAAATTCCATCTACTTGCTTATCTACTTCCTACTATCCAGTATGGCTGCACATCTGCTCCTTCACTAACATAGCGATAGCTTTGATTTCAAAGTTCATCAAGAATTTATTTTGCTGATATTAATGTCAACATGAAACATGCGTATGGTGCTAGAGCAGCAACACTGCAGTCGTGGCAGGCAATGAAATCAAATCATAAAGATAGAAGACATATTGAAATATAAATTTATAAATATTAGCCTGTTAGGTTTCTGAGTATTTCCCTAACTCACCATCGAATTCCAAAACTCACCCAATGTTTATTTTCGTATGCATTTAAGTTGTGAGTTGAAATAGAATTATCACTCGATGATCCATCCACAATCCAAAGTATTTGAAATTAATATAGTGATCCATTTAATCCATTCATCACTCTTGAAAAATGAAGCTCGTATGAATTTTGTTTGCTCAGCAAACTATCATTTTTAAGCCTCTTATTCTGTATAAGTTTATTTTAATTTTCAAATCTCAATATCTCCATCGATATACAATCCTTCTTAGCCATTGTAAAATAAAAATCAAGTATCTATAGATCTATTCAGAATTTGACGAATTTCAGAGGTGTTAGAGAGCATTGTTTGTGTAATCAATTGTAAGAATAACCTAGAACATCGCTAGAAAGTAGAAAATAACAGAAAACTATTGTTTGGTTTTTCATGAATCCTAAAAAGAATGTAAATTTTTATGAATGTTGTATTATGTACACATTATTCTTATGTATTTCACCTCGGAGCAAAGCATTTGATGAGCAACGGTCTAAGTTGTTTTCATTCACTTCCTAATTGATCAGGCGCAAGACAGCTCCTTATGTCCCTAACTTTGCCCTCCCATGTAAAATATAACTGTCATAACATAGACTGTCATTTTAGTATGGCAAATTATGTATAATTTCTCATAAACAATTATTATTATTCTCGATTTTTCAGTATTTGAATATTCTTGATATAGAGAAGTAGTGGCCTGCTGCTAAGCGAGGTTTGGTCACGTGTGAGTGAGGGGTGAACGTGATCTGTGTTCAGTCACAAGCGCTCGTGACTGGGTTGGAAGGGTAACCGGCAGGAATATCACGAAGTTATCTGCTTTATTATCACGCGATGGATAGGAACCCATCTGAAACTGTATGTCCTCCAATCATACCATATTTGTATTATCATTAACCCCATTACCCACGTACAAGTCTAAGTCATACGTGGGCTTCATCACCAATGGAAAGAAGGATAGAAATATTAAGTTATACACTGATGCTGGATAACTTGTCCAATATATAAATAATAAATCAATATATAATAAATAATACTCATTATTTGGAAACAAAGAAATTATTATTCTACATTATTTCTGATAAATGCCATTAAAACTTGTCTTGAAGTCTAACCATTAACTTTTCATTAACTTCTGAAATTTAAATTATTGAATCCATTCCAGTTCATCCATTGATGACTTAAGTGGTTCTAGAGAGATATATTATGGTCTATCCTATCGCACATTAAATTTTCTAATCTCTAATAACTAATTCAAAAAGCCTTGTCTTTTTTAGCCTTGTAGTCATTTTTTATTATCAAGCAGCTGTGTTGCCTCAGGGTGGTGAAGTCTGGATGGTGGTGAAGTCTGGATTCATGACGAGAAGCAAATCGAATTATCTAGCTAGATACATGGGGAAAGTGTAGATCTCTTTGCAGGTCCCTATTTCTAATGTACCAACGTGCATTAGCCTGTACTTCATTTTGAAATTTCTGTATCAAATCGATATTACTGTAACAGGCACATCCCCAGAACTAGACTTCGTACATCCAAATTGGTTTTAAAATCTGGTTGTACAAGATGATCTTATTTTTCAAGGAGAGATTTGATAAGCGACCTAGCAACCAATACATTTTTGTCTATTTCTGATGTCAAGTTGCTTTCTTTTGATTTTGATATGTTCCTTCTACTTCAATCTAACGTCCAACATCATCCCCAACTTTTTTTTGCAGTATCTTCATAAGGAATTATTGCCCATTGAGATAGATGTTAATTCGTTCTGTAATCTTTCTATTTGTGAAATTGATTCTAGAAAGAATTAAATTAATCAAATCTTATCCAAGTAGTAAGAATTGGAGCAAATAAAACATTGAAGGAAAAAATAAAATAACAGAAGTCGATGATTTGCATCAAGAAATGAAGAGAAAAAAATAGGTTAACAGGAAAAAAAGAGATGAAGAGAAAAAAATAAATATGAAGGAAGAGAAGGAAACACGATGGAGAAAGAGAAGAAAGAGAAGAAAAAAGATAGAGAAAGAGGAGGAACAGAGAGGAGGAAGAAATATCAAGAAAGATCATTTCACAAAATGTGGGTGAATGAGATATTAGAGATGTAATTTTTCAACGTATTGTAATTTATGCATTCCAGAAACGGTAATTTAATACATCTCAATGATTTTAGATTATCGCCCAACATGATTTTTGAATCTGATTAAATTATTTTTATATCTTGGAATTGATCAAATAATGATAATACTCGGTCCTAATAATACGTGTGTGTGAGCAGTTTTCTTGGCGGTAAGCGTTTGTGAGTATTGTTGTGGGTGATTTGAAAGAAAAGGTGAAAGAAGTGAGTATTGTTGTGGGTCAGACAGGTAAAAGAAGAAGAAGGAGGAAAAGAAGAAGGAGGAGAAGAAGATGGAGGAGGAGGAGAAGAAGGAGGAGAAGAAGAAGAAGAAGAAGAAGAAGAAGAAGAAGAAGAAAAAGAAGAAACCGAGTGTCCACGAACAGTAGTCGGGTATTGGGCACCGGGCACGGTTGACGGTTGATTGCGTCGTCTGATTGAGACATTTGCCGCCGCCGCAGCGGATCGCCGCAGTCCTCACTCCTCACCACAACCTCACAACACGCTGCAACATCTTTGTTCTCTTCTAATAATTGTCGGCGGGTCCCGATACTGCTCCTGCCCTGCCTTGCCCTCTTCACCTCACAACAACAACCACTGCCTGCAATTCCATCTCCCACTTCTTCATCATCATCGACCCAACTCTCACCCGATAGTAATCGATACCAGGACATCGTTTCATGGTCGAATAGCTACCAGATAAGCATATTCTAGAAAGTGGAGTGAAGAGTTGTTGTTGCCTTGTATTGTACTACTTATTAATAGGCTACTACTCAAGAGAATGATATGAGTAATAATTTATGAAGTATAGGCACACAAGCACACAGCACACTCGGCTGCGTAGAATATTACCATAGGTTGTGCCATATATTTTTCATGCCTTTTTAATGCAATAGAATTGTTTGGTTTATTGCAGGTAACTAACTAAATGAACAAACTAGAAATACGCAATGCTATTATAGAAATTTCATTATACAGTTCAGTTAAGGCTGGTAGATGTTGAGTTCGATAATAGTGAGAATTTCTACTTTAATGTCGCCGTAACAAGCTTATGGTACGAGATAATAGCTAAACATACACCGAAAAATGAACAAAAATAAATAGGTGTTGACGGGTTCACCCCTCTGTTGGGAAGTTGGAAAGAGAAATAAGAAGAAAACCTATCCAATAACGTCTATAGATAGTCTTTCTCCCAGAATTTCCTCAAATAATTATTGTCTTAACCATTATAGGTAACTACCACATCATCTCCAAATCTTGACGAACAAACTCGAAACCATAATTATTGTTATTCTTCGTATTTTTTGCTGATGTTAATGATCTTCCGCATGGATATTGATAGTCTAATAATCATTGTAAGAAGAATGCCAGCTCTTACCAGAAATCAATCACGGGATGGGTTGACTGATTTATTCAATCCTTCACAGTGATCTTGTCTTCTTGTCTTATGAAAACAATTACTAATCTAATCTCGACTGGTCTATTCCATTACAATATTATTAATAATTTGTCCAATGGATAGTATTATTGAGTAAAGCCTGTAGCCTATTCTACTCCGTTGCTAATTACAGTATAAATGTTTGCTAATTACAGTATAATTCTTTTTACAGTATAAATGTTTCCATATTCCATATTGTATATTTGTTAAGCGTGTAGTCTATCTTACTCCGTAGTTTGTCGGGAATCTACAGTAATTTAATTGATTGCTATAATATTAATATTATCTTTGTTACCAGATTAAACAGTTGAGCAGATTCAGAAGTGTTCAGCCTGTAGCCTACCCTACTACCTTACTTATTGAAGTATATTGAAATTTATTGTCTCATGAATAATTACAGTTAAACCCAAAAAGTGATCTTTAAATTTGTACTTAAATACTTTGATGCTTCATGTAAAATTATTATTATCATCGATGATTATATTAGGTGAGCTCATAATCATTTCAATTCAATCGCATTTCAAGAAACATTTTTTTCCTTAGAATAGCGTCAATTCCAATAAGGAATATGTTTTTCCTACAGTGACCCGAAAAAGTGCCTATTTTTGCACCAACTATAGCATGCAAAATAGTCTATTCCTGCACCAGTGTGGGAAAGTAAATTCCAGCACGGGAATAGCTATTTGTGTAACTAGAGTGCAAAATAGCGTTTTTCTGCATCGAGAGAAACAGTTTTTTTCACGAGCCAAAGGCGAGTGAAAAAAGTTTCTCGAGTGCAGAAACAATACTTTGCGCTCGTATTACACATTAAATTTTTCCTACAGTAATGTATAAAGTAATTTAAACAGAACAAAACAGGGCATACATAACCTGAAAATTCCTCACATAACCTATCTTCGAATCAAATCGATTTCATCAACAACAACTACAACAACTATTTCACAGCTGAAGCAGAGTAGCCAACCTATTTTTGAATGCAGAATAGGGAACCTGTGTATTACATGCTCACTATTTTGTGTTGTTAAGTTGCAAATTTGGAGTGCGGAAAAGTACTTTCCTGCACTGGAATTTACTTTCCCGCACTGGTGCAGGAATAGACTATTTTGCGTGCTACAGTTGGTGCAAAAATAGGCACTTTTTCGGGTCACTGTAGGAAAATTACTTTTCCGCACTCCCTCCAGATTTGCAACCTAAGAACACAAAATAGTTAGCATGCAATATGCAGGTTCCCTATTCTGCATTCAAAAATAGGTTGGCTACTCTGCTTCAGCTGAGAAATAGTTGTTGTAGTTGTTTTTGTTGAAATCGATTTGATTCGAAGGTAGGTTATTTGAGGAATTATCAGGTTATGTATGCCTTGTTTTGTTCTGTTCAAATTACTTTATACATTACTGTAGGAAAAAATTAATGTGTAATACGAGCGCAAAGTATTGTTTCTGCACTCGAGAAACTTTTTTCACTCGCCTTTGGCTCGTGAAAAAAGCTGTTTCTCTCGATGCAGAAAAACGCTATTTTGCACTCTAGTTACACAAATAGCTATTCTATTCACATAAATCTGACTAAAGACAAATCTGTAAGGCTCACATGACATACACAATACACTAATGAGTTATAAATGTTTAAATAGATTAAAAAAATTATGACTGAACTTGTTAGTACCAAAATTTTAAACACAATTTCAAGGGTGTAATCAGGCTTCCACTGGAACTTGAAATGTTATTTCCAAAAAAATCAAAGCTACATTAAGCACATGAGAATTGAAACAAGAAATTCATGATTATAAAATTGGTGAATATTCATGAGCTTTTTATCCACAGTAAATTATATTTAGGCAATAATGGAAGATCTTTTTCTTCCAGACGATCTCAGATTAAGAAATGACAAAAAATTGATGAATATTCATAAATAGATATTCAAAAGTAGGAGTTTTCCTGATCCAATTTAACGGAGTTTGATATTTCATTTTCTCATTTCCCTTCTTCTTCTCCATCTTCTCTTTTTTTCCTCTTTCTCCTTCTCCTCCTTCTCCTCCTTCTCCTCCTTCTCCTCCTTCTCCTTCTTCTCCTCCTTCTCCTTCTTCTCCTCCTTCTCCTCCTTCTCCTCCTTCTCCTCCTTCTCCTCCTTTTTCTCCTTTCCCTCCTTTTTCTCCTTCTCCTCCTTCTCCTCCTTCTCCTCCTTTTCCTTCTTCTCCTCCTTCTGCTCCTTCTCCTCCTTCTCCTCCTTCTCCTCCTTCTCCTCCTTTTTCTCCTTCTCCTCCTTCTCCTCCTTCTCCTCCTTTTCCTTCTTCTCCTCCTTCTGCTCCTTCTGCTCCTTCTCCTCCTTCTCCTCCTTTTCCTCCTTCTCCTCCTTCTCCTCCTTCTCATCCTTCTCCTCCTTCTCCTCCTTCTCCTCCTCCTCCTCCTCCTCCTCCTCCTCCTAATTCTTCTTCCTCTTCTCCTCCAATACCTTATTCTTCAGTATGAGAGTTTCGTCGACAGATAACAGAGAATCCTATTATATAGGATTATACAGTAGGTCATAGACCACCGATGCACACTCCACACTGCACTTACAACATTCACTGAGCTTTGATGTCACAATTTGAAGGATATTACTTTCATTGCATCTCCCTTAGCATGTCTTGACATGTCAAGATCATCTTTCGTTGTTGCCTGCCTGTCCGTCGCTGTCCTTTTCCCCCGATGTCTTCTTTGTCACATGATACCCTCTCACATCTCAACCCTTCTATCAGCAGCTCTTGCAGCCTCGCTTAGCGCCTTTGTTTTCTCCCCTCTCTAGAATTTTACTGCTCTTCCGGTTCCTCGTTCCTTCGGCTAGATCTAATCACAGCGTCTTTCGTACCAAGTGCAACCTTCAGTCTCCTCTTTGATGTCGCTTTGTATTATTTGTCTAGACAAGTTGGACTTGCTTTGTTGTCATATAGATACGGATAGTGGGATGTTGGTGGTATGGGGAAGTTATATATTCCAAACATGAACTAGAAACCGTTTCGATTGAAGATTGAATTCTATTAATTAAAAAATCGATAATTGAGCTGATTGGTATCAAATCAAATTTGTTTTTTATTTGCATGAAAATGAAATAGAATACAAAATACAAAATCACATAAATTCAGGACATACCATAAAATATAAAAAATCATAACTTTATAATGGAATTGTTATTATAAATATACATGCGACTCGTCCACTAAGGCCTAAGACTGTGTGTGGAAGGTATACTTGAATATATTTCTCTGCCGGTTTTTACAATTTGATCAGGCTTTTTAGATTTGTCACACTTGAAAGCTGTGAGCATTGGTTTACTAACAGAAAGTTCCAAAGGAAATACAGTAAATGCTTACAATGAATCTGAACAACGACAACATGACTCAATTCAAAACGATGAGTATCTTCAACTCAAATCAGGGCACACTTCATAAAAATTTACGTATGCATAATTTATTATTTAAGTTTTGTTTCATATATTCTTTGTATATTACTGAATTTGTGAATACCAATTCACAGTTCCATTAGTTTTATGCGAAATTGATAATGATTAAATTCTAAGAGCACTTGAATTTCATGATCAAGAGCACTATGAAATTGTTAACCTAAATTTTTAATTTCCAAATATGGAGTCAGTCAGTTTAGAAAAAAATTTCTCCACATTAGATAACTCTAGATACGTGCTCTCTAGAAAACGTCAATGAAGGTGATCTATGTAATGAATTAATTATTGGAGGCATACTGTGATGAGTTGATTCAAGATAATTTTTTTTTTTTTGAGGATGAAGCCCACATAGGTCTGAGACCTGTGCGTGGGTAATGAGGTGGATGATGGTGATTGATGAGTTGGACCTACAGTTTTAGGTGGGTTCCGAACCACCGGAATTAAAGGATTGTAGAATGCCATATAATATAAACAGTGTTTCAGTTTTTTATATATTTTTTATTGAATAACTTGATTTTATCTACAACTCCAACTTGTCTAAAGGAATGAGTTGACTCAATGGAGAACTACACTCTCTTTTTATAATAAGATTTTCATCAAATGAACTTTAAAATTTTTTCTTCTCATTGTTTATGATAACATAAGAGAGGCAAATGTGACGTATTATTTTTTTATAATCTTTATAACTTACTAAATTTCAATAAGGGAATCATAACACTGAATATAGCTACTCATTGTCAGTGGAACAATACTTCCAATAGTACGTATAGTTGTATGAGAAAGCAGGTTTATTCAAAATCTAGCCATTTATAATAACATATTAGTATAATAACTTATTACAATTTATAATAATCATTAATAATAATAATTCACAGTTATTGAAATACGCAAATACGAGTCTCGAGTCAAACATCAGCTCTCAAAAGTTAGAAAAGAGTTTCTTTGTTGATGCTCAATATTAAAAACGTTTATGAAACTAATTTAAATAGCCCATATCTCTTAGCACAAATAATATTAGTTCTCTAAATACAGTAAGAAGAAAACGATTTCAAACAGTGAAGTTCCCTTATTTATACTTTCAATTTATTCACAGGGAATGATTCATACAGACGGTAAGAAGATTAAAGAAGTGCTCACTTGAAAAACTTTTCGATTGTCTATTGAAGGTTGAGAGCTCGCAGTCGGCAGTCGGCTGGCGAGTGGCGAGTAACAAACGTGATTAGCAGGGCAGTTATCATCATCACTGGTTACTACACGAACACTACCTGCCGTTGAGAGCAAGAGTTATTGTGCCATTGTGCTCCACAACAATGCTAGACCTGTTTCAGGGCGTTTTTCATGGCAATAATAGCCTTTGGATTTTTCATTCGACCGGGCTCATTTATAGGTGTCAGTGCCGATATAGGCCACTACTGTACTTTCAATGGTAGCTCACTGTTCTGATCATAAACACAGCTGATTCTTGAGAGAAAGGCACGTGGGTGACGAGTTCAACTACAGCTACTGGTGAACATTCATCACAATAATATTATTTATCAACTCTTGTTACAGCTGATAACACTCGCTACTAGTTAACAAACTTGAGCAACAATGTTGGATTTGATTTATGCGAGCATTGTAAGGATGTTTGAGACCTGCTATACCGATTAATTTATTGCTTCCTGCAATCGGCCTAATTTCACGTTAGTAGGCTAGTTGGGTAATGCTCATCTGTTTAGTAAGCCACATTCGAAGAATTTCTTTCTATACTTTATTGAATAAGGTATTTCAGGTAATTCCTAGAATGGATGTTTCTGTGTTTCTCTATAGTCACTAGTACTATACTTGTCCACTTCGAACTCGTTCTCAGGTGTAAGGCTGATTATTAATGCACTTATTTTGATGATATATTATACCGGATAGTGAGTCTTGTAGAGCGACACCTGTGCCAATCACTCATCCCAATCAGTCCAACAAAAAATATAATTGGGTGAACACATCAGCGGTATATCGTAACACTTAATGATTATTATTCCCAATAATATGTCACCAATAGTAAGGTTTATTCACCTGAAATAAAATAGTGGTATATTCCAGCTTGCCTTAAGGTTCAAAATTTCACACTTTAATAAGAAAACGACCATGTCAATTCATGTGCAATCCATCGCATGCTGTCATGAATTTGAAGGTCTTGCCTGAATTCAATTCTGAAATAATCCTTTCAATGAACTTATGGCTAGGATTGAGTGAGAGATTAATTATCAACTCCGGATTGAAAATGAACAGTGGTAATTTATTCAGGTCTAAAATGTTATTTATCTCATGCCGAAGAAATCTATATTTCATCAGACTAATTTCAATAATGCTCATCAGAATATTTCATTAAATATATTTGAATTCTTCTTTATCTTACTAAATAGCACATTCATAAAATATACCCATAAAATGGATTGGTAACGAATTTATTTCATAGAGTGAGTATATATCAAAATTTATAATAATTCAAAAATTAATCGTTCATTTAATAGTAAAACCTGTATTCTTGGTTCATGAAAGAATTCTTAGAGGGTTGGCGGAATGCGCCTTGACACAAGTTACAGTTATCAATTGTGTTTATTAACAATATACAAATTATTAATTACAAGATACGTATACAACCATAATTTTAAAACCACAATACTTTGCTTTTTTGTTGTTATACCGTTTACTGTATTGTCCGAGCATATTTTTAAATTATTCATTTATTGAAAAAGCAGTATTGTAGGTTAAAAAGCTTCTTCATTGTGATTTTTTGAATATATTTTCGTATGATAAATTATGCTTTCATTTGCTTTTCGGCTATGGTACTACTTACACATATGCTTATAGTATAATTTGTATAGTCTTTGTGACGATGCACTACTTCTCATCTTGAGTACTGTAGTTTTCATATAACTTGGCAGCAGTATGCTGGGTTCAGATATAGCATGTCCCATCTGCTACACGCTGCCAAGTTATATGAATACTACAGTACTATTGAATTATTTCAATTCTCTTCCAATAATCTAGGCATGATTTTGTTGCACCTCAGAGTACGACATATTACAATCTTGATATGAATAAGCCTCAATAAGGCTGATTCACACTTATCGGGCTCGGCAAGGCAAGGCAAGGATGCGGCAATGTCTAGACCAATCAAAATATAACTTCATGACGTCATCAATGTCTTGATTGGTCGAGACATTGTTGAGACTTTGATTTGCCTTGCCGTGCCCGATAAGTGTGAATCGGCCTTAAATCATGGATTACGAGAGGAAGGTCAGTTCATGTCTGTTAGCAGAATTACACACACACACACACACACACACACACCATGAGATGAAAAATACAACACAGCTAAATGCAGAGTGGAGTAATAGAAATAGGTTAGAAAGTTACGAGACGGTGTTGAATAGTGGGCAACAGATTTTATCTGGCCTTTTGTTTGAACAGTTTAAGGGCCTGATCCGAAGTGTTGGAGTATTAGTTGGAAAACAATTTATGGAGGCACAAAAGGAAGAGAAGTTTAACAGAATGAGAAGGGGGAGGAGGAAGTCAGGTGGGAATCGTGGGAGAGTTTTTTCTGACGAAAACGAATAAGAAAAGTCGAGAGCTGTAGGGTTGAGTGGTGGATTGTGGTGGCGAGAGGGGCGGAAGAGAGCGAGGTGTTTCATTCCGGGGTTTCGTTTTTGTTTTTATATAATCAAGGGATGTTACAAAATGCGCAAACGCGGGCCTCTCGCGTGATTGGGCCGGTCTGGTTGCCAGGCGACTGCGGTTCATTATCGACCGTCCCGCACTCACTCGCTCTCAACTCCTCTCCTGCTGCCGCCTACTCACTCCTCAACCACCACTCTCCACAGCCCAATCTTACACAACATCCCCACCAACCCCACCACACCCTTCATAGCACCAAAACAACTGCATGCTCGCACATGTCTGCATAGTACGTTCGAAGATACATTCGAGAACATGCGTCCCACTGATAGGTAAAATTGTACCAAAGACATTGTAAAGTGTTAAAATAGAATTGACATCTTAATTTATCACAATTTTCAATTGTGGATATGCTTAATATAATTTCCTATTCTTCGAGATTAATCGAATTCATTTGTGATCTCTATTATTTCTTATTTTAGTCATTATATATAATTGGCAACTTCAAATCTATTATTTCTCTTTTTAGTCATTGAATATGACTGACTATAACATTTAACACTTATTGTTCTAGTAGAGACGTTGTGTTTATGGCACGCATTTGAGTCTATGCTTCATGTATGCATGTATGATACGACTGTAGGTGACTCTTTGATCGTACTGAAACTCATGAATAACATAGATTCGATTTCATCGTAAAAATATCAACATTTGAATAGGGAATTTGGTTGTCAGAAAAATGGTAATTTAATCAAGGATAGATTAAAAATAGAATGTTAAATTTTTTAAAAACTAATCAAGAGATTGTCAACTCCCCAAATTTATCTAGACTCAACTAGATTTGGGTTCGTATTTATGAACCTACATTCAGGCTTTCTCGACTCAAGGAAAACTTGTGGAGCATTCACTCAAAAGACTCCTCATGTCTTCCTCCGTTCCTTGAGTTAAGGAAACCTCAGGTAGGTTCATGAATGCCTTGGTCTGGTGGAATCGGCATCTTAGTTTATCACAATTTTCAATTATGGATATGCTTAATATAATTTTCTATTCTTCGAGATTAATCGAATTCATTTGTGATATCTATGATTTCTCTTTTTAGTCATTGAATATGACTGGCTATAACATTTATGGGGAAATATTATGGGGAAATTACCGGGGGGGTCTGGGGGTACTTCCCCGGAAATTTTTTGAAAAATAGAGGCCCTAGAACAGTCTTTTTTAGCTCTCCTGGCATTGGAAATTAACACCAACATCAGTGCTTTGTCTTATTTTACGTTTAATTTTATGGAAAATTATATAAAATTTAGGACCGGAAGGGGGGTCCGGACCCCCAGGACCCCCCCCCCTGGCTACGTCACTGCGTTGTGTTTATGGCACGCATTTGAGTCCATGCTTCATGTATGTATGATACGACTAGGAGACTCTTCAGATCTTAACGTTATGTTTTAGTCTGAAGAGCGTACTACACACACGTCCATGCTTCATATTTGAGTTGAAATATCAGTCTATCAATCTGGATAATTCTATTTAGCCTAATATTGTTCCTAATGAATGGCTTAGTCTTTATAATATATTCCTACACCTTTAATGTGAATGAAATGCATCTAAATGATGTAAAAAAATGACTAGTATAGATTGAAGCGAAATTTATTCAGTTGAGAGCTGTATTTAGGAGTTAGCATGATATAAACGTACTATGATATAATACTACTCCGAGCTGCTTGGTAGAAGTAACTAAGTTTGGGATATTTTTTGAAGAGTTTTATATTATGTTATGAAAGTGTGAGAAATTGGTGAACTTTTAAAAGCTATAGAAAAAAAGAAGATGAGTTGCTAATTCAAGATACGGATGATTCAAGCTATTCGAAATAGAATAAAAATAAAAAAAACATCAAACGGCATCACTATTATAATACAGGACAGAAAATTTGTCATTTCCCAATAACTCCCAACCAATGCTGCTTGACAAATTGAACATTTACAAAACACACCCCAAACATGTTTTCAGTTTCGCCAATGACTGGCTCTCCATTCGTTCACACCCTCTTTTCATATTTTCCGAGGTTCTTTCCAGCAACTAGGACTTGTAAAGCATCAACCTTTACCTTGCCGATTGTTGTTTGAGTTGAAAAACAAAGGTTAGAACCAGGGCTTAATTTCTAAATTGAGAAGTACCGGAGCTGTGACTTACCGGGGGGTCCAGAGGTCCTCCCCCGGAAATTTTCGAAAATTACACTTGAATCTGTGCATTTTTAACGCATTTGAGCATGGTTAGTAATGCACATATAACATTACCTAATATCCAAAATAACAAGCTAGTTCAGATCTGGCTTAAAATAAATGATTTTATTATCGATTCAGATAGCTGGAGCTCCGGCTGTAACTAAGCCGTGGTTAGAAAAATTGTATCAGATACTTAACCCATAAAACATTAAAGTAACTTGAGTATCTTATGTAAAAACTTTAAGTAATGTCATCCAGAATTTGATACCATAATGGTTAGACAAGGAATTTCTTGTTGTGAACATGATAAATGGCATAGACTTGTTTAAGGTAAACATAGCTAATTGGGTTATAAATAAGAATAAAAAGATATCAATTCTACAAAGCAAAAAAAAATCTTTTTCGTTTATCAGGCTGTGTAACAAAACAATATGAATGATTCAAAACATCTAGTTTCGCTATAATAGGCTACGTCACAAGATGCTCTAATACATCACAACAACTTGCTCTAATACATTAGAACAAAACTTTAAAATACCTGATAGACATTCAGGTTTTTAGACAATCTTGACATCATGTGTCAAAGCCTAGGCTACATACCATGGATTCAAATAAATAAACACACTTCAATACACGGTTGTGGAGTGGGTAAATATTTTTGTATACTCAAGTGACCATAAACATCTCCTTATTATTGAAAGCTCATCTATTGTGTTTGAATGGTTCATTTATACAGAATTGATATTGGAATCAAAGTTGAATAATGTCAACTTGAGCATTGCTTTCACAGAAATGAAATGCATGCGTTGCTTCGGTGTGAGGTGAGTAGTCTCTTTTTGAGTCATCGCCCCACTGACATGCTTCGCTCGTTTTTGTCGTGGAATCAAACGTTTTGCGTCGACAAGGACGCAAAATAGTGGGTGATGTTGGGTTTTGGGGGGGCGGGGGGTGAGGAACGTGGGAGTGGAGGCTGAGGTGTCGAATCGACTTCACCGACTGAGTGAACAGCAACTGGATAATAAAAGTGGTAATAGCGGTACACTCTGGCTCCCGCTCGTTTACTAGGGGCAGACGAAATGATAAGCAAGTGCGGTACGGTATATAGTAAAGTAAGTAAATAAGACACAACAGGTGGGGCCGGGCACACCCTATTGTTCTGGTTGGCTTGTGTTTTAGTGTACGCAGGCGCGACTACAATCGATGCGTCCAGCCAATGCCATTGTGCTCTGACGCCATAGCACACATTGCACTACCGCCCCTGTCTCAAACACCTTTACTTCACCCGCACACATAACCTCAACTGTCTGCTGTCGATATCAGTTCCACTGTGCAAAGCATTTCGATGGTGCCATTGTCCCGGAACAGCTGATCTTCCTGATCAAAAGATCTGTCTGGCGATATGCTTTCGAATGACTCAAAACACCATGCATTTTAAGAAATAGGCATCACAGTTGTGATTCTGAGGGGAAACTGTTCGTAACTAGCATCCCCTCAGATTTTGTTGAAGGTAAAAAAGAAATATCAATGAAATGTATCGCAGTAGTGGCGCCATTCTGTGCCCCTCCATCTTAGCTCTCATGTCTCGCTAAGCTGGAATAATAACTTCCTGCACAAATCGTAAACATAACTATTTTAGCTAATTCATATTCTATAGTATAATAGTTTTTTAATTTATTGTCATTATATTGACATTCTATCTGTTGACTTCGTAATATTTTTTTGAATGTCGTCACGTTAAACACGGCTTCAATCAACTTTACATGTTTATTGCAACCCGCCCCAAAAAAATGTTTTGGACCCCCCCCCCAAGAATTTAAATTTCTGTGCACCCTTGTGTAAAGGTTTATATAGATTTTTCAAGAAATTTAATTCATAAAAATAAAACGCTGTCATCTGTTTTGCATGTCATAATGAGAATGAAATTCCTCATTTGAGTATGCACTTATATTTAACAATTCTTTCTTCATTTCAGATGCATTTATAGCACCAGACCTGAGCCAGCCAGATCAGCTTATTATTATTATTATAATTATTATTGTTATCATCAGTTATGTAGAAGTTCACCCTAAGCTAAGGTTCTACCAAAATTCAATTTATAAGCCCGAAAATTCACGCAAATACCAAGGATAATTAATTCTTCCAACTATGTCGATCGCTGGTTACTTCTTCCATGTGCCTATTCATAAAAATGTAAAAATGTCCAATCTACATTATGAGCCTTCGTTTGCCTCCTCTCAGCACCCTTTTCAAAGCACTCTGACGCAAGTTCCAATCAAATAATCCATCTGTAGATAGTTAATTGTTGAATAGTATAATTCTTTTAAATTTTTCACGCTGAGCTTCAAATTCAGCCGAAGAAAACTTTATTTTGTTAGACACGAGTAAGGGGAAAAACCTACATTAATTGAATTAACACAATTCATTAATTATTTTTTAAATAATGAATGGAATATTGAATAAAATGTGTTGCAAGGCAAAACAACTCGGGGTTTTCCCCATTATTTTTATCGTCTATTACGTTTACATCTTTAAATTTATTAATTACTTAATTTGTTATATGTAAGGATACATGTTTGAGTTTTCTTTTCTTTTCCAGGCATATAGAGCTTTTCAGCTCATCGCAACACCAAAAAGTCATTAAAGGTTTTTCAGGTTGGACTGATGCATTGTCGGGCAGGTAACCACAGCTGCAATATACAGCCTCCGTCTTTGCTTATTCGGAAGAATCATCTTACATCCATATAAGCTCACCATCCGATGCTGACCGATAGTTGAGATGCTGATACCTGACAGTGGCGATGCTTGGCGTCTCCTCACTCTTGGCCCACCACGATTGGACAGTTCACGTGTGTCACCGAGTGTATTGGGCAAGTGGAATGACTTCAGATTGTGATATGAAGACGACCGAGGAGAAAGGACTCTTGTGGTTTGACATTCTGGATGCGCTGAACAATTTGGAACGGTCAATCTCAGCCAGCGGAGAGTGTATCTTGTTGGAAGGTAATTGCGCGTACGGCAACGATATCCACCGTGAAAGCTTCCAGTTCTGGCTGAGAGAGAGAAGAGAGAAGACCCAACGGGAGCACTAGCCTTCCTCCAAACTCCTCTCATGATCTTCCATTGGGCAGCCCATTACGGTAACTGTGCTAACAATTGACTCGAAGCTGCACCAGGACAAAGAGAAACACTTGCTAATCTGACCTTCTATTCAGAATGGTATCATGTCGTTCAATTCCAAGTCGATATGGTGGATCATTCGCTAGAAGTCGACGATTTGCCTGTCGCCACCCCGTTACGAACTGCTCGCTCGCTGCATTGGGTATTGGGTCAAAGATGCGAGAGAAATCGACACATCTGATCACATCACAATCGAATAATTTACTCTCACACTAAAAACTGTCATTGTGTCACATAACCATTGAGTTCATGTTGGGCCTAAAATTCATATAATTTAATTTTCAATTTTCTCTATCAAATGCAATAATGACTTTCGGCATACGAAAGTTTTTACAAGTTTGCAAGTTTTTACTTCTGTCAGCGTGTAGCACAAATTTACAATAATACTGTATTTCTTTTTGTAGCCTATGTGAAGTTGTATATAATATTATTGTATATTATTCGTATGATGTTTTCTGTGCAATAAACGATTTGATTTGATTTTATACGAACATAGACAACAGTAACAAATAGAATGCGAGAATTTAATGAATGCTATAATCCAAAAAATTCTTACTACTTCCGGTATGCCGCTTTGACTGGTACAGTAAAAAACTCTGTTCATTGCTTCAAATCACTTCCTGGAGGTTCGGAACTCACCTGAACTGTAGGTCCGACTAAATAATCAATCATCATCAACCAACCCATTATTCACACACAGATGCCACATCTTTGTGGGCTTTAACCTTCAGAAAATCGACTGATTTGAGGATTTGAATGCATTTGAGGAAAACATTCATTCCCAAAATTAATAATTCTATTTTAAAGAATGGGCTGCTTTTTAGACAGCTCTAAAATGTTTTATGATTTTCAACTTGCAAGATGGGATTTGTTAATCTTATTGACTGAATACAACTTATAATACATTATATATTCGAACAGATAAGCGACAAGAGACAAGAGCTTGACGATTTTGGACAGATGAGTTTCCGGGTAGATATTTGAAACAGATAAGCGATATAAGACAAGCTTGACGATTTCGGATCATTGAGTTAAATATTTATAAATAGTTGTCTTCTGTAATCCATTAACATTATACGTCATACGGCCGCGAGCCGTAGCAGGTATCTGTTCAATCAGATAGAGATAAGCTGCGTTCTCGTAGGTCCTGTTTGTAACGGTGACCGATTAGATTGAGCAGCAAAAAAGACACTGTTCTCTGCTGTAAAATCTCTTCCCGGTGGTTCGGAACCCACCTAAAACTGTAAGTCCAGCTCATCAATCACAATCATTCAACTCATTACCCACGCACAGGTCTCAGACCTATGTGAGCTTCATCCTTAAAAAAAAAAAACTGATAGCAAATTTAATTTATTTTGTAGAACTTCCGTATATAAAATGTAACACATGGAAAATGCCAGGTTCATAACGTAACTTTCTTTATTAAAATGGAGAAGTTAATTGCGAAAAGTGGTATAAGAAGTAAAGTAAATGTATTAGGGTTGGTAATACATAGTTTATGTGTATAAAGGTAGGCAATTGCAAATTTATTGAACACATTCCATGATAATTGTTTTTAAATAAATGATAGTAATATTCATCATTCCTCATTTTCCTCTCAGCTAGCACGCTCAGTATCCAGCTCAAATATAAGTTTCTTTTTTGAATTTATTTAGTACTAATTTTGTTTAATGCCATCCTCAGAGTAGATTCATTATCTATCACCCCTCACATTGTGGAAAATTAATCTGATAATCAATATTGCTAATTGCAATATTATCTGATAGTATTGTGGAAAAGTAATCTAATAACTAATGTAGCCTACTATAATAGCTATCGGATAATAAGTTATCTAGCTAGATCAGTAGTTAACGCTTTCATTTCACTATACCTGCAAATTGCCTACTAGAATAGAAAGAGGCCTAGCGCCTTCTCCTATCGGTGTTTATTATTATATTGTGCAAGATGCAATCAACCGAGTCCATGCAATTTTCCACGCTTTATTAATATCCTATCTCATCAAAGTGTCATGCGAACAATAGTTTGATTTTTTCAGGCGGTCGGAGTACCAGGCACCTGTGTTTTCATTATCGTCGGCGATAGGTGCTCTGCCAGGGCACCGGTAGTTATTAGCGTGTCTATTCTCGGCGGCGGCCGGAAAACGCAAAGGAGGTCGCAGCAGTCGCGGTCGCCGAGTGACTTAACGGAACGCCACCGGCGCAAACGGGGCGACCGTCCGTCCGACAGGACACCGCGGCGCAGCCGACGCGCTTTGTGCCCTGAAACAACGCCACGTGCAAACCATCGGCCAACTACTGTCCTCGTTCATTGTCAACTTCTATTCTATTCAACGCTCGATGCCAAACAGCCGAAGACGCTTAATTGCATCTCGCTCGTCTCTCACTCTACGTCACACTCTCTTGAAGATTGCCTATGTTTCGTAAAGATGCTTCGATGAACTAATGTAAAATTTGTAAACATAAAAACAAATTTCTGAATGTCATATGAATCGGACTTTTTGCGACTCCCACCAGCGGTCAAAGACTTTTCTTTTGGTTCAGGCACCACCAGAACCAAAATTTTAGTTTTTTATTTCTGGTTAGTTAGGTTTCTTTTGTATCCTTTAAATTATTGTGTTGTAAAGTTGTGGCAATAAACAATTGAATTGAATTTCACTATATTGCACCTAACCATTGAACTTATTCGAGTAACTTTATTTTGAAAAGTATATTCTCCAAATTATGTCATATTATAATGATGAGCGTAGCCTTTTACTACTTTTACTAGTGGTCGGAAAACCATTAGGCCCTCATGCTAAAATTATAGGCCTATGTGTGTTCAGAATCCCCGGGTAGCAATAATGAAAAGAATGAATGAATACATGATATTGTGATCTTTCAAGGTATTAGCAATAAATGTGTGCCTCTTCATATATTTTGATGTAGGGGTGTTCCGTTACATTAAAGCAAACTTAGAATATTGCAAGGAATATTTTTCCTGATTATTCGCTTTTTAGGATCAGAATGCATTTTAAGATCCTTAACGGTAAAAGTTGTGCAATATGTTTCTGAAATTGCGACTGTTTCACAGTTTTAGGCTTTCATTGAAAAAGATGTTGTAAAATGATTAAAAAATTCGCACTTGCCCGGCAAATGCTTTCAAAATAGCTTATTATCTGTATACCCTAGCATAAGCCTAATACTTGTGCTTGTGTGCTGAAGTGGATACAACAGTTGGTTACAAAAAATTATTTAAAGATTATTACAGTTATCTCCACATAACAAACTTCCAAACAACAAAATCAACTACGTGAAGAATTTTCTTTGTGTTTTTTTTTTCATTGCAATCATTGTATACGACTTCTGAGAATGAATACATCTCTAGAACGATTGATTTCGTTGTACAGAATTTTAACTTTATTTTATTCATATAGGCTACATTACATTGTAATAAATTTGAATTATTTACTCTTTCACGTTTAATAGAAGACCTTAAATTGGAATAATAATGATAATCATTTAAAAATCTACTGTGTTGAAATAGGACCAATATACAAAACTTGATCATACCGCGTCAACGTGATTTCATGCGATAAGCAGTTTAATCGACAGTACGGAGATGCAGTATCTCCGTACTGTCGATTAAACTTCAAACAAAATATCATGCAATAATTATTCTCTCAAAGATGAAATACATTCTCCGCAACTGCATTGCATGAATAGATTTGCTATTCCATATTCCTGCAATAACAATTTTGAATTAGAAAAGTGAAATCAAACAAAGCTCGATGAATTACTTTGAAGGACGAGTTAAAATCCTAGTGTAAACTTGTACTGTAGGCCTACTTAGGATATGGTTGCATACGTCTTTCAGTTAAAACAATTATGTGCGGGTTGAATGTTGGATATTTGGAACAAATAAATTAATTGTAATTTGTTGATATATTCTTTACTTTGTTTTTTTGTTTGTGCTACCGGTGCATAGACCAGCATGTGGTTCAAGAATTAATAGCTTCGAACTCTCATTATAACCTTGGGAATATATTTTTATACTGTAGTTGCATTTCTTTTATTCTCCCAGTCCTTGTTACAAACTCAGTTTTTTGATACAAGAGAACTGCACTGATTAACCGCAGACTACTATGAATGTTCAGTGTGAATGTTTCTTGAATAGACCCAGCACGTTTAACAAGGCAAGGATCTCACGCGGAAATCTCTCCAAGGCGTCTTTATGAATATCTGATGCTGGGAACGTCACTTGGAACAACGAACGGCACCACTGGGAAACCAGCCAATGAAAAGAATTATAATAGGTGTTCCTCCAGCTTCTATTATTTGTATCACTGTCACGACCAGTCCTTGATAGATAAACTTAAATCTCATGCAATGACTCAATCAATTATGCCTTGTTAAATTTCATGATATGGAAGGTTATCGAAATAGTTCGACAGAATGGAATAAACTCATCAAATTGCAGTACTTCTATGAAGATTATGTACTATTTATTAAGAAGCTTTATGAAATTAAAATATATTTTTATTATTTTTTGTAATTCAATTGCATAAGTTGTTTGAAAAGTTCAGTTCTTTTTAATGAGATAACAATCAGTGACTCGTTGGGAATGTATTTTAAAAACTTTTCAGGATAGCATTTTTCAGAAAATACAAAGGATAGATCATTCTCTAAGCAATAGCCATTGTTTATTTTTCTGTGAAAAATGGAGAGGTTCTACACAAAAAATGATTATTCTGAATGAATGTGATAGAATTGGTTCATGCAATAAATATAATACATCACATCGTAAATATCAATGAATATTCAGATCACTTTTATGTTAAAACATTGCAAAATTAATAGGAACACAATACAGGCAACAGTGATTGGAGAGGAGGTTAGAGGACTAATATGGAAGTTAATAAGAATTTAGATTACTCGAATAATAACTGATAACTTTGAATTTAAACGTTTTTAAGAATTGTTTAATGGTGCAACAAAATGAAAATATGGAAGAGAATGAATGTTTATTTTATGTATTCCAGTTACGGATGTCAAAGTTTCTTTGTAACCCAGCTTAACTTTCATGGTACTTTCTCCACGAAAAATGCTTAGTAATATAAATAACAGGTGTTATGGTGTTGTCTATAAGAATGATGCTGTAACTTAGTTTGAGTTGTTATTCATGCGTAAAGTGTTTCCAATATCAAAAATGCATATTAAACAAGAATTTCCTAAAAAAACTAAAAGTATTTCATGAATTTATTTGATTCAATTGACATTTTACTCAGGAATGCACTAATGAGTTCATCAATCAACCGATTAATTAGGAAAAACCAATTCCTTATCATTAAAAAACAGCCACGCGTAATAATATGTTGGAAACTACCTACATGCACTGTCTTTAGCACAGTTACCCCGAACATTATCCACATGTACGTTTGCTGACTGTCTATATGATTGCATTGAGACGATAATAGATTGGAAATAACCGAGGAGAAATATGATGTGTTTGCGAAAGGGACTGTTTTGATTGAGGGCTACAGGCGTCTGTCGCCTGAGACAATATGTGGTCTAGTGTGTAGTGTGTGCGTATAACGTCCGTGTGCGTGTGGGTGTGTGTAGCTCGAAAACAGGGAACGGTGGTAATGGATGCAATAAGTATAACAATTAGCAAAGGGTGCTGGCAATGACAGCTACATGTTCAATCACCCCCTCGCCACTCTGCAGTCCCAACCACGATAGGGTTGTACTTGTAGTCACAAACACATATTTACGCTTACGCATGCGCCCTCACACCTACACATCTACACATTCGATCCCATCAATTTCAAACCAACACAGTCAACTTTGATTGGTCTCCAGACTTATAAATCGTCAAGTCAACTAGTCATTTATGAGTAGAGGTTGAGTTTTAAAAGTTGATCACGAAAATGCAGTATTTTTATTCATGCTTCTCAGGGGATTCAATGTAGTATTAAAATAAAAATTCAGTGTTTCCAAGTGTATTTTAAGTCACAAAGGAATCACCAGCAAGTAATTTACAATATAGGAGAAACACGAATATTTGATCAAATTAAACTCAAGCCCTACTCTCAATGAGGGAGAAAACGATTATAACTGGTTTTGAAACCGTGAGATAAATAATTTTAGTCGTCGTTGTCTTCTTTCAAGGATTAGGCAATAATACTTGTTCCGACTTCAAAATTTTCCGATCTTTTTCTTGGCCTGCCGATACTTCTTCTACGTTCTGGCTTGTAAGAGATGACTGTTTTAGTCAAATGAATATGTGAACGTTGTGAACTAATTGAACGTGTCCTGAGAAAATGTTATGTCAAGTGAGATAGCAAGTGAGAAAATATTTCGGAGTGGAGGATATCATCTGAAAGGTGGGTCTTATCCATAAAAGACACAAATAAGCCTTTTTCCCAGTGACGGTTAAGAATTTCGCGGGGGATATATTCCTGAATCCACTCCATTATTGGATTCGCCCCTGACATGAAATAGTCATTAATATTTAATTGAAATGAGCAACTCTTATGTAATAAAACTAATATGAAATACAGGTTATTATTATTTGTGCAATAAACCCATCAGTTTGCGATGATGTGTTTAGTGAATAAAAAACCAATGTGAATGAATTGCTTATAATCTGCAATATAGAGCTCTTAAATTATTAGAAACACAAACATTCCATCATATCCTATTCATAAATAGTTAATTTATAGTTTAAGATAAATATATCTTTCAAAAATTTGTTTCAAAGCTACATTAGCTCTTTTTAATAAATGTTTGGAAGAAATATTTATCTTGAATTATATAAATCTTCCATCTTATAAAACATATAGGCTAATATAAATAGGATATGATGGAAAAATGAGATAACTCAAGTCTGCTATTTCTATGTATACAATTCTAAATTAGCCAGTTACTAATTTATTCAAGTTAGAAAGTTTTGTTGAGATTAAATGACTCACTTCCTAGATAGCCATTCAGTTCTTGGGCATGACTTTAGAAAATAATGGATAAGGAAAGCTGAGTTTTAATGGAACGAAAATTTGCTATCTAATAATTGGACTTTCTATACAATATTGGCTTTAGTGAATAAAGTATGATACATTTTGGGAATTTGAAGGAGTTATGGAGAAACCTTTCAGAGTTCAAAGCAGAGTATTGAGAAGAGAATGCGTGGATGGAAGACAGATATAAAGTTGGATCATGTTTGAGAGAGTGCTATATTCTAAGCAGCAGAAAAAGAGAGGTTGTGGCGTTTCAAGAAAAGCATTGCGTAGTGCTTCGAGGGGCGAAAAGAGAGAAATAAGCAAACTAAGTGAAATTGAACTTAAGATTGATTCAATTGGCGAAAACATTCCCAACAACTATTCTAAAAGCAACAAGCCGCTGCCTCTTGACTGGCAGGCAGCGGGCCGAACATGTTTTTCGCATTAACTAAGTGCGGTTTCCATACAAAGCAGAAGCAGGTCGCCCCTTGCTCGCGATTTCCAAGTCGCACGGCTCGAGTAATTGCTGTTCTAGCCTCTCAAAATAAGTCGCCAAGAAAAATCTACATCCATCTCCGGCTTGCCGCGTACAAGCCATTGTGACAACCACAATAATGGTGATGTGGGTTCACACTATTTGACTACAAAACTTTAAAAATACTTCGGAGTGAAGAACGGTGAAGAAACGAGAACTTATCATTTCTAAAATATAGTAGAAGGGAGGATATTTGATACCGAAACGTTTCAATGATTTTGACACAGAAAATATCTGGAGTAAATAAGTTTTTATGAATGAGATAAGGACTCACACAGTATTAACTGTACATTCTTGTGAATACGATGAAGAACGACGGTATATATTTAAGACTGTACATTCATCTCAAACAGATAATCATAGTACAACATCTCAAACATAGCTTATGATTATCTGATAGATAGAGTTTTTGTTCTTCAAAAAATGATAATAAAAACTATTCTAAATAAACCAAGAACTCATTTCAGTAAAAATACTTTCGATGAATTCAAGGTAATGACCATACGCCAACTATACATAAAAACTTCTCTCCTATATACTAAAGAATAAAGATAGATTTATAGTGAGGAATAGTTTCGCCTCATATAATTTTAGATTACAGTCACATAACATGTATAACAATAGCCTATTACGCCGATAAATTATCTAAGCACAAAATTAATCAATCTCGTTCCTAATGAACTGATTTATCCAATTGAGGGTGGACCAAAGATGGGGAGACAGGTAGGTGATTGGATAGTTGAGACCTTTTTCGTTGATATTAACAGTTCACTATTATAATATTTCACTCAACCTTTTTGTACTACCTCTACTCATAGATTTTTTTATAAGAACTAATATGAGCTGATGCTCACTCCCAGCGGACAGGATTTCCTTGCTGGGTAGTCGTCAACATAATTTTTTCTGTCACTTGAAATAAGATTATATCTTCCTAATAACTAAAGTTTATTTGTGCATTGTCATGTTGATTTTTGTTTAACAATAAAATTATTTTGATTTTGAGATGAAGACTTACGTTATAAACTAAACCGGGTCTCCAAACTAAGGCACGCGAATTTGAACAATCAACTGAAGAAGGAAAAGATCATTTTATTTTTTCGAGTGAAGTTTTTTGTGAACATAAATTTCTAGTGTGAACTAACCTCAATGTTCCAAACAATATAGCATAGTCAAAATTTGCGCAGAGGTAGGGGGACGAGAGAAAGGGAGGGGAAGCCTATTCAACTATGATTTTCCCATATAATAATAATAATAATAACAATATAATAATAACAATAATAATAATAACAATAATAATTATTTCTCTGGTTGTGAGTACAGCACTACCAGAGGAGTTTATTCACAATGAATTAAGAAAATTAACATTTCAGAGAATAAATTAAAGTCTTAAAACTAAAGTATTGCAGTTCTGAATTTTGTGGTTCCCACAATATATTAGGATAAGTAGTGTTGTTAGAGGAAAAATAACGAAGAAAGAAAATTAATGTTAATAATGAGAGAAAATGAAGGAAATGAAAACAGAGGTTTGGCACTACAAAAATTGGCTATTGTTTTGTGCATTATTTTCAGCTACTGTTTTCAATCTATTATCATATTCATAGATCTCAGGATCTCAGCATCGAGATTACTGAAACTTCTCCCTGGTTGATCTTGAGTTCATGTAGTAGAGAAGCAATAACGAAACGTGAAGTATGGTGCATACAGCGACAGGCCCAATTTTCAATTTTGACATGATGAATATTTCACACGACGGTGTACCCCATCTGATAAAATGCTTGTGCTGATGGTGTTTCAAAAAGTCTAGGGCTGGCCGTGCTAGAGCATGGATTTTGTGCCAAAGTACGCCGCCAGGTTAACACAGATGGGAGGGGGAGTATAGGGGGGTTTGTAGAGCAGTCAATATTTAAGGCTCGACTGGCAAGCAAGCGACAAGAACAGAGAGGACAGAAGAGATTGGCCATGCGCTTTGTTTGACTAGCGGCTCCATTTTAGTGTGCTGGGGCTGTGCTGTGCTTGGCCTGTACTGGCGCGCGCGATGACAGTCTTTCTGCAGGCGCTTCACTAAATAATGCAGCGCACTCGGCAAACAAAATTAATCGGCCTCCAACACAAACGCCGGTGCCTGCCCGGTGAATGTACGTGCTCATGTCAAGCGCCGCACTTGTTTGGTTTTAATAAATTTCTGATGTACACCGGTCGGCTTCTGTTCTGCGCCCCGCACACCAACTGCTACTGCTGCTACTGCTACGCCTCCGGCTTACCGGCGGCAGTTAGTGTGCGGTACGTACGGTATCGTTAACGTATCATCACGATACTTTCCGGCACCAGGTTGTCGAAGCTCCTATTTCAAGTTTCCAAATTCTGACGTGTTCAAAATTCAAATTTATTTATTGCCAGAATTAAACTCTGGTTGTGACACTGTCAAACTTCAAACAGATAGGTAGTCCGGTGTTCAGAACTGCAGTGAGGGTTTATTTTCAGCACTCATATTTGGTTTACTGATGTGGAAGATGATAATTGACTCTATGAAGAGGCTTGCAGTCATAGCTTTTGATGTGATTTTTTTTCTTGAGGATGAAGCTCTCATAAGTCTGACACTTGTGCGTGGGTAATGGGTTGGATGATGGTGATTGATGAGTTGGACCTTTAGTTTTAGGTGGGTTCCGAACCACCGGGAAGTGATTTTACAGCAGAGTACACTATTACTCTGAGACAGATTACTCTGTCTACAGGCCTACTGCTACTGCTATGCAACTAAAAAATGTAAAAGAGTAGGCTACCAGAACCATTTGTAACAAAACTACATTTTTTTCAACCCATGAATCATCAGTATGTGGTTATTACTATATTAGTAAATTTTTGATTGATTTTATAAAGCAACAACAATATAGACAATTTCTATGATAGAATTTAACAAGGATAAGATGGTGTTTGACCATTCCAAGTTTTTATTGCTGGTAACTGTCACCGGTTCTGTGTCTTTACTTGTTAAATTTTCTCCAGTTCTCAACAAGTAGACCAATGTCGAACACGTGGTAAGCAAAGTCACGAAACTGGTTTAATGTACCAATAAAAACGTAAAATTGACAAACACTCATTTCTTCAATTTTATTATTATAGGCAGGGCCGGTCTGGGGAGGTTGGGGGCCCATGTGCATTAACTACCTGGGGGCCCCTTACCGGGGGCTATATCGAAGGGGGGTCACACGGAAACTTTTTAAAAATATAACACAGAAAACCCCCTTTTTTACTAATTACTTAACCGAAAAACCTGCAGTACTCAACACTTTTTCCTTATAATAATTACACAGACAAGATAGGTTTTTATAAGGATGTAGTTTATTGATAGAAGTTCAAACATGCACATTACACAGGTTAAATATTGACCATGTAAAAACGTTTTTACGTTTTTATTTATAAATCGTTATTAAATTTTTTTTATTACATACTAAAATTAAAAAAATACCTCTTTTAGCCTTGATGAACCTCCTAAGAAGTAGTTTTAATTTGAGTACATCATTAGAACTAGCCAACTCATCTATAGCAATATTTTTGTCAATTTTTGTAAAAAAATCTTGTTCAACCGCCATTAGCATAAACAATTTTTCATTTTGATCTCGCATCTCTCGCACGTCGCCCTTAACAATGCTTTAAACAAATAAAATAATAAATTATTTAAAGCAACGTGTATTGTGGAATATAAAAAGTCGTGTGTTTGAATGAAAGCATAAATACAAAAAATATTTAAAACGTATTTTTTTATTATTCCGTTTTGGGGGCCCCCTAGCTTGGAGGCCCCTGGCGACCGCCAGGTTGCCACCCGGGCCAGGCCGGGCCTGATATACGTAATTAAAGATCAACTAATAACATAATCTACTGATGTGGGTGCAATAAGAATCATACTAAGCTGTCGCAGGAGATGAATAAAGAAAATGAACATTTTCTCGCGTTTCGATCATGACTCATACAAAAACAGTTTTAAATAACGCTCTTAATATTCAATGTTCCTATACAGATTGATCTAAAGGTGAATAATATTTTCATATTCTCATTTTTCACGATAGTTCTTATGCGTGACTAAACAAAGAAACAGAGCATTATGGTTTTATTTTATCCCAGATAGAGAGCTCATAGGTGAGAAAACAGCTTGGTAAAAAACGAAAAGTACTTTCGTAGGATGAGTTTTATGGAAGTGAGGAATGGGAAAAGCTTAGGGGAAGAACGATGATCGATGAGAAGGAGTAAGAGAAGTAGTTGTTCCCACAAAGATGAAGACGATGGAAGTGATAAGGAGGAGAAGAAGAGAAGAAGTGGAAAGAGATGGAAAAGGAGGATTGGGAAACAAGTAAGTGGAGTTAATAACGGGTGGAAACATCCGTGACGTGGAAGACGGACGGACCCTGGCGACCCAGCAGCGAGATGCGCGAATCAACACGCTCCATGCTGCATTACTCGCCTTGTCACTTACTCTCTTCTCTCTCTTTCTCACATCTCTCTCATACCCTCTCACTCTCGTTCTCTCTCATCCTATCTCTCTTTATCAATCTCTCTCTATTTCGCACACACATCAGCTATCTCTGTTGGACAATTGCTCCTTTTTTCTCTCATCTTATTAGAAATCATTCCCTCGAACACTTCCTCAGAGCTTCTCGCACGTTGGCCCAAAATGACATCCGGAGGCGTTCTCTATTTTTATTATTTTTATGGAGAGTACTCAGTACTATATATAGTATTATTTATAATCGTTTTTTTATTAAGAAATCGATTATAAGGACTGCTGGAGGTTATCCGAGGTTATCTGGAGGTTATCAGAACTTAAAAGTTCCTTGTAGGAACAGGTCGCTTATTTATTAATTATATTCAATAGTCTATAGTTTATTCTATTTTCTTGAATTCATAACCATATTGATCCTTTTTCAGGAAAACATATTACCTTAATGTACTATAAGTACGAGTAAATAAGTATTATTGATAAGCTACCAATTCCAAGGTGATGTCAATGGACATGGAGAGGAGAGAACGATCTGAAGCCTTCTGGCACAGTGATTATTTGATCAGTGGTTGGATGGATCATTGAGACAATATTTAAGAATTTGTGTTCCGTTTTTTTGTCATGAAACATTGTTGTAGATAACTGATAACTACGAAGCAATATGAAAAATCGGAGCCAATCGCAAAATTCGAGAGCGAGATAGTGTTATACTCGTTTCTTATGATAAGCACTTGGGATAGAATGGTAATTCTTCTGCACTTCAACTTCAATACAATTATTTATTAACTGATAACAAATAATCAGAATATAAATGAATTCTTTCAGCTCATGAATTCTTTCATTTACAAAGTAGAAAGCATTAATTAATTACAAAGTAGAAGTTCACATTTACAATCAGAAGACAGTTTCGATCAACCACCAACTTGTCTACTGTAATCTTGGCATAATCATTAAGCATGGAATGACTAAGAATAATTATAAATGACTAGGAGTGATTAGGAATGACTAGGAATGATTAGAAATGACTAGGATTGATTAGAAATGACTAGGATTAATTAGAAATGACTAGGAATAATTATAAATTACTAGGAATGATTAGAAATGACTAGGGATGATTAGAAAGGTCTAGGAATAATTAAAAATGACTAGGAATGATTATAAATTACTGGAGATGATTAGAAAGGACTAGGAATGATAAGAAATGAATGGATTGATTAGAAATGACTAGCAGGCTTCCTCTACCTGAATAGAGTAGAGGGATAAATAAGTTATTATTCCAAATGAAAAGTCTGTTAAAACAATAACTATAAGAGGTAGTGACGAGGCAGTGTTGATAACTTAGATTTTGGAATATGGGTTAGCAAAATATTCATTCAAATTGAGAGTAGATTAGTTGAGAAAAATTCAAGATTACAGAGAATTAAGTTGAGTAATAAGGAGTATGATAAATGTAACCTTCCTGCTTCTATTTCCACTATATTTGAATATGTTAAAAGAGTACAAAGTTTATAGGGGATAATGCTCATGCATAGGAGATTGCAGTGAGGAGTTACTATGAGAAAAAGGGGAAGAACAATTCGCCGTAAGCGCATAAACAACAGGAAGGAAAGAGGAATTGGAGCTCGACGTAATTGAGTGTAAAATTATGCCGGGTAGACCGAAAAACGCAACGAGCAGGGTAATTCTAAATTGAGTGTGGAATGAAAAAAGAGATAAAAAACAGATTAGTTTTCCAAAGTGCTTCTTGTACAGTTTTCAAGCGGTGGGATTGTCTTTGCAGACTATTACCCAAGACCTGAGTTTACACAGCCGTGGACATCTTGATTTCAGCGATCGACGCGATATTGACAAGACGCTTTTTTGATGGAGTAGGATACAGATGACAGACTTTCTCGTCTTATTGCCCTTGAGAACGCTAGATTCGGATATTTTGGTGATAATAGCAGAATAATAAAGCTAGAATATTATCCATTCCCCTTGCATCCGTTTTATCTGTTGTAGGCCATCAACCTGAGATTCTAAAATGATAATTTACTTAGAAAGTAGACCATTTTTTTAAGATACCTCACAACTAATACGGTGACGATGATCTGATTGTTATTATAGTTATTTTTGATCTACGTCATCATATTTTAGAAAGAGAATTGAGACAATATTCAATTACACAGAAGTATCCATTTACAATCAAAGACAGTTTCCATCAACGAGCAGGGTAATTCTCAATTGAGTGTGGAATGAAAAAAGAGATAAAAAGATATGTGCCGGCTATGCTTACAGAATCATTGTTTGTTGAGTGGCAAAAGCGACAGTTTGTCTTTTTATCTGATTTCTCACTCCACAGGAAAAGATAAAAACCACCAGAGTTCAGAGGTTCAGACCATGGGTTTGTAATCTACTTTATCATCACTTAGTATGCCACAAAAATTCTTCAGTTTTACCTATATAATAAAATTCAGAGGAACAGTTTTGTAAAGGCGATGTAGGAGGCTTCCTTGAAGAGTTTTTGATAGGAGTTCTAAATGACGTTTCCTAACAATTTTTTTACAATATTCTGCTTTACAGGTAGTTTATTTATCACCATGCTTTCCTGGTGAAATAGAATAAGTTCATCCCAGTGGATTTGTCTTATTTCTTGAGTATTTTAAATTTAAACTAAGAATTGAAATAAAACGATCTTGCAGTCACTGCTTTTTAAAGAAATCTTATTTTGACAACGAGATCGTTCGGCTGCAAGGGAAACTCTAGGTTGTCATTCACATATCTGTATCAAAAGATTTGATTGTCAAAATCACTATTTATCGGGAGCTGCTTAGTCTTGAAATTTTATAATTCCAAGTCAATTAAAGACTAGATTAGTTTCAAGTAATGATTCTAAATCTTTTCCAAGGAAGGCGAAACATTTGATAACTTGATAGAAGAATAAAACGAGCAATTTTAAAAAGAAAATTTTCAAGAGCTGCTAATTTGGTAAATATGTCATAATGTGTGGAAAATTTATTTTGTTTCCAAGCTTGAATATTAAACTTAAATGCTGGGAAAAATAAAACAAAAAAAATCATCGACTTCAATGAAATGTTAATAAAAATTAAATACTCACAACTCACGTACTAAACGTTTAAAATAAAGTATTCACTTTCAACTGAGGAAATTTTAAATAAAATACAAGTAATGTTTTGAAGACGGCGCCTAATATTTTATGAGTTTATAAAAATTCTATGTAATATTTTATGAGTTCATGAAAAATTTAGCGCCGATCAAAATTTTAATTGCATTGGATTTAAAATTTTCTCAGTTGAAAGTGAATACTTCATTTTAAACTTTTTAGTACGTGAGATGTGAGTATTTGATTACCATTTCATTGAAGTCGGTTTCTTTTTTAAAATTTTTTTATTCAACAGTTATTATATAGAACACCGCTTTTTATGGATTTGTATTGTGTGGACCTATCGCATGAAATCAATGACACGGTGGTATGAATCATTAGTTAGCTACTTTTGATAAGCAATTGATTTGAATGCATACGAAATCCATCTGTGCTTCCGTGACATAGTTTGTTTGGTAAAATAAGCAATTATTATTGCTCATCAGGAATAATTCCATTTTTTATTTTCTTATCAATTTGCCTTCCATAAGAGCTTCTTGAATTTAAATGTTTATGATGACTGCGAGGAGTTCAAATGATTATTTGTATTTGCTGATTGCTGGAAGAAGAGGGGAATGGTCAGAATATAAACAGGAATGAACATAGATGGAGGCCGAAGCGTGACGTCACGTAGGCGGCTGCAAGCAGTCGTGCGTGCCCACGCAGTCCGTGGCTCGCAGTCACAACTAAAAACAGAGACATTAATAATTTTTTCCTTGCTGACTGGCTGTGGCTCGTACACAATTGACCGACTTTCTGCTGCTTCACGAGCAAACACTGCAGCACAATTATATCATACCACTTTTTCATTTGTAAATAGGGTGGAAAAAATTATTAAATCAATTAAAAGTAGGCCAATTAACTCATCAACTACATGACTTAGTGGGGCTAGAATTTCACAAAGATAACAAGAGTGACAAACGAGTATCCAATGTTTGGCCGACTCACTCAATGCCGTAAAGGATCAAGGCAGTAATAACAAATAGTCAATATTAATCACCTACAACAGTGAAGGCAGTGACCCCTGCTTTTAAAAGGACAAGAATTATAAAATTGTGGAAACGTAGAGAAAAGATAAGTTTTTTCCATTAGACTATAAAGTGTATGAAACAAATAGAGTTTGTCTATATTCTAACAAGAAGTTTTGGGCAAGCCACTCAACACCCTCTATCATCTTCATTATTATGACTGCCTCAAAGGATTGATATTGCTTCAGAAGTAATATTCACTACCGGTTCATGCAGAGTAAACTTAACAGTTACTTTTCAACAGAACGTAACTTGAAAATCTAACAAGATGGAGTAAGTTGCTGTATTATTGTGTGGAGTTACCTTTATATTCCACTTTTTTTCGATAAATATTTGTTGTTTTTCTATTCATGAAAATAATTGTTCTCAGCATTGTTTGAGATCGGATGATAAAAGCCTTTATCATTTTCTATGATCGCAGAATCAATAAAGTCTGACTCAATTGTTTTATCGTAAGCGATGGCGCCTACTGTATCACAAGTTCAACACTGAAAATCTTGGCAGAAAAATATGGTAGAGGGCTACTCAATAAAGTTTGTATGAATTTCTTCTAGATGTATTTCAAAACCAGATAATATACTCCACTCTTCTTATATAGTCCTTGGAAAAATGAATCGAAATGTTCCTGCATTCTACAAATTGTTTTACTTATATGTGCCAAACAATATCATTTTCTATTGGCTTCATCTTAAACTCTTCTGTCTTACCTTGAACAATTTGTTTCCAATCCTTTTCATTGGAGAAAGTTATCCATTTCAATATCCCGGAAAAAATGAAAAAACTTTGTAAGAATAGGTATTTTATGAGCTTGAAGCATCTATTGTCTACAGAATTGATCAAATACTTGTTTCATAAGCATCACATTAGTAGGTAGAAATATTATAAATTTCAGGGAAGCAATTCTGGTACAAGTACTCTATGCCCTATGTATAATTATATATTTGTATATAGAGATGACTTTGAATATATAATCTACATTCATGTTTAATTTCACGGTTTTCTTCTTCCATTATTCTTCCATCATATCAGTTTCCAACAGCTTCCTTGTACACGATTTCAACTTAGTAAGTACATCTTGTGTTTCCTTGTGGAGTACGTAATTTATCCCAACATTCCATACTTGAGCAACTGAGCTCATACACATATGATAGACAGCTATAAATAGTTCAGTTATCTGAGCAAGAGACAAAAGCCTAACAAGGATCGCACATTTAAAACTATTGTTCTAGATCATCACTCTCTCAACTACTCCTATACTCTAATATTTATTATCAAATCACAGTCACGCAGACTTCTTCAAAAGTGAAAAAATACTTGTCAGCAAGAAGACAAAACCTAGATTAGTTCAGTGGATGTGTAGGCTACAAAATTTCTCGTGCTACATAACGTTTCTGACTACGTCTCCCCATTGAATTGAAATGATGGTATGCTATGTGATCCTACGCACTGTTGAATGGATGAAGCGGCTTTACGAAATGGTTGCCACAGATATGCAGCTAGGATCACGTGTGAGTAGTTGAGTAGTGCAGAGTGTAGAAACAACAATGGGGTGACAATTGGTAGAGAAAGGTTGGTAGAAGACGTTTGGTACACTAAATAACCGGGGAAGGTTTTCACATGCGTCGTAAACATAAAAATGATAGAGCCGATGTCGTAAAAGCAGCGTCGCGACGCCCGAGTTATGCAAATTGTGACGTCTGCGACACCGTAAAACGTTAAATTATCCCAGCGTCGCTCGACGGAAGTCGCTTGTGATCCTCTATTACATCATACACGACTTCCCTGATCTTGTTGGCAGCAGCCGACCTGGCAAAGCCTTTTCCTGCCCCTCTGCACCACAATTTGTAAGCACAACTTCTTACTGCTCAAAACTTTTTTATATCCCCAAGGTGTGCCGAAAAGAGATTTCGTTTGTTCCTCCATGGCAAGTCGTTTACTCGTTTTTACAACATACCTGTTTTTGGATAAGAAATGCAGATATAATATACTGTTATAATGTTGTTATATAATAGAATGCACTAGATAACATTTTAAAGTTTGAAATACTTTGAAATTTTCAAAATATGGATTGATTGAATAATCAATATGATAATTATTATCACTGGCAACAATTGAGTTACAGCATTTCTTCAGTGGACCTGGCATAGCTCTGTCAACTTAGTGTGGAAAGCAATTTAAAGCCACCTCATTCCTTGCTTGCATAGTCCGCTTTTCACCGAAGCAAGACGTATTCTTTACGTATTCGACGTGTCGAATACATACTTCATATACTGAACCGGGATAGACGGTTCAATTATATGAGAGTAGAGATAGATAATCTAGGACTTCAGGAATTTGGATGAATAGATTTATTATATTTGGTGTTTATGGAACTCATCAATAAAGGCTGAAAAAATTACGACAAAATAAGTCATATCTCTGGTTTGTATGGAGGAAAAGGCTTAGCTTATTGTTTCTCTCTTTATCCATTATGTAGCATTCCAAGGGGTTAGTGGTGGAGATAGTGTCCATTAGCCATTAGAGTTTTTGAAAATCGTCACTCTCTCAGCGTGATGGTCCCGTTAAAATAGTTGAATTCAGGAATTAAATCATGTAGTTCCAATTTCTTCAAAAATCTGTAGTATTGGGCCTAGTGAGCAGCGTATAATACTTTGCAGTGCCGTTAGAAGGAGAGTGGTGGGGTGGAATTACATTTTTTCAGTTCTCTGCCTATAGCTGGTGTTTTTGTGAGAACTTCTTCTAATAAAACTCAAAGGTTATAAAATAATAGAAAAATGAGCTAATAAAACTCAAATTTACTAAACATTTGCTACTCTAGATAATTACAAAAATCTTCACGGTTTCCCAAAATAGATCATTTTGGTATTACAGTGACTCAACCCCCCAAAAAAGTATCGATTAGGACATTTTCAGGTTCCTGGTACCTCATACTTTGAGCTACCCTACCTTGCTGCTCCAAAATGTAAGTGGATGGGGGGGGGGGGGGCTGACTCTAACCCTAACTTTGGCCCCTTCTTCTCACCTTTCAACGGTTAATTGTACCCCACTGAGTGGTAGCGCATTTTTTCTCATCTCTTTGAGACGATCCAAACTCTTATGTCACATGGAAAATTACGACCACAATTGAGAATTTCACTTAAAGAGGTGAAAATGGATACGGTAGTCCTGAATGGTGATTTTTCAATATTGAGGTAGCTCTAAATCAAGAACTACTGAATATAAAAACGCAAGGTTAGTCTCAAATTGTAGGTAATTGCTTCAAATATGATGTCAGTACCATTAAAAATTCAATTCTCTCGTTAGATAAAACTAAAAGACATTTATTTATGTTACAAAAATGTCAGTGTTTGAAAAATTAATTAATTTATCATTACATCCTAATTATTTTGGGTTAGAGAAGTTACTAATAACCTTACTTTTAGCAAATTGAATTTTTTATAATACACCAATAATATGATTTTCTAATAAAAAGACCATGAGTTATTGTTATTCGCAATTTTATAATATATTTAATTTAATCATTATCATAGGTATAAGTTGAGTAGAATGATATTATTGGTGTCATATTAGTCAAATAAAAGCTTCTGAGTAACTTCTCCGTTCACACAGAATTTGGTTTTATGTCGTCATGGTTTACAAAGCATCTTCAACGTATTTATACAAATGAAGTCATCTTCATCTGTATCTAATTTCTCAATCAGCTTCTAGACAATCGCATGGTATTGTAGTTCTGAATCTGGATTTCTGGGTCAAATGATAAATCTGAGTCAATTGCTCATTATAACTAACAGTCTGCAAAGTTTTGCCGCGAGCTTCCAATACGGGTTGGATCTACTTGCATGGATTTCATATCGGTCAAATAATTGCTTCCATATGACTTGTTGTCTACATGGAACAATTTCGCGTCATTCTACGATAAGAAAGGTGCTTCAGCGAGGTGACAATAATTTCCTCGAGTAGTGCATGAAGGTCCGTCCGATCGGACAGCCACCTTTCTTCGGGGGCGGAAAATCGGAACGGGACGCTTATCGAGTGGCGAGAGGCGGCAGCTTCCGCCCCCGGAGGTGTCATTGTGACCGCTGCCTCACAAGAAGCGCAGCAAAGTCGAGCGTCAGCCTCGTCACTATCTCGTCGAGGAGGAAATTTGGAACAGGGTGCAGCACCACCGTTCTGTGTCAGTTTTACGAACGGTGTGCGCTAATAATAATCCCATTGACATTCCCGTGGCGAGTGTTGGTGGGGAGGGGGGGAGGAGGTAGTCGAGATAGGAGCTTCCGACTTCAACGTCATCCCCCCTCACATCCCTCACCATGACTCTATGGGAGCATCTCATTTCCTGGCAGGATAGCCAGGTGAGATAGCCTCGGCCTGCCCGCCCTGTGGTCCCATTTCCTGTACACTCACTCCTCCAACCCAACACCAACACCAGCAAACACACACACACACACACACTCGGTGTCGTCCAATGCCTTCCACTCCCGTCGCCATTTTCTACATCGGGTTACACAACACACGTGTGGTGATGTAGGCGACACCCGCATAACTTGCTTTTTCCATCGGGCTTCTGGCCTGAAAATTAGTTCAGGTTTAAAATAGAAATCAAAGTCTCTTAGAACTACACTCTTGATTCATCTAGGTAACAGGAATCAAAAACTTACATCATTAGTCATCAATATGAATCTGTTAGGAAACAAGATAAATCTATGTTTCAAGCTATTATACGTTTAGCTATAAAATAATCTATAGTAACCTATGAAGCTAGCTGCAACTGTAACTAGCTGTAGCTTGTAGCTTGAAAGCTATAACTCATGTAAATGATTTGTTATGCACTCTTACTGCAAGTTGAACTGAATGCTTACCATTGTTCCAAAATAATGGTTCTACTTGCAACGTTCGAGTGAACCAGGTAAAATATTTATGTGTTTTAATTTCCCAATTGAAATGCATTTCTGTCTGATAGCCCATAAAGGAGTTCCTCCAATCACTTTAGAAGAAATACAGTGTTGAATAAAAGTAGTTCATTCCATTACAATGAATTGATAACCCCTTAATGGGTTTATCTAGTGAAAACAAGAAGTCATTTTTCCAATTATAAAACCAATAAATCTCTTGATGTTACCTGAGAAAGAAGATAACAGGAGGAAGCTCTCAAGTTCCCGGTGAAGTTTAAATTGACACCACATGATCCAACCAAATACTTCATTCTTGATAAGTATTGCTACTCAAAATCACTTGGGGATGAAGATTCAAAACATTCCAATTAGAAGTTTTGGAATCAACTAACCACTGTAGCGTGACAAGACACCATACTTAAGTAACAATCTAATGTAATTTTATTGAAAAAGGTCAGTTATTTAGAAATCTAGTCTACTCTAACGATTGGGATTTAAGAGTATTACTCATCAGAGTGATTAAACTCCTCAAAGCGATTCCCAAAATTCTTTATAGGATGATTATTACTTCTTATGACACAATAATTACACTGTTATCAAAAACTGGTACACAATCAAAAGGGTTGGAGCAAGAGGACTCGAGCTGGCACGATGTGTACCGGGTGCCATCAAACGTACAACTAAACAAGAACTTGCGTTAAAACGCACATACAATACAACTTCAGATTTCTATACAACAAAGTATTAGAAAAGAAGAGAAGAGCATCATAATAAGACCTTTGTGCACATGCAAAACTATCCACCTCAATAAAAAGGAACGCCAGGTAAGTTTGAAACAAGTCATTCAGATTGTACATAGTTTGCAATGAGAGAAGTCTTCCTAATTTTCTTTCAATTCATCGGCGTTGAATGTGTGGTTTTGTGAGGTGAAGAATAGACACCTCGTACTTGCTCGCTTGCTAGTGAATGGGACTTAGTGCGGTGGCGTCACCCCCCCTAACCCTTCCACCGCCCCCTGACTTGCTTGTTTCTTCGGTCGAAAATAGACAAAAGCTGCGGCATTCACACCTCCTTGTCAACTGTAATCCCCTATTAAATGTGCTCTATTGAAAGAAACGTGGAAACAATGCTCCACGTCTTTGTATACCTCCCTCCCGCCACTAACAATTCTTTCTCCCTTCCTATCCCACTATTTTCTTCTCTTATCTCTTTTCTTCCCAATCCCATGCACCTCAGCTCTCAATTAATGTAAGATAATAGTTTTGAAATTGTATTGCCTTGTTCATCAGACAAGTGAGCTTAATGACTTTCGACCTGACAGTTAGAAACAGATCCGTCGTCAGTTGAAGGGTACACACTGATCCGGCGTGTTTACCCATCAATGTCACCTACAATAACCTGTCAAATCAGTGCGCAGGATATCAGATATTGCAAACAAGAATCAACAGCCAGATAGACTCACGTTGATCCAAATAAAAAACCTTTCATTGTCGCATCACAATGATTGACATCGAATGCTGTCGGTTGAATTTTCTGGTGATCATCATCTTTTGGAATAATTTTCGGTCTTGAACTATTGAACAGAGATTGAAGATGAGATAATGTATATGATCATCAACTCTCATAAATGGTCCATTAAATGAATACGTCTAATTTTATCTCATTCTAGAGCCATGACATTCTGACATTGTAAAGTTGATAATTAATTACATTACAGTACTGCAAAGTAGTGAAATTTATTTTTTCCACAAACTTGAAAACTGTGTTCAAGTGAAAGATCCGTCTTAACAAGTAAAACTACAGAAATAGAATAGTAGCAGCTTACATTTCAGTTTGACTCGTTCTGATTGGTACCATTCGTTACAATGCCTACTACGATGTATTTCCTACTTTTCATTTCCTACTACGTGAACTTTTTTCAGATTGGAATTATTTTTTTTATTGACGTCTGGTACAACAAGTCTACTTTGCAAGTCTACGTTAATGAACTGATCAAAGTCAAATCAATTTTCACAAACAAAACCTGAGAAAATTCTCCGATGGAATTTTACGAATATATAATTGAAATAGTTTTTTCTATATTAGCACTTACAAAAACATTTTCTGAGAGGCGTTTTAAAACCTTCAGCTATGGCAGAGTCGAATTATTGGAAAGCGCTAACATTGAGACGTTGTCGGGCTCGGGGGCTGTCAGTTGGGGCGCTTGTCTCTGATTGGATACGACTCTGGCTGGCTGATGTTTCTCGAGGTCTCGAGTTCGAATCTCGTTTAGGCATGGATGTTTTCACCTTGTCTTCGTTCATCATGCAACAGGTTCACACACAAGTCTCAAGACTCAAGTGGGCATCATCTGGAAAAATTGTTCTTCTGTTTTGTTAGCTGTTTTTCATCAAATAAACATTAGATTCGTACCTCATTATGCAGAAAGATCTCAAATTTATCCCTCCATCATTATTATTATTTCATCTTATAACAGCCAATAAAATTAGGAATAAGGTCAAAAAACTAAAGCAAGTTTGACCATCCTTGGCATTTCGTTATTGAGAAATCATAGTTGAATTTTGAGATTATTATAGGGAACTAAAGGATATATTCATTTACCCTTTGAACTATTTCACAGGTTAAAAATATCTTTCTCACCATTAGAAAACAAAGTGCATTTTTTGGACATTGCCTAAAGGTAATTAGATTAGATGCCTCCTAATCAGATCAATTATTTCATTTCTATAGAACATACGTGTAAAACGTATTAAAAATGAGAGATTCACTTGCATTCGCTTGCACGGTAAGGAGTTCAAGAATTGTAAAGATAATGAGTTAATTATCTATTATACGCACATGAATCAGTCTTAAACTTAATTGCATTGATGTACTAAACATGAAAAGATTCACTATTGGAATGAAGCAGCATTCTTGTACGGGACTCGCATTACATTGTTAAAAGTTTCTAGGTTGCACTGCAAAACATGGTGATGAATGACACGTGATGTGCGACTCATTAGCATGAACAGTAGAATACTCTAGAAACAGTCACATCAGGTAGTTCGTTACAGATGAGTTTTGCTATTAGTGGTCCAAAAGTATGATTCATGCACGTTAGTAGTTTGCATTGAGACCGGAAACTGGAATTGTTGATAGGCTAATGAGCCATTCTCTATTCTGACAGTGGCAGGTGTTGATTTCTCATAAAATTCTTCCATCACAGTTTTTCTCGACACTTTCTTGCACTGCATCTCATTCTCTTGTTTTCATTTTCTTCTCTCTCCATGCTCATCCTTCTTCAATAATATTTCAGAAACTTCCTTCCTGTTCCAGTAATGACAGAGAAAGCATGACAGCTTGCCTGCTTGGATAGTTGTAATTACTATTTCATTGTCTCTTAGATTTGGAGAGAGACCCAACATTGACCTTATTCACAGCAACTGTTACTTTGAGCTCACCTTGTTCACAGCAGTAGTTCATACTTTTAAATATAATATTAGTCTTTTTAATATTTTATGGATGCGTTGTTATTTGCAGATGATTTATGGATAATCCAGAAAAATGAAACAAGCTCCAGAGACCTGTTCACCTCCTAGATAAATTGTGTAAATATAATAATTTTTGAATTTCTATTTCCAAATCCAAAGTTATGGCATTTTGTGGCCAGCATCCTGTAAGAACCAAGATTGTAATAGATGATAAAGTACTAGAGCAGGTAAAATTTCCTGGGATGTGACATCAGTTTTAATTAACTATTATTTATTTATTTATTTATTTTTATTTATTTATTTATTTATTTATTTATTGTGACAAATTTACAAAGAGTGTGAAGGTGCAACAGATTCAAGTCCAAAACTGCTCCCTTCACAAATTTTGAATAAAATTATCTTGTTTAAAAGGAGATTCCGTTATTGACAATAAATAGCTAAATTTCAGTCAGTATACGGTAATATCTAAACCACAAGAAAGTAGAGTGCAGGCGGCAGAGAAGCGATTCTTGCGACAAGTGAAGAGTTGTGATCGAAGGGATCACATAAGGAATGACAATATTCTGGCAGAGATGGATGTCTATCGCCTAAATGAAAAAGTTGTTCAGTACCGGCAATATTGGAAGGAGCATGTTAAAAGAATGTCAGCGAAAAGAATCACACTTCAAACTCTTTTGTATAAACCACACGGCAAAAGAGATGTTGGGAGACCATTAAAGAGATGGCAATAAAGCTTCATTTTGTATTATCTTGTAGAACAGATTGAAAAAATATATAGGCTATTGTGAGTCGGAACAGGTAACTGCCTAATCCTTGGAAGCAAGGAGAAGAAGATATTAGTCGCAGTTTTAAGCTACTTCTTCCATCTTCAATTTCATCTATATCATATATTCCATATATATTCTTATTCTTTATTTCAAAACTCTTCTTCACCGGCTAACGGTATCGAATGAACCTATTGGAAACGCTAAACTTATATCACCTTTGTAATAAATATTTTGTTTTTCTCTCTTGTTGTAAACAGGCAAATTCATGACTTGATTTGTGTTGTTTTGTTTTTTTCGTTTTGAATTTGATATAGAGATGTTGATTTGAAATGGGAATAGAAACACTACAGTATTCTCCTCATTCTATCAATGACATTACTACTAGAATGAATAACTAAGGCTACACATTATCACAAGAACTGAAGTGTTTCCACCTCAGTCATCAGAGTTGAACAGTCATCTCTTCTTTATTTTGTTAGTATAAGTATAATGGCAAATGATGTAGAAACGAAGTATCCTAACATCATAAATATTGAAAGAAAACATATTTTGAATTCATGAATTTTTGCTATCTGCTCTTTTTGCAGGCCCAGGATTATAGGGGTAAGAGTGTTCACAGAAGTAGGGTGGTAGACTGAATTAAATCTATATATGGTTAAATCTTACAAATAACAGTCGTGGATATCGGTTTGATGACAGTCTACCTGATAGCTACAAAAACCAGAATGTAATGTTCTGCAGTACTCTTCAAAAATAATTAAATAACTAGAAAATTGATTTTGTTATTCATGAGAATAACTATTTCTGATCAGGGCGTTTTCCAAAATTTTTCGGTGTGAAAGCAAGTGAGAAACTATTTTGGGGTATATCACCCGCAAAGAGGTCCTCATCTCCACAAAAAGCACAAATATAGCGTATTTCAGAGCCGATTGAGAATTTCGGAAAGGGTGTACCCCCAAATCCCCATTGGATCTGATTATGCATTCAAAGAAATTCCCTGATTCAAAAACATTTTACACACTAACCTAACCAGGACTACACTTACTATTAGGCTATCTATCAACATTAGTTGAATGAGAAATAGTTGAGTTGAAATCAGAAGAGAAACTGCTATTAGGAAAAATTATTTTGTCAAGATAAGCCTGCAAGAAGGACTACTCAAAACGAAAATAAGCTCTGATGTTGAACAATCGTTGAAAAAGAGCGTTCTGTAGAGCAATCTATTATACCCACTTATTTATAGCATACTATACCTACTTATTTACTTATCTAATGCCTACTTTTACCCTACTTAAGCAGCCCATAATTTTGCTACTCAATTTTAGACTCATTTACATGTAGACTAGTAAAGAGTCTCTAAGAGAGCTCCAATTTCCAATATAATAGGTATTTACGTTTGGACATGCCTTATAAATAGTATGTCTAAGCACCTAACAATATAATCGTTTTATAGAACAGATTTTTTACAAACTCAAATTTCGCAAAAACGATTACAATCAATCATCTATATCAATCAAAACTACATCTATCACTACCACAGCTTTTAGAAAATGGAAGCCAAATAGATGGATGGCATAGCCACTAGTGGGAGCATGCATTGTTGTGGTTGTTGTTTTGGTCGGCTACATGATTGAAGAAGTTCAGCGCCCGGAGCCTGGGGCCATTGCGTCTGATTGGCCGGAGTTGAACGAATTTCTAATTGCAGCAGCAGAGCAGCGGAAGCGACAGTGACGGCAACCGACCGCTTGGTCGCCTTCCTTTATCACAGCTCACAGCTCAGAGCTAGCTGGCTCCTCGCTCCTCACTGGCGCCATTCGGCCGTTCTCATTAACACAACGTTCAGTCAATCTTCTACTTCTCAGTTACGAATCACAACCAAGTAATGTCACAATAAGTAAAGCTACAACTCAGAACTGCTTTTATCCAATCGCAATACTTTTCCATCAATTAAACTTGTCTGTACACTCATTTGAAATATGATAAATTATTATTTTGCAGGCATGAACCCCTTGGTGAGGAGGGGCTCATTCTCAACTGACCCTAGAAAAACCTTCACTCGTATTTGTGTCTTTTATAATCGGGAGGGCATTTTTAGGTGATATTCCCGCGAAATATTTTTCCCTCTTCATAGCCACCCCGAACAAAAAAAAAAGGGACTGATAGAGCACATGCAGAAATCTGTAGGACTATCGCAATTCAAATATTGAAAAAGTAGATTGGATTCCCCATCTAGTCTTTAACCTCTAGTAGTGTGGGCAATCTCTAGAAGTAATAACAAGTAGTTCTGTGAACAGTAGACCTTACACCGAAAAATAAGGATCCTTGCACAGAGGAATACACTTGATGTACATGATGATAATGTAATCATCATATCAGAATTAAACACAGAAATAAACGCATCACATTCAAAGAAAACTTCCAGATTAAACACAATTTATTATCCTTGATCCAACACAATTATCCTTGCCTAAGGTCGACCCCTCAGGAATTCTGAAGCAACACAACTTGGAAAAATATAAGGGAGGGGATAAGCACCTAAATAAAAGCAGTTCTATTTTCACCCAGCCAATTATCTGACGCCTACTTATGTTGTTCCAGTCAGCTGATTGCTAAAATAAGATTTCACGTATAGCCTATGATGAATGCATTTATAGAAAAATATTAATTAATTTTTCATAATTATCATTTACTTGGTAATCACTTGATATCATACTTAATTACAATATTAGAAATGATTTTTTGTTACTCTTGAACAAATACGGTTAATATAATGAATGATATTTTGATCCACATGAAGGTTCAACCAGAAGGCTCGAGGGCTTTCTTGTGATCTGTTTTCAATTGCATATAATGGAGAAGCTAATTTAAAAAATCATATGTTTCCTATAGAAAAAGACCTGAGTATCTTTCCTTTCTTTCCCTCTTAAAAACCTTCCCTTTAAAAACCCTCTTAAAGATCCATGCGAAATTTCATTGAACGCGTTTAGCCGTAAATGCGTTACAAACAGAGACACACAAATGCAGAACGTTCGACTTGAAATAGAGACATCTCTTCGTTCGGTCAACTAAACTTACAAATTTGTGGTTGGGGGTGGAAAAAACTGACTTTTTCAAATAAAACATTTTGTGATTAATTTCTGATTTTCTCAGATTGGAACTAAACTACTGAAATATTGTTTGAATATTATTGTGGTTGTGGGGGGGGGGGGAGTTGTGAGATAATTGATAAATACCTTTTCTCATGAGGTAGAGGTAGAGCATGAAAACTCTGGAGACTTTCACTCGAAAAAATTTCTAAAATAATCCCCTTTAAAGCTAGGTTCGAAAATCTTAATTACACTGGAAAATGAGGGAGGAGGTGAACAAATTTTGAAATTATTTGTTAATAGATAATTCTTGATTTTTAAGATTGGATATTAATATTAAGCTGCTAAAAATTCATAGTAACCTTTCATCAGGTATAAAGGGTGATTTCTAAGGGGCGTCAAAACTTCTGGACTTTTCAAATATTGATTTTAGAAATTCCTAAAAAAGATCAAGCAATTAAAATTGAGCCGAAAGTGTTCTTGAACTTTTTTTCTAAATATATTACCTCTTTTGAGAGAGGTGTGTTGGGCGAGTGAGGTCTACTCTTCTCAGAACTTCTAGTTCACAACAGTGAAGAAAGGAGAATAAAATGAGGGAGAATTAATGAGGGAGAATTAATGATATAACATATTGATATTATTGAACCATCGATACCAACCATTCCAATTGTAAACAAAGGAGATGAAAATCTATAAACTGGAAGATTAAAATAGCCTAAAAAAAATTTATCAACTACTTGAATAAAATTCAGTTGTGAAAAAGACAGAGAAACAATGCTCGGCGTTTTAGATATTCGTTTTCCAATAATAACTAAGTAGTCTTATCGGAGTTCAAAACAAGCGGTAGAAAGATCTCAATTATGAAGTTGAACGAATTTTCATCAAAGATGATAGCAAGTTGATTAAAATATAGGATATTTATCTTTATTCAGATTTGAAATTGGGAAACAGAATGAAATACTACATTCTTACTTACTCCAATCTCGTGCATGTCCTTGAAAGACATTGATAGTTTTCAAGTGGAAAATTTCATACTGTAAGCTACGAATTCAAGCAACATACAGTATAATATAGAAAATTGATACTACGCTACTAGATAACAAAAGTGAGGTCGAGTGATCCTGGCTTAATTGGCTTGATCTGTTAGCTTCGAGGGTGGAAGTCGATGATAGAAGTGGTTGAAACGAGATGAAATTGCAGAGGCCTTGAGTTTTGCAAAGAATACGAACAAAAATTCAATCGGTTCAAAGATTTGTATATTCCAAATAAACCCTAAATGAAAAGAATCTGTGAAAATCCGTCAATATATTGCATGGGGAACAAAATAATGGATGCACTTGTTTAGAAAACCGATTTCAATCATCACATCATTAGAATCACAAACTGCCTTCTTATGAATTCCCTACTCAGAGAATAATGAACGTACTATTTGAGATGTAGTGCACATCTATAGAATACGTAGAAATAATTTGATCACAGTAGGCTACAAAATACTATTGGCTCTTCGTTCTTTCATCAATATATTCAAACCCAAACTATAAATCGTATGTAGTACACATCATGAATCGCTAGTTTACGAATTCTATTATATTTCAAGGATATTCCTATTCTCAAACAAGCAATTCATTGGCCTAGATAATGTTGAAAATAATTTCAAGGAGCCCGTCAATAGGAATAGCCCTATTTGAGGTTTGCAGGATTTTATAGTCGTAAGCTATGTGGTAATTGAGTTGTGTTTCAAAGGGGTTTGAAAAAATTAAAAGCAGTTAGAAGAATAAAGGTTTTTCAGGCTACCCAAAGTAAATAAATCTGTATTCAAGCAGGCATTCCAATATATTGCCCCTAAATATTTTAATCAACTGCCGCTATATATTAAATCGCCTGGAAATATAAAATTATTTTTAATGCAACTTTTCGGAATTTGCTTTTCACTTTTCAAGATTTAAATTTCTTGAATTACTCATTAACATAGTCCATGATGATTACTCTCAGTATGGTGAATGGGGATTACAATTTAATCTAGTTCTTGAGCAATTGTAGCTTTCAATTTATTATATAATTTTCGAAACCACCTATATTCTTGTTAAGATTTTGTTGTAAGTCTTTTTATTTCACAGACGACATAGAATGCGAGTTATTTTTAAATTGATGCGAGTTTGGACTCACTATTCAAGTGTTTTCTTATTTTGTTTTTTTTTTTTAGTTTTAGTTTTGTTTTTTGTTTATTTAGTTTCATTTTTGCTTTGGCCACGATTACTGGTAAATGTGGCCAAAAAATTCCTGTTTTATAAAATTGAGAATTATGTATCACAATTGTGGAGGAATAAATTTCATTTTCATTTTCATAAGTTAGCATAGAAGAATATAGGATAGAATCGAATGAAAATTTATTTCTGCAACGCAACATACAAGAATACATTCTGTACGTTTACAATTTAAAATAAATGATTTTCGAACAAAATTAATTAAACAAAATACTGTGATTAACAGAAACATCAGGCACCCCTGTAGTGCATAATTATTGGGGTTACCTTTGTGTTACTTGTGGGGCTACCAAATTGCATTGGGGCTACCAAATTGTATCATTATCTATAAAGATAATGAGAAGAATATCATAGGTAAGAGATTTTATTATTGGTTATATTGAATATTGAATTCTTGTTGATACTGTCACAAAATTCATAAGTTATTTCGGATCAGTAGGAAATTCACCTTCAATTATTCAAGGTGACTGTAAGATGATCATAATCATGAGATAAACCATATTTTGTTATTGGTTACTACTTGTTACAATTTGATTAGTAATTTATTTATGAATGAAGGAAGGGAGATGTAAATTCAGCCCTGTCAATGTCTGAGTCATGGGTGTAAGAAAACAGAAATAGATTGAGACACTATTGGAAAATTGGTTGAGGTAACCTATAATATATATTCATTGCCGGTATTACTTAAATAATAAATTGATAGGTCTAATAAATCTACTGTGTAATTGTATTCAATGCTCCGAGGATTCGCCTGTTAAAATGGAAATAAAAAAATTTAAAATTTAATTAAAATATTATAATTATGGCATAAGTAAACGTCTGTGTGAAATTTCCTAGTCTATCCCGGTTTTCAAAAAAAAAAAAAAAATAATAAAAATACAATACAGGTCTTAGTTTTCAAATAATTCCGCCTTGAAACAATGGAACAAACAATCACACTTGAAAAAATATTGGAAAAAATTAATCCCAAAAATTTATAATATTGATATTATAAAAATAGTGGTTCATACTATTGAATCACTAATTAAAACCTTAAATAAAGTTATCGCTATTTTGTAGGATACACTTGGGCTGAATTTGGAACTGATAACTAGCAACGCATACTCCTGGCATGTTGGTTCTTATACATATATATATATTTGAGCATAGAAGAAAAAAGGCTAAGTATTTGATGATGTGTGAAGGCAAGACCAATCGATTTACTTGTTATTATTTTGAAAGCATATGTAATTATCTCTCTCAGCAGTTGTTGCTCGAAACCCCAATTTGTTATGGACAATTCACGTTTTTATAGTGAGTTGATGCCACTTCTTTTTGGCTCTCTATATATACCTGATAATACCTGAGACGAACGAGAAACAACAGATTTCTTCCTCTCATTGTCTTTGACAATATAAAAAGGTTTTAGTATTTCGCCTTAGAACAATGGAATTACTTAATTTTCAAGCTGAGAAACAACATGACATAGTAAATATAATACACGGCAAAAACAACAATATTTTCTTGTCATCAGACAATAGGTTAAAAACTGTAGCTACGATCTTTTCATTAAAAGAAGAGCAGATTCACCAACATATTTGATCTCAGCAACACAGCAAGCATCTTTATTTTTCATATCCAAATCCTCACTTCTCTATTATTAAATATAAAAGCTAACTATATCATGCATGGCTTGAAATCCGGGTGAATTGAAAATTGAAATTGGGTCAAACAAATACAAATTTTAGAATGAGCGTGGAAATTTTGTATTGTGAAGTCTACTCAAAACCGCAAACTATTAAATAACCGCGCACTGTTTAAATTAATAAATTAAATGTGGTTCATCTCCAAATTGAGACTAAATATATTATTTCAATTGCAGGTTGCAATATAAAAAATTACAAAATACAGATATAATAAATCATTTCAATAGCTAGCGGACTATCTCAAATCATATCAAGTTTGAAATGGAGAACATTCAAGAAAATTGAATGTAATGAAATTACTCTGGACGCATTATTTGAAGTCGGAGCATTTAGAACATTTTTCCACAGTTGATAATTTTCATCATCCTATCCTTAATCATAATCATTTGATTACAAATCAAATGAATCGTAATTTCTCTTTCATAATCACAGGAACATAAATCATAAGATAGAGAAATATTCATTTGTCAGCAAAAAGACCTAAGCGATGGTAAAAGTTAAAACAATAAATAAGTGCATTAAACGAACAAAATTTAAATCCGATGAATTTTTTAAAAATGAATCGCAATTATTAGAAAGCTGCTGAGAGACTATCAAAAAGATTTGAATTCTGTAATTTTTATTGAATTCTGTTTGCTGCATGTTAAACAGTTTTATTGACTCTTGGAAGAAAAGTAAACCTTTATTTTATTCATTTCGCTTATTTTTTCATAATGTTTTTAGTAAAACTTTGAGTTTATTATAGTAATTATATATCTGTGAAAATTTAAGTTATTTAAAAATAATTATTTTTACCATTTAATATTTTTCATTAACGCATTTGACTCCACGTCCGCTACTGAATTAGCCTAGTATTTTTTATTATTTTTACTTTAAACAATATATTATCTGAAGTGTCAATAGTATTAACATTATTATTTTAAACTGTTTCTTGTATTGCAGAGCTACTGGTCATACTGTTTAAGAACAGAACTACCAACTTATTAGTGGCATAGTATCAGTAAGTTCAGTAGTACAGCTGCTGTTCTGCAATGCTTGAAACAGTACTGTTTAAAGTACTTATTTATGATTACAAACATACAGTGCCGGGTTTGAAATCTGTGAAAATAGAGAGCGAAGTAGTAAGTTCGTGGTAGTAGTCTGTAGTTCTGTATTAATGCAAAAACAGTTGAAAATAATATTTAAAAACTAATTCTCAATGTAATAATTTATTTATTAAGATTATAATAACTAAAATAATATCAATTGTATAAATTAAAAAAAAAAAATGATCTCAGTTGCTAACGTGCGCCCAAAGCCATACATTTCCACTGTAAGCAGCATGAAGAGATGAATTTAGCTGCGGAGAAAAGTAGAGCTTCTCCTTCTAGAGAAGTGATGAGTGGCGGGAAGCAGCAATGGAGTTGCAGCAACTACTGCTGCGAGGAGGCAAGAGGCCGTCGTGGGTCATTGCCTTCCGCTTTGTCTCCTCAGCAAGCACTTGGGTTTTCTCCTGTGTCTCCTCTCCCGGCTCCCGACCGTAATAAGTTCATCGCAACATTATACTTTTTTCTCTCTCACACACGGCCGTGCTCTCGTTTGACCGGCTATGTAGCAATGTTTATAGTACGGCCTTAAAATAGGCTTTTTCCTGCAGGGGAAATACTAGTTTGATTAGCACTACTTGATTTTCGGCTGCTCTTGTACTATTTGCTAATCTAAAAATGATTCAATACAGTAGTCCCGATAATCCGAACTTATCGTAGACGAGACCTGCTCGGATTACACGATTTTCGGAATAACAGAAATTTACTCTAATAAGTTGTTATTGAGACGTAAATTTATTGATGACTGTCTAACGAATAATCGGTCTCAGCTATAACAAGACTAGCATTCGAAGGATCAAATTTTATGTCTTTCTGTAAATTAATCATATTAACTACAATCATTCATCCTTTTGTGAAGTATTTCAGTAGGAGCATAGATCATACTGAATCGAACTACTATTAGTTGATTCCTCTCATCAAAATAAAGAGAAAAATCATATAAAAATAGGTCCAGAAGCGCTTCGTTACTGAATAACTGAAGGTGACAGCTACCCCTATCAATTCACTCATCCAGAAACCTCTAGGGGCTTTATTTAAAAGTTAAATTAAATAGAGCCCTAGAGTTATAAAATCAAGTTTTATTGGTCAAAATACTAATTTAGCACGGTTGCTTTCAACTTGCTCATCTTGTGTGTCTGATCCAATAAAAAAAAGAATTACTGGGTGAACCGTACTTGAGGGCCTGTTTTTGGGCTTCGGGTGCTACAAGATTTTGTTTTCAGGATTGAATTCTCTGTAATTAACGTTGAATTAAATTATCAGTTTATTGACAGATAATCAATTTAGTCCAATTCAAACTTGAAAGCGTGTTTTTATAGATATCTTTCGTATTTTGTAAAATAGATCAATAATCACGGTAGATACAGATTTTAACAATTTAATTCTAACAATTGTTTATTGAGTTAATTAATAGGGATAGCTGTCACCTTCAGCAATCTCTATTCCAGTAACGATGCGTTTCCGGATCTATGCTTAAATGATTTTTCTCTTTATTTTGATGAGAGGAATCAGCTAGTGCAGTATTATCCAGTATCAACCTGTAACATTGTTAATCTTGATAGCAATTTCGAGAAAGTACCTTGTTATTTAAAGAATGATTAATATTAAATACTTCAAATACAATACTGGACACAGCAACAGGAAAATAATAGAAATTAAAAATAACGATGAGCATAACAAAGAAAATTACAAATATAAAACATTTTGATGAAAAATATCAAGGTTTTAATGTGCAGAGCTATCCTGACTCAATTCATAGTGATCTTGAATATTTACTGTACTTAGACATAATATGATCATTGGATCGTTGATAATTTCCCAAAACTATTAAATCTAACTGATTTCTATGTTGAACAGTTCTATGTTACAGCATAATGATCTGCAGCTGGAAGTGACGTTACTATGGAACTCTCGCACAACAAGCTACCTATGCATTTCTGCTGACATGAACAGGTCCACAGAGCTCGTGAATTAAGTAGACGTTAGGCGATTGTGTTTACCGATGCCGATTCGACTAAAATAGCAGCAGCAGGCTGCGAGAGTACGGCGCAAAGTTCAAGAATATTTTATGAGTTGCCTTTTGGAGCCAGAAGCTTTGACATTATTTGCTGGTCGCAAAAATAATTGATGTTGTTCATTGTTTGGCGAGAATGCACCCGGGGGATGCACTTGCCAGTGCTTTGTTGCCGTGCATAATGGCCGGTCGCGACGAACACACGAGTGGGCGCGCGTATCAGACGACGCGTTCATACGCTGCAGGCACCAAACCAACTCGACTTCGGCGTACGCTGTTAATTAGTGTTGATTACTGGTGATCAGTTAGTTGTCTGTTTCCCCGTTTCAATGAGCGTGCAGCTTCACTGTATATGCATGCAAACCTTACCTGTTGGCTGGACAAACAACATTGTTCGACATTTTCACTCGGCAAACTCCAATCATTGTATGTTTGGTTGGTCTTCTTTGCTCAAGGCTATAGCGCGTTGTACCCTCCAATGTACTATTTATTTGAATGAACCCTTCAATGCTATTGGAACTGATGAGCAAGCAACTCATTGCAAAGGTCACCTCTGGGCAAATGAATTCTTCCTGGCTGGAGCACTTTTTCGGGTCTAGTTGATCTATTGGTGATTTTCCCTCAACAAAGGTTTTCAATAAATTGCACCTAACATCTCTCTGGTTAATTTAAATGAGTTGAATGTCAGTGATTTAATAATAAAATTTCTAGGAATTATATCAATTACGATAGGTTACTTTTCTCAAATTATCCACTGATAAATTAATGGTCAATGTAGATCGTATCACTGAATTCTCGACACAAGAACCGAGACTGATTGACAATAGATACGAATTCAAATACTTAAATTTGAAAGAAATATGAAAAATTATTATTTTTGTAATACGGCAATGATTCAGAATATAATTCAGTCGGGGTAATTCGAGTATTTCAGGCATCAAACGGACATTTGACCATTTCTCTATGATGTTTACAACGCTCGGACCATCGACTAGTATTCAGTTAGACCTATTCTCTATATCCAGTTTAACTTATTATATTTCTATTGACAAGTCTCATTTACAACAAAATAAACCACTGAAGAAATCAATTACTTTGAAAATTTAAATGTGTCTAAAGTGAGACATATCCATATTTAAGAAGGCCTACAATTGAGAAACTTGACTTTTCAGGCAATTTAATTCTGAACGAGTAACACTTCATTACAATAATTCAGTCCAATCTATGTCATTGGAGATATTTAACCATGACCACTCATCTATCACATTCCTTCACTTAAAGTATGAGTTCATTTTATGTTTAATTGGAAGAATCAAAGTGAATATCGACTTGGTTACTTGGTGAGCGTACACATTTATATTTTCTAGTTGCATTCACAGTTGTTTAAACTGCGTTATGTTCAAGAGTACACTTGGAAATTTACATAGGCGTACTTGCCCGCAATACTAAAGTTCAGTGTACATATTTACTCAGGACTGACTGCCATGTGTAGGCTACAGAACTCTGTTTGCAAATGAAGTCAGAAGTAATAATGTTGCCACATATATATCCGGTCGCTGACCCAACTTCTTGAACGAGCGCTAGTAACCGGCAAGATCATAATTGACTATGAGTCATAGATAACACTACTAGTTCCATGAGAGGAGCAGCAGAAGTTAAATGATAATAAAATCTATTGAATTCTTTTAAAAAAAATTCTATCATCGTTTCCTTCTCGTATAAATAGGAAACATACATATTTTCTTCCATCAGTAAAACAATTTTGCAGAGTTTTAAATCGTGGTGCTTTTAAAGGTGAATTTCAAATTTGGAATGATTGAATTTTTTTAATGATGCCCACATGAGTCCGAGACTTGTGCGTGGGCAATGAGGTGAATGATAACACATAGATGCATGGAGGAGTGGGATTCGAACCCACGACCGCTGAAACGACAGCAAGCTAAAGTCGGGACGCCCCAACCAATTGCGCTAAGCGGCCCGCCAAAGATTTATGAAAGGAACTGTTTATTAGAGTATGAAGTACCCTAATATAATCTCAAAGATATCTCGATCTCATCTTGATTCAATCCATAATACCTACTTTTATGGCCTGCTTAAGTGAATTCTTCCTACGTTAAAATAAATAAATGATTGCCCTAAGTACCAATATCGGATATTGATTGCGGTTGCCTTGGAGGCTAATGCTATTACAAATAATGCTGCTAAAACATTAGCATGAATGCTAATCAAATTTACGCTCAATGAATCAATGATCAAGTTCACTAATTTTAATTTAGGCTTCATCTATAGATATTTTCCGAGAAAAATATTCTATTTTCAAAAATAATGATAGCGAGCAGTAATAAATAAGTGTTGAAATTCATAAAAATCCGATTATACTAAGATTACAGGTCTATATTATTTATAGAAGGTCAAATATGTTGTGGACCCAAAATAATTGTCTTAATACATTAAAACATATCCAATAAGTCACAATTAAAAAAATTAACCATGTAAAAAAATACTATTTTCTTTGATTATTTTTTGGGAACATTCCTTGAAAAAACCAATTATTATCAAGTATATGATGATAATTATCACTTATCGTGATATACTAGTGTAATATCTAAGTCGTCAACAATTAGTACTGTATGATTGAAGAATTTAAAACAGATGATTATACCAATGAAGTTTATTTAAAAGTTGTCATAGGACTATTAAAGTCAAAGCTCAAAGATACCTCGATCTTATCTTGATTTAATCCATAATACCTACCTTACATAAACATATAGGACTACCTAATGCCTTGATAGCTTTTCAAATGTTCTTGATAATACCTTGTTATCCGCTGTCGTGAGTTTTTTGATAATTGATTTTTTTCAAGTGATGTTCCCAAAACATTCGATATTGGTTACATATAAATTATATAGGTCATATAATAATTAATCAACCTGTCCATAATCTCAAATGTGAAAAATCTACACTAGCTATAGGGTCAATCGTCAGTGATACTTTTCAAGGTTACTTTTGCAACATTATTTGCTCGTTTCGACAATGCGTGAGATCATTGAGAAGAGGAAGGTGTAGTTTAGTTTCAGCTGAATGATTTTGCTAGAGAGAGAGAGAGAGAGAAATTGAGAGAGTGAGAGAGAGCACTGGCTGTCATGAGATGCCGATGACACTTACTCAAGGCTCAAGGGCTAGTCCAGGATGCCCAGGAAGGCCAGGATGCTGCTGTGCCCTTGGCCCTTGCTCCTCCTCATCCAGGTAGAGCGGCATCTCCGGTAATCCACGACCTCTACCTCTGTCAATCAAACGTTGGCAGACCTTTATCCGCTCCGACTGAAATTTAATCTCTCGAGAGAAAATTGTCGAGATTTTGCTCCCGGCTTTCTTTTCTCCTCTCAAATTCCTCTTCTCTCAGCGCACAGCAACGACCCAAGCCCCAATTACCGTCTTTTTCGTTCATCTTTCTCTCTTTTTCTCTCCTCTTTCTCGAGTGCCGAAACCTGTGCTTGTGTATGTTGGTGACAGCTACCCCTCTACCTCAACCCCTACCGCTCTCGCTCAGGGTATCTCGACCATGGCTGTCTACCGCTGTATCGGCAGATTACCTCGGGTTCCCAGGGGCTTATATCCGAGCGCACTTTCCTTTTTCCTCGGATTCTCTTTCCGACTCGGCCGGCTGAAACAGCAATTATCCTCTCTCAGAAACAGAGTTTCAAGAAAAAGGGAAACGAGGCGTGTAAAAAGAATGGCCTGTGCTCAAATTATAATCTCCTATTTTCAGAAGCAAAGTTGTTTTTCTACCTTCGTACATATTCCGTTGACTGACGCTACCAATATCACTCCCTTCAAAGTGTCTTTCCTGAGGTAATGTGTATTGAAAGGGCACTTATAGTCTCGCTCTTATTCCATGAGAAAAAATTACAAGAAGTAAGTTGCAAGGGCTGGTTTCAAATAAGTTGAGACAAAGGATTTAAAAAACTCAAATTCTATTCTAGATTACTCCAGTCTTTCGCATGCAATTACTTTTGTAATTAAATATACTAATATCAATATATTGTGACCCAACTGATTCGGGACTAATGTTAGAGTTTTCAGGTCACACCTTCAGGGCCTCTGATGTGACTTAACGACTGTTTTTAACATGTTAGTAGCCTAAGTAGAATCTTCAATGTTAAAAATAGAAAGCAGTAGTTTGATTTCCAAATGAAGTTAAATATACTGTTATAACTAATAAGTTTTTTTCTAATAGGTACATTTTCTATTTGAAAATGCAAATTAAATAATAATTGTGATAATCTCATTTTGTCTTTGTTTCTATGCTGCTACCAAATATCAATAACATTGTATAATGCAAAGATTCAACTGAGAAATGCATATACTATAATTTATTGTCGTTCGTTTACGTGGGTAGCCGTTTAGTTCTTTGTAAAAAAGTGGTGTTGTTCCAATTTTCCTTTTTATGCCCTCAATAAGGCTGAAGACCTCTGCCTCGCTCCGCTACTGCGGACTTAGACAACTACATTAAATAGCTTATGGAAATGAAGTAGCAATCAATTCTACTACACTGCATTACACTATACTACTCTGCCTGTCTGATTTCGATTCCCAGTGCTGACTGATTATTTTTGTGTAGTGGAATTAATCGATTTCCAAAAGCTATTTAATGAAATTTACAAGTCCGCAATAGCGGAAGCCTTCAGCATTACTAATTATGGCACATTCCAAATAAGCCGTTATTTGAAAATTTAGCAATTAAACAAAATTTGACATCTTTCAAAATAAATTATAAATCTTTTTTTAATTTTACACTAAAAGATTATTGTACATATTATTTTTTGTTCGAAATAAACCTGAATTTGATTTGAAATCCAGTTTATGTGACATTGAATGTTTTCATATTCTCTATCCAAGATGTAAGGCGATGAGGCTTCCAGGAATATCCAACCATCAGAAAGTTTCCATTTCAAGGATGTAGTATTCTAGGCCTAGGTGTGAGCGCGAACCGGCAATTGTGTCGATGAGTGTGTTTGAATTGATAGCGTCGTTTAGGTGGCATTAGGCTGAGAATCAGACTTGGAGTCTCTACTCAGACCTTCCGGCCAGTCGCGTATATTAAGGCTACAGGCCGTGATATTTCCGAGAGTAAATAAAGGGGCTGACCTTCAAGAAGACGATGATGGCTCCGCATGTTTACGTTTGTGGCCTATTTTTATAGCACGATAACGAGTTTTAATTTGATAGTCGTGACGGTGCAAGTTTTCCACACGACAAGCGAAGCACGCTGGAGTCGCTGGGCGTCACGTCACGTCACGTCATGTCACGCCACGCCACGCACCCTTCACTAGGTGATTCTGCTACCTGGCATCGTGATCTCACGCAGCCTACCGTATGCAGCGGCCGTGAGCGGCTGGCAGACGTCCCACGACCCACGACTGATGTGATCTCAGCAGTTGCATCGTCATGCTCTGGGTACATGCGATGATCTTCGGCTACTGAGCCGGTACTCACTCAAATCAACATATCCCACAGCCGTCCGCCCATCACTAATTCCTGTCGCACAAAGAGTGGCGATTATCGAAACTGATAAACTATACTGTCATAGAATAATAGACATCTTATCGTCAATATTAACAAGTTATAATTTGCAAGTGGTGATGTGGTGAAGTGCAGGACGAAAATATTTGAATTTCTCGATTAATGATAATAGTAAAAGATAATTTTCCTCAACTGCTCTCAAGTGAAATTTCTGTCAATTGGTTGGAATTCTACGACAAGCCATCTGTTGGCTATAAAACAAACATGTTATCCGAAATAATAAAGCTAAATTGTTATTATTTATGAAAATTTCTGTGGTTTAAATTTATGAAAATAGGTAAAATATTCAATTTATAAATTGTTTCAAACTCTTTCTCTTCTGAATTCTTCAATACTTAAAAACAGTTAATCATTGAATTCTATTTCATCACTGCATACTTACATTATTTTATTACTATATTAATTTTATTATAATTATTACTAAACTAGAGATCAATAATTATTTTTAATCATATATAATTACCAACATTACATTCGCTATGTACAAAGCTCTTATGTATATATATTAAAATAGTCTTTCATCTTTCTTAAAATATGAAACAATTCTTTATTTTCTACCTTACTCTTCTGTATCATTCTTACTAGATTTCAATACCTCTTATCTTCTCATTTTTTTCTTTTCTTTTGACTTCTCACGTTTCTCTCATTAATTATTTTCATATATTACTGATTACTCGTTGCCAGCGCCCAAACATTTTTTTTTGCTGGCAACGCCAATATTAAGTTTAATTGTCTAGCTGTGAAAGCTTTTTCATTTTGTATAATTTTGTTTTTAATTGGCAATAAAATCTTTCTTCTTCTTCACTTCTAAGCTTTGATAATCAGTTTTTTGTTACAACATAATTGATTTTGAATTCCCATTCAAGCTATAAACCCCCAAGACAAAACAGTTCAAGCTATTATTTATTTTGGTTTACATCTGGCAATGGAAATCAAATGGAAAGCATATTGGAAATACCCCATGCTAATCAATTCTCAATCATGAATTCAAGCATGAAGTAAAGGTTAGAATTTCTAAAGATGCAGCATTTGGAATTATCCATTTGTAGTCACGCATTTATTGTAAGAAGTTTCCTAACTCTCTGAATGCATGCTTTTCGTGGAAGCATGTTGTTTTGCACTCAATTGAAGAATTGTGCCGTTCAGATCTCTTCTGATGACAATAATTCATTAAGCAACCTTTAATATTATTATTGAAATCATATTACAATTCTGAGGAGCATACCATTTTAGCACCTTCAAGAAGGTTGTGAGTTGCAAGACGAGTTGGAAAGTGATAGCCGTGAGCCGCAGCAGGTATCTGTTCAATCATATTAGATAAGCAACGCTCTCCTGTGCCCTCTTCGTAAGGGTGACCGATTGGATTGGCCAGCAAGAAAGACTCGGTTCTTTGCTGTAAAATCACTTCCCGGTGGTTCGGAATCCACTTAAACTGTAGGTCCTATTTATAATAAGACGATTCTATTTTTCCATTCTTTTGAGACCATCAACGCGTCTGAAAACAGGGAATTTACTCGATTATATTTTTTCAAAACCAATATAAAAAATTCAATTTATGATCGCGTGTATGTTTGTATTTATAATTATAGATGGACAACAGTAAATATTATGATTGAGTTTGAATGATTAAAGGTTATGGTTGTTTAGGCAGAAGATTAAGTTGAAAGATGGTTAAATGGAATCTGGTGCACAGCCAATGAACGAATGATTAATTGATGAGAGCCAGAATAGAGGACAGAAGGTCATGTTTGGAAGAATCAAGACGAGTTGCATTCCGCGACGTTTCAACAAAGTTTGCTCAATTTCGAATCAATTTGGGTGTGCTTGTGCTGCTTCTTGCTTTCCCATAATTGACTGAACTTCTTGCTCAGTTTGAGGCTGTGGGAATGATGGTGTGGTGTTTTGGCCGCACATGGGTGACCGGACGAAATCGTTTTCCAGGTAAAACTGAACTTGGAAGTGGAAGGTGCGGCTTTGTGACAGTGACGGCCAGGATCGTTACAGTTTAATGAATATGGTGCTTTGCGCGTCCTGAAAGGAGAAAGGAAAGGAGAAGGTGGCCGCAGGAGGGCGCAAGGGCAGGTGACATGGTGAGGGTAGTAACAGAGCACACACACACAGCACACAGGTGTGTCTTGGACTGTCACAGTTGAAGAATGGCGGTGGCCCACCGGCACAAAGCGATAGCAAATGTCATTCACGCACCTCTGCTCGTTCTCCGCTCCGGCTCTCTCTACTCTGCCTTGAATGGCGACCTGCAAGAATAAATTTCACATCCGCGCCGCCCCACTTTCGCTTTTCCATTCACAAAAGGAGTCATTTCATTAAAGAATTCCACCGAGATTCAGGATGGGACGATACACACTCACCATCACCAGAGCCAAGCCGTCTGTCCGAGCCGACAGGATGCCGCAGATCACTCTAAATCGATTCAAGAGTCCTCCCAGCGACACATTCCACTCGACGAAATTCCTTCGCAAAAAATCTGACACAAAATGGTTTTATGTTGACATATGGATTGGTGTTTCTCATTGTGAGCTCTTAAATCCCAACAACGCATTCCTTATTATAAAATCGTCCCTTGACCATTCACTGGCGATTCCAGTAGTCGGCAGGCGGCTAGAAAAACTACAAATATTGATTGTTAAAAGGAAAGGCGTTCATTCTGAAAAGTTTTCCCACTACAGTAATTGTATATTAAAGTGCTTCCATCACAAGTCATTCATCTTTTTATTATGGAGAAGCCAAACCACCTAAATTACTTGGTGTTGTAGAAATTGCGAGCTTTTTTGATACTGTGATCTGCCTCTATAGGTTAAGTGCTGTTTGATTTCAGCTATGTTTGAATAATATAATAATAATAATTTCTCTGGATGATGGAGAACACATCCAGAGGAGTTTATTGATATAAGCTCAAACATGACAATATTATTAAATATAAAACACAGTGATTTAATTGCTAAATTTGAAAAAATATGATTCCCCACTATAAAACTATGTGTTGGGGTGATCATCAATATAAACCTTAGATCAAGCTAATACTATTTCTAACTAGCCATTATAACTAATACAATAATAAAAACTATTTACTACCTAAAACTACCTAAATATGCATAATCGTATTTCTATTCACATCCTATTTACTATAAGCTCCTCACTATGGTGGACTCCAATATTATATAATAACCAATCCCTAATTTAAAAAAAAAATCTATTATTATTGCTCTCTTCTTTTATTTCCAAAGGAATTCTATTGTAAATTGTTCATTTACGATTGTCAATTTATTTTCAAGTACAATATTCAACATATGTACGATTCATTCATACAACTAATATACGATATTGTACTAATGTACGATATTCAACTAATATACGATCCTTTTATTACTATTGAAAAGGTTTACTTATCAAACTAAGCGTTGCCTATTTGCCTATCTAACTAAGGGTTTCCTATCTAACTATTTGCCTGTATAGGCTTTTTCTACTGCCAATCGATTTTTAATAATAGGGAAAGTCTACATTGACCACAACCAGTTTCATCAGTTTTCTAACTATTCCACCAATAGGGTCTTTATAATATTAAAGCATTGGAATTAAAGAATGGGTTATAAGTAATTTATTCATTCTTAATGAACATTTAAATTTAAATTTTGTAAACTCAGATAGTTTTTCTACTCACATCTCTGATGTGTGGATACACTATTTTAAAAAGCTATTCTTGCAATTCTTTATGGAAAACATTTTTTCTCAACGAGAATAATATATTATAACGTGTCCATACAAACAAAGCTTGTGGAAAGGATATCAAAGACTTTCCAATTTCGTTGAAATTCTCTTTCACTATCTATCAAACTTTTCCGTTTGAGGTGGGCAACAGATAAGTGTGAACAAGTATCATTTGATGCCTAGAGTTCTCGACTAAGACTACCCTTTACCGAAAGACTTGCATTCTATCTTGAAGAAGCTTTTAATGAATAAATTATAAAATGAATAGTAGGAAACAATTTAAAATTGTGTTTTTAATTAAGAAAGCTGAAAAAATTTCAATGAGGAGAACAATCATTTCAATAGCAATTTATTGTTCAATAAATCATAAATATATGAGTTAATTAAATACAGTAGTAATTTCTTGTTAAAATAACTATATATTCTAACTTTTGGAATATGAATTAGAAAATAGTCTGAAAAATGTTAAAGCACTTCGTTGATGGTTTATAAATCCGAACTCATAAGTTAGAGCTAAGCTCTTGCCAAACAGCTGAAATCTAAATTAGAGATACATTTTGAAGTAAGAATAATCGAAGCCTCAAAGTCAAATGGATTCACCTCAAACAATAAATGAGATGCGTTTTTTTTTCAGAAGTTATATTCGAAGACCATGATGAGCGGCTCTCGTTCATGGAAAAAGAAGACCGGCAACTGACAGAAATTAAATTGAATAGTCTGTTCCCACGGCGTGTCGATAGTTTTTGCCCATGTTTTCCAAGGCCCACTATCAAGCCAAGGCTGTGAGCTGATGAGCTGCGATCTCTAGAGGTGCCGATCTGACTGCGGACAGGAGCATGGGATGATCTGTGGCGGCGGGGTGATGGAAGATGCTGGAGAGAATCTTCAACAGTCATCATGTGAGCGGGCCGCCCCCGCGGGGGCCGTAACTAACTCCAGGGGGTGGCGTTTGTCGGCTTCTCATTAAAGGCCGGCCTTTGTCTGGTAATTAGAAACTTAGGTCAAACAGAGGCCATCCACTCGCCAGGAATTTTGTTCACCCTGCCACGAGATTCTAATCACTAGCTTATGATTAACTACAGCCAAAACATTGTTGCCTCGTATGCATGGACCCACCACTTTTTCGTCGCTTCTTAATAAGTAGTTATCTGAGAACTTAATATGAAACCTAATTCAATTGCAGAGATTGAAAACACAAAGTATGAAATGCATAATTGGTTCTGTATATCATGGTAATGACTCAATGATGTTATCCCTGATATAGGTCAGATACTGCTTCACTATCACAATTGTCGGCTTCATATTCAACTCCACTGGACCCTAAAAACACCAATAATGTTGAGTTATTGTTGTTTTTTATCAATTGTTTCATTCGTAAGCAATAATTAAATGATTTTAAATTGCTCTGTTGTAGTGGTTGAAAATACGTAACAAATCTCACATTTAGCACATTGTTTTCCAAGAATCGATAAAGTGAGATTGAATTCAAGAGAAAGAAGAAGGAACGAGTATTTATTGTAAAACAAATAATAAAAATAATCAATTGGAAAAAATGATAAAGAGTTCATCAATCAGAAAGAAGTTCATTGCGAATAGGTCAATTCTCTCTTGTTGAAAATTATAATGTTTTCTCAGCAAATGATGACCACAATTACTGTAATAGAGAATCAGATCAGATCATACTGTTATACTGCTCTTTAAACGAATCATACTGATTTATAATTATAATGAGTATAATCATAATAATTTATCGGCAATAGATGCATTGCAGTTACTTTAGTAATGAATCAGATCAATGACGTTAACCATAATAAAACAAGAATCTGAAGTGCTTCAGGTGTCGAATGCTAATTCAGTTTCCTTGACCTAGTGAGATAAATTTATATTTGGATCCTCTTCGCATAGTTCCAATTATTATTCTCCCACACTTGATCACGGTTATTCAAATGCGTGTGTGGGCGAGTGCGCTTGCATGCAAGTGGGTGGGTGGGTGACAGTGTCACACCTGAATTGAGAGCGCGGAGCCCGTTTCCGTCCATATTTCACACAGTCGTTGAATGGTAGGCGAGGCTGCTGTCGCTGTCACAGAACGACGTTTTTTCAATCGTTGGAGAAACCGAACCGACCTCTGAAATTACAGTGTGGCCGTGTGTTTCAGCATGTTAAGTATCGTGTGTCCTCTGGCTCCATGAATGAACTGGCTCAGCGCAAGGACGCTATCGTTGTGGGAAGATCTGCAGGGGGTTGTTTTTTCAGGGGGTTGAAATCAGTTCCAGGTAGAGGGCAAATTTATTTCGTCACATTCTTCGTTGAAGGGGGTGGCGGTGGGGTGCTTCCAGGTAGAACATCTGGGTTCGAATTCGAACTAGTTCAGAGTAAACAACTTTCCAACTATGCCAGACTGCATAGCGCCCAACAAACGGATCCCAAAACATTTCTTCACTACAAAAAAGAACATAATTTGTTTCGTAAATATCATCGAAAATTCGAATGGAATAAGAATGAATTACTGAGTTCAGACTTTGCCGTTTATCATGCTTTATTATCAATTCAATTACTTAATTAGGGGGGAGGGGGTTAATAATCAATTGTAGAAAACCATTTTATCATCAGAGAACTTACAACTATCAAGTTTAATATGTATATCCACAATGTTTTGACTTAAAACTTCATTCATCCATTGATAAATGAAATGATTGTTTTATGTTTCTTTCAGCTTTTTACGTACAGAGACTTTAAAAGAACAGGATTGAAATATTATCATCTAGAAGTATTGTTATAAATATGCAGTTTCAACATTACAAAGCATGCATCATTGAGTCCTAAGACTAGAGATTTCTCCAAGAGACTTCATTTAATCGGAATGCATTTTATCAAAGAATGTTTATGAATGAAAACGATCAGAAGTCAGAAGGTTAGGAGGGTGATCTTCTCCTATTGTTGTCATATTCATTCAGAGTCTGGTTCCTGAATAAAGATTAATCCACAAGCATACTAAAATAATTCTTCAAGGTCTTACCGCGTTGAATGAATGAATGAATCAATCAATCATGTTTTCATTCGCATAACAATAAATACCTATACATACACACATGCATGCATGGACACAACTCAATCATCCAACTCATTACCCACGCACAGGTCTCAGACCTATGTGAGCTTCATCCTGCAAAAAAACAATTCACAATAATTATTGCTAAATCATGTGGATAAATTTCGAATTCTTATTTTAATTCTATCTAGTGCAGTGAAGATGTTCGAATTGCGAATATTGACAATAGTAATAAATAGATATGCAAAAATTCGATAAATGCCATTATCCAAAAAATCATGCCTTCGACGGGATCCGAGCCCGGGACCTTCTCTTCCGTGTAAAAAGCTCATCACCGTAGCTCAGTTGATCAAGAGCATTCTACATGAATGTTAAAGACGTGGATTCCGATCCCGGCGTTTCCACGATTTTCTGGGTAATGACATTCATCGTATGTTCACTTATCTATTACCAATATTACTATTATTAATACTAGCCGAAAGGAACATAAAATAATCATCTCAATATTAATCTCTAACCAAGAACAATCTGTATTGTTAATATTCGTAATTTGAATGTCTTTAGTGCAATTGGTAGAGTTATAAAGAGAATTCCTTATTTATTGAATCTACTGAATAACAGAATACAGAAAGCGAAATACTGGAAATTTTTATCAGATCAATCCCAAAAAATCCCATGTTTCAAAACTAATATATTTAAACAAAACTCACTCAGAAGGTGTAAGGAAGCCTGAGTGGGAATCAACAGAATTTTTACAATTTTCAAATTCAAATTCGTGATAGAAGTGATGACTATTTACCGAGATATTTCCACCATTAAAACACCAATCACAATTAAATAGAAAAATAAACATACTTAAACATACCTAGAATTGAAAATTATGAAAAATTGCAGGTTCCTTGTGGGCTGCACCTTGCACCAACTTATTGGAATTGATCAACGAAACACGACCACATCACTGTAAAATTATTGGAGATTATTTGGGGAATTATTTGAGAGTTTTTAATTTTTAAAAACTTTTCTTGATAATGTACGCGAACGCACACCCTTGTCCACCATCATGCTGCACACACACTTACACGAAATATACAAGGCGCGTACGTGGTGTTGCCTATTCAGTAAATGACAGTGCACATTCTTCTATGGTCGGTCCGTGATAAATGAGCTAATCTATTACTTTCTACACCAATGATTTGAAACTTATCACCATCACAAACACAAACACACACACACACACACACACACACACACACACACACACACACACACACACACACACACACACACACACACACACACACACACACACACACACACACACACACACACATGTGTGTGCAACGTCGCAACGACGCAATATTGATGGCTGACATCACACGCTACACAAAGACACATATCAGCTACCACAGCAACTCTCAGCCTCCCTGATAATCACCGGGCATTATTTGGAAGTATCATGATCGTTTTTCTATAGCCAGTAACAACCTTGTAATTAAACTACTGTACCTTCGTTTAGTAGTCAGCATAGTATCTCCATTATGGACAGTAATAGTTCAGATATTACAAAGCATTAGTAGACCAACGTTGGTTCCATTAGGTAATATTCTTTTGGCTACTAGATAGATTTGATGAAATTCTGTGTAATTCCTGCACCTTACCGTTGATTCAAATCCTTTGTTATTAATTTGATGAGAAAGATCTAAGAGTAAATAGCTATTCCATCTTCGTTAAAGTAAATAAATAATTAATAGATGATTCTATTATTTTGTTTGCAGCATTTGCTTATACAATGAGTTGCGATAGGTGAGAATTCCTCAAGTTTACAATTATTAACAAACATGGCATTTGCACTCCGGAGCAAGAGTAAGAATTTATAAATTTCCCAATTCAGAGCAATAATAAATGATAAATAGCATATTTATAATAAAATTGAATAATAAATTACTAATAACTTCTAACATGATAAAAAATAAGCGAAAAGCACCTCAATGATAACAATCATATCAGTGGAGACTGAAATATACAAATTTACTATAGCAGCCATATACAGCCAACCACGACACAGTATATCAAAAGAAATCTATGAAGATATGTTCTTTCATCTTGGTAACAGATTTATAATTGGAGGTGATTTTAATGCCAAACATATAGAATGGGGCTCAAGGTTAATCACTCCCAAAGGAAGAGAATTTCTCAAGGCTATTCAAGAATGCAGATGTGAAGCTATTTCATCAGGAAAGCCAACATATTGGCCAACGGATAGGAACAAAATACCAGACTTGATAGACTTTTTTGTATATAAAAGTTTCTCATACAACCATATGAGAATAGAAGAATGTGATGATTTAAGCTCTGATCATACGGCAATTATCTTGGAAGTGAGTGAAAAACTAGTCTTGAAAGATTGTCATCTGAGTTTAGCAAATAGAGGAACAGACTGGGAAAGATTTAATCAGACTCTTGAGCAAAGGATAAACCTCAATGTGCCAATTAGAAATAATGATCAACTAGATTCAGAAGTAGAAAAATTCACTCAAGACATTCAAGAGGCAGCTTGGGATAGCACACCACACATTTCCCAAAGAAGACCTTGTGGAACATATTATCCTCATAATATATTACAACTGATATATGAGAAAAGGATTGCAAGGAAGAAGTGGCAGAAGACAAGAGATCCAAGGGATAAGACTCACCTAAATTTCCTTGTACAGAACGTGAGAGATAGTATCAGGAACCATAAGGACTCTGTCACAAGTGAATACCTCAGAAATCTTGACAGTGATAAAAATTCAGATTATTCTCTCTGGAAGGCAACAAAGTATTTGAAGAAACCCACAGTCCAAGTCACTCCTGTAAGAGAAAGTAATGGTGATTGGGCCAGAAATAACAAGCAAAAAGCTAAACGATTTGCTGAATATTTAGAAGAAGTCTTTCAACCACACACTGCTACTGGTGAAGAAATGGTTAATGAAGAATTATCAGCAGAAGTAGGAGAAATACCAAAGCTTTCAATGAATGAGCTGAAACAGCTAATTAAGAAGGTCAACTGTAAGAAAGCTCCAGGGTATGACCTTATTACTGGAACAGTTCTTAAGAAATTACCAAACAAAGCTCTGAAGAAGTTTATGAGCATCATTAATGGAGCATTAAGACTGAGGTATGTCCCAAGTCTGTGGAAGGTTGCAGAAGTGATAATGATTCCAAAGACAGGAAAGCCGCTACATGAAGCTTCATCATATAGGCCAATCTCCTTATTGCCAGTCATGGCAAAGATATTTGAAAGAGTACTACTCCAAAGATTACAACCAATAATAATTGAAAGAAGAAAGCTCATTCCAGACCATCAGTTTGGGTTCAGGAGCAAGCATTCAACCATCCAACAGATCCACAGGGTTACTGATACTATTGAGAAATCCCTTGAGGAGAAAAAGTTCTGTGTAGCTGTCTTTCTTGATGTCACCCAGGCATTTGACAAGGTTTGGCATGAGGGATTGAATAATAAACTACAAAAAAATCTTCCCCAACAATATTCCACTATACTAAAATCCTACCTGTCAGACAGATATTTCAGAGTAAAACAGGAATATTGTTATTCAAAATTAACAGCAATTCAAGTAGGAGTTCCTCAGGGAAGTGTTTTGGGGCCTATCCTGTATCTGCTCTACACCAGTGATCTGCCAGTAACAGAAGAAAACACAATTGCTACTTTTGCAGACGACACAGCAGTCCTAGCATCAGGAGACAACAATCAAGAAACTACAAGGAGCTTGCAAGTGACACTAACAAAAATTCAAAAGTGGACCAGAGCTTGGCGTATCAAGTTGAACGAGAAGAAATCTACGCATATAACATTTTCAAATAGACCACATGAATATGTATCAGTCACAATCAACAACCAAGTAATACCATATGCAAATGAAGCAAAATACCTTGGAATGACACTTGATGCCAAACTACGGTGGAGAAGTCATGTCAAGAAGAAAAGAGATGAACTGAACTTCAAGTATAGTAGAATGTACTGGTTGTTAGGAAGAAATTCATCCCTATCAACATACAATAAAATTCTTCTATACAAACAAATTCTGAGGCCTGTTTGGTTATACGGTATTCAGCTATGGGGCTGTACTGCAGAGAGTAACATTGGCATCATCCGATGATTTCAAAATAAGTTCTTGAGAAATGCTGTCATAGAGATCTACAGATGGAGACAGTCAAGGAATCAATAGGAAAAGAAGCCAAGTCTTATGAAGACGCTCTCCACCACCACCAGAACATCAAAGCAATCCAGCTCTTGGACAATTCCATGATCATTAGGAGACTTAGAAGAAAGAAGCCATCAGACCTGGTGTAAAGCTTCAGAAGTGCTCAGCAGTGATAATGTGTGATGTATATAGTTATATTAGTGTTGTTCTATAAAAATCAATTTCAAACAAGGAGAACCTGGTGAGAGTCTCCTAGTGCAGAAACGTTAATTATTATTTTAGGATAGAAAAAAACTGATCGTTAGTCGAAAGTACTAGTAGCAGTAATAAATAATAATAAAAAAAAATGATAACAATAAAAATAATACAAAGTAGTCTAATCCTTTTAATTCTCGATTGGAGTATATAATGAACTTATACATATTATTTTTTAACGTCTTTCATTTATTCGAGCAATGAAACATATTATAAGATGATGGTATTATTTATTTTTAAAAATTTCTTCTTTTTCAGTTCATCACTACTTGTACAGGAGATAAGTTTAACTTTGTCTGTTGATTTATGGTCTATGACCATTCCAACTTATTTTACCATTTCTATCCAGAATATTTTTGATCCTGGTCTATGATAATTCATTTATTTGCCGATTTATGTAAGCGAGTGAGATGTACCAGCTACTTACGACCTCTAATAAGTAACAGGCGTTCAACATTCCATTATATTTGAGAACTGAATGAAAATAAATGTTTCTCGTTGATCAAAAATAGAAAAATGTTGATTTCAATTGTCATTAATTTGTTAGCATATTATCAAGAATGCTACCATTAATATTGATTGATTATATGTCTAGCAAATTATTATTTTAATTTAATAATTAATTACTATCAGGCCGTTTATTACTTTGAAGTTGTGTATTATAATACTAATAAACAAGTAGCATTCACTAACTATTATACTATTGAAACTAAGTAACTAAGAAACTAAAATACTAACTAGCTAGAGCCTCTTTTTGCTTTTTTTTCTGTCGGAGAATCGTCTTGCAGTATTGTGGCTTGAATGTCGTTGTAATTCGACTGCGCGTTGTATGGCAGGCAGGTTGCTTGCTGTGTTGCGACGTTGCTACGTGTATGCCGCTCCTGCTGTAATTAAGGCTACTTACTTTCCATATTAATTCCAGTAGACAAAGAAAAGGTATACCGGTGCCACCGGCTACCGAACGGTCAGCTTCATTAGGCCCCATTCAGGGTTGTACTGCTGAGCACCCTCTCATCCTCATCCTCCTCCTCAAACCTTCTTCTTTTCACTCCTCCTCCTCTTCGTCCTCAGGGCGTTGCCGATCTGCCTCCGCCAGCCAGTTGCCGCCTGATGACACTCATTTATCACGCCTGCAGTCGTGTCGCGTCTAAGGAGAACGACACGCATACGTTACGACGTCTACTATACCCAACTACACCCCCACCCACCCTTCAAACCCCCTTCATCCGGACACCGGCCGGCTTCCACGCCATTGAAATGGTAATTTATCTCCATCCTTCTCGAATCAACTCCACTCCATCAAATTCAACTTCTTTGATAAACGAGGTGTAATATTGTCAAACAATATTCGACTGTGTGTTGAGGTGTATCTCGATCTCACACGGGTAAGCTATGAGTCTTTTTCAAGTCACATGGATGAGTCACTAGGGATTTCTTCGATATCAAAAAAATGTTACTACTTCAGAATCCTTCAGACCTTTATCAAAGTCCTTACAGAATAGTTGAATGTTGTCTGCGTTCATTCAAAGTACTACAGTTGAATGCTGCCTGTGTAACAACTTTTAATGCCCAATTATTTCAGAATGCTCATCAATTGGTCACCTCCTATTTATTTAATCGGAATAAATGCAATCTCAGTCAATTAATAAATAGTCTAGCATGTAGATTGATTCATTGATCCAATGGATAATTTCCGCTGTTACTAGTGAACCCCGGGGCTGGAGAGCTCGCCCGCAAACAACACTTTTTGGAGAGGGCAACTTATTTCTAGTTTTTTCAGAACCTAAGAAAATGTGGTAACAAAAAACGGCCGCTTTCAAGATCCTGATTCAGAAAGAATTCCCAAGAAAATATTACAAGTCCAGTATCACAACAGTTAACTGAAACACACACACAAAATCACGCCTCCCCATATACTTTTCAATAAAAATTTCTTGACAGAATGGTTGAAAGATAGTATGTAGAACTTAACTATATAATTTGTCCGAGCGCGAGCAAACGCTTTCGAACAGAGCCGCACTATTTATAAAAACATACAATACATAACATTCGAAGTTGAAAATTACAAACACAAGCTACTGTTTTATGCTCTTTTTTCGAGTTATAAGCAGAAAACTGAAAAGTGTGCATTTACCCCACCTCCCTAAATCTAGCATCACCGGTTTTTTCATAAGAAAATATTTACATTGTTCGAAGCCCAGTACTACACATTCCCGAAAAATTTAAAACTACATTATCAATTCCTGGAATTTTATCTTTTTAGTGGACTATTTAATTAGCCTAAATCGTGTTTATAGCCTGAAATAATGATATTATCGCATGACCTGTAAGTTTCAGTGGTGTCAGAACTCTCATTTCACAACTGAATAAGTTCAAGGGTAAGTAATTTGAATAATAGCTCATCATAGGTTACTTTCATATGGGGCCTGTTGCAAAACGATTTACAAATATTACAATAATTACAAAGCGGAGTCTACTATTACAACTTAAAAATAAAAAGATCCATAAGATTTTGCAGTGGTGTAACTACAAAAATAATTTGTTTATAATATTATAATAATATCAATAAAAAAAAAATAATAATAATGATGATAATAATGATAATAATAATAATAATAATAATAATAATAATAATAATAATAATAATAATAATAATAATAATAATAATAATAATAATAATAATAATAATTCCTCAAAACAGTATTTTTTACATTTTCACAAAAAAAACCATGATTCTATTCCACCTTGATCGATCTCGAGCTGTCGTCAACCACACATCTCCAACTCTCTGGGTGAACTCATCTCTCCACCTACAAGCCGGCGTCCCCTTCCACTGTTCCTGTTACGCGGGATCCATTTGGTCACCATCCATTCGGGGGACAACATTTGGTGCATTCTTCGCCCAACGCTCTGCTGCCATACTTGCCACGCTAGTTTATAGCCCTAATAAAATTAGTTTGTGAATTGTTATGCAACAGGTCCCTGTAATTATATAGTACCAAGAGAAATATAGGTCTTCATGAAACCTTGATAAGTCTTATATTATTTTTCTTGTTCTTACAGAGGAACAAGAGAGCAATTTTGGAACTGCCTTCTATCGCATAGCTTACCAGTGGATCTCGGTTAGTGATCAATGATTTCTGAGAATAAAGTGGAGCCAATGAGATATAAGTAGTGGCAACCAGTGTAATTAGGACCGCCAAACCATTTTAGAGAAATCAAATCCATCCATCCTATAAGGGCAAACCTTTTCATATAACACAATCGTTATTCTCAGTTCCCTCTCCAAACTGTGGAAGTTTTCTGTATGTCGAGCGTAAAGTTGTTTTTTCATCAGGATAGACGTTTTTTGAGCTCGATGCTGAGACTAGGTGTGATGATGGCATGGGGAAGGAGATTTTGGTGGATGGGGGAACGTAAGCAGTTGAGGGGGTGGGTGGGGGACGCCGTCCCCCAAGTCGCAAGGGAGTTACGCAGCAAAAGAAATACGGAAGGGTGCTCTATTGATGAACCTGAAAATAGAATTTCGCCAAACAATCAGAAGCGATGAACTATAATAATAAATGGGAGGCAGAGGTGTGGCAAGGGGTGCTTGCCGACTCCTGCCTAACGACATTAGCTCCCTCAGGGGCTCCCTCCGCCCTTCCTCCTCCCGTGCCTCGGCTCGTCGGCAACAACAACTCTCCTCAAATATTGCGGAATTCAATTACCCGAGTAAAGTGTTAGGCAACTAAACCCTGCTGAAGGGCGCACTCACGCCCTTGGTTCTGCTTACCCCCCACCACACCACCAACCTGGTGCTTCCAACCGGACGCGATTAGTCGAGCAATCTGTGCGCGCTTAGCAAAACTTTCCAGCCAGTATAAAAGAATGTTGTCCATTAATCCCTCTTCCCCCCCCCCCCCCCCCCCCCACCTTAACACAACATCTCATGTTAAGTGCTTACTCCAGAGAAATTCAGCTTAAAGAATGCAGTTATGTTTTTCCATGAATCTTTATCAAATTTATTACATTGTGATTCATGCATTGTCCATCAATACATTTCTAACAACACAAAATTCAGATATATAATACTGTTAAGAATGACATATGGAAGACAAACAATTAATTGTCTATGCCATTCATTTTGTGAACATCGCTTCCATTCAGATGGAACTTGCTTCAAAGAGATTGTAAATTGACTCTTGTTTCTTTACTCTCCCTGAATGTCTCTCTCACTCCTATCTGCGAATATGCGTCTCTGGCACATTCACGTACAATGGAGAATGTTCCAGATTGTGCTAACAGTATCCAGAGTCCCTTGGAATACTTTTAAACTCTATAGAAGTAGTACATGTAAACAGTTTTCAATTATCATTTTTGCTCTTTACAAATTTCATATCCAGTGCCAGTTGATTGACAGTGTACATTATCCAGTGCCGGTTTAGTGACACAGTTTATGGACATTGTGTTTAGCAAATCAAGTGCTCGTGATCAGTTTATGTGGTAAATTCTTTGACAACACTCAGTGCTTAGGATTATCAAATACCGAGACAGACTGTGCCTCGTAAGTGTTCCATTTATTAAGGTGAAACTGTTTTAGAAATTTCTTTTCACTCTATTAAATAGTTTATTGAATTTAATTATCGATCGGCCTATTGATAGTTTGTAATTAAGTTTTGTACAGATACCGAAAATTCATTATTAGCTGAACGTTATTGATATGTTTTTTCTTATTGGGTTTCCTTGTAATTAGTGCGTGTTGTAAGAGTAGGATAATTTGTGTAAATAAAGTGCGAATGTTAATTTCAAGTGTTGTCAGCATTATTTCAGTTATAGAACCAGTAACAATATTGTTCAATTCAGTTGATTGTTGTTTAAACTGTTCCCATACATTATAAAATATTTCCGAAAAAATTATATAAATACGTGTATATATAAATGTAAATTGAATTTTGGACATATTTCTTACATCAAACTTCTAAATTCTTCTTAATGTAACATAATTTGGAAGCATTTCAATTTTAAAGTTTAGATTAGTCATGAGTGAATCACGGAAACTCCATGTCCGTCCTAGCCTCTAAACCATAGCATATTGGTAATCTTAATGCTGGTTATTTATTTCTCAATTCACTATATATTTACTAAACGAAATAAATTACTAAACGAATTACAACACCCTATCATTTTCCATAATTCAGACCACTCGTCCACTTTAATGATACTAAGAACTGTGTAATGATTATAAAATTATGAATTTGTAGAAATAAATGGATTGATAGACAGTGATAAAAAAACGTTGCTAAAAACGATTGTCATCATTTGTATTAATTTGCATTATATGCAGTAACACTGCTTCATGTTTCATTTTTAATAGCTCAGTCGGTTTTTCGAATCTGATGGGATATAATGATATTTTATTAACAGACTGAAATTAACATAGTGCGGCAGCTAGACCTAAGTGTCCAAAAAATAGTTACCACCCGAATTCCTCAATGATGATTTTCCTCGATTGTCGATAATCAATCGGTATTCAATATTAGAGAATAAGAAATAAAAATTCTATTGCAGCAAATCCCTCCCAGTATTATGATAACATTGGAATTAAAGTTAAAAAATATCAATTCCTTCTGGTATATTAAGCAAGGGTCACAGGAATTGTATTGAATGACTCATCTGAGACGGATTTGAGTACTCAATCATAATTGGTAACTATGGACAGATTTGAGTACTCCATCTCAATTGGTAACTATGGACGGATTTGAGTACTCAATCTCAATTGGTAACTATGGTCGGATTTGAGTACTCAATCTCAATTGGTAACTATGGACGGATTTGAGTACTCAATCTCAATTGGTAACTATGGACGAATTTGAGTACTCAATCTTAATTGGTAACTATGGACGGATTTGAGTACTCAATCTCAATTGGTAACTTTGGACGAATTTGAGTACTCAATCTCAATTGGTAACTATGGACGGATTTGAGTACTCAATCTCAATTGGTAACTATGGACGAATTTGAGTACTCAATCTTAATTGGTAACTATGGACGGATTTGAGTACTCAATCTCACTAGAACTTTCAGGGAAAAACCAGCAATAAAAAAAATTATGTGTAGTTGAGAAGCTCGGCTAGTAGTGGCGATGGCGGACATCGAACAAGGCCTCCTCAGGTCATGAGTGAGGAGGAGCGTTTCCTGTGGAGCAACGACAGCCGACTGCACCGGGACATGTTCCTGTCCCTGCCTCCCTACCGCCCTTCACCTACTCACTCTAGCCATCACCCCGTCATTAGTCTCGATCCCCGGCCCTAGACCTCGGCTAAATCAAATTATCCAATTCAAGATGATTACTGTGATTCCCCTCTCCTGCTCTCAATCGCTCCTATTACACTTGCTCCAATCCAACTATGGTCGCCGACCGCCGGCTCATGCATGGGAACTGTGCCCCACTTCTATTCTGTCCCTTGCTAACTTTGTTTTCCACATGCTGCCTGTTATGCCTGCCATCAACACAAACATCTCAATGCTCGCTAGCATGTCATCTACAGTTCTAGTGTGTTGACACCTACTTCAATTTTGAATTTCATTATCATAAATATAATTATAATGTGCGTTCTTCGTCCTCAATCAAATATTTTATACATCCTGCAGCCCTGAAGGTTGTAAGAAGACAACTTATTTATAAGTACACAATTTATTAACATGGTGCCAAATAATTCATTGTCTAACATGCGAAAACTGAAAAATACTAAATTCAGGATGGAGGTTGTTAGTTGGATAAGAAAATTTTTTTTTCTCCTTGGTATTTATTTAAAATCTCTGTATTATTTTTTCTTTGACAGTTCATTAAGGTTTTTGCTTATGTATAATATTAGCAACTCTTACCTGCGCACAGGATGTTTCCTTGTAGGTAATTATTAGATTTTGTAATTTATGAAGATTTATTCTGAAATTGTTATGATGTGAAGATCTAAATAAAAGTTTTTTGATTTGATTTGATTTTGAAAATTCATTCTTTTTTAGTTTAACATTCATTCAGCTTGAAAATTGTAGCAATACTTGAAAAAGTGTTAATTTTAAGAAATTATATAAATAAGTAGGAGATAAGCGATGTCCGAAATTTAATATAGCCTACAGTATTGGAAAAATGATATGCAACCGGCACTAGCGAAGTTTTATCTTATCAAAATTATTTATGTTTGTAAGAAAAACTTTCTTTGTACATTGTATGTTTTTTCTATTGACGAAATAAATAAATTCAAATTCAAATAATGTATGAAGGAGATAATACTAGATAGGCTACATGATATTGACATTTGTATAAGATATTTACTTCATTTTTGGACTCAAATATCTAACCTACTCCATTTTCCGGCTTTTAAGAATGAGCAGACAACGCTATAGTTATAAGGTTTCTATTTAAATAATGAACAAAATACAATAATGAACCTGAACTGGATACAATAGATAAATCTACTAGAAAGAGTAAAAATACTTGAAATAATTCTTTTGCCGGGTGATGCCCCCATCTCAGTATTGAGACTTGTATGTAGGTAATGAGGTTAATGATAAGCTGAAAACATCCAAGTCTGAACGATATTCAAACTCGAGACCATGAGGAACAATAGCCTGCCAATCTTACAAAGCCAGAGACAAGCGCCTCAACTGACTGCACCAACAAAGCCGAAAATTGGGGATGATTTTTAGCATTGTAAGCATAATCTTAAAAATACTTTGCGTATTTATGTATTAGCAAGAATATTTTTGTACTTTTCATGAATCTTTGGAAATAAATTGAATTTTATTTTATATTTCTTTTTTTTTAATTCGTGGGAAAGCGGACAGATAATGTTTTAAAGATAGTTCAATTTTAGATAGTTATACTCTATACTTGAGAAATTATATTTTATAAGTATTAATGCTTATAGGAGTTTGAATATTTTTAAATGGCTGTAATCAATTAATTTTAATGTTGGTAATTCCACTCGGAGCGAGAACCGTCGGCTGTATTGGAATAGCAGATCTTGACATTAGATAACGATAAAGTAATTTTCTTCTAGAGTAATCCGAAACACCGTCCTACAAATATAAAATCATGCTTTGTCAACGAGGAATGCAATCACCATGTAGAACTAATTATTAATTGGGTATTTAGACATAATTGAAGGATTCTCATGTAGGGAAGTAATTAATATTTGAGAAGTGCATTGCTACAAACCTATTTAGAATAAATGTTTTGTAAGTGTTGTAACCGTACGACTATACGAGGGGGTACCCATAAATAACCGGAATTGCTCTGCTGTGAGCGTGCCTTGTGTAGTACGAAATTAAGCCGCTGGGGGCGTACAACGCAACTTATAGTTAGTTCAGTGCCGCTTAGTACGTTGATCTAGCTTGTTCTGTTCGTCTGTAGTGATATTTTACGCGAGCGCTGTTTTGTCCGTATTTCGCTTTTTGTGATGGCAAGTTTAAGTGAACAACGTGCAGCTGTGAAATTTTGTTTTTTACTTGGAAAAAATGCTGCTGAGACTGTGTTAATGTTGAAGACTGCTTACAAAGATGACGCTATGGGAAAAACTCAAGTGTACAATTGGTTTATTCGATTTAAAAATGGCGACTTGTCAATTGATGACAAACCTCGTTCTGGACGTCCTTCAATCGCCCGAATCGACGAAAATGTTAGCAAAATTTGTTCCTCCAGGTCAGACCGTGAACCAAAAATTTTTTCTACGAGTCTTACAAAGATTGCGCAACAGTGTTAGACAAAAAATACCCGATTTGTGGCAGACAGGAGACTGGTTCTTCCATCTCGTCAACGCACCTACACACTCAGCCATCACTATTGGGAAATGTTTGGCTAAAAATAACATGATACCGCTGCCCCATGCACCCTACTCGCCTGATTTGGCTCCGTGCGACTTTTTTTGTTCCCACGTATGAAAAAAGGCATGAAAGTACAACGATTTGATAACATCGAAGAGATCAAGAAAAAAACGAGGGAGGAGCTAGCAGCCATTCCTACAGATGACTTCAAAAAATGTTTTGAACAGTGGAAGCACCACTGAGACAAATTTATTAGTTTTAATGGAGAGTATTTTGAAGGAGATAATGTTGTATTGTAAGAAATTTGAAAATATAGAGCTTTAAAAAAATAATTCCAGTTATTTTTGGGTACCCCCTCGTACGCGATATAAATCTATTATTATTATTATCATCATCATGATCATCATCGTCATCATCATCATCATCACATACATTGCCTAATTATTGACTATCAAACTTTGCAATGCTATGTTATTCTTGAGAAAATACTCATAAGCTACGATGATTGAAACAAAAAACCTTAGAACTAGTTTGAGCATCATTGACAATTTTTTGGCCAAGATTTGTGATCTGTGATGACCATTCGGACAGAGGAGAGAAACAGAAAAAAGAGAAGAGAACAAAGAGGATAGACATGGAAGGAACTGACGACCTTTGACTTCTGAGGTTAGATGACATTTCAAGCACTAATGAAAGCGGTTAGGGGAATGCAATTGAACGAAAGCCGCACACATGAGGGAGAGAATGTCAAACGGACTCTCCTTCGCGGAAGACTCAACTCAAAGATTACGCTTTGATACAAAAGGTCTATTAGTAGGAGGTAGCTGCCTTCACTTGACTATTCAATAATATCTATCAATGAATGATATTCATGTTGAGCATTACATTACTTATAATGCATATAAATTTGTCTTTGAAACTCTCAGTATTTATTTAGAGGGGACGACAACAATAGTAATAGTGGCCTATATTCTTTGATATATTCAAAGAATCTAGACCCTTTTGATTTGAGTAGTCATTACATTCTTTTTTCAGAACATACTCATACTTTCGTACTTTTAGAACTTTTTTCGTGTATGCTCATTTAGCTATGCTATTTTCAGTACTGACTTATACAGTAGAGAAGACTAGAGGAGTATATTCTTTGATATATCTAGAAAACCTGAATTCTTCTAACGTTCTTGGACAAAAACATCATTATTTGAATTGCGACCTACATTGCAACATAATACCAATCATACTGTTTGGAATTCAGGGTAAGAGTATGCCTGATTATTGATAATGGAGCTTATGTCAGAGTACAATATAATTAAACAATTTGGAAGCGTTATTGAAAGTGGAAATTCTTAATTGATTCATTGGTTTATCTGTATTTTGAGTGTCAGTCTCGTTAAAAGTTTCAAAATTTAATGAGTCCACCATATCACTCGCATTTTAAAAAGTAGCCTAATAATCGACTAACGGTCATGTATCTCTCAAATGGGAACGTAAAGTCAACTTAGTAGGCTCCTTGCTATTTGAAATTTCTCAGACCGGTCAGATGTTCCGTGCCAGTTGTTGCTTTTTCTGAGTAGTGTAATTAGACCCACCAATTGTGCGTCTCCTCTAACAGAATAGTTGGTGCATAGCATTTGACTCACCCAGTTGTCACACCTTTCTACATCTGAGGCCTTTTTTCGTGATAATCAAGAAATGGAGTAGAAATAAAAAATTGTCACGGAAGTTATAATCTGGAAAATGTGAATACTGTGAGGTTTCCGGAAGAAAAATAATCTTAAAATTGACTGAAAACTGGTAGATTTTCATTTGCAGACGACCATGTTCTACCTCTTTTTTTCTCAGTTTATCTTCTCATTATGTAGGTATAGAGCCAAATGATTTTAATCTATCTGAAAAGTTTTTCACAATATAGGCCTTATTGGCCTCATCTATTTCAAAATAATCGTTTCATTTTTTTGGCCTGTATTTTGATCTTCTCTTCCAATAGTAATTGAAAAAAGGCTCCTGTTTTATTATCATTTAATATTCAAATATGAATAAGGTGAATTGTGATAACAATAGTAGTCTAAAAATACAAAACAAATAAAACATATTATTGAAACGCTCCACGAATATGTTTAATTTTGGATTAAAAGAGTTATTATTTTTTTACGATTCCATTGATTTTCTTTGGGAATGTAGCAAAAAATGTTTGTTACTGAAAAACATCAAATTTTAAAAATCAATATCACAGCAAATTAATTTACCTCTTCAACTTAATCGTTCTCAAAATTATCATGATGTCATGTTTTTGGAACACAATTTGCTTTGTTGAAGAATGTTACCAAAATAGCCTTATTGCTTTCATATCTAAAAAAATCATCACCATTAAACTCATCTCTAGAAATGTGAACCTTGACGTTTATTAACCTGGCTACTGAATGATGATGGTCGTTGAGAGAGAGAGAGAGAGAGAGAGAGAGAGAGAGAGAGAGAGAGAGAGAGAGAGAGTGTGTGTGAGAGAGAGAGAAAGAGAGAGCGAGTGAGAGTGAATGAGACAGATGGAAAGAGAGAAAAGAGTGAGAAAAGGAACTGGCCGCCATATTGACTGAGGTTTGATTAATTGAAGCTGCATGACGAGCGCCATATTTGGAGCGCACTGGACAGGCAAACTCATCCTTGACACAACACTTCCACACACCCTCACTCACCTACACACGTACGCGCTTACACGTTCACAAATTTTTTCGTGCAAGGCTCGACTACGAGTACGAGGAGGCCAGCCTATCAATCATTTTGTGTGACTATATCAGACGATCCCCTCTTTCTCGTTGCTCAGGCCCCTTGATAAAGCTTCGAATAATTAATTTTTATGTCTAATAGACAGACATAACCGCAACGGTTAGTCGCGCCTTGCTTCCAATGTGTCCGTCCTTTTTGATCATCAGTCATCATGGAGACATAGGCAGCCTCTGGACCTACTCGACGCATGCGCTGACCCAGACAGTGACCGATCACCATAACTAAACTGCGCTCATTCTATTCAGATCACCATTAAGTTAAAGGAAAACTTGAAAGCAAGAAGACTGAATGTTGAGAATGTGAGGTACTGAGGTGTCTTCATAACTTCAATCCATATAGTGAAAATAAGTTTTATCTCACCTGTTTCAGGTCACCACTCAATTACCAGAAAAACTTCTGGTAATTACCAGAAAACTTCAATTACCAGAAAAAACTTCATTCCATATGCTACTCAATTCAAATATATTTTCTGCCAATACAATCTTTAAAATACATTTTCCAACTCGAATGAGTTTTCACATAGAAATTCAAAGATTTGTTTTTTGTTAAAATAAACTTTCAATGTTCTGTTCTCTTCTTCAATGTGTTTCCAGAAGATTCCAATTTGTGATTTTACACTACAGCCTTTGTAGAACAATAAATTGTTTATCGACGAACACAACCGTAATCCATTATAACTTCATGCGTAATTACGAACTCTTTGATTACATAATCATAATCATTAAGGCCGGGTTCACACGTGCTACGATCGCGCGATTGTAGCCAGAGCAAATATCGAGAGTTGCGCGATTCTAGGAGCACAGGATCAGATTGTGCAGTTCCCACGAGCTAAACTTCGCTGCGATGTAGCCGGTTTGTAGCCGAGGTCATTACCGTTTTTAAATCGGCTAGCAACAAAAAAACATAAAATTATGGGTTTTTGAGTTTTTAAAAATCCTACCTTACTCTGCTCACTGTTTTGAATGCGTAGGAAGGAACTCGAGATTTTTTCTAGCATGAATATTTACATTTTCATAGAATATTTGTTTGAGCTGCAATAAATCTATTTGACAGCATAAAAATATATTTTAGTGATAGGAGAAAAATTGAAGTTGGTTTGGATTAACGAGGTTGAGCACAGTAGCATGGAATTTTTTATGTTTTTTGTATTATTTGTATTAAGAAAAAACTCTGCAATTCATAATTGCTTTGGCGTGGCTGTTGCCCGTCATAATAATTGCTCTGGCTACAATCGCGCGATTGTAGCTCGTGTGAACCCGGCCACTGATTCACCGGTGTGAATCGCACACTGTAGTTTCTTTCACTATAATTTCTTCGTTGATCGAACATTTTGATTAATTTCTCTTTATGTGCCAACATGCTGACATGGATTACAATAATTAAATGCAAATAATTTTCACTTTATGTTTCAAGTTGTCCTCATAAGAAAAACCGGGTCTTCCTCAAGATGTCAGTACTACTTGGAAAATGATTGTAACTTGTGAAATTCGGAAGGAATCATGCATGTTCTTGTAGAAGGCTGCTGCTTCTAGTCGTGCTCAGAATAATACATAAGACGGCTCAACCAAATCCTACAGAAATATATACTCGGCTCTATAGCCTACATGCAATCCCTCTGCCATCAGCTAGTAAATACAGAAAGCTTAAGCTCCGAATTCGTTTGACACGTCTACAATACCAGCTGTGAAAATGGGTTTTTGATTGCCAGAATAGGGCTGGCTCCCAGTCCCAGTCTCAGTCACACAGCACACTACTCCATCATATTATTGATGCCTGCCTGCTTTGCCTGACATCGCATGCACATGACTACTTCTACTTCGTGGCTCACGTTTCACAAACTGGATCACTGCTATTCGTCTAAATGTCCAGACTAGTCAGTCATTTTCAGGAAAAAATTCATTGCGAATTGTTTGGTTTTTTTAAAATGTTATCTAAAACTCCATTTACTTTATAATTCTAAGTTAATTGTATATCCTATTTTTTACAATAGAATTGTTCATAATTTACTTGATTATGCATTGTTATATCTAACGGGAATATCCTAAATTATTTATTGTATATTGCTTTATCGCTGGAAAACTCTCTTAACGTCATTTAAATCAGAGGAGTCCCTGATTCCTTCATCATGGTATTGTAGGTATTGTAGGTCCTTTGGTTTAATGTGGTTTTTACCCTTTTTTAGCTCAGGTTACATTGTTTCTAGGTTTGGATCAATCTTAATAATTTCATCATTATTTTCAAGTTCATTTGTAATTTTATTAACAAACACCGAGGGGGTGCATATGAAAATATTTTAAAAACCGGTTTAAATAATTCAAAACTCAATATTAAAAAAAATATATATACAATACATTTAATAATTTGACATAGTTTCACTCTTTCAATTTTGTAAATAGAACTAAAATTACAACAAAATAGGAATATCTGTTCACTGTGCCCCAGTCATTGACAACAGCCGTAGATTTGTCTGCCAGCATCGTTATTTTATAATAACATCTCTTGAAACGTCTGAGACACTTACTAGTCCAAAAAATCTTTGGTTTAAACTTAAAGAAATATCTCGCTGACTCTCATGGCTGGGATATGGTCGTGCGATTCTGGAATTATATTGGATAGTATTTTATTTGAATATAACTAGTAAGTTCTCTTTGAAGTTTATTGAAAAGATAAAGTCATCATTTGTGTATACTTTTCTGTAGCTCGTCAAGCACGGCGGGCTCCTTCCTCAAGCTCGTACACGAGTTCCTTGCTGTTTTGGGAATAGTTTTAGAAAGTAGCTCCTAATTTTCTATCTTTTCAAATATTTTTTACAGTGGAATTGTTCATAAATTACTGGATTATGCATTGTTATAAAGGATAAATAGATGAAATGGAATATAAGAATATAATTATTTATTTTTTCATCACCCCTATTCAACTTGACAAAAAAGAACATTTATGTCTCTTTCTTCTCAGGGAAAGTACTTAATTTCTTTGGAAGTCACTCTACTCGAATAATGATTGGATTTAGACCTCTTCGTAATTAGATTTGAATTAAATTGAATCATTTATCCCCGCGGCAAAAATTCGTCGAACGAAGAGGCCCAACTTGGGGACAATGTTGATTGGATGCGAATTGAGCGCGTGCATATGCCAGGCTGAGCGTGAGCGTCCCCATCCAACTACACACACATAAATGCCAAGCCTCTATCAACACTCGGCGGGCACAGGCTCCCTTGGCATACAGGCCCACTACAGTCAGTCAATAATGAATTGCGCAAAGCTTGCAAACAGAAGGGCCAATGATAAACGGATTAACGTCAAATCACATCGAAACGAATTGAATCCTGCAACCAACACTGGCCGAGCCACCCATCACTCCACACCCCACTTCCCACAAACCAGCATCCCTCCGCACACTTCTTTCTATAATGCGCTTTGTGTCACCAACACACACCCACACATTCACACATTGACGTTGATCAGTACATATTCGAAAAGAAATTGGTTTTTAGCCTCTAAATACTGCCTACATAATGCAAAAAGACTGCAGGGACCGAATATCGCTGTTAATCGTCCAGGGAATATTATTCCTATGCTTTTTTGTGATAAATCCTACCGAGGTATTAATTTGTTTTGTATGCATAATGGAGGAAACTGTTTTTTTAATTATTTGAGTTAACACCTTGTAACAGACTAATATGCTTTTTATTTTGTTTTATTCAACTAATTCAACTTAACTAATCTTTTCTCTTCTAAATGGAGTTGAAAAGGAAAAGTGGTGCCGAAAATGTTAATGGCATTCCTAGCTAGGGATTTTCCAATTTTTTCATATAAACACATAATTACCAAAATACGAAATTTGAAGCATAATACATTTACAAAATGCATTTTAAAAAGTAGATAAGGATTTGCAATCATGCTGAGGCACCTTCACACTAAAAATAAAGGTTTAAATTGAAACAGAATCAATTGCTTGTTCCATACGTTTTTTCTTCCTGCTATTTTGTAGCCCTTCGTACTACATTATGTTAAATCATTTTCTTGGATCTCTTGTTCTATAATTTTATTTATTGCTTTGTTAATATGAACTTTTTATAGTAAATTCAACGACTTGTAGTCAATTTTAATTGTGAATAAATAATATTTCTACTCACTTTTTGGCTAAACGTTTTCGAGTCATGGAGACTCATCTTCAAAGGCCCTGCAGTTTGGAATACTCTCTCTCTCTCTCCTCAAAGGCCATATAGTAGGATTTGAGGGCTGTGATACGCAAGTAATACCTTATTGCAAAACAGTAGAGTTTTTAATGAAATACAATTAATTCTTCAGGCTTATCAAAAAGAAATTGAGGAATTGTCATCAATCCCAGTAAATCACTAATTTTTTGCTTCAAAATAATAATGATTTAGCATATAATTTTCAATTTAATTCGATTAAATTTTATTTATTGTCAACATTCATATATCTATACAAAAATATATCTTTTGTACAATAATAAATATTCACATAAATATCTTTAAAAAAAGTGTTGCATCCCTCTTTCAGCGAAGCTTGTGGTTATTCATTTATTCATTAGGACAAAATTACAATAAAATATGCAATTTGTAACGACTTCAACACCAAAACTGTTTACTTAATAAACGTTGAGAGAATTTGAGATCGGAAACTGTGAATTTTCAATTTGACGACGTAAAAAGTTACAATAATAAATCAAAATGGTCAGATATAACACATCAATCAATATTAAGGCCTTCTAATAATAATATTTAACAAATTACACTCTCCATTATTATTCGTTCTCAATCCTTGCTTAGGATATCTTCAGCTAGGGCCCAACAAAATATCCCCTTTACTTCGCCCCCGGCCCTACGCGCACCCGCATCCTGTATAGCAGGCCTGACGGCTGTCCGGCGTAACGAGCAGATAGTTCCTTGGCGGCGGGCCGTGACAGGTGCGCGAGTCCTAAGACAAATGATCCGCAGCGGTCCCGATGAAAGCCTGGCCGAGCCAACGTCCCCCCAACCCCCCACACCACACACTCCCCTACCACCCTGCCACCGCCTTTGCTCGACGCCTTCACCCTATTTTTCACTTGATATGAAAAGATCCACGGATGATAAACGATGCCCGCGCCATCGTCTACTATCCCCGGCTCGACTCGCTGCGTTTATGCATGCATGTCGCAAAAATCTATAACACATTTTCCGATAATAGATGCGGTTTGGCCCCCACTGATCGATATGTGGCGCCTATTCACTTACCCAGACAAACACACAGACACATACATCCCGCTTCATCGCTTGACTTTCCCAATGGCTCACCTCTCTCCACCATCACAATATACTCTCTCATTCTTCCTCCTTCCTTGTCTTCTTTCCGTGTCTCTCTTCTATTCTCACTGATTTGGCCTATCTTTTTTCTTTCCCTTGATGATTTAATTGCAATTGGAATATAGCAAGTTCTTGGAATAAATTTCCATTTTTTTATATTGCTGATGATGCCCACATGAGTCCGAGACTTGTGCGTGAGTGATGAGATGAATATAGATGCCAGGCAGAGGAGCGGGATTCGAACCCAAGACCGCTGAAACGACAGCAAGCTGAATTTGTGACGCCCCAACCGACTGCGCTACGCGGCCCGCTACCAATCCTTGAAAAACGACGATTGAGTCTCTAAGTCAATATTGTACCTTTTTTTTGGAGGAAGAAGCCCACATAAGTCTTAGACCTGTGCGTGGGTAATGAGTTGGATGATGGTGATTGATGAGTTAGACCAACAGTTTTAGGTGGGTTCCGAACCACCGGGAAGTGATTTTACATCAGAGAACAGTGTCTTTACTTTGGCCAATCTAATCGGTCATCGTTTTACTTAAACAATTATCGACATTATTTGTTGTTAAAATAATTCAATAAACTGCTGTATTCGTCACAATTATTTTTTTAGCATGAATCATTATTTTTCGATCTTATATAAATTAAATAAATTATAGTTTCAAAAATTAAATTTTTCCCAGTATAATTTTTCTTCATCGTTAAGCATATTGCCCTCATGTACGATTCACTTTTTTTGTCCGTATTATAATATGATAAGGACTCTCCTTTCTTTTCTTTGTTTCACAGAAATCAGATATTTCATTTTAACAAGTCACTCTTTGAATTCAGCTTCTTCCATCCGCTACTCAGTAACCAAATAACGATTACTCTTGCGCTCAAGGTAAACTTATCATAATCAAATCAACGCCAATCTGAATTGGAATGCTTATAAGTCAAGTATGTAGAAAATTTAAAAGTACCAGATGTAGAGCTTCAATCACTTGAGTGGAATTACAATGAGGCAAATAGAAAAGTTACCACAACTTTGAGATTTTTTTTACCCTTTTAAGATTTAACATTAATTTTTATGTTTTTATTTATTACAATTTTTTAATTTAATTTTATTTTATTTTTTGATACAGCCTTCAGCCTGCAAGTTACCTGTCTTATTATCACAGTAGGAGCCTACATTTTGTGAAGAAGTGGGCTAAAACCATTCATAGTTGATAATATAGATTGATTTCTCATAATTTTCTAAATGTAGACTATCAATTACAGGTTTTTGACAGTTTATTATTGGTGGTTACTTCTATCTTTCCTTGACGAACGACTTGGCATGCTGATTTGATGTGCTGATTTGACATTTGTATCCATGGAAAATTTATATGGATTCACGGACAGTTCATTGATTGTGCATATATTTTCTGTCCAATACTCGATTTTTCTCTTGATAATAGACAATACTGAAATACTGAATATTGTTAATTAGCCTACTTGTAAAAGTTAATCATGCGAGTATTAAATAAAAAATGTAAGAGATTGCGGAAATATAGATATTTTGTACAATAATGAAATTCCCAAAACTTTCAGTTTCATAGTAGAGAGATCACTGACATGACGGTGAGTGCGCATGCGTGTAGAAGATACTCGGCTCACACATACTGAGGTGAGCAACTGCGATGCGATGTGTTTGCTAGAAATCCACTCTCCTCGAGCTTTTCCATCAGCTAGCATTCGTCACACCTACCGATAGACCTTGCCTGATATCCGTGAAAAAATAAGTAACACCTGGACGTAGTAGAGATCTTTGTGCTCCTACAAAATAAGACGAGCACTTCGACAACATATCTCTACTAAAAAACTCTAGTCTGTCCAATGTAGAGTAGATTGCTTTGGAATCAGGTTCAAAGATTCCTTGGACGTCGGTTGACGGTCATCCAGGACAGTACATTTCATGTATATGCAACCATACGACCCACAATAGTACAGAGCTACAACTCTCCAACAATGTCGAGGAAGGTCAGCTCAATATCTAGCCTAATGTTTCTCAATAAATTTGGTGATAAATAGGAAATTGTTCAATTTGTATCGCTTTTCTAGATCATGAAAAAGGTAACACTGTATTTTCTGCTAATCTAATCTAAGCTAATTTAACATTTATTCAAATGCTAAGATAGTTTTAGTACAATCAAATATAGGCACAAGCTAGGCTTCAGCTTCCCACTGATTCTTCTACATCAGCTGCTTCATCGGATTTGTCTCTAAATTATGGTAGCTCAGTATATAGTATACAGACAACCCAATCGCGAAAATACTGTTTAATTTAATGGCTTCCGTGAAAACTTTATATAGATTCACGGACAGTGCATTACTATTGCTTCTGCTATTGTTAATGCAGAAATAAATTAAAGCTTCTTGGTGTGTGATGTTCTCTTGGCTGGGAATTTTTATAATCTCAGCTGTTATTCAAGAGATATTTCAAACACTCACGTAGAAATTTTATTTGTACGAAAAAATCAAACGCAAAAAATTATGAAAGAATGAATTCTCATTTAAGGAGAATTATGGAAAATTCAGCCAAACTTCTATAAAAGAAACATCGAAATAACCTGTTCCTCTAGCTCAATAATGATAATAATAATAATAATTTCTTATTTTTATTGAACATAGCACATTATTATACAGTTGGATATCGTCAAATATGAAACATGCAAACTAAAAGTAACATACAGTCATACAGTCATAATAGGTATTCCATAAATAATATTGAAGTTGTTCAACACATTGAATCTTTGCTGTTAGATATTAGTCTATTATAAAAGTCCTTAACAATTATTTCAAATCTCGAGTGTTGAAAAAATTTAAATACAATTGAACTCTTCTACACTTTAAAATGTTCTGACAACAAGGAAGCTGTAATAATCTTTTTTAAATTCATTTATTTCTGACAAGGCCCGTAATTCAGCAGGTAATTTGTTGTGCAACTTGGCTCCTAAGTGAGTTGGCATTTTTTTATAAAGCTTAAGCCTATGCTGTTCAGTGACTAGTTTCTTACTCCCCCTAGTATTATAATTGTGTATATCAGCATTCGTGGTCCGATTACAAATATTTTTTGTAAAGATAAGGAGTTTATACATATAAATCGATGGCAGTGTTAAAATTTACAAAAGCTCATTTGCATGTTTCATTGAACTTGAGTCCAGCCAAATAACGAATTGTTCTTTTTTGTAGTACGTTTTGATAGAGTACATTTGTACAACCACCCTACAACTCTATGACATAGGCCACGTGTGAATAAAGTAAAGTATACCATTTTTGAAACAGCTAAGGGTTTAATTTTTACAATGTTTGTTATCACAAATTAACCTTTAGTGTTTGATGCCAAGAATTTGTCATTGCAACCTTGGCAAGACAACTTATCATTACCGAATATCTCTCTAGAACGAGTTTTCTGCCGGCATAACCGATTTCGTTATACAGAAGTTCACCTGTATTAGAGTGAATTCAGCGAAGAAATTTTGTTCAAATTGAGTTATTTGTTAAATCTCATTTGAAAGGATTAGTTTAGATATCTTGGAACAAATTGATGTACTGAATATCCAATAATGTGACATCATTGCTGCATAACTTACTCCTATTTAATCAGAGTGGTCTGCATGACTGTAGAAAGCAAGAATACGAATTCAAGTAGTAAAAGCAAGGAAATCTGTGGCTCAATATCTCACTCTCAGATTATGACATAGGAAGAGGATATTCATAGGATCAAATTGTAATGCAGAGCAATCTCTGTATACAACAGTAGTCAATACGGGAGACAGAGATTGAGAAGCACATATCACGATTTGCACTACTTCATTAGGCCGGCAAGTGCACATTGCGCGATGAAATTAAATGACGTGTGAAGAGACAAGGGGAGTGTGCAAGGCATGGGATTCAGTCCGCACGGGCAGATTATAAGTTACTACGTACACTGAGTACTGAAAAGAACACGACTTGAAACGAACGGATCTTCGTAATGAGATGATCCTCGTGAGTCTTTTGATGAGTCGAGCCCCGATTCCCGAGCAACGAGCCCTCAGGCCATTAATCGTGCAGCCAGCCTGTGGGAAGCGAACCACTTGTTTGTCACCCCCTTTTTCTTCGTGAGTCAGTCTGACACACTCTGTCTCCACACAAAATCCTCCCCATCCTCCTAACTCACCTGGGCATGGGCACTACGAGCCGCACTGACAGGCACCAACTCTATTCGTCCCCATACACGTCGTTCATTGATTGATCACTTTTCCCGATAAAAGAATATTTTCGCTTTCTCTCTTTGTCCGAGCCTCGATATTCGTGAATGAAATCTATTCGTCATTCCTCTCGTTTGTCGAATCCAATCGACTCAAAAAACATGTTTCATGCATATTGCTGGTCTGTAAAAAAACAAATTTTCAACTTTGGTACAATTTTCTACCAATCGTAGTGGATGCACGATTGTGTTGCCAAGTGCTTGGATGACTGAACGTAGCTGCATTGTTATCTACCTATTTATCATTTCGGTGATAAAAATTTCACCAACTTTAGCTAGAAAGATCCCTCTAGTCACTGTGATTCCATCATATACATGGTTCAATCAGTAGGTGATATTACTAAAATAATAGATGAATGATTGATCGGGAATATCTTCATTGGCTTTACATCACTGTTAGTCTATACAGTTATGAAATATGATTTTTTGACTCTATTTATCAAATAATCTTATCAACGTGTAATCTATATCTTATCTATAGTGAGTCAGTTTTATTCGATCATTGAACATGAATGGAATTTATATACTGTGGATAACATTACAACGGTGGACAACTCTGAAGAGCTTGTTATTCAAGGGAAGAGTAGGCAATCCGCACAATCGATAATCCACAAAGTGGTCGAATGTTATAAGTAGGCTCATCTCAATTTATTTGTACGGTTCAATTCCCTTTATTATAAATTTTTTACTTGTAATATCTCTATGTATACTTTGACTTCTTTGATCAATTGACAAGACATGAGATTGAAGGAATTTTTTGAGGCAGGAGATAAATTATTACGAATTCCTGTTACAAATATGTTTCAGCACAATTGAAATCAAATCAAAATTCATTTATTTGCCATATTCACACAAAACATTAACAATGAAGCAAAACAAAGCACAAACATACTTAAAGTTAATAACAAATCCAAACATAACTATTTATACATGCAATACGGCACTACTGGCAAAAGTAGGAATTGATCGCCAGCAGTGAGCACAAAATTTAGGTAGGTTCAGAAAAGCAAGAAAGTGAAAAAATAATAAATAAATTAACGCTTCTTGGTGAGTGATGTTTTCTTGGCTGGGAATTTTCATCATCTCAGCTGTTATTCAAGAGATATTTCAAACACTCACGTAGAAATTTTATTTGTACGAAAAAATCAAACGCAAAAAATTATGAAAGAATGAATTCTCATTTAAGGAGAATTATGGAAAATTCAGCCAAACTTCTATAAAAGGAACATCGAAATAACCTGATCCTCTAGCTCAATAATAATAATAATAATAATAATAATAATAATAATAATAATATTTTTTATTAATTCACAATCTCAAATTACAATAAAATTGATATATTTTGCTATTCCTATATCATTAATTCATTTCATAATCATTAATAAAGTGAGATATTATTGAGAGAATTCCATTTCATATCTGAAAGAAAATTCAGGAAAAGGAAGGGAGACATTTTATCAAGAATACATTAAACTATTTTGTAGTAAATGTTAGTTTTTATCCATTCATCTATTTCAGTGCTGAGCTTCTTAGTAAATTTACTATTTATGAAGTGATATTGGCAAGGTACTCCATGTAATATGTGAATTGGTGTTTATTTATAGTTAATCTGGTAAATGATCTATTAAATGCAGATGGACGTACATTGTGTAAGTTAGTATTTAATGTGAGAAGATCTTTATTTTTATTAATAAGAGTGATAATTTTTTTAGCAAAGACCTGTCTGAGCGTAGGAACTTTAAATTCAACAAATATACATTTGCTGGGATATAATCTGGGTCTTCTTGAAGCTGCTCCAAATGTTTCTGTAGAGTGAATATCTTATTGAAATGTGTGTCAAAGGTGCCCCCCCCCATAACTCTATCCCATATTCAAACAAAGTTAATATGGTTCTTAAAATGTTGATGTCATTCAACCTATTAATTTTATAAAATATGTAGATAAGATACTTTAATTCAGATATTAGATGCTGTAGATGAAAATTCCATTTTAAGTTACTATCAACCATTAATCCCAGATATTTTAGAAAGTGAGCTTTTTCTATAGTTTGACAGAGACAATTGTTTTGGTTTCTAGGAGTATCTTGGTTGTGTATTTTTATGTGTAAGCCAGGTGGAGGTTCACCTCTTCTGGTAGGAGAAAATGCAAGAAATTTTGTCTTAAGCATCAGGTTTAAAGTGATCGTGTGATTGTCAAACCAAGACTTAGCCATAGCTAATCCTTCATTAGCATTTTCATATGCCTTATTCCATGATTCATCTGTGAATATGAACACAGTATCATCAGCAAAAGATATTTTGGTGCAATTAGGAATATTTATCTTGAGTAAATCATTTAAATAAATAAGAAATAATAAGGGAGATAAAACGGATGCTAAATCAGATGATGAAATTGCATAATGCCACAAATACAATGGTATATGCCATTAGTTTGTTCTAAATTATCACAGACTATTACCATAGACAAGTTCTCTTAAGCAAAGATGACTATGATTGTTTTCTTCAGTAGATGTGGAAATAGGAAAACCAATACAATATTGAAAGTCAAACTATAGCAAATTGTAGAATACCCCAAAAACTAAAATACATTTTAAAATCATGTGCACTTTGTGTAGGTACGTGACGAGCGAGTTATACTTCTCACCATCATTATATAGAGATAGGCTAATGAAAATTGAAAATGGTGAGTCCACAACATAGAAACGCACGGAGAAGGCACGCCATCGTGTAAGTCATGTACTATATAAAAATTTGTTGTAATAATACCTTTTAATTTTCCTTTGTAACTTGATTGTTTTTACGGGAATAATTAATTATTCACAATTTTGATTACATACGGAGGGCTTCAACAAATAAGTTGTATTTATCGAAACTGTATTTATTAGAATTAGAAATTTGCATCAGTTCAATGAATCATGGTTACAAATAATTCAATTCTCTCCAGTATTATGATGATTCTCCATAAATAAATATTGGATTTGAGATTATAATTGATAACAATATTGTGCTGATTTATTTATATATTGATTGCTAAATCAATATTCAGGAATATTTTCTCGCAGTATATACTCTATACTATAACGAACACGAGGAAGCAATGCAGCTCCATTTGGTAACAAATATACGCAGTACAGCACAGTGTAGCGTGGGGATCAGGTGAGAATGAAGTTGTTAAGGCGATTAGGTGCTCCATGTGTTGCAGAGTGGGGAAGCCGTTCAAAGCTTCTGCGCCAGCTTAATTAGTAGACCTCCATCAAATTTTATTCCCTCTCAAATTAAAAAAGTGAAAATCCTTTCGAGTTTGAAATTTTTTGTCGAGAATCTCATTGAAAATATTCTTATCACAATTAAAACTAAGATGAAGAAAGAAAGAAAAATTAATTAAACCGGAGCGGCAAAGATGTCAGAGGCAAGAGTGAAGAGAAAGTCGAATTAAACTTTATGAAAAAAGCGAAGAGTCATAAGGCGGGCTGCGATATGCAGTAATGATAACATCACGCCCAACCTCGCCTTCTTCAAACCACTTCCTCTGTCTCACTTTTTTGCCTCTGTTCTCCCGCACTCTTTTCTTTCATCTTTGTCTTATACCCGTTGGGGCCATCGGCGATGATGCTCCGATCCCCGCTTATTATTTTCCATCTCATTTCTAGTAGAGCGGCTCCCGTTTTTTCATCAAACACAACTTTTCCCCCTTTTTCTCGTCACTCGCCCTCAAAAACAACCCCTACCGGTCCGAACTCTTTGGTTTCTTGCCCTCCTACTCACCATCAGTGCACTCGGCTACTCGTCTTCCAGTCTTGGCGGTGGGATGTAGACCTAAAAGGGCGCGAGGAAAATGCCAGAAAGGGAGCATTTTTGCTCGCAAGTACATGCCTGCTACATGAGCTCGTTTTGTAGATGGGCTTAAACAGCGATAAATTCTCATAATAGTCCGAGCGAGAAGGCATCCGTTGAAACGCACCTGCATTGCCGGTAATAAAATCCAATCTACTGATTCTAATTCGCAGAAGCGAAGGGTGAGACGCTTGAAATATAGCCAAGTGAAGGTGAAGCACGTCCACAAACAGAACAGATGATCATGGTGTACTACTGAGATAAAAGATTGCACGGCTCGGGTCACCGTCTCTGCGCCTCTTAAATAACCGACGACCATGAAGGCCCTTCCGCTTCGACTTTGTGTTTTCATTGGCCTTTTTAAACCCGACTCGAAAGCGAATTGTTGGAAATATGTTTCATAGTCACTTGTTTGTTTGCCAAAATGCACCTTTCGTTTAATAGGCCTACTATGGGCTCACTCGGAGTTCTACACTGTTCTTATGAATAACAACAACTCATAATCTATAAATTTACAATAATCTACTGACAATAATTATTACAATCTATATCCCTGTAATGCATTCCTCTACTAGGAAAAAATTCTGAAATCTCAATGGATTTATCTCTACTTTTTCCAATAATATGATGTTCTATGGAATGGACGAACAAAAATTAGTTTCTATCTGTAAAAATACATGCTACATACACAGTTGTCTGTTAAACAAAAGCATAGTCTTCTATTTGTGAGAAACTGGTAAATGTCACACTAATCAATCGAGATTTACAATCCTAAATGAAAATAAACCATGTACACGATGATATACGTTCTTCAAAGTTTTTCTAAACGTTTGGGACATTCTGCCAATATAACTGATGAAAGATGACTCATTCAAATCAAGATTAAATCACAGGTGGAATGTTTTCTTTTTATATGAATGCGGACGGGCCCAAAAAATGTTAAAAATGAATATATGAAAAATATGTTTATGCAAAAGTAATTTTATAAATTAACTGTTGACTAGCTGTTGGCTAAGAGTCGGACTACAATACCAAGAAAGCTCAAAACTATCCACGTATTAATGTTTTTTTTTTTTTTTTTTTTTTTTTAACAGCAAGTGTAGACATTTTTTATGCTCTCCTTATATTTTATATTCATATTTGAATTTGTTCATTTTTTCTCTTACTCCGTAATTCTCACTCCTCATACCCCAACCTCAACCCGACATTTATGAATATTGCTCACTTGGATTACATTCGAGTAAAGAGCGGGGATTTATTGATATACTTGATTACGCCTCCCACCCCTCAAAAAATCTCACAAACCGGTTCATATAAACTTATTTTTTGCATTTGTTTCATTGGAATTGCAAGAGAGTAGGCTTCTTAATTATTGAATGGAGGGAGAATATAAGAGTAGAGTATTTGGATATGAGAAAGCTATTACATGGGGAAGAGAATAAAATTGATTTCATATTGAATTTAGTACGAGTTGAACGCTCGAGATGATGGTTATGCCTTGTGGTTGTGGTAAGGCATTCAGTGTGAAGTGGACTTACACTGGCCATAGCCACGTTAGAATTATTAATGGCCGGCGCGTTGGCAGTGACTTTTTATTTGGTGTAAGACCAAATGGATTGGCCTGTACCGTTTTCCTGCCAAGAACAATCGGGACAAGGGCGCAAAGAGACGGGGGCAGCAAAGAGGCCGGGGGTGGGATAGTGACTGGGGGGCGGAGAGCGGAAGCTGTAACGGCGTTAATGTCAGCCATTAGGCGGGAATCACTGCCCCCGACTTTGGCTTAATGTCTGCACTGCCTCCGGCCTCCTATTCCCCCTCTAGTGTGGGGGTGACTCTACCATCCCCCTTTCCACCCTCAATCATGCTACACTTTTCCACCCATCTCATGGCAGACAATATGCGCAGGAAAATGGAATGTTTCTATAAAAAGATGAAATGTGTCAAACGGATAGGATTTTGTGATCTTGAAGGAATGCATCCACTGAATTATTTATCATGACCAAATATGAGGACTGTAACATGTATATTGGATTAATAAAGTTGTGCTAGCAAAAAAGAAGTGCCAGTAAGTATTATTATTATTTTTTTTTTGTTGATGATGCCCACATGAGTCTGAGACTTGTTTAAGGTTAATGAGGTGAATGATTAGTCAAAATATTAAAGGATGAATGAGAATGGTACTCTTGACGACGGAGTAACATTCAGTCAGAGTCTTATCAGAATCAAGCGCTCTAACCGACTTTACCACCGAAGCTGCTTATTTTATCAATTCAAGTTGTGCTAGCAGAAAGTATGCACGAATGAGAATTCATTTCAAAAAGATTTATTTTCTTCATTTCCACAGATGAGCCAGGGACAGCTTTGTCTACTCATCCTATGTGGTTGAGAAAAAAATTGTAATCTGGATCGGAATTGGAAATAGGTTGAGATAAACAGATTTATTTGCTATGGATTATTGACTTTGGTGGTGGCACCAATTTTTAGAATTTGATAATTCACTTTTACATTTTTTAATTTCCTAATTTTATCTTTTTTAATTACTATTTTGCCGACTAAATTTACTAAATTTCAATTTACATATAACTAAATTGTACTGGATTGACAATTGAAAATTTCGAATATAATTAGAACGGATCAGATTAACTTGCTGATATTCTGTGCAAATAATTAGCCTTCTAAGTAACGAAATGTTAGCTAATCAAAATGACTAACTTCTAAGATTCAAGATCAGTACAATCATAAATCATATTCAGAATTAATAAGCAGAGAATCAGCTCACATTCTCAAAAGTATAAAATCCTTTGACGGTTTATATTGTGGGATCATTAATCATGAAGTCTTTCTTTTCACGTTCAGATTGGATTTGATTGTTTGAACTGTGGCGCTAGTCGGTAACCTCTTGAACCGTAAACAGTATAGTCCAGACTTCATCCTGACACACTGACGCAAGTGAGATAAAGATCAGATTATGGAATGTAAGTTCAAAGAGTATTTATCTAAGAGTAAATTTATTTACTTGAAATATTAGCTCGATAAGAGCAATAATCTTCGTCATGAGAATAATTTTTTCCATAGATTAATTGGACAAAAAATGGCTCTTATCACATCTGAAATCTCATTTTTACTCTAATATTTTCATTTCAGATTTGCGTCTCAAACGTTATTACACTACAAACAATAAAGACGAATGAAAAAAAAATTCACTGTTACATTTAGTGAACATGGGATCAACATTTACTATATAGTTGACAGGGATAAGGTTGAGTTGAGATTTTCCACAGTTATTAGCTGTACCTATCTCAGGCAAAGAGATTTCCGATGAAATCTCCAGTCATATCGAAGGATTGAGAAAGTGATTGATTGAGTGAATGATAGAAGTAATCGCGCATATCAGTGAAATTATGGTAGAAGGATCAAGAGTTTGATAGTAAAACGATCCTACTTATTAGAGTTTGAAAAAAATACGTGACAGAGCTTTTGATTTTTGACCGAAGCCTAATTATTATACATAAGGACATTGATATAATATATTACGTTACTAGGCTGGAAAGAGACTTTTTGCCGGTCGAGCATATGATAGTTTATGCACGAGGCGCAGCCGAGTGCAGAAACGAGAATATGCGAGAACCGGCAAAAGTTTACAGCAGTGTAATGTACCATATTTTTTGTTACACTCCATAGAAAGGCATGCTCCAATCAGCTGGATAATAATTATGCGAGACATTCAAAAGTATTCAAATTATTGAATTAGCTGCTTTATTTAGATTCAGAATTTGATGGGCGAATCCCCATATTTATATCAACCATAATAATGATAGCCTAGTGCAATCAGCTGGATAATATTCGAGACAGGTATTTAGTAATGTAATGAGTTGACTATATCTATACATATAATATATATATATATATATATGTGAGTCAACGGAAAAATCTTTGCCGCACTCCATATGTTTTTCCCTATCTTGTACGGCTTTAAGGCCCTATTTGTCAGCTGATTTTTCCGATCTAGTACAGAAAAGAGGCACTTTCCATACGTGACAAATCTATGGAAAGTAGCTACTTTCTATCAAGTGTAACAAAAAAGGCACATTATCTATGACTGTATCACGGCTATCACTTCCCAAGAGAGGGAAATAGGTATTCACCTATTACTCATGAACAAGTCTTAGGCTGATGTGGAAACCATTAGCAAAACATCATTCGATATAGTATAAAGAAGTCACTTACGATACAGGTTGCAATCTGTAAAGTAACTATTATTATTAATTAAATCGTATTTCCTTGTATATAGAATAAGAACTTTAAAATAAATTCAACCGTTCAAGAGGGTTAATACTTCGGAACAAGAGAGCCCGATCAGCTCAGGTGTAAAGTTATAAGGAAACTTTTATTCGGCTCGATCGAGGAAAACGAGAGGAACTCGATGAGAAAGAAGTAGGCGATTTAGAGGGAAACGAGGAGATAAGCACATAAAAGAGTTATTCATGTTGTGAAATTAAATGCATTTTTATGGATGAACGGGTACGAACGGGAGCGCGTGTGTGTGAACGGCAGAAGAAGGGAGCACCCGAGTAAGTCACGGTTTAGGGTTATGTCGTGGATTTGTGATGGGTGGAGGGGTGTTGCGGGAGAGCTAATCTACGTTGGTTCTGTAGACAGAATCAGCGTAGCAGCAGAGCAGAGTAGAGTAGCGGCAGTAGAGGGTGATTCAGCAAGCGGAACGCAGGCTCCGGAAGTAAGGCTAATGCATCCGCCGTTCGCTGGCAATGCATGACGGCAGCGCGTGACGCCCCAGACGCACGTCTATAACGCAACGCAAGGGTACCACCAACCAACTACTTCTTCGTTATGCGACTGCAACTACGGCATTAAGAACCCCCTTCTGGGGTGCACGATGCGGGGGAACAACGACTCAACAGTTAGCCACTTTGACATCCTCCCTTGCCACTAACTCACTCACTTGTTCATTCTCTCTCTCTCACACACACTCTCTCTCACTCCCTCCTATTTCCCCTCAAAAGACACACGATTTCCAAAAACAAACTGCCAGACAAAGACAGTCGGCACAACTTCTACTTACTTGGTCCTACATCAAATTCTGCTCCTCAGCAGAAGAAAGATTTGTTGGCGACGGAAGTTGAGAATCCGGGAAATGTGTAGGCAGTATGCCCCCACTTTCTGGGCTCAATACTTGCCGTATTGAGGAGTGAAACTGCAAAAGCGATCCCATTATACAGAGTTCCATATTCAATGTTCATGCGATCTCTCTTCAGTAATCTAAACCTGTCTTCTCACCCCTATAATATCAGTATTGACTCATCCCTTTAAGTCATGGAAGAAGGGCCACATCATGATATGATTATTCCAAGTATAGCATTATTGATTGTGGATCATTTTTTTGTCATCAATGCTTCTATTCAACCTTTATCATCAATACTGTATCAATATGCATCAAAAGTAGAATAGCGGTTGAAATTCTAATCATTTACATTACTCTCATTCGTGAGTTATAGTTACAGTACATTACTTTTTCGTTGCAATTCTCTCCTGGAAACTTCAAGAAAAACTACCGGAAAATTCATCTTGAAATATGAAGGTTTCACCTGAATGAAGCTCATACCTAGTAAACTAGTAAACATTGTACCAATAACTCCAGCGATGTACCAATAACTAGTAAGCCTTGCTATCTGAAAAATATACTTAAATAATTGTCGATTACAAATTTTTCTGTAGGAAAGAATGCAAGAAAACAACTGCACACTCGAGTTTAGGTGATGGAGCTAGTTTAAATTGCTTCAATTTTGTGTGCAGATGCATTTTTTTCTGTTAGCTGTTCTACTAAAGCACTTTAAATATTCCAAAGTTTTTCGTCGATCTTCACGTTTTCTGATGATTTTCAATATTTAGTGGGCAGTGACACTATACCACAAAGGTTTAATAGGTCTTGAAAATAATTATTATTCCCGATTCAAAGTATTAAATCAGTGTAGGGAAGTGATAGCCGCGAGCCGTAGCAGGTATCTGTTCAATCAGATAGAGATTCGTTCTCGTAGGTCCTGTTTGTAACGGTGACCGATTAGATTGACCAGCAAAAAAAACTGTTCTCTGCTGTAAAATAACTTCCCGGTTCGGAACCCACCTAAAACTGTAGGTAAAACTCACTATCATCCTACTCATTACCCACGCACAGGTCTCAGACCTATGTGGACTTCATCCTCAGAAAAAAAGTGTTTAACTAACTATAGCCCTCACAATTACTAATGATAAGAACCAGTTTTTCAAATTTCACATTTTAAAATATTATCAATCTTGAGTAAGCAATAAGAGTACTGGATGGTATTTTCAATTAAACGTTTTTAGTAAGTTACTAGCTTCGGAAAATCAGCCAGAATTCTTGATTTGTTACTTTGAGTGATAAGAAACAGCAACTTCGAATCACTCATAATTATTCATGTTTCTGTGTAGCTGTAGAACAAAAAACATTTCGAAAGTTTGGTTGTTATTTATTGAAGTTTTGCAGTTTCTATCTTAAGATAATTTGACAAGATTGTGGGACCGGACTCCCCGTTCCAAAGTTTTTTGGCAAGTTGCAGCGCCTCAAGATAAGCTTTCGTTTGAACGTAAGGAAGGTCTAGCAACGTTACAATGGTGACAAGACCTCAGTAGACGAATGTGAGAGTGTTTCTGTTTACGAGACATCACGCTTGATTATGGCACAACATAATGGATCCGAGTTGATTAATTGCCTCGAAATAGTTTTCTTTCAGATAACGTCAGTCACACTTCTAGTCCCTTCCTATTTCGTTTCTAATGTTTTGCTTTTGATCCAGTTTCACTATCACCTTTAGAAGAATCATTCTCATTGCGAAATCGCTGCTACAATTAACTGTCTCGAACGAGATATTACAACATTCGCCTCTCACAATACAATCCCGCTTGCTAAACGACCATTTCATATTGCTATTACGACACTTCACTTATGAGAGACGTTGTAAAAGCAATTATACACAACTGATGAAAAACAGGAAGTATTTTATCTTCGTTAGTACGTCAGATTATAAATAAAGAGACCTAGACAATTAGTAAAGATTTACCATATTACCACGAAACAACTATTGTTACAACAGATTAAACATATAGCCTGAACTATCTCAATGACAGCAAATGTATGTACGTTGCACCTCGACGTAATGTGTTGTACTTGTAGCATGTCTTGAAAAAAAGCTGTTTCCTAGACTCCTCTATGTAGGTTCGAGTCGGCACAAGTTAGTATGAGTATTTGAGTATAGATGCTTCTACGAGAGCGCCGTATCGCTCTCAAATCAAATCAAATAAAATTTTATCTTCCATATTAAAAAAATGCAAAATAAGTAATGAGCTATCTTCATTATATAATTAGAATAGAATAAAATAAAGTAGAAATTTCTTAGACAACTAACTAAAGATAATAGATAAAACCATTCTTAATTCCACATTAAATGCCACAGTTTCAATTGTGTACTATATCATTTGGTGTTAAGGAAATAATACCTGCAAAGGTGAAACCTGAGCGCAGGTATGAGTCGCTTATTGAAGCATGTGAAAAGTTTATAGAAAAGGCCAAAACAAAAAAACGTTGTGAAGAAATTTAAAAATTGAAATTGATTGAAAAGAGAGGATAATAAATTATAGATTTAGAAACGATAAAAGAAGTTCTCGGAAAAAACAAAGAAAACAATATGATTTCCAGAAAACTACTACCTAAGTTTAAGTTTGTTTATGAGAATTGGTTCAAAAAATAGAAAAAATCTAATTGATTTTAAGAGCTATTGGAACAGTCTGTCACTAAATTTTTGTGAAACTATCAATTCATCCAGATCATGTCGCATTCTATTATTTATTGTACTGTTTAAAATATCAATAGGAATAAAATTGGCCAGTTTCTTGGAAACAAATGCAAACTGTAACCAAACTGCAAACTCTACTTCGCTCTATCGAAAAGTGTCTCCGTTTGAACTAATCTCTATTTACTAGAGCGAGAGTTCTGTTACCTTCTGTCTCGAATATAAATAACGTATCTTGTAATAATAACAAATTTCTAACTTCTCCTGGTTGAGTTGGTGTACGATACATGTACTTCTCAAATCAGAATGATGCACCCATAGATGATGTTGCATGAACTCAATGATGTTGAATGAATAAGTTAATATTTTTCCTACTATTTTAAGAATGTCTATAGTGTTCATTACTCTGCAAAACTGCGTTGAAGATAACGATAATGTCAACCTCAACACTTCATGCATCTGCTCTAAAATCAAAATGCTATAGAACAGGCAGATGTAAAAAGTATCAAGGTTTAAACTATTTTTATATTTCACTTAGTTTTGCGCAAACTCTCTACTTTAATGCGCTATAGATTTGAAAATTTAATAAAAACACTACGCGCTCTTTGTTTACAACCAGGAAATTATTATTTTAAGCTACTACCTCTATGATTTTGATTAGACTACTGAAAACAGCCTTCAATAGAAACTATAGGTTATCAATCATACGCACAACGATATTACCACCTTTATTGATAATAGCTTTGGAGAATTCAATTTTCTTTCCCCGATATGATATTATAAGTGTGAAGGTTAGACCAATGTGCGTTTGGCCAGCTTAGCACGCACAAGGATGGTGATTGTGTTGGAGAGGGTGAAACCATTATACTCATGCATGGCCAATGATTTGTGATTGGTCACACGTAGAAAATTGCTTTCATATATGAAACCAGGCCAAGGCATTGCCTGCCTGCCCTCTGTACGATTTCTATCCTACTCTAGACTCTAGATCACTCTTTCCTCGACTACTTCATCCACTCGTTCCTCGTGTTCCCCTTCAACGTCACAGAACGAATCGCATAATAACAAAACTTTCTGCGTAGATTCTCCATAATATAATAGCTAGATTAATTTCAAGTACTTCTAATCTTATCTCTCTAAACATAATCATATACACCTCTCATCATACTTGATCACAATCTTGGAAATTTAATATTTGAATCAAGCTTTGCCATTGATTTCCAATGTTTCTATCATCTGTATTTAGCTTCATGAACTGTCCAGGGCTCCATAATTTTTTAATTTGGGTTAAAATGGTTGGACGGTTGTTTCTGGTGAATAATGGACGAATAAAGCTTCTTTGCAATCAAAGCCGCAGCTATCATGGAATTGAATATAGTCAATCATGCTTTTGAAATTCAAGGAAATATAAATGTTTAAAGGAGAAGATTAGGATACTTTAAAGAATATAATAGATTATAATGACTTTTTTATTTGTTGATGTGGTGAAGTTTGGACAGTAACGTCAACTCCACCACTTAAATACGTCAAGAACAAAATAATACAAAAAGAGCCAAATATTTAGATAAGTTTACAAACAAAAATGAATCTAATCAACCATATATAAAATGAAAGTCCAAAATAAAGAGTGCTAGTGGAAAGGGAGTTGATAGATCGGAATAATCTATCGCAAAATATAATTTTCGCAGTGAAGACTTATTCCTTTGGGAAAAATAATAAGGGAAAAGCATGAATAAATGCCAAATGAATATTCTGTTCCAAAGTATAAACTTCTCTTATAGTTTTGAAATATAGTAGATTTTTAGAACAGTGATTATTAGGGACTTGTACTTTCAAACATGTCCTTTATAATAAGAAATCCAGTTCTTTCAAAATGTCTGAAAGGCATAATAAACAATGAATTTTCTTATTATTATCAGTTTTTGATTTAGAACCATTTTTTATGAACAAGCCTTTTAAGGGCTTTTGACTCGAGGGAAACTTGAAAAATTCTTTCGCTGAATGCTTTCAAGTGTCCTCTGAGTAGAGAAAGCCTCAAGGTAGGTTCATAAATCCCGGCCTTATAGGCTTTGATGCTGTTCATAAACATTATACATGGACAGAAAAAAGTTCATGAACGTAACGCTTTCTAACATGGTTGGTAGAAGAATAATTATAAATAACATTGGCGTATTTCAGATCAATACAAAGCCCACTATTATTGAAGATTTCATTTTAATTCATCGTTCAGTGATTTATGCCAATGGGATAAATCAGTGGGACAAACATGTGAACCATCACTTGTGTAGTGACCCTGGCCAATTATTAATCTAATGATAGTGTAATTAAAGGCAACATTGTTCAGCAGTCGTATGGAAAGACATGGGAAGAATACGGACAAGAGTAATAACAGAGGGATGGTAGATAGGTGGGGATTTATAGGAGGTAGGTGGAGGTGCATTGGGGTGAGTGGGAAGGGGGCTGATGATGATCAGCGCGCTTTCATTTGGGGCCCCGCTTTCATCCTGTGTAATTGTCCTCTGCTGGAGTGATCGAGAGAGTGATTAGAGTGCTGATGAAGGCCACGCAAAGGGTGGGCAGCTGTTGTCGGTGGGAGGCGAGGGTAGTTGAGGAAGGAGCGAGAAGGGGGCAGTGATTTGGCACCGTCGGAAAGGAAGCAATTTGGAAAATGAATCTTCGTGGCCGAGGCGCGTGGAAGCCGCGAGTCTCTTTAGTCTCTCTACTCCACCATCGACGAGAAGCACCAGTGCTGATCTTTTCCATCCGTTGCACGGTGAATCTTCCCAGCAAGTGAACATCCACTTCCGATCGTTTGTTTATTTCTGAAGCACTCGTGCACAGGCTGGCTATCAATCTTGCCGCAATATCAGTTACGCTCTATTGGTGGAGACTGTGTCGACATGAACGTTTGAGCACGCTTCCTCTGTAGTAGTTAAATGATGCCATCGACTGTAATAAATGTTAAAGTAACCACGGTTCGAGAATGGAGATGGTGAACATGGGTGCTCAAAGAATAATGTACTAGAATTCTATCAGGAAACTTTTTCAATTGAATAGACTGGCATAGATATGGAGTAAAAAATAGTCTCTCACCATACTTGATCGGGGAAACATTTTGAACGGAATTGATTTCCATTGATAGAAACCTTAAACAGTCTCTCTTATTCCTTCGTCATGCATATATTCTCTGGCAATTCTACTGTTGAAAAGATCGATAAATCTATGAGCTCTCCTAATGAATAATGTTATAGTCAAGTCATAAACGATATGTGAAGAAGTAAGTCAAAAAGAAAGATAAAAAAGTTAATAACAAAAAATAAGTTGTCAGAACATAAAGCACTAGAATATGAGCGGTGTATGTTCAGTAGGAATTGACTTGGCACTGATTTACACTTGGAACCTAAGTACATAAATGGTTGAGGATCCAGAAAGGTTTTTTATTTATAATAGAGATTTGTTTTCATTATTAGTTTTCAATTATTCTAACTGGAAGACCAAGTGCATCCAACTGAAATTTTATGTTGATAAATGAGTGCCTCATTCTAAGATGGTAGAACGTATAAAAATTTGGAAATATAAAATACTTTTTCAGTTATTTTGTATGATTTATTTTAAAATGGATCTAAGATTTGAATAGTTTCAAGACACCAGCAAAGTCAAGCTTACCCCAATCTTCTGTATAGAGGTTAGTTTACAGAAGTTTACATGAAAACACCAAGAAATACATAAAAATTTAAAAAAACTCTTGGACTCATATCAATCTTATATAGGCCTAAATTTTTATTTAAATTTGTAAAATATAAAAACGAAGGTGAAAATACGGAGAAAAGGCCTCACAATTAAAAGGTAATAATAGCTATTTCAATAAAAATCAAAAATGGAGCATCAAAATTGTTTATACCCAAAAATAAAAATTAAAAATGGAGCATCAAAATTGTTTATACCCAAAAATTAATGATGGACGACAGGTAGGTGGTTAACGACTCTTCAAAATTATGAGAAATAAATTTGCAACAAAATTGAAAAACACAGAAGATTGTGCCTACGATGGAGAGAGATTGACGGAAGGAGCTTTGGGAGGAACTGAACGTTCATCATTTTATTTCCACTTGGTGCACTGTCACGGCTCTCGCATATCGTTGAAGAAGAAATATGATGAGTGAGAAATAGTGGAATTGTGGAGTAGCTGCACCAGTCGGGTTCGCTCTCTGTGTTCTCCGCCTCTTCGTCATCATCAAATATCGGCTGGCCCTTGTCCTGGCTCTTCCTCTACATCAGGGAGCAAAGCTGTATGCCCCATTAGCTGATGAGAGTTTGAACGTCTGAGTGAGCGTGTGCGTACGCGAGTGAACGAACCGACCGAAGGCACTGATGACGTTCGCTGCTCCGCTGATGGCTCGCTGCCTGCTAGTGTGTCTGTCTATCTTCCCTTGCTGCATCTCTCTTACTTCTTGCTACCTATCATTATTTCCACCGATGTTTCCAACGCCTACCAGCTTCCAATCCGGATTACTTCTCGACAGAGAGGGCTCATGTGCCAGTCAAGCGTACTATCTCAATCACTCCCCAGCTGGAATTTATATTTTGATTCTCACCCTATTTCCATGTTTCATTTGACTTGTTGTAATTCCACTCAGAATCGTAATTTGAAAGAGTTCATTCTATGATGACATTATTTAGAGAGTAGAAAAATTCATTTGTCAATATACAATAGAATTTGAAAAGTTAAACTGTCAAACACACAATAGAATTTGAAAAAATCCAATTGTCAAACATACAGTTTGAAAAATTCAATTGTCAAATATATAATAGGATTTGACAATTGACGGTTTCATTTGAAAAACTGATTCTTATGAAGACGAAAACTTCTGACATTGAAAATGCTCCAGAAACATGTAGGTCACTTTTATAATAATATTCTGCCTTTTACTTCATTTTAGACAGATTTCAGTTAAACTAAATAACCGTACTTTTGAACAGAATTCTTTGTTTTGATGGATATATTTCTAATATCAAAACTGAAACTGTATTTCTATTAATATTATTTTCACTCACTTATTCTGGAGATGCTGGAGAGATGCATTTCAGTATAAGTGAGTGGAAATAATACTGTATTTAATAGAAATACAGTGTCAGTTTTGATATTAGATTGTTCATCAAGTATTTCGTCATGGAAAACATCACAAGTACCATTTAAAGAATTTGAAGCCTTAAACAACAATAAAAATCTGTGCAAACAGATTGTTACAAGTGTAAAAAAACGCTATGAAAAATGCGTTAAAGTTAGTGGAAAGCATTTTGAACAATTCTTTTAAGTTTGCAACCTATATGTGGAGTAAATTCAGTTTTAATTGAATTACAATATAAATAAAATTGATTTATTATTTGCTTCTAAAAAATACACTTACTCGGTAAACTGACTCATGAAACACCCGGTATTTCAATTTACTTGCAGATTCTACGTCTAGTGAGATCGGATTCTCATAAGTTTGAGAAATCCTCACGTCAATACTATTGGCAGAACTAACCTACTGGATACAGCTAATACAAAAGTGATTCCATTAACATTACAGCTTTCAAAGTTGAGGTTTCATTACATCGATTGCCACATCTTGTTATTTCACAATCGTTTAGTTTCATAACCTTATTTAATCATCATCTTATCTTCCCAAACAGTTTAGAAAAGTAATATAGTTCATCAATTTATGATGAAATGGGCACGAACGCTTTTGAGACTACAAATTTTTCACTGTATTGTGAAACATCAATAATTGCAAACTTCTATTAAATAGACGTTTAAAAATTCAAAATTTTTGAAAATTTTACGTGTAAAGAAATGGGTTTTTGACATTTTAAATGAATTCATTGAGAACGACCTAAACCGTACGTGTATGAAACCTATGATGAAATACGAATAAAAAGTTGGTCTTTTTTAGCCCAGATCTTTTTCTCTTGTCAATCACAATATCAATCAACTTAGAAACCTCAATAAAAGTATTAGACAGTTTGTTGGAAAATAAATTTTCAGTCAATTCAAAATCAACGGTGTAAGTAATCGAGAAGAAAGTTCTCAAATCTTTTTTCCCCGTCATAACCAGAACAAAGATGTGATTGTCACGTGACGCAACGGATGAAGAAACGCGGAGAGTATTTAAAAGGAAATTCCCGACTGTTTGTTCTGTTATCGGCATTTATCAGCCGGGGACGTCATTGCTCTTGTACATGACAGAACAAACGGGCATTTACAATTGAAAACAGCTTATCAGCTGCCAAAGGAGAGTGCAAGGGAGAGGGTGATGGTGAGGGGTAGAGGGGTGACGAACAGTGGAAAAATCAATCAGATTGAATAAGGAAGCGAAGTGCGACGGGACAGGAACAGAGGGGAATGAAGCTCCACCGGACAGTGGAGTGGAGATGTCGTAAGAGATAGCCGTGCGGCGTGGAACAAGGAACAAGGCCCAGGAACATGGATGGATGCGAGGGTGACGAGTGGAGACTCATCGAGATGGTATCAATGATGCTACCGCCTTATCGATGCATCTCCCCTTCTTTTTATATAGAGCCGGTATGGGCGCGCGTGGGCGCCTTCGCGTACGTCAGTGCGCCGCGGCCTTCTCCAAGTGATTTTGGCGCTCGACGTCTCTCTTATCTCCGACTTTTTTCTCAACCCTCTCGAAAAAGAGAGTAGCGACATCAAATTCCAGCTGTAATCATTATTGGAATGAAAATATCTCCAAGATAACAGGGGTCAGACAGTAGAAGAGCTAAAAGTATATTTTCAACTTAATCTGCAATGGAAATCGAGATGATTTCAGTTGTATGAGTGTTTCTCCACACTTATATTACTAGTATCTACATGAGAATTCAGCTGTAACATTAAAATCAAGAGTTCTTTCCATCTCAAGTAGGGTACTGAGATTTTTGAGTATGGTCTCTTTCTATCATGATGGCATCATGGTATGGTATCGTATCATATTTTCGAATTTCATGCTGGTTCTTTGATAATTAAGCTGTAACTGTTTCTTAACAATTGAATAAACAACATCTAAATGTACATATCGGCAGTGTATAGTAGCTTTTTACGAAAAATTGGGATCTGGAAAACTGTTCCAGTAGGACATTACCATATTTTAAGCGAGCTCTAGCGAGTAAATTTTATAATATAAAGAGATTTAAAATAATAAGTTCTCTAATATTGAACAATTATCATTTGGAAAAAGTTTCAAGTGTATGTTGAAAAATTCTGTGTAGATTACATATTGCTATCATGGTACCTTCCCACTTTCCATTCTGAGATCAAGGAGTAGCAGAGCCCTCTAGCATTGTTTCGAGTTCGGTATTGTAACACAATTACCGTATTTTTCAGTGGATTTTAACAATATTCTCGTTTCATTTATATGATTTGAAATTCGACTTATCTTTATATTATAGGTTAAGATATAAATATATGAAATTATATCTTTATAAAAAGAACTGAATGTCGAAATTTACCTTCAAATCAAGGAGACTTTGATCCCAATAATGTAAACTTCTCCTTGATTTGAAAGCATCAATATCATTGACGTTCAAAGGAAAATTAAAAATACAGTTCGAATAGCAGACTATCTATTTCATCCTTCCAACAATTTTCAATTATTACAGAGGATGTGTCTATGCACGCTAAAACCCCTTAACGCTAAAATTACGAGAACCAGTTCAAAGTGGAATAGGTTATGATTTGACAAATGTCAGGTATTATTAGTTTCTCTTTGCCATAACAAAGTAGCTGGTAGGCGAAAATATACAAGACTTATATATGAAATATCCTTATTTAATCAGTCACATTTGAATTGAATATGTCAAAGCTACCTAGTGAGGTTAGGTTGTGATTCCAATGAAATCCGTATTTATTTGTATCTAAATATATTTTTGCCCTATTAAGCAACAAAGAGATTGCAATTTGCAAGCACGGAAGCTGCCTTTCAGAGGTGTCACAGAGGAATATGATTTTTCATAGTTAGTTTTGAATAAAGCACTGATTTTTATCAATTACTTATTGAACTAACATCATTATTTCTGAATTATTATATATAAAAATTAATTACAAATACCTTGAATTCTGTAAGAATGCATTCAATTCTATTATTTTAACCTCTTTGTCGTACGGTTGTATTGTATTCTCGCATGTAAATAATTGAATACATCACAAAGCTACCTAGGGGAGTGCACAAGGGACTTAACTGATTATCGTAGTTTTTAGCGTTGATTTGCACAAGCTCTCTATGAATAGAACTCTTACATTGAAATCATGTAAACATCAGCCTATCAGTTCAAATATGGAAAACTCTAATCCACCTTACCACCTGTTGACTACTCACGTTCTGCACTATCACGGTAGTTGAGCTACAAGACTCCCAAGTCATTGACTTATTAGAGTTTGTTGCGCATTGCGTGCAAAGTAAGACGTCAACGTCACTAATGGAGACGTGTGAAGGTGATTAGAGCCGGAGAGGAATGGCGAAGAAGGAGTAGCCGTAGTGTTTGTTCTGGGGCTGAAACAGAGAGGAGAAAGATCTTTTCCGCTAATGCAAGAAACGCCGGCGAGGAAAAACTAAGAGAGTACGTGGATGATTCCCCTTTTGCCTTTAAGAACAATAGTTCAGGAAACGGAAATTAAAGGAGATAAGGAAAAGCGGGGTGGAGTCAATTAAGGAAATCCGTCAGGTTAGACCTCCGGGCCGGAGCCTTAATGCTTCCGCCAGTCATCCATGCCCAGATCGCTCGTGCTGACCTTAAATCCCTTCCTCCCTCAGACCCAAAGCCGTGGTGACCCGGGCTAACGATCCCCCTTCCCCCGGCCATCATCCACCCACCTCCAAGTCAGCATAGTACCACCCACACAAACAAAATACATTATCCGTTCCCCTTCAAACAGATAGCATTACCTCTCCAAATCCTTCCTGCGGCTGAAAGTGGAGTGCTACAGTAATTTATTGTTCTGCCGCTGCTTCTCAAAGTTCATATTAATTAGTCCTCTCTCTGTTGACTCGATGAATTGATTTAGATTGCAGATAGTGGCAACCCTTATGTTTGATTATCCGTCATGGAGCATTTCAAGAAATAATCTAAAGAAGTGAAGAACACCCAAATAGTGAATAAGTAGCCATCAAATTTTCAGTTTTTTTTATTCGAAAAATATCAGTTCAATTCTTAGATTTAGGTGAATTTTTAGAAATTATTATATTCATTAATTTGTATTTTTCTCATGTTTACATTTATTATCAGTTTCATTTCTAGGTTCTTCACGTTCATTTTAAAAAAGTCTATTTAATTTTCAACATTACCCCGTCATCCATGCACGATTTCCTGCCTATAACTAAATTACTGCTTCCTAAACTACCAATTTTCTTTTCGTATTTTAATCAGGTGCAAAGTTTGAATGAGTTTTTCAATCAAATTGATTGATTGATTTATATAAATCAAGAAATCGACGATTAATTACCGTACTTCAGTTTGGTACTGGGTACCCGCACCCTATTTAGTAAATGATAATTCAATGATCTAATATTATATGCTCTAATTTTATTCAACTTTGAAATAAATTTATTATCTTTTAATAAAGTGTACATGTCTTAGTAATGGCGAAGGTGATAATGTGGAAGGTATCCATAATGAATAATAAGACGAAATTGTCACAACCACATTTATTAAAACTTCGAGAAAATAGTTTCGGTTGTTACACCATAATCAATCTCAATCAAACTGAAAACTGTACTTCAGTTTTCAGTTTGATTGAGATTGATAATGGTGTAACAACCGAAACTAGTTTCTCGAAGTTTTAATAAATGTGGTTGTGACAATTTCGTCTTATTATTCATTAAAGTGTACATGCTTTATTTTCCAATTTTGCTTATGTAACAGCTATCTATGTAGTAGTATAGGATTAAAAAAAAGGTGTTGATGAGCACAACTGATAATGTTGATCACTTCAGTATCCAACATTTCATCAACACAATATTCCAGTTGGACACATCATGACACATTACATGATTTCAAAGATAAAGTACAAACTTAATAACCACCTTGAAACAGGTTGCCGAGTTTTTACGAGTGAACGAATAAATAGATGCAGTTCAGCGGTGATCTTAAATGCAAGAACAATGACAGAGTAGCGGGTGTAAGATAATGTTTTGTAAATTGAAGAGGGTTGCTGTATAAGAGGGGTTTGGGATGGTAGGGGAGGGGGTTGGGTGAGAGGGTTTGCGGGTGACAGTGGAGTGCCCCCCGTAGTGCGCGGTTTGCGTTTTATTATTCATCAGTTGATAAGCAGGCAATAACAATGCCCGGCTCTCCCGGCGGGGGACTCAGGGGACAGCGATAGTGCGGGGGCAGGTTGGGGGGTGTGGGGAGGTGTGCACAGCGTCAGATATGTGCGCCTGGCTTTTATTAACAGACTATTGATTAGCATGCACCAACAGTCCACTGTAGCATGTGCGCTGTATATGCAGATACACATAGATTGCAGCCTATGTAGGTGAACCACTAACACCATCAACCAAAACTCATGCTGCTTGCCATCCAAGCGGCGGCCACTAGAATTTCGAATAAAATTCGTTAATTTATTCAGATACCAGTGCCACATGTTTGTTAAAGTACCCATGTTTAGTAGAAAGTTCGTAGGAGTTGTACAGTGTACAATTATTGTACATTCACATACTTGGAAAATTTGATATTTAAATAGAAAATGATAAGTTCGTGAATCAAATAGATTATGTTATTATCAGCTCATATTTATCCAATTTGTATTTCATTATGTTACGTATAAGGTTATGTATATGCCTCATTTGTTGTCAATCATGTTAATTATCAGGGTCACATTGCCCAGTATTTTTCGATCAAGTTATCTTTCGAGTTATTTGCCCCATTTGTATTCTTGTGTGTAGTGGGTTTCAAAATATTATGGAGTGAATATTCTGTTGTAGCAAGCTTAAGTAATGGACACTTTTGCAAAAATTTGATATTCATTATTTAATCAATCTACGATAATCGTATGCCAGTGCTGTAAGTATAATTCAAACTCTAGAGGCCAATTATAGAGGCTCAAAATGCGGGTACACTGCAATGTAATAGAGATGTCAGTTGACTACTATTTGTTGATTTTACAAGTTGACATTTGCCGATGTTTGGTAATTGTATTGAAGATCATTGATTCCAATAGTATTGTAGAATTCTATTAATAAGCTTATAATACACGGTGTAGGGGAAATCTTAAACTTCCCAGCGAGAGGCCGTCTAGAACGTTCAAAATTTTTAGTTTTCTTCAACTGAAACTGTTCAACAAATTGCCATAAAATGTAAGGAAATTACTTGTAAATAAGTTTAAGACTGCTGTATCGACTTGGCTGGGAAAAAAATGCTTTTTACTTCATTGATGAGCTTTTTAATTGTAATTATGTATGACTTAATTATGCACCTAAACATATAAGTTAAGCTTCTTTTAATGTTTTATGTATACTTGACATGTATTTCGTCGACGCCTAATGTAATGTTCTATTATTTCAACGGCGAATAATGATTCTTGATTCTTATCATTTTTTCTTTGAATTGGCCCATATTAAAATATTATATTTCATGTTATTTCCTATTTCATTCGAATTAAACAGAAATTGCGTTTACCACAATTGTCAAACTATCTTTATATTCAGTTTAAGAACCTCCGAGTTGACTTCCAAGTAATATTGAAACATTAATGTTATGTTCAAAGATCATATTTTTTAATTCATCGGCTCAAAACATGAAAACACTACAGTATAAAAATGTGGTGCTTTTGAAAAACTCACCTAAAAACTAAACAAGCTTAACATTTTATTTAACGAGAAAATATGCGACTTGAAGATCCAACTAAAGACATATTGAATTTCAATTTTCAATTCTTCTCAAGAAATAAAATAATCTGTTGGAATCTAAGAGGCAATTTATTCATTTTATTCATTTATCAGCATCCTCTGACCTCCTATGAAAGGAGTATATGGATTTGTCGTTGATTTAAGTTAAATTATAAAACTTGGGGTGTCAAGATTTTGAGTCAGTTGCTTTGTCTCTCATAATGCGCCTTGAATTCTCCACTTGAATAAGCACATATTTCCAGTAGCTCCCATTTGTCACACGTAAGTACCTTCAGACGCATTGGTAATAAATTGTACATCCGTACACCTTCTCTTGTACTTTTTGCCCCTCGCTCATACATGGATGTCTGGTGTTGATTGTCCCTCAAGTTACTCCTGATAGAACAATGTTTAAAAGAAAAAATAAAGCTCATAAAATGTGAGACGCAAAAACTCTTGGAAAAGAGCAATACAAAATGCGGCTACACTGACTGCAACGTGATAGGGCCACAGAGAAGTCAGTTCTGGCACGATATTGTTTAGAAGGAGGTGGATGTTGGGAAGTAGAGAAGTAGCCCGGAGTCTAGGTATCCCTGGAGCAGCAATCCGGTTCAATTGGAGTGATTTCTGTTTTATTGGACAATAAAGAAATTCTGGGGGAGAAGACGCGATGCGATCCGGGAACAACGACGCAATAAAGAAGGCCATTGTGCACGGCTGGTTTCAATGAGCCCTTTGTCAGGGCTATTAGTTTTAAGGAATGATTCATTGAGACTAGGACGAGATTCATCAGTACATTCGATCCACTACCTCGCCAGCCCCCTCGCCAACGCATTGCGCCACAACACCCCCCCCCCCCCCAACAGGCGACAGCCAGTCTACCTCAATCAATTAACCAGATATTTTGTCTTCTCTTGCCAACAGAAAGTCGTGTAGTTTTTGAAATTTGCATTAGTTTGAGAGTGACCTCGGTGGTAAAATTATATCGATTAATATCATCCCATTCTGGTTGTTACATTAACATTTGAACCCATACATTAACAACCATTGTGGTTGTTACTTGATAAAACAAAATTTCAAGCATATTATAAAGTTTATCTCCAATATATCCTACTAATATAATGTCCTACACCTACGCTAGTACAATATTATTGTAATGGTATTTTTATTTTCGGCATGATTAATTCAAATGAATTATTCAATTCAATTTATTCTCATTTTTCAGAAATTTTGCAAAATTAAATATCTTTCTAATTTTTAATAAACTTAAGAGATAATAATACAATATACGAAAAAGCAAAGACATACATCTAAGTCTACCTTAATGAGATAAAGCTAGCATAAGCATAAGCTTGTGCGCTAGCAGTGAGTCATATATTTTAATTCACTTATTTGTACAGGATATCAAATATTTAAAACATCTGATGACCATGTGACCTTACAAAAAATAATACTTTTCATTCAAAACCTGTGAAGGTTGATTTTAAGACCGAAACGACAAAGGAAAATAAGATTTAAGAGAGAAAAAAAGGAAAAAATAAACAGGATTTTCATCAGACTAACACTGTAGATAACTATGAAAGAGGAGTACAAAACCGTAAAGCCTTCTGTGATTTATTGTAGAACTATATAATTTTTTTATTTAATAAAACTATTAATTTTAAAGAATATATTCGTCTTCACCCATCTATCTATTTCTTTCAATAAAGCTGTTGTAAGTTTATTTTTAACGAAGCTTTGTGGAACTTTATCTATAATTTCACTACAGAAATAAACATATTGATGTCTTGTTAAATTCAAACGAGTATTTACTTTTTGAGAAATATTTGTCCTAGCTAGTCGTGTATTATAGTTCCCAGTTCTTCTAGTTAATTCAAACACATTTTTATATCTATATATATAAAAATGAATGTCTGTCTGTATGTATGTATGTATGTATGTATGTTCCCTATAGACTTCAAAACTACTTGACAGATCGGCATGAAACTTTGGGAATATGTTGTGTGAATATTGGGGATGGTTTCTGACCATAAATTTTAATAGGGGAGCTAATAATTATTATTAAGTAATCCATTTTATAGACCTAATCTACTAAACTTGCCGGCCAAACAGCTTAAAGGAACAGCTGATAGAAGTAAACAGTTTTTAATCATATGGCAGGCCCCTTAGCGGCGTTATTTACGCTGTCTATGAACAGCAAAAGACTGCACTTTGCATGTAGGCTACCGTGCAGTCGAAGCCTTGCAATTTGTAGGAAGCATACGACTGGGTATGATGAAATGTAATGAACCTGTGCCAGGTTGATGACATCTGTTAACTAGCTAAAAATTTGAAATGCAGCCTCAGCGGGAGGTGGCGAATAATAAAATAAAAAACCTAGCTTCTACCCTTACAGTCGGAGGTTTAAATTTGAAATTTTTCTTCATTCAGAGGTGGTGATTAAGAAAACAACGAAGCCTCTATGATCAGCTGGAAGAGCCCTAGGACTAATTTCTTTCCTAATTTGAAATGTAACCTCAGCGGGAGGTGGCGAATAATAAAATCAAGGAGATTTTTTATGAGAACGCAGCAACGCGCGTTGGGCCAGCTAGTAAGTTTATAAAAATTATATTTGATTACCATGTCTACTAAACGAGTATCATTAAGAATTTATTATTCAATGAGATAATTTAATACATGTTTTTATTATAATTTTCAAAGTTTAAACTGTTTAGATGCAAATTGTTTTAGTACATAATCCTGTAACTAAAAAAAATTATAGCGGAGCCGAATTTAATGAATTCAACTACACAATTTTTTATCATTCATCACGCAACAAATGGTTTCTCTGCAATTTAAATGGATTGAATATATTCCAATTTACTGGATACAAGCAATTTTAATTAATTTAATTGCAAATAAAACAAACATCCACTCATAAGAACAGTTTTGTAAATCCACACAAAAAATTTGTAAACTCGCCACAATTTTCGAAGAAAATTTGCTTGTAGATGATGAAAATGGTTTATACGTGGTTTACAACATGTGGGGGGAGAGGAGAACTGAAAAAGGAAAGAAGAAAATAATTTAAAAAATTTAAACTTTCTTCAAAGATCGATTATTTTGATTGAATGTCATCTATATGTCATCTTCATATTATTTCTAATGTTATCTAAACATCAATAAATATTCATCTTTTTAAAATTTTAACTACGATTACTATCGCATTTGAATGTTTCAATATCAGTTCGCTATCGTCCCTATTCGAAATCTAAACTTTTTGTGTTTTCTAGGTGTGGGTGATGGTGAACAATGATTGACGGAGAGCAGAGCAAAGCAGAAACGCGGTGGCATGCACCATACCAATCGAACGATCGATGATTGGTGCCAGGCATTTCGACTCGAGTCCGAAATTGATTAACAGCGAGCCATTAATAATTTGCGAGCAGCGATCTGTGTATGTAGCGAGTGCGGAGTGTGGGCTGCAGAGTATATGTATGGTGACTGCGGCGGCGATGGATGTCAGGTGAACACGCAGGCCTGTGTACTCAGCGCCCGGCGCCTCGGGGGCCGTGTTGTCAGCGCAGAGCGTGCCGTGTCAGCTCGCAGACCTCGTTTGTCCAACGGCCAATCATCGAAAATAAATGACACGAAACGAGCGCCGCACCCTGGTTACCCCCTGCTTGACGTTTCGCTCCCTTTCATATTTTTGGACGGCCCCGTAATTAATTTTCTTCGTAGAATTCCCCGCGAAAATCACTGCACCACGTGAATGTCCCTTATCGATATCGCTGCTTGGGTCGCCTATCGATGATCGAGAACTTCCCTTGTTCGACAGCAAGAGAAAAATAGGTTCAAACAGACGACCTCCTGAACTAGTATGAATAGTCGTTCATTTAAAATCTTTAATGAAAATTAAAAATGCATGAAACATGCAGAAAATATGAAAAAAACAAATTTACAAAAGCGAACGTTTATCTTTTATTAAACATAAATATAAAAGATTAATTTTCATTTCAGCTTAATACTTTTATATCACCAATCAAATCATTAACCACACACTAGTCACAAACGCATGTGGAGCATCATCAGCTAAATAAAGAAAATAAAATACCACATCACTTTGAATAATGCCATAATGAATAATGACATGAATGACAGTCTTTCATCTCGATATATCTTACAATGCTAAGCCTACTATTTTGTCTTATAGATTTCGTTTGTGAATTATGGTTTTAATAAATGTCGTATGATACATTTTTAGTGATATGCGGTGGAAGTTGACAATTTCTGAAATATTTTCTGTGTGATAAAGTTTCATTCTGTTTATTGTCATCTTCCTTTTTTATTTGCTATTCTCCTTCATCTTTTGTTCTTCTTTTTGTCCTATCGAGGATTAGACGAAAATGCCATTTTATGATTCTGTTATTTATAATTTTTTATTAGTTAGTTTGAAGTGACTGACAATTGAATAAACTGACAAATATACATAAACAGAATTTATTAATTTCGAATTCCTTTAATTGCTATTACTTTATACTGAAGACTTCCGCAATGGCGGATATTGACAACAGCATTGAACAGCTGATGGGAATCGATGAATGCTACTGTACAAAAATATCAGTCACCACCGGGAATCGAACCACGGACCTCTCAATTGCCGGATGAGCGCCCTTAACCACTAGACCATGGAGACCTTTCTGCACAGCAGCATTCATTTCAACTTGGCCATATCGGCTCGTATCTCACAAGATAGTTTGAAGTGACTGACAATTGAATAAACTGACAAATATACATAAACAGAATTTATTAATTTCGAATTCCTTTAATTGCTATTACTTTATACTGAAGACTTCCGCAATGGCGGATATTGACAACAGCATTGAACAGCTGATGGGAATCGATGAATGCTACTGTACAAAAATATCAGTCACCACCGGGAATCGAACCGATATGGCCAAGTTGAAATGAATGCTGCTGTGCAGAAAGGTCTCCATGGTCTAGTGGTTAAGGGCGCTCAACCGGCAATTGAGAGGTCCGTGGTTCGATTCCCGGTGGTGACTGATATTTTTGTACAGTAGCATTCATCGATTCCCATCAGCTGTTCAATGCTGTTGTCAATATCCGCCATTGCGGAAGTCTTCAGTATAAAGTAATAGCAATTAAAGGAATTCGAAATTAATACATTTTTTATTATTTTGTCTTCTAAAGTTCAAGAATATGTTTTTCTCAGTACTACTACTGCTGCTACTACTACAAAGCTCCAGCAAATGAGAGGCCCAAGTGGTGACACGAACAACTACAAGTGTGCGTGCACATTAGCAGCTAAGCCACCCACTGTGCTGCTGCTGGTGACGCTTTCGATGAAGTAAATTGTGGAGGCAGAGAAGAGCCCGCGTTGGATGATGCTTGGCAGCTCGACAGCGGTTTGTGGCGACGCGCAATGAAGAATAGCCGTGTGTCCCATGTTCCCACAGGATCAGCCATCAGCGGCTGCTGCTACCAGGAGGGGCGAGCACTCTTCACTCAAGAGTCGAACGCTCGCAAGTGGAGAAAAGCGACCCTAATGAAATAAGACCCATATCCCACCGTAATAATTTAATAAGTTCAGGCCTATTGTAAGGTACTTGACGATACAATACTCCAATATATAGCGATCTGTCTAACTAACCGGACTCGCTGTGTACTTCCTTTATTATTATATCCGATATGATTATTACTGCGACTATATCATTCTCCACATAACTAACGGCCACGATAAATGAGAGCTGTTCTTCGAAGGAGACCCTCTCATTAATTTTGGCCCTGATATTGGATTTATAGAGTATATAGGAAAATCGCTATATAAGAAAAGGAACGTACATTTTCGAATCAACGAATATGACACAATTATATTCCACTCACCGAAATAGTCTCAAGCTATTTTTGCTTTGTGAGATCATTATCCAATGATTATAATTTCATGTTGACTAGAGCGTTGGTCGTAGGGTGTACTAGGCCACTAGGTTGTAAGTAACAAGAGATTTATTACTATGTTTCATTTGTCGATAACTGATTTTTATAGAGAGATCTCCGGGCAATAAGAATTTAAAATCCCTCAGGGGACTATTGCATGAATAAACTAGTGAAACTAGTCTATTTTAAAAGTCTGAATTTTCCAACTTACCAGATATTGCTCGTGTATTATTTTTTTTTATAGTAGTTTTATTTCAGTAAAATTTCGCAAAATTCTAGTTAGCTGATTAATTTTCAAATTAGGCAGACTATTTTGAGATGATTTTGAGAGCCCAAATATTATCCATATATCCTAGGACTGGTATTAGTCTAACCTGAGGACTAGTATTACCAGCTTGTAATATTTTCTCATACAACAGGTCCCAGGTGTCACCTTATTATACAGAGTGATTCAAAACTATACGGCAATCTCGTGGGAGCTCATTCTATAGCTAAAAAAAAGAAAAAAAATACATATAAACATATGCCTGAAAACGCTTCATTAGCGAGTTACGGCTAGCGGAAAATTTCACCTAGAACTCAGTACCCCCGGTGAAGTAAGGTCATATAAAAATGTTTAAGGTGGTTACAAAGGTACAAATACAATTTGTTTCTTATGTTTTTTTATCTGAAAAATTAAATAAAATTGGTTACAGAGCTGTAACTGCAATACTTTCAGAGATATATCACGTGAAACACAAGAATTGGTCCAAAGATATAACACATTTTTGTGTTTAACGTTATTTAAAACTGAACATTAACATAAAACTTTTTAACTTTATAAAAATGTAATAATCATCTACAATAGTTGCTCAAAGAGTCCTCCGTTTTGATGAATGCACATTTTAGCACGATGAATCCATTCTTTTCTAGCGCGTTTCATAATGTTTGGAATATTCTTCATAGTTTCTGCCGCTTCTGTAGACTTTCTGTAACTCCTCTTCGGTGTTAATCCGTTTTGAATAAACAATTATTGCCTTCATCCAACCCCATGAAAAAACTCTGCTGGCGTGAGTTCGGGAGATCGTGGTGGTCATTTTACTGATCCGTTTCAACCAATTCATTGTATACCGTATGTATTATTTAAATAGTCTTTCCCATTATTAGAAATATGTGGAGGTGCCCCGACCTGCATAAACCATACATATAATCTGTTTTTCAAAGGAAGATCTTCCAAAAGGGTTGGCAGGTTTGTTCTTAGAAAATGTAAGTACGCTTCTCCGGTAAGCCGATTTGGTAGGAAAAACGGACCAATCAAATTATCACCCAGAACACCAAGCCATACATTGACTGAAAATGTATGTTAAAAATGTCTCGTCGTAGTTTCATGTGGGGTTTCGTACGCCCAAGTATGGGTATGACAAATTTACAATTCCATTTCAAGTGGAGCAGGATTCATCAGTAACCAGAATACGCCGAAGAAAATACTGATGTAAATATTTTCCTATAACCAGCGGCAGTATATCTTCCGTTTGTTATGATTTTGCGGTAATAAGTCTTGCATGCGTGTTATATGAAATAGGAACAACTGTGTTTCACAAAGTGTCTGCCATACGCTTGACTGGGAAATATTTAAATGCCGCGATATTCGTCTGCTGCTTGTGGTTGGTGATAATTCTACAGCATTTATTGTTGCTTGTTCATTATTATGGCTCCTCGCACTACTTTGACGACCAGTATCTATTTGTTTTGGTCTAAAGCAGTGGTTCCCAAACTTTTTTGCCTCATGGACCCCTTGCCATGATTTTTGGTTTTAGGTGGACCCCCTGCATGAATGTCATTAATTATTTTTAAACTATAAGTTGAAATGTGTATTTAAAGCTGATGAAGTAGGTCTACTACTGCTCACAGTAACCAATTCAAATTGTGGTGAAGAAAACATTAAAAAGCCCATAAACTTAGTAAATTTTTGTAATATAGTCTAATTTGAATTTAAACAATCAAATAGGATGGCATATTGTTTTTGGTTATAATGAAATAGTATTAATGGAACCTAAGAAGTATAATGGCTGTATTTTTAGCGGTATTTTATTATCAGCATTGTGTCCTTTGTAGTAATTGCAACATTCGCATCTATTAAAATCAGCAAGGCTGCTCAATGTGGGCAAACACGACACTCATTGTTAATGAAATGTGATAGAGAGAGAATTGAAGAGAGGAGGTGGAAAATAATAACAGTGAATATAATTAATTTTTTTTAGAATATTGCATCAAATTTGTGACAAAAGAGCGATACAGATACAGTAATCAGTAGCGTAGCGAAAATATTTTAATGGGGGGCTTATTGGAGATTTGAGGGGGCCCGGGGATCCTCCCCCGGAAAAATTTTAATAAGTAGTTCCACTAACATCGTATCCCAAGAGATTCTACTCATGTCTAGAAAAGCATTAATCCATTTATTTTAGTCCACATTATGGGAAAATTTTTGAATTTTCGTTGCTGAGAGCTTGATTTGAGACTCAAAATCAGTAATTTTATACGAGTATTTATTAAAATGGAGTTTATAAATTGGGTAAAGTGAAAGCTTAAATTCGATAAATCACTGCTTTTATGAATCGTTTGCCTAAGAACTTGAACCCACTTTTCGTTTATTGTTACCATAGTTAATTGATTAGTTGTGAACAAATTTCAATGCATAAAAACTGAAAAAATACCACTTTTATAAAGCCAATTAAACAAGTTATAGTGGTTTCAAATTATTATTACAATCAGGGCCACCCAGAGACATCTTAGTGGCCCGGGACAGAGTTGAGGCTGGAGGCTCCCTTACACCTTCACCCTAAACACCAATTTTCAATTAATGACTCGATTTCCCAACTAGCATTGCTTAAGTCTTTAAGCTATGCCTAGTTGCCTTCTGTAAAAAAATCTGTGTAACTAATTTGAATTTTTTCTTCAATTTAAAGATAAAATTCGAATGTGAGCCAACTGATAACCATTCGTCGAAAAAGCTGTGGAAGCTAGGGAAAAGGGTACTGAGTGGCACCAGAGAGAGCAATAAACTTCTCTTCTATTTTTGTGTAATCTTTTGAACTACCGGTACTCACTAATATTGGAATACCGTTATTTAAAATGTGTAAAATTATAAAAATTATTATGACTTTGAATGGAACTTGGTTCAACTTGCAAAGAGCGAATGAATTAATACCACATCCAATTCCAAACTTTAACTTATAGTCATTTTGTAATTACATAAATAGATGGTGACAGAGCCTCAAAACATTGGGTATTCTGAAAAAAATTGTTCTCAAGTTCTTGAAAGTGCAACTTTTAGCTTTTTTATGGCTATCAACCCTCATATTATTTGTTGATTGATTCATGGCGTGACAAATTTCACTATCACAATAAAAGTCTTTGGGGTATCAGATCTGAACAGTAACAGAAATCAGCATTTGAAGCCCGTCTGCAAAAATATTAAGAGACCTTTTCTCCTTTCAAGCCTACTGTGTCAACTTCATTCAAGTGGTCTGGGGAAATTCAAACCCATGTTTGGGAGCTCCAAAAGTACTGGGACCCACCAGCATTGTGGGGTCTTTGAAGGCCCAAAGCCGAGGCAATTAGGGGACACTTATGTAGAAACGTTGAAATTTAAAAATATTCTAGATGCAGCCTATTTGAATCTCTACTTCGCATGACTATACTGGCAATAAAAACGGGCCCGTAGGGCCCGCGGCCTCTAGGATGTTAGGCTTCTAAGGGGCCTCTAGAGGTCCAAACTGGAAAAAGAGGCCCTGGAGGCCCCTAGCTGTACAATTTTGGGCCCCTTATTTTAATTTTGTTCTATCACTTGCTTACATTTGTAAAATGATGTGGCCCATTGACGTTAAGGCCCAAGGAAACTTGCCTTGTTCGCCTCATCCCCTCTATAGCTTTAATTAGAGTATTATTTTAAGTTAATTAAAGTATTAAAATTATAGTTTTCTCTAGCTGTAACATTATTTAAGCTACTCTTCACATACGAAAACATTTTTCACCTCTAGTAACCGATAATATCGTATTTTTATTGATGCCTCCCTACTCATTTTTGGGGCCTCTTTCACAGTCTGAAGGGGGGGTTCTAACCTGGTACCCCCCTCCCCCCTGCTACGCAAATGACAGTAATGGAGTGTTCTAACAAGAATATTAAAAATTGATTCCAAAAAAGTTAATCAAAAGATAAGAACAAATTTACTAGAATTGAATAGACTACTAAGATTCCTAGAAGTTCTTGTAAACGTGGAAAATAAAAACTAAACACCAATACTATAGCTAGAATTTATTTTTGAAATAAATTTAATTTATTGTGCACAGATTTGTTTTCCATCAGAATAATTTTGAACGATTATTAATTGAATAACAAGAGCTTGCTAGAATGTTAAAGAAAGACGGTATGGTTTGTTAATTTTAAGACATTAGATTCCTTTTCCTCAGAATAATAAACCTGAAATAACTTGAATAGTTTGGTACCTACCTAAGTTGTTGAGTGACCTACCAATAAACGTTCCTTTTTGAAATATTAATACAAGGCTCCTTTTGTTTATAACTTTAAAATATATGAGGCGACTTTTGCTTATAACAACATTGCTGAAAATAGCTTGAAATTTAAAGTACCTGACTTGTTTAGTGACCTACCAGTGAATGCTAATAGTTTTAAAATATAATAGAAAATAATTGAAGGATATGGGGCTTGACTTTTCTCATGATAATACAACTAAAAACGGAAATTTATATCTGGTAAACCTGAGCTGTTTAGTCACCTACCAGTGAAGGCTTATAATTTTCAAATATAAGAAAACTAAGTATGGATGATTCTCTGATTTAAAAATGTTTTCAAATAGATATAATGCTTGCTTGCATGTACGTATAACAGTAACAGTATTATACAAGTACATAAGTAGCCTACTGGTACTCTGTGATGTTTTCCATTACGAAAAACATGACGAACAATCTAACATAAAAAATGACACTGTATTCCTATTCAAATTATGATCTTTACTCACGTATACTTAAGATATTAGAGGGTTGCATTTCACTTCTAGGCTGATGAAGATTCTGTTTAGAAGTGAAATGCATACCTCCAGTACCTCCAGTATAAGTGAGCAAAAATCCTAATTTACTTAGAAATATACAGTGTCCGTTTTGATATTAGTTTGTACATAGCATATACCACGCCCCGATCCAAAGACATTCACTATGGTGGACCCCCATTAACATATCATGGACCCCCAATTTTATTTTTCACTGACATGGACCCCCTGGCAGGTCCCCGTGGACCCCAGGGGGTCCACATGGACCACATTGGGAACCACTGGTCTAAAGCAACCAGTTTTTCTACACAGTCGTCACTCCACAGCTTCAAACGTTTTTCGATCAGGTGCTCCTCTTCGATAATATTCTATGCAGTTCAAAATATGCGTTTTATGTGCGCCTGTTTTGTTTAAAAAAAAAGCGAAATTTCAATAATATCTATGATTCATTTTTTCCTGAGTAATTCACACTACTCTTTTCAGAATTAAATTTTTTACAAATTTAATTAAGAAAAAATACACCTTTATTTACCATTTATGAAAGTAATCTTACGTTAAACACAAAAATGTGTTGTATCTTTGCACCAATTCTTGTGTTTTACGTGAGATATCTCTAGAAGTATTGAATTTACAGCTCTGCAACCAATTTCATTCAATTTTTAAGATAAAAAACATAAGAAACAATTGTATTTGTACCTTTGTAACCACTGTCACGGTGCAAAATACACCAGCCCACTTCGTTAATAAACATCTCAAGAAAAACAAAGATAAAGAGTAAATCTAGAAATTAAGTACTCACATGAGATCATTTTCATATCATTTTTTATTATATTGTATCAGGGCACACAAAATTTGTCAAATTGTTCAGGCTTTAGCGCCATACAATGGTTATAATTCACAACGAATGTTTATACGTTATTCAAAAGAGCTAACTTTATCCAATGCTTGCACTAGCCGGCTTATCAGACAGCTGTTTGTCAATTTATCTCTGCCGGTTCTTTCGTAAAATTTGATTATGTCTTGAATTGTTCTTTCTGTATTTGTTTTTTATGTTTAACCAAGAAATCTGCTTATTCAAATCCCATCAATTATTTAATTCTTTAGCTTGAATATTATTTCCTCCAAATGTTGTTTTCTGTTACGGAATGATGTCAAACTGCAAGCTCGGGACCGTTGTAGCCTTACTATTGGAGGATTTCACCTAAATCTACTAGGATTGGTGGATTAACATCACGCCACTTTTTTCTTTTCCAAAAACTCTGGCTTCAGAGCTTGGAAAGGAGAGACCCATTTTGGCAAGCTGAGGAGGAGGTCCGTTTTTAATACCTCTCCTATAAAAGTTTAAAGTTTTAAATTTTATAATTTTAGTCAATTTTAACTGTTACATGTTTTTATTCCTCTATCGCTTCAAAAGTATTAAAGATTCCGATTGCCAATAACATACGATTACCTCAAATATCACAAATTCGCGACCCAGACTTGATGTCGACCCAAGATGTCCGAAGAGAAAACGACGCCAACTTCGATTGAGTACCAGTGAAATAAATCTCTCATCGAGTGCGCGAAAAATTGGGCCCAATCAAAGTGTATGGTATGTGAAAATTTTATTATTACAATTGGGGACGTATAATTAATTTGTTGTATCACTTGTACATACTGTTGAAGCAAACTCTCGTAATTGCTTCACCCTTAGGTGACAAAAAACCTAACTGCTCAAATAATAATTTTTATTCTAATTCAATATATTGTTAAATTTCAACTACTATTCATGCATACTTTTTCCATTTGTTACATAATTTCCGATTTTTATGCATATTTTTTATTCAAATTTTATAATAAATCACATAGAAATTTCAACTAAATTTTATAATTTAATTTCCTACTCGACTCTGGTTGTAGAATATTTTACTAATTTAATTCAGAAACCCAACAGCCGGCTTCGCCGAGCTGAGTGGGTTGATTGGTAAATAATCGTATGCCCTTGATAGAGGACATACATGTTGACTCGATGGTTCTCGTAGCTTTTTCACCTCGCTGGCGTGAGTCGTTGGGAAAGTGTAACTAGGAAGTAGGCTATTACACGTTCTACATATGATTTTCGTTTGCGAGAGGAAGTTAGCTTGGAATATAATAATTTGTTTAATTTTATCTCTCTTTGCTGGGTTGAATCGTGTGGACGACATTTATGGGCATTCCATATTTTCTCCCGCGATCCCGTCTAGCGAAGATAGATATTAACCTATGTGGTTGTAGATTGAGATGGTGCTCCTATCATTGTGATCTTCATAAGGAATTACTCCCGACTGCAGCATCCGGCAACTTGCTTCGTCATAGTAAATTCAATTTTTTTTTAGAACAGGGTACCCCACGAGCTATAGCTCATCAAAGGATACTATCTCAAAATGCAGCCCACACCACCTTAAACATTTTTATATGACCTTACTTCACCGAGGGTACTGAGTTGTAAGTGAAATTTTCCGCTAGCCGTAACTCGCTAATGAAGAGTTTTCAGGCATATGTTTATATGAATTTTTTTCTTATTTTCAGCTATAGAATGAGCTCCCAAGATATTTTCTTATTGCTTTGAATCACTCTGTATAAGACTCATATTTATAAGGCGTTCAGAAGCCAGCAAATATTAATATTGTTCGATACCCTTACTCTAAGGAAATCGCTAATGAGCCGGTATAAGATCAAGGTGTCAGTTGTCAGATCAGAGTGGCTACCGGGTAGAGCCCTTCATAATAAATTGGGCTCAAGGGATTATATCGATTTCGATGTATCTAGCTAGTCAGTTTTTAATGTTTTATTTTTCTTGTATTGATGAAGCTTAATGTACTAAAGCTTTTCAATACCAATATTCTAGTATTCCTTATTTTGTCACGAGCTCTCAGGTCGGCTCTTTGATTGTGCAAGGTGTTTTATTTGTTTTGTTACAACTAACTTAGTGGTTCAGTTAAAAGTTGAAACTGAAAATGCACCATACTTTTCATGTATGTATGTAGCCGGTATCGACTGTAGTTTACTCTTCAGATCTAAACGTTATGTTTTAGTTCAAAGAGCGTACTACGCATACGAGGAGAGAGATAGTTTGCGATTGCTTTCCTCACTAAGCTAATATAGTTTTATCAGTATGCCAAGCCCATCGAAATAAATTCTAAAGCTCTTTGCTTAACAGTGCACAGGGCAAGATGTAAATCTATTGAAATATTATTATGAACTTATTACCGAACTGCAAAAAAAAAACATTTGATCGATTGCACACCTCGATGAATCAGATCGGAACGTCAATCATAACATTTTTATTATAATTTCAAAAATATAAGAATACCTATTATTGAACTTACCATTAGATTGATGAAGAGGTATAAGTGATTGGTTCAAGCCCTGAAATAGAATGAAAAAGTTTGATTAATCAATCAAGTTTCACCATGAGGAACAAAAATTATTTTTGAAACTAGTACGGTATTCAATGTGGTGAAATTTCTGCACAAATACCGAAGGATGAGCTTTGACTTTTGATGCTAATCATGATGCCACACATCATTCATTTTTCCTCTGAAACTATAGAGTTCATTTAGACAATGTTAATAAAGTAGTTCTATGTCTACACTATGGATTGAATTGAATAATGCCTCTCGTTTGCGATGTACGCAGAACCAAAGCGTACATAACTTGAGGTCTGAAGAGTCTTACGCCATCGGAATCGGCTACGGTAGCTACAATACATACATAATGTCAAAGTTTTGATAATAATGTTTAGTGCTTTCCTAGAGTACTCTCATAAGAAGAATTACATAATCTGAAGGTATTTTCCAAGTTATGCTCAATTCCTTGTGAAAAATGCCGAAAAAATATATTTCTATTAGCAATGTCCGGACATAGGCTTTTGGTCACACCTTAAAAAGCCGGTCAGGTATCCAACAAATTTGGTATATAAAGAATGTACTCAATTGAACAGTTGTGTGATTTTGATCTGGCCAGTTTTGTCTATTCACGACGCAATGAATTCCCCATAGCCGCCGCACTTCGCGGTTATGATACCCGTAGGCAATCTGAGAGATTCCTGTTGGAACCGCGTTGTAGAACAACGGCTGCCAGTGTCCACGCAGCATATAATGACACTAGACTTTTTAACGGTCTGTTACTTGAAACCTCTGGGAAGTCCCATTCCATTATGGATTATTATTATTTGTCCACTCACAAATCATTTTAGTGTCTTCGATTGTTTTATCAAAGAGACTAGTTTAAAAAGGACACAATTTTAATTATAAATAGCAAGATTTTTAGCGTAGGAAGGTGATGGAAAAGTTCATACTGTAATAAATTCCTATAATATTCCAAGTGTTAAATATTATAATTTTACAATTTTGTATTATAATGATGATTTTCTTTCATTTAAAATAATAATAGAAAACTAGACGTGTTTTTTTATGTATCAAACTTGTTATTATTTTGGTTTAAATATTAAAATTTATCTTTCAAACCAATAGCCCTATATATACAAACATTTGTACAATGAGCAGAACAGATTTGTATTTTCAGATTTCTTGTAGTTTACATTTTTTAATTCAAAATCTTATGATATTGGCATTTTAGAGATGCACCATCCCTAAGCACAAGCTTTGCTTAAAGAGGGATACAACAATTATTTTATTTATGATGTTTTATACAGATATTCATTATTATTATAAGAAGTGGTATAATTTTTGTTTGAATGTATGAATGTTCTATTATGTATTGTTGACAATAAATAAATTGATTTTGGAATATTCAATTCAGCATATTATTCATTTCGACACTAAATTGGAGAACCTGAACCTAACCGGAATTTTCATTGGTCTTTTACAGCCCTTGGTCTGAAGTGACAGTAGTGTTAAAATGGCTTAATTAGCAACTGGTTTAATAAGGCGTGAGTAAGGTGAGCTGTATTGACATCACTTTCCAACCTCTTATATTTAATACATAACGTAGCCACACATAAAATTTATTTCAATCTACTTCTGTTTTAGAATGATACCAAATTATCTAAAAACACAAGATAAATAGAAATCATTTTTACATTCGTGAATTTCGAGATTCGGGGAGAAAGGAATCAAGTGTTCCGTGATGAAAGCAAAAGAGAGGAAATAATGGAAGGGAAAAGAGGACGACGTGAGAGAGATGGAGAGTAACGATGAAAAGAGAGGATGACAATAGACAAGGTGGGCACTGTTTATGTCGACGGTTGAGGGGCGAGCAGGGAAAAACTTAGAGTCGTTATCCAATTGAACGCCCAATTAGAGTTGAACATGGTCTTGTATAGCAATTTTTATCGTCGAGTATTCAAATAGCGTCGCTCAATGGGTCGCATCATAATGCGCTTGATGGCGCGTGAACCGATCTCGCAGAGCTATCGATCAGAGAGCATAGAGCAGAGCAGCGAGCAAGGCACAGCCACTCTCCTTGCAACCACACTCACTAGTCTACACACACACCTTCTTCTTAAAAGTATACTTGCTCTGTTTAACCCAAAAATTCAAAAAAGTAGCATAGGAATATCACCTTGTTCATTAATACTTCCTGCTCTGTTTCCGCCCCAAAAATGTCAATAGAATTAAACGATCCAGGCAATACATCGAAACAATAAATTAAAAGCTGTCGACAACACACAAATCAAATGTTATTGGGATATTTGTGATAAGTGTGTTTTTACTAACAGCGATTTGTAAGTTTTATTTTTAGTGTTATAACTAGTTACCAAATATTGAAAATAAATGTTATTTTCAATTGCATTGTTATTTAGGTATGTAATTTAATGACTATCAGAAGCGCTTGGAGTTCATATCAAATAAAAAAAACATTGTTTAGAATTCTCCTTTCCTTTTAACTCTTCCTGAAGGAAAATTCACATAACACAATAGAAATAAGCCTGTGTGCGAAGTTTAAAAGTTTGAATGTTTCAATTGCATAATATGTGGTGATTTTTGTAAAAAGGGGAAGAAATAAATACTCACTGGAGGAAGGCGGGATAACAGAAAGGCAGTTAAAAAATTTTATTTGATCTGGAATACAGCAAAAATAAAATAATATAGTCAAATATCTAAAAGTAAGTAAATGGAAAACTGGAAAAATGGGTGTTTAGGCAAACTTTTCATACAATCATTATATAATATGGTGTTCTAAATCAAATCATTTACTTTGTAACTCACATGTATATTATAGGTGGCCCAAAAACACGGGATTTTTGGTTCTGATTTTTTATAATTCCAATACCACCAAAGATTACATAACAAATTACAAAACATGAATATTTCAATAATGCTCAATAATCAATAATGCTTTCAATAACTCTTTCACCACTTCCGGTAGCAGTCTTCCAATAATAGAGTGGCCAAAAACACAGAATTTTCAGTTTTATTTTATTATTATTATTATTTTTTTAATAACTCCAATTTACGATAAAAATTACATATTACATTACATTACAAGAATATTTCAATAATGCTCGATAATCAATATGCTTAATAATGCTTTCAATAATTCTTTCACCACTTTCAATAATGAAATAGATTGGTCAGTTGTTTAAACAATGTTATTCCTTACGAACATCATGGATAGTTTTAGAACTATCTGTAACTAGTTCAAGAACGGATTATAGATCAATATTCGTACTGCGGTTAGCTAGTTGAGGATGCAAAACGTTTGCTTCAGTTTTCAATTAAGATGCTAAGCTCGTTCATTTTTCTCACCATTGAAGTGAGAAAATGATTCTGTAAGTATTTGTGGAATTATTTATTATTGAATTACTTTTGACGTTCAAAAAGGTACAGGTGCATTATTTGTTATATATATTTTTTTTTCCATAAAGACTGTGTAGTTGTATAAGATTGTTTTGTGAAATACGGAGAGAATTGATGTTTTGTTAGAAAATGACGTTCATTCTTGATGTTGGTTCTATGAATAACTAGTTTTGTATAATTCCTTATGTTATTGTTAGTTTCATTTTGTTCAAAATCAAATTATGTATCTCTGTTGAGAAAAATGCGAATAATAGAAGAAATTGTCTTTAGATTAAGTATATTTCTGTATTTGGGTTTACTCTGCTTCCAAATGAACCTGAACTATCTACTCCTATTCCTCTAACAGAAAAATAAGGTAAATAGCAATAATAATATCAATGAATGATGACAACAATAACCTCAATACTTCCAATAATTCACAACAAAGTGTTGTATCAGAAATATTTTAGAAGTGATGTTTAAAGCTGTCAAGGGATGGCAGCAGGGGGCCCTTCAGAGAAGCTACTTATCGATCCTCGAGTCACGTGACTTGGCCCGGACCAATCAGCGCTCAGCTCCTGGCCACACTTGCCAGGTGCACCTATTAGTCAACCAGACACCCGCCACATTCTCAAAGAAATTACTCACTTCTTAAATAAATTACACCTCTTTCTCCAAGAATGGAGAGCTCTGCCGCCAACAATATACAACTCTTGTCACAGTTTTTCCAACACAGAAAAACTTTTACGCAAACAAAAAAGTTTGCCTGCGCCATTTTTCGGAGCACACGTGACTCATTGCGCGCGTTATTTCAAATTTATATCACTCGACATATTTATGACAATCTTTCATAAAAATAGGCTTCAGGAATGCGTCCTTTAGAATCTTTTAAGTTATCATTGATGAAAATGAAAATTAGATTAATATAAATAATCTTTCGAACAAAATTACAAACACATACAGTCAAGACAAAGAACTGGAACAAAATGCAACAAAAACAGAGGAGGTTAATTTCGACACAGAATGAAAAACTGTGAGTCAAAAAATTAAAAAGTAGGGATAAACAATTTTTACTGAGAGCATTTCACTTTGGGTGCTTTGAGACTATTCATCATATCAAATCAAATATCAATTTATTCCCAAAAAATTACAAGTAATGATCGTTATCGTTATGAAAAAGAGTATTTCAATGTATTTAGCCCACTATTCAGTTCACTAATGAAAAAATTCCAAATGTTGGTCGTCATTTTTATTTTATGCCTGAATGGTGTTTGATGATAAGTTTAAAATACAAATGTAATCATCCTATAAATTGAGTTCCCTGCGTTTTGACACCACTAGCGTTTACACCGCTCTTTTTTAAGAAGTTTTATTTTATATTTATTAGTCATCTTGATTTCAAGTCTGTCTGAAGCTCATCAATGACACCCAAAGATTGTTCCATGTACTGCATCCATTGTACCTTGACACTATTTACGTTAATATCGCTCAAGCATAAGAATTACCATTTTGTAATCGATACTGTGAAATTTAGCAAATCTTGAAGCCTCCTTCTGGTTTTATTGATGATGACAATGTATATCGAGCTCAACACCATACATATTCTTATTCTGTTTGTGATAATGAAGAGATTGACTCCACTCTTTTGTCTGTATCACGAAGGAGCGCCCCGTGCAAGCTCATCTGTCAAAATTAATGGACCTACTGTCCTACATATCACATAATTTCAAATCCCGAGAATAGTTCTAAAACATTTTTGCATTCACCATTCTCGTGTATCTCTCAGATGAAAAAAGTTTTAAAGATAAAACAAAACTTTCATGCATAAAACAATTATTTTTCTTTTTTTAAATTTTATAATAAATTCATGAAATATGCGTTTTGAAAAAATATAGTTTCAGACAAAGATTGTAGAGAATGTTATAAGAAAGATTTTAGTGGAGAAGTCAATTCGATATCTTGAACGATTATCGAATTACAGTCGATATTAGCTGATATTTTGCACATCACAGAATGCTATCATTATTATCATTTTGCAATTCAATATAAAAAATGACGAACTAAAGTAGAAAAGCTGAGTTTCAGACAATTTTGAAGGAGAAAATCCTCTTTCAAAAATATTTACTTTCCCATTAGTATTTCCTTCTTTTCTCATATTCTATCATTTCCTCAATCACTCTCATCCCTCTTATATCCTCTTATATCCTCTCATTTCAAAATTGAATTTTTTTAATGTTTCAGACATCTTGAAATACAAGTTGGTCTAGATTCGATATCTAGTTAGATGTATTTAAGGAGATTTATTTTCACTTTGGTTCACCTCTCAACAACATTCTACTATTCACCATAATTGTCTGCAAAACGATCTCTAAAAATACCATTTAATCCACCTTATTACATAAATTGGCAGCAGATGACTGTCGAATTCATTCATAATCTGGTATTAAAATGGAAGATTTTTGAAATAATGATGCGAACTTGAAAAATAAATGAATGAATGTTGAAGTTATTAAATCATTTTCTAGGATGAAATTCAAGATATTCTTTGCAATCTGATATTCATTGTTTATAATACGGAATGGCACTCGATATAATGCCTTGCACATGCGAAACATTTTTGATCAACATTTCATCTATGAATAATTGTTCCAGGCGATTCATATTCAATTCGAACAGTAACTGATGCAAAGCAGTAACTAAATAAAAATATTTTCAGACATAATGTTTTCCAGCTAACTATTTAGATTTTGTATTCGACTGGAATTCCTTCTCCAAATTTTATCTGAGGGTGGGTGACCAGATTAGAGAGAATGTGATTCATTGCTGGGAATTGTGAGAATGTGATCAAAAGCTGGCCTGTTCCAAGGTATTTCACGCATGTAAGACTTTGTTAAGCGACAATATTGCGCGACCACTGCTTGAGGGATGATGGATGCTGAAGTATGAGGGGGGGGGGGTTGTGCCGCCGAGATCTAATTCAATATTCATGGCCCATCATGCACCAGATGTGGTCACGATCATTTGGCCCGATTCAACCGAGACACGGTTCATGAATTTTGATACTCTCTATCAAATCCTCTCCGCATATGGAAATCAATAACACCCAGACTACCCTAGCCATAGTCACCACCCCATGACAACTATTCTTTCTCAACTCGGCCTTAACGAATCAGGATCAGCACCCTTGTGTTGACAAGTGACAGAACATAATTTTGTCTCATTCTCTTTTAAATCCTACTCACTACTCTTGACTGGATTTTGCACGCTCATTACCAAGGCTGATGATACAATAAATCAATATACTTGTATATGTTACTTAATAATAATTATAGTATTAAGCAGCTTTAAGAGATCATCGCTCGAGCCATAAAGATATTGATATTAAGCTATCATGCTGAAATTTTGACAACAAACAAACTAACATGGCTTTGTTCTATTTACATTCTGTTCCTACTTTCCTGATTATATTGGTTGCAACAATGTTCAATTAAAACAGCAAATTTTAAACAAATAAGTAAAGTGTCAATGTGCATAAAACTAGTATATTATCGAATTGACAAAGAGACTTATTACATTTGCAGGATTTTACGGATTCCTACTTCAACTATCAAACACGGCAATGCTAATCAAATCTAATCTTGAATAATACTCGTAAATCGATGCATTAACACTTTTGCCAGTTTACACACTTTGCTATTCTCTCATATTTTTATTATTGTTTTTCTAGTTCTATTTTCTCAAAATTCAGCATAACTCAGCATTTGAACTGTTCTGAAATTAAAATAGTCGATTCAAACAGAAGAAGGCTACCGATGTATTGGGCAAGCCTTCAACAAATCATGATTATTTCAATTGTTTTGGGAACATGGAAGAGGTTCCATTATGATTTTGCTCAAGACCTCAGAAATATAAAATTTTGTTTAAAATGAGGAAGTCCAATGGAGGAAATGTGTTGTTATCCTTAGTATACTCAGAGCTTTATTAGGCTACATATATATTGATGGAAGCTATATCAATAAAAATAATTATAATTGATTGTGTCACCAAAAGAAGATTTATATTTCACTAAACAGCCTCAATGGAATCATAATGAACAAATTTTTCAAAAATCATAATTAAGATCTCAATAATTAATATTTTAATTCAATCAAACATTCCGTTTCACATTCCTTAAGTACCCGGTACTTTTTGATGTAGTTTAGTACACTAAGTGACCAACGAACCTTTTCTGCAAGAACAATGCAACAGGTTACACTGGCCAATGACATAATGAATGGGCAGTAGACAGGCCACAGAGTGGACTATGATGCCAACAGACGTCAATGTAAATGATACAGAATTGAAATGAAGCGGCATGCCACTAAGGCAAACGAACAGACCGGTGCGGTTCAGTGCGGGCTGCTATTTAATTTAGTTTCGTGGAGAAACAAGGGGAGAGCATTGCCGGGTTGAATATGTTGTTTGTGCATCAGTTCCATTACAGCCGTTTGTGATAATGATTGTGTTGCATGGCTAATGTGATTGATTTCGATAAACAAACAGAAGGCTGAAGGAGCAAATAGAATCGAGTTGAACGGTGAATGGGTTGGGGGTGAGTGATGCGGGTATGCAGAGCTGATATTATCGTGGCATACATACTACTCTACATAATATAATAATTATAATATCGTGTGTGTTTGATATGAATGTGCCTGCTTACTCTCCAGGGTACTCTCTACCTGGACAACTAGAAGTCCTCGGGGAGCAAATGGTAGCATTTGCCTCACCACCACATGAACGATGAGGCCACCATTGAACAATACCTCGGTGAACGAGCCCCTCGCCCACTCCAACACAAACACAATGTCTTGCACCCATTGTTCTAGCAGCCGTGTGACATGGGTCCACTGGCATCCCACTTGCCGCTACGACTAACATAACCTGTTTGATCATTAAAGATTCATAACCACGCCGAAACTGGCAAATTGACTGCAACTAACTGTCACTGCCAATATTCATGTAACTCATCTATGGAATTTACTCAACTTTCTATAATTATTGTGTAGAAGATTCAAAAATAACTTTCAGAAGATTGGAATGGTTTCCAAAATTTGGTGTTAAATTATATGCATAATTTGAGCTGCTTATCCAGAAAGTAATTTCGGAGTCCTTTGAAAGCGAGTTCTCTATTTTATTTTTCCCGCTCCCCCTTTCCCGCATAAACCCTTCCCAAGGAGCTTGACAAGCAGGCTAGTCAAGGATATTCAATCCATTGACTTCATACTAGAGCCATCTATATAAATAACAGCTTCATGAATGCTGTTGAGCAGAGTACACCTATGCTGCTACTTTCGGTATAAGAGAAAGAGAAAGGTTCGAGTTCGAATCCCGGTGGTAGCATTAGTTTTTAAGTTTAGCGGTGGCATCATTCATCGAATTCTCGCAAAAATATTTTGTTGCTGTTGTTTTCACTCAGTAACCAAAATTGTCTTGTAAAATAATTTAGTGATGAACTTGAATGAAAATTCAAAAACTGTCAACTTCTGAATTTAGAAATTATCAATTGTAATATTGATTAGATGAGGGTTCAATGTTAATTATATTTACCTCAACTTAATTTTTTATAAAGTTTCGTGTCAACTAACACGATGTACGAATCAATAGCCTAAGTGTTAGTAATGGTTAGTGTTTGCAATGAATACTATACGATAGTATCACTGTATTCATTGGTGTTTGTGTATAAATGAATGTAAGAGCATCGCTCCATCAAAGTGGGAAAATAGAAACCGGTTAGAGGTTACAGACTCCCTGAGTGTGAATATTTCAGAAAATCAGGTCATATTCATTGGTCGTTAATGGTTTGTACAAAACTAGATTGCACTCATACTTGCTGACTAACAGAAAATTAAACTTTCTCTACGTTCTTAAATTCAAATATTTTTGAGCTTCCAGTAATTTTAATCATTTTTACTGTAGCCCCATCTATTATTTGCCAGCTTGTCTATGCTCTATCGATCATTTCTGTGTTACTAGATTTTAGTTCACTAGATTAGAATCATCTATTTAAAATATTTCTCAAGTTATGATACTGCTGTAACAAGGCTAGTCAATTTACTTTCATTTCAAAAGAACAAAAATAGCAAATGTTGTTACATTTTCATGATGAGCTATTCAACTTGCAAAACCAAGGATATGAATCAAATTAGTGAAACAAGACCACGCGTGGCTCAATTTGTTCTGTTCCCTATTTACGATAGTAAGAAAAGATGCGATACAGTACGATATGCATAAAAATATAAAAGCTTCATGCATGTGAACTTTGATTTTTTCAGTACATAATTCAAATCACATCTTATTAATTTTATTCTATTTTTCGGTTTTATTAAGTTCCCAGAACCAATTACTTCAGATGAATAACTCTCCTTGTAATTAATAAATTCGAGTAGAGTCTCGTGAAAATTTCCAAGGCTGTAAAAGAATAGGCATCGCTGGAGGCGAAATGTAAGCAGCCCGAATGAATATTCTCGTTTACTTTAAACGTCATAAAGTCAGATGTATTTTTCTGGACTTTTCTCTTTTTTTTCTGTGTGCGGCGGCAAGGAGACGACGACGGCGTTATTAAAAAAGAAAAATAAACGGCGAAACAGCTCAGCCAGGCAGAGCTGAGCCAGGAGTAAATGGGCCCGAGTAAAATAAGAAGTGGATGATATGATGAAATTGTACTATGGCAGTGACAGAAGCTTGATGTGTCATCCGGGGTGGGGGTTGTGGTGGTGAGGGGGGTTGAGGGCCGCCTGGAGATAAGGAGCCCTTTTCGAGGGCGAGATGAAGGGAAGAAAATGAGAGAGTTTAGGTTTCCGGGACGCAATATCCCGCGCTGCGTCTCGACGGGGACCCGCTCTTTGGGAAGGGTTTGCGCGGGAAAGGGGGAGCGGGAAAAATAAAATAGAGAACTCTCTTTCAAAGGACTCCGAAATTACTTTCTGGATAAGCTGGATTAGTCGGCTGTGCAAGTGCAGCACTGCAGGGATTATGAAGATTGCTCGTGTACTTGTTTCTTTCCTCTGTGAAAAACATGCCAACAATCTCTCTGGTGCTCGTGTGTTGCCCCTAATCACGACTGTGGCCTGCAATGAGCCTACCACCCGCTACAGGAGACGAATTAATCACTATGACTTTATCCTGATACCCCAAGGTGGATGGTTGGCCGGGTTCACTATGCTTATACTGCAAACTGATTTCGTTCACCCTTAATGTAGCAATGAGGTCACCGACGTTTTTTCTCAGTTATTCTCAGTTTAATAGTCTGGTCATTCATTTCTAGTTCTGAATAGATCGAAACTTTCTGAAAAATCAATGAAAACGCATAATTATTAGCTGTCAGTTAATTTCATTCTCTAGTCTATCAGATAGCGAACGGTGATATCTATTACTCCGTACGTAAGTTTTCTAGTAAAATTTTTCTTTTACAAAAAAATTCTCTGATTTTACTAAGAATATTGTCATGTTCACACACAGTTTACTTCCTTCCCAATTGCATGACTATCCTTTCTATTGATATCTAAATAATTATAAATGGTTTTCTCCTTCCAATTCTATCTTTTTCTATCCCTTCCAAAGGTTTTATTACTCTCTTTCACATGAATATAGAAAAAAATAAGCACAGAACATTAACGATTGTTGCGTTAAAAATACTGGAGAATCAGATTTTTATTGAAAAAGTCGATTGGAGGGGAACAATATTATATTTATTCAAATTCAGCTTTAACTAGGTAAATGAGCAGGAATATGCTCTTGAGATAAGCAGTCTTATAGGATAGTAAGTAATCAGTCAAATCTCTGGCAAAGTTTGGATGATAAAATCATCGAAATCTTAAACTAACATTATAAGCTATCGAGATATATCTATTTATCCTATCAAGCTCAAACAGCAAAAAGGCACAATGATTTATCATTTTACGGAATTCTATTAGTCTATATTTCTTATACTAGTAGTTCTGTGAACAGCAGACCCAACGCCCAAGAATAAGGGTGCTTCCACAAAAGCACATACTCGGTGTACTCAGTGTTAATCACCATCGAAAAATTAAGCAAAATCATCAGACCTAACCCTTGATTCAATATGCGTAGTCTTTTTCATGTCTGTTTTCCACAAAAAGTCACTCTGTATCACATCACCTAGACAGCGTTTCTATTTTCATCCAGCCTGCACTAATTATGTTTTTCCAGACCACATCAGATTTCACATGTTTGAAGTATAATTATCATTCACTTAGTAATGACTTTTATTATACTCTATTGAAATATTGTAAATGATTTGTTTCACTCAAAATTATGATATTCTTGATTGATAACTTAAATCATATGAAGGCTCAACCAGATGGATAAGAGGGCCCGAGGGCTTTTGTGAAATATTATTCCAATTCCATATGATGGAGAACCTCATTTTAAAAATCTTATGTTTCCTATAGAGGAAGGTTTGAATGTCTTTCCTTTATGTCCCTTTAAATATCCTCTAAATGCAAGAAAATTTTAACAATCTTCACACATACATCGCTGAGCATCCCTTAAGTATGGTCCATGAAAAATTTCATAGAATTTGCCGAAAATGCGTTATAAACAGACTAATGCAGACAAACTCACAGACAAATGCCAAATGGTCGACTTGAAAGGGAGACCTCTCTTGGTTTGGCCAATTGTAAACTATTTCCCAGTGTATATTTTTGATCAATACATCCATCCAGATTTCGTTACTCCTATTATTCGTAGAATGATATTCACAATGAATGAATCGCTCCAAAAAAGAGCTTAGTCTTTTCTTGTATCATTCAAGGCTAAGGACACATATCGAATATTTTTAATATCAATTCATTTATAAATTATAATACTACTAGCTCTGTGAACAGTAGACCGCACGCCAAGAATAAGGGTGTTTGCACAGAGGAACATACTTGTACTCAATGATAATCACCGTCGCAAAATGGAACACAATTATCAGGCCTAATCCTTGATTTAATTTGCGTAGGCCTAGTCTATTTCATGTCTGATTCTATTTCATGTATTCCACAAATAGTCACTCGTTATCACATCACCAAAGCTGTGTTTCTATTTTACAGGCAGCTGATTGCTCAAATCCGATCGGATTTAACATGTTTTGATGAATGAATATATAGAACAATATTGATTAAATTTGTATAATTATCACTTACTTATTGTTATTACATTTGTTATTATACTCAATTAGAATATTAAAATATATTAAATATTAATTTAAATATTTATTCATCCATTCATTTATTCATTTAACTAACATACAATCAATATGAACACAACAGGCAATTGCCCAAAACAGCTTTTCACAAAATTTGAATATTGTTTCTCTTAAACAAATATTTATGTTATTCATATTAATGATAACTCAATCCACATGAAGGCTCAACCAGATAAATAAAAAGGCCCGAGGACTAACTCGAAATATGATTCCAATTGCATATGACAGAGAAGTATTTAAAAAATTATATTTTCCTATAGAAGAAGATCTGAGTTCCTTCCCTTTTTGTGCTTGTAAATATCCTTCAAATGCAAGAAAATTTTGAAAATCCTTACTCATGCCTTTCCTTAAAGGAAGATCTATGCAAAATTACATAGAATTTGACTCATACGTTTTTAGCCGCAAATGCGTTACAGACAGACAAATACAAAACGGTCGACTTGAAACAGAGACCCCTCTTCGTTCCGTCAATTATTTTAAATGCAGATTTCTAGATGCTCTTACTAGAAAGGGAACTGATATTTCTAAATTTTCATGGAGTTTTTTAATTTCAGGTAATAGAAACCTCTGAAAATACTTCCTGCCGGCTTAAAGCCGTGGAAAGGAAGTTGTAGAGTGGATGGAGGATTAGTTTACAGTGTTTCGGGAGGGGATCAGAGCCGAGTTGTTGAGAGAGGGAGCGGAGCGCACCAATCACGTGACTCAGGAGGAATGTGAACGTCGTCCGCTCTCTGTAAACATCATGGCTGGTTGCTGGTTCTCTCCTTGCTCCTTGGTACTTCTTCGTCTTCACGTGTCATCAACACTGACGCGGTGTATCTGAGATGTTCATTTTCTTGTACTAAAATATCAGCCGTACACTAATATTACTATTCAACTTTCAAAAACAAAATACATTCGTACTTCAATCACTTAACTCCGTAGAATCTTGGTCTGCTAAAGTGGTGTGTCCTCACTCAAAATCTCAGCTTTTTGAACTCCGCTTACAGATTGAAGCTTACATTTTTGCGATGTTACATTCCCAAATTCAATTCAATCTTCGATCCAGAAATTTACATCGGTTGATATTATCACCAATTGAACGATGACGTTATAAACTCGAGTTATTTAGGGAGGCGTTAAAATTGTTATAAAACTACTATAAGTTAATTTTTTTCCACGGGGAATTATTATGTTTAAATATACAATATAATTCAATTATCTCGATGAAGTTATCATTTGAATCTAAAAATAAATTTTTTATCACAAGCATTGCTCTAAAGGGAAATGTAGGCAGTATTGCTAGACCAACACTGCCCCTCTTTCTCAAATCCTTGTTTACTATAGCCTTTTATTCCTAATAATTCACATTAATATTTTATCATATAAGGGAAGTGATAGCCGTGAGCCGTAGCAGGTATACGTTCAATCAGATAGAGATAAATTGCGTTCTCCTGGGCCATCTTTGTAAGGGTGACCGTTTAGATTGGCCAGCAAAAAGTCACTTCCCGGTGGTTCGGAGCCCACCTGAAGCTGTAGATCCAACTCATCAATCGCCATCATTCAACACATTACCCACGCACAGGTCTAAAACCTATGTGGGCTTCATCCTCCAAAAAAAGGCTCTAAACCTTTTGGCTTCTGCTGGTTTCTGCATAATCATATCAAGATACCTGCCCTATAGGCCCGGTAAGGAACTAAAACGTGTAAATGCTTGAAAACGGGCTGACTCAATTTTCAATAATCTTCTATGTTTCACACATATTTCTTTATATTGTATTCATTTACTCCTATACATTCGCTATAGAATAATTTTGAATATTCATGAATAATCTTTAAAGAAATATTTTTCTTTCTCAAAAAAGTAATTTTATCGAGGCAAGCTATGCTTTTCTTGGAGGAAACGCCACAATAGTCTGCTATCTTATAGCGAAGTACAGCTACTAACATTTGGTTTAGTTTATTAAATGCATTAAATGTCGGAAGGAATAAAAACCATAATTTAAATACAATATTGATACTACAAAGTTAAATGAACTATTACTGTTACAGTAACCGATGCATTACTGGCTTGATAGTTTTTCTTGTGACTGGGTAGATAGCAGAAGCTCGTATTTACGTAACGGTTTGATGGAATATTAATGTGGATTATTAAGAATAAAAGGCTATGGTAAACAAGGATTTGAGAAAGAGCGGCTATGTTGGTCTAGCAATGCTGCTTACAGTTAAGGGGTTCGTGCAAGTTGAGCTACGCTTCTTCATAAACTTCATAAATCACTGTTTGAAAAAGAAGACTACTTCAGTTTTTAACATCTGTAATTATTATTTCCAATGTGTACAATCATGGGCAAAATTTTGTCAAATACCGTCACTGTTCTTTGAAATCAAGGATTGGTCCTTTGGGAAACAAGTAGTTAGATGACATACGAGCTGAAATTGTGTTCAAACACTTGGACAGAGTTCAGCCTGGGGGCGATTTCAGTTTTCTACACAAGCAGCAAGTACAAAGTAAACAAGGCAATCCCCATTGCATCCTAATTTATTCAGATGAACTTGATTGCCAGTCCGCTCGATTAAATGAGAACACAATCTCCCGCTATTTGATTTTCGACCAATTAGAGACAAGCAAACACAGGAACATATGCCATATGATATGATTAGGGATTGACGGTCATTGATAATTCAATGAGTGAAGTTCCCTCTGAGAATAATAATTGTAGTAGATACTGTCCGTATAAGCTTTGATAGATAATCGAATTTTTTTGTCTGGATAAGAAACGGATTCGAGGCGGTTCCTAAACACACTGGAAAAATTAAAACCAAGCAATAAAATTAAGGAGATCATTCCATGTTCAGAATACTTTTCCTGTAACAATAGAGATAATCACATGATCGTGACTACTAACCTTCATGCACTTAATCTATCTTGAAAGTAATTATTTCTCATCAGTAAAAATTCATTCATTCAAAAAACATTCAACCACGAAATCTTTTATTTCTTAACTAGCATTTTACTCGGTCTTGCCCAGGAATCCAGTTTGGAGTTTTTCTTTTCTGATGGTAGTGGGCGGTGATTGGTCACGCGGTAAGCCTGGTGTTCATGTGATCGTGATGTTCAGCCACGACCGCTCGAAACTGCGCTTAAATGGGTGATCGTGCTTCAATGAATTGATGTTATAAGCTTCATTATCGGTGGTACGGAACCCACCTGAAATGGGGTCCCCATAAAATGGCTTGAAAAGGCGAGGCGGAACTATGGTGGGTCACCCCACCATTAAAAGCCATAAGCTTATTATTGTAGTGAGAATAGTGAGAGAGAAAGAAGGAACAGTGGTTCTCGGTCTTATCTGCTATGTAAATGTTTACTTCTAAGCAATTCATTACCCTTCTTTTGACACTTTTATGGTGTTTACTTGATACTTGTAGAATGTTCTAGTTGTTTGATTAGAAATTAATGGAATCTTATCGAATATTGTGGAAGGTGCGAGGGTCCTTGATTGTTTATTTTAGAGTTCGGTAGAAGTTGATAGAAAAATCGAGAGATATCTCGATCATGGAAAATTATATAAATAGAGGGAGACTTTTGTAAATTAGTTCAGTCTTGTTTGAAATTCGTCTTGATAAAGAAGTAGTGATAGTTCTCTGACAATTAATTACCGTAAACTGTGCCTATATTGATAATTCTTTTTCCTATTTATACCAGTGAACTACTAAATATTTTTTATTGTATTACGGACTAGTGCTACGTAAGTTAATTGTTCTTTTTTGACGTTTCTTTTTTAATATTATTGGACAGTTTATTGTACAGTTATTATTTAATATTAGATCGGTCTTTTAACTTTTAGTCATTGATTTTTGCACAGTTTATTGAAATCTCTTTATTAGTTGAACAATATCGATTTATCTGTTTTTAATTGCTTTTTTTCTCTAAGACATTACTGATCAGTGACTGTTGTGATTATTTGTGTAAATAAAGTGCCAGTGATAAATTTAAGTGTTGCCAGAGTTATTTTAGACATAGAAACCGTAACATTATTATTACTGATGGTAGCGGTTACAAAATTGAATTGAGTTGAATTTCATAGTAAAGTTTTACATCTATCAAATTTTAACCAAGTAAGTTTTCATTCAAGTAACTTAATTTCATGTTTTTATTGATTAATTTTTAATAATATTAATATGCAAAAATATTTCCGCTCAAGCCCAAACAACATTGGCTTCAGTTAAATTACGAACATTTATTATTGTTTTAAAAAAGGCTACGCAGTAATTTACTATTCCAATTACAGTGGAAATAATAGTTATCTTACAGAACAGAATTCAGTTCAAACTATGAGAAAAAATTATAAAAATAAAATAATTTCAACCAAATTGGTTTTGAAAATTCAAAACTTATTTGGTAGAGTTGACTTCTGTAAGCAAAGACGTTTTGCCCATACCGATATTAAATTTTGCCCATACCAAAGTTTCCAAGCATGATGCGCTCTACGCACTGCTCTATCAGCAGATCTATATGAAAAATAGTGCTACTAAAAGCTCTTTTGAAGTACGAAAGACGATAATAATTATGACTACCATAATAATATATGATAAGGGACAATAACAACAATTCTGTGAAATTTTGAAGTTTCAAACATTAATTTTGAAACGTCTGATACGAAAATAAAAAAATCGGGCTTCCAGGTGCACTGAATGGCGTTTAGAAGGAGCTATGTGACAAATTTAGTGTTCCAAATCGTTACTGTTTTAGTGAAATCCGTAAGACAAATATACACCTACTCTTTCTTATTATATAGATGTGTGTGATGAGTTTTTCAATCACATTAATTCAATTCACTAATCTGAATTTCAAGTTACAATCTACACTCAATACTAAAAATTATTACAGATTTTCGTCATTCAAATTAATTCTGTAGAAATCATCCTATTATATTACTTCAAACAGCTTACATGTATAATCCTCCTTTCTAGCTCTATGGGTTTGTCCTTGCATAAACCGTTTTGAAATAAATTTGGGCTTATTGTTTCCTCTCTTGTTTCAACCGAACTAAAATAGATTTTCGGTAGTTAAAAAACAAATTTCCCATTTACCTTATAATGTAAATATATTATATTACATTATATATATTCAACATGGGAAGTGATAGCCGAGTGCCGTAGCAGGTATCTGTTCAATCAGAGGCAAGCTACGAAACTCCTGGGTCATCTTTGTAACGGTGACCGATTGGATTGGCCAGCAAAAAAGACGCTGTTCTCTGCTGTAAAATCTCTTCTTGGTGGTTTGGAACCCACCTAAAACTGTAGGTTCAACTCATCAATCACCATCAATTCATTACCCACGCACAGGTCTCAGACCTATGTGGGATTCATCCTCCGAAAAAAACTCATCGAATAGCATTTTTCTACATCGGATCTTTTTATCGTATATTAAGTACGCTACCCGACAGGTCTTTCTCGAAATCGCGTCGTTGCCCGTCTATCCGGTGAACATGATAACTCATAAATCGGACAGTTTTTTAATTTGACATGTAAGTTCATCTCGGCCAAAAAACCTCGTTGATTTTGGAATCGGGGGGTCAACCATCTGTGGTTATCGATCTTTGTCTACTTCAAGTTCTTCAATGAACACCTCTATCGTAGTGGATAGATAAGACAAAGATCGTCACATAGGTTTGTATATATACAAACGTGGTTTACTGAAAAAAGTGACAAATGATAACATAAAAAATTGTAACACTAGTTTATAGAAGGTATGCATGATAAACAATGATTATAGCAATAAAAAGATATCAGCATTCAATGTGAGGAAATGTGAGACGTTGACATTCAGTCAATGTAACGAGATTTTTATAAATCTTGTATAGGTTCCCGCCACACCGATCATAATGTTCGGGAAGGTGTCCACACCAAACCAACACCAAAAAATGTTCGGTAACATCATATAATCCCAGCGAAAACTATTCGCCGAGCATGTTCGGTTGGTGGAGACGCGGCTTAAGAAAATCAAGTTATCCTGTCTGAGTGGGTGGAGTGAATGAATTTGAGTCAGCTGAATATCTCATATTTTTGACTCGGCGCTTGGGATTCTTGTTATTTGTTGTTAATAACAATTAAGTCAATAACAGCTGTTTCTTACGCCTTCTTATCGGACTCCCGTCCAGTCAACAGACCAACAGTCGACTCCAGTAACTCAACAGAGTCCACTCACTAAGCTTACTTAACGTACTCAACTTTATTCACACCAGCCATTGAGTCAATGTAACGCCAGTTTATAAATCACTGCATTATCTGAAAATTATAGGGAAGTTCTTTAAAAGTCAATGCAACGATACTAAAGTGGTGTCTGGTCTAGTTTGAAGTTACTCCCTTGACGGATGGACGGCCGGCTGGATTGGATGAACGTGGAGGGTGATAGTGATGATGAGGATGGTGTGGGAATTGACTTGTGGCGAGTGGGATTGACAGTGGGATTGGGTGGGTGGAGTGACATGGCATCGGGGATCGGCAGTCGCATGCCAGACGACTTCATCAAATGTTAATCACGGCGGCAACACAATGCGTCCTGATTGAACGACACCGAATAAATACAGGCCTGGCTACGTGGCAGCGGCGATGGCGGTAGCGACCCTCCGTAATTAAATGTCGGGCGGCTGTCGTCGTCCTCCTCATCTTCAGCTCCAGCCTTCTCGTCAGTCACGCCTTCCTTGTGGTGGCCCAACCACTACATCACACTTGGGCTGCTTTCCAAAAAATTCTTTCATGTTCAGTGTTTGGCAACAAGCAGTTCACTTGTACACTATTGGAAACCTTGACAACAGTAAAGGACACCAAGGAATTATTGTTCAACGGGAACTTGCTTCTAACCATCGGGACTACGACACATTGAATAGAAACAGCACAGCAGAAGATCAAAGTAGAAACTGAAGGGATTGTTCCACAACCCATCATGCTTCCTACAAAATTCTTATCTGCATTCTCATGAAAGAGCTACATATCCATTGCAGTATTTAGACTTTGGAAACGAAATAGTAGAAAACGATACCCCAAAAAAATGTATAAATTATTCGTAAGGGATGCTTCTATGCACACCTCGAACCACTCATATTTGAAACTCACATACAATCAGAACTTGAGAAGTGGAAAGCGACCTCATTGTCCAAGTTTTGAGTAGAATTTCAGTAATACGAAAAAACTGTGATCTCAATTACATGATGGAAAGTGACACTTATCTTTCCAAGTTTTGAGTTAAATTTGAATTTTATGATAAACTTGACATGTAGCTATAGGTTTAGAAATTGTGGGAGTCTTGACCTAAATAAATTAGTTTCAAATTGAATTTATTGTTTTCAAAAAGAACAAAATATGGATAAACATGAAACACAAAGCTTCACAAATAAGCAGAGCTAACAACTGAATATCAATTTAGCAAAGCTACGTTCTCACGCGGGTGCAGTTGACTATCATTAAAAATTAAATGTCTATCAGTGAATCATTATTTATATTTGTTACAATGGAACGTCAATGAGCGTTTTGAAACCACCACCCTCGAAACTAAATTTGGAAATAACAAGAATGTTTATGGTAAGGGGGGGAACAAGAGTAATTAATATGATTATAGTTGGCGAGTAGAGAAAAGTAGCAACAATAGCAATCTCGCAGAACTGTCTCTTGCTAGTAGGTAGTCGGTGGGGGTGAGGGAAGGAGGCTAGATTAGAAGAGTGCCAGGAGTACTCGGCGAACACAGGCCAAGAGTACAAGGACTAGTGATCTTTGTGACCAGAACTATAACCGATATTGCGCAACAAGCGGACACTGCTTCGTCCAGGAAATTAAAACGAAAAGCACAAAGTCGTGTCTGTGATGCCGGCGTCCCGGAAAATTCCATATTACTCTGGAGGCGTCAGTCCCTTTATTAGCGGCCGAGGCCGGGCAGGCCAGGACAATGTCCCGACGCCCCGATTATATTGCAATAATGCCCGTCTCCTTTATTACTTCCTGTGTCTCGCGCGGCGCGCTTAACACACACCGCAAAGCACTCTGGAAACAATTCAATATCGGCAGTCTGCTTCCTAGCAACCTCAACCTTCTTCCTTTAATCCGGCATTGTAGGTGACTCCAGGAACGTCTACAGATACTGCCAATTTCTCATATATGAAGAGTGAAAATGAATAATAGTTAGTATTAAAAGGAGAAAGACATAAAAATGCTATAAATGATCAAAAAATATATTTTCTTGACTTTTGTGAATCTTGAAGTGAAAATTGAATGTAACGAAATCAGTATTGAATAAAGTGATCCATCAACTAGTCTATAAACTATTTAAAAATATAAACTCTTGACCTTTGGCCAAACATTACCCAGCGCTCAAACTTTGCTTTTTGGGACGAAGAACGTTAATGCTCTGAATTAATTATTTGGTCATCAAAATTACAAGAAGGCTTCCTGTATTATAGCCTACGGATTTCAATTTTATTTTTAGTGGCCAAGTAGCTGTATCTAGCTTGAAAGTGGTCCCTGGTGTTGAGTTATATTGTTTACTTAAGGAAGTAAGGCTGTTCCACACATTGGGAGTATTGCAGATTATTTCTCCTATTTTTGTTTGGCTTTTCTAGTGTGGTTGACCTGTAAAAATTTCTACATCTGTTTCACGCACTAAAGGGTTTTCCGTATAAAAAAGGCAGATTCTCTTGACTTCATATCAATCTCACAAAAATTTATTCAAGCTGAAAGCAATCATTCCTAAAATTATCTATATAAATCACTAATTACAACATTAGAAACATTATAATTATCCAATAATGTGAGAATGCTTGGTACCAATTAGTGAAGAAAGAACTCAACCTGTCTTTAATCAGAACAAGTACAGGCTTAGTACGTAAGCGACTCAAAGACGATCTAATCTTTGTAAAGTATTAATATTTATCAATAATTTCAAGGAATCTCACCGTGATTAGTACAGTTGGGGTGCAATATTGCTTTCGGAGCTCAGACTAGATCGAGAAAGGAGCGCGGCATAGAACAGAAATTTGAGCGGAGAACTCGAAGACGACATCAGTGTCTTAATTATTCATAATGGCAAGTGGATAATTATTAATGTTTCTTGGAGCGGGAGTCGCTCATTGCTGGCGAGAGCACAGAGAGATGGTGGGTGAAAATGAGAGAGAGTGAGTAACAGAGAGAGTGTGAGAGAGAGAATGAGAGAGAGGCTGAAAGAGAAAGAGTGTGAGAGAGAATGTGAATGAGCAGACGTTATAGTGCAAGTGAGATAGGCACGTGTGAAGTCGAACAAGAAAATCTGGCAAAGGCTTTGAATAATGAAATTGCTGGGGCACAAATTAACGATAAGGAACGTTAATGATAGGGTCTTATAAAGGATAAAGTTTCGGGGAGGCACAAAAGACGCGAGAGTCGAGGCCGGGGAGGTGCGGATGAATAACTTAAAGTTTCACTAATTAATCAACTTGACACTCGCTTTTATTTCAGGATCCGGGTGAGCCATAGAATTCCGTCGACGTCTTAACGGCGTGTTCGTCTCAGTCTCGCCGCAGAGCGCGGCCGCCTGTCCCGCCCGTCCCGTCCGTCCGGCCCGGCCGCACATAAATTACCCGACGGCCAGGGAAGCCGGGGGAACGGCGGGCATTCAGGGCAACGTAAAGCAACGCCAACCGGGAAGATGGACCATGCTCCGTAATGCTTCGCTCGGCTCTGACTGATGGATGGTGTCAGCGCGCCTTCATTTGCATAAACAAGACATATCTCCCGTTCCGTGATCGGCCATCACTGGGCTCCGGAAGGATACAAACACACTCCGCTCCAAATACACTAGGCAGCATGGCGCGCACAAACACATACACATAGCCTCCTCGGTCACTTACATCACTTGAATTCGTCTTCTTCGAACGTTTTAAAAAAGAACGTTTTCCGTCCAACAACCATAACTCATTCTCTTTTTCCTATCTCTCTCTTACTCTCTCTCTCCCACTCATTCTCTCTTTCTCTTTCTTTCACTCTAAACTAATCCCATCTATCCACTCTCTCACTCGCTCAAACCATCGCCAATAATGTAAATCCGAAACCCAACTGACCCCATCACTGCTGCCACATTATAAAGTCCATACCCTTCTTCACCCACCACGAACACCCTTTTGACACCTGATCTCTTATCTTGACAACATCATTAAGACTTCAAAATCAATTGTGATGAAAATAGCAACCCTATTCCATCTAGGTTGAGCGAGATAGGAATCGATGTGTTCACACCTCATTCAATCTTAATAGGTTTACATTTCAGATCATTGTTATTTAGACACTAATCTGGTATCTGTTTCCCCCGGTAGGATACATTTTTTCTTAATATATTTATGTTATAGGACTGTTTGAGAGCATGTTCAATAGCAGCAACCAAGAAATTCGACACCACTGACTGGAAAAAAAATGTTTGTCAGACATCTAATACTTCCGCAAGATAATAAAGAAGGCAGTAGAACATTCTCTATTTGGAATTTACAATTCCTATAATGTCCTGAATAAAATTAACTACTGTATTTCTTCTATTGGCTTGAATCTCAATTGGAATTATCATAAATGAGTTTCATAATCTGTCAAATGTTTAAGTTGTGTGTCTGCACTGATACTGATACATCTGATTGGACTATTGAGCTTGAAACTCTTCCTATTGGTAGAAAGTCAGATGTTGGGAGGTTGTATAACTTTTGGGGATTTTGATAAGGCAATTGGCACTAATTTAGAATTTTTGTTCTAGAAGGAAATGAGAATCTAGTGTTGGGGAGTAGTGTCTAAGCTCTGTGCTTCCTGTGAATCACAATAGTTATTCAAAAGAACTTAAAAAATAACATCAGTGATTTCTTCGCAAATGTCACTTAAATTGATAATTTTTATTATCAGAACAACCCAAAATACAAAGCAAGATTGCTAACTTGAGGACGAAGTTTCATTCAACGCTATTGAATATTTACATAGTGAATTGTCTTCGATTTTTATTGTTAAAATCATGTCGATTTTCAAATATCACTGGATTTAACAATTATTATTAAGTAAAGTTGTTAATTTATTATATCAATATCAAGTGTAGTAAGCTATCCATTCAATTCAATGTTATTTATCCCTCAAACGAAATCTCTTCCTTATCCAATTGGCGGAAGAGCCATTAAATAATTGAATTGAATTTGAATTTTATTGAGTTGTTTATTATAGGTTCATACCGTTTCAAGACTATAGTGTTGAATCGCTACAGAGAAGGACCTAAATGCAGGCAGCGAGATTCATTTCCACTTGGGACAGAATTATTTACGTTCTAATCGTTTTTTTTTCAAGTATCAGCAATACAATCAACAGCCGCCGGGGCTGTAACGTTTTACCTCATTCCTCCCACCCTCCACCAAGGACTATCCTGGCCGATTGTTCCAATTTCTTGTTAGGACGACATCTTGTCTATTCATCAGCGATCCCCCTTCACCCCAATATCATTCCCGATGATAATTTCCCAGTCTCGGCCATGTCACTGTAGTTGTCGTTGTCGTTCTGACGATAATCTTGGCTCGGAATGGAAGCGAACGTCTTTTCCCCGTCTTTAGCCAGTCCGGGCGTGCTTCGGCCGCTTGATGTGCGGCTTTGTCTTCTTTTCGTGTCTCTCAAACCCTCACCCATGATCATCATCATCGTTATCAACTACACCATCATCATCGTTATCTTCTTACGAAAATTGTAATTCGATTCATAATCGTAAAATCGTAATCATCTCATCGTCGTCTACATTTTCTATTGGCACACCTGTCTACTCTAATATATTTTGAGTGTATGGTGATTATTTTTCTGTTTAATCTATTTTTCCTAGTGAATCTGACTAGAAATATTCACTTATACGAATTGGATTTATCATCTGAATGAGAAGATTAAAAAGCTATAAATTTTACAACAGCATATAAATATGATGTGAAAAAACTTTGCGGATGATAGAGTAATAATTATGAGACTAGTAAAAAATCAATGCAGACTTGGCAGAATCGCTAATGTAATCGGTTAGAGCGCTTATCTCTGGAAGGACTATGACTGACTGTCACTTCCACAGTCACGGATTCGATTCTCATTTAGCCTGGAATATTTTGCGTAATCATTCACCTTATGACCAACGCATAAGTCTCAGACTCATGTAGGCAATGTAAAAAAAAATGTACTACAGACAGATTTTTATGAAAAGGAGGATCTTTTACCTTGCTAGACAAGGTAGACGCGAAGCATTACATTGTGAGGGACTTTTTACTTGGGGGAGACAAGTGATGTGACCCGAAGGGCGACTGCAGATAACGACGGAGGGACACTGTCATTGGCATTGCCAATGCCATCCCCTTGAGCGTGTTTCTAGTTATTGCACGTTGGCTGGCCGCACAAATTACCATCGTTATTACCGTTATTGTTTACATTGTATTTTATTGCCAGCTATATTACAATCGACCCCAGCATTGAAGTAGGAGGGAACGCTTTTTTGCACCAAGTAATCATAACCTGTATTTCATTATACAATTTCAGATTTCTCTATTTTTTCTCGTGTACTTCACCCCTTTCAGTATTTTCATACTACATGAAAACCTGCGGTTTATTTTCTCAATGTACTCACCGCACTTGATACAGAATAAACTTGAATGATTGGTTCGGATTAACAAATACGTGCATAGGAAAAATCATCTAAATAACTCATTGGGTTTTCACGTATTGATCAGTTCTTTAGATAAGTGTTTTTCTCGGTATTCACTTATTAAGTACAATAAGAAACTAAACTTTTTGCTACTGTTAGTTACAATATTTATTTATTAATTACATAACTTAAATTTCAGGTTCATACAATCATGATTTTCCAAAATTACTGATGAAGATATAAAAATCAATATTTTTTTACAAACGAGTATATACGAGTAGGCCTACTTCATGAAATCCTAGTGTAGGAGTCAAGAGCTCTTGTAAGGATCAAGTGCGAATGAACACTTTTAAACTCATCAAATATTTTTAAACAATCTTTAAAAGTGGTGGAGTTTTTGAAGTTAGATTCCATTTAAGAAAAAATGCCTGTTTTAAAAACTGTTAGCTGTTGAAGACAACGCTTAGCTTATCTGGGTCGAAGACAACGCTTTCGATTCAACCGATTCCTCAACAACCAATCACCGTACTGAATTCGAAACTACAGTGGAATTTCTGAGTAACGAAACCGATTATCTAGAAGAAAAATGCGTTCTAGAGAGGTATTCGTTTATGGGAAGCCATTATTGCTAAGATTGCAGTGTCAAGGAACACCAGGAAAACTCTTTACGAGGATTATTTCGTCATTTGGAAGTCCATTCGACTGTATTTCAATTCTACAAAAAAAAAACTATTTTGGAGAATGATAGTTATATTATTATACAAGTTACAATGTATTATACAAATACATATTATCTGTCAGACGCTTAGCAATCCTTTTTTTCAAGAGGAAAGCAGTCAGTGTCAAATCATAGCTAGTGCGCTGACTAGACAGTAGACGGGATGGTGAGAAAAGGTTGAATATCTGGGCAGTGGCTTAATGACTGACACAATGACTAGTCGTTCTTTCAGGTGTGGAGCAATCAGCGTTACTGGGCTGCTGGCGAGCTGCCGAGGCTGTAGCGTGTCATTACGAGTGTTTGCCAGCAGTCGGTTGATCCCACTCACCAGTTACCAGTCCCTAGCCTCTCTCAAATACAATTTTAGTAATTACAGTCATTAGAAAATACAACGAAACGTTAAATTACGTACTCACATCACTTACTGACTTGACACTTTTATACACTCTCGACTAGCCAACTGGCAATCAGGAGTCAGGTAGTTTTCAGTTGAACCTTGTTGAATACGTTACTCAGGTGACACTGCCCTCTACATTTGTTCAGCATTTATCTGAATTACTTCAAGGCTGTAATTTGTTTATTGGCAGTATTTATACTCTTTAATCGAACAGTTTCAGCAAAGGCTGCAGTGCGTTCACTGGTTAATCGCTGCTCTATTTTCTATTGGACAGTTAAGTAATGATGCCCATGTGGACAATGTTTAAATAGTGCAATTTGTTAATGAGAGCTTACAGCTGGCAGAAATCCCAGAGTATATGATCAATATCATGGAATTAAAAAGTAATGACAGAAAAGTACATGTACGTAAAGAATATGGGATAATGCACAAATAAAACTAGTGGAAAAACAATAAAATCAATCAGATTTCATTCAATTGTTTTCTGTCATGTAATTCTAATATTATGATTAATTTAATATAGGACGAATAGCAAAGATTTGAATGTAGTGTTTCTAAACGGAGACATTTAATGGTCCAAGAGAGCAAACTCCGGCAGCAAGAGAGTGATGTACAATAAGATGTGATCTAGTTCATCTCACAACGTAATGGAGATGTGGACTTTAAATTCAGCAAACTATTTATTATCAGACTCGTTGAGACGTTGTTCAATGAGCAAGGAAGTGATGGGCGGGAAACACCCGCGCACCTAAGACAGGTTTATACAGGTCATGAAATGTATGTGCAAGATACTTTGAATAGACTTACTTCAGAATAGATACTTCATAAATAGACTTGTCATTGATAAATCGATGATGAATGACTTTTCTTGAGTTTCTGCTGATTTCAATATTGGGGTAAATCAGTTCCTCTAGCTTATTTACATTTGTAAGGACATTTTTTTCTAATGTAACTGGCCCGAAACTGGCTACTGTGTAGCCTTCATCGTGGTAACAACAATGTTTTTCAACTCTCAAATAAACTAACATCGTATTCCTGATCTAGAAACTTCAGACGCCAATATAAAATCTCAGGACGCAATCAAAAGAGCCAAAGTCTTCAGTTTAAATAACTCTATAAACAGACCATCAGGTTCAGCTACAGCTGCAAACCAAAGACTACAAACAGTCTCAGGTTATTCTCACGAGACCGCGCCAGAAGTGAGAATCGAACATCTTAAGATGAGATGTGGATTCATACAAAAACATTGGCATGTTTTCCCCCGTGAGAATAGAATAGAACTGCTGTAATTGAAGCCTTTCGAACCAATATAATGACAAGTCCACAACATAGTTGTTGTACTGGTGGTACATGAAGGAGTAGGGTAGCGTACCCCGCCTATCATTGATAAACGGTAGTAGCCTAAATGGAATGCAATGTAAATCGACTTTAAAAAACATTCTTCAGCAAATCTCAACCTTTAACCGTGACCATCGCACGGTTTTGACGCTGCCAGCTGAACGTAGTGCGCTATCGGGCACACATCGCCACGATTGAGAAGATGGACGAGAGGCCTTCGTCGGTTGAAGGCGTCTTGAAATAATAATGATTATTGATGTCGGTAGACAAGTAGGCAGGACCGACCGCGGCTTGGTTGTTGGCGTTGGCGTTGGCCCGGGCGGTTGTTAGTCTTGTTAGGGGCCGAATCATCTAATGGTGGATATTAGGGCCGGCCGAGAGTCGTTAGGTTAGACGGCGCGTTATGTGGGCTTGACTGACGGCTCCACCCAGCAATCACCGCCATCTACCATCCGAGTATTTATTATAATGACGATGGCTGATGTTGATGGTAATGACGATGATTACGGTAACCGCTCATTTCGGGCTTTGGCCCTCCCACCGTCAAGCACACGCTTCTACTTATTCTGCTTTTCCATCTCTCTGCGTTTTATTCTCGTCTTGTTTGTCTCTAGAATTACCCCCTAAGATATTGGTAAACAACCAAATGTGATTGACATTGATTTTAAGCTTTTGAGGGAGGAGTAAGATTAGTGAACATTAAAATTTGTATATGAAGTCTCTCGTATAAAATGATTTTGTATATGTTTGTCAGGTCAAGCAGAAAAACGTTTGATATGAAGGTACATAAAAAATGATAGATATTATCACAGAAATAAAGATCCTATCCATGTGTAATGATGCGTCTTTTTGACTCCGAAGTGACTTGATTGCACAAAAGTAAGTGTAACACAAATATCTAGGTAAATTTCTCATAAAATCCAGGAAGAAATGTATTGAATAGAATTGAATTTTTTGAATTGAATTGTTCTTTATTTCCTCTTTGAATAACATAGATAATAACAATAAAAGAAAAAATATTCTTCACATGGGATACAATGACTGTGTGCGAAGAAGAGTCTGAATCGGTAGAATTTTATATGGAAGAAAAAAGACAAATTTTAAAAAAATATTGAAGAGAAAAATAAATTACAGCCAAAAATAGAGGGAAAGAGAGAATAAATGCCTAATTATTTGAGGAGGATCATCTATCTATGGGAAATGCGAGGCCGACAAGAGACACCAGAGAGAAAAAAACGTATAATGTTATACAAATCCTAACAGTATAAATTATGGGCCAAATCAATTAACTGCGTTTTTTCAATTGCTCGTTTTGAGAAATTGGTTCCTTCATTTCGCATGTTTGGCGTCTGGTGAGATTGAGCTCTAAACAACATAAAGTACTGTTGCTACTACTATTATTGTCAGTACTGTTACATCCAGGTTGAGGCTTCTACTTCCTTTTAAACAAACAATTATAATTACAAGAAGTCAATATGGTGAATAAAACACTGACTTTGTTAGTAGTACTGCATTATTAGATGGTTCGGAGCCCACCTAAAATATTACGCCCACCATCTTTTCCATAACGGTAAGGTGGAACTACCCGTAAGGGTCTCCCCACCAATAAAAACCATACGCTTATTATAATTATCAAATAATAATTAGCTTTAACTATAGTATAAGAGAGATTTGAACAAGCCTAACGATGATAAGCAACATGTTCTATAGAATCTCTCAGAGATGCGAGCAACAGTGTTCAGGTTAACAGCGTTGTTGGTAACGTAGTTCTGCTCATAGTCTCCATTGTATTACAGCCACACCATGAGTGTTTCTTTCTTTATAATAAATGTTTTGTCCAAGTCATATTTTAACACTGAATAATAATAATCCCTACTACAATGAGAATTGAAATGGCTATCGTAATAATTGGAATGAATGGTCTGATATTACAGCATTAGTCGTTGAGAGGTGACAGCATTTTTGCGATTGTGGGTGCACTGCACGGTGTTTTGTATGCGCTCGAGAGCCGAGAGCAGAACGTTGAGAGGCTTTTCTGTGTGAAAGGCCTGAGGGATTTAGGATGAGGCTCACGTCCTGATAGCAATATCTCTTCCCCTTCTTCCTTTATTGCCTCTTCCTTCCTCCACCACTTGATCCCTCCCCATCCATTCTTCCCCGAAAGGGATTCGTAGCTCACTGCGAGTCTTTCGTCCGCCCAATTACTAGCAGTACCTGCCTGTACTATGCGCAAATTATCTCACTCAACAAGTAGAACATCGCAGCTATTTTTCCAATATTCTCTCTCTTAACACATATTTTCATTGTTGAAAATTCATAAGATTGACTGATATCGAATTTCCAATACAATGTGAACCAAATAGTTTGAAATATATTGAATGATATAGATTGCTGCTGATGATATCGATACGTATTTTGAAGATTTCCTCACATTGAATTATATCCTGCATTAAGAGTTATTAGTAAACTTCTAAAATCGAAATAAACAAATACCAGTAGGTGCATGTGAGTGTTGTAATAATTTAATTTGTATTGATATTTTATATAGTATTTCGCATATTGTATTCGTCATGATGCTGGAACAGTGGAACATTATTATTTAATGATGTAGAGTTTGTAGACAAAGCAAAAGAATTTGAGAATCGTTTAAAGTGTTTTTTAACCCATCTCCTGTATTTTTTGTAATAATAAAAAAGCCTTTTCATAAATTCAACTGTGCATGAACTTTACAACTATGGCCTGAGTAATAATTATTAACCCATTAATCAGTTGTCCAAAATAAAATAGAAATGAAGATTAGTTTAAATGAAGCTTTTGGTATCGACAAGAAAACATAAAACTTCACACAAGATATGCAAATTCAATCGAAATTTCTCAGCTTGTAAGGAAATATTGTTGACTAACACCTGACAATTTGACAGTGACAATCCAAGTTGATTTATCAGAATTGGAAGAAATACCCTCTACAATAGATCTACAGTTGCACGTCAAGATTATTCATTAAAAAGATGAATGGAAAAACGAAAGACAATGCAATTTGTACATCCCTTTTTAATCATTCTATTCTCTGGCCTCCTGAATCTTTTGTTGAACTAATTTTTACTTAAGTGAATTTTTGCAGTGGAATATTTTTTTACGTTTGAAAAATCAATAGAACCATTAGAATCTTCCAATAACCTGTACAAATAATAACCTGTGTAACTAGTGTGGATGTTTGGCTCAGAAATTTCAAAGTTCAAAATTATATTAATCTTTTTTGGACTGTGAAACGGTTTTGTTAAAAGACAAATCAAAATTATTCTTCTTCTTCTGAGAAAGACTCGTGAATCATAGTGCTTCAAGCCTTCAAAGTGAAATTTGTAGTGAAGCAGACAGACCTAACCTATGATTCCGTTTCTAATTTAAAATTTTGTGAAAAGCAGTTTTGGGCAATAGCCTGTTGTATTCACATTGATTGTGTTAGTTAAATGAATGAATAAAGAATAAATATAAGTTAGAATTTATTAATTTCGAATTCCTTTAATTGCTATTACTTTATACTGAAGACTTCCGCAATGGCGGATATTGACAACAGCATTGAACAGCTGATGGGAATCGATGAATGCTATTGTACAAAAATATCAAAAATAACACTTCAAACTAACTTGTAAATATAAGTTGTATGCAGAATTAATTGAATACTCTTTTGATTATGTGATGGCTATTTTTAACTTGTTAGCATTGATAATGAACAAGCAAAGTCAGCCGACAGAGAGTTAATTGTGGTGGTGTTGAATAGGCGGACACCGATCGATGTCTATTCACGAGCAAACGCTATTTGAATAAGTGCCTTGTTAATCGGATCCTTTATCGGCACTACTTAAGAAACACGGACAAGTGTGACAATGGGAACAATTTCAAGGTGCGGGACTTGACAAAGACCTAGCTTGCGTACACACTAGCCTCGGACAATACTGTACTCCCGAGGATTTACAAACATATATTCATTCATTCCCTGCCTTTTTATTCCAGCTTTCATTCATAAAATTTACAATAGTATAGAAAGAAGGAGAAAGAGAGAGTGAGTATTGCAAGAGCTGTTACACTACTACACGATTGTGAATGAAAGCTCGCTACTGTGTGCGCGTCACTGCGTGTTCAAACGTCACAATAGGTGCATCACGCGCATTCTCCTCTTTCAATGCGTATTCACGCATAATTCACGCTCGACATTACAATAGTCCATCACTCTCACTCACTCTCTCTCTCTCTCGCACTCACTCACTCTCTCTCACTCTCTTCCTCATTCTCTGCGTGCGAGCGTGCTTGTTTTTCAAAACAGATCGCCTCTATTAGAAGATGCACAACAAAGAACTACTTGAGCACAGAAATAATGTAATTCTGATTCTGTAAAAGCCTCTGTTGAAGCCGTTATAAACCTTTTCTTCAGTCCCACATTGCGTGATCAATTTTGGATGAAGGCTTTACTAGTGCCAATCTAGAGCTGCTTCCTATAAACTTTCTCCTATCCAAGGTTAATAGAAACAATGTTGTTCCATAATTTGCCCAAATTAACAAAATAGAAATAAAATACAAATTAGTAACATAGTAACTCTGTTCAGAATGACCCTAAACTTGCAAATTTCAGCTCTATATTCGTCCACTTTTTCAGTACAAAAATGAAGATTTTTGCTTATCACAGATTTGAATCTATATCTTGATCAGCTGTCAATGAAAGGGCTGATTGTGAATTCACGAGCAACAATGCCATTAAACTGAAATACGTCATACCCTCACCATTTTCTAGTTCTCAAAAAAACGGAACAATCTTGATTCAATAACCTTGCTCCTATCGATATGGATGAATGGATACAAAACTATTCAATATTGACTATGACTAATAATGAATTTTAATTTCATTTTCAAAGTATTTTTAATAAAATTGAATTACATAGTTTTCATTTAAAATGAATTCTTACAAACAATTTGACATCTCTCAACACTATTATTTGTGTCATATTTGACAGTATTGTTCAGCTTTCTATGAATCAATTGGGATCATATTGCATCAATCCTGATTATGAATCCGGGTAGCATGTCGTCTCTCATACATCGGGTGACTATATTGACGTGTGCTGGTGTTTACTGAGATCGATAGTACCGTATGTATGTCACCTTATCCAGGTTATGCAGATCACGCTTTGTGTAAGCAGACCTCTGAAAAGGCGCCCAGATAGTCACGGTCAAGTGAGCTTACAGAGCACCGTTAAGCAAATCTATAGCAAACTGTCTTGAACTAACTACATTATTTTGTATGAGCACACGTGACAACCCAAATTGACATCTTCAACTAGTTCCTAGGTGAGCATTTCAGTTGATTCTTTTGCTGTAAATCATATCTCATATGATATCTCATATCTCATATCTCATATCTCACATGCTGAAAAACCTGCGGGTTTAGCAGGACCCGAAATTGTAATAATGATTTATTTTCAATAAAATTGATTGATTGATTGAATTGAATACGAGTAGTGATTGTACACTGTACAGGTTATTTGCATTCTCTCTCCTGAATAAAGTACCTATATCCACTAAGAGGAGAGCAGAACGAAATATCTTTCTTCATTTATAAGTTATCTTGAATCCTGTATTGTAGATACTACAGAGACAGTCGATTGCATGATTTTTCAATTGTAGAATAGTATTTTGAGTCATCTGCATGATTCAACTGTTGCAAACTTCACTAGACAATGCACTTCAATGTAGTTTTACTTAAAGTTTAATATGTTGCATTCTATTTCTTGCATGGGAAAGCTTCTCAAAGCTGATAAAGTGGATCCATTTATGTTGCTTCTATCCGGAATATTGTCCTATTGCCTTGATCAAAGAACACACTTCATGTTAGAATATCTATCGAGAACTTGTAGAACTAGGTTACTACTAGGTTACTACTAGGTTATGTTGGAGAAACTATAAGCTGAACATTTCTTCTGCGTGTTTAGATTAAAGGCTTGATATTTGAAGATCCCACTTTCTCTACGAGATGATGTGACTATAAAAGTTACACCAGGTGAGGTAACTATGGAGTTGTGTTAAAAAAATCGAAACAATTGAAGACACTTGGATCTTTGGTTGAGAACTAGTGGTTTAATCTAGTGGTTAGAACTAGTGGTTCATCTTTTGGGGAAGAATTCATCACGATTATGAGTGGAGACATGATATTTATAATTCCGCATCGTGGAAGAAAGGGAAGAGTATAAGACTAATGAGAGGAAGTTCTTTTGGGTGGGTGGTGATCGACGAGGGGTGAGGTAGTGGAGCAACGAGTTTGAAAAGATGTTGGCGGATGCGAGTGCGAGCGCGTACGCGCCGACATATGGTCGGTTGCACCAGGTCGGATGCTGTGTGGATGTATGGTGGGAGGGGGACAGAGGCAGGACTGGCTCTAAGAGGGAGGGGCCAGGACCGGGTTGCTCTTGGTTTATTTCCCCTCTCCATCCAAGGTTGGCTGAGATCCCCTCTGACGGTTCTTTATCTTGCGCAGCCTCCCCGAGGGGGCATTCATGCGAGCAGTGCAAAAAACAAGACCGAAAACCGTTTATAGAAAACGCATAAGCCTCTCCGACCGACCGCCTGCCCGTAACAACCCCTGAGCACTACACACCTGGATACTAGATTTATGTGCAATGCCGCCGCCGCCTAGAGGGGATCCAAAACCAAGTAGGCTGATCAGAGGCCTAACCCCGAGTTACTGGGGGCCACCGTAACGTATTCGGCCCGACATAAACTAGGTGCAGGACAGCCGTACAGTACAGCAATACCAGCAGTACGACCTTCCTGTGCATATGCTTCGGCTACCGTGACAGCACTGACACCCCCCGCACCTATCTAGCCGTGATTTCCTAACATCCACCCTCACCCTTCGCCTATCCCTTCGACCTTAAACATGCAGCCGGCAATATTCCCCTACAGACCTTGAACCGATCGTAATTTCCTTGAATACAAACTACAAATTACAAACACTCAATAAACCAATGGATAATAATAATTATTGTACTGGTTTATATCATGATGTACCATAAATATTTATTAATTGAATTAGAAACCAGAAATGTTCAGATGACCAATTTCCTGGAGAGGTCATGTCCAGACATCTCTTCAAGTACACTCTATTTGGGGAGTACTTCTTTAGATTTATAGAATTTACTTATTGGATTTATTCGAATGTATGTACTGTAAAAGGAGAAATAAAGTTGATTTTTTATTTTTAAAACGTAAAGATAACAATCTTTCAAATTGATTGTTTTTTGGATGGCATCTTGAATATAAGTGATGCTTAGATGGTCTTTTATGCTGAATATTGATAAAATGCTGATTTTAATTTATTTTAACCCAGTGATATAATACAAGTTCTTGGAGCTAGAAACATGTTGACTTTGGCTCGGTCTGAAGTTGGAAATCTTTTAAAAGCCATCTAAGCTAAACAACCAAATCCAAATCGTCATTGAAACGATCGACATTCATTAATATAATATTCATTGATAGGCCCATTTTGGTCATTTTTCAATATGAGTAATGAAGTTCCTCGAAATGTGTATTTTTATGTAACTCAGCAGACCTAGTCAAGAAGTACAATGCAACTTTTCAGAAAAGAAATTCTATATTTTTCATGATATACCGCATAAACTTCACCAAGGGGAATTGCCAAGGGGGTCCCCGGGCTCGGACCTTCCCCCAATATTGGTGATTAATCAAACACTATATAGAATTCACTTTGGTCGAAAAAAAGCGTTATGTGGAAGGATTTAAGCCTACAAAAACTTAATAAGTAATTTTAGGAAAGTTATTATTCAAAACTCTTTCCGGGGGAGGAACCCCGGTCACCTTTTTCATACGGGAGAGTCATATAAATATAAATATGGCCCAGGATCCATATAAAGCACAAGTCGATTTTATCGTGCGTGCAGGTTTGAGTTGATGAATTGAATAGAAAAGACAACGAGGGGCGTATTTAAGTAGGTTCCCCGGGTCCAAACATTCCTCCTCTTGGCGATGAGCAATGAGTATGTAGCAAGGCCTTACTCAAGCTCTCAAGCACTAGTCTAGATAGAATTCACTTTTAACCATAACGTACGTTAAAATGGGAGGATTTATTTACAGAAACGCTCAATATGCGTTCCTAAAGAGGTTATTGTTCAATTTACCCCCGGACACTTCTTATAATAAAGTCAAGAATAGTATCTGGGTGGTGGTTGCACTTTCTGACTGACCCCCCCCCCCCCACCATCGAGAAATTTCTGGCTACGCCTATGACTTCACTACTACTAAGTCCAAAAATTATTTAGATGCGACCTAGAAACTCTAAAACCAGACCTCAGACGTGAGCAAACCGAGTTACACGAAACCTATTCTTCATTTATTACACGCTAATCTACTGCATACTGTATCACTAGGTCTGTTCACTCAATAAAAACGGGATAAACGGAATAACGTAGAAACCAAACCAATAAATTACGAGATAGTGGCTTTTATCAAGCAGATAACGAAGAACTGTTTAAATGAGACACTGACACTGTTTTGCACATGAATAGGAATTTAAGTTGGAACGAATGATGGAATAGTGATGAGCGTCAGGGACACCTTTAATGAGCTGGCCACTCCTATTCCGTGTAAAAATTTCACTTAAAAACGTGTTTTCCGTCGTTTCACGTGTAGTGAGACAATCTATGATTTCTCTTATTGAACATTCATGAGATGTAAATGACTAGAACGTTGTAACGAATATTCATATTGGGAGTTCAAAACGATTCTTGTTATCGGACACTTTCAGATCAGAGAATTAATACATTTTTTCTAATGTATGCAATTTAGGTGTGTTTTGATAGGTCAGTACCAATTTTGAAACTATCGCCAGCTCTGTACTCCCTCACAATCTTTTATAGTCATGAAATATATTTTCTATCTATCTTCAACCACTTTTCAACGATGAGTCACAGTCACCAACGGATTCGATTTGCTATAACCACATTAGAAAGCCTGCTATCGTTTCTAACTTATCAATTGTTACAGAAAGATGACATTTCATCGTGTGAGCTTGATCTATCAATTCCAAATCATCTAATATGTAATGCCTTGAAATGTATTAATAAAAACTATTAAACGATTGATGTTATTAGAATACTATTGCATTATTTTTAATTATCATTTATTACTTGTTCATGTCTGGAGCAATAGCTTCCAAGTCTTTCTGTTCTACTCGCTGACACAATAAAAGGTATTTGTAATGTGGTTAAACTTATTATGGAACAAAATTCTACCAGAAACAAATGTAGACTATTATAATATACTATGAGGATCTGGATTAGAAAGTAATTAGTTAGTAGGCTATTCATACATACACACACATAGAGACACAAAATTAATACAAAATTGAAGTTCGACAAAGACATAAAAACAAGGCTACAATATTAAAAGAAAAAAAACTGGCTCTGTGGTGGGGTGTGCTATAGGGAGGAAAGAGGAGGAGAATGCCCAACCAACCATGGTTTCCCATGTACTAGGCAGGTAGTAAACTGATAAATAGGGGGAAAGGAAAAGGAGAAGACGTAGTGGAAAAACCCTGAAGATGCGTACAGGGCGGAAAAGAAGAAAAGAGAGAGAGAGAGAGAGAGAGAGAGAGAGAAGACAGAAAAGAATAAGTGAGTCCACAATCTCATATCAGTACACTCAAAATCAAAAGGCATGGCAAACATCAGTCAGAGCAGAAACTCGGATCTCAGACATCAAGATCAAAGAAATAATTTCTAGGAATCCAGTCCTTTATCTCTATTATTAGCCATTTAATAATAATTCCGCACTAACCCCCCCCCCCCCCCCCTACTCTAGAACATGGGTAAACCATAGTTGAGTAGGGTAATTTCCAAAAATTATTTCTCAAAAATTGCAGTTTTATAGTTATTAGATTCCCGATTCCCATTTAGTTTGCTAATATATATTATATTGTTTTATAGTTTTAATTAATTATTGATTGGAAATAAAGTATTTATTTATTTATTTGTTGAGTGTCATGATAAAATTAAACTATCATACAATTATTCATCTACAAAGTCGGTGAAAATTGAAAGTGAGAAAATTTTAAAATATTAAGTAACAAAATACTTGAAGGCTACAGAGCATGGAAAGATGTTCAAATTTTTTGTTGATGAGACAGCGTCATGTTGATGTGGAGGTAAACGTACTTCTAGTGTAACGCTAAGTTAACAGCAATTTCACTGCAGAATAAACACTAAAATAAACATTAAAATAAGAAGAGGGTATGAGAATATAAACTGTTTCAAGAAATTGAATTGAAACAATGCTTCAAACTGATCACTTTTAAGTTATTTATCATCAATAACGAATAAATGTTTCATCGATTCTTGCACTCTCTATTCTTGTACTAAATGCAACGGTGCTAGAACAATCAACAAGTCTTGTCCCTATCCCTATTTTGGTTGAATTATTGTTTTGATAAAAATGCGTTAGCCTTGGTGAGCCCCTGCCTACCATCGCTAATGCATTTCATGGACCCTCTCATCGACCCCTTTAGACAACTATAGCATGCATATTCATAACATACAGATCAAGGATCTACTTTGCATGTATTACAGCAAACTTCAAGATAAAATAATTGCAATGATAATAAGCATATGGCTTTTCATGGTAGGGAGACCCTTATGGGTATTTCCACCTCGCCGTTTGAGCCATGTTATGGAGAACATGGTGGACCTACTATTTTAAGTAATTCCCGAACCACCGGGTGAGTGATAATAAAGCTTATAACATCATATCATTGAAACACGGTCACTCATCCCAGAGCAGTCTTGAGCGGCCGTGACTGGACATCACGATCACATGAGCACCATGCTCACCGCGTGACCAATTACCACCAATCCTCACATAATTAATTAATTATTGTTGAGTATTTCAAGTAAGCAACTCATTGAACCTCTTTGGGCCAAACATAGAAAGTTGAGGTCTGAAGAGTCACTAATTGGCTAAAGGGACCATACATACTGTAGTGTTGACTTTTCCTCTGCCCTCTATAATTTAACAGATACCTGAAAATAAGTACTTCCACGATGAAATTACCCTGAATGCGGTAGATTCAGGTCTAGATGAGGTGAGCGATTCAGCAGATTGAAATCAAGCCACAAGAAAAGTGATATGTCTCTCAAAAGTCCTTACAATTATTCCATGTTGGCTTAGAAGGGACATATCCAATATTTATGGTAGATCTCCGGCCGTACCTAGATCTTATGCTAAATAAAGATATAACCAATATTTCAATTTCACCAGTGAAGTGAACATTTAACAAACAAAATTATATGAAATTTATGCCTAATCCAATTTTTCATCGATGGGGAAAATAATGAACGGTCCTTAGCCCGGTTTTTAATAAAATAAAATAATTTTTGAACATAATTAGATTGACAAAACTTGTCTGAGCGGTAAACAATGGATCAAATAAAACTTTGGTTAGTTTGTACTATTTCAAATTATGATTGAATTAACAGTTATTATGAAATAAATTAGGTTTGTTCTAATTCTATTCATCTAAACACCTATTCATCCGACTTAATTCTTAGATGATTTATTCAAAATTATTCTTTTTATTTGTTGATGAAATAGCAGTATGAAGCATAGACTAGGCTGCTGCTGTGATACGTTTATCTTAAAGCTTAGCTTTTCGCAGAAAATAAATTAATTTATGCCCACATCTTATTTAATAAAAATGCGACCCCACAATACATACATCAAGCAACTCATCAATTCGCAACAAGATAAGAAGAACTGATAACGTTGACTATAAGTCAGCATAGATGATGATAATAATACACTACACCAGACAAATGGCAGAAGTGGTTACCGTTTGACGCTTGCGGGAGCTAATAAAAAATTGCATCAAGACAATGAAAAAGGCCGAATAATAAAATAGAGATTAGGCGCTGTGCTGCGCTGCGCTGGGGTGGTGTGTAGGCTGATGATGGACTGATATCATTATCAGCTAGAACAATAGGGCAGACGACACCTTTGCGAAATAATGGCGCCCTGCCGAGACAAATTATTCCAAGTAATTAAGTAGCGCTCCTCCAACTTATTTTCTGCTTCACTCGTCCTCTCTCTCGCTTCTTTCTCAGTAGATCCGTATTCGCCATTTTCTTTTCTAGTCTTACTCTTGCGCGTCACGAAGAATTATTATTTCGAAAAGGGAGAGTAATTAACGGAGTTAAAAGTTGTTCGCAACCCTCGCCATGCCCTTTGCCATTCGAACATCGTTTCACAGCAGCAGAAGCAGCATCGTTGTCGTTTCCAACAGAAGCTTCGAGCCTCCGCCGCCAGAGGGAGTGCAGTGCAGAGGGTTCTTGCCGCTGAACAAATGCTGCCTAATTTAAGCGCAAAGCTGCTTCGGAACTCCTTCGTTCTTCTACCTGCCACCTCCGACGGTAATCTGCTTGAATTATCGGACGTGCAAACGGCTCACAGCCGACTGTTGAAGATGGAGGAGGAAAGTCGGGGGGAGGAGGGAGGCAAGTAAGGAAGGTTAGAACGCCCTCCACGCAACTAGCTCCAGGACAACAGCTCCGTCGCACCCATTCAAAATATGAAAATCATTATGATTTAGGTACCCCAAGATAATGCTCACCAAGTAATTCCATAAATTTTTAATTACAAAGTCAAGATAGGTATTCCTACTCCTGGTCCTTCTTCCACAGCACTAGTGTCTATATCATACTGACACTAAAGATTATAGCAAGACTTATACATAAATTATTGAATCAAACTTTGATGATTTGATGAAATAGAAAATCAAATCATGATTGGAACTGTATATTATTACAATGGAGCTATATGGTAAACTATATAATGTTACAATGACATAACATGGTATTGTGACCCTATCTTGTGAGTTCAAGAAAAATCATAAATTTCTGCTATCATTAAAATTTATAAGGTGTAATTTCAGTTAATTTCCCAAAATACAAAATTAATTCAAAAAGGACTAGTTAATTAATGGAATTAATTCCATTTTGACTATCACTGATTATGAATATTAATGTTCTGATTGATTACTGAATCAACTCAATAGCCTACTTGTAGCAAATAAAAGAGTGCAAACGAGTTCTATAATGACCTGGTATCTATAAGCATAGCATCTATCATAACCTGAAATTAATTTATAGGACACATGACTGTATCAGGAAGATTCCACTAGCTTCCAAATAACCAACTTTTGACGAGAAGAACGGAGATGCTTTGAATGTTTTTATTTGGACAGCAGCCTAGCTACAATTTACACAGGACTGTACGGCGTATAATACTTGATATAGGATAGGATACTAAGTAGAAAGAAATTATAATGATTTCATTAAATTAATAAATATATATAAATATAGACTTGAAGACCAACTTGACAGATCAACTTTATATAACTTATTCTCAACCATCACTGCAAAAATCGAAAGCAGAACAAACCTGAAACAATGAAATTTAACTGCGATTGAGACTTTTTTCACCAGCTATAAAAAGAGAGGAGTAGCTCAGTTATGTAGCACAAACAGTTCTGCAACTATTTTCTATTATTAATTATCAAGTAAAATATTCATGGGTTTTGTTGATACCCGGTAAAATTGAATCACACTTTGCAATGAAAGTTTTGGAACAACCTTTCATTGTTCACCCAACTGTAATGTAAATGATTAAAGCTTGGAAGAACAAAAGTTGGCAACTGGCGATACTGAAGTAGGTTTTGGTTGCATAAGAAGGATGTAGATAGAGTAGTATTAATTAGGACGAGGTGCGACGCGTCATAGACGGACGTTTCGGATGGAATTGCACCGCTAATGAACCGTGTAATGCCTGAGTGGAGTGAGTGCAGCGCCGGCTCTCGGTTTTGTGAGATTCTTGGTCGAGTGCATGAGAGGCTTCCGTTGAAAAGAAATATTCCGGTATTGCTACATCTCCATCACCGGCAGAAGAGCATTTCTTTATTATTTTTTCTCAGTGATTATTTTTAATGAACCCTCCTGGTGGCAGCTGAGCTTCCGGACGAGCAAATGAAGGAGCTGAAATCAGATTATGAGTCGCGATACGCGAAAGGCCCTTTTAATTGGAGTAGCTAGCTGGAGGGCAGCTGGGGATCGCCGCCAGACACAGCAATGCAATGCAACGCAACACACGCTAATGAACGGCACTGTGCCCAGCGTTTCGTCGAATACCAACTCTCAGCCACTACTCAGAGTGCCGGACGACATTCAAGTGTCTTCTCCATCAATACAACTCGATACAGACCCGCTATGATCAAGCTACTACGACAAATTAATTATTCGCAGTAAGGTTACACACTTTCGGCAAACAAAAAACCGGTCCAAGGAAACATTTCTCCCATCTTTCACCTCAAGCCTGCAAAAGAAGCCTCGACTCAGCTCTAATGAGGCAGCACTGGCCGCGCCATAAGTGGCATTTCATCGGCTTAGCCCCGTAATAATAATCATTATCATTTCACTTCCCCTTTCGACAACCATCGTGATCATCCACTTTTCCCTTTCACTTCTATCTTTCTCTCTCCTCACTCAATCTATTATTTGCCTTCTCTATATTCACACCTCACAATAATTATGTTGATGATGTCCCAGTTTCCACTTGTCGACTACTCCAATCGCACGCATTCATTCACTTCCTCCATTCATCTCGCAAATCCTCTTACATTCGCATACAATATTTTAGATTGAAGCTAGGCTGCTGTCCAAATAAAAACATTCATAGCATCTCGTGAAGAGTTGGTTACTTGGAAGCTAGTGAAAAATAGCTAGTAGAGAAGCTAGTGGAATATTCCAAACTATTTGCAGCTTGAATCTTTATACACAATAATACAGATGAATATTAGGCTCATCTAGTATCTCCATTCGATTGACCTTGAAAAAAAAATCCAATAATATGAGCAATTCTCAATGGTTTTATTTTTCAGTGCTCTCAATTCTTGATGGATCTTTTTCATTATCTTGAAAGATTTTTCAATCAGTAGCCTACAAAAGTGGTGAAATACATGTAGCAAAGGTCATTTTAAACTTTCCATTCATTATTGGTTCAACGTCTTTATATTCGATTTTAATCGAACTGATACTACTTTCCGTGAGTGGATCGTACATGAATCTATCAAAACAGAAAAAAATTACAACTGAAGGATATTGCTTGGTTTTTTTAAGTGAGGAATGTTCAGTGGACCGCGTTTCGTTAGATTGAAATGGAACTACTAAAATTTCAAGCAGCGGCCTCAAAAACAGCAATCGTGAATTGTAACATTTATGATTTATTGTTCTGTATCCATACAATAGTAGGCTATACAATGTTGTATATTTATGTATATTGTACAATATAGTTTGAGTAATGCAGCAGTATTATTGAAGGAGGAGTACACTTCAATGAAAGAAGGTACATTAGCATTTATTTGAATCCACACGAATTCCCATCACAATGCAATGCTGTAAATAATTTAATAGTACGCGAAGTTACGTTTTCACACAGCTAAATTTCATTCAGTGAAATTCCATACTTCAACAGATTGAAATAACCAGGATTCGACATTGAATGAGCAGTGTTTTTAATCATTTCTATTCAGTCTCACTTGGAATACTCATAATAGAGATGCTACCATAAGACGTTCTGGATTTTGAAAAATCATCTATCACATCTTTTGATCAATGCCAATTTTCGAATGCATCCAGGAGGCATCATTTGTTTCACGCATGCGTCGACGTTACAAGAAGCCGAAATTGGTTGACGGCACTCTCTCACACACACACACACACACACATTCTCTCTCTCACACACGCTCTCTCTTTCGCTCTCTTCGGCTGTTATGAAATTTTACCGTTTAACCAGTGCCTCCTGTTGATAGTGGGAGGAGTTGCAAGGAAATATTAATGATGAAGAGAATAGAGCGAAGGTAAGGCGTGGTGGGGCAGACGGTAGCAGCTAGGCAGCATCTCGACTGAGGAGCGAAACCGGCAGCTCAACTAAACTCAAAACCAGGTGGCAACCAACGCAGCTGTGACTTGTCAGCACCTGAGAACGGCCGGGTCACAGGCGACCCCAAAAACTCTTTGCTTCACCGAAATCTTTCCATTATTTAGTAACCAAGCATTCATTATCCAATATAGTTCTATTTTTGTTCGATAGACACAATGGCACCACACAATAGCTCCACATGGAGAGCCACAGGCTGCAAAATTGTAAATTAATTAATATTGCTCCATTGTGCATTGGGGTTGAAACTTTGACGCTCTCCTAGAATTTGTAATAGCATTCAGGATATTTGACTCCAGCTCTCATGAAATCAAATTGATATGATCAATATATATTATTAAATATTTCAATAATTCATTCATTAAAAATAATTTATCATGAAACTTTCATAAAATACAGAAAATTCAAAACAGAACGAAACACGCATAACATTTGACAAACATGATGTTTAACTGGGCCATTATGGATTTTCTTCCTCATGTAGATAACGATGACATCTTGAACATAGAAATAAAAATTTGATAGCTCGTGATTCTCTCCAGCGGTTTTTTATTATACAGATATGTCAACAGAATACACATTCCAAACATACCTATGATATAAATTATCAAATACGTTTCCAACTAAAATATTCTGCTGTAATAAAAACATATTAAATAGTAGAAAATGATAACTTTATTCAAAAGATAAATATAGTAGAAGCATGCTGTGTTTGGGTCGTTATCATGAATTGGGCTATAAAAATAATAATATTGTTACAAGGGATGGTTTTGTGAAGATGCTCTGAGGATGATAGTGAGATGTCAATCATTATACTAAGTGCTAAAATATGTGACTGTAGCTTTATTCGAGATAATTCAAATAAAAAATAGATTATTAGAGATATTGAATGATGAATAACACCTGATGATTGTTCAAAGTCACAGCTCAGTAATTGTGTGTGACCGCAAATGAATTCAATAGATCCAACAACAAAGAGCATAATTGACAAGAAGAAGCACATCAAATCGCACATCCCTATAGTGTCAGTTATTCATGGAAAAACGAATAATAGAGGGCTAGGCACAGGCACGGGTAGGGGCACGTGTTTACACTACTTACTTTTAAAAGAAGAGACAAAGTCGGGTTACAAGTGAAGCCGCGCTGGGGAGTTCTCAATGGCAGCATCGCCCAACCATGAAAAGAATAAAAAGGATTTATTCTGTCTACGTATTCAATCGTATAATAACAATATTACCATTATGAGGAGTAAAAACGGTAGCATTGTTATTTAAACAGCCAAGGGGAGGCGGAGTGCTGTAAGGAGAAAGACAGCGCTCAAGTGCACGATGGACAAAAGAGTGTGGTGATAGGGAGTAGGAAGAAAGAAAAACGGAGAAAGGTGTTGGACGAATAATGAAAGGAGACACGGGTGATCTTTCAAAATATTTCGTAAGTTTGTTTCCTTATTCACTGACATTCTTCCTGGTGAACTATAACAAACATACCGTATATTCAAAAGTCTGCAACTTATGCAGACACTCTAAAGCTTCTTGCATTTATTGTCTTTTGAATTATAAATACAATTATTGATTGATTAAATTAATGAAGAAATCAAAGATGAAATCTTATTAATGTAACTGATACTCTTTCGACTTGTCGAGCATATGGAGTATATACAAGTTATGGATCTTTTATTCGATAATTTGATTCTGGCGAAAATATAATTTTTTCATGGATTTCCTCCCTAGGAAGAATGATAAGAAGAGGTAACATTTATCTAAAGAAAAATTGGAGGTACAATTTCTTGTGCAGCGTATAACTAATACGGTATGAGCCTGAGGGCCAACGTTACCCAAATTGAAAGTTCATCATTATCTATTTAATAAGAAAGAGTATTGGTGTGTGTGTGTGTATCAATCTTAATTATTTCACAAAAACGGCATCAATTTGGAACACTAAATTTGGCACAAAGCTTCTTCTAAACTAGAGTGTACCTTGAAGCCCGACGTTTTATTCTCCTTTCAGACTTTTCAAAATTAATATTCAAATTTCACTATTGGCCACAATTATTGTTTTAAAAAGTGCAGGAAGCTCATAGAACAGTTGATACATGATACATCACTATGACGAGAAAAAACTAAAATTCACAAGCCAAAGTAACACATTTGTTCCGTATCAATATTGTAGCTCCTAGTTCCCTTTTTGGAATTATTGTATTGGCATTTGCGGTTAAAATCCATATATCTCATGCTCAATTTAAACATCCCGATGCAAAGTACGGGTGAACCACTAGTTGTCACTACATTTTGTTTCAGTTATTTGCTATGAATTGTTTCATCAAAACAATAACAGCACAATAATTATAATATTGACATAAGATGCATTTTGGGGAGCACTGAATCGCTGCTCTATGTCATGAGACATCAGTCAGCTACAGGCTATCAATCGTAATGTAATTCATTCATGTAGACTAATATTTCATATCCTTTACTTTTATGTTGTAGAATTATGGTAAACAATAATAGCTTTGAATGAATAGTTCATTCCAACCTAATATTTTCTGAACGATTATATAGTTGATCTACAAATTCACTGCATCAAAAAATATGTGTTAGTATTTTGGTGCATTTTTCAAGATTGACCAATCTCGCGAATGATGAATGGATAAAGTATGAATTAGCCTGAAAGCATCAGTAGGTTGTGAGCCGTGAATGTTGACATAATGTGTATGAGTGATGTTAGTGAGGGCAGTGCAAAGGGAAAGGCAGCGCTGTGAACCGGGCTGAGTCGGAGATGTTCTCCGGTAGCTTGTGAAACTCGGGTCGCGGCAGGGGGTCCCCGAGAGGAGGGTATAAAAAATATCTTCTCTTTCGATATAATGCCCCCTTTTCGGGCTATTGTGTGTAGCTGGTCGGTCCTTTCAACGGGGCTTCGCAGGAGAGGAGGAAGTGGAAGAAAAAGAAGAAGAAGGGTGCACCGAAGGGGCTAAGGAGGGCGAGCGAAGGGTTCCGACGTGTTTTTCCATCGAGTGCTGTTTTCTTCCTGCCTTCGCCGCTAGGAAGCCCTGCTTGCTGGCCCCTGTGCGTCTGTAAGCGAGTGAGATAGAGAGGATTGAGAGAGTGTCGGTGCAAACCCGCGCTCCAGCATTTTTCAATTTCGATAATGGACAAATCGTAAGGGCGGCAAGCAGAGCAAGCAGGCAAGCAGCACAGCGGTCGGACGCAGTCGGCGGTGGTCTCCTGGACTCCCGGTCTCCTGGACCGCCGCTGCTTATTAACTGGCATTCCTCTGCTCCTTCCTCTTTCAACCGCACTCCGCACATTTCTCACGCCGACCATTCACCACCAGGCGCACTACACTCCACACTTGTACTAATCTTGATTGCCTACTCCAATGAAATACTACTATTCTCAAGTGTCAACTTATTTGATTACTTGTAGAAATAAGAGTGTGTGAAATAACATGAAATCTACTTTGGTGTATTTGATTTGGTGATCGATAGATCTCCTAATAAATCGGTTCAGCTGTGACCAAATATAAATGAGTGTTTTCAGTTGGATATGGATATCGAATCCACCGCCTGGATTATCATTTTGGAATATAAACTGATTGTATTTTCGATGAAGAATTTGAGGAGAGCGCTGTTGAGTTCAATCATAATTGTTTTTCTACGGGGATAAGTTGTTATATTGTTCTTGATCGTTGATTACAGTTTAAATATTAGTCATTTTATACAAAGTTTTGTATAATTGCTATAAAAATACTCCGATTTCCTTGAGAATGAAATAAATATTTCAATAATCCATCAGGATTTAATTACGTAAAAAACTTATATTGTTTTGATCGCTATTTGAAGAATGGTAGTCCCAAACGTTGAAGTGTTTGTTTCCTTGAAATTATTCTCATTTCTTTATTTTGTTCTATAGACCAAAGCCGATCTCCTGTATATTTGTAAAGTGGAAATAGTAAAGTGAATTACAGTCGAACCTCTATATAACGAAATCCTGTACATAACGAAATCCTCTACATAACGAATTTTTACCTTGTCCCATGACATTTTAGAGTTTTTACTGTTTATTTACCTCTATGTACGAATTTCAGACCTCTCAACAACGAAGTTTTCTTTTCACTTTCAACTTACGAAATGTAGTGTATATAGGAAGCCCACAAAGTCATTTCCAAGAAATTGTTTATTTTCAGCAGAAAGGTCAATAAAACCAAAAATAATGAGAGATTCAGGTAGGTAGAAGACAGTTAGTAGAGGTTGAAAAACATGTCGGAAATTGAATACAGGTTACAAAACTAGAATTTTAAGAACTCTTCATTATTTAGGTTCCTATGAAAGTTCCTATACGAAGTTATTTACAGAATTATGTTGTGTTTAATCTGATAGTTTCATGTGTAAAAAGTGTTGAAATAAATTTAGTTAAGGCAGTTGAAAATTTTTGCTGATGAGTATACCTCGATTAAATTCCACTACGTTCAAGTCATGCTTCCTGGAAATTAATTGGTGAGTTTATTTACTTATTACATTCTATACATATTCAAAAAACATGTTTGTCATTATTTTCAACAGCATGAATTTCCAAATTTCTATATTAACGTTGGCCTATTACCCTACCTAAGCTCACGATATTATACTGTATTGTGTATTAATTTAATTATCGCCCGCAATATTATAAGATCTGTAAGATGGCGTGGCAGTATTCTTTACACAACAACCTCTCAATAACAAATACCTCTCTACAACGAATTTTTTCTCAGGATAATTGACTTCGTTACACAGAGGTTCAACTTTAGTGAAGTAAATAGTAAAGTGGAAATAATAAAAAGAACATAAACATAGTTCTTGCAATCCTATTATTGTATTCTATATTACTTTCTTAGGTGGTGCTAAGTCCATCAACTTTGTGCTCTCATAACATTTGTTTTTTTTCTTTTGCTGATGATGCCCACATGAGTCCGAGACTTGTGCGTGGGTAATGAGGTGAATGATTACACATAAATGCCTGACGGTGGAGCGGGATTCGAACCCACGACCGCCTAAACGACAGCAAGCTGAAATTGTGACGCCCCAACCAACTGCGCTAAGCGGCCCGCCAAAATATTTTCCCGTAAAATATTTTTTGGCAATCAGAACTTTTGGAAATTCCACTCTTCATATGCGGAAAATTAGCAAGAAAAAACTGCAAGAAGAAAATGATGCAGAGTAATGTGATAATAAATTTATGTTGAATCACACAGAGCAGACAGCTAATAAAAATGTAGGAAGTTTGAGTTTTCAATTTTCATAAGCAAAATAGCGCAATTAATGTTAGAAATAAAAGGCGGGTTTTAGAGGCAAATATTTCATTTCATTTTATTTTGTACAGACAAACATTTTGTTTCAAAACTTATTTCTAGTGTACAATATCAAAATGTTCAAAATTTTATATTTATTAGGTACACAGAAACTGTATCAATATATAGAAAATATATAATTTAAATAAAACATCATAAATCTGATATTCATGTTATTCTATTATCCCAAACCCATTATTATAAGCCGTTATTCTAAGATTCGAAGACAAGGCTGCAGGAAACGAAGCCATCCAGAGCCTTATCTCATCACAGACAAGCGCTCCAATAAACTGCGCTACCACAGCCGCCAAAATAATGATCAATAAACGATTGAACCTTTGAACCATTAGGAATAATTATTCATTCCTTGAAATGCTGTATTCTACCCTTACAAGTTTTCCACCGTAGCCTAAATTAGAAATATTTTATGATTCTACGCTCTAGCAGAATCAGCATTGATTGCGGATTACAAAGTACCGATACTCACACCAAATTTCCTTTGAGAACTTTCATTTTTACTAAAGAAAGACTGAATACTCTCCCCATTCTACATTATAGCTTTTATAATGGCAAACCTTGGAGAGATCCTCCTAAGCAAATCTTTTAATAGGTTGAACAACGCAGCTGAGCCGCATTTACGTTTGAATGGCGGAATCACATTGCCTTCCAATTAAATTTTTTTATTACGCTCTTCGTTTGTTTTGAGTAACATATTGAATGACTTGAAAGAGTGAAGCCTCCAGAAATATTCTTATGACTAACTCTCCATACCCTTATGTCTCCCTCGATGTACGAGGACATTATTCAAACGAACAATCAAAAGCTCATTCAGATGGAATTTGAATACAAGTCGTTCACAAATATTTGAGTAAAACTGCAATTCTGTGTAAAAGAAAGAAAGATGTAGAAAATAAATGAATATCTTTTGAACAGGAAGAGCATTAGAGCTTAAGAGACCTAGGAGAGAAGTAGATATCCTCAAAAGTTCAAGGTACTGAAGAGATAAGTAAGCTTTGCTAATGCAGTAGTTTTGAACTAACTTTCAATATAATAATCAGTCCAAGCTCAAGTAGAGGTATTGTTCGTTGGCAATCAAGTTTCAAAGTGAAATACAAAGTGATTAAGCGCGTAAGCTGAACTCATTGCATCAGTGCCGATAGTCTTCATTTCCCAATATTAATTTCGTAGGTGCAAAGCAGAGCGAAGCACGGAATTCAGGAAGCTACTACATCATAGTTAATCGGTGTTCACTGTTTGGTGGGGGATTAACGGCGGGCTGTAAATCAATATGGCGGCGAGGGATGGTGAAGAATCAGGGGGAATAAGAAGGGGTGGGATGATGAGGAGGAAGACTGACTGTGTGAGGGTCGCACTAGTGACGTGACGTGATGGCGGAATGGCGGGACGGCGGGAGGGCCGAGGCTCCCTCGCGGCTGTTTGCATTACAAAAGCTGGTGTCCAGGTGTCGCAAGGCAACCCGACAGCAACAACGCTCCTGTGTGTACTTGCGCGTGTGTATGTGCACGCCGACACACAATCACCCCTAACTTTGACAATGCTGGTTGTAGCCCAAGATTCTGCATCTCATGTTGAGCTGATGTTGAGCAGAATAAAACAAGGGAAACATCTACGTCGAGGTACTTTTATTAAAATCTGTTAGCATAATATGTTTTTCTGTAATAGTCATATAATAGCAACTAGCATACGATGTAATTCAGTAATAGCAAGAGAAATTGATAAGTCAATGGTTATTATAAGTTTATATTATAAAAGTAACTGGAAGTAATGTTGTCAAATAATGTAGTGTGTCATTGTAATTTACGCTATGCAAGCCTATATTGGAACTCCCCATGTTATGTAGGTCGCCTGCAACAGCTATCGATGAACTTCCTATATAAGACTTTTTGAGCCTGATGATATCCTGTCGTAATGGCTAACATATATTATTAATAAATAATGGTTGGAATCCAATATTGGTAATACTGTAATTGAGTGTGGCCAGTTTCTAACAGTCCGACTAGAAACTCCTAGCTGGTTTTCCAGTTTTCTTTCCTTTGTCCTAAAGTTGGAGACCAGAGTAAAAGATGAGGCATGTCATAAGATAATACAAAGAATGATTTTCTAGAACTATAATAATTATCATAGAAGGAGTCATTTATTTTTTGGAATGGTAGACTAACAAAGTTTTTTAAGATTTTTATTTTGAGAATATATTGGAATAGATAAATAAATCAATCAATAAATAAATCATAAATCAATAAATCATTATTTAGAGGAGTTACATATGGTAAATTTATGCTTCATTTACTTTCTTGCACATAATTTGGAATTTAGTGGGTTGTATCATAGACGAACCATCAAGACCATCTTACTATCCCTGATCAATGGTTGTATGCAGTTCATTTATCGAAAAGCAGATCATCTGCTCTCTATATGGATTTTTTAAGAAAAATTATAACGTCGATTGGTTGATTTTTAAATTGACAAGGACTTCATGATATATGGATGAAGAAATTATTACCATACTTCACACATGAACTTCAAAATTACGATTTTCTATCACTGTATCCCTAAAAGAGAAATCCTTCGAGAATGTACTCTTCACTACACAAGTTCCTCATTCATGCATGATTTCATACTAGCATTTTGCCCGGTCTTGCCCGGAAATTCAGTTTTGAGTTTCTCTTTTCTGGTAGATAATTATCTTAGCGGTCACAAAATTACGAAATTTGGAAGGGTGGGTGAAATTGCAGTGTTGCTAGACATAGGCTACAGTTCAACTGTTTAAAAAGAGAAGAACAAAATAATCTGTGTTTTTGAAGCTGGGTAATTGGCAGTTGCAATATTGATACAGAACTAATCTGTTGCTTTGACATATCGGTGTATCATAGCATCCAACTTAAAATGTATAAGCTGATCTGTGAGTTTCCTGTCAATATCACATTTTACAACAATGTTGAGATTTAAAAATCAATTTTAGAAAATGCAGAAAGAAAAAAGAATCGGGCTTTGATTTAATAATTTAATTTAACATCGATCCTACAATCTTATTAATTCAAGGCAATTTTAATTCAAGTAACTTAATTTCATGTTTTTTTCATTGATCAATTTTTATTAATATTAACAGGAAAAAATAATTTCATAAAATCTCCGTTCAGACCTGAACAATATTGAATTGAGTTGAATAAAAAATATTTATCATGGTAGGCTACAGATTTATTTGTTATGCTGGTTAGAATGGGAATAAATGTTTATTCTTAGTATAATAGTTTAATAAAGAAACAGTTTCTCTTATAAAACATGATTTCAACATGAAACATAGATCAAACTATGAGAAAAAATAATGCAAATTCAATTCTCAACCACATTTGTTTGAAGAATATAAAAACACATTTTAGAGTTAACTTGGTGAGCAAAGAAATGTTTGCTCTACAGAGAATTGAGCCAGGGACAAAGTAATAACTAGGAGAAGCTGTATTGAATCTATGAACAATGATAATTTTGAATATCATACAATCCAACTTGAATTTTGAATTTTTAAACATTAATTTTTAAAATTCTAAAAGGTTAATCAAAAATCGGGCTTTGAGGTGCACTGAATCGAGTTTAGAGGACGCTATGTGCTCCAAATTGTTGCCGTTTTTGTGAAATACGTAAGACAGAACACGCACAGAGACACATCATTCTCACTCTCATTGTATAGATTTCAAGGACCTCCATTATTCTCATTGATACGTTGATCTGTTATAAACTATTCAAACAGAACATTTTAAAGTTTCATCCAATTTCGAGTAACCCACACGTTTGGACTTAGGAGTAACATCATCAGTGAATATCACAGTGAAATATAATAAGTGGCAAAATATCAATGACAAAAGGATCGATGAATACTAGAATATTTTACCAAAAGAAGTGGCATTACATATCTCATATCAGTGTTAAAGTTTTCAGGATATAAATCGTATATGGACTTTTGAGATATAACTATTTTGAAAATTAAGAATTAACTAATGATTTGATTTGATTAAAATTTATGATTTGAAATATATTTATTCAAAAGTACAAATATATATATCCATGCAAATAAGTATCGAAAGAAATTTCTAATGCTAGTGCGATATTCCTATTCATTAAATCATCCATCATCTTACTAATAATTCAGACTCTTCAGACGCCTGATACTTGTAATATACATTTTGCATTGCATAGATGTAAAGCGGGTTGTCTGCATTGCAGGGGTGGTACAATATTACCAGAGTCATTTTATTTTGTTAAATATGGTACATTATAATTATCATTTATCTCAAATACGATTCTGTAATGATTATCACAAATTTTACTCAAGTAGAATTAAACTTTGGACTGAATAAAATGAAATAATGAGTCTAGTAAAATGAGTGACTTGAGGGTTTTCGAGTTATGTAATTTCTATTTCTTCTAGCAGACCCCAGATAAAAGTGTAAAACAGGTCAGGGCTCAATTCACACAAATAATTGAGTTATTCACTATTGCAATAATAATACATCCGGATAAGCTGAGCAAAAAATGACCTCTATTAAAAAAAAATACCTCTCCCATTGTTACACTTTACCAGACCTAAGCATTTTATTATGCCCGTTCAATGAATTGCATGGCAGTTACTTCTACTCTGTATTTTATTTTTATTACATGATAAATATGTACGGTAAATGTATGCATAAATAAAGGCTCCTCTCAGCTTTTTCTATGTGATTTAAGTCACTCAACATTTTTCCCATGAAGGAAATTAAAAAGAAAAGTTGTATTCAATCTTGGTATCTTTCTCGCGAATGAATTGAGAACTCCATTCTAGCTCTAATCAATCAGTTGGAACAGTTTAGCATAGGTATCAAACATTTTATTATCTATAATAAAGCCTCAGTAGAACGATGATTCATGATCTGATTTCATTATTATTCATTAAAAACTCCCAAATAATTTCACTTGACACTTAGTTCAATAGATTATTGAACACTTGTAGGTTCAATACTATTACTTGAATGAAGTTTTTTGTCCAGAACGCTCTTCTCAAGAATTGGGGTGACGATAAGACGAATAGAGGAGGTCAAAAGGTCAGGCCTAGTCACGTGATGGAGCGTGTCCAATCATTGGCTAGCAAGTCACGTTCATCAGACAATAGCTGCAGCTCTACATACATTCTACTTACACGCATGCATATGCATGTTAGTGTTCACCACAAGATAGCCAATCTCATTTAGCCAACAAACAACCGCCAAAGGCTTGGATTGGCAATGCTCTTCACCACATATTCTTCCAAATTTGTCTCTCAGGAATCTTTTCAAACAATATTTTAAATGCTAATTTTTTGTCTATTTCTCGTATAAAATGCATTTTTCGTATTTATTTTCTCCAATATTTAAAATGTTAATTTATTGACTATTTCTCGTATAAAATGAATTTGCCGTATTTATTCTCACTTGAATGATGATTATACAGTATAACATAACATTCTGCGTAAATAAAAACGTTTTATTGAGAAATCCAAATCTACTATTCTGATTTGATTCCGATAGATGCAAGCTGAGCTCAATGTGATTAGTGTTTGATACCATATAATCTGCAATTGATCTTTTGAAAAGATGCTACGAATGTGACTCATCCATGATGTGGTGCATTCACAGTATATTTTATTGTTTATATTACATTTATATTTTATGGACTTCTTTTAGAACATAATCGTTTTCAGAGTTGCATGCCCAATTATTGCATGTTAAACGAAAGCAATTGAAAATATTAATATCACTAGCTAATAGCTAACTAGTTAACTTTTAGACGGTTGAAACGGAATGTGGGAAATGGAAATTTCATTTTTAAGATCTGTGACTGCTATTGAGCAAGCGAAGGGTATGAGCAAGCGAAGTAAAATCATAATTTGAATAGGAATACAGTGTCAGTTTTTATATTAGATTGTTTATTAAGTATTTAATCATGGAAATCATGACCTGGCTAGTCTATCCCTTCGCTTGCTCAATAACATGCACACATTTAAAAAAATGAAATTTCCATTTCCATGCAGGGGCAGTTTTGACATTAGATTAGCATAATTTTAGCGTTAAATTGATTCGTGGAATGTCATTCACCAAACCTTATAAATCTAAAGCTATCACTTGTCATTATGATTTAATTAGGTAATGACTAATTATTCTTCAATCCAAATACCGTAACGCTCAGTATTTATGATAGCTGCTTTCATGATAAATATTTCGCTGTTCCACCGTCATACATATAATCAAGTCATCATACTCATCCTTATCAAGCGTCAGATTCACAAAGATGTAGTTAACGAATGGATATGTCATATAGTATGGAATTGAGTAGTATTCCATTGTAAGCCTGAAGAATTTCATTCTCATAATACATGAAAAGTTCTCTTATCATGAGCAAGTTTTAAAAATGTCATAATTTTGCAATAGATCATTTGAATTCTTGAAACCGCGACAGATTTTGATGGGAGTGGAAACCCCTGATTACACTTACTGATAAAAATGTTGGAGGAGTACTGCTATATAGACTTGAGGCCGACAGTTTTTTCGAATAATGGCAAATATCTCGATTGGTTCCAGAACAGTTTAGTGCAAGTTGCAAAATTGAAGTATTGTAATAGAAAATGTTCAATATGTAATTTTTGAAAAATATATTCTAATAACAAGTATGGAGTAACTGCTTTTGCATGTTAAACGAAAAAAAAATTACTAACTGTTTGTCTCAACTATTGTAGCTGAGTGGGTTGAGCGCTGGTGTGCTAGCACAAAAATCCTGGTTCGATCCCAATTCTGATAAAATATTTTTCTCGGACCACTCCCGTGTTTCGAAGGACATCACGTTAAGTCCGTCGGTTCCGGCTAACAAAACACATCTGTTAAGTCACGTCAAAGGTACTGTTCAGGTACGGCCTGAAAACTCTTGACACCAGATCTGAGCCAGCCATGTCACATGATATTATTATTTTTATAAATAAAAAATATGTCCGGTTTGAGTCACCAAAGTTACAACAGCTCCTATACTTTGAATATCGAGTGTTTTCAGAACGGATTAGTTCAGGTTGAAGACAAGAAAACCCTAGTTGATCAAAATATTTTTGCCAGTAACATAATTGCCTACTCTGTGCCACCAAAGATGCAGAAGTTATTTTGAATAGTGCAGCTGCCCTCTCAACTGCCAAGGCCACACGAGTGAGCGGCTTCTTTAGCAATGTTCGTATCTGCCAATGAAATAAATAGATGTTGCTGCGTAGCTTGCTTGCCGAGGTTGAGCAATCAAGACGCGTGGAGTCGCCCAGGGCCCAGCCGACGCCGCCGTATTGCAAAATGGAAGGGATCAGTGTACTGTGGCCTTGCTGTGCTGTACAGCCGCTCATAAATAATCCCATTTCACAGTTGAAGGCTGATATACACTCAGCTCACACACTCCAATTACTTTCGGATAACTATTGCCTATTATAGCTAGGCTACTCCGAACTATGAGGAATAGATAGCTTGTGACTCTTTCGTGCAGCTGCAGATGAAAGGTTTGGATCTTTAATTAATATTCAAGAGAAAAAACTGAGAGTACTACGATATAGAGAAACTACTAGGCTACAATAAATTTTGACAACTAAAAATAATTAAGTTGAGTATATTTTGTACAAGTGAGACTACCTAGTGAGTGTGTAACCTACAAAGATTTGGATTCTTCAGTTGGAATTTTGCATTTTGTTTCAAAGCCGTATTGGGCAGCTGCGTTTCAACATAACATTGTAATTTTCTCTTAATGAATGAATAAATAAATATTTATATTGGAATGAACAAAATAATATGTGAGAATCAAAAAGCTGAGCTACTATGAAAGAAGGTTTTGTCTCAAGTCGGTTGAATCCCTTCATCTTTCGATGTGATTTCGAATCAGTTTTCTTGCTTTAAGAGCCTCTATTCAAAATTCTTGAAAACTGTAAAAAAATTGTTACAAAGGTGGGACCTTTATTGTTGTAAATTGAACATTGTTGGTCGGGTGAAGGCAGTAGATAGTATTCTATTGTGCTAAAGTATTGTGAACAAAGTAACTCCAAACAAAATCACAGGTGTCATCGTATTTTATTTGTGTTCTTTATTTATTATCTCTTGTTTAACATTGTCCCTTGTTTAGCTTGAGTCCCTTGTTTAGCTTAGAGGATGTCTTTGTTCGGTATTTTCAAGTAAATTACCGGGACAGAGCGGAATAGAACTCCCTACACCAATTTGCAACCAGAGTTTGTGAACTGCAAACAGGTCCTTTGAAAAGAAGCTGCCAGCTTTTGTGTCAACATCAATAAGTAAACTAAGCTATGATCTGTTAGACGATGCGCGACTCAGCAAAGGTGTGTCGTGTGACAAAAAAAAGAATGACAGTCGGAAATCAGCAAAGATTTCACATAAACTGAAAAGAACTCAAATTTTTCCAAGAAAAAGTCTAATTTCTAAGAAAGTAAATAATATGACAAATATGCTTGTACGTGTGATCTGTATTTTACAGACAAGATTCATGAAAATGAAGTTCAAGTACTGATTATAAAAGAAACCCAAAAAAGCGACCCTACCCAATATTATTAATTTCACTGATTGGTCACCCAATCAAAGAATAAAAATTAAAAGAGATTGATTGTGATTTAAACTCTGCTCACATATCCTCCTTCCATTATCTTTCAGAATGGTTCTTCTTCAAAAGTAATGTATCGCAAGTTTTTAATCAAGTAAGATTTAAAAATAAGTAACTGAAACAATTTCAACGAATACATTCTATATTATACTCAAGATGTGAAACTAAACAATAAATTTCACTTATACTATACATCAAAACTATCATCACTTGAAACTGAATAAGATGATAACAGGTGATTATAACTTATTTAAGAGTTGCCAAGGGATAAAACTGAATTAATAGAAAGCTTGTAATAAATTTAAAACAATTTCAGGACAGAGAAAATATCAAAGTCTCTAGCTAAATGCTGACTCAAACAATGAAAGAGAATAACAGTCAAAATGATGAGAAGATATTAAATCAGATGAGAATCATTTTTCGCTTTTGCACATGAAACAAAATATAAGAACGTAAGCCTGGATATTTGGAGGTCAAAACACGTAATTGTTGTACTTGAACTCAAGAAATTATGGGAAAGTTCCCAGCTCGACTAACCCGCGTTCAATTTTTTTGGGTACAGCCCTCTTGTAGTGCGTATACCTGAACTGCTTTCAAAGAGAACACCTTCACACGAGTGCGCGCAAGCATGCACACAAGTAGACCTGCAAACAGAAACCTTCCATGCCCTTATTCACCGCCACCCCCCCCCCCCAACCATCAGCCTTCCTTGGCCAGGTTGAGTTGATCCTAAGTGACATTTGAAAAACAAGTACTCTGCCTCCTCCCCTCCACCGAATGGTCCTCCCACTCCATCGATGCCGATCCAATTCCTTTCACTCCTTCGCTTTTTCTCCAAGCTTCTCGCAACCCTCTTTCCATTCACTTCAATCATTCTGCTCTGTACTTTTGACATGTACCTTGGAAGCCCTTCGTGCTCAAACCCTCCACTGACAGGTCAACCAGCTCAAGGCTCAGTTTTATTTTACAGCTTTACCTATCGCGTTTCCCATGAACAGACTGTATCCTGTACTATTACTTGCACTGAAAATACAGCCCAAAGCCTGGTTTTGATTCTCTTCGCCCAACAATTTTATTCAGTTCTCAAGAGCTACTACGTAGGAAGAGGGTGATGAATTCAATGATCGTTATTGTCACTGAGTAGGAAAAATTATATTCTCAATGGACAACTAGAGGAGTTAGAGCTATTTATTTTCATCAATGTTCCTCAGGTGGAGGAAAGCAGGTAGATTGAAAATCATAACCTTGCACCGAAGTTTCTTCTTGTGTGATTTCTCAAACTTCTTTTGACTTTATGCTATCTTGAAGGAGCGTCCAGAATGAAACCCTGGTCGTGAACATCACTTTGTTGAACAGAATCAGCTGCTTGGAATATCTTCCTGCAACAGCACACCATATAAACACAATGGTGAGATGTTACGATCAGCTGATTCTGTGCAAGGGTGATGTTCGCTCACTGGACGTATCTTTACAGCATCCTTACAGTCAAAATTTTCATACTAACGTCATACAATTGTAATTTTAGTTCAAATGGCTTCTGTTGTGAGTAGACACGCAACTTAAGATCCACTCATACCAATTACCAATGTTTATTGCAGTTCTTATAATAAGATAAAGTAGTGGCAGCCACAGTGGTATAATAAGTTAGAGCGCTTATCTCTTACTGATTGCTACTCCTACGTTAACGGGTTCAGCCTGGCATGATTCGTAACACTACTCACCTCAATATTACCCACGAACAAGTCTCAAAATACATGAGGGCATCATCAGCAAGAAACTACTTGTTCCAGCTCAGACCCAAATTGATAAGACAGTTGCAAAGTGAATCCTGCAAGATTTATCAGCGAAATGCATATTTCTGCTCACAAGCGGCTGAACGTGTGTATGGGTGGGTGTGTTTGTATCTGGAAGCGCGTGCGTGCGAGCGACAGTGCGATTGACAAAGGAGGTGCGAGTACAGTGATTTGCGACGTAATGAGCCGAACGGCATCCGTCTTGGCCTGTGGCTAATGGGCCAGAAGCCTGATAACTGGCCCGCCTGACTCTGACAGACAGAAACAAAGACAGACATTCACAGAAATTCATCATCCGCCATTTGACTACTATAGTACACCACCCCGACCCCGGGGACGCCCAGTTACTAGAGACTACAAGCGTCAAGACAACCACCCTTAATCCTCAGCCACAAGGCGGTGTTGAGCTGAGGCTATGTAGATGGAGCACAACATGACATGTGGCTCGAGCAGTCAACATGCAAAGTGCTGTGGTGTGACCTGCATGTGACTCACATATCACATGCACCTGACATACATTAAATGCCGCCAATCAACATAAAAATTATCTGGAAATATTGCAGTTCCAAACAAAAGAGTGACTAGTTATCAGAAACCTCAATAAATTTAATTCACACATTCAAATTCTATAAGTAGGCAGGTCAATTTCATCTGATTTGAAAATGATGGGCTCAAAATTCCAGTCTAAAATTTCTTATAATAGAAACCTGCCTACTCAAAGAATACTCATTCTTTAAAAATAGAGGAACCATAGATGGACATATTATGCGATAAGGATATAGATGGAAATATCAAATACAAAAGAGTAGAAGCACAAAGCATGAAAGAATAATTCCAGGCATAAACAAGTTATAAATTATTAATTTCTCAATGAGAAAGTGTTTTTCCAATGTGGTCTCCTTACAGTAATGGTTTTTTTCGGTCAACCTCTTGAAGATTTTCATACTGAAATGGGCTTCCAAATCATCAATCTTTCACTTACATACCATACAACAATGAGAAAACTCACAAAAGCTGTTTACTTCCCTAGCAGAGGGCACTTGTTTGTTTCTTCCAATTTCTATTAATCGATTCGTATTAAATCAGTTCTTTGATTAGGTAAATGGGTTTATAATGGCCAGTGGAGCGGAAACAAGCAGCGGGATATCTGAAAGAGTAAGAGAGGACTGTAAAGGAGAAATATTGAGAGAGAATGATGGTGCGAAGGCTTCAGTTGAGGAAGAAAGGCTGCAAATGAGCGGAGCCCGACAGTCGCTCATCATTATTCCTTCTCGTTGTAATTATTTATTATGAATCCAGTGACGTCCGTAACAATGACGCCCCTCACCCCTCACCATTCACCCTGTTGTCACGGCCGCCATTATCCGTATCCCTCGTGACGGCGGCCGTGTATCTGTCATGTATCTATAAACGCAACTCCCCCCCACATTCGCACCCAACAACGATACGTCTCCAACAAATCATCTTCCGTCCGTCCAGCAAATTACATAAACTGTCTTCCGTTATCTGAAATTCTTTCGTCCACAAACTCAGCTTGTTTTAAAACAGTTAAATTCACCGTTGTTCGGCAGCGAACGTGATCGAACGAACAATAATGATTCAATATCAACTTTTCACTCAGAAAAAGACAGCCTCTGCAAAGTTCCCAAACTAGAGACATCTGCATCTGAAATGAAGCGACCCATCGCAGCCACCCATCGCTCGCTCAAAGTTATAACATTGGCGCACGGCTTGTTCGTTCTTTTCAAATTATTGTCTGCCAAAATAAACTCACAGACATGAAATGAGCATTCTTTCCAAAATGAACGGCGATCCAAAATATTTTCTATTGTCATCGTTGGAATTCTGTGTAGGTAGCTTTCTGCTATTTGAGAATAATATTATTATGCTGCTGGTATTTGAAAATAAATTATGTGGGAGAGGGAGAGACCTGTATAGTATATCACATTTTATCTGGTTCAAAAAGAATTCAGATCAATTAAAACAAAATACAATACATTGTTATTTATATGATAAACAATACAAAGTCATTACAGGACTAATACTTTTAGATGAGCCTATATGAGTGATTGGGAAATCTAAACGGCATCTCGGTTTTTTATTGCAATCAGGTGATTCCAGATATTTGTGCGTGGGTAATGAAGGTAATTACCTGGAAAATTGATAAGATAAATCATCATTATCATCTATGTAGGTAAATATAATTTGTTTATAATATACGTATTGATATCCCGCATTATTGGGAATAACAGGGAGGATTAGTAAATGCTTTAGCATGTAATGCCCTGATAGCACTTCATACCAATAGCCATCTCAGGTTTCGCCACGTTCAATGAGTTTCTTATCCAGTTTCTTGTTGATCAATTGTTCCGGACCATTAAGTGGCCACTCAACCGAGTAGGACGTCTTGGAGCAGTATTCTCCACTCATAAATTCCATCAAATTCAATCCACGATTATTCTATGACTAGTGATGCACACAGCACATCTTCATACCCGATTTTGTATGAAAAGAGGAAATCACAAATAAATAAGAAGAGTAAGGTAATTTTCCAGTAATGGTTATTGATGATAAATTTGATTCATACCCTCCATGTATCACTCGAAAATTGAAATTTTTTTCCGAGGTACAATATGGTCTGATGGTCTGATGGTCATATCATTGAACGAGCGAAGCGAGTTCTTCCTTTTGACTTGAGGCTCGAGGCGTTGTGTGTTTGTTTGTATGTTCCACGATAACTTTCGAACGCCTTTATCAATCAACTTCAAATTTGAAACACAGATTCTTGGTATTTTTAGACTGGTCAAGTTCGTTGGCCAATAAAATTGACAGACTCCTTCATCCTTTTAGAGGCGAAACAAAAGGATAGGTTCTCACCCCTTCATTAATATATCTATATATCACTATATATAGAAAATAGTTGTTTTCAACATATGGAATTCGCAATAGATTTCAAAATATATTTTTAGTTATCAGCTGTAGGTGAATAAATGCGATCAGGCTTTTTATAGAATCTCTATCAGCTGATATATTAATTTCAGTTCCCTGATAAAATATGGATGAATAACAGCTGTTTTTTATGTGGTAAATATATCTACTCTATAGATACACTAATTTCATTGCCCTGATATATAGGTCTATGAGCACGGTAGGTCTTTTTTGTGGAAAATAAATCTGTGTATCAGAGCAACGATGAACTTGAACTTCAAGTGATAGATGTCTTGTGAATTTTATGTAAATCAGTATCTTCTAAACAGCCGTTTTTCGTTACTACCTTCCCCTAGGATAAGCTTCCCCAATGGGTTTCCCTTTCCAAAATTAGTTGTTTGCAAGCGAGTTCTCCAGCCGTTTGGCTCACTAGTATGATTTTTATCATGAACACTATAATACAACTCTTTTCCAATATGCATCAACCAAACTAATAATAAATTTAATCACAATTACATCACATCGCATTGCAATTAAATTGTATCACATTGAATTGAATCACATCAGAAATCAATAAGATTAAATTTAAACTTGACAACTCATTCCAGTTTGTATCTTATTCAACAACAGATAAATCGATGAATGGATCAGAAAATGTAATATTTACTTTGTAAAGTCATAATTTTCTTTGTTGGTAAGATTCCATCTTCTTTCCACAAATAAATTAAACCACTTCGTGACAAAATACTTTGATATGGGAGTGAAAACTCACATTTCACGTGTGACATGTATCTGACAGTTACAACAGAGTGCAACTGTCACACATTAAATGAGAGTATTTATTTCCACAAGCATTTCTTCATAGTTTAATTCATCTTATTTTCTGTACAACTTAGTCTATAATTTTGTTGCACTAAAAACTATTCCAATGCCAGAACAAACTTCAAAACGTATAATATTGAAAAATTGAAAAAATTCTCATGATTTAACTGAATCGTTTCACACATAGTAAGACGGTGGTCTTACACTGATAACAAATTGTCAGCTGCTCCATATTTCTACAGCTACACTATCATCCATTAAAAGCTGCTCCAATAATTCTCCCCCAGTTTCCATTAAAAATCAAAATTTCTTCTTTCTTTCTCACAGTTCGGAAAGAAGGACAATTATCTTATATGTGAAAAGGATAGTAGAATCAGCTTAGTAGATCCTCCAATGAAGGGTTACAATGCAATGTTTTCTCAAGCTGATGTACATTCTCGAATTCATAAAGCGTATGAATCTAATACTGTTGGGAGAAATCATGAATATCACTCACTCGAGTGGAATGTAAATATAGAATCAGCGTATTAGTCATACTCAAAACAATGGACAGTATGGCAAAGGCATAGCAGAGCGGTGGAGATGACACCCTCGGTTTTATGGCCTCGAAGGGTGTGAATGGAGAAGCGTAGCGTGGGGTGAATCGGTCGTGAAGTTTTTTACTTCTCTTGAAGGATGAGTATGATATTTGGCTGGGGATATTTATTTATAGGCTTCTAGGACATTAACGTCCATAAAAGTGCTAGTCGATATTATGTGATCACGCGACCTACATGTGGACAAGGCTTCCTCTGGAGGGTAGTTCTTGCGCGGTGTCGCTGGCCTTGTGCTTCAGAAGCTGTTTCCCTAGAGAATATTTTGAACTCAATATCAGTTTACAATCTGAATTCAAAACTGTCATTATACTGGTTGATAATTTTCTTTTGAACTTGACTATTGCGGTATTTTAGAAAATAAGTGTCAAATACCTCCTCTCATGAATGAATCATCAACGGATCCCAGTCTGTTATCTATGATTTGTCCAAAGTTATGCTTTCCAGGACTCAATTCCTATCAGAAAAATAAGGATAGAGCTTACATGGGTTTTTAATGCTGGCGGAAGCATAGATTTCTTCAGTATTTTGTATATTTTCTTATTCATCACTATTTATTTATTTATTTCAAATACACGCATGAAAATTACAAATAATAAAGACTTACAGTTAATGCCAAAAAAAAACTCATTGAATGCAGTGGCATATTGGAATGATTTTCAGTTCAAGGACAGTAGAAGGACATAACTGAAAAAACTAGAAAACTCAAGTCAATTGAAAAACAAAATGGACTTGAAATGAAAAAATATTCAGAATGTAAAAAGCAAACAATAGAGGCTCTCATTTAAATCTTCAAATTTGTAGATTACAATTTTTTTGTAAATTTATTAAAAATTATTTTAATCATTTAATTACTAAAATTTACTAAAAACTATTTTTAGATTACAAATTTGATTAGACCTCGCATAGCATAATACATGTTACATTGTACATTGAAACATGTTTTTAATAATTATTTTAACCTAAAAAAAAGCCGAAACAATAGTTTAATTGGACAAAATTGAAGGCATTTGAGCACAATAAAATTTTGCGCAAAACAAAAATGGTGTACATATGTGACCACTCATGAGACGGGTGCGCCTACTGGAGTGTCAACTTTTGTTTTCGCGGCGAGATGGCTCGCGGCGAGTTGGCCGCGGCGAGTCGTCCCATTTCGTCTAAACCTATTGTATTGATTGACAATATGAAAATATTGGTATAGTACTGACCGTAAATCAAGTATCAAGAATGACTGGTGCAGTGACCTGTATAACCTTTGTTCAGGTTAGTAATATTTCAATAACAACGTGTCATTTCCATATAAAATCACTCAATAAATAGGTTTTTTACTAGTATAATATAATGACATAATAGTATCAATTTATGAGTTTCTCTCTTTCTGTGTCTTCTATTCAATTTTTGTCAATAAATTCATTTATGCAGTGAATTCATAGCGAGTTTTTGGAGAGGACGATTTCTACATATACATGTATATTATAGCTCAAGTCAAGCTATTATGGCTCTAAAAGACCATACAGAATATTATATGATCTAGCTAATACAGTGGATGGAATAATACTGCAAAACCTATTGGGTTGGCTACACAAGACGTTGAATAAGTAAAAGTTTTGATTATAGAAAAATAGATTTCATTCTTCATAGACTAAGCCTGCAAGAGTTTCAAAGGCAGAAATATTTTAAGCTGAACCTCCTTGTTGAGAAAGCAGTGAAAGATACCATACTGTAAATTCAAGTTGGGGAAATGAGATTGGGGAGTTATGTTCGTTCGAAAATAGTTTAATACTGTATAAGGAAACAGGAGTTGAGTTCAGAAAATCACTGAAGGAGAGAGACAGTGTAGGTGGCTTAATAACAGAGCTGAGAGAGTTCAGAAATAAGAGAATAGAATAAGACATCTTCCTAGATGTTGGGGCACGAACAAGAAAGCAACAACATGCAGACATTTGCATAATTGGGTAATTAAATTTGCATGGAAACAGTTGGTCACGTGACACTGATAACAGAAACAATGAGGGGCTTTGCGCTCTCCAAGTCATGTGATGCTGAGTGCAGAGTGCAGAATAGGAGTTTAAAGTGGAATGAGCTAGAGAGCAATTCTCTATCATCCCTCTCTCACCACCCTCTTTGTTTGTCTCTGTCTTTTACGAGTTGGGCTTCTCGGCTTCGGGACCCCGGCGTGTTTTACCAGTGCATAGTCGGGGTTACATTAATCGTAATGAAATCTCGACCAATATGGTTTCTGGAATTGATCATGTGATGATGATGATGACATTGTTGGGGTCTTTGGGTAGCGGGGCTTCGACGAGGGCCGATGGGGTCCCGCGTGCCGGGCGACCCTACTTTAAATTTTGTTTTAAAACGGTCTCTCGAGAGGGACTTTTTGAAGAGATCGGGCGAGTGCGGGTGGTAGGGTGGTTCAGGGGGGCTGTCACGTGACATTAATCTTGCTTCGTCCCCCTCGATTATCAAACCAATCGCGCGTAGACGGCGTCTGCACACAATGAACGGGAGCGCGCTGCAACGTACAACGCAGCCTCACTCACTCGCACACACATTAAATACATTTCACTTTTAAGCTAGTAAAAAGTGATCGACTGTCACCTTCAATAGACTATTTACCCTTTTTCACTCATCATTATTATTGATATAATGCTACAACGACACACCAAGGAGTTGTGTTCTCTTTTTTCTAGGAGGCTTGTGCCATGAAGGAAATCTCTGTCCATCTAAACCACAAATCAAGCTTATCGATAAAGTTTTTCGGGGTAAAGAAAATTAAAAAATTAATGTTTAGATAAGTTAACATAAATAAGGATATAGCGTATAGTCTATACCTTTTTAGAATTTGTAAGGTCCATTCAAACTGAGCTAACCTAGAATAAAGTAGAATCTTGGTACTCTCGTGCTAGCAATGGTCTACAGTCATGTAATTGGAGTCTAGATTGCTCTACAAAAGTGCTCTACTTTAATGATGTAGCTTTTTTCTTTTAGCAAGTTTTCACATTCAACTTGTCCCCAAAGCCTGCTTTTATTAGACTAACAACAGTATATAGAAATTTATGAGATATTATTCAATGATAATGTTACGGGTTCTATGTCTAAAATAACGCTGGCAACACTTAAATTTATCACTCACACTTTATTTAAACAAATAATCACAACACTCACTGATCAGTAATGTCTTACAGAAAAATAAGCAATTGAAAACAGACAAATCGATATTGTTCAACTAATAAAGAGATTTCAATAAACTGTACAAAAATCAATCACTAGAAGTTAAAAGGCCGATCTAATATTAATTAATAACTGTACAATAAACTGTCCAATAATATTCAAAAAGAAACGTCGAAAAAGAACACTTAACTTACGTAGCACTAGTCCGTAATACAATAAAAACTATTTAGTAGCTCACTGGTATGAATTAAATAGGAAAAAGAATTATCTCTATAGGCACAGAGAAAGAATTATCACTATATAGGCACAATACATAGAACTGTCACAGCTTGTTTATCACGACGAATTTCAAAGACAACTGAACTAATTTACAAAAGTCTACCTCTATTTATATAATTTTTCATAATTGAGATATCTCTAGATTTTTCTTCAACTTCTAAATAAACAATCAAGGAAACTCGAACTTTCCACAATATTCGATAAGACTCCATTAATCTCTAATCAAACAACTAGAATATTCTACAATGATCCATTAAACACCATAAAAGTGTCAAAAGCAGAGTAATTAATTGCTTAAAAGTAAACATAGATATTACATAGTAGATAACACCGAGAACCACTGTTCCTTCTTCCTCTCTATTCTCGCTACAATAAGTATTTCATTCAGTTATTCATTAATAATTTGCCATTTGACCAGTATTATATTATGCCAGCATCAGCGAAGGTTACCAGTCTCCCACATGTTCGGTGTTTTTTTGGCGCTGAAGATGCTCACATGAGTCTAAGACTTGTGCGTGAGTAATGAATGAATATCGGCCGTAAAGTCTTAGGTGAGTTCCATATCACCAGCTTGACTTCCAGTTGGAGCTGTTCGATTACATGTATTTTTCTTCAAGCCGCTAATTAAAGTTTAAAGAATTCAACAATTTATAATTAATAGTTGATTTCATAATTGCTAATCTGAGCTGCAGGTTTCACTTTGAATATTTGAGGTACATTTGGGCCATCAAGAGCGTTATGGAGATGAAATTCGTGAGAATGATAGTGGTAGACCATTCGTGAGCGAATAAATGAATAATGTATGAAGTTCGAGACATATTTCCAGAAATATTTCTTTCTATTAGGGAAACTTGTGTCGGAAGTTTTGCATATTCTGACAGCATATTACGTCATTTCTGTCACTCAACGCAGTGACAGGATTTCCTGTTCTGTAACTCAGTCCAGCCTTGCTGTTGCTATGTGGTTTCATCTCATTTGCATCCAGTAGCATTTTTACTCTGCATTTTTTCATGAATTCATGAGAACAAAATCACACTGAACGTAAAATGTTGACAACCATCCTCGTTCAAACCGACAGCTTCTAACCTAAATCTGATAATATAATCTCAAAAAAATATCTAATATTTTTTTCATTTTTCAGTAAAAAGTACTGTGCTTCATGATATAGTTCATTCAAAATGAACTAATTCATTTTGACGTATCAACTACGGTTCAAGTTTATAATTTTCCTTGGATTGAAACCCAGGAAAAGTTGCACTGAAAATCCATATACATCATTTTTATTGCCAACTACTTGTATGCAGGCTCTCGACTATGTAAAATGAGAATAGGATAAAGTACAGTCATACAGTCATATTAGTCTGTCTTACTCTTTAATACAAATTGCATACCCTCATTCAAATGTCAAGAGTTGCCAGTTCCAAGACAAATCAAATCAAATCAAAAACTTTTATTTAGATCTTCACATCATAACAATTTCAGAATAAATGTTCATAAATTACAAAATCTAATAATTACCTGCAAGGAAACATCCTGTGCGCAGGTAAGAGTTGCTAATATTATACATAAGCAAAAACCTTAATGAACTGTCAAAGAAAAAAGTCAAAGACAGTTTAATAACTTACGAAATTTTCACGTGAGAAGGCAAAACGTTACCCTTAGTTAGCCCAAGGATGCTTACACAGTGGAGCATCCAAAACTTGATGATAATCTTCATCGCAGAATATAACATATGCTGTGGAATGTGTATGAGAATGGTGTTTAAGAGACTGGAACGGCGTGAATAATATTTACCTTCGACTTTCTACAGCATGTGTTTGATAAAGATGGTGATTATCCTAAGTATTGGCTGCTCCGCTGCGCACACTAACATGTAAACTCTAATAGACAATCCGTGGAATAATCAAGTTCATTTGAAATTTACAATGGCTCATTCTTAATTGGTTCAAAAAAGGTCACAGGAGTATTTTTGAAGGCGGTGCTTCTAATTGGTAATAAGTATTGATCTTAAAAGCCTGAAAAGTTAATCAATTTATAATTTAAATTTAACAATCTATAATTTAGGCTGAATTGAATTTGGAATATATGACCTGCACATATTAATTTCATGAGCATACTGAACCTGGAATGTAAGGCCCTTCTTTTTATTATGGAAGGGTAACTTGCAAAGAAAATTTGATGTAATTAATTGTTACGAGAAAAGTTGTAAGTGGAGGGAAATAAAAGCTTGTAGCAGGCTATGGAAAAACAAGGAACACATTAAGAGGGCAAGGCAAAAATGGAGGCTCTTTGTAATAATTTTCGTCCAACATATTTGAGAAGAGCTTTAACGGAAGAAAGCGACGCCAAACTGCTGAAACTTTTGCAAGACTTTCAGCTTGTCAAGTTTTTTGAAACAAAAAGCTTACGGGCAAAGCAGCGTGGAATTTATGATTTGTACAAGAAACTGGGGAAAGAGGAAAGGGGTAGAACAAAAGGCAGGAATGGAAGTGGGATGTAAGTTAAGGGTGGTCGCGCTCAAGGGTGCCCTTAGGTAGCATCATCTCGTCTAATTTAATTGGAACGGACCACACCCCCGGGCAATAAATATCTTCCTAGACCAGGATCAGACTTATTGTTTCCCCTTGTTCTTTTAGGCCTAGCCACAAATTGCACTCTAATGCACACTTGCACACGTCTAATGCCTAATGCCCCCTTCCTTCATGCCTTCCTTCATCCCCGGCTGCACTTCACTTTCTCGCCTCTCTAACCTCAATCACCGGCTCCCTTACAATCCTCTAATACCGAAAATAGTTCTGTCATAGATCATGGCTTTGTTCTAAGTAAAATGGCTCTTTTATCTCTATCAGATGAACTTCGCATGAAGGTTGTAGTAGTAGAAAGGTTAATAACAGAAAGTTCATCTTACTCTTTTCATCAAGTGAGTTGAAGCTGACGATTGAAGATTTTCGGATCTGTTTAATTATGTATTAATCTCCATATATTATAAGTAATGTAAAGTATTAATATTGTATTATATTCTAATAAACTTATACCACATGTGTATTCTATCACGATAATTGGTGTTGTGTTTCTATATGAACTCTTTTTTTTTAAATAATAATTTGTACAAAAATGATGCATTATATGAAATAACTCGTTCCTCACTCACAGGTATATGCCCATGTGAGGAACCTTATTCAATAAATCGTTTTATGCTATCCAAATTGTAATATTCTATGAAGAAGGATAAATATAATTTCAATTTTTTCACACAGGCTATATGATTACTACTATTTTAATGGAATTTGTAATCACCATTGATATTTGCATTTACTGTAATAAATTCAATTACTTTATGTTTATGTTTTGGTACTCGTTGCTAGCACTCTAGCCTAGGTTTTGCTGGCAACGCTAATTAAAAATTGAAGTTTAAGTTTATATTTCAGTTCTGTATCAGTCTCAAGTATTTGTTTTAATTGTGATTGTTTAATTTTTATGATTGGCAAATAAATGATTTTGATTTGATTTTAATTTTAATTTCAATGTGTATTTTTGGGTTGAATAAATATCATATGTAAATGGCGTGCTTCTTGTTGATGTTGACAATGAGCATTAATAACAATTCATCTGGGACATTGACATATTTTATTGTATGACTGAGATCCAAGACATTTCAATTTCACTAAACTAAAGAAATTACAGTGTAATCAAAACAACTCTTATTTTCCCAGTTTTGTAACCTAATGCGATAAAAAAATATTAGTTATGAATAACTGTTAGTTGAAGCTAAAATAGCTCATAACTTAAAACTTCTATTTTAAAGCTTAAATTCAAATTTCATTTTTATATAGCGATTTATTCATGAATAACTGAGCCAGACAATGAATTCTGATAAGAAGAAACCGAGTTTCACAGAAGAGGCTTAGGTGAACAGCGTGATCCAAGGCTTACGAATGACAAAAGATACGCAACGTACATACGGCGTTAGGTAGGCCAAGCGTAGGACGTAGGGCGTACGGCACAGGGCCAGGGCTCGGTGTGGTAGTGTCTAGGGAGACGGATCGGACACGAGATTATCTGATAATAGGCAGACGACTGGATTAAGCCGCTTAGCACCCCTACTGTCAACATATTGGCTGCAGGGCGCCCTCTAGTTTTATCTCGCCCTGTCCCACATAGGAATTTAATTATCTCGCGTCGGCTTCCTAATTCAATATCGTGCGCTCATAATAATAATAATTCGGCTAGCGAAATTTGCGACGCGCAATCGGCAACCACAATTCACGCTCAGCCCAGCCAACCAGTGAGACTGTGAAAGCGCGCCTCTGACCTGCTCTGCTTCACTCACTCACTATCGCCAAGAATGCTCTCATTGACCGCAAAACTTCGCCCGTCCAATTCCCGCGGTTACCGCACCTCGCATGCCAGCCACCGCTATCCACCAGTCGCATCGTTTTCATTATATTCGTATATACTGCTGCTAATGCTAATGCTGCTACTGCATTCAAAGTCATCGACCTGTAAAATGAGTCGGGCTCAGGGAAAACAATGTTCAGTACGCTGTTAGTGAAGCTGGCTTCATTTCAAGACATATCTTACAATATATCTCGGTGTGTAAAATAGATAAATTTAAAATTTAGAATAATTAATAATAGAATTCAGTTGTTTGTGAATGGATGTTGTGGTACTTTTCCATGATGAATAATAAGACTTAGATGTTGTCAAACCACTTTATTTTGAATATATTATTGAAAAATTACAGTAACATGGTACTAATATATGTACATAGAATAATATATTCAAAATAAAGTGGTTTGACAACATCCAAGTCTTATAATTAATAATAATTGCGAACTCAACTACACTAACGAAACTTCAATAGCTATACTACGATCATGGCTGTTGTGAAGGTACGTGCTGGAACTTCTCAAAAATAAAATAGTCTAGTCAATCACAACTTTTAAATATCATGCTATTAAATTGTTTCAGAAATTTCATACTCAAATTTCCAATAAACTGGTTTTTCTTTACCCCCCCCCCTCCTTTCAACACGATGGATATGCGTACCGGAACATCTATTTCTTAAAAACAACACTTATTACAATAATTATATCTTATATTCAGCTATACTAGAATAACTAACTTATTCTAAAAGGGTTGTTATAGAAGTTATAAGATATTATTATTCCATCCGGGTATTCATTCCCTCCCGATTGATAGATGAATAATGATTTTATCGAACCAGTTGTTTGATTTGATAGAGTAGTAATAGTTTCTGAAGTTCAGGTAGGTCAACCACATTTAAGAAGTCTTTATTATATTTTCCCATTTTCTTAAACTGTTTATTTCTTTGAGGAAAAGGAATCGTTATACGTCTCCAATCAGAAACTTATTCAAACAGTAAGTCAGGTCTCATATGGAAACAAACTTTACTGAATTAATATTTCCCAATATTATTAACCATTGAATAAATAAATTAAATTTAATCATTGAAAAGCTACATAATATAAATATTATACACTATTTTAAATAAATTACAGGAAATATAATATAAATATTTCACTTAAATCTAAAACTTTATCACCTAACAGCTGGTAACAATCAGTTAACCAATGCTCATCTTCGAGCTTTATCGATTTTTCTCTCAGCTAGTATATCTTGTTTACATTTCCTTTTACTATATTCTGAGCTTTTATTTTTCCCGCTTGGCCTTGAAAGATTTGAGCTTGCCCATCTTCGTTTTTATCATGTTAAGTCTTTTTTTAATCTTTGACGTGTTGTGTGTCGGCGGGGTCCTTGGACAGTCGGCCAACTGCACCAGTGATTGTTTAATAAATAAATAAATAGATAAATCTAAGAAAAACTGAAGTTAGTTGAAACAATAGGTATGGTGTTGAACGAAACGTAGAAGAGCAGTAGAAGAGTGTTCTGATAAGCCAAGAAGGGAAAGATCTGTCTAGGTATAAGTTTGGGTGCCCGGCAAGAGGTACTTGACAAGCGCTGGAAAGACAGGGCTAACAAGCAGTTTACAAATTGCATGGAGCGAGTAAGATAAAGGGAGGAGAGTAGTCAGAGATGAAGTGCAAACAGATCCAGATGGTTGGCGGTGGCTGAAGATGTCATCTGGTGCTGATTGACTGGCACTGGCTCTGGCTCTGGCTCCCTCGCTTTCCACTCTGCATCACTGGTTGCAGTAGCCACCCCTCAATTAACCGTCACTGACCGAGGCTTCTCAGAGTACCTACTCATTTTCACGTTCTGAGTTGATTTCCTCCTCTAAAAGTAAGTAGGTGATACGAACAACATGAAAGGCATCAGTAGTATGAAGAATAGGTTAGCTTAGGAATGGGGAAATTTCCATGGAAAACGCAAGAACTGTTGAAGAAAATACTGGTATTGGTGCTTTGATTGTGAATAAGACAATTGAGTGTTTCAATATCAACAGCTATTATACAATTAACTTATAATGGATGAATACTGGATTCTTCTGGAATATAAGATGTATTGATATGGAACAATAGGTATGGGTCTATTGTATGGGCCATGGAGGATTTACAAAAAACACGCAAAAAATGAACAATAGAAGCATTAAAATCTTGAGCTAAAGTGGCAAAAGCTGAAGTTGAATAATTAATTATTGTAATCTGAAGAAATATAGATGAAAAACCTCTTATAAACGCATAGGAAATGGAAAAAAGGAGAAACACTTTGGTTTTTATAATTTAAAAATCGTATCAACATTGGTTTAAATTTCACGAAATTTCAAAGCAATGTCATATTATTGGATTATATATTGGGTCAAACTAAATTCATCAAATCAATTACGTGAAATTGTTTATAACCTAGGTTGATCACCCACAATCAAATAAATTTTTCTGCTCCTGAACTAACAGATTGTGAATGGCGGCCCTGGTAGCGGTTGGACGGCTTGCCTGTGATAAGATAAGGCTCTGGTTGGCTTCGTTACCTGCAGCCTTGGGTTCGAATCTCATTCAGCCATGGATGTTCCTCATCATTTACCCATTCATCTAATTACCCACGCGCAAGTCTCCAGACTTGCCCACATGAGTCCGCAATAAGAGAATCGTATTTGCTTTTAATTTTAATTTGGTTGATGATTGGTTGTGGTTTTAAGTTTTTACTACCGGCTAATAGAGGGTTGGGAAGAAATATGTCTACGATAACGCTAAAGCTAGCCTGAACACTCTTAGCGTCTGTCTGCTTCATAGCATCTTGCTTTAGGCTATAGCAGGCAGATGCAGGGTCTGTTCAGGTTAGCATGAGCGTTATCTCTAACATTCAAACTCTTTTTTTGAAGTGAAATACTGCCATACTAATCGTGATAATAAAGAAGTTGCATTTTATAAGTACAACAGACCTTCGTAAGTCACAGGTCGAAAATCGTTCCATTTCAAATAACTATTCTATACAACTCAACTAAAATAACTATTTCAAACTACCTGGCCCGACGCGCGTTGCTGCGTTCTCATAAAAAATTATCCTTCATTTTATTATTAGCCACCTCCCACTGAGGTTACATTTCAAATTTCAATTTGGGAAGAATTTAGTCCTATTAGGGAAGAATTTAGTCCTAGGGCTCTTCCAGCTGATCATAGAGGCCTCCTTAGTTGTTTTCGTAATCACCACCTCTAAAAGAAGAAACATTTCAAATTTAAACCTCCTACGACTATTAAGGTAGAAGCTAGGTTTTTGATTTTATTATTCGCCACCTTCCTCTGAGGCTACATTTCAAATTTAAAATTTCTAGCTGCATTGGATGTCATCAACCCGGCATAATTACATTTTATCATACCCAGTCATATGCTTCCTACATACTGCAAGGCTCCGACTACACGGTACATGCAAAGTCTTTGCGTTCCAGACAGAGTAAATAACACCGCTAAGGGGTCCGCCTTTAAAATTGTTGACTTCTATCAGCTGTTCCTTTAAGGATAGATTTCTTCTTTTTAAACTCCCAAACTTCATAGTAACTATCTCGGGACTATTCTACATTGTGCCTGAAAATTTTATAAAAATCGGTTCAGCGGTTTCGGAGTTTACTGGGAACATATATACATACATACACACAACGACTTTTATATTATGTGAGAGATAATTATTTGAAGGGCCAAGTGATAATCATTATCCTACAAACGTGGGACATTGTAAGATTTCAAGCTCGTTTATCTTGAGCATCGACCACTCTTTCATTAAGCTTTTGTAGTAGATTATGGTGAAACCTTAATGTATTTGCGGTAGATTCAACCCCTTAAAGATGTACATCTATTCTTCCTCCAGTCATTTCCCTTTCCCCAAAAGCTAATTTGCTGCTCATAGGCTACATACACCATCAACCTGGGCGCTTAAAAAAATTACTTTATTACCTTCGCTATCACCCACCAAAGTCAACAGTTATTACGTCATCAAGCGCCTTCGCTCCACCAATCTTCTCCCTTCGGCCGTTCTCTTTGTAATTTAAGCGTTTTTAATGGTAACTGTTATCTTCTGCAATGAATTACTACTTATTATATTCGCCTTAGCTCTATCTTCTCGACCTGGATGAAGGAAACTTAAAAAGAGAAAGTAGCATCGTGTCCATTATATTATGAAGAACATTGAGATCGTAAAAATACTGGAGTAGATAAGCGATATAAAATGCATTTGAATATGTCGTTTGCTCATTCCATAAATCTTCCTGATTCTATCCTGTTTATGAAGGCATTTGGAGCTTAATCTCCGGATTCCAAAGACTTTTTAAATTAATCTGCATAAGTGATTAAATTAATCGGTTAAGTACTTTCTCAATCAAGACAAAATGTTTAAATCAAATATTTATAATATTTTGATCCACTATGAACAACAATCTTGGATTATGTTATTTTAAATGATCGATTATGATTTTTCACAGTATTCTTCTATAACTAATAGTGTTGAATTAGACTACCGGTACACTCATTATCATGCCATTGGTTTATGAAAATCATCAAGTTTAATCATATACTTGTATGTTACTGGATTCTAACGTTATACTGTTTTCCTGGTAGCTTTTTCTACTTAAATTGATTGTGAATCTGGATTTGAATTGGCTTTGAATAGATTTTTTTGAAAATCTTTTGAACCCCATACATTTAACAGGTTCCGGCCGTGAGTTGCCCTTCAAACCTGAACGATATGCTTCTGTCCATAAAAGTGAGCTACCGAAAGTGAGGAATGATGCAGTTTGCTATTGCTTTCCTATCATTGAACTGACAGAATTAGATCAGTTTTCCAAGCACACTGGAAAAATAATTCAGCTCAATACTAGGGTTATAAAGACCCTTGTTTTGGAGGACAACTCAATTATTGTAGGTGCATGAATATAACTTGCACATGATATTTGTCTCAAGTCACTAACTCCTTCATTAGTCAATATTTTTGTTCCATCAATGTGTGATTCCTTCCATTATTGAGTATGATTTTTATCCAGTCAAGATCGTATAAGTTTATAAATTGTCCACAATGTCCACTTGGATATTGAGATGGTACTTAAAAAATGAAGGCAATGCAAACTTTGTCAATATTCCACTCAATTTTGATGAAGTGAACTAACTTTACTTTGATATTTTTAATTTTCCTATGAAATTTAATAATAGGCCAGCCTAAAGTAAAATTTTCTGGACTCTCACACAACTGACTGATATGAGGAAGTTCCTATGTAGGTTACCCACAATATTGTGATCGATAGAAAAGTCAATAATTTAGTGATGTTCTACTGTAAATCGAAAGAGAGAGTAAATATTATCATTATTTTATTTAGTAATTTTAATCTTTGATACAAACTCAGGCTCGTATTTATGAACCTCCCTGGAGGCATCCTTCACTCAATTCAATACTTTAGAAAATGTTCTATGATTAACTCATTCTTTCTTTGTTTTATTTCGAGACAGGCAATTGGTGATTTAAACAATATTAAGTTAATGTTACTAACACAGGGTGTACTTTATTAATAATTAGTTTACAGACACGCATAGGGGAGAACTGGAAGGGTTCTATTTCGTTATTTCAATAAAATCACTTTGAAAATATCTGTTTCAGAAAGTGAAGAAGGGGAGCAGAGCTATTTCGCCGTCAGACTGAGAGATTCTCTCGCTGGGCGTTAGTTCGCGCTCCGAATACGCAATGAGGAGTTGGCGTGATGCAGGGAATACCAACTGACGCCTCTTTGATTTAAATTGAATGTACCTCACTTTGTAACAGAGTTAGTTTCTCTGCTCCGTTTTCCTGCTCTAGCCTTTCGTCGTCACCCGACGAGAGGACTGTTTGCAACTGAATTGGCTTTCCTAGAGTGTCCAAGATTTGGATTCCAGTAATGGCCTCTCCAACACTCGTGTGCTCCAACATGAATCTCAATCGTGCAATATTCATGCTCACAATCAAAAAGACTATTCGGATTCGGACAAACACCGTATGGGTTCTAGATATAAGCGAATAATTTAATAATATTTATATTTCTAAAATAATGTTGTAGAAGAATGAACAGTGATTTTCAGTGTTATCTGCTTCCGGGTGAAGCATTGTTTACTTTTTCCCGTACTCTCTTCGCCTTGTGGTTTATCTAATTATCGTTAGAATGTTTAATTAGAATTTCATGGAATTTTATCAAATATTGTAGAATTTCTTATCTGTTTATTTAGAATTCCATGGAACAATTTGGAAAAATCTCCATATTACTAGTTCAAATAAAACCTATTTAAAGTGAGCGCTTAGGTAAACGTTAGTCATTACTTGTTTGAAATTTGTCGAGATAACAAGTGGCAGTTCCATTCATAGTACAAACGTTTGTTGTTAAAGTGATAATCGCCGTATATAGTGAATGTATAAGTGAGAATTCTTTTACCTTTTATACGAATACGAGTGGACTCTTCTCTTAGCTATTATTGTATTACAGACTAGTGCTACGTAAGTTTGATTGTTCTTTTTAGACGTTCTTCTTGAATTATTGGACAGTTTATTGAACAGTAAAAAAAGTAAATTCGTATGGCTTTTAGTGGTGGGGAGACCCTTACGGGTAGTTCCACCTCGCCGCTTTTTTAACGACTGCTTTTTTTTATATATGCAACCGGGACCGACGGCTTAACGTGTCCTCCGAAACACGGGAGTGGCTCAAGAAAAATATCTTGTACTCAACTGGGATCGAACCCAGGACCTTTGGCTTATCAGACCAGCGATAAGCCAACTCGGCTACGCCGACTCCTATTGAACAGTTATTAGTTAATAGTAGATCGGCCTTTTAACATTTAGTGATTGATTTTTGTACAGTATTACAAATTAACATTTAAACATTAAGTGATTAACATTTAACATTTAGTGATTGATTTTTGTACAGTATTGCAAATTCTTTATTAGCTGAACATTATCGATTTATCTGTTTTTGATTATTATTCTGTGAGATATAACTGATTAGTGCATGTTGTGAAAAGTTTGTGTAAATAAAGTGCGAGTATTAAATTTAAAGTGTTGCCAGCGTTATTTTAGAGATAGAACCCATAACAATAATTTTTTAATAATGTATTTTATTTGATACTTTAGACTGTAGGTTCAAATTCCTTGAAAACGTGACTGTGAGCTATCATACGCATTTAAAATGCAGTACGTCATCATTGAATCTGAGATTAACTATCCAGACAACAAAATTGAGAGCGAAAACAAACTATAATGGTTAATAAAGTAATAGGAAAATTAAACAGACAATTCAATAATCCTGAAATATTATTTTTATTTTAAGCTTCGTAAACTCGAAACTAGCATAATTTATAAACTCTATTGGTAATACTGTATTCAATACAGTATTTGCAATACTGTAATTTGAATTTCTCCATATTGAGAACACATGAGAAGTCATTTTCAGATGCCTGTGATCACATTATTTATTAACATAGAGTACAATCTCATCCTTTTTCATTATTTGTTGTATAGTTAATATAAGTTTACACAGATTTTTTATCAATTATGAGTTATCCTTATAATAGAGGAATTCATGCTACAGAAATGCCAAGAATTGAAAACTGATTTTCAGCCAACATTGAGAATTATGAAAAAATAAAACATTAATATAGCCTACTTTACATTATGCTCTAAAAGTCTATCTACGTGAATTCACCTATCAAATCTTGCACTGTATTCAAAATCACCTTTCAGGTTTTTGAAATTGTGAAAGATTGCTTTGAAAAATTGATTTGGATAATGATAGAATCTCGTTGAATAAAATGGTAATATTCTTACATCATGTTCCAGTGTATCTAATTTAATTTTCATATTATCCTAGCATGTCTTGCACTGTAATCAAGATACAGGAGGAAAAAAAATTTCCTCAATAATTTGGGAATTTGATTTGGAGAATGATAAAAATGACGCTGAATTTTTAAACTGAAAGAAGATTTATACAATTTATAGTAAGAACTAAGAAGGCATGATAAACACAACAAACTGATTCAAGGTGTTGCATGGCAAAGCAAGTTTGTAAGCGTTTGAACAGTCTACCGTGGATTATGTGTAATATATTCATCGGCAAATTCCTCGAAAGTCAGCAGAAACTTAGGCTTTGAACAGCATGTAAGAAGACAACTCCCCCCTCGCCATTATGTCGCATCGCCCGACTACTCAACAGGCTTCAAGGCAGTTGAAAGTTTCGGAGTTGGGCTTGTTTGCTTGTCACGCCGCACCTTGAGACAAACTCCTGCGCTAAATTACACGAGTGGAGACGCCTCAGGAGTAGAAGGGGGCGATGGGGTGAAGATCGCGAAGGGGAGGCGAGATAACACGCGAGACTGCCGCGCGTCGTCTTATCGCCCTCCATAACAATCTTCCACCCACTAACAGTCTTGCCTTGCGCTGTTTCCAACCCACCCGATAATAAATTCAAACCAAAAGCCAAGATAAAAAGCGTATGAGCAAAGATTGTTTGAATAGCACAAACCTAAGCCAGAAGAAATGCACGCTCTGTCGAATAACATAACGTTATTGCCGCCGCTTATCCTTCCCGACAATTTGTTTGTTGATTGTCGACACACCAATAACAAACAGCATTTCCGCCATTTTCCCGATAGTCATGTACGGCTATTCCATAACGGAAAATACGACCATTTCCAAAAGATCTTATTGAGATATAGATATTGAAGAGACACGTTAGAGATTACATGAAAGATTAGTATATGACAGAAACGATGTGCAACAAACATAATAATCATTATCCTAGTTTATTAATATGGTTTTAATGTAAAAGTGTAGTATACTAATATAGCTGTGAGAATTCATTATAGCATTGATTTCATGTTTTTGTTTTGTTTAATGACTCTCCAACCCAACACATGAATTTTTAAAGTGAGTTTTTTTGGTTATTGCAAAATTGTTTCAGAGAATTTTCTTCCATTTTACTAATTGTATTTTTCTTGTATATGAAATGAATAAACTCCTCTGAAGTCTGAATATTGGACAAATGCTCGGAGAAAAATTGAAATTGAAAATTATTGTATTGTAGTACGTATATTGTGTCATATTCCACTATACAATCGCACAATATGGAATCACAATGTTCTACATTGGCATACATCGATTGAGAAAATTGAATCATTATTATAACGTTATTTGAAAACAAAGACTTCTTCCTGTACTGCACATTAGAAAATTTAGGTGAAGCATAAAATAAACCTGAAAATATACATATGAACCTGAAATGTTTTTTTTTTGTGATTCTTGTATTTGCTATTACTCTTCCTCATTGTTGCTCTTGTATAGGCCTATATTTGATGCGAATAGATTGTTTTTTTTACAGCTGTTTTATATTTTAGGAAAATTGGACAGCGTAACAATGTCAGACTGCATATTATGTGTGGAAAAGGCACGAAGGTCACTCTATTTATTCAAGTGCCATTGAAATTGCAGTTCTTTTGTTTAAAAGTTCAATATTTCAGAACTTACATTGAAATAGATCAATATACAGCCAAATGATTGCTCAAACAAGATGAAAAAACTTACAGGTATTTGAACCATCGCCTTAAAATAGTTTAATAGATAGCCCTGTGATTACTCAAGGAAGGTGTACGTCTATAATATATTGAGAGATGTAGACCTACATCTACTTTTCTCTTTAGTGACGGTAATCAGTAATCATGTGCATAACGTTGAAACTACGTTTCAGCATGCGGACATCCGCTCATAAGAACAGAGTGCATCCCTCGATTACTCCCGTGTGGTAATAAAGCGAGGATGATTCCTTCGAGTATAGGTCGAGGTCAGAGGGGACGCTTTGTCGTTGGAAGCCTACAGGAATTACGGCATTCGGTTAAGCGACGTTTAATGCGACTACTACTGGTGTGGGAGGCTTTATGAGGTGTACGCCACATTGGCGACATCGGCCGTGCGGAACACTTTTCGTCGGTCGCGTGCCGCCTCCACGCACCGCCTCCAATGTGTGCACATCACCTAGCGACACGCATGCCGCCCCCAACGTACGTCTGCATCTGCCCCCATCAGACGTCGTATTCTTAATTAAATAGTTGTGTCACCATTGCTACCCCTCCCAACCCCCGTATTCACCCCAAACACGTGGATTTGCGTTGAGGGGCGTTTGAGGCCGCACGCGACCCGCGCGTCAGCAGCGGGAGCCGCCGCCTACAATCAATTACTCGTTGCTCCTCTCTGCACGAAGATAGAGGGGCAAAGAAGGTTGGCTCCATTCGTGACTAACCTCAACTTCGCAGCATCAGCGGCACTTCACTGTGAAGCCTCAAGTGTCATCATGCATCCTCTTTGGTGGTTTTGAAGTTCTACTAACCAAGATGAAGCATTGGGGATATGAAGATGTTTGAGATGTGGGCCGTGATGAGTTTAAAAATAATAAACTAGAAATAAATAATGATATGATTATGGAACAATGAATAGAAAAAAAATAATAATAGCTCTACAGATTCAAGCCAGTACAATATGGAAGATGAGAGTAGGCTTAATGTAATGAGAAATAAGCATAAAGGAATATCATTATAATAGTATGCATTAGGGCAAATTAATATATGTGAGCACGATTATGTCGTATTACATAACATGATTATGTTATGTTGCGCATTGTCATGGCATATTTATTTTTATATTCATTTATCTTTTTTTTTTGTCTGTATAAAATAAAATCAATGAATGAATCTTCAATGTAATTCCTTATTACAATACATAATTTAATAGAATATAAAAAATCAGTTAAACTGTAAGAAATTTAAAAAATGCAATATAGAAAATAATTAGGAACTACTTCCCCAAAAGAGCAAGCTCGAATTTGAGGAAGGAGCCTGCCTTACTTCAGCGAGCTACAGAAAAGTATACAAAAAATGATAACTATATCCTTCTAATAAACATTAAAAAGAAAATTTCACTATATGTATCCAGAAGTGCAATATCATTCCAAAATAATTAAAAAGAAAATGTCAATCCAATATCATTGAAGAAAAAATTATTGAATAAAATTAAAAAATTGAATTAATTAAGTACATTTGAATTAAATAAAGTACTGTACAATATAATTCAAGAATCGCATAGCCGCATCCTATCCATGGGACAAGATATTTATTTAAACATAAACGTAAATAAAAATTTTTCTCGGCTATTTTTTTTTTTTTTTTTAGGATGAAGCCCACATAGGTCTGAGACCTGTGCGTGGGTAATGAGTTGGATGATGGTGATTTATGAGTTGGACCTACAGTTTTAGGTGGATTCCGAACCACCGGGAAGTGATTTTCAGCAGAGAACAGTCTTTTTTGCTGGCCAATCTAATCGGTCACCGTTACAAACGGGACCTACGAGAACGCAGCTTATCTATCTGATTGAACAGATACCTGCTACGGCTCGCGGCTATCACTTCCCTATTGGATCTCTGATGTTTCTGGGGATGTTATTATAAAACAACTGTGCCAATTAGACGAGGCTACGCTGACTGTATAACATAACAAAACATGATGTAACACTCTTCCATTAAGTAAATTCGTATGGCTTTTCGTGGTGGGGAGACCCTTCCATTATTACATTATAACGTTCTTTCTCTATTTTAAACGTTCTTTTACTGGCATATTTTACGGCGTAAGCAAGAAACGAAGATGTAGGTGAAGAAAGAATTATTCAGTACTAACAAGAATGATGGAAATATTCATCAGATATTTTATAAATTTACATTGAATTCAATGAAGTTAAAAATCTCCAATTATGTTGATGGTAAACTTCACTTCAATAGTTTCGGAGAAATAATGCCGAATCAGGGAGAAACTAGGTGGATCTATACATTCTAGTAGACGGAAAGGCCTACTTGTGACAAATAAGATAGGATCATTAGAGTCTTGGGAGAATCGTTCATTATTATAGCATTCGGTCCATAATAATTATTAATATTGTTATAAATGTTCTTGAATAAATATTTCGTAAATGTGCTAGATTATAAGTATTTCAAGAGAAGTAGATAAATTCAATTCAATGTATCAAAAATTAAATGCTACATAGTTATAAATGATGCTATAGGCATCACAACAAGGAAACAACAGTTTTTGTGAATTATTCATCCGTCAGAAAGTTTTCCAGTAGCCTTTTGGAATATGTATTTTTACATATGCCTACTCACAACTTTACTGTTTATAAACATCTAATTACAACATCCACCTGGAACATTGTTTATCAGTTGTATTGACCAGTATATTTCTACCTATATTCAGCTTCTTGGCAATGCTACTGTATTTAATAATGAGCTTGAAACATCAGAAACTATTAATCACAAATTGGAATATCGTACACAAAAACTTGTTAACTTCACCCTGAAAACAAAGACATTTTATTAAACGGTGAGTGTACAGAGCGCGGAGTGCGACGTAACATCGTTAATAAACAGCAAACATGGGCTGATATGACGCGTCACGAGTAAAGAAGAGGCAAACTGAACTGTTTCCCTTCGAGCAAACAATGAGATGCTGAACAAACAGGCGGCCAAATATCGGCCGGCTTGCTCCAGTAGTTGAGGTTGACTCAGGAAACACACGATGTGTGGCAAGTGGCGACAGAAACAGCTGTTAGACGGAGACCGACACTGTTCTATGTGTACAGGATCGACAAGTGCATCAGTCGCTGACGCACGCCCGACTATGAGAATTCAAGTTGCGTAGTAGGTGCTGCAACAATTTTTTCCAGATTGTGTAATTTGACGAGGCCTAATGTACATTATTATGTATTTGTTAGACAATAAAATATTTCTATTTTTTAGTTCATCAGTTATTACAGGACCGATTGGGCCAGGCAGTTTTCGACAGCAACGATGCAGCAACAGTATTGATTAGAATATGTTTCGCATGAAGCTCAATACTCTATTTTCACTTGACTTGTATTAATCTTAAATTCTCAATTAATTCCCCTACTTGCTCAACAATTCAACCGACTATTTATCGTCTTCTAATGTGACGAATTAGGGAACAAATAAATCTTTCTTTGATAAATCAGTACTTGAAAACTGAATGACATTAATTTTTTTTTCCTATTATTTGAATTAGCACCTAGTTAGAAACTAATAAGCTATTTATTCTATCCTAATTTTACTAAGTAGAGACATTACCAAACTTATATAATAATTAGGTTTGGTTACTATTTGATCACATTTCAAGGCTTGAAATTTAACACTATCACCTTCTTTTGTAGACTAAACAAATAAGCACACTTCACTTCACTAGCTCATGTGGTTTAATTCTGTCGAGCCTCTGGACCAGATCACAAACGTCAAGCAGCTGGATTGCCTCAATGTTGTCATGTTGGTGGAGTCTCTCTTCATGCTTAGCTGCAAACCTCTCTATCGCTGTAGTGACTGTCTCCACTTGAAGATCACGGTGAAGATCAGCATTCCTGATGTACCAAGGAGCATTTACTATATTCCTCAGTACTTTGTTTTGAAAACGTTGTATTATTTGTACATTAGATGGTTTGGTACAGCCCCAAAGTTGAATACCATAGGTCCATACAGGCTTCAGTAGCTGTTTGTACAGAAGAATTTTGTTGTATACTGACAGCTTGGATCCTCTTCCCAGAATTTCCTGAATACATTTTCCTGAATTTGATTCCTAGTTCTTCCCTTTTCTTCTTGACATGTGCTTTCCATTTGAGCTTGACATCCAGCATCATACCCAAATATTTGGCAGTATTTGCATGAGGAATGACTTTTTCATTAATGTAAACTGGAATATATTGGATTTTCTTGTTAGTGAAATTCACATGCACAGACTTTGTATCATTGAGTTTAATGAGCCAATGATTTGTCCATGTGTTCACTTCATCAACTGCTCTTTGTAGTTTTTCTGTAGACTCTTCAACTTTTTCTGCAACTGAAAGAATTGCTGTGTCATCTGCAAATGTAGCTATGGTAACCCCTTCTGGCTTTGGAATGTCACTTGTGTATAGCAGGTATAAGAGAGCTCCTAGTACACTACCTTGAGGTACCCCAGCTTTAATTTGCCTTAATGTGGAGTATTCATCATCTATCTTTACTCTAAAATATCTTTCCTCCAAGTAAGACTTCAGTAGTTGGCTATATTCTGATGGTAGAAACTGATCTAACTTGTGGCACAAGCCTTCATGCCAAACTTTGTCAAAGGCTTGTGCTATATCTAAGAATACAGTAGAACAAACTTTTTTCTCTTCCAGACTTCTTTCTATTACATCTGTTTGCTGCGAAATCCAAACTGATGTAAAGGTATAAGCTGTTGTTCTTGCAGAATTGGCTTCAGTCTTGCTAATAGTATTCTTTCAAAAAGTTTTGATAGTATTGGTAGAAGAGATATTGGTCTATAGGAGGTTACTTCATTCTGAGGCTTTCCTGGCTTTGGAATCATTATAACTTCAGCTACTTTCCATAGGCTTGGCACATATTTCAAGTGGAAGGCTGCATTGAATAAATGACACAATTTTACAATTGCTTTTCTAGGAAGATGTAGTAATATTTCTCCTGTAATAAGGTCATATCCTGGTAATTTCTTTTTTGCCATGTTTTTCATTTTTTTCTGGATTTCTCATGCAGAAGTTGAAGGGATATTATCTGGAAGTCTTGGCTTTGTGGTTCTATCTATCTCATCATCTGGAGTTCTGCTTTCATGAGCAGTAAATGTTTTCTCTAAATGATTGGCAAATAAGTCTGCTTTATCCTTATTGCTGTGAGCCCATGATCCATCATATTTCCTTATTGGAGCAACTTGTTCAACTGGTCTCTTCAATTTTCTAGTTGCTTTCCATAGTGAATAGTTGGTACTGGAGTCATTACTGAGCTCTTCTAGGTAAATATTAATATCCTGCTGTCTTAAATCCTGTATCAATCATCTTAAGTTATTAGTAATCCTATTCAAATCGGTCTTTATTCTTGGGTTTCTTGTCATTTGCCACATTCTTCTTGCTCTTCTTCTTTCAACTATCAGCTCTCTGACTACTAGTGGATAGCAATTACCTTTGATCTTGCTCTGAAGTAGAGGTGTATTTTCCCAAGCACATTGTTGAATGTTGGTCACAAATTCCTGCACTTCATATTCAAGGTCTTCAATTGTTTGTATGGGTGTATTCAAATCAGTTCTATTTTTAATCATGTTCCTAAATTCTTCTATGTTAGTATTTTTATTCATAAGTTGCAGTGCTCTATCTTTTTTTACAGCAGTACTATGAATTATTAATACAATTGTTGAATGATCAGAGTTCAGATCGAATTCTTCTCTAACATCTATGGAATTTGATGATATGTTCTTTGTGATGAAAACGTCTATCAGGTCTGGAATCTTAGCTCTATCTGTTGGCCAATAGGTTGGCTTTCTTGTTGAGTGAACTTCGCAATTATATTCATCAATGGCCAGCTGCAGCTCCTTTCCTTTGGTTGTAGTTAATCGGGAGCCCCACTTAGTATTCTTGGAATTGAATTCTCCACCAATTATAAATTTTCCTGTGAAGTTCTTAAGGAATTCACTGTATTTTGGTTTCTTCAAGTTGAAGCGAGGTGGGCAGTAGACAGCTGCTATTCTTACCTCTCCTGTTGGATGACCAGATAGCTTAGCCTTTATTGAAATTGACTGGAATTCCTGTAATTCGATTATCATGAATTCATTGTGGATGATTTCTTCTCTAACAATAACTGCACTTCCCCCTCTACAACTATTGTTGGGATGTATTGCATGGTATGTTTTGTAACCTCTAATTTTTAAATAGGATTATTTATTGAAGTGCGTCTCTGAGATAAGGCAGACATCAATTTTATGTTCTGTAATAATAGCCAATTTTTATATATTTTCATATTTCTTGTAGACAGCTTCCTTTGCATTTTCTAATTACTCTAGCCTAGATAAAATTGATTTGTTGAATTCATCTTGCCCCAATAGCTGCTCAAGAATTAACTGGAGTTGCGTAGCTATGTTCAATTTGAAATTTTCACCCAAGGTATGAGGTATGAACTGGGATTTTTCATCTATTTTTGTAGCTGATACATTTTTTAGCCTATCAGCATAAGGTTGGTTTCCAGTAGCCCTATCAATATTAAATTTTCTTTGAGGTACCGCAGCTTTGTTATCTTCTTTGTTAACATGTGGTACAGATTTAGGTTGAATCTTTTTATTTCGGAGCGCTTGTAACTCTTGTGCTACAACGCATCCCTACAACGCTGGGTGTTCCATACCACAATTGTAGCATTTGGGTTTGGCTTCTTTTGGTTTTGTACAATCGATGGTAAGGTGGAAACCTGCACATTTCACACATCTGGATTCCTTTTTACAGTATTTTCTTGTATGACCCCACGCTTGACAGGTCTTACACTGGGGAAGAAATTTTGATTTTTTGACCGGGCAAATCTCAACCTTCATGCCCATAATTACATTAATATCATATATTTTATTTATGCTCTCTGAATTTTCGAAAGTGAGCATAAATATTGGAAGAGGGTCTTTTGTCTTCCACTTCAATATATTCACAACTTCTAAGATTTTAAATCCTTTTTCCTGAAGTTCTCGTTTTATATCACCTGGATCGCAAGTGCTATGTAACTTCTTGGCAATTACACTGATAGGTCTTGTTTGTTTGTTTTCAAAAGAAGACCATGTAATTTTTTCGTCATTCAATACTGCCGTAGCTATCCTGTAATTGTCCTCAGATTGTACGTTTAGCTTTAGACTACCATTATTCAATAAAGTCACTTTGTAGGAGTCTTTTATCTTGTCATTTAGAATTTTATACACAATTTGATAATCTTGAATATTGTATAAAATTATAGGTGGCGGTTTCAAAATCTTTTCAACTAGTTTGTTGCTGGATAATTGTTTTGGTTCGGCATTCTCTTTTACCTTTTAACTACCCACGTGAAGGGACAATCCGCTTATTAGATGATTGAAATGGAGGTGAATCAGAATGCTCTCTCCTCCTCTTCCTTTGCTTTTGACGAATCCATTCCTTTTCAGCAGATAATTCCTCTTCATCTGTGTGGTAATTTTCTACATTATTTTTTAAGTCACTATTAGAATTATTTTCTAGCGCAGATAACCTAGATTGAATTTGATCGATTTGGTTTCTCAGTGCAACATTGGTATTTTCTGATTGTTTTAATTTTTCATTAGCTTCTTTCCATGCTTTAAGTAATAACTTCTCTGCTATCGATGTCAGTCTAACTTCATGTGGAGTGTATTTGACTTGACTATCTTTCTCTGTTATTGTAATAATATTTTCCAGTTGTTCTCTATTCGACATTTTTTGGCTGTTCTATCAAAGTGAATGTTCAGCACTTACCGGGATGGAGTTGGATTTCCATTCGCGGCGACTAATACGCGCGCGCACACGCACACACACAATCACACGCACTTTTGTTACCCGTAATGCCGATTTTTCCTGACTCAACGATAACCTAATTTTCAACACAATTGAATTTACTGTCTTCAACACGTCCGCTCGCTTTGACTTCCAAACGCTGAATGACAAGTCATTCTACTACAGCAAACTAATCTGTTTACTACTGTAATTTGTTTCTATAATTTGTTTACTACTGTGAACAAAATACATATTTAATATCACAAAACGCGAGAATTTAAAACAGTTTTTGACAATATAACTGACGAGGTGTCCTTGACAGTACATTGAGCAATTCCAACTTGGAAAACTTGGTTGGGCACGATTGGTATGATGAGTTGATATGGTAAAAATTTATTATTATGTATTTATTTATTAGGTATGATGACCTGTTGTTATATCCTTTTTCTTCATTCAAGCATCACATATTTTAAGAAGATTCAGCTTCTTATAATAATGAAAGAAAAAACAATACACACACATTAAAGAGTGTGTAAAAAAAATAAAAAAATATCTTAATATTCACATTCCCCTCAATTTCAGTAGTCATGTTTACAATAGATTATGTTAAAGATTGTCTCTAGTTTTTAAAGATCCTCAATTATTATTGATTGTGCATTTGTGGTCATGGAAAAGAGTAAGACTATAGTGGTGTAATCATAATCAGTAATATAAACTAGACTACAGTCAGACGTAGACTATAGTCAGTAATCACAGACATGTGAGAGAAATGAGCTACTAGGACTGTTTGCACCATGTTTCCGACTATCAATAAATATCATATACAGAGTAAAAGCTCCTAGCTGAACAATCTCACGCAGAACTTCATTCTTAGCAACCCTTCAAAATGCTAAACGCTTCAACTACTCATTATCACCGTTCTTGACTACAAGCAACAGCTAACCTGTTGCTGCTTGCTTTTTTTTCTTGCAAATGACCTGCAAAAGCTTCACAAATTCACTAATCGGTTGCTGATGAGCTCCTTGTCTGATAATCCTTCCGTTCCTTGCAAAATTATGAATTTTCAATCATGAACTGATAGAGATATCACCTAGAAAAAGTTACTTTTATCCACAATACATACTTTTTATCTGTTTGAAGAAAGCTTCTAGTTCACTCCAAAGAAGTGTATACTAACGTCCTTTTTATCTGTTGAGAAAAGGAGAATTTCTTTGAAATGTTTCCATGTTATTCACTTTAACATGTGATATGTTGTCCTATACATCAATATTCAAATCAAGATTGAATCATTTTGTTGTTTATCAAAAACATATTAATAATCATAATATGGCGTCAATCATGGTTAAAAACAAAACGAGTCCAGCCATTGTAGGCCTACGCCAGGACGAGTTTTTGAGGAATACTATTTGACAAAAATATTCTGTTGAATACTACTTGGTTCACATTTCACATTTCACAATTCACATTACTTGAACTCCGAAATTCGTGTTTTTACAAAAATGTCAAATGAGTTTGAGTACGGTCAAGTTTGGCTTGAGAAACTTTCAATCATCACCCAGTCATTACTTTTTATCTGGAATGTTCTAAAATCTATATCATGAGAGTGGTATTATTGATTCTTGAAAACGTTATACGAATATGGAGGTGAAAAATTTTGAATATATCATTTTTAAAATTATAATTGATTTTTTTATCATTCTAATAAATTTCATTCAAAAACAAATCTTCGATAACAGAATTCCTGTCAGAAATCAGAACTCAATTGTCATCATAATTTTAAAGATTTCATGTTAAACAGACAACCAGATGAAAAACGAAAAATACAATAAACCTATGCATTGAAAGTTTCATTCCATTTGAACTATATATTTTGCGTGATGCTTCCCTATCATCACCGGAAGCACAAAATGGGTTGAACTCAAAGTGATGCAAACGTATGACTGTTGAAGGGAAATACATCATCGAGATTATATTACAAAACTTTCCAGTGGCGCATTTTCATGCTCCTTGTTCCGCTTGCATCATTCTCACTAACTAATTATTGACAGGCTTGTTAGTATATGTTACGCGCAAAAGTAAATAGCTTATAAATGTTACAGCTTTTGTGGAGTTGTAGAGAGTTGTTAGCAAAAGGGATGCGAGTTATCACCGGTGGTTCTTAATGAAGATGTCTGAAGTAGATGGAATCTACCAAGCGGTGGCTTGAGTTGGAATCATGACTTTGTCAAGTAATTGGCACTTGAGACTTGAGACTGCTTCTAGCATCTTGTTTCTTGAAGTGCAGCAATGATAATAATGTCGGCTACATGTGTTCTACGTGTACTTTTAGGTTGTGTTGGTCCTTTTTGTTCTATTCGAGAAGAATTTCATAGAGGATGCTAATTAATTGAGTACGTGACAACTCTTACGCCACAAGCTCATTCAGCTTACTTAGTTACTGCCGCCTCTCCGAGTTAAGCATGGGTCTCACACAAGATCACATCTAATTAGTCCTTAATCATGTATTTGATTGCACAAAGTTATTGCAGATACCTTCACCCCCAAAATTTTATGAAAGCTCTATATTAGAGCAGAATCAGCTGTTTTGTTTTCACTACCTGTCTTTGTAAGTGACTTTTGTTGGAATTTGAATGAGTTGCACAGATAAACAAAAACACAAAGCACCAAAAGAATCAAAACTTGAGGTTATAAATGCAAACTTATCTTCAATCCCCTTGAATTTTTTTGTAATTTGTTACTAAAAAGAAACGGATTTTGTGACCCAATTAACGATTTGAGTCAATCTCGTAAGCTTTCATAAGTACCACGTCACCTTTTACCATTCTACATCAAAGACATGTATGAATTAATGATAATTTAGAAGTTTTTCCAAAGCAGTATTGCAAAGCTATAATTTTTTAAGAATTTGTGTACATTTTTCAATTCAATAATTCATTAACTTGTAATGTGAATTTAACGACTTGCAGTCAAATATTCATCAAGAATAAGTAAAATTTACTTACTCTGTAAGCCGAGTAAATTTACTTATAAGTAAATTTTACTTATTCTTAATGAATATTTGACTGCAAGTCGTTAAATTCACATAACAAGTTAATATTAACAACGCAGTTCGTTATGGAACAAGAAATCCAGGAATTCAATAATTCATTTATTACACTGAATTTGCAAGATCTTGTGAAACTCTATACTTGATCCAAGAACTGGTATGTGGTGACCGAAAGCTACCAGAACTTTATAATCCATGAAGTCTTAAGTATGTTATTAATGTGATCAAGAAAATATCACCAGAAAGTTCTTACGGCTTATTTAATTCAATAGCATGAATTCTACTTGATTAATGAATTAAACATGCCTATTGAATTAATAATAATAATAATTATTTATTTGCCAGAACATTTATAAAACAAAAGAAGTTAAATACAAATACATTAAATCAATAAATGTTTCCACATAACAATATGAAATAATAATTCATCCTGGCAAGGGATTAATTCCTCCTACAATCTGGCTCTTTAGCACCTGCAGATGGGACGATAACAAACTGTCCCACCGACAAACTGGTCCATTTCAATTTGCACACTGCCGACAAACTGTCCCAACGACAAACCATCCCACCGACAAGCTGGTCCACATTCCATCTGAGTGGTACAGTTTGACGCTGCATGCAAACGACAAACTGGTCCAAATTAGTTTTGGTCAACGAACGACAAACTGTCCCACCGACAAGCTGGTCCACATTCCATCTGAGTGGTTAAGTTTGACGCTGCATGCAAACGACAAACTGGTCCAAATGAGTTTTGGTCAACGAACGACAACCTGTCCCACCGACAAGCTGGTCCACCTGAGTGGTTCAGTTTGACGCGTCGCGTAAACGACAAAATTGATCATCGATATATCCTAAATATCGATTGTTGAAAGTTGCCTTCAATACATCGATATTCCATCATCCAAGGTCGACATTTCGATATATCGACCATATTTAATTATATCGATATTTTTTAATTTCGTAACAAGTCGTCATTTTCAAGCAAGGTTCAAACCATATTAGTTTTGCCTTGACCAAAAAGAATACGAGAAAAACTACACTTTCAGACTATTTTTTATATTATTATTTATTCAGATTATTTTTATCGTCATGTGTAGGCCTTTAGTTTCATTGATATGATTCCATAGTTTGCGTTTATAGTTTTGCTTTGCCAATATTATTACTTGCTAGACTTTGCTAGTGTACTTGCAAACTACTCTACTTACAAAGGGGTACATACTGTTAAGAATTTGATAATAAGTAAATTGACTTGTCATCATTGACCTGCACCCGACCTGTACTTGCAAGGTCTACTTGCAAAAAATGTGAACCAGGCTTTACTGCGTTGTTATAATGATTGTCTTAAGATAAATAAAAATGCGACTTCCGCATGCAAAGAAAAATCGTTACCTTTGGACCTATTTCGTGGTGTTTTGAAACCCTTTCGGAGCACCTACGCGTCTAGGACCTCAAAAGGTCAAGATAGCAAATTTAACTTTTTTAAATAAACTTTTAATGGAAAATTTTGAAATTCTTGCTTATCACGCATCTAGGGTTTTATCAAACCTGAATACCGAATTTCACTTGGTCTTATTTTTTGGTGTTGTGATTCTAGACTTAAGAAATTGTGATCCAACTAAATTTTCAAAACATGTTAATTTTGGGGTAGATTTTGAAGTTATTTCTTGGGACTCGGGCGCCGGACTCAAAGACCACTCCCCCACCTTAAATACGCTCCTGTTACCAAGCAATGCTGTTCACTCTGTATACTTTGCCGCAGAACTGTGAGTACTCGTCTGTAGAATGCCTAGGCATTATATTCAATGTCTAGACGTCCTACACTGTGCATGTGAAGAACTAGCAAACTCATTTTATTTCATACTTTGCCTAAAATGTTTAGGCATTCTATAGCCGGTAACATATAAATCAATTTTTTGCTGACTTAAATGTATAATATTAATATGTATTCCATAGAGGAGACTTGAATGATTATAATAAACTCATTGGTGGTGTCAGACACAAATACCTCTTGCCATAATATATTATTTATTCTCTCTGACACAAAATTCGTAATTATAAAACCGGAAAAACTAGTACTGGTATTTAATATCAATTTTATTAATGGACTATTTATAGAATAAAGCATTTAGTCTATGTTCAACTGTATTGCCATATTTTCATTTTTTGTATTATAACTTTTACTAAATTTATTTCAACCAATTTGTTGATTTGAACTGGTTTACCTTAGTTAAAGTGATGTTAGTTACCTTAGTTAGTCCAATGTTACAATGGGTTTTGTAGTTATTTTTAAGTTGAATATTGAAGGGATCTTTCATTATTTCTCATTTATTTATTAATGTATGTTATCATATTATGATTAAAAATCTGTTAAATACATTTATTTTGTTTTTTATTTGTGACTACCCTTTACCGTGTGATCTTGTACGGCAATGGCAAAGTATACCACAAGCTATTAGAGAGTAGAGCATGCGAAGAACGGCTTAAATCACCAGTAACGATGTGATACTGTAAAGCCTTCTGAGCGCTATGCAAAACTCTCTATCAATTAATTAGAACAGCCTTACAAAGAACACAAACACATATTATGTGTTGAAACTTTTCTTGCGTACGTAAATGCAGCATGATAGAACTTGATGCACGAGATTATAACATTCATTACATTAATATAATTCAAGTTTTGATACAATATTGTAAGTAGACCACTCCTTTCTGGATAATAATGCGGCACTTAGAGGAACATTTTTTTCTTGGTCATCATTTTTGTCAGAGAAGCCCGGAAGCTATTTCTATCAGAATGATAATTCTAAACTTTTGTGTACAAGGCCGGTATTCCACTATAACATAGTAAATTATGTTGTAAAATATCTTCCATTATAAAGGCTCTTACAAGAATATCTTTGACAGTAATAAGCCAAAGGTCGCCATCACAGCGAAATCTAACCCCATAGGGGCCAGGGATCGTAGGTCTTCCCAGATCTAACCCCATATTCAGTAATTTTTCAATTTATTTTATAAAATATAATGACAAATTATTAAATTTCATAAAATGAATTACTTGTATTGAATAAATAAAATACTCAAAAAAAATTGCAGAACAATAAATATAAGACGAGACCAATTTATAATACTAGACCCTTTTATAATTATTGTGTGATGGTGACCTTGGGATTATATTCCACTATAAAAAATTTGATAAAATATATAAACATATCTAACCTCAAAGTTCTTCAGTATACTTCATGTAATGCCAAACTATTAAATGTCATGGATTAGAATACTTTGAAGAAGTAAATACGTACTTTATAAAATATGGCATTTTACACTTTATAAGTTTATGTGTATGGCCTTTTAAATATGGCAATTTACAGTCAAAGAACTAAAAGAACCTTTATAAGATATTTTATGGTTTAATACCGGCCATAGGATACTCTCATTATTCTGTGCACATCGCACACAATAAAACTAGGCCTAACTGGACAATTATATTACAGTAGAGTCTACAATAAGCTATATTTTTCAATACACAACTTCCTATAGTTCCTATAATAACCAATTTCATAATTATGTGCGAAAGCTCCTTGCTTAGTATGTGTTGAGATGAAATATTTCACGTGTTAAATCACTGTGATCTTTCAGTAAGTAACTAAATTTTTTGTTCACTATTATTGAATAAAATAGAAATGCTTCATAAAATATTGCGAGCTAAAAAGTAATCAGTTTATACTGAAGACTTCCGCAATGGCGGATATTGACAACAGTATTTAATAGCTGATGGAAATCGATGAATGCTACTGTACAAAAATATCAGTCACCACCGGGAATCGAACCACGGACCTCCCAATTGCCGGTTGGGCGCCTTAACCACTAGACCATGGAGACCTTTCTGCATAGCAGCATTCATTTTTAACTTGGCCATATCGGCTCGTATCTCACAAGTTAGTTCGAAGTTACTGACAATTGAACAAACTGACAAATTTACTTAAACAGAATTTATTAATTTCGAATTCCTTTAATTGCTATCAGTTTATACTGAAGACTTCCGCAATGGCGGATATCGACAACATATGCAGAAAGGTCTCCATGGTCTAGTGGTTAAGGCGCCCGACCGGCAATTGGGAGGTCCGTGGTTCGATTCCCGGTGGTGACTGATATTTTTGTACAGTAGCATTCATCGATTTCCATCAGCTATTAAATACTGTTGTCAATATCCGCCATTGCGGAAGTCTTCAGTATAAACTGATAGCAATTAAAGGAATTCGAAATTAATAAATTCTGTTTAAGTAAATTTGTCAGTTTGTTCAATTGTCAGTAACTTCGAACTAACTTCTAAAAAGTAAATAAATTAAAGATTAGACCTATCTATGATCCTAATTCTCTGAACCTATAAGTGATCGTATAACAGCGGCCTTAGAGCGAGCATACATGAGTAGTTTTGAATTAAAAAAAAATTCTATGATGTTTGAGAATGTTTTAGGTTTTACGAGTTTCTTGACTGCAAGAAATTTGACTGCCACTGCAATTTACAGTCAGATTTGTGAATTTGTGATGTATATGGTGAAAATGTCATGTCTGATTGTCTGTAGCCTACAAATGGTTGATCTTTGGCGAGTAATTTTTTTGGAAGGAAGGGATAATGTGCACGATGATGAGCGAAGTGGCCGACCTCGACGACCTACTGCATTGCTGCTGTGCAAGCCATTGTTGAATCCGACAAGCGCATCACAGTATCACATTCGAAATCATGCATCAATTGCCACCAAACATTGAATTAAGCCGTACATCTGTGTACAGCATTATGAAGAGCTTCAGCTGTCAAAGGTTTGTGCGAGGTAGATGTCTCGCTTACTGAATGACGTGCATAAGGAGCAGCGAAAATCGTTAACACTACTTGGTTTAAACCAATGGCGGCAAAATCGTATGCAGCTGGGCTAAAAAAGCTACCGAATAGATATGAAGAGTGCTTGAAAAGGGATGGTAACTATGTTGAAAAATGATATACAGAATTATAATCAATAGTTTTGAAGGTGTTCAGATTTGTTTTAAGTTTTTTATTGGATAGGGAAACTTATTTTATGAATACTCCTTGTAATATCGATTTCCCCAATACATCAATTATTGAAGAATCGATATCTCCAACATACCAATTATTAAAGAATAGGTAGTTCGATATGTTGGTATATCGATAGCTTGGCCAGATAAATATATTGAACATTTCTTCAGTGAACGACAAACTTTCCCACCGACAAACTGGTCCACATTCCAGAGTGGTACAGGTTGACGCTGCGCGTAGACGACAAACTGGTCCAAATCAGTTTTGGTCAACGAACGACAACCTATCCCACCGACAAACTGGTCCACATTCCAGAGTGGTACAGGTTGACGCTGCGCGTAGACGACAAACTGGTCCAAATCAGTTTTGGTCAACGAACGACAACCTGTCCCACCGACAAACTGGTCCACATTCCAGAGTGGTACAGGTTGTCGGTGCGTGCACACGACAACCTGGTCCAGAAAATCTGGACCAGGTTGTCGTTGGTATGCTTTGTCGTTGGTATGCTTTGTCGTTGGGATGGTTTGACGGGGTCCCCTGCAGATAGTCAAATCAATTTTCTGAATTATTGGAGGAGTAATAAATTGTCACTCAATCAATCTTCAACCGATACTCACTCTGCTATGGTCAATTAATTGAACTAGTATTTCCAGTGAAACCATATTCATATGAAAGCATTTTCAGTAAACCATTGGACTCCTCATTCACATACAGTAGAAACAATTAGTCTGGGCGCGTGGCTCTGGTTTCACTACTAGCCGTCCTGTTAAAAGTTGACTAGTTGACCTTGAAGACATCTGCAGCGTCGCACGGGCCACATGTTTTTAGAAATGAGCGATAAACACTCCCCTCGCCATGGCTGACTAACAAACGGCCGTGCGCCCAGACTAATTGTTTCTACTGTACCTTAGTCCTCTATCACCTAACTCAGATAAGAAATTGTCAATGATTCAACTTTTCAACAGATACTCACTTATTAACTTAACTTTGGTTGAGTAATAGACTAGTACTTTTGATAAAACCCCATTATTATTATTATTTCCTTGTTATCTCGCATTTGCGGTTAGTTCTTTGGATGAAGGGGCATTGACATGCAACCTCCATCTCATGACTACTATTATCATTTTGTACATCAAGGGATTATCGACTACATTGCAGTATTTGGCGCACTATGCGTGATGTATCCAACAGAACAGACTTCTGCATTTTCTCCATCAGAGTCTCTGTAAGGCCAATCGATTTACAGCTCTCTACAGCTGACTTCAGCATCAGTCCTCCCACACTTATTACTATTGGTACTATCCTTGCACTGTTTAATCCATACATATCTTTCAGCTCAAATGCTAGCTCCTGGTACTTTCTTAATTTCTCACCTCTTGTTCTCTGTGAATTATTATTATTATTATTATTATTATTATTATTATTATTATTACTAATATTATTAATTATTATTATTATTACTAATATTATTAATTATTATTATTATTATTATTTGGTGGAATGAATTAGATTTTTCTCGTTCACCTATCTTAGTCACCTACCACTAAATTTAAGTAAAAAATTGTCAATGAATTATTCTCCCTTCACTTGACGATGTTAAGTGGTAGATGAGTATTTGTTGTGAAACCATATTATTTTTACAAATAATTTGGATTTTTCTTATTCACCTACCTACGTCTTTCACCACCGGATTTACCAACAGTACTCGGATGCATTTTTTTAAATCAATTTATTGCAGGCATATGAACTGGTCATGATGGGCAATGAAAGACTTCCAGGTAACTTTAATTCCTCATATCCTGTTGTTTGCCAACTAAGGCGAATGTGACACTCAAATGGCACAGAATAGCAGCAGCTTTTCAGGCGGCTAACGACACAGCTGGATACAATACAACGCCTGGTAATTATTTATTTTATTAGCGGTTTAAGCGCAACGAGTTAAACAGAAGAGTGTGCAGCAGTGTGCCGTTGGCCGTTTGTCGTCGTTGGTTGGTCGTTTGCGCTGTCTTTACGATCGAGACGACGATAAAGGAGCGCGCATCTTTGCCTCGTTGTATCCGCTCAAAAGATCTGTGCACGAATCGTCGTCTTCCGCTGCTTATTCCTTCGATAGCGAAATAACGACCCAGGAACAGTGAGGGGAAGAGAGTAACATAGAATGTAATCAGATTACGCCTGCAGTGTTCTCTTCACACCGTTCTCTCTGTGAGTGTCTGTGTGTGTTCCTATGCTGTTGCTGCGGGCCGGAAATCGGGTCTGGCTCACCCGGCAACGCGCGCTAATGGAGGCCGCACTCGGTAATCCGCTTCCGCGCGCTAAGACGTCGTAACGCCCTCTCGCAATCATATTCTCTCCATTCAGCCCGTTCTTGCCCTCGAATTACCACACAAAAATGCAATTTTCGTATACTGTCACTCACCTTCAACCCTTCTCTTCACTCCTATCTGCCTTTTCTCTTCCAATCCAGCATTATACTTGTACATTTAAGACTGTCTAAGGGCTTTATTATATGTGACATTATCATATTATGTGACTGCAACATGAATTATGATAATATTCTTTCATTAAGTTGATCTATTGGCAATTGATCTTCAAATGGAAAGTAGCTCTTAATGTCCACCTACTTTGGGTGCACTATATCGCTGATATTTTTACTGATACATGACTGTGCTAAATATGAAGAGAAAAGGAGGGAAAAAGCCTACTGTATAAGAGAGGCACGTAAAGGTAAAATTTGGAGTACGTTTATAACATCATTTTTTCGAACAGCGATTAGTAGTAAAAGTATGAAGAGCTGAATTACCTATGTAGCTGATAATAATGGAGATAAGTAATATTCTGCATTTCCTACTATAGGAAAGGACAATAGATCATAGCAATATATGAAAATATATAAAGCAATTTATTAATTTTAGGGAAGTTCAATTTCAGTAGGAGTCTAATCTCGAAGAAAGCAGAAACCATAACCCGTTGATATATTAATTCAACACATATATTTATAAACAATAAATAAAGGGAAGGTAAAGACGATTGGCTTAGCACAAATTATTAATGTGTATAAGAAACAAATACCTATCTTATTTGTAATACGCCTAATCTCTAGGGTCTTCATTATGTACAAATACTGCACTGAAATTGGGAATCAACCCAAAGATCGATGACATTCTGTTCGTAAATCATGAATTCTCCAATGCAATACAATTAGAACGGCTTCTGGAAATGAATGATTTCCTATCAATATAATTAATTCATCAATTCATAACACAAAAATTACGCGCAATTTTGAAAAGTACGAATCAGTTTTGTTCATGACATCCGCTTTATTCAAACAGCTCACTGATGTGGTACTATTTACCTTTACCCATATTCTCGGTAACCCAGCACAGGGAAGAGAGTAATAATTGAAGCGAGGAAATCAATTTCCTGTCTGAAAATATTCTCGTCTTGTTAACGAGAGAAAAACTTTATTCGTTACAGATTTTTCCGGAAATTGGTAACACATTCATGCCATTATATTGCACGATGTTTTCTCATAAAAATGCAGCTAGTGGGAAATCATGAAAATTGAAACACATAACAATCGATACGAAGTGATAATTAGTCTTCTCTACAAATGATTCATAAACCAACTTAGAATGTTATATTCTGATTTAGCTCAGCTAGTCAATTTTTCAACGACAAATGATTATGCTAATCCTATAATGCAGGTAGATTTTTCTGTAGAAATTTGAATTTTGACCGTTTTTATTTTTTCTCGTTTATCTTTACTGATATCAGACGATAATCGGAAATAGCCGGAGCCATCTGAGCAGAAAAGTTTCAAATAGTTTAACTAATCAACTAAGTTTAATTTGATTATTATTAGTTGAATTCAGTTTCACAATGGACATCCAATATTTCATAAAATGAATTATAATACTCAATACTATATAAACTATTATTTTAAATTATATGCTAACAGAGCCATAAAACTGGATTACCGAATGAAATAAATAACAAATTTTGACTAATTAAATAATGACTGGATGATTGAAGCGAGAATGAAAACATTCTTGAGAGTAGATTTATATGCTCCCGTTTTATTTAGGTTACTTACTACGGAAAACTCTCGCGTAAGATAGTACAGTTATAATATTAGATGAATATTAATATTCAAAGCCAATCAATATTTAAGAAGTTTCAAACAAAGTTATATCAGTTCGGTCTGTGCTATTAAGTATAGGCCTGCCCTTAATTAACATGATGAGCCTTGATTGAAGGTACTATTATAGTAACTATTTGACAAAAACTATATCATTTTTGAGATAGGTTCTCTGTGCTATCATATTATTATGCCAAGTGCTAGCATATTATTTTACATTGGCCATAAAAGTAGGAAATACATTTTCTGAGCAGAACAATTCGCGGGAGAGAAACCTTGTGGTGATCTGGCCATTGTCGGAGATAAGAGCCGAAGACCCAAGCCTTCGCAGTTTGGCTAGCTAAGCCTGACAGAAAAGACCTCATCAGGATTAGGCCCAGAGTCCCCTTAGCATTTCCCCCTTCTTACCCTTGGTCCTGTCAACACGTTACCCGTGGCCACTGGCATTAAGACCGCTTTTGAAATTACCTGGACAGCCGCTTCTCTGTACTCTGCCTTACAACTCCCTCTCCCCTCCCTCTCGATCTTGGAATTAGTCTTCGGTGTCTTCGGCTTCAAATTCTCTTCAGACCATTCTCTTCGCTCACAAAGAAAGGGTCAGTATCAAATTTTCAGTTGTCATGTCTTATCAAGAGCGTTTCTGGACTTGGAAGATGTCATGTTATCTTACTCTGCTAACTGCCATGATCCTACGCTGTATTATCACAATACATCATCCAGAAAATGTGATGTTACTATATCAATGATATCACAAATTCAAACCAACATAGCTGTCACTGCAATTGGTCTTACACAGTTGATCTGATGGAGGAAGATATACGATGAGAAAATAAGGTGATTGTTTATCAGATATTGGTGATATTTCTTCATATTGTATAATTTTGAGTATTTTCAAGAATCTAAGTATTGCTCTCCCAAGCTCGTACAGTATTGCGTTGTCAAACTTTTTGAAGTAATATTCATATTTTATAGATGAAAATCTAACGTGTTGTATCCTCGTTTATACTACCGTTTTATATTATTCAAGATATTATTTAAATTTCATTTTCTCAAGAAACTCGAGATCTAACTAGATTTTTAATGATTTAGATGATTCAACTAAATTTCTTTGATTCTCAGACCTTTTACCTTGATAGATTACCAAATATTATGATAACTATAACAATAGAGCTTCCCGCTAAGTTTTACTGTTGAGTTAACCCAAACATTGTTGTCTGTGACTTTCGAGATATTTATGTTTTGGATGTTAAGGAGGAATTCATTCAAATTCAATAATGTCAAAGCTTAAATTGAAAAGCATTATATCTAACAGAAAAAGGTAATTTTTTTAATACCTTTCAGTGGAAGATGTTTTCCTTTTCTATAGCAAATAACTTTTTAATCCAAATAGTCCACCTGCAAGAAGAAAAAGAAAGAGCGAATTAGTTGGTTGAGCACGTTATGAAATGAACATAGAGATAATTATGCTTATACATTGAAGTAACCAAAATAAAGTTTGAGGTGCGTACAATACTTATTGCCTTCTTCGCCTTCTCAATCATCTGTGTGTAGTGAACGTTCTCTTTCTAGCCTCTCTTTCCTACCTAACATACTCACATACATTGTGCACATACATTTTGGTAGGTTTTCTACTTAAAAAGTCCAATTTGTATTTATGAAACCAAATCAAATTCATGTTTATTTCAAACAAAAAATAATGTGTGCAACAAACTTTCAGTGTAAAAATAATAAAAGGATCACTCACATAAAAAAATAAATATAAACTACTACCACTAAAAGATGAAAAAAAATACGAAGTAGTCAATTCCTACATAGGCATTACTGCCTGTGCGCGGGAATGAGTCTACAGGAAGGTCACACTCGATCAATAATATACGATTACTAGGTGTTATGAAAGTATGTCAATAGAAAAACCTTTAAGAGCCTTTTTTACAGTATTAATTAATAATAATAAGCGTATGGCTTTTAATGGTGGGGAGACCCTTACGGGTAGTTCCACCTCGCCGTTTGTGCCATGTTACGGGGAACATGGTGGACCTACTATTTTAGGTGGGTTCCGAACCACCGGGTAAGTGATAATAAAGCTTGTAACATCAAGTCATTGAAGCACGGTCACCCATCCAAGCGCAGTCTTGAGCGGTCGTGACTAAATATTATTATTATTAATACAGTATTAATTGATTTAGTATCATGTATAATTATAATTATCATTGTATAATTCGTGTAAAATTAATTATCTGACATCCACCCCCGTGCTGCATACCAAGGCTTCCTGCTGTTCTGCTGCACTGACAAAGGACAAAGTCACTTGACAAAAGTTGTATTGCATTTTATAATTTCTGTTTGTTGTGTGCTTTGTTGAAATAAATAAATAAATTATTATTATTGTCATTATTATTATTATTATTATTATTATTGTCATTATTATTATTACTATTATTATTATTATTATTATTATTATTATTATTATTGTTATTATTAGTCAGTTCCAGGCGGTCTCTAGGTTTGGAGGTGGTTTTAGCCAATAGTTCATGCTCATGTACATGTCAAATGGCAAAACGCCTTAATAAAAGAAAAAAAAAATATTATTCAGTAATTATTAGTTTAAGAGAGGAGCAATAGTTTATTGTTCATTAGCCTAAACTTCACCTATTCATAATTTCTTACAGTGTATCCTTGGATACTATTCCTTCTCATTTCTGTCCACTACCTTTGTTTCATTACTATTTGGCTATAATCCGAGGGTGCGAAGAAAGAGAGTATAGAAGTAGTTGGGAGCTTATGAGATGTAGGATCTAGACGATAATAGTGTACGGAGAAACATAGAATTGCAATTTCGCGTGATGGCCGAGTGAGTGAGTGTCAGACGGAGTTTTGGGCTGTTTCATTAGCGGCCGTCGCCGCCGCCGGTGGCGATAAGCGGGCTGCCTCGTAGCGCCGTCTGATTTATTGCGCCGTTATTTACACGAAAGCAGATAAAAGGACAAATTGTTATTGTTGCAGCAATAATTAACTGCAGTCGCGAGTCCACGGCCACGTCGCTTGATCTACGAGCTTTCGTTTCCTTCATCCTCTTCCCCGACCCCTTCACCCATTGCTCCCCGTTCCACCATCAAACACCTAGCGATTTATCGACCCCCACCCTGATTTATTTACACTTTTTCTGCCGTCCTACACGCCCACACGTTTAGTTATTTATCGCGCCTCCACCCTTTCTTTCATTCTTCTTTCTGCATCGACTTCACTACAAAATCAAACGGTCCGGATAACATCGCAATACCGAACCCCAAACATTTCACCAACCATTCTGCCAAATGAACTTTCGCCCGAAAACCAACAACCCCCAATTGCAATACTATACCCGTAAGCCGTTACTCATACTACAAACATTTGTAACTTGTCATCTTGTTATTGATGTAGCCGGCCACAAAGCCACCAATCACACGCCTGTCATTGGCCTCAATTGTAATGACAAATTTGAAGCACAATTCAGGGAAACATCAGCCAACTAACAGATGCGGTATCACCGATGAACAATAAATCTCCCTAAAAAGTTGGATATCTTTTTGGTAATCGTGACAATTTTCAATGTTTGATTACTTGATATGTCAACTAGGAGATAACATTTTCTTACAAAATAAGCAATGATAAATTCGACTTTTTGACAATTCTGACTAACCAATAAATGTACAATCCACAGAATAGTGTACTAAGTGTGCGGAGTAGCATATATCTATCTGCTGAGAGACAGAGTTAAGTATAACTCGGAATAAATAAAAAACATTTTAGGTGTAATTTGTGGTAATTTCAAAATTCTTTTCAAGCACACGTCTGGCTTTTCCAGCCGAACATGAACAACGAATTTCAATGTTTTTGTATACCTAATACCTGAGATAAGCTGACATAATAGTCAGCTAATCTTTCTTACTATGCAACTACTGTCCCATATTCATATTTAAATTATTTAAATGTTTATAAACTGAAGATTAGGCCGAAATTTCATCAAAAACTGTCACACTTGAGGTTTCCCAGTGCCAAATCACTTCCTTCAACTAATTTATACGTGCTTATTAGAATTAAATAATCATTTCTCCCATCAATTTCCATCAAAATTTTACTATTTACACTTTATAGCATTATCGAGTGCTCTGAATTTAATAAGTTTTATGATCGTATCAAAAATTCCGTAGATTAACTGTAAAATATGCCATGAACCATAGGAGACGTCCAAGTCTCTTGGAATGCTCTTTCATTTTTATCAAGATCGGTTCAATAGTGCTCGAGTACCTAATTGATATACAAACATAAAAAGCAGGTCGAATTGAGAACTTTTTTTGTAAGTCGGTTAAAAATGGTCAATAAATATGAGGATTAGAATTCATAAAAATTTTAACTTTGAGATGAAATTTTCCCACAAAATTAGCTATTTAGGCACTTTGCATTGTTGGCAATTCAGACCAACTAATTTTGTGAACTTCATCTACAACAGTGAACTGAGTGTGTAAAGTAGCATACTTCAGCTGAATGATAGTGATAGGGAGGGGGCAACTCGGATTAAATATAAGAAATTGAATTAATTCGAGTAACCTTTGCAATGCAATTGTGAAGAATATTAGCCGAGTGTGTAAGTGAAGTATGTGAGTGGAACCAATTCCGGTTATGACCTCAACAATCGGACCCTTTAGAACGCGAAAATTAATATGTTTTGTTCCACATATTGGATCGTCCTTGTTTTGTTTAGGAGAGATATGTAGATCGCCATTGCTTTTCTCAGTAAGTTAACAAAGTTGCATGAGGCTATAAGTCATAAGACGAGTACAAATAGTTGAAGGAAAGAATATTTACTTTGCATTGAGCCGCAGAGCCACAAATTTAATTTATGAATAATTTTACCGACAAAAAGAGATAGAATTCACTAAAAGTAAAACATGCTCCAATAAAATAGAAATATGATTAAATAAATAAATAGGACCTGGAATAATTATTGCATATAATTGGAATAATTATTATGGAAGCAATAATCCACTAAAATGAAATATTAATCTTAAAATTATTAATTTTAAATATTAAATTAAATATTAAATAATAATCCACTAGAAATGAAATATGGTTTAACAAAAAATAAATATTCATTCAATTACATCACTGAATAGGGACCCGAGAGGGATAAGAACAAAAAACGATTGATATTTATTGAACAGGGAGCTGCATGAAATTATAATTATGGATTATTGCCATTGGACCAGGAATAACAAATAATCATCAGTATTCCAAGTTCACTACGAGGCTTCATTTTCTTACACGGATTAAATTCCATTCATAACCAAATAACAATGTCTGAGAGGATTTCTCAGAGAAGATCGAGTTGGTGAGATGTAATGGCAATTTCCCTTGGAGTGGGGACTCTCAAACTCCAAGAGCCAGCAGCCGATCTTGACTGACAGTTGTGCCATCCTCTGTTGCCAGGGAGACCGCTCAGTCAAGGTCTCACTATAAATACTGTTGTGTAGTGAGGTCTTGGCTCCCCCCGCCTTCGCGCCCTTGAAGCTTTGATCTTGCACGCGCGTCACTATACTCACACGCACATTCACCAGCACATTCCACGAACTACCCTGTTTTTGAATATTGTCTCTCAGTTGGAGTGTGACTCCTTGGTAACTATGGAAAATTATAACAAATTCGCTGAAATATTTGGCAATGTTGCCAGATTTTACGACAGTAGAGATTATCTGGCGAAAAGTGGTGATGCCCAATGTATAAACTATCTATTTCTGGTTATGAAACATTTAGTCACCAAAACACTAAAATGATTCTTGTTTTAGGTAAGAAGAGAAAACTATCTGTTCTACTATCTGCATCGTGTATTCTTTATTGCTGTATAATAGTGTATGTATATGGCGTGTAAGAGTGTACAATATGGATCGATATTGTGCAAATATTATAAAATAAATAAATAAAATATTGCTGCAAAATTTCAAATAACTATGCAATCCACAATTTTTAATAAAAAAGGAAATTAACAATGAAAGGTAATTTTTTTTAAACAGTAGTCAACTGAAATTGATTAGCCCGAGATAAGAATAATCTACTTCAGGCGTAAAAATGTACAGTATTTCAGGGGTGCTCAATTGCTCATGACGCGGCTTTTTGTTGAGTAGCTTTCCGCTAATCAACTAGTAACTGCTAAGGAGAGTGAAGTTGTTTAAACCTCTTTCAGAGCACTCGCTTAGCGTCTCGCTAAGCTTGAATAATAACTTCCTGCACAAATCCTAAACATAACTATTTTAACTAATTCATATTCAATAGTATAGTAATAATTATAAATCTATTGTCATTAATTGGCATTCTATCTGGTCACTTCGTAATATATTTTTGAATGTCGTCACGTTAAACACGGTTTTAATCAACTTAATCTACTTAACTACTTTTATAAACTACTGAGTGCTAAATACAAAGTTATTTATTGATAGCCAGGAGTGTTTCTAAAATTTCTACAGTATAGCTGGTCACTTATAATTTCACTTATTATTATATCACCTCATCGAATACAAGCAAAAAAAATTGTCCAATTTCATTGACACATCTGTCAATTTCTTTGAATTTTAGAATATATTAACCAAAGTACAGAAATTCTGTAGAATTAGTGTTCACATTTTGAAACATTACAAGGATTGGGATGAATTGGAAAAGACTACTTCTACTATTTCAGTCGAAAACACGAACCAATTATTGAGAAATTTCTAGTTTTCAGTGTTTAATATAGCTCTGCTATTAAGAACTCTCTGCTAATAGCTCTGATAAAATCAACGATATTTTTCATTTAAGCCCATCAATAGATAGAAAACGTCCCTCAATTCAGGTCTCTATTGAGAACATACGAATAAGAGATTCGAATGATAGATATTTAAGAGAGGAGTTTTCATATGTATATCATTCACACGCAAAATGAATTTTCTAAGTATTTTTTGAAAGCTTGCAAATATTGATTCCAAATCCACGCCATGATAATCTATTGCAACCTCTCACGCTGACTTTAAAGACGTAATTCGACTTTAATAATACTTTCTATTAAGTTAGACCTGCTCTTGTTTAATTTCCTCTCTCATTCCTTCCTTCTCGGTAGTGAGTGCTCATGTGCGTGCGTAAGTTTTCACGTAGAAAGACGAAGGGTGAATGAAAGAAAACTTCGGGGGTGGTGAGATTGCAAGAAAAAGAAGAAGCAAAAGAAAAAGAGCAACAACAAGAGGAGGAAGAAGAAGAAAAAGAAGAAAAAAGGAAGAAAGTGTGTGGACAAAAGGAGTGCAGGGCTTTCCTGGAAAACGATGAATGGTGATGCAGATGAGGCAAGTGATGGATGACGGACTGGCCAACGCAGAGCCACAGCCACAGGTAATGGAGCACCTGGGTCTTCCATCCTTATCATCAACATCATCATCATCATCATCATCTATCCTCATCCATCCCTCCTCCATCCCTCCTCCATCTTATTATTCTACAACCAAGCCACTTTCTACACCTTCAGAATTTCTCTTCGTGCTACTCCCTGTTACATGTCTTTTGCACTAGTCATATTATGATTTCAGAGTTGTGTTATAGTTCAATCTTAATTTATATTTTAGTTTAAGCACTGGTCCTTCACTCTACTGAAATCGCTTTACTCCACATTCTGCTATAATGTAATGGATTTTATCAAAGGAGAAGACCAAAAATTTGATCTAGTTAGATGAGAGAATAATTTTCAAGAGACCACACTACTAGTGGTTTTATTAATGACGCGTACTATACTAGTGTATTATACATAGTATTTATATTACTCTTTACACTTTTACTCTTACTCTTTACTCTTTACTATTATATTACTCTTTAATACACTTTACTCTCTCTTTCCTCGCCCACAATGTCACCATGCCTATGCAGAAATTATTATTTATTATATTTAATAGATTGTACAAATGCATATTGTATTGCAATATTTGTAATAATAAGTATTCATGAAAATTTATTCAAATTGGAAATTTAATTAAATATTATGAACAAATTTCTAGCGGAAATTTCAAGAAATCTATAATGCAACGCTGGATCAACAGACTGCATATTGGAAAGCATTATTTTCGTAATTCTGAAAATTTGAAGTTGAAAATTTAATTGATTTCTATGAACAAATTTCTAGCGGAAATTTTAAGAAATCTATAATGCAACGCACGATCAACATAACTGCATATTGGAAATAATTATTTAATTCTGAAAATTTAATTGATTTCTATGAACAATTTTCTAGCCGAAATTTAAGGAAATCTATAATGCAAAGTTCGATCAACAGAACTGCATATTGGGAAGAATTATTTTCGTACTTCTGCAAAGAAACACTCTTATTTTGAATCCTGACATTAATGTTGAAATCATGCTCTCCACAAGCAGTTGAAGATCTACATTGAACAATGTAGTCTGAAGGGGGTCTTTCCAGTTTTATGAACTCAATTTTATGTTCAACTGAATGTTAAGGGCATTCTGTTTAAAAATTATTCTTTTGTTGGAGAATACTGCTTAGTCCAGGTGTCTATAATAGTTGGTAGCCTTTTGTCAGTTTACTGCACAAGCTCACAAATTGGAGAAAGGAAGACCTTTTTCGCTGCAAAAAAGCTGATAAATCACTGATGACTTTAATTTTTTCTTCAACCCTATCCATCCTGAGTTTAGAGCCTGAACGTGACATTGTTAACAAAGACAACAAACTTTTATTCAGTATTTGTGAAAACTTTTCCCATAGTCTGGAAATGTATGACATGTTGATTTATATTAAGTATACCTGTCACTGTGTGACTCAATCACGTCACCTTTCCGTTTATTAATCTTTTTTATGTATTGTTTTAAGTCACTTATTTATTCAAAGCACAGGTGAAACATGCAAAAAGCTGAAAAACAGAAACAAATTCACACAATAAGCGAAAATAAATTGTAAATAATTCTGTAATATTAGTATAATATGATACATGAATAATTGTTGGCCAGTTTTAATTCACTTGTTTATTCAAAGCACACATAACACATGCAAAAATATTAAAATCAAAAACAAAACAACACAATATACGAAGAGAAATTGTAAACAAGTCTGTAACATTAGTAGAATACATAAGTAATTTTTTGGCATTCTCAAGAGTAACTAGTCTAGTATTTCTGACTCATGTTACAAATTGGGCAAACCTTCTATTGTCAATTAAAACAACTCAGTTGTAGTACTCGTCAAATTATGAGATCGAGGTGAATAATGAAAGGATAGAGAAGAAAAATCCAATTGAATGACATTTTTCAAATTTCCCTAACATCACTTTATGATCATAATCAATAATAATGAGTTGTGATTGTCTCAGGAATTTCTAATTCTCATAAATATTCATTATAATTCACTTTTGTTGATTGTGACCAGTAATGACTGATCAACGATTCGTTGAGTTGTATCGCTTTCTCCCCTCTTTTTTGCTGATGATGTCACATGAGCCAGACACTTGTGCTTGGGTAATGAGGTGACTTATGACAGAATGCAATCTTTGCTTGATTGTATAAATGACGTGAATGAATAAAAAATAATATGCCAGACCGAACAACGGTACTCGTAGATGTGACCGCAGAAGTAGCAGTCAGTCAGTCTTGTCAGAGATAACATTCCAACCGATCACACCACTGCGGCTGTCATTTGGTTGGAAGGACTGAAAAATAAATTAAAAAAGCTCAATAAAAATGGCATTGTTCACACTCGTCAGGACAGAAGGTCAACAACAATCAATTAACCCAAGAGTATAAATAATACAGTATCTCGTCAAGAGTCAAGGTGTTGGAGCGCAGCACACCTTGAGGAGTTTGCAGATCATCATAGGCAGCGACATCCTCCTGTGTGCATTCTTCATTCACAATGGTAGATAAATTATGAAATGACTTTGGACGCATCGCCAGCTACATAAACGATGCATGAGGTGCATTTACGACTGAAGAAGTTTCGACCAAGGTGTTGGCGATAAACGTGACAACCCCTCCCCTCTTCTGCAATCGCTGCTTCCTGCCCCCTGCCAACATTTTTGACGCCGGCAAAGGCGTTGAAGCATGACTTGAACCGCAGCGGGGATCCGCCTTCTATTCTCGCACCTGGCCATCGCAGAATGTCGCCCACGTGGACATCCCCTCACCCCCTCACCATCATAACTCACAAACAACACCCTCAATCAACTGCAACCTCTAGCCGACAGCGGACATTTGAACCTCACACTTTTTTCGCTCATCAATTTAACTCAGGCTCAATGGACAGCTGGGCCGAAATGCTCACTCTCAATTGGCATTTAATGCTCAGTCAATTCATCTTCTGTACCTGACTCGTTTTGGAATTCCTTATATCCAAGGTCCGTAATTTGTTCCTGTTTAGTTTATTAATGATTCTACGTTTTGGAGAATGAGTTTGTCGTTTGTTTGTGAATGATCATTCGTCTTGAATGAAAATCATGAGAAACTTATGCTTGAACACATGATGAATAATTTAGGTATCACTAAGAAGATTCATGAGAGACAAGCCCTATTAATAAAGTGTGACTCACCTAACGTAGGATTCTCACACCAATGTATCCTTGATTCAACCTTGCACTACAATAAAATTATGCTACAAAAACCTCTTCTGAGTTGTCTATGACTTCAAATTACCACTCCGAAAGTATTTAGCTGCTTACCTATTAGCGGATTCTCACAACCATTGTATCCTTGACCGAGTCTCAGTTTTTGATGCAGTATTGTAATAAATAAACACTCTTCATAGAGCTCAACTTACCTCTTTAAAGGTTCTCCTATTGGCATATTCTCACACCAATGTATGCCTTATCCAATCTTGATTTTTAAACAGTTCCACTACTCTAACTTCAACAATAAAAATGATAAGACACTAACTTGATAATGCACCAAACAGCTTATCTCAGAAGAAGAGCAAGGTCAACTCTGAAAATGTTTAGTCACAAGTTTATTAGAGCCCACTACACTTTCAATACATTGCACAATTAATATTGACGTATAGAATAAATATTGTAGTGAAAATATTGTTTCGAATGCAGTATTTTGTGATTAACGTAAAATAAATCAAGATCGTTGTCCTTCAGTTGCCTACAGGCTGAGTTAATCAGACAATTGCGTGACTCGCGAACGCGTGTTATCGTGTTCACAACCAGCACGCAACTAGTAAGCCCCAATGAGGTTCTGCCCAATATATAATAACGATAATAACAATAATAAAGCAAGCGCAAGAATGGGTCTGCGTCTGAAAATGTCAGTCAACTATTGTGCAGTAACACAAATGAAGTAAATTTAACGATATTGTAGAGGTGCAACGTGCGTGCATGTATTAGCGGGTATGTTGATAGGTTCAGGTGTATTGAGCCTGACAAGGAGAGGAGGCGTAAAGTTTAATGTGTAGCCGGTGTAACAGTCGACAAGAAGTTAGGCGCATTGTAGTTGGCACATTGTTTCCAGCCGCTTTGTATCCGCAACAAGCCAAAGTCGGCCTTGGATGCTGGCTGGTCGATGATCCCCTTCCCCTTCCCACACCATCACCCAAACAACCCCTTACCAACATTACACACATAAACGTACCAATCCACTCAAGGTATAGATTATAAGGTAAAGTACATGGTGGAGAGTTATATTGCTCTCGTTTAATAATTGTATTTTTGTAAATGAATCGTGGGTTGTACTATCAGAAAATAAATCAATAAATTTCTCGCTTCTAGGATCCACATGCATGAAAACTAGATACAATCACATGCATGCATTAGCTTCAAGCTAATTTGTCACAAATAAATCAATGACACACGCTTTGGTCCTTCCAAAGTTATTTATTCTTAAATTCTTGCAACTGTTGTTCTCTTTTTTCAATTCCTCCCCCCCCCCCATCATGGTATTCTTTTGTTCTACTCTATGTATCAAATTATAAATCAGAAACATAATTGCAAAATCCTTATAGTTAAACTTAATAAATACAGAATATGTTACATGAATATACCTTTAGAAACCCCACTATAAAAACTGTGTTGGCGTAATTCTCTCGGACGTCTATAATCGTTTATGAGATTTTTTATTTTCTATTATGATTATTTATATGGGCTATATTATGAAATATGGAATACCCCACTATAAAAACTTTGTGTTGAGGTATTTCTCTCAGACGTCTATCATCTTTGATACGAATTTTTATTTTCTATCATGATTATTTATATGGGCTATATTATGAAATATGGAACTTTTAAAATTAATTTTTGCGTTTCTTTGGGATGAATTGTGAAATTTGAAGGAGATAGAAGAACTGTGAGAGTCTTTGTGTTCTGTGAGAAGGAATTCGTTGGAGAGAAGAGGTTATAGAATATAAAGTTGGAAAGTGGAATATAAAATGCTAAGTAAGTGGTGAGAAATGGAATTGACATATTATGGATGGCGTGAATATAGTTGAGTCTGTTGAGTCCCATATTCAACTTGGCACTGGGGATTATTATTATTTGATGTGAATAAAAATTGAGTCAATTACAACTATCTCTCACGCCTTTCAATCGGACTTACTCAACCATTCACACCGCCTAATTGTTATGATTTCTGGGACAAATTCATGGATCATAAAACTATATAACAGAAGGGTTGGGTATTATTTGAAATGAAATTTAATTAATTGAAATTTGTTTTAATTGTTGTATTTAAGAACAATTATGGAAAGTAAACATATTACCATGCCACGATAATGAATTATACAAGCTCTACAATGAAAGTTCTACTACTTATTACTGCCCAAACCTGAATCTTGTTTGAAAATGTATTAAATATTTTGTGAACTATTACCAGGGGCCTGTTGCATAGAAATTGACAAATTTCAATTACAATCTACATACTCTAAGATTTTGTAGTAACTTCAAATACAAGTGTTAATAGAACAAGTTTTCGAATCATGAGCAATACCGAAGAAGAGATTGAAATAAGCTAAAAGGAGCTTTTCCCTAATAATTTTTTGCAATATTTTATCACTCAAACTCTCTTCTTGCCATTATTTCGGGGTTCATTATTGGAACGACAGAGAGGTGGATCACCGGCAATACTGTGAAAATCCTGCATTTCAACGTAATACCTTCTGATGTTTGTTTTCGTTTTTATGAGAGCAAAACGTGAATTGGAAGAAGCTGGAACCTGAACCGCCAAGGAGAAAAGAAAAATTAGAAGGCTCGGGGAGGAAAGCACTTAGCAAAACAAACGTTGAAGTGAAATGAGACAGAGAAGCGAGATAAGAGAAAGAGAAATTGAGTGTGTGAGAGTGAGAGAAGAAGAGTCGCTTGCCCTACGTAAGTCTACACCGTCGAGTCATTAGATTTGTTGGACAGTATTATTTTTCAAACTTTTCCCATCCTTTCCTCATCTTCTCTTGGGAATGAAATCAAATGGAGTGCACCAAGGCAAGGCGGCAGGGTGGATGAACTGGATGTTGACATTTTGGCGAGTCAACACTCGCCGGGATGACCTTACCGTACCCCCTCACCACCCAAGACACCCCCCTTCCACCCGCCCCTTCGGGCAGCACTTACTCGCTCCACTTCGCCATCTGATAACTCCTTGTTCAATCATATAACTTCGCTCTCTCCGACGGTGCCACCCTCCTCCCCATTTCCCTCCCCCATCACCACTCAGCAAAGCCATCGAAAGAACGTGAGTTGCTTTTAAATCCCTCTCAGATTTTAAGGACACTCTCTCCACGGCTGTTCTCCGCCGCTCTTTCCACTCATTCTTTCCTGGAGTAGAACCTCATTACATTTCGACCCTTCTGTACCGACCTACACACTCTCAAATGAACATACAAACACACACACACACATAAAAATAATCAGAAACACACACGCACACATTTCTATCTCTAGCACAGCGCACTGAACGAGAGATTTAATACATACTGACTTCGAGACAACCCAACGCAAACAGACCAACTCTGACTTGATTGTACACATGTGCAAATACCACTTGAATAGCTAGCCGTATAATATTCCACCGCAGTAAATATTGAAAGCTTCATATTCTGATACACGGTTTTTCTTGGGGATGCAACTAATAACGAGTGCTGCTATGTTTTCTCCTGCCCACCATGTACACTCAATTTTACGTCCTCAACTAACTATGGAACTCCATGACGTCTATTGCAGAAGAATAGCCTACGTATATGCTAATTTTGGAAGAGAAAGATAGAATAAGGTTAAGTTGAAGCACTGCTCTACCTTACACAATCTGCTCTGAAATTCTGAAAGATTTCAGTCCACCCATTATTTTAGAGAGTGATTTATTTACTCTTAGCTTCTGACCGGCAACCAGAAGAACCGTGATTTAATTTCCGGCACTGACTAAATATCTTTGTGCATGATCATTCGTTGATTTCCATCAAGTATCAATTTAATGCGGTTGTCAATGTTTGCAGTAACGGAGGTCGTCAGATTAATTTAAAGCATTAAGAGGGAAATTCAAAATCAAAAATGTTGTGCATATTTACAGTTCAATTAATTGTAAAATCTTCCTGAATAATTCCAAACAATAAAAATATGTAGGCCTACTCGTAATTTGAATAATGATTTGAGATTGAAAAATATCATAGTCTTTCACAAAAAGACTGAGTTGGACTTGGACAGGAAGTCCCCTCATTCAAGTTTCTCATAATATGAGTAACCGCTCAAGAAATAGGAATTCAGTAGGCTACGCGAAATGATAACGGATTGGTGATACATTAAAATACTTTTTAAGACTACGTCCAGCGCCTGTAAACGAAGGATCAGAAAGTGAAAAAAGTATCGTATTTGAATATTCAGGGGAAGATAGGCAAATTGGTCAACTAGTGAACAGTTGATCACTTTAATAGATAAACAAATTGGAACTCATTCAAAATATAATAATAATTGCATGAAGTAACATAAATAGTTCATCTAAGGACTAGAGTTAGAATGCAATCATTTCAAAAGTTATGAAGAGTGGAATATTAAGTCGGGCAGAAGTATTCAATATGAGAGATTGAAGTCGATTCTTTGTGACATCAGTTACTGTGTCAATATTATCACCGTGAAAACAGACTGATACGATTTCTCAAAAATTCATTCAATTTTTTCAATTATTGATGAACAGTACACTAGTGTATGTTTAGCAAATTTGATGACAAATAATAATTCCTGCTTCACTAATAATTATATCTTGATCGGGAGAGGTAACCGATCAAAATGGCGATATTTCCTCTGATTATTATCTATCATTAGACATGTTTCTGGACTTAACATCCACATATTACTCCTGAAAGGATGAAAAGGTGTGTTCGTGTTTCATGGAATAAATGAAGTTAGGCGCTAACCATTGATGCAAATGCTGTCAACTTGTTCCTCCTGAAACGGAGAGCTCATAGTAGTGAGACGTTAAGCTTAGCGAAGTGGAATGGAAGAAAACACAGAAAATGTCAACTGATAAAGAAGGAAGGAATAAGAAAACAGTATGAAAAAGGGATAAAGAGAGCTGATGGAGAAAGAGACAGCTAAGTAAGCATTTGCATCAAGGAATTCATTGGTTCTCCGTTCTTATCCCAGTCGCCTTTCCTTTCCACTTTTCCATGGCAGGTAATTACCACAATGTACGTATATGTGACGGTACATGAAGCAATCTCTCTAATTAGCTGCTACTCAGATTCCCTGTTTGCCATACTCGCACACCCCAACATTCACGCCCATGCTATTACGCTAATATCAGTAATAAAACCCTCCGTGTTTTCTCTCAGTCATTCATCCATCCCACCACTCTCTGTCTCACTTTCTCTCATGCGATATCATCTGGCGAGCGCCAGTAGCACCTTCTCAATATCCGCGTATCAACAAAAACCAAAAACAAGTCTGTTTTAATGATGATAATGACGGCGATGATGATTATCACGGCAACTGGGGTGCCGACAAATGAGTTTGGAGAAGGGTGATGAAAATGGCGATATTTCCTCTGATTATAATGGACCCCCATCCACTTTTTCTGTATTCAGTCATTTCTACTCAATGATATAGAGCCTGTTACCTCCATCTCCAATCTTCACAACCGATGCAAATGTAATACAGGAGAAAAATTGCTCTATTCGAAATAAAACCAATTTAAATAACAAAATAAGTCGTGGTGATTTAATTTAGGGTCAATAGGAATTCCAACTTATTGAAGATTCTCATTATTGTCAGTTTAGAAATGCGATTTTGTCCTTTTAGATATAATAAACAGCATTTATTACCGTACTCAACTGAATTTTTTTCCATTCAACGGTCACCACATGACTAAACAGAATCAATAAACAAAATCAGAGAAACAACTTGACAAAAATTACAACATATGATATACATAACATAACATGTGATCATCAGTTCAACACTAATAACTTACTTTGATTCTTATGAGTAAGGAAATATTAAAACAGGAAACCCACTGGCCCGGCACCGGCGGCGTCCGGCGGCGACCGATGCATACCGGCAACATTGCTTTGCATTGTTTTTATTGAACGGCAACCCACTATATCTGTCCGTCACCGGCGGCGGCAGAAGCTCTTGGGGGCATTCTTGCCGGGCAGCCTGACCGGCATTTCTCTAGTCTATGCCAGTATAAGTGTTCTGCGTGAACGGTGCAATGAGTTATTTATTTGTGATAGTCGCAGTGTGTGTTGAAGAAGAAAAGAGACAGAAACGGAGGAAGCAGTTATTAAAAATAAAAATTAATTTGAAAAAGAATTAAAATTAAAAATAAAATTGAAATAAAAAATTACTATAAAATAGAAATAAAATTAAAATAAAACAATGAAATAAAAATAAAATTAAAATAAATTAATATTAAATAAAAATAAAATTAAAATGAAATTAAAATAAAATTAAAATGAAATTAAAATAAAATAAACAAAAATAGAAGTAAAATAAAAAATGAAAATTAATTAAAAATAAAATAAATTAAATAAAAAAAATAAAATAAATTTATTATTAATTAATAAAAATAATGTCATGTTACTTTTTCAATTTAATTTGAACCAATAACATAAATAATCCATGAGATCGAAATTCTTTTGCTGGATCGCCTTTTGTGACTTTATGTCACCTTTTAATTGCCTGCTATCTCATCCAGAACTCAATGAATTCTATCACATCACAAAATCATTTGTTATTTGTTATTGGTTCAGGTAAGTATTGATTAGTAAGTAAAATGACTAAGTAAAGTGACGATTCAATTATTAAATAGCTGTTTTGAAAATACTGCAGATAAATAAGTCACATTGATCTCAAATCTTACTAATCAATACTTACCTGAACCAATAACAAATTAAAACATGATTTTGTGATGTACCGTAATAAAAATTATTGAGTTCTGGACGAGATAGCAGGCATGACAGGTGACATGAAGTCACAAAAGGCGATCCAGTGACAGAATTTCGATCTCATGGATTCTTTTTGTTATTGGTTCAAATTAAATTGAAATAGTAACATGACATTATTTTTATTAATTAATAATTAATAAAATTTTATTTTTAATTAATAATTAATTAATTTTTATTTTATTTTAATTTAATTTATTTTTATTTTTAATCAATTTTAATTTTTATTTTCAATTTCAATTTTCATTTTTATTTTAATTTTCAATTCATTTCAATTTTATTTTTAATTTCAATTTTATTTTTAAATAATTATTATTTTCAATAATTCCTCAGTTTCCTTAATGCTTCCTCAGTTTCCGTCTCTTTTCTTCTTCAGCACACACCGCGACTATCACAAATAACTCCTCATCTGACGAACTCTCCATTGCAACTGCTGCATTTCTTCTGTCAGCTCCGGTTTCTGCCGGAGCTATGCCGGACAAGTGGGTTATTGTTGTAAATTGCCGGCCGTCGCCGGTTATCGCCGGTCGCCGGCGGGCGCTGCCGGTGCCGGGCTAGTGGGTTTCCTGCTTTAGAAGCACGGTATTCTAAATGTTTAATATTTTACGTATTCGATACAATGTAATACAGTATCTATTTATTTTCATATTTTTGTGCAAAATGTACTTTTAGGTAACTTATAGTTATTTCATCATGTATCATTCATATTGGTTATTATTTATTATATTAATTCATTCGAATATACTTCAAGTAAATAGTATTTATTCTTAGTTTGACTCAGGAGATTGATTAAACTTTGAAAAGTTTTACCTTATCACCCCTTTTCCAAAATGTGTTCGTATTGTTTGAATAATAATTTTTCAACCTGCAGACTAGTTTCCAGTAACCAGCCGTAATCAACTTTAAACACGTGAGAAAGAAATTGTCTTCCTGATAAAATTACAATATTCCAATATTTTCATCCAAGTTCTTTCCTATAACACTCTGAGATTGAATGGTGAGTGAGCATAATTTTATACATGAAACGTGAGCACGTTAACTTCCAATGCGAAATCAAGTGAGCCAAGTTTAGGGAAGTGATAGCCGAGTGCCGTAGCAGGTATCTGTTCAATCAGAGACAAGCTGCGAAACTCCTTGGCCATCTTTGTAAAGGTGACCGATTGAATTGGCCAGCAAAAAAGACTCTGTTCTCTGCTGTAAAATCACTTCCCGGTGGTTTGGAACCCACCTAAAACTGTAGGTCCTACTCATCAATCACTATCATCCAATTCATTACCCACGCACAGGTCTCAGACCTATGTGGGCTTCATCCTCCAAGAAAGAAAAAAAGACGTGGTTTGGAGCGCACCTAATACCGCAGGTTCAGCATGTTACCCATAACATGGTTCAAACAGCGAGGGGAGCATTCCGAAAGGTACTGCTCCCACCCCGACCAATAAATAAAAACTAGAAGCTTATTCTTTCAATGATCATCATTATTGCTGAGCTTGTGCTGAGTGAATTGTGTGATTTATTTTCATTATTTGTTATAGATATTGATGTGGCGAACCATAACAGTTTATGACTGGATTATGAGAGCTCCTTCTCTATGAATAAAAGGGTAAAACTTCCTCAGAAGAACAGAGAGTTACTGAAAGTGAGATATGAAGGGCGAGTCTAGAGAGTAGCAAAGGGTGATCCTCCAAATAGAGGGACATTTGAAGGGAGTAAAGACAGGAAGAAAGAACAGAGAAAATCAATAATGAATGCACAACCATTCAGCATAAGAATTGTAGCTTGTGGTCTGTGGTTGAATCTGCAAACTCAAGATTTTTAATCCTAATCTTGTGGTAAAAAAAGGACATATTAAGTCCTTTTTGTGCCATGTCCCCATCACTTAGTCTTATGGGAAAACCCGTCTCTCTAATAGCTTATTTCTGTGCTCATTGAAAAATAACAAAAACAAAAAACAGCAGCCGTAGATTGTAGAAAACAATAGTTTGAAAAACAACTAAAAAAAAATAAAATTAGGATTATCGAGACGTGATCAATGTATTCATATTATAATTACTTTATTCTACAAATCAAGCTATCGAAAGAGCATAATATATCTTGTCAACTCATTTTTGGCAGTTGTGAGTTTGCCTTGTTAATGCTATAAGTCTAGTTTTTGCTGTGAGTTGTTCTCACATATCTCGTCATTTTTTTATGAAGAATGACTAATTGTCAGGACAGCCGTTAGGAACGCTGTGTACTCTGCCCAGAGATAGAACAAATATGTTTCTGCGCACTGCCAATAATGACTTGACAAATTCAATTGATTGTTGGTCAATGAAGCAAGACGTATTAAGAAAAAATATTAAAAATTGAAATTGGGTCTATTACCAAAAACAGTCGACAATATTTCAATGGTTACAGTTGCAGTCCTTTGGAAAAAGTATTTAATTAGAAAAAGCAGAGATTGATAAGTACCATATTTATTGAGTTTGAGAATAAGAGTAGCTTATTTAAAAACAATCCATTCATTCTAATGATTCACTTCTTATACAATATTCCAAGAGATTGGTGAGAAATTATTATTTTAATAAGTCTCGACTCTTTTTCACTTTAACTTGCAATTCGACTATGTAGGTTTATTATTTGTGTGAAGAAAAAGTAATATTATTATCTATCTCATATATGAGATCTGAGAGGAAGATGTATGATGTTTTTTATATTATAATATCGTTGCGAGTGCAATCGCTCGAACCGGTGAGATTGTGGGGTAGTTTATGTGTGTGTGTGTGTGTGGGTGTGTAGCTCACCTATACGATGTCAGTGTGTGAGTGGCAGAGAGAATGAGTGGACAGGACAGGCAGGATGTTGAGGATAGATAGATGGCGGAGTAATCTATCATGCAACTCCAGGATGATGATGTGATGATAGGGGTGGCTAAAGCAAGCGATGTGGAAACAGCCCCTAGATAATGCGCGCACATCCAAGCAGCCTTCTACGGATTAAACTCTGCCCCCGCTATGCAATATACCACCCCCATCACACTCATAACACCCTTTCCCAATCCCCTCTTTCACCCCGTCGTCCATCCCCCAAAAACCCCGGACGTTGACTGCAAACCGCACTGGCACAAACACGCGCGCGCACCCACACAGCAATGAGGTCTTCGTTTCAACTGACAAACCGAAAATATTAATAACACAACCGACGTTGATGTTCATGCTCATCCAAGCCGAGAGCCCCGCTGCCAGTCGATGTCTTATTGCATCAAATATAGGGATACCCTACAAATCAAACTTACACACTACTTCACTGGCGCTCAATAAATGTGATTGCAATGCACAGAAGCAAACCTCAACATTCACACTTGTCGAAATTAATTTCAATATAAAAAAACGCATTGGTTTTGAAAGAACACATTGGTTCATTGGCATTGAAGACTGCGCTTGGAAGGGTGACCGGCAAAAAATAACACAATGTTCTCAGATTTTATTATTATTATAGAAAATAAGCTCAGATTATCTCAGATACTTAGCTCAACCCGAAAATCTATTAAGTAATTTGGTGAGTGATTTACCAACTTTGTATCTGCTGTAGTTTGTTATGCATAATTTTTTCCAAAATGATAAGTTTTATTTGAATTAAAGAAATTTATTCTCAGATGTCATGATCACTTAGAAGGAACAACTATCCAGACTCTAAAAATTCCAATATTAACAATTGCAAAATATTAATAAAGCTTGAATGTTATCTTATGATTCATGCATTTCAAAAGTATGTTGTATATTGAGCTCATAAATTGAGAATCCTCCTCTATTTAAAATTGGAGATTTTTATTTCGCAATAACTTAGCTGCTCCTGTAATATTGAAAATATCATGGTCTGTGTGACAAGACTGTATGCAGTCTCAAACTATCCACGCACTCGAATTGGGCATTCTGCAGACCAAGAGACTTTCCAAGTTCTACACTATTCAAAAGTCGACTACAGCTTTCATATTTGTAACCGAAGGAGGATCAGAGAAAGTGATTGATGATACTAATGATCCGTTTAGGGACGCAGTGTGCGGTTCCCACGGGAGTAAGAGGGTAAAGTCGTATTTAGGCCGGTATTCGAAGGGAAAACGCGATTCATTACTGGTCAATTGACCAAACAGACTTTCAACCATTGTCAATAGGAACTGAGCAATGACATTATTGCGGCACTTCCTGAAACAGATGCCGCTTGCAGGAGGCATTGATTTTCTATGCGACTATAATTTACGATTCCAAAAGTCATTCCTCTGGCCATATTGCTAGTCATATTCAATACGGTGGGGATGGTCATTGCCAGTATAAATCATTCCCAATGTCAATATAAACTCTAGGCTCCTCCTCACTCTCATGTAATGGAAAAGCATGTATGTAGCCTTCAATTGACAGATAAAGCTGGCGAATTCGTAATAATATGAGTAATCACTTTCTCTTTATTGAAATACTGTAGTTATATAAATGAGGCCGATGAGTAAAAACATCACCATCCATTATTTTTAAGAGGAAGTTTGGAGATAGAATGCGTTTCGTTTCACTTGTCACTTCGATTTATGATACTCATCTTCATCCTATAATTTGATCAGGTGAATTCATAGAATAGGTGAAGTGTAAAATCCATTTTTAATATTCAGCCGAGTAATATAGCAATAATAATAATAATACAATTATATAATAGCTAAATAATTATTAGTAATAATTATATAGTAATTAGTCATTATTATAGTAGTAATTATATAATTAAATATAAATATAATTACTATGTTAATAATATTACCGTGTTTAAAATAAAGTAGCCTTTTTGAAAGAAACGTTCATATTGTTCAACAGAGAAGGAGACCTCTTAATTTTTTGTGATTATATTGATGAATTTCACAATCCTGTTATTCCAACCATTCCACTTCCAAAATTAACATTGATTAACTGAGTCTTCACCATGTTTTTCAAGTTCATAATACTGTAATTCAAAATGTGGTCAACTTATGTGTTAAAAAACATTTTATAAAAACACAAATTCCTTTTGAGGTTGAATTTTGAGTAAAATAAAGCGATGTTGATCATTGTCGGAGAGAGTTCAGTGTACATTGCATAATCTTCTTGTATAAAAAAATAAGATAACTGGAAAAAACGTTCATGAATAAAATTTATGAGGTATAAAATTTGTATCTCTAAAATTTCTTTTATAATAGTAATTCATCTTCCACCTACGCTTAGAGGCGGCTAATCTGCGACAGGAATCATCACTTCGTAAAAATTTTCGGCAGCAATGTGGAGATCGATGCACTTATTACGATAAAATTATGCACTCTACAAGACTGATGGTCTTAGAACAACGCCACCTTACGTTTCACCATCACTGGACCTCTCATGTCACCTTCTTTCATCCAACAATGAGTATGGTAAGCTACAAAGGAAATGCTTTATCATTATCGACTATAATAATAGTTGTAGCTTACTGTATAGAACATCTTGCCAGGCCCTCAACCATTTGTGCAAAGTTTGTGGATATGTGTAACCCTTAAATTGTATCAGGTTAGAAGTGGGTATCAGAAATCGGTTAAAGCGACTGTAGAGGATGAAAACTAGAGAATGGAGAGGTCTATACATAGGACTACGTAACGAAGTTGATGATAAGCATTTTGCTATATAAGCCTAATTAGGCTGAGTACAAGTCAGGTATACTGTTAATCATACGTATTCAAGGGTGTCCTCGGGTCCTGATACCTCCTCCCCAGCAATGAAATTCACTTCGAATCATAACGCAAGTTCGAAACTGTAATAACCGCTGGAATGCAGTTCCAGAAACTTCTTCGTAGGAAGACTATATACTTTCCATAGTATTTTTAATCTCTTTCGTTTAGAATGAATTACGATTAGAAGCGAGAGCGTTCTCAGTATTAAAACTGATACCTGATATCATTACTTAGGCTATATCTTACAAATCACAAATTGGACTTGAGTTTATCATTCAGCATTGACTGAGTATTGGAAAGTCTCAACTTCATGAAAGAGTTTTATACTATTCCAAGGGTTTTAATGATCGACTATCAGAGAAGCAATTTAAATTCTGAGGGCAGAGAAGCAAGGTGCTTGTGACTATGACTTGAGGGCATATCAGCAGTAATGGCAACGAGGGAGAACAGAGAGCGGGAATCGAAGCTTGAATTTTTAAAAGCAGTGCTCGCGCAAGTAAGGGGCTAATTAAAGGAGTGTGCCAGATTGTTTGTTCAGACTGCTAATAAATATTAACACAGGTCAAATGAGGCATGAGATATTGAGTCTCTCCACTGAGGCCGTGGCCATTACAGCGCTGCTATTGGACCGATCCAAGACCTGCGCCACACAAAGTGCCTCTAGCTGTGGCAATGACAGCGCTTTCTAGCGGTAAACGCTTGAACCCTGTTAGAGGAATTGCTATTGAGAGAGTGACTATTCGGAGTACATTTCTAAGCAATGTCTCCGAAGCAAGAGTAGGCTAAACACAAATAATAAGTAGACTAGTGTTGTAAAAAATACAAATAGAAATAAATTTCTAAGAGCCCTTTAGAATATTAAAAAACTAAAAGGAAAGGGAATAAAATACAGTAGGCAAATAGAAATTGTTTTTTATTAAATTCAAACTTAATGTCTGTAAATTGTCACTCTTATCTTAACACTCGATATAATTTATAAGACCTTATATGGTCATATTATGGTCTTATAGGTGGCATAATACAGATTATAGATGAACTGTTCATCAGATTTTATCTTTTTTTCGCTGGATTCTATTTTTGCTATTTTTAAATACAACTTATATGGTTCAGTACTTACTACTTCTAATAAACTTGACCGCAAATTTTTTTTAGTTGATAGTCTTTGTGCATGTTTTTACTCTCAGAAGTCAAGAGCTAGTTTTATTCAAGAGCAAGAAAAATCAAAAAGCTTGGAAAAGAAACAGGAGTTGTGAAGTATCTTATTCTGTTGACTCTATTACGTTATAATTATATTTACATCATTATTATTTTTTCTCTATTCTTTTTCTCTATTGTTATTATTATTATTATTATTATTATTATTATTATTACCACCATTATTCCATCATGATTACATACTTCCATATTCTCCTATATATTCTTCTGCTAGATAAGTTCGTTTCCCAATTATTTCAGTGTAGATACAATTTATACAGGATTAATCTCACAGTAAACACGGTACACTTCGCCATTTACAAGAGATGACAAAAGTATCACCTGATCTACACGCTACCACGAGCTAAGAGAGACATTTTCCAACAGCAAAGATGATGCAAGCTTCCTTGGTATGAATCATCAGTCTTGAGTCATTATCATCATACGAATCAATCAAGCTCTTGTGCTCTTGTTACGGTTGTATCTGAACAGTTGAATAATTTGACAAGAATGGAAATTAAACATTCCGGATAAACTGAAGATTAAGTTTAAATGCGGATCATGGAAATCATTGTTCCAGTACATTGTTCCAGTACGGTGAAGTAGCAGACTTGTGGACTAAAAGGACTTACTTGGGAAATACTTGAAAAACGTTCTTTTATACTCTATTTTGATAGGAATGTTGTCTGGTGGGGGCTACCGATGATGAGATTGAAAAAATATAGTTTTTGAAGTAGAATCGAGTTGAACAGTATCAATTTGTTGGGTAGAATCTGTACCTAATAATTTTATAAGATTTACTACCCTATCACTGCTATATATAAGGTCAACTTATCGGCACATATATGTTTACACTGGCGTATTTAAGGGGGGGGAGGGGGTCCTGGGCTGAAAGCGTTTTTCTTCAATGTTTTAATAATTGTTTGGTACGGTAGCTTTCTTAATAAATTGAATCTTGAAGAAGTGTAACATGAAATAATCAAGTCACAAGTGTTTTAATGAATATAACATTGGTCCGCAAACCAATGATCACTAGCCATTCTTTAGTGGCATTGTGAGCATATATATTCTAGATACAACGATTGCATGACGTTGGATTATCTGAAAATGTGATAGAAAAAACAAATTGCAGCCTTGAAGATACAAAACAAGTACAATTCAATGACCGTTTACGAGATTTTAAAGCCTGTTTTGTCAATTTTGTTCTGTACGAATTGGTACTGGTGTAAAAGCCGGACTTCAGTAAAATTTCATGCAATATTTTGGGGAAAACCAATTCATTTTCAGTCACAGTTTTACTCACTAGATATCTTTTTTCATCCTCGTCTTAATAAGAGTCTTTACACTTCTTAAAATGATGTCTTGTAGGGCTTATTGCTCGAAAATTTACTGGGGCAGAACCACCAGACCAATATTTACATTGAAACGTTATAAACATCTCCTCTATGCAGTGTAGTAAGCAGAGTTTGTCTATTAAAACTAGATGAAGCATTAAACCGTTGAAAAATGTATAATTATTCATCAAAGCACTCACCCACTCACATTGATTTATTTTTTAAAATGGTTCCCTGTAGTGGAATAATATGAAGGAGGGATCCGCCTTGGAAAACGGCTGAACAGCTCTGACATGGTCATAATCATTAATTTTTCAATTACTTCTAAATAAGATTATTAGTGCTACTGTTAAAAGCAGGAAGTCTATTTTTATTCTTTGAAGTGAATAGTTATTGTAAGGTGTTTGAAATTATGAAATTTTCTTTTGTCTTTCAGCTTTTTTGAAGTAGACTACTCTCTACCCCACCCGTCCCCCGTTGGGTAACCAGTAGCTATTATCCACCCCTAAAATTTATTCTTGATCCGCCACTGACTGTCTATGTGAATGTGATTAATATCAACAGTAACTATGCTTTGTATTAACAGTAGGCTACTTCTTAAATCAGTAAAGCTCAATTAATAAGTAACTGATGATGCCCACATGAGTCCGAGACTTGTGCGTGGGTAATGAGGTGAATGATAACACATAGAAGCCAGACGAAGGAGCGGCAACCGAACCCACGACCGCTGAAACGATAGCAAGCTGAAGTTGCGACGCCCCAACCAACTGCGCTAAGCGGCCCGCAACTAAATTGATGTTCTATTAAAACAGTATTTCATTTTGCTTCATTAGAAATTCTACTTGCGTGTAAATCAGCTATTTGGATGCTGATAATTACCTTCAATTCTCACCAAAAGACAAGAGTTAGAATAAAACATCCCATTTTTCTTGAAAAAGGATGTGGATTCAGAAATGAACTTAGCTAGGCTACTTTTTGGTGGGCTGTTGGTGCTCGAATGTCGGGTGGCAATCAATCATTTAGTTGTGGTGCGCTGGGACCTGCGCCTGCTCCTCACCTCCACCAATCACAAAGCTTCCCCCTCAACCCCACCCCCAATCGACACCCCCAACAATGCACGACGTGCGCTCTGTTGACCTTCCAACCATCGCCTATCCTATTCATTCATATACTTGAACTTCCCGCATTATCACATTTTACTCTTATTCCTATTCTTCTTCATGAGTATGAGCATTCTATCCAATCCTATATTTTATCATTCTTACCATGAAATAACATAAAATAATTGACTCTTGTTTTATCAACCTCTGATTATCTGTTTGCCTTTTTTTAGTAGCAACTTATTCCTCCAGTCTTATTCCTGAGGAAAATTTCTTCAGCAACATACAGAGTTTAATTTTGCCATGAGTCATGTTACTCTGAAGACAGCATCGATAATCTAAAAAAAATACACTACGATATTATTATACACCGTACACCCAGAATAACTGACCACTGATCAGAACAGCACACTTTTCCTGTTATTTTTTGGCTGATGATGCCCACACGAGTCTGAGAATTGTTGCTTGTGGGTAAGGAATGAGGTGAAAGATGATAAAACAAAAGGTCAAGCTGGAACAGGAAACGAGCCCGTGACCGTGGGACAGGCAGTTTGGCGCTCTATTACCGCTATCCTATAGCATTTTCCCAGTCAAAAATTATCTTCCCTATGGTTGCGAGATCAATCCGGGAATTTTCTGTCGCTATCATTCTAAAAGTTCATTTTCCGGCTTTCACGGTTTTCCGTCTTAACATTTTCTTTCAAATACACCAGTGCCTTTGTTTCTAAAACAATGCACAATTCATTACTAGTTTTCAAATTTGAATTTTATTTCATGTAAGCCTAATAACATTTTCCTTAACTACAAGCTTTAATGGTAACTGAGGTATTCATGTTTGTACTCTTCTCTGTTATTTATTATTTTCTTCTCTTTTTAACCGATTTTCTTTCTTTAGCCGCATGATGAATGCACTGTCTATTGAACTGACTATTCGATTTTATTGGAATATTGGGGACATCAGTGCGACGAAAAAAGAGATTAATGATCTAAGCCAAATTGAGTGAAATTCTTCATCTAACTTCCTGAACCCGACCAGAACCGTAATATTCATTTCTTTTGCTTTATTTCGTCCGAAAGACAGAAAAAAATTAAAAAACTAGTTATTGTCTTGGGAGTAGGTATCATTTTGGAACGAACGGGCCCGGCCTGTGCTCAAACATTAGATTTTCTTGCGATTCTCCGGTTGGAAGTCGGTAAACATTTTGAGAGTGGGATATCATTTTTCGCTTACCGTAGTAAGTTATATTGTATGTATAGTATAGCTTTCGTATTTTGCATTATCTCATTTATTATCGTGCTTTGGCCTCGGAAATATCAAAGGGAAAAGGAAAAATATTGGGTAAAGTTTTTGAGTATTTTTTAAATTGGATGATCTCATTTTTTAAATTGATCAGTAGGCCTACTCATTTTTAAGAGATAAACTTGTTTTTTACATTTCAGTCACCAATTTAAATGTAAAGCCTTAATGATTATTATACTGTATAATTAATATTATAGTAAGAAACTGCTGTTTAACTCACTAAGGGAGACAATGATCCAACTGAGAAGATAAGCTTTTAAGGCAATTTAGTTTTTAAACTCATTCTTATCAAAATGGAGAGGGTCCAGGGGTACTCCATCAAACAATTCTTAGAAAATTGGCACTTGAAAGCAGTATTTCGAAATAGTTCTAAACATTAATTCACTTATTTTGATGCGCATTAGAATTTTAAATATAACCCAAAGTTGATAAAATTCATTTAGTAATAATCATGATATTTATTTCAATGGATGATTATTTGTATTCAGTTTGAAAACAAGTTAATCAATGTTTTGGTACTTTCGCTGATGTCTGGTACTTTTTTACGATGAACTTTAAAAGCGTAACTATTTCCTGTTTGTTCTGGATGAAAATGATTTCACAACTCCATTAATACGAAACATTCAAGTTGAAAGATTTTTTAAATAAAATAATCATAATACTGATAAATTTCAATGTGTGGTTCTTTCAGTATTGCAGAGTCAATTATGGAACTAGTTTCTTATTTTTGTAATTGTAGACTAATAAGCTTTTATTAGTTTCAATATATGAAAACTTATCCACTGACAACAGAGGCAGGAAACGTTTTATAACAATGAACAATTTTTTAATAAGCACAACTTTTGCTGCAATAGAGATTTGAACAGTAATTAGGCCTCCCTCGTCTTACTACAAAAGTAAAAATTGAAATCAGTGATGTTTTCCATGACGAAATACTTAATGAGCAATCTAATATTAAAACTGAATTTCACTTTTCGTGGAATTTGTGTGAAGTTAATACCAGTTTCTGTTTTGGTTGGAGGTTTTGGATTTTAAGGTTATGTTTTTCGTGAATTTCTCTTAATTTGTGCTCCACCCAAGCATTAGTATTCTAAATTAGGTTCATGATGACTTGATTGCTGTGGTTGTAAGCTATTCTAAGATGAAGTTTGTAGAGTTCTTGATTGATTATGTCTTTTTTATTATACAACTGTCTTACTGATTCTTTCATGTAAATTGTTTGTACTTTTTTCTGTATAATTTTGGCAGCTGTGTTAGGTAGTTTTATTTGTATTCTAGCATAAGTGAGTATTAAACTTAGTTTTAAAAAAGTTTTGTTAAAGTTAATGTGTGAGGCCACTGTCCACTCTCAGGAAAACAAGTTTCCTGAATAGTTGGAAGTCTGCTGGTCCTGCAGTGTTGAAATCTATGATGTTTTCCATGACGAAATACTTAATGAGCAATCTAATATTAAACGTGACACTGTATTTCACTATGTTTATTTTACTTTTATTTTACAAAGTGAAATACAGAAATACAGTGTGAGTTTCAATATTAGATTAAAAATTGAAATTCCTTTTCCCTGTACATTTATGCGGTAGTCGAACACATTAACGCCAACTGAGAGTGAGAAGCGATAATATTGTACTTGGAAGCGAAAAAAGCGATGGAAGTAACCGTTATTCAAATTTAGTGACGAAAATAAATATTTCACAGTTTATTACCTATGATTAGTGCAGTGTTGCAGTGTCTACTCTAAAGCAAGTCGCGGGCCGGATTAAGGAAAAATGAAGCAGATACAAATGAATACAGTGCTAACTGAGTGACAGGTCCCGATAAAATTCTGCTTGATTGTGATGGGAGAAACTTTTCAAAGGTATGACAATAGATATTCCTCAGTCTTTCGTCAATTTTGATTAAATATATGACTCCCTTGTACCAGAGGAGGTTCTGGGGGTCCTTCCTCAGGAATAATTTGAAAATAGCCTCTCTAAAATCTCATTTTAAGCAATTCGAGACATAAATCCTTCGATTTTAACGCACATTATGAGTCAAAGTGAATTCTATCTAGTGCTTGAATCAACGTCATCGCCAGGGGTCCAGAACCGGGCTCAGCTTCCTCGCGACAATAGTATGATGTTATACCCGTTGGGTAAATTAATCATTAACTTGACATTCCATGTAAATGAAAGTAGAGAAATTGGAAGCCTCTAAAAAACATATTCAACTGAGAGAGTTTCAATAGTATTGAATTTTCCAGATTTTCCAATATTGGAGTGGAGAGCCTAAGGAATTCAGTGGAAGCGAAACAGAGAACAAATCATATAAATCACTTAAAATCAAAAACAACAAGAGATGCCGTTTACTTTCACAAAAGTATCATCACTCCCTCTCTTGAGTGAGTGGCTCAAAATATCTGACTCACTCCTTGACTTGGAAAAATATTGACGTTAGAAAATTATAATTTTAATCAACAAGTGAACTTCCATGAAATTTTGCAGTAAATACAAATATAAAGTAACTAAAAAATAGTTACTAGAAAAATAATAATATCTAGTGCTTAGCTCCGGTGCTGAGCTTAGACTCCTTGCGTCCCACGGCATTTTCCGGGTGTAATTGTATGCCACTTTGCATAATTATGTACATGAACTTGAACGTAAAACATTTAACTCTAGGCCTACAATGCAATACTATGGCTACAGAAATGGGAAAGCTGTGATATTTTTCTGTGCCACGATATGTTTCATTAAATGTCTAAAAGTAATAAATACTGCCTAAACACAAATTTATGGGCTAAAAACCTACAAATTGCTTTTTGAAAGACCAATACTTTATTTATTATAGTCATCTTGTAGGCTATGCTGGTGGAGGAGATTGTGAACTAATCAACTAATACACCTGACTGCTAATAGGTTTCAAATATATTGATAAATAAAACAAATATTAAAACAAAAAAAGAAACCGACTTCAATGAAATGATACTCAAACATTAAATAACACTCACGTACTAAAAAGGTTAAAATATAGTATACTAGCCGGCAGACTCGCTTCGCTCGCCTTAACCGTCTACCCCGGGGGGTCCAACCAATTTCTATTGTGATTAGATAAATTTACAGAAATAGGTGATTTTGGGGAGAATTTTGATACCATTACTTAGTATGCATCTAGGGTCTTCTAGGCTTCGATTTGAGCGTTGGTTGAAATTCACAAATACTCGGAGAACGATGTTAGCAGTCGGATGTGCAACTGAAAACTGATCTGATCGTGAAAGTGAGTGATCGTTTGAGGTAGTAGGCTACGCAATTGAAGTGGGAAGGGGTCACACTTACCTAACACACTTGCCTAACAGGCAGATCGGCTACTTTTTTACTTTTCATAAACGTTGGCTTTTACCTATTGAAATTATTTTGGTAGCTCGGGATAAGTTTGCTTTGTTTGAAACTAATTATTATTCATTAATAGACCTAACCTACTGAACTTGCCAGCCAAACAGCTTAAAGGAACAGCTGATAGAAGTCAACCGTTTTTATCATATGGCAGACCCCTTAGCTGCGTTATTTACACTGTCTTTGAACAGCAAAAGACTTTGCACTTTGCATGTAGGCTACCATACAGTCGGAGCCTTGCAATATGTGGGAAACATATGACTGGATATGATGAAATGTTATTATGCCAGGTTGATTACATCTGTTAAGTACACGTCTAGGGCCTCAACCAAACTTTTCAAAAATCGTCGATTTTGGGCCCATTTTGGGGCTAATTCTGAAACTTTTTTCCAAGGTACATCTAAGGCCGATACTTAACATGAATACCAAATTTTATCTGGGTGGTGATTGGTCATGCGGTGAGCGTGGTGTTCAAGTGATCGTGATGTTCAGTCACGACCGCTCAAGACTGCGCTTGGATGGGTGACCGTGCTTCAATGACTTGATGTTACAAGCTTTATTATCACTTACCCGGTGGTTCGGAACCCACCTAAAATAGTAGGTCCACCATGTTCCCCGTAACATGGCACAAACGGCGAGGTGGAACTACCCGTAAGGGTCTCCCCACCATTAAAAGCCATACGCTTATTATTATTATTAATTTTATCTGATTTGACCTTATGGTTCTCTAGAAATTGTTGTCACCTAAATTTTCAAAAATCTTCAATTTTGGGCCCATTTTGGGGTAAATTTTGAAACCCTTTCTTAGCACGCGTCTAGTCCCCCTACTGAATACGTGTATCAAATTTTATCGTTTTTGGTCGAGTGGTTCCTGAGAAACTGTGATGAATGAGTCAGTCAGTGGTATTTCGATTATATATATATATATATATATATAGATAGATAATTTCCATTGTGATTAGATAAATCTACAGAAATAGGTGATTTTGGGGAGAATTTTGATACCATTACTTAGTATGCATCTAGGGTCTTAATAAAACAGTGGTATTTCGATTATATGCCCATTTTGGGGTAAATTTTGAAAACCTTTCTTAGCACGCGTCTAGTCCCCCTACTGAATACATGTACCAAATTTTATCGTTTTTGGTCGAGTGGTTCCTGAGAAACTGTGATGAATGAGTGAGTGAGTGAGTTGGCTTTTAGCTATTGAAATTATTTTGGTAGCTTGGGATAAGTTTGCTTTGTTTGAAACTAATTATTATTCATTAATAGACCTAACCTACTGAACTTGCCAGCCAAACAGCTTAAAGGAACAGCTGATAGAAGTCAACCGTTTTTAATCATATGGCAGACCCCTCAGCAGCGTTATTTACACTGTCTTCGAACAGCAAAAGACTTTGCACTTTGCATGTAGGCTACCATACAGTCGGAGCCTTGCAATATGTGGGAAAAATATGACTGAGTATGATGAAATGTTATTATGCCAGGTTGATGACATCTGTTAAGTGCAAATTTCAAAATATTTGGCTGTTTATCACCAAACTTTTCAAAAATCGTCGATTTTGGGGCTAATTTTGAAACTTTTTTCCAAGGTACATCTAAGGCCGATACTTAACATGAATACCAAATTTTATCTGATTTAACCTTATGGTTCTCTAGAAATTGTTGTCACCTAAATTTTCAAAAATCTTCAATTTTGGGCCCATTTTGGGGTAAATTTTGAAACCCTTTCTTAGCACGCGTCTAGTCCTCCTACTGAATACGTGTACCAAATTTTATCGTTTTTGGTCGAGTGGTTCCTGAGAAACTGTGATGAATGAGTCAGTCAGTGGTATTTCGATTATATATATATAGATTTATAATTATTTAATAATTATTTTTTGAAAAATAGCTCATGATTTTTTCTTACATATAATAGTACGGTAATCATTTGACATTCCAGATTGTTTCTGGCTCAAGCCAACTTCAAACTCAGAGCAGTGCATAAGCAGTATCATAAGTATGATCGATTTCAAAAACATTTTGAATCAACAACTCATGATTGAAACTAAATAACCTTATTCCCACGACTCCATAACATGAACTAAATTATTTACAATTTTCATATGAACATATGAACAGAAATATTATGTTCTTCTTATTCTCAATTCAAATTAAGTTCACGTGATTGGTCAAAACGGGACATTACAGGCTTGTTTCACACTAAACCAGCTTTGGGTAACCGATGTTGTTTACCTGGCATAATTGCATTGCATCATAATGATTTCGAAAACCATCTAGATGTAAAGCGCTCCATATGATACAATGATCAGCCTGGTAAACGGCACTGGTTATCCGACTGGCGGTTATGTGTGGAACTATCCTATTCAAACTTGATTGAAATGAAGACATCGAAGAATGCTCCTTTTTGTTTAATATTGGGGTAAGTATTGGGCCGATCCTTGCGAAACTTGGATGGGACCACCGCTGAGCGATGCTCTTTCATTTAAAAAAAAACATCGAAATCGGTTCAATAGTGTTCGAATGATTGATGTACAAACATAAAAAAAACAGGTCGAATATAGAAACTTGTTCTTTTTGGAAGTCGGTTAATAAACATTGACTGCCTAACCTATCGAAATTATAAAACTCTGACCTTAAGCTCCAACTGATGCATAAATTGTTCTCTGAATTATCAATCGCACAATAAACGTTAAAATATGAAATGAAATAAAAATGAAATCATGCACTCACTTAGGATTTCCACAGCACTTGAAAATAAAGTTGCAAACAGCATTGTAGAGTGAGCACTCCTCTTTTAGGTTATACCCAGTTGCATTGTCGCCCATACGTATTATTGTTTATTATTTATCAAAACTTATATGTTAATTGCTCACTTTAATGGTGTAAAATGGATTTCAGTGTGTTTGAAAGCATGACATTGCTTAAGTATTGTTATTCGCGAAAATACCAGAGCACAGGCCCACATGGACCAATAGTATCAACTGTATATTGTACTAATTGTTCTTTTTTAAATCTCTTTTTCTCTTTGAAATGTGTGTTTTTCCAGAATCTGGCTCTTTTTTATAAGATTCAAATTGTTTCCAACCCACCATCTTATTATTAAAATATTATTGTAATAAATTTTCATCTGATTTTTCCCTTCACCACAGGGTTGGACCTAGTCCATTTCAAGCACATTGCTACAGTTCGAGTGGAAGGGAAAGGAGTAATTGGTTTTTTGATAGTTGAACTTCTGACTTGTAATTTTGGACGTCCAATTGACTGTTAATTTAAGTTAATTGTAATTTGATGTAATTTTTGTTTGTAAAATTTGAAACCACATTCTCTCGCCTGCAAGCTCAATCAATCAATCAATCAATTTATTTACAGTATCATTACAACAAAGGCTTTGAATTTTATTGTCGGCCAGCTTATTTTGAAATAAATTCCTGTAAATTATTTGTGAGAATCAAGTCAAATAGAGTGGAAACTGCCACATCATCCTCCACCAACTCGTCAACGTGTTCCAAGAAGAAAATAATATCGACGACCAAAGAGTGCAGTTAGTTCAACACTGAGTGAGTCGTGAAAGTTTATTTATTAGGGATCTACACGTGTGCAAGTGCTACGAGTTTAAAATTCAAATTTCGTTCACACTATCAAAAAAGTTACAATGTACCAATAGTTATTAAAATAGTTATTTATTAACAAAAAATCTGATTTTTACTCAAGTAATCAGACTAGCCAATTGCGAGCTTCAATACTACTAATTTTAATAATTTAAACTATCAAATTACTGTACTGTGGGTTGTCTGACGATGCTTTTGATAACAGACTGAAACGGCCGTCACGCCATAACGTGAGTCATAATTTCCACTTGAAAGTGTTTTTAAAGTTTTTATTATATATTAGTGGAAACAAGATGGATCTTTAACATAACTATTCATTCTTATTGTCAGAATGTTTCTCATACAATATATCATGCCAATATTCGTTTCTCTAAAGTTGCCGTATTTTATAAACCTTTGTATGGGCATTATAGCCCATGTGAAGAATATTTTTTCTCTGACTTATTTTTATTATTTATGTACTACTTGTTTTTTAAAGAGTAAATAAAGAACAATTCAAGTTGAAGTTATCTTAGTGAGCTCTGAAGGTTTGAGCCAACGTTCTGTGTCTAGCCGTGAACTTGTAACTAGCACGTACATTCTGATATTCAAAGGCCTGTCTATTTTATTTGGCACGGGCCTAACCATTTTCATATTATTGTGGTTGAGGGTTGGATTTATTTTCCCTATTGTTCGCGGTGATCGTTTTTTTGACATATTGCTGCATTGAGACATATTTCCATCGATTCGATTTGATAATTATTAGTTGTGGACAGTGTTCTAATATCCTATCAGGCCTTATTTCAGGCCTTTAAACCTTTATTTATTACTATTTTAGTAGAATTGTTGCACCGCTCCCATCGTAAAGTGCAGCCGTTATACGTCGACCTGGAGCAGCCGGACCCAAAACTTGCTATTCAGATAAAATTTGGTTGAGAGCAAGGACTTGAAGGGAATTATTATTTAATTCATTTTCTGTTTTTCTAGGCTTCCAATGAGTATAGAGAAATATTATTATTTAAGCCTGGGTTTCCTTGAACGCGGATTTGAACTAAATGGACAGCGGAGAGTGCCGCCCGCATACATTAAAATAATAAATCTTGATTTGCTGTAGCACTGTGGCCTATTTGAAGGAAAACCGCTCCGAAGCTAACTTCAAGTAGTGCTGCTATCACACGGGAAAAGCCAGAACTTCTCAGTACGCTCTAGTGGAATCGGCCCGAAGCTCAAATGCTCCGACCGCACAGTGCTTCGCTCTAGTGGAGGAAATTGAAACGACAAGAGAAAACTGGGTTCGGTCTAGAGGCAGACATCCGTTCAGGTATGAGAATGAGGATGGTCTTTGGGTGGCGTATTTAAAATAGAATTTAACCGTAAATTCTATCTTAGAGCATCCTCTGAGCATGTGTAAATTAACTGTTATGAGCATATAGAATATAATAATATAATTTAGAAGTATAGCATTTATATAGCATTTTACAATATAGCATTTAGAATGTAGTAATATGATACAAAGCATATAGAATGTATATCATATAGAAAATGTCTCAAATTCGGGAGAATTGGGCTCAATCAGATTGAACTAGCCTATTAGATTTCCCGCAGTAATAACACAGCTTAACAGAAGAAATTATCAATTACAACAGCACTCGAATAGCACTTGAAATCGATGAACTAAATAAATGCTAAAGAATTGAAGGAAATTTTCATATTGAATGAAAAGTGAACGACATTGGTCATGGTGGAAAGTGTTCTACTCATCTTACTTTTATTCAGATTTTGATTGCTAAACTTATATTAGCATTTTGACACATATTTCCTATAGTGGGATGCTCCAATGATTAGCAAAATGGTGTACTGGATGTATTTTTCACTTATAATTTTTTTGTGTTTAATTTTCTGTCTTTCTAGGCTTCCAATGAGTATATAGATGTATTCGTATTAAATCATTCAAGCCTGGGTTTCCTTAAAGTAAATACCAGTAAAGGCCATGAAGTAAATACCTTTGTTCTTGGGTTACAAGACAAAGAAATAATTTATTGATGAATAGATTACTCAAATAGGCTCCCAAACTGATTCTCTTACTATAAGAGATGAGGCCTGAATCCAATGTTAATTCATAGATTTCACAATGGAAACATTCAAATTTTCTTCGCGTCCCGAAATTTTCGGAATGTAAGATCATACAAGAGTTAAAGAGTTACACTTTCTCAATTGAAAATCGAGAATGCTCTCTACAATAAATTAGCTTTTATGTCTGGTATCTCAATCGTCAATAAATTATTCAGTAGTTACAGATATTCAAAAGCGGTTCTAGGGCTTATTTCTCACATAAGAGGCATCTGGTAGCCACTGTCTTTTACTTGGTATTAGCGCTCTATAATGACACCGGTTACTCGACTGTCGGGTATGTGTGAAACATGCCTTAGGGCCATCATTGAATCTGTAGCTACTGAATGATTTATTGACGGGGCACACCTCTTCAGGCTTTTTGACGATAATCCGATAACCTTTCAGGTTGAACAGATAAGTGTTCATATGAAAAATTACAAATACAAATACAAATACAAATACAAATACAAATACAAATACAAATACAAATACAAATACAAATACAAATACAAATACAAATACAAATACAAATACAAATACAAATACAAATACAAATACAAATACAAATACAAATACAAATACAAATACAAATACAAATACAAATACAAATTCAAATACAAATACAAATACAAATACAAATACAAATACAAATACAAATACAAATACAAATACAAATACAAATACAAATACAAATACAAATACAAATACAAATACAAATACAAATACAAATACAAATACAAATACAAATACAAATACAAATACAAATACAAATACAAATACGAATACGAATACGAATACAAATACAAATACATATACAAATACAAATACAAATACAAATACAAATACAAATAAAAATACAAATACAAATACAAATACAAATACAAATACAAATACAAATACAAATACAAATACAAATACAAATGCAAATGCAAATGCAAATACAAATACAAATACAAATGCATATACAAATACAAATACCTTATTTAGCAACACTAATTCTATGCGTAGAAACTTTTATATAAACTAAAAAAAAATTGATTTGGGTTCAATTCTGAATACCTCGAGTTCAATTGGACTAACTTAGTTTCGCGTGATTGGCAATTTCCATTGAATTTAGCACGTTTCATTGAAGGATACAGTTACTTGAAACTTGCATAGCGCTAAGAACACCGGACTTAATTCCCACTTTCATCAGATACGTCGATTTTCTACAAATCAAAGTTTACAAGTTTCTCCAACTTATTCATTTCATTATTTTAAAGAGAAAAAAGTTAGGGGATAATGATTGCGTGGGTTGTAAGGTGATTCGCATCATGAGTTTTTATGATGGAGTTGAAAGTTGTGGAAGGGTGGTTGTGTAGTGTGGAGGGGGTTGGGGCGCTTAACTGCATTCATTTGTAACGCAGCGCTTTCGGCCACATGACGAGACGCAGTCGCTTTTCACGCGCACCAATGATTTCGAATAGTTTTCCATCTGCATCATACTACGTGCAGAAAGCATGTTTATAATAACATAAGTCGTCGCTAGGTTGGAGCTTTGCATATGAGCAAGGCTTACGATGAAAAGCTGCACTCATGCTGCAGCAGGTGAGTGTGTATGTGTGTATGCCCTCAGCAGGATGGAATGAAGGCTACGATTATTGTTCCTTCCTCCTACAGGACTACGTATGCTCTTCTTCTCACCCTCTTTTCTTCATCACCATCACTCACTCCTGCAATACAAAAAAATCGATGTTCTATTCCGATTTGTGCTTTGATCGTTTATCGATCCCTTAAGGTTTCAATACTTGTAAACTTGATATAATAAGCCGACAAATATATAGCAGTAGTATGGTAGTTGTATTTTGTAGTTTCAAAAATAGTGAGATTCATTTGAGATTCGATTTTCTATTTTATTCGTTTACAAAAGATACAAAAGCTTTTCACTCCCGCAACCAAATAGAACCATTTGTAGTTACGGTAAACTCAATGGAAAATCTATTGTAACAAAGATTTAATATATTTCAATAAAAAATACATCACAAATCCGTTTTAAAAGAAGTTAACAAAACTATCTCTCACAAAATGAATAAGGCCATACAATATAGAAAAGGTATTGTACAATACAGGAATAAATCCAATACAAATGGTTTTCAAAAAATGAATAAAGTTATACAATATGAAATAAGACTATGCTTACACAATGTCTAATCCACAACAATCATTGAAATCTCCCAATAAAAAACAGAATCAACTAATCTCAATAAGTTTCTAATTAGCAACAGTAATGACATCAGCAGATACGGTAAACTTAATCAAAAATCTATTGAAATTTTGCCAGTAGCGCAACACTTATTGAACTTTTAATGAGGATCAGTTTAAATTGTATCACTGAGTTGCATTGCATAGTTTTTCTCACCATACCTTCACCATCATTACTTCAAGTTGTAAATAGCACTGCATTACTCTAGTAATTAATGAAGACTGTTAAATAAACAGAGTAGCTGTTTGTTTAAAAACATTCACAGAATCTGTTTTCTTTAGTCATAGGTAAATTTAATAAGACTAAATTTGAGTCACAAATTTTACATGATTGTTGTTTGTAAACTTGGTGATACGAAAGAGCATTCAATTATTAATTGGATGTTTAAACAGTAGAGATTATTCAAAAACTGCCTCATACACAAATGGTTCTGCAATCTTGAGATGTTTCTCTTCTTATTGGAAGAGTGAATGTTTTGGAAGAAAACGCCTAAAAGACTGTTTATGAGAAGCAGTGGAATACTGAAGGAATAAAGAAGAAAAAATTTGGCCTGTCAAAGTTTACTCAATTAAAATCAGGAAAACTGTGAATTTGATAGAAAAAATCTATTTTTTTTTTAATTAGCTTCCAACGATTGATATATAACTTCTTCAGCCATAAATAAGTATCCTTTACAAATTTTCAAGACCTCTTTATTCTACATAATATTGACAAAAGCAATCTTTTTTTGTAAGAAAACTACCAAGAGCAGCCAACTTTATCGGGCGCCGGCCTAGTGTGCCAAAATCCCACACAAAGCCAGAATTGGAATTTCAAAAAATAATGCAATAGCCTCCAACTGGGATACCATCAGTTGTAAAATGTGATCATGAGAATACTGCATTCTTTCAAAAATAGACTTATGCATCTATGGCTCAGAGAAACCTATTATATCACTCGATAATAATTTACTCTCTGTTTCCTTTACGCGTAGTATTAGTTAAATTCATATTGAAATTCTTTGTATGAATTATAAAAGATAAAGTGTTGATACTCTCTTCGCACCATTCCCACCTCAAAACTTCTATACAAAGAATTTTTCTTCATTTTCTATTACCAAGTTATCTAGATTCAATATAATGAATTGCATCATGTTTTTAATAAATAACTCATGAGATGATCATGCCTTCGATTTGAATATAATTTGTATAAGCCAATGAACAAATATGAATTGAAAATAGGATTATTATTGCATAAAATCAAGACTGTGACGAGAGTTATTATTGAAGGCATTTTGAAGGAGTAAAATACAAATAAATACAAATTAGTGTATTTATAATAAATTCATGTGTTTGAAATTTGTTGAGAATAATATGCAATTTCGAGTAGTCTTATTATAATACAATACATGACAAGTTCAAAAACGTTCCGCACGAGTAGCGTATTTTTCCACATTCTTATTAATTTTAAAATGGGTTCAATATTTATGTTCATCCCTGGAGACTGATAGTTTTTTTTCTCTCGCTAACACTGGAGCTTGATTGTTTAAAAAATATGATTGTTATACTCAAATTCAATTTTTTCAGAAACAACATTAATGTATAATTTTGCCCCAAGTACAATAAAACTATTGATACAGAAAGTGTGAAAAATCTTAAAAATTACAATTACTTTGGAAATTTTCCTCGCGAGCAATTGTGCTTCACGTAAACTAATCTCTTCACCTCGAATATTAAACTAGCGATCACAGCATCACAGAACCATTGAATGCTGCATTGAAGATTCCCCCCCCCCCCCACCCCCCAATTTTCAATGTACGTTCACCCAAAATCCCGACTATGAAGTCACCCATAATATTTTCTTATGCACAAATAAGTCCATAGTTCAGTGAACAGAAACTTGATTCGTTGTAGGTACAACTCGTTGAGTCTAAAACACTGAATTAGAATAGAAAGGCGTGCAAAGCAGGGCAAACAAACAGCAAGCAAAACAAAAGACTTGAAAAGATTCCGCATTATACGTATAACAATGATGCGGCTAATTATTTTTATTTGATAGGCGTATAATGGGATAGGAGGAGACTCAATACAGCAATGCATTGTCTCTGAGGGCACCTATGAATGGAAGAATGGCTGACTACTATTATATGGGTTATGATGATGGTGATGAAGGGACAGTGCCAGCGCTGCTTCTGTGTGATCGCTCAAACAACAATCGGCCGAAAGCATTGCACATCATATTATAATTCTATAGGTATTCGTACAAATGGGTTGTTGGGGGTGGGGGGATGGGAAGAGGATGCGGCAATAAATATTGTCTAAAAAGAGCGTTGGTTATTAGTTGCGTCGACAGTTTATGATGTACAGAGAAGCCGCGCGACGCGGCATTGTTCGGCGAGCGACGAACCAGCGCATGATTTAAGCGCGCTTTGTCCACCTTCAGCCAAGCAAAACCGTTTGACAATGACGACATACTATCGCTGAATATGCATCAACATGTAAATATCATCAACGATATTGTTCTCCTAATCACTGCCCTTATATTTATGCTGTTTGAGCGGCCGAATTAAATAGAACGAACAGCCAGACAGCCGAGAGCCGAGAACCGAGAATCGAGCCGATTTCACGGCCTGCGCCGCGCCAAGCCCTAATGCGCCAACTGATAATCCATGCTCTGCTCTGCCCTGCACTCTCCAGTCCCAATCAAGCTTCCATGTTCGATTATATCTGTGGACGAGTGAGAGTGACCAGTTGAGTTGGGTCAACCATACATTAGTCCACGGAGAACAACCGATACAAATATATTAACAAACGTGTTCAATAGTCATTGCAGTCAATTTTTTTAGTAACGGAATATTATAATTATTCCTTGGTAATCTCGCGTAGTATACTTCAGGATAAGAAATTATTTTCATTGAAAAAAAAATTATATTGTTTTATAGAAGAACATACATTTTATCAGAAATTATATATGCTATAATTTATATTGTAATAATATTTTATTATAAAAGTATTTATTATCGATTCAAAATTTTATTCAGAAGCAATTAGGAACATGAGGAAGACTCTAGAAACAAATTACTCCAATACCAGTTACTAACAGTCAAAATAATGAACTTTGGGAACTTAAGAAGCAGGTTCATGTGGTCAGTGCATGCAGAGACCTTGCTATTAGCTTATTATGTTCTTTTCCATTTATTATCAGTTTTGGAATTCGCTTGTGGGACTCTTTTTCCCATTTATCCAATTTTTTATTTGGAAAAAATCAGTTGGTGATTCAGCGAACTTGAAATATAGAGCGTCTTGTAAACAGAGCTTCCGGAAATTCAATTATTAGCATGACCATCACTGTGTAAATCCCAAAATAGAAACCTTTTATTGCTAGATCACTAATCATAGATATCCTACTAAGCACATGAATGTCCTCTCAACTACTCAAGTAAGACTCACCTGAACGCTTGACAATATAACATGCTCCAACAAATTAAAATATTTAACGGCTAATAAATTTCTTGATTCTTGAAGTAGTCTTGATAAAAGTTCTACTAATTGGAGATTGGAGATGACATTGAGATAAGCTTCCTTTAGCTGCTAAAGACCTGCCACTGAAGAAGTTTGAAAATTTTTCAAGAAACTGGTTGATTGATAAAGTATTTTATTAGGTTGATGAGTCTCTATTAAAAATACAGGCTAGGCCTCGGGATGTTTTTTTTTTAATTTATTCATCTTTGGAAAAGAATCTTATTTCATGGTTATATCGTATAATATATGTAATTTTTATTATAATAAGAGAATGTTTTCTACTGTGCAGTGTTCTTGTGGATGAATAAATTTATTTCATTTCAAAATGGATTAGTATTGCTAATGTCTGCTCGAATTAATACATGCAATAAAACTCAAATAATTAAAAAATATTTTAACAATCGATTTAACTGTGATAATCTATGTTATAGAATCACTGTTTTTTATTGTATATTATATTATTGAACAGTAGACCTTTCGAATAAATCTGTGAGAGATTCGTTGACTGACAGGAGTTTCAATTTTCCACAGTAAATATATGTGTTGTTATCTGTTTTATCGTTTTTTCTTGTGTACAGTACCTTGTTATTTAAAAAGCTTATAATATTGTGATTTTTCTGACAGTAGAGAAATTTTGAAATTTAAAAAATTAACAATTCAAAAATGAAATGAACTAACTGTAGTCAAAATTAGTCCAATTAACTTGACAGTCAATTTTTAAATCAGTGGATTTGTTGAGTTTTGCCATGATAAAAGTTCGATAATTTAGAAATAATTTATTTTGCTTAGAATTGATGGATCAAAATGTTGAATATTTTTGTATAATTTTGCTAGTTTCATATATTTAATTTACATTGAACAAGCGACTGATTCTTATTCTCTTTTTCTGTAATTGTAGATTCGTGTCTTGTTATCTCATGCAAAATTGTCTAGTTAGAAGGCATTTTAAAGGAAATCACTTTAGGGCAAAATTTGAATTTTTTCCAAGTACCCTGAATAATAATCTCTATCTATAAAAGGATGATACCCTGACTCACTCATCAACGCAGAGCCAAAACTACTTGGCCTATGAACTTGAAATTTCGTATGAACAATCCTTATAGGATTTCACCGTGCAATAAGAAAGGATTTTTCAAAATTCGCAATTTTAGGGGTGTTTTTAGGGGGTTAAAGTTTTGCCTATGCAAAGCACGGGTACATGGCTAGCTAGCTTACTGGGATCTTTCAATCATATGGAAAATAATTTGAAATTTTTCGATCTGCTGTACACGCTGTTTCGATGGACAAGCTGTTTGTGTGTTTTGCAAATCATCATTCACCTAACCTACTAAACTTGCCGGCCAAATAGCTTAAAGGAACAGCTGATAGAAGTCAACAGTTTTTAATCATATGGCAGACCCCTTAGCGGCGTTATTTACGCTGTCTGGAACGCAAAAACTTTGCATGTAGGATACCGTGCAGTCGGAGCCTTGCAGTATGTAGGAAACATATGACTGGGTATGATGAAATGTAATTATGCCGGGTTGATGTCATCTGTTAACCAATGCAGCTATCAATTTGAAATGTATTCTCAGTAGGAGGTGGCGAATAATAAAATAAAAAACCTAGCTTCTACCCTGAAGTCGTGGAAGGTTTATTTAAAATGTTCATTGAGAGGTGGTGAGTAAGGTCTTACTGTGTAAGAAAACAACGAAGGAGGCCTCTCTGATCAGCTGGAAGAGCCCTAGGACTAACTTCTTCCCTAATAGTCCTAGAAGGTTGAAATTTGAAATGTAACCTCAGTGGGAGTTGACAAATGATAAAATCAAGAATTTTTTATGAGAACGCAGCAACGCGCGTCGGGCCAGCTAGTAATTCAATAAAGATGTTAGCAGTGAACGACATTACTAAGAAAATTGAGAGATAGTACTGTATACAGTCGTTCAATTCAGCTATAAATTTGCAATTAAACATAAATTTGCTGAAGCCAGATGTTTCAATTCCAACTTATTCAAGTTAATGCTTAAAAGCCTGTGATTTTATATTAAGAATTCATTTTGTAAGAGCAATACATTTTTTTTATTGCTGATGATGCCCACATGAGTCAGAGGCTTGAGCGTGGGTAATAAGGTGAATGATAAAACACATAGATGCCAGATGGAGGAGCGGGATTCGAACCCGCGACCGCTAAAACGACAGCAAGATGAAGTTGTGACGCCCCAACCAACTGCGCTAAGTGGTCAAAACTTGAATTTTTATTTTTTCTACGTAGCCTAAATAACAATAGTTCAATATAAATTTCAGCAGTTTGCAACTTGAAAAATGGAGTGACAGTACTGCATACAATCGTATAATAATTTTATTTTTACATAAAAACAAAATAATAATTTCACTTACTCTCTTGATAGATTTTCAAGCAATATTCCATCTTTTGTATTCTGAAATAGAAAGAAAATATAGGTGAGTGAATGTAAAACAAAGCAAGTCTTCAAGGAATACAATTTTGAAAAAGATATAGGTTTAAAAATTGTTTGCATAACAAAAAATTTCTATGAACTTACTGAAAATTCTCATCAAGATTGTTGAAATATACCGTAATCGATTGGAAAGACTTCCTGAGAGAAGAGTCAAAATGTCCCAAATCAAAATTCAAAAGAAGAACACATGGACAATAGAAATGATTGAAGGTGGCAATAATATTAAACAAGAAACGAGCTGTAAAATTATTATCCTAGAAAGAGTTTGTTAAGGCAAATCTTCAAAAACTGGTTTAATGAATAAGTATCATGTTCATTGACTGCAATTTAATAACGAGATTATTTTTTATTTTTTTTAGTTTCCATAGAAACAATTTTAAAAAAACATTTCATTGTTACCTGTTACTGTTATCTACATGGTTATTAATTGTTAGTTTGCATGATTTTTTGTTATACTTACTATTATTATTCATAGTAGTATTGTTTTCTACAATACAACTAACAATATATTCTCTCCATTCTCTCTAGCTTTATCTTAACAGTAGCCTATATGAGCTTTGTTACAATGTATTTGTTGTTTTTTGTATTTAATAATTTACCATGTTTTCTTTTAATGTAATAATTATGTAACAAGATGAATAATAAGACGAAGTTGTCACAACCACATTAATTATTAAAAATAGTGAGATACTAGTTTCGGTTGTTACACCATTATCAATCTCAAACAAACTCAGATGGTGTAACAGCCGAAACTAGTATCTCACTATTTTTAATAAATGTGGTTGTGTCAACTTCGTCTTATTATTCATTATGGTTATCTTCCACAATATCACTTTCGCCACTACAAAGAGAGTTAATTATGTAATGTTTATACTTACTAATCGCATATAATTTTTAATTGTTGAAAAGTCTTCTAACGCCATTGCTACATCACCATAACACTGTCATTCTACCAATAATTCAATACTATAATTACCAGCACTTTTTCTTGGCAATTGAATGCTCGTATCCAAAGAGGTAGACCATTATGCCACAATATACCTACAAAATTACCAATTTATTGAGAAGATCATAAAATAGGACAGAGAGAATCGAATATTTTCAAGAGTAAGGAGTTCAAGCACAAAATTAATACTTTCAAGGAGCCTTTTCTTATCCTATTGCCTGGGAAATTTCAAAGAGGCCAAGCAATTGGCATTATCTCAATCAGAAAGAAGCAATGCTATATCTCAATATTAGCACCATACCACTCCTACTCTTGCAACATTATCGCTCTTTAGTAACAGTACCTCTCTCAGCAATATTACAACTCTAGCCCCCTCTTTCAAGGGACAAGTTGGAGTAGTGCTTTGTTTGAAATGGAAGCCTTCTTAGTCAGCAGCTGATTTGCACGGCCAGTCATTGGCCAACCGTTGTCTTATGATTGAGGAAAAGTTGTTTTTTGAAAAGTTGTACTTTTGGAAAAATGGAAAAGCAGGAAAATAAGATGTGAAGAGAAGTGTGATTCCGCGAGATATTATTTGTTGAGAAGTCTTAGTTGCCGGTCGCCACGCTTTTGTCGGAGTTCTAATCCGATGAATAAAGGGAAGAACATAGTTTGTATCCAGGCAGCCATTGTGCCATTGTGTCAGAAAGTGCTTACTCCCCGCAGTTTGCTGGCTATCTTTGTGCGAAATCCGAAGAAAGAATGAACTATATACTGTGACAAAAGCGCGGAAGACATTTTTATATCTGTGAATGAATGGTACAATACATCAGTCTTCCTATTATTCATTCTTTTCTCGAACCCGTTCCTCTGTGTCGACTCCTTCTCATCCAGTTCCGCCTTCTTCTCCTTCTTATCGTTCACTTCTTATCAAACTATGCGCCACAGCCAATCGCTTCTGCTGGACAGAAGGTAATTCAGGTAAGTCTCAATCTTTGTCTTTGAAAGAATGTTCAGAACCACAAGTTTATAAGCTCTAAGCTTTAACAGGTTTCCGATCTTCATTCCAATGTTGGTTTCCAAAGTGTGACTTCATAATCAACTCGAACTTTGTACATAATACACGTGGCTCCATACACAATCTTTATACTCTATACTTCATTCATTCTTCCCTATTATACTTTTTATAATCATTTTTTTTTTAAGAAAAAGCACTCATTTGAGAGACAAATAAGAGTCTTGAATATAATTGCAATAATGCTATGCATATCCTGTTGCATACTGGACAACTAGGACATACTAGGACAACCTACTCTTATGACTTATTTTAGAAAATCATGAGGCAGAATTATTTGTTCTAAGACACTCCTGGTGTTCTAGAGACTCTAGAGCTACCAATGCTTTATAATCACCAAAATAATGAAAAAGTTTATTTGAACATTGGTCGGGAAATCTTCCGTTACAATACAAACATTTTCAGAAGTTTGTGCTACCCTCATTTTATACTTGTTAATTGATTAGGTTTCATGTAAAATATGCTAAAAAATCTAATAACATAAGTTTGAAGTCGGTAACTGTGGTATTTTTTGAGATGCAGAAATTATTAAAAAAACACGTCTTTAGGCTTGAAGTGGATTAATTTGTTCGTTGATATTATCAGCCTACAGTTTTTCGAACAAAACTTGCAGAGAATTTAATTCGGAGTGAAGAATGTTGAATAACCCAATAAAAAACCCACACATCATATTAAAAAAAAAACTGGTTTTATTGAATCAAAACACATTGATTTTGTGCAGTTAGATACAGTTTGCTATTTTATCAATTAAAATCAGAGCTTTATGAAAGTTTTGCGTGTTTTCGCTATTGCGGTTTTCAAAATTTTCCCTCCAGATTTAAATTTGCTCAAGTATTTTTCCAGAAAAAACTACAGGTTAGTTGTAAATTTAACCAACGTAGTCAGTCAACTTCGAACTTGAAAAACGTATTTTTTGGGCCATTTTTGCATATTTAGTTGAGTATATAAAAAATTACTGTAGTATTGTTGTGTACTGTATTGACTTCTTAATTCTTTTAGTCGATATTTCAGCCAATTGTACATATAAAACCTGACCAATTTACCAATAAAAAAGGCGTTACAAATTTATAAATAAATAAACTGATGGGAATAGCCGAAAACCTCTGTCATTTCTAACTCTTAACGAAGCATTTCCGGACCAATTCTCATGCGGACTTTTATATTATTACTGGTAATTAATTATATCAAGTATCGATAACACTAAATGAAAATCCCAGTTCATGTAGAATGTTTATAATATTGAAATCATATCCTTAATAATATAAATGGCGATACGTATTTCAACTATCAAATTTAGCAAGAGTGTGTTCGCTCAGGGATCGTACTCGATTACCACTCTAGAAATTAAAAAAAAAAGTGTATATGATAATAGACAAATGAGAATGGTTCTGACCCTCGGAACTGACTGGAGTAGTTATTTTGGCCCGGAGGCTGAAAAGTTTGGAGACCCCTGCTCTAGAGCCTAGACTCTAGAAAACTGTCTATATCTAGTTTTTCCGCTGTGTCTAGGTTCTTATAAGTACTAACGCTGCATGATACCCCAGTGGGTGGGGGTAGTAGAATTGCACCCACAGTATCCCTGCTTGTCGTAAGAGGCGACTAAAAGGGCAACTGTCCGTTGACCTCATTATCCTAGAAACCTATCCTTTATCCTGCTCTTCATCCCAGCCCCTCCCTCCACCCTTTCCTCTATCTAACGGTGCCTGCAGGACACCGGGCGACCTCCTGCAGTATGTAGCCTTGCCCGGGCATGCGGGGCTCTGTCCGGGTTGACTCCACTTCCCTAGCTGCTCGTGGGAATCACATGAATTTCCAAATACGAACCAGAACCAAACCTCAAGGTAACTCCAGAAGTTGCCTTGCCCTCAAACCTATCAGGTTCCACCCCATCAGGGCAGGTTCCTCGATTTGAATCAACAGTCAAGGACAATGCCCAGGGTCCTTCAGATCAATTTACATCACAGTAAAGCAGCCTCGGCTGCTTTCTGCCAGTTCCTCCTCAGAGAGGGATTGACCTAGCAAAAGGCTGCTAGCAGACACAAGCTCCTACTTCACCAACTGGCTGGTGAGGCTGGGTAGAGGTCAGGTCAAGCAGTTGATTGCTCTGATAACTGGACATGGCCACTTCAGGAAACATCTCCACACAATTGGACTCAGAAATGAAAGTCAGATGTGTAGGCTTTGCAATCAGTCTGAAGAGACTGCCAAGCACATCATACTGGATTGCGAGAGACTCGGGGCAAGGAGAAGGGCTCCGTTTGGCTGCAAACAACCAGGTGATGAATGGGACGTTAGCATAGGGAAAAAACTCCTGGATCTTGTAAAGGGCACAGGTATTGGTTTGCCCAACTAACGTACTAGGGACACACAATAAGCTTCGGTTGACGTGTGAGGATCTTTGAATCTTTGGATCTTTGAATCCGTCCCTTCATAATAATAATAATAATAATAACGCTGCATGATAATTGCCAATGCTCTCTTTTACATTACTGTTCGTTACTTATTTCTAAAATGGTTTATTCTACTTGTAAGCGCTCTTCACGGGTTCGTTCCACTTTAGAATACCTTTGAATGGGTCAAGGCCAAAGTCTTTACACCGAGAATAAAACGCGAGCAACATACTCAATGAGAGCAAGTTGAATGGCGGCCCTGTAAATTATTTATGAATGAAAAGCAGCAACAATGTGAATTAGAAAGTTTGATTTCCGTAGACTGTAGATTGTGATGACGATTGTCATTGTCAACATTGAAGTGCGAAAGCGGACTCTGTGTGTCCCAACCCGATCAGCTAGCTATTATTCGGAAACATTTGTCATCGAGCACGCCTTTTTTCTCAATCCTGACTCAGACAATCGTAAATAAATATTTTTCAACTGCTATACTCTCATTGTCACGGAACAATTCAAAAACTGGACTAATTAAACTCATCTTTTCAATTCACAAGCTTTTGTAAATACACCATCAAACTTAGTGATGGTTGAAAAACGCATATAGATATGTATAGTTGCCATTGGCCCAGTGGGGAAGGGTAAGGTTGATGAAAATGAATCACGCCTGAACCCTGTAGACTGTTTATTTTAAAAAACTGAAATAAATGATTGATTATTAAATGTAATATGTAAAACTGGAATAAATTGTGATATGTATTTGGTTGTTAGTCAATGATGACGTTTGATATCGTTCCTATTAATGATGAATTATTTTTATTTAATGTGAATAAGATTTGAGTCAATCACACCTACTCTCAGTCTCGCCTTCCTATCGGACTTTTGTTGACTCAACTGATCAACAGTCGCCTTTTGAGTCACTCAAAAGAGTCCACTTACTGAGCTTAGAAGTTCCAACTCAACTTCATTCGTACCACCCAATATCCTGAAGTATACATTGTTCAACGCGAGGTTACATGTTCCAAAGTGTCATGACTGAAAAACGAAATCTGTTATGTTTTCCATGACGAAATACTTAATGAACAATCTAATATTAAAACTGGCACTGTATTTCACTTTTAAATAATGTTTTACTCACATATATGTCCAATATCATATCTCCAATAGATGTGAATAAAACATTATTTAAAAGTGAAAAACAGTGTCAGTTTTAATATTAGATTGAATAACAAAATTCATAAAATTTGAATTAATTCTCCATAAACTTTTACAAGCACACTTTCCTGCTATTTCCGAATTATTTCAAAATATCACTAGAATTTAACAGTAGTAGAATTTTTTCACCTTATAATTTAGTCAATTTTTCCTTTTTTTACTCTAATAGAAATAAAGAGCTTTATTCATTCTATTTTACCATATAACCATGCCAGAGGTATGAGAAACGGGTACATTTATTTTTAATGGAAAAACAGACAGAGATACAGTGAGGGAGGGAGAATGATATGGGTAATAATCAGCTTTTGTGTTTTTTCTCCGGAATGGGAAACGCTTTTCCGGACGATATAGTGGATGGATCAGGGAGAACGCAGTCCCCTTGGCTTGCGATCCGTTTCAGAAGCTGGTTTATTGTTTGCATAATGTAAAACAGTTAGCAACACTCTGAATCGGTGGGGCTCATTCTTTCTAAAGATGTAGCCCAGATGTCGCTAACTGTAGGCGACGCAAAAACTATTCTGTTTGAGAGCAGCTCGCAACACTTATATATAAGGAGAAGAAGTAGAAGGAGGAGGAGGAGGAGAAGAAAAAGGAGGAGGATAAAGGGAAAGAGGAGGAGGAAGAGGAGAAAAGTAAAAAAAAGAGGTGGAGGAGAAGGATAAAGAGAAAGAGAAGGTGGAGGAGGAGGAGGAGGAGGAGAAAAAAAAGTTGAAGGAGTGAAGAATGAGAAGAATAAGTGGAAAGAGAAGGATTAGGAGGAGGAGGAGGAGTAGGAGGAGGAGGAGGAGAAAAAGGAGGAGGAGGAGAAGGGAAACGAGAAGGAGAGGAGAATGAGAAGAATAAGGAGAAAGGGAATAAGGAGGAGAAAAGGAAACAGAAAGAGAAGGAGGAGAAGGAAAAGGTGGAAAAAGAAAAGGAGGAGAAGAATGAGAAGATGAAGGAGGAGGAGGAAAAAGAAAAGTAGAAGGAGAAAAGAATGAGAAGAATAAGTGGAAAGAGAAGGATTAGGAGGAGGAGGAGAAGGGAAACAAGAAGGAGAGGGGAATGAGAAGAATAAGGGTAAAGAAAGAAATAAGGGGGAGAAAAGAGAAAAGAAAGAGAAAACGGAGAAGAGAAGGAGGAGAAGGAAAAGGAGGAGAAGATGAAGGAAGAGAAAATGAGAAGATGAAGAAGAAGGAGAAGAAAGAGAAAAAAGAGAAGGAGAAGGAAAAAGGAAAAGAGGAGAAGGATGAGGAAAGGAAGAAAAAGAAAGAAACGGTGGAGAAGACTGAACGAGCAGAAGAAATTAAACTTGCACATGAGTTACGATATGTCACATTGTAGAAATCGCACATTTAACATCAAATCGGGCATCCTGCTAGTATATAATAGAGGGCGCTGGCTGAATAATATTTATCATGAGGACGGCGGCGGCTCCGGGTTCTGGGTGTCCATTGTCCGTGATGAATGCTGTCTCTAATGAGGGATGTCGCGCAGAAGCGAGCAATACGCCACGCATCGAAATATTAGCTGGTTTCACTGGCTCTCTCATCGTCCTCGCTCCAGCACTTCAGTTGCACACTTTTCAAAACAAGATTAGTTCGCTCCGTCTTATTGACAATGTCCTATGTTCGACTGCAACTCCTACTACCAGCAGACCTTGCTCAAGGAAACCTTATTAACACACTCAAATCTACAGCGTAGCCCTCAAACACAAACAGCTTTGATTCATACAATAATCTATAATTAGCAGGGAGAATTCGGTTATTATGATAAAGATGATAACAATTAAGAGATGTATGGCATGAACAGATTCCACCTGTAGCTGTAAGCTATCTTAGTAAAAGATCTAATCGAATGCGGAAGCGCCGCTGTTTATCTGCGACCAATACTCTACATGAAATTAGAAATAGATTATGGTTCTCTTCATCTAGCTACTTCTGTTCATCGAATATTTCTCTCTAAAGTAAAACGACTTTTTATCGGGATGATCGATTTCTTTTTACAAAAATAAACTAAACTACAAACTGAAATCTACAGCCTCTAAATTTGTATCATTAAATTTTGTACCGATGAAGCGAGTTGAGCAACTGCTCTAGGAGCACAGTTGGTTGGAACGCTTGTCTGTAATAAGATAAGGCTCTGGCTGGCTGGTTTCCTGCAGCCTTGGGTTCGAATTTCATTCAGTCATGGATGTTTCTCATCATGCACCCATTCATCTCATTACCCACGCATAAATCTCCATACTCATGTGAGCATCATCCGCAATGAAAAAAATTAAAAATTAATGTTTCTGAATTGAGTGCAAAATGCGAGTGAGATGAAATTCGCTTTTCAACAATAATTAATTAAGTTATAAAATTGTATTAAGGATAATTCTCCCCTACTTTAGTTCTGATTTCTGAGAAAATACATAAAAATCGTTATCCACTATTTATTATTATTTATTTTATGAAAATCATAATCTTCAATCACAAACTCCAATTGTATTGTGTGGTCAGGAAAGTCATAGGTTCTGATAAAATAATATGATAGGTTGGAGGGACCGAATACAAGCATAGACAGGCTAATCTAAGAAAGGTTTTCCTGCGCAAGAACATTAAAGGAGCTAAAGTGGAAGGAGGATGACTATAAATATAATACAAGTACTATTAAAATTAAAAGAAAGGCCATATGAATACACAATCTTATGAACGATTGACATAATTGTTATATGCAACATAGTTAGATAGGATTGAAGGTAATCATTTGATTAATGCGAGCCAATTAAAAAGTAATGTGAAATGGTAGGGACGATCAATCCAAGACAATTGAAAAGAGATTGATGGGAAGTGGTGTGGGAGAGAAATTCCAGTGTACGTATAGTAGGCGAACTTGGATAGAAGTTTGAATGCGAAATAGTTAGTCCAGTGTGTCGTCAGGAGTGTGAGAGAGCTGGGCGACAAGTGAAATGCTGTGTGTTGAAATGAGTGGTGGGTGGGTGGCGTGCAGTGCAGGGGCAGGTGGGAATTTGGGCAGAATAGTGACGACAGGGCCGTATGAATCGCGATAAAGGGAGTACGTACTTCCTCCTTGTGTTCCAGCTATTCTTCGGTGCGCTTCTTCATCTCCTTCTTCTTGTTCACCTCGTTGCGCGGGTGAATAGAGTCGGCGTTATACGTCTTTTGTCGCGTCACGTGCCATCCCGGCCGCTGTTCATTGTTCGATGCAAGCGGAGCCGTACTGTAACAATGGTCGATCATTTTCTTTATCAAGTCCTCGATTATCATTTGCTACTACTGCATGGGAAATGTATTCATTGTGCTGTTTAACAGGGCTTAGTAAAGGGTTTTACCCTCTGCTCCGGCTCACCCCTCTCCCAACATCCCGAACAACGCTAGACGTCGATTGTCTGTCGGGAACACAAAGAATTCCCTCCCGAACCGCCACCAGACCCAAGTCCCGATGACTAGGCCCTCTACTCCCAACTTCGCCAACCCCCACAACCGCCAACTCTTCCACACACACTCATACGCACACCTACACTCGCCAAATTATTTATTGTTCGGTCCCGATCGGTTGCATCTGGGCCGCTGCAATCAGCTATGAAATGTGACAACTGACTCTAATGGAACCCATTGCTCCCCACGCGATTGACAAAATGTTGTTACTTCAAACAAAGTAGGTCATGAAACTAGATTCGCTACAATTATTTAATTCATATTCAATAAACTCTTGACTTTTGTGAAATTGAAACAAAAATATTCATGTTACTTCCAATGTTTGAGAGTGCTTGAGAACTATAATAAGAAGTTTCAGTCAGAAATCTCATATATTCTTCGTAACTATTTTCGTGCCTTTACAATACGAGTTCAGGGTGATTTAAGACATTATGGTAGCACTGCATTCCAATATAGTTTTGAGAGTGAACTCAACATCTCCAATGAGTAGGAAAACCTAGTTCTGTAAAGAATATTCATACATTGTTGAAGGATCAATGATTAATATTATGGATTCTGTAGTCTGTCTGCATTTTGTGAAAAAAAAACAGTTTTGGGCGTAAAGACTCTTGTCTATATTGTATCTTGTATCTTCACTTTCGATTCCAATTAAATCTTGATAAATAAAAAAGTTAATTATTTAATAAATAAATAAATTAATTGTTTATATTTACTTAAGCCTCTTGTCTGTGCTCAACAGTGTGACAGATTAGTCTTTACAATGAGACTCTCCATGAATTCAACTGTATACAGTATTCAGCCAACTGTATTCATTCACTTTCTATCAGTTCTATACCAAATTAATCAAGCCAACGCCAAATTTTTCACTTGCATCCTCTTGTTAGTTACTCCACTTTATGATCAGCTGCTAGATAAAACTATTTGGAGCTCTGACCTCCTGTCAAAAAATAAATTATAGAAATATATTTCCAAGGCTGTGAATGTTTTCAAGTAATATAATATTTATTTCAAGCTTTATTTAAAAATAATTATAAAACATGAATTGATAAACTTTATTGAATGTTGAAGTGTTCTGAATGAAAGTATTCAGTGTGTGGATATTAATAAATAGCATAAAAATTAGGCATCAATAGTATAGGCTGTAATTCAATATACAAAGAATTTCAGAAGGAAGCTTATTCAAGCTTCATAACCTTTCAAGCTTATTCTTTATACATAATGTCATATACCCTTTTTATGGCGGAGGATATGATGTAGTAATTTTTTCTGAAAAAGGAAAAATACATTCAATTGCTCCGGAAGTTAGGTCTTTTGTAGCCGCGCGCATGCGACCGCTTGGCTACTCCAAATCCACAAAAAGGGGTGACAAAAATGCCCTGAACCTCCCCAAAATTTGCAGTGCCGTGTTACTGAAATCTGTGGAAGTCCAGGACAATTTTCGCCAATCCCTGCCGTTTTTACCTGCTTGAAACTATACTAGTGTAGCCCATTTTACCGAGCAAGGTGACTCAAATAGAAAACACAAGTACTGAATTAGATCTATGCAAGTTTATTTGAAACAAATAATATCAAATGGATAATTTCGACCAACAGAGACTGGCGATTTGAATATTTTCTTTTAGATGAATGAAGTTTTTTAATATAATCTTTTTTCAGTTAGATTTACTAGTTTATAATTCTCAAATCCCCACATGAAGGGTATGATTGGTTCCGATGTTGACACTATTATATTATTTCGGCGCACTTAAACACAAGAGTATGGCCATACTAAATAATTTCAGGATAACTCACAGTACAGTGGTTTGCACTCTGGCTAGTCGCCAGTTGGATCACCGTTGTTCAAGTTCACAAAATTTTAAATAAGACGTCCAACGAAAATTTCAACAAGAGCATACATTTTAAAATAAATAATAGGAAATTTAAGAAATTTTTCCATAAATTTCAATTACAATGGACCGTAATTTTATAGAGTAGTTTCCCAGCAGATCCTCTCGGCTCCAGGCTCAGGTAGCAAGTCAAGAAACAGAAAAAATTCAGGAAGTAGATTAGGAAAGAGAGAGACAGAAAATAATTCGATTGAGTCACCTTTGACTTATGACCTATATGATGATGAGGTTTGGAATAAAAACAAAATAAACTATGAAATAAACTCATCAGTAGGTTATCACAGAATTTGAGCGATTCTATCACATTTTTACTTCATTGAAAATTAATTAAAAAATATTTCGGCTGTCTAAATTTTGCCGGTTTGGAGATGATAAGAACTGATAACATAACCGACCAAGTTGACATTTGAGGCTTAAAACTTTTTTATATTATTAAAGTGCTCGAAAAGTGTTTCAAATTGCATTTTAAAAATAATAGTGGAGTGAAAAAAATCAGTTCGTAAATTAAATGCGAATTGTGTCAAACCTCAAACTCATGTCTGGACTAACCTACGAAGTGAAAGTGTTTACATTTCACAACAAATAAAATTCGTTGATCGAATTCCAAGTGAGTACAATCTTTTTATGAACTATACTATTGGAATTATGTAATAACTAGCTGGCCCGACGCGCGTTGCTGCGTTCACATAAGAAATTCTTGATTTTATTATTTTCCATCTCCCACTGAGGTTACATTTCAAATTTCAACCTTCTAGGACTATTAGGGAAGAAGTAGTTAGTCCTAGGGCTCTTCCAGCTGATCAGAGAGGCCCCCTTCGTTGTTTTCTTACCCAGTAAGACCTTACTCACCACCTCTCAATGAACATTTTAAATTTAAACCTCCTACGACTATTAGGGTAGAAGCTAGGATTTTTATATTATAACTAGCTGGCCCGACGCGCGTTGCTGCGATAATTTTTAACTTCATATCACCTGTTATCTAGAACACATTTTTTTTGTTAGGAGGTATTGCCAGTACTCAATAATTTTTATTAAACTGGAATAATTCGGGAAGACGTTACAGTTTTTAAACTGTCTAAAGTTGATAAACAAATTGAATATTCGAATTTCCAATGTGTTAAACATTTGTTATTGGTTAAAGTCAGTATAATCCTGTATGCCCAAAAAATTACCTGAGCACTGAAAAAGCATGACCATTACAGATGATTGGCAAACATACGTTTACCGGTTTGATAGACAGACGTTGTTTTTAGAATGATGATTTGCAAAACACACAAACAGCTTGTCCATCGAAACAGCATGTACAGCAGATAGAAAAATTTCAAATTATTTTCCATATGATTAAAAGGTCCCAGTAAGCTAGCTAGCCATGTACCCGTGCTTTGCATAGGCAAAACTTTAACCCCCTAAAAACACCCCAAAAATTGCGAATTTTGAAAAATCCCTTCTTATTGCACGGTGAAATCCTATAAGGATTGTTCATACGAAATTTCAAGTTCATAGGCCTAGCAGTTTTGGCTCTGCGTTGATGAGTGAGTCAGGGTATCATCCTTTTTAACCGACTTCCAAAAACAACAAGGTTACTATATTCGACCTGTTTTTTTTTTTTATGTTTGTACATCAATCATTTGAACACTATTGAACCGATTTCGATTAATTTTTTTTTAAATGAAAGAGCATCGCTCAGCGGTGGTCCCATACAAGGATCGGCCCAATACTTAGCCCAATATTAAACAAAAAGGAGCATTCTTCGATGTCTTCATTTCAATCAAGTTTGAATAGGATAGTTCCACACATAACCGCCAATCGGATAACCGGTGTCGTTTACCAGGCTGATCATTGTATCATATGGAGCGCTTTACATCTAGACGGTTTTCGAAATCATATGATGCAATGCAATTATGCCGGGTAAACGACATCGGTTACCCAAAGCTGGTTCAGTGTGAAAGAAGTCTTTAATGACTTCTTTTGACCAATCACATGAACTTAATTTGAATCGAGAATAAGAAGAATATAATATTTCTGTCCATATGTTCATATGAAAATTGTAAATAATTTAGTAGATGTTATTGAGTCATAGGAATAAGGTTATTTAGTTGCAAACATAACACAAAAAATATCGTACATAACTTGTCCGGGAAGATGTTTACCATACTCGTATGATAATACCGCACTCAACTTCATCTCCTGTGTTTACTTATCATATTTTCAGTAAGCACAATATTTTCCACACTTGTAACGTAATATAGGCCTACTATTTCAGTGTAGGTATATTCTGAAAGGGACCGCATCAAAATGAATCAAAAGCCATTTCACTTTTAAGAAGCCTTTCTCTATTATAATTCTCCTAAATACAATATTCCACATTAAATAAAACGTTGTAGAATTTTCCTTAGTTTATCTTTTCTTATAAGTGGATTTTTAGTTACTTAACTTTCGATGCTATAAATTAATTATTGGCTTGCTAATTTAATAAATATTTCATAATGTAGGCTTTAAGAAATTTCTCATGTTTTCAAAGTTTGAAAATTCAACTAAAAAGCTTAAAATAAAATATATTTTAAAACAAAAAAAGAAACCGACTTCAGTGAAATGATGAAATACTCACGTACTAAAAAGTTTAAAATAAATTATTTACTTTAAACTGAGAAAATTTTAAATTTCATACAAGTAATCTTTTGAAGTCGGCGCCAAATTTCCCATAAACTTCTAAAATATAACAGAATTACTCTGTGATGTTTTCCATGACGAAATAATTGAACAATCTAATATCAAAACTGACACTGTATTTCAGTAAAAGTGAGTGTAAATCACATATTTAATTGAAATATAGTGTTAGTTTTGATATTAGATAGAATTTCTTATCAATCACTTCCTGGTGGTTCGGAACCCAAAATTCTGTTCAAGTTTCGTTGAAAAGATATAGTCGTTTACTGTTAATCCACCTGCTTGAACAAAACCTGTTTTATAGCCATCTTTTCTTATTTAGTGAAATGTCTCGATAATAACTGTAGGTGGACTTTGCTATCATACTTTTATTTATTTGATCTTGACCAATCCAGTGATTAGGTTAAAGCCTGAATGAATATGTCAATTTATGACTAATTATTATGCACCTCTTATAACTGTTATTGAGTTTCAAATTCAAGAACATGCCTCTTAAATTGTGAAAAATATGTGGTGATAGCGTGAGCCAGGTATTTAAAATAATTAAAGTATTTTTTCTGATGTCAGTAATTTTTTAATTTCGTGCCCAAGTGACGTCACGCATAGCACAGTGTTGCTGTCTACTATGGCGCTAATATTTGAAAATTTATGTTTTGAAATGCCAATTATTATGATCACACTTTTGGGGGGTGGGACTGCCACAAAAATGTTTCCTGACAATAAGTAGGTTTGGAAAAGCTACGTTACAGAAATAAATAATTATGACTGAAGTTGGCAGCTATCCCTATTAATTTGCTTAATCAAATTCCTCTAGATCCTTCAGTCAGGTGATTGATAAGAGGGGCTTTATGTAAAAAGAGCTGAAAAATTAAACAAAACATGTTGCAAGTCCAACTACAGTTATTATCGAGACATTTCACTAAATAAGAAAAGATGGCTATAAAACAGGTTTTGTTCAAGCAGGTGGATTAACAGTAAACGACTATATCTTTTCAACGAAACTTGAACAGAATTTTTTTGTCAAACACTGATTTTGCATGGTTGTGAAATATTGTTATGAAATGCCAAAAGGAGTGAAAATATTCCTCTTCCCTTTATGCGCTGTGTTAATAGTGTCTTCCGGTCGGAGCGCTAAGCAGCATGTTTTGTTTACTCCACCTGCTATTCTCCTCACCTAGTAGTCATCCAGAGGATTCCAGAAGAATATCATCTGTGTAGATTGTTGTAGAAAATTAATAAACCTTCTGGTGTTTACTGGAATGTCACAAAAACTTATATAAAGTGGAAGCTCTTGTAAACATTAGTTCATTCATTGCCCAAAGTTCTTTGACATAACGTGGTAGTGTGACAGTTCCTGTTTCCATTCATACAAACCGCTTTTGCAGTGAGCATTATTACAGACTGTGTTATACGATCGTTTAATGTGATTGGTCATGCGGTGAGCGTGGTGTTCAAGTGATCGTGATGTTCAGTCACGACCGCTCAAGACTGCGCTTGGATGGGTGACCGCGCTTCAATGACCTGATGTTACAAGCTTTATTATCACTTACCCGGTGGTTCGGAACCCACCTAAAATAGTACGTCCACCATGTTCCCCGTAATATGGCACAAACGGCGAGGTGGAACTACCCGTAAGGGTCTCCCCACCATTAAAAGCCATACGCTTATTATTACTATTATTATTTTCCTTTTAAAGGGGTGCTTGACCAATCCAACCTTGGGCTCCGATACCCAAGGAGTCCTGACAAGCGGTTAAAGGCAAGACTGCTCCACACATCCGTGCGGTAAGCAATCATGCCAGGTCCGTCATCCACAAATAATTTGCTCTGAGCAGCCAGAGAGAGCCCAAGATAACTGCCTTCTGCATTTGGCCTATCAGTGAAGAGGCACTTTTTTCACAAGCCGGAATTGATTTTAAGCTTGAAAGCAGTGTTGGGCGTATCCCACCTAGGACACCAATTATCAGCACCACCAGCTTAACAGAGAAGCCTGGGTTCAGCTTGGGCAGCTCCACCAATAGCTCTTGATACTTGGTCCGTTTGTCCTCCTCTTTTGCAGCTATGTTGCATTCAGCAGGTGCTGAAAACTCAATAACATAGATTGCCTTTGCATTGAAATCGAGGACAACATCAGGCTTGGTTGCTGTTAGAAGCCTGGTGGTGGAGAATGAATAATTCCAGTAAATACGGCACTTCTCATTCTCCACAACGGACTCAATCATTCCTGGGACATAAGGCAGCACTGGTGTTCTGTCTATACCATATGAGTGTCTTAGATGGTAGTAGAGCACTCTAAGGGCAGCATTGTGTCTATGAATGTAGCCTGTGGTCGCATGCACAGAACAGGCTGACAATAAGTGCATGAGTGTCTCTGGTGTCTTATGACACACCCTGCAGTTAACATTAGGCACATTCATATGCATCACCCTACTACGGTAAGACAAGGTGTTCAGAACACCATCCTGGCATGCCAATATGAACCCCTCAGTCTCAGATTTTAGGGCTGCTGACTTCAAGAATGCAAAAGTCAGCTCCTTGGACAATCCCTGCTCATCAACATGCTTATAGAACACACCATGCAAGGATTTGTCCTTATGCTGCTGGAGAAGAACCTTACTCTCAGCAGACTTTATTTGAGCCCTAAGGTGGGAAGGTTGAACCACCTCTTCCCTCTCTCTGTCAAAATCTAGACCAAGGGTATCAGCTGCATGTTGCGCTGCCTTATACAGGAAAGCCCCAACACCAGCAACTTCATGGCTATGTACCAATTGCATTAAGGGGTCAGAGCATTTCTTAATGCTGCAAGCAAACTGTAATGCTACTCTGTTATAGAGGTTCTCCAAACCAAGTAGACCTCTGCCACCCAAGTATCTTGGCAGGTATATGCGGGCAACAGAAGAGCGAGGATGTAAGCATCTTTCCATATGCATTCTCTTTCGGGTCTCTCTATCAAGTTCCTGGAGCTCATTTCTATTACACTTTATTACTCCAAAGGAGTAGGTTAGAACTGGCACAGCGAGCATGTTGGTGGCAAGAACTTTGTTTTTTCCAGATAACTCAGTTGACCAGAGTCGTCTAAGTATCCTTTTATACTCACTGCGGAGAGCCTGTTTTATATTTGCAGAATCTTGAACCTGGTTCTGATCAAATCCAAGATACCGATAGGTCTCTCCAGCATTCAAGGCTCTTATAATGCTGCCATCAATGAGCTCCATTTCCTCACTCAGACCTTGTGCTCTTCCTTTTAGGAGGTGAATCACTGCACACTTGTCCAACCCAAAAGACATGCCAACATCCATAGAGTACCGTTGCACCACCCCTACAGCCAACTTGAGATCTGACTTGCTGGCTGCATAAATCTTCAAGTCATCCATATAGAAGAGTTATTACTATTATTATTATTATTATTATTATTATTATTATTATTATTATTATTATTATTATTATTATTATTATTATTATTATTATTACTATTATTATTGAAGCATATGAAAATTTATTGTGTGAGAATGGGTTTTATAAATGTATTTACAATGTCACACGAGAAGCTTATTACAGGGATCATTTTGTCAGTGCATGTCTAGACCATTTTTATGTTTATGGTGTACATGAGAATATTTTGACAGGTATTATTCAAACACAGATATCTGATCACTATTCAATAACAATGCAAATTTTGAGTAGATATAGTTCTGAAAATAATGCCATATCTAATACTCTTAGGATTAATGAGGGTCAGGTGAAAATTAAACTAAGTAATATAGATTTTCAAGTTTTCTACTCAATGGATAATCCAACAGTTATATATAATGAAGTTACTAAGATATTTAATGGAATTTATCTGAACAGTACAACGAATGTTTATAATTTTTATCATGATGATTCAAGAAATGTCTTTAAATTTAGAAAACCATGGATGAATAGAGAATTGTTGACTCTTATAGATAAGCGAGATATGCTTTTCAAAAGATGGAAGCTAACTAAGTTAAATGCTCACAGAGTTGAATATAAAAGGCATAGAAATTGGTTAAACTTAAGAATAAAGAAAGAAAAAGAAAACTATTACAAATACAAGTTTGATGGCCAAAGGAGAAATATAAAAAAGGTATGGGGTTTTGTTAATAGTTTATTAGGAACCAATAGGAATAAATCTATTGAAAGTATAGTTATGAAACATATGCCCCTTAAAAAAACACAGGAAATAGCTAATGAGTTTGCAGAATGTTTTTATTCTACTGTGCAAGATATTATTCATCCTTGTGGGTTTAAATTTACATTAGAAGATGTACCAAATTCTTCTTTAAATTGCAGTTTCTTTTTACCGCCAGTGTCGGCAGAGTTTGTGAGTAGAGAATTGTTGAGCATGGATAGGAAAAAATCACCTGGTTTTGATAATATACGATTGAAGGATTTATTGTTTTTGGGCAATGATATAGTTCAGCTTTTGCAATTGCTTATAAATAAAGTTATAAAGACTCAATGCTTGCCTGATGGTATGAAGGTTTCTATTGTCCGTCCTATTCATAAAGGTGGGGACTATACAATTTTAAAAAATTTTAGACCTATTGCCATCTTATCCATATTTGAAAAAGTTTTTGAAAAACATATGGCTAAAAGAATCAGTAGTTTCCTACAGCAACATAATGTGATTAATGAGTTTCAGTATGGGTTTATAAAAGGGCTAGGTACAAATAAATTGTTATCAAATTTCTCAGATTTCATAAATGGAAACTTGAAGAATAATGTACATAACCTGTGTCTCTTTATAGATTTTTCAAAGGCTTTCGATACTATAGATCATAACATTCTATTACAAAAGTTGTCTCATGTAGGTATACATGGGCCAGTACTAAAACTATTTGAGAGTTATCTTGCAAATAGAAAATTTATTGTCAAAATTAGTAATGATTTCAGTCAAGAGAAGATTTCGAATGTGGGAGTGCCTCAAGGTTCAGTCCTGGGGCCTCTATTATTTTTACTTTACACAAATGATTTACCTGAATATTTGAAGCATTGTAAAATATTCATGTTTGCAGATGATATCTTACTAATTTCTGCTCATAAGTCTTTAGAAACAGCAGAAATACGGCTACAACATGATACAAATACTCTTGCGAAATGGTCTCACAATAATTTTTTGAATATCAATGTTGTTAAAACAAAGGTGTTACATATAACTACACCGTATATGAGTAGCATTAGAGAGCCAAAAATTAAGTACCATTGCTGTGAATGTTTTAAATTACAAGAGAGAAAAATATATCTTTGTACTAGGGATTGTCAATTTATCTTAAACTGTTCTTCATACAAATATCTTGGTGTAACAGTAGACAATTATTTTCGATGGGATATACACATTAAAAATGTTTGTAACAGATTGAAACAAGTTTTAGCCAAAATGCATTATGTGAAAGATTTGATTCCTAGTAAAGTAAAGAGGATGATGTATATAGCTTTGGGTGAGTCTATCATGAGATATGGTTTACAAGGGTGGGGTTATGCCAGTGATGTTTATTTGAGAAGAATAACTTGTGTTCAGAAAAAAATTTTATGTTTGATTAGTGATTCACCTAGAAGAATTCCATATGAAAACCTCTTGAATAGGTGTAATGTTTTAAGTATTAAAGGCTTATTTTTGTTTACAATAATAATGGAGAATTATTTTAGTAAAAAGTATTTAGTTCTTAAAGAAAGCCGTTATGGCTTGAGAAATGAGAGATATATTGTTCCATTTGCACATACTAATATTGCAAAGAATAATTTATCATATATTGTTCCAAAAATATTTAATGATTTACCTGAGTGCTGCACTAAGTTTGTAAATATGAAATTGTTGAAACGAAATTTAAAGGTCTGGCTTAATCATTATACGTTAGATAATGTTTAGTTTAGTTGTTCCTAAGGAATTTCATTTAATAGAGAAATAATTAATTCAGGTTGATTGAAGTTATTATTTTATTTTGTAATTGAGAGCTGAGCCAACAATTGTAATTTTAAAACACTATTAATTTGATTGTTAAATTCTAAATATTGTAAAAATAATTTTTCATAAATTTTTTTTGTAAAAAGAAATTTGATTTGTTGTATTGAACCTTGTCAAGCAACCTTGCAGGTTTGCTTAAGGTTATATAATTTTGAATGAATAAAAGATTTTTCTATTCTATTCTATTCTATTCTATTACTATTATTACTATTATTACTATTATTATTATTATTATTATTATTATTATTATTATTATTATTATTATTATTATTATTATTATTATTATTATTATTATTATTAATATTATTATTATTATTATTATTATTATTATTATTATTATTATTATTATTATTATTATTATTATTATTATTATTATTATTATTATTATTAATATTATTATTATTATTATTATTATTATTATTATTATTATTATTATTATTATTATTATTATTATTATTATTATTATTATTATTATTATTATAATAATAACTAGAAAAACGGTCTTCATAATTAATTGATGTTTTGATTGTGTTTTGGATGAAGGTGGTGAATTTTAGTGGTTTTGAAAAAGAATATTAATTTTTGTGAAGATTAAATAAATTTGGAGTTTCTTTAACACATCATGATATTGGTTGGTATGGAGATTGAGATAAATAATAATGATCAGATTAGCTATTAGAAGTGACCAAGGGTTATGATCACACAAAAAAGAATGGAAGTAGGATCGGATGTGTTCATAGTAGAGCAAAGGTCTCTATACTCTGAAGAAGAATTAGTAGAGCTGAGTATCCTGATGACACAGCTTGAGGATGCTGAGAATACTGAGCAGGCTGTTCTGAGTGCAATAAGGAAAACTCTTGGGGACATGCGCAAAGCTGCTAATAAGCAGCCAAACATGTCTATGGTGGTTAAAAATGGTCTGGTAATAATTGAGGAGAATGTGGATAAGCTGTATTATTGCAGGAAGGTTCACCAAAATGCAATTGATAGGCTAAAGGAGAAAGCAGCCCAAAACCGAATTCCTTCTTCTTCCAGAGCGGCCAAGAAGCGAAAGAGAGATTCAGAAGAGAATGATGTTGTTGTGACTCCTTTGGAATCAGATAAAATGGGAGATATGGAGACTACAGCAGGAGTAGGTAGAGCCAAAAAGCCAGAAAGTCAGAAAGAGAGAAATTCACAAGTGTCTGTTGTGAGAAATGTGTTCCAGAATGAGTCACAGGAATCAGGTGGACTTTGGTAAGAAGTAAAAAAGAAGGGGAAATACAAGAAAAAAGAAGCCACCAAGCCTGATAGGTTGCAAGAAAAAAGTGTTGCAGATATGATAACATTGGGAGGCCTAAGAGCCAGCAGAAGACGATTGTTGATGTCAACAGTGAACTCTGTTTTGCTTTATGGAGCAGAGGTGTGGGCACCTGCTCTCAGATGGGAGTACAATAGGAAAAGACTTCTGCAGGTCCAGAGAAGAGCAGCACTGAGAGTTGCATCAGCATATCGCACTGTGTCAGAGCCTGCTATTATGCTGGTTGCAGGGGTCATCCCAATCACCCTTCTAGCACAGGAGCGATATAATATATATCAAAAATGTAAAGCTGGAGAAAGGAAAGAAGATATTGCAAGAGTTGAAAGGAACAGAACTTTCCAAGCATGGCAGAACGACTGGACTCTTGAAGCACGTGGACAATGGACATCAAGGCTGATACCCAGAGTCAAGCAGTGGGTAAACCGGCCTCATGGAGAAGTGGGGTACTTTGTGACACAGTTCCTGACTGGTCATGGATATTTCCGATCTTTTCTCCATCAGTTGGGCAAAGCAGATACACCTGAATGTCTTTACTGTCCTAAAAGTAGAGATGATGTTGAACACACCTTCTTTCTGTGTAGCAGGTGGGAAGAACTAAGAGAAAGAGTGCAGGCAGAACTGGGTTGGTTATCCCCAGAAAACGTTGTTTCTGTTATGCTCCAAGGCAAGCAGCAATGGGTGAAGATGGCTAACTATATAATCACCATACTACAGACAAAGAAGAGAGATCTTGTTGCAGCAGGGTAGCTTGAATAAGCTAAAGGAATGAGAGGCCGTTCTGAAGTAATGTGATAAACAGTTCCAGGCGGTCTCTAGGTTTGGAGGTGGTTTTAGCCAATAGTCATGCTCATGTACATGTCAAATGGCAAAACGCCTTAATAAAAGAAAAAAATTATTATTATTATTATTATTATTATTATTATTATTATTATTATTATTATTATTATTATTATTATTATTATTATTATTATTATTATTATTATTATTATTATGTGAAAGTGATAAACGCAGTATATTGTGACAGATTATTCAGGCTTCTTTAACCGTTTATACATTGACTCGTAAGTACTTCGTAAGTGTTTCAACTGTTATGTTTTAGACTTTTCTTTCTGAATTATTGAACAGTCATTTGTTAAATATTTGATGGGCCTTTAACAGTTAGTGATTAATTTTTTAACAGTAATATAGCAAATTTATTATTAGCTGAACGTTCATCGATTTATCTGTTTTTTATTGATTTATTTTGTGAGACAACTGATTAGTGCATGTTGTAAGTAATTTGTGTGAAGAAAGTGCAAGTGTTAATTTAAAGTGTTGCCAGCATTATTTTACAGGTAGAACCCGTAACAATATATTTAATTCGATTTTTCAGCTCCTTTAACAAAGAAGCTATTTAATTTCTATTCCCCAACCTATTCACCTAAATGGAGGCCCCAGATATTATTGATTGGGCGAAGTAATAACTTCAGACATCTTTATTTCTGTAACAAAACGTTTTATTCTCAAAAATTTGTCAAAATTACTCAAAAGTTTTCGAAAAATTTGATTTTTTTTATTTTGATAGGAAAAATGCGTGTAGGCAGTACAAAAACTTCCTCCTGAAACGCTCAATGAAGAAAAAACCTTAATAAAAACTATGTATTTTTTCTTTTAGTGTGTATATTACTATAGTATCTGAATTTGTATCTCTAGTAAGTCAATTTAAATTTTTTATTGCATACTGAATTTATCTCTTGGAATTGCACTTGTATGGTACATAGACAGATGAGGACCGCTCCCGCTCACAGACTGGCAGTCTTTGCTGGTTTATTTATTCTATAATATGTGATGTACTGTACTTGTGTTTTATTGGGAATAAATAAATTTTGATTGATTGAATGAGTCTGATACTTCTCAGAAGGCTATGAAGGCTATGAAGGTTATATTTTCGTTTATTTTGTATCAAAATGGCAATTAATTCTATTATATCCTCTTTTATGAGGTGAATGTGTGGATGTTCCATACGTTTATTAATAATTTCTCAATTGCTTCATAATTGTATGAGCTTACTGTATGAAGCTAATGATGCTTGCTCTAAGACCATGATCATCTCAATCAATTTCAATTTTGTATTAGGAATATTGAAAGAAAAAATGGATGATTCATATTGTAATGTAACAGCATAATTAATTTATTTGCCATGAATTTTAACAAAAAGAGGAGAGAGCCATTGTTGACTATTAAAAGAAAAATGATGACATCAGTGAAAATTCATGACAAGTAAAATTGTGAAAAGTTAAAGTACTTGGTCATACTGTTTCGAAAGATGGAATCCAACCCACCCCTGAAAATTTAGAGGCAATCGAACAATATCCAATTCCGAAAACAATCAAAGATATAAGAGCATTTCTCGGTCTCAGTGGTTTCTACAGGAAATTTATTCATAACTATGCAAATATAGCAAGGCCATTAACAAACTTAATATCGAAAGATAACGAAAATAAACCGATAAAATGGGAAGCAGAACAGGATAGAGCATTCACAGAAATAAAATTTAGACTTTCATCACAACCTGTACTTCATCACTTTTGTACTGACAGAGAGGTAGCAGTACACACGGATGCTTCTCGTATAGGTATAGGAGGAGTAATTTCACAACCAGATGACGATGGAAAACTCCACCCTGTAGCTTTTGTTTCTAGAAAACTAACTAAGAATGAAGAAAACTGGGCAGTTGGGGAAATTGAACTTTTATCTATAGCGTACTGTGTGAATCATTTCAGACAATATTTAATAGGGAGAAAATTCACCATTTACACAGATCACGCTAGTTTACAATATTACAAAACATGGAAGAATCCTAGTACAAGAGTCAGTAAATTATTGATGAAATTAACAGAATTCACATTTGATCTTAAATATAAACCTGGAGCTCAAATGCATGTACCAGATGCTTTAAGTAGATACCCTGTTCAAAAAGACATTACTGACATGACAAGTGACGAAAACTTCAACATTTTTGGAATAGAAGAGATTGACATGGGATCGATACAGAAAAAAGACGAGAGCATTAAAAACATATATGATGCAATAAAAACTCCCGAGATTAGCAATAAACACGCAATACGAAAAGCAAGAAGGTTCACCATTTTGAATGACATTGTCTATTTTAAAAAATTTGATGGACACTCTAATGAATTAAGACTAGTTGTACCTCAATCTTTTATCAACAAAATACTCGAAATATATCATGATGACCCTTTAACAGGTGGACACACAGGCATATATAAAACACATGAGAAAATATCATCAAAATATTATTGGGACAAAATGTATGAATGTGTCGTAAACTATGTAAGATCATGTAAAAACTGTCAAGAAAGAAAAACTTCTAATTCAAAGCCACAAGGTTTCTTATCTCCAATAAAGTGTGATGCACAACCGTTTTCATGCATAATGATGGACTACATTGGACCATTAGAGAGTTAAATGGGCTACTCTTATATTCTAACCATGGTAGACTTAACAACCCGTTATATTTTAGCTGAACCATGTAGACATGCTGATGCTAACAATACAATAAAAGTCTTATGGAAGACAATATATAGATTTGGAGTACCTAAAGAGATTCGTACGGATAGAGGTACTCATTTTGTAAATAAAAAAGTTAATGAACTCTTAGCTGAATTAGGAATCAATCATATTTTAGGATCTTCAAGCCATCATCAATGTCAAGGATTGGTTGAGAGAGCAAATAGGACACTACAAGAAATGTTAACAGCTTATGTGGCTGATAATAGAAAATTGTGGGTGGAAATGTTGTCTAAGGTATTATTCGCTTATAACACTTCTAAACAATGCTCTTTGAAAAACTCACCATTTTTCCTTTTGCATGGTTTTGAAGCAACTACCCCTTTAGACTTGAAAATTATTCCTCAGTCTACAGATTTTACATACAATTTAGAGACTAGTTTGAAAAATCTACAAGAAATCAGAGAACAGATTCCAAAAGTTATGACAGAAGCGCAAGATAAACAGAAATACTATTATGATAGGAACAGAACATTTTGCAATTTTGAACCAGGAGATTTAGTTATGGTTTTCGATCCTGATTTCAAACAAGGACAGTCAAGAAAAATGATTAAAAAATATTCAGGTCCTTATGAGGTTGTAAAAAAGGTAACAGATGAGGTTTACGAAATATTTTTTCCACTAAGAGGATATTTCAGGAACGTTGCTTTTCATGTAGATAAATTAAAAAAATATTTCACACGAACGCCGTTAAATTGATTTTTCCGTTGTTTAATCATTTTTCTCATTTCGGCAATTCAACAGCTCAACGTTCAATTCTTTGACTTTCATTCACTTGAAACACAATTGATAGCGGAAGTTTAGATCAAACAGATATTTTAAGAATAATTTCATTATTGCAAACACTAGCAGAATATTCATCAAAAGAACAATGGCTTACAAAATCATTTATGACAAAATTCTCATTGTAATTAGCATTGTCAGAATGATTTAACTGGTGTCTCAACAATAATTTGCAAACAATTGATTAATTAGTGATTTTGAGTATTTTAAGCAATTTTAGCCAAATGCTGTCAAATCATTTTAATGAATGACAATTATTCCCATGCGTTAAAGGTCCTTATTGAAAAGATGCATTCAGTAATTTGATGCTTAAGTAATTTTGATAAATAAGTATAATTTTATTTTTATTTTTCAGAAAATCGGATGATCAATGTATACTATGATATAAGGAATTATCTTGATAATTATTGTTGAATAAAAATACGCCATTATGTTATACTTTTGATTATTGAGAGCTATCAAGAATTTTCTAGATAATTTTAGTAGCTTAGGGAGGAATTCTGTTTTGATTATATGTTAGTCATCATTCGTTGAAACACCACTTTATATAAATTCATTGTTCTATCTGTAGACCTAATAAATTCAATCAAGTACACATCTTTGCTGTTATTTCAGGAATATAATTTTGGATTTTGTTTATATAATAGTTATTGTTAATGATTAAATCAAGTGTGGTGTTTCACAATTATTAAATTAGTCTATAGGTACAATTTATATTATCTAGCATAAGTGCAGAACCCATATTGATTTTTGCTATTATCAATAATATTAGTAGATGAAGTGTATTATTGTTCTACATAAAGCCTCTTTACTTATGTCTATTAGGCCTACAATTAAAACTTGATTCAAATTAAATTCAAGACAGTTGTGCTCTATAACGATTGAAATTGATCAATTAAAATTAATTCATTATCACTATCTATAATAATTACTAGTATATTATGTGCGGCAATTTCTCAAGAAATATCATTATTTCATGGTGCTCTATTTAGAAAAATTCATAATGTAATTTTGTATGAGTCCACAATTCCCTTAACATTTCGTATTCCTAGATCCCATGCTTTTATTATAAGATATCTAAAAAATGTACACTCTACCAATGAATCATGTCCTTTCCTTTCCACATCGGAATGTGCTGTATTTGATCAGATACATCACACTGAACTACAACTTCTGCAACTACACGATGATGACAACTACTATGAGGATGACTACACTTCGGATGAGAAGAATCGACTTCCACGCCACAGACGTTCAATCGACGCGATTGGGGCAGCCTTGAACTGGTGTTGTGGAGTAGCAACAGACGAAGAATTAGGAACGTACGTAAAAACTGAAGGTGACATTACTTCACATCTGAACAATCTACAAGACTTTGTCCATGCTGAACATGAAGATCTAATAAATAATACTCGCAAGATGAACATTATGACAGAAAATGTAGAAGAAGTATTCAGAAATATGAAACTGGATCTAATTCGTTGGCAGGAGTCATTTGCAAAACAGAATAAACTTGAAAAAGGAAATTCAACAATCGACTTACTAAAAACCCAACTAAGGACATCTATGTTCATGTACATATCAACAATTATCCACAACTACAGAGAGATAGAAGCAAAATGCTACAACCAACAATTATCACATTACGTCATTCCTAACAAAGAACTTCAACTACAACTTCTAAAACTCAAACAAAGAATTAAGAAGAAACATTATATATTGGCGACTCAAGAAATAGAACAAATTTGAAGCTCACTACCTGCAAAAAGACAACAAATGAAATATGGGTAACACTAAAAATACCTATAAAGAAAAATTTGACTACAGAATTATTTCATCTACAAACTATACCGTTATACTGGAATGGTCTCACTTGTCATCTTACTAATCAACATCATCTAATCTTGCAAGAAGAAAACAATCTACGAATTCTGACAGGTGATGAAGAAGAAGACTGCAAATTCAAAGAAAAAGGCCTCTGCTCCATCCCACGAATCAAAACTTCCACTACTGCATTTCAGACATGCCTACAATCACTCATTTCTGAAGCAGAAGTAACCCAATTACAACAAGTCTGCAACTTCGAATGTGAAGCAAACAACAACAAAACGCTGATCACACGATTACGAGAAGACACCTACCTCATCCACAACGTAAAGGACAAAATGGAAATTCGCTGCGGAAATACTGCAACAAGAGTTCCAGAAAACAGCCCCGGAACGCTATCGCTCCACATCCCTTGTGCTTGTGAACTTCGACACGACGGTGATGTAATTATCAGCAGTATTTATCCATGTGATTCCCGTTCACATCCTTCACCAAATATCATCAAATTAATACCTCTTATGTGGACTAATCTACCAAAACTAGCAATTCCTATTTTTGAACATGAGCACTTACCACAGTATCTAAATTTATCAGACATTTTAAATGAACACTGGAACACAAAGTTTACAAGATTTGAAGAGCACAACTTATTTTCTGAGGATGTATTTAAGCATGTGGAAATGCCATCAAATTTTTATTTGTTAGGAATGAACAATATAATACTTATATACATAATTCTTTGTTGGCAAACAACTATTACTGTAGTAATATTATATGGTTGTCTGCAACAGTATATAAGAGCAAGAGCTAGGAAATTATTGGTTGCAAGAAGGACCCCAGTTGTGGACTACCCACAGGATCTTTAAATGTTAGGTGTAAAAGTAAAAGCGAAGTTTATTTCAAAATTATATATTTCATTCTATATTTCGTTAGGGTTGATAATTTGTAATGTTTTATGTTTAAAACAAAATTTAACAATATTTATGTAAATTAAGTTATTGTGAGGGTTAAGAGTTTTAAATGTCAAATATATTAATAAAATAAGTTTTTAATGATTAGAAAGTAATTATTTTTTTTGGAAACTTTGGGTCGAAGTTTAGGGGGACCCGGGGATGTAATGTAACAGCATAATTAATTTATTTGCCATGAATTTTCACAAAAAGAGGAGAGAGCCATTGTTGACTATTAAAAGAAAAATGATGACATCAGTGAAAATTCATGACAAGTAAAATTGTGCTGAAAAAACGAGTGGCTCGGGGCAGTCGGTGTCGAGTAAGGGAGCTGGCTACATCTACGGCAGATGACCCGCCCCACTCTTCCCTGCTGAGCGAGTGACCGTTTGTAAGTAAATAAACTCTTTTGTTAAATTCTTGATAAGCTCATTAGCATTTTATTACTTTTTATTATAACATTAAAATAAACATCTAGATTCTTTTTCTGAACTCAATCTGAAGTTATTTTAATAGTAGCACCTTTTTCTCATGAGATTAGAGTAGTACCCGAAACACCTCTCGTATGCCAAGCGTTACCCCAGTAGTAAAAATTAAACTCTTTTCATTTACGTTACCTTTACTATCCCAAACAACCATATTACAATATCATTTAGCCAAGTACACGTTATTGGTTAGCAGTATGTAACCAGTATAGTATTAAGCGAACGATGTATTGTACTTGCAAAGATAAAATACAAATTCAATATTCATTTTTTGTTTATTCAGCCGCAATTTTTCCTCTTGTTCTTCAATCATTGCAATTAATTTCAATTTTGTGTGTGTAATAATATTCAAAGAAAGAGCGGATGATTTCATATCATCAAGCAATATTCTGAACTATACCTTTAGCATATTATATTGTATTGTACATGCTAAGATAAAATACAAAATCAATACAATATTCATTTTTTGTTTATTCAGCCCCAGAACCTTATTCGAAAGCCAACTATTTTGAAAATTTCTAAAGGAACAAAGCACCCGGTTGGTGAACAGAGAGACGCTCAGCCTTTGGAGATGAATATCCATCCGCGCGCGCACGTAGATAGAGAGGGATAAGGAAATCCTTACACAAAACACATTGCTAGTCTATTGTTCAAAAAGTCTGAAAGATAGCGCCAACCATTGTTCAAGCAAATGAAAACCCATCTGTACAGAAAACAAAGCAGCTATTATAATATCAGTCATTCATTTGAAGCTGAGGCTTTACCGCCATCATGGTGGTTGTGGATGTGGCGGGCGGCTGTGCTGCTGGTTGGCGGTAGCTGCCTGTTCTTCTTTTGTCGATTCTCAAACACGATAATTTCCACGCGCGGCGGCGGCGGGCGCATCCACTAAAAACAGAATAGGCTGAGTGCTGAACGTCGAGCGCGCAGACAGACACGCTCCGCTCATACCATCTCATCTCATCTCATTCACTCGCTGGTCGCGACTAGTGGCCGCCCAAGCACACAGCGTCACAGATTACCTTCCTCGGAACAATGCAGCACGAGAGCACGAGCCTCCACTCACTCGATGTCTAACACAACTTCAAACGAAGTTATTAAACAATTATCACCGGGGCAGGAATTATGTCCGAGCAATTTTCTACATCCATATTGTGTACTTTTTGATTTGAAGGGCGTTTAGAATTGTGAGTTTTCTCAGTGGGGAAAATAAAGTATGATAACTTGTTGAAGTAGGTATGTTTATTGTAATTGAACATTGCAAACGTATTTATCACTTACATTTTTCTACCCCACATTATCCAGCACGTATTTTTGTCTATATGCTGATCATGCTTCAAGTCTGATACTTCTCTGTGGGCTATGAGGGTTATATTTTTGTTTATTTTGTATCTAAATGGCAATAAATTCCATTATATCCTCCTTTATGAGATAGATGTGTGGATGATCCATGCATTTATTAATAATTTCTCAATTCGTGTAACATAATCCACGTGTTATAAGACCATTTACAATAACAACTACATACTTCTGTCTCTAATTGCTAACTAACTTAATTGAAGGAAAGATATGAGTCCCTAGACTGTAAGGGAGTCGAACCCCAACAACGGAATTCTACTCAGTATTTAACTCTTTCACTTCATCTGTTCTAATAAACTAATAATATGTTCCAAATTCAGATGTGTGTAGTAATACTAATTTTTGTGTATGAAATAAACTATATTTTCATTTAATAACCAGGTTTGGTTTCATATTTCGATTGCACTACTTGTATTGATCACATATGGTAGTGGCGGCGTCGGAACAAAGGTGTGGCGGGGGGTTAATGGTAGGGAAGACGTGGACTCACATCAGTGCACAGAACCTGAAACGTTGAGAACCCCTGGTCTAGAGACACTCAGAATGTATTCAAATAATAAATAAAACTATTTATCCAACGTTTAGCGCAAAAAGTAAAAAATAATCACATTACACATTAGCCTTATATGTGTCTTAAAAGGTCAGAACAGCCATTGCTTTCACTGACAGCCAGAATTTTATGTTCATTTAGAATTATCAGAAGCTCCAGACCTTTGCTGATTATGTTTTACGTCGACTGGTCAAAGCAATAATTACATTCAAAATAAAAGCACTCACATTTATTGGTATTTACTAAGAAAATGAACAATTTGAAGCTAGTTAACAGCTCATGAGCTCCAGCTTGCGATAGCGTATATCATTTACAAATTATATTCAATAAGAAATATCTTATAGATGAGAAGATATAAAACTATAGAAAAAATACGAATACATGATACAAAAATAAACCTCTAAGGAATAATATTTTATTTGCCAAAAAAAAAAAAAAAAAACGATACAAGAAAATATTTAAATGTACATTATATCTTATACTTGGCACAGCTAGCAAAGTGAACACTTATAAGGTTAATATAATTCTCTATAATGAAATTAAGTTGGGCCTATCTAAATTTCTTTTTCTTGTAGGCTTAGGTCGGCTCATAGCACAGTACCAATCAGGCGCAGTAACGCAACACGGCAAACAAAAGAGCCTACTACTGTTGAAAGGGGAGATGTCAGCACAGCATATAAATACCTCCTAGTCAGCGCCTTGGCCTGGGCATTGTTCCTACTTGACCTATATCTATCGAACTTGACTTTTTATCGCACCTTATTTCCACTAGGCGCCATTACCATAACTCTTCTTCTTTTGTGTCATTATTCTGTATGGAAATTTATGTATAGAAGAATTTGAGGCGTTACTCGGGAAGGCGAGCCATTCTTCTCGCTTCCAAGAGGAAATAAATTAAGACAGAAATATGTAGTAAATTCAAATGCGTCGCCAGTTTTAAAGAAAAGAGTGAAAAGAAGGAGCTGAGCGAACGGCAAGATTGGAAATAGTTGATAACCTTCGATTCAAAAGAGGTTCCCCCCGATCTTTTGACTATCTTTACAGAAAATAAGAGGGAATGCGTCTTCACGGGAAGAAAAGTTATTCTATCAAGTCTTTGTTGTCAAGTTTCATTGTGTGTGAAAATAGAGTCTTTGCTCATTGGGGGCTTTGGAACGTGGAGGAGGGGGCGATGGTGAGGGGGGAGCACGACACTGCCTCAGTGCGTTCGGGGAACGCTGAGGAAAGAGGTCTGTCTACTGTTGAGGTAGTGAGTGGTGAGTAGGTGCCCGATGAGACCTCACACCAACATCACTCACTCCCTCACCAGAGCACCTCTCCCCTTTGGATCATCCCTTCACCGTTTCTTTACACGCCAACTCGCCAACTCTTATAGAGACCCCCCCCCCCCCCCACTACAACGCTGTTCGCTCATTTTTATGCTCGTTCGCGTTTGAAAGTGAACAGCAGATACTTTTCTAATATGACGCGAAATACGTGAGGCAAAATAACTACAGTATCATTATTCACTCAATACCGCTCTTTCCTGTCTCCACAGAATGATGGAAAGTTATAACACTTTAGCATTGAATTGAGCTTTAGGAATAAATACTTTTGAGCCGAGACTAAATACTTTTACTAAATCTTGTATCAACCATATTTTTGTTATAGTGAATGACGATACTGATGTCGACTCTAGTGAAACAATGAAAACATTTCAGATCACTACATTGTAGCGTGTAATCTCAATCTTATCGTTTCATTTAGTAATAGTACAGACACTTCCAATAAGATTCACTATAAATATATAGACAGAAATCTAACTTTTAAGACACTTAATTATGCTGATTAGAAGATAACCGACCTTTTACATTCTCCGAATCTTATATACGATTTTATTCAATTGAATTTCACTAACGCCTGTAAATTAGCCACTACTAGTAAAACATCCTTTCAATCAAAACGAATTAGTAGCCCTATTCTTAAGAATGACTGGATGACCGCTGATTTGTATACGAGAGGGACAGATTATTTAGACGTTGGAAAAACAATAGGACTAATTTAACTTTCAAAACCCATTACTGTGCATTCAGAAATAGAGTTAACAAATTAATAAAAAATATTTAAAAAAATCATTATAAGAAATTTTCACAATGCAAAGAATAACATTAAACTGAAATGGAAGTGTATAAATGGTATTTTGGAACAAAAGACAAGAGATGATTCCGACAATTCTATTATCCAATAAATGTCCTCTAGTGAGAATCTTTGTACTGCATTTGCTGAATCTTTTATAAGAAATCATCAAATCAAAGTCTCTATATTAAAAAAGCATGCACAGAAGACATTTTTAAAATAGTCAATAATTTAATCAAAAATAAATCTCCAGGTGTTGACAATTTTCAGGTCTTAGACATTCGGATGATGACAGAAAAAATATGTTCTCCTACTTGTAATTTAATAAATACAAGCATAAGAAAAGGCATTTTCCTGGATGCATTGAAAAAAGCAATTGCTCACAAAAGTGGACCTCGAGGCTGTCTGTAAAACTATAGACCTATTGCTAAAATCCCCATTTTTGAAAAAATATTTGAAAAATACGTTTTTATAGCCTTTAACAAATACCTTACAGTAAATAATATAATTACTTAATCTCAATAAGGGTTTCAAAAAGGCAAAGGCACAGAACAATTTTTAGTTGAATTCACCAATTTAATCAATACCCTTATAAATGATAGATTACACGTTCTGGCTATCTTTATAGATTATTCAAAGGCCTTTGACACTTTAAATCACCAAATTCTGTTATCCAAACTAAAGAAGATCGGTGTTTCTGGTTATACCCATAATTGGGTCAAGAGTTACTTACAAACCCGCTCCTTCTTTGTCAAATTAGATAAACATTCTAGTGAATCATTTGAATACGAACTATGTGTACCGCAGGGCAGTATACTAGCTCCTATTTTATATAATATATATGTCAATGAGATTCCATCTGTGATTGAAAATGGAGAAATTTTTATGTATGCAGACGACACTGCTTTGATAGTCGCTCATAGAATCTTAGAAGTTGCCGAAAAGTTAATCCAGGAGGATTATAATAATTTACTACGTTGGTCACATGACCGAAATTTAGTCATTAATAAACCTCAAACAGTAGTCCTTCACTTCAAAACTCCACATACTAAAGTACCTAACCCACCAATAATAAAAAATCACGATTGTAACTGTTTATTTTTAAATACATTTAATAACTGTTACTGTACCCCTTGAATGTCGTCAACAGTACCCATTACCTTGAAATCATCTTGGATGATAAATTAAAATGGGAACTAAATATTTATTTAAAAAAATACGTGCAATCAGTGCAAAGATTTTCTATCTGCATAGTAATATTCCACCGGATTGTCTTTATTTAATCTATAAATTATTGTCAGAATCCATAATTAGATATGGAATTGAGGCATGGGGATGTGCGGCAAAATACCTTTTAGATAGAATAGAGCGTATACAAATTAGAACATTGAAATGCATCATGTCTACATTTAATCGAATGAATTCCACAATTAATGACAAACAATCTGTTCAAACATTTTTCCACACTCTCACTCCAAAAAATTTCTTTTTATATAAGATAACTTTAATGTTTAAAAATAATTATTCTTACAGACAATTTGCAGCTATACCTCAATATAACTTAAGAACAACGAACGTCTACTCTATTCCGAGATTTAATAATTCATATGATAGAAGATCATTAAAGTATATTCTTCCAAAACTCTTAACTGCATTACCGATTAATATATGAGACTATTCCAAGGACGACATTTCTCATCTTTTTATCCTAAACAACTTCCAAATGTAAACCTAACATCTTAATCGTCATATATATATATATATATATATATATATATATATTTATTTATTTATTTATTTATTTTTTCCATATTTAGACTCAGATGCATTTCAATCATACTGACTTTCCTTTCGGATCTGAAAATATAAATAAAAAAATCCACCGATTGCTGGTGAAGATAAACATTAGTTTTGAAATAATATAGAACACCGCCACCGCACTAGAGCGACCAAACTATAATTATATAAATACCGTAATCTACTACAGCATTTTCATTCAATTATTGTAGTTTATTTCTTTATATTTAGTATTATCTTTCATTTTATAGCATATTCTTTTATTTTTAATTTTAACTTTCAATTTATAGTAGGCCATTTCTTAATTCTTTTTTTTTCTTCCCCTAACCTTTTCCTTTTAACATTTTCCAACCCTAATTTACTCCTCTTTCAATTACCTTAAAGTTCATTTTGGAACTTGTAAAAAGTTTTCTTTTAGTTCTTTTCATTATTTAATTCATTGTAAGCATTCATTTTATTATCGAGTTTTATTTTATTTTTATGCACCTGCTGTAAAACCTTTTCAGTTTTAGTGGGACCATTTTGTTATGTCTTCATGCAATAAAAAAACACGATATTACAATAACAGAAAAGCGTCAAAATTCTATACACCGTATATGAATGTTACGTCCAACACTACAAACTTGAATAAGAATGAAGCACGTTCATTAAATACTCGTACGCTTTTTCTAGATTGAAATACCTTTACTAACAAAAACCTCTGTTATATCTATCATTACTGAATTCCACGATTTTATTTTTACAGCCAGTTAAAAAAAAGGTAAGATGCTCTGCCGTTAACATTTCAACCCTTAGAGGTCATTGATGTACATATTGATAGTTAAAAAGTTGACAGTTAATAATACTAATGCCTTCATGATGCAACAAACAACCACAGAATTTACATTATTCCCAAAAAGAAACAGATTGTCCAATAGGCGAGGAACAGGAAAATGATTTTCTCTTTCCTCTTATGGTGCGTGACTACACCAATCATCAATATCGTTGGTGAAAACAACCCCAAAGAGCTAGTGAATGAAAGAAAGACTTTGAATTATCCTGAATTAGGAATAATAATATATCTGAATACAAAAAAGCATAAGCATTCATACATACATCCATACCAAAAAAGCATACGCATTCATACATACATCCATACCAAAAAAGCATAAGCATTCATACATACATCCATACCAATATCGTTTAGCATTAAATGTGATGATGAGTTTTTTCAGAATGCTTTTGAGTTTAAAACTATAAGCTACTGAATTTGTTACTAAATATGTACATGCTTGCTGGTATAGCAATGTGGCTTGTCAATAATCTAACTGCTGAGAAACTTATATTTGACTTAAAAACTTGCTTAAGGGAAATGACCATCTCGCCGCCGCACCAACTCGCAGCGAGCCATCTCGCCGCGAGAACAAAAATTAACACTCCAGTAGGCGTACCCGTCTCCGTGTCATGAGTGCATATGTACAACATTTTTGTTTTGTGCGTTAAGGCGTTTATACACGGTCAATCTTTTCTTCGAATTCAATAAAAAAAGAGCTTCAAACTGCTTTGGATCCATTCAAAGTCCATCAAATTGCTTCAAATCTTGGACAAGATTGATTGGATGTGATTATTTTTTTCTGAAAAATTTTATTGGCTACAAATGCTTTTATTCATCAATTTTGTCAAATTCAACTATTGTTTCGATTTTTTAGGTTAAAATAATTGATACAAACATGCTTCAATGTACAATGTAACATATATTATGTGACATCAAATCAAATTTTTAATCTACAAATTTTTAATCTCAAATTTGTTATCATTGTAATCTACAAATTTGAAGATTTAAATGAGAGCCTCTATTGTTTGCTTTTATCTGCTTTTTACATTCTGAATATTTTTTTTCATTTCAAGTCCATTTTGTTTTTCAATTAATTTGAGTTTTCTAGTTTTTTCAGTTATGTCCTTTCAAAATCACTTTCCAGCGGTTCGGAATCCGAACCCACTTGAAACTGTAGGGCCATTCATATCTCATCACCATCATCAGCCCCATTATCGATACAAATGTTTTCGTTGTGTTGCATGTTTGATTGGTCAAATAAAAACTTATTTATTTATCACGTCGAATCATTAGCTGCATCTAAATATCACTGAAAACGGTAACAATGAAATACAGGAGGAATCAGTCCTTCTTGTATGAGATGGCCGCAGCGAGATGGCCACGGCGAGTTATCCTAGACCTAGCCAGGCCCGCAGAGAGAGATCTCGGGCCCCTGGGCAATCGCTGCCGCGGGCCCACTCCACTACCCCCCCCCCCCCCACCCTAACACAACGGCGCCGGCGCGGCGGTTGATGGTCTTAAACTTATTAATAGCACTTATCACACCATCTCAGATTTTAAATACATTTTTAAGGCCATAAAGGACTTTTGTTTTCTTTTCTTTTTCAAAAGAGATCTGTTATTTAAAGATCTCTCGCTTTTGAAAAAAAAGCTAGTTAGAGATATCTATATTAGCCGTGGCGGCTACACAATCCTACGACTCGTCGCGTCACCCATCGTGCGTCGCGGCACTTCAGTGCCAGTGGCCCACAGCTTACGCAATAAGCCTTAAAACTTTTGTAACAATTATCATCAATAAATCTTGAGAAGACGTTAAAAATATTTTATTTAAAATACAACATGGATTGTGAAATTATTGAAAAAGTACGTTCAGCAATATTCTCTATTATATTATAACATTATAACTACATAGGCTACTATATTTTAGACCAGGCCCGGCCCGGGCCCCTGGGCAATGCCCCCGCTGGCCCCCCTCTAGGAAGGTCTGGACCCAGCTAAAAGACATCAAATCCTTGCATTACACAGCATTATTTTCAGTTAGCTGAGAAAGCTGACGGAGTTCACCGAGCAAGCGTGGCGATGTGAATGATCTGGTTAGTGATATGATTAATATTCGGGGCATTGATAATTTGGCGATTTCAGTAGGAGAGTTTCAGCATTACGACATTGCTAACAATGACCATTCCGTCGGACGGCAGGGAGAACAATTGTCGGTGACGGAGAGGCCCGATCCAATCGGCGATTACGTACGACGTCCACTTTGCCTTCTTCTTCTTCATCTTCTTCAGCATAGAATCGAGAAGTCCGTCCATTGAGCTGGCCAACTTCGCGAGACCGCCGAACAAACACCGACCCTCAGATCCGTCTGCATAATTCACAGCCAACCAAAGAAGCCCCATCTCACTGCTGGATAGCCACTACCTACCAAATAACGAGCTTTTCGCAACCCTCAGCTCTTCAACAAAGATTCTGCCACCACTGGAACTGACCAAGGCATCAAAACTTTGACAATAAATTATTATCAAAGTGCCAGCCGTTGAGTTGTAAAGTATGCTTGTAGGAAGCGTAACTTTAAAGATATTATCGTTCTAAGCTGCTCTTCATTTTGCGACTGATTTCCTATTGTAGTAGAGATCAATAATACGTAACTCAATTATTGTTTTACAATATAATTCGTACATGTGCGTGCTGTATTATTGTACAAGCATCTAGTGCCTTCATTCTATTGTGCAGAATGTTCAATTCTAAAATAATAGTTATAGCCATGAATGAATGATTATGGCCAGAAATTATATTCACATGAATTGATATTACTCATAAACATCGCAAATGATATTAACTTCCGTAGACACAGAATTTGTCTAGCTAATATGGTGTCGACAAGCTGAAAATATTTGAAACTTGATTTTCAACAAAATTTTATCGACATCAGATTCATTGGGATGCAGTTTACCATTTCAAGTTAGAACACAGTTTCCCCGTTCGCTGTAGCACCTGCAGAGAAAAATATCAAAATGGAGAAAAGGGAGACAAAGGAAGTTGATGGTAGAAGTTTATAGGGGAAAATAAAAAAAGAACATGATGTAGGGCGTAGATCACAACAGATATTGCTTCAAAATATATGCTTCAATCATGTTATTATTCATCAGTTACTAGTAATAATTATCAAAATTCGAAGGCTCAAGTCTTGCTAAGAAAAAACTTTCAATTATTATAGCTATGCCACGTTTGAGACATAAAGTGGTGAACTTATGACAAATCTGTACCAACAAACGATCTATTCTTTAAAAAAATAGACTTTACAAATTTTTGAAGGAAGTACAAAAGAAATTAGAAACTCATTAAAGAAACAAATTATCTAAGGCATGATTCTACATATTGGTATCCAAACCAGAAGAACGATCCCAATCTCTGATGAAGGAAGATGAATGAATTCGCATAATACTCGTACTAAGCTTATGAAAGAATAGAAAATTTAATTTATAATACTCAAAATGATGAATTCATGAAGATTTTCAAGTATTATTTCTCAATTATTCTATCAATATAATAAGAGAGAGTGTGTGTCAGTCTTACAGATTTTACAAAAACGGCAACGATGTGTAACACTAAATTTGGCACAAGGCTTCATCTAAACTCAATTCAGTGCACCCCGATTTCTCATTTTCTATTTATCTTATTCGAAATTAATTTTTGAATTTCAGCATTTTTGTAAAATGGGTTAGATGCGGGAAACTCATAGAGCCGCTGATACTTGAAACGTCACTGCAATGTTGATAGAGATGATACGCAGGTATGTCACAAACCATAGCAACAAATTAGTTCTGCAGCTACAGAGGCAGATACAGGAAAACCATAGAGCAGCTGATACATGAAACGTCACTATAATGCTGATATAGATGATATGCTGATATGTCACAAACCATAGCAACAGATTAGTTCTGTACCAATATTGCTGCTGCTAATTACCCAGCATCTAAAAACACAGCTCATTTGTGCACTTATCTTTTTAAACAGTTGAACTGTATGGCTAGCAACACTGAAATTTCACTCACCCTTCCCAATTTCGCTACCATAAGTTATCTATCCCGCTTTCTCGCCAACAATTAATTCCATACCAACAGAAATTCTAGATGGGGGAGTAAAGATCCACTCGCTTGACTGTGCTCATCAGAGTGGTCTACTAAACTTAAATTTTGTGGATAGGAATTGTACCTGTCAAACCTTGATAAGTGTTAGGAAAGTGAAATATCTGGGTGTGTTATTAGATCCGAATCTTAGATGGAACGTACATATTGATATGTGTGAAAAATTTAAACATATAATTCATAAATTTTATAGATTGAGCAGTATTTGTGATATGAATATGTTAATGATGGTCTATTCAGCATATGCACAATCAATATTCCAGTACGGTATAAGGGTTTGGGGTGGTGCTCTGGACACTCACTTCGATAAACTAGGTGTAATACAGAGACACATAATAAAAGCGGCCCTCCGAAAACCGAGACGTTATCCCAGCCACTTACTATATTTAGAATTCCCAGTCCTTACAGTAAGACAGCTTTATATAAAAAATTTAATCCTTTATATTAATAAATTCAAAAACTCTTTCATTCCATACACTCCATCCTACAATTTCCGATCACCTTCAAATTACATTGTTCCCAGAACAGATCTTGTAGTATGCCGTAGACAGTTTCCATATATAAGTAGTAAACTCATAAACCTGTTACCTGAACATTTCATCACTTGCAACATCACGAAATCAAACATTAAAAGAATAACTCAGTGGATTGGATCAATAAACGTTTTTCACCTGATACACAATTGAATTTGTTTATTGTTTGTATTGCCATCGTACACATGGATATACATAATTACTATTTCTCACTCCTTGATGTGTATGCCAAGTATTCTAGATATTTGTAAGTACCGTACGATACGATTCTTGTTCTATTTGTTTGGTTACTCGTCGCCAGCACACAAACCAAAAGGTTTTGCTGGTAACGCCGATTAAATTCAAGAAATTATAGCATTATTTTTTGTACATTAAAAAAATTTTAAAGTGAATTTTATTGATAGTAACTATTTTGCTTAGGGAAAATTATGATTTGTGTATTTCATTTATCCATTATATCTTTAAAGCATTTTGTTTATTTTTGATTTGCTATTTTATGGCAAATAAATTTGATTTGATTTGATATTTCAATAGTCTTAATGATAGTGTACTTGAAGACATATTTATGAGTTTTGTATTGTTTTGTTTTAATTTTGCATTGTGTTTGTTTAAATGGCAAATAAATGAATTTGAATTTGAATTTGATCTATCAGGAAAGAGAAACTCCAAACTGGATTCCTGGGCAAGACAGGCTAAAATGCTAGTACTTGAATGATCTGTATTTTTAATTAGACTGAATAAAAGCCTTTTCCTACAACTGCTCGTAAAGTAGTTCTTTACGTACTGAAAACTAATTGTAAAATACATCTTTACTGCTCCGCAAGCGGTACAGTACTTTACGCTCACCAGCTGTTTTCTTTACGCTTCTGTTTTGATTTTGGTGCCTTCTCATTGGTGGATCACGGAATCCGTGAAATTCACATAACCTCAACAATGGCGAACGCTAACCAAATCCGTGCATGGTCTGTGATGTTACAAACTACAAGCTTTTATTGTGTTGGAATCCAGAACTGCAGTTTTAGAAAAAATATTGTATGCAATTCGCGCGTGAAGCTTCTTTATCGCTCTCGCAAAATTACTAAGTATATGTTTTGGCTCGAGCGATAAAGTCGCGCTTCACGCTCTTATACATAAATAACTATTATCAGGCTTTTTCGCATTATTATAATACATTATAATACATTATAATACAGATATAATAATAATCTACTATTATTTTATAGTTCAAATTATTATTCTGATCCCAAATTTATAAAGTACTTCAGCACTTTTTTTTTGTAGATTACGTCTTGGAGACTCCAGTTAAGGAGTATAAGACAAGTCAGATCAACAATATTATACACTAGATACCATAATTACTTCAATTAGTTGAGGTGAGGCTTAATTTTGATGTGAAAGGAACTCTTGTACACTATAAAAAGCTTTATCAACTAAATATTTTAAATATTTCTATATTTTCAAGACTCTTCAAAAACTGCGGTAGCTTGTTGTAGAATTTCCTACCAATATAGCTAGGTTTTTGTTTGAATAAGCTACTATTGTGACTCACCAAGTGATAATCTCCTCGGCGTCTTGTATTATAATCATGTACATCAAGATTTTGGTTAATATCATTCGTTTTTACATATAGAGTAGCTTCATACACATATAAGCAGGGTACAGTTAGGAGACCAAGTCTCTTGAACAACGGCCTACATGAATCTAATCTATTTACTCTTTCTATACACCTAACCGCTTTCTTTTGGATCTTAAACACCCTATCAAGATTTTGATTTGATGAATTACCCCATACTAAGATAGCATACCTAATATGTGACAGTAAGAGCCCATGGTAAGCTGTAAAAAGTAACTTTTTGTCATTCAATCTAGCGAGCTGTCGCAGGACAAATACCCCAGATGAAATTTTACTACATATTTTCTCAATGTATGGAGTCCAGGTCAATTGTCTATCCAACATAACTCCTAGAAATGCAATTTTTCTTCCCGGTCTAATTGATTATCGTTTATAAACACGTTTATAGCCCTATCTTCATTTAAATTATGTTTGTTTTTGAATTGAAGGTATTGGCATTTTTTACTATTTATAGTTAATTTCAACTGATTTAAAAATTGGACAATGGACTGCACACCTATATGGGCACTTATTTCTAAATTATCTAGAATGGAATTGCTGAACTTGATTTGATAACTTTAATATCATTCTCACTCATATAACTTCTGAAATACCAAATATGAAAAATTATCACAGAAAAGTTATCTTTTCAGATAATTCGCTGATATATTGGTGTCTTCATAATGCTTTTAGCAAATCAGTAACATCGAATGCGAAATATGCGTGATTTTACGTGTTTATCAATATTGTACTTCACAAAGTATTATACTTCACACGGCTGAGACTACTTGACCTTTTTTAGAATGGGAAAGTAACAGCATTCTCTCCATTCAACCTTTTGTCAAGTTTATAAAACTTTTATAGCGCCATAAAATGCTATCAGGGTCTTTTGAATGCTTGTTCCTTAGTATTCACACTAGCCGCCATTACAAGACTCAACGATTTTTGGAATGAAATCACTATGCTTGATCACTCTGTCAATTTTCATGTAAAGCAACCGGAATTTCTTGCGCTATGAGCTATCATGTCAATTAAAGACTGTCTTCACATTCATTAATTCCTTATAGAAGTTAAATAAGGCACTTTTAGGAAAGTGCCAAAAATGTATGTCATTATTAAAAGTATACTGTCATTATTGATCTTTCAGGATTCAAAAGGAAAACTAAATCAATTAAAATTATTATATCCTTCTCCTCTTCCTCCTTCTCATCAATTATTGTTATCTTCTTCCTGTTCTTCTAAATTCCATGTGACAGGAAACAACAATAGAAGAATCTTGTAGGTGTTGTAGGAAGGAGCGGACGAGTAGACTGCATCTTTGAGTATTAATTGCTTTTTTAATGGAGATTCAAGAAGCTTCAAATTACAACCCTTGGAATTTTTCACGAAAAGCAATGAATCGAGATATATGAAATGCCAACAGACATACTGCATTATGACAAATTTCATGACTCACTTGATTAGAGTATCATAAGCAAGAGCAAACAAGGAATCACAATAATTTTTTTAAATAAGAAATGTTCCATTGTCATGTATTTCGAGTTTTGTTGAGCCATTTCTCTGTTTTCCAAATGCTGAAAAATAATAATAGGCTAATCGAATTATTGGTTTACGTTAAAAAAATGTATCATTATTATATAAATGAATGCTAGAGACAGCACTTGGTGTGTTGGTCTATTACTTGAAGACAGATATGAAAAAACATTAATGCAGCCAGTCTTGCACTCATCATAACAACAGAACTGTTGAAATAGCTGAATTTCCCCTCAATAATTCTGATCAAGATGCTGGGGATCATTTTCCACTCAAGAATTGGAAGACAATATTGGAATATTGCATTTCAGAGTCCAAATGAATAAAAAATATTATGCTTTCTTGCTTCATTAGGAACATATGAACACTTATCCATCAACTTCTTATCCTTGGAGCCTTATTACACAGTGATTGCAATCGCGGTCGCGTGCCGTAAATTACACCAGATGGAACGAATGATCAAGCTCAGCAATATCAATACAAATAGACAACATTTGGCATACAAATATTTAGAGCCCTTAGATGTTTGTAAACTGTCGCTCTGTGTAATAAGGCTTCATAATAAGGAATATGTAGCTACGCCAATGAATAAAAGCACCAACAAACTTGTAGTCAAAAACAAATTGAAATAACTGCACAGAATCACAGTTACTGCACTCTCTTTTGTAGTTTATCAGTAGCCTTCTTTTAGAACTTCTATTTTTCAATCTGTCAGTATTGTACTCAAAATATTGATATGTACATGTAGTTGTTTGTATGTGAGGGTGCATTATTGTTGATCTGTGTTTGTATGTGCGTGTGTGTTGGTATTGCGCACGCGCACAAGATTCTCTGATCATCGTTTGAAGGAACAAAGCTGTCTGCCACTCTATAATAGTTCCATTGTTTCTCTGTTCCTTCGCTAACCAACTCCTCCATTTTTCTTTCATTGTTTCTTTCCATTGTCTCGCCGGTCCACTCACTCTCTTCGTCTCTTGTTCGTCTTCTTTGTCACTCCTTCTCTATTTATACAGAATAATACTTTTCGAGTTCTTTTGATAACCCCATTCAGTTCCAACCCTCACCCCATTGTTTTCTTTTCACCTCATATATTCTTCACTTGTCTGGTATTGTCCGCGAGCTCGTTCCTTCGCACTCCCGTTCGCCCACGCGCCACCCACTCCTCGTCTTCCTAATTCTCCTCCTTCCACCGTCTTCTCCACAACCTCCACTTCGTTCAACCCTTACCCCCCCCCTCACAATTCAGTGGTCCATTCCTTTATGTTTATTATAACAGAACGAAAGCAACGTAGAGCGGTGGCGGAGGCTCATGGCAGCCGTGTTGTCGTCGTCGTCGTCGTCGTCGGCGTGGCTGTGTTATTGTTGTAGCATTGTGTGCGATGAATGTCTCACATGATGTCCTTATTATCTACTTTATCAAGGCACAACAGTCGAACAATAACTTGGATTTGCATCCACATTGTTGAAGCGCCGTGAGCGTCGTCTTTTGTAAACGCCTGTATTTTACGTGCCTTTTGTCTAAAATTCAACATAGTATCCATTCCACACCGACTATAAAATAATTCAAACGGCATATTCATCCTTTATCACAGCTGCAACCAACGCCAGCCAGATTTTCATAATTATCGAATGAGCATTGGTGTTGGGAGGATCTCTTGTGAATTCAACGTCTTCCTTGGCCTCTGATGAACAAATGTGGTCATCAAGTGAGGAGGTATCAAAGTTAGAATGTGGGTCAACATTTTAATGAAATATTTGATCAATTATTATCCATTTAAGATTTGTTTAGAATAAGATATAAAATTCTTAATTTAATAATTTTTACAGTTTTATAATTTTTATAATTAATTTTTATAATTTTCTCTTATTATAAGTGCAAAGTTGAGTTTCAGTAAAAGTTTTTTTTCACTATCATAAATTAAATGCAACACAATACATTCATAGTGTCCTTTCTCTTCAAATATTTCACAAAGGTTTTCTGCATTAAACTATTAACTGGATAGGTGAAAAATGATATAATTTTCAAATTTATATTATATATATTTATCTGTAAACTGAATATTATGATAGAAAAATATTTGCCCGACAATACCTTAGCATGTTATCAACCCAATTTCGAATGGAAAATACACAGAAAGGAAATTCTGCAACAACAAGAACCACCTAATATCAAGAGTGATAAATAAGTGTAAGGAGCTCCACATCCGTAATTTATTTCTTAATTTATTTCTAATTGTATGTTTTAACATCAATAAAATTATAATTTTATTAGATTTAAAAATGAGAATCTCATAAGTTATCAGCATACGAAACCAAGGGATATTGTCAAAAAAAGCTTGCATTAAATTAGTAAACACGAAAACGTGTGAAATAAATTTTAAACTATCTTTGGTAAGCACTTGACAAACTGAGAGCTGAAAAGTGAGAAGAGCTGGAACGTAATGTCATGATAACCTGATTGCAATATGATAAATGTGGAAAATTTGTGAAGGGAGCAGTTTTGGACTTGAGTCTGTTGCACCTTCACACTCGTTGTAAATTTGTCACAATAAATAAATAAAATAAAATATTATCATATAATATAGTATAATAGGATAGAAGGTTAGTTTACACAATACAAACTTCATTCCAAAATTAATGTAATGAAGATGACCGTGACTCTCACCAATGAGCTCTTTGCTACGTTGCATACAGAGTTTCGTAGCATAGAGTTCATTAGTTCACACAAATAAGCCTTATGATCTGTTTTCCATACTAATTAAAGAGTTTTCTTTAGCACAGGTAAAGGGGCCTGTTGCAATTTTATATCTGATTTCCGTTTTTTGAAAGTAAGGAAGTATCTCTGAAAGTACAAAACGAAATTTAAAAAATGAAATTGAATCAATTAGTATATTATTCTCCAGGAATATAACGTAGAACATATTAATGGAGAGGAAAAGAAAAAAGGAAATTATATATTTTCGAAACTTGAGCGCTAGTATTTTTACTGATCACAATTACTATCAACTAAAATAAAAATTTCATGAGATTTTTCAGTAACTAAAAATACAATTACTAATAGAACTAGTTTGTAAAGTATTATACAATAGTCCTCTGATAAATGTACAGCCGACTGCAATCTATATAGCACAGGAAATAACAAGCGAACCTAGCCGAATAACTAGCCTTGCCACCTGTAACCACTGATGAAAATGTAGGAGCTGCAACTGGTCTTATACAGAAGGAGCTCCCCCACAACACTCAACCTCCCACCACAAACAATCCCCCTTCTTCACTTCTCGGACATTCGTACTCACTCGACTCCGACGTCTAAGGAGAAAGACGAAAGCCGTATTGCCTACCACCTGAATTGAAGGCGCTGATTGTTGTTAGCAGTCCGGCGCTGTTTAATACTACTGCAATCGCAAATACGAAGCCTGCTACCAATGCACAAAAATCTAGTATGTTATGACACTGTGTGTTACAGTCGCATCCCACCTCCATTATTCATTCTTCAGAGTGTAGATGGTATTGCATCCGTATACGAATATTATGGCAGAGAGTCCTACTGTGTTATAAACGTGAGACCAAGAGTCCTACTGTGTTAAATACGAATATTAGGACCAAGAGTCCTTACGAAAGAAGAGTACCAAGAGTCCCAACTCCGTCCGCCCTTGATGAAGGCAACTTATCAAACAATCAATCAATATACTCCCATCCAAGTTCACAGATTTAAAGTGCTTCTCTTCACATAAGCAACTACATTATAAACTAGTAAAGTGATAAATAAAATTTATGAGCTTTGAAATGAGGAACCTGAAGAAGGTAGCTTTGAAGACTTGCCGGCCGGCCGACCACTGCTTTGAGTGCTCGCGAATACTTGTGCTGTAATTATTGAGCCGATGCAAGGTCGGTGCTTTGACGAGCCTTCATGATATAAAGGATGTATAGAGGAGAAGAAGAAAAGGATTGAAAAGCTCGTGCTGACGAGCTGGAGGAGTCGAGGAGCAGGTCCTTGTGGTAGACAAAACGCTCAAAAACGGGCTAAGAACGGCGAATCATGGGTGAGGGGTGAGAAGGAGGGTAGGGAAGAGAAAGACCAATTGTGTTGTGTCTGTTGTTGTTCGAGAGGAGATAGTTGGTCGGACGTTATCCACTATGGCCCTTTGTTTCCGATCTCATTGTGTCGTGTCGCGCACTTCCAGAACAAAAGCCAGAGAGCAGAATGTCAATGCAGCGCCATTGTTTCCAGGCCTTTCTTTTCTCTCATCATAATAATGCTTTCTTCCTAAGACCGGCGAGCACATTATGCCACAGGTCATTTCGATCGCCACCGCCGCTGCCGCCGCCTTCGTCAGGCCGACCGGCCGCACCCGCTCAAAGGGCGAACTCACTCACTCACACGTCACGCCACGCGCACATCTCCTAGCTCATTCATCAATTCATCAGCAAGCCAGCCAGCGCCTACACACTGCACTCTCCGCTCTTGACAGCAGCCTCCCAACTACTTCTGCCCCACCAATTGTCTTAAAGCCTGAAGAAAAACGTTTGTGAAACACCAATAACACTATCTGATGCACTATATTTCCCCTTCCTAGAGCTACGAGTTACGATACTAAACTTTCCATAGTTCCTTATTGTATACACCTGCCACTACTCTCACTTTTCCTTCCCCCGTTCCTTCCTTCCTCGTATCCACCACTTTTCCTTTCGATTCCGTATAGTCCAACTGCAATCAATTCCACCCTTTTTCAATCGTTCTGTCAGCATACAGGGAGTGATACATACTCACAACACACGTGCAAGAAATAACTTGTTTACTCACTGTTACAATTATTCAAACACACAAAAACCTTTCTTTTTATAGGTGGAAAACTGTTTAATGCCATTCCAGAGAGCTTCAAAAATCTTCCATATCCAATTTTTAAGCGTAGACTGAAATTGTTTTTGATGAATAACCCATTATATAGATTTGAGGATTTTTATGAAAGAGCCAAGACTTTGTAGTTAATTTGGAGACAGCTTTAAATGCAATAGACATTGCAATAGATAGGTAGGCTAATTTTAAATGTGATTTTGTTTTTTTTTTATCTGTTTTAACGTTCAAGCAATGTTGTATGAGAAAAATTATTTTGATGTGACTATGACAATTTGTAATGCTTCTGATGACCTCAGGAGTTGCTGCAATAAAGATTTATTTATTTATTTACTATCAATGTAACCAACCATCAAGCTCTTCAGTTAAATGCTTCTCTCCTTCAACTTACTCTTGTACTGGGATTTCACAACTCGTAAGATTCATTATAATATCACTACCGAATAGCAACTAGCAAGTATAAAGTATACTCCAATGATAATAATACTATACTCTATGTTGAATACTCTGATGAATTTAAACGATATAAAATGATAATGCAGATTCCATACACTCAATTCCGAAGATAATAGTTGAAGAGTAAAATTAGTAATGAACCAACAATAATTAAATCATTGTATCAATGTTGTTTGTATGAAGTCATCACACCCTTCAACACACTGAATCATAATCAGTTGAATAAAACTATTGGGTTCAAACTCAACTGATATGATGCTGGTTGTTAATTCATTTAGAGAGCACAGAAATGTAATAATATCCTAGAAAGGTGAATAGAATCATAGCGCAATGGTATACACATAATATGAGTTCACATAATGGTATTTTTTTCAGGATTTATTATTTCTAAATTTTTCAATTTTGGGCATTTATGTTATAATGCTTATTGGACCACTCAAGTATAATATTAAATTAGATATTCTCCTGACAATTATCTTAAGATAGAAACTGCAAAACTTCAATAAATAACAATTTCTATGGAAATGTCTAGGAAAGTTAGCATGTTCTGATTTGGCTTCTAGATCTGGTTTCAAGGTTTATCAAAGTGAGCTTCAATTTTTCTAATTCTTTCTAACCAAATCGATTGAAGAGCTGTAAGATCGAACAAACTGTTCAAGAGGTCTTCTGATAGAAGATCTGAGGATGTTTGCGAGGAATCCTCTCGATTTTACTGTTGATAGGCTCGATATCCCTTTAAACCGTTCTGGACGTACCATTGCACCACGCGAAAACCATGCATCCTTTTTACATCTACACATCAGCACCTGGGCTATCAGCGTCTGTAGGGCGTCGGTGCGTTGGATGTTGACTGATTTGGAACGAACAGTGGCAGTTCGAGGCGCGCTTTGTTCTTCGTAGTGCAGCGCGCACCTCTCGCATAAAATACCACGTCGACCAAACATAAAAGCCAGCACAATGGACGCTTTCATTAAGCGTGCACGCGGCTCCCAACTTGCACGACTAACTTTATTAATAATAATATGAAAAGCGTGCTCATCTTTCAGACGTCTTCACCCGACTAAAGTTGTCTACTACAGTGGCTTTTGACTGCCAACCAATGATGGTGTCCCATATGGTGTCCCATGCTTCTTATGATTAAAGTCTTACTACAAATAATAGTAGTTTTTTTTTTTTTTTTTTTTTTTTTTTTGAGGATGAAGCCCACATAGTTCTGAGACCTGTGCGTGGGTAATGAGTTGGATGATGGTGATTGATGAGTTTGACCTACAGTTTTAGGTGGGTTCCGAACCACCGGGAAGTGATTTTCAGCAGAGAACAGTGTCTTTTTTGCTGGCCAATCTAATCGGTCACCGTTACAAACAGGACCTACGAGAACGCAGCTTATCTATCTGATTGAACAGATACCTGCTACGGCTCGCGGCTATCACTTCCCTAATCTATCATTAGGGAATCTATCGCACCTATCTATAATCTATCACACCTATCTATCTAGGACACCTATCTATCTGAACACATTTGATTGATGATTGGAGTCTAATTGATGATAATAATAAAATGGTACCATATTTTCCTAGCCACGGTAGATGAAACAAGAACTTGAACTTGAGCTTCGGCCAGTCATCAATGATTGAAAAAAGATGTTGAAGAGGCGACAACGGCTCTTATTCACGATAATTCTTAAATTAACCACTTCATCCTATGCCCCTCATTTTCCATCACAATGCTTTCTATCCACAGTGTTTCCTTCTTTTTACTTTTATTTTCTATTTATTAGAATCAAAAGCCCATGAATTTAGAAGGCATTGTATTGTATGAAATAGGACACCATTGATAAGAGGGAGGAATAGAAAAAGCATAATTATGTAGTCGTGGGGTGAAATCGGCGAAAAGATATTATTTCATAGAGATGGTTAGTGAATGTGTGTTTGAGAGACTGGGAGATAGTGAGAGTGTTGGAGAAGAACAGTCGGAAGAGAGAGAGGGGGAAGAGAGAGAGAGCATCAGTGAGTAAGGTGAGTGTGTGTGAAAGAGTAGAGGACGATGCCCAATTTCAGTCACCGGCATCGAGCTATGATGTTTTCAGAGAGGCAGTGCAGGCCCAAGCGGCGCATCCTCTTTTCCGACAATGCCTGCTAGATACTACATTGTTCCCATCGCTTTTATACAGCGACGACGCAGCCACCATTCATTTCTACTTGGTCGGTCCGCTCTCAAAAGTCCACATGAAATGATTTCAATGACTTACAGAATTCTTAGGAGTCACGCGCACTCACACACACGCACAATTACGACGACGCGAGATGAGAGAGACCTCAATAGTAATAGAAACTGGCTGAATGCAGTAGCCCTTTCGTCTTCTTGTTCCTCCTCATCCTCCTCCTCCACACCATCCTCTGAAGCAGCCAATATGAGCATCTGAATTGAAAGTCGCTCTTCAAACAGGCCAACTCTTCCGGCATTGATCTGTACCACCATTCAACACAACTCTTCAACTAACTCTGCACTTCACACTAAAGACTTCATTTGATTTCCATTTCTTATCACTCTCCAACAGAGCGCGCCAGAAGTTTAATAACAACAGATGTCAACTTTCATTTGAAACGGGTTGGAGCGAAACATAATAATACCTTAACTAAAAAGACTCAAAAGGAATAAAAGCTACTGATCAATTTGTTATTTCTTCCAATTTTCCCTGTTTATCATATTTCAAATATCCATCCATTCTTATTGTAAGATTGTCGTGGAAATCCTTACTAGTAGTTTCACTCTGAAGTGGTAAGCCTGAAGTTTTAGGTGTATCCCCTAATAAGCATGCTAGTGATAATAAAGAGCTCCGACCTCAGTCATTCATTCCAGACCAGACTCATGTGGTGCTGTGCTCATAGCTTGACTTTACCACCACTCGGAGACCATTCATTCTCATGATTAGTTACTATAAAAAAATGCACTAGTTCTTTATTGAGAACATTTCAAACGTGTAAGAGACTAATAAAACAGTGATAGCTGATTCCTTATTTCCTTGGATCATTAATGCTAATTGAACAAAAGAGCTCACACACTCACTTTCCCACACACTCCAAATCAATACTAGGATGGTAAACCTCTCATTCATAGCATCTTATTCAAATACATTACAGTATAGTATTAAGCTCGAATAATATTTTCAGATACTAAAAAATCCTCCAATGGCTGTGTAGTAGGATGTAGGAACCTGGCGACCATTTTTGTTCAAATTCAATATTCCCCTTCCTGTAAATATAGTTATCCTGTTTTACTCTACTTTACTCGGCTTTCCTTAGGCGATTTCCTTAAGTACTCACTCTACTGATTAAGTACCAGCTTGAATTTTTCATGTACCATAAAATTAAAGGAATTTTTGAACAATTTAATTTAAAGCTGAATGAATAAATTGGAAAAATTTTAATATTTGATAAAATTCTCTTATTTATTCTAGGGGGAAAATTTAAGCTGCTAAGTAGGTTACTGAAGAAAAGTAGTAAAATATGATAGAAGTTTGAAAAATTAGTGATTTGATGAAAATTCCAATTTTTTTTAAAACTACTTTAAAAAGGGAGGTTTTCAATTCGACCAGTTTTTTTAGTTATTTCATGTTTTTACATCAATTAGGCCTACTCAAACACTATTGATTTAAATGAAAAAAATCAAATGAATGAGCATCATTCAGCGGTGGCCCCATTCAAGTTTTGCAAGGGTCAGCTCAATACTTAGTCCAATATCAAGCCCAAAGTCATCGACATCTTTTGAATTTTGTCCGAATAGGCCAAATACTCAGTCAGTGCCATAAAAATGTTTTCGTGATCGTTAACTTTTAAAATAATTATTATTAAAACATTTTCTGAAGTAATCAATTGCTTAGTGTAGTTGTAACTGGGAAAGGGTATAGTCTACTTGAAATTATTTAAAACATTCCCTAAAGTTATTAATTTTTAATTTATCAGTGTAGCTATACTTTGAAAGGGACCGAATTACATAATCACGAAACAAAAGTCAATTCACTTTTATGTTTATAATTTATAAAAGTGAGCTATTATAATTTCCTCAAATATAATATTATTCTGCATTCAATACAGCTAGAGTTGTAAAATTGTAATTAGTTCATCAATAATATTTTACGAATTTCTTAAGTCTGACTAATTGTATAGTTAGATTTTTAGTTGCAACAATTTATTTAGAATCATATTGACCCACAAAAGTGTACTAAAAGGTTTAGAATAAAGAATTCACTTTAGAACAAATACACACGTTCTCAAAAGTTTAAAGAGAGTAACTATTCACTTAAATTCAAACATTCAAATTTAATTTGAAGAGTTTTTTCAATTAGAAAATTGGCTCTAAAAAACTATTGTTTTTTTTTTCAATTTGATTCAAGTAATTTCTTGAAATCGACACATAATATCTTATAAATTTATAAATTCCTGGTCTTATAATATAGTTTGTCATGTTTTTGAAACTAATAGTGGAGTTTTGAAACGTGTCTAGCCTTCTCTGTCTCTGGCTATCCCCATAAAAGCGTTCGGAATTTTATCGTTCAGAATTTGTTCACCCCATTCGAGATTTTACGGTCCGAAATTTTATCGAACAATTGGAATTGATGTGTGTGAAACGAGCCTTAGTGTACAAATACTCTATTACACCCCTTCTATCCATTATAAACACTATTATTTTTTTTTTCAATGTTTATTGGTCCCATAAAAATTCAACAATTACATTCTATTGCAATCCATTCTATTACAAATCATTAACAATAAATTATTATACAAATTGTTTAGGATGGATTCCGATTTTCACTTGCACACGGAATGTTCATGTGTGATAACTGTACAATGTCGTGCTCACATCCCAGCTATATTCCGATTCTTACCAATACATAGAATTTCAATGTTTGATATTCATACAGAAACGTTCTAAAATTATAATATAGTTTATTTGAATGATTTGGTAATAATAAGAAACTTAGTTGAAATCATAAGTGATGCTGACGAATCACTAAGATTTTGTACATTTTCAAGAGGCGCATTTTAAATTTCGAATATGTGCTCGCACAATTTTTATGATCCAGCGATAAGCTGATTTGTAGAAGATGTGGGCTCTACTTTTCTGTATTTGCTGCTTAAATTTGTGAGATGCAATTGGGAAATGCGTGACGGGCGATATATATTCTGGCTATTATATAATAAATAATATTATATAATCTGGCTAATATATATTCGGGCTATATTCCCGATTCTTACCAATACATAGAATTTCAATGTGTGGTATCCATACAGAAACGTTCTCTCTTTCCATTTTAAATTTCGAATCTGTGCTCGTACTTTAAGTTATGACAATTTCGATGATCCAGCGATAAACTGAATTGTGGAAAATGTGGGCTCTACTGTATTTGCTGTTGTAAATTTGGGAGATGCATTTGGGAAATGTGTGATGGGCGAGAGCTGAACTACTCATAGTGCTCCAACTCTAGCTCCTTGGTGGTAGAGGATGGAGGATGCGACGGGTTTTTGTCTTGTTGAGGACGTCGAGACACAATCCGCCAATGAAACTCCGGAATCTTGTGATGGCGTCCAATAGGTCACCTCCATTGTCCCTGATATTATTGTTAGCGCGTGCATTTATTGACTATACAAAGACAACAATGCTCTCATCCAACAATGCCATGTGGACAATCGGCTGCCTCCTCTTCACCACCCCCCTTCCCACCGCATTCTATTCTACAATTAAATCTCACACTCTCATCCGCTGTCATCACCATTGAGAAGCAATTCCTCCTGAAAACATCAATGGCAAGCCTACTGAAAGCTATTCTTCACTATGAATAGTGAATAATTTTGCATTAGCATTGGAGAGCACGTCCAACTGGGAAGCTAGTTATTTCTAGTGTCAGTAAGTTTTGTAGGTACTGTATTTACTTTGTTCATTTGAATAGTTGCTAGCATAGTATCATTATATTCGGTAAACATGAGTAGTGTCTGTCTTCCTCGTATAAGATCGAACCATTTTCTTACTTTCAATCAACGGATAATCAATAGAAACTACTATAGGAATTGAATTGTGTTGAAGAACGCTGAATTTTTAGACCAGAAATTCTAGTATATTACTCTATAACATTATTTCACACAAAAAGAGAAAAACGATCAAACTTTTGACCAGACCAGAGACGGAACTCATATTTCTGAGAGTAGGCTAACTACAGCTGATTCACTTTCAGTTTTCAGAATGTTGAAACATAAGGTATTGCAATTTTCTTTTAAATTGAAGTCATTTTTTATTAAATAAATAATGTAACCTTTATCACAACCATAAACAAGAAAACCTAAAGCCGGCCTTCCACTGCAAGCGGAGCGTAGTTTCCTGTGGCTAAACTACAAATTAAAAAGGCAATTTTATACGCGATAGGTAAGGGCCCTAAACATGTGTATGAGTTTGTGCAGTTTGACTACAAAAGAGTCCGCTCCGTTAGCAGTGGAAGGTCAGCTGAGAATTATTCTTGGAACCATAAATTTAATAACCTACTTGAAAACAGTCTTTGCATTTTAAAGTCACGTTTTATTTTCAATCGTTTCATTTATTTTATTATGTATTAAGAATAATAACAATAATGTTTTGCTGTCCATGACGAGATCATTTATGAACCAACAGCACATCTCCTAGAGGCACAACACAACATATAATACTCTCAAGTAACAATACTGTGCAGCCCCCAGGTTGCCCAAACGTCCTATCATAATGTTGGTTCATTATTCGTGCCATTAAGTTTACGGCTACAACAAATTACGAATGCCTATACATGCTAACATTTGTATTTGATCCATATAAATATATCGTGAATAAAGGTGAGCTTAAAAATGAATTTCCCAGCTTGTATGGTATGGGACCTGTACAGCACATGCGGCTGAGACTAAATTTTGCAGTGGTGCTTTACTATAGTACGAGTAGTTTACTGTGTTTAAGAAGGTATTTTCATCCTATAAACATGATAATCGTACCAAATTGTGCAGTAAGATCTAAAGCAGGGCTCTCCAACCTACGGCCCGCGGGCCACATCCGGCCCGCGGATAGATTTTGTCCGGCCCGCCGAGAGTTATTGCAACAGATTTTTTAAAATATATATTTATACACATTTTTGACAACAACTGTGAGTTCAGTACTCTTCTCTTACTAGCCACTCCATTTCTTAATAAGTGTAAAATTAGCTGTAAACAAGCAGCGATCAACCATTGCGAGATATTAGCAAATGGTCTGCACGGACTGTACATATCCCTGCTCTATTTTATTCACACGTTGCCTATGGTATAGAGTTGTGGGGTGGTTGTGCTAATGTACACTTTCAAAAAGTATTCATATTACAAAAAAGAGCAATCCGTTATTTGGCTGGACTCAAATTCAATGAAACATGCAGAGAAGCTTTTGTGAACTTAAAAATTTCAACACTGCCGTCGATTTATATATATAAACTCCTAATCTTTACCCACAAGAATATTTGTAACAGGACCACGAATGCTGATATACATAATCATAATACTAGGGGGAGTAATAAACTAGTCACTGAACAGCATAGGCTAAAGCTTTATGAAAGAATGCCAACTCACTTGGGAGCGAAGTTGCACAACAAATTACCAGCTGAATTACGGGCCTTGCCAGAAATAAATATATTTAAAAAAGATTTGTACAGCTTCCTTGCAGCTAGAGCATTTTATAGTGTAGACGAGTTCAATTGTATATAATTTTTATTTTTCTCGACACATGAGATTTGAAATAATTGTTAAGGACTAACATCTAATAGTAATAGTTTCAGTGTGTTGTATAACTTTCATTATTATTTATTTAATAGCAATTTGACTATAGCCTTGTGTTACCTTTAGTTTGTAATTTATACTTGACGATATTCACCTGTATAACAATGTGCTATGTTGAATATGTTGAATAAATAAAACCTGTGTACGTGCGCGCGAACTGTCTGTGTCCCCCTGACTGTACCTGAGACTAGACCAAAATAACCTTGCTAGGCGCATTGCTTTGTTTACATTCTTAGTCAGTCGCTCTCCAGCGTCAGAGACGATAACAACTAGTGCAATAATTGTAGGTTGTGTTTCGCGAAGTGCGTAGTAATCGTAGACTGTGGCTTTTATGTTTTAATTTCTCATAACAAATGGCTTCTTCTAAAAAACGGAAAGTTGATTTTGAGTGCCGTGCGTTTAGGAAACAGTGGACACATGACTATTTTATGATCGATAACAATAATAAAGCGTTATGTCTTATTTGCAACGAGACTATTGCCGTTCTCAAAGAATTTAATGTCCGCAGACATTATGACACAAAACACAAGAGCAAGTATTCCAACGTAACAGGAAAACAAAGAGAGGACAAAATTTCTTCTTTGAAAAATTCGCTCTCAACTCAGAGACAAATTTTTAATAAACAATCGCTTCAAAACGAGGCTGCAGTAAAATCAAGTTTTAAAGTCAGCCATATTCTGGCTAAAGCTGGTAAACAGTTTACTGACGGTCAATTAGTGAAGGAGTGCGTCTTGGCAAGTGTGGAAGAAATCTGCCCTGATAAACTGTCACTGTTCAATTCTATCAGTTTGTCGGCGAACACAGTGGCTCGCCGTACAGAAGATATCGGAAATAACGTTGTTTATCAGCTGAAAGACGTATGCAAGGATTTTGAATGGTTCTCAATCGCTCTTGATGAATCTACTGATGTTTCTGACTCAGCTCAAGTTCTTTTATTTGTTCGTGGTGTGAACAGTGATTTTAAAATCACAGAGGAGTTGGCTGACGTTCACTCTATGGAGAGTAGCGTGACCGGAGACGAAATTTTCGCTAAAATAAGTGAAACTATGTCTAATCTTGGGCTCAATTTCAAACGGTTGAAAGGTGTTACTACTGATGGTGGGAAAAATATGTCTGGTACAAAAACTGGAGTTGTTGGAAACATATGCAATTCTGTAAAAGCAGCTGGAGGTTTTCAACCCGTGATTTTTCACTGCATTATCCATCAACAGGCATTGTGTGGTAAACACATAGAAGTTTCTGAAGTAATGAATGTAGTTGTGAAAACAGTTAACTTCATTAGATCAAGTTCCCTCAAACACCGTCAGTTCAAAGATTTTCTTTCTGAAATTGACAGCGCTTATCCAGATGTCCCATACCACTGTGAAGTTCGCTGGTTGAGTAGGGGCAAAGTATTGCAGCGGTTTTTTGAGCTTCGTGAAGTTATTAATATTTTCATGACTGAACATCGTCGTCCTGTACCTGAACTTTCTGACAATGTGTTTGTATGGAAATTGGCTTTTGTTGTTGATCTCACGGCTCATATTAACTTCCTGAACTTGAAACTGCAAGGTGAAAACGAAAACTCTTCAGTTGGTGACTTATACTGGCATGTCAAGGCTTTTAAAAAAAACTCATACTTTTCGAGAAGCAGTTACAATCCCTGAACTTACAAGTCAAATTCCACGTACATCCTTGTTATTGGCCCTCTAAGCCTCCCAAGAATTAACAATGTGGCCCTTGGATAAAAAAGGTTGGAGACCCCTGATCTAAAGAATGGCTCTCCAAAATCTAAATTTCCATTGTAATCTTCATGATGGCCTTATAGATCGATGAACATGGAGTAAATTTTATCAGCTTTATCATGTGATTAGTCAAATTTGAATTTGTAGTAATTCCACATCTCTACAATGAAATTGAACCTGTCACAAGTACAATGAAGAAAAAGCCAATATCTTTCTTCGGTCACTTGATTAGAGCTTCTGAGGACAGACTAAGTAGAAGAATTATTGAAAAGCTGTGGAAAAGTAAAACAAATATAAAATGGATTGAAGAACTCAAGGAGGATATGAGAGAGTTGCGCATAACATTCGAGGATTTGAAGGACAAGTCAGACAACATCAGAATCCTGAAGGTCAAACAGACCAGACTGCAGATCAAAGTCGGACATAGGATGGGAAGAGTGATTTCGGACGAGGAAAGGAAATTGATTTCTGAGCGGATGAAGAGATATTGGGCTGAGAAAAGACAGAGGAAAGCCGGAAGATACTGACTACAGTGATCCAATAAAGGCCATAAAACTATAATAATAATAATAATAATGGTATGCATATAATTTGATTGACGGTAATAAATATACATTATACTTATTACGATATATAGTTTGGAGAATGGAAGAGCTTTTTGAATTAGAAAATTACTCGTATCAGCGATTAACATTATGGATTTTAGGTTATTGTAACAATAGGGTGCCATCTTTATTTGAAATACTGTGTATGTATAGAGCATACAGATGAAAACATATACATAGGCATCATGTTAACAATTATTTTTTGTTGTCGTAAACATAACGATACATCATTAAAGTAGGACGTTTGTGCAACCGGGGTTTAATGAAAGCGATGGAACTTCTTATCACTCTCAAGAGATTACCCATACTTTCAATAATAATTCAAATATATATATATATATATATTTATAGCAATATATATAATATAGCAATATATATATATATTTCTTTTTTTAACAATACATTAATTTTTTAAATAATATAATGTAAGATGTTTAATAAAATTTGTATTGCGAATTTGATAGCTATCCCAAGAAGCTAATGAGCTAATAGTATCGTATATTGGGACGTCATTGATAATTTTATAATTTATTCGAACTTTAAGCTGTTGTATGTAGATGTACAACTTGCATGTATTTCAAATCAGAATATTAATCCTTGTTCCAGCCATACAAAGCCTTGGCAATTAGAGGTATTTCACATAGATTAATTGAATCCTACCTGGCTAACCGCTACCTATATGTGTCCCTCACTACCTCTCTAGGACAATTTTCATCTTCAAATTGAGTCTTGAAAATGGAGTACCTCAAGGTCCTATATTGGGTCCACTGCTCTTTATATTGTGCATCTCTGACTTAAATTTGGCTATAACGGATGAAGTTCATCTCACTCTTTATGCTGATGATACTACCCTTCTCTTCTCTGACTAAGATCCTAATAGCCTCGCAGTTAATATGAATATTTTAACAAATTCGGTTGCACAGTACTTCAATGACTCCTGTCTTGTAATCAATTCCATGAAAAGTGAAACTATCCGTTTCAGAATTGCTGATTTTCTTCCTCAGGTGTATGTTGGTGATGATGTAATAGCTTGTTCTAATTATGTAAACATGTTGGGAATAATACTAGATAATAAATTTACTTGGACTCAACATGGTCAGAAACTGGTTGTCAAACTGAGCAGAAGTCTACTTCTTATCAGGAATATAACAAAATATGTACCCAAAACTACTGCTAAGATAGTATATTTTGCTACTTTCTATTCACACCTGGTTTATGGTATTGAGCTTTGGGGCAGTACTAGCAAGGAAAACATCCATAGGATACTTATCCACCAGAAAAATGCGATACGGTGCATAGAAGGGCTTCAACGGAAAGAGTCATGCAAAGACGCGTTTCAAAAAATAGCCTCTTGACAGTGCCTTCAATCTATCTATATAAATAAAATTAGAGTTTTGTCTGTACATTTATCAGAATTATATATTTTTTGGTTATTTTTACGTTTTATACATTAAATAAGCCGAAAATAGTCTTAACTCATTTTCTGTCTGTCTGTCTGTCTGTCGCGGCACCAAATGTATTTTACGCGGCCTTCTCCTCAAAAACGAGAGCATCGATCGGGATTTTAGTTATTGAACAGTATTGAACACTTTATTGACAATGTCTTTAGCTATAAAAAACTAAATAAACTTTTTTTTTAACAGAGTAATAAACGTTTAAAAACCAAGTGTTTTGCGATTTTGGATACATTTTACGCGGCCTTCTCCTGAAAAACGAGAGCATCGATCGGGATTAAAGTTATTTATCAGTATAGAAAACCTTTTTGACAATGTCTTTAGCTATAAAAAACTAAATTAACTTTTTTTTAACAGAATAATAAACGTTTAAAAACCAAGTATTGTGCGATTTTGGATAAATTTCTTCCAAGTTTTATTACCACACTAGCTATTGTGCCCGTCCTTCGTACGGATTATGTTTAGAAATAAGACAAAACAGAGGCGCACCCAGACTTTTGGTTTGGGGGGGGGGCTTACCCGTCCTACCAGGAAAAATTTTGGAGAGGAGGGGGGGGGTGAATTGGGATTTTTCAGACGACGTTTTGCAAGATTGTTGCCCGATAAAGTTTATTGAGGGGGCGGGGATTCATTACTTGACTTTTTAAAGAGTATTAGTATTAGAGTAGCTATGGGGAATAAAAATGTGTCCATCATGAGTATTTTTTGTACAGTGTTGCAGGAGTTCAAAATGATTCTGCCAGACTGCTTAATCAACTTCTCATGAGGGTAAAACAATTAGAATCAATGTAGGTCCGGAACGCTTTGTTACAGAAATAAAGAGGGCGAAAGATTACAGCTATTCCAGCATCCATTCAGAAATGACTAAGGTCTTCATATAGATGGTGTGAATTAAATTGTCAATTTAAAATTATCTGAAACGTGCTACATCTACTATTATAAATTTTTATGTCTACACCATTCTGAGACTTTTGCGTTGGTAATAAAAAGAACGAAAAATTCCATTCCTAAAGCGAATCGAGATGACGAAATCTTTAAATTGTTGGGATATTTTACAAAAATTCACAAAATGATCATAAAAATACGTTATTTTACGTCGTCCTAATGGTTAACCAATTCAATTGCCAACGAACTGAAAATTTTGTTCAATTTCTCCTTCAAAACTTGCCAAATCATTTTTTGAAATGAAATATGAATGTACTCAATAGTCAAGAACGGTCCCAAAGTTTATAGAGTTTCATTGAATCAAAGCATACTGATTTTGCACATATGCTTTCCACTTGCTATTCTTCTGTATTTTTATCAAATTTAAATTATGGTTTTGTAAGTTCAGGGTGCTTTATTCACAATTAATAGCCAAGCTCATACATTTCAATATTAAAAATACCTTCTTTTGTCCTTTATTGTGTATTTCATAGGATTACTCAATAATCACGGTAGTTAATGTTTCATTTGGGTTTTCAGTTCATTTCTCATCAAATGTATTCAATTTACCACCTAAATGAGCACTCTAGAAGCCTAGAGTTTTCGGAATGAGTACTAATTTATTGATCTCTTATTGAAAAAGATAGCTTCACTCTTCTGCTATATTTATTTCTGTATTGAAGCGTTTTCGAAGGAATAAAGAATAAGAATAAGGAATATGCAATCTTATTGAAATTTTTTCGCAAAAACCTGTAAACCTTTTTTAGGAAATTGTTAGCCGCGAGCCGTAACAGTACCTGTTCAGTCACATAAGGCAAGCTGCAAATTCCTAAGGAAAGGGTGACAGAATGGATCAGCCACCAAAAAAAAAAGGGTTCTTAGCTATAAAATCACTTGTCGATGATTCGGAACTCACCAAAAACTGTAGGCCCACGCACAGGTCTCAGAATTATCTCGGCTCCACCTTCCGAAAGGAATTACATTAATACCGTTAAATGTATTACAGGTTTAGGAGGTTCTAGAGGCTAGAGGCCCTGTACTTATTGGTTAAATGAATGCCATATTGATATGAGTGAAACGAATTATTTTTATTATCTTTACCCAGCCACCTAGTCAAATTTAATTCTGCAAGACTACAAACTCTATTTCCACCTATGCTGGTAGTCACTCATAGTATTCCTGTTAATAGTATATCGATATTGTTATATCGATATTGTATATCGATATTGTACGAAGGACGGGTAGCTGCTAGTATAATATATATATTGTCACGGTGCAAAATACACCAGCCCACTTCGTCAATAATCATCTCAAAAATAACAAAGATGAAGAGCAAATCTAGAATTAAGTACTCACATGAGATTATTTCATGTCATTTTTGTTATATTGTATCATGGGTACACACATAATTTGTCAAATCGTTCATGTTTTAGCGCCATACAATGGTTATAATTCACAACGAATGTTTATGTTATTCGAAAGAGCTAACTTTATCCAATGCTTGCACTAGCCGGCTTATCAAACAGCTGTTTGTCGATTTATCTGTGCCGGTTCTTTCGCAAAATTTAATTATTTCTTGAAGTGTTCTTTCTGTATTTATTTTTTATGTTCAACCAAGAAATCTGCTTATTCACATCCCATCAAGTATTTAATTTTTCAGCTTAAATATTATTTCCTCCAAATTTTTTGTTTTCTGTTACACAATGGTGTAAAATTGTAAGCTCGGGACCGTTGTAGCCTTACTATTGGTGGATTAATATCACGCCACCTTTTTCTTTTCCAAAAACTCTGGCTTGAGAATTTGGTCAAGGAGAGACCCATTTTGGCAAGCTGAGGAGGAGGTCCGTCTTTTATACCTCTCCTACAAAACGTTTTTAAAAGTTTAAAGTCATCATTCTAGTCAATTTTAAATGTTACATGTGTTTATTCCCATATCGTTTCAAGAGTACTAATATTCCGATTGCCAATAACGTACGGTTACCTCACAAATATAAAACATTCGCGATCCAGACATGCTGCCGACCCAAGATGTCCGAAGAAGAAGCGACGCCAATTCCGATTGAGTGCCAGTAAAAAATTATCTCTTCGAGTGCGCGAGAATTGGGCCCAATCAAATCAAAAAAGTTGGTTATGTGAAAATTCTATTATTTCAGTTGAGGACATATAATTAATTGGCATATCACTTGTACGTACGATTGAAGCGAGCTCTCGTAATTGTTTCGCCCTTAGGGGACAAAAGCCTAATTGCTCAAAAAATAATTCTATTTCAAATTCAATACATTATAAAAGCTCAACTACTATTCATACATATTGTTTTGTTTATCAAATAATTTCCGATTTTATTTAAATTTTATAATAAATCACATAATAATTTCAACTAAATTTCATAATTTAATTTCCTACTCGACTCTGGTTATAAAATAATTTAATAATTTAATTCAGAAATCCAACAGCCGGCTCCGCCGAGTTGAGTTAGTCATTTGATAAACAATCGCATGCCCTTGATAGAGGACATGCGGGTTGGTTCAACATTTTATTCACTTTTTAGACAGTATATGACTGGTGGATTTTATAGCTTTTTCACCTCATTGGCGTGTTTTTTTTTTTTTTGTTTTTTTTTGAGGATGAAGCCCACATAGGTCTGAGACCTGTGCGTGGGTAATGAATTGGATGATGGTGATTTATGAGTTGGACCTACAGTTTTAGGTGGGTTCCGAACCACCGGGAAGTGATTTTCAGCAGAGAACAGTGTCTTTTTTGCTGGCCAATCTAATCGGTCACCGTTACAAACAGGACCTACGAGAAGAGTGTAATTAAAGGGTAATTAGGAAGTGTTACACATTCTCTATACGGCTCTCGTTCGTGAGGGGAAATTAGCTTGGAGTGTAATAAGTTATCTATTTATCTCTCTTTGCTGGGTTAGATCGTGTGGACGATATTTGTGGGCATTCTACATTTTCTCCCACGATCCCGTCTAGCGAAGATAGATATAAAACAGTGTGGTTGTAGATTGAGATGGTGCTCCGACCATCAAGATTTTCATAAGGAATACTCCCGACTGCAGCATCCGGCAATTTGCATCAGCACAGTGATTTCAAATATTTTCTGAAAAAGGGGCACCCCACGAGTTATAGCTCATCTAAGGGCACTATCTCAAGATACATCCTATATAATTGGGTTCGCCCAAATAGGGGTAAAATTTGGGGTTACAATATATATATATATATATATACAGGATAGTTATCTACTCTCTTCACAATACGATGATCTTGAAAGTTCTGCGCATATGCAATCTTATAAAACAAGAGGAAAAGGAAATTTTGCAGTACAACCTCATAAGCTAAAAATGTTCGAAAAGAAGCCTAGTTATGCGGTTGTGAAATTTTATAGCAAGCTACCCGAATCTCTGAAATCTTTGGGCCATAATGCGAATATTTTCAGGGCTGCACTTTTTAATATGCTTGTTGACAAGGCATACTACTCGATCGATGAATTTCTTACCGACTCCTTTTAATAAATTATTGCTTAATCCTTAAATGTGCCTGGAATGTGCTATCTAATGTTTGAATTTAATTTTAAGTTATCTGTGGTTTGATTGACAGTCATACATGACATAATGTATTAAATAATGTTTTAGTTGTAAGTTATTGATGATATTCAGCTGTGTAATGCTCCACCATCAATGCTCCTCATTATACTGTGTTAAATAAATAAATATTCTAATCTATTCTATTCTACTATTGTTTCAATAGTCCTTTTATCCTTGTTTTGCAATAATGGTCCATTTTTTAATTTAGAAGCTTTCACAAACTCAAACTCAAACTCAAAAAACTCAAAAACTTTTATTTAGATCTTCACATCATAACAATTTCAGAATAAATGTTCATAAATTACAAAATCTAATAATTACCTGCAAGGAAACATCCTGTGCGCAGGTAAGAGTTGTTAATATTATACATAAGCAAAAACCTTAATGAACTGTCAAAGAAAAAATAATACAGAGATTTTAAATAAATACCAAGGAGAAAGAAAAAAAAAACAAAAAGAGAGAGAGAGAGAATCAGAAGGTGAAAATGAAAGAGAAAGAGAAGACGAAAGAGAAGAGAAGAGATGGCAAACTTAGCTTACTATTAAAATAGGACATAAATCATTCGAAAAGTTTTTCCTCAATTCTACTGGACATTATCCACTCAATAATTTCATTCTTAAATCTTCTATCAAGTTTCCTGTTTGTATTTTCAATAAAATTGTTCGGAATGTAATTGATCAGTTTACTTGATATGTAAAAATATTGTCTCCTGCACACATTCAGATCTATTCTAATATTTTCATATATATTTCTGGAGGGTCGTAAATTGACAAAATGCGATTCTTTTAATTATCTCCAACTAAATCAATTTCTTAAAATTTGAGTTACTAATTATTTCAACTAACAAAATTACAAACTTCATGAACATTCTCAACAGTATAGTTACAACCCGGATTACTGGGATAGTAGCTGTGGAATTGGTGTATAAAGGCCTACCGTAATTCAGCCGAATGAGTGACAGTATTTCAGTAGGAAAGAAGGGCAGTAAACGAATGGAAAGGGCGCCCTAACGCTCAACGCTCAACCAGCGCCAAACCCAGCCAGCTCGGCGCTCGGCTACTGCTGAAGCAAAGACCTCACATTGTAACACGAACCTAGACACAAACAATTGTGTTTTTAGATTCTTTGTTTCACGCATTGTTCGTCATGTTTGGAGAACAAAGGGGCCTTTTGTATCCGCGACTGTATCGTTTTAGTTATTGTTCAAGTCATGCATTGTGTCTAACTTAACAACGTTTTATAGCTCATCTTCCGCGGGATGATCCGTGCAAATCCTTTACTCGTCTTCTTCCAGCTTCACAACTGATCCCATCTTCATCCACTTCTCACTCTGATTCTCTCTCCCTTCCACTCTGCTCTTCAAGTAGTCTCTTTTTCTCTCTTCCTCGACATCTCTATCACATTCCCCTCTTTGGTCTAATACATTGATTTTTCCTTCTCCCTTTGCAAAGTATAAATTTTTCTCTTGATGTACTAATAAAATCATCTCACTCTCGCATAGAGAACCAAATAGTACTTAATAGCACTAGAATTGGAGATTACGAATGTAATTCAACGGTTGTGTGAGAAGCTTAAAACCGTTTCATATCGGCAACATCCTTGATTAAATAAAGTATTTGCAAGTACTGTAATTCTGAATCCCCAAGGTTTACCAGAAACGTTATCTCAATGTAAGACTCGGTCAGAAGTATCAAATGGAATTTATTAATTTCGAATTCCTTTATTGCTATCAGTTTATACTGAAGACTTCCGCAATGGCGGACATTGACAACAGTATTTAATAGCTGATGGAAATCGATGAATGCTACTGTACAAAAATATCAGTCACGAAAGTCTATAATATTGCGGAAGTCTTCAGTATAAACTGATAGCAATTAAAGGAATTCGAAATTAATAAATTCTGTTTAAGTAAATTTGTCAGTTTGTTCAATTATCAGTAACTTCGAACTAACTTATCAAATGGACTTGATGAAACTCCGCAAACCTGAAAAATATTATGATCCAATCAATGTAGAAACGTGGAGGTAATCCAGACGAATGGAGCTGTCCAATCTTGAAGACTATACACCATACCATGAAATTAGGCGTTTGGAATGAATTGCGGAGTTCCCAAAACAACTGACAAACCAACTGACTGAGTGCGTCAGACTTGTTAACTAGACAACACAGCATGGTTGGTGTCACCAATACGTACGTTAATATTGACGATTCTCTACTATCAACTGCTGGCATGATCCCTTATCTCAGAATAGATACTAAAGTATCTAATCTGAGTCTGCAGTTGGCATCGCTGCAGGTACTTACAGCTGCCTTATTTGATGGCGTGAAGTATAAGTACTATAAGAAAAAAGATCCTGTAAATCGTACATTTTATTATAAGAAGCTTGATATTGATAAAAAGAGCATAATTATGAAATAGTTCGATTGTAGAAGCAAATTTACTATGGATTTTTAAAAGAAGAATGAGATAAGATTCTTCAAGTTCAACCATTAATAGGTAAAAATAAAGTAATTTATCAATTTTAAATTCATCAAAGTGCTATCAATTATACTGAAGACTTCCGCGATTGCGCTTATTGACAACAGTATTGAATAGCTGATGGAAATCGATGAATGCTCCTGCCCAAAAATATCAATCACCACCGGGAATCGAACCACGGGCCTCTCAATTCCCGGTCAGGCGTCTCAACCACTAGACTACAGTGACCCTTCTTTATAACAGCGACCAAATGGACGCTGTAATCTAAAATTAGAAAATTAAAATTTTAATCTAAAATTAGACTTGGCCATATATCGGCTCGTATATAAGTAAAATAATTGGGAAGTGATAGAAGTGATAACCACGAGCCGTAGCCGGTATTTGTTCAAATCAGATAAGATAAGCAACACTCTCCTTGGGCCCTCTTGGTAAGGGTGACTGATTGGATCGGCCAGCAAAACTAATTTGTTATCTGCTATAAAATCACTTCCCTGTGGTTCGGAGCCCATCTAAAACTATAGGTCCAACTCATCAATCACCATCATCCAACTTATTACCCATGGGCAAGTCTCAGACCTGTGTAATCTTCTTCCTCAAAAAAATAAAAAGGCTAGTAAAATAATTAGTTTCAGATAAATGCCAAATTTCAATTCTCGAGAATAAAATATTCAATCATATAAAACTTGAATGGAAGGAATATTATTCAAATATTTGAATGCAGATAATATAATGTTTTACATATGTATACATGTATTTTAACTAAATGAGTTTTATTTCGAATTGGAATGAATCTATGTTTTTACAATTTTAAATCGCAGTGTTTCAATAAATCCCATTTCAACTCACATTATTGACTAAATCCCATTTCAAATCACAGCTTCTATTTCTTTTTATTGTTTATTATGTTCACTTCATCAACAGCTCCAAAATAACTCTCACATTCATCACTGATTTTTCAACATTACGACCACTTTTATAATAAATAAGAGTGATATGAAAAGATGTCTCGTAGAGTTTATCACATTGCCAAGGAATGAATGAATGAGCTGAGTGGTGGGAGTTCGCTGTCCGCTTCTGTCTGAAATCAGTGGACTGGAGGAGAGTGGGAAGTGCAGCAGGTCTCTCGTACAATACATATCAATTATATAATTGCGCCAAGAGCAGAAAGGGAGCGAATAATAATAATATGAATTGCCGACGCTCGGAACATAAATTAAATCGACGAAGTGTGTCTGGTGAGTTGGAATAAAATGATCCGCTCGACTAAGAAGCGAACTTTCTACGAAATCAAAAGCAAAAAGCTGTTCTAAGCGTAGGTGCAGCAACGGGAAAGCGAGAGTTGTGTTGTGCGTTCTGCGCCGTTGCCTCTGCTAAATGCGCGTCTCATTTTAGAGCCCGATTATTGCTGTTGCTCGGTGGGAAGGCCCTCGATAAAGAAAAATATAAATAGAAAAAGTAAAATGCCCCTATCAGTCTCACCAATTACGCTCTGTGCCCGGCACTTGGCGCTCGGCGCTCGCCGTTCTCACGTGAGCCAGTCGAACAGAAGAAAGCGCGAGAAATCGAATAACGCCTATGCATGTCTGAATAGACGCTGCAGCCGTCGCACCTAGTCTCTGCCATTTCTATTCATCACAAATAATTCCGATCAATTTCTCGAATCACTAGAATATGATCTCTACAAAATTGGCGAGTTTTATAAATAGTGACGAGAATCGTGAATAATAAAGGAGCTGTTTCTCATTAAAAGTATTTGTATTTGTATTTGTATTTATTATTCGTCGCAAACATTTGAAATCAGGAGCTATGCTCCACAAACAGTGACACGTCAAAATGTTACGAAACTTTACTTACTACTAAAATTAAAATGTATAGTTTAGTTAACCTATTATAACAATTACACAAATTAATTCAATCTCCTAGATATGTTATAACGATAAAACCATTTAAATATCCACAACACATAGATTTTTGTGGGCTTCTATTTACAAAAAAAATCTTGAAAAAATAATCAATTTGTTTTGATTCACTCGAAATCTATTTAGCGGTCTGTACAAATACAGCGTTCTAGGGGCATTTAGCAATAAGGTGGGAAATTAACTTTTTCTTAAAGACCCTCTCATGACTACACTGTTTCAAGTCAAGGGGGAGAGCATTGAACAACCTCATACCCATGTACCAGGGACTTTTTCCTATTAGACTTAGTCTATATCTAGGCATCTGATAGTCAACCTCCATCACTCTGGTAGCATAGCCATGTTCATGTCTATGACCCTCAAGGCATTCCCTATTCTTTTGGACAAATGTTATAACCTCCTGGATGTAAATTGCCGGTACAGTAAGCAAATCATTACTCACAAAGTGAGGCCTGCAACTTTCTCTGTATGACAAACCGAGGATTGTCCTTACTGCCTCCTTCTGCTTTCTAAAGACAGGGTCCAGCAGAGATTTATTGCTACCCCAAAAAATGATGCTGTACCTGATCAATGAAATAAAGTACGCATGGTACACTCTCAGAGCAGACTTCCAATCAGCAAACAGAGCAAACAGAGCCCTAACAGCAAACAGAGCCTTATTTAATTTTTTCTGCAAAATACTTGTTTGAGAGCTCCAGCTTAAAGAACTCTGTAGTCTTACTCCCAGGAAATCAACCTCTTCAACAAACCCACATCTGACCCCCAATTCCGACCTAGCTGTTTGGTTCCCCCCACTTCTGGGTTGCCGTGATAGACTGAAGCTGACTACATTGGTTTTACCCAGATTCAACCTCAGTCCATTTCTTTCAAACCACTCAGCCAGTGGCTTGATGGTACCTGATATAGCCAACTTGACATCCTCACCTTTTTGGGGCTTAACAATAGCCGTTGCATCATCAGCAAACAGGATCATTTTTGATTGAACACTCACTGGCAAATCGTTCACGTACAAAAAAAAAAGGATAGGACCCAAGACAGAAAAGTGAATTTTACATGAAGTCTAAGGAAAGTCTACCTACAATGGAAGCCGATTTGTTTGGTCGTAGCTAATAGACGTAGATTTTCAAAATCTGTCAAGACACCAATAATTGACTCACCCTATTAGTACTTGAAAGAACATCTAGTGCTGTAAAATAACGCTGATTTAAGGTGATGTTTTTCAAGGATATTTAAGGATACTACATGTCTTAATAACTGTATCGCCAAAATTGTGAAAAAATTTAAGTATAGGTTACTACATGCCTTGAAAACTTCCAAAATAATTATTATTGTGAAAAGAAGAAAAATTCAATGTGAATTGCAGGAAGTCTATATAGCTCCTTCAACTCTCGATAAACATTTTTTCTTCAAAGCTAAATAATAATATACAATTTCGTCAGAAAAAACGGTTAATTGTATAAGTAAGCGAGAAAATTCACTTGAAGCTTGAAAAAACGTTCTTTGCGTTTTTTTTATTGTCTCAAACATTACTGAAGTTACAGATCACTACATGCTTACATACATCTCCTGGTCCCTTTCCAGCTAGTGCCAGCTAGTGTTAACAACGCCTCTCCATCTCCCTCGATCATCCCATCATCACTCCTCTTCGACCTGTTGCCATCTGAATCTCCTCCTCTCCATTCCGTCGACAATTCCATCTCTCCAACTCCGTTCTAGGTCTTCCTAACCCACACTACTTACGTGTTTTATTCTTTTTTTGAGCTCATTTTACGTATAGCCTGGCCAATTTACAAGTGGAATGAAGGCGTTAATAATTATGTGAATAGCTGATAGCTTTTGCTATATTCAATTCTGTAACTATGTATTTCCGGACCTAAGTTTTTGTAAACGTTTTTTATTGTTATGGTGAGTACAATCAAGCCCAACAAGTATTGATAGGTCTATGGGGAACACTCCATATATGACTGCCCCCCCCCCCCACCACCTACAGTATACTGTACAAATAAAGTAATGCAAAATATAGATCAGAAAGTTCAGAGAAAAATTGGAAGTGTGATGGTACTGCGATTGTGAGTATTGCAGAATTGGTATAAAGTGTTGTGATTTCAGTGGAAACAAAAACCAGGAAAACAATACCGATAAAGAATTTCGGAAAGGGGTGAGGATTGAGGGTGCGTATGTATGCATAAAATATCGAGGACTCAAAGAAAACAATCGACTAGGAAGCAGAGTGATGAGAAAGATCGCTTTCGCTGAAGCCGATATTGAAACGTTGTTGGAGCGCGCGTGATTAGCGGCGACGCGATGAAAGAAGCGATGAAAAGGCGCGTTTTTATTGTGCGCAGCGAACAAAAAGGGCGTCCCGTGGCTCCTGGAAGCTGTTCGGCTTCGATAGCGACAATGCACACTGTACACGGAACCGCCACTTGCAATAAAGCCGACCAAAGCAAACGTAAACGTAAACCCGCCGTACAGAACACAGGAAATCCAAAGAGAGAGAAACTAGACCACAACACATCATATCTATTCATTCGCAACTGTCTAGCCGCACTGTTAACGAACTATCTGCACAGTTCTATCTGCCGACACGAATAGTATTATTACGAAAACAATTGCATCTCTGCATTGTATCGCGGTTGCCAGTCACCAACTCTCGCCAACACAAAAGTTTAGATAATCAACTAGAACTACACAAAGGTAAATTATTTGTTGCAGCACTCTCTACTGTTGAAAAGGAAAAATCGCCTGAATCATTTCTATTGAATCTCTATACAATAACCAGCGAAATAAAGACAAAAAACTCTTTTATTCTGTTTTATTCAATCATTGTTTATGATACATCTCTTTTACTTGTCAAGAGAAATTGCATGAGTAACTATGTGTATTGAAATCACAATCATCAGGTAATCATAATTATTTTATCTACAGAAATAAAACCAAAATGAATTACAAAAGTGAATGGCAGGATATGGAATAAAATAGAAAATTAATAGACAATGGAAATGAGTCAGAAAAATGTGATTCGTAACCTTGTAATAATACTAATAACTTATAACTGGGTTCACAAAAATAAATTGTAGAAAAATTTTTATGGAAATTTCACAAACAAGAAAAAAATTCATTGGACTAGTTTGTAAAGCTAACTGACTAGATATTATTTATAAATAAAAAATCATATTTAAAAGTTCAATAGAAGTAGACTGCCAAACATGTTAGCAATGGCTTAATCACTACTGACAAGTTGATAGCAATTGAGTAGTGATTTGAATAGTAACAATTCTATTAATAGAATTGTAAGTGATGTATCTTTAAAATTAAAATAATTTAACAAGATATTCGAAGTTTAGTTTATATTATTGTGCCTGACTGCCACTCCGGGGGCCTCGGGATCTACTTCCGAACCAGACTGATATTTTTATTTTCTTATAATCCGCGCACAAGTATGACTTTCACGTGGGATTCATCAGAAAAAAGATAATATAAAACTCAATATTGAAGATCATGACATACCTGTACAGACTGGATGTCCAATCAAGTTTTACATCATACATCAAGGTAATACAAATTTAGGTTACATTGGAGAGTTTGAGCAGAACAAACCTAAGCTGATTCATAGAGTGATCAGGGTGAAATTAGCGTTATTTTCCTAAGACTCTCTATTATGAATTCTTGGTATCAAAGATTCTTCGAGTAAATTATGAACTAGGCAAAAATATTTGGTTAACCAGTTACACCGACATTCTAAGTCGCTTCAAAACTAACGAAAAATTTTCCAGCTTTGTTGGTTATGCTTGACAAGATTGTTGGCTTGAAGAGTGCAGTGATGTGGATGTGAAGCAGCATGACGAAGAATGGTTGATTTTTGGTTGATGAGACGAGACCACACCCAGCCACAACCACAGCTGCTGACAGCGGATGGATGAAGACAGTTCAGGTGCCTGCAACAAAAGCCTGCCTACTCAAGCGGCCGCCCTTCGCCTAATGCACTTCACACAAGTCATCGTTTCCCTCCCTATAAAAACATCGTGAGCTCCGGAAGCCACTCGAATTGCACGACCACGATGACGTGGCCCATCGCTTGGAGTTTGGGGTCTGAGTGACGAGGCTCTACAAACAGTCTTCTGGCACAGCTGACCACTGCCAAAACACACCCTAATTTATTAGATACATCGTTCTTCTACCCAACATAGAGCGATCGAAGTATCTTGTTAACGGTCAGCTTGATATCAATGTTATCAGATATTGCTATGCAGGGAAGTTTTAAAGAATCAGATTCATGGTGTGTACTTGTATGAGCATGGTAACTACGGATGAATGACATCACCACAGACGTATCAATCAATCAATCAGTTTATTGTCAGTAAGTACAGCAGTAGACATAGTCAGGTACAGGCACAAATTACACATTACACAAATTTTGACAAGAGTCAGTCACAAAAAGAAGAATAGTTATCCTACATACATTGCAAAAACAAAAAAAAAATTAAGCTATCAGATGAGACAGTCATCAATATCATTCAAGTACACTATTTAACATCACATATTAGTCAAGTTCAAACTAAAATATTCTTCAACCGAGTACAGGTAGCTTCTCAAGAGTATATCCTTCACATGCGATTTGAACCCTTTCACATTCATATTTTTGATCTGCAGAGGCAGTTTATTAAATAATTTCACAGACATGTACCTCCAATTCCTCTGTGCACCCCCCAAATGATAAGAATCCACTCTGATATTCTGCCTGCCTCTTGTTGAATAAGTATGAAAGTCACTGTTTAGAATAAATCTATCTGAATTTTTTTTCATATTTATCAGACACACATATACATACAGAGACGGAAGAGTTAATAATCCCAGTTCTTGGAAGAGAGGTTTACAAGTTGCACGTAGTGGAGCATGGCAAATGATTCGTATGGCTTTTTTCTGTAATCTAAAAAGTGTAACAGCCTCATAATTGTATACCATAGGCCAGGTGACTAAAAACATAAGCATAATAAACACTTATTAACACATCATGCTTCACAATATCTCTGAGCCTACGTAAGACAAATAAACTTTTACTGAGCTTACCAGATATATATGATATGTGACTTTTCCAATTCAAATTTGTATCCAGCATAAGACTTAGGTATTTTAAAGAGCTTATACAAGGGAACCTAGTGTTGAAACTGAACTTTAAGTCACTGGTTTTCAGTAAGTTTAGACTTAAATTATTTGATGCACACCAATCTTTAATAGTAGATGTGCTTCCTTCGAGTATTGTGTCAAACTCAGACTATCTCTACAGACTATCTCGTACAGACTATCTCTACATTTTAATCAACTGACAACTATTTCATCATCGAGGAAATTTACTCTCATTCGCCTTTTCATGTTTATAAACATGAATAGAGTATGAAAATACAAAAGAAATTGTGTGGAATAGAAATGACGAAAACGAATAAGAACTCAAAAGGGTGCAGAAGAGTGATTTTTAGATGCCGAGAACTTCAGGTTAAAACTGGGCACATGTCTTGAGTAATTAATAAGTCTTTTATCACCAACAAATCGACCAGAAAATGTCTTTGAATTCCATATTTTTCAGTGATTTTAGGCAATTGACCCTGTGAAAAATACGGATTATGGTAATTTTATGCTAAATTGGATAGATAGATAATGTCTTTTATTGAAGCACTTCACAATTAAGTGCTGTGGGCGAAATCACAAATGATCTGATACAGATGGAATTATGATCTGATCACAATGTAATGTAAGGACTGATTATCACACATTCGTCATGGATCGCTTTCCATAATAATAGTACTGTAGTACTGTAATATCAATAATAGAATCATAGGCCGTACCCAGAAATTTCAGCGGTCAGCCAGACCCCCATCATCCCGACCAATGAAATAAGCTGAAAAATTTGTTACTTGATAAAATATAACTTTTTTACTTAATTTAGAATAAATGAACCATTTTCAATTTTACTATGCTCGATCTTCACACAGTTCATTCACATTATTTAATACTACACAATTAATAATTATTCACGTTTATTCACAAGTTTACATAATAATGAAGTTTAGTGTAAAATTAGTGTTTTTCACAAAATTTTCAATTACAAAATACAAAAATTGTTATAACTTATGCAATTTTTTATTGTTCTTTTTTTTTCAATCATTGATACAATAATTATTCTTTTTATTGAGGTAGAAATGAAAGAAAGCACGTTGTGCCAGACTGGATATCTCGATCGCACAAAATATTGGCTAAAGACAACCCCTCTCTCTCACACTCTCTCTCTCTCTCTCTCTCTCTCTCTCTCTCTCTCTCTCTCTCTCTCTCTCTCTCGAGCCAAACAAGTAGATTCACAAACTTCTAATCTACTCTTACTGTAGGATACTATCACGTGATTTATATCATTTTCTTCCTATTATTTTTTCACACTTTTTATCTGTATTCATCCTTTTAAATGCTTTCTCCGCGTCAATTTTCCCCTATACTAATCAAATATTTCTTCTTTCATCCTGTCTATTCTTACAAATAATTACGGTAGACAAGGCTAGATTATTGGTTGAATGGGCTGCGTAATAAAATTTAGGAGAATAGTAATTTGAACAGCACCAGCACACAATGATCCTTCTAGATTCAGTTGCACAATGGGAACAAATGAGTTGTGAATGCGTTAGATTGAGCATTAATTAAGAAATAAGCGAAGTATAAGCGAAGCGGGGCCGCCTAATTGTACTCAGAACGTGCACAACAAAGCTCCTTCTGCCCACTAAATATCGAATCTATTCAGTGAATTGCTAGGCTTACTACTACTGACGATAACACTGCTTTCAAAACAACTCTATATAGCCTTCTGCTGACTAGAAGTTAACGACAGTCAATTGCAGTAAATATAGTAGGTCCACATATTAGTACACTTTATATACTATCCTTTCTGGATGAGAAATACACATTCAACAATGATGTATGTCTATCAAATAATGAAGAAACCATGAGAATTTATTAATATTGATAAAGAAGTGAGGAGCTTTTGTGAAAGGGAATTGAGAGACATCGAAACATTGCGTTAGGAGAGGTATATACAGTCCTATTTATCACATTTTTCCAAAAAGTGTTCATATTTTCTATTTGTTAATATTTTTCCAAAAAGTGTTCATATTTTCTATTTGTTAATATTTTTTTCAAAAAGTGTTCATATTTTCTCCAGCTCATAGCACCAAACATTATTTCTTCATATTCTTTTCAGTTTTTTAGCTCCAAACCAGACTCAGTTCCACTTTTATCATTTTAAGGTTATGGCCTGTTCTATAAAAATTTACCAACTTGTTCTATTGGTACTTGTAGTTTTGACTGATAGTTATATTACAATTCGAATTTTTCTAAGTTCTCCCAATAAATAAATAAAATAAAAAGATGAGGTCTCTAAATGCCACATCTGGTTGACTAGACCTTGGAGATCTGGTTGGTTCACTTACACAAGGTATCTTAACATCAGCTAATAAATGCTGCTTATTGTTTATTGAAATTGATTATAACAAAAAATATTTTATTTTCTCTCAAAATGACTTATGGAGATGGTTTTCATCAACCTGCAGTTTCATTAAAACAAAAAATTACTGGTCTATTTTTTATATCTATTATAACGTATTACAATGTATTATGAGGAGTTTAATAAAACATATGTATACTTATTGGAGAGAGTTCGGAAAACATCTCTGGAAATTCACTCTTTATGACGAAGGTAGTAAGTAGGAAAGTTTCCATTCGAGTAAACCTAGGTGGGACGGGAAAATTGGGGGGTAAATAAGTTTGTGGTGGTGAAGAACGAAAAAGAGGGCAATACATAAGACGCAGGAGGAGCAAGTGAGAGGTAGACGGAACTTGGGAGTTGTAAAGGCGGTAATGAGGAGAATTTGTCGCATACACTCACACACAGAACACAGGCTCATACTCACACACGTTTGACTGGCTGTACACGTGCTACGGCTGCGCCATCATTTCTATATAATATTTCCCTATTTCCAGGCTGCGACTCTCAAATTAACGCTATTCACTCCATCCATTTTTATTTTATTTCAAAAGACAGCCAGTATATTGTGGCTACAATTTAGCCTTATTCACTGGCGGAGATTCGAGAAGCTACTTGCTAGGTTGACAAGCTGCCTTGTCCTCGCCCGAGATTCTACCTCTTTTTCTTCTTCGTCACTTCTTCATCTTCTTCTTTCCATCTATCGTTGAGCACTTCTTCGACAGTTTCTTTACAACCTCCATCCTCCTACTTGGCCAGCGTTCTCCTCCAAACCCATTCCAAACCCTTCTTTCAAAAAGCACAACTACCTCCTCCTCCCCCATCCTCCAGCACCGAACACCCTCACACAAACTCTTCGCGCGAATTCAAATCAGACGCTCTTTCAAAATATTTTGACGCTGCCGTTCGCCGAATTGATCCTTTATACAGGTGGGCCTGGCCTACACTTCTTGTCAAAATAAGATGTTTGTCGCTCACTTCCGTTTTGCACTTCTTCAATATACTTCTGTCGCCCTTTGTATTTGCATCAAACAACCTTACGATAGACCGTCGCGGTTGTCTTCTTTTCTGATAGCGACCCTGATTGCACACAAAAATTTTATATTTATTAGTAAAATCAATAGTAGTCGATTTTTTAAAATAATAAGAGGAAAACCCAATTTTCTTCGTTATAAGAAACAAAGTTTCATGTAACAAGATAGTCTGCCATGATTTGATAATAATTTCATCAGACATTCAGGTTGCGCCAGAATTAATGGTTACATCAGATTGAAAGAAAAATTTCTCAATTACACTGTCAACAAGCAAACAAAAAAATTTAACGACTAATTATTCTTGAAATTTTATTCAATTGGTTTACAAACGAGTAATTGCATCATTACCTACTTCAATCACTATTGTGAATGAAATTCAAGGCAAACTCATTCATTAATAACATTTCCAACACTAAATCAATATTAAAATTTCCAATGCGTCATTTTAAAAATATTTATGAACTTTGGAAATTTATTGTCTTTATTGTATTGGTTGTTCTATTTCATCTGTTATTTCATCGTATTTTTGTGTCAAAATATTTCATTATTTATTTATCAATTCAAATTGTCAAAATATATGCGAAATTTTACCCAATATCACTGTGTGAATATTTGTTATTTCGTTCTTAAAATATCGGGTCGTGGAGCTTTGTTTCAATACATTTGAAAATATTTTGAAATTTGTCAGTACTTTAAATATTCTCAACGTGATTCGACTTTGCTTAAATTAACATTTAAATTCTATAAATTAAACACTTAAACTTATTAACCCCATGGTGAAAAATAATGGTTTATTATTCAAAAGTCAATATCAAGGTTATGGAACAGTTGATGAGAAAGAAGGTTTCAGTTGTATACATTTGGACGTAGCCAAGACCGAAATTTATTGAATTGGACAAGCAGCTAAATGTGATGGCTAAAATATCACGCATGCGCTATGTGTGTCGTGAGTCAATCATAATAGGTATAGAATCAATTTAGCAAGGGTGATGAAAAGAAGACGGCGAGTACTGAAATGGCGGAGTGGCGGTTGAATGAAGTTGTCGTCTGTAAGGAGTTGCTTCCTCATTCCTCTCACCACCTCCCTCCAATCACCAACAAAGAGGATCGAATCTTCAATGCCTTATTGAAAGAGAGGCGCTCGTAAAGATGAAAACACGCACTACTTGCGTGAGCGGAGCGAGTGGTAGACGCTCATGACCCGGCGTGATTAAGCGGGAAGCGAAGCGTCTCGACGCTGGGCTGAATGGCATCAGCAAACGTGAACATCAGCGTGGCATCAGCGTCTTTCCATGTCTCAGGCAATGCTTCAGAAATATTTGTCTGTCTCTAGTTTTCATCGGCTTTTTAAAAACGAATGAGCCACATAAAGCCTAAGGATGCTTGCACAGTGGAGCATCAAATGCTCATAATCATCGTAAAATCAAATACATTCAGTGGAATGGTGTATGACAGATTGGAGGAGCGTTTACAAGCACTGTACAAGCACCTTCTTTAAATCTAGCTCGAGGACAATCCTCTCAAGTTGTGAGTTTCAAAACTCTATGCTGTTTGGTGCAGGAGTAATCGTTAACTGATTTTCAATTACAATGTATTGAACATCAAATAGCATAGAGAGGATAGCTGTTGAGACCTTTGATGTACTGACAGAGACGCTTGTAGGTTGATAGGAAGAATAGTTTGATATTGACGTTGTAATAACGTTTTAGTTCTCTGGGACACCTTTTTTTCTATAGTTTCACTCTGACAATATCGCGAAATAATATCAACAATAAAAATTATGTTTATTTATGGACATGAAAAAATCATTTTTTTTCACTGTTGAAGGATTTGTTCAAGAAAGACAATATTTGTAAGGGGGTTTAATGTATCAATTTATTTTCTATAGAGTATTTAAGTTCAAATCTTGTAAATTGTTTGTTAGGAGATAGAAATCTCCTACTGATTCCAGTAGTTCATTTTCGGAACTCTCTCACTAGTCTAATGCTGTTTAATTATAAGTGTCGAATAAGCTTCGGGGGTTTCAAGCAGTTAACAAGTATTGCATGAATTCTTCTATTTAAACCCACATTGTGGGTCAAAGTGAGTTCTATCTTGGGCTTGAGCCATCGTCAATGGGAGCTTTCGTCAATGGGTCCAGACCAGGGACCACCCCTTGACTAGGCGCTTGATGATAAACGACATAATTAGATTGAAGCCCTTATACATGATGAATATGAGAAACCCATTAAATTCTTAGCTTCCCAATCCTTGGAACTCTTGGCAACTTGAGTTTGATCCTTCGACAATAATATACAAGAGTTATGTATCTATATATGATCGAGAGTTTGTTCCTTGACCTAGCCCCTAAAATAATCTCTTGAGTTCTCGAGTATTTGAGAAGCATCAACTAGCAGTAATGACTTGCCACATTTCATTCACAAGTGCAGCTTTGTATTTTCAAGAACCAGCGAGACCAATCAGTCTCACCAGTCTGAGATGCGTTTTTTGTTTAGTCGTAGGCTAAAGAAATTCTATTCTCTGCGCCCGATGACTGTCCAGGTCTAGTCACTCAAACCTCAGCCTCCATTATGGTGCTTAGACAGGTAAAAAGTCCAAGTTCATTGAATTCAACAAATTTTTTTCCAATTAATCTTTTAAAAAAGACAACACAGGAATGGACTGATCTCAATTTCCTCTATTGGAAAACGATCATTCCCTCCTAGACCCTTCCCTTTGCTTTCATTGATTAATTTTTTGGGGTTGGCCATAATCTCATTCAACAACTTCTACTATTCGTTTTTTATTGAATAGTAACCTTTATTGAGATGAACTTACAACTCATGAAGCATATAGCATCGATTTTGTATATTGATGTGAACACATCTTAAACCTGAATTGATATAAGGATTGATAAGGATCTCCCATCTCTATCCGATTTATTTTATTCACCAGTCATTAATTATTGTCATCATTTATTTGTTTACCAGCCATTAATATATCAATTCACTCAATTATTAAGTAGCCCATCATTTGATGGCGGCTCTAATAGCGCAGTTGGAACGCTTGTCTGAGAAAAGATGAGGCTCTAGCTGGCTTCGTTTCCTGCGGCCTTGGGTTCGAATCTCATTCAGCCATGAATGTTTCACCTCATTACCCACGCACAAGTCTTCAGACTCATGTGGGCATCATCAGCAATAAAAAAATATAGTACTTCCTGCAGACAAAACAAAAAATTTGAACAACAAATTTATTGGAAGACACATTATTAATCCTTGGTTGGATGGCTAGCCTGTAATTATCTCATATTAAATAAGACATCGAAATAGAGGATCCTCTTTCTGTATACAATTTAGAAGGATCTCCGAACTGTATCTGATTCATATTTATTTGATTAAACGGGATTTCGTTATTTAAAAACAATTCGTTAAGTTTTATCTTTAAGGAGAAGGTAGTACTTAATGGCCACTTAAAAACAGAAAACTTGAGCAACAATCTATTGGAATATACATACTTATCCGAGGCTAGCCAGTAATTTGGTTGCAGCTCTTCAAGAGATTCGAGCTGGGGCAGGTGGATTACAAGTATAGTACAAAAGGCAGGACAGGTCTGAGGAGGACCTGCTACTGACGGGTACACACAGCGCCACAGCCGTAGTCTGTCTTGATTCAGCTGTATGGGAATGTGGGCTATGATGGGGCAAGAAGTAGTGGTAGGGAAGAGCACTCATCTTCTGTGCTGGGTATTGAATCTTCCTCTTTTCATGTAGGACGTCGCGGCGGTGGCGGCGGCAGTGGCGTCGTTCTCGTCCTAGTCGTCACAATAAGTTGGCTCGTAAATGGACGGTCCGGATAACAATGGTGCCTAACAAAGGGCCTGGCCGACCATTTTCATATAGACCCATTGATAAGATGGGCCTCATTGTTGTGCGCCCAGTCGTCATGTATATGTTATTATTGTGAACGCTGAAAACGCTAGCGGTTGAAGCGCCGGCGTCGCGTTCGGCCATCTTGAGCGGTGCGAATTCCAAAACTGGTCCTCCATCTCTTTCCTTCTGTGTTGCTGCCGAATTCGTCAGCTGGACTAATGGTCAATAGCCGCGCGCGTCAGCCACATCATTAGCTTTTCTCCTTCTTTACTACCAAGTCTCCTTTCAAACCTTCCCTTATCTTCCCCCACTATTCTTCTCCTGCTTTTATCTTCTTCCTCTGCGCGCATCACCGATCTTTTATCGCCCCTTCCCCCACCTACCTCACCGTCACTAACAAAACTCCCGCTATCTATCGCGTCAGCAATAGAGTTCGCTCTTTATTCATTTTTATGCAGCGATCCTTTTCATTGTATGTAATACGGCGATGCAAACTTGAAAAACTTCAATACACCGGCTACCTTTCTATGAGAAGAATAAATCTTTTCAACCGCTAACGCTCTCTAAGAATATATTATGAACGTGGAAAGGAACGACCAGCAGCCGTCTGACATATCTTTGGCAAAGAGTAGACAGACACCTCCTCCTCTTCCTTCTAATCCTTCTCCTTCTCCTCCTCCTCCTCCTCCTCCTCCTCCTCCTCCTCCTCCTCCTCACACTCTTCATTCAACATGATCAACTCTTGAGTTTCAGTTGGAAAGTTGATGATAGTTAATTAATTTAATGATACAATTCAATTTCCAACTCCAATTCCTCAAAATATTCTTATGAAGATGCATCCATAATTACTAATAAATGAAAGACTGTATTTGAAAGCCTATGAGTTTATTGTTGTTTAGTAGGGGAACCTTTACAAATAGTTAGGTTAGGTTAGGTCCTCCACCTCACCGATAGAGCCATGTTAAGGAGAACATGTTACTATTCTAAGTGGGTTCCGAACCACAGAGTAAGTGATAATTTATTATTGACCTGATAATCAAGTTGACAACAAGAAGAGCTTCTCAGTTCCAAGTTAGTCAAGTCAATAAGTTGCCAATGTTTAAATTTCAGTCTTGATTTTTTTTAATAGTCAAGTGTGAATAAGCTACTACGCAAGCTAACATTCTTTTTCTTAGAAGGTCAGATTTTGAAGTTTCAAGTATTAGATTTTGATTTCTCTATATTATATCATATTTTTCAGATGACATAAATGAGATGGATAGTTACTGGACAATTTTTCAATGTTATCAGTGTTCTGGTTCCGGTTGCTGATTTCATTTTAGGGCTTTGAGTTTGATAATAGTGACTTGGATGTAGAAGTTCACTTCTTTAAATCAACCCGACCTTTCTCAGCTAAACAAGGTATGTTGAGAACAAAAGGTCTGTCAAGTTAAAATTTAGTATGTTCATTCTTAAAGGAAATTATACAAAAAAATATGCAGACTTCAATTTTAATTTCTTCCTAGTATGAAAAATTGAGAAAATCATTGAATTTATTCTTATTAAAATTTGTAATCAATCTTGAAAACAAGGTCTTGAGCCGTATTTATGAACGTTTCTTAGCATAGAAAGACTTGATTAAGTCTTACTTAGCGGCAATAAGTCGGGCACTTACAATTTCACGAAGTAACAAGCCAGCAAGTAGCTGTAACACTAAAAGCCAAACCAGCTCCTCCAACAAAGGCCTGACACTTGAAAAATAATTAAACACTAATAATTCACATTAAACAAAATTAATTTTCACTTATTTAAGGATTTACACTACATAAATATACATAACTTGTCAGCTAGTAATCTCACCCAGTACAATAAATGCTTCTTCGTATTTATGTACCTGGCTTAAAGATCTTCTTAACTTAAAGGTCAAGACTTTCTTAAAATCGGTAACTCAAATCCTATCTTAGCCAAGCTAGGTAGAGCTTGGCTATCTTGAAGCCGTTCTTGAGATTATGTTCCATCATATTTTGCTTCTTTTTTTAGTATAGAATCGGCTCATCAAAATAAAATCATCATATTAAATTTTTGCACTATTGCAATGGCATTCATTGTTTATTTGACCTATTGAAACTATTTTTACTTCCTTTATATAAATTGGCTTCTAACCTATAACTTTTTCTTTCTACCTAAGATACAGTAATGGAATGGATGAAAGTTCTTTTGTCTGCTGTCAGATAGCACTCACTACACTGCATCAAAATTCCATTTTTTTTTAAACTCGAAAACAGATTATAATTCGAAAATATTAATATAAAGGCTATTGGTATTAATTACGTAACAGTAACTGTAAATTTACATACGTTGCAATATATTTATGCTTTCATCTATGTTAAATTTACTATGTTTGTTAGTGTCTGAAATTAAGTTTAGATTTTAGGTTAGCTTGTGACCACGTTCAATGTAATAGAACCTTTCTAAGTCGTACTTAGAAAAGAACGCTTCAACACACGTTCATAAATACGACCCCCTATGATTTTTAGCATATATATACAAGTTTGTTGTTCATATAGTAGTTCGAATAGTTAGCCAATTAGAAGTTTTGATGGTGGATTTGTGATTGCAGCTGTAGTGTCTGAGAAGCAAAAAATTCCACAAAGAATGGTGAAGCATGGAAGAAATCGAGTGATTCCATTTATTGCGCAGGGCGATGATTTATTTTGATGATTAGACAGAGAAGTGAAGTGAGTAGTACAATACAATACAGGGGCGGGCTTGCTTGCCAGACAGGCACTTGTCGGAGTCAGAGGGTGGTCCCTCCTTTATCAAAGGTCTAGGTGGGTTGGGGTTGGAAGGAGGCGACATTGAACGTGGTGCATGAGCCGTGCTAATCTTGACCATGTCTGATTCATCTTTTTTATTAGGCAAAAGTCATAGACGTTGATCCTAGCACAGCCCCTGACACTAGTCGGTCAATTGAAGCGTTTCTATATATAAAAAATAGGACACCCCACCCTCCACTACCACCGCCCACAACCCCCATTTCGGTTAGGGACTGCTAAGCCCCTCGAGCATCCCTTTTCAACAGCAGCCACCGCATTGATGTGTAGATTCCGAGCGAGCTTAATTCTCGGATTTACATGACAAAGTCCGTGCTGTCATTGTCTTGCAGCCGGATTATAGAGCGGTCGCAGATATGCGAAAAATGAATGGATCGAGTTCGGTGGTTTGTGGTTGGTGGATGGTGGTTGGTAGTGGTAGTGCTGTCACCAACCCCCACCCACAAGCCACCAAACAACACCTGTCGTCCCAACTACTTCCTTCGACACCTTGCTCCCCTAAAATGTGCCAGTAATTGTTTTGAACTAGATCATGCAATTCTAGACTCAATAGAATCGTTCTTATCCGTTGAATTTCAATATCTTACCGCAGTAAGGGGATGTTAGCGGCGATTTTTTCAAATGTTTAATAACTTCAGCTGCTTGAATTATTATTATTATCTAATTTTACATTATTAGAATTTTCAATGGAAAACTCCACTAAAACCAATTTATTTTGAAATATTTTCGGGCCGTGGTTTGGAGACCCGTGCTGAAACATGGGACTAATAATGTAAAATTAGATGATAATAATAATAATTCAAACAGCTGAAGTTATTAAAAATTTGAGAAAATCGCCGCTAACATCCCCTTACTATTAAGCCATATCAGGTTAGTTCTGATAAAATTAAGGTTAACGTGGTTGTCAAAAAGAGTTCTGTGTAAGCAGGATTTTATGTGAAAATATTATACAACGTTGTTAAAATGATAGCATTCTTGCCAAATTAAAAGTCCTCTGCAATACAATAAGGTTACTAGGTCATTCAAGGCTCGATGAAGTATCTTTCATAAATGAAAGGAATATTAATAAATAAATGAAATATTAAAAATCAACCGTTAAAAATGTATTTTAGTTAGATATCTTTGAAAGGCAAAGAACTACAATTGCTCGATCGGTCATGTACTCATGTGCATGCTATGTTCTGCATAGAGTTACCAATACTGTACTTCGGGGGCAATTGTAATTACACACCAAATAATATACACACCAAAATAATGAAAAAAATTCATATAAACAAAGGTATGGAAATGCTCCGATATTTTTCCAATATATTCATTCTGCATAAATAGGATATTTCATATAGTGTTAGCTTCTTGGGCTTGTTATAATAATCATGGACTTGTTATAAGATAATGAGAGAAGTCCTCATAAACATTGGTCCAGAAATGCCTCGTTACAGAACTGCAAACGGCCGAATTTAGCAGCAATCCACATCAGTCTATTCAACGTAAACTTGTAGTGTTTTCATTTTACTTGAGAATTGGTCGGGTTTTATATGAAAAATGCAAAGAAATCAAATAAAACCAGAAAAAGTAATTTTACAACATATGCAGGAACTATTTTAAAAAACATGTTTTTCAGGTTTGCAGTATTTCTGACAAAACTTACAGAAAATTTAATTCTGAATAAAAACTGTCGAACAACCCAATAGGAAAAACAAGCACATGATATAGATCATAAAAGCGGCTTTTATTGAATCAAAAGACACTAATTTTTCACAGTAAGCTCTAGCTTCCTACTTGTATGAAGCATATTTTAATTATGCATCAAAATCCGAATTTTCTGAAGTTTGGCAAGAGTATGTTTGCTGAAGGCTCGTTCTCGACGACTGCTCAAAAAATTTAAATGATAGACGATTATAAAAATAAAAATGGCTCTGGCCTGCGGAACATACTGGAGCTTTTATTTTGGCCCGGAGTCTGGAAAGTTTGGAGACCCCTGGTTTACAGCATTTCTACACCATAACATCTGTTTTCTAATACAAAACAAACAGAGGGACACGAGAATAAAGTTAATATGCAATTTATAATCCAAATCTATTATTATATTTTTTATTCTTGTTACAAATTTATACCTCTGCTCAGGCAATGCAAATTCCATTTTTTTTACTGTATTCATATTTTTTGTTTTGCTGTACTTATACATTTGTGTTTGTTATCAGCAAAGTCTGTACTTTTTTTTCTGCAACAATATATTGTAGTAAATTTTATAGAAAATGTCTTTGATGAATTTAATATGCAAAAGATGAATGAATCTAGTTCAGAATGAACAATAAGCTTTCTTAATTAGTCCAAGTTTTGAAAATGTTATAATATTGAACTCACAGAAATTAAGTGAATAAAAATCTAATGTGATCAGTCCAATTGCAGTTCTAAAGAATGAGAAATTCTCAGCCATTTATTTTGTAATGTCACATTAAGATCAATTTTGAGAAGTTATAATAAAATAGGAACCATCTAAAAAAATTAATAAAGAATACAAAATCATTTGACAAATCTTGTCAATTTGTCCCTTACTTACAGCAGATTGTGGATTGTATTTTATTATTTTATAGCTAAGCTTTTGTTGGCAGTGCCAGAATTTTTCTTTTTTAATAGAATTTAGTATATGTAGGAGTTTTGTATATATGTAATCTACATTTAATGTTTACTCTACATTGTTACTCTACTGTACATTTTTTGAAGATTGTTGTAAGAATTTTGGACAATAAATTTCAATTTCAATTATTTTCAATGACCTGAGGAATAGAAACTGCAATAAATAATAATAATCGCTTGGCAAAAGTGTAATGAGATGAGAAAGGTGGGTAACAACTCAACAAGCTTAAATGGAATTGCATTCTATGATTGTTTCTTTTCTATTATGATTGCTGTATATAAGGGAGGCCAGGCACATTGTTCAGACTATCATCATTTATTAATAAAATCTTGCTAACTCAGGGGCTGTCTCCACCAACAGTAGGTTATGCTTACAATATTTTTGATCACCTGAAAAAATAGGAACTGAATTCCAATTTCGCAAAAGTGTACTGAGATAAGATAGGCGGTTGACAAGATTGAATGGAATTGCATTCTATGATTGTTTCTTTTCTATTATGATTGCTGTATATAAGGGAGGCCAGGCACATTGTTCAGACTATCATCATTTATTAATAAAATCTTGCTAACTCAGGGGCTGTCTCCACCAACAGTAGGTTATGCTTACAATATTTTTGATCACCTGAAAAAATAGGAACTGAATTCCAATTTCGCAAAAGTGTACTGAGATAAGATAGGCGGTTGACAAGATTGAATGGAATTGCATTCTATGATTGTTTCTTTTCTATTATGATTGCTGTATATAAGGGAGGCCAGGCACATTGTTCAGACTATCATCATTTATTAATAAAATCTTGCTAACTCAGGGGCTGTCTCCACCAACAGTAGGTTATGCTTACAATATTTTTGATCACCTGAAAAAATAGGAACTGAATTCCAATTTCGCAAAAGTGTACTGAGATAAGATAGGCGGTTGACAAGATTGAATGGAATTGCATTTTCGTTGTTTTCCTGAAGTTTTTTCCTATTAAGATTGTCGTAGATAAGAGAAAACAGACACATTGTGAAGATTTTCAGGAAATAATGAAAGTGAGGAGACAGATTGAATCGAATGATTGACGACAGACTGAGAAGGAGTAGCGATGTGAGGGGGGTTGGAGAGGAATAGAAGAGCCAGCGAGTGCATTAGTGGGTCCGGGACAAGATAATATGCTTTGTATTATCTTTTCACACGTGCAGAAGGCGGGGAGGGGTGGGCGGAGGAAAAGACATGGAGTAGGAAAGCATTTCCGGACTCATTTTCATGAAGCCATTTCAACCGAGACGCAGGGAGGAAAGCGTCTTTTTCTTTCTAATGGAAAACTCCACTCGCTCGTCCATATTCAAGTTGTCTCCAGATTTATAGCGGGCATAACTCTACTGTCTTCGGGCGAGTTTTAAAATGCACAACAATTTCTAGAGATGAGTTTCCGCGCCCCGGGGTCCTCCACTGCAGCTTCCCTCTTTCCATGCTCTCTCTCTTTCTCTCCTCACCCAGCATCTCCAATTTATGACCACTCTGCAACGACGGCGTCGGTAGCAGCAGTCCTCTGCCTCGCAGTCTGAGCATATTCATATCAGAACATCGATATCATCACTTCTATTTCAATAGCACGTCGACTTTAGATGTTGGTGCATTTCGTATTGAGCGTTCTTATGCTTTTACTTTCTCATACTCCTCTCAATAATTTTTCATCATACTAACCAGCAAAACACCTTTCCAGTTCTATTATTTGTCCATACAGACCAATGGCGTGTAAGCAACGTCTCCGTTTAAGCAGGGAAAGCAGTGCTCGCCTCGGTGAAATTTCTTTCTCAAGAAAGCAAATAATCTCTCTGAAGATTATCTATGATTTTTAAATGGGATTGAAAGAGTATATTGTGAAAAATATGTGTTAAATAGAGAAAATGTGAATTGAAGCCTGCTTTTGGTATTAGCGTTGGTAATACCGGACCTATAGATCCACACGCCAGTAAGCTAGCTCGATATAACTATTAAGAAATTGAAAAAATGAAAAATAATTTTTAAAATTATTTTAATTATAATTTTATTGTTTAATAGGTTACCATATTAACCATTGTAAATGCTAACTGCTCAATAACTTTTTATTGTTTATTTGAGTTGTTTAGAAACAAAGATAGCCAATGTACAACTTTGCAGAGTTTCTTTCTTAGTAAAGACTAGTCACTGCAATATATGCAATGTGTCTTTAGGCGTTGTCACGATTCATTTTGAAAAAAGTTAACCACCACGGACACCTACATTTACGGGACATAAAAAACTTAGAACTTCATAATGAGAATTGTCGAGCAGCATAAGTTAGGAGCCAATAAATCATTGTATTAAGGTAAGAATTACCTGATTGGAAATATAATTTTTGTATTGTTTTTTAAAGAAACAGCACTGAATCGCATTTATTGTTATGTTTACAAGGTGAAGTTGTAGGTTGTAGGTTACGCGGACCATTTTAAAATTAATGAATAGGCCTACAGCTGATTTAGATTTATAATAACTTCGAGTATAAAACGTCGACCGCAGAGCATATCGAAATAATGGAACTCGAACATCAATGACGGGAAGTGATAGCCGCGAGCCGTAGCAGGTATCTGTTCAATCAGATAGAGATAAGCTGCGTTCTCATAGGTCCTGTTTGTAACGGTGACCGATTAGATTGGCCAGCAAAAAAAAACACTGTTCTCTGCTGTAAAATCACTTCCCGGTGGTTCGGTCAATCACCATCATCTAACTCATTACCCACGCACAGGTCGCAGACCTATGTGGGCTTCATCCTCAAAAAAAAAAAATGAACAGCCTAAATGTTGAATAAGTTGTGAGAAGGCTACCCACGCTACGACCAAAGAAGTCCTGATTTAACCACAAGTGGGTGATATCTATTACATTGGAAGGGACCACAACACGTGTAAAAAGTTTAACAACTGATTCAAAATTATAAGTGCACTAAAAAGTAATTTTCTAATTAGTAGGCTGTGCCAATTTGTCAGAAGTTCTGTCTTGCTTTCCGTCAAGCTGAGCTCACCTCATGTTCTATCATTCTACTATTTTTGTCATTCTAGTCAATTAATTTAAATTCCTGGATTTCTTGTTCCATGACGAACTGCGTTGTTAATATTAACTTTTCATGTGAAATTTAACGACTTGCAGTCAAATATTTGTTAAGAATAAGTATAACTCACTTAATCTGGCCGAACGCTTTCGAATCTATGAGATCCATCTTCAGAGGCGTGGGTTCCTAGATCATCATGTCAGTTTTTTGGTTAGAAGTGTTGTGGTTTTTGTAAAATGTGATCAAAAAGTTTACTTTTACTGACATCAGTACCAACCTACACATTCTACATATAAAATCTAAAGGACACGAACTCAACACCTTGGAACAATTTGAAATATACAAACACACCACACACAATAAACAAAACATTCTCAATGAACAACTAAGTTTTAAATCTCACAAACTTTTTGATCACATTTTACAAAAACCACAACACTTCTAACCAAAAAACTGACATGATGATCTAGGAACCCACGCCTCTGAAGATGGATCTCATAGATTCGAAAGCGCTCGGCCAGATTAAGTGAGTTATACTTATTCTTAACAAATATTTGACTGAAAGTCGTTAAATTTCACATGAAAAGTTAAAATTAATTTAAATTTCAACAGAGTTATTTCTTGAACCAAATTAATCAATTTCATGGTTTTTGAACTATTTAAAATCTATATTATTGATTATTATATGTTACTATATTAATGAATATTTCAATCATTCATTTTTGTCAGAACGTTTTTATCAGTCAATAATATGCCATTATTTGTTTTTCTAAGTTTCCGTATTTCATTAATCCATGAGCTCTGACGCACATTGTTCAGTCGTGAAATTACGCCTAATATTTAAAAGCTGAATATTTTAAAGCTTTATTTTGAAGCTAATATTTAAAGCACTCTAATATTTAAAAACTTGTCCATGTTATTTGGCAAGAGCCTAAATATTTCTAGAGTGGGTTTTCAGCCTGCAGTAATACCGCTGCAGTTTATTCCTGTCGGGCCACCGTGAGGGAAATTATAACGGACTTTCTACAGCCTGGCATATTATTGAGATTGAGGGTTGGAAATATTTTCTCTGTTGCTCGGTGTAGTCATGTTTTATTGCTGTATCAGGGAAATATCTCCATCGATTCTATCTGATAAGTATTAGATGTGGACATTGTTGTTATATCCTCAGGCCTTAGTTGTAAGCCTTATTTCTTATAGTATCTCTGCATCGCTTCCACAGTAAAGTGTAATTGTTGGACGACTACCTAGAGCAACCGGACCCAAAACTTGCTGATCAGGTAAATTTGGTTGAAAGCAAGGACTTGAGGGGAATGAATTATTTTAATATTTTCCCAGGCAGACATCCAACAGCACAACACGTTCCAACGTAAAAAATTCAAATGGAGTCATGTTGAGAGTTATTCAAGATGAGTGAGAGTCAATGGATTTAATATTGTGAACTATTATGCATTTCAGATTGATGATGTATTTAAACATTTGTTAATTCAGAAAATAAAACTTGAGTTGACGCTTTCATGATTGCAGTGAGCTAAAGTTATGATTGTAGCTTCGATCATCAAATAATTTAGAAGCGGATTGGCATGTCCATACATCTGACTAGTTCCTCCCTCATATATTGAATTCATTATCTTGTCCCACAGAACTGATGATCAAGAATATTTATCGAAGTGAAGAGATAAAATGAATGAATCTATTGATATGATACTAATATTAGGTAGTGGCACATTTTGCCAAATGCATTGTTCGATTAATAATGGGAATTGGTGTGGGCATCTCAGCTGAGCATGTTAGTCGACCAAACTTATTGTGTGCGGCTCCGGCGCTGCTTTGTTCACTTAATCGAACGTTAAATACTTATTAATATCAAACATGCTCTGATCTACTGTATGCAGCTGCAGCGCTGTGTATCTGCACCCGAGCAACATGCCCTGTCCTCCGATGGTCAACCATCCATTCTATTTCAGAATCTCGTTACTGCTGACACCTCCCTGTTGCGGGTCATCCTTTATCTCGGCTCGATTTCCTATAGCATGCACTGGTTCTATGTGAAATCGCAAGTGGATATCCATAAGACAAGCACTATCAATATCAATTACATCAAATCATCTAACAATTTACTTTCATCAGAAAAAAATGAAATTGTTCTTTTATCTCATTTCCAAAATGAGATTTTTATTTTATTAAAGATGCGAACAGGAAATTACTCGAGTGAAATATATTAGAGTAGTATATTAGAGTAAATATATTAGTAGTTCAATAATAGAATGTCAGTGATCAATGTACAGTACACAGACATAACATAGGTACATAACATGAGCAGTTACTCCATACTTTCAAATTCTCACATTGTGTTTCTGATTCGGATAATGTGTGCTCCTTTGTCTAACATATACTCTATATCAACTACTATTAAAACATACAAACAGATCAAACTTTGGATGAGTGATAGATGATGACTTATATATAGATAATGACTTGACTCAGTTATTGAGTACTATTGACTCTTCAGATCTAGAATAGTGTTGGTGTCTCAAGCTTTATTTTAGAAGTATTTTGAAAAAATATTCCTTCCTATGCCCACGGACTATATTCATCTCTGTTTTTGAAACTGTTTTGAAAATATTTCATGAAATATGCAATTGTTATAAATATGGATTTCAAGAGTGACACCAATAATCTCTCCTTAACATCATCTGAGATTATTTTTCAACATCACCGTAGTTGATCTAGCTACTAGCAACTAGATAGTATTTTTCGTGTATATAAAGTGAGTAGTATAGGTCGATTGTGAATGTGTGAAACAGGAGATTCTGTCTTAGCATTGCTTTTTCATATCATTTGGATATTGTTTTATTTCTGTATCAATTCTCACAAGAGAACAGTTGAATTTCATTTGTGTATTTTACAGCATTTTCTTCCTCAACATCATATTCTTTATTGAGATTTATGTTATCATATTTATATTGATATTTTGCATCAAAGCTAGAAGAAAACTCATCATATATCATACAGTATACTCATCATAATTATATCATATATATATAACAGTAGTTCTTCATTTGTGTCCAGAATTCCAGGGAAGAATAAACATTTTACCGGAATGCGATCCATTCACCAAATCAATCAGAATTTGATATTACGTTTATTTTCTTTCGGAGGATGAAGCCCACATAGGTCTGAGACCTGTGCGTGGGTAATGAATTGAATGATGGTGATTGATGATTTTAACTTACAGTTTTAGGTGGGTTCCAAAACCACCGGAAAATAATTTTACAGCAGAGAACATATTCTTTTTTGCTGGCCAATCCGATCGGTCACCCTTAAAAAGAGCGCCCAGGAGTCTCGTAGCTTATCTCTGATTGAAGATACCTGCTAGGGCACTCGGCTATCACTTCCCTTTGCTTACTTCATGGAAAATTGTTATTTCACGTGGATAAAAATGGAGAAAGGCCTATCATGAAAAGTAGATTTTTTGTCATTTTTCAGACTCTCTTGAATTCTTAGTTATTGAAACGCCGACAATTTGAGTCCAAAATTCAAGGGAAGAATGAAGAAACTTGCATCGAAGTATAGCCCTTTCACAAAACAAATCAGAATCAGATATCACGACAAGTATTTCTTACTCCAGTGTAGCTGAAGTGATTTTTCTTGCATATGATGTACCTGCAAAAGTATCTTTATATTGTATCGCCAATAATATGCGAGCTCTTACAGCCATTACTTTCAAGGACGACGATCTTGAACAAGAATCATACAGCCAACACCTACACAGATCGCATTTGCGTTTATTGTAATAAATACACTCTTGGAGAAAGACTTTTCAGTTTTCATCGGTGGTGATTTTTGCGGCGGTGCGCGACAATGGTGTGTATTGTGTTGCGTGCGACAAAAGGCCGCGCCGACTCCACTCCTATCCTGGCCACCGACAACTCAATAAAGCAATGCTTTATGTCCATATCATTATATCACCCACTCTTTGTGCGCGCCGATCCCAAGTTTCCAATTTACGTGCAATCCTTTACTGTCCTCAACCATAATGGAGAGCACAAAATCGGCATGTGGGGTGGCCTGCTTTGAAAAAGCATTTGCAATTCGTTTTTCGACTATTCGTTTCATTCAGCTGATCATCTTCAAATTACTTTTGTCACGTAAGTCATTCATGACTGCCAAGATGTAGATTTAAATCTACACGGAATCAAATAATATGATGCAGCGTCTCAAATTACTTTTTTTCTCTTTTTTTGTAGATTACGTCTTGGAGACTCCAGTTAAGGAGTATAAGACAAGTCAGATCAACAATTATACACTAGATACCATAATTACAATATCAATTAGTTGAGGTGGGGCTTAATTTTGATGTGAAAGGAACTCCTGTACACTATAAAAAGCTTTATCAACTAAATATTTTTTCAATTGTTTTTCAAATATTTCTATGTTTTCAAGACTCTTTAAAAACTGCGGTAGCTTGTTGTAGAGTTTCCTACCAATATAACTAGGTTTTTGTTTGAATAAGCTACTATTGTTACTTCTGTCACTTAAGTCATTCATGGCCGCCAATATGAAAATTGAATCTTATTTCACACACAATGGAATCATATAATATAATACAGTGTCGTGAAGTATCAAGCTGGGTAGTCCCAGGGGCAATTATTAAGGGAAATATTTCTTTTACACTGACAAAAGCATAAAAAATTTGTTAAAAATAAGTAAAAGATATTTCAACAATAGAAATACAGCAACAGAGCAATAATAATGCAATATCCTTTATTATAGTGAAGGGACTAATTTATTATGATAGGGTTTCTAAAATGAATATTCATTTATTTTTTCTTTACTTTTTTCCTTTCCATCTCTTTATCTTTTCATTATCCTTATCCTTAACAGCTTTTTTAAAATGTTAGGCAAGGAAGCTGGAAGTATTGTTCTATTTTATTTTATTTTTATTGTAACTCTATGCCACGCTCAGACTCAAGTCTTTGTGGGATATTCCACTATTTTATTTTTTGTATCTAATCAAACATTTGTACTTGTTTTTTCTGTGGAAATAAAGTTTCATTTCATATGTATATATTGATCTATCATGTTTGATGTGATGTACGAAGATGATCACTCATCATTAGAGCTCATAGATTAGGGAAGAGGTGAGGTGTAGAAACTCACATAGGGGCTTAAACTTGGAAATTAAGAAGTAGTAGTGAAAACAGTACGGATATCTAAAGCTTGCTTCAACAACTTCAACCTATTTTTTAGTTTTATCTGGGAAGTTTGCAAGCTGGTTATTGACTATGACTACATCTTCATTGTTGTAGAGTAAAGACTATGTTTCTTAACAACACAGTTAAGTAGTTTCATAGGATGTATTGCTGAATTGCTGGTTTACAAAAAGTATACTGTCTAAATATCTCATAAATTCATGTTCATTGTCATTTGTGGTATTAAGTCTCTTCTATGGACGATAGGATTCTAATTTATCCAAGTACCAGACTATATTGACTAATCATAATTCTTATTGTATAAGGCATTCAGCATTGGATTATTGCAACCAGAGCGTGAATGTCAAATGAGTAAATGCAGACAGTGGTTCTAGTTGGTTGGACAGTTCTGACTGATTGGCAATTATTGTTGTACAGTAGACCGACAGTTTAAGTTAAAAAAAGGTTGCAGAACCGTTGTGTAAGTATACTAGAGTAATGAACTTATCCATTACAAGCAGACCAGAGCATCTCTGCGATAATGATACACAGTTAGTTGATACATGGCCGATCAGGTATGAACCTTGTTCTTATGCATTGATTGATTTGTGCAAAACGTCTTTGTGGCGACAAAATCCTACGATCCCGTTGTAGAGTACTCTGTGGGAAAACTTCTGCGCACTAACAAGACAGAGCATGTCAAAACTGAACAATTGACAGAACAGTTTACGAACGGTGCGAGAAGCAAGCAAGGAAATGACGACACAGCACGTATAGTAACGCTGGGACATGTCGCCTCATGTGAAACGCACAAAACGTTCGATCTCAGGTGAGTTTTCAGAGTTCTCTGATTCTGGTTCAAGTCTTCAGTACCGCTATCTTTCTCATTCAGTGCTCTTTAGTACACCTGTTAGTCAAACGCGGCATACTTCAAAGGAATAATAACGAGTTAATTTTGAAAAAATTAATGCTATTACACCTAGTCCTTGCAAATATACTATGCATTTTTCCTATTATGTTTGTTCTTGTTCATGTAGAAATGATTGTTTTATTTATCAAAATATCAATGGTAACGAATGTAGGGCTGGTCAGAGTGATCATATATGTAAAGTATATCATAAATCAGTATTCCATAGCACAGTATCATAGATCAGTTTTCCGTTTTACTCAGTATTTTATACAATATTATAAGTGTATAAATATGATGTTGAAGATCCATCTTGTTTCCACTAGTATATAATAAAAACTTAAAACCCACTTTTAAGTGGAAATTATGACTCACGTTATGACGTGACGGCCGTTTCACTCTGTTGTCAAGAGCATTGTCAGACGACCCACAGAATATACTTATTAATATTAATAATAATATACAGATAATAATAATATATTTCCACTTAAAAGTAGTTTTTAAGTTTTTATTGTATAAATATGTATATGCGTTCTGTATGTGTAAATTTTACTGTAATCTTGTTTAGCTTGAAATAAAATTTCCATTTATTTAGTTCATATTCATTATTCATTAATTCAAATAAACTTAAACACCTATTTTATTATTTTTTCCATTCCATTTCCTTTTATGGAAAGCTATTAATCACCCTCCTGTATATTTTCGGAAGTTTTCTATATTATTTCAAATTCCGAATCGGTTTCCTCAAACAAGATGGAATTTTATTTAACCTGAAAACAAATTAGGTATTTTCTGGTAATTGTATAGTGATAGTATAAGCTGTCAAACCACTAGCAAGCAAAATGTGAAAATAATAAAAGATCTTACCTCAGAACATCACACAGGTATCAAGGTGAGGTCTTTCGTTGGAGTTCAAGAAAAATCATGTTCAAAATGCAGTATTCACTTTTCACCCACTTCATAGAACTTAAAAATTATTTGGATCTAAATTCCATCACTGAATACTTTTTGAACTCAGATAACACAAACACATTCTTTATCACACAATATCCATTTTTCTCCTGTGGCAACGAAGATTCAGACTAATTTCCTGTAATGGAGAAATAAAACTAATAAGAACCAAAATAATTTGACCCAAAAAGAAAACATAAACTAGGGACTTGAAAAAAGATATAGCAAATAATATAAGTTGCTCAAGTTGCTTATGTAGTATCTATCTTTGGAACCCAGCAAGTTAAACCAATAGTTATCAACTTGCAAGCTCAAATAATCAGTGGAGCTAGAGCACAATAATTTATCATGATGTTTTCCAATAAATTTCATGATATTTATTAAACTTAAGGAAAAAACTTCACCTCCACTTTTAAAAAACAGGGGTAGAACAGACAGACAGGTTTAAAAATCATATATTTTTTATTAGCATCATCCTTCACCCTATCACATATGAAATGTTTGGGGACCTTGCCGACCCGGTGGGGAGTGAATCCCATGAGGAAGAGATTGTTTTTACACCCGGATGCCCTTCCTAAAGACAACAATGAGCTTCCAGGCTGAAAGGGGTGTAGTAGGCAGTACTCAAAGTTCTAATATTTATTTTTAATACTACAAAGCGAACAAAAAATTTGAGATACACATCAAATGAAGAAAATTAGAAAAGTTATTTTGAAGCTCTCACCTTTTGTCAAATGAAGTTTCAGAAAAAAATTATTTTGTGAGTCAAGATTCACTCTTTTCTATAGTTTTAAAAATTGTGTGATTTCCAATCAAGAAACGATTTTAACTCATGTTCATGCACTTATCAAAACGGATAAGTGATTTTAGCTAGAAAACTTTATCTTGGTAAATTATACTGATCCTTTATAGGCCTAATTGAAAATTTGGGATACCCTCATAAAAGACTTCAATCATTATTAATTTAAACAATGCTGCTTTCATGACGATGAGTAGCTTCTTTAACAAGCAACAAAGTGTAACTGGTAAATAATGAGAGTTATTATAGAAGAGGCAAGAATTATACAAAATTATATAAGTATTTGATTTCTCATTGAGTGGACCCTCTGCTTGTAGGCTTATGAATTTGTAGTATTAGGCAATTCATGAAAAAAGATTAGAAAAGAATTATAGTGGGATGAATAAGTACTACTACTTATTGAATGTAACATGTTATCAGTCATGTATTCGAATAAATTATAGCTTATTATCAACAATAAAATTCTTCCTGGATTTCTTGTTCCATGACGAACTGCATTGTTAATATTAACTTTTCATGTGAATCTCATAGATTCGAAAGTACTCGGCCAGATTAAGTGAGTTATTATACTTATTCTTAACAAATATTTGACTGCAAGTCGTTAAATTTCACATGAAAAGTTAATAAAATTCTAATAGAGGTTAAATACTATTGGCAATAAAGTGAATGGATCCTAATATATTCTAGTTCTAGAAAAACTCATATTATTATAATGAAGGCCTGTAGGCCCTAGTTAATTATAATCAGTAGCAAAATGTGAAATATTAAGAAAATGTACAATATGTATTTTGTGATGGAAGTTATCATATTTATCTTCAACTTTTAACTTAATGATTAAAATTCGTTGAATAACTAGGAAACATTGTCGTCTTAAAAATCTTATAATTTTTTATTTCCAAGACTGTATAACGGAAGTTATAATTTTAACATAGGCAATATTGTTAGATGGCATAATGACTAATTTCAAATTTTAGGATGACTACCTGAATAAGTATTTGATTTTTTGAATAGAAACTCAAAAATAAATTATTGTAGGAGGTGTAATAAAATTATTATATTTGTAACATTTTAATACGTTCTAATATATCATACAGTATTCAATATTCAATAGAGCTCCATTGAATTATGATCGTTAAGATTTTTTTATTGACAGAAAATCGGAAAAAACTTAAAATCTTAAAGAACTTAGAAATCTTAAGAACTTGGAGTGAACTTTCCATCCAATAATGGAATATTTATAATATTATCTTCTTGGATTGAAGTAAATGTGGTAGATATTATGGAAGAGCTATCAGGGTGCATTTAATTATTTATTTTCGTAGCTTTGTACTAATTTTATCGAAAGACGTTATCCCAAATGAATTTTATATTTGTTCAGTATAATGAGCTTTGACAAAGGTTATCTATATTGTATGTTGAATTGATGTTGATTTTTAAATATTACAAGACATCTCATTTTTTGTGATATCGTTTTTAAAAGTTGGATAACAGAGAGAGCCATGGGCGCCACCACATAGGGGCAAGGGGAAACCCCTGGTCACTAGGGGAAACAATAACATAACATTCATCAAGTATTTCAAAGTTGTAGTTCACAGAAAAAATATTTCAGTGAAAAGTACCGTCTTTGAAAAGATTGAAAACTGCTTTACATGTACTTATTTTTATATCATACTTCGCACAATATTATTTTGTGGAAAGTTCAAGAGTTGGCTAGGGGCTAGAAATAAAACAGGCAACGAAAGGCTTAGTGGGCTTTGCCTGAAGTCTGCACACATACAATTTTTGAAAGAAAAAAAGAATTTATGACAAATTCAATTAATTTTTTTGCCACTGAAAGTAGAAGAGCTCAGATTTTGTTTAAATAAAGCTTGATGTAAATAGAAAAATATTAATGAATAACTCTAATTATTGTTACAGACTGATAAATTTGGGATTTTTTTGTTGCCCGCATATTTTTCTATTGCAGGGAATTAGGTGCAAAAGTCATAAAACAAGCTTATAAATTCATCAATTTTACTCTGAATTTTCCATACCCCTAAACACCCCGAAAGGACTGGCACCCCCATGAAAAATTTCCTGGTGGCGCCCTTGAAGAGAGCTCCACTCGATTGTAGTTGAATAATGTCTGAATATATTTTAGAAGAAACAATTATAACAGTGTTTACAATCAATGTCAACAAAGGAAAATTATTAACAGTATCACATAATTAATACATACAGAAAGATGAAGAACCCGCATGTTACTCTTTTCACTCATCTGTTACTAAATTTCATTGTGGTCAATGTTGAGAATGCAAAATAAATTACTGTGAAGAGAAAATTATAGAAAAACGTTCAAGCTCACTTTAAAAGCATAAGAGTATAACAAGTAGTCTTGATACTTCTTTGTACTTGAGTGGTTTTGTAGTGTAGCCAACCATTCTTTCTAATTACACTTATTAATCAATAATATGAGTTTTTAGAATATATTAGAATCCATTCATTTTATTGTCAATGGTATTTAACCCACATTAGAATGTTATTGTTGATGATAAACTATAATTTATTCAAATACATGACTGATAGCATGTCACATTCACAATTTTTCCTAAACAAAATCTCTGCTTTAGAAGATATTTCAACAAAGCAAACAGTGGAAATTGAAAAACCTAACAAGACAATAGGTTAAACCAAATCTATTATATTACTACTCAAAGACATTGTAGAATGTCTCATTTCATCAATCAGAATGAGCTGATTGAGTACTTCATGTATGAGTTTCTGCTTTCCAAGATTTCACCTAAGTATAAAATTATGTTAAAGTGGCTTTTAAAAAGAGTTTCGTGTATTTCTCTAATACATGTAGTAACAATTTTCAGCAACTGTTGCTGATAATAAACAATAATAATAATAATGTATTTGAATAATAATAATGTCACATCAACACTGTTTCTAAAAAACATCCCTGCTCCCAAGACTCTTCTATCACAATAAGTACAGTAAAGCTCTGGTCAACCGGAATGGTCCAAAAAATTATACAGCAATGTATCGTGCAAATAATATAATGTATTCTAAATAAAAAGAAAAACAGTAATTTGTTCCTAAAGAAATCGTTTTTACTGTACATAACTCACAATTACTACACATCCATTTTAATAATGTAGACTATTTTTAGATGTTAATGGGTTAACCGAAAAAGTTGTCTTCCGAAACTGCTGTCCCCCCCTTTATTTTGGTTAACCGGGGCTTTACTGAATTTTGAAATATGTTAGAAACAATAATCAGAATATTTGTTAGCCTTAATTGTCATTTAAAACGTGGAATCAACTGTTACTGATAACAAACTGAGATAATGTATTTGAATAATAACAATGTCATATCGGCACTTTTTCTACAAGAATCCCTGCTCCCAAAACTTTACTAACAGAGCAAACACATTATAAGAAATCGGGAACAATAAACGGGGTATTTATTTTTCTCAATTGTCTATTAAAACGTGAAATGAATTCTATTATAAACCAAAGAAACATAAATTGCATATTCTTTCCAGTTTTTTAAGTATCCATTGAAGATAAAACATTTCTGAGCACAAACAGAATACAAAAACAAAGTAATACATTGTAATGAATAATTTAAAAGTGAAATAAATTAATGTTTTGGTTATATAATGAAAGAAATACAAATAGAATATTCTCACTAGTTTTTCCTGTAAGTTATCCATTTAAGATAAAACATTTCTGAGCACAAACAGAACACAAGCACAAAGAAATATAGTAATAAATAATTAAAAAATTCAATTATTGTTTTGCTAAAATAATTAAAGAAACATAAACATTGAATATTCTCACCAGTTTTATAGGTATCCATTCAAGATAAAACATTTCTAACAAACAGAACACAAACACAAAGTAATAGTTTGTAAATGGGTTGAAAAAAGTGATTTACAAACACTAAAAACGTGTAGAAACCTTTTCGATTGGTACGTGGAAGCGCGCACAAATGTGAAGTTTAGAGATAAGAGCGCGGGAAACGACTACAGTTAGTTGCGCACACGCCGGCGGACAGAGAGTCACTGACAACACAACTCCGCGCCGCGGATGCCGCGATTGCTCGCTTCCCCCACCACCCGCTCATTCAATACATCCCTCACCACCCACCTCTCTTCAGAATCTACTTCACAACTCAACACCCGAGCACCCCGCCGCCGAATCAATCTGCAATGAAAGGTCATTACAAACAATACGTTTTATAAACTCCATATACTTCTTCATCCCCTCACACACAACCTCTCACACACTTTCTCTCACTCATTCTCACTCACTATCTCTCTTTTTCTCTCTCTCTCTCTCTCTCTCTCTCTCTCTCTCTCTGCCTTATAATTACGACCCTCCCTTCAAACGACCATTCGCGATATTTTATCGATGTACTCGATCTCACCCTGGTGTTGATTGAATCTATTTCGTCAAACAATGCTTCTCCGGTTACGAATTTCATTATTATTCTTCAAGCCGAAATAAATGAAGCAATCAACCATATAAACAGAAATTTTTAATTCTTGTGTAATATGTAATAATAACTGAAACTCATAAATCATTGATTGAGCATGAATATGGGAACCTGATATGATTGATGCGATAATAATGTAGCCTATTCAAAATGCAATCGTTCTGAAAGGAAGCATGTAGTAGCAGAAAATAAATAAATTCAGAAAGATCATTGATTTATTGATTGACACATTCAGAGGAGATTTTATTTCTGAAACTTTTTGATAGTTATATAACAGAAAGATGATAATAATTTATTATTGCAATCCCAACAAAACTCACATTTTTTTGTTTAAATTATGCAATAATTTGCATTACTCTAGCAATCTCTTCAATTCTATGAAAGATCTCCTAAATAATAAAATCCCAAAGAACTCTCATGATATTTCACGATTTACATTATTGGAAATTAATGACCAATGAACTATTGGAATTTCCTGAACATGGAATCACAGTTTTTGAAAAAACTTTCATTATAAATTTCATGTATGGACAAAGAATTATCATTTAAGTTCAAAAATATACGCGACAAGCCAGTACCGCCTCTAGATTAGATCTGGTACTAGATAAGCTAAGCATTTTTATTAAAACAACAAAACATCTAAAACATGTAGACCCATGAAAATCAAATCTAATTTTATCCAATGACTTCAAAAATATTTTACAAATGATACGGTTTCAAAGCATGTATGGAGACACTAAATGAATAAAAGAATTTTGTGGCTGCGCCTAAAACGGGAAAGTGTGAAATCTATTCTTCAGGATTAGCCAGCAAAATACAGCAAATAATTACATTATTTTTCCACAAGTAAAAGCAGGGCCCTTAAAGTAATTTCAGGCTGTTGAAACACTTGGTAGATTATACAGTAAGGGAACTTTACAATGCGAGTAAAAAATGCATAGTAAGAGAAACTGTAATATGATTTTTCACTTTTCTACATAGCCGCCATCAATCATTAGTCAAATCTTGACTTCCGAATTGTATCAACAAATAATTCTCCATCAAATATAGACGAAAGAGAAGATTTTTAATTTAACGGAATGAAAGCTACGTAATCCTCTTCTCCTTTTATGTTATATTTCTTCTTAATCCATCAATTGGCGGGCCGCTTAGGGCAGTTGGTTGGGGCACCGCAACTTCAGCTTGCTGTCGTTTAAGTGGTCGTGGGTTCGAATTCCGCTTCTCCGTCTGGCATCTATGTGAATGCCGTCTGGCATCAATGGCATCATTCACCTAATTACCCACGCACAAGTCTCGAACTCGTGTGGGCATCATCAGCAATAAAAAAAAAATAGAATAATAAGATACTTTTTAGTTTCACCAGGTTACACAGATGAAACCAAAAATATATATAAAAAATATATATCCCCTTCAATCTACTTTAAAATGGGAATAAAAGACTGTGAATAAAACATAAATCTCAAAATACTCTAATTTTCTTCCTTTGATCTTGTTTTTGGCAAAGTAATGAAAAGTATAATAGCATAAGATTATAGTTGTACTCAAGTATATTATCTGTATATTACCTGAGTACGTTAACTGCATATTTATCCAAACATAGAGGAGGGTCCGGCCTCTTCCACGTCATTTCTAAGCACTGTCATGTCCGACTATTGAACTGGTCAATGTAGTTTTCAATCAATCACGCAATTCTATCCGCAAAATTAATAATACAACAAGGAACCTCCTAACATAGAACCATTATTTTCAAACTACAGTATGAAGGTCTGCTTTGAAAAAATGATAAATTTATTTATGAAAATTTCTTTGAAATTGTATTTAGTTGGAAACTGTTATCAGCTGGTTCAATAGTGAGTCGAAAAGTTATATACTGATGGGATTCAAAAGCTAGTGTCTTTCACGACTTCACTTGAAAAATGTTAAAAAAATAAAACATTAGAATTTCAGTTTTCAATACAATTAACGTTGATATTTGAAGTTTTCTCCTCTGATTACGGAGCACTTCTACCTTTAAAAATAATCTATCAAAAATTCAAATGACATACTATGTGATGCTCTTCATAAAACTTTGGTTGCCTCTTGAAACAAGTAGTGGCGGTACGAATTGGAGGGCTCTCCCCAGGGCGGTATAAGAGTTACAAAAATATTGAGGGACCCTTACAAGTCTCTGTATCAGATAGATCCAAGGACCCTAATGTCCTTGGATGAGCCAGGGGTGACCTTGGATGTCCAAGGATGTCCTTGAGGGCTCCAGAAACCTAAAGCCCTTCCACACCTCAGGCATTGAAGCCGCCACTGCAGTCTAAGCAACAAGATCAAATTCTCCTGCTCATATTGAGAAATCGACTCCAAACTTATTGAGGGGCCGATTGCAGATGTTTAGCACCTGCAATAAGTCCCGATCTGGAGAACGTTCTATACGGTATCATTTCAACTAAAATTCAGCATTGACTCTTATCATAACTGAAATAAGCATGCATTGTATGATATAGTTCAGTTACAGCAGCAGATAAATCTATCACAAATTATAATTTTTTTATTTTTTTCAGTTTGAAAATCGTTTGTAGCACATCACGTCCATGACTTCTCTCGCCACTTCTTACCGCCAATACTGTGAGGCTCCATCTTGGTAGCCCTAGAAGTAACAATCAGTTATCACCTTAGTAATACCAGGGTCGTAGCCAAGGGATGTCCCGGATCCGGACCCCCCATTGGTGATGACTGAAGCACTAGATAGAATTCACTGACTCATAATCTGGGTTGGAATAAAAAAATTTTTTTCAGAATTGCTCAAAAGCGGTTTTAGAGAGGTTATTTTTCAAATTTCTTTCCGGGGGAGGACCCCCTTATGTACGGGAGAGCCGTACATATCATCATTGCTGTGGGAGGATACCTTCTTAATACTTTGGGGTGCGGACCTCATATCATGTATTTCAATTTATTCAATTTTTCTAATACATCCATCCCTTTTGTGTTGGAAAGGGACAAGGAGCGAATGACCGTGAAAGTGTGTCTATTATCGACAGGATAATAAAAGTTATAGAATTATTGGTTGAGCTTGCAGAAACCAAAAACATAAAATAATTTGAAATTCCTTTTTATTTTGGTCAAAAATTGAAGTTTATTGAGTAATAAATTTTTCATAGTGTATTCCATTGGTAGAGATTAATGGGGGGGGGGAAGGTGGTGGGGGAAGTCTGGCTGTCAGACATTTTTTTGAGAATTTCCTGGTTTCACCTGAGTAATACCTAAATTAATAGGATTAAAGATAATGATAATGATGTTAATAATATCATCATCAAGGTCTATCTGTAAGTAGTTAACGTAGCAGTGATACGGTAGCAACTGTAGATCTAATAAGCGACTCTTGCCGGCTCCACACATGCGGCATTCGGCGAGAGCCGAATAATCGGCAAGTGGCGAGCTGCTCGTGCTGGTATTCGCCGAGTAGCGAGCAGATATCTACACACATGCGAGTTTTCCAGAGCACAGTGCTCGTTGCGGGACGATCCCAAATCGTAGAATAGCGAACAAACATGGATGACGATGATGTTATTATTTCTTGTGCTGCCTTCGTTGTTATAGCTGGAAGCTATTTATTTTTAAAGAGAAGAAGAAAACCAAGGAGAAGGAGGTGGTGGTCGATATTATCAAAATAATATTTCTCACAGTAATAACAGGGGGGATCAAGAAATTCACTGCCAGTTTTCAGGGCCCAAAAAAGAATTATTAGGATTATGTTTAGAAAGCCACCTAGATTTTCATGTCGTTCTCTCTTCCAATCGGCAACAATTATGACTGTCCCTGCACTTTACATTTATTATCTGGCTATATTTGCATATAAATCTCAAGTAAAATGGGCAACAGGCTGAAATATCCACAGTCATTATACTAGGTCCAGGAATGCTGTAAGAATGGAACATCATCGTACTACTTTTTACAAATTGAGCACTGAGCATATGGGTAAAAAAGTTTTCAACTCATTGCCAACTCAGTTGAAGGAAGCGCAATCAGTTAGCATTTTCAGAAGTAGGCTTAAGGACTGGTTGATAAATGAATGCCCCTATAGTTGGCAGGCTCTAATCAATTAAGACTATTTTAACTGATTATTGAATAAAAGGTTTTGACTGTACTATGATCCAATCATAGGCTATTTATTATAATTTTTTTTCAACTAATGTTAACATTACATGATTGTGTTTCATTGTTGTCCATTATTTTAAAATTGACTGTGATTTTGCTGCTCTAGTTAATGAATTGTTTGTTTAATGAGCTTATGTGTTTATAATGTTAGATTCGATTCTACTTTATGTTTGTTGATTAGGTTAACTTGTATGACTATTGTCAATCTAATGTATAGCCTATGACATGTATATGAATAAATAAATAAATAAAAATAATTGTTTAATTAGTAGTCCTTGAATTTGATCTTTGTTTTAACTACATTATAACGATACGCTTGTTAAAAAATTTATTTCTATCCCATTATGCATTAAAATCGGTTCATTAACCACTTAAACTCAATACAACAAAATTTAAACAACGTGGATATCCGGGATCTAATTTATTATAAATTTGGTTTGACATCAAACTTTTTTTCTAAAATGCTTAAAAATATGTAAGGAAATGCGCCCAGCGCAACAGCGTTAAAAAAAGAAGATAATAATAAAAAAAATTCGCCAGAGGACCCTAAAAAAATATAATAATAGATTATAATAACAATAGATAAATATACAGAATTAATTAGTCAACAAATATAACATGTAGGATTATATATTTAAAAAAGTTTTAAATGAAATCTAATGTGGATTTGAAAGTATTAACAGATTCTTCGCTACTTCGAAAGTAAACAGCCGAATGTGTGTAGGCGGACTGGTGCTCGCCTTTTGCAGAATTTTCGTCCACTTTGAAGTGTGTCAAAGACCGACATTAGACGGGAAACGACGAACATGAGTGCTCGCTACTTGCTGAGTCACGAATTCCCATCCACACTACTCGCGATTTGACGCTTGGCTGCTCGGGACTCGCCGAATGCCACATGTGTGGGAGCCGGCATAAGTCTTAAAAAGAACTTTAAATTCAGATTCATGTTCAAAGAAAATCGAAGTTCAATACAACCTTACATGCAGAATATAATATTATGATGCTCATATTATGCAATATTATGATATATGCTCATTCAACAAAAGCAGCCAGTTTTTTCTTTCTCTTGAGCGTAGAAGTTGGGCAAGTCGAAGAAAAGAAAAACTGTTGAAAAGGGACAAGGAGCGAATGACCGTGAAAGTGTGTCTAGCATGTGTAATGGATTTAAATAAAAGTGGGATGTTGGGTGGCGGTGGGGTTGAAAGGGGGTCGACGTGAGGAGGGGGATCTGATCTGGGCGCCAACAATGCAGCAGCTCGAAATATGGCGCACCATTGTAGGCAACTACGTCTACAGATAAGAAAGGGGTGGGGGTGTTGAGTTCTTGAATCATCACAATAGCAGCTATTCAATGCTTAATCTCGTCCCCGATCCTGACTGTATTGTCCTCGATATAGAAAAGCTTTTCCAGCACCAGGCATCATCAATAGCGCAATGTTACAATACAATCGCGATAATGTAGCCTAGGTGGGGAGGCAACCCCAAACCCACCCCCCCACCCTTGCCCAGCCAAACCATCCACACGCTACGATTCTCTTGTCGGCTCCCTTCTTCTCGCCACTTCTTTTACCCTTACTTCTTCTTTCTTATCCTTCCCCTATCCTCTTATTTTTCCTCTGCTTTTCTTCTTTCAACGCCTGACGCATTCATGAACTTGGCTAGTATTGCCCAATGATGTATTAAGTAATATATCAAGTGAAGCCCTCTTATCGTAAATATTTTCTGAGTCGGGAAGAAAATGAAAATTATTGTCACCACGTGACAAGATTTAATTTTGATTCTAGTCACCATGACTAGTTCGTACTCTCCTTGAATTTCACCGTAAATCTCGAACCAAAGAATCTTCGAAACAGTCAATTGAAAACGCTGAGTTTCCAACTTTCTCCACTAAAATGTACGTTTTCCCCTATTTTTCCTCTTCCCTTGTAAGGTTGTGGTTTCTTCTCTTCAATGAGGTTATAATTACCGTGAGTAATGAATCTCATAATCATGAGGTGCATAAAGAAGCTTCACCTCCAATTGCGTTAAAAACTTGGGACTCACAATTAACAATACACTTGACTGAACTGAACATATCAATAACACTTGCAATAGGGTTTTTGCTGGTATTCACTCACTGAAAAAGATTAATGATCTTCTCCCTTTTCATATCAAAGTGATGCTAGTGAAGACACTGATTTTTCTTTATTTCAACTACTGTGACATTGTTGTCAATGACATGACTGTGATCTTGTCTGAGAGGCTGCAAAGGGCACAAAATTATTGCATTTGCTTCATTTTTGGCCTGAGAAGGGATGACCATGTCACTCCTCATTTTCAACAACTTGGTTTACATAAGCTCAAACTTTTGAGACAATATCACACTTTGATGCTCTTGTTTGATGTGTTGAAAACTAAAAGACCTGAATACCTAGCTAATAAGTTTGTATTCATTGGTAATAGGAGTGGTAGGGAAACAAGGCATGGATGTTGACTTCTGGTCGTCCCTAATCACCGTACCTCCATGTATAACAAGTCACTCCATGTAATGGCTTGTCGATATTGGAATCTTTTTCCCCCTGAAATCAAAGATATTGAAAGACGTCCCCTGTTTGGCGTGGCAGTATTGAGCTGGATGGGAGCGGGTGGCGCGGAACTGGCTTGAGTGAGATGTGTTATTAAATCATAGAATTTATTCAGTTTTCAAAAATTATCGTATAGAAAGTAACGTGTTCTTAATAATTGCAAATATTTATGCTATATTATTACTTCTTACTAGACTGAGAATGTGTGTGTGTATGTGTGAGTGAATGAGTAATTTTTAAATGAATACAATAAGAAAAATGTTTTTTCTTCATTTTTTTACAGTACATTACTTTATATTTTTGATACATAAGTTATTGTGTCTTACTTTTTATTCATGTTGTAAAAATTGTATATGATGTTTATTTGAAGGGTTGAGTGTAAGATAGGACCAGGAGTCCTAACTTCGCCCTTAATAAAGGCAATTAATCAATCAATCAATCAATCTCCCTCATAATCTGAAGTGAGAAACATGATTCGCATTTTATTAGACTCTTATCTTGAAAAAAGGTTATAAATTAGGTCTACATGAATAAATTTCCAGTCAGTCATATGAATCAAAATTAGAAAACTTTAATTATGATCATTCATTCAACAATTATCAACTTATTTAAATAACATATTATCATATTTCAAATAACATGAATTTTTTTGGTAGTGAGCGATTGTTCTCGTTAATTTACAGTACTATTAATGCCACTAAAATGCAGCTCAACTTTTAAAGGGATTCCCTTCAGTTTGATCATAGATTAGGGATTAAGTAAGTTGATGGTTCGTCTATGGTTTAATGGTCTAAATCAACTGTAGGTTAGGCTTGAAACGAATGGCTTTAGAACAGGTGAAATTTGGAAAATTGTTTGTATAAAGTGAAGTTAGTATACGTCTTAACTGATGTTTAAAAACGAATGAACACCAATCAACGCAATTCAAGAGTGTAGTGTTGGAAAAGATTACATTAGAGAAAACAAGAGTGAGCGATCAGAAGAAGAGACACGGCTGCGGAAAATGAGCATTAAAAACTAATGAAAAGTCGCATCAAAGTGTTATCTGAGTCACAGTGGCAGGAAATGGCGACGCCGGTTGACGTCGATAAATCTGGAACGCGGTAAAAAAGAAAGAAAAGTAGAAAAAGAATGAGACTATTTCAGAGCAGTGCCACGCAGCGCGTAGAACCGGAAGGGGAAGAGACGCTGATAAAAGAAGAAGATAACAGGAGAAAGAACTGCTATTCTTAGCAACCCTTCTCTGAGCAGCTTCTGAAACAGCGAGTGGATAAGCTAATCAAGGCTGGCTCATTAGAATTGTGCTAGCACTGAGCGACGTCCAAAAGCACTCACGGACTATAGGTCACATCAACTACTACTATATGTGTACTGTGTACTGGCTCACATTCTCGATCCTAACAAGATATTACCATGGTATATAAAAGAAAAGACAACCCGTGAATATTACCTTCATCCGACGCCCACCATCATTAAAGAGTTAATCAACACCCTCTCAAACCCATCAACGATGACAAATGCAAGTTTATCGTCTCAATCTTTTAATGCCAGTTAATGAACTTGGAGCAGCTCTCTGACTTCCTGTTTTTTATAATCACTTCTTTGCAGTCTATCAAGAGAGCGGAGCATGATTATACGATGCAAAAATTGATGCCGATATATTGGTCTTAATCGAATTTAATATTGTGAAATATCTCTACTTGATACCTTATTATTTATCAGAATATCTTTATAACAAGAAATTAATTGTATTTTCGATATTTTAACTATACATATTTGTGAAACACTACGATATATATCAGGATTTTCAAAATATTTAATTGTATATAAATTGTCAATTCTACTACAATCATTTTATTCAAAGAAATAGTGTTCTAATACTCATAGCACTATGGCATTATGAGTTTTAACTTAAATTCAACTGACAAACATGCAATCTATGATATAAATGAGCATTAAAAATTTGAATTCGATTAGAATCAATATTATATGCGTAGTTAGATCAAAGGAAGATAAGATGATAGAAAAAATCAATTCCAATAAAATTTTCAAGATTTTTAAACAAATCAATCCCAATGATAAAGTTTTTCCGATTCAGTAAATATTGTAGAATTAACTAGTTTCCATGGTTTTTTCTTTTATTTGCCAATCCTTAATCATACAAAAAAACACTACAGGATACATTATACATTATACTATAGGAAGAGACAATTGTGTAATATCAGACTATCATTCTAGAGAAGACAGAAAAAATAAGGGAAATGATGCTGTAGCAATTCAAAGAGCGCCAAATGAGCAACTAACTTACTTAATCTCAAGAGCTATTGTTAAAGCAATGAATCCGATAAATAAATTATTTGAAAAATTGATGAAATTATTTATAAATACCGGGGTTTTTTATAATTTTTTTTTATAAAGATTATCAAGTGAGTTGTGAAATAGCATTGGAAGAATTTGTAAAGGATTGCAGTATTAGCTTCATTTGGAGTTTGAAAAGAGACCAATTTGTAATTAGGTGAGTCTTTGGTGGGAGCTTCTTCGAATTATTATTTGCTAAAGGTTAGGATTTGTCAAAGCAACATTCAGAGGGCAGTACCTTGTCTGATCTCTTACTTTTCATCTTCAGCCAACTAATCATCGACATTTCTTTGCACTGTCCGACTCTCTTCAGAGCCATCACCATTCAGTCATTCTTTTCTGTGCGCTTCCATCATTTCAATTTTCATCTTGAATCTTATCCTTAGCCAGCTAACGAAACGAAAGTGCAGTATATATGTTGAGGTAAAGAAATCTGTGTTGCGAATCTGGAAAGCCAACCTTTCATGAATAATTTTTCAGTTTTTAATTTCTGTTTCCATCATGAATTGTACGTATTAATTAAATTTTATAGGATGAATACTGATACTGCAGTTATTTTGTTTAAGAAAATAATGGGAATTATTCAGTCACTTTATAACAAGATATTTCGGCCGTTATGCCATCCCCCTAATACCTTGTGAATAATTGTTATTATTTTCAAGAACAAATACCGGTGTCGGTATTTATTCAATAAAACTCTATTTTTAACATTATTCGCTTGTAAAAAGTGCCTACTACGATCGATTTCATTCTTCACCCACTTATAATCTACGATTTTTCTTTTCCAGTCAAAAATTTGGCTTAAATACAATAATTCAGTTCTTGGATTTCTTGTTCCATAACAATCTGCGTTGTTAATATTAACTTTTTGTTGTAAATTTAACGACTTGCAGTCAGTCTTATATTGTGAATATATAATAAATGTACTCACATTCGGCCGAACGTTTTCGAGACCTTGAAGATGAGATTCAATACCTCGAAAACGTTAGGCTGAATGTGAGAACATTTATTATATATTCACAATATCAAACTGACTGCAAGCTGTTAAATTTACAACAAAAAGTTTATAATTCAGTCTCCCCGGAGCATGTAAGTGTTTACCTACTACAGTTATAAACATAATGAAAAAACTATAATTTGTTCATTGCATAAGTTTGATCAGTCCAAAACCTACAAATCCTCAATGAGTAGGTACTATGACTATAGAGATAGAGTATTGATACATAATAATTTGACCAATTTTGGATTAATCGGTATTAATTAATTGATCTCATATTGCAAATCTCTAATAATTATACAGTATTTGAAACCTTAAATTGAGAATATTTTTTTTAAATTCTCTTTACGACAGCAATCTTTTCCAGTATATTGTTATGATGATTATTGTAATAATAACTTGACAATCTAAACAAATTTAAAAATTATTGTCATTGGCAATTTTGATTTGATTTCATTGAAACTTGCTATTACTGTAACTTGACAAAAATCAGCAACTTGATTAAAAAAATGAATCCATCTATAATAAATATGTAGCCCATGTAGTACGTATATAACGCTAATTGCAAATCAAGAACTTCTTTATTAATTCCGGAATTAGACTATTGGATTTTTTGTTGTCAAATTATTGTACTCAGAAATGTTATTCTATGATCTTCTTTCCCAAGCTTCTTGCAGGTGAATGAAGCTCCTGTAAAATCTAACCACAGTGTTGTTAACTAATAGTTAGTTATATGTTGTTTGGTTGTGCCTCTCCCTCAATTTCCCTGCGTCACCATTTTGGTTACCTGACATCTGAAATTGTTTTAGATTACCTAGTTTACCTATTCCTAGTTTAGATTACCTGGTTCAGCAATAATATTCGGCAAATTATCCATTAGCCAATTGCATCTATCGTCTTGCCTACTTCATCAATTTATTACTCTGATAACAGTTAACTATAAAAATTCTGATGTTAAAGATCCATCTTGTTTCCACTAATATGTAATATAAACTTAAAAAACACTTTTATTTGGAAATTAACTATTAATTTAATTTGGTTAATTTCCACTTGAAAGTGTTTTTTAAGTTTATATTATATAAAAATTCAGTTAATAGTTGAGTCGATCTGAGAGTAGCTATGATTATGATGAAACTGTGTAGCTGCAAGATAATAAGGTGTAACCGGGTCAACAATCATGTACCAGTGTAACTCATTCACCTGTACATTGTAAATTACCTCAAAGTCATCTGACACGTCGTCTTCTTTTCCTACAACGTTCCTTCAAATTTGTTTATCCCAAAATCTTTAAACCTCAATTCATTTTGTATATAAACTAATAATTATACTTTATTTACTAAAAATCAATTAACCTTCTAATTATTCTTCACACCAAGTACCTAGCTGAAGGTAATATTGGAATGTTAAGGAAGAAAACTATTGATATTGGAATAATAAGAGAAACCAACAAAATGTTTGACCGCGTCATCTCTGCTTAACGTCTTCCACCCAGGGAGAATTTGCCAATGTAAGAATTTGCCAATAATAACAATTTATTATTATTATTATTATTATGAAAATAATTATAATATTAAAATGAAATTAACCAATTTAACTTTTACTAGTTCAGTAATACATGCTAATTCATTTAAGTTATTCATGAATTGAAAAACGTTTAGATTTTTAATCTGTTTTGCCATGTACTTAATTTTTGAGCATGTTATTATTTTTTTTTTAGATTACCTCTTGGAGACTCCAGTTATGTAGTATAAGACAAGTCAGATTATAATTATACTATCTTATACACTAGTTACCATAATTCATTTATAGTAGCATGTTTTCTCATTTTCTATTATTTTTTTATTTTATTGTGTATTTGTTTGAATAATATTTATTTATTAGTGGTTGTATAAAAAAAGCTAGAGAGCTTTTCACATCACGAGGAATAAGGCACGCAGAGTAAGTAGTAGGATGCTAGTGTGTGAACGGTAGGATGTGATTCAGAAGGAAGCCAGCCGATGTTGCCAGGTTTCTTTATAGAGATAGGCCAGGATCTAGTCAAGCTGGCGAAGAAGCAGCGCAGCGGTGGTGTGAGGATCGGGATTAAAGCAGGCGGTCTAATTAAATTGCAGGACGGCAATGCCTCCGCCGCCGCGGTGATTAAGACGAGAAACCATTCAAAGGACTAAGACGATGTAAGATTTAGGAAGTGCTAGAAGACAATGGCCAAGATACAATATCTTTGTACTGTTATTAACTCTACCTTGGTCATTGTCTTCCTTCATTAGCAAACTTGGAAACACATGACCCAACTTCAGCCCAGAAACCAAGGGGTTGCTGCTTCTGCTGCTGCAGGGGATCTGGACAAACGGCGCTGCTCTGTTCATTCTTGGCATCTGCTCATATGTGCCTGCGTGCTGCTGCGTCTTCAAGCCCCCAAACTCAATAAAGTCAAAGCTCTTCAAACTGTCTTCAGTTGGAGGTTGGAGGGAAGTAAATCTCATCCATTCCCTCCACCATATTCAATGCTGATGAAGGCTTAACGAAGTGGAAGAAACAAATGTTGTCAATTCTACGGGTTTAATCCAATTTAACTGTAGAATTTGGTACAGGTAGAATTGATACTTGTTTTTGTTCATTTGAATTATGGACCGATTCTACATCAACAAATACTTAAAATAGTTAATACTTATTGATAGAACGCTTAAAACTGTACGGGATCCATTGTCATATTTTTAAAATTAACTATTTTTATACTAATATTAAATAATGACTTGCAGACATCATTTATATGAGAAAATTATTAATTTAATTACTGTATTAGAGCATTTATTAAAATTTATTTATTTTAATTCAAACGAAATTCAAAGCATGATTCAGTCCAGTGAGTGAATTAATAATTTTCCCATATTATATAAATGGAATGGCCTGAATTCTATAAACAAAATGGGCTATGCATATATCTCAGAGCATAGAACCAGGAGAGAATGAAATTAAGTGATTCAAGAGCATAGAATTAAAATTACATAATTCTATGCTCTGTGCTTAAGAATTCATTTATTATTTCCCAAATTTAGCCATCATAAAGTTCTACGCACTTCCAACTTCCACAATCTTCAATGATTTCTTTAATAAAAATACATTACCATTATCTTCTACCCATAGATAGAGTAAATAATTTCCCCCTTGTTTTCTGCTTCTATTGCTGGCTTACTTTATCTTTTTCTTTTTTTTCTTTGATTATCACGTGTTCGATTCAACACTTTCCCTCTGTTTTTTTTTTTTGTAGATGAAATTTTGATTTTTGTTTAGTCATAATACAAGTGCCATACTCACTATTATTCGAATTATAAAATTATCAACTATAGTTTTAATTATCTACCATAAACTGGTACTATATCAGAGAAATGAATAGAGGAGTGATTCTCAGAGGGTTTATACATATCTTTTTTAAGTCATTTTATTGAGGAACATACTGAATTGTATCAGTTTTGTTCTTTCACATTTCTTGATATTTTGTTCTCATGACGATCTTTCAGAGAAAACGTGAAGAACTCTTGTTTTGAGGAAATCGATTGCAGGCTAGATGAACAATAGTGTTGAACAGACAAGAAGCGCACCAAAGTCATCGTAATGTTGGGCTTGCGGGCGCGGGTGCTGAGTCGCGGCCGATGACGCGTCAGTAGACTATAGAGGAGGTCTGGCACAGCCACAGTACAACACAGCACAGCCCAGCAAAGAGCAGCAACGATGGCGACCTTTTGTTTTGCACCACTATCGATATCGTCCCACAGGCAACTAGCTCCTTTCTTTTTCCTTCCTTCCTTCTCCCATTCATTCATTCATCCCATTGTGTTGGAATTATCATTCGGATGACGTGTTCTGTTCTGCATTGCTCTTAATCATTCATTCTCCCTTATTTCCCACCAATCGCATACAACACCGAAAAGTTCCTGTCTCTTTTTCTTTTCTTTGCTTCGTGCTCTTTTCCCCACATTAAAATTTCCTCCGATTCCTTCTTCCTCTGCTTCTCTACTTAGGCTACAACCCTTCTTCATTTTTCCTCATTGTGTAACCGGTATAAAAACCGATTAATTAAACACCATTCTCAAGTGTTCGTAGTCATCGTTATGGATTTGAACAAGCAATAATATTATTATACGAAATCTATTGATAAACATGGGAAATTGAGTTATCACTGGAATGTTTCGGGGGAAAACGGGTAAACACAAAAATTATAAGATATCATAAGATTCAGAAGTTTGTTCACTGATATGAAATGTTCAAGACAACAACTACATGTCCTATTGGCTTGTATTGTTGATTATTTGAACTGAGAATCGTTTGATATTTTAGTTGATCTTTCTAATAACATACAACATGGTATTGAAAGCGATTTGAACTGGAAGTTTGAATACAGATATAACATAAATTGGCACAGGAAGAAAGGCTTTCAAGTTATGAAAAGATCAGGAACAATGTTGGTTACAGGAAGATGTTTTTATATGGCCTATAATCAATATTAATAGAGCAACTAGATGGAATCATTATTTAAAATTGGTGACGAACAACATATCGAGTGACAGAAGTAGTACTGTAGTTTACCCAGAGTTTGGTTGATCCAGTAGAATTTATTGTCGTGTTGCCAGCCATCAGATATGTCACTCTGCTCGAAGGTTTAGGGCAGTAAAATTTTTTATTTGAGAGCTCGACAATGCCGTTCTGTTTCAATTTTTTTACACCAGATACTGTACCCATTCACATAATTCGCTAAGACGCTAAGCAGACCAGTAAGTAATCTGTTCTGAAAAATTAACATTTTTCACCAACCTCTTACATGTACGGTAATAGTCTACAGTTATAAAATTGTTATCATTAAATTCTCCATTCTATAGTTTTGACAACAGCATTGTAGATTTTGTTTCGCATTAGGACAGTTGAAAAATATCTTTAAAACTTCCAATTCTCTGTGATCTACAACTTGTACTAGAAAAAGTTGCCAATTTTAAGTAAGCGTCCTTGGCCACTAGCAAATGAATTTGGTTTAGGCAAAGAAAACCAGAAGATGTTGCTGTTGCTTTCCTTCTTGTTGTCCCTGTTGCATTTTTTTTATAAATTAGTCCAAGCATCTAAAAAAAGGTCAAAGCTCGGAATAAAATTATTTTTTTTAAATTGGCAAAAGCACCTTCTTTCTAAAAAAGTGGCAAAAATTCCACGGTTCTATCATGTGAGCTAATCAAGATACTCACGATCAAATGTCACGAAAATCAGAGAATTTAATTATCTGTAAATTTCATAACAGGTTCCAATGATTTAAGCCGCACAGAAAACTATTTATTTGCAAAAACTGATTTTCGTGACCTTTGACCTTGATGAGCTCACGTGATACGATCGACGACTTTCTACACCTTCTTTAGAATGCCATAAGGAAGGTCTCTGGCAAATTTCAAAAAGTTAGATTTCATTCCCTGGTCAAACCCTTAATGCGGCTTAAATGCTTTGACTGTATTGTTTATTATTTTATGTATGGTAGTTCACAGTTTGATAATGATTTATAATTGATATTGTTACTCATGCTTTATATTATTTTCTTATGTAGTAATGGTGTAATCCGTTGGGATGTTTATAAATTGAAATTACGCTATAATTTCCTTCGTCTTGGTCCAGTTGCACAATAATTCAATGATTGTTGAGCTCTTCAAGCTGTATAAACATTTGTATTCGATTAAGCACATTGTCAGAGGATAATAAATAATTATATCTGAGGTGGGCGTACTTCAACTCATTCATTCAGCCCTCTCTTCCCGAAATCCTTTCCTTTCCTTTCCCAACTGTCCGTCATTAGTGTACGGCTCTCGTACAAAACGGAACTGCGTACCGGTACACAATAGAACAGGAACAACTTTCCAGCGATCCTTGAAATATTGAAAAAACAATCCTCATGGCCATTACTCTACAAATTTTGACCGGTTCAGCGGACTGTTCTTTTTCATTGCACCCAATTAGTAGGCTGCTAACTAATAAAACCATATCTCTATTTCCCTCTGACATTGATTTTTGTGTTCGCATTCGTGATATCGTCAACGATTAATAACTTATTAAAAATACTCAAAAACTTGATTCCGCAATGCAAAGTATAACAACCTTGGATGTTACCCATCAGACATTATTTTATGACATTCATGAATCATATACAGAGTGTTTCGGAAGAAATCTGCACTAACTCTATCCTCTCATCAAAATGAATACAAAAGTTCATATTAACATAGCCCAGAAAACGCTTCGTTACAGAAATAAATGTGGCTAAAATTGTCTGAAAATCTCAATCGATTACCTCAATCAATTGGAGCTTTCTTTGAGCTTCATTGAGGTGGCAAATCGAATAGGTTTCATGTGAAAAGAGCTCAAAAATTAAATAAAATATGCTGCGGGTATAGCGGACAAGTATACCTACCGTAACTAGAAAGATATTTCACAAAATATGCAAAATGACTATAAAAACACATTTTTAAATTTTCATGTGTATTACCGGTACCTCAGTGGCGTAACTAAGGGTGAGGATCAGGGAGATAGATCCCCCCAGACACAAAAGAACTTTTGGAATTTTAACAAGTCTTGAGATATATTTTTTGACAAGTGTCAAAAGAGGTGTCTGGAATCGCTAAAAATATATGATTTTAGAGGAAATATTTTTCAAACGAATTTTGGGGGAGTACAGTACCCCCGAACCCCCCTTACAAATGAAATTTTCAAGGAGGCTACAGTACTCTACATTAACCCAATAAGGGGAGGGGGGGGGATCAAAAATAGCAGAGTGAAATAGTTCAAGTAGGCCTTTCAAGATTGTCTACTTAAACAATAAAGTTTTAGCACAAGGACATTTTTTAGCATTTATGAAATGATGCAAAAACAAGATAAAAATCTGGCTCTTCAGACCCAGGGTGCACATACGTTTACCTCAAGGTCTTAGCTACTATTTCCCATCCAGTTGGAATTAGCATCACTATGCACATCTGTGAACACTCTAGCAGGCCCGGTCTGGCCCGGGTGGCTACCTGGCGATAGCCAGGAGCCCCGAGCTAGGGGCCCCCAAAATGGAATAATAAAAAAGATAAGTTTTAAATATTTTTTGTATTTATTGTCTCATTCAAACACACGACTTGTTATATTTACTTGTCCTTACCCAGTAAGGACAGTCTAGAAATACAACATGGCCCAGGTAGAGCACCAAGTATGATCCTCAGGAAGCAGTCACAAAAGTATCTGGGAGTGACAATTGATGCATTTCTGCGCTGGGATAAGCATATTGATGGACTCTGCAAAAAACTGCGAAGAACCATCTATAAATTCAGGATGCTGAGACCAGTTGTCAACTTGGAATGTATGCGGATGGTTTATTGTTCCATTGTGCAGTCACTGCTCATGTATGGAATTGTCGGATAGGGTGGAGCCTGTACTGTACATATCAACCCCCTAAAAACAGTGCAGAAGCTTATAATAAAGATCATCACAAAGAAGCCAACCCGCTACCCCTCAGAGCTTCTGTTTAGTGATTTCAAAGTATTGGATCCCAGACAGCTGTATGCAAAGGAAGTAGCATCTAGGTTGCACAAAGACAAATCTGCCTTCCAGAATAGGAATCACCACCACAACACCAGATACAGGCATCTCCTCATATCAAACAGGGCAGAAAATGCTCTCTATCAAAGACACTACAACCATCTAGCACCAAAAATCTACAAATTAATTCCTGAAAGCATTAAAGCAATAGGACATATAAAAAAATTCAAGCAACAGCTTCATAACTGGCTAATAAATATTGACAGACAGCATATAGAGAGGATTTTTTCATACAATTATTATGATGGAAACTTGTAGTTTTGAAAACTTACCAATCCTTAATCCTATATCCTATTTTTAACTAAACCTCCTTTTTCCTCTGCTAACACCTACTCTAGAACATGGCATGCCATAGTGGGGTAGGATGATTTCCAAAATATATGTTTTATTTATTATATGTACCTTATTACCTGAATATATTTATTGAACCACTTGGTTAAAATTCTTTGTATTGTATATTGAAAATGGAAATAAAATTATTATTTATTTATTTAAATTCCACAATACACGTTGTTTTAAATAATTCATTATTTTAATTGTTTAAAACATTGCTAAAGGCGACGTGCAAGACATGCGAGATCAAAATAAAAATTGTTAAAAGCCGGTTGAGGTCATCTCTTTCTCATTGAACGAGCGATTGAACGAGATCTGTTTACAAACATTGACAAAAATATTGCTATAGATGAGTTGGCTAATTCTAATGATGTACTTGAATTGAAACTACTTAAATAGTCAGGAGGTTCATCAAGGCTAAAAGCAGTATTATTTTTTATTTTAGTATGTAATAAAAATTATTAATAACGATTTATAAATAAAAACATTATGCAAGTTTTTACATGGTCAAGTATTTTGCCTGCGTAATGTGTATGTTTGAACTTCTAGCAATAAACTACATCCTTATAAAAATCTGTCTTGTCTGTGTAATTATTACTGTACGATCAAAAAAGTGTTCAGTACTGCAGGTTTTTTTGGTAAAATAACTTGTAAAAAAGCGGTTATTCTGGGTTTTTTTGGGGGGGGGAGGGCCCGCAGACCACCCTTCCATCTTATTTTATTTTATTTTATTCTATTCGCCCTAACTCCACTGTAAGGGCCCCCAACCTCCCCAGACCGACCTTGCATTCTAGTTCACTGTCCAACCACCAGATCCAACATTCCGTTTGTCACTCCAAAAATAAAGATGGATGACAGTGCAGCCAGCAGATTGACCATGCATCCTGACAGAATTTCTGGTAAGTTGAATATTTCACTCAATCAGGGGCGCACCCAGACTTTTGGTTTGGGGGGGCTTACCCGTCCTACCAGGAAACATTTTGGAGTGGTGGTGGGAGGGGGTGAAATTGGGATTTTTCAGAGCTCTTTTTACAAGATTGTTGCCCGATAAAGTTTGTTGAGGGAGCGGGGATTCATTACTTGACTTTTTAAAGAGTACAGTATTAGTATTAGAGTAGCTATGGGGAAACAAAATGTGTCCATCATGAGTATTTTTTGTACAGAGAGTTTCAAGAGTTCAAAATGATTCCGCCAGACTGCATAAGCAACTTCTCATGAGAGTGAAGAAATTAGAATGAATGTAGGTCCGGAACGCTTTGTTACAGAAATAAAGAGGGCGAAAGATTACAGCTATTCCAGCATCGATTCAGAAATGTCTAATGTCTTCATATAGATCGTGTGAATTAAATTGAATCAATGTAAAGTTATCTGAAACAAGATCTACTATTATAAATTTTTATGATGCCTACACCATTCTCATTCTGAGACTTTTGCGTTGGAAATAAAGTGAACGAAAAATGCCAGTCTGAACGCAAATTGAGATTACCAAATCTTTAAATTGGTGGGATATTTTACAAAAATTCACAAAATGATCATAAAAACACGTTTTTTTATTGTCGGCCTAGTGGCCAATTCAATTGCCAATGAACCAAACATTTTGTACAATTTCTCCTTCAAAACTTGCCAAATCATTTTTTGAAATGAGATATGAATGTACTCAATAGTCAAGAACGGTCCCAAAGTTTATAAAGTCGAGTTTTATTGAATCAAAGCATACTGATTTTGCACAGATGCTTTCCACTCGCTTTTCTGTAAACTCTGTATTCTGTAAACTCTTCTGTAAACTCTGGGTGTTTTGTTCACAATCAATAACCAAGCTCAAACCCTTCAATCTCAAAAAGGCCTTCTTTTGGCCGTTTTTGCGTATTTCATAATTATAATAACTCAATAGTCGCAGTAGTTAATGTTTTATGTGATTTTACAGTTCATTTCACAACAAATGCTGCATTCAATTCACCACCTAAATGATGGCTTTAGAAGCCTAAAGTTATCTGAATGAGTTCTAATTTATTGATCTCTTATTGAAAAAGATAGCTTCACTCTTCTGCTATATTTATTTCTTTATTGAAGCGTTTTCAACGGAATAAGCTTTTGCAAACTTATTGAAATTTTTTCGGAAAAACCTGGAAACCTTTTTTAGGAAATTGCTAGCCGTGAGCCGTAACAGGTACCTTTTCAGTCAGATAAGATAAGCTGCAAATTCCTAGGGTAAGGATGACCGAATGGACTGGCCACCAAAGAAGAGGTTCTCAGCTATAAAATCACTTGCCGATGACTCTGAACTTACCTAAAACTGTGGGCCCACGCACAGGTCTCAGAACTATCTGGGCTTCACTTTCCGAAAGAAATTACATTATTACCGTAACGTTAAATGTATTACAGGTTTAGGAGGTTCTAGAGACTAGAGGTCCTGTACCTATTGGTTAAATGATTGCCATATTGATATGAGTAAAACGAATTATTTTTATTACCTTTACCCAGCCGCCTAGTCGAATTTAATTCTGCAAACTCTATTTCCACCTATGGTAGTCACTCATAGCATTCCTTTTATAGTATAACGATATTGTTAATTGTTATAAAGACTATCCTAACAAGTTTGAAATGTACAGCCTATAGAGTCCATGTGACCGATCACCGATGTGACACAGTCAATTCGGTTGAAAATTATCAATTATTAACATTTTGATAAGGATTTCAGGACCTGAGGGAAAGGCTTGAGCCCCAAAGCCCCCCCCCCCCCCATGTCAAGCCACTATCTATGAACATTATTCTACTTAAAAAGTGTGAATACATGACATGTACAAACACTAATCAGCCTGCAGCACATACTCTCTATAGTAAATTTTCTAGAAAATTATCTACAATTTTTTCAGGAGCTCGGGTTCTTGGGGGGGGCTTAAGCCCCCCCCCCTGGGTGCGCCACTGCACTCTATATATATAAAAATGAATATCTGTCTGTATGTATGTATGTATGTATGTATGTATGTTCCCTATAGACTTCAAAACTACTTGACAAATCGGCATGAAACTTTGGGAATATGTTGTGTGAATATTGGGGATGGTTTCTGACCATAAATGTTAATAGGGGAGCTAATAATTATTATTAATTAATCAATTTTATAGACCTAACCTACTGAACTTGCCGGCCAAACAGCTTAAAGGAACAGCTGATAGAAGTCAACAGTTTTTAATCATATGGCAGACCCCTTAGCGGCGTTATTTACGCTGTCTTTGAACAGCAAAATACATTGCAATGCATGTGGGCTACCGTACAGTCGGAGCCTTGCAGTATGTAGGAAACATACGACTGGGTATGATGAAAAATTAATGTAATTATGCCATGTTGATGATATCTGTTAACCAATGCAGCTAGAAATTTGAAATGCAGCCTCAGCGGGAGGTGGCGAATAATAAAATCAAAAACCTAGCTTCTACCATTATAGTCGTAGGAGATTTAAATTTGAAATGTTTCTTCATTCAGAGGTGGTGATTAAGAAAACAAAGAAGCCTCTATTATCAGCTGGAAGAGCCCTAGGACTAACTTCTTTCCTAATTATAAATAAATAAATAAATAATTTGAAATGTAACCTCAGCGGGAGGTGGCGAATAATAAAATCAAGGAGAATTTTTATGAGAACGCAGCAATGCGCGTTGGGCCAGCTAGTTATCAATATTTTGCAATGAATAAGGTATCAAATTCAAGATAAAGATCAGTAGAATGTAATAATGAGTGTAGAATTCGACTAAAAAAGGATGCAATACCACATGCTAGTTCAGCAAGACGCATTCCACTTAAAATTCAGGATAAATTTAAAGATAACTTGATGATTTGATAGCCAGAAATATTATTGAAAAAGTTGATGAGCCCATTGAATGGGTTTCAAATGTGGTGATAGTTGAAAAACCAGATAGATCTTTAAGGATTTGTATAGATCCTGTACATCTAAACAAATACATAGTGAGAGAAAGAGTCACTATTCCTACAATAAAAGATATCCATCCTCGCTTAGCAAATAAACAGTACTATAGTGTTCTCGATATAAAAGATGGATTCTATCACATACTTCTTGATGAGCAATCTGCAAGTTATTGTAACTTCAGTACCGTATTTGGAACATATAGATTTTTACGTCCCCCTTTTGGTCTATGCAACTTACCAGAACTATTTCACAAATGTGTGTCCAAGTATTTTGAGGATATTCCAGGAGTGGTGGTTTATTTTGACGACATTTGCATTGCCTCAAACAGTAAAAATGAACATGACAAGACATTAAAACAAGATTTAGAACGAGCAAGAATGTTAAATATCAAATTTAATTTCAATAAATTTCAATATTGCGTGCCCGAAGTGAAATACGGTATCTAGGAATGGTTTTTAATAAATCAGGAATGCTGCCTGATCAAGAAAAAATAAAAGTTATTAATGCTCTGCCTGACCCCACAAATAAGACTGAACTACAGCGATTATTGGGGATGGTTAATTATCTGAGGATATTCATACCCAATATGTCACAAACCGTTTCACCACTAAGAGAGTTGTTGAAGAAGGACTGTCCTTGGTGTTGGACAGAGGTTCATGTAAATGCAGTAAACTCTATTAAAAAAATTCTTGCCAGTGACAAGGTTATTGCTCCCTTTGATCATAAGGTTCCAGTTCTGATTCAGTGTGATGCATCACAAGACGCCTTGGATGATGTTTATTACAAAATAACAAACCAATTTATTTTTCCTTGCGGTCAAGGAATTCTACTTCTGAGTGTGAGTATGCTCAAATAGAGAAGGAACTTCTAGCTATCGTATTTGCTTGTAACAAATTCCATAATTATATTTATGGTCATGATGAAATAACTATACATACTGATCACATGCCGTTAGCATCAGTCATGAATAAGCCAATAAATATGATAAAAAACAACAGGATACGTCGATTGAGATTGAAGGTGCGGTGTTAGAACTGAAGAAAAAAATGATTTGAGCATGATGGATATGGTCCATCAGCTGATGTTCGAAAGATTCTTAAGAACAAAATTACCGTATCCTCAAGATCGACTAAAACTCCATTCAGTGCCATAAGAAGTTATACAAGTACAAATGAAAAATAACCAGATCAAACAAAAAAAAACAATATGACAGGCAGTCCCGAAAAAGAGTAATTACCTTTGAAGAAGATCAACAAGTTTATATTCAAGATGATAAAACAAAATATTGGGAGCCTGGTACAGTTCTTGATACTGTTGATGCCCCACGTTCATATTTAGTTAAAACACATAGCGGAAGAGTATTGAGAAGAAACGAACGTTTCCTACGGAAAAGAAAGTAGGCTTTTTCAGCATTACAAATTATTTGACAAAAGAGGGAGATGTTTGGATGTCATGATCACATGGTCACAAACACATGACATTTTTAATATTCACGTTGCCATGCTACTTGTTATTCAGTTTTAGTTTTTGATTCTGTACCTTCAATAAATGGCCACCTATAATTCAGTGATTGTATATTTATTTGAAAGTGAGTATTTAAACAATAACTAGGTTTTTGTTTGAATAAGCTACTATTGTGACTCACCAAGTGATAATCTCCTCGGCTTCTTGTATTATAATCATGTACATCAAGATTTTGGTTAATATCATTCGTTTTTACATATAAAGTAGCTTCATACACATATAAGCAGGGTACAGTTAGGAGACCAGTCTCTTGAACAACGGCCTATATGAATCTAATCTATTTACTCTTTCCATACACCTAACCGCTTTCTTTTGGATCTTTAACACCCTATCAAGATTTTGTTTTGATGAATTACCCCATACTAAGATAGCATACCTAATATGTGACAGCAAGAGCCCGTGGTAAGCTGTAAAAAGTAACTTTTTGTCATTCAATTTAGCGAGCTGTCACAGGACAAATACCCCAGATGAAATTTTACTACATATTTTCTCAATGTATGGAGCCCAGGTCAATCGTCTATCCAACAAAACTCCTAGAAATGCAATTTTTTCTTCCTGGTCTAATTGATTATCGTCGTTTACAAACACGTTTATAGCCCTATCTTCATTTAAATTATGTTTGTTTTTGAATTGAAGGTATTGGCATTTTTTACTATTTATAGTTAATTTCAACTGATTTAAAAATTGGACAATGGACTGCACACCTATATGGGCACTTATTTCTAAATTATCTAGAATGGAATTGCTGAAAATGAGTGATGTATCATCAGCAAATAAGAGGGCTCTACCAATAATTAATTCTTTAGGTAAATGGTTGACATATAACAAAAAAAGCAATGGACCTAGTGACCCCTGAGGCACTCCAGCTTGCACCTCTAATTTATTAGATTTATTCTTTAATATACTATTACCAACTACTGTAAGTTAGTTCTACACATTGTTTTCTGCCAATAAGATATGATTCAAACCATTTCAGTTCAACCCCATTTACGCCTACATTTTGCAGTATTTCCAATAATGTTCTATGATTAACACAATCAAATGCCTTTGACAGATCTAAGAAGATTGCAGTAGCTTTATCACCTGAATCTATTAGTTTTTCAACTAGAGAAACTATGGCTGTCTTTGTTGATCTCCCTTTCTGGAAGCCATGCTGTTCATCACAGATAAAGTTAGCTTCTTGAAGGTGCAGAATGTATCCTACAAGTGGCTTGAAACCGATTATCTTATATCTATATCTTAAACCGATTATCTTACCGTCACAGCCGGTTCTCACACTCATACCATTAGTTTGTGTTGTTCAATAACTTTTCAGTTCTTCTGGATTTACAAGGGAATTCTTCTTGGCTGCAGTCCCATATATTCCCCACGAAGCAACTGACCAAGAGAATCAATAGTCAATATGAAAGGAACGTTAGGTTTGGGTTTGGTACAGATATCGAAGTTATAATATATCTCCTTATATATCCTTCTTCTTCCTTTCAAAGGAATTTACACAAAAGGACAGATGGACAATGGCACAATTTTAATAAGATTCCGTCAGGTCCTAAACATCAGGCATGGGCTGATTCACAAGAAAATCCGTTAACAAAAACAGATATCAAGCAAAAGTGGAATTATAAAAGCTAGCTGCAGACTGAGAAATGACTGAACAAGGAAGTCACGATGATATTTCTCTTTTTTGGTCACAACTGTCTGACATTGATCATTTCACTCCATTCTCTTGATGAACAGAACATAGTAAAATTCAAAACAAGTTTGAACATCATTGAATAGAAACTATTTAAACAGAACTTTAGAAATTACAACTTTAGAAGTCTTAATATATTCACACCAGCCAATTAAATGAGCAGTATAATTACCCATTAGGCAAGGAACCATGGCTAACACAACTGAAATAAAAAATCCCTCTCCTTTTTATCAGGTTTCTTTTACTGTATACCATGTCTCACTGTATACCACTCTCCCCTATTCTTGGTCACAATGCTCAATGTAGCATTCATGAAATGAGAATTACATGAAAAATATGTAAAAAAACTTTAGCAATTTCTGTTGAAATTGCTTCAGAATTTTCTATTATCAGAAATATCATAAGTCTACGCATATTTACCATATTATTACGAATATAAATATCACAAATGTATTTATGCAACATATATACACTGCAAAACCATACATGATGATTGGGTTCTATGAAATTCATTGCCCATGCGAAAATTTGTATTTTTAACAGAATATACCATATTTATAGAGTACAAATTGATATTAATTTTATTCAATTTCATTAAAAAATAGATGCTCTTCTATTTTACATAGCATAGATATCAACTGTATTACCACTTTTACAATTATTGTAATATAGGATGATTAGAACGGAAATGTTTATATTTAATTCTTCAACTCAATGTCTAAACATTATTAATAATCATTATACAGTGCATTTTATAGTTATCGGCTAAACTTTCCTGATGTGGGTCAGAATGCAGGTAATATATTGCCAGTTGATTTCATAATGGGGAACATAATCTAATTTCATTTCAATCCAAGTTAATAGAAACGTCTTTCCAGTGAATTTGAATCTGGTTGAGTACCAAAACTTCGGTACTCAATATTATAAAACTCGTCCTTATTTGCTACGATTTCAAGCAAATATGATTATTGGAAAGTGCCCGGGTTCGCAAAAAATAATCGGTTGCAGTTTCAACTAAACTTTATTTTGATTCGATAATATCTATAGATTGAAATTCTTCTAGCATAAAGCACAGATAAGCGAAAACATGTATGAAAAATATTCAACCTATAAAAAACAAATGAATAAAAAGTGCTTCACACTAAATAGTGGAACATCAATATAATAGAAACTCAATAGAGCAGTACTCATTGTTAAATAATGAAACTTAATCTACCATATCAAGAGGTGGGCTACCATCATATTCTAAAATTACACATTGCTCAAAGAATATTATTTTATAAGGCTTTTACAAATTATGAATAAAGTTACATTTTGCAAATTTTACTTTCCAAGTAGACTAATTGATTTTTAATTGTGTCCCAAAAGACACATCAATGATCTTTTCAAAATACATAGCTCAATATAAACTACATCCAAATTTTATCTAAGTGGTTACATGATCAATATAATATACGACTATCAAAAAGATCTTCTAGTGAAACCATATCAGCTTGATAACTCATGATGAAAATTGTATATTTAATGATGCTATTTGATATCCTTTCAAATATGGTAACAATGATACTCTTGCGGCTGTCTTAAAAGCCACTTTCAAAGTTTGGTTTAAAAATTTCAAAGCAAATGTGACTAATATTCAATTATGATTGAGTTCGGAAAATTTTCAAAATCCACAAAACGTAACGGCACACCGATAGTCCTCCTAATTTTCACATTCTCTTTTCTAGTAAACACACCTGCAACCTAAAGGTTGAGAAAAATTCATTCACTTTCTTACCACTCTTTGTGATGAGTTTCATTTAAGGCTGTGCGCAGGGTTTTTGGTCATAATTTTTTTCAAAGTTCATTGTATTGGATATTATCAAGGTATTGAAATGTTAAATAGTGCCATGAGAAATTATTTTTTTATTATTATTATTTTATGGAATATTGGAGTTTAAAGTTGAAATTTTTCGGTTTTGGGGGGCAATTGAACTCACCTACGAGTTATATTAAACATTTGATATTTTTTTATAACTGAAAGACACCTTGGGGGAAAAGAAGAACACATTTTTTATTTCAATTTAACGATTGTTTCTTCAAAATAATTTTTTGAAAAACTGAAATTTGTTGCAGGTTTAAAAAAAGAGAGAAATCTAATAATTAGTCTTAAAACTTAAGACTAATTATCGTTTGAACTAATTATTGTTAAACTTAAGACTAATTATCAAAAAATTATTCCTCAATATGTCTTTCATTTTAAAAAAAATATCAAGTTTAAAATAACTTGTACAGAGAGATCAATTGCCCCCAAAAACCATAAAATTTCAACTCTGAATTCCCATATTCCATAAAATATTTGACGAAAAAAATAATTTCTCATGACAATAGTCAACGTTTTAATATCTTAATAATATCCAATACAATAAACTTCGAAAAGAAATTATGACCAAAAACCCTGCGCACAGCCTTAAGCTTATAATTTCCAATAATACCATGGTGATACTTGAACAAACCTTTTGTCTGGCAATAAATATGTGCTGATATTATTAGATGGAAATAACTGATCGAGAATGTGAAAATGGGGAGGACTTATCACACCCCGTGTCCCCACACTTGATAGCAAAACATGATCCATTATCACTTACTATTATTATTGTAGCACACATTTCCCAATACATACAGTGTATAAAATACATCATATTGTATCACAATAATATATACAAAATAGGCACTATAAAAATAAATTACCAGGATCATGAATAAATCAATGTGTGGGAAATATTTAAAAAATGCAATATAGTATAGAGAACCTCTTAAAATGTAATGAAAGGAAAACTAAGAAGCCACATGAAATTCAACTTCTATTAAAGTATGATAGACACCAAGACAACCTCAAATTACAATAAGAGAAAAAAATACAAAACAATAATTCAAGCACAAACCTATTTTTCTACTTTTACTGAATATAAAATTTACTGATAATATCACAAAAGGTACTTTCAAGTAACGGCTCTAATATTACGAAATCATTCTTGTATCCAGTACCTCAGGAACTCATTTTGTTTCAAATTCTTCAAGTTTGAAATATTCAATTTTTTCGGTAATCCATGAAAATGGGCAATAATATAATATTAAATAGAATACTAAATGTTTAATTCTATTTCAATTTAATGATTTGCCAATAAGGTGCAATTCATGAAAATTATTGGTTTATTCAAAATTTATTGTTTTATTCAAATTGTATTGGTTTATTCAAAAATTAATAAGGTTTAATCAAAAATTAATAAGGCTTATTCAAAATTATTGATTATGAAAGTACGTATAATTTGCGCTGTAATAAAAAACGATTCAACCAAATTTCAAGCAATACTACTAAGTTGAATTTTGTTTCTGATAATTGAATGCAGCTCTATATAGCTTCAGTCAAACAGAGTCAAGTCTGTTGAGCCGATTTCCAGTCGTAATGACAAACAGCGAGAACACTAATATTTAAAATGAACAAGATCTTTCCAAAATGCCAACAATGCCGTAAGTAGCCAACGATAACAACTTGACAACAAAAAACTTAGCGGCAGACCAGTGATTATCACGATGAATTACAGTCTAATATTGTTGATAAAAAATCCCTGGCTTTGATGAAATGTGTTGAGGTACAGTGTCCCTCTAACCAGACTCAGCTGTCTGCTGCTCATCATTTTGGCTCAGCTTCTCCTTGTTCTGACGAACCATCTCTGCGCGGCGCTCCTGTAAAATCAAATTTCAAAAATTAAATTCAAGAAAACCGAAGGAAGACAAATTTTTTTGTGTATTATTTGATTAGTGCAGTCTGAAAATACGCAGAATTTGACCAGAAAATTTAGCAGATCTGTTCATCCAACAGTTTACTATAAATATTAGACTAGATATTTGATAAAATGAAAATTTAAAAAAATCTGGTTTAACAAAAGTGTGCGCCGGAAGCACAAATTCATGAAGCACTTCCACTTCGTGAAAAAAAGTGAGTTCTAAGCATGAATGTATTGTAATGTATCATGTAATGTAATGGTCTACATTTCAGACCATAAATATCTAGACAGAATCAATTTTAAGAAGTTAGAAATTAACATGTGCTCAAGGCCAGGGAGATGGCAATAAACAGAAGTATTTTCAATAACAAATACCTTCAACATTTTTTCCTGAAGGGCTGAGATCGCAAGCTCTCAGTTTAAGGAATATTTGTTTCTTCTTCAAAAAGTTTAATTTACAAAGCATATATCTTCATACGATAAATGGATAAATCAAATCAAATCGCAAATTTGATTTGATTGAATAAAGATCAAACATTAGTGAACAACCTTTATGGAGTTACAAGAAATCGCATTCTACATACTCACTGAAAGGTTGGCAGGTGAGATCCGTGCACTTCATATGAAATTGAAATTTCTAGTTCACATTTGACATAACCTAAAATCGGGATTTTTTAGTTGAAAATTTGTAAAGAAAGCAGTAGTGGGTCTTAAACCTGTTGCATCTTTGCTTGATAGTGTTTCATGTAATCTATATAATAAGACACATTAGGTGTTTGTATAATGTGTGAGTGTTTGTGTTACGGATTTCACAAAAACGGCAAAGAATTGGAACACTAAATTTGACACAAAGCTTCGTCTAAACTCAATGCCCGAAGCTCCTCGAATACAGATTTTTTATTTTCCTTTTACTTTTCAATATTAATGTTCAAATTTCACTTATGGGCACTATTGCTGTTTCAAAATGTGTTGCAGGTAGCTCATAGAACAGCTGATAACATACGTCACTATAGTGATAATATAGATGATACGCCGATATGACTTAAGCCAAAGGAACAGATTAATATGCTGTATCAATATTACAGCTGCTAATTCAATCAATTACCATGGGAAATAAAATCCAGTGAAAATGCAAGATGCTTCTTGAATCTTTTGAGAAGTTGGCTAGTGTCTTCTGAAGACTTGAGTTTTCTTGATGCCTCACTAACATTATGTATGTTGACTAAATTTTTTCAATCAATGTCCAGTTAAGGGTTATGTGAAAGGATAAAAATATTTTTTTCAAGTTGAATGGTTTTTTCTGTAATTCAGGGTTTTATAAATCAATGTATTTAAATTTGCCTTTTGTATAATACGTTTATCTTATCTCCTTGCCATTATTTTCTTATTGCATTACTGTCTCAGCTGTCTGGAGCAAAGTGTTGTTGTTTGTAATGTTTTATGATGATTTATTTTTACTTGTGCAGGCGTCATAGAGTGCGAGTGTTTTTGTAAGTGCTGGACTCAAATTTCATTTATAATTTTATTTTGTAATTATTTTTTAAATTTCAAGTTGACCACGAATACTGGAAAATGTGGTCAATTCCAATTCCTGTATATTATTTGAAAAATATTTTGTTCTGCTTGTTCTGCTTTGAAGGAATAAATTTCATTATTTCAATTAAACAACGTCATGTGAACTTACTTATTGTGTGTATTGAGCGTTTCCTGCAATACATTAATCTAAAGAACTAAACACAAAACTATGCAGGCGGTAGAGCTGCAAAGTTGCTAAAAAGGTTGTTTAATTATAAAAACACTAAAAATTCACATCATCAGTACGAAAATAAAAGTTTATTTGTGAACTTCTCTTTACAAACAGTTGAAAACTGTTTTGCTAGCAACACTGCAATTTCACACACCGTTTCCAATTTTGTAATTTTGTGACCGCTACCATACATCTATGTTTTGTGACATCTACCAGAAAAGAGAATCTCCAAACTGTATTCCCGGGCAAGACCATGTAAAATGCTAGTAAATAAATAAATACATTAATAACAGTGCTCAAGAATATTGCTTTGTTGTGCCACCTTGACTGGTAATTTTTAATATTGGGCTCATAGAAAACTTACATTTTTTTATCAATATTCATATTGATAAAAAATATTCATATTGATGTGATCAACATGAATATTGACTGATCATACGATTTTCATCTCCATAGTTATTGTTCGACTGTCTCTTATTGAATGGACGTCAGGATAGATTTATACTGTTTCCTTGTATCTAAGAATGGAATTGCTTAATTTACAACGTTACAATTTCTTCATCCCCCTTTGCTCCCTTTTCAATAGCATCTTTTCTATACTTACATCCAGTATTAAGCCACACGTAATACAGTAGCTTTTATGCATTAACGATAACATTATGATGCACAATATTAATCTCAAATATTTAATATCATGAAAATTGTTCCATGATAAGAATCATAACATTATAAGAATACTCTGTCACCTGAGATATTATATTCACCATTCCGAAGAGGACAAAATGGATTGTGCACACTGAATCGAGAAAATTACATGAGTCTGAGAATCAACCTTAGAGCCATGTCATTTATTGTGTATAAAATGCATCTTTTATTACTAATAATTTTTGCATCTTTTAAATTAATATAAAAATAGAAAATATACACATTTATGAATAATAAAATTAGTAATAGATGTAAATATATATTTAAATAAGCCATCATTTTACATGATAAACATTTAACATTTATTGATTAGCTGCTGAGTGCCCAAATACGTGTGCTATAGATTTGTTTGAGCTGATGTTTGAATCGGTTATAACGTTTTTTTGTGGCTATGTATTATATGGTGTTGAGTTCATTATGGTAATCATGGGTATGTTGATGAGTCCTTAAACCATGAATGGAGCGGCGTGCTTGTGTTAGGTTGGATGGTTGGCGTGATTATGTACTATCATATCTGCTGAGGAGTGTTTTTTGTATATTTTGAAAGTGTGGTGACGATTTGTTATGGTTATTAAAGATTGTGAGGCCGAAATAGTTGAGTGAACTATAATTTTGTTTCCAGGGTGAAGGTGAAATCGTAATGGATTTAGTTGATGAGTGAAAAATGTGTGAACTTGTCTGGCGTGAACTTTTTACAGTAAAATGATGTCATCTACGTATAAGAACCAGTAGATTTTTCGAAATGTGGATTTTTGAGAAGAATGCGGGAATGTTCAATGTTGTAGATGAAGATTTCGGCTAGGATGGGTGAAATGTGGAAAACTTCACCAAAACTACTTCGCCAAAGAAATATTAATATAATTTTCCTTCATCTTCAATGTCATTTGCATTTCCCTTGACGCAACAGAGAGGGCACTTAACACCTCTCCCAGACACAATAGAGAGCAACGATTATAGCCTACCTACAACTTTTCTACCCTACCTCAACACTGATGCTGAAATAATCCAAGGTTTGATGGATCTCGACTTACAGTACTTAGAAGAACTATTTTGAAGCAGGCATTATTCTGGGTTGAAAGTGCATAACGTCTTACTTGTGGTACTTCAAGCATTAAGTTATTATGTGCAGTAAAAATAAATCGAAATACTATAATAAAGACTAATTTCATCAAGATTAAAAACCAAATCAGTCCAAGTTATAACTAGCCAGAATAGATTTTCCAGCTGAAATGACAACATTAAATTCTTGCTATTCGCATATTTAAAAGAATTTGTAATTAAGCAATCATAACATTACATGAACTAAGAACATGAACTATGTCTAAGAACAGGTGGAATATTGCAATAGCATTATTACTTTGTAATTTTCATTCTTGGTGTACCTTATCTAAATAAAGCACTCTACAATCTTATTGTATAATATTCGAATTAATTCAAGTATCCTAGCCTACTAATGTTATTTAAATTCATTGATTAAAATCTGTGATGCTGCGTTTTCTGTTTTCTAAAATACTCAGTATGCATCCAAATAAATTCAACACAACACTATTCAAAGAAATAATTACAATAGGAAACAAAAATAGGAAATAAAGACTTCCCATAAACAATTTAAAAAATATATATATATTTATTCGAGAATCAGCTTAATTCCTTAGCCTACCTGTAGGCCTACTACTTTTAGCGGTTCAAAAACAAACAAACTAATTGTTCAAAGTAGCACTCAGGTAAGAAATAGAAATAGGCCTAATGTGATATATAAATTCAATTTTCTTACAAAATTCATTATGATCAGTCATTATTTCTACTTTTCGTTTCCAGTTTACTGCTGTAAATAATGTTGTTCGTGTTGACTTTTATTATTAAGCTTTACAAACTTTATAAAACAAAAAACCGCATCATCACAAAGTTCAGTATAATCATAAAGCGTAGTGAATTACTTTTTCCGATGACACATGAGCCTGTGACTTGTAAGTGGACAATGAGGTGAATGATGACGCATATGCCAGGCTGAACGAAAATCCAATGTAAATAAAGAAACAATGTGAGGAAATTACAGATAATGAAGAGAATTGCGAGCATGGGCAATGTACTAGTTTGCGTACCTGTGACTTGAGTTTTTCACGTTGTTCAATTTCGAGCTGGGTACGTCGAGTGCTGGCCAACTGCAGTTTATTTTGGATTTGTGACTCCAAAGCCTGCACTTTTTCCTGTTGGCTTGCTTTTACCTTCTTTACCAGATCAACCTGAGTGCAGCCAATCATAATGTGCAAAATGTAAAAACAATCAAAGCCATGCTAAAGCAATAATTCATTATATAATCATAATAAAACGCAACTACCCGACAACAAACAACTATTCATAGCTAGAAAAGAAGCTACAAAAGTGGAAATAAACACTGAATAACATTCTCGGCTTGCTTTACTATGAGAATCTAACAATTTCAATTTGTTCATACTATTGATTGTTTTTAAATCAATAAGAATAATATAAGTATTCAAGTACGGTAGCAGTAAGTCTCACTGGATTAAACATCACTTTCAACGATACTGAAGACCTATGGAATTGAAATTACGTAAAAGGAGCATTGTAGGGGTAAAATCCTTTAGTTCTCTACCCTTTTTGTATGTATAAATTAATATAAAAATCTTTCAAATTGGAACTACTGAACAGTTTTTATTATAATACTTTCCCAAACAATACAGTTAATATGATTGAAGATTAATTATTTGAGCAAGAAAAGATCATTTCTCCAAAATAAAAAATATGAAGAGGAAGATCAAAGTTGTTAATCTCAATACACTTTTCAGAAATTCAAAAATCTGAACATTATGCAGGGGAAAATAGATCCAAAATTATAGGCAGTCCTACTTCATTTAATAAACTGTCCTTATAGTTATTTAATGAACAACAAATAGCTATAAATTTGAAATAAGCATGCTCGACAACCGACAATCTTTTGGCAGCCAGTTATAATAAGTTCAACTACTAATGCACTATATAAATGTAGATGAATGAGCCCTGTTGATCATTCAATTTTTCAGGTCATCTGATGATACTTGATCTGATCTGATGATTGATTCAATATCATCGATACAAGTGGATATTCATCATAATTAATTAGCGACTAATTAATTTTTCAAAAAAGTGTTTCTCAGGTCACTTTTGTTCAGCTTCATATCAGCAATAAATATAAGTAATATTTCAATTTTCATTCATTTTTCCGCGTTTTATATTAATCATATATTCCGCAAACACTTAACTTGGATCAGTCATATAAGATTTGTGAATTAATAATAAGATCAATTTGTTGTACAAAGCTATCAATTTTACACACGGGAATGATGCTACGAGTCTAAGGTGTTAATCGATTTGTAATCTAACATTCATTTATTTAATAAATTTTTGTTTTGAAAATTTGGAACAAGCTAAAATGTAAACATTATTTCTTTAGGATATAAAAGTCTCATTTGAGACGAATTTTCCAGGGTGCAAGGATACCGAATTCTTACCATGGTCACTGTCTACTACACTCAGCCTGAATGTTTGTAATTGGCTTTAATGTAGTGTCTAGTTTGTTTGAAAATATTGAACTCCAATCATTTACACAATATAATTTCCTAAAAGAAAATTACTTGACAATCCAGTGTTCTTCACAAAAAAAAACTATAATTTAAGCTATAAGTGATTTTCGACGTCAACATAATAAGAAATGGACTATAGAGCCCTAAAAATATGCTGTATTACAGACCCTAGATAAATTTTTAAATTGAGGGCCATTCATGTTAGTCATTTCAATTTAATCCTGAGAAATTATAATTATAAAATACTATTAACCTCAGGGATATTGCCAGAAACTGTTGGTTGAAATGGGGTAGTACAGATGACTTACATGTTCCTTGATCCTCTCAACCATTTTCTTCATGTTTTCGTCACGTTGAGCGGCTGCACTCTTCATCTTTTCATTCACAGCCATCTCTATTTCGAGCGTTTGCTGTTCGAGGGATTGTCTAGTTTTTTCCACTCCTTCCAACTGAAGCAATTATGTGCAGGAAATTTCAAACAAAACCAAGTGCAAAATTATTTAAAAAAATTAAAATGAAATAGAATGAATGGATGAAATGAGATAAATACTTACTGGTTTTAAGATGGAGGAAATAGACGACCTATGAATATTTAGACTATTTAAAAACAGAAAGATACAAAAAAAATAAAAGGGGAAATATCAATTGGTAATAAGGATTTAAAAAAACTTTCTAATACTAAAAGGGCGCAATCAATACATTGTACTATAATCATTCATGAACGCACCGTTAAATGTTGGTGGAAATCTCACCTTTGTTGACGTATTACCTTTTCAGTCCATCCAAACTGAAGACCCTATGCTCTATCATTTGTGCAGCTCCTCTAGCTAGAATCCATACAAGTAGATCTGCTGTACGCTCTAGTTTTATGTCAATTACTATAAGTAGTTTAGACGGGCCCCAAAACGCTTGTCTAGTACAACATCAACCAAAATTCTACAAATAAGTTGTCTAGTTCACACTAGATAGCTACAGCCAAATTAACGACGAATGTAGGGTAAACGAGAAATGTAGAGTTTGGGTGAAACTACTTCAACGATAACGTTTTTGCTAGTCTGAACACTCCGCCTTGAAAAAAAAAGGATGAATACATGCATAGAGCAAAATGAGACATGGAGTGGTCAGGTTAGCATTAGCGTTAATATAGTTTTACTCAAACTCTCATATTTTCGTGCTGATGCCCGAATGAGTCCGAGACTTGTGTGTGGGTAAAGGGTGAATGATAATGAAGAATAGTGGACCTACAGCTCAAGGTGGGCTCCGAATGCCAGGTAAGTGATAATAAAGGTTCATCTTGTTACCTTTATACTAATAATTATGCTAAGATCTTTTTACTCTTTTCACGTGAAACTTACCATAATTATTTTCTGAATAAAACTATGATATACAAGATACAAGAATAAGTTTATTCTATAAAAATAGTTTGAATAAACTTAGTTCGCAACTAATTCTCACCACATTTATAATGTTTCAGGTTTCATGTTCTTCACGTTTTCCAAAAGCCACTTATTTCATACTTTAGGAACATTTGCTGGAGAACGGTTGTAGATATTGAGCTGGAATTTTTAGGGTAGCTTTCTCTGGTGAGTCTTTGAACATGTATGTACTGCATACAGTATAACTCATAAATTTATTGAAATTTCATGTCAGAATTATCCTAGAAAATATGCAGTTTGAAGAGGGACAAAACAATTTGTTTGCAATCATAATTACTAGTACTTACATGATCTTTCAATTTTGACTTCAGGTCAGTAATATAGGCTTCCCGCTTTCCTATGTGGGTTTCCATTTTTTGATCTAAAGCTTCCTTGGTCTGGTTGATGAACACATTGGTTTGCTCGTCCTTCTTCTTCGAGGCCTCTTCAATTTTGGACAGTTTGGCAGCCAATGTAGCCATTTTGTTTGCTTCAAGAGACTGAAAAAATATTAGAATATAATTTGGTTTCAATATTTGAAACAAGTTAATCAAGGAAATTGGAAACTATATAATATAATCAATAGAAGATTCAATTTGTTTTTTATAGAGCTCCGCTAAGGAGCTATTCAACATTAAATAGAATAGAATTCTCTAGATAAATTGTGCCGTAAGATGCATAAAAATCACAGATCCATTTCATCATATCAATATAATAACAAGCAATAAATATCACCATAAATCTCTTCCACCACTGATACAATTTTCAAGTGTACAAGTGCCATTCTTGATCTTCATAAATCTAAGAGTTTTCAATCCTGAGAATGATATTCAAATTATGAATATTCCCAATGAGAGGAGTTTGGCATTAATTTTTGTCTTTGGCGTTGGCATGTAGATCTGTAGAAATAATTATGTTTCTATAAAAGAAAAATCATTATGCCAGGAAATAACCAGTGATTCGTTGTTCGCTAGTCGCTAGTTGCTCGTTGTACAGTTGTAAGTTTTACATTGTCATATGCCCCCTCCTCTGGTAGGAAAGCGACTTTCATTTTCTACATTGAACATAATGACAGTTCCTTCCAGGATTTTGAAAAATTTCACATTACTTTAAAATGAGTTCAGTGTTGTCTTTTCAGTTGGAATCAACATTCCATTCCCCTCCCCCCCCCCCCCCCCCCCCCCTGAAAAAAACTCCTTTCTAGAAAAGCATGCTCCTGAGATAATTGTATTTTGATCTAATTGCTTCATTGACTGATGATTTATGATGAAACATAAATACCAAATTCACATTGCGATTGGTCATACCAAAAACATTCTTTACTATTGGTTTGTTTAGAGCTTGAGGAAAGAACAAGAAATACTAAATAAATCTAGTCATTTACAAAAATTTCAACAGTTTCTGTGTTATGTATTACGTTTTTTATATTTGAGTTTTAATCTGTCTTATTTTATATTCTGTGAAATAGCCTATACAATCAAGATACACAAGGAGCATGCTGGCGCATATCTAAGGAGCTCCTGTGTGTTGGTATATGGAATATTACAGATTGTCCTCTGTTTTCTGAATAAGGATTTGGTCATCTGCAAATAAAAGTGTATTTATAGAACACCCTCGACCAAGCATTATTCCCGCATTTACCTTCTTCTTCCATCCTTTTAAAACTTCATCTACATACAAATTAAACAGGGTTGGGAAGAGGCTACACCCTTGTCTCAATTCTTTATTGATTAAAATCTCTCCTGAAAGTCCTTTAGGTGTTTGAATCACTATTGCTGATGAGAAATATAGGCTTTTTATTACTTCAATAATTTATTTTCTGAATTCAAATGTCTCATGATTTTGTAAGCACATGTCTGTCATCCTTATAAGTCACTATCTATTCGGCTAACAAATATCTCACAGCGTCTCTACAAATTCTATGCACTGCCACTTTTGCTAAATTTCTTCTTCGCCTGTATTCTCTTCTATTCTCATCTGACGGATTTTGTAAATACGTCAAATATGACTTGTTTTGCAGCCACAGCTTCTTCAATTTTTGTTCCATATTTTCATACTTCTCAGTTTCCTGTACTTGTTACAAGTGCCCAATGCTTCCTCCGCTGCTTTGATCATTGCAGATTTTATATTATTCCACTCTTCATCAAAATTGTCACTAGTTAGTGAACTCCCACGATACTGGTTCAGTCTATTTTGGTTCAATTCTTTATGCTTTCCTCTTGAAGTAAATGTATTTTGAAAACTTGATCCTGCTTGGACTTTTGAAAACATTTCAACTTTCTCCATGGGGCTATGATAACAAATTTTGATATTAACAATAAGTGATCTGACCCCACATCAATGCCCCTGAACACTACATTAACTCTCACCAAAGAACCAAGTCGATTGTTCACTAAAACAAAAGAATAGAACGGTTTCCTCGGGCACTCCAGGGAAACTTATGTATATCTCTTTTTTTTAATGAGTTTGTTATCTGCAACCCATTACATATTTGAAACAATGTTTTCATCCATTTCAAATTGATCACAGTTATGTTAATTAACCTCATTTGGGGAGTTTAAATATTCTAATCTGGAGAACACTATTCTCTCAAAAACTATCAAACCTTCAGTTATGAGAATGGTTTCAATAGTTTTTCTTCTTTTTTGTATCCATTGAGTAATAATGCCAGTTAAAATTTAGTTCCATACAAATCTAGTAAAAATCAATGCAATGATGGAATGATCATGCAGTTGACTGGTATGTAAGAGCGCCGCGGCTGAACCACTAGTTCACTACCAACACTAATTCACCATTTAATAAAAATATACTTTTTGATTCGATCAATTTCAATTTATATATATTCTAGTTTCAAAATTTTTTGAAAAGTTGGTGAGTGGTGAAAAGAAAGTATTATTCAAGTTACCAGTCTTCTTTCTTGAGCTGCTTTCAGCTTTTCCTCGATCTCCTCGGCTGATAGCGATGTGTTCACTGGTGACTTGGCACGCTTTGGAGGAGGTGTAGCAGTTGAATTGGCAAGGATGACGTCATACTTCAAACCACCTTTCGATTTTTCCTGGCATCTGATTTCGGTTGCTGCACAAACAAAAAAAGCAAAAATGTAAGAGAAATATCGAAATATTTAAATTTATAAAAGCATAAATAATATGCAAATGGAACTGCACTACCTCAATATTACCTTTTACTTATCCTATGACCTATGTGATCCTGGATTGGCTACAGTATTTGCATTCGCAAACCCTTTAAATGAATTTCCCAGAAGCTCATCAAGGGAGTACAAGAATTTCCTCTTGACCCAGTTCCTAATGGTCCACAGAAGTCAAACTATTTGAGCAAACGTATAATATTACAATCTCAAAAAACAATATTCACTACCACTCGTTTTCTCTACGTTAAATTACTTTGAGGACGAGTGAACATGGTTGCACCAGCAACGGAAATCTCTAGCCTTTCACCTACCATAAAAATACTACACAATAATTACTTAATGCACGTGGGGGGGGGGGGGGGGGGTGGGCTTGATTCAAATAAAGTATATGGAACTTTTGGACTGTAATACAACATGGGAGAAATATTAAAATACACAGTAACAATACATTGCAAAACATGTTACAAAGATAAATTTCAACAGCAATAATAATAAGTACGGAACTTCATATTTTAGGCAGGCGCGATAATCTGAATATAATTCCCGGTCTGGTATCCCAATAAAACGTTTTTATGGAAACCAAGTTGCAGGGTATAATTTTTTGTATAATGCCCACATGTGTCTGACTTGGGCGGGGTAATGAGGTGAATGATAGCACAGACTATGCCAGGCTGAAGAATGAGAATCGAATTCAGACAGTAACAGTCAGTTGGATTCTCATCCTAGATAATGCTCAAACTGATTGAGTATACAGCTGATTATACATGATATTATATGCTCCAACTGATTATACAACTGAATATACATGATATTATATGCTCCAACTAATTATACATTATATTATACAGCCACCATCACGCTCATCAAGATCATCACGCTCTACCCCCCCGAACTGTGCATACGTTGTCAGAACAGGCTCTGCGAATTTTGAAGCATAGAGTATTAATTCGAACGGATAAGTAGTATTTTTGTTTATTATTATTAGTATTTATAATATCTTAATAATTTACATCATCAACTTGTCTAATATAAGTTAAAGTATTTAAATAAAAAGTCAAATTCAATTTTCGAGGTTAGGTGTACCGATATTGATAAATTTTCTTGTAATTAAATAGTTTCAAGTTGACAATTGTAATAAATTAAGTAATATTTCATTAAACATTTAACTAAAATCAATTGAAAACAATTTTTAGCTAGGAAAATGAGTCCAAACAAGGCATCTAAATCTAATTGTTTAACTAAAACGCAGGTAGCTACGCGATCTCAGCAATTATTAACAAAAAAATCTCCAACAGCTCTTAAAGCTACTGTAGATGTAGAAGAAAAGGTTGCTAAACTATTGAGTGATCACACCGAATTGAAAACAAAATTAGAAACATCATTAAAAAATTCTGAGGAAGAACGAATAGGGTTGGTGGATCACATAAAATCTCTGGAAGTTATTATAAAATTGCAGCAGGAAGACCATAGAACTGAAATACTAAATCTCACGAGTCAATGTAGGTCTATGTCAGAGGAAATCGAAATATTAAAATCAAAAATAAACTTGGCTAATGTAAGATCTGAACCTCTGATCAATGCAAAAAAAGTAGAACCTAAATCAAATGGGGAAAAAATTAATAGAAATGGTCAAACAAAAACGTATAGTCAGGTTTTGCAAACAGCAACCAAAACTAAAGTAAGGGAAAATAACGATAGGAAAGGTAGAGTACTGCTCTTGACATCCAGTCATGGACGAGACTGTAGTGACCTACTAAATAAAAGATTAAAAAATAAGTATGAAGTTCAGAGCTTTTTCAAACCAAGTGCCCCTATAAACGCTATCGTAGAGTCAGCACAGGAACAAACTAAAGATTTTGGAAAAAAACGATTTTCTAATAGTACTGGGTGGCTCAAACAATATAAATGAACCTAATCTAAAACATCTTCCTGAAATAAATGAAAAAATTAAAGAGATTGTGCCACTCAGCCAAAAAACTAATGTAATAATAAGTACAATTCCGTATAGGTTTGATAGGCCAGAGCTAAATGAAGCCATTAAGTCAACAAATAAATCAATTCATAATACAATCAACAGCCTAAAAAATAAGAATTCTAAGCAGTTGGGGATTTGTTTTCTAAATGAAAGGCTGAAAAAACAAAACTTCACTAATCATGGTCTACATCTAAATCAATCTGGCAAAGTAATATTTTGTAATAGGCTGGCAGAGCTGATTGAAAGTCGTTTGCAATCTACTGTCAATAATTCTCCTAAACAATCATCTAACGAACCTTTTTTAGTAAAGTGGCTCAAAACCGGGAAGGGAAACTAGTTTCAGATGATAAATTCATATCTTCAATTGTATTAAAAGACGTTAATCGATCAAAAAATCAGGATAGCATTAGTGGAAGGAACTCTTGTAGCAATCTGATAGGCTCTCAAGATTCTAAGAGATTAAGTAAATCTACTTCAATATGCAAAAGCAACGATAAAGTAATAAGGGATGATAGGGAAGTACCGGTACTCACTGTGTTCCATCAGAATATTCAATACATTCGTAACAAAATAGATAGAATCGAAGTATTTTTTAAAGAAGAGGCTCCTGATATAGCTATTTTCACAGAGCATGGTTTAAAAGAAGATGAATTGTCACAACTTAATATTCCAAACTATTCATTGAAAACGTCGTATTGCAGGATATCTCATCGAAGTGGGGGAGTAGCTATCTTCACTAAAAATGCTAAGAATATGCAAACATTTAATCTAGAATATGTAGAGAAATTCGCTGTGGAAATGGATTTAGAAGTTTCTGGTTTGAGAGTAAAAATCGACAATAATTTCGAAGTAGCGGTGTTAGGTATTTACAGGTCACCAAATGGGGAATGGAACAATTTTTGTGAACTACTCAATAGGCTTTTAGAGATTACTACTACTCGTTTTACAAACGTTATTGTAGCGGGAGATTTCAATACAGACTTTGCAACACAGAATAAAATGACAGAAGATTTAAAGGATATTATATGCATGAATAACTTGGAAATAAAAGTTCATGAATATACCAGAGTCACAAGAACATCACAAACAATAATTGATAACATCCTTACTAATATAGATTACTAGGAGACAAGGAGACGCACTGTCAGCTGTCCTTTTCAACTTGGCTTTGAATAAAGTCATTCAAGAGATAGATCCCAGAGGCACAATAATATATAAGTCAAAGCAAATACATGCCTATGCTGACGATATCTTGCTAGTGACCCGAAATCTGGCTGCGCTTGAAGAGACTTTCTTAAGGATAGAGCAGGAAGGAAAGCCACTTGGACTTAAGGTGAATGAAAGTAAGACAAAGTATATGCTGATGTCAAGTTCACAGGCCAGAAGAAGAAGAAATGGAGCGTTTAGGGCAGGACAGTACTCCTTTGACAACGTAAGCAGTTTCATTTACCTAGGCACAGAGCTGAATGTGGAAAATAAAATGTCTGAAGAAATATCCAAACGAATAATCAGTGGTAATAGAGCATATTTTGCGAATAATAAAATAATAAAATCCAAACTGATATCACGTGCAACTAAAATAAAATTATACCAAACTGTAATAAGACCAGTGGTTACCTACGGCTGTGAAACATGGACATTGACCGTAGCAGACATATATGCCCTTAGAGTCTTTGAAAGAAAGGTCGTCAGAAGAATTTTTGGACCAGTGAGGCAGGATGAATCATGGAGAATAAGGAACAACAGCGAGATAAACGAAATTATCCAAAACCAGGATATAGTTCGTTTCATCAAGTCACGGAGAATCAGCTGGTTGGGGCACGTCTTGAGAATGGAGCAGAGCAGACTTCAGAGACAGCTGCTTGAGGGTGAGATTTTCGGCACAAGAAGAAGAGGAAGGCCTAGGAGAAGGTGGTTGCAGGATGTGGAAAGTGACCTGAATAGGATGAGGATACGTGGATGGAGAAGGATGGTGAATGACCGGAACGAATGGAGGCGTGTGACGGAGGAAGCCAAGGCCCATCCAGGGCTGTAGTGCATCGATAAAAAAAAAAAAAAAAATATAGATTACTCTAAAACAAGATTAGGCGGCTCAGAACTATCTGATCATGACTATCAAATCTTAGAGGTGGGGTTGCAAGGTCATAAATCAATTAAAAAGAGTAGAGTAATGAAAGAAATTCAACAATGTGAACAGGGGAATATCGATTGTTTGAAGCAGAATCTGCTACAAGAAAACTGGAGTAGGGTTTACAATAGCAATAGTTTAAATGACAAATATGATAGTTTCATTAATATTTTAAGGTTTCATATTACTATGAGTTGTCCAGTTAAAAAAGTCCCTGTAAAGAACAAATTAGACAAGATTGAAGAGTGGATAACTGATGATATCCTTGCAGAAAGAAATAGGGTTAAAGATGCATATGATGAATTCAAACTATCTAGAAATATGTTAAGTGAAGATAATTACAAAGCTCTAAAGAAAAATTATACAAGAGAAGTGAAAAGAGCGAAATGTAAGAAAACAGCTGAAATTTTGAATAATAGTGTGTACTTTAACACAACAGTGTGGGATGTAATAAACAAAAATAGGCAAGTAGCTCATGTAGATGCTTATACTAGCATCCCCAGAATAATTAACGAAAATAACAAATATATTGATGATAGTGTAGACATTTGTAATTTCTTTAACAGATATTATCAACTGGTTGCTAAGGATCTTCAAAAATCTCTCAATACAGGTATTAGTGATGCAAACATGAGGAATACTGAGGGGATTCAGAACGAATTAAAATTCCACCCAGTATGCCAAGACGAGTTGTCAAATATCATTGATAGTTTAAATAATAAAAAAACTGTAGGAATGGATGGGGTATCCAGTAAAATTCTGAAAGAATGTAAAGATCAATTGTTAGACCCTTTGATTCATCTGATCAATCATTCATTAGAACAAGGTGTTTTTCCAGATAACTTAAAAGAGGGGAAGATCTTGCCAATCTTCAAAAGTGGTGATAGAGAAAAGGTAGAAAACTATAGGCCCATTAGTATTTTAAATGTAATAAGTAAAATTTTTGAAAGAGTAGTTCTAAATAGGTTACTTCTGCACCTTCAAGAAGCTAACTTTATCTGTGATGAACAACATGGCTTCCAGAAAGGGAGATCAACAAAAACAGCCATAGTTTCTCTAGTTGAAAAACTAATAGATATAATAGATTCAGGTGATAAAGCTACTGCAATCTTCTTAGATCTGTCAAAGGCATTTGACTGTGTTAATCATAGAACTTTATTGGAAATACTGCAAAATGTAGGTGTAAATGGGGTTGAACTGAAATGGTTTGAATCATATCTTATTGGGAGAAAACAATGTGTAGAACTAACTACAGTAGTTGGTAATAGTATAGTAAAGAATAAATCTAACAAATTAGAGGTGCAAGCTGGAGTGCCTCAGGGGTCAATACTAGGTCCATTGCTTTTTTTGTTATATGTCAACCGTTTACCTAAAGAATTAATTAGTGGTAGAGCCCTCTTATTTGCTGATGATACATCACTCATTTTTAGCAATTCCATTCTAGATAATTTAGAAATAAGTGCCCATATAGGTGTGCAGTCCATTGTCCAATTTTTAAATCAGTTGAAATTACCTATAAATAGTAAAAAATGTCAATACCTTCAATTCAAAAACAAACATAATTTAAATGAAGATAGGGCTATAAACGTGTTTGTAAACGATAATCAATTAGACCAGGAAGAAAAAATTGCATTTCTAGGAGTTACGTTGGATAGACGATTGACCTGGACTCCATACATTGAGAAAATATGTAGTAAAATTTCATCTGGGGTATTTGTCCTGCGACAGCTCGCTAGATTGAATGACAAAAAGTTACTTTTTACAGCTTACCATGGGCTCTTACTGTCACATATTAGGTATGCTATCTTAGTATGGGGTAATTCATCAAAACAAAATCTTGATAGGGTGTTTAAGATCCAAAAGAAAGCGGTTAGGTGTATAGAAAGAGTAAATAGATTAGATTCATGTAGGCCGTTGTTCAAGAGACTTGGTCTCCTAACTGTACCCTGCTTATATGTGTATGAAGCTACTTCATATGTAAAAACGAATGATATTAACCAAAATCTTGATGTACATGATTTTAATACAAGAAGCCGAGGAGATTATCACTTGGTGAGTCACAATAGTAGCTTATTCAAACAAAAACCTAGTTATATTGGTAGGAAATTCTACAACAAGCTACCGCAGTTTTTGAAGAGTCTTGAAAATATAGAAATATTTAAAAAACAATTGAAGAAATATTTAGTTGATAAAGCTTTTTATAGTGTACAAGAGTTCCTTTCACATCAAAATTAAGCCTCACCTCAACTAATTGAAGTAATTATGTAATATAGTGTATAATATTGTTGATTTGACTTGTCTTATACTCCTTAACTGGAGTCTCCAAGACGTAATCTACAAAAAAAAAAAAAAAAACCATAGCGGCTGTGTAATATCATGCAATATTTTCAACTCTTTCTAAAGAGAGAAGATATTGCAATGCACATACAGTTTTTAAAAAAAGTGAAGTTTAAAGGGTCACAGTACCTCTTTGAATCGGAATAGAAGTGGGTTGACAAAGCCAATTGGATAACTTCCAAAAAAATTTCATACGCCTATTCTTTGATCTATCTTATTCATTGTAAGTTAGAGCTCTTGGCTCTAGGGGCTCTTGAAATGCCTATATAAATTCATTACATTTCTAGAGTCCCTCCAGTCAAGAGAAACCGAAGGAACGTTCATAAATACGGCCCTTAGTCTCCAGATTTTCTGGCTCCGGTTGCAATCGTAGTTAATAATTTAATGGAGCTTAAAAAAATGACTGAGGTTATAATAACTGATAAAGCAAAGGAAAATTATTTAAATCTCGAAGTCTACCGTCACTGGACCCTTGTAACTCGATTAGCGTTTGTTTCAAGTGATCATAATCTAATTTCAATTCATTTTAAATAAGTTTCAACTTCTTTAATTTCTTTAGTTTCAACTTCTTTTGTGAAACCAAAAAATGTATAGATCCATTTCAATATATCAGTAACTAAAAACTGCATACGGATTTGTAGTTCATAACTTATAACAATCCTCCCTTGCTGCTAAAATCAATTACAGTAGAAAACTCGGGACCGGACCACCAGCCGGACTACGAAATGGCCGGACTAACCGGAGTTGTTATCAGAAGTTAAAAATAACCCTATTAAATGCATTATTTACATCTTAAAATTAACAAAAATCGTTGTTGAAAATTTCTTACATTATGAACTTACCAAAGAGAAGCTTTTGACATATCTTTGTTGAATTGTCATGTTGTGAGATACATTTTGTAGCACATATTATAAAGTCAATACCGATACTAAGGATTAAACTGAACAAAAAAAAAACACATTACTGTATGTACTGTACAAAACAAACTTAATATTTATTACAGGATTGCACATATTACAGTACATGAAAACCAATGAAAATTTAAAAAATCCGTTATTTTCTTTTGCTTTTTTGACAAGTCTCCTCCCAAGGCCGACCAGACCATCCGGAGGCCGATCCAACCGGAGCCGAACTAGAGAGAGTCTGCTGTAACGCGAAGCAATAATGCAGATCGGTATTTCTGTTCTGTAAGGAGGGTCATTTTAATGTTTTACACTTTTCAAAACAGAGACTCGTGCGAAACAATACTTAGGTCCATGCAATACTGTAGGTGTAGTCCATCATCAATAACAGCTACTTTTTGGGGCTGCATCTTTTCGTCATTGTTGGAGCTCGAAGGACGCCCTATCACACTCTATAGGTAACGTGCATCGACCCAGGTTTCACATTGTGGGTCCACTTACCCTGGCTTTGACCACTCCATGGTGGACGAAGCGTGTTGGAAGCCACGGATCGATTTCAGATATGCTGTCGTGACACAATAACGAGAGACATGCTAGTCCTCATATGTCTAGCTTCTAGCAATACATGACATCAATCACACTCTGCTACTGCAGCATTTGGTCTAATCATGAGTTTTTTTTCTGAGGATGAAGCCCACATAGGTCTGAGACCTGTGCGTGGGTAATGAGTTGGATGATGGTGATTGATGAGTTGGACCTACAGTTTTAGGTGGGTTCCGAACCACCGGGAAGTGATTGAACAGCAGAGAACAGTGTCTTTTTTGCTGGCCAATCTAATCGGTCACCGTTACAAACAGGACCTACGAGAACGCAGCTTATCTCTATCTGATTGAACAGATACCTGCTACGCCTCGCGGCTATCACTTCCCAAGATGGGATTCCATCCCATCTATAACCACCAAATATTTTGGTGGCAATATTGAATGATTATCATTATTCTTATCTCAGTTTCCATTAACACTCATTAGAATATTGGAAAGTAACAAAATGTAATATTGTACTTAATTCTAATATATTAACGGTATTCTTACGATACCGCGAGAACTTATGACATTTGATATGCATTAGTTCCAAAGGTTTCATACTCTTTGATGTTCATTAATTTGATCTTTTTTTTGCTTGTGCTTGTTTGTTCAATGACTCTGAATGAGACTAATATAATCACTTCTGAGATTATACGGCACTTCATTCATGTTCCTTTTGCCTCAATGTATTTTGTCTGTTTTTTTCTGATGATGAAGCCCACATAGGTCTGAAGCCTGTGCGTGGGTAGTGAGTTGAATGATGGTGATTGGACCTACAGTTTTAGGTGGGTTACGAACCAATTCATAATTTCAATTTTCAATTATATAATAGTAACTATGCTTGCCATATCTATTTAATACTCGATGATCACCCTCGCAAAATTAAACTGTGCAATGGTGGCATTCCCGCTGCTCCAAGGAACCAAGCAAAGACGAGCCGACATAGGGTGCTTGCTCAGTGGAGCATCCAATACTCGATGATAATCGCCATCGCAAAATCAAGTACTGTGCATGCTTTGGAATAGCGTATGAAAGATTGGAGCAGTGTAAGCAGCACCATTCCACAGCATGCGCTTGATTTTGCGATGGTGATTATAATCGAGTATTACTGTATTAGATGCTCTACAAGCAGACATAGAGTGCTTGTCCTGTAGAGTCTACAGGACAAGCAGTCTATGTCTGCTTGTACAATTCTCTGTTTGATCCCATCAAACATTTTTTTACAAAATGCCAATTTTACGTTCAACTCATCCTTGACAATAATAAACAGTCAATAAATTAATGAAATATCGAAAAACACAAATTTTATAGGAATAGCTAGGCGACTTCGTTGAAAATTCATTGCAAGTCATTTAGCGTGCTAAGAAAATTTATTTTCATTTCTGAGGCCCGAAGAAGGGTGATATCTTAGAGAAAAGATGGTAAGTGGTGAAAAGCCCAAGCTTTCGTCTGTAATAAACAAGTGGAAGGCAGTGGAGAGACGCACATGAATCGACGCCGGTCGATAGAACGGTCGACAAACAAGCGAAAGTAGCAGAGGCGTCGCCCAGTCGACTGGACTTGTATCAGAGGAAATAAAAATTGCCCCAACCCAACACACCAGCTGGCACTTTTAATGATGGATGAGGGGGGAACTAGTCGCTGACTCACCAGGGACAACCGAGAACCGACACAGGACAGACAGTCTCAGACACTGATTATCCGCAGTCTGGCAGTCTGGACGCCTTGTTAACGATCCTATCGATCTCACTCAGATAGGCGCCGGTCGGTCTCTACTTGACGTGACGACACCAATAAAGTTGAGTGGCGACAATAGACTAGGGTAGACCTATACATTTCCATAATGAATATTTCTTTCATTCAAATATAATCGTTCGTCAAAAATATATAGCTTACTAGCTAACAAAGATTAGATTAGATTAGATTAGATTATACTTCTTTATTCATGTAAATTTACAAAATTGAATATGAATGGTTAAAATCAAAACTATCAACATCACATAGATATATACAGTAGTGAACTCAGAAAATACTATTTTTATAGTGCAAAGAATTATGTACAATGATCTCATTTGTATGATATTAATTACAGTAATGACAATCTAAGTGATGCAATTACATGAAATGGCGAAGTTTGGACAAGGATTCGTCCATTCTTGACACTTAACCAGTAAGATTGGATGAAAAGTTTCCAAGTATCTTGTATAGTTCGGGTTGGGGTCTGTTGCATAATAATTTATCTACTGATAGGCCTATTAATTTTTTATATGATTAATTCGTGATTATGATGTTGAAAATCCATCTTGTTACCATCATATAACTTACACTCAGAAAACACTTTCAAGTGGAAATTATGACTCACGTTATGGCGTGACGGCCATTTCACTCTGATGTTAAGAGCATAGTCAGCCGACCAACAGTACACTCCCATCGTCAGACGACCCACGAGTGTACTGTGGGTCGTCTGACGATACTCTTAACATCAGAGTGAAACGGCCATCACGCCATAACGTGAGTCATAATTTCCACAAAAGTGTTTTTCAAGTTTTTATTATTACTTCGTCATACTAATTTGATATATTGATAGTACTTATAAAGTATTATACGTTTGAATAGTAGTAGCCGCGAAATCTTAAGAACGTGCTTACTACTAGTGGATTGTAAATGTAATTGGAACTGCACTACCTCAATATTACCTTTTACTTAGCCTATGACCTATGTAATCCTGGATTGGCTACAGTATTTGCATTCGCAAACCCTTTAAATGAACTTCACAGAAGCTCATCAAGGGAGTACAAGAATTTCCTCTTGATCCAGTTCCTAATGGTCCACAGAAGTCAAACTATCTGAGCAAACGTATAATATTACAATCTCAAAAAACAATATTCACTACCACTCGTTTTCTCTACGTTAAATTACTTTGAGGACGAGTGAACATGGTTGCACCGCCAGCAACGGAAATCTCTAGCCTTTCACCTAAATTTATTTTGTAAATTTCTGTGTAACTGGACTCTGGTGTCAGTGTTTAGGTCGCACCTAAATAGCTACGTGAATTAAGACCGTTCACTGATAACCAGTACTGATGGTCATCCAATACACGAGAAACCCTACCAATCTGACCATGTAGCGTCCACTTAAATAGATGCCAAGTTTCTTATTACTATTTATTGTGTAAGAAGCCCCTCACACTTGAAAAAATGTCTCCTAAAAATTAACACCATAAATAAGAAACTGCGAAGAATCACAACAGAATTCGAAATAGTTCAAATTTAAAATAGCTTTTCAATTTTATTTATTTCTCACAATTCAATCAAGTGCAGTAATACTTTTTATTATATAAATTAAATCTACCAACAAGATCGAATGACTGATATGGTTGAATTACATATCAGTAGGGTATGAAATCTTAAACATTGTGAAAAACTCACACCTAGGCTGTATTCGTGAGTGGCAAATCAAGTAAATAAGTAATTTTATAATGTCAAGTTTTTTAAATTTGCATGCGGCCCGATATGGATTGCACCATCTGGATCGTCAAAAAAAACTAAGGGTAGTTAGGATACCATGATAACTGAGTTCCCGGAGTATATGATCTCATTGATTGATGATTGATCGTATGCCACGATTCAATGTATGAAAATCATCTTATACAAATAAATAAATAAATTAGGAATGAATGAAGCTCATTAGATAAATTTTTCCGATGATAGAAAACGCTTGCATTCTGTATTAGCTTAGAGTTTCAATCACCAAATAAATAGTTGTAATAGACGTTATTTTTGGATAGTAAGGTAAGAGCACACATCGATTCCAAATTCATACTCTGTAATCAACAGGACTACTTATTACATCAGTCAGAGTTTTGTGACACTGAATGGAAGACAGAATAGGTCCTTATCAAACTCAACTCTCATGTAGAGAGAAGTTAATAGCCTTTTATAAAGAATATGTCTTCTCATTTCAAAGACGTTAAATTCTTGGGCTGGATCCACACAATAATTGAAAGTATTAGATGGATAAAGTGAGCATGAATTAATTCATCTTAATTATAATCATGGTATTAACAGTCATACCATGGATATAATCAAAGAATCCAATATCCTACTTGATATCTTCAGTCAAAAACCACTTAAACATGTTAAATTAGCAAGTCAACTTACCAATGAACTTGACCTTTTTCGGCTGTTTCGTTTTGACCTTGTTCTTCGGCTTCTTCATGGGCACATTGGCGGAGTTAGAAGGGCGTCTATTGGCTAAAATAGGACAAAGCATGGAAGTGAAGATTTGGGAATATAGAAGATTGGATGTCGAAAAACGACTCCAGGCTTCACTAGCTTTACTTCCGTTGCCTATTCAATAGAACGAGCATATCATTTCAACAGATGCGATAACTACCAGGACCTTGACTAATTTAGATTGTTTAATTTTTTTAATCTGCGAAACCTCTGCTTAAAAATTAAACAAATAAGATTTTTAATACCAATATTATACCGAATGATCTGTCAAAGTTTTCATGTTGTGCTTTCCAAACTTTTTAAAATTTCAGCAGTCGATTTCCAAATAGAAAAATCCTTCACGTAAATTTTTTTTACGGTGTCCCTACACATTGCAATCTTGGCAAGAGGACCTCTCATCGACAAATACCTCCGAATTTTTTGTCTAGGTAATCAATTTCGTTACTTAGAAGTTTAACTGTTTATATTATGTATGATTCTATTAGTTTAAAAGCTACAAATTCATCATCATCATTGTGGAGCTTGAAGAACTACTTTAAAATGTGAAATGCATCAACTAAAGTGAGAAATTACGGAAGAAACATAAAAAAGGAGCCTACGCAGAATCGCGATTTCTCAAGTTAGAATTCGAATAAACATAGTGAGTGGGATTTTCTAATCGATACTAATTGAACCGAGCAACAATTGAAAATAAAGATTAATCTAAACCTCTTAGCACCGGGAAATAAAATTAAATGAATAGAATAACTTATAACAAACTCAGCCAATTAGCCAAAGACCCGCACACTATACGATCTCATGTAGAATTCATACGCAATAAAAAGTAATAGTTTCATGTGGCCATCCCTCCCAGCCTAAGTGCTGCAGCTTCATTTGCAAACAAAGATAAATAAACGATGGCATTTCGAATCATTTGCAAAGAAAAGGTTTACCATCATCAGACGAAAGAGAAGAGAAAAAAGTGGTTTTAGAGAAGGAAGGGAGGCAGGAGTGAGAGCGAAGGCAATTAGTGACTGCAGTTGAATAAACGAGGGAAGCAAGCCGAGCCGAGACGCTTTCCACTGTCATATTATTAGAGAAAGATAAGAGAAAGAGAGTGACAGAATGAGAGGTTGAGTGAGTGAGAAAACACCACTCTTCAACGAATGAGATTCCGGTCCGCCTCATCGCAACTTACACCAATTGCAGGCATGGAAAAGCGAGATAGAAGAAAAGCGCCTCAGCCCTGAGCGGAAAATTAGAACGGCTTCTATTAAAATTTAATTTAACTAAAACAAAATTGCCTAGTCGCACAGCAAATTACACCAAAAGTTTGGTTTAATGGGTAAAGTGATAGCCCCAGAAGCGATTCCACAGCAAATTTACTACTTAACAAATGTTGAACTTTGATCTTGCCCAAGGCAAAACGCTGATTGTCGCTACTTGGGGTCTTCCCCATAGAAACAATTTGTTCTTTAAACAATGTTTTCAGCTGAGAGATGTCATGATTTTTCTTTCTGGAATAGCTTCAGTTGATATACTTGAACTTATCTCTATACTACAGAGACAGAGCAATGGAATTCAATAATTTTAGCATCAAGCAAAGATCGTGTGACTATTTGTTCATGCCTCCTTTCATCACCTCGTAATGAAACAAAAATCGAACGATTGAAAGATTGAAAATATGATTACAGGATTGTAATATGCATAAACTGAGCCACAGATAAAGAACAAAAAATGTAAAACAAGTAGTTAATTCTCTGTATTTCTCTGAGTCTGAACTTTTCCCATCCACAATGAAAAATATCATTTTGAGAGCTATCAACTTCAAAAAGATGATTTATTAATTTATTGTTTACAGTTCACAGTAACGAACGATACGGTATGTGAGTATTAACGAATAGGAAAGTAACCTCTACTCATAGTCTACTTGAATAAGTGTGGGAGACCCTACACTATCAATAATAATTGAGCTATTTCAACCACGAAATACATATTGGTTGTGTCAAGAAGATGAATTTATATAGATCTCAATTTTGGATCGCAGAAATTCCATCAATCTATCGACTTAACGCCATCAATATAGGTTTCGTTGTCCAAATTTCGCTATACGTATTGATAGTGTAGGCTGTAGGGTCTCCTATTGAGAAATATCATGATGAATAATATTCACACTCAATGCTTCAAAGAATATAACATAAAAATGAAAACCTTTCCACAGCAGATACAATTTCAGAGATAGATAGAGGCATATCTATAGATAGATATAGAATAGATAGAGGTTATCTATTCAAAAAGGATTAATTTCTCACTGCGACAGTCCATTCAACACCACAACAGAAATCATCATCAATATGCAGAGAAACGTTGTGCGTTTTCGGGGTTTGCTTCATTACCTATTCCTATCCGCCAATGACTGAGAGCAGATAATCCACATTGCTGCAGAGCTGGGACAATTTCAAAATACGCCATTCCAATCCCCCGAAATTGCCTGTTTGTTCGTGCAAGTCTATCAACAATTCATAACATTTGCCATGCTCCGGGCGATTCAAATGTAGCCTCCAACAGAGCCAAAATAATTATTCAGTACAGAGTAGAGAAATCCTCAAATTGAATGCAATTCGAAAATTGTGTAAAAATGGAAGCTTTGAAAAGTTGATATCTTGGTTATTGAACATCAACGTGAGAGGAGAGGATAGAATCGAATGAAAATGATAAAGAGCAAATTAATAATTTACAGATGACTTGGTGTTATTAGCATCATAGGCTGCCTTTATCAGTAGGACAGTACGATCTATCGTTAGCAATATAATTATACGTTGAAAGAAGCACACATTAACAGCTCTCCAGAGATAACAATAAATAGTTGGACTGCTATTTGTTGTACATGAGAAGGTAATGCTTTACGTTAGGATAAGGAGAGAAGATTCAACTCTCATTTCATAAGAATTTAGCACAAAAGAGGAGCATTCGAGGGATGGTTTGATAATCATTTGAAAGACTATGACCCATTATTTTTGGTGCCACTCAATTAAAAGTGAAGAGGGAGAGTAATTATAATAATTATAAGAAATTATAGTCTATGAAATTATTTCATAGAAGCACGAATGGATTCTTAAAAAATAAAAACAATGGCACAATGCATAGGTAGTGATGTTTTCCATGACGAAATTCTTGATGAACAATCTAATATCACTGACACTATTTCTATTTAAATAATGATTTATAAGTGAGTAAAAATCATAATTTAAATGGAAATTTAGTGTCAGTTCTGACATTAGATTGCATGCCGTAGGTGGTGATACAGAACTCTATTACATGAGCCTGTTTTGAGTGTTGGCAGAAAGTTTTCATTAGATAATGAGTTGGAAAACTATCTAGGAACAAAAGAAGTGAAGGAATTTTCCTCCTACTTCCTCTATAGAATATTGTGAATCGATAAAAAAGTATATTTAGACACGACACACCCTCGACCGTCCTCAACACACGGCGGTTTCCATTGCGATAAACATTTCAACCTTGCCATTTCCCAGCTCTAACCGACCTCACCCAATCAGCTTAAGCCCTATTTATATAGAGGATCTGAGCTCTGCGATAATTGGATGCATTTCTATTTAATAATCTATTTTAAGAGAAGGCTGAGCTAAGGCCGTTATTTATGAACCTACTTTGAGGCTCCACTCCTTTAAGGGAGACTTAAAAAGCCATTTGAGTTCGTTCAAGTCTCTTTCAAGTCTCCCTTCAGTCGAAGAAGGCTCAAATTAAGTTCTCGAACACGGGCCTAGATCTGAATCGATCAGTTTAGATTTGCACATCAATTATTGGAATGAGACTGAAATTTCATATAAATGTTTCAACTACACTCATCTATTTTATTTGCAAAGCAGCAAGTAGCAATCTTTTAATAATGATAGATTTTCCCTGATATACTGAACCATTTTTGGTATTGATAACTTGATATTGAATTGTAAACGTACCGGTGTTATATTTTCTATACTACTTCAAACTAGAGCTACAGACTTCTCAGTGTAAAGAAACATTTATTGAGGGTTCGTCAGACATTAGACTATGAGGAGTGTAGAAATCAAATACATTTGAGCTCATAAATGTGCAAGTAATGAAAAAAAAACAATCTCGAAATCAAGCTTGAGTTTATTGGATCATTATTAAAGATGATATTCTAAATCTAAATTAACTGAGCACGAATTCCAATTTTTCAATAAAATTTTGCATTCCCAATTTTTTTTTTTTTGTGTGCATTGTGGAACCTCCTTTGAAGACTCATTAAATATGAATTATTTTATATTGTTTATTGTAGGAACAATGTTAATTTATACAAATCAGGAAAAAAATCTGATAAAAAGTTGGTTCAAGTGTAGGGAAATATAAAAATAGGATGCTAAGATCACAGTTAAGATAAAATTTATGTAAATGAAGTATTGTAGTTGAACAAATCGTTATATAGCATTAGAACTACATGTAGTAACTAGCTTAAGAGCTAATAATTTAGATGCGGTACCAATAACTATTCTCAAGTAGATGAGATTGAGTTAATAAAATTGATTCAATCGATAAATTTCAACTTCATCGTCAGCAATTAAGTAGTAACAAACAGTAAATTTGAATGAGCTATTAATTTCAAATGATTACTTCAATTATTTTTCTGGAAAACCTAAAATTTTATCCTAATTTAATTTTACAAATATACTATACAACATCTATTTCAAGTTCAAATATTTTCTTATTAAGATGTTTCTATTGTTTGAAAAACATCATTGGATTCCACTATTTATAGGTGTCATGAAGTAGAATTAGACTAATTAAACTATCCACGAACCCTGCCTCAAATATTAAGGAATTTTTACTTCAGTTGTTCCTATTGTTTAAAAAAACACTGTAGAAGAAAGCAAAGTACAACAAAAGTCGAAAGCAATCTAGAAAAGTTGCTTTGTTGCTTAGTGACTTCAATAATATTTCTGGACACAATCGACTGGAATTAATTTGATCCTACTTTATGATAAGTTGGTTTACGATTTTTTTGTTTGGTTATTCCTAGTGTTTGGTAAACTAATTTGTGGAAGTAAAGCAAGTAAAGCCTGGAAAATCGTGGAGGAGCAGTAGTTGACCAGTGAATGGTACCTGCAAAGGCAACCGGAGCCTGACAGGAGCGACAAAAACATTGTAGCACTGAATCGGTGACCAGATCGAGTAGCATTGTACAAGTAGGTGGATGAGACGATTTCAAGCAGCAATGAACAGCACAGGGCAAGACTAGGATCCGCGCCTTCGCTCGCACAACTGACGAGAAGCCGGCTTCAACACGTCTCTGCCCCGCCCCGACCCGCGCTGATCAATACCCTCGGTGGCGCCACACGACTATACACGCGCGCCACTCCACGCCGCTTACTACAACGGAAACGCAAACGGGAAAACCCCATCACACACCACTAGTCAATCAAGTCTCAACACTTGACTCAATGCAACCCCCACTGGTTGCATGTGATAAGTTTGCTCTTCATTAGTAGAGTTTGCTTGATTTTTCCCTAAATTAACCGTGAATTAGTGTCACTTAAAGTATGAAAAGGTGGCTTTCTTAAGCAGCGTACACACTATAATAGTGGGTCTTATGCTAGTAAATAGCAATAGAAATGTAATGGAAGTAACTACAGTATGTTTACCATAGATTATTTCATAAGAATATCAACACTCCAACGGAACTAAAAGTAAATAAATACGAGAACTGACATTAGAAACTATATAGGCTATATAGAAAAAAAAGAAAAGGGAAAATAAAAATAGGAGGAAAGGTATCGCATAAATTCAAGATAATGACAAGGTACGAAATAATCAAGAAAAAGGAACTGATTTTCAAGTACAGTACAGTCACCTCTCGAGTTATGTGAGCTGTGTAACTATTTTGCTTTTTATGCGCTCGATTTTCTGAAAAGATAATATCAATAATCAAGATGAAGTACATTCTTATCTTCTCTTATAGCCATTGTTCTTGACTAAATAAATAAGGAATGTAATTTGGGAAGTGATAGCAGAGTGCCGTAGCAGGTATCTGTTCAATCAGAGATTGAAAGCTACGAAACTCCTGGGCGTTCTTTGTAAGGGTGACCGATTGAATTAGCGCGCAAAAAAGACTCTGTTCTCTGCTGTAAAATCACTTCGGAACCTACCTAAAACTATAGGTCCAACTCATCAATCACCATCATCCAATTCATTACACACGAACAGGTCTCAGACCTGTGGGCTTCACCTTCCGAAAAAAATTACTGAAGCATACATTAGTGACCAATTCATGTAATTAAAACAGTAAAAGCAAAACAATGTTTGGCAGTAGCAAAAGTAAAGTTCTTTGATCAGTAATTAATTCAGTTTGGACCAATCTATTACTTTATGCCTAATTTCAACAAGTTTCCGGGGTTTTATAGGCTGACTCAGATTATCAGTAGATCTGAGTGAATAAATAATGTTTTCCCACATCAAGTTCAATAGCAATCTGTACAACTTGAAATAACTGTACGCGAAATAGTGTTGTACTTTTGATGAAATAAAAGCATCCGGCGACGACGTCTGATGAGTCACGTGACGGTTTCCAGACATGGAACAGTTTTACGATAGTTTGTTGGCGTCATGGGTCATTCCCCTTTCCAGCGTTCCTTTTTCATTGTTCGACTTTTCTCGTAATTCCGGCCTTATCGATTTTCCTTCATTGAATAATGTACCGAATCGTCTTCCATCGGAAGTAAATTACTAGGCTATACATCCGACAATCATCTTCATTGATGAACTATTTTCAGTTCCAAGAAAATCGTCAATTATCTTAGAATTATCGGGCTCGATAATGCACCAACAAAAGAATGTTCGGGTTAAAAATAGAGTGAATGGATTACAGAATAAAAAGTCTTATTAAATGAGATCCCTATAACAGTTTTGGTTTGAGAAATTGAAAGGCAAAATCAAGAGCTGTTGCAAAATTATAGAACTCTTTTGACAATGTATAATCTGGTCAAAAGAGGACTATTTATGAGGACTATATCATGAGAAGCTTAATCATTATTGATGAGTATATGAACTGAGTACTGGACACTTAACAGAGGGCCGCTGCCCGCAGCAGGTATCTGTTCAATCAGAGATAAGCTACGAAACTCCTGGGCGCTCTTTGTAAGGGTGACCGATTGGATTGGCCAAAATTGGGCGCTCTGTTCTCTGCTGTAAAATCACTTCCCGGTGGTTCGGAACCCACCTAAAACTGTAGGTCCAACTCATCAATCACCATAATCAAATTAATTACCCACGCACAGTTCTCAGACCTATGTGGGCTTCATCCACAGAAAAAAACTAATAAACTGTCATTCACTATGGGAGACTCATTTAAGGTGCATGAGGTCATAAGAAATCTAGTCACATGTGACTCCATGACAAGTTTAGAATGAAATGAATTACAGAGCGTGCAGATCAGAAAATTGAAAATTATTCACTCTATTAACATGGAAATGCTTTCTTGATGTCACGAAAGGTTTTCTGAAGGTTGAATACCAATAAGTTAATTGTCTATACTCTATAGCAAGTCTTCTTGATTCTTAATCGAATGAACATCAGTCCATGCTTAATCTTGAGCATACTTAACACATATAGTGAGTTTTATGAATTACAAAAAAAAAAACTTCTTGAAAAGGAATGCTTTCAATGGATAAGGTTGTAATTACAAGGAAATGTCAAATCTAGGAAAGTAAATATGTTTTAAATGGAATGCTAAAAGAAATTGAAATGATATAAGGAATTACAAGCAAATATCAAATATAAGAACAAATATGTTTTTGGAAGAGCAAAATGAGATGCAGATGTCCAGATAAATTATCATGTTCATCCAACTTGCTACTCTACATTATACTCGAGCACTTCACCAATCACTATGTTCAAACAAATTGAGATTAATTCGGGAGCGAAATGCGAATAAACTATATTAAAGCTAATTCAAGTGAAGAGGCGGCAATATTGCATTAATACAAATAAGTTATTATCAAATTGAGAGTAAAAACGTCATATTACTGCTTACTGAAGAACAGAGGCGGTAAAATTGTGTAAAAGATAAATAACAAAAAGCTAATACGTTCAGGAACTCAGCATCGGGGTGAATGGAAAGGAATAAGCCACCACATCAGCCGAGGAAATAAGAGCAAGGCGAGAACATGAGAGAGAATGATAGGCAGAGAGTGTGTGGGAGAAAGAAGGTGATGAATGCCAGGGGGAAACAAGATAATGCAGTTAGCTAGTGCTCGGCGGTTCGGCTCCCCTGAGGTGAGCTGCTGAAAGAGGCTGGAGGCGCGTGCTCAAGCAAACGCGTTCGAACGTTGCGTTGGGGGATGATGGAGAACGCGGCAAAATATGCTAGGACCGTCGTCACCAAGCCCTGCTATGCCTCGTTCCTCCTGCGTCGTGCTTCGGAGCCCATATAATGAGGAAAGCAAAATGCTGGCCACTGACGCTGCGCTAGGTGTGATACCCTTCAGCTGACCTTGCAAAACGTCCCACTTCATTCAAACAGAACTCACTGAATTCCCTAAACATGTTCAGGACCGATATAGTTATCTTTAATAATTCATAACGTTAGTAAAGAGTAACAAAAATGATAATAGTTGATTTTGAACTGTTAGCGAAACTCTACCTTTGTTGGATTTTTTAGAAAACACATTTTAAGTTAAAATACAAATTGATAAAAACTGTTGAATGATTTCTTTAATTTGCAAAAGGCAGATAACAACTTACAATAATTAATCTCAGGAACATTCAAAATCTTAGAATTTGGTTAATTGCTTTGTACTCTATATCATCTGTTATGACGTTTGGGTTTACATTATACTGTATAATGTACTAGTTTTGGAAGAGAAATAAACTATTTATATAAATTAAAAGCTTTTGATCAATTCCTCAAGTTTGGGAAGAGCCAAATTCTGCCTACGTTGGAAATTTAGGTTCAAATTTAAAGGCTTTAGAAAATATCATTCATGTTACAATTCCATTTACAGTAAATAGCAAACTGCTTGAGCAGGCCCTAGTAGTCTGAGCTTGAGGGGTGCCTGAGAGGAACGTGCTCCCAGATTCCTCTACATTTTAAAAATCGGAAACATTTCAGATTAGGCTACTTAGTTTTATAATATAATATTATTGAAAAACATGAGAGTTGAAAGTGAGACAATTTCATCTGAAGAATTAGATGTGTTAACTTGCCTAAATTTGATGAATTTTTTTATTATTGCTGTAAATACCCAGATCCCATCACCCACGCTTTAGATCAAACACTGTTTACCAAAATAGAAACTAGCTGAATTTCAATCCATATCTTCTACTTTTTTACCAACATAGTAAATGGATGAATTCCAATCCATTCCTCACGATTTTTTATGAGTGAGAGGACCTCACGCATATTATCAAGTATATTATTCAAGACAACGAAGTATATATTTTAGTTGTAAATATGAAATTCTTGTCATGTGCATGTTTGTTAATAGAAGATATTTAGAAACAAGCATTAAAAGACTTGGTAACAGCATTGGTGAGACTCATTTTAATCGAAGAAATAGTAATAAATTATATAATTGGCAATTTCACGTGATACATCGATGCTGTTCTTTCTGTAATTGGTTCTAAGTTGAATACACTAGAAATTGCTCACAAAGCAGTAGCAGGTAACAGCAGGCATACTGCTAGTAGGCTCCAGCCGGTCTGCACGCAAAGCACAGCACTTCCCTGCATTTGCATAAGCCGAAATCGAGGGCACTACAATAGAAAGGGTACTACACCCGATAGCGAACGTCACACAGCAGAAAGTCAATCTCCCCCAAAAATCACGAAGTATAGGAAATATATCTTCAAGAATAGGTCTAATGTTTCCATAAACTATAATCTATAACTTTGAATCATGGATGTGATTCGGAACCCACCTAAAACTGTAGGTCCAACTCATCAATCACCATCATCCAACTCATTACCCACGCACAGGTCTCAGACCTATGTGGGCTTCATCCTAAAAAAAAAAAAAAAAATTACGAGAATCAGAGTACAATTGTACAAGATATGTTATTAAAAACGTATATTTCTCTATTCATTATAGAACACAAGAATGAGAAAATGTCCAGGTTTGACTGCTGTATTTTATGTTTATTTTTTTTAATTGCTGATGCCCACATGAGTTTGAGACTTGTGCGTGGGTAATGAGGTGTATGATAACACATAGATGCCAGATGGAGGAGCAGGATTCGAACCCGACCGCTGAAGCGACAGTAAGCTGAAGTTGCGAAACCTGAACCAACTGCGCTAAGCGGCCCGCCTAATTTTATTAAATACGGTATAAGTATTATCCCAGTTCAACTTGGGTCTTCGAACAGAAAGCCTCTACCAAATCCTTGGAAAATAACCAGATCACAAGAAAAGTATGAATTTAAATTCAAAAGAGCATAGAAGGTGTGTTAGTTAAATAAAAAGGTAGTTTTGCAGATTATCATATGGAATTAAATTAATTTTTTCAGAAGAAAGCTGACGTACTGCATTTGAACTGTTTGATATAGCCATGGCCGACTCAGCCATGATATAGCTGATCTAGTTGTTAATTTCAGCTAAGAATCAAAAACTCTTTCAACGTCCATCTGACAAGTGAATGTCACAAAACATAGCCAGTAACTCAAATTATATATGATCAAATAATAGGTTTTAAACATAAATTTTTCGTTTCGTTTTATTTTTTATCGTTGCAGATGAAAATCATGAAATATATCATACTATAGTGCTGCGCAGTATTTAACCGATGATTACTGTAAATTTATTATTATTGGTTTTTTCAATTTGATTATTTTTTATATAACTTATTATCTTCCTACAATTACTTTAATTCATACTTTGTGATTTGTATGATGTAAGCTATATTGTACCCTGAATAAATGTATTATGTAATCAGTATCTTTAAATTTGTCGAAATAAAATTCAAATTCATACTTAGTTTCCTAAGTTATGATTTGAGATAACTCCGATTATCATAATTTCAAGAATGGGAGATCAACACTCAACATTGCAGAGACAGTTATAGATAAAGGCAATGCTTATCTCTGGTTAAGATAATATTAAGACCTTTGCTAGACTGGAATGGAATACTTGAAGTATTGAGACAAAGCAGTAGCGATGCAGATCTCTACTTCTCTACTTGTGAATATGAAATTCAAATAAGCTGCCAACTGCTGTCAGAATAAATGTGTTTCATGAATACCATACACATATGATCCATATTGTGCTATTAAGGATTACCGCGATATTCAAATATTCATTACATACTGAAACAAATCAGTCGTGAAGCCAACCTCTCATAACGATAGTTCTTTATCAAACATCAATAACAATAATATCACAGTAATTAAATTGTTATCAGCAAACGATCTCTCGAGATTGTAGCATTAATTTGGGATAGAAAAAACAGTTGGGCATCCTTGAAATATCAAAATCAATAACAGTGACATATAAAAAGTTGAATACATTATCTGTGGCAACGCTATTGAGAATCGATAGTATCAGCAATGAGGAAATCAATATTCGACCTACATCGTTGTTTCTAATTATGACAAATTCCAACAGAATAGCCAACCGTTTGATTTTTTCTGTCTTATTTGTGAGTTGGATTTTAAATGGACTGAGCTTAGAGATTTTGCACAGGAATTCAATAAGAATATACTTATTCATGAAGAATGAGCTGCTATTTGAGAATAAAACAGAGTATTTATTTTTGAAAGGAAAAGAGTTACTATCAGTCTACGGCAAGAAGTTGGGTCGTTTAAAACGATTCAAAATTCAATTTCGACTAATGTACATGAAGGATAACAAAGTACTGTATGTTGACATTAGTTCTAAACCACTGGTAGTTGTCATAGGCAATGTGGAATAAATAAAATTGATCAAATTCCACACCCCACACTAAATTCAAACATTGATGCAATGTCAAGTATGTTTGCCAACAATTTGTGTTTTTGAAGTTTGCAAGAAGTTGGAAGTCAATTAACACACAACTGTCGTTTAATAAGGCCAGTAAAATTCAGGTTTGATTTGAAAAGTTTTTAAGACTTTATCCCACACCAGATGGACTTAGTTAACAACGAAATTGTGTCTATGTAAAATGTAGCGCCCCATAATGCAAGTGGCCCAAAACTATAGGGAGGGCTACACTAAGAGTTTCATTGAGCATAATTGCATGTGAGGCAGCAACATTTTTGCAAGTAGGGGTTGAAAATGAGCGATTTCTGGGATCTTGATTCATGCTTCCCAGACTTTCTAGACTCATAAATCATTAGCCCATGAAGTGCACTTCTTTTTTGGTGATAAAACCTAACATACTTTTGTTTTATTCATTTTATTGGGTTCTTTATTTTCCAGTTTGATCTCATGATTCGAAATAAATAAATGTTGTTTAGGTGTTTCTTATTCAGCACTTTTCTCTTCTAGACAGACGAAGCTCGTAAAACGTTTCTGTTTTATTGATGCTTAAAATCTTGGTAATGAAAATTCCAGTTTGTTTATATGGTAAACGTAAATTTTTTGGAAACTGGAAATAGCATTCAAAGCCAGGTAGGTGTTGGATATGGCGAGAGGACAACAATGCAAAATAACCAACCATAACTTGCACGCAGCTCAACGGCAAGAGTTGAAAGCTGAACGGCAGTTTCAAATTTATTGATTGTCCGCCAGATGGCATTACAGTTCACTAGTTGCACGCGACTGGAATTCAAATTAGGAGTCACCAACGGCTGCACCAAAGCCATGAGCTACACCAGAACCGCGTACTGAATAACCAACTGAAACTAAAGAATCAAATTAGATTGAGTAATCTGATCTATATGAGCTAATTAAACAAGATCTGGCAAACAAATCAATGAGTAGGCCAATTTCCAAGTTCACAACATTTTTTCCAATTCTAAAACAGTTCCAGTCCAACCTCAAAAATCAATATAAACCTTAAAATAGCTAATAAAGGCTGCATATATAGACTGACTATTTTTATTGGTCTATTTATTATAGTATCACATAGTTTATTCAATGGTCAATGGCGGGGTGGAGGGGGAGGAATATTGAAGATGAATTGAAGAGTAGCGGACACAATACGAAATATTTCTGGTGGCATATCCTGATAACTTTATAAGTAAGATTATTTCGTTTGATGGAGGATATGAAGCATATAATCCGTCCAACTTGAAATTATGAAGAAAAACTAATGAGGTAAGATCTGACTTTTGGTAACCTGAGGAATAGAATTTCCCACAATCCATAAAAAATAAAATACAGAAGTTAAAATCTGAGAAATGACTAGCCAATAGAATCTATAGTTTAGTCACAATGCATTTTAAAAATAGAAGACATAGGAGCCTACAAGTCGTTCACTCACACAGTGATAAAAAAAAAATGCTATCAGTTACTGGTTACAAAAGGATTCAATGAAACCAAACTCAAGTTTTTTTATATGATTTTTAAGGGTATTTTAATTTATTTAAAAAATTAGAACACTACACAAAAAATGATTTAATGTATAAAAACTGGGTATTTCAAAACTGGATAAAAATTATTATTTTAAAATTGGATAAAAATCCATTTTATATATTTTTTTGCTAGGTTGACTTTTTAGAATATACCTCCAATCCAGTACAAAATCGGGTAATTTACCCTGCCTCAGCTTTAAGTCATAAACCAAACACTCTCATAATTTCTAAGTGCTGATTTCAAGACTAAAGTCCCTTCCAAACTTTCTCGGAAACTGAAAAATCAGATTATACTGTATTCAATAATCTTGGTTAGATGAGCTAATCAACAAGATCAGATCAGACACACAAAATCAATAAACAGACCTATTTGCACGAAAACGAAATTTTCCCTTTTTCTTTCAATTTTGAAGAATTTCCAGTCCACTCTCAACAAGCATAACAAAGCTGATGCTTTCAAGGCTGCTAATCAAGGCTTTAAGTAAACTTATTGATTTCTAATGATTGAAATACGGAATTAGTGAAAATTTGTACTTGGTAGTAAAACATTTACTTATCAAATTTATATTTATAGATTATTATAATAATTATTATTTACAAATTATTTATATTTATATTTACAATTAGATAATTGTTATAAAAAGTAGAGAAAAATTGGCTTTGAATCTTGTACAGTACTCAATTTATTATAAATAAATAATAATAATTCATTATTTAGAAATATTACATCATTGATATAAGAATAATGAATCTTGAATCAAGAATCACAACGAATCTTGTAAGATCTTGAGAAAATCCAGTGTGTCCAGCATGAAAGTAATGACATAATAATGCAGAATTTTCGGACGATTACGATAAAATAGGAAACAAACGCTAAGGAGAGCACGACGAATTGTAATTGATGTTCAAGAGAGTACCGATCGAGAAAGAGAGATAGCAAAAAAGGAGGGTGAGAGAGGCGGAAATGCAAAGTAGGCGCTAGACGAGGCGTGAAAGAGCCTCCTCTCGTGACACTCAGACTCAGGTACAGACTACGAATGCGCTTTCACCCGTAACGCCGGAAAAATAGGGACGCAGACGCAGCTCAACCGCTTGACAGACGCAGAGCTGCGTGGTGAGTCACTCATTCACGAGACAGAGACAGAGACACGACCACTACTATTAACCTAAAACAGACAACAGATGCACCAACATCTCAACTCGCCAACAACCGAAACCCTTTTAAGGAATGTTGAAGGAAAGAGCTAAACACGACAATGAAACCGCCGATAACCCTATTACTTTCACTTTGAACTCACTTTATTTTTTCAAATAGTCTATTGCACCACTTTCTTGCATATAAAATGCAGGGACAATGATAATAAGATTTAATGACTACGAAGCGATGATCAATAAAAAAAGGCTTTCTAGCACTTGAATACTTTCAACTTTCAATAAATTATCGATTGGACTAAAATGTTTTAGGTAGCCAATTTGTAGCCTATAAATAATTCTCGTTTGCATCAACCTACAACATCAGTGATGGCAGCACTTTACAGACAGAAGCTCAAGATCAAATAAAGCATATAACAGACAATAAATTATCAATTACGTGTTCATTTCTCTAGAATCTAGACTTCTAGAGCAATAGAAATAAAATATCTTATTCCAGTTATTAACTTAAAGCACACCTAATTTCAACTTTTCATGTGAAATTTAACGACTTGCAGTCAAATATTCATTAAGAATAAGTATAACTTACTTAATCTGTAGGCCGAGCGCTTTCGAATCTGTGAGATCCATCTTCAGAGGCGTGGGTTCCTAGATCATCATGTCAGTTTTTTGGTTAGAAGTGTTGTGGTTTTTGTAAAATGTGATCAAAAAGTTTGTGTGATTTAAAATTTAGTTGTTCATTGGGAATGTTTTGTTTATTGTGTGTGGTGTGTTTGTATATTTCAAATTGTTCCAAGGTGTTGAGTTCGTGTCCTTTAGATTTTATATGTAGAATGTGTAGGTTGGTACTGATGTCAGTAAAAGTGTGTCCAATTTGAATGATATGGTCGGCGAAATTCGATTCAGCTTTTGATGTCAGGGCTTTTGTTTCTTATTTTATGATTGAGTTTGTCAATTAGGTCAAAAAACAAAATACCAACACCACTGACAAAAAATACATCACAATGACATACATTAATCCACAATCAAACAGACTAGCAAAAATCTTCAAAAAAGCCGGCCACACCATCTCATTCAGAACAAAAAACAAAATAAAAAATGCACTTACACTCAAAACCACACTTAACACAAACAAATACGATCTCCCAGGGATCTACAAACTGAACTGCTCTGATTGTAACAAATTCTACATAGGACAAACAGGCCGCACATTCAAACAACGTTACAAGGAACATTTTCAAGCCCTGACATCAAAAGCTGAATCGAATTTCGCCGACCATATCATTCAAATTGGATACACTTTTACTGACATCAGTACCAACCTACACATTCTACATATAAAATCTAAAGGACACGAACTCAACACCTTGGAACAATTTGAAATATACAAACACACCACACACAATAAACAAAACATTCCCAATGAACAACTAAATTTTAAATCACACAAACTTTTTGATCACATTTTACAAAAACCACAACACTTCTAACCAAAAAACTGACATGATGATATAGGAACCCACGCCTCTGAAGATGGATCTCACAGATTCGAAAGCGCTCGGCCTACAGATTAAGTAAGTTATACTTATTCTTAATGAATATTTGACTGAAAGTCGTTAAATTTCACATGAAAAGTTAATATTAACAACGCAGTTCGTCATGGAACAAGAAATCCAGGAATTCACACCTAATTCTCATTCAATTTAATTCTCTCAAATAACAAGACATTCGATTTAAAAAAAAAATTATCTTTGATACATTGGCGTAGCGACAGGGAGTTTTTTCCCGGGTTACAAGCCCACCTTGAGACTAAAAGAGGCCCCAAAAACGAGTAGGGAGGCATCAATAAGAAGACGATAATATCGGTTACTGGAGCTAAAAACGTTTTCATAAGTGACGTGTGAAAAAATACTATTTCAATTTTTTTCGGAGGATGAAGCCCACATTGGACTGAGGCCTGTGCGTGGGTAATGAATTGGATGATGGTGATTGATGAGTTGGACCTACAGTTTTAGGTGGGTTCCGAACCACCGACAACATTTTTTACAGCAGATAGCATCCATTTTTGCTGGCCAATCCAATCGGTCACCCTTACAAAGAGCGCCCAGGAGTTCCGAAGCTTATCTCTGATTGAACAGATGCCTGCTACGGCACTCGGCTATCACTTCCCTAATTAACTATAATTTTAATAATTCAAATACTTCAAGTAACTTTGAAAAAATTAATTAAGGTTACAGAGGGGATGGGGTAAAGAAGGCAAGTTTTCTTGGGCCTCAACGTCAAAGGGCCCCATCATTTTACAAATATAAGTATGTGACAAAACAGAAATAAAATAAGGGGCCCCAAATAGTTTAAACCTCTAGAGACCCCTTAGAAGCCTAACAGTCCTAGAGGCCCCTCTGGTGCCGCAGACCCTTCGGGCCCGTTTTTATTGCCAGTAGTCATGTAAAGTTAGTGGAGATACAAGTACACTGCATCTAGAATATTTTAAATTACGTTTATAAACAAGGGTTAAAAGGTTTAAGGTATAAACAATTGCATCGACTTTGGGCCATCAAGGGCCCCACGATGCTGGTGGGTCCCAGCATGTTCGGAGCCCCAAAACATGGGGTTGAAGGTCCCCCAGACTACTTGACACAGTAAGCTTGAAAGTAGTTAGTATTTCAATATTTTTGCAGAAGGGCTTCAAATGGCCATTTCTGTAACTGTTCAGATCTGATAACCCATAGTTTATTGTGATCATGAAATTTGTCACGCCATGAATCAATCAACAAATAATGTGAGGGAAGAGGTTGATAACCATAAAAGAAGCTTAGAGTTACACTTTCAAGACCTGAAAAACAATTTTTCTCTGGTAGAGAACCATCAGAATCCCCAATGTTTTGGGGTTCCGTCCACATCGATATGTAAATACAAAATTACTATAAGTTAAAGTTTGGAATTTGATGTGTTATTAATTGATAACTTCTTTGCAAGTAGAAGCTTTCAAGTTCCAGAGTCATAATATTTGTTATATGTTTACACATTCGACATATTACAGTAGAGTGAATAAATAGTTCAAGGCGAATTCAAGAGATGACATAAAAATAGAAGAGAAGTTTGCTCTCTCTGGTGCCACTCATTGCCCTTCTCCCTAGCTTCCACAGTTTTTTCATGGAATGGTTTTCAGCTGACCTACACTCGAATTTCATCTGAGAAAAAACAATTAAAATTAGTCACATAGATTCTTTTGAGTACAGTAGGCAACTAGGCAACTGGTATTCCATACCCCCATGGCGAGAGGGGTCCGGGGGTCCCCCCCCTCCCGATTAATTTTGATAAATAGTCCCTCTAAAATCGTATTCCAAGAGATTCTAGACTCATGCCTAGAAAAGCTTAAATCCATTACTGTAGCGCACATTAAAAATTTTTGCACATTGAAAATTTTTGGATTTTCGATGTTAAAAGCTTGATTTGAGGCTTAAAACAGTAATTTTGTACAAGTATTTATTAAAATCACGTTTATGAATTGGGTAAAGTGATAGCTTAAATTCAATAAATATTGCTTTTATGGATCGTTTGCCTAACAATTTGAACCCACTTTTCGTATATTTTTAGTTCATTAATTAGTTGTGAACAAATTTTAATGTATAAAATCTAAAAAAATACTACTTTTATAAAGCCAAATTAAAAAGTTGTAGTGGTTTTAAATTACTATTACAATCAGGGCTACCCAGAGACATTTTAGTGGACCGGGGCAGAGTTATGGTTGGAGGCTCCCTTACACCTTCGCCCTAAACACAAATTTTCAATTAATGACTAGATTTCCCAACTAGCATTTCGCATTGCATTGCATTGATTAAGTCTTCCAGCTATGCCAAGATGCCTACTGTACTCAAAAGAATCTATGTGACTAATTTGAATTGTTTTTTCTCAATTTAAAGATAAAATTCGAGTGTAGGCCAACTGAAAACCATTCCATAAAAAACTGCGGAAGCTAGGGAGAAGGGCAATGAGTGGCACCAGAGAGAACAAACTTCTCTTCTATTTTTGTGTAATCTCTTGAATTCGCTTTGATCTATTCTTTCTAATGTAATATGTCGAATGTGTAAACATAGAAAAAATATTATGACTGAATAGAACTTGATTCTACTTGCAAAGAGGGAATTAATTAATATCACATCAAACTACAAACTTTAACTTATAGTAATTTTGTATTTACATATTGATGTGGACGGAACCCCAAAACATTGACACCCCCCCCCCCCCCCCCATGGGACCCACTAAAAGATTTTCGCTACGCTACTGCTTTGATATCTTTCTTTTGGATGAAGCCAAATACTACAGTGAGTTCAGTTCCTCAGCTGTAATTTTTCTACAGACGGAAGGCCTAAAAACTGCATTCTCAACACAGATTACAAAACACAACTCAGATTTACTAATATTCGAGTAACCTTTACAAACATTTTTTTGCACCCATTCATTCCCAGCTTTCCAGTCCAGGCTGACTTTTTATGGTCAAATAATATTTAATTATACTTGACCAAATAATAGCAAGATAAACTAATACTTATTTATAAATTTGGGCTCATTAATTTGAATCTTCGACACTGCTAGAGAGGTAGAAATTGTACAGGAAATCTTCTTTACATAATTAACTAACAGAAGTAGTTCATGTCAAGCACTCTCGAAGAGAGCAAATAGAGGTGCAGGAGAGAGAGAATGATTACTTCCTTCACGCTTCAAAAGATACCAGACAATTACGAATGAGCAGACAGCCCATCCAACAATAAGGAGAGCATAGATCGCTGACCCCACTCAGCTATTATGAAAATTTTACCACCCACCAACCCGCCAATAAAACGCGAACGGTACCCACCTATGGACGACATAGAGATAGAATCTCTACATCAAATAACTATAAATCATGACTGGCGAATAATCCTCAAGTACTCATTCCCACTCAAAGAGAAACGCTCTAGATAACCAACCACTGCAACATTCAACCAATGAATACATCTAATGATGCAAAGTATCAGATCGACATACAAACTAAAAAAAATCCTAAAATTTCAATAATTAGATAAAACCATGGATATTGTTTTCAAGTTAATAACGCTGCAATAGATTTTGATAGTCCCATCTATCACCGAGAACAATTTGTTGAAAAAGTCAAGTTTGTTAAAACGATGAAATGTAATAAGAACTGAGAACCTCTGACATACATGATATTCAAAGAAACTTCAACATTTTAGTAAGACCAAAAAAGATAGTTTGAGCAGAGCTACGCTAAGGATAACGCTTATTCTAGCCTGACCACTCTATGCCTCCCCTTGCTCTGAATGCAAGATGTTACAGAGCAAACAAGGCGCACAACAATGGCGAAAATAATTTAATGTTATTTATCATTATTGTATACAGTATGATTGCAACTTGCAATTCAGCTGAGTGATTAAAGTTTAAAGTTTTTGTCAGTAAAGTAGATTGATCTCATTCTCATGGAACAGGTTGTCATTTAGAACATTCCGTTAAAAATAAAAAATTATTGCTGTATGTGATTTTTAATTTAGTTATCATTTAAATGAGGCAAGTTTAAATTGTTTAATCATGGTAGTATACTGTCTATTATAACTATAGAATTATTATAAACTGAATTTTCACTTCACTGAATTATTTTCTTCAACAAAATACTTTATAAATTATTACGGTTTCAGAAAACTAAAACAGTAGTACAACATAATACTTATTCAATTCCGTTATTATCATTTGTATTAGCCAGTTAGATACAATCTATGTAGAATTATTCAAGATTAGTAATAGAACAAATCAGTGTTTCCTAACTTGTGGTTAGATACCACGCTTACCGCCAGTGATAGAAAAATAAATTATACATTCGCGAATATCAAGTACAATGATTATTAGAAATATTACGCAAGATATTTTGGTTTTGAGGAGTGGTACAATATGGAAAAAATGAGAAACACTGGGATGAATTAACCATGATAATAGTATTCAAGAATGGTATTTTTTTAATAATTAAAATGGGTTTGACGATGTAAATTGAAGATAAGTATATTCAATGCCACCAGTTGGAGCCCATTGGAGACGGATTCAGCCTGTAAGTGAATACAGCAGACTGAAGCCTCTCCCCTACAACAACGCCCACACAACATAAAAGGCTTGTTACACCAAACTCCCCTTCAAGAGAAGTCACTCGCCATGACCCTGGATAAGGCAACCCTCATCCGTTCCTTCTTATTTGATTATGTAGTCAGTCATCAGCTTATGTTTTGAAACTGTACGAACTGATTCCATGGAACAAACATTCACCATTCATCTGATATGTACACAAGAAGCAATGCAATTTACATTCTTAATAGATGCTACAAAGAGAATCATAGAGTAGTAGTGTACTCTCTAACAACACTGTATAGTTAATATTAGAGGTGATCAGATGCTTCTAAAGGATTTTTTTCCAAATTGGAATATCAATCAGTGTAAATACAATATAGTGTAAAAACACATGAGGTGATTTATAATTGAATCAAAAATTTGTAAATTTAAATTAACAGGAAAATTTAAATTAAAAATAATGAAGCGGCGAGCCGCTTAGCGCAGTTGGTTGGGGCGTCGCAACTTCAGCTTGCTGTCGTTTAAGGGGTCGTGGGTTCGAATCCCGCTCCACCGTCAGGCATTTATGTGTAATCATGCACCTCATTACCCACGCACAAGTCTCGGACTCATGTGGGCATTATCAGCAATAAAAAAAATTGTATATTTCGAGAATATTTCTAGTTAGATTTTTATTTTTAGTGAGATCAGATGATAATGTTTCAAAACTATGAAGCATTATGGAACTTATTGTTCAGCTATTTGTAGTAGTGACTAGAATGGCATTGCTATTTTCTTTCATGAAACATTTCTGGGTTGCATTCTTAGATTATTCTCTAGACTTTAAACACCCATCAATGTTTCCCCAGATAAGGTAAGTCCATTAACTGTTCAAGTAACCTTAGTTTCATATCCTTAAAAGGAAGGCAGTGGCCTTCTATTAAAGAATGAAAATATAAGCCTTAAGGAAGAGAAGCTAAGTTTCATGCTATGTAGCACGTATTAACACCAAATCGTGTTACACACAAATTTGGTAACACACCAAATCGTGTAAACTTATGAATCAATCGAAGATACGAAATAAGCAGATGATTTGCATTGATGTGAAAATACCAGAAATATTGGATGAGGCTTACGAATCTCGGGGCATGAACATCAAAAGGAAAGTAGAATTACTGCAAGGTACCATAAATGGAAAATTGCTCATGTCACGTAAAATTGAACAATTTGAATTGCCACTAAAAGGGAAACACTTCCTTGAAGGAAACAGTACGTAATTATTACTGTAGAATTGTTGTGAGTATTGTCAAAGACCATAACATTCGTAAAGTAAATTCGTATGGCTTTTCGTGGTGGAGAGACCCTTAAGGGTAGTTCCACCTCGCCGTTTTTTTAACGACTGCTTTTTTTACATGCAATCGGGACCGACGGCTTAACGTGTCCTCCGAAACACGGATAATATTCGTAAGTAGACTAGTCAACCCAATGGTTGACTTGAATGCTTCGTATTGTGGAGTAACCGTGCTTTCATTATAAATTACCAGAAATTAAAAATTCAAATCTGAATACCGAATAGTGCATTTTCTCTTCCTAACTGCCTTGCTTCAATGATAAATGTCAAACTATCAATAAATCACTTTGTTGTCCAGTTCAAAAAGGTCAAACTGTTGGAAGATAAGATAATTTTTGAATGATTGAAGTCAAAATGCATGATTTTACATGATAAATTTTAAAACTTTCATGAGCCAAATAAAATCACTTTTTCAAATTAGTGTGCAACTAAGAGTATTGAACAATTGAATGATACAGGAACCCGTAACAATGCTTTCTAAACAAGAGAAAAACAATAAAGATCAAGCTCAACAAACATGTAGATTTTCAGATAAGATTATGATTTTCTGTTAAGAGTTTATCTGTTTTTGTATAAACTGTTGTTTAATAGGAATATAATGTTAATACTTTTCTAAATAAAGTATTCTCAGTTAAAAAATTTGATATCCAATAAATGACAATTATTTTACTTCCACCTTATTTTTCCTACTTCCGTTTCTCATAGCAGCTAAACAATCTTTTTCAATTAAAAAAAAGAAATAATTTACATGTTTTCGACTTGAATAGCTTTGACTGTTGTTCTGCAGCCCATAAAAGGTTTATTATCCCTGAAATTGAACAATTTTGATGTGTCTCAATATGTAACATATTCATTCATCAACCAAGCTGCTCGTAATGCTCATAAAATATTCGATTTCTGATTGATAACAATATGATCTAGATAAAATTACTAAGAATTAAAATCACGATCTATTCAACATCATTTTTCTAATTGTGATTGCAAAATTACAAAGGATTAAAATCACAATTTATTCAACAAAATTTTTGCAATTGCTATTGCAATTTGCAAGTATTATAAAATAATTATTATTGATAGGAATTGTTCAAATTTTACTTTAATAGGATACTTTGAAAAGATTCAAGTAATTCAAATAATAATAAGTTTAGAATTCAAACACAAATTCAATAGAATGTTACAGCTAATAATAATTTAAATTATAAAGTTAAGCATTCCATTGGTGTTTAACAGACATAATATCTGCAATAACAAGTGCTAGACATTGCGCAAAAAGTCAGCCAGGCGACGCCGGCCGGCATATCAGCTGCAGTGACGTCATCAACACTAACCCTAGACACGGTTAAAGTTAATATTTCTATACAAATAACAATTATTGTAAAGTGAGGTTACTTACATTCATCGTGGACATCAGCCATTTTCGGTGCAGAGTATTTGCTAGTGTTCAGAAAGGTGTTCTGCAACAGATAGAGAAAAGGATCAGAATGCTGCTGGTCTGCCACACCAAACCAACTAGTGCACCTGCATTCAGACGCTGCGACGGAAGATAGACGGGGAAGAGGGAAGTAATAGGGGGTGCTGTGGAGGGTGAGGGAGAGGCCAGCTGTTCTCCCCACCACCACCACTAGACACGTCTGCCTTTTGGAGAGGATCAATGCAACATGTCTTCCCCTGGTCATGTTATCAAATTGTCCTCCCCTTCACAACATAGTTCATTCAATCCGTCTTCCTCAGGAACTTTACCGGTACAAACTAGACATTTGACATTACAACACGGCCATACGTGTGAAGTGACTTAGCAAAGGTGTTGCTATTAATCGCAAAAGGAAGCAAACTAAAACAGACTCAGTTCACTGTCCAATTAACCCAGGTCAAGATAGACCCTGCAAAGGTTTAATGACTTCAAGGTCGGTAATAATGTGAGGTTCAGTCAACTCAATCCTTGACATTTTCTCTCATTACCTTTTCCATTTTCCTCTTCTATCGGTCTTTAGCATTCTTTACCATGAAAGTACATTGAGTACGTTATACCTAATACGATAAAGTGCAAGTCGGTACCTATTCTAAACTCAAATCTATGGATAAAAATGATCTTAATAATTGAATCTACAAAAGTTGGATGAATTATTTTTGCATAAATGATTTAATTACTAATATTTACTAATTGTTATATTCAGTCAATTAATTAATTATATATAATATTAGAGACAAAATATAAACAAAAAATAATAAAATTCTTACCTAGGAATTTTCAAAAACGAAATCTTTATATGGTACTCTGAAAATATTTATGCTCAAATTTTTTTGGCGTTAAATTTGAAATATTAAATTAAGATTTAGGCTTGGAAAGACTTATAAAGTAAAATTTGGGAACAATAATACTTGAACCGACGGAATATAATATTACTCGAGAGAAATGACCTCCAAGATTATTATCTGTTGACTATCAATTCTAATATTATTTGTTGGAGCAATTTTTACCAAAAATTAGTACAAAAATGATTATTTATTTAATAACTGGAAATGACAGTTATGTTTTAGACAACAAAAGACTCTAAGATAAGGTTGAATTCACTCCTCTCACATTAAAAAATTCTAAATGCACGTCTGTTTACAAATGAGGGTTATTGTAAACTATGGACATCATGAAACTACCTTCCACTAGAAGCTCATGTAACTTAACGTTAGGGACTTGAGAAGGAGCCTTAGTTTTAGGCTAAATAAAAATATAGCTTTGCTCTTTATAAAAAATCTTAATAAACCTTACTCCCAAGTGCAATAAATGATGAATGATACTTTACTGTCATTCAACTGAACGCAATTTTGTTTAGACAGAATCCAAAATGTTACACCATGTGTAACAACTTTTAGATAAATTGTGAAATTGTGCCATGTAGAAGCATATTTCTCTTTATTAATACTTGTATTAATTATTTGGCACTACAAGGCTTGAGGAGGGACTTTAGTTTCAGACAGGATAAAGATCTGCTGTCTACACAAAATGCTTCCTAAACCAAAATTGAAATAAAAACCCATACTTTTTTAATGAGATTACAGGTTACATGAGATTACAGTATATTATTAGCTACCCTCTCAGATTTACTGTATAATATTTTCTTTGTAGTGGCGAAGGTGATATTGTGGAAGGTATCTATAATGAATAATAAGACGAAATTGTCACAACCACATTTATTAGAAAATATTGAGAAACTAGTTTCGGTTGTTATACCATTATCAATCTCAAACAAACCGGGCTTGTTTGAGATTGATAATGGTATAACAACCGAAATTAGTTTCTCAATACTTTCTAATAAATGTGGTAGTGACAATTTCATTTTATTATTCATTTCTGTATAATACAGTATTCCACTTTACTTGGTCAAAGCAATGATCTCGAAAAAGCCCATCAGCGATGACTGATAATCGAGCAACAAATCATGTCAACGACTCCCAATATACAACAACAACTCAGATATTGATTTTCTAATCACGCGATGAGAGAACTTTGTTAACTTTCTTTTATGGTAGATTGGAGCTAAAATTTTTCACGAAATATTATTTGCGTCAGCAACAATAGAGCTGCTTTTAATCGATCAAAATTCAAAAAAATACGAACAGCCGTCACCTTCAGGTTTCATAAAGAAACGAGCTGAAATTTTGCAGGGTTAATTTGTCATTGCTTGTTGAACGAACAAGAAGGTATCGGCTTGTATTTCTGCTCGTTATTCGCATGATGAACTAGCCCTACATTATTTCTTTTGCGGAAGACAAATTTACAGGAAGTCACAGCTAGTTTTTTCTTTTAAATTCATCTAACCCATGTCGTACTCTTTATTTTGCAGAGTACCAACCCAATCAAACAAGCAGGAAGTTGCACTAGTAGCTTTTGATGAGATATTAATAATGGATCGCTTTGAAAACACACTACCGACCTCTCCCACACTTGACACAATCGTGTGCAGATAATTCAATCGATGGAGGCAAGAATAGAATTGACAAGGGATGGAGGACGGAGTAGCAGCTTTATATGGACAGGTTCATTGCACCATGACAACCTTTTCATTATAAGCTAACTAATGGTTTCTCTATTCATCGTTCAATCAAAGCACATTGCATGGTTAAAAAATCATTGCATGGCCATCATTAATTTTCAATGTACAAACTTATCTATCACACATTGCAGGTTTGCATGGTCCTTCTTCGAAATTAAGATCCTTCTCTTCATAAAAATAAAATACCATGAATATAAATGAGTTCAGAGCTTGAAAGAAGAAGAACCTACAAGTATGAGGGAAGTATACAAAAAGTTTCTTTACTTCAAAATAGGGTTAATTTATTTGTTAAGATAAAAACCAATGAATGCAAAGATGAAACAGACTCAAAAGTTCAAAACTGCTCTCTTTGCAAATTTTGAATTGGTTGCATTTTCCAAAACTTTGAGGTAAGTTGACAAAGACAAATTTAGTTGCACTGAAAACTTCACTCGAAAAAAATTGTGTCATTTTAGTTACGGTAAAGCTATTAATGTTAAAGTTCACTCGCAACGGAATACTAAAAAAACTGGACACTAAAAAAAGAGTTCACAAACCTGAATAATTTTTTAGTGAGTTTCTCAAAATCTTTTCGTTTCAGCAAACATTATTGCAATCATATTACTTATTCAATTAGTGGACTGCATGTTGATAAACTATTCAGCATAGAAAAAACATGATGCAATTGGTTCAGCACATAATTTATTAAATTCTATACAACGAATCCTTCAGATACCGGTAATTTGAGAACTGCAATGAAAACTTAGTAGGGTATGGATGTTGTAAATAAAATATAAAATTTTGTGTGGCAATTGCTAGGGACAATAGGTAGTTTATAAGTTACATTATAACATGAGATTAAGGGGATGAAGGGCGATAAACTTTCAGGCAGGTAAGGCCTTTTTGTCACAATTTTCGAGTGTACAACTTAAAATCAAGTTATTAGTCTTCAACTCAAAATCTCATGTAAATTATCCAAAAGCTATGATTTGAAACTTGAACTGATTAAATAAGTCTCCATAAATTGATAATGTATTGCAAACCACAAACAGATAGGTACAGATACAGCAAAAATAGTGGTAAAATATTAAACTAAAAGTTATTCAATAAATAACTTGGTATCAAGGAAGAAGCTCTAGCTAGGAATCTTATGAGCATTACAAGTAAGACACTCATTTGGGATTTTGTAAGAATTCCATTTATTGCCTAGCAAATAATAGACATTTAATAGAGGGCTAGTTCAACATTAATGAATCATATTGATTCAACTCTAATTCAATTCTATCAAAATCTCTAAAACACGAATTGAATTGGCAAGAAAAAATATCACGGTTCAGTGTCCTACCAAGTATCAGTTATGAATAAACTTGATAAGACTGCAATGAGTGACAACAATCACAATAAAAAATTAACAGATACAAAATGGGAGAATAAAGTTAGTAACAACGAAAAATCTAAGATACGATCTTATTACCCCAACTATAACAAATTAATGTTTTAAATAACTTCAGGATTCAGGAATACAGGAACCATAGATCATAGCCAACTGCCAAATATAACCTCTACTCTAAATCACTAGATTTATAATCTTCTCAATTCGAAGTTCATATTTTACTCTTTCTTGTGTAGGTTCAATACATTGTCTTGAAAAATATACAACAATTAGGGACCATCAACATTCAATTGAGTCTGAAAATGTTTCCCCTCAATACAGCAACAAGCGTGTGTACTGTGTAGCTATAGGAACAAAAGATCACGTTGTTCCCAACAATAAAACATAAGAAGTAAGCCTTTTATTTTAGCGCCGTATTATAATAATATTAAGTTCTTCAATTGCTTACCAAATCTGAAGCTGTTCAGATCAAGTTCTTGCAAAAATTGTGTTGAAAATTGAAAACGTTCGGCAGACCAACACCACACAACGACACAACCATTCAATTCAAGAATTCGTAAACAAAACGCCAAACTGGTACTCAATCCCGCCAATATTTTCAGTTTCAAAGCACAGAGCATGCGCAGTAGTGCACTAGTAAAGAAACCTTATCGTTCATTGGTTGATTTTGAGCGTTTGATTTCTATTGGCGTACTACCTTGAGTTGCTACGCTGGCGGGTGAGATGTATTACTTTCAAACATTACTTTGTGATTTATCAAAAGCTGTTATCGATCCGGTTGAAGTTTCCCAAATTATTCTGACCTATAACATGTCCAATCAAGCTCTATTCATGAATTTAATGGAAAATCAATTTTGATCCATCGAATAGCTTCAAGCCTCTACCGTACCAGCTCACCCATTGAGCCATTTTACTGTGCTTGATTTAATGTTGAATGTACTAGTTGCGAACAAAAAAGTTTGGAGAGACAAAATACAAAACAAACAATATTATTTCAATTTAATATAAACTTTTTAATGTATTGTAAATTTAACGACGTCGTCAAATTTAACGAATTCAATTTAATGTTTAGATATTATTCACATCGCTTTACATGAAAGTAGATTCTCATAGAAGGATAAAAGATAGAGAGGTATATTTTAATGTTTCACATAATAGCTCCATGACCAGGTAGGTCCACTTATCTCTAGTTCGATTATATCATTCTTATATTATTTGGGTCTATCATCATTTGCTCGAAATACTAATGATGAGCCTGTCGTATAATTATTGACAATTATTTTCTGCATTCAGTTTGCACTTTGCAAATGAATGCAGAAAATAATCATGGTGTACTGTTTTGAAGACCGAGAGCGATGAGTATTCATATCTCACTAATATTTTAATGACAGTATTATATATGACTGAATAAGAACTTGAATAAAAATGATTCCAACTGGAAAAATATTTATTCGATTCAAAAAACTGATTATCAAGAAAGCCCAACTAGTAGCCTACCACAGCTAACTTTGATATTCAAAAACACCATAACCATTATATGAAGACAGCAACGCATAAATACAGGCACTAGCGATTTAGACAACATTTTCATACTCAACTTCTCAAATTTGTAAAAAGGTATCTGCAAACTGATTTTAAGTTTCACTAATGTCGAAAAGTTGACTTGCTGTAAGTTTCACATATTGTTTATAAGTTTCTATTGGGTAAGTTTCACTATTAACAATATTCTTTTCAATCCAAATGATTGATGGGTGATGATGATTAAAACTGATTTGTGTTTAGTACCTATTTGCTTTTGGTGGTTCCCATTTCAATCCACTGACTAACTTTGAGTTGCTTTAATCAATGCGGCTAGCATTTGCTTTGGTGTTGGACTAGTGGTGACAAAATACTTCTCAAAGTCTATGGCGTTGTATATGTATATTCTATTATATGCACATGTATGTTATGAAACTGATTTCTTCAGCCACGTGTTTCCTATAGAATGGATTTCTCATTTCTACAGCGAGTTTTTACAAAAATGAAAACTTGGGCAATGATTCTTCGTATCAAAACTCATTTAAAAAATCATCAAAATCGTTACAGGATCTGAGATGCATCATACATTATAGAGAAATTGCTTATATAATAGGACTCTAAATGTACTATAATTAACAAATTTCACCATATAATTAAGCTTCTTCAGTATTTACTTGTATTACACATTAGTGTATTTTACACATAGATATTATACGCACAGTTCTTAGGCATAGGTACCATGTCATAAAAATTCTGCAGATACGGACCGAATCAAGCTTATTGAGCTTTAGCTTTTAGTCACCAAGTTTATATAATTTCCCAAATACTGTACTTTTTTCTGTAGTCTATATTGATATTGAATGTATTCCACTTTTCTACAAAATGCTTGAAGTAATAGAGTAATAGTTATCCAGTATCCATAATTTCAGATTCCATCCGAATAATAAGCTTTTTATCAAGTAGTAGACGAAATTTTTCCAAAAATTCTTTCCACACAGTGGTCTAGGTGTATCAGACCCGAATAATCCGACGTGATATACATCCTCACTTGAGTCTTGCAGAACAGCTTACATGCTCCTTTCAATCCAACACAGAATGAAGTTTTTTTTTATTGAGGATGATGCCTACATGAGTCTGGATACTTGTGCGTGGGTAATGAGGTGAATGGTTAGAAACATCCATGTCTGAATGAGATTCGAACCCAAGGCTGCAGGAAACTAAGCCAGCCAGACCCTTATCTTAACAACTGCGCTACCAGAGCCGCCAAGTTGATTTGATTTTTTGTCAAATGGCTTTCCAGTGCAAATGGATCAATATGAATTGCGCCGTTGTAGAATGAATGTTGAATAAAAGTTGAAAATTTAAAATAAGAATCATAGACACTGTTCTCTGCATTAAAATCACTTCCCGGTGGTTCGAAACCCACCTAAAACTGTAAATCCAACTCATCAATCACCATCATCCAACTCATTACCCACGCACAGGTATCAGACCTGTGGGCTTCATCCTCCAAAAAAAAATAATGTTACTATTGTGTCAAATATTCAAGTCGTGCCAATGTGTAAGGAGCATAACTAATAGGTGAAAGTTGGAATCAGTCACAATGCATCTGAAAAACTCTGACTTTTATTTTTAAATGTTTCAGAAGTTTTGTTTGGGATTGCATTACAATAAATAAATACGGTACATATTTACATTTGAAAGCTAGTTTCAAAGTGAGCTTCTAAGAAGCAAGGAGCAACGTGATGTGAGCGACAACACAGTGATATATTGTATACTCAATTGCTCCCAATAAAATTGTCTCTTATCTCGATGACTTTATCTGCCGCTGTTGCCCATTAAATTGAATTTTAAAATTTCAATCTTCTGATTTCTTCACTCCGAAAATCAGTCCTTGAAAAAAAATCGAAAAATAATTATAGTTAGTCAAATATATCTTTACTGAATATAACTACATTCACTAGAGAGTAGAGTATCAAGCAATTTTATTCACCGTATGGCCAAGTCACATTCAAAATAGTGTGTTGTTACGTGAGGAGACCCAATTGCTTGTCTAACCGCAGTATTTGCCTGATAATGATGCAACTCCTGATGTGCCCAGTAGAGTAACAAGCTTTACAGCCAAATTATTTATGGTTATGTTCACTCTAGAAATATCACACTCGAGATTTTCACTTGGAAAAAAACATTTATTGATTTAAATTTGAAGGGATTTCACATCCCTGTCATAAATATGATTCAACACAGAACAAATGTTTAGAAAAGGTTCAAATATCAAATTTTGTTGATAATTTGAGAGCCGGAAATTCACATGCTCACCGTACAAGCAAATAGTTCAATTTCCAAACGATTACAAGCAAAATTAAGCTATTTATTTCCGTGCTAAGTCATTCAAATAGACGATAACAAACAATTGCAATGTACGGGTGATTACAAAAGATTGTCTCATTTCAAAAAGCTTTTATTACGAAATGCAGCCACTTTGAAAGAAAGCTTCTTAACCATTCATATGAAAAAGCACATTCAACATATTTATGCATACTTTTTTATAAATAGATCAAAAGTTTGCATAAATGTTCAATGTGCCCAAACGATATTTGAATTTTCCCACACTTGTGACAATATTAATAGACTTGAAAATCACTTAATCTTTTAAGCTTGAGAATAGTTCTAAAACACATGCATTTACCATTCTAGAGTACCATTCATACAAATAAATTTCAAGTTTACGTTTTTGAAATGGAAGCTTATAGCTCATGAAATATGCATTTTGGAAGAAATAGTTAAAAAAAGTCAGAGAATTTTTAAGGAACATTCAAGTGAAAAAATCAATTCGGTATCTTGAGCCATTACCGAATTGCAGTCAATAGAGTGAAACCCAGAACATTTTGGCCGCCATCTTGTTTTTCAAGCGAAGGAGTTTGAGTTGAACATATCACCATAGATATTCTTACTCTGCTATTAATATTGAAAATAAAGAGAACACTCCCGCAGATCACTCAAAACCTACGGGAGCCTTATTTTGTAATAGTGAACCCAGAGCCCCGTACTAGTAAACAAAATTCGATTAAAAAATAGTGTTTTCGTTTCGGCTTCTGTAGCAGTTACATTGAACATTTATGAAAACCTTTGTTTATTTTAAAATACTAAAATGTTCGCTGTTGTAAGTATCTGCGTTTTATAATTAAAACCCTTAAAAATTGGGACATTCCGTATAATGTAGAAATATTAATTTTTAGAATTTGCAACAAAGAGAAACTAAGCTAAAATATAATATTCTTAAGTTTTTACAGCCCGTTATCAATTAAAATCAAAATTATTATTATTTTCACCTCAAAGTCATTATCTGTCTCACTTCTCCGGGAGTCAACCTCCATGGAACAGAAGCAGAGTCTTGTCCCCAATAATCAGAAATTTCGGACACTCTTTCCAAATTGAGTACAGTTGCAATTTGTGTTAGTCGTGCAAATTTATCTCTAACAGACCAGGAAGTTGCATTGCTCAGATACGTTACAAGTGAACGAACTTCTTTATCTAATGCAAGGCCACCAAGCTAGAATGAGAAAAAACATGAATAAGCAATAATTGAAAATCATATGATTTCATAAACAGCGCTTTTACAGTAAATCATAAATATTTTAATTCAAGCTCTATACTTATTTGTTAATCAGTCAATTTAAAAAATATGAAACATGGAACATTAAATTATCTAAACCTCGTATATGTACTTTAATGTATTCGAATGTTCTAATAATCTTTGTTTTGCAAGAGTTCAGTTAATACAGTAGAGGCCAATGACAACCATTGATGCGAGTTTTATCACCATATTTACATGTTGATAAGTTATATGTAATATGTAAATTTATACGTAACAAAAATTAAATACAATAAAAGAAGATGTGATTTCTTTTTGAGTCAGGGACTATATTGGTTTGAATATACCTTTCGAAGAATTTTTGGATGAGCCACTACTATGGATAAGCGATTAAGTTCTCTATTAAGGGACTGCCGTTTAGAATGTATTAATACAGTCTATAGATCATAGCTTCGATATGAAATTTGATTTCAGTATTCATCCCGTGATGTGATCAAATAATTTTTTGAAGTTTAGATTTAAGAGATCTTATAGAAATGAAAAAAATACAACTTTACTATTGGATGATTGTATTCATTTCATTTAACAATAATTTCATATTCATTTTAATTTAACAATTAGAATATAATATAGATATAAATTTATATTAAATACAAATACAACATAAATAAATGAATGAAGAGGAAATTAATATTTAGCCATAGCATTTCAAGACAAAATCCCCAAACAATAACGGATAACAGTATTGTAGGCTGTACGTTATGGATATTTATAAAACGTAAAATGACTTACCCGATTAAATTCGGACTTCATGACAACTTTCTCCATTTGAGTTGTCACTTCAGACACTAGTATTGCAATTAATGCATCATAATTCGAACTAGTAAGAACATTTTCAAATTCCAAAAGCAGCATGTTAAGGTTTGCTATTAAATTTCTCACAAACGGTTCATTTGCTTCATAATTTGAGAATTCTTCCTAAAAAAATCAAACTTACAATAAAAATGTGTTGTGTATTGACTACTATTTATTCTAATATCAATGAAAATTTCTTACTATAATATTATTCACAATATTTATTATGAAATTATGTAATAGTACAATTTAAACGATAATTTTGTGTGTTTTACATCAATTTCACTGATCGATTCCCGAACGGCCACCAGTTATATATTTTTGTATTTATATCTCGTTTCAAGTTTACAAGATAATTGGTTCTGAAATTCATTCTAATGCTATAAATAATACTGAAAAACTCTGCTATTGTGGACATTGGTAATTGCAGTGGTTTTCATTATACACTATAACATTTACTGTACTATTACACTTTCGCTAATCTTAATAAAAAGAAATAATAAGTTATTTATAGATTTAAGTTATAGATGAATATGTATGTCATGCGTGAAGAAAATAGTTATTCATGTATTTAGAGCGTAAACCGCGATTTTATCGGTTGAGCCTAAGAAGCTTTTACACTCGAATTGTATACGACATTTTTCTTACAACTGCAGTTTTGAATAATTGTATTAAATTATCATTTCCATACAATGCACCATTGTTGACGTTTTTGAAAAATTCATCTGGCAGTAAAGGGTCGATTACATTGGGCGAGATAGTAGCTAAGCGAGTAGCGAGTAGAAACGTTACAGACCGACCGTGCTGCAGCAGCTCGGTATACCAAGCCGAATTATAGAAAAAATTTAATTTCCAGAGTTACCCCCATACTATGGAATTTAATTTGAACACAAAATTAAAATATGAAGTTTACCAACAATTATTCAATAAAATTGCATTAAAACAGTTCACAGAAAATACAATATGTCTCATCTGAAGTGTTATGTTGGCAGCATGCGCGGTTAAATGTCAGCTTTGGCCACAATAATATTGTATTTTGGTGTTGGCTACACTGACAACTAGTAGCAAATCGAAAGTAGAGAGCCTGTCTAGGGCTCTAGTTTTGCACTTAGCAACACATTTAGCGATTAATTTCTATTTATATAGATGGTTACATAATCATACAGTCTGCCATGGGTCAGTATTGGAATAATTATCACAGAATAGGAAGAAATGAATCCTTGATTTTGAATATCAACAGATGACCAAAAGTAGGCATTGGCAGGAAACTGCAAGCTTCACAATAACAAGGAAAGTAAAAAAATTGTTAATGACACCTGTAACATGTCAATATTTGAATTTAACACTATCTTAAAATTTCTAGCAGCAGAACTTTCATTCATAATGAGAATAATAATTTACCTGTGTCAGATTGTGTGACAAAGTGAGGAATGTGTCAACCCAGGGTCCGATTCGTGGCTTGATTGCCGAAACTCGTAGCTGTTGCAGACCGAAATCCACGATGGCACCGAGTGCAGCAGTGACAGTGCTCAGTCCCGACAGACAACTGTCCAGCTTCGCTCGGTCATTCTCAGTTGTGCAGGGTATCTCCTGGCACAAACTGCGACACAAAGTTGTCACACATTCTGAGCTTACATCAGCATTGTTCAAGTATATCTGTAGAACAGAAAAATGCTTCAATTAATCCTTCTTTTTAACTACAAAGTAAGAAGTGTTGTCTACAACTCGAACATATATAGCTTGATTTCATAATCACCATCCGGAACTAGTATACCTATGAGTTTATGACAAACACAATTTAATAGAAAAAAAAACAAATAAATACAGTGCATAATAGAAAAAAAGTTTAATAGAAGAAAAACCAAATAAATACAGTGCATAAAACGTGTTTTTCTAAGGATAAATAAACGAAAATTTCATCTTTATTTCAACATCCTAAAAATTATAATCAAACCTTATTATTGATAACTTTATAAACTTAATAAACCTGACATGTATCATTGTTTCTTGATAAAAATGAAACTGTAGATTAAACTGTTCCTGGCCAAACCTTGTTGTTGATAACTTTATAAACTTAATAAACCTGACATTTATCATTGTTTCTTAATACAACTGAAACTGTAGATCAAACTGTTCCTAATCAAACCTTGTTATTGATAACTTAATAAACCTGACATGTATCATTGTTTCTTGATACAACTGAAACTATAACATAGATTCATGATTTGCAACAAGCAATACTTATTTTATATGTATCGAGGTTAGATATAATAGATAATACCCAAGGTGCAATGCTTATCAAGTATAAAAACTAGCTTATATCACTGAATTATTGTGGCAATTGACTATTTTTGAATCTATTGATATCACTATTATGACATGTCTCAAATTATACGTAGGCCTATGCCAACTTTGTATTTCAAAATGTTTTACACTAACAATAAATTCAGTCACTTACAAAACATAATCGTATAAGCAGATATTAGTCTAAACACCAATCAACTTTTCCTTTCAGAGAATTGAATATATCAATGAGATCACTTGATATAATCAACAATAGCTGAAAAATCATCATTGCTGAAGGCTGTCACAAAATTTTTGACTCCATTACAATCTACGAAGTATAAATTGCTATGAATATAAACTGGAACTGCTTCAGCAGTCCGTTCTGCTGCTAGTTTTGAACAGTAGTTTGCTGTGCATTGATTCAATGATCTGTAACCTATTAATTTACAAACTGCGTTTAGTTCATGAGACTAATGATAAGGAGTTATAATTCGTATTATATTGAAGCCCATAATAAGTTAAAATGCTTTGGGAGTGAGGCTATACTTCACGCCTTAAGATTAGGAGGCTGAACAAATTGCGGTGTTGTTTGATACGCACGAACTGGCAACACTAGCCGTGCCATGTTGCCTAGTCTACAAGTCTGACGCTAGCAGTCAGTTGGTTTGTTACAACAGTCAGTTGATTTTAAACAACACCGCAATTTGTTCCAACCGCCTAATTTAATGGCGTGAAGTACTACTTAGATGAAAGATGAAATGATGTGTATTAATGCTCACCAGAAATGTATTTCTCGCTTGTTCAGAATCGGATGTTTGCAATCTTCCTTGAAGCATCACGTTGTACGCTTGAGTCAAATCGAGGTAACCAGACGGAAAACCAAGTTTGAGTTGATTTCGGAGTGCTGAACACATTTCTGTTTCAAGTGCTCCACATGCATTGTTAATAACTGCACATACACCATCTATACTTCCACTAGTACCAGCTCTCCTGCGAAACGATTATCTGATAGATAGATAGATAGATATTTAAACATCCACTGGCCTCCCATCTGGATTGGTCCAATGTTAAATTTAAATTTATTATTTCTATTCAGGCTGTATTAATTTAGGATTTCATAATACTCTCTATACTCTTGGCTTGAATAGAAACCACAGTCCTCTAGCTCTCCCTTGAAAACCTCTTTAAATTTTTTGAGAGGAAGTGATAGCCGCGAGACGTAGCAGGTATCTGTTCAATCAGATAGATAAGCTGCGTTCTCGTAGGTCCTGTTTGTAACGGTGACCGATTAGATTGGCCAGTAAAAAAGACACTGTTCTCTGCTGAAAATCACTTCCCGGTGGTTCGGAACCCACCTAAAACTGTAGGTCCAACTCATAAATCACAATCATCCAATTCATTACCCACGCACAGGTCTCAGACCTATGTGGGCTTCATCCTAAAAAAAAGTATCTTATGCCTGGCCGGTAAAACATTAAAAAGTTGAACTCCTGAATTTCTAACACCATTTGCATAGAGAGCAGTGCGATGATTTTCATTTACATCAGCTCTCAAAGAATGAAATGCATGTACCTACATATTCAAGACATTTTCATCACATAACGTTTTTCAAAAAGTATACATATACTAAATTACACCAATGTCGCAAATTGGCAATGTTGCAAACGGAGCAGGATCTGGACTGTTGATGAAAAGATTGGGCAGGATTATTGACATTAAAAAAACCTCAATCCTCAATAATCATTCATAAATTGAAAAAAAGAGTTGATTAATTTCATGAAAGTTGAATTGAACACAGGAAAATTGATTGATAATTGCATATATTTTCATGATTAAAAGAAAACGCAGTAAAAAAAAATTGAGGCCAATAGCTTAATGCACAGTAGAAACAAATATGCATGTCCTCATAGCATGTCTTGAAGGAATCTTACTTATATATTATAATTTGTTGTTTTAATAGTAGCTGCTGAAGTTAGTTGCTTTTCAATGCAAGAATATGAAATGCTTCAAATCATGCAACAATTGTTTGAACAAGGAAAAGACACATTGAAATTTCAGATAGTTCTGTATATAAACAATTTTGTCACAATTTCATTCATCACACAACCAACATCACACACTTCAACCCTCAATTGAGCTTCTGAGATGTGTGAATTTATCTATAATTACCATTTTCACAATTTTAAGAGTGTATCTAGGAACATCAGTATATTGTTTTATTATCTCGTTTGTAATTTTTAGATGAAAGCTTATAGTCTACACTCTATTTTATTCAAGATTACTTCCAAATTCTATAGAATTTTTGAAACTACCTTGGAAAGAATTAAAGAATGGTGTGATGTGGAATCTAAGAAATTATAGGAAACGAGAAGGTTACTTATTTACTTGAATTTTTAGTAGATAATATACAATGTAAGTGTACAATGATTACTACCACCAAATAGGCCAGTAGAAGCAAGGTTAATGAAAAACGGTTAGGTTAGGTTTCTCTATTAACCTTGCAGTGGATGTACATCTTACCTGATACATTTCCTAACAATAAAGAAAACGTCATCAACCATGCTTGAAGTTTGAGATCCTTTGTCAATTGTATCGATTGAAACAGCTTTTATGACACTATTCTCCATGTAGTATCGTTCCAAAAGCAGATAATGGCCGAGAAGTGTTTGCATCCTTCGACAGAGATCGCTATTCTGAATGAGAGAATCCATTTCACTCAGATGCACGGCACGGGATGCGGTATCTTTGATTCCAACATCCAAATCATTCTGTAGACACAAAAAAATTAATATGAAATTACAGTTGAAATTTGGAACCAACAGAGCTACAATGAATATTAATAATGTGTATCAAACTCATTTATTTTTATCTAATTTCAAAAACTGAACGTTCTTAACTCAAATATTGTAATTTCCTTTCTTTACATTTCAATAGCATTTTGCTCAATTCAATTGACTGATAATGAAATTTCCCAAGGAAAATTTTCCCCTGACTTTGTAAATAGATTTTGAATTAAGATACCTCATAATTCAAGATGATTCAGTGAATACGCACATTTCTTCACTGCTATTGGTCTCAAATCGAAAAGTAACATATTTATTCACTATTGACAATTCCACTCTTCAATACAACTCAAAAAAATATTTGACAATCTAAATTTTGTGAAAGAAGCAGTTTTTGGTGAAGAGTCTGCTGTTCCCTCAAATTCGAAAATATGACTTGAATAAATAAATAAAATAATCAATAAATATTTATGATGGTTTTGAAATCCAATGATTAATTTAAGAATTCTTACAGATATGCGACGTTGGAGAAATCTGACATAAAGTTGATAACGTGAGTGCATAATGGATATTTCACTGAGCAAGAGATCAATATCTTTTGGATCGAGTCTGTTAGCATTTAATGCACTGGAACTGTTGGAATTTCCAAGTCTTTCAACTTCGTTGATCAATGCAATTTTCCTATCCATTGACCTTTGCTTGTTGAACTCATTCAAAATCAATTTACTTTGTTTATCACATTCTTGTTGGAGGATTGCAGACACTTTCAGTAGACGTCCTGGGCCTGTGAACAATCAAAAAGTGATGTTTGTATTTCACTTGAATGGCATGCAATTATCATACCTTCTTAAAAGTAATACAGTAATAATATTCTGATAGCTTTCAAAATTAGATTTCAGTAATTTATAAGTCAAATAAGAAATCTTGCTACAAAGGATGCAACTAGTTCTTAGATAAATATCAAGAAGATAATAGCGCAACAATTCAGGAAACGTTAGTTTTTTACTAAATGTTTCACGCGAAATGCTATAATGGTATACCATTGATACAGGAATATTTCCTTATCTTTCAGGAAGAGAGAAAGTTTCAAATGAGTATGATCCTATAATTACGTTAATACAGGAATATTACTTTATCTTTCAAGAGGTAAAAAACCTTTCAAATAAATATATCATCATATTTACCTACCATAATATGTTTCTATAAGAGGTTGATGAATCTCGAACAGTCTTGCTATACTTTCAAAGAGGACTGTTAACATATCAGCAAATATTACACAAGCTCGCTTATCATTGGAAGATGTTTCTAGAGATGTCTTCATACTTTTTGCTGACGTTTCATCCAACTGAAACAAAGCGCGAATGAGTGAAAGAAAAGGAAAAGCAACGTTTTTTCCAACAATAGAATATTTACAAAAATTATAAAATGTCATCAATAGGTACAGATCAGTAATTAAGGAATTACGCCATGTTTGTCCTCTTAACCAAACCAATGTCAAACATTAAATGTAATGAAATACAAATACCAAAAATATCATTAATGAATAAGACGAAGTTGTCACAACCACATTTACTAAAAATAGTGAGATACTAATTTCGGTTTTACACCATTATCAACGTAACAACCGAAATTAGTATCTCAATATTTTCAATAAATGTGGCTGTGACAACTTCGTCTTATTATTCATTATAGATATCTTCCACAATATCACCTTCACCACCACAAAAAAAGTTTAAAATATAATTAAAAATTAGAGAATAAAATTAACATTATTGATATACTAGTGAGCCCAACGGGCTGGAGAACTCGCTTGCAAACAACTCATTTGGGAAGCTTATCCTAGGGGAAGGTAGTAACGAAAAACGGCTGTTTAGAAGATACTGATTTACATAAAATTCACAAGACACTTGAAGTACAAGTTCATCGTTGCTCTGATACACAGTTTTATTTTCCACAAAAAAAGCCTACCGTGCTCATAGACCTATATATCAGGGCAATGAAATTAGTGTATCTATAGAGTAGATATATTTACCACATAAAAAACAGCTGTTATTCATCCATATTTTATCAGGGAAATGAAATTAGTATATCAGCTGATAGAGATTCTATAAAAAGCCTGATCGTATTTATTCACCTACAGCTGATAACTCAAAATATATTTTGAAATCTATTGCGAATCCCATATGGTGAAAACAACTATTTTCTATATATATAGTAATATATAGATATATTAATGAAGGGCTGAGAACCTATCCTTTTGTTTCGCCTCTAAAAGGATGAAGGAGTCGGTTAATTTTATTGGCCAACGAACTTGACTTGTCTAAAGATACCAAGAATCTGTGTTTCAAATTTGAAGTTGATTGATAAAGGCGTTCGAAAGTTATCGTGGAACATAAAAACAAACACACAACGCCTCGAGCCTCAAGTCAAAAGGAAGAACTCGCTTCGCTCGTTCAAATACGAAGAAAGAGATCTTGGCGAAGGAGAAGAAGAAAAATATTTGTGATGATTATGATGCCATGAAGTAATTTGAGTGATCCTTCCATGATTCTTCTCGCAGTCCGTTATCGCAAGAGAATTGATGATTTCAATCTAAAGAAATTCATCTTCAAACAGAGACAAACACGTACAACTTCAATGCGTCATTACAGGCAAAGAGTTCAACTTGGAAAATAAGAGAGTATACAAGTAATCAGATTTTCATGAATATTTCAAGAACCTGACAAGAAAATTAAACTAATTCTATTAATAGGGTTCAAGACCCTATTAATGAGGTTTTGTGCTACGTTTTGTCGTTCATTTTTGAGCCGAGTACACACTACTCTATATTGAATGCAGATGATAGGTAGTGTGTAAGCGACACAATTCACCGGCTAGAACTCTATACATTTGAATGATTTAAACTCGCGTCTCTTTCTATGACTAAAGCTAATACTAAGGTAAATTTTACTGATATAAATGGCCAATGATCTTTAATCTTATTGCAAAAAGGATGTTATAATTGACAGATTATTATACTGTCCATATTGAAGATAATGAAGACAACAACGGAAAGTAGTTTTCGAATCAATTCATCTTATTCTTATTGTTTCTAGTTCTGTGATGGAATATGAATATGACTAAAAAAAATGCTGTACTACCTACTATCTTTCACATTTATTACCCTTTTCATCACATGATATTGAAAACATCAACAATTCATCACTATTTATTGCTCAGGACTGTTTTAATAATTTTGATGAATACTTAGAAGTTGAATTATTCTGAGTAAACGTTAAGTGTTGGAGAAAACTAAGGAACAATTCGTATTCAGTGCTGTAAGCACGTTAAGGGCTGCTATTTTTTGGACTGTGCTTGCAATTCTTGCACTTCCCGGTGGTTTGGAACCCACCTAAAACTGTAGGTCCAACTCATAAATCACCATCATCCAACTCATTACCCAAGCACAGGTCTCAGACCTATGTAGGCTTCATCCTCAAAAAAAAATTCAATTTCAAACATTTTGTACTGTAGTGGTTTATCCTCACCTTTGCTGCCAGATACGCCGAATATTTTTCTAATCCATAATCATGCATATTGATAAGAGGGAAAATTTTAAAAAATCTCTCAACTGATGCTGCATCTGATTTTCGTACCGCTTCAGTGAACTTAATAGTAACTATGTCTCTTAATTGGCCGGCTGCTTCATGGAGTAAAGACAGTGAATTAGTAACCGTGGAACAATCTAGAAGAAAAAAAAACATGGAATAAAAATGAGAAAAAACAAGTAGTTTGAGAGAAAAATGAGGAATTAAAACTGAATGTGAAAATATGTTCAATAAGTTTCACCATTTCAGTACTCATTCATGAGTCAGCAGATATAAGTGAATTGAGGTTCAAGAAAAAAGTACAAATTTAACGCTATCATTACACCTAATAGCAAAGATAGTTTATATGGGACGATGACAAACTGTCCCAACGACAAACTGGTCCTATTCCCTTGCACACTGACGGTATAGTGCCCCAACAACAAACTGTCCCATCGACAAGCTGGTCCACATTCCATCTGAGTGGTACAGTTTGACGCTGCATGCAAACGACAAACTGGTCCGGATGAGTTTTGGTCAACGAACGACAAACTTTCCCACCGACAAACTGGTCCACATTCCAGAGTGGTACAGTTTGACGCTGCGCGCACACGACAACCCGGTCCTGAAAATCAGGACCAGGTTGTCGTTGGGACGCTTTGTCATTGAGACCGTCTATCGCGGTCCCGTTTATATTTCATCTTCAATTCAAACATTATTATTTTTACATAAACAGAATATTAATTTCGAATTCCTTTAATTGCTATTAATTTATACTGAAGACTTCCGCAATGGCGGATATTGACAACAGCATTGAAAAGCTGATGGGAATCGATGAATGCTACTGTACAAAAATATCAGTCACCACCGGGAATCGAACCACGGACCTCTCAATTGCCGGTTGAGCGCCTTAACCACTAGACCATGGAGACCTTTCTGCACAGGAGCATTCATTTTCAACTTGGCCATATCGGCTCGTATCTCACAAGTTAGTTTGAAGTGACTGACAATTGAACAATTTGTCAGTTTATTCAATTGTCAGTCACTTCAAACTAAATTATTTTTACATCTTCCTCTATTTTGTCTTTTGAATTATTGTGATTCTTCATTTTATGAAATACAAAATGATATTTGATATCTTTTCAATTTAGAGCTTATTACATTTATTCAATTATTTGAATACAATATTCAATTGTTTCTCCCAATACCCAGGAAACTTTTTCCTAAATGAAATTTATACACAAAGTGAAAATTTTCAAAGTAAAAAAATGACCTCTTGGTTAAAAGAAAAGTCTGATTCACAAAACCCAGGCTACAACTAACCTTGTTGAACATCATCGGCAGTCTGTTCTAACACACTCTGATCCATGGTTAGAAATCTATGAATATGAGCTGCTGCTTTTTCATAATCGTCACTAGATAGTGCTGTTTGTACGCCATCACTGCACAACTGCAGATCGAGAAGATCATGAACACGCTGCTGACATTCTGACACACGACTCTAATTAATGGGAAAACAAGATTTAATAATTAATAATCAAATATCGGAAATTGAGTTGTCAGTTTTCAAGAATATGACGATTTCACTGTTATTGTCGTTTTATCCTGCCTTCTTTAAATATAATCTTTCATCATTCAAAATCTTAATATCTTCTACAAGACATTGTAGTCTACATTTCAGATTTAGCTCATAGTATGATAATATATATTGTATTTAAAAACAAATTATTCTAAATAATTAAAGATAAAATGTGAAGATGGACACCATTTTTATACGAAGAAGTAGTTTGTTGGGTTAGCTACGAATCACTCAAGTTTGAATAGAATCTTCTACCCATTTTCTCATAAATGTTGCAAAGGGTTTCCTTGCACTAGGAAATCATTTTGCAAACTTGATACAAAGTTCCATTTTCTTAAAAAAAAAAAAACGAAAAAACTCTAGGTGGTTCACCCTCCGTTAGAACAGTACTTCTCTATCATTCATAGCTCAATTCAAGCCTTCAAATCGGAACTCGTCCATAGTTTCTTCATCAGGCAATTAAGTGCAGGCTGGAAGTACAGGCGTTTTGTGCAGCAGACATTTATATTTTCAGCGTTCTGTCCTCAATAAACGCTCCAGTGGACAGCGTTAAGATTTGTCAAAATGTTCTAATTATTTATTTAAAGCACAAACTGAATTAAACGCTCGACGTCAAAATGCAGGCTATTCAGTACGCTAAACGCCCCGTTCCAAATTTCAGTCAGCCGAGCTAACGACAAGTTTGTCTAAGCTCAAAGGAAATGAATTTTCCATATAATATCATATTCCATTAGGAGTTCTTCCAGCGTAACCAGGCATCCACTTTCATTTGGACATATTCAACTCTCATGAGCAAGTAGGAATATTGAAGGAGTCACGGAGAGGTTTAACGATCACGGAGGGATATTTACGATCGATGAATAGCTAAAATAACATTTGAAACAGAATGGTGCGCAGCCGACTTAGAGCTATGTTTGACGTTGTCGTATGAGCGAGCGCCTTTGTAGGTACTCATGAACTTCAACTATTATGTCTTGCTCTAATTCTTGAATAGCCACCCTCCTCATCTTGGTACACGGTATTTTATACACCCAAATGGGGAAGATATGTATGGTTCACCAAGTCAGGAGAGCATGTTGGGGACGGTGGCCAAACAACTGGTCGAAACGAGAAAAACGTTTCACACATCGATTTCGAATGGTTTTAGTCGTTTGATAAAATTTCGAAAAGATTGAACAAAATTAAAATTTTGAACGAATTGAACAAGACTTTGTGGACAGACAGAGAAGGCTAAATTTCAAGGCTACACTATTTTCTTAATTTGTCAGTTGCTTATCAGATTTGCATGAGCAATGAATGGATACTGTTCGCCACTAAAGAAAATATATTAATTGAATTCATGAATAAAATGTATAGTTTGAGCACTTTCAACCTTTATACACTTACCCCGAGTACACGTAATTATTACTACTCTATTTTCTTGTATTGCTACGTTTTTAATAACGTGACCTTGCAAACTGGCCTTATACTTAATTGTAAACAGTAAACTAAAGAATGGGAAAATTCTGATAGAAAAACCTTTTCAATAGATTGGTATTAGTGTCCAGTCGCCGAAGCGGGTAGACGTAGTTTTTTAGCTAGTGGAAGTAGTGAGAACAGTGTATGCAGTAATAGTTAGGACAGTGTATTAGTTGTTGCCGTTAGAGTCCAGAGCCATAGGTTAGTGCTGACCTTCCATTTTTCTAGTCAGGCTAGGAAATGTCGGTCCTTAAACCCCTGACATTTCTGATGCCGGAGTTCAAAGAGAAGGAAGACGCCACAGAGAGTCAAACGACAACGTTACCAAAAAGAGCATTGGCAACCAGCTAACCAGAATCATTTGTTAAAAAGAATCAACTATATACTGCAACGGTTGCCAGCAGAACAATGAGAAAGAGAGAATAAATCAATTTGAGAGGGAATTAAAAAAGCGCGTTTAGAGATTAATCAGCTTATAGAGATACTTGCTGCATCCACCTTCACCTCAAACAAGCTTTCATCAACATCATCATCATCCACTTCAAATAAGCTCTCTTCATCCTCACCTCTATTGAACAAAAAAAATAATAATAGGCCTAATAATTAAACTCCACCCAACTGGGAAGAAGAAGAAACTATGGTAGCCACAGAGACAGCATGGATCCTCCCTAAACAAAAAAAAAGAGGAAAATTCGAGAATCACCAGAAAATACGAAAATAGGCCTGCAATAGAGTCAATGAAACATGCAGCAAAAATAATAAACCTCCGCAATTATAGTTATAGGGCAATTATAGTTATATAGAGTGTTGAAAACTAAATATCTAGATTTTAAAGCCAACATGATGAACAATAACCAATTAAAATTGAATTTTGATACAGAACAGGAATACCGAGATATAACGAAATGAAAGAATGGAGCTATAATGTAGGAATGGCATACATATGAAAATAAACAAATGCGACCAATTCGTGTCATGGCTATTGAATTGAATTGAATCATCTTTATTCAACAAATGTACAAATACATTGAATAGTGTCACATAAATAATAATAATAATAATATCGTGTGACCTGGCTGGCTCAGGTCTGGTGTCAGAGTTATCAGGTCGCACCTGAATAAGTTCAGGGCCTCTGACGTGACTTAACGACTGTTTTTTAGGCAGCCGGGACCGACAGCTTAACGTGTCCTCCGAAACACGAAATTAAAAAATACTTGAGCAAATACAATACAATTAATCAAGAATCAACAGCAGCTTAAAATTATCCCTGAACAAATTCCTGAAAAGAGTACAATGACAAGCTTACCAGATATTCCTTCAGATTCACTCTGAAAATTCTTATCTCTTTTAACAACTTTAAGTTTCTGGGCAGCATTTTGAAATATTTCTCTCCCATATATGTTGTTTTCTTTTTAAAAAATTCTAAATTATGTCTTTGCAAAATTCTTCCTGAACAAGTATTATAGGCATGTGAAATATTATTTTCCTGTTCAATATCTGTAAATTTTTTAAAGTGCATTATAACCTCAAATATATATTGTCCATAAACTGTTAAAATGCCTAGCTGAGAGAAGACTTGTTTCACAGTCATTCCTTTTCATCCTCATTATTATTCTTAGGGCTCTTTTTTGTTGAATTAGTATTTTGTCAAGGTTTCTTTTTGATGTGCATCCATAAATACACAGACCATAAGCCAAATTAGTATGTATCAGTGCGTGGTAAATTGCTTTTAATGCATTAAGACCACACTTATTGGCCATTCGCCTTAGAGCATAAAGGCCCGGGGATATTTTTTTTACAACATGACAGACATGATTGTTCCATGATAAATGTTCATCTATCACTAATCCAAGGAACTTTGTTGTTTTCATCTGTTCTAAACTTATATCATTCAACCTAACATCTGGACATAGATAATTTCTGCTTTGCCTTGTTGAAAATGGTACTACTACCGACTTACTGGGATTCAGGAGAAGATTTCGGCTATTCAGAAAATTATTGATAGCAGACAGACCCTTGACTGATGATTTCTCCACATCCTGAACTGATTTACCTGAGAAAATGATATTCGCATCGTCTGCATATAGACAAACAGATGCCTTCCCTTGGATGATCTCAGGTAATCCCTTGATATAACATAGGAATAATAATGGGCCTAAAATGGAACCTTGTGGGACCCCAAATTGAAGACTATGGAGCTCAGAACGATATCGTGTTTCATAATTAATTGAGTAAGTCTCATCAATCTGCTCCAGTTCAACATATTGTAGTCTTTCCTTCAGGTAGGATGTGAACCAAGTCTGTTCTTTCCCTAGCACTCCCAAACCCTTTAAAGACTCCAACAAATCCTCATGAAGGACGCTGTCAAAAGCACGGGTTAAATATAAAAATGTGCCCATCACTTTTTCGCCCTTGTCTACTTCATTTATAATAGAATTTATAAAGTCCACCCCTGCTGTAATAGTAGATTTATTTGGTCGAAAACCATGCTGCTCTCTGTCCAGTATGTTGTTGCTTTCTAAATACTTCAAGAACTGAATACAAACCACCCGCTCAAATATTTTTGAAAATACACATAATACTGATACTGGCCTATAGCACGCAGGATCTTTGATATTACCTCTCTTAGACCTAAACCCTACACCCTAAAGACCTACACCCTTCATGCGATCCGGAGGGTATAAAGAATGATCTTATCAGCAGAGGGTTTCAAATCATCAGTGTAGTCAACAAAATAAAAAAGATAAAGAGGGATGAAAAAGAGTTCACAACCAGACTTCCCATGTTCATGTTAACATTCAAGAATACAGATAAAAATATATATGAAATTCAACAAATATGCTACATGAAGGTGAAAATAGAGGCCATAAGAGGTAATAGAATGATTCCTCAGTGTAAAAGATGTGAGCGGTTTGGTCATACACAGGCATATTGTCAGCATGAACCTGTCTGTGTTAAGTGCGCTGGAAAGCATTGGACTATTTCTTGCACCACGGAAAAAGACACCCCAGTCAAGTGTTTTTTTAATTGTGCTGAACCCCATCCAGCCAACTATAGAGGTTGTCTCATCGCCAAATAGCTTCAGAGAAGGAGGACTGATAAGAGTAACCAACAATTTAAATACCATCCACAACTCAACAGAGAAATTTCAATTCAACACACTGAAGAATTATTATCGTATGCTCAAATAACCAAGCCAACCATAAGCCTTCAGCAGCAGAGTCAACAGAAACAACAACAACCAGATATAAAGCAGGTATTGCATGACGTTTTAAATAGTTTGAATACTCTTTCTGGAAGAATTAACAGCTTGGAGGGTAAGAGTAAATCTATTGAGAATAAAGCTAGGAAATGAATACCACAAATCAACAAGATCCTAGGATTGCAACCTGGAATGTCAATGGTATAAATAATAGTAATAATAATAGAAAACAAGAAATAGAAATATTTCTAAGGACACAGATCATAGATATTTGCCTCATCTCTGAAACGCATTCAATTCAACAGACTCACTTCAAAATTAATGGGTATAAAGAAAAAATTAAATTCCTGGATTTCTTGTTCCATGACGAACTGCGTTGTTAATATTAACTTGTTATGTGAATTTAACGACTAGCAGTCAAATATTTGACTGCAAGTCGTTAAATTCACATAACAAGTTAATAAAAAATAAAAATTAGCGAGTAGAGAGCTAGAGTCATCATTGGAAGACACACGCATTGGCAGATAAAATATTTAGTTTAGAATAAAATTTATGGTTAGTCCAGGTAACTAGTTAAAAAAATAGTTTGGTAAATTTTGCAAAAAAAAAAAATGCAACAGAACACAAGCATGGAGTAAAATTTGGTCAAATTGTCAAGTCATTGTTAAAAAATAGAAGTTAAACGTATTTTCCAAGGCAATGAAATTTATTTACAAAGACAACTTTATAAAAGTGTTTCGAGCCAAGGTGGAAATTATGATTGAAATGAAATGATGGACAGATGAAGTGAAGGATGATTATATTAATAGTAGCCTACTTCAACAGTAGCAATGAAGAGGTACTTTAGTAATTATTTTATCATAAAATTCATATTACAGTTCGACATGCATCTTTTTATGATGCATGGTAACTAAACAGTAAACAGACAAGATTTCGGCTGACAATAAAAACAATCGAATACTCGGCTCTACCAACCCTCTTCCTACCAACTACGATCAGAAATCGCGTTGTCGCGTTATTCGAATTTGAAATATGTCTGTCGGATGCGAGCCAGCCTGTGTAAAAGAAAAATCTATGGATGTTTTTAAAAAATAATAATTATTATTAATTTATTGAAACTTATAATTGAAAATTGATGGTATTACGTGCTAAGATGGGAGGTGAGAAAGGATAAAGGGTTGATTACATTGGGACAGTTACTCGCTAAGGGAGTAGCGAGTAGGACGTTACTAACCGACCGTGCTACAGCAGCTCAGCATACCAAGCCAAATTATATTAAAAAAATTATTTCTAGAATCACCCCCATACTATGCAATTTCTAAGACAATAAATAATATTGCAACACAAAATTAAAATATGAAGTTTCCCAACAATTATTCAATGAAATTTCATCAAAAGAATATACAATATATCTCATCTGAAGTGTTATGCTGGCAGCCTGCGTGATCAAGTGTCGGCTTTGGCCACAATAATATTGTATTTTGGTGTTGGCTACTCTGCCAGCGAGTATAAATGTGACCAAATTCAAAGTAGACAGGCTCTCAACTTTGAATTTGGCCACATTTATACTCGCTGGCAGAATAGCCAACACCAAAATACAATATTATTGTGGCCAAAACCGACACTTAATGACGCAGGCTGCCAGCATAACACTTCAGATGAGATATATTGTATATTGTTTTGATGAAATTTTATTGAATAATTGTTGGTAAACTTCATATTTTAATTTTGTGTTGCAATATTATTTATTGTCTTAGAAATTGCATAGTATGGGGTTGATTCTAGGAATAATTTTTTTAATATAATTTGGCTTGGTATGCTGAGCCGCTGTAGCACGGTCGGTCAGTAACGCCCTACTCGCTACTCGCTTAGCGAGTAACTATCCCAATGTAATCAACCCTTTAGTCAGGGATCACTCTCAAAAATATTACAATCATTCACATACCGGATTTTATCTGTCCTTAACTTATGCCAGAGTAGTTAAACGTACTTCTAAGAAAAAACAGCTTCACTATTCTGCGATGTATCGACAAAAGAATAATAAATATTATTAGACATATTTGTATAACATACCCTAGCAACATCAAGCTGACGAACTTTGGCACTGACATTTTCAGCCAGGGTGCACGTGAACGATATCATTTCAGCTAATTGTTCAGAATCTGAATGTACAATCTGTAAATTGGGCAGAGCTTTTGTGATACCTTTAATTTTTGTTTCAAGGTAGCTTTTTCTGGCTGATAAGGCTTCCAACTGTTTGTCCAAGTGTTCCTGTGAATTGAAATGAAAACACCGTTATTCAATTTTTGCCCTATAATATGAATTATGAAATTATCTTACCAAACAAACGTCATCATAAATTCCCCCAAAAAGTTCTGGATTCGCCCCCTGATTTCATTTGCATGGTAGCAATGATTGCTTTGATCGCTTCTCATTTATATTAAAAAGAAAACACGCACACAAAATATAATTTAATACACATAGGATTAAAATTTAATCAAGCAAATTACAATACAGTTCTACCTATCAAATCAAAATTGAGTATTGCATTTTATTCTATGATTATTCTAAATGACGGTGTAAGTCAAAATCAAATGCCAGGTTCGTTCTCATTCTTACTACACTCCTATTGGAAGTCAATCATTATGGCTACAGTTCCATATCTTTTTCCCACGAAACACGATCAACTGAGAGGATCGATTGTCGATATGAACGGAACGTGTTGAACTTCTGCATGTAGTCACGTAAAGTAATCGGCTGAGAGAATTGACAGTCGATATCTGTACCAAACCCAAAGCTAAACCTAACCAACCTACTGTCGATTATTTCACTGGATTACATACAGCAGTGCAGTCAAGGAAGGTTAGGTATATTTTGATATAGAAATTTTTATTCAATTGTATCACGGAGAAGTTACGGAAGTGCAGCCGTTACGGTTCTGTAACCAAACTATTCAATTATTAAAACTCTTAATCCATTTCCACTGAAAGATTCACAACAGGGATAGAGGTGAATACTGAATAATATAAATCGAACATTGGTAAGTTAATACTTGAATAGAACTGAAAGCTTTACCTCTTTCTCACTGAGAAGTCCCAATGACTGATTAATTTTCTCCTCAACATCAGGTGCACCTAGATCTATAAATTCCAACATTTTGAAGAATCAATTGCCTTCAATTGAAAATAATTATTGTCAATGTTTTGTCAATTAGAAACACAAATTTTTCAAAATGACATTTACATTTCTTGCAGGTTATGTTTTGTTTGTGTTTGTGGTTACGTTTACGTATCATTGCTTCAGCAGCTGGTTCCAAGGCCACCAAATTGATGAAAACACAAATAATTCAAACCAAAGAAGTTATAATAATTTTCACACCCATTACTTTTTGTTCTGAATTATTAAAAATAATTTTTTTCAATTATTACATCGAATAAGAGCTGATTTCAACAAGTGACATACAAAAATTTATAAATAATAAGAAGCATAGTTTCATTTTGTCACGGAAGACGGAAGAAGCCTTTTTGATGGTAGCTGCTGGTGTTTGTGTTTGAAAGCGCTTTGACGTTTTTGAAAAGAAAGTTTATTTTTCATCTCGATTTGGATTTTTCTTTAATATTTAACTATCGAGGTTATAAAAACTATTTTTCTCAAATTACTTGGAATCCATAATTTCATTTTGTGTTTTACTAAAGAGGTCAGCGGTTCTCACAAGTTCATAAAATAGATCCACAAATTGCAGCAAACATTTTTTTTGGAATACGTAGGGCAGAATATAATTTTATTTGTGCATCAAAACACTGGGCAGTGACTGTAAGTATTAAACTTGTTTCAAATAATACTTTGATAGAAGCTTCTTGTAAATCAGTAGTTGTTAGGCCTACTAGAAAATGAATACCGGCAAGTTACCCGGTACCGGTACCGTGTATTTCATAAAAATATAGATTATCAATCTATTATTTTATAGGACTTGACAATACAATATTGTCAGTGTAATCAATAGTATGTGTATGTTAGTATATCTAAAATAATACACAGTTGTGTATCTAGAACAATACTTGTTTAATTCCATCATCTATTATAAGTTTATTTCCAACTTAGGACTCAATCCACGCTATACCCGTCAACTTTTATTTTCTTCAGAGCTACCAGTGGGCAGTTCATACACAAGTAAACCTAGCCTACCAATAAAATTTATTGCCGATATTTATATAGGTCGGTTAAGGAAAAGCAAGATATATTCTATTTTAGGTTTGTATATAAGACATTATCTAAGGTTATCACAATGCATATATATCAATATTTTCTTAACTTATTCTCGCCATTTTTAGCGAATAATACCTACCTAATATTGGCCACCCAATGATAGTAACTGACAATCGCTCAAAAACCAGAATCTTCACGAAAACGGTGAAATTACACACAAACTGGGAGATCACATTAGCTAAATACGTAACTTCTCATTTTGATGATGTTGAAGATCCATCTTGTTTCCACTAATATGTAATATAAACTTAATAAAACAACTTTTGAATGGAAATTAACTCACGTTATGGCGTGACGGCCGTTTCGCTCTGTTGTCTAGAGCATCGTCAGACGACCCACAGTACACCCACGAGTAAGGTGTACTGTGGGTCGTCTGACGATGCTCTAGACAACAGAGCGAAACGGCCGTCACGCCATAACGTGGGTTAATTTCCATTCAAAAGTTGTTTTATTAAGTTTATATCTCATTTTGATTTTAAAACTTGAATGCTTTTAGAAAGACATCAATGAATAATTCTGTTATTATAAGCTGCGAACTTGAAGCAGACGCTTATTTTTAATATTACAAGTAAAGTGTAAGTAGCCGATATTTGGTATGTGACCGGTATTAGGAAGGTAGGTTTGCCTTATTTGCTATCATATATAGAGAGCAAAATAAGGTACGTACCGGTAATCGTTTAAATTTTTCTCGACGTCAATACACACATTGCTTATTATTATTACAATGATTTATATTTTCCATAATCTATTGACAGTGGGCCAATCGATTGTCACCAAAATGAATGGTGAGGCGTACCGTAGATCCAATCTACACAGTTGTAGCAATTTATCTGTACAGTACTTACAGTCGCTTTCTGCTATAGTCAGGCACAAACATAGAAGGCTATATGCATTCTATAGAAATTGAGTGTGATCAAATGTGTAACCTGACATCACTTACTTGTTAATTATTCAAACGCGCTAGTAGCATATAAAACTGGATTCAGGCTAGAAAAATTATAATTGTTATAAACCTAATAACAAATTTGTAGAGGTGGTTGAGCTTACTGATTGTCTTTTCCCAGAATAATAATGAACTTTTCTGTTTCCTGAGCCATATTATCGTTTTGTTAGCTCTGTGTCTCATTCAAAAGAATGTTAGAAAGCTGATATTATAGTTTGTGGTTAATTTATTCGTATCCACAAATAAGTAAGTGTATAAATATCAAGTAAAAAGTTTATATGGAACTACAACAGAGCTACACCTATTTAGAAACTTGAAAGATACGTCAAGAAAAATGCTTATCCTTCTGCGTTTTCTATCAGGTTTACCGCCTCACTTTTACTCAAATTCTATCAGATGAATTTTAAAATTAACTAATTTACTAATATGGTTTTCAACAGGAGTCAGATTTCCTGTTCCAATTAACAGAATGGAGAAAAATAAACCAAAACAATTACGACCGCCACAATTGAGTAGAATAGCAGACGACATACTGAATATGAATGACGGCGCTTCAAAGAAAAGTATGCAAACAATATTATTCCAGTTTAATCTCACAAAATAAGTACTTTTGATATTCAATATTTTGAACTAACCAGAATTATTGTTCTTCCTGAATAAATTTCCTGTCTCATCCGCATGCTATTTGACATTCCGTTATTTATAGTTAAAAAGGGTTTCTTTCATAATAATTATGATAAAGTGAATGTGTTTGAAATCGATGTCAAGATGTTTAATACGCTTGAAATGTATAATAAAATGCATTTTATGAGGATTTAGCATTTTTTATAAAATAGGTTGTATCAAGATGGTTACAGTATATACTAGCACAATTTTTAATTTTTTTCAAGGTTTGCAAGACCTTTTTGTGATTATTGTGCATGAGTTCTAGAAAATTGTTATAAAAAAGAAATTGGATGCTATTTCCGTACACACATAGACCAACGAGTGCATTACAGCTTCGCATTTGGAAAAATAAAATCTTGTTTAATATCAAATCACATTGCAAGAATTAAGAGTATGCTTAAGATTCAGCACGTGACTCCAGAATATAATTCAGTAATCAAAACTTCTGAATTTTTACTTTTTTCTAGGAAAGCATGGCTTACCGGCTCATATGAAACCATCAGTTCTTAAAAAACTGAAGCTGAAACCAGACCCTACCCTCATGTTTTCGCAATTCAAACCAACAGATAATCAGGATAATGAAAAAAAGACTCCAGATAGACGTAGAGCTGCAGAAACGTCTCGTTCAGCAAAAGATTTAAGTAAAGTAGGATTTTCAAAGGGTTGGACACCTCCGCTGAAACCCGCAGCTCCACAAAAGAATTTTTGTCACACTTCAAGTTTTAAAAGAATTGGAATTTTACAAGAATCTAATAATGTAAAGAAATTTGAATACAATAGCAAATCTGAAACCCCCAACGATGATGTTAATAATTTTGAAACTGATAAAATGAAAATTGGAGATAAAAAAGCAAGCACACAAGAGCAAGATGCTATAGGAAATATTCATGGATTAGCAAGTTTGAACTCACCAGACCGAAAAACTTTCAATGACAATTCACATGATAGCAAAGAAATGTGTCACATTGAAGAAATTCAGGACCAGTCTCATTATTCCAAGATTGATTCATTTAGAGATAATGCTTACGAAAACCAAACAGGAATACAGTCTCTATTGGAACCCATTGATGTAATCGAAGCCAACACGGGAAATATAATTGAAATAAAAGAGTGTAGTGGAAACGAATCTGGAGATGAAGTAGATGTGGGTGATGTCTCAGGTAAAAAGGATTTCTTGAAAGAAAATGACAATCAACCAATTTCTAGTGCACCAATAATTGAGTCGCATTCAATTGAGCTATTAGTAGAAGACCATACTCTTAATGATGGAGGACTAGATGGAGTCATAGAAGATTTAATAAAGGAGAATTCTGAATACAAAAACACTCAGCCCATCGAACAATTCACAAATGATAACCCTACTCAAAGTGATTCATCTGCTGAGCTCATTGATCTTACACATGAATCAGATGAAGTGGGAACTCCCGAGTCGACAGTGGACAGTGAAGAAGCAGTAGAAATGACGCCTGGTGATGATGGTGTCAATAAAAGATTATTTGGATGTGATGTTGATCGTTTTTCAACTTCTGGCAGCGTGAAGTATACAGAAAAAGTTATTGAAAATTTAAAGTCTCCAGTTGTTTGTACAATTGTAAATAAAGCTCGGAACAGCACAGAAGTACTCAAATTTTTAGGAAGTGATAGCAGCAAGAGAAAAAGTAACAGATTGGACCAGGAGGACCCTGTAAGAGAACCAACAACATGTTCTGAGCAGATTCACGAGAGAAAGAATGATTTGATTGAAACAAATGGTTGTGTTAATAACATTGAGGAAGGTATAGATGCAGATGATGAAAACGTTATGAAAGAAATTAGAATATATGTGTATGATTCCCTTACTTCGAGTCAAAAACAAAGAGAAGAAGAAGGAGGGGGAGGAAATTCGAATAGCACCCAAAATGAGAACATAAAGATGGAGACTGCAGACTGCAGAAGTGAGGTTTGTCATGACAATTCACTGGAATCTCAAAATTCTGAGACCGCTCTGATGACTGATAAATGTGGTCCAGAAGATGAAACTACTACGATTTTCAACCAAATAGACAACAATGGAGATTTAGATAAAGCACCAGAAACGAAAATTGATTGCAATGCAGGAGAAGGAAACGATGAAGAATATGAAATGGAACAATTTTTTAAAGACTGTAAGGATGAAAGAGAAAGTTATCAGCAGAATACAAGTGAAGAAGAAGATGATGATGATGATGATTATCAAGAGGATGAAGGTGCAAAAATTGAAGGATTTATATGCATGGAAATAAGGAAGGAAAATCAAGAAAACTTAATGCGAGAATCAAGGGAGCAAGAAAGAGAAGATGAAGGCGAAGAAGTAGAAGTTATAGAAGAAGAGAAAAAAGAAGAAGAGAAAGAAGAAGAAGAAGAGGAAGAAGTAGAAGAAGAGGAAGAAGTAGGAGAAGAAGAGGAAGAAGTAGAAGAAAATATTGAAGAAAACAATGAGGAGAATGTATGTGAAGAATATGGAGATTGTAATAATGTGGGCGAAAATTCGACAGGCAAATTGAGGAATGATCAGAATGAACTTTGGAATGAAGATGATGCTTTTGATGAAGAAATAGGTATGTCATGTACTCAGCTTTACCACATAGAAAAAGAATATTCAAATAACAAGAAAGCAAATGAAAATGTTGGAGATAATGCGAATGGTACTTCACAAAATAAGTCGAAGGGTTTGAATATTGGGCAAATGAAGGTACCCTGGGTCAATGATGAGTCCAAGAAGATCGTAAAGGATGATGCAATTCCACATCAATCTCTTCAATGGGTCGACCGGCTAGGCGAAGAAAAACAAAAGCTAAGGGCTGTAATCCAAGAACTGGCGAAACTGAAGTGAGTAAGAATATAAAAATATTTTGATAATGTAGTTGAAGTTCAAAGGAGTAAATCTTGGCATTTTCCCTGAAATATTCCATATTCAGTATTATTTGTAGAATAGCCTCCATATTATTTGAGCATACACAAATTGAAAAGAAGTACAAATTTTAGCACTAATAAGTTTTTGGTGGGTGCATTCACAATTTCTTATCTAATGGATAAAAGAGCTCAGTCTATCAAGAAGCCTATCAGCACCATGTAATTCAAAACATCATCTTAATTAATTATATTATTAATTATACTCACATCAACTTGGCTTTCATATTAAAAAAAACCCTTCATTAATGTGAATTATATTTTGGACAATTATAGTCCAATTTTGGCGTATGTTTCTATTTTGAATTAAGTTTTTATTCTTTCAGTTCTATGCTACGTTTCTATTACATTTCTAAGCTGTCTGGAATGACGTAAGCTAAGCGAATTGTTGAAAATGACGTGGATTGACAATATTATTAGTTTTTGAAGTTACCTTGCCTCAAAAGATTTACATGAAAAATGGAGTTTGAGCACAACAATAAAAATAACTACTACATCTTGCATTTAGAGCAAGTGGAGTTTACACTGGTTAACTCATATACAAAATACTGCATAAAATGTAAAATGAAATTGCAATCTCTAAAACTAAGTTTGTGGTGTTTATAGTTGAAAGATGAGTATGAAATCAGTTGGCTATTTTATATTTTTAATTAGGATCATGCCAAGAAGAATGCACACATCGTAGTTTTGCCATTTCAATAACAGTAACTCTTTTATTTTTCAGTGGTCTTATTCTACAGGCTCGCCAAAAACTTTGGCCAAGAATGAAATAGGAAATGAACCTAACTGCCTTCATAAAACGACTGAAACAGATAACTAAGTGCTAATGCTTGAATTGATATAAAGTGCTAATATAATATTAATAATACGGTATGGTGCAAATGGAGTTACCTCGAACTCAAACAATAATTTATTATGCGCAATATTAATTTAAGAAAAAGTTGAAATGAGTTGAACATTGAAAGAATGTTTACTAGTTAATTCTATTATTGCATAATCTGTTGGATATATTTAATTTTAATTAATGTAAGTCATAATCTATAGGTATATTTCTACAATTAATTCAACTTCGGGTCAGTTAGAAATGTACAGAATATTCATTTTATTGAGATACGAATCTACAAAAATGATGATATTTACAGAATTGTATAAACGGATGAGAGTAATAATTTATTTATCATAGAGAACTACAAAACAAACATAAAAGTATCTACACCATGAACCTATATTATTATCTAAAACGTAGTGTAAACATACTCAAAAGCTTAAATAATCCAATTAGGAAGTTTATTGCTTTGATGATAAGAACAGAGCTTCTACTTTAAAGCTATATTTGTTGTTGAAAAATTTATTGGAAAAAATAATAATTTGCATCGAGGCAAGAAATCAATTTTCATCAAAGCCATTGATATGTTGTGATTTTATAATAAATGAATTTCAATAAGGACATTGCTATTATAATGTTGTTTTCAGTGCTGTATTAGGTTTCATAGAAGCAGATTTGTATTCTTAGAATGAACCCTCAATTATTTTCTGTTGTTATAATAATACTGTAATAACAATACTCATTTATTTATTACATGGTACCATACCATAATTAGACAAGAAATCACTGTGTACAAAATTATTTTCAATACCGTAAGTGCTTTGATAAACATGAGTGATAATTGTGCACTTGATTATAATATCACCAAAATAAGAACCAACTACTTTAACAGTGCGAGCTAATTGAGTGAGGGTTGATAAAGGGATAGTATTACCCGAAAATTTCAAATAACTGTATTTGTGTCACTAAAAGGAGAAAAACTATTTTTTCCTAATTCTTTATAGATTTGTCTCAATAACCAGCTATTCATTCTGTCAAATAGTTTTCTTAAAAATTGGAAACATATTTGAAAAATCTAGATACTTTTGTTTGCCACTAGGTATTCCACTCAGTAAATCGCGACCTGTGCTCAACGTAAATTCAATGTATTTGGAATTGTATGTCAATAATAAATGTAAGTGAAGTGATGTTGACGTGCGAATATCATTTTGATTTCAAGTACTGTGGGAATTGAAACAAGTCTAAGTTGGACACTGAAATCTAAATTTCAATCGGAGGTGTAGAAAACCTAGCCCACTTCTCCAGTTAAGACAAACTTGACACAAAATGCACAACGTTTTGTAGGCTCAATTATTTTCCCCATCAACTCGTGATCATTGAACAAACAAGTAGGAACAAAATCGAGATAAAAAATTGAAATTCATGCACTAAATTCATTTTTGACAAGTTGCTCCAACACTTGCCACAATCGATCCATCAAAGAGGTCGACATGTTAAAAGCGATTGCATAGCTCAAGAACAACTACGATTAAAGTATTCCAAAAAAATGTCGATTCCCAGGATCATACCTCCCTCCTCCCTGGTGTGTTTCATTGCAAAGAAGTATATCACTTACAAGAATGAAACAAGTAATAAAAGAAAGAGTAATTCAAACAGTTCATTCCACATACATTAGGAAGTGATAGCCGTGAGCCGTAGCAGGTATCTGTTCAATCAGATAGAGATAAGCTGCGTTCTCCTGGGCACTCTTTGTAAGGGTGACCGATTAGATTGGCCAGCAAAAAATACACTGCTCTCTGCTGTAAAATCACTTCCCGGTGGTTCGGAACCCACCTAAAACTGTAAGTCCAGATCACGATCATTCAACTCATTACCCACGCACAGGTCTTAAAACTAGATTCATCCTCCAAAAAAAATTGGACAGATAATCAATAGGACGCGCATCTGAAGGAGATCGCACCAAAAAAGTTAAAATTTTCTCTACTATCTACGCCGAACGGGTAAACTATTAAGTAATTGCCCAATATATTTGGGGAAAATGTTTGAATTCTACTTTCTTTAGTACTTGTTTCATTCTTGTGAGTACATTTCTTGCAATGATTTTTTTAAAACCTCGAACATTAATTTAAAGTGTTCTGTATTACGAGTGAAACAATATTGTTAACAAATTTGTGATGAAGTAATACTTGAGCAGTATTAATTGTGTACCGTATGTAAAAATATAAGATATTATTTGTTAATAACAAACTGAATTGTGTCATAGCACATCCAATATGTCTTGTAAGATGAAAAGTTTTATTTACTGTATAGCAATAATAAATTATTTATAAACTGGAATATGTGTATGTATTTTCAATATATATTACAGCAATGTGACAACACCGCGCGCGCACGGCTGAGGATAATATCAGTTTACTTCAGCTGCAGCATCATGAAAAGTCTTTCAGTCTGAATTGAACAGCAATGAACGCCAATATTAAATGTGAACTGCACACTGCAGGTTCCGTTTATTTTTATTTTGAGCGGTGTTGCCACTTCAATCTAGAGACTTTCTAGAGTAGGCCATGGCTTAAGCTTTCAGTATACTAAGCGACTGCAGTCTGTAGGTCACCCACCACAATTTACACCAGCCGGATAAATTTGATTCAGCTGAGGGCTCTGAACAGTTGTATGCTCTACATTGTTGAGCTCGATCATTAGTTCAGCTGGTGCAATTTAGCCTTAATTATTGTGACACAGCATCATAAGGGCCTTGGAAGAATGAGTTAAAAAGAGGTGGTTTATATGGAATAGAAACATTGTGAATAATTGAATAAATAAATAATAGAGTAATTGAGTTATAATAGTCTTCTAAAGCCTCCTTTGTTTAGACTATAATTACAGTTCAACCTCTATTTAACAATCTTCCAAATAGCAATATGTAACCCTCTATGTAAAGAATGAATTTAAGAAAGATAATAAATCTTCTATGAATAGAATTTTTATGATGTCCCTCAATATTGAAATCTTGACTAGACGACCTCTCATAACGAATACCCGTCTGGAACGATTTTTTTTGCCTGGTTCATCGATTTCGTTATAAAGAGGTTGAACTGTAATTATTACAGCATACACATTAATAATAAATAAATATACTGTAGGCAAGTACTTGAAATAAGCAAGTTGGTGAAAAACTGCATTCAGTACTTGGAAGCTACAAGTTATATCAAACACTTTTTTTTAAATATCGTTGTACAACTGAAATCATTATTCATTAATCACCTCCGATAAATATTATGAGTATCTTCCCAATAGATGTACTCGTATCTTAGAATCCAAAAGTTGCTTAATTACATTTAATTGGAATGAAAATTATCCAAATTACATTGAGATAATTATAGGACCATGATAGTATAGAGATTGCAACATAATATTACAAGCTAGCAAGAATAATACTAGCTTGTTTGTGCCTTCAATTCAAAATACGTTTGTAAGTTTATTTTGACAACAATAAATTACAGTAAAGCACAACATTTTATTTTTATCATACTAAAAATGAATAAAAGCGAATTGCATATTATGGTTGAATTTCGGAAAAACGAGGTCGTTCATCTAGATAAAACAAATCGTTGATGTGAATATTATAAATGTGAAATAGCTTTGTCGAGAATGAATCATAAATCCGCCTAAAATATTTATTGCGTATAGGATAGAGTTCTTCAAGTATAAGTTCCAATTAATAAGGAATTAATAATCATAATTCATTAATCTCTAGTCAAGAAAGTATCATGGACGATTCAGGTTTAGAGGATATTCCAAATTTCGAGTCATATCGGAAAATACGTTTAAACTAGAAGGAAATGCCAAAGAACATAATGTATCTGCTAAATTTGAAAATACTACATCAGGAAAACCAAATTGGCCTTTGCATTGTAAAATAATGCCTGAGCTCCTCTTTTTTAATCAGCAACAATATACAAGGGATAAGATCACGTGTGGAAGAGTTCGAGGCAGGCCTAAATGATTTTCAGCCTATAGACGTTTTGCTGTGTAACATTATATTTTATTTTATGATTTTTTAAGCATTGGATTCCATCAGGTTCAGAAGCATTTTACGATTGATATGGTAGACAGGAAAAATCAAGAGGTAGTAGTATGTTGTGAAAAGCGACATAAATGAACTGGCCGAAGAGTGTTTTTGAGTGTTCAGCAGCAGAAATAGTTGTAAAATTGGGGGATGGCCCAAAGAAATGCTTACTCATATCAGTTTACAGAACTCCTAATAGCAGTGCGCTCAATTTTCTTCAAAAACTAGAAAGTCCTTTTGAAACGTTAAGAAAAGATTTCAAAATGAAATATATTTTTATTGGAGTCGACTATAATATTAATTTAATAATGAATGATAATATCAGCAATAGGCCTATCACCTCTCACCATTTCAGTGCGATAATTGATGAGCCGGAAAAGATCTCTCAATCTACAGGAACTTGCATTGATAATGTTATAACCAATATCAATCAAAATCAGATAACAAGCAGGATGTTGCAGCTAAATCTGACCATATATTATGGCAATTGGTGTTAATTTACAAAATATTTCATATGGATCAAACATATTTTTATCACAAAAAAATACATATCTAAGGATAGAAAGCATTTATTCTTCCAATTTCTGAAGACTACAGTGGGATGATTGTATGGGAAAATTCTTGTGAGAGCACATTCAATATATTTTTCCAATTTTTTTGCAAGATTTATAGAAGCTTTTCCTACAACAACTGAAAGAAATAAAAAAGCAGGTAGTTCAAAAAGAAAGAGATGGATGACTAATGGAATAAATAATAGTATCTGCAGAAAGAAAGAGTTGTTTGTTATGACGAAAGAAGGCTGCAGTCAGGACTTCCTTGAGTATTTAAAGCATTAAAAAAGAATTTGAGAAAAATAATAAAAGACTAGCAAATGATGTTCTTTTTGACAACTCCAACAAAATAAATAAAGCAACATGGAAAGTGGTGCATGAGGAAATTGGAAGAGACATGATACACATAACGATACCAGACAAAGATATACGATATTACTAATCCCAACGAGAAAGCCAACGTCTTCAACAATTTTTATAAAATCATACTCATCAAATCTAAATTCAGCATCTTATACTACATGTGCAGAGCTAATGAGAAAAAGATAAGACCTAAAACTACTTTCAAATTCTCCAATGTTTCTGAAAAGGGCGGAATAAAAATAATAACAAAATGAAATAGCTCTCCTTATCAGAATCCTAATCACCTTCTTTGGTGATTAAAGCTTCGAAGCTTTGATCATAGCCATATAATACATTTATCATTTAAGAACAGACAATTCACAAGTAAGTTGAAATATGCTATTGTGAAACCCCTCTTTAAGAGAGGGGACCAAACAAAGTTAGAAAATTATCGTCCAATAGCAATTCTACCAGCATTCTCCAAGATTTTCGAAAGGGCAGTGCATGATCAACTATTATCAAAATATTTCGAAGAGAATGATCTACTGTTCCAGAACCAATTTAGATTTCGACAAAGTCATCCAACTAAAGATGCAATCTTCAATGTTGTTACTGACGTTTTGAAAAGTTTGGACCGACAGGAATGTGCAATGGGTATATTCTGTGACCTTTGAAAAGCGTTTGATATGGTAAATCACAAATTGTTGCTGTTTAAAACACAGGTGCTATGGTTTGGAATCCAAACTTTGGATGAACGATCTCTAAAATTGTTCAATAGCTATTTGTTGGAGCGGAAACAGAAAATTGAACTTACTGGTAGAAATGATGACTACTATTTTTCTGAATGGAAAACTATAACATCCGGTGTTCCACCAAAGATCAATTTCGGGCCCTTTGTTATTAATTATCTATATAAATGATTTGCCATGCAACATCAAGGAAAATGTCTTTCTTTTTGCTGATGATACTACAAGTGTTGTGACTAGTACTCAGGAGTGTTGCTGAAAAAATACCATAGAAACATAATGATATGAGCATCTGGTTTGAAGCAAATGGCCTCGATTTGAATGTTGACAAAACAAAACTTGTAAACTTCAGATTGAGAGAAAATCATGAGTTCCATAGCATCCTCAGCCAAGCGTTTGAAGGACAACTACACGAAGAAGCCTGCTTTTTGGGAGTCTGGATGATGAACAGCCTCAGTTGGACAGATCAAGTGGAGCACATTCTCAATAAGCTTTCCAGCAATCTTTTTTCAGTGAAAATACTGAGGAGAGTAGTGGGATTACACACTTTGCTGAGTGTCTGCCATGGCTACCTTGTTTTGGGGCAGTGATAAGTCTTATTTGAACTCTGTATTCAAGAAACAAAAGAAAGCCCTTTGTATTATTGACAACCTCAGGCCGTGGGAATGTTGTAGGAGCGCATTCAGGAAGTAAAGATTACTCACGGTGCCTGCTCTGTATTTTCTGAAAATGTCCATATTCATGAGAAAGAGTGCAGGGATTATTGAGGACCATAGTCAAGCACATCATCAATATGGTAAAAGGCAAAGAGCGCAACTTCAGTACCTCCACCACAGAACAACTACATTGGAGAGATTGGAGAGGGCACTACTCTACAGTGGGCTGCCATCCGAAATACGGAATATATCTGATATTGAATGGTTCAAGTCTGCATTAAACAAACTTTAATAAGTACAGCATGGAGGAGTGCATAGTCTTTTTCCTGAAAGTGGTGGTATATGTGTTTTAAAGACTAACTAAATTGTATTATATTCGAATCGAACAGTTTGAAAATCGTGACTTGTCAAATATGCCAAGCTATGCTTGTATATGTGGTTTATACTTGATGTAAATAAATTGATAAATTGAATCAAATTAATATGAAGAGAATAAATTCAAAATACATTCGGTCGTTAAAATTTTTATTGAAAACAATAAATTAATCTACAAATTCGATTTGGACAGCTATATTACATATTAATTGGCTCGAAACAGCATAGTAGTAAGCTATTTCAGATTTTTGTGTTTGTAATCAATCTAGGGCGACACAAAAGCTGGTCATTGCAGCTTATTGATATAGTACTCTATTGTAATAATACTTCAGTAGATTTTTAATAATAAAAAAATGTATTCATTCCGATTTAAATAATCAGCAATCCTTTCATCTGATTTCACTCTCGAAAAGAAGAGTGTCAATTATTTGAGAACACTACTCTTTTTGAAAGTCCATAAAACTGATACAAGCCACCACTATTTAAAACCAGTAAGTCATTTTCATACTTCCAGATGCATCTAGAGGGGTTTCCATTATTGATGCTTGTCTAACCAACTTCGGGGGTGGTTTGCCAAAGAGTGGAGTTTCTTGTATTGGAATCTCCTCTCTCATTTCCAACTCAACCCGAGTTTTGTCCAGATCCTCGTATGATCCAGAAAGTGACGATGGCCTGTGAAATAAATAACAAGTCTCAATAATTTTTTATCTAATTAGACGTATATACAGAGTGTTTCACAAAGAATGTGCCATACGCACCAACTCGTTTCTTTCATCAAAATAAAAAAAAGTTCATAAAAACATGGAATTTTTCCACCAATTATTTTGTGAAATATGAGGGTTCAAAGTAGAAATTTTTAGTTTTTGGTGGCAATAAGCTCACCCACGAGTTATTTCAAACTTTGACATTTTTTTATTGAAAAAAAAAACTTTGGAAATATGAAATATTTTTCATTTTGATCATTAGTTTTTTCAAAATCTCAGTTTTTCAAAAACCAATACTGAAAAACTAATTTTTGGATTGAAATAAAAATATGTCATTATTTAGTTCCTCAAAGTGTCTTTTACTTTAGAAAAATTTGAGATTTCTCAAAGTTCAAAGATTCTTGGCGGAGAATCGCCCCAAAAACCAAAAAATCTCGACCATACTATTATGACCAAAACCCCTGCGCACAGCCTTAATAGAAACATGCAGTACTGCATCAGTAACATTTTTTCAGTAGCTCAGAATCCATCCATCGCAATAATTATCCAAGTTTAAATTTAGTAATTGTTATTTCGAATCGGAAAGGAGATTAATCTTCAATGAATGCAGCAGTTGAGTTTTAGGTTTGTTTGAGAGTTCATTAAGATTTAAAATGGATAGTTTAATAGTTGAATAAAATTGTAAATGCTAAACTTTGAATTACTGAAGCTTGAAGAGTTGATAGTTAGCATAACTGAAATAACTGTTAGCTTAACAAAGTAAGTTTTCAAGTGCAAGGAAGCACAGAAGTCTTTTTTTTAAAGAAAATTGACAGATATCATGAAGGTATCTAATCATGTTACAAACCATTTTTATAGACAGTCAATTTTTTTTTTTTTTTTTGTTATTTGAGCATATTTATTTTTAGCATTGAATACAGTTAATTATTTGCAATTTGATTTGTTTTCAACGTACGTATTTGATAACCATACATTTTCATCTCATAAGTTCACTTTTTTTTACTTAGTTATACTGTAATGTTGGGAATTATCATTATACGTTAAAATTATGTGAAAAACATGAACTTTTAATCTCTTTTGCCACCTATTGTTCAAAACTAAAATCAGATACCTTTATGCATAAAGCAAAGCATGCTAAGAGGAAAATTGAATTGTTCAATCGGTTTAGTTTACAAGCAGACATTACATTTTTAGTACCGTTTACTCAATTTTTTCCAGCACATGGGAAGTTGTTAAATTCCATGGGTATAAGATTCAGAAAACATTCATTAACCATTATTTATTACAACATGACAGACAGAGCATGCTTAGTTTCCACAAAATTCAATTTATATAAAAAATCATGGTTGCACGCTCCAGGCAAATTTATTTCGTCATTTAGGAATATTGACAACCTACTGTTTTAATGAAGAGCATATTCATCGATGACAATAAGAAACTTCTGGGAGAATTAAATTCAACCACCTTGGAAATAAAAAAGTAAAATTAATTTGGCAACGAAGAAAATAACATTTGCTAAGAAAGATTGAGGAAGAAAATGAATTTTTAAAGAAAGATTTGAATTTCAAAAAATTATTATTCAGTTTATAACTGTTACATCATATTTGGATGGAGAGAACACAAACGAATAGCAGTATCCTCTGGTTATTTACTTGATAATTATTTAAAAAAGCAAATTGACAGCTGTACCATACCTTTTGATAATTTGAATTTCTAAGAGAATTATCATTTATTTTGTAGTTATCACACCATATTTATTCGAAAAAGAGTAATTGCAGACAAATATACTCTAATTATTGACTAGGAAATGTAAAAAATATTGGCAATTAGGAAAGGTAAAGCTAATTAGAAGAGACAATATTGATTCTGATGGAGCAGGTGAAAATGGAGCACTTTATAAATTCTGACGATTTATGTATTTGAATTATCAACTAAATCATTTTTTTTAATAATTGGTACATCATATTAAGTTGAAGAAGATAAACAACAGTATCCTCTGATAATTCACTGAGTATTGATTTCAAAAAAAGACAGATTGACAATTTATTTAAATTTTCGAATTTTGTCAATACTTTCATTCATTTTGTATCAGCTACGTCAAATTTTATGCCTCACTGAGATGAATCAAGCCTTTTCATTTCAGATACAAAAAAACTACATCAATTATGTTGCCTTCCAAATGTCTCTGTCGAATAATAAAATAATCGGTAAAAGTTCCTATAGTAGGTAACTGAAACTGAAATTGTTTATTGGCAGAAACAAAACTTTTACAAACAATCTTAGAAAATACAAAATGAGCAATATAATAATTATAAATATGACAAGATAAAAAATAATATTACAAAATAAAATGAATTGCCAATTGAGTATTTGCATCTCGAGGTACTAGACCTGTGTGAGATGGTGACTTAATAATAAATCAAATAAATGAATAGATAAAAATAACTAAAAGTAGATATATATATATATAACTAGCACCTTTTTTCATTCAAACTTCACAATAAATTACAAAAATGATACAATGTATGTCATAAATACATAAAAAGTTGGAGGGAAATTTCGACTAGATCCAGATACTGTCTTATGGAATAGCTTGTAAAGGGTCGATTACATTGGAGCAAGTAGGAACGTTACAGGCCGAACGTGCTACAGCAGCACGGCATGCCAATCAGAATTCTAGAAAAAATTAACCTTCCAGAATTACTCCCATACTATGGAATTTCAAAGACAATAAATAGTATTGCAACAAAAAATTAAAATATGAAGTTTAACAACAATTACTCAATAAAATTTCATCAAAACAGTTCACAGAAAATACAAAATGTCTCTCTGAAGTGTTATTATGGCAGCTTGCGCGATTAAATGTCGGCTTTGGCCACAATAATATTGTATTTTTGTGTTGGCTACACTACCAGATAGTTGTAAATCCGGCAAATCCAAAGTAGACAGGCTCTCAATGTAATCGACCCTACACCCTACGAAGAACTCTATTTTGAAACTGTTACAGTTTTTTACTATTCCCATCTGGAATATTATTATCTTTATTCCTCTCCACAGTGGTGCGCGCGCTGTAATATTCAGTAGAAAATTTCTTACCCAGGACAAATCAGATTTTTAAAACATTTTTGAGCTTGAAATACTTTTTTCTGAAATAATGAACACACCTAAAATGCTAGCTTATTTTGTAAAAAAAACAAAAAGTCATAAATGAACTTACTTTTTCGGAATGCATTGAAGACAATCAGCGATAGTCCAGTCCTTTCCAAATTCTTCTCCCTCTTCCAAAGTTTGTGGCAACCGATGGTGTAGAGTCTCAGGCAAGCGCAGCCCTGTTACGCCCCCGATCACAGAAACACAACCCATTATCACTAATGGTAGTATAAGGTTGTCTGTTCCCTGAAAATTTATTATTACCGGTTAGAAGTAGTGCTTTTCTAAGTGTATTGAAATATTTATCCAAGAGAATGAAATTGTGGACATTGTAATACAACAGCATTGAATATTGATTTTCTTCAAAACGTAGAATGAAAGTATAAATGTAATATAACAAAAATTTGACTCTAGGATGTCTCAATCAATTGTCCACATCTGTTTACTCCCATTGAGTGATATCCGAGACTCAAATTTAGATCAAACTCATAAAGAAATGGCCCTGTCCCTGGAAATGTCTCTGTGTTGTATATAGTCATAACGTGCCAAAATTACGTAAATAGCGTGATTAGTGCTATTTAATATATTATAGTACAGTATCGGTATTGATATGTGATGAGGGAATGGCATATAAATAAGAAATTTATAATAAAGAAATATTACATTGTAAAAAAGAATCATAGGTACAAAATTTCATTACAGCTACTTGAGATTAAACTTCGTTTAAAGTTTTTTAAACGAACTGCTGTTTCCAGCACAAGGGTTCCTCCCTCATTGAAATTCAAGGAGTCAAGGACCAGATAAAATAATGAAATTATTCTCTTTGACACATCACATATAACGTGGGTTTCAATGTAAAAATGAATGAACTCGTGTCTAGAATAGATCAGAATGTGGATTTAGAGGTGTCATTTTTATCAAAATTCCCGGGGGAATACTCCCCGAACCACCATAATAAAATGAAGGCATAAAGGCTCCTGCACATAATCTTGAATGAATTATTGTTGGAGTACTCCTCCTTTTCTAGGATGGTGTGCTGTGCCTACAGCCCAACAACCCCCTCCCACCATCACCATATTTGCCTTTTAGTTACGTCACTGGATTGCAATGATGATTGTTATAATTATAATGAGAATAAAACAACAAATTTTCTGGAACTGTACGGTTTAGCCACTTTATTGTTTCTTTATAAGTACTTATCAAGTAACTGCAAGACATCAAGACAAACTTTCTATTGTTTCTTGCCGATAAAACCCACATGAGTCTGAGATTTGTGTGTGAGTAATAAGGTGCATAATGATACAATAGTGCTATGAATGGCAAACCTACAGTTTAAGGTGGGTTCCGGAACACCGGGTAAGTGATAATAAGATGATGTGTTATTTCTGCTGATCACCCTTCCAAGCGCAATTTTCATTTACATTATAGCTGCTGTTTGACAGATTGAATTGAATTTTTTTGACAGATTGGTTACTACTCTCTTGCAGATTTTTTTGAGGATGGGAATTCAAATCAGGCTGTTTGGAAAGAATTTTATAAAATTAATTAGCTCATTACCAGATAAGTAATGAATGGTATCATGATCATTCCAATGCCACCAATGTAAGCAGAAGCTCCAATGCCAACTCCACGAAGTTGTGTAGGATACAGTTCTCCAGCAAATGGGTAAATTATCAAAAATGAAGCAGATATGGTGAATTTGGAGAACAAGAAAAGTGCCAATGTCAAGGTAACAGCATCTGTAAGAATTAGAAATTAAATAAAGATTAAATGATCACAATACTGTATAAAAAATAAAACAGTAATTATTATAAACAAGAAAAAATTGTCAACTAATAACTAGCAATGACTTAATAGACTCATTTTTCTGTATATAAGGAAATATAGAATAATGATTTAAACTTGAAACCTAACAAAGCAAGGATAAACCGCTTATCAACCATTACTGATAAGGACAATATAGGCATTTACCAATGAATGAATCATAAGATGTAAGGTATGCTCATGTTTTAAATGTTTAAATTCTTTATAATATAAGTCAGTTGAGTTGGATATTTTCCGCTCAAAATTTAATATCATCAACTCTTGGTAACTAATTATAGTGTTTCTTTCTGAATGAACTTTCAGATTAATATCCTTCAACTGAAAAATAAACTAGTGACTTTTTCGAGTGAAATTTTCCAGTGATACTAAATTTTTCTTGTGACAACCTATAAAGATTTGGATTTTGCAGTCAAAATTTGTGAAGAAGCAGTTTTGGGCTCAAAGCCTGATGCAGCTACACATTTCATTGTAATTTTGTCTAAATGAATAAATAAAAAAAATTCTTGTTTTCTAAGTACAGTAAGAAGAGTTTTCTGGTAATTGATCGACCATCAACGACTAGTTGCAAGTTTGATGTCCCTATTGCCAGTTTTATTGTCTTCTCTTCAATCAGTAGCCTTCGTATTGAAGTTTCAATAGTTGAGGAATATAAGCTAGGCGTAATTTTATTCTGAAATTGTTATGATGTGAAGATCTAAATAAAAGTTTTTGATTTGATTTGAAGGGGTGTGGAAAAGGCTACCAGGGAGATTCTTGTTTTCCTTTGATCGTTAGAAAGACAAGCTTATTATGTAAGGGCTCTTTTCGATGAAAAAAAAATGCATTACTGTACCATACTTCACTACCTGGTTTTCATTTTTATGCACTAATTTTAATTCATTCTTTTTCTACATCCGTTATTTTGTTTAAAATTGGATCAGATAAAAGATGCAACTGTAAACAGTATTTGGTTCAAGTATGAAGAGTTTAATTTGGTCAAAGTTACCTGGCGGTAGAAGAACTGTAACCACACATGATATTCCACTCAGAATCATACAAATAGATAAAGGCCATCTCCTTCCCCAGCGATCCATCACTACCCAGCAGGTCAAGTAACTTGGTATCTCAACAAGTGAAGATAACATGAAGCTCAGATACCTATCATTGCCAAGTGCAGGCCCATAATAGCTAAGGCCAACATAGACCATCTCATTCGCAAACCTAAAGAAGAAAATCGACTCATTAAAATTAAAATAAATTTGTTAAACTAAAAAACTGAATTCACAGAAAATACTAAAACTAGAACTTGAATCCAATATTCAATTTTCCCTATTAAGGTGTCTGCCCATTACACAAAATCATACTAGGATCGTCATAGGAACGTTATCGGCACGTAACATGCATGCCAATGCCCACTGCCATGTATCAACAGCGTTATATACTCGTTTATAACGGGTATACAACGCGTAAAATGACCGTGCCATGTCAGTTTGGCGCACAGTGCATGTCTGTTCATTTTCGTACTATATGCTCAGTGAAAAATGCTGGTGTGGCAGTTCAGTTAATTAGACTATACCTTTAAAAAAGCTGTCTTTAAGGGAACTGGCAATGATTGCCATTATTTTGGATGAAGAAAAAAAAAATCGCAAAAAGTCTCCCCGATGCTATTGGATTCATGACGCTCCAAGGAAACGGAAATCCGAAGAATATTGGACGTTGTATAGGCATATTGTTGATGATGAAAAATGTCTCCAATATTTTTGTATGACAATGTTTCAATATAATGAACTGCAGGGAAAAATTGAAAATTACATTACCAAAAGAAACACAAACTTTAGACAAAGTCTGTCAGCTAAAAAAAAATGCTAGCTGTTTGTATACGGTAAGTGAAACAAAACACAATATTTTTTACAATTTTAATTTGGGTAATAATGTATTAGAACATTTCAGGAGCAACCACAAAATTAAAAAAAAAAATTTTTAGAAGATAAAAAATTGAATTATTACATTATTAAAAATAGTACATATTTATTACAAAATTACATACTCATTACAAACCGGTGCTACAACACGGTTTCCAACCAGCGTACACCGGATGTAGAACGTTACGTGTCATGAACGTAACCGGCAAAATATTCTCACCGTGGAATTGTGCAGAGGCCGGTCATGGCACGTTACGGTGTTGGTCGGTGACGGACCGGTATAAGGGCATTGCCAGACAATAACACACGTGAGCAATACTTTTTTACATGCGCCGTTCCTATAACGGTCCTAGTATGATACGGTGTAGTGGGCAGACACCTTTATAATCGCTAATTTTCTTTGATGCCAATTTCAATTTTTTTTGGTGTGCGGTTTAAGGAAAAGGAAACCATTACTGGTCAACTTGTGTATCAGAGTATCTTCCACATGGCCGTTGACTGTCAAGCTGGAATGGCAGACCTAGTGATCATATACCAGGAGCTAGAGTGGTGCCTGAACCCACCAAAAATAGTATTGAACTGGTTAGGTCCATTACTGGTTAAGTGTCAAGAATGGACGAATGTTCAAACTTCGCCATTTCATGAAATTGCATCATTTAGATCGTCATCACCAGAGCTTATATCATTAATAACATACAAAGATCATTGTACATAATTTCTAGCACTATAATAAAATCATAATCTAATGCCCGGTTTCCGAGTCGTTCATTAAGTTTAATGGATCATTAACTCACAGCTGGAG